>CM077635.1:20527540-25327540 GCA_039660915.1 Euphorbia tirucalli
CTCGGGTAACCTAGACCCGGTGTCGGCTTAGTTCTACATCAAACCCTTTATTTCATTCAAGCTAGATTTCGAATCCTTGAACTTCTTTAAGCATGATTCCCGATCCTTGAAAAACCGCCCAAGCCATATTTCGGATTCTTGAAGATCGATTCAAGCAAGATCCTAGATCTTTGAAACCAATTCGAATCCCACACTTCAAACTGACCTTTGCCTCAGGTAACATAAACCCGATATCGGCTTATTTCTTCCTCAACTTTGCCTCGGGTAACATAGAGCTGATATCGGCTTATTTTCTCATCAGCTTTGCCTCGGGTAACCTAGACCTGATATCAGCTTATTTCAACGACAGGTTCTTTCCTGTGTCTGCGGCGCTTTGAATCGGGTTTCTCAAATTCACATCATCTATCTCAGACTAAATTCGGGTGGTGAATTTGATCACGCGAGGGGCAGCTGTAAGCATTGGAATTTTTCTTAAAAAAATAATAATTATAGTCGTATGACTATCGCTACAGTCGTACGACTGTAGTCAAACTACAGTCGTACGACTGTAGATCATTTACCCATAAAAGCAGAAAAAGAAAGATAGAAAAAGGGGACAAAAAAAAAAGAAAAGAAGAAAACGGAAAAGGAGGAGAGACCAGACAGAAAGGAAAAGAAAAAGAGAAAGAAGAGAAAATCAAAAAGATAAGGAGGAACTCCTCATCAGAATCCCTCAGCATTTGAAATTTTTGGACCCAAAACTCTCGAACCCCAACTCAAGGAGCAAAGTTCGGATTTTAGTGGATTGGAGCGACGCCAGGGGTCAATCCTACGGTGGATGCACGCCAAATAGGTAAACACTCCTTTTCCCTTCTCTTTTTCAAGCTTTCTGGGTGTTTGGTGTGCCTTTTCTGCATTTCTATCCTTTTTTTTCTGGGTTTCTATTCTGGAAATCAAGAACAATCGTGCGATTATTCTTGAGTTCGATGAACAGTGTACGACTGTAGTTACAGTCGTGCGAGTGTTCTTGATTTCCAGGTGATTTTCTTTCCAGCTTGTTTTAAATAAGATTTTGGCGAAATCCTGAGTCTGGAGTGTTTACAGTCGTACAACTGTAGTTGTGTTCGCACGACTGTAATTTACAGTCGTACGACTGTCGTTTCCAGAACCAGAATTTCACCTTTAAGTCCCAAAAATTTCCAAAAATCCATAAAAATCCCCAAAAATTCCCAAAAATCCTAAAAAATTAGAAAATCCCAAAAATGAATTTTGTTGTGTGCATTCACGACCATAGATTCAATTTTCAGTAAAATTGCATTTAGAACAATTCCACGACGGAGACCCAGTTCTCCCGAAAACCGACCCACTTAAAATGTAAAAATGCATGTAAACCGAAAAAATTGTTTTCAAAATGATTTTCTCATAAAAACCAAAAAAATACGGGGACATTTCAAAACATTTTCCAGGTCTAACCGGGTCGGCTAGCCGAGCCAACCCGGTTATCCCCTAAATGCATGCCCCCGATTCTTGATTTCCCGTTCTGTCATATTTGAGTCCTACTTATGGCGTGCCGTATTCTGTGCTAACCCTCTGTTTTGCAGGTTTTAATTTCCTTTTATTTTTATTTTTGATGTAATTTAATAGAATTAATCGTGTATCCTAGGCGGTTGTATTTTTCTAGATTCTCGTGTATTCTAGGCGCTTGTAAAAGTGAGGTGAGAGTTTTTATTTTTTATTCGATCGGGTTGTAATAATTTAATTATTTACTATTTTACCTTAACCTGTATGCGCGCTGCATGTCTTTTATTCCAATAAAATTGACTTTAGATTTGAAATGCCATCTTTGAATATTGACCAATATTTATTTTAATTAGACACGAAATAAGGGACTTGTCCGGACCCGAATCTCTGGATAGTGTAGCAACCGTTCGTCCGGTTCAGCTACATAAGAATTTCCCGGTTGAGCTGAGCCGGATGGCGACTCTACAATATTCATCGAGACTTAGGTCTTGGTTCTTTTATGCATTAGATCGTGGTGCCCCTTTCCGAAAGGGAGTCCCGTGTCCCGTCGAAAACACGTCGTCCGCTCACAGATCCCAATTCTTTTCTTCCTACTATATTATCTTTCTTTAATTTAGATTTAAATTTCATATCTGAACAAATTAATAAGCTTTCGTGATTAATATAATTTATCAATTGTCCATAAGTTAAATCAGGATAAGGAATAATACCTTTGAACTCTGCCCTCAACTTTTCTCTAATTCTATCAGCAAATAATTTAGGTAAACCAGCAATAAATATTTCTTTCCAATAAGGATTATTACAGTCTTCTCTAGTCATCACTTTAGTTAAAAATAAATCTTTATACCAACGAAAATCTTGCAATTTAGGACAAGTTAAACTTTGTAATATTTCAGAGTTTCTGTCTTGATAAATTCTAGGGTCTCCTACAAATCCTTTTAATATAGCAAAAAGTAAAGTTGGAATAATATCATCTTCTTCGGTTTGTATTCTTTGATTATTTTCTTCTTTAATAACTATTTTTTTAGCTTTTACTATTTTATTTTTATCTTCTTGGGTTACATAATAATCACACCAACCTTTTAATTGACCAGTAAAGCCTGCTACTAGTACTTGTAATACTTGCAATTCAGAATTATTCTTTGATCTTGCTGCAGTAGCTGCCATAGATATTTCTTGTAATAAATTTATTATTTGATATTCAGCTAAACCATCTAGATTCCATTCACAAACAGATTCACCATCGTATCTAGCCTGCAGTATATCTTTTCTTTCTTCAAATTGTGTATCAAGGGGTGTTGGTCTTGAACAATAATTTTTTGTTCTGGGCAAAGGAGTGTATGTATTAAATTTAATTTTTTGAATAAATTGTTCTTCTCTATTTTGATCAAATTGATTTACCAAATTTTCAATATCGCTTATTTCAGTTTCTGTATCAGAATCTTTATTTATTACTAAAATTTTTTTATTTTTCATATCATCTAAAATATTTAATTGTGCTAATCTAGCTTCAATTTTATCCAATACAGAATCTTCCTTTTTGAGATTAATTTTAATTCCAGGTTCGCAAGGTTTAAATATTGGTGTTTCTATTTTAGATGTTGAGGCTTGATTAGTTTTTGGTACTGTTTTTTGTGGAGATTGTACTACACATTTAACTATGTTAAGATGTTCAGAAATAGTATTTAATACTTGATTGGAATAATTGTTTTGACAAATTACTTGCATTATTTCTTTAGTTGGATTATTTTCATTCATATCTATTTTTCTAAATGGTGTTCCAATAAATGTTTCATCATTATTATTTATTATTATACTTTCTAAAGGTGGATGAATAGATACAACAGATTCATTGTTTGTAGTTTTCCAAAGTTTTGCAATTTTATTACTAACATTAATTTCTCTGAAAGGATATTCGATATTATTTTGTCTACAATAAAATTCAAACCACGTAAATAAAGGAATATCTACCTTTAATTTTTTCATCTTCTTATACCAAAGAGTTCTAAATTCATTCAATTGTTCTTTTGTAAAATTATTAAAATACCAATTACGTTTATCATCATTATAATTTGCATATAAATCTTGTTTTCAAAATTCTTTATTAATTTCAAAATTTTCCATAATTAATTTCATTCAATTATTATTATTTAATACAGAAAATGTTTCCATTTGGGTTCTTGTTGGACTCAATGTATTATCATCCCTTATTTCTTCATAAATTGGTCTTGGAATATTTTCACTAAAATCAACACTTGATAAATTAAAATTTCTTTCAAAACTAGACCGAGGTAAAGTATTATTACTTGACAATGGCCTATTATTCGAATAAACAGATGTTCGAGCAGGTTAACTTAAACTAGATGAAAAATCTATTCTAACAGTACCATTGCTGTGTTCAATAATTCTAGATGTTTGATTATTTATTTCTAAGGGTCTAGGTTCACAAATTTCTGTTAAATCCCAAGTTCCTGATCTACTTATTTCATTCCAATTTAATCTTTTAGGTACTTGAATATTAGAGTGTGCTCTATTTGCTTCAAATAATAAAGTCTCATTTCTTTTAAAATTTCTTTTTGATCTAGGATTAAGAGTAGTGGTCATAACCTTATAATAAATCCGATGTATAATAGCAACAGATCTCACATTTTCTTTAAATTCCAAATTTTTTGTCTTAACAGTCAAGGTTAATGTATCTAAAATATTTGGATCAAATAAACTAATAGAAAATCCAGGATAACAATTAAAATATACAGGTCCATTTGCCAAATTTGTTTCAGCCATGGCAAGCAAAAAATTAGTAAAATTAATATGCCTTCCATCACGGAAACACATCAAAACAGGAATATAAAGTCCTAATCGAAACAAAGGCTTTATAGCAATTTGTACAGAACCAATATGTAAAAATTTATATTTTTTCAATTTATATTCGTTTATTGTTTTTTCTAAAAATAATTGGATATTCTCATATTCTTGGTTTATAGCAACAGTTTGCTCAGCTGTTTTAATAGCATAATCAGTTAAAAATTCAAATGTTCCAACAGAATAAATGGTACTAATATCTTGCTTTGGTATTGTCCAATCCATCAAGTCATTCTCAATTTTACTAAGGACCTTTTAAAACTAGAAGAGATCATTTTATAGACTAATTAACAATCTAAAATTGCATCAAATGGTACAGTATAAGATTTAAAAATTCCAATAATACATTTAGTCAAAGTTTTAATGATTCTCAATTTTCGTGTTATTCTTAAAAATTCATTTTCATCAAAATTTCTATTTCTAATTTTTAATTTGGTTTCATAAAACTGAATTAACAAAGTTAATTTTCCCAAAAGTAAACTCAATTCTTGCATGTTGACCAAATCTAGTTGATTAATAGCATTAATAAAATTATCAGATATTTGATTATTTTGTAGTTCAACAGGAAACATGCTTAACTTAAATAAATATTAATAAATTGTAACAAAACCATGATAAAATGACGTTTTCTTTAAAAATCTAAACAATTGTACCAACCTTCAATATGAAAATCAGTATGGTCTGCATATATTTTCTCTTCAAAATCTAGTAATTCATTTTTGAAATATAATAATTCTTCAGGATTAGATAAATCTAAAAGTTCAAAATTTAAAATAATCTTGTCTATATGGCGACGCATAATTGATCAAAAGTTTGAATTACCTTTATTAAACAAAGTTTTACAAGGATTTGAAGTTTGAATACATAAGTCTGATTCCTGAGATTTGGAACAAGAAGTTTGAACAAGATGTAAGGTATATACAAGGGTTGAATAATAACTGTAAGTCTAAGGTTCTTTTACAAAGGGCGGTAGAGATGATCAAAGGTTTTTTATTTTCTGAAATATTGATAATTGTTGTGTGTAGCTTCACGCGTTCTCTGGCTCTCGAAATAACTTCTTAAATAACCAAAAGAAGAGAAAGAGAGATAAAATATCTCCTGCTGTGACTACTGTTTCAAGATGTTGATGAGTTGTCCAAGCTGCTACTGAGTTATCTGAGTTATCCAAAATGCTGATGAGTTGTCCAAGCTACTGCTGAGTTATCCAAAATGCTGATGAGTTGTCCAAGGAAGAAAGCTGCTTCGTCTGCCAAAATGAATTATTCAAAGGATGATGCCAAAAGAGTTTGTCTGCCAAGATGCTTTGAAGAATGATTCAGAATAATGCCAAAATGTTTTCTTGCAACATACTTTTAACCTGATGAAACACGTGAATTTATCCAAATTTAATTTCCTTGAAAGATGCTGTCTGACGTCATTGCTTACGATTTTTACCTAAATAAATTTTTCCAAAACATTTTAATTCTGAACAATGTATGCTAAATGATTTGCCTTCAATTTTGCTTCAGATAAAAGATCTCAACAGGCTTTTTACTCTTTTTTTTTTTTTTTACTTACTACCTTTATTGTTGCCTAGACTATTGCAGAATTAGTCCAGCAGGTAGACTATAGCCCTAAGTTTTGCCTAAGCTGCCACAAAGGATTTTCAGCTTAGCAGGCTTATTTTATTTTACATTTTGATTACAATTTAATTATTACATTTAGAACAATTTTACATTTTACAAATCAATATCACCAAATGGGTCTTGACTATCTTGAAATAATTTGGAAATTACTTTTTTCTTTATAGTTGACAAACTTGATTCTGATTCAGAGTCACTTGATGTTGAACTAGCTTTTGCCAAGATATCTGTAACTTCTTCTTCAGTCTTTGCTTTTGGAATAAGTTTGATAAAATTTTCCTTGTCACGCTGTAATTTGCTCTTTTCAACAGGAGGTTTTTCTGAGTTGAGTTTCTTTAAACAAAAGTTTTCGACAATTTCTGGGGTCATCACACTGGGGTCATAATTATCCCAAAATTTTATTCTGAATTCTCGATATAAAAGTGGTAATGGGGTTTCCTTTTCATAATGATATGTCCAGGAAAGGATCTATGGAACGGAGAAGATACTGGTGAATCTTATCAATTTTTCTGGCTCAGCATTATTATAAAATTCTAAAAATTTATTATAGCTTTTAGTGACCAAGGTAGGGAAGATCTCAGGGATCGGACCATAATACTTAGCCCATCTTACAAAACAATTTGGAAAGACACCATTGAAGTCTTTATGAAAATAGAAAAACCAAGAATGATTAAAAAATCTTAATAAAAAGGCTTTATACCAAGCTTCTTGATATTCATAATAATTATAAGTCTTATAAGGGTTGGTAGTTAAAATTTGGGAAGTAAAAACTTTTTTATTCCAATCATTTAAAGAAATAACTTTGACAATTTTGACTTTACTGTAATTAACTTTAATATTGTCTTAGATATGTTCGATTTCAACAGAACCAGATAATACAAGAATTGACTCATAATACTCTCTATTCTTAGACGGGTCTGACTTAATGTAATGAAATTTTTGAGGAAATAGTTCAGGAATAAGTTTAGAAAAATCAAAGTTTTCAAGCAAAAATACTTCTTCAGGTTCCAAAACTTTAATAAATTATCTAAGAGGATTTGGAATATACTGGCTAACGGTTTTCTTTATGTTTGAGGAAGTAGAAGGAGTTGAAGGTTTTGCCAAAATAGAAGAAAAAGAAGGTAAAGGACTTTGTGGACGAAAATTTGAACAAGGAGCTTTGGGACGAGTTGGAACAAGAGGAGAAAATCTATTTGGAGAAAGAATTTGATTTTGGTTATTTTGATTATTTTCCAAAGACGCTTTTGTCAAAACTTTCTTCATGATCCCTGTAAAAATTCACGGGATAAAAAATCAGGTAAACTATTAGCCGCGCCTTTGATATATTCAATCTCAAAGTCAAAATTACTTAATAGAGCTTGCCATCGTGCAAATATTTGTTTAGAAACCAAATTTTTAACATCTTTTTCTAACACGTATTTAGCAGATAAACAATCAATTCTTAATAGAATTTTTTCATATATAAGTCATCTTCAAACTTCATAATACATAAAACAATACTTCAAACTTCTTTTTTAATGGTTAAATAATTCTTTTGAATAGGATTCCAATTTCCAGAATAAAATCTAACTAAATCTTCTTTGTCTTTATGGGGTTCTTTTTGCTTTAAAATTCCCCCAAATCCAATTTCACTTGCATCTGTTTCTACAATTAAAAATGCATCAGGATGTGGAATGTTTAAACAAGCTAAACTCTTAATTTTTTCTTTAATTAATCTAACTATTCTTGTATGTTCTTCTGTCCAAGGTTTAGGATTCTTTTTTAACCTATCATATCATGGTGTACAAAGTTTTCCAAAATCTTTGAAAAAATCATGTACATAATTTAAACATCCTAAAAATCGCTGTAATTGTTTTTTCTCTTTTATTTCATCCGGAAAGTTGGAAGTAAATTCTAGACTTCTATTTATAGGCTTAATTGTACCTTTGTCTATGTTATATCCCAAAAATCTTACCTTTGTCTGAAATAATTTCATTTTTGTTGCCGAAACTACTAAACCATTAGTATGAATAACATTATAAAACTTTTTTAAATGACTAATATGTTGTTCAATAGATTCTGAATGTACGAAGACATCATCAATATAGACAATTGAATAATTACTTATTGGTTTAAGAATATCATTCATAACATTCTGAAATTCAGAAGGAGCATTTTTCAAACCAAAGGGCATAACATTCCATTCATAATGACCGAAAGGTACATTAAAACCAGTCTTATATCTATCTTGTTCATTAATACCTATTGGCCAAAACCCAGATTTCATATCAAATTTTGAATAAATTTTTGCATTATATAATTTTTTTAACAAGCCTCGTTTATTGGGTATTGGATATCTAATCCATTGTAAAACTTTATTTAAAGGTTTATAATTTATAACCAACCTGGGAGTTCCTCTCTTAATTTCTGCAGAATTCATAACATAAAAAGCCGAACATGACCATGGTGATTTTGAGTCTCTAATTGATCCATTTTCTTTTAAGTCTTGGATTTCTTTTCTACAAGTTTTTTCTAATTCTTCAGACATATGAATAGATTTTGCCTTAGTGGGAATATCTTTTTCATTAAAATCTTTAATATAAGGTAAATTAACTATATGTTGTTTTCTATTCCAAAAAGCATTAGGAATGGTAGCACAAACATTTTTTGTAAACATTTCTTCACTCTCTTTTATTTTTAGTTTAATATCATTATTCTGTAATTGTTCTTCTATTCTTTTTTCAGTTATTTCATCAATTAAAAATTTTATTTGTTTATGCTTATTTTTTATTAAATTAATATTATTTTCTATACTACCTATTCCTTTTGGAATAATAGGGAATGCAAATTCAAATAAAATTGTTTTTCCCAAAATTTGAGTCTGAATACCATTATCACAGACAGTAAATGGGTATAACATTGTAATAAAAGGTGTTCCCAATAATACTCCTGAATTCAAATTTTTACCAATATAAAATAAGTTTTATAACAATATCCTTTGAATTCTGTACGTACGGATGTTAGGGTTTTCGGTTTTTCTGGGGTTTTATTTTCAGAATTTCAGGGTTGTTCGATCCAAATCGAATCCATAGTCCAGCATCAGCCAGCCCCTGAACCCTATAAAATCCCCGAAAAACATTGAAAACGAGAAAAACGGCCTTTTCAAAAAACGATAAAACCCCTTTTTGGGTTCCGGGAATCACAGCAGCACGGCTGTAATTACAGCCGTACGGCTGTGGTTTCCGGAATAATATAGAATCGCGAAACGACCCACACGGACGTCATCGCGCGATGTTGTTTTCGAATTCAAATTATTTTTGGAGTGTTTACTGCTTTCTGGACCCTAGAAGGACGCTGAGTTTAGGAAAACCCACACGAATGGAACCCGAGTTCTGAGATAACAGACCCGTTGAAAAGGAAAATTTGCATGAAATTGAGCCAAATAATTTTCTAAAAATTATTTTCCGGCACAAAAATTACAAGGCATTTCAAAACCGTTTCCAGGTCTAACCGGTCTGACTGGTCGGGTCGATCCGGTTACCCCCTAAATGCATGCCACCGTTCCTGAAATCCCAATTCTGTCTCGATTTGAGTTCTATCTGTGTTGTGCCGTAAATTGTGCCAACCAATTCGTCTTGCATTATTTATTTTTGTTTTTATCATTTTTACTGCAATTATTAGATTATTCCGTGTATTCTAAGCGATTGTAATTTTTTTAGGTATTCGTATATTCTAGGCGTTTGTAAAGTGAGGACGAGAGTTTTCCTTTTCATTCAATTTGGTTGAATAAGCGGCCTTTATTATTTTTGTATAATTTGAATGCATGGTTTATTTTTCTGTAATTTTATTTCTATCATTTCCCTGAGCATGGATTGATAAATATAAACGAAATTGGGATAGAAAAAGATAATAAAGCGAATTAAATATGGTAATATAAACTATAAAGTGAAAGCAAGCTAGAGGTTAAAGTAAGTCACTTGCCCGAACCCTAAATCTCTGGATTAGGTATAGTAGTCTACTCTCGGTAAGGAGCTGTACCGGAATTTCCCGGATGAGCTGATCCGGGTGGCGACTCTGTCACTGATCTTGGAATTTGAGTTTTGAGGTCTTTAAGTTAAAACAGGAAAATGTTTTCTATAAAGGGATTTCCAAATAATCCGTGATTTTCCTAACTCAAGACAAACAAAACCCATTTTCCAAAACAATTAAAAAAAAAACCAAACGAAAACGTTTTTCCCTGGCTCTCTTTGCCGCGTCCTACTTTTCATTCCCGTATCAAAAAGGTCATCCGCTCACAGTGGTGACTCTGCTGGGGATATGGTTTTTTAAAAAGTTTTCACAAAAACTTAAGGAACTTAGGCAACTACCGAAATATAACCTAACTCGCAGTCACTTCACTAGTTCATATTACCATATTTGTTTGCACCTTACATATCATGACATTTTCTTCTTCTCAATCCCTCCAACACACTGATCACCTCGGTTTAGGGTTAACCACTCATAGCTGACAGGGTAAACCACTCATAGCACCGCATGACCTTACATCATGTTCTACGGTGAGGAGTGTATATTCGCTATGGGAACCTGTACGACCCTTGGTTTTGACTTTGACCCACATGTAATGGCTTAGCAACTTCCCCAAGGATTACCAAAACTTAAATTGAAATTGAATATTAAGCGTGCACCTTTGGTATCCCCCGTTGATGCCAAAGAGACCCAATTCCTAGGAAGAATGCAAGACCAATCGAAAGGAGAAATAAGGTCGGAAGGGAGTGCATGTTTTTATGTGTGCTAACATTTGTTCTGTGGTGCTTTCTATTTGACTTTTCACGAAGCATTAAACATGCATGGCTTTCGTGTGCCATTCTAACCACATCTTCACAGCCATTTTCGAACATCGACATATGAGTGATACTAATCACATTTTTGTGCAGCCATAACATTTTATTTGTATGCCATGTACATCTTGCATGCAACATTTTCATGAAGTATACACGACATCATTCCGTGTGTCATGCATTTTAACCATATTTTCGTGCAGCCACTTACATTTTTCGCATGACATACACATCCATATTGTTTCATCTCACTTAATAAAGGATGTTCCGAGCGTGCCTTTCATGATCATTTCATTCCATAACATATCGAGTACCCCGAAACTACTCGTATTCCGCCTGTGCAACGGATTACACTCGGCCATTTCACAAATACCATGTCATTCAATATAGACCACAATGGTCCTAGATTTATCTCGTGTGGCAGTTTGCACGATATCATCACATGGCATCACACGCACTCATCATAAGTGTCCTGGTGATGCTAGAAACCTGTTTGCGCATTATGGTTCACATCGGACCATTTCATGACATTGTGAAATCATTCAAAGTACTCCCCGAGTACCAGATTAGTACACATATAGGGGCATTCTATAACATTATCAAAATCATGCAAAGTGTTCCACGAACACCGAACCTCTATCAGTGTCTCCGTTTACACGTGACTCTTTTTGGTAACACCATCTCATGTTACATTGCTTCAAAAGCATCAGAACTCTATCCATGGGATGGTCCCCAAGAAACCATTTCATTTCATACCATTGACCTACAAAGTGTCGAAACTCTGCCTATGTGTCGGCACACACGCGACCATCTCACTATAATTCATTAGGTGCCCCAAAGGCGCCGAACCTCTGTCCGTGTGGCGGCTCCCATGAGACCTTTTTGCATTAGTTTGAATAGCATTGGGCACTCTTGGGACATCCCAAATAAAAACATGCAAAGATTATCCTCATTTTCATTTTCATTCATGAAGCATCATCCAAGCATCATTCTCCACGACACCACGTCATTCATTTACCATCCCTAACTCTTCACTTATGATGTAGGACCATACATAAGTGAGACTAGGAAATACCAAAGCTCCGTAAAGATAGTTCACAAAGTAAGCTGGATCGACCAAGGATAAGGCTCAGGCTTTGAGGGCTATTGGGGAACAGAGACCAGTAGAAACTGACAGTGATTCTGATTCTAGGGAGGAGGTGGAAATGGCTAATCAAACACCAAGTCTTGCTGATGCTCTAGGGATCTCAGGATTTTCGTGACATGCTGAAGGAAGAAATACGGGCTGTTGTGAGAGAGAGAGGGGAAATCGGAACCAATAGGCCTGGAATGAAAAGGTGGATGAGTCTTCTCAATTTGGGATTGATGTCTCAGCCAGTGTAGAAAACCTGCAAGAGATTGAGGCAGCTATGGAAAAGAAAATGAAGGCGAAATACTCTGAGTTGGATGAAGTAGTTGCCGAGTTGAAGAAAAGGGCCAACATCAGCCTGGGCTCCAAAAGGGAGTGAATGAAGATGCAATGATCAACAAAGGCATCGGGACCTTCCCCATTGGGTTTCACCGAAGGCTCACATGAACCTCTATGCATGAGTCATGTTGACGGTAGGCGCCACTAAGTAGCAGCTAATCAACTTTTTCCCGACCACACTCGAGGGAGGTGCACTGAGCTGGTATAACTCTTTGTCTTAAGATGTGTAATCAGAATAGGAGGCCTTGTCAGCTTCCTTCATCAAATACTACAACGTCAACACCAAGATCCAGGTGAAGCTGTACGACTTGGAAAGGGTCAAGCAGAAGTCGAATGAGCCCTTTGATGAATATTACCAAAGTGGATGAATAAGATGATTCTGCTGAAAAACCGTCCCGACGAAGATGAATTGATTCAGAAGTTGATTTATGGTAGTAGGGACATCTTCAGAAACAACATGAAATTCCACTCCTTTAGTGAGCTCAGTGAAGTGTATAGCATGGCCATGAAAATTGAGAGGGATGAAGAGGAAAAGGCAACAAGCTACAGGGGCAATAGAGGCTCTGAGTACAGTTTCAGGTATCAGTTGATTACTGCAGCTGGGTCAGGCAGTGGGTCAGGTTCTGGTTCTAGAGGCAAGAGTGGACAGTTTACAAAGAATAAGCAAGCAGGGGTTGCTGTTGTATCTCAACAGCGAGGAAACCCTAGCAGAAATTCAGAAGGCCAAGGTATATATCTCCGTGGGCTTTCTCCTTGGCTATGATCTTTGCCAAGTGCAGGAATGGCGGTCTATTAAGCTCTCTTAGGCCTTTCGAGAAGCCCGCGGAGGAAGACAAAGACAATTTCTGTACCTACCATGTCATGGTGAGACATAGAACCAACAATTGTCATAGGCTGAAGGATGCCATACAGAAGTTGATCGACGAAGGAAAGTTACAAGAACCTGCCAAACCCAATACTAAGACTAACCCTTTGTCAGCATTCGAAAGGCAGGTCAATATGGTGCAGTCGGGCCTGCTAGAGAACTTCATTTTTGCACAAGTCCTATAGGCAAACCCCACCATATAGTCTGTGGTGGCTAATGGAGCTGGGGCAAAGTCTGATTGTGAGAAGTTGACAAAGCAGAAGGAAGTAAAGCCTGTGAGTCTGGATGACCTGGATTTAGAAGATGAATACGAAGAATATGGATGTAATGAGACAGTCAAGCTGCCAGTTGTTGGGGAACCAAATGTTTCTAAAGTCCAGAATGTAACAAGAAGTGGTAGGGTTTTACCAGCCAGTGGTTCAGCAGAGTGACAAGGTTCCAGTGACTGGGTCAGGCAGCATGTCAGTGCCGAAAGAAATAGAAAAAAAAGACCTGGTTATTTCTCAATTGAAAAGACTCCAGCACAGGCCAGTCTATGGCATTTGTTGCTGACTTCGAAGGAACACAGAGCAGCACCGGTTAAAAAGCTGTCTGAAATAGAAGTTTCTCCACTTACATCTCTAGAGGCCATGTGTTGCTTACTGGATAAGATTCATATAGGGTCCCCTGAGATTGTATTCTTTGAAAAAGATTTGCCACATAAGGGGAGAGCTCACAACAAAGCTCTATATGTCAAGGTTAACCTCCTGGACCGAGTTATGCCATGTGTGATGGTAGACGATGGATCTACCCTAAACATATGTCCACTAAAGATGCTGCCATTCCTGGGCCTGAGCAAAGACGGTTTGAAAAGTCCTCCATTGTGATCAGGGCCTATGATGATTCCAAAAGGACTGTAATTGGGACTTTTGAAGCTGAAGTGGAAGTGGGGCCAGTCAAGTCGACAGTCACCTTTACTATGATTGACATTCCAGTCACTTTCTCCTTACTATTGGGGAGGCCATGGTTCCACCCGTTGGGGGGGGGGGGGGTCCCTTTAACCCTGCACCAGAAGATCAATTTTTCAGTAGGCAATGAGGTTGTGACAGTCGAGGTAGATTCTTAGTCCGTGATTGCTGCTGTTAGTGAGGAGACCATACCATTCGGTGGATTCCAAGTCACCATGGTTAGTGAGGCGGAAACTATAGAGGCTCCAATGGTTATCTACAAGAACTATATGCTAGAATGGTTGTCCAAATACCTTCACAGGCATGATTTTGTTCCGAGCATGGGACTCGGGGTCAATCTACAAAGGGTGCCCGAATTCAACATTGATTCTGGAAAGCCGAGGCAATTTGGCTTAGGCTACACAGCAGAGGCATATGAGAAGAAAGATTTGAGAAAAGGAAATAATGGCAAGCCCATGATGAAGCCATTCATTAAGGCTGGCGAACAGCTATACAAGGGGCAAACTAAACCAGTGAAGGTTGGGAGCATCAAACTCCCAGGCTTCGAGATATTTTCTGATGTTGTAGACTTTGAAAAGAGCCAGGAGGAGCTAGTTGCACTAGTGATAGTTGAGGAGACAATTGTTGAGCCTGTTGTCCCCCAGGAGAAACCATCTGAAGTGGTAGCTGAAGCAGTAGAAGTGGCCAAGGAGAAAGCTGAAGAGAAAGTCTGTGATGAATCTATTAAAGCAATTTCAAAGGCACTGACTGTCGCCTTAGGCAAGGCATTTGAAAAGCCTAAGAAGGATCCACTAAGGAGCTGATGACCAAGGCAAGCCTGGACTCTGTGGTTGCCGAGATAGCAGGTATCATGATAAAAGCCAAGGCATAGGTGGCTGAGATTGAGATGACTGCTCTTCCTGCTGAATATGAATCTGAAATTGATGCTGACCTGGACAATATCCTGGAGCTGAGCAAGGATGCTGAAGAAGTTCAATGTCCTCCACCTGTGGAGGATGAAAATGCTTTTGTTGTTTCTGTTTCTTTTCTTTTCAAAGTGAATGATGTACTTTTTAACAAGTTTAATGCAATGAAATCCCAGTTTGCTTACTTGTGTGATGTTTATCCTGATAACTCTGTGCATGCATTTGAATCACCATCAAGCATATTTAGCATTCATGACACTGTATTGCATGAATTAACATAAGTACAGATGAAAACCCCAAAATGGTATTCATTTCACATAAACTAAAATCCAAAGAAGAGAGAGAATTGACTAAAATACTACAAAAACATGTTAAGGCTTTTGCTTGGTCGTACGAGGATATGCCAAGGGTCGACACAGAAATAGCAGTTCACAAGATTCCAACAGATCCCAGATTCAGACCGGTAAAGCAGAAGTTGAGACGGCTATGACCAGAATGGGCTGCATTAGTAAAGGAAGAGGTGGCTGAGCAGATTAAAGCAAAGTTCCTCGAGGTAGTGGAATACACAGAATGGTTAGCCAACATTGTGCCAGTGCCTAAGAAAGACGAAAGGGTCAGAGTGTGTGTTGACTACAGGGACTTGAACAAAGCCTACGCAAAAGATAACTTCGCTTTGCCTCACATCGATGTTTTGATAGACAGCAGAGCCAAGGCAGCAATGTATTCTTTTATGGATGGATTTTCGGGATACAACCAGATGCTGATGGATGTAATTGACAAGGTGAAAACATCCTTCATCACAGAGTGGGGCACTTTCGATTACAGAGTAATGCCTTTTGGATTGAAAAATGCTAGGGGCACTTATAGAGAGCTGTCACAACACTGCTGCATGACATGATTCAAAAAGAAGTAGAGGTGTACGTCGATGACATGCTTGTTAAATGAATGACCTAGGAGGAGCACCCCGCTATCCCGGATAGATTTCTTACACGCATTGGAGAATACAACCTATGGCGTAACCCAAAGAAATGCATATTTAGGGTTACGTCAGGAAAGCTACTGGGACATGTGGTCAGTCAAAGGGGAATAGAGATGGATCCAGACAAAATCAAAGCCATTTGAGATATGCCAGCCCCTAAAACAGAAAAGCAGGTCCAGTCATTCTTAGGTTCCTTGCAGTATGTCAGCTGCTTCATAGCATGGTTAACCTCAGTGTGTGATCCAATTTTCAAGCTATTAAGGAAAGATTAGCTGATTGTATGGGATAACAGGTGTCAGTTGGCTTTCGACAAGATCAAAGCTTACCTGGTGAACCCACCAGTTCTCACCACCAACCCCAGGAAAGCCTCTGATTTCATACTTGGCTATCGAAGATTCCTCCATAGGGGCAATGCTGGCATAAGAGAAGGATGGAAAGAAGGAGTACCCTATCTACTATCTCAGCAAGAAGCTGCTAGAATATGAAACCAAGTACACATTGGTAGAGAAGACATGTGTAGCAATGATCTGGCTGACTAAGAAGTTGCGCCACTACTTTCAGTCATATAAGGTACAAGCCGTGGCTAAAGTGGCTCCAATGAAGTACTTTTACGAAGCACTGGTGTTGGTTGGGAAACTATCTAGGTGGCTACTACTCCTGTCAGAGTTCGACATTGAGTATATCACTAGGAAAACTACCAAAAGGCGAGATGTGGCAGAATTCCTGGCAAATCAGCCACTAGAATTGGACTGCATGGAAATCTGGAGTTCCCAGATGAACAGTTGACTGTAGTGGAAGTGAGGAGATGGGTTATGTGCTTAAACGGTGTCATAAACAGAAAGGGTGCTGGAATTGGGGTAGTCATAGCAACACCAGATGGCGAGATCATTACACTGTCAAAAAGGTTGGACTTCCCCATAACCAACAATGGGGCAGAATATGAAGCATTCTTATTCGGAATGGAAGCTCTCCTGACACTAGGGGCAGACAATGTCTTGATGGTCGGGGATTCACTCTTGGTGATCAGGCAGGCACAAGGCAAATGGGATTTGAGAGAAGAAGCCTTACGGTCCTACTTAGAACTGCTGCAGCACGGAAAAGGGTTATTTGACTAGTGTGAGCTCAAACATGTTCCCAGGGAAGAAAATAAAATGGCAGATGCACTAGCGACATTGTCCTCCATGTGGGAAGATCCAGAGAAGACACAGATACAGCCTCTGATCATAGCAATTTCGAGGCAACCCTGCTTTAATATGCATGAAGGGATGGAGTTAACAGCCAAGGAAAAGCCCTGGTTCTTTGACATTTATCAGTATGTGAAAGAGGGAAAGTATCAAGCTAGTTCAGAATCTTTGAAGATAAGCTATACAAGCGAACTACAAATGGGGTTCTTCTAAGATGTTTGACAGAACGAGAAGCTAAAACAGTAATGCAGATGGCTAGACAGATAATGAGATAGGGATACTTCTAGATGACAATGCAGTCTGATTGTGTGAAGGAGGTAAGAAGATGCCACGGGTGCCAAATCTATGCTGATATCAGTCACTACCACCATTCAAACTGTAGAACCTAGCATCTCCTTGGCCATTCTCAGCATGGGGGATTGACATGATCAAAGAAATTCATCCCATAGCTTCTAATAGGCACAGATTCATAGTAATTGCAGTCGACCATTTCTCAAAATGGGTAGAAGTAGAATCCTTCTCCAATGTGACAGCTAAGCAAATGGTCATGTTCATTCAGAAGAACATCATCTCTCGATACGGAGTCCCTCACCATGTAGAGACCGATAACGGGGTGTAATTCCAAAGGCCAACAGCCAAGTAATTTACGGAACATGGCATTAAACATCATAGGTCTTCTCCATACAGACCGCAGGCTAATGGTGCAGTGGAGGTGGCCAACAAATCAATTAGGAAGATCTTATAAAAAATGGTAACCACCTACAGAGACTGGGCTGATAAACTACCATATGCCCCCTGGGGCTACAGAACTAGTGTTAGAGCATCAACTGGCGAGACTCCTTACGCCTTGGTATATAGGATGAAAGCAGTGCTAGTGGAAATGGAACTCAAACCACTCAAAATAGCCTTGGAAGCTCAACTGTCAAAAACAGGATAGGTTCAAGCTAGATACGAGCAGTTGGTAGCATTAGATGAAAAGCGGTTGAAAGCACTGGATCATTTGCAGATGTATCAATGCAGAATGGCTAGGGCCTATAATCAGAAAATGAAGTATCCCAGACAACAGCTGAAAGTCGGGGATCTGGTTCTGAAACAGTTGAGGCCTACAAATGTGGACGCTCAGGGGAAATTCAAACCGAATTGGGAGGGCCCTTATGTTGTGAAGAAAGTGCTATCGAAGGGTGGTGTAAGCATCGTAGACATGGATGGGAATGAATTTGCAATCCTGTCAATCAAGACTGCCTGAAGCCTTACTATGCTTAAAAAAAAAGTCTGCTAGGTTGAAAACTCGAAAAGGGCGGCCTAGGCAAAAGATAAGACACGAGAGAAAATGATCAGTCGGAAAATCCACAAGGGACGACTGGTGACAGATTCTGGTTCTATGTGAAATGTATACCATTTTCGGAACCAATCTTTTCAAATGTACTCATACTACATTCATCAATAAAGTGTGATGTTTTGTTTAAATATGTTCGCATGGTTATTTCAGAATGCATACACGAAGTTATCTCAAATAAACATCCATTTAAAGAAAGCACTTTGCATTTAATCGGTTAAAAGACTCGCATTACTTTAACAAGAAAATGTGATGAATACATGGAATCTGTAATCTCTTATTGTCCTCCATATCTAACTCATCATTTCTCGAGGCAACCAGAAATTTTGAAGCAAATCCAAACATCACAGGACCAAAAAAAAAAAAAAAAAGCGGAGCTCGCTAGGGTGAAAACTGAAAAGGCACCTTAGGCAAAAGTTAGAGCAGCTAGCTAAGCTGAAAACCCACATTGGGCAGTTCAGGCAAAATTTAGAGCACTTCCAGATTCAACATTCCTAGGGGCAGAAAAGTGGAACCCTTCCACCATTCCCCAGCAGAAACTCTTCCACTATACTCTGACGGGATCCTCTATACTATTCCCCAGTGGAACCACCACAAAGAACATGACCACTTTCTCCCCAGCAGTCATCGGACTTGCCTAACAGCCATTGCATATCCCCGAAAATCCCTAACAGAAGTGCGAGAGTCACATCACATAAAGAATATACTCTCTAGCTTATCAGTCATAGGCGTGATGTGCTTTCCCTAGCTAGAGGCACGATGCAATATCCCCAACAAGAGCGTAGCATTTCAAGGCCAGATGAATAGCAGGGAATGCATCTCGTAGAGTCCATTCGCATATGCACACATTGAAACATACACACATAAGCATTCAAAACACTCACATACACATGCATACATGCATCACGACCAACCCAAGTGCAGGTGTCTAGGGGTAGGGCAATCGAGCCGTATTTATTCTTGATCGAAGGGGCAAAAATTTTTGTTCCAAAATTATTGATCAAGGAATAAATACGCATCGCCAACACAACCTCAGAAATCCAGCAGATCCGTCGTGGGTAACCTAAACCCGATGTCAGGCCTAGATCGGCTTCTCTTCAGAAATCCAGCAGATCCATCGCGGGTAACCTAAACCCGATGTCAGGCCCAGATCGGCTTTTTCCTAAGAAATCCAGTAGATCCGCAGTGGGTAACATAAACCCGATGTCAGGCCCATATCAGCTTCTCTTCAGAAATCCAGCAGATCAGCCGTGGGTAACATAAACCCAATATCAGGCCCAGATCGGCTTCTCTTCAGAAATCTAGCAGATCCGCCGCAGGTAATATAAACCCGATGTCAGGCTCAGATTTGCCTCTATCTCAACTTCAGCAGATCCACCGCAGGTAACATAAACCTGATGTCAGGCTCAGATTTACCTCCATCTCAACTCCAGCAGATCCGCCGCGGGTAACATGAACCCGATGTTAGGCCCAGATTGGCTCCTCTTTAGAAATTCAGCAGATCCACCGCGGGTAACCTAAACTCGGTGTCTGGCCCAGATTTGCTTTAACCTCAAACTTCAGCAAGTCCGTCGTGGGTAACTTAAACCCAGTATTAGGCCTAGATTTGCTTCAACCTCAAACTTCAGCAAGTCCGTCGCGGGTAACTTAGACCCGGTGTCAGGCTCAGATTTGCTTCCATCTCAACTTCAGCAAATCCATCGCGGGTAACATAAACCCGATGTCAGGCCCAGATTAGCTGAAACTTAGGTGTGTGTTTCTGTCCTTCCGCTTACGGCACTTCAATTCACGTTCTCAAATTCCCCTCAGGTAACTTAAACCTGGTATCAGGTATTGAATTTGATTATGCGAGGGGCAGCTATAAGCGTCGGGTTTTCCCGACCTCTATGATTAGAATTCCTGTGTTACCTGTGGAGCAGATGGACACGAATCAGACTTGAAAATGACTGGAATATCGCCTGAAGTGTCTCAAACATCTAAAAAACTGAGCCATCCTCTATCCGAAACCCTCGAGAAGGCCCCCGAGTGATTTTTAGGGTTTAGGGTGAGCGTCAGATTTTTGAGAATTTCAGCCCGGCTCTTGCTAGAGCTGTACGGCTGTAGTTTTTAAACTACAGCCGGGCGGCTGTAGTTTTTAAACTATAGCCGGGCGGCTGTAGTCTAGAGCCGCCCGGTTCTAGCACAAAGTGGGTTGATCTGGACTGCTCTAGTGGGTTGAGCCAAGATGCTCTGCAAAGTAGAGCAACTTCGCTCGACAGAAAAGAAAGGGGGCGAAATTTTCAGGAGATGCAGGCGGCTCATTTATTAGTTGAAATGATGATGAGTGAGGAGGTATAAAAAGAAAGAAAAAGAAATCAAAAAGAGGGATTATGGATCTTAGACAGAAACCAATTTAAAAAAAGGATATAAAGAAGAAAAGAGGCAAAAAAATGAAAAGGAGGGAATAGAGACATACAAGCTAGGGAGAAGTGATCTAAACACCCTAATTAAGACCTAAAACTAATCCTTAAACATCAATTGAAAGCTTTTTGAACTTTGCACATTGATTCGGGATTGTTTCAGATTAATTTCGGATTGTTTTGGGATCGTTTTGGTTTTTGGCCGGTTGAGTATTCAAGGCGAATTTCAAGTTTTCAATCCGTTTCTGGATGTTCAAAGCATCAAAACAACATCAAGGTAAACTCTAAGAGGCCTTAAACCTGTGCACATTGCTTTTTCCTTGCATTTTTCTTGTTTTTACGAATTTCAGAAATCGGACTTTCCCAAACATAGCCGTGTGGCTGTGTTCTCCATAAACATAGCTGCATGGCCGTGATTGTGATGAACAGAGCCGGGCGGCTCTGTTCTGCAGGGGCAGATTCTCGAACTGCCCCAATCGGCCGAAAATAGTCCGTTTTCCATTTTATGCATTCTGTTGTGATCAATTTCGGCCCAGATTCATCCGTATGTTGTAAAATTTTGGTTTTCAGATTTCTGTACATACGAACATCAGGGTTTTCGATTTTTTTGGGATTTTATTTTCAGAATTTCGGGGTTGTTCGATCCAAATCGAATCCATAGTCCTGCATCAGCGGGCCCCTGAAACCTATAAAATCCCCTGAAAACATAAAAAACGACCTTTTCAAAAAATGAGAAAACCCCTTTTCGGGTTCCGAGAATCACAGCTGTACGACTGTAGTTTCTGAAATAAGACAGGATCACGAAACGACCCATATGGACATCGTCGCACGATGCTGTTTTCGAATTCAAATTTTTTTTTGCGTGTTTACTGCTTTTTGGACCCTAGATGGACACTGAGTTTAGGAAAACCCACATGAACGGAACCCCAAGTTCCGAGATAACAGACCCATTGAAAAGGAAAATTTACATGAAATTGAGCCAAATAATTTTCTAAAAATTGTTTTCTAGCACAAAAATTACAAGGCGTTTCAAAACCGTTTTCCAGGTCTAACCAGTCCGACCAGTCGGGTCGACCTGGTTACCCCCTAAATGCATGCCCCTGTTCCTGAAATCCCAATTCTGTCCTGATTTGAGTCCTATCTGTGTTGTACCGTAGATTGTGCTAACCAATTCGTCTTGCAGCATTTATTTTTTTTTTTTATCATTTTTACTGTAATTAATAGATTATTCCATGTATTCTAGGCGATTGTAATTTTTTTAGGTGTTCATATATTCTAGGCGTTTGTAAAGTGAGGACGAGAGTTTTCCTTTTCATTCAATTTGGTTGTATAAGCGGCCTTTATTATTTTTGTATAATTTGGATGCATGGTTTATTTTTCTGTAATTTTATTTCTGTCATTTGCCTGAGCATGAATTGATAAATATAAACGAAATTGGGATAGAGAAAGATAATAACGCGAATTAAATTTGGTAATATAAACTGTAAAGAGAAAGCAAGCTAGAGGTTAAAGTAAGTCACTTGCTCGAACCCTAAATCTCTGGATTAGGTACAGTAGTCTACTCTCGGTAGGAAGCTGTACCGGAATTTCCTAGATGAGCTGATCCGGGTGGCTACTTTGTCACTGATATTGGAATTTAAGTTTCGAGGTCTTTAAGTTAAAAAGGAAAAATGTTTTCTGCAAAGGGATTTCCAAATAAATCCGTGATTTTCATAACTCAAGACAAACAAAACCCGTTTTCCAAAACAATCAAAACAAAAAAAAACCAAACAAAAACGTTTTTCCCCGACTCGCTTCGCCGCATCCTGCTTTTCATTCCCGTATCAAAAAGGTCATCCACTCATAGTGACCATTTCATGACATCCACTAGGTGCCCCAAAGGCGCCGAACTTCTGTCCGTGTGCCGGCCCACACGTGACATTTTTGCATTGTCTTTTGCATGGCACGGGGTATGCTTGGAACATCCGAAACAAAAAGAAAGAAAATACAAAAGTCATTTTCATCATCGTCCTTATCCATAAAGCATCATCTGATCATGAACATGAACACATCCTACACGCCATTTAGTGTGTCGAGTCTAGGTCTATGACATCCATCCGCGATTCTAACCTTATGTTGAATGTGTAGTTTGGAGTCGCACCTCAAAATGGTTAGTTTGTGTTGAATCAGAACCCAACCCACCAATTCAGTTAGTTCAATCAGAGCCTATCACAGTGGAGGGAATCAGCTCAGGGTCAGATTCAGATCGAGAGGTCAAAGTTCAAATGCCCACTCTACCAATTGACAGTCAGGTTTTATTAGAAGAAGCGGATAGAGCGGAGATGGCTGACGGAAACAGTGGAAACTTGCCTTTCGATATGGCTACTTTTATGAGGAGTTTCCTAACCTCAGACGAGTTCAAGGCTACTTTTAGGGAACAAGTGCAGGTAGTGATAAGCACCATCCCTGTTTAGGCTGTTCCACCGGCTCAGACTTCGGTTGGAAGTGGGGACAACAGTTTGTCCAAGTTACTAATGGTACTGGAGCAAGTCTTCCCAGAGGAAGCAGTGGAGTGATCAATCATAGAGAACCTGACCATCAGTCCGAAGAGGATGAGGCCTTTGAGAAGGTAAGGGAAGCCTCGATTGAGACGATGCTGGAGAAGCGTCTCAATCAGAAATTTTCTGACATAGAAGCAATGATGCCCAAGCTGAAGGAGATAGTCCACTTTAATCCTATTAAGTGTGCTGACCCTGCCACACTGATGGCCGATGGAGAGGGGCCGCTTCCGACCAGTTTTCACATGCCTTATCCGAAGCCCAATTGGACAGTTACGTAAGGCTAATGACCAGTATGGGGATTGGAAAGGGTCATCTCTTGAACTTGTTTTCGACTACTCTAAGGGGTGCTGCTGCAGCGAAGTGGTACATGAAGATGCCCCTGTATACCCGTTCCACTTGGGAGGACTTATCTGATGCTTTTATGAAGCAATACACCTATAACACCTAGGTTGAGACCCTTGAAGATTTGGAGAGAATCTGCCAAAAGCTGAATGAGTCTTTCCCGGCTTACTACAAATGGTGGATGGATGTGTAAGTTCTGGTGGATGGGGCACCAAAGTTGGAGTCCCTGATAGTAAAGCTGGTGGATGGTAGTTTGCCCTATTACAAGGATAAGATGAAGCTCAAAAGGTTCCATTCCTTTAATGAGGTGGTAGAATTTGCCAAGCGTATTGAATGATACGAGGAGAAGGAGCAAAGGGGTAGACAGAGTTCGGGCTCCTACAGAAATAATCAAGGGTACTCCTAGGGGTACAAGGGTAGCAGCTCTAAGACTACTGCAGTGGGGTCTAGTTCCAAGAAGACACCGAAAGCAGCCTCTATCGAAGTGTAGGAGGTAGAGGTTGCTGCTGTAAATCAAGGGAGACCAACCACTTAGAGGATCACTAGCCCATGGGCTGAGTTAGCTAGTCAGATCTTTGCCAAGTGCAAAAAGGCTGGGCTGTTGCAGGGTCTGAGGCCGTTCTTGCCTCCAGCTGAGGCAGATAAAGACAATTTCTGCTCTTACCATGTAATGATGGGTCATCGTACAAACGAGTGCACCTAGCTGATTAAAGCCATCAAGCAGTTGGTTACTGATCGCATGATTGTTGAACCTGCTCTGAAGCCAAGTGTGCAAAAGAATCCACTCCCGACTTTTGGAAGTCAAGTGAACATGGTGCAGTTTGGTCTGCCGGCCAATTATGTATTCGCTCAGATCATCCAAGCAAATCCGAGCTTGTGAGCTGTGTTGGTGGAAAGTGAGGAAGAGCCAGAGATAACCAAAGAGTAGTCTTTGGCAGTGAAGGATGAGGCAGGTCCCATCAAGTTGGATGAGTTTGACGTGGATGATGAATACGATGATTTTAAGGTTCAAGAGTCGAGGCCAGTTTATTTAGTAAAGACGAGGAGAGGGACTGCAATTGAAAAAGATGGGTCGGTGACGCACATCACAAAGAGCAGAAGGGTTTATCAACCCGCTAATGTACCCCCTCCAGCACCCTCAAGAAGGAATACTACACTGGTGCAGAATGATAATACCCGATCACCTTCGGTGACCAAGGAGGAAGACATAGTAGTAGACCAACTGAAGAAAACACCAGCTCGTGCCAGTGTTTGGCACTTACTTATGGAGTCGAAGAGGCACTGAGAGGCAGTGGTCAAACAGTTAATGGAGATGGAAGCCAATCCCACTACGTCTCCTGATGAGGTGTATGCGATGATCAAGGGAGTTGACTTAAAAGCCAATAGAGCCCCTGAGATCAGTTTCGGAGTCGAAGATATCTCGCCGGAAGGAGTTAATGATAACAGGGCTTTATACTTGAGGGTGGAAGTCATGGATAAGGTAATGCCGAGCATAATGGTGGATGACAGCTCAGCCCTAAATATTTTCCCCTCTCAGATCCTGCCTTTCTTAGGGGGGCGTATTGAAGCTCTGTGCTGATCCAACACTGTGATTAGGGCATATGATGATAGCAAGAGAGCTATGCTTGGGACATTTGAAACCGAAGTCAAGGTAGGAGAGATTAAGTCAAAGGTGCTATGCACTGTGATCGACATTCCCGTCACATTCTCTCTGCTTTTGGGAAGGCCTTGGTTCCATACCCTAAGAGGAGTGCCTTCAACCCTGCATCAAAAGGTGAAGTTCTTGATTCAAGGAAGGGTTATGACTATCGAAGCAGATGAGCCTTCTGTTGTGGCTGCCCTGAGTGCTACTGAGCAGCCGATGACCAGTTTTCAAGTTTCAGTGATCTCTGATAAGCCTGAGTTTCTGGACTAGATTCACAGATATTTTGCCAAATAGAATTATGAGCCTGAAATGGGTTAGGGACCAAGCAGTAAGGCATCCCTGAGTTTAATATCAAAGCAAGCAAGTATCGTCAGTTTGGGCTTGGTTACCATGAGGGGAAGGCTAAGCAAGAAAAGAAGCGGGTGAATTTGGTTTACACCTTCGCCTGGGCCACAGAATCAGTTCATGATGGGACCCCTGAACTGATAGTTGTTAAGGGAGGCCAGCTTCTAAGGTTTAAGATTTTTACTGATGTTGTTGATTTCAGCAAATATGGAACTGAGCCTGTTGTGAACATGTTACGAGCTGGAGTCGGAAATGAAGATAAGGAAACTTCAAGGTAGAAAACCATTGACCGAGTCAGAATTGAATTTAGGGATAAGGGAGAAGCCTTTAAAAAGACTGAACTGGTGAGAAGTGAGATGGAGGTGGCCATGGAAGCCATCACAAGAGCACTGTCCACTCTGATGGAACCAAGCAAGGGTTCAGAAAAGAAGAAGCCATCAGCTGGGAGGACACATGAAGAACTGGTGGAGGAAGCTGTGAGGGAGCTCACCAAGCTGGTAATGAGGGGAAGGGCTGAGACACTTAAAGGAGAGCTAACTGAAGAATAGAAAGAAAATCTGGAAGGAGACCTCAAAGAGTTCGATAGTGCTGCTGTTGATGAAGACCCCATGCATGTGGAGGATGGCAATTTTTCAAATGTATCTGCTTTTTCAATTTTTGATGTGAACAATTTAGCCTGCAAGGCCTTTAATGCAATGAAATCTGATTTTGCTTACTTGTGTGATGTTTTTCCGAATGGAACTGTACATACATACAAACATTCATTTAATGTCTTTAGCATACATGATGCATCATTGCATGAAATGAACCTAGGGACAGATGATGATCCAAAGATGGTATTCATCTCAAAAGACCTCACATCGAATGAGAGAAAAGAACTCGTAAAATTTTTGCAAAAACACTTCAAAGCCTTCGCTTGGTCTTACGATGACACGCTTGGGGTTGACAAAGAGATTGCAGAGCGTACAATCCCGATAGATCCAAAGATGAAACCAGTTAAGTAGAAACTCAGAAGACTCCGATTAGAATGGGCTAAAAAGGTTAAGGAAGAAGTGGCCAAACAGATAAAGGCCAAGTTCTTAGAAGTAGTGGAGTATCCGGAATGGTAGGCAAACATTGTACCGGTAGCAAAGAAGGATGGCAGAGTCAAGCTATGTGGGGATTACCGGGATCTGAATAAGGCATCCCCTAAAGATGACTTCCCACTTCCTCATATTTATGTTCTGATAGACAGTGCTGGCAGGGGCAGCTATGTATTCCTTTATGGATGGGTTCTCAGGGTATAATCAGATTCTGATGAATGTAGTTGACAAAGTGAAAACAGCCTTCATCACAGAGTGGGGGGTTTATTGCTATAGGGTCATGCCTTTTGGGTTGAAGAATGCCGGGTGACTTATCAGCGAGTAGTCACGACACTTCTACATGATATGATCCACAAGGAAGTCGAAGTTTATGTGGATGACATGTTAGTCAAATCCATGACCCGGGAGGAGCACCCGGCTATCCTGGATAGGTTTCTAACTAGAATCGAGAAATACAATTTTCGCCTTAATCTTAAGAAGTGTGTATTTGGGGTAACTTCTAGGAAATTACTTGGTCATGTAGTCAGCCAGAAGGGAATCGAAATGGATCCTGACAAAATTAAGGCCATCAGAGATATGCCGACACCCAATCGGAAAAGGAAGTAAGGTCATTTATGGGTTCACTACAGTATGTCAGTCGGTTTATCGCAAGGTTGACGACAATTTGCGAGCTAATTTTCAAACTTTTAAAGAAGAACCAGCCAGTAGAGTGGAATGAACAATGTCAGATAGCCTTCGACAGAATTAAGGCTTATTTGATAAATCCTCCAGTTTTGAAGCCTCCGATACCAGACAAACTTCTGATTCTGTACTTGGCCATTGAAGAGACTTCTGTAGGAGCCATGTTGGTACAAGAGCAAGAAGCTGGATGTGAACATGCAATCTACTACTTGAGCAAGAAGTTATTGGAATATGAGATTAAGTATACGTTAGTAGAGAAGACTTGTGTTGCTATGGTATGGTTGATAAAGAAACTAAGACACTACTTCCAGTAATATAAAGTTCAGGCGGTAGCCAAGGTGGATCCTATGAAATACTTATGCCAATCTCCAGTACTAGCCAGGAAGTTATCAAGGTCATTGCTTTTGCTATCAGAATTCGATATAGAATATGCGACAAGGAAGACAATCAAGGGAAGAGCCATAGCAGAATTTCTGGCTAATTAGCCAATAGATTCAGATTACATCGAGAACTTAGAATTTCCTGACGAATAGCTGGCGGTGGTCGAAGAAGAGTCAAACAGATGGGTGATGTACTTTGATGGGGCACTAAACAAACACGGCGCAGGCTTAGGGGTAATCATTGCTATACCAGAAGGAGAAATCATTCCTCTGGCAAAACGGCTTGACTTCCAAGTGACTAATAATGGAGCAGAATATGAAGCTTGCCTCTTTGGCATTGATGCTCTGATCACATTAGGGGACAAATAAGGCGTTAGTTATTCGGGATTCAGCTTTGGTGATTTGGCAGGTTACCAGAGATTAGGAGATAAAAGAAAAATCACTCCAGCCTTATCTCAAGATGGTTTAACCGGTAATTCTCGAAATTGCACAGAATCCATGCTATTGGTCAGTCAACACAGTTGCATTCATCGCAGAACGGCCCTGGTATTATGATATTCTAAGGTTCATTCAAGATGGTCAGTACCCTGAAGAGGCCGATAAGGTTTCCTTTTGATGATCGGCAGCTCAATTTTGGTTGTTTGAGAATCAACTCTTTAAAAGAATAGCTAACGGAGTCTTTCTGAAATGTCTAACGGAAGAAGAGGTAGTTATGGTCATGAAGCAGATACACTCCGGAGCGTGTGGACCACATATGAACGGGCTGGCCTTGGCAAAGAAAATACTAAGACAAGGATATTTTTGGCTCACTTTGCAAGCTGATTGTATCGAGGAAGTTAAGAAATGCCATGAATGCAAGTGTATAGAGACCTCAATCATCTCCCCCCACTAGAACTTCAAGTATCTTCGACTCCGTGGCCTTTTGCCGCTTGGGGTATAAACATAATTGGAGAAATAAGGCCGCTTGCCTCAAACGGACACCTATTCATTGTCGTGGCTGTGTATTACTTCTCCAAATGGGTTGAAGCAGAATCATTCACAAATGTTACAGCTAAGAAAATGGCCAAATTCATTGAAAAGAACATCTTTGCAAGATATGGGATCCCTCATCATGTCATGACCTATAATGGGGTACAATTTCAAGGGGTGACAGCACAGTTGTTCCAAGAGAAGGGAGTTGAGCACCATAGGTCATCCCCGTATCGCTCACAAGCTAATAGGGTGGTGGAAGCGACCAATAAGTCTATTAAGAAAATTCTATCGAAAATGTTGGTGACCAACAGAGATTGGGCCGATATGTTACCATTGGCCTTGTGGGGATACCAGACGAGCATTAGAACCCCTACCGGAGAAACACCATATTCAATGTTCTACGGGATGGAAGCGGTTTTACCAGTAGAGATGGAAGTCAGATCATTGAGAGTGGTCATGGAGGCACAATTGCTAGAATTTGATTGGCTCCAGTCGAGACATGAATAGTTGGCACTAATTAATGAAAAGCATCTTCAGGCCTTAAACCGGTTATAGATGTGCCAACAGAGAATGGCTAGAACCTACAACAACAAGGTCCATCATCAGAAGCATCCGTTTAAGGCAGGGGATTTGGTCCTCAAGTAGGTGAAATAGTCCAACACGGATGTACGGGGGAAATTCAAGCCGAACTGGGAGGGCCCGTATGTAGTCAAGAGGGTACTTTCAAAGGGTGCTGCAAAGATTATAGATATGGAAGGAAATGAATTTGTCAATCCCATCAACCAGGACAAGCTGAAGCATTACTACGTGTAAAAAAAATTAAAAAAAGAAGAAGAGAAGTCCGATGGGTCGAAAACCAAAAAGGCGATCCATGAAAAAGTTAGGATTGTCCGATGGGTTGAAAATAAAAAAGGCGATCCATTCAAAAATTAGGACGGAAAGGTGAGGACTATCAGCTGGAAAATCTGCAAGGACCAGTTGGTGGCGGGCGTGGATTCAGTCGAGACGTATACCATCACCAATTTTGTCCCTAGTTTCATTTTATCATTTGATGTACATTGTGCTAAAACATTATTTATGAATGAATGGATGAAAGTTCGGTTCAATTCGCTTAAATGTCCCGAGTTTAATTACAATTCAGACAATCCTAACCCTCGCATCCACGCCTAGTGGGGGAAGTAACCAGATCAATCAACCAAGCTCTGTAACGAGCATCTGTCTCCACAGGGGCAGTACTGTCATACCTCAGAATCTCATTGCGAGTAGGGTGCATCCACTAGTGCTGCATATGCCAAGGCCACTATGATGTGAATACTTTGCAGTCGGTGGTACATAAGGATGGGGGGACTCCCTGCAGCTGCCCATATTGTTTGCATAGTCGAGCGGGAGAATACAAAGTCACATGGGTCAACCCAAGCTACTGGACGGCTCCAGCCCAGGTCTCAGTAGTCACAATGGAAATATCCCACCAGGGGCAGACCCATCGGATAGAGGCATCAGTCCACCTCCTAAGCCAATCAAACCAGTGCTCCGTAGTCGTAAAACTAAAATCTGGAAGCTTGATGCTTGGAGACCAGTAGCGCTTCGGAGCGTATCTTGGATGAGGTGGAGGATGACTCAGGAGGTTCAGCTTCTCCAACAGCCAGATTTGCATATGGATTATTCAAATGAAAAAGAAGTAATGAATGTATGAATTCAGAAAGTACGGTGTTGAAGCACACCTGAAGCAGAAAGGGAGATCCGCAGCTCTCGATAGGAGAATCAGAATGAATAGAGTCCAAGTGGATCAGTGTCTCAACCAAAACAACCCCCATAGGTGATGCACCCTGAGCCATCTGAGTCATACTGAGGCTAGTCTAAGACTACAAGTACCATCTCGAGACTCAAACAAATAGCAAGCCATCAGCAATAAACTCATCAGTGGAGCCCAGCCAGAGGTAGTGGGAGGCAAAGCAAAACATAAATCAGCTATAACAGAAGGGCTGAGTCTGGGAGAAACAGGCCTATCAGTAAGTGCATGACCCAGGCCTGCTATAGCCAAAGCAAATCAGCTCAGAAATGTGTGCACATCACCTTATTCAGGGTCAGGAACAGCTACTCGGACCCTCTGATGCAAGGGACACAGAGGATAGCACTAAACTCCTCTACCAAACGGCATAACTCCTGATTAAAGAAGTGGAAGATATGATCCATCGGATCCCAAAAGTTGATATCTACATCCAAGTAGACCCGATTCAGAGTCAAAGCAGTGTAAAGCCTGAGGTACTGCAAGCCAAAGGGCACAAGCAAAGCCCGATTAGAAGAGCAGGTTATACCCCAGTAGTCCCGGAGTCGTGCTCTGAGCTGATCCATGCTAAAAGAGAAGCGAAAGAAGAAGAAAGGCTACAGAAGGGATGGGGTGGCTATAATATATGGAGTAGCTGTAATGCCCTACAGTGGTGTGGCTGTAATATGCTGGGCGGCTGTAATACTTATAGGGGAGCGGCTGTGCTGAAGAAAGGTTGAAAATCGATGTGGGATAGATGTATAGTGTGGGGCGGCTATAACCCTACACAGCCGTGTGGCTATAGGTCACAGGGATCGACTGTAGTATGTGGGGCGACTGTAATATCACAGGGGCGCGGCTGTAGTGTAGACAGCACTTTGTCTATATCTTTATATGATTTCTGATGATTATAGCTGCGTGGCTATAGGTTCCAGGGGCTATTTTTCAAGGAAAATAAAGTCTAAAGATACCGGAATAAATCTCGAGCCCGACCAAATTGAACTAAAGAGTGGTAAAAGCATGGAAAAGCAAGGAAATACGCATTCAAAGACTCAAATTCATAGCTAAAAGGTGCAAATGTTATGTAAATATCATGTGCATTAATCACATCACTGAGTCAGCCCCAAGGAAGGGCTAGAATGCACAAGAAAACAACCCACAGATGGGTCAATACGTCACAAATAGGGAATGGGGAAATAGGCTTAAGAAAGCCAGCATCGTCATCGCCATCCCCATTATCTCCTGCCTCATCATCTGGACTCTCACTGATATCCTCACCCGCATGTCCCATCTGGGCATGCCAACCGTCTACCTGATCCCTGAAGATCTGATTCATAACCTCCAGCTCGGTGACCCGACACCGCAGCTGGTCATTCTCTACCCTCAAACGAGCGGTCTAATGGCGCTCGATCCCAATAGTTGTCTACAGTAAGCAAAGTAGAGAAAACATCACAATAACATGCAAATACATCCAGACATAATAATAACATCAAGTACTGGCACTTACTGTCAAAGTAGTGTTGTCCCGAAAAGTGAGCGCCCTCAGTACATAAATGACTTGGCCCATACACATGCCTTGCATCACTAGAATCTGCAAAGATCACACTCAGAAGGATCAATCTATGACGAATGACTAGAAAAGAGGTAGAAATAGATAAGTGCAGAAATACTCACATGCGTGGTGCCATCAGGAATGGCCGGAGGAAACTTATGGTCCTGAAGATGGAGATCGGCCCGATAAGACTGTCGAGAATCGTCAAATAGCTGAATGGAGTCCTCGATTGGGAACTCGAGTCGACCATGTACATACTCAACCTCAGGAGCCTGAGGAACCTGAGGATGAGGAATAGGGACATCCTCCTCTCCGACGGTAGAACCAGCTCCAACGGTCCAAGAAGCAGCAGTACTAGACCTCCTACCTCTTCCCCTTGCGGACGAGGACGGGGGCGAATGCTTACCTCGTGAAGACGGCTAGAATCAGTTAAAAAGAACGATGTCAAAAAAATAATAAAAATAAAAAGTTTGCAAAATACCCCCGCGTCAGCAGAAGCAGATGACTAGAAGTGAAATAACTATAATCGCCATCCACACTGCCAGCCTCATATCTAGCACCATAAAGGTCTGGATGCATATCAAGAAATAGAAGATGGGGCCAAAATATCCCACCGACAAGGCGATTAAAATCTTAAACGCCCAGGGACGGGAGTGCCAATCGTGAACCCTCTCCCGGGTACCGCTCTTGATCGTACGGGCACTCCATCACAAAGCGCCTGCTCGATAGCACCTGCACGTCTCGAAGCGGCTGGGGAAAATCATTGCCCTCTCACCTCCAAGGGGCCTTGGCGATCTGGAATCAGAAAGTCAGAGCATTACCAAAAAGAAAAAGGGTGGGGGTGAAGACATACCCCATCAAATATCATCTCTCTCAGAGCCTGGCAACACTCGGCTTTATTTTTGTCGACTTCGCTCCAAACAAACCCCAACCACTGTCTAAGGCGTGGAAATTCGGCCAGGTTATAGTTATCAGGGACCTACACTATCGGGGGTGGAACGAAGCAATATTCGCAGACCCAAATCTGCAAAGGAAGTATGAAAATGAAATCAATAATAATCCAGGAAGCACACGAGAGAAAGTAAAATCTTAAGGCAAAGAGTCCAAGATACTCACGTGCAACAGAATCCAAAAAGCCTTCAACTCCTTATGGGAGCCTCAGGCACAGAGATCGAGAGTATAGTAAAGTTGGGCCAAGGCTGCTCGAGCCCAATTAAGAGTCCTCATAGACTCCAGGTCAATCAAAGAGGGCAACACAGCCAGATTCAGACTACTTTGGCTTGTGGGAAAAAGGAGGGTGGAAAGAGTATGCAGCAGAAAGGCTCTCGCATACCTCCTCTCATCAGAAGCATCAAAGGTAGCCCCCTCTGAGAGCTCAGTCTGTCACTCCGTCCAATAATCCCGGAGGCTCCTACATTAGATCCGGCTCTCAGGGGAGTCGATCCCAATAAGCATCGCCACTAGCTCCCGGCGATATACACTATGTATGAAGATTTGGTTGAAAGAGATCGTCTGCCTAGAGAACAGAAGCCCAGTGATAGCAACAATATCCTCCAGAGTCACTGTGTACTCTCCGGAGGGGAAGTGAAATGTATGAGTGGTGTCCATCCACCTCTCCAGAAGTGCAGCCAGAAGTCCTTGACTTGTGCAAGGAGTAGTAACGGTCATGCTATGAACTAGCCGATGTAGATCAGTGGAATTCACAATCTCTTTCACCCCTTGAGGAAGCCGTCTGTACCACTGCAAGGCTTCCATAATGGATCCGCAACCGCAACGGCCGGATCTCGCCTGCAAAATCAATAATCAGGGAGTTTATGAGCTTTTTAGAATGCATATATATCATAAAAATCAAAGCAACACCATTGAAATCGTAAAAAATCGGGGGGCCTTGAATCTGCCAACTACAGTCGCCCGGCCTGTTGGTGTGCCCTAGTTCTTAAGGCATTGGATTCTTGTATTTTGTATCATACATTAAGACTCATTGTATGAATACATTATTTGTGTCACATTAATAAAGGAAATTAATCTATTTCATTTATATCTTGTGCTATAATATGAGTAGAGTCCATTGATTGATAATCATAAAACCTATCCCAGGTCTGTTCTAATCGTGGGAACGAATAGAACCACAGACTTGTATATTCGATGACTGTATGGTAGTTCTTAACTAGACATAGTACTTGTATAGTTAGTCATGAATATAGGTACATGTCATTGACATGGGACTGGATCGATCCGCACAAGAAAGCCACATGGTTGTCGCGTCATAAGTCTTTCTTGAGTAGGTCTCTTTTGTCCTCAGACCACATTTCATTATAATATCAATATGGAACCCGGTTCACTTTGACATATGCCTAACAGGTCTATAAAAGGATGATAAATATAGGTATGATTGGGTGGACCGGTGAACATGTTGATATTGATGATGAAGTGATGGAATTGCCACTCGGGTAACACCGAGATGGTATCATTGGCCACTTGATGAGTAGGACTGATAAGTGTATGGCCATACCCAAATAAGTTGGTTGCTCATTTGATTAATCAGTCAACTCAGGATCAAGAAATATAATAAACAACAGAAGAGGATGACAGACACCATGCCTCTTGTTTATTCATATCGATATCGTTAGGCAAAGGACACTATGAGATTACTACCGGGTGAGTGTCTTCTCAAGAATGTGTTAATTAATTAATTGACATTCGGTGTCAAGGTAATTAATTAACATTGGGTTGAATTTAATTTAATTAATAAGTTTACATAATGTAATTAATTAATTTATCAATTAATTGAATTACATAAAGTAAACAATTAATTAAATAATTTTCCTAAGTAGGAAAATTAAATACATGTATTGTATTTACTTAAGTATGATTTAATTTTATTTAGGGGTAATTAAATTTAGCCGAATGGAATTAAATTACATAGTATATATTTTTTAATTAAAGTTTATTTATGAAATTATAATCCTAGTGGGCTTGGGTTTAATTAACCTAATTAAAACCCAATTAGACAATGTGTCTATAAAAGGGCACACTTAAGGAAGAAAAACCTAATTCAACCCTAATTAATTACTGGAAATTTCAGCCACCAAGAGCAGCCCCAAAACAGCCGAAAATCCTATCATTAAACCTCCATTCCTTCGCGTCTTCGGCTAGCACCGGTTCCCGCTCAATAGTTGGTCGTGCACCGGACTTTGGAGATCGCAGTTTCAAGAAACGATTCTGCAGCTGTCTCTAGAGGAGATGAATCCGGTGAGTTAATTTCTCTTGATTCAATTTGGTTTTATTCTAATCAATAGTAATTGGACACGATAGGTGGATTCTAGGAAATTTTAAATGGTGTATTTTCCGCTGCGCCACGTTATCTTTCCAATGACGAATCCCAATAGTGGTATCAGAGCCTTGGTTTTGTCCATTAGATTGATTGGAATTGGTTCTTGGAAGCATTTTTTGAAGAAAGAATGGGTTTCAAGTTTGTGATTTTAGGTTTTTATTCAATTGGTTTTGGTTTTGATAGACCCTAAAATTTTTGGATTGGGGTTTTTTATTATTTTCCCCAATTGTTTTCCATCTAAAAATTGTTTTTCTATATGAGTTATATATTTGGTTGGAAACAATTATTTTTTGTTTTTGATTTTATAATAAAAAAACATAATTAGTTGGCCAAAATTGGAATCGCAATTGCGATTCCAATTTTGGTACTGCTGCTGCTTGCCGTAGCAGATTGCGATTCCAATTTTGGCACTGCTGCTGTTTGCCGCAGCAGATTGCGATTCCAATTTTGGCACTGCTGCTGCTTGCCGCAGCAGGCAAGCAGCCCCTTGTGGGCTACTACTGGCAGCAGGCTCCCGCGCGCGGGATTCGGGTCCGGTTTTGGATTTTACGGGTATTTTTTTTATTCCGGACCCCTAATGCAAATTAAACTAAAATTTTTTCAAAATTAATTTGTATTTAAATTGTTTATTTTGTTGGCATGCATATTTAATTTAATTGTTTGCATGTTAAATTGAATATGGACTTTGTGAAATTGGTCCAATAAACTGTGCCACCGGTTAAAATTGGGAGAGCTAAATTTTAAATTTGTGACAACCCAAATTCAAGTGGGAGCAAAATTATTAATTTTGCATTTATGGATGTTATCCATTGGGCCTTTATGGGCCTTAGTCACATTTGTTAAAATTGGTGATCTCACCCTAAGCAACTCGGCTTAACATTTATATTTATAATTTGGAATACCATGATCATGCATCATATTGGTATGTATGTGCATGACAGATTCTTTGTTTGAAATGTTATGTTGAGTTCTATAGGCCCTAAATTATTATCGGTTGTAATTTAATTTTGGGAAATATGGCCTGCGTGCCATTTTTTATTTTGATGTAATTTTAGAATAGATTTTATTTTACAAAATTGTTGTAATTGCATCAAGTATGGAGGAAGGCCCAGATGGAGCAAGCCCATGGTGGGAGCCCAAGAAGGATTGCAGTTCGGCCCATGAAGAATTAGATAGGATATCTAGTTTTTATTAGGTTGTAATTAAAGGCCCATAGGATCTCATTTATTTTAAATTAAGTATGCTATTGCATTTGTCATATAATATGGATGTATGGGTCATCAGATTAATACCCGCGTTTATGCATGCTAAGCCGTATCACTTAATTATAATTCGGAAATTAAAATATTGAGTCGCTTAAAAGTGCTTCCCACATTCGCACCTCTTGCTCCCACTGATGCTGCAATGTGCGCCATGCCCTAGTTGGGTACATTGTAGTATTCGGTGGGCCGTCGAGGGTTAAGATACTTTGTATGGTTAACATGTGAATGGTGGTTTGACTTAACATGGGTAGCATTAGCTCAGAGCGGGCCCTAAGCACAAATGGGTAAAGTGTCAATAAGCCCATCAAACCAAGAGTCCTTCATGGAAGGATTGGATAGGTTGTCCTACCAAACGAATCAATGGTTGGTTAGCGAGCCCTAGTTCGGCCAGTCATTGATAAGTTGTGGATCTTGGTCAAGTCAGCCAGTTAACATCACCAACAAACAAATTAAAATTGGATTATTAATTTGAATTGGCTTAAAAGTCCTTTATTTCTAACTCAAGCAATGATTTCTTCCATGTAGATAATCCCATTTCACTTAAGCAATTTAAATGGCTGCAACAAACAACAATTCACTCTCACTTAGGTCACTCTTGGAGAAGGAGAAGCTTTCGAGGACTAACTTCCCGAACTGGGCTAGGAACTTACAAATAGTTCTTAGACAAGAGTCCAAGGAGTATGTACTGAATGCTCCTTTACCAGCTAGCCCTCCTGCAGGTCGAGGCACCACCACGGCGATGGTGGAGCAGTACGATCGACTTGTGAGGGATGACCGAGATGTCTCATGCCTTATGTTGGGTACCATGCTTCTGATCTTCAGAAGCAGTTTATGGATGAGCATGCTTATGAGATGATGGATCAACTTAAAAAGATGTTCCAAGATCAGGCTCGTCAGGAACGTTACCTGACAACTAAGGCACTTTGCACGATTGTGATGGCAGCTGGGACTTCTGTTAGCACTCATGTGCTAAAGTTGAGGGGGTATATTGATACACTTGCCTGCCTCAGCTCGCCAGTTCCGCAGGACTTGGCAACAAACATTATTCTCGGGTCACTTCCAGTGTCTTACAACCAGTTTATCATGAATTACCGTATGCAAGGGTTGGATAAATCGGTTGTTGAGCTGCATGGCATGCTCAAGCTTGCTGAGCAGTCTCTTAAGAAGACTCCTGAAGTATTGCTGGTGAACAAGGGCAATACGCCCATTACTAAGGGAAAGGCCAAATCTAAGGCCAAGGCTAAGGCCCAAAAGGCCAAGGCTAAGGGCAAAAAGGTGGTGGCCCAACTTAAAGCAAGGGTTGCTTCTCTTGACAATGTCTGCCATGAGTGTTATAAGAAGGGGCACTGGAAGAGCTCATGTCCAAAGCTAAGGGAGCAACTGAAGGGCAAAACTACTGCTTTAGGTATTTATGTTGTTGAGATTAATCTGGCTATTTCTACATCTTGGGTCTTGGACACTGGATGTGGATCTCACATTTGTTCAAATGTGCAAGGTCTAAGAAATAGGAGATTATTAGGATCTGGAGAAGTAGATCTTCGAGTCAGAAATGGTGCTCGGGTTCAGGCCATGGAGATCGGAGATTATTTCTTGGAGATGCCTAGTGAACTTGTTTTGGAACTAAGAAACTGTTATTTTGTTCCTGTGATGTGCAGGAATATTATTTTTGTTTCTTTGTTGGATATTTCTAGTTTCATATATAATATTGGACATGGTAGAATTTCTATGCAATGTGCCAATATTATTAATGGAACATCATTTCTTGAAAATGGCTTATATATCCTTGATCTAAAATGTGAAAGTTCAATCTATAACATAAATACTAAAAGGATTAAACAAAATGAAATTAATCCTACTTAGATCTGGCATTATCGATTTGGCCATATAAATGAGAAGGCATAGCTAGGCTTCACTCTAGTGGAGTGCTAGGGTCATTTGACATCCAGTCTTATGACACATGCGAATCTTGTTTAAGAGGCAAGATGACAAAGGCGACTTTTAGCAAGACTGCTAAAAGGGCCTCAGAGCTATTGGAGCTAATACATTCCGATGTATGAGGTCCAATGAGCACTAGTGCTAGATCTGGTTTTCTATACTTTGTCACCTTCACGGATGACTTCAGCAGATACGGTTATGTGTATCTGATGAAGCATAAGCCTGAGACTCTCCAAAGGTTTAAGGACTTTAAGAATGAAGTAGAAAACCAACTTGGCAAGAAAATAAAAGAACTTTGGTCTAACCGAGGGGGTGAATATTTGAGCCAAGAGTTTGACTCATTTTTGAGAGAGTGTGGGATTGTATCCCAACTCACTCCTCCCGGTACACCCCAGTGGAATGGAGTGTCAGAAAGGAGGAATAGGACCTTGCTTGACAAGGTCCACTCGATGATGAGTCATGCTACACTCCTTATCTCCTTTTGGGGATATGCTTTAGAGATAGCTGCTTACATTCTTAATAATACACCAAGCAAGGCAGTTAAGGGAAAATCATATGAACTATGGAAGGGCCGAAAGCCCAATGTTTCCTTTTTGAAGATTTGGGGCTGTGATGCATATGTTAAGAAATTGACAAGCGGCAAACTCGAGTCCAAATCTGTTAAGTGCCAGTTTGTGGGTTACCCTAAGGAAACTAAGGGTTATTACTTCTATGATCTGACCGAAAACAAAGTTTTCATAGCCAAAAATGCAGTCTTTTTAGAGAAGGAATTCCTTTCCAAGAGAGACAGTGGGAATAATGTTGAACTTTCAGAAGTTCAAGACTCACAAACTCCTGCAACTACTGCTAAGGATGCTTCGAGAACTGATCCGACTACTCAAGAAATTGAGGAACTAGAACCGGTTGCACAGGACCTTAGAAGGTCTGGTAGGACACGTCATCAGCCAGAGAGGTGCAGCTTTCTCGTGACTGATGATGGGGACCTTATGGTCGTTGACCAAGAGGAGCCCAAGACCTATCAGGAGGCTGTTGAAAGCCCACACTCAGATCAATGGCGCAAAACCATGGAGGCTGAGATGCAATCTATGCACGATAACCAAGTATGGAACTTTATGGATCCACCTCCGGGTGCTAAGGTGATAGGTTGCAAGTGGTGTTTCAAGTTAAAGGCCCTGTGTGTATAAGATGGTTAGTGGGAGCATTTCCACCTTCCTAGTGCTGTATGTTGATGACATCCTTATCATTGGAGGCGACATACCAACACTGCAACGAGTTAAGCAGTGGTTGAGTAGGTGCTTCGCAATGAAAGACTTAGGTGAAGCTGAGACGATCTTAGGGATCAGGATCTACAGAGATAGATCTAATCGGCTTCTAGGCCTAAGTCAGGCCATATACATAGACAAGGTTCTGAAAAGTTCAGCATGGACAAGAGAAAGGATTCTTACCTATGTGCCATGGGTTGAAGCTGAGTAAGAAAGATGGTCCTAAAACAAAGAAGGACCGGGAGAGCATGAAAACGATCCCTTATGCATCTGCTAGAGGATCCATCATGTACTCCATGTTATGTACAAGTGCTTGATGTCGTGTTTGCACTAAGCATGACTCCCTGGTACCAGTCGAACCCTGGGGAGGAACACTGGAAGGCTGTCAAGGCAATCCTGAAGTACCTTAATTGGACTAAGGATGCTTTCTTAGTGTATGGAGGTCAAGATGAGCTGGTAGTGTCAGGTTACACTGATGCAAGCTTTGAGACCGATGAGGATGAGAACCAGTCACAGTCTAGTTATGCTTTTCTCCTGAATGGCGGTGCCATTAGTTGGAGGTCCTCAAAGCAGGCCACCATTACTGACTCTATAATGGAAGCTGAGTACATAGCTGCTTACGAAGCTCAAAGAAAGCCATTTGGATCAAGAAATTCATAACTAAGTTGGGAGTAGTACCCACTATCCTAGACCCAGTTGATGTTTTTGTGACAACAACAGGGCCATTGCACAAGCTAAGGAGCCCTGGTCACACAAGAGATCCAAACATGTACTCAAAAAGTTTCACCTCATTCGGGAGATCGTGCATAGAGGTGACATATCATTGCAGAGGGTTGACACCAAGAATAATTTCGCTGATCCATTGACCAAAGTGTTGCTGTAGACATAGCACGACGGTCATACCAGATCTATAGGAATTAGGGCAATGCCCACTTGGAACTAGTGAAAGTGGGAGATTATTGGTGTGCCCTAGTTCTTAAGGCATTGGATTCTTGTATTTTGTATCATACATTAAGACTCATTGTATGAATACATTATTTTTGTCACATTAATAAAGGCAATTAATCTATTTCATTTATATCTTGTGCTATAATATTAGTAGAGTATCCATTGATTGACAATCATAAAACATATCCCAGGTCTGTTCTAATTGTGGGAACGAATAGAACCACAGACTTGTATATTCGATGACTGTATGGTAGTTCTTAACTAGCCATAGTACTTGTATAGTCAGTCATGAATATAGGTACATGTCGTTGACATGGGACTGGATCGATCGACACAAGAAAGCCACATGGTTGTCGCGTCATAAGTCTTTCTTGAGTAGGTCTCTTTTGTCCTCAGACCAGATTTCATTATAATATCAATATGGAACCCGGTTCACTTTGACATAAGCCTAACAGGTCTATAAAAGGATGCTAAATATGGGTATGATTGGGTGGACTGGTGAACATGTTGATATTGATGATGCAGTGATGGAATTGTCACTCGAGTAACACCGAGATGATATCATTGGCCACTTGATGAGTAGGACTGATAAGTGTATGGCCATACCCAAATAAGTTGGTTGCTTATTTGATTAATCAGTCAACTCAGGATCAAGAAATACAATAAACAACAGAAGAGGATGATGGACACCATGCCTCTTATTTATTCATATCGATATCGTTAGGCAAAGGACACTATGAGATTACTACCGGGTGAGTGTCTTCTAAAGACTACTGCATCTCTGTCTCAATAGGGGGCTGTAATGGTTTGCTATAACCCACTTATAGTCTGTGGGCCTTGGGCCGTGCACATAGATCAACTGAGCCGGAACTTATAGAAATTGTACATGTAATGTACATTGGAAGGAATGTGTTAATTAATTAATTGACATTCGGTGTCAAGGTAATTAATTAACATTGGGTTGAATTTAATTTAATTAATAAGTTTACATAATGTAATTAATTAATTTATCAATTAATTGAATTACATAAAGTAAACAATTAATTAAATAATTTTCCTAAGTAGGAAAATTAAATACATGTATTGTATTTACTTAAATGTGATTTAATTTTATCCAGGGGTAATTAAATTTAGCCTAATGGAATTAAATTACATAGTATATATTTTTTAATTAAAGTTTATTTATGTAATTATAATCCTAGTGGGCTTGGGTTTAAGTAACCTAATTAAAACCCAATTAGACAAGGTATCTATAAAAGGGCACACTTAAAGAAGAAAAACCTAATTCAACCCTAATTAATTGCTGGAAATTTCAGCCACCAAGAGCAGCCCCAAAACAGCCGAAAATCCCGGCATTAAACCTCCATTCCTTCGCGTCTTCGGCTAGCACCGGTTCCCGCTCAATAGTTGGTCGTGCACCGGACTTTGGAGATCGCAGTTTTAAGAAACGATTCTGCAGCTGTCTCTAGAGGAGATGAATCTGGTGAGTTAATCTCTCTTTATTCAATTTGGTTTTATTCTAATCATTAGTAATTGGACACGATAGGTGGATTCTAGGAAATTTTAAACGGTGTGTTTTCCACTGCGCCATGTTATCTTTCCAATGACGAATCCTAACACGGCCATCTTGAACATCAAATGACAAGGAGAATTCAATCCGGGCAAAGTCCTCTGCTTCATGATGGAGTCGAAGCACGTCCCTCGAAAACCAATCCAATCTGGGCAAAGTCCTCTGCTTCACAATGGAGTCGACGCACATCACTAGAGAACATAGAATCAATTCGGGCAAAGTCCTATGCTTCGTAACAGAGTCGAAGTAAGTCCCTGAAGAATCAAATCAACCCAGGCAAGACCGCTGTTTTGCAAAACAACTGAGACAATTCCCTGCAAACATCAAAGCAGGTCAACACGAGAGGAACCACCAAGTACGTCCTCTTCTCCTCCTCACCGTGCTCCCTATCGCGAGACCAAACTCGAATCGGGCACCAGCACTGGTTCAAGTCGACTTTGGTCATGTGAGGGGCAGCCTGTGAGCACAGGTTTTTTCCCGACTTCGGTGATGAAAGCCATTATCACCTTTTTCACGGATAAACGGGAAGCGAATTCGAAATGACCAGGACAATGTCGGAAATATCTCGGATGACCCAAATAAGTGTGACAAATCTTGGTATAGAACCCCGAAGAAGGTCAAGTGAGCATTTGGAAGAACCAAAGAGAAAAGGCGAAAAATATAGAAATAGGCTAATTTGGTCACTATAGCCGCTCGGTTATAGTGCCCTACAGCCGCGCGGCTGTAATCAGCAGATTTCCTAATTAGCAAAAAATCAGTCTTAAATTCTGATTTTTAACCTAATTAGGGAAGTATAAAAAGAAAATAACGAATACAGAATAAACGGAACACAGAATCAGAGGAGAATAGCCACAATTCTAGAGAATTAGGGTTCTTGAGAGATTTGAGGGAGAAAAAGAGAAAGAATTAAACCATTCTATAAAAAAAGATCAAAAACCTTAATTAAATACATAGAAACGATTGGAATTCTTTGGTTCTGGGGTGGTTCTAATCTGTAAACACTCATCCAATTTGATTCGGGGTTCCGTTCGAGCTTTGGTGATCGCATATGTTTTCGAGTTGTTCGTGATTGCAAGGCTTTTCTTGGCATCCAAATCCATTCTTGGTGATCCAAAACGCTAGAACACAATCAAGGTATATTCTGAGAGGCCTTAAAAACTCTTTCTTATTCATTCTAGGTGTTATTTTTTTGTGATTTTGTGTTTTTTACGATTCTGGAAGTGAACCCGGTCACAGCTGTCCCTCCTAATGATTACAGCCGCTCGGCTGTAATCTACAGGAGCACGGTTATAACCTACAGCCGCGGGGCTGTAATCTTCTGGTTAAAGCCGCTCAGCTGTAATCTTCAGGGGCAGAAGTGTCGAATGCCCCAAATCGACCGATAACGCTTCCATTCTTTAAATTAAATGTGTTTTTCATGATTATTATCGGTCAATTACATCCATATGTGTTTCATTTTCAGTTTTTGGATTCATAATTAATGGATGTAATGTTAAAGTTCAGTGATTTCGGGTTTTTAGGGATTTTCGGACTCCTTTGATCCGCTTTGGATCGGTTTTGTGGAGTTTTATGAGTTTCCAGAAATCCTAGATCGCTCAAAATCATTAAAATTCTAAAACAATTTCCAAATCAAGAAAGAAAACCGAGTTATTGGTTCTACAGCATTACAGCCGCTCGGCTGTAGGCGTTACAGCTGCCCCACCAATTACAGGGGCACAACTGTAATACCCTACAGTCGCTCGGCTGTAGTATGAGAGGCAGAATTATAGTTTTGCCCTTTTAGGCCTCTAATTTGTAATTTGGCATCTTCTTCCCATTCAAAACAGATTTTTGGCGTGTTTACATTTTCAGACCATAGATGGATGTTCAATTTAGGCCCACCCATGAACGGTACCCCCCGGTTCCTAGATATCCGGCCCGCTAAAAGTTGGAAAATGCATGTAAATTGAGCCAAATTGTTTTTAAAACTGGTTTTTCATTCACAAAACATGCAGGGCGTTTCTATAAAACGTTTTCTAGGTCTAATCGAGTAGTCATCCGGACTTCTCGGTTATTGTATGAGTCCTTGGTGTGTTTTATTTACTTGTGCTAGCAGTATTTGGATGCAGCTTTTATTTTTCTTTATTTTTATTTTTGGATGTATTTTTTTAGATTATCTCGTGTATCTAGGCGGTTGTACTTTTTAGATTATCGTGTATTATAGGCGATTGTATATGGTGAGGATGAGAGTTTTCTTTTTTCTGGGTTGTATAATTTGGCCTCTACTTTACTTTTCCCGCACTTTACTTTTCTACACTTTATTTTTGGATTTATATTTATGTCATATGTATGAGCATTAACTAAAATAAAAGAAGATAAAATGAGTAGATTTAAGTGGATGTCATATCACATTATGAAATAATAATTGAAAACAAGTTTGAGGATTAGTAGATGTGTTGCCCGAACCCTGAATCTCTAGATGAGGTACTGCATCTATACTTGGTAGGGAGCTATACCAGAATTTTCCACATGAGCTTATCCGGGTGGCAACTCTGTATCTAATCTCGAAATTTAGGTTTCGAGATCTTTAAGTTTAAATTGGGATTTTCTAATTCTTCAAAATTCATACATAAAATAAAGTTTTCTACAAAAAAGGTTTTCTTAATAAAATGAAAGGTTTTCTTAAAGAAGATTAAAACCCATTTTTGAAACCACTTCATCACATTCAAAAAGAAAATCCCCAATTCCCATTTCACTGTGCATTCTGTAAAAACGTTGTCCGCTCACAGCTGGTCTTAGTAGACTTGCGCCGGTGACAATGGTAAGATAGTATAACGGTTTCCTTCCTGAATGAGGGTGATTTTGTTCAGTTTACCATTATGAATGGCTTCACAGTCAAACTACCATGGACGTCCTAAAAGTATATGGCAAGCTTGCATTAGGACAACATCACACAAAACTTGGTCATTATAAGCTCCAATTGATAAATTGACCAAGACTTGTTTAGTCACCTTCACTTCATTACTGTCATTGATCCATTGAAGTCTATAGGGCTTCGGATACCTAGTTGTGTTCAGGCCCAATTTTTCCACCATGTTGGTACTAGTAACAGTACAACAACTGCCACCATCTACAATCAAGCTATAAACTTTATCTCGCACACGACAACGAGCATGAAAAATATTCTCCCTTTGCTCATTAGATATTTTATGTTTAACATTCAATACACATCTAACAACAAGGGCAACATTGTCAACTACAACATACCCACCTCCCTCCTTAATATCACTACAATCTTCTAGCTCAGGCATACTATCGTCAGAATCAGACTCACTATCAGTTATAATTTCACTACATTTTATCATCATAGCATGTTTATTAGGACAATCATGCATCATATGACCACAACCTTGACATTTAAAGCATTTAATGTCACAGTTTCTATTAGGAGTTTCAGTGGCCTTACCTTTGCCAAGCGTGTCCTCTTTTCTCTTAATATCAGGTTTAGGCCGTTTGGTTTGAGCACTAACCTTTTCTTCAAGTTTATAGTTCGGCTTCCATGATGAGGAAGAAGAATTCTCAAACCGTGCTTTTCCTTTCCGACAGAGCTGCTTCTCAATCTTTATAGCTTTGTGGAGCAATTCTTCAAAGGTAACATAATGTTGAAGATCCATTGCATCAGCTATATCCTCATTAAGCCCACCTAGAAAACGAGCCATAGTGGTCTCCTCGTCCTCCTGAACATCAGCTCTCATTATAGCAATCTCCATCTCCCTGTGATAATCCTCCACACTATTATTCCCTTGAGTTAAAACCTACAACTTATTCAGTAATTCCCTATGATAATAGGAAGGAACAAACCGCTTTTTCATGATTCGCTTCATCTCATTCCACATTTCAATAGGCGGATCTCCATCCCTACGCTTATTTTTCTTGAATTGTTCCCACCATACTGCAATATAATTGGTTAGCTCGGAAACAACCAATTTAATTTTCTTTTCCTCCAAATAATAGGGGATATCAAATATAGCATCAACTTTCCTTACCCATTCTAAATACAAATCAGGATCACTTTTACCCTGGAATGAAGGAATTTTCAGTTTGACGGTGTTAAGATTACCATCTTCATGATGTCTCCTTCTATGGCTGGAAGAGATACTTTGGAGCTAAATGAACTTGATCACTTACAAATCAGAAGTTTTCTAATCTTACTTTGGAGCTAAGTCTGCTTTGACTATGTTTGCTCTTGTTAGTATGAAGATAAAAAATACCTGCTCACTTCTCTTGCATCCAAGCTGTCTACCTAGTATGATTAAGCTGTGATACAGATGAGTTCCTATCCCTTGAAAGCCAACTTCATACCTTCATGAAGTCTGTTCACGAACTCAAACTCATTAGAGAAGAGGTGGAACTAAGAGCAGTAACGGATAGGCTTAAAAAGGCATCATACAAAGAAGAGGAGAAATTTATGCTAAACTTGGAAGCATAAATGGTTGCAAGCAGATTGAGGCTCCAAAAGCTAGATGAAGAAACGGATGAACTTTCAAGCCAAGAAAACAAAGCTTTTAATGAAATTAAGGTAAGGAAAGCCAAGTTGAAAGTGCAAAGGAGTGAAGTGGATACTTGGGTGAAAAGAAAGAAGAGATCAGTGCCAGACGAGTTAGCATGACACAAGCTTGGTGGGATATGAAGACTATTGACTTGAGTTCTATTCCTTAGGGATTCCTTAGAAATAGTAGGAAGTAGCAGGAAATTGTTGTTTTTTTTATTATGGCTTACTTTGAACTCTTAAAGCTTGTAATCCAATAACCTTAACTATTTTTTGAATGAGAAGTGGCTATGAAGCCAACTTTTTCTCAAGCATTGTGTGCTGTATCCATCCGTGCATAACATCTCATTGCTTGTGATTTGAGAAATGGCATGAGGTCTATTTATAGGTACAAACTTATAGGGGCGTGCTTTATTTGCAACGTGTGATTACTTATTGATGTACACTGGTCCTAATAGAAACTAGGATTGTGTGAAAAATGGCTAGAGGCCTGCAATTGCTTGATAACATGCATGCATACATTCATTGCGGCTAATAAGCCAACTTACACTGTGTGGATGTTTGTGAAATTGAATTCTGCAGGTGGCTTAGACATAGGAAATATAAGCCAACCCTTTCCAAAATTTTACAAAAAATCCTTCCCTAATAAACCTTTAAGAATTATGTAAGGGTACTCCAAGAATTCCAACTTCCATACTAAATCTCCAACTTCAAATGACTTCTTTTTCACCCTCTTATTATAAGCCCAACTTTGCGTTTTTGGACCAGTATGTTGTTGAATGCTGTTATTCTCTCCTCTTCTAAGTCCTCCAACTCGACCAACATACCTTCTGAATATCCTTCAACTATCAATCATGTCTGCTTTGCCAGCTTACACGACTGCACCACCATATAGGGAGTATAGCTTCGTGTCCATTGGTCAAGAGGAAAGGACTCATGGCAATTGCTTCCCTCTTACCAATTCTCCCTGTTATGAGTGGTTTATTAAGCATAAACTTAATCACATTCTCCAAACCAATGATCAAAGACATAATCAGCTTGATTGTTAGTGAAATCAAAATCCAAATTGAAAGATAAAGATGTATGGGTATTAGAAGGAGAGATAATTATAACACCTGCACCAGTTACTCTATCAGTGCTTGATCCATCAAACTTCAGTGCCCATGACACTTTATCTATACCACATATAGGCAATTCAACCTCAACTTCTTTCTCCATAGTGGAAGAAGGATGTTAGGCTAAGAAATATGCTAAAGCCTAACCCTTCACTACTGTTCGAGGTAAATGAACAAGGGTGAACTCCGTCAATGCTAATGCCCACTTACCAATTCTCCCTGTTATGAGTGGTTTATTAAGCATAAACTTAATCACATTCTCCTGCAAAATCACAAAAAATTGTGACCATATAAGATAGTGCCTTAGCTTAGTACAGACAAATACAAAGCCAAGCACTGCCTCTTCATGGGCGAATATCTCCTCCCCGCATCATTTAGGCATATATTAAGATAATACACTGCTTGTTCATGGCCAGCCTGATATTTTGAGCAAGGAGGCAGCCAATGGAATTATCTGTCGTTGACAGATACAACTTCAAAGGAATTGACCTTCTTAGTGGTACTAACACAAGAGAATGTGTCAAGTATTCCTTTATCTTTTCAAAAGTCTGTTGGTGCTTCTCTTCACATCAAAACTCTTCTTCTCCTTTTAGAGATAGCAGCTTTGAAAAAACTTGAGACTTTCTCGCAAGATTAGCTATAAACTTCCTTAAATAGTTAACTCAAGGAATCTCTATAGGAGGCTAAGCTTCAAGTACAGCCTTAGCTTTATTCTTATCAACCTCTACCCCTCTCTTATGAACTAAAAACCCAAGGAAGTTCCCTGCTTTGACTCCAAATGCACACTTTAAAGGATTCATACGAAGCTTATGTTCTCTTATTCTAAGAAAACTCTTCCTCAAATATTCTACAATGATCATTCTCTATTTTTGACTTAACAACAATGTCCTCAATATAAACTTCCATGAATTTGCCTAACATATCATGAAATATAGCATTCATAGCCCATTGGTAAGTAGCACCAGCATTTTTAAGACCAAAAGGCATGGCTATTCAAAAGTACCTAAAGCCCCAAGTCATATCAATGAGCATATCAGCTATAGGCATCACATACACATCCTTAGGTGTGGCATTATTCAAGTCTTTAAAATCAACACACACCCTTCCATTCTCCTTCCTAGATCACCTCAGCTCCAGTACTTTCATAATATTCCAACTGCAATAACCTTTCTAATATGTTCAAAATATGAACTTTTATATTAGCGACTACAATCACCGCTTCTTGCTATTTTTTTATTTTAATCATCATCAACTTCTTCAATGATAAGAGCATCCTTAAGTGGCATGCTGATACTTGACACGATTAAGGCTTTCTACTCTCTCTATATCTCTGTTCATTATAAATAAGAGCTTTTTTGGAACCCCAAACTTGCTTTTCCCCAACAACTAGACTGGCCCAACTTCTTTTTCATAGAATCTTGCATCCTCTGAATCTGAAGTAACTTGAAATGGCTTTTCATCTGCCCATACTATCTCTAATACATCTCCCTTCTAAAAAAGAAGAAATTGATGCAAAGAGGATGACACACACCAATTAGCATGTATCCAATCCCTCCCCAATAGCACTTGATAGTGGGTAGTTGAATTCACAACAAAGAAAGCGGCCATATGGGAGTTGCTTCCTACTGTAATTTCCAATGGCAAGATCCCAAGAGATTTAGAAATCTTACCATTAAAAGCTGATACTATGACATTTGTTGCAATAAGATCCTCCTCCCTTTTTCCAAGAACTTTAACCATCCTCCAAGGCATGATATTGAAAGCAGATCCATTGTTAATCAAAACTCTCGAAGTAGGCCTCCCATTAAGGTGAGCCTTGATGTACAGAGGTTTGATGTGTCAAGTCATCTTCTTAGAAGGCTTTTCAAAAATAACCCTCTTCGGTCCCTCTTCTTCTGATGCTTGGATGGTAACAACATTGTAAACTTTTGGTTCTCCCTTAGGGATCTCCCACTCTTCATAATTTGCATCACTTGTATCACTTTTTACCTTTTCCACAACTTCATCCACTTCTCTGTCAACTTTTAGAAATTAGCAGGTAAAAACAAAGAAGTTGCATTTATGGGAATCACAATATCACTAATTTTAATCTCCTTCACATTCAATGTGGTGGTTGGATCTTCCTTGGCTTTTTCTTTCCGCACTTTGATTTGTTTCAAAGCCTTGTACTTTTCAGCTAACTTCTTTCTCTACAACCTTCTTTCTTGTGTTTGAGTAAGCAGTGGTGGCTGTTGTGGAAACTTTTTGTGTTTCACCACCTACCACTCTTTGCTTAGCTTAAAAGCTCTAGGAACCAGAAACCTTGGCCGATTTCTAGTGGACTTAGTATGTGATTCTTTCTCCTTATTGTATCTCTGTGGGAACTCGAGTCTATATCATTCACTTCTTCTTGGGCTCCCATCTCTGAATTCTCCTTGATACTTGGCTAGAATTTTGTTGGAACCTCCTTTGGTCGTTCTCCCTTCTTTTATTAAGCACATGTCTAAGATCAAAAGAAGTCATGTTAACTAAAGCAACCAGTGGGAAAGGATCTTTATCTACTATCATAAACTCCTTCTCTAGGAATTTGAGAATCCCATGGTTAATTATGTGTTGAACCACATTTTTGAAAGCCCAACATGCACCCATGGAATGGTTCCACAAATCATGATACTTGCAATAGGTTATAAACTTTTCCTTCACCAAATCGTCAAATATCTCCTCTGTCTTGCCAACATCAAAAGTGTAGTTGACATTACTCTTATTGGCTTTGTTGGGATTTGTCATCGGAAATCACCCGATAAAAGCGGAAGAACGCGGTGATTTCCTCAAATCCGGTCCCAGGAGCAATTGAAGTGGAAATTGAAAAACATAAAATTAAATAGAAAGAGATTAAAATTTCATACCAGAAAAATCTCTTTCAGAGACGGATGATGACTGCAGAACTCAATTTAGAATTCCTCCACTCTCACGTACACGAACGCTTCGCGAATGCAACCCGTGCTAGCGTTGGAAAAAACTGAACAAAGGAGAGGAGAGGGGAGAAATTTCGGCTAGGAGGCTCTAAGCTTAGCATGGCCGAAATTTTTCAACCCTAGGTATTTATACCTAGGGTTGGCCGAATTCCTTAGGGAATTCTGGCCCATCTTGGCTCATCTCTATTCTGTGCGGGCTTTCTAGTTTTAATCTAGGCCCAGTCTAATTTTAATTAATTTGGTTCAAATTAATTCAAGCCCAATTTTAATATACCCATGTATTTAATATATTACTCCAAGTAATATATTATTTACATCCAAATTAAAATTGGTTTGACATTTAATTTAATCCATCAAATTAAAATTAACTCTACACAAAATAAGATCATATGTAAGCCCATACATATGAATATTTCCACCTCGGAAATAATTTCATAATTAATCCAATTAATTATGAAGAGCCAATAGAATATATTAATTTTATTATTATGACCAATCTAATTGATCTCTATAATATAATTAATATATACACACTTCTCCCTCCATTGCGTATACTCCAAGTATACATGTTATTCCTTAAGTTTGCATTCTATCGTTCTATGTGTACGATCCTGTGGGCCCATCTTTATGTTGGCAGCGGGTCTTTGGCCCGCAGACTGCAGTTGGGCTCTAGCAAGCCACTGCAGCCCCCAATTAAGATGGAGATGGCAGTCTAACTGATATCATAACCCAGTAGTTAAGCTTGTATATCCCATGTCATTGATATCGGTGTCCAACACAGAGGCATGGATTGATCACCCTCTTTTGTGTTCGGACATTAACTTGATCCCGAATGTACTGATGCTCACAAACAAGTACCAACTTGTTTGGGTGTGGCCACACTCTTATCAGTCACATTTATCAAGAGGCCGGTGATATCTTCTCAGTTGGTTACTGAGTGACAAATCCCTTCTGCATATCCATAGTATTACCATGTTCAGTGACATACCCGAAAGCACCCATACTTGGCACCCTATTACAGGCCCTTTAGGCGTACCCCTAAGTATGTGACATCACATGTAACACCATCATATGGTCAGGTCAAAGGATCTATACAAGTACTACACGAGAATCCATTGTGATACCATACCATGTGGATTGCTCGTTTAGTGGATCTATCCAGTACCATGCTCCCAGGCATGTACCCATTAACTTGGTTGACATTCCATGTCCAATGACCGGTAAGACACCGCCATACAACCAGGTTAATGATAGTCTGTTGTTCCATTCATTCCCATGACTGGAACAAACTACGGATCTATTTATGGTCATATCGTTAACCCTATCCATGGTCTTACTGCTAAGTGCATGACACTAGTCGTCATGGATATAGATATGTCCACTGGATACTTCATTTACTATACTGCACAAGATAAATATAATAAATGAATTGATGCCTTTATTAATGACACAAATAAGTACAACACATAAATCCAATAAATGTATAGTACAAATACAAGGACCAATGCCTCGGGACTAGGGCATTTCCAACAATCTCCCACTTGCACTAGTTCCAACTAGGCATGGGCCTAATCCCTATAGATCTAGTATGACCCTCGTGCTTGGGCTGGGCCAGCGCCTTGGTCAATGGATCTGCGACATTATCCTCGATGTCCACTCTGTGCAATGCAATGTCACCTCTCTCCGCGATTTCTCGTATGAGGTGAAACTTTCTGAGCACGTGCTTTGTGTTCTTGTGTGACCGGGGCTCCTTAGCTTGTGCGACGGCCCCATTGTTGTCACAGAAGATATCGACTGGGTCCTGGATAGTTGGCACTACTCCCAACTCAGTGATAAACTTCTTCATCCACACAGCTTCCTTAGCTGCATCACACGCAGCGATGTACTCAGCTTCTGTTGTAGAGTCCGCTATGGTTGGTTGCTTTGAGCTCCTCCAGCTTACAGCACCACCATTCAGCAAGAATACATACCCTGACTGTGATTGGTACTCATCTTGGTCTGTCTGGAAGCTTGCATCAGTATACCCAGTAACTGATAACACTTCCTGACCACCATACACCAAGAAGCTATCCTTAGTCCGGTTAAGGTACTTGAGGATTGCCTTGACAGCTTTCCAGTGATCCTCCCCGGGATCCTGCTGGTATCGACTCGTCATACTCAGTGCAAAGGCAACATCAGGTCTCGTACACAACATAGAGTACATGATTGATCCAATAGCCGAGGCATATGGAACCAATTTCATGTTCTCCCTGTCCTCCCTTGTTTTAGGACAGTTCTTCTTACTAAGTTTCAGCCCATGGCCCATTGGCAAGAAACCTTTCTTGGCCCGGTCCATGCTGAATCTTTTCAGAACTTTGTCAATGTACGAAGCCTGACTTAGGCCCAGAAGCCGATTTGATCTATCCCTATAGATCCTGATCCCTAGGATCATCTCAGCTTCGCCTAAGTCCTTCATTGCGAAGCACTTACTCAGCCACTGCTTTACCCCTTGCAGTGTAGGTATGTCGCTTCCAATGAGTAGGATGTCGTCTACATACAGTACCAAGAATGTGACAATGCTCCCACTAGTCCTCTTATACACACAAGGCTCATCCAGATTCTGTATGAAGCCATATTCCTTTATAGCCTCATTGAATCTTAGATTCCAACTACGGGATGCTTGCTTCAGTCCATAAATGGACCTTTAAAGTTTTCATACCCTTCCCGGATACTTAGGATCGACAAAACCCTCAGGTTGTGTCATGTACACATCCTCGAGTAGCTTTCCATTAAGGAAAGTGGTTTTGACATCCATTTGCCATACCTCATAGTCATACCATGCGGCTATGGCCAGTAGTATCCTGATGGATTTGAGCATGGCTACTGGTGAGAAAGTTTCATCATAGTCTATCCCATGGACTTGTCTGAAACCTTTCTCAACCAGACGCCCCTTGAAGGTATTATCAGCTTTTAGCTTATAGCACCACTTGCAACCTATTACCTTAGCACCCGGAGGTGGATCAACCAAGTTCCAAACTTGGTTATCGTACATAGATTGCATTTCTGCCTCCATGGCTTTACGCCAATTCGCAGACTGTGGGCTAGCCATAGCCTCTTGGTAGGTTTTGGGTTCTTCTTCATCCCAGATGAGAAGAGTTTGATCATCGGTGACGAGGAAACCATACCTCTCCGGTTCCCGACGATCCCTACCAGACCTTCTAGGTTCTTGTGTGGCCTGGGTCGGTGCCTCCACTTGTGGAAGCTCCACTTGGGCCTCCGAGCTATCCTCTTCAGGAGCTTGTGGACCTTGAACTTCCCTGAGTTCAACGTTGCTCCCACTATCTTTCTTGGAAAGGAACTCCTTTTCCAGAAAGACCCCCTTCCTTGCCACGAACACCTTGTTCTCGGCGGGGTTGTAGAAGTAATACCCTTTGGTTTCCCTAGGGTAGCCCACAAACAGGCATTTATTGGTCTTGGGCTCTAGCTTGCCACTAGTCAATTTCTTGACATGTGCTTCGCATCCCCAAATCCTTAGGAAAGACACATTGGGCTCCTTGCCCGTCCATATCTGATATGGGGTCTTTTCCACTACCTTAGTCGGAGTATTGTTTAAAATGAGAGCTGCTGTCTCGAGGGCGTGTCCCCAGAAACTAATTGGGAGAGTTGCTTGACTCATCATTGAACGGACCATGTCCAACAAGGTCCTATTCCTCCGTTCGGACACCCCATTCCATTGTGGTGTTCCGGGAGGAGTGAGCTGTGGAACTATTCCATGCTCTCTCAAGTATGAGTCAAACTCTAGGCTCATATACTCACCGCCTCGGTCCGACCGAAGGGCTTTGATATTCCTGCCTAGCTGGTTCTGTACCTCGTTCCTAAATTCCTTGAACCTATCAAGGGTCTCGGACTTGTGTTTCATCAGATAGACATAGCCATATCTGCTGAAATCATCCGTGAACGTGACGAAGTACAGATGCCCACCTCTGGTCGCTGCGCTCATAGGTCCACATACATCTGAATGTATTAGGTCTAACAAGCCAGTGGCCCTTTCAGCTCTTTTGCTAAAAGGCGCCTTTGTCATCTTGCCTCTTAAACATGATTCGCATGTATCAATTGACTCCAAGTCAAATGACCCTAGGACTCCAGCTTTGTGAAGCCTAGCAATGCGCTTCTCGTTTATATGGCCAAGACGACAATGCCATAGGTAGACTGGATTAAGTTCGTTAGGCTTAACCCTTTTCGTGTTTATGTTATAGATGTGATTGGTTTCATTTAAGTCCAGGACATACAGGCCATTATTTAATAGAGCATCTCCATAAAATAACCCCTCTCTAGATATTGAAATTCGACCATTTATAATAGAAAATTCAAATCCAGACATGTCCAACATTGATACAGAAATAATATTCCTGCACATCGCAGGTACAAAGTAACAATGTTCCAAAATTAAAACCAATCCGCTGGGCATCACTAGGTGGTATTCGCCGGTCTCTATGGCAGCAACCCTTGCTCCATTCCCGACCCGCAAGTCCACCTCTCCCGACCCCAGCAACCTTCTGTTCTTAAGTCCCTGCACATTGCAACAAATGTGAGAACCACATCCAGTATCCAATACCGAGGATGTTGAAACAGTAAGGTTAATATCTATAACATAAATACCTGAAGAGGATGCACCTTGGCCCCTTCTCTGCTCTCCCATCAGCTTGGGACACGATCTCTTCCAATGGCCCGCCTGTCTGCACCCGAAACAGACGTCCTCAGGACCTGCCTTTTGCTGGCCCTTGGGTTGGGCCTTGGCCTTCTTGGCTTTGGCCTTTTTGGCTTTAGCCTTGGCCTTTTCCTTGGCCTTACCCTTAGCAAAAGGAGCGTTCCCCTTGTTAACCAGCAGCACCGGCGGAGTCTTCTTGATCGACTGCTCAGTAAGCTTGAGCATCCCATGCAGCTCACTGACAGTACGGTTCATCCCTTGCATATTATAGTTAAGGATGAACTGATCATAAGAATCCGGTAAGGATGCCAGGATCGTGTCCACCGCCAACTCTTGAGAGATAGGCAATCTGAGACGGGCCAAAGTATCCAAATAGCCCTTCATCTTGAGCACGTGAGCACTCACAGATGTCCCGGCCCCCATCTTACAAGAGTGGAATGCCTTATTGGTCAGGTACCTTTCCTGACGAGCTTGCTCTTGAAACATCTCATTGAGAGTTGTTATCATAGCATAGGCTTGATGGTCCATAAACTGTTTTTGCAGTTCGGGGACCATGCACGCCAACATAAGGCACGTCACATCTCGGTTGTCCTTGACGTGCGCCTCGTATTTCGCTAGCTGTGCAGCCGTCGGATTATGTCCCTGAGGCGCAGCCGGCACAGGCCTTTCCAGCACATACTCTTTCGACTCTTGTCTTAGAACTATCCTCAAGTTCCTAGACCAGTCTAAAAAGTTAGGACCGGAAAGCTTGTCCTTCTCAAGAATCGATCGCAGTGATAAGGTATTAGTGTTTGCCATTTGGGTGTTTCTACACAGAAAAACATTTAGAGTGTTAATAAAGGGCTTTACTTTGTTGTTCCCATATAAAATTAATAATGAATCAAGTTATTAATTTAACCGAGTTGTTGGGCTCATGGGCCGAGATCCATATTTCATTAAGATATAGCCAAACGAGGGTTTGGTACAACTACACCTTAACTATTTAGGTAGGAACGCCGTCCAATCCCAACATAACTATTTGTGTTCGGACATTAACTTGATCCCGAATGTACTGATGCTCACAAACAACTACCAACTTGTTTGGGTGTGGCCACACTCTTATCAGTCACATTCATCAAGAGGCCGGTGATATCTTCTCAGTTGGTTACTGAGTGACAAATCCCTTCTGCATATCCATAGTATTACCATGTTCAGTGACATACCCGAAAGCACCCATACTTGGCACCCTATTACAGGCCCTTTAGGCGTACCCCTAAGTATGTGACATCACATGTAACACCATCATATGGTCAGGTCAAAGGATCTATACAAGTACTACACGAGAATCCATTGTGATACCATACCATGTGGATTGCTCGTTTAGTGGATCTATCCAGTACCATGCTCCCAGGCATGTACCTATTAACTTGGTTGACATTCCATGTCCAATGACCGGTAAGACACCGCCATACAACCAGGTTAATGATAGTCTGTTGTTCCATTCATTCCCATGACTGGAACAGACTACGGATCTATTTATGGTCATATCGTTAACCCTATCCATGGTCTTACTGCTAAGTGCATGACACTAGTCGTCATGGATATAGATATGTCCACTGGATACTTCATTTACTATACTGCACAAGATAAATATAATAAATGAATTGATGCCTTTATTAATGACACAAATAAGTACAACACATAAATCCAATAAATGTATAGTACAAATACAAGGACCAATGCCTCGGGACTAGGGCATTTCCAACAGGCTTCTCCCTCCTTTGTTGGTTTGAAAGAAGCTAGAAAACTTTGGCTCCTTTGTTCAAAAGTTCAGCTACTGCGATATTTGGAGTATTAACCTCTTGGAAATATGAACCAAGAGAAGTCTTTTTCCTATGATCATCCTCCCTTAACAGCTTCTCATACTCAGAAAATTTTACTGCTAGTTCATAGAAATCCCTGAACTCCATTCCTTGGAATTTCTTCCGCAGCTCAATATCTAAGCCTCATTGAGCCATCCTCACAAACTCGTTTTCTGGCAAGAATATCCTCCACCTACTCCGTATTCTCTTGAAAAGAGTAATGTAAGCGTCATCTATCTCACCATTCTTTTGGGACATCCAGGATAGCTCTGCAACACAGACTTCAGCCATATGTAAATAGAATTTCTTGGTAGTTTAGAATACCAAGTGAATGTCATCCCTGTTAAAGAATTAAGAAATCGCTGCAGATTATAATTATAAAAATTAACAAGATTGGCCAATTCCCCACACTGTATCATGAACCTGGCAACATGCTCCAAGGTGGATTGTCCATCCTCTCTAGAAAACAAGCTGAAATCTAGAATGCGGTATCCCTAGGATAAGGTTTCTCCCGATCCATAGCAACTGGGTATGGTTTGTGAAACTCCAGCCTTTCCACCTGCCTTAGGCCTAAACCATACAATTCCTGCACAATTTCCCTCACTGCATCTGCATTCATAGGCTGGTAGTAAATAGGAGGTGGTGGTTGTGCATGAATTAGCACACCACCAGTAGGAATTCCTCCATTCACCCTGTATCTACGCATGCCCTCCAAGTCTAACTCTTCCTCTCTCATATAGTTGTAAGGAGAGGCTTGCATATTAGTGTGACCCTGCAGATGAACAACTACAACACCATTAGGATTTGGCCTGCTTCCTTCTTGGATGCGGCCTTGAACAGGTCCTTTCTCCTCTTTCAGTTGAGGAATTTAATATTTCTTTGTCTGGCTACTCTTAGTGTCCTCCACAGAAGCCATAACTTCCTTTCCTTTTGGTGTTGGAGAGCCAGTAGCACTCTCTTCAGCTTTCTTCTGACTCCAACTTAAATGTCAGACTTCTTGTAGCACTTCACCTATCATTTTGGTTTGATTAACCAAAGCAGCAGCAACATTGGGAGAATTATTCTTACCTGGAATTTACTAGTTGGGCTCCTCCCTTTGTTGTTGAACAAGAGGGACAATGTCAACATTATCGAAATGTCCAACTAAGTTAGCCACTTGTCCTGTATTATTAAGCACATCATCTGCATCTTCAAATGCAGCAACTTCTTTGTCTTTAGAATTCCTCTTTGGCGGCATTATGTCCCTGTCCCATCGACCGTGCTAAATTGTTTCTTGCCTTTTTTTAAACTTGAGCGTGCCAGTCATTTTGCAGGAAAATTACAAAATTGAATCGAAATCTAACTTCTAATCAAACGACTGAAAAGGCTTAAGGACTAAAAGCTTAAGGTTCTCAATTAACTATATAACTAGATTAATTGAAATAACGATGCCAAAATTGAGCTACTTGATGAAAAAACGTTGGAATTGAATCGAAATCTGAATCGAAATCTAACTCCTAATCAAACTACTAAAAAAGCTTAAGGACTAAAAGCTTAAGGTTCTCAATTAACTCTATAACTAGATTAATTGAAATAATAATGCCAAAATTGAGCTACTTGATGAAATAATGTTGGAATTGAATTGAATTGCTGACAGTGAAAACTTACAGAGTGAAGTAATATAAATTGCTATAGATTCTCCCAAGGATTCTCCAAAAATGACTAAGGATTCTCTGAGAGAAAAATGCTTGAAAATGAATAAAATTGAATACAAGGAATTAGAAATTTTGACTGATGCTCTGTTTGAGTAGAGTTTTGTTGATGATGTCTAGGATCTTCTGCTTCTGCCTTCAACTTTGGCTTTTAAGGGGAAGAAATTAACTGCTTCTTTTTGCACGTCCGGCTCCAATATATGCTCCTTCTCCATTTTCTCCACTTCTTTGAATTGTAACTTTCCACTGCCACTTTTCAAAACAACTGCCAAAACCTCTCCACTCCCTGATCCCGCATTCTTCAACGAAAACTTCCCAACAAAGCAACCAACTCCACTATTAACTAACTATCTAACTAATTAATTAGTAAATTAATTAATAAATCAATTAACTAATTAATTTCAGAAATTAGGTAAAAAATTAACTAGGCCATTAATTTACAGGTCTAACAGTATAGTTTTGGCCTTTTTTTCACTCCCAGGCATGATTAAACGAGTTACTCAACTTGGCCCAAAATCCCTGTTATCTCTCAACATTGAAGACGTCCACAACCCCTTTCAAGTTGGTAGAATCACTTCACATAACACCATCCTTCCAGCATGGACAAACTTGTGAATTGAGGAAAAAGAAAGCGCATCAGTCATCTTAATTAGTAAAAATCAGCAATTAGACAATTGAGAATGTTTCATCATTCATTCAAATATATGGACCCTCCATCATCCCCTAGGCCAACTCTCCTCCATTGAAGAACAAAAAATTCCTTGCGGGAAATTAATACAAGATTTGCAGTGTTGTCCTAAACCTGACCTCTTTCAGCTCATCATTTCTCTCTCCTTTAAAACCATCAAACAGTTCTTGGCGTCGCCACCTTTACTTGCATCATCCAGACAAGATGAAGATCTTTACCTATATACCTTAAGGTAGTAGAAGAGACGGTGGGGATAGTGCTGGTAATAGGACGTGAAGAGATTTGCCCCGTCTATTATTATAGCAGAGTCTTGAAAGGGCCAAGGTACGCTACACAGTAGTAGAGAAAGAGCCGTCTATTAGCAAACTTTGTAGCTGAGTTCACACCTATCCTGGAGCCTCAGGCAAAACCCCAAGTGTGGATCGACGGAGGGCATAACCGCCGCCACCCCCTCTTTCATCTTCCTCCTCTTCTTTTGCATCCACAGTCCAAGCCTCAGTTCCTTGCATGCCGCATTTTGGATTTGTTCTACAAACACGGCGCCAGAGCGATTACTGTTGCAGATTTAAGCCAATTGCTTAGCCTTCAAGGAGCTAGAATCCACAATCAGTGCGTTATATCTGAGTTTCTTCAAACAAAAATATGAATAATTCTGAGGAAATAATCAATTCAAAGATGAAGTTATGAATCAAAAACAGTGGCTGGAATGGTGGTCGGAGTTTTGGGTAAGATGTTTTGAAGATAAGAATGGTCGACTGCAGAGGGGCAGCCTTTTTTCGCTGTTTTTTTTTTTTTTTTATCTCATCCTGGGATTTTTAGATATGTGTTCAAGTGATGTTTCCGGAGCCTGGGCTCCAATTTTTACTTTGGGCTCTTGTGATGTTGGTCTGGACGAACTTCTGCATTATACTCTGAAAGAAGAAAGAATTTATAGGGTTTCATATTGGAAATTTCTCTATAATAGTAAGATGTTATAGGGGCTATAATTTCGTAATTGTCCTTTATTTCTGGGTTTTGAATTTGTTGCTTACAAGCGTGATTTGAGTTCGTCCTAATCTGTTAAAGCATATTTACACATTTAAAGTATATAGGTTAACTGTTTTTAAATTTTCTATGTGGAGAAGAAGGTTAGCTATGCATATTTTGAAGACTCCGAAATATTTTGCAACCTCAGTGTTTTGATTGATTAATTATATGTTCTGAGATTTGTTTATTGACCACTTTGATCGGATTAGACAGAGAAAATTTACTTTCTGGCTTCAAAACCAATTAATTTTTACATTTACTCCTAACCCATAAGAAAAAAAACATAGAATAAGCACTAATGAACCTAGTTCTGATGCTAACAATTTATGGAATGAAGATAAAAATAATAATAGTAATATAAATTACAAAAAGTATATTATTACATTTGATAAGACTATTGCAACAAAAGAATAACATGCTTAAAGAAGTTATTATACAACAGAAGACTATAGACATACAAAAGTCCGAGTACTGTATAATAGTCACTTTACAAGAAGCTAAAGAAGATCCAAAGTGAACTATATAGGAGGGTGAGATCTTCAAGTCAGAAATCTACAAGGATTTATGGCAATGCAAAAAGAAAGTTTCAGAGGTAAAGAACAAAAGCTCTTTTATCAACACTTGTGAGTAACAGCTATGTAATGCTCATATAATGACTATATAACGGCTATAAACGGCTAGTTTTTCATCTATAAGCGAGAGCAATTGCAACATTCACAAGTGGGGGAAGACATTTTGAGAAATCACATTAAAAGCATATAATTGAGACTTTTCCAACACAAATCTTCAATGAGATATTAAAGAATTACAATCTTTATCTATAAGTTCTCAAACAACAAATTTACATTAAAAAAGGAAATGGTAAAAGGAATTTAGGCTTATTTCCTGCCTATAAAGGAATCATTAGTGGAAATCTCAAGCGGTGGCATTGAGGACAAGAGTAGGCTGATTGGGCCGAAGCTGTATAAATCTTGTGTCTCCAATTTCTCTACCACCCCTACCGTCTTTCAAACATTTAAATTAATAGTACTGGTTAATTGTAGAAAAATTGTTTAATTTCATTACAACATTTATATTCACAAGTTTTACTTTATTTATTTCCATATTTTTAGTAAAACTTATTTTGTTGGGCAAAATTATATACACTACTCTAGTTTATTTTAGAGCCAACATGTACAAAATGGCCAACAGAGAAAAATGGTCAAAATTATTAATGGATTGTCTAAAATCCTTCGGGAGATCCGGGTTCAGGTTGTTCTTCAGGCCGGATCGGGTATCGTTCCTGCAAAACAGAAAAGCTAAGACACCAGTAACCTCTGGGGTAAGCTCCGATGCCTAAGTCAGTCTGGGTTGTTTTTAGATGTGAATGTGTTAGCTTGATTAGAATGAATTAGTTTTACCTATATGTACCCTCCTTTTATAGGGCTGGTGATAGAGTTGGTTTTGGATTAGGAGAACTCTCAAACCCTTCTTTTAGTCAAACTGAAAGACTGTTTTCTAGACTCCACATTGGATACAAAGTCCTTCTCCTAGTACAACATAGTAAGTAGACTCCTAGGGGGACATCATCACCTATCTTCTAGAATCTTTCCGCAGCTAAAGAATATCTGCACCGGACCAGCTACGAAAGCCTTCGCATTCCTCCTAGAGAACCGGACGTGAGATCCTGCTTATCAGACCAGGATATTGGACCTGGTCTCTTGATGACTGGATGTCATCAGAAGTCCCCCTTAGTACTGAAGAACCCTTTAGGGTTTAATGTCCAAAACCCTGCCTAGAGCCACGCGCTCACCAACTTTCTGCCACGTACTGGGCAATTGCAGAGATGTGCACTTTGGTCTGTCCCTCGATTTTCAAAAGCTATAACTCTTCATTTGCCCCCCCCCCCCCAGAAGGCTATTAATTGGCGCATTTGTATTCTGTAAGCATTATCTAGCCTCATTCTGACTTCTCATCATCTCTGAGCAAAGCCAGTCCCTCTGCTTCTTTTGTTATTTCCTTTCTGGTTGTGTTTTTCTTTCGTTTTGCACCCTAGTTTTAGATATATCTTCTCATTCTTGAGAAAATCCTTCTGGAAACCATGGAATCTCTAAATTACACCTGGTCTTCAAGCACTATTCATTGCCCCTTGTCTCCTCCTAAAGAGGTGGACTTCGCCATGGCCAGACTTTCTTCATCGGAGTCCTCAAAGAGGACATATTCTGTCGAGGAAACGAGTGCACCAACGTGCCACCCCTCAATATGCCAGGCCGCCAGAATCGTCAAAGAGAAAACCCTAACACCCAGAATCTCTGAAATGCCTTCCTCCATCACCAAAGGGGAAATACGCCAGCTACAGTCCAACCATCCATGGTTAGAATTCTGCACTGGCTCATTCCCTCTCCTAGCTAGAGAGTCCACCAACCTCCTAAAGGTTTCTTCTTTATACCTCCATCATATCGAATGCAGGTTCACTTACCCACTACCAGAAGAGATCTGCAGTATATTAAACAGGTACAATGTGTGTCCGGTGCAGCTACACCTGAATGTCATAGAGGACATCTGTACACTATACTAGTTATGCTACAACCTCAGCATTTGGACGGTAAAATGATCACTATTTGTATTCCGGAGGACCGGTGTGGCAATGTTCCAGCACATTGCCACACCGGTCCTCCGGAATACAAATAGTGATCATTTTACAATGGCCAAAGGCCCCCTCTTCCCATTTTTTACGAGCCGTACCTCATCTATAAAGGGCTTCAAGAACCTCTTTTTCTTCATCAAACTAAAGGATGATGCTCCCACGTGTCCTACTGCATGGTCTTTTCATCCCACATTAGAAATAAAGGGAGCGAAGGACAAGCTTTCTCCCCACCAGACAACGGATCTGGAACTGTTGAGCTCTGTTCCTACCCAGTACTAGAAGCTCCAGTACGTGGTTAAGGCTTTCCGCCAGGGGCTGCCATTGGTAGCACTTGATGATCGGACTGGGCTCCATGTTTTCTTTACTGACCCTCTAGAGGACCAAGGTACCCTTTCTTTGTTATACTCATTTTTCGTTTTCCATTTTTAGCAGGGATGTCACTCACTGATACTGTTGCAGCCTTAAAAGCCTAAAAGGGTAGATCCAAGCCCGCGACCACTACCACAGCTGCTTTGGTTCTGTCTATTTTTGCTCCCAGCCTTCCGGAGCCAGTTGACATCCTAGGTTGAAGTACCGAGCACACCCCAGAGAGTAGAAAAAGAACCTCCACCCCCACACTGAACACGGGTAAAGGGAAGAAAGTTCGGATGGTAAGACCTTCCCCTTCGACTTTGCCTTCTGTAATATACAATGAGGCTTACACTCGGCTTTTGCTTTGCAAAAGGTGGCTCCAGACTTCTCTCTTCTGACCGTTGATGATAGCCCTATCAGAGAGATTTTACACTCCAAATTCGGGAAAGAGGCTAGTCTGGCTGATCCTCTGGTCTAGCTAAAGCTGAGCAATGGGATGTATCTTCTGGCTGATTCATCTCAGATGGGGAATTTGAGTAACTGGACCATCAGTACCCGAGTCCTGAGCAAGCTTTACACCATAAGTACTTTGATTTTATTGCCCCCAAGGTTTTTTAGCATCACTTACCTGACTTTATCTTGCAAGCCATCCTGTTCCTTTATAAGGAACTAAAAAGGGTTGAAGAGGCGGACCGCATCTATGACAAGAGCTTGGCGGGTGCTCTAGAAAGGAAGAAGATGGAAGAGGCTTTGGCCGAGGCTGCTGTGAAGGCTGAGCAGCAGCAGAAGGCTCTTAATACGGTTATCATCGAAAATACCGCCCTAAAAAGTTCATTAACATCATCCGAGGTTGCTTTAGAATAGGAGAGGGAGAGCCACAGAAATGACCTTACTGCAGCGGAGAAAAAGCTCCAGGAGAAGACTTTGACGTATGGGCGGTTGGCCTTCTTGTATGGCGACCACATCCTTAAGAGGTGTGCGAAGGCACATCCGGACATCTTCTATGGGGACATAAATATGGATTTTCCTCAGGAGGCGGATCTCCCTCCTCTCTCCCTCTTGCCCGAGGATGAAGGTCATGTCCCCCTGAGACAGTTCTCGAAGCTCCTGCCTTGGGGGTAGACTCAGTTGAGCCAGGTGCGAATACAGCGGACATACCAAATCCTGAGTAGTTTATGACTGCTCTCCAATCTTTTTGTGTAATTGATATTCTTCCCCTTTTAAAGGGCATTAATACAAAGTATGGTTTTTTTGCTTTTTAACTTGTTCCATGGTATATGGCTGTTTGTTTCGGGCTTCGTGGGCCCTTAAAGCTTTGTTTAACCATGGATACGGTAATGCTACTTTTATTCGAAAGCGAACAACATGATCCGGACCTAATATGAACCGTATTCGAAAGTGAACTTAGTTATCATGGTAAGGCCGAGGATCAAAAGCGAATAATATAAAATATTCAAAAGTGAATGTTTATCATGGTAAGGTTGAGATTATCGAAAGTGAATAATATGACACCGGACTTAATATAAAATATCTATATTCGAAAGTGAATTTATTATTTGTAAAACTGAGGCTATACGGTATTATAATGCAAAAGTTACCTCATTAAAAACCTCAGCAAGGAAGAAAAAACCATTGCTGAGGGAAAAAGAGTACAACATAGACAATAATGGGTCTTATCCTTGGTGATACTTCTGGAGTGCTCTTGAGTTCCATGTGCGTGGGACTTCCTTCCCGTCCATGTAGCTTAATTTGTATGTTACTGGTCCTAGTGCTTTCTCGATTCGGTAGGGCCCTTCCCATTTTATTGCTAATTTTCCTTTGCCTTATTACTCTTGTGAAGCTTCCGCATCTTTGAGCACCGGATCCCCTGGTTGGAACGCTACTGCTTTGACTCGCCTATTGTGGTATCTGGCAATTTTATTTCTATAGTCCACCATGAGGACAAAGGCCCTATCTTATCTTTCTTCTAACGAGTCTAGATGGAAACACAGGTTGATGTCATTTTGAGCTTTGTTGTAGTATGCCACCCGGTCACTGGGGGAATCTATTTCCACCGGGATCACAGTTTCGATGCCGTATGTCAGTGCAAAGGGCATTTCTCCTGTTACTCGCCTTGGAGTGGTCCGGTAGGCCCAAAGAATATTGTTGAGTTCCTCAACCTGTGCTCCTTTATGCCCCTCCAACCTCTTTTTATTGCCGTCACACAACGTTCGGTTCATGACCTCGGTCATGCCATTGCTCTGAGGGTACACCACCGAACTGCATCTGTGGGTAATGTGGAAGCTCTTGTAAAATTCTCTAAATTTTTTGGAGGTGAACTAGGTTTCGTTGTCTGTGATGATTACATTTGGCATACCAAACCTGCCCAGGATATGCTCTTGTATAAAGCTTATCGCCTTTTCTGGAGTGATGATGAAGATGGCTTCAGCCTCCACCTATTTGGTGAAGTGCTCTACGACTACAATTATCCACTTCCGCTGCTTGCTTTCTTCTGGTATTTGGCCCTCTAGATCAATTCCCTATGTGAAAAAGGCCATGATGTTAGGATGGGCTTTTACTCTGTTAGGGGTTAGTTTGTCTTTTTGGCATGCACCTGGCATCTGTGGCACGCCGCAATGTAAGCATTTGTATCCTCCTTCATTGTTTCCCAAAAATAGCCCATTAGCATCGCTTTACAGACAGTGGCTAGGGCTACCTAATGAGATCCGTAAGAGCTCCCTCAGCATGTAATTTCCTTCGTCTATTGAGATACATTTCATCCACGGGCGACTGAAGGACTTTCAGCAGAGTTGTCCGCCAATGACTACGTATCTAACTGATTTCCTTGAAATCCGGCGAGCTTCAATTTCTTCTTTTGGTAATTTTCCTTCTCTGAGGAAGTCAATGATGGGTTTTGTCCAATATAAGCTATCGTAGTTTATTGTTAAAGCCTCCATTTGTTTGGTACTTGGGTGTTATTGTACCTCGTATGGGTAGTATAGGTGCTGCCATTCTAACTTGCTAGATGCAACTTTAGCAAGCTCGTCTGCCAGGCTGTTTGCTTCCCAGGACCTTCCTTGTGACTCGATTTCTTTTAGCAGCATCCGAACTTTGTTTAAATATCCGCTCATGGATGGGTCTCTGATCTCAAAGTGTTTATTTATCTGGTTGGATGCCAGTCTGGAGTCACTGAGTATCCGGACCTTGTCTGGTCCTAACTCTCTGATGAATTCCAACCCTATCATTGCTTCATACTCGGCTGTGTTGTTCGTAGTGGGAAAATCTAGCTTTATCGCGTAGTGAAGTCGAATCCAATTCGGTCCCCGAATGTATATACCGACTCCGGCTCCTTCTCTCGATGATGCCTCATCCACGAAAATGTCCCATTCTTCCGATAGGGGCGCTGGATCTGGCTCTAGATTGGCAAATTCTGTTATGAAATCTGCCAGGATTTGTGCTTGTAATGTCTACCTAGGTTCAAACCTAATGTCACATTCTCCCAGTCATATCGCCTATTCTGCCAGTCTTCTAGATGTCTCTGGTCTCTACAGCACCTTTTTCAATGGGAATCTGATTCTGACAATGATTGTGTGTGTCTGGAAGTATGGCCTTAACCTGTTGGCTGCAGATAGTAAGCCAGCGCTAATATTTCGATGCTCGGGTATCTTGTCTCTGCCTATTTTAGTACTTTGCTTGTATAATATACTGGGAATTGTTGTCCTTCTTCTTTCCTCATAAGAACTAACCCAACAGCTTCGTCAATAGCCGCTAAGTACAGATATAATTTCTCCCTTTGTACTGGTCTGCTGAGTAGTAGGGGAGAAATGAGGAATTGCTTGATTTGATCAAATGCCTTGTGGCACTCCTTATCCCACCTGAAGGTCCGGCCTTTCTTCAGTGCCTTATAAAAGGGCATACACTTTTTTGCGGAAAAAGAAATGAACGTTCCTAAGGCTGTGATCCTCCCGTTCAGCTTTTGGATCTCGTTTAGAGTTTTAGGAGTGGTCATCTCCAGCACTGCTTTTATCTTTTTTGGATTTGCCTCGATCCCTCTCTACGAGATCATAAAACCTAGAAATTTTCCTCTTCGTACCCCGAACACACATTTCTCTGGGTTGAGCTTCAGTCTGTACTTCTGGAGGATGGCAAATGCTTCCCTAAGGTCTCTAGGGTGGTTCGCTAGGGTTCGGCTTTTGACAATCATATCATCCACGTATACCTCGACCGTCTTTCCAATCAGTTCTTTAAACATGTTGTTCACCAACCTCTGTTAGGTTCCCCCCATGTTTTTAAACCCAAAGGGCATGACTTGGTAGCAGTAAGTCCCTCTATGGGTGATAAAAGATGTTTTCTCCTGGTCGGCCGAGTCTGTGGGGATCTGATGATATCCACAAACTGTATTAAGACGGGAATAAATGGCGTATCCAGTCGTTGAATCTACCAGCTGGTCTATGTTTGGTAGTGGGTAACTGTCTTTGGGGCATGCCTTGTTGAGATCGGTGAAATCGACACTTATGCACCATTTTCTGTTTGCCTTCTTGACCATCACTACGTTCGCCAACCATTTGGGATAGTGGACTTCCCTAATGTGCCCTGCATCCAACAATCTCTAGATCTCTTCCTCTATTGCTTTTTGTCTCTCTGGTGCATACTTTCGTTTTTTCTGGATTACTGGCGTGGTTTCTGGGTCCACAATGAGAGAGTGTTTCATGATTTCTGGTGGTACCCTTCGATGTCACTGATCTTCCAGGCGAATGTGTGTTGCTCCTTTTTATCATTTGCACAATATGCTTCTTGAAGCTACTGTCGAGTTCCTTAGAGATCTAGATACTTTTATCTGATGCTATTGTTAATGTTTCCAGTTTGTCCACCAGTTTTGCCTTTCTCTCTCCTCTTCCTTTGAATCTTCTAGCTGCAGGGACGCCAAATACGTTTTCTGAGCTACTTGGGGTGGGTATTTACAGCATCAGGTACAAGATGGATAGTACCACTTCTGATTCTGAGAGTAACGGTCTTCCCATTATAACATTTTATGCCAGTGTGGAGTCTATGATAGTGAAATCTGTCTTGGCCCTTGAAATATGTTTTTCATCTCTGATCTCCATGTCAGTGTTACCTGCCCTGTAACCGGGACTGTGTGTCTACTGAGGCCGACTAGTGGTGCATGTACTTGGTGGATCCGGCTGGGTATGGCTTTTAATTTCTCTACTGCGTGCTTGGTAATGATGTTAGTGGAGCTCCTTGTGTCCACCAGGATCTGATTGACTATGTACCCTTCTATTTCTACCTCCATGACAAGGGCGCCCGAGTGGCCTGGTTACACGTGGCTTTCTATTGAGAAGGGTGGGTTGAGCTTATTATCTTTCCCTGTTTCTTTGGTTCTTTTGATCTTTTTGGTTAGTGGAACTCCTTCTGCAATTACCATGACCACTCCTTTGGTCTTTTGGCTAGTTTGCTTTCTTCTGAGCCCTTCTACTTCTGCTCTTTTTTGTTTTTCTTATCTACGAATTTTTGGAGTCTGCCCCTCCTAATCAGTTCCTCGATATCTTCGACTAGATGTCTGCAATCGTCTGTGTCATGGCCGTTCACCCGATGGTATTTGCAATAAGCATTTTTATCTTCGCTTATGGTTTGTCCTGTCCTTACTTCTAGGTAGGATAGGCCTTTCCTATCTGAGCTCTTTTCTACTGCTATCAATACTTAGCTCAATGGCCGGTTCAGTGGGGTAAACCCTCTGGATTGCCTGGGATCCCTTCTATCCCTCTTAGACCACCTGTCCTCTGATCTTCTTTCTCCCTCCTTGCGATTACTGACTGGTGCTCCTACCTCATCTAGCTCTATGAAGGTTTTAGTCATAGAGATCATCTGAGTTATATTTTGGTGTTTCCTTAGGACCAAGTCTACCCTAAGCCTCTAGTTGGTAGTGTTGGCAATTAATGCTTCCAGTGCTATGTGGAAATCTAGCTGCCGAATCTCTACCATCGCCAAGTTGAACTGGTCCACAAATTCTCTGAGGGACTCCCCTTGTCTTTGTTTTACATCATGCAAGGTTTTGCTGGCTGTTCCTGTGGGTACCGATCCGTAGAACTTTTTGCAGAATTGTTCCCTTAGCTGTTCCCAGCTATTGATCGAATCTGGCTCCAGGGTTTCGAAGCAGTAAGAAGCTGGGCCTACCAACATTGATGAGAATAGCCTGCACATCAATCCTTCGTTCGCCCCCGCTATTTCTATTCTATTTGTGTAGTTTCTTAAGTGGACATAAGGATCGGTTTTTCCATTGTAATTCTCGAAGTTGAGTTGCTTGAATTTAGGGTCGCACGACATGTCCAGGATCCAATTGGTGAAGCAAGACCCTCTACTTTCTACTAATGGTTCTTGGATCGGGACTGATAATCGGGAGAAGTAATACTTGAACAGTGCCATCATCTTTGGATCATCAACCCCTTCCGGCACGGATGTTGCCCATGGTGTTGGTGGCGGTCCTAGCATATATCCATGAGTGGGGTGATAACTGGGCGGGGGTGTCTGTATCAGGGTCTGGTAATTGGGTAGCGTTGTCTGTGAAGTTGGTAGAGCTGGTGGAGTTCCTACTGTCAGGGGTTGCTGATATGCATCCTGGCGTTCTTCGTACCCCGCAAAAATGGGGTTTGGCTGATTTATCTGCCTTGTATATCCTAAAAAGGTATATGCTAGTGGTGTTGCTACATGTTGGACCACTTGGTCCCTTCAGATTGGGGTAGTGGGAAGAGGCTCCTAGCTGCTCCTGTTTCCCATTCGCCTGTTATGCCCGTGATCAGGGGGAATGTGCTGCTGCTGATAGTTGGGCCGGCCATGCCGTAGTTCTGAATCTGAAGAATTGCCTGCCTTAGATCTCTGGCATCGGCAGGGCTTAGGTTGCTAGCGATGCAATTGATCACTGCTGCCTAGGGGGATATTGATGAATTCAGTGTTGTCAGGGATGGGGTCATCATTGTTGTGAGAGAGTTATCTCCCGTGGTTTCTGAAGTCATGTTAGCGGAACTTGAAGTCATGATCAGTCGTTTCACGCTCACCGCACCAAATGATGGATTGCCTGAAATCCTTCGAGAGATCCAGGTTTAGGTTGTTCTTCAAGCCGGATCGGGTATTGTTCCTGTAAAACAGAAAAGCTAAGACACCGTTAACCTCTGGAGTAAGCTCTGATGCCTAAGTCAGTTTGGGTTGTTTTTAGTTGGGAATGTGTTAGCTTGATTATAATGAATTAGATTTACCTGTACATACCATCCTTTTATAAGGCTAGCGATATAGTTGGTTTTGGTTTAGGAGAACTCCCAAACCCTTCTTTCAGTCAAACTGAAAGACTATCTTCTAGACTCCACGTGGGATACAGAGTCCTTCTCCTAGTACAACACAGTAAGTAGACTCCTAGCGAGACATGATCACCTATCTTCTAGAATCTTTCCGCAGATGAAGAAGATCTGCACCGGACCAGCTATGAAAGCCTTCGCATTCCTCCTAGAGAACCGGACGAGAGATCCGGCGTATCAGACCCGGATATTAGACCCGGTCTCTTGATGACCGGATGTCATCAATTATGAATAGGAGACATAAAGTTTATTCATTCATTAATCCAAAATTGACCGTGAAAGGAGAGATTAGTGAGTTGTTGCAAGAGTAGTAAAATAACATGGCATAATATTGAATTTTGATTGGCATTGTGATGGTAGATAGTTGTAGGAATAAAAAAGGCTGATAAACTAAAGTAATAACAACATAGTAATTATTTCCTTTTATTTTTTTTCTCTCGTACATACCGTCTCATCTTTACGTAATCAAACAGTAATTAGGCACATGAAATGGAATAGGAAGCTTACTTCTAAAATAAGCTCGCTGAGTACAGTAACCAAACTAAAGTTGTGAGGACCAGAGTCACCCTTGACAAGTATATATAAGGACTTTTTTTTTTTTTTTGTTTCCACCTTGTATTTATTTAATATTGATTATTGCATTCATATGAACCATTGACAGTTTGCAATTTCACTTTTGGAAATAAGCCATCTTATTCAATATAATTTCATTTAGATACGAGAGAGGATATAGAGGGTGAACGCATAATTTTGAATGGATTTACGTAGATAAAATTTTATTTAAATACATCCATAATCCTCACCCATTCATTCACTAGTCATTTTCTTATTAAATTTACTTTTGAAAAAATTAAGTTTTATTGTCTAATTTTAATTTAGTTGAAAAATTCCACAAATCTTAATATTTTCATCTAATTTTGATAGATTAAATTTTATTTTCGATGTCCAACAATAGAGGTTATTTTTAATATCTAATTATCAATTAAGTAATAAATTATCAAAAATAATCTTATTATAAATACCTAGATAATTAAAATAATTATATTTACTTTATTTTATCATTTAATTTATTAATAAAAATATAATTTGTTAACTAATTTTCTTAATTATTATCTAATTAAAAAATTACAAGCTGCACAGAAGGAGTATATAATAACAAATTATTTGTATTCCTACCCTTCGAGTCTCGCCGTTCTCTTTGGTGTCGTGTTTTCGTCCACAATCAGCCCGCCTCTTTCTTCGGTGAGTTTCCAGCCACATGAGCCCTTTGCGTCCCCGCTGCTTTCCCTGTTGCTTCCGCAGGCGCACCCTTCCTGTCTCTGCCCTTCTCCGACGCACCAGCAACCGCCTCCACTCCATCTTTGACTGAAGTTGTAGCCTCATATCCTAAGGTTTTGTCCTTTAGCTGCTTTGAGATACATTAAAAAAAGAAAAGTGGAAAAAAATGGCCAGATTTGATGGGAGGCGCTGATCTGCATGAACTAGAGGGGAAAGAAAGTGGCTAACCGGAGATTTCCAATTGTCTGCGCTAATTCTCCTATTTTTGTTTTTCAGTTTTTATTCACCTTATACTTTTCCCAACTTAAATCTATTAACGGGGCGTTTGGCAATTGATGGGGATAGGGATAGGGATAAGGATTGGGATAGAGATAGGGATAAAAGATTGGGATAGGGATAGGGATAAAAGTTAAAAGTGGGATAGGGATAATTTAAGATATGTTTGGTATGTTGGATAGGGATAGAGATAAATCAATATAAATGACGATATTACCCCTAAACATGTTTAAAATAATAAATGATATATTACTTATGTCAAAACATATAAAAATTAGTCTATTAAAATAAGAAAATCTTGGCACAACAAATTTTGTTAAAATAACTTAGCATAGAAATAATTAATCACTCTTCACAAAATGAAGTTGTATACATAAAAGAGTACAAGAAAGATAAAAACAATAGAGTAAGAATTTCTCAATCCTTAAATTACGCTCTATGGCTGCTTTGTTGCCCTTTTAAATAGTCAATAAATCGCTACGAATGGACTTACAGGGAACCGCTCGGAGAGTCGGGTGGAGAAGGAGTGAATCGTATGTTGCTTTTGAGGAAAAAGGACAATAACTTTCGTCCCAAACTTTTCGTGCTCTTCTTGATAACTTTCAAATCTTTGGCCATACTATCAACTTTTGTACTTAATTCTTGATGATTTACCTCCATGGTGTCTATAAGGGTAAGAACTTGCCTCCAACCCGCAACATTTCCTTCCTAACCAATATTGGCACGTACAGACTCAGTTTCGTCAGCCGGGGGGCTGGATGGAGAAGATTGGATGTCGGATTCGTCGTCCTCATCCACTCCCTTCCCTTTCAATATCTTAGCCACGCGTTCCTTATAAGGAACCCATGCAGTACGACCTCATCGCTCAATGAGAAGAGTATTTTTGAGATAATTAAGATTTAACATTTGAATGTTATTGTCTTCATCAAGTTCGAAGTCATCCAAGGATCCCAAACAACCCAAGATGATGCCGGTCACTATATAGATCCATTCCAACTGTGAACCTCCTCTTCTTCTTCATTTTACAGATTTTTTTCAACCCATCAAAAATAATAGTTGTAGAGCATGGGGTCCTTCGTTCCTGTAACAAAGAAAGAACAAACAAATACTTTGTTTGGACTTTGTTGTTTTCAACTAGTCCAAACAAAGCTTGGCAAAGAAATTTGTGAAAAAGCAACAAGCAATTATCCCTTATAAGCCTAGTGCTAGAATTCTTTGGATGAAATTTATCATGGCCAGAAATTCGCCTCCAAAATTCATTCCTTTTAGATGTGGTAGCCTCATAATGTATACCATCTAAAGGAAAGCCAAACCAATCATTCATCTCTTCATATCCAAATTCAAATTCTATGCCTTCATGCCTAAATTTAAATCTAGTCTTCCTAGAATCGATATATTCTAAAGTAAAAAAAAAATTCCCTGGCCCAAATCTTCCTAACCGGTAATGAGATATGTACAAATTTATCCCTTTTCAATAAATGAATATAATCATTAAATAATTCAAGAAAACCAAAGTCTTGCAACATTTCAAAATCAATGTGTAACATACCAACAAAATCCGCATTTTGAAAATTTTTCCATCGATTAACTTCTTCATTTGTATAAAGTGGAAACGGGCAATCAAATTCATTAGTAAGATTAGCATTACCTTGTGCAGTTGATGTAGTTCCTTTATTTTTTCCTTCGGTTGAAGCCCTCTTTGTTCTAACCATGGTGGATTTTGAAGGATTCCAATAAGAAAAAAGAAAATAATAGTTATGTAGAGAATGGAGAAAAGAAGAGGTACTGTAGTGAAAATGTAAACAAATTGAAGAAGAAGAATAACAAGAAAACAAAAAGAAGATGAATGATGAAGAAGAAGAATAACAAGAAAAGAAAAAGAAGATGAATGATGAAGAAGAAGAGTGAAATTATGAGAAAAAGTTGTTAGAATATATATAAATGAAAGTAAATAGGAAAAAAGAGTGAGGAAAATGGTTATATAGGGCAAAAAAAGGGTTTTAGACCGTTAGGTCACCCAACCCAATGGTCATTTTTTTTGAAATTGTAAGGCAGGTCGTGAGCGCGACATGGGTGTCGCGCTCGCCAGCGCAACAAATTTTTCGCGCTAGCGACTCCTACATTCCCCTCGTCGCGAGCGCGAAAAAATTTGTCGCGCTCTCGACCGAGGGAAACGAGGCCACAATGGCCTGTGTCGCCAGCGCGTCGCACTGGCGACTCCTACATTCGCCTCGTCGCAAGCGCGAAAAAATTTGTCGCGCTCACGACCGATGGAAACGAGGCCACAATGGCCTGCGTCGCTAGTGCATCGTGTTGGCGACGCCAGGTATCGGCTCGTCGTGAGCACGATAAATTTTTTCACGCTCGCGACCGAAAGGAAACAAGGCCACAATGGCCTTGTTTCGCCAGCGCAATAATGTTTTCGCGCTGGCGACGCCTACTTTCGCCACGTCGTGAGCGCGATTAATTTGGTCGCGCTCGCGACTGAAGGAAACGAGGCCACAATGGCCTCATTTCCCCAGCACGGGAAATTTTTCACGCTGACGACTCAACGATTTTGAACCAAAAATAAAGCCATTTTTCGCATAACGACCAAATTATGCGCATATTCGCAATTTTTATAAATGACAACAACATGACTTATGCTTCGATATACATTTGAACTTGGTTGCACATTAAGAAGTATAGAACAAATAATTAATTTACATATATCATATTAACCGACACAAAAGATAGTCAACAACTACATCAGATTCATATAAAAAAACGTACAAGTTTATATAACATCTACTGTGAATCATCAATTTCTTGTCGAGCAAATATTACTTTGTAATCATCCGGTATATTAAAAAAAAGTTCCATCTTAGCTGTATCTTGGCCAGTGAGACGTGTGGCCATCACAACTTGTGCCGGGTTCAGTCCAAGGAGTCCACGAAGAACTTCGAACAATTCTTTTCTTCTATTACTAGTTTGCTCATGAACATCAACCTCATGCACAAATGCTTTTTTCATTTCATTCATTGCCAAAGCGCTATCTTTTTCTGCTTCCAATAAGCTTGAGATTGATTTAGAATATTAATAAACTCCGCCTCTAGTGGATCATTGTCACAAGATTTTCTTTTGAGCGATTGCCTTGAGCTAGGGGTAGAGTTACCTTTGGATTGAGAGACAGATTCATCGACTGATTGGATCTCAACATCAACTCTATTTGCATTGGGTTGATCTTCATCCATTTCTTCAAGATCTCCTGGACCCCGAACTTTTGATCCCTTTGCCAAGTCACTAGCATAAATCTATACAAGCTTATCATAATAAACCATGGGCTTCATCTATAAAGAAGCTGCTCCATCTCGACTCTTGTAACAAAATTAAATTTCACAAACATATAAGTCTCAATTATTCATCCATTTTAATCGCACACATTATACAAATTAATAAAGCCCGAGTTAGAGGATTACCTTTGCCCACCCCATAAAGATTTCCTTATCACCAGTCACCATTTTTTGCTCATCGTCCCAACCAAAGCCACTTCCATATTGTTGGATTTCAAGAATATATGACAGATTCTTCTTTATAACCTTGACTTTGGATTTTATATGGGGATCGGCTTTAATATCTGAATTTGGCAACTTCTTGGATAGTTCTTTCTCAATGAATGCTAGATATCCTGACTTGTGGCCTGTATCCACCTTCCAACCAGAAGTATTCATATCATAGAGTATATCAATTAGCATGGACTCTTCTTCAGCAGACCAAACCTTCCTATCCCTTTTCTTTGTTGTCATTTTTTCTTGCCTTTTCTCTTCAAAAACAACATCATGTCATAACAACAACAAATAATGCATAGAAAATTGCAACTTTATTATGAAATCTCAAATAATTCTCAATTCGCAAAGACATACGATCACACATAACAAATTCAAGTCTCAAGGAAATACAAAGCAATGTAAACATAAAAAAAGTTTCACAATTAAAAAAACACAAACGATAATTTCACAAACATCAAACAACGTGGCGTCTAGACATCCAATCATCCCACATAGCTTGAGCTAGTTCATCTCTCCAACTACTCCACTGGCTTGATGTCTCTATAGAATCAATACCATCAACATCTTAGGATAGTTGGATATGCATGTATTCATTCAATTCTTCTTCAATTGGTTCATAACTCATTTGTTATCTTATGAAGTTGTGAAGATAACAACATGCTAATATTATATCAGTGTGGGTTTCAACAGAATAATAAAATGGATTTCTTAGTATACCCCATCTTATTTTTAGCAACCTAAAAGTCCTTTCAATCACATTCCTTGCAGAAGCATGCCTCATATTAAATAATTCCTCCTTCTTAGTTGGTGGATTTTTCCATTCTTGTAAATGGTACCGCTGCCCTCTATATAGAACAAGAAAGCCTTCACAATTCTTATATCCAGCATCAACTAGATAATAATAACCTATATTAAAAGCACCACATAAGAAAAGAGAATCACATGTAGGAATCAATAACATTTATCAAATGCATATGAAATTTCTTACCTCGAGGAACCTAAAGACCATTTGATCTTGAAATAGCATCAAGAAGTATCCTTCCATCTGCAGCCGAGCCTTCCCACCCAACTAATACATAAATAAATTGCATGTCTGGTCCACATACACCAAGAACGTTTGTTGCAATATCATTCTTTCTACTCCGATATCGTGGTTTATCAACGGCACGAACATTCACTTTTATATAAGTTCCATCTAAAGCCCCAAGACAATTCTATAATACAAAGGATAGTTAAAATAATTTTTAATGTTCATATTAAGGATAGGAAAATAGTAGTTAGTTTAATTCATTTTTATCTTGAACCATTTCCACCTTTCTTCTGGACAATCAGCAGAGATTGGTTGAGGGGTTTTTAGTAACACTCGCCAAAGCTTTAAAATTGCTCTCAAAACATTGTGATCGTTGAAAGTCAAACTTAATTTCTCTATTTTTCTCATCATAAGCAATTATATGCAAAAGAATTGCAACCATTTCTTCTACGCTCATGTTTTTCATATGTTGTAAGCCACCAATATCTCGAACCAAAGAGCATAAAACTCTAAAACAACGTCTATCCATTCGAAGTTTCTCAATACATAAGCTGTCACTTCTATCTATCATATTCCTCAAATGTTGTGATCGAATATTTGGATCATACCAACAAGGTTCCCTAAACATCCTATGTCTACGTCTCCTAATCAAAATAATCAGCATAAGCATAAGAAAATATGTTATAATCTACGTTGTCTCATTGAATGCCATAACATTAGAAATTGTCGATTGGTCGGTGGATGAGCCATTGCTGCTAATAAAACCCAAGCTAATATCAATATGTAAGACATAAAATAGAGAAATTAACGTTTCACATACATTCATACAAACACGGCAAACAACTCATACAAACAACAAAATAGAGGTTCAATAAAACACAAAGTCACATATTACACATAACACATATTAGCACTATAGCATATTTAGGACCCCATAAAATACCTTATACAGATTGACATCCTCCATTGCCTCAGGATGAAAATGTTGAACATTAATTTCAAGAAAGACATTCGGCTTTGCCAACCTTAACATTTGCAAAACAGACTCGTCATGTTGAATTTCGTCTAAACCACCCTCATCAAGACTAAAACCCGGAATGGTGTAATATAACTTATCACCATCTGTTAAGCCTATGTCTTTTAGCATATGGAGCAAGTGATTATAGTCTGATATTTGATCCACATGTAAATTCCGAAAAAAAGAAACTTGACCTCCAACATAAGTTAAAACACCTTCCTTTGAAAAGGAACCCTCATGATGTATTTTGATATTCACTACATGATCAGCCATTCTGTATAAAAACAAATTACGAAACGTATAACTCCGTAAGGGTCAAGCAATACAACTTAAAGCCAAGCAATATAATTTTCTTACATTGCCACAACAAAGTATAATCTCTGCATTATCTCCCAATTTATTCTTCCCACATGCTAAATACAAAAAATTCTATTCAATCATGCAAATCCCATGTGGGAATACAAACTTAACAAAGCATAACATACAAATAACAATTAAAAGCAACACAAATCAAAGTATTAATCTATAAGAACACAAAAAATAAACATGCAATGTTTTTAGTAGTGATCTTTGATTTCTTGTAGATTGATATTGGTCACCAATTTGACATTTAGATGAATGGACGAAAAATCAAGTATACAATACCAAAACAAACAACCAAACAACAAAGAAAGAGAAGCACCAATATCACAAAAAACGATTATAACAACACAATCAAACTACCTGGACAACATTTCTCCTTAAGGTGTCATACTGGTAGATCACCATGAAAATGAAGTCAAACTACCTGGACATACAAGCTTACTGCAATAGGACACATAACTGGGTTACCCCAAATTCAAAATCCATTCAACTCTCCTCTAACTATTTATTAGGGGTGCATATTCACGCTTAACCATTTTATGATACCATATATCATCAAACTCAGAAGAACCAAATAACCATTTGTATGTACTCTAGAAAACATACTACATTTCATTACATATATCAAGAACAAATCATAAAATAACAACCGTCCTAGGATTCAAGAGAAGGAGCATTACAGCGTAACAACAATGAGGAGGATATGAGAAAATGATAAATTCTCACTGTTGAATCACTGACACACCATTCCATAAGCATACATTCAAAAAATAGAAATTGAAGAGAAATAACATATTTGTCAATGTGTACATCTATAAGTATATAACAATATCTATTCTTAGAGCTCGTCTTATTGTAGGTTCACAAACATAAACATATTTCATTCTAATTGAATGGAAGCACATGCCAAGATTTCATCCAAGACATATCAATATTTGTCCGCATATATATCATACTCCATTTTAATGTGTACAATGATAAATGTATGAGAAATAAGCAACTGATAAAGAACATGTTAACTAACGAATAACATATAAACAAAATGCAATAGAGGGGTAAATAAGAAATGAAAGAGAGAAACACTATAGCATTCTCAGAAATTTGAGATGAAATCATAGAGAGATTACTCACAAATTCAAAAAGAAGCAAAAGCACAAATCTGAAGAATTTTAAAACAGATAACAAAGCACAACAAATTGAAGATGAAATCAAAAATTGGAGATGAAATCAGAGAGAGATAACTCACAAATTGATGAGTAGCGAGCACGGAGGCGGTTAATTGTTAGCCGGCGACCTAACCGGAGGTGGGAGGCGGCAGCTTGAAGAAGATAATGATGAGAACGAGGGAGAGCAAAAGAGAGCAGATGAGATGTGGGTTTGTGGGAGCTGATGAAGGAGAGCAGATGGCTGGAGAACGAAGAAGGGAGAGAGGATAAATTGGGTAAAAGGCACAAAATCCCTATCCCAGCTGAGTTATACCTAGGGGGGAGGGGGGGCAGGATTATGTATTTGGGATAGGAGTGGGATAAAATCCCTTATCCCTATCCCACTTACATGTAAACAAATGGGGGATAGAGGTGGGATAGGGATAAGAAATCCCTATCCCACCTTCTATCCCCTATACCAAACAAGTTGTAAGTTCAAGTTCTCCTGCTCTGAAATCTGAGTCGAAAACAGATATCGATGCTACCAAAATTTTCATGTGAACGGATGTTTTATGTTAATTTCTCTATTTGTTCATCAATTAGTTTTATTCTACCAAAAATAAAAGAAATTATGGGTTTAATTTTTATGCGTGGGTTGGAAATTTGGGAGTTGAATGGATTTTGCAGGAATTGAATTGTGAAAAGAGAGATTTGAATGGGGAAATTGTGAAGAGAGATTTGAATAGGGGTTTGTGGGTCGGAGCGACCAAGTTTCAAGTGGGCCAAAAGACTGACATGGTGTATGAGGTGGCAAGAGTAATAGGTTAATGCATTGAATAACGGAGGTTGAGCTTCACCCATGATGGAGGATGTTACTCTTGGGCGAGTAGACTTAAAACTAAAAGATTATATATCTAGCGTGTAAAATAAAAATAAAGGAGTTACTTGCATAAAATGGAAAAGTATATAGGGCTCAGGATGTGTTTGTGGAGGGAAAAAAAAAGGTTGAAAATAAAGAAAACAAAATTGAAATTGAAACAAAAGCAAAGAGATCAAAGGAAATGGGTTTACGATGAGCCAAGATTTTCATACCATAATCGCGCAAGCATAAATCAAACAAAATTGCAAGTCTAATTTTTTTTTTTTATGGAGAACCAAGGAAAATAAAACTTTAAGTTACAAATATTTGGAATCATTTGATTTGTCAAAGGACACAATGGCATATCGTGAATAGAGCCTAGAGGTGTCAAAATGGGTTATTGTATCATAAACGTGTTGCGTGATTTATGTGTTTTATTTGATTATATATGATAAAAAAAAATAAAAATGATATTTGTGTCAAACGAATTGTGTTAGATGGGTTTTTTTTTTTGTAAATCGTATTGTCCTGACCCATTTCGATAGCCCTAATAGTGATCAAACTTTTCCATTTGGCAGCACGTGTTGGGTCCTCACTTCTTGCTTAGAATCTCAAAGAAGATCTCAATTTCTGTTTTGAGATAGGTAGAGGATGTAAAAGATTGTAAAAGATGGATACACAATTTTCAATGGGCATATGTATAAAAAATTTTATTTGTATCCGTAGACCCCACCAATTTTATTCACTTGTTATTATCTTAGCAAACTCACTTTGAAAAGTAAGCAAGCTCATCAAGTACCATTTCATGTGTTTGTCCATTATTAAGTTTGAAAAAGTTCAATTATATTATCTAATTTCAAATTAGTTGAAAAAAAATCTACTTCAACTGAATGTAATTCCATATATATGGAATAATTGAACGAAATTGAATAGATTGAAAGCGGCAAACCAATTGGACCAGTTGTCAATTTGCAGTCAAACTGGTTCGATTGGCCAGTTTAATTTTAATAGTATTGCTTATGATAAAACCAAGTACAGATAAAGGTGCTAATAAGATTTTGATTGACAGAGAGGATGTAAAATATGGATGCAAAGTTTTTAATGGATGGATGTATGTATATAAAATTTTGTCCAAATACATCCATAGATTCCACATATTAGCAAGCTCACTTTTGGAAAATAAGCAAACTTATTTTCTCTATCACACATACTCTCTCATTTTGACATAATCAAAGGTAGTAACAGTCACCATATTAAAGATGTGAGAACCAGTTACCATTGACAAGTATACAAGGACTGATTTTGAATTTTACCTTTGTATTTAATTTCACTAGTGTAAATATCATCAGTTATTACAACTGCAATTATCTAAACCAGTGACATTTTTTGCCAAAATATATAAGGCAACACAACACTATTCCTATAAATTGGGAATTTCATATTTGAAAACGATGGAGATGACTATATATAATAGCAGTCGCATTCTTATCATTCTCCATTTTTATGAGATTTTTCAGCTTTTATTGAACAATAAACGGATAGAATCTTAATTAAATGAAGTTCAACATATATTGAAGCTGCAAATGGTGGATCAAGCAACACAAACAAAATATTAAATACATTGAGTCAATTGAATTAAATGTTTTCGAGGATGGACCCATAAGAAAAAGTCGAAAAATTCTGGTTCCATCCCAAAATAAATATCAAAAAAATTGAAAGAAAATGAAAAAAATTTAGAGATGAAAAAAAAAAACCTCCTTGCTTACAAGCATTTACAAAATCGTAAAGTTTAACTTTTTTACAAAAAAAAAAAAAAAAAAAAAAAAAAAAAAAAAATCCTTATTTTTTCTCTCTGTTATTAAAAATGGAATTGGGTCCAACACCGTAATAAAAATGCTGACGTGGCAAGGACATTTTTATCCAATTATTTTTTCTTTTTTCTTTTTTTTTTTTAATTATTCCAAAATCTTTTTCCCTCCCCTCTTTTCTAAATATTCTAATAAAATTATTTTTTCTCTCACCTCTTTAACTTTCATCTCTTTCTTTTAACTTTATTCTTTGCAATCTCTTATTCAATATTTCTCTTCAATAATTGCATTTGAACAAGCAATTATTGATGACCCTTTTTGATTGGCAATTTTATTTGAATTAGATGCATCCCTTAATTTCTTCATCTTGGCTTCAGAATTGCCATTTGTTTTCTTGTCCATCTTATTTCTGTTTCCAATCACTTCATCATTGGCTGATTAAAAACAAATCAAGAGGAGGCTTTAAATGTATAATTAGGAAACTATTAACATTCTGCTAGAATTGAACTATTAATGATGAACAGGATCATATCAGGACTGGATTATGAACAATGAAAACAAAATCAAAACCCAAAAAAAAAAAATTGAATCAAATTGAAAGAATGAAAGAAAGCAGAAGCTAAAACCAAAGAAATGGCTCAAACACCATGATACAACTATGGAAACAGCCTAAATCATTGATACAAGTATGGAGGCCCAAGTTCAGTCCATTAGGCCCACAAGAAACAAAAAAATACCAGCAAAATTGATTGATTATGTGTTCTAGAACTAGAGGTGACCACGGTTCATGACCGCCGGTTCAGGTTCAAGAAATCCTTGAACCGGAACCTGAACCTTCAAAAGGGATGAACCGCTGGTTCAATTCGATCCGATTCAGGGTTTGACCAGGTTCAGGTTTGGTCCAGTTCAGATTCAACTCTTTTCAATAAAAATTTAGAATTTAATTTGCATGTGGTTTTGATGTAGATATTTCTCGATAAATTATTAATATACGTAACAAAATAATATAATTTCTCAAATATTAAAAACAACTTACATTTTTTATTTTACAATTAATAATTTACATAACAAAAAAATTATTACAAAAATATAACTTATACAAATAAACCATTTATTTCTCTTACACATTTAAAAATAAAATCAAGTGAAAGAAGTTAAACATATAAAAGAGAGAGAGAGAGAGAGAGAGAGAGAGAGAGAGAGAGAGAGAGAGAGAGAGAGAGAGAGAGAGAGAGAGGGCTTGAACTTAATTTTATTAAGTTGCCTACGTATCCTCGGGGTTAGAAGAATCAAAGCCCACGTAGTTCTCTTACCTTCAAAATTAAGTAGGAACTCCGCTTACCTAACTCGAGTCACCTGATTCGGAAGTAGTAGGAATTGTTGTAGTATCTCCAACATACTCGTCGGATGATGATGATGGAGCGATGTTGGATTGAGCTCTTAATTCCGCCCGTTTCCAATCATTCACACAAACTTGTGTTTCTAATGATTCGGGTGCCATCTTCAATCTCTTTGAGTCTAGAATATTTCCCCCTATTCTAAATGTTTGCTCCACTGAAACTGTTGAGGCGAGAACGGCTAAAATTTGAGCCGCGATCTTTGCTAGTGTTGGAAATGTCCTCTTATGTCTCTTCACCAATCTAAGATGTCGAATTCTAAATCTGTGGCATCACCAAACTCAAAAATAGTTGTTAGATAAATATCGAGCTCCGAATGTGAGCTCAAATGCCTTGGTTTTTTAGACCTTTCCATCATAAATTTTGTTCCCATTCTTAATGCATTGGAGTTTGATGGGATAGGGGGGGAGTGAAGGGGAATGAACATTATCAGTAACATGAAAATGACCAAATAAATCATTAACAAAAGATTTAACTCTCAAAATCATGCCACTGACATCAATATCTTCTAATCCTAACAATTCATAATAATTTTCTAACATCTCTTGTAAACCATCATATTTAAATCTATGATAAAAAAAGACAAGCAACAAGATAAATATCGGGAATTATTTTGTAATAACTTAACCATTTCAATTTCATTTGTTAATTGGCTTCATGGATTTCAAAAATTTTTTCACCCTCATTTAATGCACATGCAATATTCAATGCTTCAACGCAAAATAAATGAGAACTTGGTTTATACACATGACTAAAAGTGAAAGTTGCATCATTAAAAACTCTAAAAATTTCCATAAGTTTAGCACATAAATCCCAATTTTGTGTAAAAAATTAGAGTTTGAATATTTTTAGTAGCAAAAGAACACAACAAATTTTTGTATTGAAGTGATTGACAAAGTAAAACATAAGTAGAGTTCCAACGACAACCAACATCTTTTGAAAAACGTTTTGGATGCATGTTATTTTGTTCACAAAATTTTAACCAATTTCTTATTACATTAGGATGTACCCAAATATATTTAACAACATCTCTTGTTGGTTTAATTAAATTAACCATTACACGTAAACCATCTTGCACACATAAGTTTAAAATATGGCATACACATCTTGCATGAAAAAATTTTCCTCCAAAATTTGGTTCACAAATAGATTTCAATTCATTTATTGAAGCATTATTAGCGGATGCATTATCAAAAGAAATCAAAAAAACTCTATAAACTAATCTATATTCTTCTAAAATGGTATGAATTATTTTACATATATTATGTGCGGTATGCGAATCATCAAATTCTCTAAAAGCTAAAAGCCTTTTGTTCAATTCAAAATTTTCATCAATGAAATGACATGTAAGACTCAAGTAAGAATGAATTAATTATGATCACTCCAAATATCGCTACAAATAGAAACATGTAAATCATTAGTACTAAAATAATTTACTAAATCATGTTTTTTTTTTTATAAGCTTTAATCAAATTTCTCTTAAGTGATGTTCTAGGTATTTTTTTTAAATGCGGGTTGAACATCTCGACTGATCCAATCATTAATACCAACTCTTTCACCAAAACTAAAAGATAATGAATCTACTAAAAATAGCTTCTGCTAAACCATAAGTGCTAGGAGTATGATCATAACGAAATAAACTAGGAGGTTGAGAAGAAGATGATGCAAACCCGGATCATTGTGTTTGTCCCGGCACCATTTCCATTTTTTAGGGGTGTTTATTTTGAAGATGTCGCGTCAAAGTCCCGTAGCCTCCTCCCACTTTCCAATCAAGGTACCACAATAATTTCAAAATTGCATCTAATTTATTATTAGATTTTATAGGACCCTTCTTAAAATATTTTGTAAAAATTTGGGAAGTAAGAACTCTTCCTCCCACTCCCCCCTCTTGGATAGGAATAGGTTGAGTTTCACTCTGTTGCGTTTCCAAATTTTCAACATCAATATTTTCATAATTTGCCATATTTTTTGTAAAATTTAAAATAAATACTTGTAAAAATAATGTAATAATATAACCTATAAAATAAATTTTTAAAAAAAACTTTTAAATAATATAATGTAGAATAATAAAATGATTTGTAAAAAAATGTAAATCAACAAATTAGCTAGTAAATAATATAATGTAGAATATTAAAATAACTTGTAAAATGTAAATGAAAGTGTGAAAAAATTGGATATAATAGAGAGAGTGTGTGTGTGTGTGTAAAGAATTGTGTGAAAAAATTAAAAGAGGGATAAGGTATTTATAGAGAGGAAAAGTTAAAAGAAAAAAAAGAAAAAGAAAAAGAGAAATCCAACCGTTGGCAACGGTTGGATTGAATTTAAAATGAGAAAAAAAGACGTTGTGCAATCCAGAAAAGGGAGAAAAAGAGACATTCCCTTTTCTCAAATGAGTCAAACCGGCGGTTCAAAGGTTCACGGAATGAATAACCCTGAACCTCAACCTTTTTTCTTCTGAACCATCGGTCTGGTTCCGGTCCAGTCCGGTTTAGGGATTGACCGGTTTTGATCCGGTCCGGTTCTACCGATTCAAGTCCAATTTGGCCACCTCGATCTAGAACCTTTCCTTGTATTAGCTGTCAATTCTATTATTTCTCCTTTTCTTTAGACGATTACATATGTCCTTAAATCCTTATTGCTAGGGAAACCGTTGTAATGTTGGCTATTTCATGATTTCTTGGTTGTTTTGGGAGGTTATGAAAAAGTACGTTGAAATTTCTCATTCTCTTCCTCGAAACTCTTAAGGGGCGTTTCTTGCCCAAATCTGGAAATTTTAGCTTATCTATTGCTTCTATCATTGGTGCTCTCGTTCTTGAACCTATGCGCACCTGTAACCAAGCTGATATGTTAAATCCACCATGGACCTATGGCATAAATCTTATCTTGCCCAATTTGATGGCTTTCAATCTCAGCTTTCTCAACTTATAGCCCCCATATTAAAACACGTCCTCTCCCTCCACCACTACAACCACCACCACCTGTAGGGATTCATCACAGAAAATCAAACCAATTGTAGTAGAAGCCGATTTAGATTTTCTAGAATCCGTGTTCCAGGAACATATGAAGTCGAAATGAAAATCAAAATTGAGAAAGAAAAAGATTCGATCTCACCTTACAAGTCTCTTCTAGCGACGGCTGTAGAAATTAAATGAGATTCCTTCCATGCTCAGGTACATGGAACGCCTATCAAACGAGCACTCGTACTAGCATCGGATCAAAACTTGAGAGGAGAGCAAGGGGGTGGCTTAAATTTTCAGTATGAAAATTAGGTCTAGGGTTTTCTCTCTTAAGTGGGTTTATATACTCATTTAACCTTAGGCCTTAATTAATTACCTTAGGTTATAATTTAATTCCAAATTTAATTTAATAATACTTGTACGAATTAATATTAAACCATATAATATGATTCGTAGCATGTAAATTAAATTTAATTCGTCTAATTAAATTAACCCAAAATTAATTTGACACTACTCAAGAGAAAATACATATAAACCTATATATATGTATTAATTATATTTCCTCTAGGAAATAAATACATAAAATTAATTTATTAAATTAATTCTATGGAACCCAATGATTATTGATTATATTATTTCGATCTACCCAATTGATCTATAATTTAATCAATAAAGTTCTCCTCTCCGGTAAATATACTCTAAGTATACGGCTGATCCATTAACTGCTGGTCCAAACGTTCAATGTGTACAATCCTATAGGCCTGTCTTTATGTTGGCAGTGGGTCCATGACACACAGACTGCATTTGGGCTCTAGCAAGCTATTACAGCCCCCAATTAAGAAGAAGACTGTAGTCTAACGGAAGTCACAACCCTATAGTATAACTTATATGTTCCATGTCATTAATATCGGTGTACAACACAGAGGCATGGTATTATCACCCTCTTTTGTGTCTGGAAATTCACTTGATACCGAGTGAACTGACGCTCACAAATAAGTACCAAATTATTTAGGTGTGGCCACACTCTTATAGGTTGCACTCATTAAGCGGCCGATGATATCTTCTCAATGAATCATTGAGTGACATATCCCTTCTGCATATTCATGTATTTGCCATGCTCACTAGCACATCCAACCGTACCCATACTTGGCGTCCTATTACAGGCCCTTTAGCCGCACGTCAAAGTGTGTGAGTTCACATGAAACTCCATCATATGGTCAGGTCAAAGGATCCAATATAAGAACTATACCATGTACTTGTGATACTATACCATGTAGATTTTTCGTAAGTGGATCTATCCAGTACCATATCCCATTACATGTACCTATATTACTTGATTGACAATCCATGTACTATGGCCGGTAAGACACCACCATACAATCAAGGCCGCATGTCTTTTGTTCTGTTCATTCCTATGACTGGAACAGACTATGGATGGCTTTATGGTTATATTGTTTCCCTATCCATAGTCTCACTACCAAATGCATGACATTTGACAACATGAATACAGATATGACCATTGGATACTCTATTCATATTTATTGCACAAGATATAAAACAAATAGATTATGCCTTTATATATTAACAAAAGTGTATAATACATCAATCCATAAATGGTCTAAGAATGTATGATACAAAGCACGGACCAATGCCTTGGGACTAGGGCATTCTCAACAATCTCCCACTTGCACTAATTCCAATTAGGCATGGGCCTAATCCCTATAGATCTAGTATAACGCTTGTGCTTGGGTTGTGCCAGCGCATTGGTCAAAGGATCTGCAACATTGTCCTTGGTGTCTACTCTATGAAATGAAATGCCAACCCTTTCCACGATTTCTCGTATAAGGTGAAACTTCCTGAGCAAGTGCTTTGTGTTCTTATATGACCTAGTCTTCTTAGCTTGTGCCACAGAAGATATCAACTGGATCTTGGATAGTTGGTACTACTCTTAATTCAGTGATAAACTTCCTCATCCATATAGCTTCCTTAGCTACATCACATGCTACAATGTACTCAGCTTATATTGTAGAATCAATGATGGTCGACTACTTTGAGCTTTTCCAGCTAATAGCACCACTACCCAAATTATGACTGGTACTCATCCTGGTTAGTTTGGAAGCTCACATCAGTGTAACCTGTCACCAATAGCTTTTCTTGACCACTGTACATTACAAAGCTGTCTTTTGTCCGGTTAAGGTACTTCAAGATTTCTTTGACAACTTTCTAGTGATCCTCCCTGGGATCTTGTTGGTATCAGCTTGTCATACTTAGTGCAAAGGTGACATCAAGTCTTGTACATAGCATGGAGTAAATGATTGATCCTATAGCTGATGCATATAGAACCATTTTCATGTTCTCCCTGTTCTTTCTTATTTTGGGACAGCTCTTCTTACTCAGTTTCAGCCCATGACTCATTGGCAAGAAACTTTTCTTGGCTTGATCCATGCTGAATCTTTTCAGAACTTTATCTATGTATGTGGCCTGACTTAGGCCCAGAAGTCAATTTGGTCTATCCCTGTAGATCATGATCACTAGGATCGTCTTGGCTTCACTTAAGTCCTTTATTATGAAGTACTTACACAACCGCTGCTTAATTCCTTGTAGTGTTAGTATGTCGCTTCCAATCAAAAGGATGTCATCTAGATAAAACACCAGAAATGTGACAATGCTCCCACTATTCCTTTTATATACACAAGGCTCATCTTGATTCTGTATGAAGTTGTATTCCTTTATGGTTTCATTGAATCTAAGGTTCCAACTTTGGGATGCTTTCTTTAATCCATAAATGGATATTTGCAGTTTGCATACCCGTCCAGGATGCTTTGGATCGACAAATCCTTCAGGTTGTGTCATGTATACATCTTCGAGTAGCTTCTCGTTAAGGAAAGCTGTTTTGACATCCATTTTCCAGACCTCATAGCCGTACCATGCGACTATAGCCAGCAGGATCCTTATGGACTTGAGTATGGCAACTGGTGAGAAGGTTTCGTCGGAGTTTATTCTATGGACTTGCTTGAAACCCTTTGTAACCAATCACCCCTTGAAGGTGTTATCAGCCTTCAGCTTGTAGCACCACTTACAACCTATGACTTTCACACTCGGAGGTGGATCAACGAGGTTTCATACCTGATTATTGTACAGAGATTACATCTCTACTTTAATGGCTTTACGCCAATTAGTAGATTGGTTATCAAAGGCCTACTGGTAGGTTTTGGACTCTTCCTTATTGAACATGAGAAGAGTGTTGTCGTCTGTTACGAGAAATCCATATCTTTCAGGTCCACGACGTTTCCTACCAGACCTTCTAGGTTCTTGTGTGACTGGAGCTGGTGCTTCGATCCTTTAAAGCTCCTACCCAGTCTCCAAGTTATCCTTTTTAGGAGTCTATGTGCTTTGAACTTCAAGTTCAACATTGCTCCATTATCTTTCTTAGAGATGAAATCCTTTTCAAGAAAGACTCATTTTCATGCCATGAACACCTTGTACTCGATGGGATTGTAGAAGTAATACCTTTTGGTTTCCCTAGGGTAACCCACAAACAGACATTTATTGCTCTTGGGTTCTAGCTTGTCCCTCGTCAATTTCTTGACATGGGCATCGCAACCCCAAATCTGAAGGAATGACACAATAGGCGCCTTGCTCATCCATATTTCATATGGGGTCTTTTCCATATCCTTGGTTGGAGTATTATTCAGAATGAGAGATGCTGTCTCAAGTGTGTATCCCTAGAATGTTATTGGGAGAGAGGCATGGCTCATCATTGAGCGGATCATGTCTAACAGGGTCCCATTCCTCCTTTCGGATGCCTTATTCCATTGCGTTGTCCCTGGAGGAGTGAGCTGTGGAATGATTCCACACTCTCTTAAGTATGAGTCGAACTCTAGGCTCATATATTCGCCTCCTCGGTCTGAGCGAAGGGCTTTATATTCTTACTTAGTTAGTTTTATACTTCAGTCTTAAATTCCTTGAACCTATCAAGGGTTTCAGATTTGTGTTTTATCAGATAGACATAGCCATATCTGTTGAAATCATCTGTAAAAGTGATGAAGTACAGATGCCCACCTCTGATAGTTGCGTTTACAGACCTACATACGGCCGAATGTATTAGGTCCAATAAGCTAGTAGCCCTTTCAGCTTTTTTTCCAAAAGGCTTTTCAGTCATTTTACTGCTTAAACAGGACTCTCGTATATATCAAATGACTCCATGTCAAATGAGCCTAGGGTTCCATCCTTGTAAAGCCTAGCTATGCACTTCTAGTTTATGTGGCCTAAATGACAATGCCAAAGATAGACAGGATTTAGTTCATTAGGCTTAACCCTTTTAGTATCACAAATCGATTTCAAAACATAGAATAGTTCGCGTATTTATATTATAGATGTGATTAGTCTTATTGAGATCCAGGATATATAGACCGTTGTTTAATAGAGCCTTTCCATAAAATAACCCTTCAGCCTTTTTATAAAATAACCCTACTCTAGATATATTTATTCTACCATTATCATTAGTAAAACAAAATCCAGAAATATCCAAAGCTAAAACTGAAATAATATTCCTGCACATTGCAGGTACAAAATAACAATGTTCCAAAATTAAAACTAATCCACTAGGCATAGCTAAGTGGTATTCTCCAATCTTGATGGCAACATCCTGGCTCTATTCCCTACTTGAAGGTCCACTTCTCTGGATCCTAGCATCCTCCTATTCCTTAGTCCCTGTATATTGCAACAAATGTGAGAACCACATCCAGTATCCAATACCCAAGATGTAGAAATAGTAAGGTTAAAATCTATGAGATAGATACCTGATGAAGATGCGCCCTGCCCTTTCACATGCTCTCTCATAAGCTGAGGACACGATCTCTTCCAGTGTCCGGTCTGTTTACATTAGAAACAGATGTCCTCAGGATCGGCCTTGGGCTTGGCTCCTTTCTTTGCCTTCTTGGCCTTGGCTTTTGCCTTTGCATTGCCCTTAGCAAGGGAAGTGTTTCCTTTGCTGACCATGCATATCAATAGAGTCTTCTTGACCGACTACTCAGTGCGCTTAAGCATTCCATGTAGCTCAGTGATAGTACAGTTCATCCTTTGCATATTATAGTCTAGGATGAACTGGTCATAAGAATCCGATAAGGATGCTAATATAGTGTCAATCACCATATCCTATGAGACAAGCGTGCCGAGATAGGCCAAAGAATCAAGATAGCCCTTCATCTTGAGCACGAGTGTGCTCACAGATGTCCCTGCTCCTATCTTGCAGGAGTTGAATGCCTTAACGGTTAAGTATCTCCCTTAATGGGCCTGCTCTTGAAGCATCTCATTAAGAGATTTCATCATAGCAAAGGCTTGCATCTCCATGAACTACTTTTGTAGTTCAGGGACCATGCATGCCAACATAAGGCAAGTCACATCCCGGTTGTCACCTTGTATTCCTCCACCAATGCAGCTGGTGGATTACGCCCAGTAGGTGCAGGCGGTACATCCCTTTCTAGGATGTATTCCTTAGACTCCTTTCTTAGAAGAAGTTCCTAGACCAGTCCAAGAAATTTGGTCCAGAAAGCTTATCCTTTTCGAGGAGCGAATGAGTGATAACATATTATTTGCCATTTCAGAACTACACAGAAAATAAAAGAGTATAAATAAAGGTCTTAAAGTTATTTCCCTCATATAATTAATAATGAATCCAAGTTATTAATTAAGTCAAGTTGTTGGGCTAGTGGGCCAAGATCCATATTTCATCAAAATATAGCAAGACGAGAGCCTGGAAAAACTATATCCCAATTATTTAGGTAGGAATGTTGTCCAATCCCAACCTAGGGACTCTTGGTTTGATGGACTTGTCGGCACTTACCCTTCTATGCTTAGGACCGGGAGAATCCTACTACCCATGCGAAGTCAAAATCTCCATCCGAGTGTTGGAGTAAATAATGCTCCAATCCAATACTTAATGACGATACTCTAGTGTATCCAGTGAGGGCACGGTCTATAACTGGTCTATCCCCACTTCGATGCAGTTTTGGATGAGAGATACACTTTTAAGCGACTTAGTAATTTCCATATGGTTTAAAGATTCAATTTAATAATGTCTTATATGCATAAGGTGGGGAAATTGAAATGAGATCGTTGTAAGAACATGTAAATAAATAGATTGCATAAATTAAATAAATAATGAAATGTCATAGGCCTCGATTACATCCTAATATATTTCCAGTAAACCTATACTAGAAAGACACTAGGTGGGCCTTCAAGTCTCCTTCTGGGCTCGCCACTCCAATGGGCTTCTCCTTTACAAAATTTTATAATAATGAAACAAAATAAAATTACACAAAAGGAAAATAGCGCACAGGCCATATTTACCCAAAATTAAAATTACAACCCATCTTCAAAATGAGGCCCAATGACATCCATTCAAACATTTAAATCATACAAAGCATGTAATCCATGGCATTAGATATTTACATGCTATAATGCATAAAATTAATTACGATAAATTATGTTATAAGCCTTTATTTAGAAATCACTAATACGGCCCATGTCACGTACAGAAATCCAACTAGATTCCCTCCGTGTCACGTACACGGAACGCCAATCGAATGAGTACCCATGCTAGTGTTGGATCAAAACTTGAGAGGAGAGCAAGGGGGTGGCCGAAATTTTCAGTATAAAAATTAGGTATAGGGTTTTCTTTCTTAAGTGGGTTTATATACTCATTTAACCCTGGGCCTTAATTAATTACCTTAGGTTATAATTTAATTCCAAATTTAATTTAATCATACATGTACAAATTAATATTAAACCATATAATATGATTCGTAGCATGTCAATTAAATTTAATTCATCTAATTAAATTAACCCAAAATTAATTAGACACTACTCAAGAGAAAATACATATAAACCTATATATATATATATATGTATGTATGTATGTATTAATCATATTTCCTCTAGGAAATAAATACATAAAATTAATTTATTAAATTAATTCTATGAAACCCAATGATTATTGATTATATTATTTTGATCAACCCAATTGACCTATAATTTAATAAATAAAGTTCTTCTCTCCGAGAAGTATACTCTAAGTATACGGTTGACCCATTAAGTGCTGGCTCAAACACTCCATGTGTACAATCCCGTGGACCCGTCTTTATGTTGGCAGTGGGCCCATGGCCCACAGACTATATTTGGGCTCTAGCAAGCCATTACAGCCCCCAATTATGACGGAGATTGCAGTCTAGTGGAAGTCGTAATCCTGATATATTATCACCCTCTTTTGTGTCGGGACATTCACTTGATATCGAGTGAACTTATGCTCACAAATAAGTACCAACTTATTTGGGTGTGGCCACATGCTTATCAGTTGCACTCATCAAGGGGTCGGTGATATCTTCTTAATGAATCATTGAGTGACATATCCCTTCTGCATATTCATGGATTTATTGTGCTCATTGGCACACCCAACTGTACCCATACTTGGTGCCCTGTTACAGGCCCTTTAGGCTCAATTCAAAGTGTGTGAGTTCACATGCAACTCTATGATATGGTCAGGTCGAAGGATCCAGTATAAGTACTATATTATGTACTTATGATATTACACCATGTGGATATCTCGTAAGTGGATCTATCCAGTACCATGCCCCATTACTTGTACCATATTACTTGATTGACAACCCATGTACTATGACTGGTAAGACACCACCATACAATCAAGGTCATACTAGTCTTTTGTTCCGTTCATTCCCATGACTAGAACAGACTATAGATGGCTTTATGGTTATATCGTTTCCCTATCCATGGTCTCACTGCCAAGTGCATGACACTTGAAACCATAGATATATATATGACCATTGGATACTCTATTCATATTTATTGTACAAGATATAAAACAAATAGATTACGCCTTTATATATTAACACAAGTTTATAATACATCAATCCATAAATGGTCTAAGAATGTATGATGCAAAGCAAGGACCAATGCCTTAGGACTAGGGTTTTCCCAACACCACCGCCACCACCTTCCCCACCTCCAGAACACCCTAAACCCCTCCAAACTTCACCTCCAAGTTTTTGATGGAACTAATCCCTTAGATTGGATTTTTCAATCAGAGCAGTTCTTTTATTATTATTCAATCCTAGTTAACCAGCACCTCCGATGTGTAGCCTGTTACATTACTGGCCTTGCTATTGGTTGGTTTAAATAGATGCATTCTTATAATCTTCTCTTTAAATGGGAGGATTTCATTCTTGCCTTGGAGCTGCGTTTTGGTCCCTCGTCTTACGAAAATCATCGTCAGGCGTTATTCAAGCTGCGACAAACTAGGTCAGTATCAGATTATCAACTATAGAGTCCATAATCTTACTTCTGATTCTATTTTGGATTGTTTTCTTCCAGTTTAAAACCTAAATTCTAGCATGAAATAGTTGTTCTATGCCCAACTATTTCTCAGGGCATTAGCCTTGCTAAATATTAGAATCCAATGTTTCTGCATCCAGTTCTTTCCTTACTTCTCTTCTTGCTCTTTCGCCACCTCCCAATCCTTCTTAACCTCGCTCCTCTGCTCCACTACCTTTTACAGCCCGCCCCTTATTACCTTTACCTCCTCTTCTTACTCGTTTAGCCTTACCCGCCCCTCCTCGCCGTTCTTTTCCAATCAAACGCCTAACCCAAACAGAAATGCAGGCACACAGAGCCAAGGAACTCTGTTTTAACTACGATGAATGTTTCACTCCAGGCTATAAGTGCAAATCTAAACAATTACTCCTCCTTTCTGATGATGACCTACCTGATATCTCTGACATCCCATCCACCAATTCTACCACTTATTCCTATTCTGATTCCTTTTTGGCAATGGACTCTTCTCCACCCATTCCAAATTCTCTCCTTTCGTCCCCCAAAACATCTACTATTGAAAATTTTCACCTCTTTTTAGATGCACTTCATGGTTCCCCTTCTCCTCAAACACTCCATTTACAGGCAACCATTCAGGGCCATTTGGTCACTATTTTGGTAGATTCAGGCAGTTTTCATAATATCATTCAACCCCACATTGCTCAATTTATCAGCCTCCCTATTATCTCCCTACCTATTTTTTCTGTTATGGTAGGCAATGTTGCATCCATCCATTGCAAGGGACTTTGTTTAGATGTCCCATAAATAGTCTAGAATCATCATTTCTCCATACCATTCTATATCTTACCCATTCATGGTACTGACCTTGTTCTTGGTGTTCAATGGCTACAAACATTAGGCCCTTTTGTTTCTGATTATTCAGTTCCTTCAATGCAATTTTATCACAACAATTCCCTTCTTGAACTTATTATAACTCACTCCCCTACTTTCACATCAACTTCTTTTCCCCAATTACAAAAGTTCCTTTGCCAGAATTCTGTTGCCTTTTTTTATGCCATTTCTATGATACCCATCACTTCAACCTTGCTAATGGATGGCCAGCAGCTTCTTAGTTCATTCCACCCTAATTTCCTTCCTCTTTTCACCACTTATGCCTATGTTTTTTTCCCTCCCTTACGGCTTACCTCCTCTAAGGACCCATGATCACCAAATACATATCAACCCCACATCTTCCCCCATCAATCTCTGCCCCTATCGCTACCCTTTTCCCCAAAAAGAAGCTATGGCTAAGCTAATTTTAGATATGTTGCAGGAAGGTCTCATACGCCTAAGTACTAGTCCATACTCCTCTCCAGCTCTTCTCATAAAAAAGAAAGATGGTTCTTAGCATTTTTGCATGGATTACTGTGCCTTGAATGCTATTACTGTGCGAGACTGTTTTCCCATCCTTACCACACTTGTTCATGGGCCTGGGAGCCCGTCAAGCCTGCCCAAACCCAGGCTCAAAGGGCTGGGTTTGGGTAGCCAAAATATAATATAGGCCCATCCAAGACCGAGCCCGTAAAAACCCGTAGAAAATAGGGCTGGGTTTGGGTAGTTTATTAATATGGTGGGCCGGCCCGAGCCCGGCCCGTGTATTAATAAAAAAAAAATTATATATATATATATATATATATATATATATATATATATATATATATATATATATATATAAGCCCGAGCTATTATATGTAACTGACTGAAACCTTCAGATTTATATTGTGGTACATTGGTCATTGTTTTTATTAGTTTAAACAAATTAAATTAGGAACCTTTTTGAAATAATCAAATATATTTTTGAACTATCCCATAAATACTTTAGCAGGATTCCTTCCAATAATTATGTCTTTTTGCCATATTAATTAATTATTAATTATATGAGCTGCAAAATATAATGTACCCTTTATTTGCCCAAATTGATGAATTTAATCTGGAATATATAAAATTGTTTAGCTATAAAGATTCCAATAATATACGAAAAATATTTCCCTAAGCAGACTTGCACTTGTATAAGTTTTATGCATATATGCCTCAAAATGAATTAAATTTTTTAAATCTCAAAGAAAATGCAGATATACCTAACCAATCAAAATGTTTACAGATCAGAAGTTAAATTCAGCATATATATATATATATATATATATTAATTCCCTGCAACATAATGCTGGTCAATTGTAACCTTCAAATATTGTGTTCTGTCCACTTGTGTTGTATAGTGAGAATATGGTCATCCAAGTAATTATTTTGCGTTTAAAATATTTCTAGGAAAGACACTTAAAAAGTAACTTTAGTCCTTCCCAGTTAATGCTGTCTTATGAAGCCAATCTAATAAAAAAATCCTGTATTATTATGGGAATCCTTAAATTAATTAAGGTGCCTTTAAGTAAAGTCCGAGTTTCAAGTCTTGTATATGGTGGTGTTGATAGAGTTTTTCCCCTATTGAGGTATATTCCTAGGTCGAATACGGATACACATATAGCAAATCATGTTAGTGACCTGCCTTCAACAAAAAAAACAATGAAGCATACAATGTTTCAGCTACATAAATTAATACAAAAATTTGTATAAGCCCGAGCCCAGTCCGAGTCCAGCCCGAGCCCAGCCCAGCCCGAACCCGAAAAAATTTTATATGGGCTGGGCTGGGCTTGGACAGAATATTTTTAGGTAAAAGCCCGTAAGGCCCGGCCCGGCCCATGAACAGGTCTACTTACCATTGACCAGCTCTTAGACGAGTCATATGGTGCTCAGTTTTTCTCTGAGATTGATTTACATGCTGGATTTAACCAAATCAAGATGGCTGATTCTGCTATACCAAAAACTGCTTCTCGCACATTTGATGGTCACTACGAATTCCTTATCATGCCAGTTGGGCTCACAAATGCCCTTTCTACTTTCCAGGCAATGATGAATGATTTGCTCCAGCCCCATTTATGCCACTTTGTCATTGTCTTCTTTGATGATATACTCATCTATAGAAAAACTTGGTCCGATCATTTACTTCATGTTGAACAGGTGTTGTAGCTACTTTCCACCAACTCATACTATGCTAAACTGTCTAAATGTCAGTTAGTGTTACCTCCATTGATTATTTGGGGCATATTATTTCTGGATAAGGTGTCAAGGCTCATCCAAGCAAAATAGAAGTAATACAAAATTGGCCACCACCCTCTTCTTCAAAGCCTTATGAGCCTTCTTGGGTCTAATAGGTTTTTACCGATGCTTTCTACAGCATTATACTACTATTGCAGCTGCCCTTACTAATCTATTACGTTTTCCCTAATTTTCTTAGAACCCTGCTGCTGACAAAGCATTTCACCTCCTCAAACAAGCCATGATTTCACTACCTGTCCTTCAATTACCCAATTTCAATTTCCTATTTGATATCATAATTGATGCTTCTAACATTGCAGCCGGAGCTGTTCTTTCCCAACAGGATCACCCTATTTCTTTCTTTAGCAAAAAAATGTGCCCCCGTATGGCTTTATCATCCACTTATATTTGTGAGCTATATGTTGTAATAGAAGCAATAAAAAAATAGCATCAGTATTTATTAAGCCAGCCTTTTCACATTTTTACTGACCATCAGGCTCTCAAGCATCTCATGTCTCAAAACATTCACACCCCGTAACAGCAAAAATGGCTTACCAAGCTTTTGGGATACCAATTTGAAATCCACTATAAACCTGGTCGACAAAATATTGTTGCTGATGCTCTATCCCGCATAACTGAAATGACCATTCCCACTTTTTGCTCTTTCTTCTCTGAATGTCCTTTTTGGACCAACTGCAAAAGTTTAATTCTGCTTACCCAATTGGACAATAACTCTTCTCCATAGCTTACACCGATCTTGTTTTCCAAGCCAAATTTCAGGTTAAGTCAGGTTTACTCTATTTCCAACAACGCCTTTTCATACCTATAAAAACTAATATCCTACCTGAATTGCTTCAAGAATTCCATACAGCACCAATGGGGGGCTATTATGGAATTAACGCCACTCTTGCCCGCCTATCTGATAAGGATGTTAAGTCTTTTATCTCTAAATGTGCAACCTGTCAATATAATAAATACAACACTTATGCTCCATATGGCCTCTTACAACCCCTTCCAATTCAAACACAAGCTTGGGAAGAGATAATTACGGATTTCATTACTCACTTGCCCAATTCTGCTAGAAAAACAACCATTTTGGTTATCATTGAACGTTTCGGTAAATTTGCTCACTTCATTGCCCTTCCTCCTCACTATACAGTAGCTTCCCTTGCATCATATTCTTGGTAGAAATTTATAAAATATATGGAGCACCACAATTAGTGATAGAGATAAAGTGTTTAGCAGTCACTTTTCGAGAGAATTGTTCCGCCTTCTGGGTACTACACTGTCCTACAGTAGTTTTACCATCCTCAGACAGATGGTCAATCAAGGTGCTTAATAGCTATTTGGAAACATATCTGCATTGTTTTTTCAGTGAAGATTCACACTGCTGGTCTCGGTTTCTTCACCTAGCTGAATTCTGGTACAATTCCTCTTTTCACTCTACTTTAGGTATGACTCCCTATGAAGCTTTATTTGGCCAACCTCCTTCTTCCCTTCTGATGGAAAAACAAATATTGCTTCTTTAGATGAAGCACTGGCTCTTCGCTAACAAACATTACAAACCTGAAAGTTCAATTTAAATAGAACCCACAACAGAATGACCCAATAAGCTAATTTGAAACACAAGGATCAATCTTTTAAAGTTGGTACCTGAGTTTTTTTTTTTTTTCAATTACAGCCGTACAGACAGATTTCTGTCCGGCGTTGTTCTTCTCAAAAGCTTGCCAAAAGGTAATATGGTCCTTTTCGCATTCTCCATCGGATCGAACCAGTGGCATATGAACTTGAATTGCCGGCTGCTGCTCGTATTCACCATGTTTTCCATGTTTCACTTCTCAAAGCATGCAGTGGTGATCCTCATACTCAAATCTACCCACTTCTGACAGCTACAACGGCTATTTTACCTCAGTTGATGCCTGCTTCAATTTTAAATCACCGCCAAACAAATACCCCTTCTGGTCTTCAAAATGAACTTTTAGTTCAATTGGAGGGTCAATTTGAAAGCGAAGCAACTTGAGAGTTTTTGGAAGACTTGAAAACATCATTTCCCAATTTCAACCTTAAGGACAAGGTCCAATTGGCAGGGGGGGACTAATGATACAACTATGGAAGCAGACCAAATCAATGATACAAGTATGGACGCCCAAGTTCAGTCCACTAGGCCCACAAGAAACAAAAAAATACCAACAAAATTGAATGATTATGTGTTCTATAACCTTTCCTTGTATTAGCTGTCAATTCTGTCATTTCTCCTCTTCTTTAAATGATACATTTGTCCTTAGATCCTTATTGCTATGGAAACCGTCATAATTGGCTATTTCATGATTTCTTGGTTGTTTTGGAAGGTTATGAAAAAGTATATTGAAATTTCTCATTCTCTTCCTCTAAACTCTTAAAAGGCCCTCCATGCCCAAATCTAGAAATTTTTGCTTATATATTGCTTATATCACACCATCAGAGTATATTGAATAAAAGAATGAAAGAAAACTCAATTGATAGAAAAATGGAAAAGTTACAAGACAGAGAAGAGAAGCTTAATTAACAAATCCAATTACCCAAAATACTGAACCGAGCATCACTGTACCGCACCCTTTTCAAAAAACCCATGTAAAATTACTGGTAATGTTAAAGCTTCCAATTAGACAGACCTTGATATTAGGAACATTCAGTTGGGACCCACCTTGATATCCGAAACACTGCAGGTATCGTACGGCTCTCTGAAACGTTTCTGTATTTAAGGTTTTACCTTCACCAACCCCACCAAAATCCACGATGGACGTCACAACTTTCCTCCTAAAGGAAAATCTCGTAAGAAGCCAGTCGAGGAACCAGCTGACTCAACTGTCAAACTTGTTTTCTGGTATCGACGAAGACAAACAACTTTGTAATTTGATTGCTTTTAAAGAGCAATTGGAAAATCACCCAATTGTGTAATCAAAATGCCACCAACTTTCATGATATTCATTATCTTCAAATCCAAATGCAAATACAACATCAAATGAGGCATCATTCACTGATATTTTTTTTACCAATATCAGATCTCAAGACCCAATCAATCTCATTAGCATTCAAGAATCGTGAACTATCAATTACAGACTCGATCCCAGAGCAAACAAACAAGGCCTTATCGCCCTTCATGATAAGGCCCTCATTAGCCAAATCTAGCAATATTGAATCCAATAATTCAACATTAACCAAATTGGAAACAACCCCATCTGCAGATAGGAGACGCAGAAAATTTCCTAAAAAAAGGCAGCGTAAGAATAACCATAGATAAAAACAATGAACGGGACACAATACGCAACACCTGCAAATCAGGAAGCTTAATTGCCAAAAGGGTATCAGAAAGTGCACCAATGTTGCTTCCATTCTGCAAATAATTCATCCATCCTACTGTGTTCCTTGGCTCGATCCCCAGGAGCAATTTCCATGGCTTAGTTGCCTTTGCAACTTAATCAATCAGTTAAATTTGTTAAACCCTGTGTACCTCAATCCTCAATCACGTGAAAAACGAAAATTTTAACCAAATTTGGCAAAAGGCAGAGAGTAATCAAGAGATTACCACAGAAGATAAACCCAAAAAAAAAAAAAAACTCAATAAAGAAGAATAATTTAGCGAGTAAAAAAACCTGGAAGAGGGGTGATTTCCACCCACGAGGGCCACACGAGTAGTTTTAATTCTACACCAAAGGAGTAACAACTGTTTGTATCTTAAGCTTCCTGCTTGCGGCTGTCATTTTCAATTCCAGCTATTCTGTCAATGAAGACTGCATCTGAAATAAAATGGCATCAGTGACAAAACCGTCTATGTTTTTTTTCGTCTCTATTCTAATAATAAGAAAAATTTTTCGAATGGTTTTGCCACGTAATATATCAACTTTTCTCATTTCTTCTCTTGTAGGGGGATTACGAAAGATTGCGCATTATATTTAGGGGTTCGGTTTAAAAACAAGACCGAACCGAACCAAAAATTAAAGTAAAAGAAAAATAGAAAACAAAGGTAAACCAAAGTTAATATGGTAATTCGGTTCGGTTACAGTTTGGTTCGTTTCAAACCGAATCAACAAGAATTTTAATTTTTTAATTTTTATTATCATTATTTTTTATAAATTACATATAAAGCATTGCTTAAAAAGGATTTATATTACATGTATATTACTAAAGTCTCATAAATACAAAATATATAATAATACAAATATATAATATGCCAAATAAAATTTATTTATATACATATATATATTTTTAAAAAATATTTTTTTCCTATTATAGTTCGGTTTGGATCAGTTTCGATTTTTTAACAAAAACCGAACCAAAAACCAAACTATTATATTTTATAAAACCAAAACCATATCAAATAGAGTTTGGTTCGGTTTGGTTTTTCAATCTCGGTTCGGTTTTTAGTTCGGGGTTTGGTTTTGCTCATCCCTAATTATGTTAAGATTCTACATTCTTGAATCTCAAATTTTGGATGGAAAAACTTTCAATAGTTTTTTACATGTTTAACCTTGACCACTTTTAATCTACAAAAGGAATATGATCTAAGTTCTTTGTTCGATGTCATCTTCAAAACTGATCACCTAAAACTGAATCAAAACTTATGTAATATAATTTTCTCAAAAGCTAACCAATTAATAATTTCTGAAGTATTATATGCAGCCTAATCTAATTCAATCTAGTTGACATCAAACACCAAATGAGTAATTAGACAATATCAAAGATAACACCAAAGAAATTTTAATTCAAGTCAGTGCATAATATCTAACATTCAATAATATATAATTTTCATTTTATCAAATCTATAACAATATGTACTCTAAATTTATAGATTAAGGAACCATAAAACTGAAGAATTATAGAACATTCTTCACAGTACTATACCCATCAATATCAGCTACAGTTTTATGAAGGGAAAATGGATGAAAACAAAACCAAAGAAGTAAAAAGAAAAAAAAATTCTAAAATTGAAGCATTTATGAGGCATTTCTGCCATGTGTCAGATATGCTGGCACATGGTAGCGCATGTAATACATCCAATAATGCTCAACTTGGACTTAGGGATATGGTGGTTATTCAAGTCCTTCGAAACAAGTTTAAGGAATTATTTGATCATTGACAGTAACTTGTGGGCTAAGCAGAAATTATGTAAGTTTAGTGACAGTGAAACCTTTGCGCAAAATTCAAGGGGATTATTAATAAAAATCCAATACAAGATAGACCACTGCATAATTATTTTTTAATCAAGTCAATTTTCTTAATTATAGGAGTAAATGTACTTTTCTCATAGTTGTAGCAATCCATCCATTTATTTAAAAATATTTTCCGTTGATTTAAGCAACTAGGTTTTGCATAATTGATCTTTGGGATTATTAAAGTCGAAAAATGCTATTTTGTGCTAGGGTGGCTACTTTCGACCAATCACAGGCTACTATATTATTACACATGTTGATGTGGTAAACTCTGATTGACCGAGAGTAGTCTATTCCCGACACACTTCAGAATTTTTGAATTGAAGTCTTATGTTAATTTAATTTTTTTAATAACAATTTTATTAAATTTATAATTAACCCGACTTTCTCTGTTCATCTCTCCCTCAACTGTTTCTTCGTCCCATCTCTCTTTCTTCTATCTCCGTCAACTGTTTTAGTTGCACATTCTCTTTAATTACTTCGACTGCCTCTTCCCTACCTTGTCGTTGCTCCTGATTCTTTATAGATGAATCCCCTCTCACATGCTATTCATTTTTTTTGCAGCTCATTTCCCTCAATTCTTCTTACATCGATCGCTTAGGTTTCGGCTATTTTCTGTGTTTTTCCTCGAGAGATGCGATTATGATTTCTATGTTTGTTTTATGTGTGTTCCCAAGGAATTCAAATATAAATGACATTCCGTATCGCCGATGATGTGCTGATTGGCACCTAGATTTGAAAAATGTCGCTATCTATGTATAGGTTAACTTTTCATTTCATCTTATCTTGCGTTTTTTTGGCTTTAGATCGGCGTGCTTTTGTCGAGCTAATGGTTGATCTGCAGGTGAGAGGAATGCTCTGCTCTGCTAATTCAATAGTGTGGTGAATCCTCGGTGCCCTTTTCAATTTTCAATCAAATGAGTTGTATGATGTAATTATTTTTTTTATATCAATTACGTCTACCATATGTTTTATCTTTGTGCTATTTGGGAATATAAATTTGATTATGGGGTTAAACTAAACTTTGATGTTGTGTTGCTTTCAATTACAATTCTCACCAATTGCCCAACGCAAAGCTTAATTTTAAACAAGTGATACTGATGGTGCGTCCTAGTCCAAATGGCATTGGTTCTTGTATTGTATTATACTTCGTATTTGGATGTTTTGTATTATACATTGTGTGTTGAAATAAAGACATGAATCTATTTATTCATATCTTGTACTATTTGTAAATAGAGTATCCATTGATTATAATCGTGCTAAAGTAAACCAATATAGGTCATTGGATTATGACACCTTACAATAATGTTAAAGTTATAATCATAAGATATCCCGGGTCTATTCCAATCATGAGAATGAATGGAACTAAAGACTAGCATATATTTGACTGGATGGCAGTGTCTCATCAACCATTGGATATGGGATATCACTCAAGAATATGGGTACATGTTAGATCATATGGTACTTGATCGATCCGCCACAAGAACACCACATGGTCCGATCGTCATAGGTGTTTCTCAAATAGGTCTTGTTATTATCCTTAGACCCAACATTCATTGTAACATAACATGGGATTTCATGCACTTTGAAATACGCCTAACGGGCCTGTAACAGGGTGCTAAGTATGAGTATATTGGGTGGACTAGTGAACATGTTGATGTCGGTAGTGAAGTTGATGCAATTGCCACTTAGCGTCCCCTGAGATGATATCACTGGCCACTTGGTGAGTGGGACTGACTAGTATATAGCCATACCCAGATAAGTTGGGATACTTATTCGTGATGCTTAGTCTACTCAGTATCAAGAAATAAATAAGCATATAAAAGAATGATGGGGCCATGCCTTTTGCTTATATATCGATGTCAGATGCCAAAAGATAGACAAGATCAATACCGAGTTATATTTCACATTAGACTGTAAGTCTCCATTTTTAATTGGCGGCTGTAATGGTTTTCTAGAACTCACTTACAGTCTATGGGCATTGGGCCCAATGCCAACATAAAGACATGATCGTGCAAATAGAAAGACTGAACGTTAACAAATCAAAATTATACACACCGTGTATATTTGTAATGAAAACCAAATTAATTGAATTATTGACATTATGTTATGTTAAAATTAATTCAATTACATTAAGGGAGAAATTGAATTTATTTAATTAATTAATTACATGTAGTAAATAATTAATTAAATAATATTTCTCTGTTAGAAATATAAATACAAAGTTTGTATTTATTAAGGTTGATTTTAATTCAACTTTAGGTTATGTTAATTTGATAAAATTGTATTTAATTGTATCAATGAGAATTTTATAATACGGTTTTTATTTAATTCTAATGATGCAAAATTAAATTAAATCAATTAAATCAAATAAAAATAAGCTATAGTTTCAATTAAAAACCTAGTATACTAAAGAGTATAAAAGGAACCCTTAAAATCAATTCTCCCTAACCCTAGCCCTGAGAATTTCGGCCAACACTAAGCAAAGTGTCACCCCCTCTCTTAGCCGAATCCCTTGGTTCCGTTCACTAGCACGAGTCGTGTTCTAGAGCCATTCGTGTACTGAATTGTGGAGGAAACATGATTTGGATTTTTGTAGCAGTCTCTAGAAGAGACAATTATGGTGAGAAAATTTTCTTTTCTTCCTGTTTGGTTTTCATTCTAATAATCCACATGAATCTTAAGCTATGGAATCGAGGAAAATTTTAATCGGTATTCCGCTGTGCGTTTGATTTTTCCCGTGACGATTTCCTATAGTGGTATCAGAGCATAGGTTCATGTTTTGATTAATAGGATTTGTTTTAGGGTTCTTGAATCTAGGCTGAATCATTGAAATTGGTTTTTTCAAATTTTTATAACCCTAGAATTTGTGATTTGGAGTTTTTATTTTATTTTTCCCCAAATTGTTTTGAGTTTTTCTGTTTTAATTATTTAAAAAAAAGTTTGGGCAGGGATGAATCGTAATTTGTGAATCGCAAATTGCGATTCACCCTGCTGCCTCGTAGCAGGCTGCTACAGTAGCAACAGCAGCTCAGCTACTGCTTCCTCGCCAAGAAAGCAGCGCTAATGCATGGGGCTCGGTTTGGATTTGGATTTTACGGGTATTTTAATTTTCGGACCCTATGTGAAATTTTAGATTGGTTCTAAAATTCGTATGATTTATTTACACGATTAGTTTCATGTGGTTTCTTATGTGATTTAATTCATATATGTAATTTAGTTTTTGGTAAAATTAAATTGGTAAATGAAATTGGTCCAATTGGCCCTTGGCATTGGTTGAGAATTGGACAGCTAATTCAGGTCCGTCACCGAGCATTGATTGTGGACTCCAAAATCGGCGATTTCACTAACGGCTGGACATAATTAATGAAATTGGAATTACCATGTTTATGCATTTTAGTACATGTATATATGTTGACTTTGCTATGTGTATATATGTTGCTATGCTTGGTTGTATGGTTTTGAGCGCTGTTGGGCCTTAGATCGAGTTGGTTTGTAAAGTTTGATTTTGGGAAATACAGCTTGCGTGTCGTTTTATTTTATTTTGATGTAATTTCATTTAATTTATGTATTGTAAATCTGTGTAATTGTATCAATCCATTGGAGAGGAAGCCCATTGGTGCCAGGCCCAAGAGGAGTTTGCAAGCCCACCCGGTGGATCTCTAGTATAGGCTTACTAGTTATTCATTAGGTTGTAAAATAGGGCCATAGTGTCTCTTTTATGTATATATATTTGTCAATTCGTGTTTCAGTGATGACAACAAAATGAAAAGTTGACATATATGTAAAATCATTTTTACTTGAAAATTATTACAAATTGTTTTGTAATTAAGTAAAATATGATTAGAAAATGAAGCTTATCACAAGGAGGATTTATCAAGCTTGAACATCAGGAGATTAACAAGGTCATGACAAATCAATCAAGTATACAATCATTGCCTTACAAGCTAAAGAAAGCTTGAAATGCTTAAGAACTCCAATGGTAGAAGATGAAGGGAATGCTTCAAGAGCTTAAGTACAATTGTCATCATTCCTTCAGAGGCAGGAAGCAATGAAATGTGATCATAAAGAAATAACTGTTTCTTATTTACTAGCATCAACCAATGGCCACATTATCTTTAAGACCTGGAAGGAAAGGCCATATTTGGATCAAGAGCTAAAAGCAACGGTCATGTTGTCACTCAGAAGCTATAACGACCATATTACCTTCAAGAGCTGCATACAATGGCCATAAACCTTTAGCACTTGCTATGTAATGGCCATATTTCCTTTGTGAGCTTAAGACAACAGCCATATCATCTAATGAGGAGGATTGCTATTACCTATAAATACAAAGCAGATTGAAATTGTTAAGGTATGGAAGACTAAGCATAAAATTCACACATTGAGAGCAATTGATTAAGTCTTCGTCCAAAATCCTCCTAGCATTCAAAGAGAGAAAAGGTTCATTTTTATTCATTCAAAAACACTATAATTCGGGTTTTGTATTTCACACAAGGGATTTGTGTGATGGGGTATACTTTTTTGATAGTGTGATCAACAAAGATTGTATAAGTTTGGTATTTGAGCTTTGAAAAATACCAGGATATGTTTGGTATTTGAGCTTTGAAATATAGAAGAGTTTGTTACTTGAGCTCGGAAAAGTAACGGTAGAGGTTTGATACTGAGTCTATAAAAGTATTGACTTTGTTACTAGAACTCGTAAAAAGTAAAATAGGTTTGTTTTCTGCCCGTAAAGGAAACATTAGTGGAAAATCTCAAGCGGTTGGCTTGGAGACTGGATGTAGACCGATTGGGTCGAACCAAGATAAAATTCAGTGTCTTCATTTCTCTATCCCTACTCTCATTATATTCACTGCTATTTAAATTTTTGCAATTTAAATTAATAGCCTTTTTATTTGAAGAAATTTTTATGTTTAGTCAAGCAAACTTATATTCACAAGTTTTACTAGTTTATTAATTTTGCATTTTTGTAAAACTTGTGTTTGGCAAAAGAAAATTGATTTTCTCAAAAATGAATTTTTAAAATCATTTACAAATTTTTTTATCCAGTATACAGTACTATTCACTCCCCCTCTAGTACTGTAACTAGCCTATTTGGGACCGTCAATTGGTATCAGAGCCTGTCTCTAAATAGGAGTAAAATCCTTAGAGAGATCCTACCTAATATGGTTAGCACTTCAAGTAGGCAAAATGTTTTTATGTCTGAGAGATGTTCCATCAACAAGCCTCCTTTATTCAATGGAGAAAATTACAGTTTTTGGAAGAATAGAATGAGAATATTTTTACAGTTTACGAATATACAGGTCTAGAGAATTGTCAAGGAAGGACCTAGTATTCCCATAAAAATTGTGGATGGAAAATCACTCCCCAAAGAAGAAAATGAATATGAAATTGCCGATTGGAATAAAGAAGCTTTAAACTCTAAAGCTATTAATTTATTACAGTGTACATTAGACATTAATGAGTTTAATCGTGTTTCAAGTTGCACGACAGCAGAGCATATATGGTAAAAACTTGAAACTACTCACGAGGGAACCAAACAAGTTAAAGATGGAAAGATTAATTTTTACATCATGGAGTACGAGTTGTTCAAGGTGGATGCAAAAGAGTCAGTTTCAGACATCAATACAAGGTTCACAGTCATTGTGAACAAATTGAAAAATCTTGGCTAGAGCTTCACAGATGAAGAGCTGATTAGAAAATTAATCAGAACAATGCCAACTTCATGGGATGCTAAGCTCGCTACTATAAGAGAATCAAATGATTTAACTACATACTTATATGATGAATTCATTGGTTCATTACTCACTTATGAGATGAAAGTTAAGTCTACTACTGACTGTAAGCAAACTGACAAAAAGAGGTCCATTACACTGAAAGCTGGTTCAACTCTTGAAGAATCCACTTCCGATTAAAAAGTGAGGATGGAGAATATGAAGCTGAAGCTCTATTGGTTTGAAAATTCAGAAAATTCCTGAAAAGCAAAAAAAGAGGGAAATCATCAGTCAAAAGGCTTTTCAACAACAATAAGATTGATAAAGCTAAGAAGGATTCAAAATAAGAGACTACACGTTTTGAATGCAACAAACCAGGCCATTTCAAAGTTGAATGTCCAAAGCTAAACAGCAAATACAAGAAGAAAGACAAGAAAGCAATAGTGGCCACCTGGAGTGACAATGATGAATCAAGTTCTAATGATGATGATGAGAAGCAAGAAAAAGCTTAAATATGCTTCATGGCGAATGATAAAGCAGAAAGTTAAACACAACAGCATATAAAAGAAGATGAGGTAATCCTACAAACTTTATCTCATAATGATCTTATACAAGAATTCTTTAAGATGCATGATACTCAGCTAGATTTGATTGCCAAGTGTAAAGAATATGAAAACAAGATTTTTGAAAAAGAGTTAGAAAAGCTTGAACTACAAAGCAAAGTAAGTTTTCTAGAAAACTCTAATCTAAAATTAATTAGCAAAGTATTACATCTTAAGAAGAAATGTGAAAAGCTAGATTCTACTATTAGCAAATTCACTAATGGAGAGAATATGCTATTTACTTTAGAAACTTCATCAATGCATGGATTGTCTCTAAGCTTTCTTTTTCCAATGATTTTTCCCGCTTGATTGTCTCCAAATTTCACAGATCCTCCTTTCACTTGCTTTATGGAAGTGAAGTATCTTCCATCTCCAATCATATGTCTAGAACATCCACTATCAATATACCACTTTGAATTTCTAAGGGTGTTCTTTAGACACACCTGCAAAATAAATCAAGTAGAATTAGGTACCTAAATAGTATTGGGTCCTTTAGGGTTAGAATCAACATTTTTCTTTTTCAATATCCATTTCGTTTTCCTTTTGTAATATCATTTCCAAAATTTGTAATCACCAATCACATGTCTTGTATGATTACAGTAATAACATGTAACAATCCTCCTTTTCTTATATTGATAAGATTGATAAGGTTTTAAGGTGGGATGTTGGTGATAGGGAACATAGTTAATTTGATATAAGTATTTAGGCTTGTAACTATGTCCTTCTTTTGACCTATAAAAATAAGGCTTTTTAGAGTGTATAGGTCTAAAAGTATTTTTATGGACAACCTTCTGTTGTGAATAAGAATTTTGGTTTGGTTTAGAAGATTGTACACTTCTTGGTTTGGAAGGATATGTCTGTTTTTTGCTTGTTGGTTAGTAGATTGAACATGGATAGTTTTCTGTTTTGAATTGGTTGAGCGAACTGTTTCTGACTTTTACTATGCTTTTGACATATAGGTTTGGGAGATGTGGCTTGCATAGCAGAAGCAGAAGAAGAATAGAATATAATTGGCTTTGGGGGAATTTGAGAAGGTATCTCATCAATACTATCATAACCAATTCCTGTTCTATGATTTGGATTTCTTTGATAGTCTAAGAGTATTGAAATTTAATCTTCTAAGTGTGAGTCAACTCTGTGGCAAAGATCGCAAAGTAATCTTTGATTCAAAGAAATGTGAAATTGTGGAAGCCAAAAGTGGTAAGACTTTACTTGAAGTACCTAGAGTTGGAAATATTTATCTTTTAAATTCAAGTACTCTTACTAGTGATCAATGCTTAATTTCACAAGAAGAAGAGATTTGGTTATGGCTTCATAGACTAGGTCATGCAAGCATGCATTTGATTTCAAAGCTGTCAAAAAGAGATCTTGTCAAAGGTTTACCCAAAATTAGATTTTATCAAACTCATATTCGTAATGCATGTCAAAGAGGTAAACAAACTATAAACTATTTTAATCTTAAAGGAGTTGTTTCTACCTCTAGACCGTTAGAGTTGTTACATTTAGACTTGCTTGGTCCAATTCAACCAACAAGTTTAGGAGGCATGAGATATGCATTTGTCATCGTAGATGACTACTCAAGTTTTACATGGACATTTTTTTTGAATAAAAAAGATGAGGCTTTTGAACAATTTTCTACCTTGTGCAAAAAAACTTCAGAATTTGAAAAACGCTTCTATTGTTGCAATTAGAAGTGATCATGGAAAAGAATTTGAAAATCATCTTTTTGAAATGTTTTGCAATGAGCATGGTATCTCACATAATTTCTCTACTCCTAGAACTCCTTAACAAAATGGTGTTGCTGAAAGGAAAAATAGGACACTTGAAGAAATGACTAGAACTATGCTCAACGAAAATAATTTACAAAAATATTTTTGGGCAGAAGCAATGAACACAGAATGTTATATTCTGAATCGAGCTTTGATAAGACCTATTCTCAAGAAAACACAATATGAGTTATGGAATGGTAGAAAACCTAATATTTGTTATTTCCATCCATTTGTTTGTAAATGTTTTATTTTCAACAACAAGAAATATCTTAATAAACTTGACTCTAAGTCGGATGAAGGTATCTTCTTGGGGTATGCATTGCATAGTAAAGTATATAGAGTCTTTAACAAAAGAACTCTTACCATTGATAAGTCCATGCATATTGTCTTTAAAGAAGCTAACTCTCTCCTAGATAAAGAATCTAAGGATACTCTTGAGATACTTGATCCACAGGTTAAAAACACAAACTATAATGAGAATGTCCTGCAAAAAGAAGATAACTCTAGTGATCAAGATGAACATAATGTGCAAGAACTACAAACACAAGAAAATCAACATGATGATCTACCAAAAGATTTTAGATATCATAGATACCACTCCAAAGAAAACATTCTTAACAATCATTCATAAAGAGTAATGACAAGGAGTCAACTAAAGGAATACTTTGTGAATGTGGCATTTGTTTCAGAAACAATGTCTAGGAACTTGTTCCATAACCTAACAATCATTCATTGATTGGAACCAAATGGGTTTTTAGGAAAAAACTTGACCAGGTTTTGAGTTGGGGTTTTTATTTTATTTTTCCCCAAATCGTTTTGAGTTTTTCTGTTTCAATTATTTAAAAAAAATTTTTGGACAGGGATGAATCGCAATTTGTGAATCACAAATTGTGATTCACCCTGCTGCCTCGTAGTAGGCTGCTACGGCAGCAGCAGCAGCTCGGCTGCTGCTTCCCCGCCAGGAAAGCGGCGCTAACGCACGGGCTCGGGTTGGATTTGGATTTTACAGGTATTTTAATTTTCAGACCCTATGTGAAATTTTAGATTGGTTTTAAAATTCTTATGATTTATTTACACGATTGGTTTCATATGGTTTCTTATATGATTTAATTCATACATGTAATTTAGTTTTTGGTAAAATTAAATTGGTAAATGAAATTGGTCCAATTGGGCCTTGGCGTTGGTTAAGAATTGGACGGCTAATTCAGGTCCGTCACTGAGCATTGATTGTGGACTCCAAAATCGGTGATTTCACTAACGGCTGGACATAATTAATGAAATTGGAACTACCATGTTTATGCATTTTAGTACATGTATATATGTTGACTTTACTATGTGTATATATGTTGCTATGCTTGGTTGTATGGTTTTAAGCGCTGTTGGGCCTTAGATCGAGTTGGTTTGTAAAGTTGGATTTTAGGAAATACAGCCTACATGTCGTTTTATTTTATTTTGATGTAATTTCATTTAATTTATGTATTGTAAATCTGTGTAATTGTATCAATCCATTGGAGAGGAAGCCCATTGGTGCCAAGCCCAAGAGGAGTTTGCAAGCCCACCTGGTGGATCTCTAGTATAGGCTTACTAGTTATTCATTAGGTTGTAAAATAGGGCCATAGTGTCTCTTTTATGTATATATATTTGTCGAATCGTGTTTCAATGATGACAACAAAATGAAAAGTTGACATATATGTAAAATAATTTTTACTTGAAAATTATTACAAATTGTTTTGTAATTAATTATTAAGTAAAATATGATTAGAAAATGAAGCTTATCACAAGGAGTATTTATCAAGCTTGAACATCAGGAGATCAACAAGGTCATGACAAATCAATCAAGTATACAATCATTGCCTTACAAGCTAAAGAAAGCTTGAAATGCTTAAGAACTCCAACAGTAGAAGATGAAGGGAATGTTTCAAGAGCTTAAGTACAATTGTCATCATTCCTTCAGAAGCAGGAAGCAATGAATTGTGATCATAAAGAAACAACTATTTCTTATTTACTAGCTTCAACCAATGGCCATATTATCTTCAAGACCAGGAAGCAAAGGCCATATTTGGATCAAGCGCTAAAAGCAACGATCATGTTGTCACTCAGAAGCTATAACGACCATATTACCTCCAAGAGTTGTATACAACGACCATAAACCTTTAGGACCTTCAATGTAATGGCCATATTTCCTTTGTCTGCTTAAGACAACAGCCATATCATCTAATGAGGAGGATTGCTATCACCTATAAATACAAAGCAGATTGAAATTGTTAAGGTATGGAAGACTAAGCATAAAATTCACACATTGAGAGCAATTGATTAAGTCTTCGTCCAAAATCCTGCTAGCAATCGAAGATAGAAAAGCTTCATTGTTATTCATTCAAATACACTATAATTCGGGTTTTTTTTATTTCACACAAGGGATTTGTGTGAGGGGCTATACTTTGTTGAATAATGTGAACAATAAAGATTGTATAAGTTTGGTATTTGAGCTTTGAAAAATACCAGGATAAGTTTGGTATTTGAGCTTTTGAAAAATACTGGGATAAGTTTGGTATTTAAGCTTTGAGAAATACCAGGATAAGTTTGGTATTTGAGCTTTGAAAAATACTGGGATAAGTTTGGTATTTAAGCTTTGAAAAATACCAGGATAAGTTTGGTGCTTGAGATTTAAAAAGCACTGGAAGAGTTTGTTACTTGAGCTCCGAAAAGAAACGGTAAAGGTTTGATATTGAGCCTGTAAAAGTAATGAGTTTGTTACTGGAACTCGTAAAAAGTAACATAGGCTTATTTCCTGCCCGTAAAGGAAACATTAGTAGAAAATTTCAAGCGGTTGGCTTGGGGACTGGATGTAGACCGGTTGGGTCAAACCAGGATAAAATTCACTGTCTTCATATATCTATCCCTACTCTCATTATATTTATTGCTATTTAAATTCTTGCAATTTAAATTAATAGCTTTTTATTTGAAGACATTTTTATTTTTAGTCAAACAAATTTATATTCATAAGTTTTACTAGTTTATTAATTTCGCAGTTTTGTAAAACTTGTGTTTAGAAAAAGAAAATTAATTTTCCCAAAATAGAATTTTTAAAATCGTTTATGAAATTTTTTATCCGGTATATAGTACTATTCACCCCCCCTTTACTGCTGTAACTAGCCTATTTGGGACCGTCAATATTTTATGCTTATGTCAAATGTATACATGTAAATATGAATATATGTTAAGCCATTCCAATCACATGTAATTATGCATGCTAAGCCATTATTAATCAATCCAATAAAATATTGAGTCGATTAACACATTCGAACCTTGTCGGTCTTTGAATGGTGCAATATGGGTCATGCCTTTGCTTGGTGCATTGTATTATTCATTTACTATACAGGGTTAAGGTACTGGGTACGCTTAACACTCAAATGGTGTTTGGACTCAATGTGAGTAGTAAGATATGCTCCTGGACCTAAGCATAGATGGGTAAGTGCCAATAAGCCCATCAAACCAAGAGTCCCTAGGTTAGGATTAAAGGGAGTTCCTACCTAAATAGTTAAGGGTCGGTTGACAAGCCTGCGCTTCGCTGATTCTTAATGAACTGTGGATCTTGGTCTTTTAACCATATATTATCGACAAATTAAGTAAAATGGATTGTTAATTAACATGGTTAAAATAATAAAGCCCTTTATTAATCACTTTGCAATTTTTCTATGTAGACAATCATAACAAATGGCTTGTAATTCATTTTCACTGCGATCACTCCTCGAAAAGGAGAAACTATCTGGGCCTAACTTTCTAGACTAGGCTCAGTAGCTAAGAATAGTGTTGAGACAAGAGTCCAAAGAGTATGTGCTAGATAGGGACTTATCGGCCACACGACCTTCAAGTCGAGGGGTTACTCAAGCTTAAATTGAGGAGTACGACCTGCATAGGAGGGATGATAGGGATGTGTCTTGCCTTATGTTGGGCACGATGGTTCCTGAGCTACAAAAACAATTCATGGACCAGCAGGCCTTTGCAATCATGGACGATCTTAAAAGGATGTACTAAGATCAAGCTTGTCAGGAAAGGTTCTTGACAACTAAGGCACTCAACACTTGTAGGATGGCAGCTGGGACATCTATGAGCATCCACGCGCTCAAGATGAAAGGCTATATTGATGCATTGACTTGTCTTGGCATGCCGCTCCAGTAGGAGTTGGTGATGATGTCATCTTGGGATCCTTACTTGAGTCTTACGATCAGTTCATTATAAACTATCACATGCAGGGCATGGACAAGACTATAGCTGAGTTGCATGGAGTGTTCAAGCTTACTGAATAGTTTGTCAAAAAGACTGCACTGGTGCTACTAGTGAACAAGGGGAATACCCCTGCTGCAAAGGGCAAGGGCAAGGCTAAAGCCAAGGCCAACAAGGCCAAAGCTAAAAAGGCTAAGCAAATGTAAGCAGAAGGGACACTGGAAGAAGACATGTCCGATGCTCATAGGAGAGCAAGTGAAGAACCAGGGTAGTTCTTACATTAACCTCACCATTTCTACATCTTAGGTGTTGGACACTAGATGTGGTTCTCACATTTGTTGCAATTAGCAGGGACTAAGAAATAGGAGGTTACTAGGGTCTGGAGAAGTAGATCTTCGAGTCGAGAATGACGCTAATTGCCATCGAGATTGGAGACTTCTACTTGGAGATGCCTCCTGGATTGTTTTTAATTTTGAGAGATTGTTATTTTGTACCTGCTATGTGTAGGAATATTATTTCAATTTCTATCTTGGATGTTTCTGGTTTTGTTTTTAATATTGGTTTTGGAAATATTGATATTTTGAAAGACAATATTATTTATGGAAATGCTTTTCTAAATAATGATTTATATATCCTAGACTTAAATGAAAACAATCCAATCTATAGCATAAACACTAAGAGGGTTAAGCCAAACAAACTTAATCCTGTTTACTTCTGGCACTATCGTTTAGGCCACATAAATGAGAAGCACATAGCTAGACTTCACAAAAGTGGAGTGCTAGGGTCATTCGACTTGGAGTCTTATGACATATGCGAGTTTTGTTTAAAAGGAAAAATAAAAAAGGCGCTTTTCAACAAAAAAGCTAAAAGGGGCACGAGCTTGTTGGACCTAATACACTTGGACATGTGTGGGCCCATAAGCACCAGTGCTAGAAATGGTTTTCACTACTTTGTTACTTTCATAGATGACTTCAGAAGATATGGCTATGTCTATCTGATGAAGCAAAAGTCTGAAACCCTTGATAGGTTCAAGGAGTATAAGAACGAAGTAGAAAACCAACTTGGCAAGACTATAAAGGCACTTTGGTCTGACCATGGCGGCTAGTATATGAGCCTAGAGTTTGAATCATTCTTGAAAAAGTGTGGGATTATCTCACAGCTCACTCCTCTTAGAACACCCAATGGAATGGAGTGTCAGAAAGGAGGAATAGGACCTTGTTGGTCATGGTTCGCACAATGATGACTCAAATTGCTCTCCCAACATCCTTGTCGGGATATGTATTAGAGACAACTGCATTAACACTTAACCGTACATCGAGTAAGGCAGTTGAAAAGACACTATATGACCTATGGATAGGCAAGGAGCCCAACGCCTCTTTCATGCGGATTTAGGGTTGTAAGGCCGATTGTAAGCGCCGGAATTTTTCATACTTAGAAAAAAAAATTGGTGTCACACGATTGTAGTTACAGTCGTATGATTGTAAATACGTAGCAGGTATAGCAGCCCATACCTGAAAAATTAAAAAAAATGGGGATGATTTGAAGGGCAATTAATGCCCGGTTTTGAGCAGTAAGAAAGCAGAGATAAAAGGGAGAAAAAGAGGAAGGAAAAGGGCTTTTTGACTCTTGGGATTTTGGCAGATTTTAGGGAGAGAAATTGAAGGAAAGAAGAGAAAGAAAAAGGAGAGGAAAAGAAAGAAAACCAACTAAGCATCATCTTTTTCTCCTCTTTTTCTTTTAATTCTTGAGTGTTAAAGTTTAAAATCTATTAGAAATCATAGGTTAAAGCTTGACACACTAAATTAAAGCAATTCCAGACCTTAAATCCACCAAAAATCCGTGACATTTTGGAGAATTTTGGACAACTTTTGGAACCTTAACATAAGGAAAAAAAAGCAATTTGGAGTCTATTGAGGTGTTTCCAGCGGTCAAACCCATGGTAGATCAGCGCCACAAAGGTAATTATACCTCAAACCTTCATTTTGTTGTTTTTTCTGGGTGTTTTGATGTGATTTTGTGCATAAAACTCATATTTCTGGTTTGCTGTTTCTGGGAAATAAGAACAGCCATACGATTGTTCTTGTGTCAAAGAACAGTCGCACGACTGTTCTTGTGTCAATGAACAATCGCACGACTGTATATATGGTCGTACGAATGTTCTTGATTTCCTGCGGCTATTAGTTTTATTCAAATAATTTTGGCGATTTTCTACATTTGGATGAACTTGTAATTACAGTCGTACGATTGTAGTTACAATCGTACGGCTGTAATTACAGCCAGGTGACTGTAATTGTCGTCTAGGAGTAGAATATCTAGAATAATCCATAAAAATTCCCAAAAATCATAAAAATTCAGAAAACTAAGAAAATCATCAAAAATGAATTTGGTTGTATGCATTCACTACCTTAGATTTAATTTTTGAGATTATTGCATCTAGAACAATGCAACGATGGAGACCCGAATCTCCCGAAAACCGACCTGCTTCACATGCTAAATTAAAGTAAACCGGAAAAAGAAAATGTTTTCAAAATGATTTTCTCACAAAACAAAAATACAGGGACGTTTCAAAATTATTTCCAGGTCTAATCAGGCCGACTAGTCGAGTCGACCCGGTTATCCCCTAAATGCATGCCCCCGATCTCTAAAATCCCAATTCTGTCCTACTTGAGTCATATTTGTGGTGTGCTATAAATTGTGCTAACCATCTGTTTTGCAGCTTTTAATTTCTTTTATTTTTATTTTTGATGTAATTAATAGATTAATCCGTGTATTTTAGGCGGTTGTAAATTTTTAGATCATCCTGTATTTTAGGCGTTTGTAAGGTGAGGAGAGCTTTTATTTTCATTCGATTGGGTTGTAATAACTTATTTATTTAGTGCATTTTACTTTATTTTATTTGTGTGTACACTGCATGATTTAATTTAATAAAAATCCACTTTAGAAATTTAAAACACCATCTATGAACATTGGCCGAATTTATTTTGATTAGACATGAAATAAGGGATTTGTCCGGACCTAGATCTCTCGAAAGTGTAGCGGCCTTTATCCGGTTCAGCTACGCTATAATTTTCCGGTTGAGCTGAGCCGGGTGGCGACTCATACACTCTCTATCAAGACTTAGGTCTCGGTTCTTTTATGAAACAATTTAATTTTCCAAAAATGAATTTCCATTCCAAAAACCCCACACGAGGGACGGTTGCCCGATCTCGAGGTTCCCTTCCGAGAGAGTTGTGCGCCTGAAAAACATTGTCCGCTCACACCTATGTCAAGAAATTGACAAGTGGAAAACTAGACTCTAAAACTGAAAAGTGTCTATTTGTGGGGTTACCCCAAGGGAACAAGCGGATATTAGTTTTACAACCCTGCTGAGAACAAGGTGTTCATATCACGAAAGGGTGTTTTTCTTGATAAAGAGTTCATCTCCAAAAGAGACTGTGAGAGCAATATTGAAATCAGGGAAGTTCAAGATCCACAAGCACCTATACAGGATAACTCAGAGATTGAACCAAAGCCTCAAGCAATTGAGGAATCGAACCGGTCGCATAGGACCTTAGAAGGTCTGGTAGGGTCCATCATCAACCCTAGAGATATAGATTTCTTGTGACCGATGATGGGAATCTTCTAGTCTTGGATTAAGAAGAACCCAAGACCTACCAAGAGGCTATTGAAAGCCCATATTCAGCTAACTGGTGTAAAGCTATGGAAGCTGAAATCTAATCAATGTATGATAACCAAGTTTGGAACTTGGTTGATCCACCTTCGGGTGCTAAGATGATTGGCTACAAGTAGTGTTTCAAATTAAAGGTTGAAAAAACCTTCAAAGGGTGATTGGTGGTGAAGAATTTCAGACAAGTCCAGGGAATTGACTATGATGAAACCTTTACTTGCCATAGCTGCATGGTACAACTATGAGATAGGTAGATGAATGTTAAGACCACTTTTCTATATGGAAAGCTACTCAAGGATGTGTACATGACACAGATCCAAAGTATCTTAACCGAGTATGCAAGCTTCAAAGGTCCATTTATGGATTGAAACAGGCTTCCCGAAGTTGGAATCTGAGATTCAATGAAGCTATTAAGGAATATGGCTTCATATAGAATCTATATGAGCCTTGTGTGTATAAGATGGTTAGTAGGAGTGTATCCACATTCCTAGTCCTATATGTAGATGACATCTTTCTTATTGGAAGTGACATACCAACACCGCAAGGAGTGAAGCAGCGGTTGAGTAAGTACTTCGTAGTGAAGGAATTATGAGAAGTTGAAATGATCTTAGGGATCAGGATCTACAGGGATAGATCTAATCAGGTTTTAGGCCTAAGTCAAGCCTCATACATAGACAAAGTTCTAAAAAGGTTTGGCATGGATAAGGCAAAGAAAGGTTTCTTGCCTATGCGCTATGGACTCGAACTAAGTAGGAACAACGGTCCTAAGGTAATGGAGGACCGGGAGAGGATGCAAAAGATCCCATATGCTTCATCTATAGGATCTATCGTGTACTTCATGTTATGTACGAGACCTGATGTTGCTTTGCACTGAGTATGACTAGCCGATACCAGTCAGATCCCAGGGAGGATCACTGGACGGTAGTCAAGGCAATCCTTAAGTACCTTAATAGGACTAAGGATAGCTATCATTGTCAGGGTACACTGACGCAAACTTTGATACCAATCAGGATGAAAACCAGTCGCAGTCTGGTTATTTCTTCCTATTAAAGGGCGATGCTGTCGACTGGAGGAGCTCAAAATAGCTAACCATCCCTGATTCTACCATAGAAGTTGAGTACATTGCTGCATATAAAGTTGTAAAAGAAGCTGTTTGGATGAAGAAGTTCATCACTGAGTTAGGAATAGTTCATCTATCCTAGACCCAATAAATGTCTTCTATGACAACAACAGGGCCATCACATAAGTTAAGGAGTCTCGGTCACATAGGAAGTCCAAACACATACTTATGAAGTTTCACCTCATACAAGAGATCATGGACAGAGGAGACATTTCATTGCAGAGAGTTTACACCAGGAACAATGTCATTGATCCATTGGCCAAGGCGCTGGCACAGGCACAGTACGAGGGTCATACTAAATCTATACGGATTAAGGCAATGCCTAGTTGAAACTAGTGCAAGTGGGATATTACTAGTGTGTCGTAGTCCAAATGGCATTGATTCTTGTATTGTATTATACTTCGTACCTAGATGTTTTGTATTATTCATTTTGTGTTGAAATAAATGCATGAATCTATTTATTCATATCTTGTGCTATTTGTAAATAGAGTATCCATTGATTAAAACTGTGCTAAAGTAAACCAATGTAGGTCATTGGATTATGAGACCTTATAGTAATGTTAAAGTTATAATCAGAAAGATATCCCTAGTCTATTCTATCATGGGAATGAATGGAACTAAAGACCAGCATATCCTTGACTAGATGGCGGTGTCTTACTGACCATTAGACATAGGATGTCAATCAAGAATATGGGTATATGTTAGGTCACATGCTACTCGATCGATCCACCAGGAGAACACCACATGGTCTGATCATCATAAGTGTTTCTCAGGTAGGTCTTGTTATTATCCTTACACTCGACATTCACTATAACATTTAGACTCGACATTCACTGTAACATAACTTGGGATTTCATACACTTTGATATATATGCCTAACGGGCCCATAACAAGGTACCAAGTATGGGTATGTTGGGTGGGTCAGTGAACATGTTGATGTTGATAGTGAAGTTGATGGAATTTCCACTCAGCGTGCCTTGAGATGATATCACTGGCCATTTGATGAGTGGGATTGACAATGTATGGCCATACCCGGATAAGTTGGGATGCTTATTTATGATGCTTAGTCCACTTGATATCAAGAAATAAATAAGCATATAAGAGGATGACGGGGCTGTGATCAGACGATCTTTTAGGCAGAACGCGGTGAAGCGAACAGGGGAAAAAGAAATGAAGAGGCTTTTGAGTGATTTGTGATTTGAAAACGGGCTTCTATCTTGCTTAGGAAAACCATTGATTTGTCTTGGAAACCCCTTTTGTAGAAAACCTTTTCCTTGAATGTGAGTTTTTGGAAAACTGGTTTTCACATTTTAGAAAATCTCGTTTTATTAACTTAAAGACCTCGAAACTTAAATTTCAAGATCAGTGACAGAGTCACCACCTAAATCAGCTCATCTGGAAAATTTCAATATAGCTTCCTACCAAGCGTAGACTACTATTTAAGGTTCGGGCAACTTACCTATTCAACCTTAAGCTTGCTTTCATTTATAAGTGCATATGACAATATTTTACTCACTTAATTCTCTACCCATTTTTATCTTTTATTATTTAGTCGATGCTCATACGGATGATAGAAATAAATTACAGGAAAAGTAAAATGCAGAAAAATAAGGTGCAGGAAAGTAAAAATAGAGGCCGACTTATACAACCAAATCGAATGAAAAAAAAACTCTCATCCTCACCAATGCAATCGCCTAGATACACGAAGATCTAAAAATTACAATCACTTAGAATACCCGATCAATCTATAAAATAATCCGAAATGATAAAACAAAGAAAAATAAAAGCTGCAAGACAAATGGTCAGCACAATTACATTATAAATACAAATAAGACTCACATAAGATAGAATAGGGGATTTCAGGGAGTGGGAGGATACATTTAAGGGATAACCGAGAAGTCCGAGTGACTTGCTTGGTTAGACCTGGAAAATCATTTTAGAAACGCCCTGTAGATTTTGTGCTGGAAAATAGTTTTGAAAAATGGTTTGGCTCGATTACATGCAAATTTCTCTATTTTGGTGGGTCGGCTATCCCAAACTCTGGGTTCCGTTCGTGGGGGTTTCCTAATTTCAACATCCATCTAAGGTCTGAAAGCAATACATAAAAAAAAAACAGTTTGATTCTAAAGATGGCATAATGTGTTGATGTCTGTTTGGGCCATCTTGAGATTCTGCCTCCTTCTGATAACAATAGCGTGTGGCTATAGCCACTACAGTCATACGGCTGTAGTATCTAGAACCCAAAATTGGTTTTCTTTGCTTTGAAAATACTGTTTTGACTCATTTCAATGATTTCTAAAGACTTTAAAGAACCTGGGGTGCGTTAAAGCTGGACAGCGGATCTAATTCGGATCGAACTGCCCCATATTTCAAAAATCAAAATCAAAGAAACCAAAAATCTCATATCCAAATTCTAGGAAAACCGAAAACCATAATTTTGAATGTAAAGGATGTGATTTGGTCAAAATAGATCAATACAAAACAAACAAGATGGGAAACTGACTATGTTCATTTTGGGGATTTTCGGGTTTCTGCCCAGGAAAATAAAGCCGTGCAGCTCTGTTCCTAAACAATAGAGCCATGCGGCTCTGTTATTGAACAATAAAGCCGTGCGGCTGTAATCAAACAATCAGTTTCTGGAAATTTTGCAGAACATAGAAAAATCACAGAACAAATCAAATAAGCATGAGTTTAAGGCCTTTCAGAGTTTACCTGGTTGATGTTCTAGTGTGTTTGACAACTGAAAGTGGATTGAAGCATCAGAATGCACTTAGAATCCCACAAACACTCCAAAATCTTGAATATATGTCCCGAATCGATCCGAACAAACCCGAGAACAGACCCGGACAAATGTGATATGATCAGTCTTTTGTCCTAAGTATTCTTGGTATATTTTTATGTTTTGTTTTTGGTTTCTCCTTTTCTTTTTGGATTTCTTTTCTTTTCTTCCCTCTCTCTTTTTTGTTTCTTTATTTTTCTCTCCTTTTTTTTTTATTTTGATTTCCCCTTTTTTTTTCTTTCTGTTTCCCTCTACCTCTTCATTTCATCATTAAGAACCCCCAAAATCTCGGCCAAAATCCCCTAAATTGAGGAGCCCATCCCCTGTCATTCTGATTCTGGCTATTTGGCAGATGATCTGACCGTTTGCTAGAGCCGTGCGGCTGTAGTTTTACAGCCATGTGGCTCTAGTTACAGCCGCACGACTGTAGTTGTGAAACTACAGCCGTACAGCTCTAATCAAAGCCCTCAAAGATTCTAATCAGAGCCGTCAAAGGTTCTCCTAAATCCCACACTTACCTCTAAAACCCTCTAATCACTCGGATGACCTTTCTCAGATTTTTGAAATATGGACTGTTCGATTTTTGGAGCGTTTGAGACATTCCGGGCAACATCCCACTCATTCTCAAGTTCGACTCATGCTCGTCTGTCTAAACAGGTAACATAGGATTCTCATCATAGAGGTTGGGAAAACCCATGTTCACAGGCTGCCCCTCGCAGGATCAAAGTCGACACGGTCGGGCTATTGAGATCGGTTCGAGTTTGGTCTCGCGATTGGGAGCACGGTGAGAAAAGGAAAGAAAACATACCTAACGTCTTGGTTTGTCGAGGAAGTCGGGTGCCACATCTAGCAGGGGACGTGCCTCGGCTCTCCATGGAACAACGATTCTAAAATCGGCTCTATGTTGGTGGAGTTATACCATTGAAATCGGCTCTTTATTGATGGAGCTATACCATTGAAATCGGCTCTCTGTTGGTGGAGCTATACCATTGAAATTGGCTCTCTGTTGGTGGAGCTATACAATTGAAATTGGCTCTCTATTGGTGAAGCTATACCATTGAAATCCGCTCTCTATAGGTGGATCTATACCATTGAAATCTGCTCTCTGTTGGTGGAGCTATACCATTGAAATCGGCTCTCTGTTGGTGGAGCTATACCATTGAAATCGGCTCTCTATTGGTGGAGCTATACCATTGAAATTGGCTCTCTATTGGTGGAGCTATAACATTGAAATCGGCTTTCTATACTATTAAATCGGCTCTCTATTGATGGAGCTATGCCATTGAAGTTGGATCGAGAGAGCACATTTGTTACTTGATTGATAATCTTAGAAACAAAAATTTTTGCCCCTTCGATCAAGAATAAATACAGCTTGATTGTTTTGCCCCTGAACACCAACAAAAGGCAAGGAATATCCTTCTCGGGATTATATCGGCGTAAATGTGAATTCTGAAAATTGAAAAAAGTCTCTTACCTGAGGTTTAGAGGATGCCCCAGTGTTAAGTTATTTTCCCTTTCGGAGTGCTCACGGTTCGAGACAGCCCGATGACGATAGTGAGTACCTGTACTTTGGCTGATCTTGATGCATGTATGCAAGTATGTGTGTGTGTTTTGAGTGTATGCATGTGTATGACATGATGCTTCTACTATTGTTCTTGGTGTCTGTGGGAGTCCAGAGATGGGATTTGTGACTTTCTATTAGTCTCAGTGGTGGTCCAAAATGGCCTACAGCGCTTCGCCTATGAGGGTTATCTTAACTAAGACCCTAATTTATTTGGATTCTGCTCATTCTAGTTGCCCTATTGAGGCCGACGGACTTCTTCTCAACTTCAAGCATGTTTCTATACCATGCTTACTCAGTTTAATTGTCTCAACACCTTCCTGATCTACTGGCTATTACGCAGATTTGAAAACTTAAGAAGCTGAGCCTCTTGAGTATTCCTCCACTTTATTCGTGGTATGCTCCGAAATGCTATCAAGTTGAGCGGATCAAGACCATGGACTTTGCCACCCGTTTTGCCAAGGAATGGTCTACTTGGCCGAGTGAGAGGATGAGAGTTAGACCCTGTATTCCATATTGCATTTTTGTACTTAACATCTTGACCAAGTATCACCATTTATAACAAGAATTCCATTTGCATTATCATAGGCTTAGATGCAATGACCTACTGATGGATGTTTATATGTAATGGCACAATGTATGCAATATGAACATCTAAGCAGAAAATCAAACATGCGTAATATCATTATGATGACATCATAATGAGTACAATAGGGAAATTGAAAGTGACTCTGACTCTAAACATCACCCTCTTCTTGTTACCAACACGTCCTTTCGGTTTGCCATGTCAGAAATTTTCTCTTTATGATACCTCTATTTTTTTAAGAAAGAAAATTTTGCACAAGCATTCCAGCCCAGTTGATCTCTTCGTATTGGCCCATTTTGGGATTAGAAAGTGTGCCTTGGCATGTTCATCAAAGGTCTCGAGACCATTGCTCATAATGATATCCAGTGGTTTGGCCTTTACCTACCCCTAGTATTAGGAACTTGTATATGGACGTAAAACACTTCACTAGATCTGGTTCACTGTGTGCTGTAATCCGTTTGTGGACATTGACATGCAATGACATAACGAATACATATTGAACATCGAAATAGAATATAAAACATCCATGACATAATGAACATGAATGCATTAGGAAAATCCAAACTGTGGCTCTGGTTTTGATCAATGCTCCTTCGTGTTACCAATATGTCCTTTCGGTTTTCCACATCGGAGACTTTTTTTAAGGAATCAGCATTGGCCGATGCATGTTATTTCAATATCCATCATCATAGACTTTTCTCCTTTGTGAGATTCATCCTTCGGGTCTGAAGTTCACGACCCTCCCTTTGATGTAACACCAAGTTTACTTTGGGAGGTATTTTGTTTGTTACCCTACCAACTTGGCATCCATGGATCTCTGTTTCTTGAGTAGCTTCTGGAATTTGAGCGATAATCACTCCTTCATTTTCTGCCCCTGGCGTAGGGAGTCGTACGATGATCCTTTAACTTGCGGTGTTTGGATACCAAATTGTACTTGCCCCATTTGCCTTATCTGCGTCCTGCCCTGGACCCTAATGACATAATATCAGACAACTGCAATTGTCTTGGGTCCTGCCTTTTATGGCGAAATAAGAAAAGTGGGTGAGACAACGTAGATGACATTGTTCTAGGTTCGAAGTTATGAAAGGAATGGAGTAATGGGATGACATAGGCGGTGTAGCATGGTAATTTGGGTGTGGGAAGAAATTGGTTTCTTTTTTTTTTGAAACACAATAGAAGGTGTCGGATTCCCATATATCAGAGAAGCGCGGCTGATTTACAGAATGGGTTGGTTATGACTTGGCTAGGGAACCCAGGCTGCAAATTTGGATGCCATTGGGGTCAAGATCTGTTAAGCCCTAATAGTAAGAACTTCGAGCAACAGGTTGAAAATCATGTGGGTTTGTCTCCCACTTGTTGAATGACTTATCGAGATACCTTCTTTTTTTTATCTTTTTTTTTTTAAGAAAGAAACTAGACCCAAGCCACAACAACCTTTTGGTTTTCCTGCCACATTTAAATTCATGCATGTCATGTATGTTTAATATGCCCTTTGGATAAACAATGCATGCATAGTGTCATGTACACATGAATGTCATATGAACAAGATAATACACATACTACGACTGAGAACTGCTTCATGGTTTTACCACATGATGGGTGATGAAGGTCATTTGAATTTCTCATAGGTTGGAGATTTTGATGCATTTGGGATTTTAGCTTTATGATTTTGGCATGGGGTGTTTTCTTAGATGGGGAATTAAGCTTGGAGCTTCATTTTGGAGTTTGATTTTGATGTTCAACAGTAGCTTTTGGCTCGGAATGGTTTAGGTATAATGTGTGCTGCTCAAATTGAAGCTCTAGAGCGGGATTGATATCATCTCCAATTGTGATTTGTGAGAATTGATAATCTGGGTTGACAAATGACTAAGCAGAGATGATGCCATTCCGTATTTATTTATCTCACAAACTCACTTTTCAAGAGAGGATTCGATCAGAGCCGGATTCACTTTTAGGTTCCTTACAGTACTCAGATTGATGTCATGCATTTTAATATTATGTGTGTTGGATGTGTCTTTTCAGATGGTCAAATGCATGCATAATGTCATGTACATGCAATCATCATAGGAGTAAGAAAATAACAAACTGCATTGCATTCAAAATAAGTTCAATACACCTCACAAACAAAATGAGTCCTCTACAAGAAGAAAGTCTCTAAAAGGTGTTGATCTCATAGACTTTCATTATTTTCCTACTGGTCACCGTTTCTACCTTAGCGCCATTGTCCCACTCATATTAGACCAAACCTTGTAGTTCTTCATCGTATTCCTTTCCTCGAGACGTTTGAGGAGCTTCCTTGGCAGCTTCTTTGATTGCCCCAGGTCGTCTACCACAGCCAGATGGGATCTTCAATTTTCCTTCATCTACTAGTTTCTGAATCTCCTCCTTTAAAGCTAAATAGTCTTTGGTCCAATGGCCTCCCATCACATGATAGCTGTAGAAATTACTCTTTAATGCTGGTTTTTGGTTACATGTATGGCTTGACATTCTGTAGCATACCCTTCCTTCTACACTCAGCAAATAGTGTGTTTAACGAGCAAGGCCATAGGGATATGCCTTTTCAGTTACCCTTGGTAGGTGGGTTTCGGGCGTGTCGCAGAATGGAGTCGGAGTCAACATCAGTCTTGAGGGGCCCTTTCAGTTCTACTTCATTGGTCAGCCATTGAACACCCTCTTGAAAGATATGATCCAGAGAAGTCATCTCAGATAGTGTCATGTGATTCTCTTAGCTTTCAATCCGAGTAGGGTGCCCCTAAGAGGCTAATACAACATCTTCTTTTAGATAGCCTACGAATTCCTTTGATTCCAGAAGGTGTAGCAGCCGTGCTATAGTCTTTACAGTGATTTGAGATGACTTCACATCCATGTTCAACTCTGGCAGACCCAAGTCTCAACAAGAGGACTGATAAGGTCGGTTTTTGACCTTATCTTTTAGGCAATTTCATGGTTTGAACGGCAATTTTTAGAGTCTTTTGTGTGAATGTTTGTGTGGTTTTTGACTGTTTTGTCATTTTTAGGTGTTGGATAGATTTTTATAACTTTTAGTATTTTTCGTGTTTTCTAGGGTTGTTTTTGTAATTTTTGATAATTTGTTGTTTTTATGGTCCGTGGCGTTGGTGCGGTTATGTTTCTTTATGCTTGTTTTGGACAGGTATTATGACCCGGACCGGAAGTTGGAGCATCGGCGGCGAAGAAGAGTTCGAAGTGCTGAAAATCAAGGTGGCACGGCGTGCCACAATTAGGGCACGGCGTGCCAACCCGGCGTGCCAGGTGAAGCAGTCCAGTGGAGTAGCACGAAAACGTGCCACTCAGATTAGCGTGGCGTGCCAACCCCAAAATCACACGGCACGGCGTGCCAACTCCAGCAGCACGGCGTGCCGCCTTCAATTCTGCACAGCACGGCGTGCCAATTCCACCAGCACGGCGTGCCGAGCCCCGAAACCTGCTGTTGCCCTACTTTCATCTCTTCTTTTTCCTGGTTTTAACCTAGCCGTATAAATAAGTTATTTTCTATGTTTGAAAGGATCTTTTTCCAGTCTTTTTGAGTGAAAGCAGAAACTTGTAGTGAGGTTTTGAGCTTGAACTATTTGATTTCTTTGAGTTTTGAACCATCGATTAGTTGTAGCTTTACATAGAATCTTCCCCTTTTGCGACGTTCTTAGTTCCGGCTTGAGTTCGTCTATAGAGGTACACCCCAGGCATCTTCACACCGTTGGAATCCGGTTAATCGGACCAAAAGGGCATAAGTTTTTCTTCTTCTCTTTTGTAATTTGATTAAGTTAGTTTTGATTCCGCAAATTGATTGTGTTTGGTTGTAAACACTGAATTCGTTTCATCTTTCTTAATTAATACAATTGTTTGCAAGTTAATTTCAATTTTTATTCCTTTTCTTTATGTAATTTCTTTAATGAATGTCTAGTCTCATAAGATCTTAATTTATTAAGTTCATATTTGTGGCATTACCTAGATTGACACCTAGGAAACCATTAGTATTGACGACACTGTGGAACTTACGTGCCCCTATTTTCTGAGCTTTAGAATTAGACCGCCTCTAAACAAGGGAAACCGGCTAAGGACCTAAAAGATCTAGATACGGTAGGTTGTATTATCGAAAGAGCATAATTAAGGGTTAATTGTTGAGTTAAATTCATCTTTTGTAATTAATTGATAAAGCCATCCCCATTAACAGTCATAGGTCGGTAAACCGCCAATTGATAACACAAAACTCAAGTGCAAAGTAAGCTGGAATAGATCAACTAGGAGTAGGATAGTTTAGTTGTTAATATAATCAACCCAAAACTGTGTTCCGCCTAGGACACGCAAAGAACCCGAGTAGTTTAGTGTTTGCAGAATATTCTTTTCTCTGTGGGATCGATACCTGGACCAACCAGAACTATTACTTGTCAACGATAGGTACACTGCCTTAGTTGTGCGTTTCTAGGTTTAGTTTTACTGCTACGCCTAGAACCCATCAAGGACCTTCCAAGGTGTCGGGAATGAACATCAGCAATCTGGGCATTCTGCTTCCTGCTAGCATCGGCATTGGAGCCTGTGCACAACATATCTCTTATTTTTCCTTCGAGCTCCACCAATCTTGGTTCTAATTTGATGCACCTTGCCGTCAGTCTCTCTATTCTGCCAAAATCACCCTCTAGCATTTCTCTTAGCATTGCTGCTGCTTCCTCCCTGATTGCCTTTCGAAATCATGATGAAGCAACATAATCTTCCACAACATCTGTTATGGTGTTAAAGTTCATTGGGTTGGCCATTCTCGAAATTCTTCCTTTCCCCCTTGATAAGAACACTTGTTAGTGTCGAGGTGCGCATACGTGAAGAATATCAAATAGAGGATGATGCATGCATGAGTGTGTGATGTGATGTGTGATTGTATGAATGGTGAGTTGTACATGTGATGTCATGTAATGCCATGTCATGTTATACTATTCCAAACCAACCAAGTGTATACAAAATCAAGAATAAAAATGTACAAATGTAATGAATGTTACTAAGGCGTTTGCAGATTAAGATAAGGTATGGCATCTAAATATACACCACGTGGATAAAAAATGACATGTAAGGTGTCCACAGATCGAAGCAAGATGATACTTGTAAAGGTATTTGAAATAGGGCGCATAACTATGCACCCAGGGAATAAAATGACATACGGGATGTCCACGGGTCGAAGCAAGATGATACTTGTGAAAGGATTTGAAATAGGGAGCATAACTATGCACCCGGGGAATAAAATGACACACGAGGTGTCCATAGGTCAAAGCAAGATGATACTTGCGAATGGATTTGAAATAGGGCGCATAACTATGCACCCGAGGAATAAAATGACACACGGGGTGTCCACGGGTCAAAGCAAGATGATACTTGTGAAGTGATTTGAAATAGGGTGCATAACTATGCACCCAGGGAATTAAGTGACACACAGGGTGCCCATGGATCGAAGCAAGATGATACTTGTGAAGGAACTTGAAATAAGGTGCATAACTATGCTCCTAAGGAATAAAATGACACACAGGGCGTCTATGGATTCAAGCAAGATGATACTTGAGAAGGGATTTGAAATAGGGCACATAACTATGTACCCGGGGAATAAAATGACACACAGGGTGTCCACGGGTTGGAGCAAGATGATACTTGTGAAGGGATTTGAAAAAGGGCGTATAACTATGCACCCCGGGAATAAAATCACACACGGTGTGCACGGATCAAAGCAAGATGATACTTGCAAAGGAACTTGAAATAGGGCACATAACTATGCACCTAGGGAATAAAATGACACACAGGGTGTCCACGGATCGAAGCAAGATGATACTTGCGAAGGGATTTGAAATAGGGCGCATAACTATACACTCGGGGAATAAAATGACACACAGGGTATCCACTGGTCGAAGCAAGACGATACTTGTGAAGAATTTGAAATATGGTGCATGACTATGCTTTGGTTATGTGCATGTACGTGGTGTATGAACGGAGTTTCAGCGCTCGGGGAGTACCTTGGGTTCTTGTGTTGTGATATGAGATGAGATTTTTTGATGTTCATTGAACATCAATGCATGAAATGAGTTTTCGATGCTTGTGGGGTGCCTAAATGGATTGATGTGTGACATGAAGTTTTAGGCATTCATGGAACACCTAAATGACTTGGTGTATGAGATGAGGTTTTCGGTGCTCGTGGAGCACCTAAACATTTGATGTATGAAGTGAAATGTACGGTCGTGAGTTGATCACGGTTGAATGATGTCTTATGAGTGAGAATGATAATGCGGATGATCGATATGTTTTCATTCTTTTTATTTTTGATGTTCCAAGAATGCCCAATGCCATGCGAAAGACAATGCAAAAAGGTCTCGTGTGAGCCATCACATAGACAGAGGCTCGGCGCCTTTAGGGCACCTAGTGAATGTCATGGAATGCTCGCGTGTGTACCAACACACAGATAGAGTTTCAATGCTTTGTAGGTCAATGAAGTGATATGAAATGGTCACATAGGGGCTGTGTCACAGACAGAGTTTTGACGCTTTTAAGGCATCCAAATGAAGTGATGTTGCAAACCAGTCACGTGTAACTCGAGACATGGACAGAAGTTTGATGTTCATGGAACATCTTGTATGATTTGGTAATGTCATGAAATGCCCATATATGTGTAGTAATCTGGTACTCATGGAGTACCTCAAATGATTCAATAATGCAATGAAATGATCCGATGTGGATCACAACATACAAGCAAGACTCCGGTATCATCGTGACACCAAATGACCATGATGTCATGTAATCATATCGTGTGACCCGCCACACAAATACAAACCTAAAACTGTCGTGGTCCTCTAATGAATGAAATAGTTTAGTGGGATGGCCAAGTGCAACCGGATGTACGGGTAGAACATGGGTAGTTTTGATATGAAATGAAATGATATGAAATGAAATGACCGTGATGGGTATTCTTAGAACGTCTTATATTAGATGGGATGAGATGATATGATATGTCCATGTCACACGAAATGCAAGTGGCTGCACAAAGACGTGGTCATGATGCATGCCACAAGGGATGACGTCGTGTATGCTTCATGGAAATGTTAACACACGAGATGTGTATGGCACACAAATAAAATGTCGTGGCTGCACGAAGACATTGTTAGCATCAATGTCACACATATGTTCATGTTTTGAAAATGGCTGCACAAAGATGTGGTTAGAGTGGCACACGAATGATTATGTGTGTTTGATGCTTGGTGAAAAGGTTAAAGAAACCATCACAGAAAAAACGTTAGCACACACCACAAGATGCTCACACTTCCAACCTTATTCCTCTTTTCAGTTGGTCCACATTCTTCCTAGGTGTTGGGTCTCTTTGGCATCAACCGGGGAAACTAAAGGCGTACGTTCAATGTCCAATTTCATGTTTATGTTTTGATAACCCTAAGGGGAAGTTACTAGATCACTACATGTGGGCCAAAGTCAAACCAAGGGTCGTACAGATCCCCATAGCGAATATACACTTCCCCACACAGAACATGGGAGGTTCATACGGGGCTATGAGTGGTTTACCTCTTCGGGTGCCTTCAATCCTAGCAGAAGAGGTAGGTCACCTTCCGAAGTAAACCGGGCTGATCAGTGACTTCGAGGGGTTGAGAAGAAGAAAATGTCATGATATGCAATTGTGAGTAAAATATAGTACTATGAACTAGTAAATGACTAGAAGCGAGGTTATATTTCAGTAGTTGCCAAAGTTCCTTAGGTTTTTAAAAAAATGTTTCAAGAAACCTTGTAGTCCCTAGCAGAGTCACCACTGTGAGCGGACGACCTTTTAGGCGGAACGCGGGGAAGCGAACCAGGGAAAAAAATAAAGAGGGTTTTTGAGTGATTTATGATTTCAAAATGGGCTTGTATCTTGCTTAGGAAAACCATTGATTTGTCTTGGAAACCCCTTTTGTAGAAAACATTTTCCTTCAATGTGAGTTTTTGGAAAACTGGTTTGCACATTTTAGAAAATCCTATTTTATTAACTTAAAGACTCAAAAACTTAAATTTCATGATCAGTGATAGAGACACCACCCGGATCAGCTCATCCAGGAAATTTCGGTACAGCTCCCTACCAAGGGTAAACTACTATACCTAATCCAGAGATTTAGGGTTCGGGCAACTTACCTATTCAACCTCAAGCTTGCTTTTATTTGTAAGTGCATATGACAATATTTTACTCACTTAATTCTCTACCCATTTTTATCTTTTATTATTTAGCCGATGCCCATACGAATGATAGAAATAAATTACAAGAAAAGTACAATGCAAAAAAATAAAGTGCCGGAAAGTAAAAATAGAGGCCGGCTTATACAACCAAATCGAACGAAAAAGAAAACTCTCATCCTCACCAATACTATCGCCTAGATACACAAAGATCTAAAAATTATAATCGCCTAGAATACATCAATCTATAAAATACATCTGAAATGATAAAAAAAAGAAAAATAAAAGCTTCAAGACTACTGGTTAGCACAATTATATTATAAATACAAATAGGACTCACATAAGACAGAATGGGGGATTTCAAGGAGCGGGAGCATACATTTAAGGGATAACCGAGAAGTCCGAGTGACTTGCTCGGTTAGACCTGGAAAATCATTTTAGAAACTCCCCGTAGATTTTATGTTGGATAACAGTTTTGAAAAATGATTTGGCTCGATTACATGCAAATTTCTCCATTTTGGTGGATCGGCTATCCCGGAACTCTGGGTTCCATTCGTGGGGGTTTCCTAAATTCGACATCCATCTAAGGTATGAAAGCAATAAACATATCAAAAATAGTTTTATTTTGAAGACATCATCACGCAATGACATTCGTGTGGGCGGTCCCGAGATTCTGCCTCCTTCTAATAACTATAGTTGTGCAGCCATAGCCACTACAGTCATGTGGCTGTAGTACCCAGAACCTGAAATTGGTTTTCTTTGCTTTGAAAATACTATTTTTGCTCACTTTCAATGATTTCTAAAGACTTTGAAGAACCTAGGGGTGCGCTAAAGCTGGACAGCGGATCCAATTCGGATCGAACAGCCCCGTATTTCAAAAATTGAAGTCAAAGAAGCTGAAAATCTCATATCCACATTCTAGGAAAACTAAAAACCATAATTTTGAATGTAAAGGATATGATTTGGCTGAAATAGATCAATACAGAACAAACAAGACAGAAAACTGACTGTGTTCGGCCATTTCGGGGCTTTTCGGGTTTCTTCCCAGGAAGATAGAGCTGTGTGGCTCTGTTGTTGAACAATAGAGCCGCACGGTTGTAATTAAACAGCCAGTTTTTGGAAATTTTACAGAACAGAGAAAAATCATAGCACAAATCAAACAAGCACGAGTTTAAGGCCTCTTAGAGTTTACCTGGTTGATGTTCCAGTGTGTTTGATGACCGAAAGTGGATTAAAGTGTCGGAATGTGCTTAGAATCCCGTGAACACTCTAAAATCTTAAATATGTTGTCCCAAATCGATCTGAACAAATCAAAGAATAGACCCAGACAAATGTGATATGATCAGTCTTTTGTCCTAAGTGTTCTTGGTGTATTTTTATGTTTTGTTTCTGGTTTCTCCCTTTCTTTTTGGTTTTCTTTTCTTTTCTTCCCTCTCTCTTTTTTGTTTCTTTTTTTTTCTCTCCTTTTTTTCTATTTTGATTTCCCCTTTTTTTTCTTTCTCTTTCCCTCTGCCTCTTATCATTCCATCATTAAGAAATCCTAAAATCTCGGCCAAAATCCCTTAAATTTAGGAGCCCATCCCCTATCATTCTGATTTTGTCTATTTGGTAGAAAATCTGACCGCTTGCTAGAGCCACGCGGCTGTAGTATTACAGCTGTGCGGCTCTAGTTATAGCCACGCGGCTATAAGAGTCGTCAAAGATTCTCCTAAATCCCACACTCACCTCTAAGCCATCTAATCAATCGGAGGACCTTTCTCGGGGTTTCAAAATGAGGACTGTTCGATTTTCAGAGCGTTTGAGACATTTCGGACACATCCTGCTCATTCTCAAGTCCGACTCAGGTTTGTCTGTCTTAACAGGTAACATAGGATTCTCATCATAGAGGTTGGAAAACCCATGCTCACAGGGGCCTTGCCTCTTGCTTATATATCGATGTCAGATGGCAAGTGATATACAAGATCACTACCGACTTATGTTTCACATTATCCATTTTTAATTAGGAGTTGTAATGGTTTGCTAGAACCCACTTACAATTTGTGGGCTTTGGCCCCACTGCCAACATAAAAATGGACCCACAGGATCGTACACATAGAACTATCAAACGTTGACAAATCGGAATTATACACATCGTGTATGTTTGGAACGGAAACCAATTGAGTTATTAACATTAGGTTATGTCAAAATTGATTCAATTTCATTAAGGGAGAAATTGAATTTATTTGATTAATTAATTACATGTAGTAAATAATTAATTAAATAATATTTTCTTGGTGGAAATTTAAATACAAAGGTTGTATTTATTAAGGTTGATTTTAATTTAACTTTGGGTTATATTAATTTGATAAAATTGTATTTAGTTCTATCAATTAGAATTTTATAATATGGTTTTTATTTAATTCTAATGATAGAAAATTAAATCAATTCAATCAAATAAAAATAACCTATAGTTTTAATTAAAAACCTAGTATACGAAGAAGTATAAAAGGAAGTCTTAAAATCAATTCTCTCTAACCCTAGCCTTGAGAATTTCAGCCAACACTAAGCAAAGTAGCTGCCCCCTCTCTTGGTCGAATCCCACGGTTTCGTTCGTTCCGTTCACCAGCATGAGTCACATTCTAGAGCCGTTCGAGTATCGGATTGTGGAGGAAACACAATTTGGATTTCTGCAACAGTCTCTAGAAGAGGTCATTAAGGTGAGGAAATTTTATTTTCTTCCTATTTGGTTTTCATTTTATTAATCCACATGAACCCTAGGCTATGGAATCAAAGAAACTTTTAATCGGCATTTCACTACGCGTTTGATTGTTCCCGTGACGATTCCTATATAAACCTCTTAAAGAGTACATAACAAATTTTCATCGTGAATTTTTTCACATATTCCTGTGATCTTTTTTGATAAAACAATCGTATTTCAAGTTCAGTTTCTCCTGTTATAACGATGTTTTTCATTTTGTTTATTTTCAAGATGGCTTCTTCATCGGTTGTTGTATATATAAACTACTGGCTTGTGATAAATAGTGCCTTTCTTTCTTTCCAATCGGATGTTCGAACTAGGAGCTGAATAGCAATAATCATTAATGCTGCTCTTAAGGACTACAACAAAATTAATCTAGGTTTCTTTTATCAATTTGAGATTCTTCTGTCATAAATCATATCTTCCATTTTTGGCTAACTTTCATTTTCTATAGATTTCTTTTTACTTGCAATGTTTGATTCCAGTAACATGATCACGTTATGTTAACAGAAAATTTAATTTGACATAATCAACTCATATATGGTTTAAGATAGCAATATTCTTGCTATTTCATTAGGTATTGGGTATTTAACATATAAGAATCTAAGAAATGGGTGGTTGCAATTTCATTTTTCTTTTTTGAAGAAAGTGGGATGGATTGCAAATTAATGTGTGGTCTTTTTTTCATTAGTGTTACACCTAAGATTTAATTCGGCCGATTTTAAACATAATTATAATTTTTGGCCTAATTTTTTTTATTAGTTTATTTTAAATTATTTGATTACTAGCTAATTGATCTAGGTGGGATGTTTTTATTTGTTTGAGGTGGAGTTCGATGTGGAGAGATTTGGCAGCTAGTTAAGAAAGTGGGGAAAATGTAAGTAGCAGTTAAAACTAGCAAGAGCAGAAGGTTTTTTTTTTCAATTAAAGGAAGTTAAAGAAGTGAAAAAGTGGGAGACATACTTGGATCTGGAAGTGAGGCAACACTTGGTTTTCATTTCTTTAAATAGCAGAAGTCAAAAAGAGAGAAGGGATCCTAGACATCAATCAACAAAATTCTACTCAAACAGAGTCAGTCAATTTTTCAATTATTAATTCATTTCAAGGATTTATTTCTTAGAGAATCCTTAGCCATTTTTGGAGAATCGTTTGGAGAATCCTTAGCAATTTACTTTCCTTAAGTTTGTTTCAGCAATTCAATTCAATTCCAGCATTATTTCATTCAAACAGTTCAAATTCGGCATTGTTATTTCAATTAATCTAGTTCGATGAAGTTAATTGAGAACCTTAAGCTTTTAGTCCTTAAGCATTTTCACTTGTTTAATAGAAGTCAATTCATTTCAATCCAATTTTGTAACTTTTCAACAAAATTATTAGCATGCTCGCTTAAATTCAAAAAGGGAAGAAGCTATTTGGCACGTTTGGTGGGATAGAGACAATGCCGCTAGAAAGGAGTTCTAGAGACAAAGAAGTTGCTGCATTTGAAGCTGCAGATAATGTGCCTGATAACATAGGACAAATGGCTAACTTAGTCGAACAGTTCAACAATGTTGAAATAGTCCCTTCTATTCAACAACAAAAGGAGGGACATAACCAGCAAATTCAGAGTGAGAGTGATTCTCCTACTGTTGCTGCGGCTTTGGTTAATCGAACTAAAATGATAAATGAAGTGTTGTGTGAACTACTTCATATGAATGGGAGTAGGAAGGACCGGGAAGATTGAAGTGATGTTGGCTCACCAATGAAGGGAAAGGAGGTTGTAGCTTCCTTGGAAGAGATTAAAGGTAGCCATGCATGTGAGAAGTACCAAATTCCTCCATTGAGAGAGAAAAATGCAACCAAAGTGCCCATTCCAGGCTGCATCCTAGTAAGAAGCAGGCCAAATCCCAATGGTGCTCCAATAATTCACTTTCAAAGTCACACCAAGCTTCTCTTAACATCTATGAAAGGGAGGAGTTGGACTCGGGGGGCATGCCGAGGAATAGGGTGAATGGAGGAGTATCTACAGGTGGTGTTCATCACCAATCTGTGAATGTAAATACAGTTAGAGAAATTATGAAGGAATTGTATGGTCCAAGCCTAAGGCAAGTGGGAAGGCTGGAGTTTCACAAACCATATCCAGTTGCTATGGATTGGGAGAACCCTTATCTTAGGGGATATTACATTCTAGATTTTAGCCAATTGTATGGTCTAGGCCTAAGGCAAGTGTGAAGACTGGAGTTTCACAAACCATATCCAGTTGCTGTGGATTGGGAGAACCCTTATCCTAAGGGATATCACATTCTAGATTTCAGCCTATTCTCTTCAGAGGATGGACAGTCTACCTTAGAGCATGTAGCAAGGTTTACAATATAGTGCGGGGAATTAGCTAATCTGACTAATTTTGACAATTTTAAATTGCGATTATTTCCTAACTCTTTAACAGGGATGGCATTTACTTGGTACTCCACACTACCAAGGAATTCCGTTTATACATGGCATGAGATGGAGAGATGTTTCCACACTTAATTTTTTTTGTGGTAAACCAGAGGTGTGTGTTGTAGACATATCTAGGATGTCATAAAAGAATGGTGAGACAGCTGATATTTATATAGCTCATTTCAAATGCATGAGGAGCAGGTGCAGGTATTTCTACGCGAAAATGAGTTTGTAAGGATGGCTCAACGAGACTTGGATATTGAATTGTGCAAGAAATTCCAAGGGATGGAGTTCAGGGATTTCTATAAACTAGCAGCAAAAGTTTCTAAGTATAAGGAGTTGTTAAGGAAGGAAGACCAAAGAAAGACGATTTCTCTTGGTTCATATTTCCAGTAGGTTAATGCTCAGATGTTGCTATAGCTGAGCTTTTGAACAAAGGAAGGAGAAGCTAAGAAGAACAATGTCAACTATACTTTTGATGTTGGCAAGACAGAGGAGATCTTTGACTACTTGGTGAAAGAAAAGTTTATAAACTTTTCCACTGAATTTCAAGATGCCATCTAGAGAATAAATGAAAGGGAAGTCCTATTACGAATATCATGACTCGTGGAACCATACCACTGGTGCATGCTGGGCTTTCAAAAATATAGTGTAAGATTGAATTGACCGTGGGATTTTGAAGTTTCCAGAGAAGGAGTCTATGCTGGTAGATGAAGACCCATTCCCATTAGTTGCTTCTGTTAACATGACTTCTTTTGATCTTAGACAGGCACTCAACAAAAGATGGGAGAGTGACCAAAGGAAGTCCTAAAGGAATTCCAATCAAGTGTCAAAGGGAATCCGAAGAGGAGAACCAAAGAAGAAGATGAATGTGCATCACAGACTCGAGTTCCCAAACAAAGGCAATAAGGAGAAAGAATCACAAATTAAGTTCACTAGAAATCAACCTAGGTTTGTGGTTCCTTTACCTACCAAACCAAGCAAAGAATGGCAGGTGGTGAGGCACAAAAAATTCCTAGCTCCACCTACTCGAACTCAAAAGAGAAGGTTGCAAAGGAAAAACCTTAGGAAGAGATGCAAAGCTACAGAAAACAGAGTGAAGGTGAACAAGGTGTGGAAAGAAAAGTCTAAGAAAGATCCCTGTAGTATAGAGATGGTGAATGAAATCAAGGTGGGAGACTTTGTCATTCACATCAACATAAGAAGCTGCAACAATTAACTCCCAACGGAGCAATCGCTGCAATCGCAATGTCAAGTGCAGCAGGCTCTTGGACCAGCGTCCATCAACATGTAATCACACATCGCAAACAAAAGCATACCCTTGTCAAGTTGTACCTGTGCAGTTATAAATAGGCCTTAGACCATTTCTCAATCACAAACAAGATGATGGGTCTTAATGACCATGCATGAATAGAATGCAGCAACTTGAGAAAGTTAGAGATTTCTTGTAAATTACCTTTACCTCAATAATTGCATTTTGAGGATCGGTTAACCTTCTCTTCTCCTGGTTGTCCTGTAGCCACTGCAAGAGACAACTAACAAGTAAGCATTCAATATTTCAATTAATTTAGTTTGCCATTTGTTTCAAATAGGCATTTTCATCATTTGATGAGAAAACTTGTTCATCCTAAGTGTCATTTAGAGTTTGCCGTGTTTTCTTCAAGTAAAAAATTTCTTATGTGTTTTCTCCCATTGCAAATTACAACTCTAATTTTTAGCCACAAATAACGCCGAAAAGTCATTTTACAAAAATCAATTTTCACAAATTCAAAGTTACAGTACCTACTTAGTCACTTGTAAGTTGACAAGAGTTATTATTCTTTCTCACATATCCTCTTAAATTTCAACAGCTTCTTTTACCCTTTATTGGACTAATTTTAGTTCCAAAAACACACAAGTAAATTGAAAACATTCGCATTCTAGAGCTAAGACATTAAGGGACTAAAAATTGTTAATATCAACAAGTTTTTGGCTCTTCTTACAACCTTTTTAGGAAAGAGATTTTCTAATTTCTAAGTTTTCCTCCCTTTTGTTTTCCTTGAGACGAAGCTACGTTTTAAATTTTGTCTTAATCTGATCTAAAGCAAAAGCTATAGTAAAAACTCCAAAAAGTGCTCTTTTTTTACCGAAATTCTGCTAAGCTTCGGCTTGGAATTTAAAATACGATGGGATGAGTTTTAGTTCTTCCTTTTTGCATCATCATATTGGTCTCTATAAGGTGAAGCTACATTTCAAATTTCATCTCTATCCAATGTCTATAGCAAAAGTTATGGTCATTGGAATACAAAACTCTCTAAGCATCTAGTCTCAAATTTAGAGAAATTAGATTCGGCCGAGTCACCATACAAAAATTCAAGGAAGCAATTGATACCAAAATTGCCAAAAACCCACAACCCATTAACTACCATCATTCAATATGAACTCACTGCCTATCTCTTGTTAGCTACAAAGGTTTTTTTTTTTAAATTGAATTAAGTCGAAGAAGAAGGCCAGCAAGCAGCCTTCTCCAACCGCCAAAGCAGCTTGCCAGCAGCATCAATAGTAGGCAGGCATGACCAGCGCTGGAAGCAGAGGCACTCAAAGTAGCACGCCAGCAATCCGCCCAATAGTAGGGCAGGGGTAGGCGACCAGTAGTGTGTCTTCAACGGCAATCCGGCAACGCCAGCAGTGACAGGCCACCAAAGACGCAAGTGCCACCACTGGAGATTCGACAGGAGGTAAACCTTTAATTTTTTTATTTTATTTTTGTCTCATTAAAAAAAAGGAGCACAAAATTCAAATTAAAGAGATTTAATGCAAGAAGATTTGATTAACCAATTGCGTGTGGATTTGAGATTTGAAGGCTGGAGTTTATGTTTGTTTTGAATTTTAAAATTAAAGAAAAGAAGCAGAGATGAGAAGAGAAGAAGAAGAAGAAGAAATAGTTGGGTTTCTATCGTGTGTTTAATGAATTTGGTAGCAACTATCCGTTTTAGTCCTCATAGTTTTAATTCTCTTCATTTCTTGGATTAAGCTTGGGTTTCTTTTTATTTTTTTGCACATGTACCTATTTAATTTTTTTTAATTAGGTACACGTGGGTAATTGTTATACCCAAAGATTTAATTCGGCCAATTTTATAAATAATTACAATTTCTGGCCTAATTATTTTTTGATTAGTTTATTTTAAATTATTGGATTACTATTTAATTGATCTAGAGTTGGATATGGAGAGATTTGGGCAATTAGTTGAGAAAGTGGGAAAAATGTAAATACCAGTTAAAATTGGCAGGAGTGGGAGGTTTTTTTTTTCAGTTAAAAGAAGTTAAACAACTGAAAAAGTGGGAGACATACTTGGACCTGGAAGTGAGGCAGCACTTGGTTTTCATTTCTTTAAATAGCAGAAGTCAAAAAGAGAGAAGGGATCCCAAACATCAATCAACAAAATTCTACTCAAACAGATTCAGTCAATTTTTCAATTCTTAATTCATTTCAAGCATTTATTTTCTTAGAGAATTCTTAGCCATTTTTGGAGAATTGTTGGGAGAATCCTTAGCAATTTACTTTCCTTTAGTCTGTTTCAGCAATTCAATTCAATTCCGGCATTATTTCATTCATGTAGTTCAAATTTGATATTGTTATTTCAATTAATCTAGTTCGATAAAGTTAATTGGGACCCTTAAACTTTTAGTTCTTAAACTTTTTTAATCGTTTAATAGAAGTCAATTTCATTTCAATCAAATTTTGTAATTTTTCAACAAAATTACTGGCACGCTTTCTTAAATTCAAAAAGGCAAGAAACAATTAGTACTAAATTTGGTAATGTACATTTTTTTTATTGTCTAACCTGCATTCGGGGCTTATATCTATGAAGATACTCTTGACAACATTTATCTTCCTTTTAAATTGACATATTTCTTTCATAGCCTTTTAATGTTTTGTTTATTTTTTGTGAAAGTTGTGGATTAGTGATTTTGTATATAATGTTGAATCTGATTTCTTATATTCTAGATGATAGCTCTAGAAAAAAAGTTTAACTTCACTAGGTCTTAGAGGGTGGAAGAACCGTCTCGCCTTGTCAAAAGACCAGATTCCTGGAAAAGAGAAAAGGTGAGGACCGGGTGACCTCTGGGTCCACTCCGATGCCTAAGTCAGAAATTTGGAGAATGGAAGATAAGAATGAAAGATGTATTTAAGGGATTAGAAAAAGATACCTGGGGAGTTTCTCCTTCCCCCTTTTTATACTGGGTTGATCCACATGGCCTTGTCAGGCCGTTATGTACGGTCCATTCTCATTGGCTGGGAGTGGTCCACTTTTTGGTCCCCCTTCTGGCACATTTGGGTGGCAGACTCACCCTGCTCTTGTCTCCGTGAAACTCACTCTGCTCTGGCCTATCTGGCATCCACCCTGCTCTTGTCCCCGTGGCATCCATTTCTGGTACAATGTTGTGTCCTTACGTGTGTATAGTAGAGATTAACTCACCTGTCCTTCGAGATAGAAGACTTAATTAGGGTGTAAGATGCTCGAGCCGGTGTTCCCTGGGCTCTTCTCTGTGGTTCAGCCGGCCTTATCTTCCTTGGTGGCTGAGTGAATTCGAGGAGAACTACTAGGTAAATGATGGATGTGTTGACGCGGTCGCAAGCCGTGTGGTGCACGCGGTAAGCTTTAGGACTCCATGCTATCAGGAGTCCCCCCCTGGTGAGAAGAAAAACCCCTTTTAAGGGTTTAATATTATTATAATTTTTGACGGTTAGTCTGCAGGAGCTGAGGGGATTCTTGGGATTATTGCACCCTATGTTGGGGTGACACGTGTCCCCTACTAAAACGGTGTCAGAAGGCGTGCTTTCACCTACCCCCTCTCTATCTTCTTTAAAAGGGAGACTCAAGCGCCCCTCTTTCTCTCTACTTTAAAAACTTTCTGGATTTCTCTTTACGATTTCTGTGCTTCCCCTTCTTGCATCTGCAGCTTGTTTCCAATCCTTAGTTTCCAGTAAGTTTTTCTTCATTCTCCCACTTATTGGTGTTTTGATTTTTTGTTTTCTGCCTAGAACTTGCATTTTCTGTTTGAATTTGTTGGCTTTCGCATCGCCTGTTCCTCTCCCTTTTCGACTGCTCATCTTCTTTGTTGTTCTGGGTTTTATCTGTATTTTCTTTCTTTTTCTTTGCAATGAGTTCATCTATAACCCTCAGTGACTTAGGATCTTCTAATAGTGATAGATCTGCGGAGTTGGTAAACTCTAGGAATCGCCCCAAGGCAGGTAAGGCTAAGCGGGGTTTTAGTTTCAAAACCGCTGGTGTAAAGCCGGCTCGCCGCCTCCTAGATCCTACTGACCCTGATGATTATTTAATAATTAGTACTCCTAACCTGCCAAGCCCGCCTTCTTCTTCGGGGAATGAGTATCACCTTACTACTTCCTCAGATTCTAGCTCTCACCATTCGGCGCCTCCTACCTTCCATGAGGAGGTGAGCACTTCTGTTCAGCCTCTTATGTCTGCTGGGCTGCCTGCTGAAGGTCCTGTCCAGGTGGACTCTTCTCCATCTGAAGCCCCTCCATCCGGTCCTAGTAGAACTAGGGCTAAGAAGATGACTCCTCGTATTGAGGACATGGTTGCCAAAACCCATGAGGAGCATATACAGCTGTGCAGGGAGTTCTATCCTTGGCTGCGTAAGTGTCAAGTTATGCTGCCATCTAAGTACCAGCGGGTCCATGAGCCTCCATCAGTCTATTTCTCCATATATATGGACCAAATTAGTTTTGGCTTCTCTTATCCTCTTCCATCCGGTATTAGCGACATCCTCCAAGCCTGGGGCTTCTGTCCTGCCTAAATCCATCCCAATTCTTGGGGAGATATCTGTGCCACCTTCTGGCTATGTGAGAACTTGGGATTCGAATTGAATGCTGCCTTCTTTCAAAAGTTGGCTACCCCCAAGCTAAACTCCGGGGAGGACCATTATCAATTGTCCAAGAAGGCGGACTTCTATACTTTCCAGAAGTGGATCTCCTCCCTAAAGCGCTTCAAACACTTCTTCTTTTTCATCAAAACAAAAGAGGGCCATGACTCGTTCCCTGTGAAGTGGTCCTTTAGTGGGGCAGGAAAAGCCCGTCAGCGCTTAACGCCAGATGAGAGGATCTTTCTCGAGGAGTTCAGGACTCTGGCTCCAAACAAGTGGACCTGGCAGGTCGCTGTGGATGCCTATCTGGAGAGGATTAGGCTTGTAGAATGAGAAGGATTCGGCTTTACATATTATCCGGGTCCTGTACCTATGAGAAAAGGTACTTTTTTATCTTTGCTTAGCTATTTACTTGTGTTCTTAGGCATGAATGCAGCTGACGTCCTTGACCGCATTGTAGCTGCCAAGAAGAAAAATGTACAGAAAGAGTCCTGACCCCACTGAGATTCCATCCGACACGAGAGGAGAGGTTAAGGGACCCAGCGCTCCCAAAGCATCGAAGAGGAAGAGGAATGCTGCAGCCGGTCCTGAACCGATTCCACGACCTGTAAGTTTCTGGCCTCTTTGTTCTTCTTTTTTTTTATCATCATTGTTGTTGTTGCTAATCATTGTATTTGCTTGGTTGGGGCCCTGAAGCGGCTACCGCCTCCTCTGGGCCGTCTTCTCCCCTCCAGCCTTGGTTACAGGGGAGAGGCAGACAAGGGGCTCTGATAATAGATTCATCAGCGTAAACTGAATTCAGGGCCAGATTCGTGCTGCCTGGTGATCGAGAGGAGTATGCCTAGATAGGTGACCAGGCGGCAGCTTCCTTGTGTCTACTGGATCTGACTTCCGTAAGGATCTCAACGGATCTTTTCAATACCTTTTCCCTTCTTCTTTTACTTATTTAATTTACCATTTTGCAGGGGATTTCCAGGGCTGTGGATTTGGTTGGCCGCCTGTCCAAGACAAGTCAGCTGGACAAAAAACTCAAGGAAGCTCAGGCGGCCTTGTACGCAGAGAAAAGTAGGGCCTGGTCCCAAGGGCAGGAGATCAACCGCTTGTAGAAGCAGTTGGAAGAGGAGAAAGCGGCACAGGAAGCTTTGAAGAAACAGCTGGAGGCACAAGAGGTTCTCAAGAAACAGCTGGAGGATGAGAAGCCGGGGCACAAATAGGACCTTGACAAATGCGAGGCCATCTTGTTCGATGCAACCAACAAGCTGGTTCTCCTGGGACAGCTGTTTGGCCAGCGCGTCCTGACCACCTGCCAAGCCGTCCATCCACACCTGGCCATTGACCTGGGTTCAATTGATTTTCAATCGTTATGACGAGCTTCCTGCCAATAACCAAGAGGAGGAAAAGACCGAGTCGCCAGCTGGCGTTGAAGAACCGGCAGACAGTAGTGCTCCTGGGGCGGATGATCGCTCTTAATTTGTAGACCCCCTTTTTTTTTTGGGACCTTGCTACGTCTCTGCTTGTGTAATCTTTTACTTATGAAATAAAGATTCATTTTCTATTCAGCCGGTGTTTCCTCGTATTGTTTATTTCTACTTTTGTATGTACTTGGTTGTGACTGACTTTATATATGGAGGTTTTTAACCTTATCCAGTTATGACTGGCTTCTCTTATGAATGTCTTAATGTGACTTCACCCGGTTATGACCGGCTCCCTATGTAGGAGTTTTATAACAAGCTTCTATCCGGTTATGACCGGATCCTTTTGTAGGAGTTTTATAACAAGCTTTTACCCGGTTATGACCGGCTCCTTTTGTAGGAGTTTTATTACAAAGTTATCTGCTCATAATTTGAAAGATACTTTTATTGATCTTTTGCAATATATCTTAGAGGGCATCCCCTGCTAAATTTACAAATGCAGGTGCTGCCTCGTTAAAAACCCAGCTATGGAAAAACCCAGTGGGAAAAAATCCATTAGTGGGAAAAAAGAGTGCAGCCCTTTTTCTCCTTAGCTACTTTCAGGCGAGAAGTATTGCCTTAGATTGGCAATATTCCATGTGCGTGGGATTTCTTTCCCATCTAGACTTTGAAGTTTGTATGTTGCTGGACCGACTACTGCTGCAACTCTATATGGTCCTTCCCATTTCGCACCAAGCTTTCCTTTTCCTTCCCTCGCTTGTGACGCTGTAGAGTCCTTTAGGACTAAATCCCCTTCCTTCAGTACCGTCTTCTTCACTTTTCTATCGTGGTTACGGGCCACCTTATTCTTGTAGGCCGCCATTAGGATATAAACTCTTTCTCTTCTTTCTTCCAAGGAGTCCAGGTGGTACTTCATGTTGACATGGTTCTGAGCTTCTGTGTAGTAGAGTACCCAGTCGCTGGGGGCTCCAAACTCAACTGGGATTACTGCCTCGACGCCATATACCATGGCAAATGGTGTTTCTCCAGTCGGTCTTTTTGGAGTGGTTCTGTAAGCCCATAAAACGTTGTTCAATTCATCAACCCAAGCTCCTTTGTGACTCTCCAGCCTCTTCTTAATCCCGTCTCCTATAGTCCGGTTGGTGACTTCTGTCTGTCCGTTACTCTGAGGATGCACTACCGAAGAAGAGTTGTGTGTGATCTTAAGTCCTCTGCAGAATTCTCCAAATTTATTCGAAGTAAATTGGGTGCCATTATCGGATATGATTTTTGTGAGGTTATCCCAAATCTGGTGATGATGTGATCCCATATGAAGGAGATGGCCTTTTCTGGTGTGATCGTCTGGGTTGCTTCTGCTTCGACCCACTTGCTGAAATGGTGCGACTATGATGAACTTCCTTTGCCGGCTAGCTTCAGGCATGGGTCCTATGATATCGATGCCCCATGTGGAGAAAGGCCATCCGGTCAGTGTCGGCTTCTATTCTGCTGCAGGCAAGTGGGATTTCTTTGAGTAAATTTGGCATTGGTGGCACCTCTTGACATAACCCGCTGCATCAGCCTCCATGGTTTCCCAGTAGTAGCCCTGCAATCTTGCCTTCCTCACTAGTGTTTGTCCAGCCTGGATTGCTCCGTAAATTCCTTTGTGAAGTTCTCGAAGGACATAATCTCCTTCTTCGGCAGTGATGCATTTTAACCATGCGTCAGTGAAGGACTTTTTGTAAAGCTCTCCATCAATTATCGTATATCGCTGTGATTTTCTAGAGATCTTTACGGCTTCTCCCTTATCCTCAGGTAGACATCCCTCAACCAGGTACTTCATTATGGGTTCCATCCATCCCATCCTTTTCTTTTCCACCGTAATGACTTCTTCTACCTCAATGACAGGCTTGGTTTGGACTTCATATGGGCAATTCAAAAATTGCCAATCTCTGGTGCTTGCTGCAGCTTTGGCTAGCTTGTCCGCTTCAACATTTTCATTTCTGGATATGTTCTCCACTCTCCATGTGGTGCCTTTTCCTTCGATGGCCTAAAGCAAGCATCGTACCTTTTGTAGGTACCTGGACATACAAGGATCTTTAGTTTCAAAATTTTTATTTATCTGGTTGGAAACTAAACTCGAGTCGCTCAGCAGCTTCACCCGGTCTGGGGAAATTTCTCGGATGAGTTTTAGCCCCTTGATTATGGCCTCGTACTCTGCAGCATTGTTGGTGGCGGGAAAGGCCAGCTTGGTGGCGTAAGATATTCTTATTTTCTCAGGCCCTTCAATATGCACTCTGATTCCTGTTCCTTCCTGAGACGAAGCCCCGTCTACGTATACTCTCCACTCTTCCGCCTTTAACACCTAACTTGGCTCTAGCCCTGCAAACTCTACCATAAAATCTGCCAGGACTTGAGCTTTTAATGCTGATCTAGGTTCGAAGCGAATGTAAAACTCACTGAGCCTGATGGCCCATTCAGCTAGACAGCCGGAAGTATCTGGTCTCTGGAGCACTTTCTTTAAGGGGAATTTTGTTCTCACAATCATCGTGTGGGCTTGAAAATAAGGTCGTAACCTGATGGATGCTGAAATTATTGCCAAGGCTAGCTTCTCGATCTTTGGATACCTGAGCTCCGCTCCCCTTAACACTTTGCTGGTGTAGTACACGGGGTATTGTTGGCCTTCTTCTTCTCTGATCATTACCGAACCCACTGCTTCATCTGTTGCTGCCAAGTACAAGTACAACGTTTCGCCAAGAATTGGCCGACTCAATAATGGCAGAGTTCCTAAGAAGCTCTTTATCCTGTCAAAGGCCTCCTGGCATTCGTTATCCTAATCAAACTTCTGACCTTTCTTAATTGCTTTGTAGAAAGGTAGACATTTTTTGGCTGAGAAAGAAATGAATCTCCCAAGCGCATTGATGCAGCCGTTGAGGCGTTGAACTTCATTCACCGTTCTTGGAGGCACCATGTCCAAAATTACTTTTCTCTGGATTTGCCTCCACCCCTCTCTGAGAAATCATGAAACCCAGAAACTTCCCCCCTCGTACTCCGAATACACACTTTTCAGGGTTGAGCTTGAGGTGGTACTTCTGCAGTATTTTAAAGGCTTCCTAAATGTCACGAGCATGGTTCTCCTCATTCTTGCTTTTGATAATCATGTCATCGACATACACTTCAACCGTCTGTCCGATTTGTTCTCTAAACATGTCATTGACCAGGCGTTGGTATGTTGCTCCTGCGTTTTTCAGGCCAAAGGGCATTACCCGGTAGCAGTAAGTGCCTTCATGCGTGATGAATGTAGTTTTTTCTTCATCCTTCGGGTCCATTGGAATCTGGTGGTACCCTGACTTCGCATCCAAGAATGAGTATATTGCATGCCCGGCTGTTGAATCGACCAGCTGGTTAATGCTGGGTAAAGAGTAACTGTCTTTTGGATAGGCTTTATTCAGGTCAGTGAAGTCTACACACATCCTCCATGTCTCATTCGGCTTCTTCACTAGTACCACGTTTGCCAACCACTCGGAATACAACACCTTTCTGATGTGCCCTGCTTCTAGCAACTTGCTTATCTCTGCCTCAATTGCCTTCTGCCTTTCCAGGGCGTGTTTTCTTCTTCTCTGTACCACCGGTTTTGTAGCAAGGTCTATGTTTAGGCTATCCTTTGCTACTTCAGGCAAGACCCCAATAATGTCGCTTGCGCTCCAGGTAAAGGTTTCCTGCTCCTCTTCGAGCACTGTCGCGATTGCTTGCCTGAGTTCAGATTTCAATTCTTTGGCCACCTGGATAGATCGTCCTGGCCCCACCACTAGGGCTTCAAGTTCATCCATCGGCTCAGCCCTTTCCTGCATCTCCGACTTCTCCGACTCCCAACTAACCTCTTCCGTCTTTAGGGAAGCTAAGTAGGTTTTTTGGGCCACCTGTTGGCTTCCCCTAGCCACTGCTACACCCTTCGTAGTAGGTATTTGAAGGGCTAAATACCGGATAGAAAGGACCGCTTCTGACTCCACTAGGAATGGTCTTCCCAAGATCATGTTATAAGCAAGCGGGGTGTCAATGATCACAAATTCCTCCTCAGATCTTTAGGTGTGCTCTTCGTCACCTACCTCTAAGGCGAGGGTTACCTACCCCACGACAGTGACCGAATGGCCACTTAAGCCGACCAATGGTGAATGTACTGGCTGGATTCTACTCGTGTGGATATTCAGCTGGCGAGCCGCCTCCTTCGTGATAATGTTTACTGAGCTGCTGGTATCCACGAGGATTTGCTTCACCGTATACCCTTCTACCAAGGCCTCAATGACCAAGGCGTCAGCGTGATGTGCCTGCACGCCACTATGGAGTGAGAATGAGCAATTCAAGCTGTTGGGTCTTCCTGTATTTGCCGGTTGATGCGCCGAGGATCTAGCCCTTTTGCTGGGCGGCTCAAACTTTGGTCCTCCGGCAATAACCATTACCATCCCTTTTGACTTCTTGGCCGGTCTCTTATCATCATCTTGCCCATCTCTCTGCTCTCTGTCCCTATTCGTGCTCCTTGTTATGCCTTCTACGAATCTGCTGAATTTTCCCGCTTTGATCAACAGGTCCACTTCCGCAGCAAGGACTCGGCAATTGTCCGTGTGGTGGCCCTTCGCTCTGTGAAATTTACAATATGCCTCTTTGTCGCTTCCCATCATCTGGCCTGGCTTCGTGTGAGGATACCGAATGCTTTTTGCATCCAGGCTTCTTTGGATGGCTACCAGCACTTCACTGAGTGGGGCATTCAGCGGTGCAAGCCGTGAACGGTCGCTGAGGCGGTCTCTGCGGGAGCGATCTCTGTGATCCCATTTCTACTGCCTTTCATCAAACCGGATATCCTTGTCTTTTTCACCAGGTCTTCTGTTCTTCGCCGGCATGTCGATTTCATCAATCTCCACCATGCTCTTTGCGAGAGCTATCATTTGGGTTAATTCTTTGGGCTTTCTCGTTATGATCTCCCCTCGAAGCCTCTCATTTGTGGTGTTTTTTATCATGGCCTCCTTGGCCGTACTGAAATCTAAATTCCTAACCTCCAAGCAGGCGAGGTTGAACCTGTCAATGAATGACCTTAAGGATTCTCCTGGCTTTTGGACCACCTCGTGAAGGGTTCGAGGATAGGCGGCTGCTCCTATCAATGTAGTCGGGAATAGGCGGCACACTAGCCCTTCTGTAGCGCCCGCTATGTCCATCCGATTTTTAAAGTTCCTCGCATGGATCCTGGGGTCTGTGTCACCCCTGTAGATGTCAAAAGTTGGCTGCTTGAACCTATAGTCAATGGGTTGGTTGAGTATTCTTGCTAAGAAGGGGGACTCCCCATTTTCCATTAGTGGCTCTTGGTAAGGTATCGCAAATGTGCTCAGTGCCTTCTTAAACATTGCCATGAACCTAGGGTCATCTGTAGGTTCTGCCCCTGATAACGACGGTGTTGGAGGGGGAGGAGTATTGCTTGGAACGCTCGGAGCTGGTGTGTTATACGGGATGGCTGTACTGTTGCCAACGCCGTATGGAGTAAGAAAATTAGGTGTTTGTGGTGGGGCCGGCATCTGATATGACTGAGCAACATGTGGTAAATAAGGTTGCGGTACTCCATACCAGGAGTTGGGAAACAACATCTGGGGACCCATGCTCCCCGGGGCAGCCACACTGGGGGTTACCTGTATAGTAGCCTGCTGGTCCCCTGCTGGCGCAGGCATCCAGCCAAAAGCGGGTAGACATCCTCCTGTTTGAGATCCTCCAGCCATTCCGCTGCTTACCCTGGTGGAATGAGCCACACCTAGCCCTGACCCTTCCGGTCTCACACCAGAAATTCCAGGCTCAGAAACAGGGAAAAGGGCTTGTACAGTGCTTGGATGAGGGGCTGGTTCTGGCAAGGTGCTCGCTATAGGAAGGGGAGCACTGCTACTCAGCAAAGATCCTATCATGCTTTGTTCTTGCATCTGCAGGACAGCTCGCCGGAAGTCATTCTGGTCGGCCGGCGTCATTCTGTAATTCTTGGCAATCCGATCCAGAACTGCGCTGGCAGAGTTGCCACTGTCACCGGAAATTGTGGTGAAGGTGTGGGATGAACTTGGAGTAACGATTGTTGCAGACAAGGGCATCATAATCCCTGATAGTGGTGGCATTCCCTCTCCCTGAGGAGGAAGAATTGCAGAAATAGTATCCGAGGTTGTTGATCCAGATGACATTGCTTCGTCTAGCGGGTCCACGCTTACCGCACCAAATTGATAGCTCTGGAAAAAAAGTTTAACTTCACTCGGTCTTAGAGGGCGGAAGAACCGTCTCGCCTTGTCAAAAGACCGGATTCCTGGAAAAGAGAAAAGGTGAGGACCGGGTGACCTCAGGGTCCACTCCGATGCCTAAGTCAGAAATTTGGAGAATGGAAAATGAGAATGAAAGATGTATTTAAGGGATTAGAAAAAGATACCTGGGGAGTTTCTCCTTGCCCCTTTTTATACTGGGTTGATCCACATGGCCTTGTCAGGCCGTTATGTACGGTCCATTCTCATTGGCTGGGAGTGGCCCACTTTTTGGTCCCCCTTCTAGCACATTTGGCTGGCAGACTCACCCTGCTCTTGTCTCTGTGGCACTCATTCTGCTCTGACCTCTATGGCATCCACCCTGCTCTTGTCCCCGCGACATCCATTTCTGGTACAATGTTGTGTCCTTACACGTGTACAGTAGAGATTAACTCACCTATCCTTCGAGATAGAAGACCTAATTAGGGTGCAAGATGCTCGAGCCGGCGTTCCCTGGGCTCTTCTCTATGGTTCAACCGGCCCTATCTTTCTTGGTGGCCGAGTGAATTCGAAGAGAACTACTAGGTAAATGATGGATGTGTTGACGCGGTTGCAAGCCGTGTGGTGCACGCGGTAAGCTTTAGGACTCCATGCTATCACTAGAGAAAGACATTAATGTAAAATTTAGACATTTATAGATCACTAATAATATTTGTATCATTTTTATTTAAGTGTTGCAGTTTCTTTATTTGTGCTTCTTCCGTATTGTGTATTTTTGTAAGAATTTATGAAATAATAAGTTTTTTTTTTAACTTTTTACCTTTGCATTTCCCTTGTACATTGTTTTTTTTTAAGAATGGCTTCTTTGACATCGATAACGTCTCATCCCTGAATTTTGAGATTCTGATTCTAACAATTATGAGGAAAGTAATTTATCAGTTTTTGCATGTATAGTTTTAGAAGATAACAAATTCAGTATTTTATTTTAGTTATGGAAAAGTTATTGAACTAAGATTAAGGTACAAGGCTGTCTCAAAAACTAATCAATTTTTGTACCCTAAAATTTTATGGTATATTAATTGTTAGGTTTGATAATTATGACTAAGTATAGCCAAAATACAAATATAAAATGATAAAGATCTTATACATTTATTTATAACGTAATGATTTTTTTTTAATTAAAAGTAATTATTTTAGTATAATATTGAAAATGAGATTTCAAAGGGGACATCCAAAAATATAATAAATAATCTATTTAAGAGCTAAAACAAATATTATAAAAAAAAGGCTAAAATAAATACTTTTTAAATTAATCTGGGGCATTGCTCGGGCTTAGCACTAGACTGCTTTATTATTTCCAGTATTTTAAATGGATATCAATTGCTGCTGTAATGAAATGGGACAGAAGTAATATATATCTTATGCAAATTTTTGTATTATAGCTTTAATGATTGAGGTAGTGGTAGTGAATGAATGAATCAGTAGGATGTTGGATCAATGGCAATGCTGTGCAAAACTGAACTCCAGTTTTATTGAGCAAATTATGTCAGTCTTCATTTTTTCTTTTTAGTGATAGACCTACTCATAAATCAAATTTGATTGTAAGTCTGTCTTTGATTTTCGTTAAATTACTTTTATGTTCTGGTGGTTTTGTTTTTTCCGCTAAATTTATTGTGCCTGCTCAAAACGATATCCAAACCCCTTCCCTTTGTTTCAATGTCTTCTTCTCTTTTTCTTGGTGATCCCTTGCTAGTCATTTCCTTTCCTCTCATCTCGCCTATGTATGCCCTACTTTTTTAGCCTTTTGTTTTTTCTTTATTTTCCCTCTATCTCCCTTTCTGTTTTCTTCGATTATCTTCGTGGTTCGTTCTTTATCTGGACTTTCTTTTCTTAGTAGCGATTTGGATTATGTTTTTCTGGACATTGATCTCCATTCCTCCATCTCGATTTTCGGAACTTCATTCGAAAATTATTTATATAAGTAGAAACTTTTGTGAACTTTGTTAAATTGTGATCTATGATGTTAATACAATTTGAAAGCTATTGGCTTTATTATAAATGCATATAATCTAGTTTAGTGTTAAATTGTTTCAGAAAATATTTGTATTAGCATGTTAAGTATTTTTGGAGGTTCTTTCAGCAAGATCTCATTGTGTTTGCAGCACATCCGCTCCTTTGGTTTTGGATTGACTAGCGCAATTGGCATAAATCAATCCTAGCCGTTGTAGCCTCCTACTTCATTCCCTTCGTCGCTGAGCTCCCGCAGATGCTTCCCACCAAGTCGTGCTCATAATTTAAATTTCGTTTTCCTCCCCCAATATATATATAGTGCTTTGGATTTCTTTACCCCTAAATTGATTTTGTTCAGTTGGTGGGAATTGCATTGATTAATTCCATTTACATGACAAAAATGAGTGTTGTGGTGGAATTGCAATTCTCTACCTGTCGTTGCTCACATATAAAGATTGTGTGAACCCTTATGTAATTTCATTAACAATAGAGTATTTATACAAGTGAGTAGTGGGCCGAATATAGTTGAGCCCAATGATACATAACCCAACAATACAATAATATATAAATACATATATACACATAATACACTCTAACACCCGCCCTCAAGTTGAGCATGGAGTTGAACAAATGCTCAACTTGCGACGAAAGGGGAGGAAGCGATCTTTGGACAAGGATTTGGTGAGAACGTCTGCAACTTGATCCTGAGTGGGAACATACGACACTTGAAGAAGACCTTTGGAGACCCGATCACGAACAAAGAAAAAGTCAACTTCAAGATGTTTACTCTGTTGGTGGTAGATGGGATTCACGATGAGATAAGTGGCCGAGATATTATCACACCAGAGGTGAGGCGGAATGCGCAGCCAAATACCAAGTTCCTGTAATAAGATCTGTAACCAACCAATTTCGAAAGCACCAGTAGCCAAAGCTCTATATTCGGCCTCCGTGGAAGATCGAGACACGGACTTTTGCTTTTTTAGAACTCCAGGAAATCAAATTCCGCCCCAAATAAATGGCATACCCTGTGGTAGATTTTTGATCATCCAGGTTGCCTGCCCAATCAGCATCTGTATAGCCTTGAAGTGTAAGTGGAGACTCAGTGTGGAAAAACAAACTGTGGTCAAAAATACTATGGAGATATCGCAAGAACCGTTTCACTCCTTGCCAATGAATGGTTGTCGGCGCATGCTTGAACTGGGAGAGTTTGTTCACTGCAAAAGAGATATCTGGCCGTGTCAGAGATAAGTACTGAAGACTCCCCAAAACTGCTCGATAATTAGTGACATCAGGGTAGGGATCGCCAGAGTCAAGCATAAATTTTTCCTTGGAACACATCGGAGTAGAAATGGCTTTACAACCCAGCATATTCTGCCGTGTGAGAAGATCTCAAATGTATTTGGACTGAGTGAGGAAGAGACCATTTTTATGCCAGGTAGCCTGAATACCAAGAAAATACTGCAAGGATCCAAGGTCACGGATGGCAAACTGAGTCTGTAGTTTGGAAATTAAATTTGAGATGGCAGGAGGACTGTTACTAAGCACCAGGAGATCATCAACATAAATAAGACAAAATATAATAACCGAGCCCTTACGCAGCCAATACAGAGATACATCTGATTTAGAACCTTGAAAGCCGAAAGAGCAAAGTGCATCTGTGAGCCGTTTGTGCCACATGCGGGGTGCTTGTTTGAACTCATATAGAGATTTCTGCAACTTGCACACATGATTCGGATAGTTAGAATTGATATAGCCCGGAGGTTGCTCTATGTAAACAGATTGCCATGAAGAAATGCATTAGAAACATCAAGTTGAGTAATCTTCCATTTGAGGGAGACTGCCAGAGATAACAATAATCTGATAGTTGTAGGTTTAACCACAGGACTGTGGGTCTCAAAGTAATCAACCCCAGGTCGTTGATAAAATCCTTTGGCCACCAAACGGGCCTTATAACGATCAACTGTTCCATCTGGTTTCTGTTTGATTCTGTAAACCCATTTACAACCCACAACATTCTGCGAAGGATGAGGAGGAACCAAAACCCAAGTACCATTCCGATCAATGCATTATACTCAGCAGTCATGGCCTGACGCCATGATTCATGTTTGCACGCCTGCTTATAGGAAGGGGGTTCCCTTACAGAATGGAAAAGATTGTATGGCACTTTGGGTTGCAGAGACGCAGTTTAGGATCTTGTGCTCATCCGGCGAGGAGGTAGGGATTCCGAAGGGGGTGAGGAGGTGTATGGGGGTGCTGTAGGAGGAGACGGTATAGGGTGAGGACTGGGAACAATGTGGGAAGACGGTGAGGTAAGAGGGGAGGAGGCCGTTTGTGGTGGGGGGGTTGATGGAAGTGGTTGTGTGGTGGAGGTGGCCGGTGAGGAGGCCGAGAAGGGTGGTGGTGTGTGGGGTTGGTAAGGTACGGTAATAGGGAAAGGAACGGTGAGAGGAATGTCAGACACTTGAGTTGTAGACTATAAGTGCATCTCAGCAGGTGACTTCGAAAAAGGGAATACCTGTTCATCAAACAAAACATGACATGAGAGAAATACTTTAGACGAGACAGGATCAAGACATTTGTAACCCTTGTGGAGTTTGCTATATCCCATAAAAACACAGGGTCGGGACTTTGGCTCAAGTTTATGGTGAGTGTAGGGTCGTAGCCAAGGATAACAGAGGCACCCAAAAACTCGAAGAGAATGTTAGTCAGGAGGTTCCCCAAATAGGAGTTCATAGGGTGTAACAAAGTGCTGTAATTGAATAGGGGTACGGTTGATTAAGTAGGTAACTGTATCAAGAGCATAGGTCCAATAACGTTGTGGAACATTAGCACGATGCATAAGGGCAAGGCCATGTTCCATAATGTTACGGTATTTCCGTTCAGCAGACCCATTTTGTTCAGAGGTATGAGGGCATGAGATTCTATGTGAAATACCATGTTGTAAAAAGAAAGGTCTCAATGAAACAAATTCTCCCCCACCATCAGACTAAAAAGATTTAATGAGACAAGCAAAAAATTTCTCCACAAGGGTCTTAAATTGAACAAACACATCATATACATCAGATTTATTTTTCAAAAAATAGACCCAAGAGTACTTGCTGTAATGATCCAAAAAAAGAACATAATAACGAAAACCATCAACTGACACAACAGGAGCTGGCCCCTAAACATCAGCACAAATTAATTCAAGGGGGCCATTTGACACAGAATTAGATAAATTAAAAGGTAACTTATGACTCTTGGAAACTGAACAAGAAGAACACAAAGAATGAGAATCATCTAAAATTTTTATTTGATTTGAATGTAACAAACGTTTCACAATAGGAAAAGAAGCATGTCCTAATCGATCATGCCAAGTTGATAAACTAGCTAAATTGACAGAAAATAAATCGGAAGCTGACAAACACAATGAGTAGAGTCCATTATCACTCCAGCCTTTGAACTTGATCTTCCCCGTTTCCAAATCCTTGATAACAAAATAATTAGAGAAAAATTCAACAGAAACAGGATTAGAGTTAGTGAGAGTATAAACAGATAATAAATTATTGGAAGATTGTGGAACATAAAGAATATCTCTAAAATTATAAGAATGATTACCAAAAGACATTGTGGAATTACCAACACGGGAGATTTTAAGTTTAGAACCATTACCAATAGTCACTTCTTCCGGGCCGGAGTACTCAGAGTGGATGTTGAGGTTTCCCAGGTCCCAAGTTAGGTGATGAGATGCACCAAAGTCTACAATCCAAGGTTGAACATTGGTGGAAGTGGTGGCAATGTTGGAGGTAGGTCCTTTGGTGAATTTTGGTGAGGGACAATTTCTAGCAAGATGACCCAAGCCCCTATAGTTGTGACAAACAGCATACTGAGAATATTCTGAGTTGTTGACAGGTGGCGGAAAATTACCAGGAGAAGGTGGAATAAAATTATGAGGTGGGGGCTAAAAATTTTGGAAGGTATGGGGTTGCACTAAAAAATTGGACTGCTGCTGGAAATTCTGGCCCCTATACCCGCGGCCTCCACCTCTGCCGCTGCGCCCTCCACCGCGGTAACCACACCTGCCACCTCCTCCAGTCCGTTGCTGCTGACCAGCAACCCGAGATGCCACAAGGGCTATAGGTGGGACGGACTTGGCTGCAGAATGGCGTTTAAGCTATTTCTCAGCACTCAACAATAATCCAAATACATTATCAAATTTAAGAGACTTTAATTTTGCTTCCATGACACATTTGAAAGTGTCATAAGCATCACCAAGACCAGCAAGAACAGTATCAACAAGATCATCTTCACTCATGACATGACCTAAGGAACTCAATTTTTCATGAATACTTTTAGCTTTCAACATATATGTGGTTATATCATCATTACCCCTCTCAATACTCATCAATTCAGCCCGCAAATGTCTAATTTATGAGCGAGAACCACAGGAATACGCCTTAACTAATTTTTCCCAAGCACTTGCTATTGTTTCAGCAAGAATAATATGAGGTAACAAATTATCAGACACAATAGTGAGGATCCAACTTAACACTTGTTGATCCTTTTGTTCCCAAGACTCATAAACCGGATTTAAAGAACCATCAGACAAATATTTGACAGGAATAGGAGCATTAGAATCAATATGGTTGGCCAATCTAGAACCCCTTAATACACTCCTAAACTTCGCTTTCCAAATCATAAAATTACTCGAATCAAGTTTGGTAGTAACCATACCGGAGAGATTGGGAGCGATAATTGGATTGGCCGGCAATTGGAGGGTGGATGGTGGACCAATGCGGGCTGCTGCTGGAACGACGGAGGTGGATGGCAGGCTGGAACCACATTATTTAATCCAAGGTTGTGCAACCCTAGCAATTCTTGGAGGTTGATTGCTTCACCGGTGCTAGTGAGGAGAGGTATAGACAATGGAAGGGAGGCAACTGAGATGAAGAAGAGGGCGCCAGCCCTGTCGTGGTCGGTGGCGGAACGGAGACAGCAGGGATGCCGGAGGTGGACATGTTGACAGTGAAGAAGAAGGTAGGGTTTCGAAAAAAATTTTACTCTAGCTCTGATACCATAAAGATTGTATGAACTCTTGTGTAATTTCATTAACAATAGAGTATTTATACAAGTGAGCAGTGGGCTGAATATAGTTGAGCCCAAAGATACATAACCCAATAATACAATAATATATAAATACATATATACACATAATACACAACATAATCTTATGCTTTCAATAATTGTTGTAATTTGAGTTGAATTAATGATTTTTATGGAATTAACTGGTTCCTCTTTAGTATATCTCAAGCATTCTGCGTATTTGTTTTCTTATTTACTTTTCTCATTTGATCAAGAATTTCACTTATATGAATTTCTTGTTAATCTGTGAAGAAAAAAATGTATGTAGCTTATCGTCTCTTTGAGTTTTTTCATATTTTTGCAATTTAGGTTTATAATGTTTGATATTGCCAATTTAACTTCTCATAAGAACCTAATTTTTGAGTTACTCTGGTGGGATCTGAAATAGCTAATTCTAATTTGATGAAGAAACAAAAACAAAACCAAGTCCCATTTGATAGCTCAATCTTTTGTTCCCATATCGATTTAAATCAATGAAAAATAATATCTACTTTGGCTCTAATACGTAGGCTATTATAGCATAACAATGATTTCGTTTATATTTTTGTTTCTTTGTTTCTTATTTGAACGTTTACTTCTAGGAGGAATTTATCTATATCTTGCTGGGTGGGTGGATATATATCTATATCAAGTGATGTCCCAAAACCTTTATAACTGTGGACGAAAAGAAAGACAATGAATCCTTTTGATGTGTGGATGAGTTCTTTGTTCTTTTGGTTGTCACGTAAATTTCTTAGATTGCTGGGTGGAGTTTAATGAATGAAGGTCTGATGATCCTAAACCAAAGGAAATTAATTACACCCAAGTCTTAGTATAATTATGCATTTTAGTTCCAATTTAGCTCCCCATAATGTGTGCAGTGGCAAACTAGGACGAGGGGATTGGTGCAACATGCATAGTATCTAAAAAAATTTCATAAAAGAATATTTTTAAATAAAAAGCTACATCTTAATATTAACACTTAAATTTATTGTACCAATCAATATAATTACATTTTCTAATAATATCCTAAAGTTGTTTTATTTTCAATTGTTGCAAAAATCTCTTTCTCAACGTAAATGTTCATTTTAGTCAATCGTCTCACGCTGTAGTATGTACCGTTTTCAGATTCTGCTTTTGTCTAATTACCTATTTATCCATATTATACATTATAATTTTATTAATCAACTTATTCTGGTCATTGTAATTTCTAAATTTATCTATCCTTTTTAAAATTAAAATTTTAATGTGCTAATTTAAAATATCATTTCTAACACTAAATAAACCATTTGAAATTTTATACGTACATACTTATACTATCAATTTAAAATTTATTCTAATTATTCAAGTCAATTACTTTAATTTATACTAAATTCCAAATATATAAATTTAAACATAATAACTTACGATATGAAATATATAAGAATTCAAACACAAATTATTTAATACAAGTAATATGGTAATTCTAATTGATATCAAATATTAATAAAATGGAAAAAATAAAAGTAAACACAAAAAAATTAAAAATACTCTTTGAAGAAAAGAAACAAAACAAAGCAAAAAAAATAAAAAAGAAAAGGCTCCAAAATATTTGAATTAAAATTAAAATTTGGCCAATTTTTTTTTACTCATATCAATTATCTCTTTGTAAAGTGGGGCCCAAATTTTTTTTTTTTTTTTTTTGAAATAAAAGGAGAAAACATTGAAGAATGTGGAAGAGGAAAATGGGATGGGATGGACAAGTTTGACAAATCCTTTTTGGTTTTAAACTTTGGCACTTGGTTTGATGTATAAATATTGTTCTTTTGATCGGAACCCCTCTTGTACTGCTGTGTTTTTTCGCTGTTTACTGTTAATAAATTGTTCTTCGTTTACTTTAAAAAAAAAAAGAGAGAGAGAGATCAAACTGTTACCATATTTGGTGCCTTGGTAAACAAATTTTTTATTTAATTTCAGTTAATATTTCACGTAGAAACAGTGATGAAACTAGAATAAACTTTCAGTAGGGCCGTATTTATACTTAAAATATAGTGATTTGATATATTTTTTGTTGTAATAAAATATATAAGTAATGATTAAAATATTAAAAATATTACGGAAATAATAAAAATATAAACATACCCATCAAGAAAAAAAACTCATATGTTTCAATTTAAACTACCAATTTGTTCATATCTATACTCATCAACATTCTATTTTCATTTAATTAAATATTGTTGATATTTAAAAATAGATAATTTAATTTAATTAATAAATGTATTTTAAATTATTGAATACTCCATTCAAAAGTTAAAATTAACATCTCAATAATTAAATACCTATTCAATTCGTTTTAGTAGTTGAATAAAAACTGTTTTTTCTCAAGACAATATAAATTGATTAATATATGAAACAAATAAAAATACCTTAATACATTAATTTAATAAAATGATAAGAGTTAGGCAAACTTTAATTAATTAATATATTAGATAATTAATTTAATAATAAACATAATAATAGATTAATTTAATTAATAAAAATATTTTAAATTAATGTATTTAATTAATTAATATTCAATTTAAAAAAAAGAACTAATACTTAATAAAAATACATTGAAAAATAAATTTGGTAATTTGCTTTTATGGTTTGTATTTTGTAGAATAAAACTACAATAGGAGAGATGTGCGGAAAAGTCAAAAAGGCGTATTCCACCCAATAATCTTGAGTGGTGGGTTTCAGTGTTTCGCTTTTGTTTGCTTTTTTAGAATTAACAAAAAACGGTGTCGTATTTATAGAAAAACAATGGAAAAGAAAAACAAAAGAAGAAAGTGAAACGTGGTCTCCAATCTCAACCTCTGCTTTCAATTAAAGGGTGAAGGGGAGAAACTTTGCAGCGGCTTGACCAGAAAAACTCTCCCATTACCGGCAGCTAGCAGGTGCTCTTAACCCTGCTACCCCGTGCAATTTCGTCCCTCTATAGAGATGACCCATTAATTTGTTGGTTTTCTATATTGAGAGCAAGGAAATTTATAGACTAAGCAGCAAAGCAGTTTGTACGCCAAAATTAACAATTTTTCACATACTATGGGTTAGTGTATTATACTTTCAATCAATGTTATCATAACCAATGTTATCATAACCGTACCGGACATCAAACCGGTGAAGCTACTGGTATGTAGTACAACCGGTTCAACCGGATAATACCGGTGGTTATACCGGATTATTATTTTTAAAAAAAATATATTATTTAAAAAATAAATAAGCTTATAAATTCATCAAACACAAGTTTCAAATATTTAATATTCAAAATAATTTCATGAAATATCCTAAAACTTCATCAATTTTAAATTTTAATGATAATTGATTTAAATTTTAAAATTTGAAAAATTTTGGTTTGAAACCAAACCGAACCAGAACCAAACAAAACTAATTCAGTTTGGCTCAAGTCAATCCGAATGTATATTGGTTTGATTTTGGTTTTTATAATTTTATATGTTTATTTTTTGGTTCGGTTTAAAATTTCATCAATTTTAAATTTTAATGATAATTGATTTAAATTTTAAAATTTGAAAAATTTTGGTTTGAAACCAAACCGAACCAGAACCAAATAAAACTAGTTCAGTTTGGTTCAAGTCAAACCAAATGTATATTGGTTTGATTTTGGTTTTTATAATTTTATATGTTTATTTTTTGATTCGGTTCGGTTCGGTTCGAACAGAATCGAACCGTCGAACCGAACCGAATCAAAACCAAAGATAGAAAATGGTCAAAACCGGTTTTTGACCGGTTCGCCGGTTTACTAGTTTTTAACCGGTCGAACCGGTCATCTCCGGTTTGTTATCAAACCGTTCATTTTAATCACGACCCGACCCATGGCTGGTTCGCGGTAAAACCGGTCGAACCGGCTGGTCCGGTCCGGTTTTCACAACATTGCTTTCAATGTACTTTAGTTTACTTTATGTATATGCTCTAGGGTGTTTGTTGACAACTATTTGTGAATATTTTAGGACATGTTTGGTTCAGTTGTTTGCTGTTCATATTAGCTTTTTGATGTTGCAATAAATTGTTAGCTAATTAGTTGGTAGTGTGTGGTAAGCTTAAAATGAGTTATTGCTGTGAAGATATGATAAGACTAATATAGATATATATTTTATATCAATATACAATAATTATACGAAAAATAAAAATATTAATATTAGAAAAAACAATCTAGATAATTAGATAATTTTAAATAATTTTAACTAATCATACACTTAAAAAATTATTGTTTTCATTAAATAACGATTTTATAAATGAATAAAAGTAATTTAAATTCTAGTTTCATCTACGTAAAATGCATCAAAATAATATGATTTTATTATTTGGCTAAATTAATATTATATAAATTTTTTAAAAAAACTAGCCTAAATAAATTAATTTGAAGAATTAATCTTGCTTGATTTTTCAATATTTATAGACATGAAAAAATTTCCGTGAAAATAGATTTACGTATTTATATAAAAGTATAATTTATTATTTTTTGGAGAGGTTAAATATGTAAAAATCTAATAATTATAAAAAGCTTTTTCGTAAAAAGCTATAAAAATGAGCTTTTCGTAAAAAAACTGTTTTTTCCTACAAAACATCTAAAAGCCGATATTTAATAAATCTAACCAAACACTAGACTTTATGTTTTTTAGAATGAAAACCAAAAGAAACTCAAAAACAGCAAAAATAAACACCCTTAGCTAGTATTCAAAATTAGCTTTTATTATTTGTAAATATTAGTAGTCATTGAGATGATTTTAAGAAAATTATAATTTAATTTATAAATAAATTAATTTTTAAAATAACTATAAATATTAAATTTAGCCGCACTAGTAATTACAAATTTTGAGACCTTCCAAATTTAAAACAAAATTTTTAATTTTATCGAATACAAATTAGGTTAAGATAATGACATGGCGATGGGAAATATTTGTTCAAAATTTTATTTTTTTAACTAATTATTTAAAAAAGAACATTTTATTTTTCATCTAGCTGTCTCTATCTTTTTCGGTTTACCTGACACTCTCTTCTTCTTCATCTCTTATTTTCAGACCCTAATCCTAATTAAGCAGCCACCCTCTCTCTTTGTCGTTAACTCCACTCTTCTTCTTCTCCTCCTCCTCTTATATTCTAAGCCTAACCCTAAACCGCCGTCACTCAAATTGCCGCTGCTGTTCGCATCTAGTCGCCGCTATCACTGTTCATTTTCAGTCATCGCTATCGCTGTTCGTTTCCAGCCGCCGTCGCTGGAGTCGCAAGTCACACGACGAAATCCGTCAACTACAAGCACGCTAGAATTTTTTGGTGTAATTAGCTGGGTTTTTGGTTTAATTTATATTTTTATAATTGATTGGGTATTTAGAAGAAATTCAAAAAAAAAAAATAAATAAATAAATAAAGGGAGGGAGTGAATGGGGATGGGAATCAGAGAGATTGGAGGGGTTGAATGCAAAACTGTGTTGGGATCGTTGATAATTAGTACGATAAATAAGAAAATGTGTATTATTTTATATTTGATATTTTAGCGTACATTAAAGAAAATTTTATGGTATTATGGTAAAGTAATTCTCATTATACAGTGAATCCGGAACTATTTTAATTTTTATGGTATTTTTTATTTAATCCGCATATAGGGTTAACGGATTCTTTAATTTGTGTCTGGATGAGTTGGATGAGTTCAATAGTCTAAAAATTAGATAAACTGAGGTCCAATTTTTCGAAAAGCAGACTCAGAAGTCCAAGTTTCAAAAACGTGGACTGAGTGTGTGTGTCAGAAACTTTAGTCTGGTTTTTTCAATATTGGACAAAATGGATCCGTTAATACCAAAATTGAACCAATTATGTCCGTGAGTGGTAACCGTTGACTATAAAGTCGGATAATCAAGAAATTGGACCTATTTACGTCCGTTAATAGAAAAATTGGACCTTGTTAAGTTTTTTTATTCATTTTGGTTATTAATCTTTATTCATTTTGGTAATTAAGCTAGTATAACAAAAATTATGAGACAATGTTTACAATACTATGGTAATAAATTATGGCAATTAAATTAAAATAAATAATTTACTTATATGTGTCACATTATATATATAATATTAAGATTTGCATAAAAAATTATTAACTTTTTATAAAATGTCAAAAAAAATTATAAAGTCTTTTGATACTAAATATATTAAGAACATCCCAAAATGAAATGCAGAATAAAAATATATATTTTGACTTCAAAGAAACTTATAAAGTATTTTTATACTAAATATATTAAGAACATCCTAAAATGCAGAGTAAAAAAATATATTACACATTATTTATAGTAAATATTCTAAATATTTATAGATGAGTCTCATAACTAAAATATATAAATATTACACATTATTTAAAATAAAACATCAAATATTACGTCCGCTTCTATCTGGAGGCTGCGATGGACTAGTGTACTGTGATGGATTTTATTCAACATTTGGTATTGTTCTATAGTTGGAATATGGGAAAGTGGGTTGTTGCTGAGAGTACACACTAAATATACCAATACATTGTTCTACTGAAGATTGTCGTGCAGAAATATCATATTAGAAGGAGTACGGGGTGTAACCATACTATTACCCAGACCATTGTGTAAATGGGTTTTTGAGAAATGTTAAACCCATATTGTGATGTACCTGATGGACTAACAAATGAACCAGGTGCAGATGGGTTAGAAACCCATGATGAATATTGTTGTGTTGGTTGTGACGGTTGCAATGTGCTAGTTCCATATGAATCATATGAATGGTAGGATACTAGATGTGGCACAATGTCATAACAAGGATCAGTTGGTCGTGGGACCTCACGTCTCCTTGATCTGCTAGTTGGCGACGTCTACCAGTGGCAGCAACGGGTTCATCTTCATCAATATCAACATTCGGATAAGTAGCAGTCGGAGCTAGATGAGGTGGTGGGGAACCCCGACCATAACGTCGTTCCTCCCTAAGTGCCTCACATATACTGTTTCTTATCCTGTGCACAGTATGTAAATCTCTAACCAGGGCTAGTTGCTCCATTCCATCAACCTGTATATAACATATATTATTACAATCTAGTTGCGCATAAAAAAACTCAACCACATGAATTATCAATTTTAATGACTTACTGTGGCACCATAGGCAGCACCTCGAACTGAAATCCACCTCCTTGTTATACGCCTATACCATTCCATGTATTCAGAATAATAATGGAGTGGCTCAGCATATGATTGAGCTGTAAATATCAAATTTGCCCTATTATTCCAGTTTGTGACCCAATAGGCCATTTTTTTGCATAATGGAACTTTTAACATGAATAAGTTCAATATCATGCAACTCATTTGTTTTTGTGGGTGCAGCAGGTATAAGTTGTTACAATCCAAATTGGCGAAGTACTCTGTCAGGTTGATGCCATTCTACAATGTGCATGCAAATCAATGGGACAACAACTCTCCATAACTGATTTGCTTCAAAGCAATATTCCGGTAATGCTGCTTGGATATCATCAGTGTATAGCTCCTAAGTGAACTACAACCAACACAAGTTTACATAAATATGTATATGATTTTACCATCCTAAATCAAATTTTAAGTCATAAATTTTTAACATCAATGCACATTAATTTGTATAACTTACGGAATCTTTGTCAGCTAAATCAAGTACATATCGTATATGTCTGAAAGTATAAGTTGGCACTCTAGTGGAATCCTTAGGTGTGCTCCATCTGTAATTACTTAGGAGATACCAATTTCCATACCCAACATCTTTCAATGATTGTACAACTATATTATAAGAAAGAAATATAAATTAGCAGAAGTTTGCCAATTTTATTGTTAAAAAATTTATAGTGTACTGTCAAACTTGAGTGTATACTAGATAAACAATTAAATAATATACTAGAAAAAACAATTAAATACACACACACACACACACACACACACACACACACACATATATATATATATATATGATAAGCGTTATATATATGTACCGCCGACCAAGTGGTAAACCAGGCGTGATAACTCTATTCCGTAGGTTTGGTGATATATCTCGTAATCTCTTATATGCTCATACTTGCAACAAAATTAATGCTCCACCAATTTATGTAGTGTTATGCCAAGCGGCTTTACATAGCTCTTTATACAAATATGCTAAACACCCGTCGCCCCAACTGTGAGCACTGGTTTTCCCGACCTCTGTGATGAAAATCCTATGTTGCCTGTTAGATAGATGAACGTGAGTCGGATTTGAGAATGAGTGGAATGATGCTTGGAATTTCTCAAACGCTCCGAAAACCGAACAGTCCTCAATCCGAAACCCGAGAAAGGTCCTTCAAGTGATTAGAGAGCTTAAACGTGAGTGTAGGATATAAGAAAATCCGTGAAAGCTCTGGTGAGAGCTGCACGGATGTAGTTTCACAACTACAGTTGTGCAGCAATAACACTAAAGCCGCACGGCTCCTTCAAGTGATTAGAGAGCTTAAACGTGAGTGTAGGATATAAGAAAATCCGTGAAAGCTCTGGTGAGAGCTGCACGGATGTAGTTTCACAACTACAGTTGTGCAGCAATAACACTAAAGCCGCACGGCTATAATATTACAGCCGCACGACTGTAACGAGCGAGCAGGTTACTTCTTAAATAACTAGCATTAGTCTTTGACAGAGGATATAATTCCATAATTAAAGGGAGGAAACGGGGATTCTCTAGGTTAATAGCAGAACAAAACAGAAAAGATAATAACAATACAGAACAGAATACAAATCGGTTTTTAGAAAGGATTCTAGGAGAGCAAAACTAAAAAGAAGTAACAGGAGAGAAAAAGTAAGAAAAACAAAAACAAAATTCAAGGGAAAACACAAGAAACAAAGGGAAAACACTTCGGGAAACACATTGAGCATGAGTGTCTAGATGTTTCTCACTTGTTCGGGTTGTTCTCGGGTTTTGTTCGGATTCATTCGAGGCACATATTTGAGTATTTCGGGACGTTCGTGAGGTTCTAAGTGGATTTCGGCATCCAAATCCAATTCCAGTCGTCAAACACGCTAGAACATCAAAAAGGTAAACTCTGAAAGGCCTTAAACTCGTGATTATTTGTTTTGTGTTGTGTTTTGTAAAAATTCCAGAAACTGTCTGTTTGATTATAGCTGTGCGGCTCTAACTAGAGCCGAGCGGCTATACCACTATAGCCACAAGGCTGTGTTCTTTTGGGCAGAAACCCAAAGTGCCCTAAATCAAACGAATACAATTAGTTTCCTATTTTAATCGTTCTGTTACGAACTATTTCAGTCAAATCACATCCGTTACATTCAGAATTATGGTATTCAGATTTCTAACAACGTTGATGTGAGATTTGGGTTTCGTTGATTTCGGTTTTTTGGAATCCGGCGTTATTCGATCCAAATCGGATCCACTGTCCAGCTTTAGCGGACCCCCAGATTCCACAAAATTCTTAGAAATCATTGAAACGAGTTGAAACAGAATTTACAAAAACAAAGAAACCAATTTCGGGTTCTGAACACTACAGTCGCATGACTGTAGTGGTTATAGCTGCGCGGATCTAACTAGAGCCACGTGGCTATAGTTCCCAGATGAAGGTAGAATCTCGGGACGACTCCCACAGACATCATCACGCGATGTTGTCTTCGGAATCAAACTTTTTTTTTAATGTGTTTACTACTTTAGGCCTTAGATGGATGTTTAAGATAGGAAACCCCTATGAACGGAACCTCGAGTTCCGAGATAACCGACCAACTAAAAGAAAGTAATTTGCATGTAATTGAGCCAAAAAATTTTCCAAATTGTTTTCAAGCACAAAACCTACAGGGCATTTCTAAAATGTTTTTCCAGGTCTAATCAAGTAAGTAACCCGGACTTCTCGGTTGTCCCCTAAATGCATGCTCCTGTTTCTTGAAATCCCCCTATTCTATCCTGTTATGAGTCCTAAGTGTGTTTGTGATATAGTTGTGCTAACCCATCTGTTTTGCAGCTTTTATTTCTTTTTATTTTTATTATTTTGAATGTATTTAATAGATCAACTCGTGTATCCTAAGCCATTGTACTTTTTTAGATGTTCATGTATAGTAGGCGGTTGTATTGGTGAGGATGAGAGTTTTTATCTTTTTGGGTTGTAATGAGCAGCCTCTATTATTTTTGGTTTGGTTTGGATGAGCATAGGCTAACAATAAAAGATAAAAATGGATAGAGAATAAGTGAGTATAATATCGTAATATGAACTTATAAATGAAAGCAAGCTTGAGGTTGAATAGGTAAGTTGCCCGAACCCTAAATCTCTGGATTTGGTACAGCAATCTACCCTCGGTAGGGAGCTGTACTCGAATTTCCCAGATGAGCTGATCTGGGTGGCGACTCTGTCACTGATCCCGAAATTTAGGTTTTAAGGTCTTTAAACAATAAAACAGGATTTTCTAAAATGTAAAACCAGTTTTCCCAAAAACTCATGTTCAAAGAAAAGGTTTTCCACAAAAGATTTCCAAATAAATCAATGGTTTTCCTAAGCAAGATACAAACCCGTTTTAAATTCAAACATAAAACATTCAGTTCTCTTTTTCCCTGGTTCGCTTCGCCGCATTCAGCTCAAAAAGGTCATCCGCTCACAGTGGCAACTCTGCTGGGGATGAAATGTTTCTTAAAACCTTTTTTATTACAAAAACTTAAGGAACTTAGGCAACTACTGAAATATAACCTCGCTTACAATCGTTCACTAGTTCATAATACCATATTTTACTCACAACTACATAGTATGACATTTTCTTCTTCTCAAACCCTCAAACTCACTGATCAGCCATGTTTATTCCGGAAGGTGACTTATCTCTTCCTCTAGGATTGGAGGCACCCGAAGGGGTAAACCAATCATAACATCTCATGAATCTAGGGTTGTAAATGGGGCGGGACGGGGCGGGAATTGCATTTCTCATCCCCGTCCCCAGATTATTCGGGGATCCCCGTCCCCGCCCCATTTATTAATCGGGAATAAAGTTCTATCCCATCCCCGACCCCAAAGGGGAATCGGGTCCCCGCGGGGATCCCCGTCCCTGTTTAGCTAATTTTATATTTTATAAAAAAACCTTGTAAAATTTCAATTTTCACCCTCAAATTTATCCAAATATGCATTAAACTATAAACATAAAATTCTCAAAACTCAATTCTCAAATACATTAATATATAATTAATAATTATACATAAATAACATCAATATAACATCATCAGCTCCCACATGGACCTTTTCTCCAATTCTAATCTTCATTTTCATGCCAAATTTCCAATTGAAACCTAGCAAATTAGCAATATAAAATTAATAAGTTTTAGATTTTGTAAAAAATTAAATGGGAACAATTGACTAATGACAATGAAACATTACTACATCATCTTCATCTTTATCATCAAGAGTGAGAGAGTTAGGGATTTCAATAGAATTGGGTATTATTAGTTTATAATATATTGGGTATTATTAGTTTATAGCAGAGTACTGGGAATAGAATTGGGTATTATTAGTTTATAAAATATTAAAATTAGTTTTATTTATTTTATTTTATAAAATTATAAGTAATAAATAAACAAATATAAATGGGTATTTGGGTATTTAATCGGGGATCCCTACGGGTCTTTAAGAGGGATAGGGACGGGGGCCCGTAGGGCGGGTAGGGCTATTACCATCCCTGTCTCTGTTTCTTGATCAGGGACAAATTTGTCCCCGTCCCCGGCCCGCGGGGATTTTAATCAGGGATTCTCCATCCCCATCTGAGCGGGCTCCCGCTACCCGATTCATACCCTATATGAATCTCTCATGTTCTATGTGGAGGAGTGTATATTCGCTATGGGGATCTGTAAGACCCTTGGTTTGGCTTTGGCCCACATGTAATGACCTAGTAATTTCCCCTTAGGATTACCAAAACATAAAATATGAAATTGGACATCGAGAGTATGCCTTTGGTATCCCCGGTTGGTACCAAAGAGACCCAACACCTAGGAAGAATGCATGCCAATTGAAAGGAGGAATAAGGTTGGGAGGGTAAGTGTATTGTTACGTGTGCTAACATTTGTTTTGTGATGGTTTTTATTTGACCTTTTCATGAAACATCAAGCACGCATAACCATTCTAACCATATTTTTGTGCAACCATTTTCAAGACATGAACATATGTATGACATTAATGCTAACCACATCTTTGTGCAGCCATGACATTTTATTTGTATGCCATATACATTTACATCTCATGTATTGACATTTCCACAAAGCATACACGACATCATCCGCTATGTCATGCATACTAACCAAATCTTCGTGGAGCAATTTGCATCTCATGTGACATGAACATACACATCATCTCATTCCATTTAATACAAGACATTCTAAGGATGCCCATCATGATCATTTCATTTTATATCGGGTGTCCCAAAACTACCCGTATCCTGCTCCTGCATTCGGTTTCACTTGGCCATTCCATTACACCATATCATTCATTAGAGGACCACGATGGTCTTAGGTCTATATTTGTGTGGTGGGTCACACGGTAACATTACATGACATCATGCCTATTCATCATTGGTGTCACGGTGATGCCGGAGTCTTGTTTGTGTTTCGCGATCCATATCGGTTGTTCCACGGCATTATTGAATTATTTGAGGAGTTCCACGAACACTAGATTACTACATGCATAAGGACATTTCACGGCATTACTAAATCACTCAAGGTGGCCCACGAACGCCGAACCCCTATCTGTGTCTTGAGTTACACGTGACTTGTTTGTGACATCATTTCATCTCAAATGCCCTAAAAGCGCCGAAACTCTGTCCATGGGACAGCCCCCATGAGACCATTTCATATCACCTCATTGACCTAAAAAATGTTAAAACTCTGTCTGTATGTCAGTACACGTGCAACCATCTCATGACATCCACTAGGTGCCCTAAAAGCGCCGAAACTCTATTCATGTGACGGCTCACACGTGACCTTCTTGCATTGTCTTTCGCATGGCATTGGGTATTCTTAGAACGTCCAAAGTAAAAAGAATGAAAACATAAATATCATCCTTATTATCATTCTCATTCATGAGACATCATTCAACCATGATCATTTCATGGCCATACCATACACATCACTTAGTACGTTGTGTCTAGAATCATGGCATCCATCCATGGTACTAACTCTATGCTGAATATGTAGTTTGGAGTCGAACTTCATGAATCAGAGTTCAATCAGTCAGTTCAACCAGTCCAATCAGAACCACTAACAGTGGAAGGGGTTAGCATTAGTTCAGCTTTGGAGTCAGAGCAGGAACTTGGTGATCAGTTACCTTCTTTGCCAGTTGACAGTTAGTTTGTGTTAGAAGAAATGGCTCAAGACAGACCTGTGGAAGTGGTTGCTGTGAGTAGACGACCTTTTAGGGTGGAACGCATCAAAGAGAACCGGGGAAAAAAGAGAAGTGTGAATGTTTAATACTTTGATGATCTTATTTAGGAAAACCATTGATTCTTTTTGGAAATCCTTTTGTAGAAAACCTTTTCCCATTTTATTAACTTAAAGACCTCGAAATTAAAATTTCAAGATCAGTGACAGAGTCACCACCCGGATCAGCTCATCCGGGAAATTCCGGTACAGCTTCCTACCGAGCATAGACTACTGTACCTAATCCAGAAATTTAGGGTTCGGGTAACTTACCTATTCAACCTCAAGCTTGTATTCATTTAAAAGTGCATATGATAATATTTTAGTCACTTATTATCTTTCTATACCCAATTTAATCCTTTACTACTAGCCCATGCTCATTCAGATGACGGGAATAAAGTGCATAAGATTAAAGTGTGAAAATATAAACCGTACATCCAAAAATAAACCAAAAAGAAATAAAGGCCTTATTACAACCCATAAAAAGGAAAAAGCTCTCATCCTCAGCATTACAATCGCCTATATACATGAGGATCTAAAAAGTACAATCGCCTAGAATACACGATTAATCTATGAAATACATCCAAAATAAAAATAAAGAAAAATAAAAGCCGCAAAACAAATGGTTAGCACAGATATATGCCAAACACATATAGGACTTATACAAGACAGAATGGGGATTTTAAGAAGTGGGAACATGCATTTAGGGGATAACCGAGAAGTCTGGGCGATTTGCTCGATTAGACCTGGAAAACGGTTTTAGAAACGCCCTGTAGGTTTTGGTGCTTGAAAATGGTTTTGGAAAATGGTTTGGCTCAATTACATGCAAATTTCTTCAGTTTAGTGGGTCGGTTATCCCTGAACTCGGGGTTCCGTTCATGGGGGTTTCTAATTCCAAACATTCATCTATGGTCTGAAAGCGGTAAACATGCCAAAAACAGGTTTGACTCTGAAGACAGCATCATGCGTTGACGTCCGTGCGGGTCATCCCCGTGATTCTGCCTTCTACTCGTCACTATAGTCGTATGACTGTAATGGTTACAGCAGTGCGACTGTAATGAACAGTGCCCGACAGTGGTTTTCTTGGTTTTCTAAAATCACTTGTTTTGATCGATTTTGATGATTTCTAGGGAATCTGGAAATCCGAGAGTCCGTTATCACTGGACCGAGAATCCAGTTAAGGATATAACAACTATGAATTCCAAACATAGAAACCAACAAAACCCTAAATCACACATCCGTATTATTGAAATCCGAAAACCACAACTTTATAGTGTAGAGATGTGATTTGACCGAATTGAATCATGAAAAATCATTTAAAATGGGAAATCGGCTGTATTCGGTCGAATTTGGGCTTTTCAGGCTTCTGCCCAGAAGAATACAGCACGGCTGTGTTCTAGGCAACTATAATCGTGCGACTGTAACTATAGTCGTGCGACTATAATTACAGTCGTGCAGCTGTAGTTGCACAGATCGTCTTCCGGATAAAAAATTTTAAACACAAAATCAATCACAAATCAACATGAAAAAAGTTTTAAGGCCTCTCAGAATTACCTCTTTTGTGTTCCAGTATGTTTGATGACCGGAGTCGGATGTGGACATCGAAATCTGCCTAGAATCTCCAAATGACCCGACATTCTCGAACGTGTGTCTTGGATTGATCTGAACGAACCCAAGAATGGTTTTGATTGAATGATGTCAGATTGGGAATCCTCCACACTACGTGTTCTCCCGTATTCTCTCTGTGTTTTTGGTTTTTTTCTTAGTTTTTCCCTTACTTTTTCTCACTTTCTCTCTCTAAAACTCTCTTTCTCTCTCTAGAATGCTCTCCATCCCTTTCCTGAATTGATTTCCCCCTCTTTTATGTTTTTCTGCCTCTTTTTTTGTCTATTCACTCACTTTAATTCCCTAAAATCAAGCCCAAGATTCCAACCAAAATAGAATTCTTTCCTATTTAGGAATCTGCTGAGTCAAATATGAGAGTCGTATGACTATAATTATAGTCGTGTGACTATAGATTTATAGTCGTGTGACTGTAATTATTATAGTCGTGTGACTGTAGATTATAGTCGTGCCACTCTAGATAGAGCCTGCACGCGCACCTAAGTTTCCTAATCTCTCGAGGGACTCTTTTTAGGTTTTCGGATCAAGGACTCTTCTGAATTTCAGGCCGTTTGAGAACATTTCGGGCATTATTCTGCTCATTCTCAAATCTGACTCACGTTCATCTGTTTAACAGGTAACAAATGGTTTTCATCACAGAGGTCGGGAAAAAACCTTTGCTCACACCTGCTTTTGAAATGAATGCCTTCGTGGATGCCCTATTGAACTCGGACTGGTTCAAGGCTACTTTGAGAAAGCATATGACAGTTGTGATGCCTACTGAAGGGGGTCAGATCGCTTATCCAATCTCAGCTTCGGTCGGAAATGGAGCAAATATAGTCCAAGTGGCGAAGGGAGCCGGAGGAGGCATTCCCGGTAGTAGTAGAGTGGTCATTCCTCATCGGGAAATTGATCGCCAGTCCGCAGAAGACAAAGCTTTTTTGAGGGCGAGGGAGGCTGCAATTGAGTGGCTGAGGAAAAGCGTCTCAAAGAAAAGTTCCCTGATCTTGAAGCTCTGTTGTCGAGGTTGAACGAGATGGTGCATAATAATCCCATCAAATGTGTAGACCCAGCTACTCTGATGGCAGAAGGGGGAGAACCATTGCCAGTAGGCTTTCAGATGCCATACTTACCCCCATACACTGGAAAAGGTCCACCAGAGGCTCACTTGGACAGTTATGTGAGGATTATGTCCAGTCTAGGAATTGGGAAAATCCACCTGCTAAACCTATTCCCGACTACTCTGAGGGATGCTGCTGCTAAGTGATACCTGAAAAATGCCGATTCATACCTGCTCCACATGGGAATAGTTCTTTGAGGCCTTTGTGAAGCAGTATGCTTATAACATTCAGGTGGAAACCACTCTAGAGGATTTGGAAAGGATTCACCAAAAGCCAAATGAATCCTTTTTATCTTACCATAAGAGATGGATGGATGTCCAAGTGCTAGTGGATGGGGCTCCAAAGTTGGAATCCCTTGTTGTAAAGCTAGTTAATGGCAGCTGTAAGCGCCGGAATTTTCTATACTTAAAAAAAAAAAAAAAAAAAAAAAAAAAAAAAAACTCTATGGTCGTACGACTATTTCTACAGTCATACGACTATTTCTACAGTCGTACGACTGTAATTTAAAAATTACAGTCGTACGACTGTAAAATCGGGATTTCAACAGAGGCCCATACCTCTGCAGCAGAAATGGAGGAGAGAGGGGTTGGGCATTAATTGCCCCGGCTCTGCAGCAAGCAACCAGGAAAAAGAGGGTAGAAAAGAAGGAAAAAGAAGGAGAAAGGGGAGAGAGATTTCTGGTGAAAAAAAATTTAGAGAGAGAAAGAGAAGAGAGAAAAAAAAAAGAAAACCACAAAAACTCACTTTCTTCCTCCTTTATTATCCCTAATTTCTCGAAATTAAGGTTCAAATTTGTTAGAAATCCCTAGGTTAATTACTTGACTACAAAACCAAATCAAGAATTCGGACTAAAACAATCAGAATCCTTTGCAATTCGGATTTTGGACAAAAAGCTCCCAACTTTCAAAGGAAAAGGTGCAAATTTGTTGGGATCGGAGCGACGCCAGGGGTCAAAACGACTTGGAACAGCTTCTAAATAGGTAGTCACTTTCTTTCCTTACACTTTTTCCCGCTTTCTGGGTGTTTGAAGTGAATTTTGTGTGTTTCTGCTGCATTTTTCGTATTTCTGTTCCTGGGAATTAAGAACAGTCGTACGACTGTTCTTGTTTTTCATGAACAGTCGTACGACTGTATATACAGTCGTACGACTGTTCTTAATTTCCAGATTTATTTTCTTCAATTTTTGATTTAAAATGATTTTTGGCGAAATTCTGAACCTGAATTGATTACAGTCGCACGACTGTAAACTACAGTCGTACGACTGTAATCCTTATTTCAGAGTCAGAATTTCCGTTTTTATCCGTAAAGATCCCAAAAAAAATTAGAAAACCCCAAAAATCATCAAAATGAATTTTGTTGTGTGCATCACGACCATAGATTCAATTTTTAATAAAATTCCATTTAGAACAATTCAACGACGGAGACCCATTTCTCCTGAAAACCGACCCACTTAAATATATAAAAATGCATGTAAACCGGAAAAATTGTTCTTCGAAAATGATTTTCTCACAAAACCAAAAATACAGGGACGTTTCAAAATGTTTTCCAGGTCTAATCGGGCCGGCTTGCCGAGCCAACCCGGTTACCCCCTATATGCATGCCCCCAATTCTTGATTTCCCAATTCTGTCTATTTGAGTCCTAATTGTGGCGTGCTGTATATATTGTGCTAACCTTCTGTTTTGCAGGTTTTAATTTCTTTTTATTTTTATTTTTATTTTGGATGTAATTTAATAGATTAAATCGTGTATTTAAGCGGTTGTAATTATTTTTAGATTTCCGTGTATTCTAGGCGATTGTATAAGCGAGGTGAGAGTTTTTATTTTTCCATTCGATTTGGTTGTAAGCCAATTAATATTTGTTTCTTTTCTTTATTTTTGTATTAAATATTTTGTGTGCGCGCTGTATGCCTTTTATATTCAATAAAATTGGCTTTAGATTTTGAGATACCATTCGAGAACATTGGCAATATTTATTTTAATTAGACACGAAATAAGGGACTTGTCCGGACCCGAATCTCTGGATAGTGTAGCGGCCGTTCGTCCGGTTCGGCTACATAAGAATTTCCCGGTTGAGCTGAGCCGGGTGGCGACTCTACAACATCCATCGAGACTTAGGTCTCGGTTCTTTTATGCATTAATTCTATTCATTTTCCAAAACGCTGATTTCCATTTATAAAAACCCCATGCGAAGGAGGGATCCGTCCGAAATCGAGGCGCCCCATTCCGAAAGGGAGTCCCGCGTCCCGTCGAAAACGCGTCGTCCGCTCACAGTGGCGACTCTGCTGGGGAATTCTTAAAAAAGTTTTCTTAAAAACTTAAAAGAATTTGACAAGCCCTGAAAAGTGTCTAATTAAAATAACGTGGATGATTCTCTTTTGGTATTTTATTTGCATTTTTAGTTAGCCATCTCTTGCATTAGATTAGGTATCCTTTTATAGCCCGGTGGATTGTTGAAGTGTCGCCTAAGTTCCTCCTGGTCTTAGGGGCACGAATACGAAACACCACTCATAGCCTCGTACGAACCCCTTCGTTCGGACCCTTGAGTGGGGAGAAGTGAGGAGTATATCTTGCTATGAGAACCTTGATGTTATCCCGACTTTGACCGAACCCATATAGGCAGCTCTAGTTGGATTCCCTTAGGATACCAAAATAATTGTGTGAATAGTGATAATAAAATCGCGCCTTCATCACCCCCTGTTGGTGATCGAAGTGAGCCCCACCTAGGACTCGGTTAGAAATTTTTGAGACCGACCACGTTGGAGGAATAAGGTTGGAAGAATTCGTTTTGCTTGCTACGTGTTCTTCACCATTTCGTGACACACCGCCGACGCATGCATAACATACCATAATCACCATTTTCCATACACATGACATACCATACACAAACATCTTTGTGTGATACTAACCCACATTTTTATGCAGCCATTTTGCATTTTATTTCGTATGTAAAACATTAATTCATTCGCTTGTCATCCATACTAACGGTTTCTTTTTCAGCCATGACATTAAACTTGTGTGAATAGCATTTTATTTTGACATAGCATTCATAACATCATTATGTATGTCATGCATCTTAACCCACGTTTTTATGCAGCCATTTGCATATTGTGTGACATGTTCATTCACTACATTTCACTTAAATTAAATTAAATTAAGGGGCATTTCAAAGAACGCCTGTCATGACCATCCCATCCCATTTCACAACATATCGGGTACCCAAAATTACCCGTGTTTTGCCGATGCGCCTGATTGCATTCGGCCATTCCACCAATACCATTTCATTCAATAAAAGCCACAACGGCCTTAGGCCCATTTTCGTGTAATAATTTACACAATGCATTTCATGACATCATACCCATCCATCATAAACATCATATAACATTGTGGTCCACATCCGACCACTTCATGACATTAATTCACCATTCAAGGTTCTCCCCCGAGTGCCCGATTAGTATGCATATAGGCCCATAACATCACCGAATCATGAAAGGCGTTCCTCGAATTCCGAATCCTTATCCGTGTTCCTGTTGCACGTGACTTTCTCACAACATCATTCCATATCATATGCTCAAAAGCATCAAGATCTTGTCTGTGGGCCCGGCCCATGCGACCATTTCATACCATCTCATAGACCTATAAAGCGTCAAAACTATGTCCGTGTGCCGGTATACACGCGACCACTTCACGAATTCATTAGGTGCCCCAAAGGCGCTGAAGTTCTGTCCGTGTGACGGCCCACACGTGACATTTTTGCATAAACATTGGGTGTTCTTGGAATGCCTCGAAAAAAATATATATAATAATAAAAGGGAACCATTCATATCATCATTCCATACATAATTCCACTTCATGCATCTCAAGCATGTTCAATGCCTTAATTTTCATGTCATATCACGTCATTTATTCACGACCCTAATATCTCCTACCTACTCCCAAGCAGAATACACTGGAGCGACCTTGGACAAGATCCCAAGCTTCAAGGGCAGCTAGGAGACAGAGGGTAGTCGAGAGTGACAGTGATTCTGAGCCTGGGGAAGGAGTGAATATGGCAGAACAGACACCGAGCATGGCTGATGTTTTGAGAGATTTCTTCAGGTCGCAGGATTTCCGCGACATGTTAAAGGAAGAAATGAGGGCTGTGGTTAGAGAAGCTGGTGAGACCGGTGGTAGTGGGGCCGGAAAGGAAAAAGAAGCTGAGTCATCCCAACACGGTGGGGACGCTTCGGCTAGTCTTGAAAAGCTGCAGGAGATAGAGGCGGCTATGGAACAGAGGATGAAAGCCAAGTGTTCTGAATTAGACGAGGTCATGGCCCAGTTGAAGAAGGGGGCCGGGATCAGTGCTGAATCCAAGAAGGGGGTGAACGTTGATGCCATGATCAGTAGGGGCATCGAGACATTTCCTATCGGCTTCCAAGTGCCGAAAGTCCCCACTTACAAAGGAATGGGCTCGCCGGAGGCCCATGTGAATTTATATGCCCGGGTTATGCTAACAGCAGGCGCTACAAAGCAACAATTAATTAATCTTTTCCCCACCACACTGGAGGGAGGTGCTTTGGGATGGTATAACTCACTGTCAGAGGAGGAGCAATCTGATTGGGAAATTTTGTCTGCTGCCTTCATCAAATACTACAGCTTCAACACCAAGATCCAGGTGAAGCTGTATGATTTGGAGAGGGTGAAGCAGAAATTCAACGAGCCCTTTGATGAATACTACCAGAGGTGGATGAACAAGATGATCCTCCTAAAGAACCGCCCTGATGAAGACGAGCTTATACAGAAGCTCATTGATGGCAGCAAAGATATCTTCAAGAACAACATGAAATTCCGCTCCTTCAAGGAGCTTAGTGAGGTCTATAGCATGGCCATGAAGATAGAAAGGGATGAAGAGGAGAAGCCAGCTGGTCAGAAAGGGGGAAGAAGTACAGGGTACAGTTCAGGGTATAGATCAACCGCAGCAGTTGGGTCTGGCAGTGGTTCTGGTTCAGGTTCTAGTGGCAAACAGGGGCAGTCGTCAGAGGTGAAGCAGGTCGAAGTGGCTACTGTGAATCAGCAACAAAGCAACCAGAACAGAGGTCCTGGAGGACAAGGCATATCGCCTTGGACTCTTACTTTAGCAAAGATATTCGCCAAGTGTAGGAATGGCGGCCTACTGCAATCCTTAAAGCCATTTGAGAAGCCATCTGAAGCGGATAAGGACAACTTCTGCACTTATCATGTGGTGACAGGCCACCGAACCAACAACTGCTACAAGCTAAGGGATGCTATCCGGAAGCTTATTGACGAGGGAAAGCTGCAAGAGCCAGCCAAACCCAGCACTAAAACCAACCCCCTGCCGGCCTTTGAGAAGCGGGTTAATATGGTTCAGTCGGGGTTGCCGGCTAACTTTATATTTGCCCAAGTTCTGCAAGCAAATCCTACGATTCAAGCAGTAGCGGTAGGGGAACCCGAAGTGGAGCCTGAATGTGAGGAAAAGGAGGGGTGTAAGGAGATCAAGCCCATAAGTCTGGATGATCTTGACTCCGAAGATGAGTACGAAGAATTTGACAGAAGAGAAGCTGTTAAACTTCCAGCTGTTGAGAAGCTAAAGATTCAAGAAGTGCAGCACGTGACCCGAAGTGGAAGGGTGTATCAGCCGGCAGATCAGACAAAAGATAAGGCACCTATGAATGGGTCGGGCAGTACTTCGGCACCGGAAAGAGTCGAGAAAGAGGACTTGGTCATTTCCCAACTGAAGAAGACCCCTGCACAAGCTAGTTTGTGGCATTTGCTTATGACCTCCAAAGAGCATAGGGAGGCTTTAGTGAAAAAGCTATCAGAGATTGAAGTCTCCCCTATAGCTTCACCAGAGGCTATGTGCTGTTTACTAGACAAAGTCCATGCTGGAGCTCCTAATATTGTTTTCTCTGAGAAAGACCTACCAGCAGAAGGAAAGGCTCACAACAAGGCTCTTTACATTAGGGCCAACATCATGGATAAGGTGATGCCGTGCGTTATGGTGGATGACGGCTCAGCTCTGAATATTTGCCCACTGAAAATGCTACCGTTTTTAGGCATGAATGAAGAAGTGTTGAAGAGGTCCTCGACAGTCATTCGGGCGTATGATGATTCTAAAAGAACAGTGATAGGGACCTTCGAAACAGAAGTGGAGGTTGGGCCCATTAAGTCTATGGTTGTCTTCACAGTGATCGATATCCCGGTCACATTCTCCCTATTGCTTGGAAGGCCCTGGTTCCATCCTTTGGGAGGTGTTCCTTCCACTTTGCATCAGAAGATTAAATTCTCTGTGAATGACAGAATTGTGACTGTTGAGGCAGACGCCCAGTCGATGGTAGCTGCAGTGGATGAAGGAGTGGTTCCTTTTGGTGGATTCCATATTGCTGTCATTAAGGAGGAGGAAACTACAGATGCCCCTATGGTCCTTTATGAGAACTACATGCCAGAGTGGCTATCCCGATATCTATACAAGCTGAACTTTGTCCCGGGAATAGGACTCGGGATTAATTTGCAAGGTGTGCCAGAATTCAAGATCGACTCGGGGAAGTTAAAGCAGTACGGCCTTGGTTATGTAGAGGGGTCATCCGAGCAGAAGAATCTGAAAAAGGGCAAGAATGGTAAGGTCATGATGAAGCCATTTCTGAAGGCAGGAGAAAGCCTTTACAAGGGTCAAGCTGAACCGGTGCTGGTTGGGAATGTCGAGCACCCTGGCTTTGAGATCTTTGCGGATGTTGTGGATTTTGAGAAAAGCCAGGGAGAGCCAGTAGCCCCTGTAATGGGAGAAAAAGCAACTGCTGAATCTGAAATTTTGAAAGGAGAACCATCTGAGGTGATAGCAGAAACCATAGAGGTGGCCGAGGAAGAAGGTAAGGAGACCTATGCTGAAACTACAGAAGTGATCACGGGAGCTTTGACTGCTGCATTAACCAAAGCTTTTGGGAAATCCAAGCAAGGATTTGATGAAGAACTCATGGCCAAAGTGAACTTAGATTCTGTGGTTGCTGAAATCGCCAAGATTATGGAGAAAGCTAAGGCACCGGTGACCGAAGAAGAAGCAGAGAAAGCTGCAGTCCCAGATGATGCTCTGGAAGGGAAGATGGAAGCTGAGGAAGAACAAGGCCCTCCGCCTGTGGAGGATGAAAATGATTTTGTTGTATCTATTTCTTCCATTTTCAATGTAACTGATGTACTTTATGATAAGTTCAATGCAATGAAATCCCAGTTTGCTTACTTGTGTGATGTTTATCCTGATAATTCTGTGCATGCATTCGAATCACCATCAAGCATATTTAGCATACATGACACTGCATTGCATGAAATCAATATAAGTACAGATGAAAACCCTAAAATGGTACTCATTTCACACGAGCTAAAATCCGAGGAAGAAAGAGAATTAATAAGAATACTCCAAAAACATGTTAAAGCTTTCGCCTGGTCGTATGAAGACATGCCGGGTGTAGATACAGAAATAGCAGTGCACAAAATCCCAACGGACCCCAAGTTCAGACCGGTAAAGCAGAAGTTGAGAAGACTAAGGCCGGAATGGGCTACACTGGTGAAGGAAGAAGTGGCCAAACAGATAGATGCCAGGTTTCTCGAAGTGGTGGAGTATACGGAATGGCTAGCCAACATTGTCCCCGTACCTAAAAAGGATGGAAGGGTCAGAGTATGTGTCGATTACAGGGACTTGAACAAGGCCTGCCCTAAAGATAATTTCCCACTGCCACATATTGACGTCCTAGTTGATAGCGCAGCAAAAGCAGCAATGTACTCCTTCATGGATGGTTTTTCAGGGTATAACCAGATTCTGATGGATGTGATCGACAAGGTGAAAACATCGTTCATCACCGAATGGGGTACTTTCTGCTATAGAGTGATGCCTTTTGGATTAAAGAACGCTGGTGCCACTTATCAGAGGGCTGTCACAACTCTGTTGCATGATATGATCCATAAAGAAGTTGAAGTGTATGTCGATGATATGCTTGTTAAATCAGCAACCCGGGAGGAACACCCGGTTATCCTGGATAGATTTCTAACACGCATTGGAGAGTACAACTTGCGACTTAACCCCAAGAAGTGCATATTCGGGGTCACATCAGGGAAGCTGTTGGGCCATGTAGTCAGCCAGAGGGGAATAGAAATGGACCCAGATAAAATCAAAGCCATCCAAGATATGCCGGCTCCAAAGACTGAAAAGGAGGTCAGATCATTCCTGGGTTCTTTGCAGTATGTCAGCCGCTTCATAGCCAAGCTAACTTCCACTTGTGAGCCAATCTTCAAGCTATTAAAGAAAGATCAGCCGGTTGTGTGGAATGACAAGTGTCAGCTAGCCTTCGAGAAGATCAAGGCCTACCTGGTAAAGCCACCAGTGTTGAGTCCTCCAATTCCAGGGAAGCCTCTGATTTTGTATTTGGCAGTTGAAGAATCATCCATAGGGGCAATGCTTGCACAAGAACAAGATGGCAAGAAGGAGTATCCCATCTACTACCTCAGCAAAAAGTTGTTGGAGTACGAAACCAAATACACACTAGTGGAGAAGACATGTGTGGCGATGATTTGGTTGACCAAGAAGCTGCGCCACTATTTCCAATCATACAAGATACAAGCCGTGGCTAAGGTGGATCCAATGAAGTACCTCTATGAAGCACCAGCATTGGTTGGGAAGTTGTCCAGGTGGTTGTTACTTTTGTCTGAATTCGACATCGAGTACATCATGAAGAAAACCATTAAAGGGCGAGCCGTGGCAGAGTTTCTGGCAAACCAGCCCCTAGAATCAGATTACACAGAGAACCTGGAATTCCTTGACGAGCAGCTAGCCGTGGTGGAAGTAAAAAGATGGGTCATGTGCTTCGATGGTGCAGTGAATAGAAAGGGCGCTGGAATTGGAGTACTTATAGCAACGCCAGATAGTGAGGTCATTCCCTTATCCAAGAGGTTGAATTTTCCCATAACCAATAACGGGGCAGAGTATGAAGCATGCCTATTTGGGATGGAAGCTTTGCTAACACTAGGGGCAAATGACGTCCTGATTGTTGGAGACTCACTTCTAGTGGTGAGGCAAGCTCAGGGTGAGTGGGAGCTAAAAGAAGAAGCCTTACGGCCTTATTTGGAGCTGCTACAGTTCAGAAAGGGTTTATTCGGCCAGTGTGAATTCAGACATGTCCCCAGGGATGAGAATAAGATGGCTGATGCATTAGCAACTTTGTCTTCCATGTGGGAAAATCCAGAAGAGACACAAGCTCAACCACTGATCATAGCCACTTCCAGGCACCCTTGCTTCGAAGAGCATGAAGTAATGGAATTATCAGCCGAAGAAAAGCCATGGTTCTTTGACATTTATCGGTATGTTAAGGAGGGAAAGTACCCAGAAGAGGCCAGTGCTACTGATAAGTTGACACTGAGAAAATTGGCTAGCCAGTTCAGAATTTTCGAGGACAAATTATACAAAAGAACAACACATGGAGTCCTTTTGAGGTGTCTAACAGAACAAGAAGCAGAAGATACGATGCAGCAGGTACATGCAGGATCTTGTGGGCCACATATGAATGGACTTGCCATGGCTAGGAAAATCATGAGACAAGGCTACTTCTGGATGACAATGCAAGCAGATTGTATAAGAAAAGTGAAGAGATGTCATGAATGTCAGATCTATGCAGACATTAGTCATCTTACTCCACTTGAACTTCAGAATCTAGCGTCTCCTTGGCCATTTTCAGCATGGGGGATAGACATGATTGGTGAAATTCATCCAGCTGCATCTAATGGGCATAGATTCATAGTGGTGGCAGTTGATTACTTCTCCAAATGGGTCGAAGCGGAATCCTTCACTAATGTTACAGCCAAGCACATGGTCAAGTTCATCCAGAAGAACATCTTCACTCGGTATGGGATTCCTCACCACATAGTAACTGATAATGGAGTACAGTTTCAAGGGGCAACAGCTGAGCTATTTGCAGAGCATGGAATTGAACATCATAAGTCTTCTCCATACAGGCCTCAGGCTAATGGTGCAGTAGAAGCAGCTAACAAGGCAATAAAGAAAATCTTATCAAAGATGGTAACCACTTACAGGGATTGGGCTGATAAACTGCCTTATGCTCTCTGGGGTTACAGAACCAGTGTCAGAACGCCGACAGGAGAAACTCCTTATGCCTTGGTATATGGAATGGAAGCAGTGTTACCAGTGGAGATAGAGCTCAAGTCACTTAGAGTTGCCCTGGAAGCTCAATTACCAGAGACTGAATGGGTTCAAGCCAGGTATGAACAGTTGGCAGCATTAGATGAAAGGCGACTAAAAGCACTAGATCACTTGCAAATCTATCAGCGCAGAATGGCTAGAGCTTATAATCGAAATGTGAAGTACTCCAAGCGGCAGTTGAAAGCAGGAGATTTGGTTCTAAAGCAACTAAAGCCTTCAAATGTTGATGTTAGGGGCAAGTTCAGACCTAACTGGGAAGGACCCTATGTGGTGAAGAAGGTGTTATCAAAAGGCGCTGTCAGCATCATGGACATGGACGGGAATGAGTTCACCAATCCGATCAACCAAGACAGGCTAAAGCTTTATCATGTATAAAAAAAAAAAAAAAAAAGAGAGGTCTGCTAGACTGAAAACTCGAAAAGAGCGGTCTAGGCAAAAGTTAAGACACGAGAGAAAATAATCAGTCGGAAAATCTGAAAAGGACGACTGGTGACGGATTCTGGCTTAATGTGAAATGTGTATCATTTAGGAACCAACTTGTTTCAAATGTACTCATTTTGACTTCATCAATAAAGTGGAGTGTTTGTTAAATATATTTGCATGGTTGTGACAAATGCACAAACAAAGTTGTCTTGCATAAACACACATTCAAAGAAAGCACTTTGCATTCAACTGATCAATATCATCGCATTATTTGACAAATGAAAAGGTATCAAATACATGCAACTTAAAATCTCTCATTGTCCTCTAAAATCCAGTTCATCTTCCCGGACCAGTAGTAAAGGGTCACAACATCATTTTAGTCAGATCTTAAAAAAAAAAAAAAAAAAAAAAAAAAAAAGCTCGCTGAGGTGAAAACCGAAAAGGCGCCTCAGGTAAAAATTAGAGCGGCCCGCTAAGCTGAAAACCCATATTGGGCAGTTTAGGCAAAAGTTAGGGCATACGAAAAGCTCGCTAAGGTGAAAACCGAAAAGGCGCCTTAGGCAAAAGTTAGAGCGGCTCGCTGGGCTGAAAACCTGATTTGGGCAACCCAGGCAAAAATTAGAGCTAAAAAAAAAAAAAAAAAAAAAAAAACAAAATATCCTCTGTATCCCCCGCAGAATTCGTCACATCACTCCCCAGCAGAGTTTCCCATACTATTCCCCAGCGGAGTCTACATAAAGAACGCCATCAATTACTTCCCCGCAAAGTCGCCATGTTACTCCTCAGTGCAGTCTACACAAAGAACACCACAATTGTTTCCCCAGTCAAGCTGTCACGCTCTTCCCTAGCGGAATCTCTACAAGGAATACTATGATCATTCCCCCAGCAGTCACCTCGCTTCTTTGATAATCATCAAACAATGCCCCAAGAAAAGCAAAACCAACCAGGGGCACAACATATCTCCCCAGCAGAGGACAGAAACATCCAATAACAGAAAATACATACATGTACATATACATCAACATGCATCCATACATTGCATATATCAATTACTTATCCCCGGCTAGTTTTCATTCTTGATCGAAGGGGCAAAAATTTTTGCTTGAAAATCTCTCGATCAAGGAATGAAGACTTGCCATTTTAAGTGCAGGAATTCATCCCCAGCTCAATATCCTCAACTCTCTCCAGTAGATCCGCCTTGAGTGATGTAAACTCGGTATCGGCCCAGGTCCGCTCCATTATCTCAACTTCCTCCAGCGAGTCCGCCTCGAGTAATGTAAACTCGGTATCGGCCCAGATCCGCTCCATCATCTAAGCTCCCCAGCAGAGCCCGCCTCGAGTAATGTAAACTCGGTATCGGCCCAGATCCGCTCCATCATCTAAGCTCCCCAGCAGAGCCCGCCTCGAGTAATGTAAACTCGGTATCGGCCCAGATCCGCTCCATCATCTAAGCTCCCCAGCAGATCCGCCTCGAGTAATGTAAACTCGATATCGGCCCAGATCAGCTTCGTCTATCTCCCCAGTAAAGTTCGCCTCGGGTAACATAGACCTGATATCGGCTAATCTCTTCATCAACTTTGCCTCGGGTAGCCTAGACCTGATATCGGCTTAATTCATCCCCAGTATCGCCTCGGGTGACCTAAACCCGGTATCGGCCTATCTCATCATAAGATTCAGTCCAGCATTCGCGGCGCTTTGATTCACGCTCTCAAATTCATCATCACAGGTATTATGGACCTGGAGCTAGATGTCGAATTTGATCACGCGAGGGGCAGCTGTAAGCGCCGGAATTTTCTATACTTAAAAAAAAAAAAAAAAAAAACTCTATGGTCGTACGACTGTAATTTAAAAATTACAGTCGTACGACTGTAAAATCGGGATTTCAACAGAGGCCCATACCTCTGCAGCAGAAATGGAGGAGAGAGGGGTTGGGCATTAATTGCCCCGGCTCTGCAGCAAGCAACCAGGAAAAAGAGGGTAGAAAAGAAGGAAAAGGAAGGAGAAAGGGGAGAGAGATTTCTGGTGAAAAAAAATTTAGAGAGAGAAAGAGAAGAGAGAAAAAAAAAAGAAAACCACAAAAACTCACTTTCTTCCTCCTTTATTATCCCTAATTTCTCGAAATTAAGGTTCAAATTTGTTAGAAATCCCTAGGTTAATTACTTGACTACAAAACCAAATCAAGAATTCGGACTAAAACAATCAGAATCCTTTGCAATTCGGATTTTGGACAAAAAGCTCCCAACTTTCAAAGGAAAAGGTGCAAATTTGTTGGGATCGGAGCGACGCCAGGGGTCAAAACGACTTGGAACAGCTTCTAAATAGGTAGTCACTTTCTTTCCTTACACTTTTTCCCGCTTTCTGGGTGTTTGAAGTGAATTTTGTGTGTTTCTGCTGCATTTTTCGTATTTCTGTTCCTGGGAATTAAGAACAGTCGTACGACTGTTCTTGTTTTTCATGAACAGTCGTACGACTGTATATACAGTCGTACGACTGTTCTTAATTTCCAGATTTATTTTCTTCAATTTTTGATTTAAAATGATTTTTGGCGAAATTCTGAACCTGAATTGATTACAGTCGCACGACTGTAAACTACAGTCGTACGACTGTAATCCTTATTTCAGAGTCAGAATTTCCGTTTTTATCCGTAAAAATCCCAAAAAAAATTAGAAAACCCCAAAAATCATCAAAATAAATTTTGTTGTGTGCATCACGACCATAGATTCAATTTTTAATAAAATTCCATTTAGAACAATTCAACGACGGAGACCCATTTCTCCTGAAAACCGACCCACTTAAATATATAAAAATGCATGTAAACCGGAAAAATTGTTCTTCGAAAATGATTTTCTCACAAAACCAAAAATACAGGGACGTTTCAAAATGTTTTCCAGGTCTAATCGGGCCGGCTTGCCGAGCCAACCCGGTTACCCCCTATATGCATGCCCCCAATTCTTGATTTCCCAATTCTGTCTATTTGAGTCCTAATTGTGGCGTGCTGTATATATTGTGCTAACCTTCTGTTTTGCAGGTTTTAATTTATTTTTATTTTTATTTTTATTTTGGATGTAATTTAATAGATTAAATCGTATATTTAGGCGGTTGTAATTATTTTTAGATTTCCGTGTATTCTAGGCGATTGTATAAGCGAGGTGAGAGTTTTTATTTTTCCATTCGATTTGGCTGTAAGCCAATTAATATTTGTTTCTTTTCTTTATTTTTGTATTAAATATTTTGTGTGCGCGCTGTATGCCTTTTATATTCAATAAAATTGGCTTTAGATTTTGAGATACCATTCGAGAACATTGGCAATATTTATTTTAATTAGACACGAAATAAGGGACTTGTCCGGACCCGAATCTCTGGATAGTGTAGCGGCCGTTCGTCCGGTTCGGCTACATAAGAATTTCCCGGTTGAGCTGAGCCGGGTGGCGACTCTACAACATCCACCGAGACTTAGGTCTCGGTTCTTTTATGCATTAATTCTATTCATTTTCCAAAACGCTGATTTCCATTTATAAAAACCCCATGCGAAGGAGGGATCCGTCCGAAATCGAGGCGCCCCATTCCAAAAGGGAGTCCCGCGTCCCGTCGAACACGCGTCGTCCGCTCACAGCAGCTTGCCCCTCTATAAAGAGAAAATGAAGCTTAAACGGTTCCACTCCTTTGATGATGTTGTTGAGTTTGCTAAACGTATCGAAAGGTATGAAGAGGAAGATCAGAGGAACAAACAGAGCCCAGGCACTTACCGAGGCAATTGGGGGTATTCACAAGGTTATAAGAGCGGTAGTTCCACAAATTCACTGCCCGGGTCTAGTTCGAGAACGGCACAGGTACAAGAAGCAGATATGGCTGCGGTAGCCCAAGGCAGATAATCAGTAATCCCTCAGAGGCTCACTAACCCATGGGTAGAGCCTTTACCTTGCATTTTTGCCAAGTGTAGGAAAGCTGGTTTACTTTAGAGTTTAAAGCCATATGTCCCTCAGTCCGAGTCAGAAAAAGACAACTTTTGTGCTTACCATGTGACAATGGGTCATCGCACAGTCAAATGCACCAGTTTGATAATGGCCATTCAGTGGCTAATTACTGATGGGAAAATTGTAGAACCTCCTTTAAAGCCTAGTGTTCAGAAGAATCCTTTGCCTAATTTTGGGGGTCAGGTCAACATGGTGCAGTCAAGAATGCCGTCCAATTATATGTTCATTTAGATTACCAAGGTTAATCTGAGTGTGTAAGTGGTTATAGCCGAAGAAGATGAGAAGTTGGAAGAAGCCGAAGGGCAGACATCTGTAGTGAGGAATGAACAGGGGCCGGTTGATCTTGCCGATATTGAATTGGATGAAGATAAAGATGACTTCAAAGTGGAAGAACCTAAGCCGATTTATCCGGTTGAGACAAGAAGGGGAATGGTAATTACGAAAGACGGTCCCGTTATGCACATTACCAAAAGTGGTAGGGTTTATCTACCCACTAACGTTGCACCTTAAGCGCCACCAAGAAGAAGTAATCCACTTACGGGCACTGATACTATGACTCTCCCCACAAGAAACAGAGAAGGGGATGTTGTGGTTGAGCAATTGAAAAGAACGCCAGCCCGAGCAAGCATTTGGCATCTCCTCATGGAATCTAAGAAGCACCGTGAGGCAGTAGTAAAATAGCTGAGGGAGATGGAAGCCACTCCCACAATGTTCCCTGATGAAGTATGTGCTATGATAAGGGGATTGACCTAAAAGCTAACTGGGCACCAGAAATTAGCTTTGGAGTGTCTGACTTGCCACCGGAGGGCGTGAACCACAATCGGGCTCTGTACTTAAAGGTGGAAATTATGGACAGGGTGATGCCTTGTGTGATGGTCGATGATGGCTCAGCCCTGAACATTTGTCCTTCTAAGGTTCTTCCGTATTTGGGTATTAGCATAGAAGCACTTTACCGGTCTAACACAGTGATTAGGGCACATGATGACAGTAAAAGGACTGTAATCGAGACATTTGAAGTTGACGTGAGTGTTGGGGAGATCAAGTCCGAAGTACTATTCACAGTGTAAGCACCGGAATTTGCTAGTCTTAAAAAAAAATTTGTGCCACGCGATTGTAATTACAGTCGTGTGGCTGTTTTTATAGTCGTACGACTGTAATAAAAAATTACAGTCGTATGACTGTAAAATCGTAGCAGGTAGCAGAAGCCCATATCTTAAGAATAAAAAATGGGGTGATTTGAAAGGGGCAATTAATGCCCGGTTTTCTCAGCAAGGAAGGAAGATAAAAGAGAAGAAGGGAAAGAGAGAAGGGGACTTTTTGGACAGATTTTGAAAATTGAAAGAGAAGAGAAGGAAAAAGGAGAGAAAAAGAAAACTGAGCCAACAAAAACACCATCTTTTTCTGTTCTTTTTTCTTTTAATTCTAGTGTCATAAAATTTAAACTTGATAGGAATCATAGGTTAATAACATGACACTCCAAATTTAATCAATCATAGATCTTGACTCACCAAAATCCGTGACTTTTTTGGAGATTTGTGAACTTGTCTTGAAACTTAGACACACAAAGGAAAAGGAGCAATCCGGAGCCGATTGAGGTGTTTCCAGCGGTCAAATCGACGGCGGATCAGAACTACACGGGTAACTACACTTAAAACCTTCGTTTTGCTTTGCTTTCTGGGTGTTTTAGCTCAATTTCGTGCACAAAAATCCACATTTTCGGGCTGCTGTTTCTAGAAAATAAGAACAGTCGTACGACTGTTCTTGTAGCTACGAATGGTCGCACGACTGTAATTATTGTTGTGCGACCATAGCTACAGTCGTACTACAGTTTTTAAATTTCCCTTTCTATTATCTTTCAGTGAACAAATTTTGGCGATTTTCTGTAATTGGGAGAGTTACATTCGCATGATTTTCGTCCAGTAGCAAAATGTCCAGAAAAATCTATAAAAAATCAGAAAATTATAAAAATTCAGAAAAATCAGAAAATCATCAAAAATGAATTTTTTTGTGTGCCATTCATGACCTTAGATTTAATTTTTGAAGTTATTGCATTTGGAACAATGCAACAACGGAGACCCGAATCTCCTGAAATCCGATCCACCTCACATGCTAAATAAAAGTAAACCGGAAAAAGAAAATGTTTTCAAAATGTGTTTTCTCATAAAAAAAAAAATACAGGGACGTTTCAAAACCGTTTTTCAGGTCTAGTCAGGCGAACTAGCCGAGTTCACCCAACTGCCCCCCCTAAATGCATGTCCCTAACCTCTAATTTCCCAATTCTATCCTATTTGAGTCCTATTTGTGGTGTGCTATAAATTGTGTTAACCGTCTGTTTCGCAGCTTTTAGTTTCCTTTTATTTTCATTTTTAATATAATTAATAGTTTGATTCGTGTATTTTAGGCGATTGTAATTTTCTAGATCATCGTGTATTTTAGGCGCTTGTAATGTGAGGACGAGAATTTTTATTTTTATTCGATTGGGTTGTAATAATTAATAAATTTACTGCTTTATTTTTATTCGTGTGTACGCTGCATGTTTATGTCAATAAAATCCATCTTAGAAATTTAAAATATCATCAATGAACATTGGCCGAATTTATTTTGATTGGACATGAAATAAGGGACTTGTCCGGACCTAAATCTCTGGAAAGTGTAGCAGCCTTCGTCTGGTTCAACTACACTGTAATTTCTTAGTTGAGCTGAGCCGGGTGGCAACTCCTACACTCTCTATCGAGACTTGGGTCTCGATTCTTTTACGAAATAATTTAATTTTCCAAAACCGAATTTCCATTCATAAAAACCCCATGCGAGGGAGGTTTGTCCAATATCGAGTCTCCCTTCCGAGAGATAAAAAACATCGTCCGCTTACACACAGTTATTGATATCCCTGTCACATTCTCTCTACTTCTCGGTAGGGGTGAGCAAAACCAAACTGCGAACCAAAAACGAACCGAACCGAGACTGAAAAGCCGAACCGAACCAAATTCTATTTGGTTTGGTTTTGGTTATATAAAATATAATAATTTGGTTTTTGGTTCGGTTTTTGGTTTTTATTGAAAAAACCGAACCAAACCAAACCGAACTATAATAGGAAAAAATATTTTTAAAAATATGTATATGTATATAAATAAATTTTATTTGGCATATTATATATTTATATTATTATATAGTTTGTATTTATGAGACTTTAGTAATATACATGTAATATAAATCCTTTTTAAGCAATACTTTACATGTAATTTATAAAAAATAATGATAATAAAAATTAAAAAATTGAATTTTTTGTTGATTAGGTTTTAACCGAACCAAACCGTAACCAAATTGAACCGGTTCGGTTTGACCCCGAACCATATACATTTTGGTTTGGTTTTAGTTTCTATTTTTCTTCTACTTTGGTTTTCGGTTCGGTTTGGTTTTTGAACCGAACCATGTTTTGCTCACCCTTACTTCTCGGGAGACCATGGTTCCATGCCTTAGGAGGAGTGCCATCAACTCTGCATCAGAAGGTGAAATTCTTGAAAGGAGGGAGGGTAGTAACAGTTGAAGCTGATAAGCTGTCCGTTGTAGCTACTTTGAATGTCGTGAAGCAGCTAATAACAGGATTTAAGGTAGCAGGGGTTTAAGATGAGAGCAAGAATGAGCCAAAATTCCCAGAATGGATCCACAAGTATTTTGCTAAGCAAAAATTTGAACCAGGTAAGGGATTAGGGGCAAAACAACAAGGCATCCCCAAGTTCAATATTAAGGCTAGTAAGTACCGTCAGCATAGGCTCGGTTACCGTGAGGAAAGGAATAAACCAAGTAAGAAGTATGTGAATCTGGTTGACACTTTCGTGCGTGCATCCAAAGAAGTATACAGAGGGACTCCTGAGCCAGTGATAGTTAAGGGAGGTCAGCTCCTAGGATTTGAGATCTTCTCTGATGTTGTTGACTTCGATAAGTATGTAGTTGAGCCTATCCTGAACATGCTGCGTACTAGAACTGAAGCTAAAGGGGAGATGGTTCTGAGTAATCAAAAGAAGGCAGTTGATCAGGTCAGAATTGAATTCGGGAAAAAAGGTGAGTCAACTGAGAAGGCAAATCCAGAAAAGACGAAAGTTGAAGCAGCTATTGAAGCCATCACTAAGGCACTGATGCAAAAGCATACTCAAACGCTTCTAAAATATAAATAAATCAATACCAAAAATCATTGCATCTCAAAGCACGGTTTTAGCATTTTTCATCAGCAAAACCCTATAGAAAGTAGCAAGCCATTAAGTGTAGGAAATTTAATACATTAGAAACCAACATCATACACTCAAATATATATCCTAAGGATCAACTTCAAGGGCGAACCATGTAGGGATGACAACAAACCAGCACATTGAAGCAATATGCAATACATTGCGTGGAAAACCCTGCATTCCACGTCTTTTCATTACCAAGCTAGTGCGTGGAAAACAATGCATTCCGCGACTCAATTAAGTCATACGCATGTGTTGAGCTATCTATCATATTTTTCACATTATAATTCGAATACCCTTCATCAAGGGTATGATCTCATAGGCTCATAAATTGGGAGTATAAATGCTATATCATCAGCTCATAAAACAGAAATCTTTAAGTAACATGTACAAAAACATAAAATACCATGAATTGTTCCTAACTTTTATATTCAAAATATAATTCATAATAAATCATTCATTTGTCACTTGAGGAAATATATATATATATATATATATAATTATAATTGAAAATAGTATTGCTATATAATTATCCACTCACTTGGTTACCAAAAAGATTTCCCCTTTGTTTGCTTATACACCCTAACGTGTTTCCTCGAGTGCTATCTCTTCACCTAACATAATTATAATGAAATTAGGATACACTACAAATTAGCCTAATATGCTACAAGAATGCTAAAATGCATAAATATGTAGCTAATTTTCCTTACCGAATATTATAATTTCCAAAGTAATTTCTATTCATAACGTAGTGCATACTTTCCTTCCTTTTATTTCCTCCAAAGCTTTTATCTAACAAAATCCTACAACCCATTTATATCTAAAATTAATCAATATATCAATCTACTGCTAATACCCAAAAATAAAACACTTCCATATCAACAGTATACGACCACCACAAAATATAAAAAAATTTACTCATTTATGAAATCTTTACTTTCCATCAAGAATTAAACCATAAACTTGCTAATTTCATAATAATTAATCCATTGAGATTTTGACCAAACTCTAAGATTTAAACTTGTCAACAATAATATTTAGAACATTCTGAAAAGTTCTTAGGCCGAAGATACCCTGTTGGAGTGCCATCGCCGGTCACCGAAGAGTCGCAGGCGTCGATCCATTGACTGCTAAAAATTCACACCAACGACAGAAGTCCGATGGTGGTGTCTCGTGTCCTAGCTCCTCACCAATCGCTCCAATTGAAGACCAAAAGCTTATGAATTTACCCTAAAACTTGAGATTCACCCTTTAATCTCTCAAATTGATGATTGAATCTGTTTAATTAGGGAAAATTTAGTTGCAATTTGGTGAAAAATACCATAATTGAGAAGGAATATGTAGTTGGTTAGTGTGGTGGGTTTAAGGGAAAAGAAAAAAAAAGGAAATGAAGAGAAGAGAGGGAGAAACACGAAGAAAAAGAAAAAAGGAGAGGGAGAGATGGGACTGATCCCAATTTCTCCTTTTTTTTTAATATAATATAATAACTATTATTTATAATACACACACACACACACACACACACACACACACACACATACATACATACATATAATAGGGTATTACAGTTGAATACTTGTTAGATTCCAAAAGAAAACCATAAAGAAAAAACAAGAGAGCAAAATCTCACAGCATCTTCATCACAGTCCCAAGGTCTCTCCGAAAACAATCCTCCTTAACATCAAAATATTTTTTTAGCAAACCAACTGCTATCCAACCCTCTTTCAGAAATTTCTTCATTCCCTACACAATTTAAACCAGTAACTAGAGCAAATTCTCCAGCCAAAATCTTAAAGAAATATTCCCAAACCTAAACAAAAGAAAATCAAGTTCTTTATTACTTATATCCAACTTCTCCACCAAGCAATTCAAAAATTGTGGTTGTACACACAAACCAGGTGCCAACTCACAAAAATTAAACAAATACCCAAAACAACTCTTCTTGAACAACTCCATCTGATTACTATTCAACGAAGATTCAATAGTTTCCATAGTTTCAAACCTTAATTTATTACCTACCCTAACACTGTTACCCTTCGTATCCAAACAATCAACCTCACTTCTCTTTCTTTTAGATGACTTTATCATTCGATTAGTCATAGTAACCCCTTGAGTAGACACATCCACAACAGATGTAGGAGGCGAAGTTGGAGAAGAAGAAGAACGAGTAGACACCATTCTTCAAACAAAAACAACAAAAACTGGAAAAAAAAAAACACAAAACACAAAAATTAACATTTATACCTGATATAAAATTAACAATAGTATAATATATCATTGTTATAACAATGGTATACCAATATTATACCTTCATAATACAATATATATCACAACAAGAAAGAAAAAAAAAAACAATTCACAATTTCATGAACTACCATTAAATTAAAAAAAAAAAACAATGAATGACATTCGTCATCTTAATCAACTTCATTCACAAAACAACAAGTAAAAACTACACAAACTATGTATCAAAAAATGACATGCAAACAAAGAACTGTACTGTTGTACAGATTTCATAAACGACATTTACAATACAAAATCATATTGAATCACACAATCAAACATCAATAATATAAATAAATTTAAAATTACAACTCAACAACAAAAAACATCCATCATAAGAATTCTACATCGATTACTCGCGATACTACTTAACAAATACAACAAACAGGAAAAGTGTCTAATGTACCAAATGAACGACAAAAAAATAAAAGAAAACAACAAGTGCTACAAAGAATAAGAAACGAAACGAAAAAAGTTGAACAGCAAAAGAAATCGATAATTGTAGACGACAAATAAAAAAAGAGGAACAAATCGGGAATGACAAAAAATATCACGCATACCTTTTAAACCTATATTAATATATTAAGTAATAGTAAAAAAAAAAAGTGCATAAAAGTGTAATATTGAAAAGTTAGATATGCCAAAAGTGTAATATTGAAAAGTTAGAAATGAAAACTAAAATTCTTGGGATGAAAAAAGAAAAAAAAAAAAAATGTAAGTCCAAAGTTGTATATTTTTGTATAATTTCCTTTATAATATTTCTAAGAATAAGCTGCTCCTGAACAAATTTTGGAAAAAGCGTTCCTTGAACGGACAGGAAAAAGACTAAATAAATAACATGGGACTTTTCATCAAAGAGAGCCGTTGGCTCCAATTATGGCTACTCTCTGCAATTGAGTGTTCAGTGCTTGTATTCTTTGCTCTTATAAATACTCGAGTAATTCATACTTTACATAATATAAAATACCATCATTTAAGGAGAGAAAAAGAGAAAATTATTAAAAGTATATATGTATACTACAAAAATATCAATTTCGTTTTAATACCATATAATATACAAAAATCAATATCGATCAAAAGTGCATGATCTATTTCATTATTAGTCTCTAAAATTGCAAAATTGGAAGGTAATTAGTTTTGTTTAGAGAATTGAAAAGTCTCATTATCTATTCTTCCTCCATAGCTATATTAGAAAAATAAAATTTTTATTTTAAACTATAAACAAATATCAATATAGATAAAACGAGGCTTATACCTGTAAATAAATATAAAATCTATCCCGTTTGGCGCTAAACATGATTATGATGCGTATAATTTTAGTGAATAGATAATTTAATATATTAAATTAAAAGCTTACAATCTTGATCAACAAAAATTAACAATTAAAAAGATAATTGGACCTTATGTTTTTGGTTTTTGTTTGTCTTCCTACATAAAAGGCGCCAATATTTTTAAAAATTTATACAATTGGCACCATGAAAAGAAAATTGTAAAAAGTGTCTTATAGAAAATATAAATTACAATTGTAGCGGAAATTTTTTTTAGTATATAATAAGTATGATCACAGTATAAAATCAATATAAAATAGGTATAAAAGAGATATTTGTGTAAAAAAAAAAAAAAAAAGGAAAAAGCGATCTAAAATCATTTATAAAAGCGATGATGTATGCAGGATTTATAGATTGTTTACAATATTAGTGCTAAAAACGAAAAGAAAAAAAATATTAATATAAATCTAATTTTAAAGAGAAAAAGAAAAGGAAAAAAGCTTATTAAAATCCGAAGATGAAAATATGATAAATAAAGAAATAATTTTTAATTATAGAAGTGAGAGAAAACTATAGATAAGAGAGAAAAATTTTTTGGAGAGATGGATAACAAATGCCATAAATGTGAGTTGTGAAAAAAAATTTAATCTAACAAACCCAGTAACATAATTTTAAAAATATAATTGTTTTAGCCTATAAAAATCGATTATTGTTGTGTATTTATTGTTAAAAAAAAAAAAAAAAAAAAAAAAAACATATAGTTTTCCTATGGCAAGTCACAACCAATATTATAGGTTTCAAGGGCAATGATTTTTTTTTTTTTTTTTTTTTAAGACAACAACATGAATTTTTGTGTAGCTAAAATATGTCAATTTGACAATGTTAGAATTTTAAACTGTTAAATACCAACTGGAAATATATTATAAAATTGTAATACATTATTATATTCCATTGGTTACCATGTCCCATAAAAACCTTTCAATTTTAGTGTTAACCCTTGCACCAATTGAGCGGAAGATATTTAGATGACCATGTCAAAAACACTTCTCAACTCTTTTAAGTAAATTTATCCACAAAACTAGTCTCAATTCACCTTCCACGGCAAAGATTTCTACTAAATCATAATATATGCACATGCCAAACATATAATCAAGTACTCAAATCTCTAAAAACACAGTTGATAAAAAAAAAAAAAAAAATTGATGCACATGACACTTGTACCAATATGATGCAACTCCTTCCTACAAAAGCCTGTACAGATCATTCTTTTTATATATCATGAAGTCACCTTCGAGACTGCTCAGAAGACCAATCACAGATTCCTCTTTGGACCCTTTGAAATGCCTCAAAATATCAGATATTGAAACCTGTAAATAACACCCACATCAGCAAACAGAAATGAAAAAGGAGACAACAGATCAAACCGAACAAACTTTCTTTTTATCTATTTATCCAGGGGCTTTGGACCCTTGTTTTACTCACCCCTTCATCATTGTTCTCGATCCAGTCCAACAATGAATCCTCTGTTGCCTCCAGCATGGTGAAACTTCCTTCGTTTGTGATTATTTTTCGACGTTTCTCTGGTGAGCAGGAATTTTCATCATCCATAGGTTGTGACTTCAGTTGTTCTTCCCTTGTGACACTAATGGAGGCTGTTTCTCCATTATCATCAGTCAAGTTTCTACGAAGCTTATTTGCCATAGATGGACTTGGATGCTCTTCCAAAGATATCCCACAATTTTGCATTTGCAGAACAGTCTTGATGTGTGCATAACTTATCTGATTTCAGAAGAATATCAATCAGTTCATGTTATCCAAAAGTCACTGGGTCGTGCAGAAAGTTACTTACTGCAAATACCAATCTGAATGATGAGATCAATCATTGATCCATCCCTCAACTCAAGTTAGACAGATAAATAATATTAGAGAAGAATAAACTTACATCTTCTGGTAATTCCTTTTTAATGGGCTTCAACTTGTCCGTAGAGCCAACCTTTCTGATGGCTTCTTGAATATCAGAAAAGATCTTACGTGTCAATCCAGTCTCATTACAGAATCTGACCCAATCAAATTCAAGTCCTTCTAGCGCGGCCTCCAGAAGATATTCACAAACAGTTCCTTCTTTTATAGGAGCTGGTCTACCAGGGAAATTCTATAACGAAAAAGTATCAGGGATTAAAACATGAATTAGATACGGATAATGTTCTAAACATTTCTCAAGACATACAGCTATTTTGTGAATTGTTAAACCATCTTCATGCCACATTTTCCAAGCTTCACACTTAGCCGGTGTCAATTTTTTCGGTTGATTGGATATTGGATGCACTTTTTTTGTTGCAACAGATGGTAGATTTGTTTCTCCATCCAACAAAAGGTTAAGTTCTTCTGATAGATGCCTAATTGTTGGAAGAAGATAATTCCCATGCCTTGTGACAAGATGCTGCAAGATTCAAACATCCAACAAAAGGTTAAGTTCTTCTGATGGATGCCTAATTGTTGGAAGAAGATAATTCCCATGCCTTGTGACAAGATGCTGCAAGATTCAGTTTCATATTTAGACTGTAAAATTCAAGGTAAATTGTAAAAGAAAATTAGAGGCTTTTTTGCGGTTTTATTTCTTCATTCCTTTGAACTCATGAGGTTTGTTCTTCTCCAAGAAAAAAAGAAAGAGATCAAATTCATGAAGAACAAAAGTAGGCTACAAAAATATATACATCTACGGAATTCTAAGAGTAGGATGCAATTTCATGTAATGCTGATAATCAAATGTCGTCGATGGGATAAAAGATCAATTTGGCCCTTCGATTTGGTTTACAAGATCAATATCCTCCAAAATGAACTTTGGTATCAATTTAAAGCACAATATAACACTTAAGAGTCAAAATAGTCCAAAAGTCACACATATCAACACATGATTTATGGCTTTCTAACACATGTCAATTCTTTCATGTTGACAGGTGTCATTTAAAATAATTTGACAAAAAAAAAAAAAAAAATTAAAGGACCATTTTGACAACCAACAAATTGGCCCTGTGAGCCAAGTTTAAGGATCAAATTGATTTTTATCAGCTGTAGAAGACACTTATGATTGTCACAATCGTAAGGCAGTACCTGGTTGACACCCTCGATGTTCGCTAGCCTTGCCTTGGTAGATGGTCTTGTCAATGCTATTCTTTTTATTGTTTGATCATCACAAATAGCATAGCTGCAAAAGACAAATTAAAATATGCATGTATGTAAGTATGTTTAAGTGTAGATCACACATAGCTGGAACTTGAAGCCTAGATAGTGAGGAAAAACCTACGGAGCAGTTCCAATGCTTCTTGCAAGCTTCATCCTCTCTTCCAAAAGCATGTCATAGAGTTTTATCTCCGCCTGGAGTGATAAACAATATTTAGAGCACAAAAAGCACATATGGTAACAAAAAAAAAAATGATGATTAGTAATAGAAAGGTATGTGGAGCAAACATGAACCAGTCATTTTTTAGGCTCATTGATTGAAGCTGCAGGGCACTCAAAAGAATTCCTTGGCACTTGATTTTAGGATGTCCAACAACAAGAAAGGGCTAATTTCCAAAAAAAAAAAAAACAAAAAGAAACCTAAACATATCAAGTTATGCCCGATTGTTGCATAGTTTTTCGCGTAAACCTAAACATACTGAGACAAATAAAAAGATTGAAGTTATCCCCCTACTTGCTTGCTCTTTGCCAATACTTTCTTCGTATATACTTCAAAAGGTGTAAGGGATGCAAATCATCAACATAAGTGATCCCAACTACAAAATGATTAAGGGTCAGATGAGTTGAGATATGCTATAAAGCTCAATTCTAGCATATGTCCTGTTGTTCCTAAATAAGGATGTCTATCACAAGACTCACAATAGATGTTTGTCAAAGATGATAAGGCATCTCAAAGATCATTGCATTATTTTGAAGCAAGTTTGACCATCATAATCACCAATAACACTTTTTATTTGGCAATAATTATTATATGTTAACAAACTTGGTCCCAACTCAACCCTAAAAGGTACCTTCAATTGGTTAAAGGGAAAGTAGCCTTATACTTTTCTTTGCTTCTATTGACAAAATTAAGAAGCTAAGAGAGAAATGTTTGATGAATGACTTGATTGCCTTTATTACTGCAAGAATTTACCTATTTATACACATAAAACTTGGTGGCCAAGTTTGTCTAAACTTGATGACCAAGATTATCACCAAACATGGAGACCACTCAATCTAAACTTGATGACTAAGTCAATTTACAAATTTACAAACTATAGCCTTCATATTTACAGGTAATGCCCACATTAATTGAATCTTATATAGTAACATCCCCTCAAATTGATGCTGGTTGATCGAAAAACATCAATTTGTTAATAAGAAATTGGTGACACTATCGAGGGAGAGATTTAGTAAACACACAGCTATCTGCAAGGCTGTGGAAACATGTGGAAGAGAAAGAACACGAGTGGTAACTGCTTCTTGGGTATAACGACATTCTACTTCAATGTACTTTATACGCTCATGATAAACTGGATTAGTAGCAATTTGGATGGCACTGGTGTTATCAACATGGAGAGGAGTGGGTTCATGTTGAGGGAAAAACCAAGCTCACCCAACAATCCTCGAAGCCAAGTAATTTCATAACATGCAGCAGACATGGCACAATACTTGGAAGACTTGGAGACACGATCTTGCTGCTTACCCTTCCATGATATTAAAGAACTTCCAAGGAAAATGCACCAACCAGTGACGGACTGACGAGTATTGGGACAGCCAGCCCAATCAGCATCTAAAGCCACGTAATTGCATAGATGAGCCAACAGAAAAGCATAAACGACGACTAGGAGTACCTTTGAGATAATGAATGATGCGCCAAACAGCTGCTAGATGTAGATGTCATGGAGAGTGCATGAATGGAAGAACAGGGGATCCTTTTGAACAACCTGTTATAATAGGGAAGCCCTATATCTTGAAATTAATTCATCAAGTTGATGATAATATTCCTTGACTTTCAATTGAGTCAATTGAGTGGCATATGTGGGAGTTGGAACAGATCCATCTATATGTCCCCATTGCTCCTTTCCAGTAACGTAACATATAACTGAAACTGAAATTACCATGTCGAATAATTCTTCCCAGTAAACTTGACACAAAATTCAAAATTTGAGCTACTGGCCACCATGTTGAAATTGAAGAATCTCTTCACCAAAATAATAAAAGATGCTAGAGAAAAATTCCCAAAACACTACTGTAAGATTCCAAAATAGCACCTAAAAGCAATAGGCAACAACAAGATACTCTATCAAGACCAAAATCGAAAAGACAACCCTTTAAAAAAAGGATTATCTTGACAAAAATACCTTTAGGAAAAAAAACACTAGAGCCTACCATGACAAAATTAAGAAGCGAAGAGAGAAATGTTTGATGAATGACTTGATTGCCTTTATCACTGCTAGAATTTACCTATTTATACACATAAAACTTGGTGGCCAAGTTTATCTAAACTTGATGACCAAGCTTATCACCAAACTTGGTGACCACTCAATCTAAACTTGATGACCAAGTCAATTTACAGGTTTACAGCTATAGCCTTCATATTTAAAGCTAATACCCACATTAATTGAATCTCATATGGTAAAATCTATAACAAACCAATATAGCAAACTTAACACATTGAATCATAGATAATTGAGGGCTGTCTCAAATTGATACCACATTGAGAAATCCAGACCTAATTCCACCTCATAAAGTACTCCAAAGGAGGGCTGTCTCAAATTTTTGCATCTTTTCTTCTATAACTAGCCAATGTGGGATACTTACCACACTATTAAATCACAAATAATTAAGGCCAACAGAAAAATCGAAGACCAAAACAGAAAAAAAAAAAAAAAAAAAGGGAAATGGAAAGGGAAAAAGAATCCATATTACCTCAGAAAAACCTTCAGCGTGCAAAGTTGAGAAATTTGTGAACTCTCCAACTCCACTTGCTGGACGTTGGTATTCCTCATCATCAATCATTTCATTCGTTAGTTGCAAAAACAGTGGTGGTTGATAATCTGGCCTCGCGGACCTGAGATATTGCACTCCTTTTTTACCAATGCTGATGCATCAGCAGACATTTAGATCAGTTGATCACTCAGTAAACTTGTAAGATGTTACAACTTACTCTAGAGCCTTAATTTAATTGCTAAACTTTTACAGATTTTTCAATATGATATAGCTGATTGAATAATGAGCTATTCTCACTATTATAAGTAAGCATTGTATTCACACAATTAAATTTGATAAAGGTCATGAATGTGGTCATTCAACACCTTCAAGCATCATGAAATTTTTTCCTAGGACGAGTTAGATTTTGAAACCTATCATTGTCTTTCTTAGTAGCTTAAATTTTCAGTTTACCGGTTCTTAACTATGCAAGATATATGAACCCTTATGGAGGTTAATAATGAGAGGCAGCACGGAACTTTCTTATTATTAAGATAGAGCCACAAAAATAAAATTGAAAAAGAAGTTACCTTGTAAATTTATATACATCTTTGATAGTCTCCTCCAGATAACCTGCATCAAGCTACAATATTTAGCAGACAATTACCACTGTAGTTTACCATAATAGATTCATAATTTTAATATTAATGCTTGAACAACATATTATTGGGAAAAGTTTGTTTGGGCGAGAAAATGAGTTAACCCATTCATGAGTTCTTTTTGGAAAGAATTCTTTAAGATGCAGGGAACTCAGCTGAACATCTCTTCTGCGTATCACCTTGAAACATACAGCCAGACGGAGGTGACTAATTGCTGCCTTGAAGCATACTTGCGATGTTTTTCTATGGAACAACCATGTACTTGGGCGTATTGGCTGCCTTAGGCAGAGTTTTGGTTCAATGCCACATATCATGCCTCCAGGGGAATTACTCCATTTGAAAGTGGTCTATGGAAGAAAGCCTCCTACTCCATTGCAATATATTCTAGGAGAGATCAAGATTGAATGGGTGGCAGAAGAGCTTGTTGATCGCACTGAAGCACTATCTCAATTGAAGTATAATTTGCTTAAGGCACAACAGGCTATGAAAAGAGAAGCAGACAAACACAGAAGGGATGTGTCATTTGAGAAAGGAGACTAGGTTTATTTGAAGCTTCGGCCCCATAAGCAGCAATCCATGGCCAAGAGGATTAATCAGAAGTTAGTAGCTCGCTTTGACGGGCCATTTCAACTTAAAAGGCGCATTGGACCAATCACTTGTGAGGTGCAATTACAGGAAAACTCTAAAATTCAACTGGTATTTCGTGCATCAATGCTTAAGAAGGCAGTTCAACCTCAACGGTCAACTCCTGCTCTATTGAAAGGCTTTTTGAGTGGAATTATCAGATCCAGTCCTACCAGAAAACGTTTTGTCAACGCGAAGAGTAATACACAATGGTGAAGTCATCACCCAACGCCCGATACAGTGGAAGAATGGGAATGTTGAAGATGCCTCTTAGGAAGATGAAGCAACAACTAGAGCTCAGTTTCCGAAATTTAATCGAGGACAAGACTGCTCCTGCAGCAGATGGCAATGTTAGAAATGAGCCAGGTCCAATTGTGAACCCAACAACATCAAAGCCCTAGGCCAGGATTCGGGAAGTTTATGAAGAATAAGCATGTGAGAGAATCATTATTGTTAGTGTGTGTGTTGCTGTAATAAATGGTGTTATGTCTTGTGACTCGTGGGTCAAAGTGTGTTTTGCTATTTTGGGTATTCCAACTACGCCTAGAGGGAAAGGGCACTGTGTCCCTGTGTTGCTTGTTAGTGCAAGTTCTCTTTGTTTATTTTTGGCAATAAGAAAACTCCTATTGATTCATACTTTAGTGGTTTCTCTATTGCATTCTTATCAATCTCATAGACAATATCATAAACTACATCATAAATTGTAGCCCGCCTAGTCTTTTGTCAGATTTGCTGAAAGCAAATGTTCTAAAACATTTCACTTCAACGCACAATCACATATCCATCTATTAGCAACATTATTGTGATAGTCTGATGAGCATCTACAACAGTCATTTTGAACAACCGAACTCACTGAAAATTCTCAAATTTATAGAATATATTCAACATGATCTGTTTAAGAAATTTTAAGACACCCACTTAAAGAACGAGCAAACAAAATTCAGAATTTTTTACCATAAGCAAACAGGAATAAATCTTCTAAACGTATCACAAGCAAGTTTCATTATTTATAAAACTTGTTGAGAATGAAGAAATATGGAAAAAAAACTTCTTGATTTTATTTCTTACAAGCATGTCTATTTATACACAAATTAAACTTGGTGACCAAGTTTATATATAGCTGCAACACACTAGGATGTAAACTAGCATCAATAGTATATATAGCTGTATCCTACACTCCCCCTCAAGCTGGTGAATAGGTGCATTCCATTCCCAGCTTGGATACAATATGCTCAAATACCGAACTACTCGGCCCTTTAGTGAGAATGTCAGCAATTTGTCCTTGCGTTGGCACAGATGGTGTGCATATCAAACCACTGTCCAATTTCTCCTTAATGAAATGCCTATCTACCTCAACGTATTCTGTTGTATCATGTTGAAGTGGGTTGTGGGCTATGCTTATTGCTGATTTATTGTCACAATTTATGGGCCATCCCACTTCATTTTCAAATCTTCAAGGACAATTTTCAGCCAAAGCAGTTCATATATTCCTTGAGCCATTGTGCGAAATTCTGCTTCAGCACTGGACTGCGATACTATAGTTTGCTTTTTACTCCTCCAAGTCACAAGATTTCCTCCAAGGAAAGTGCAATAACCTGATGTAGATCTTCTATCAACAACTGAACCTGCATAGTCAGCATCAGTATATGCTTCGATTGTCATATTTTCATTTCTTTTAAACAAGATTTCTCTGCCAGGTGTTCCCTTAAGGTATTGCAAAATTCTATGCACAGCTTGCAAGTGAACTTCTTTAGGATTGTGCATGAATTGACTAACCAAACTCATAGCAAAAGCTATATCAGGTTTGGTATGTGCTAAGTAAATAAGTCGTCCTACAAGTCGTTGATACATTTCTCTATCAATAGGAACATTTTCCTCTGCTTGTCCTAATTTAAGACTTGGCTCCACAGGGGTACTAGCAGGTTTGCATACAGTCTTACCTATCCTTGAGCAAGTCGGTAACATTTTTGTTGGGATATTAAAATCCCTTTTTTGGAATGTGACACCTCAATGTCTTTAACCTCCCCAATGTCTTGATCTCAAACTAATTAGCCAAACAATCACTTAAGACCTGTTGCTTCCCCTGTGGCTAAATGCTTAATGAACAAATGTGAGGTCTTCTTGACTTTGTTTTTATCCCATGGCTAACATGACCTTTAAAAATCTTCCAAACCAAGCTAAGGGAGATTGTTTCAATCCATACAAAGCTTTATTGAGCTTACATACTGTATTGCTTTTCTCCGTGGTTCCATAACCTGGTGGAACCTCCATGTAAATCTCTTCTTCAAGGTCTCCATGCAAAAAAGGCATTCTTCACATCAAATTGTTGTAGATTCCAACCACAATTGGCAACTAGAGATAGGATTATTTGAACTGTATTCACCTTAGCTACAGGAGCAAATGTCTCCAAATAATCAATCCCATATGTCTGAGTGTACCCTTTGGCGACCGGTCTTGCCTTGTATCATTCAATGGACCCATCAATCCTATACTTCACTGTATAGACCCATTTGCAACCCACTGGCCTTTTTCGACTGGTAATTCCACCAAGTTCCAGGTCTTATTTTTTCTTAATGCCTCCATTTCCACATTCATGGCATTCCATTTTTCATTGAACAATGCCTTAGATAAGGTTTTAAGAATGGTTATGGTATTGAGATTGACAAAGAACGCCTTGAAGGTTGGTGAGAAGTTTTGAAAGGATACGTAGTTTGAGAGTGAATAGTGGCTTATTTATGCATGTTCTGGTTCCTTTCCTAGTGGCAATTGGCAAGTTTGGATCTTCCTCTCTATCTTGCATCTTAGTTTCACTCTACAAAGTAGAAAAATCAGAAATTGTTACCTCATTTGAAGGACTTGGGTCAAATTCTTGCACATGCACAAGTTCCGAAATAGCCTCTTTCCGCCTTGAGTAAACTAAATTCTTTCTAAATCTCACAACTCGATGAACAGATTCAGTTTCAAGAATTGGTTCAGATCCAGAGAGTTCAGACTCTAACTGATTAGACTCATGATTGGAGGAAAGTTCAGAATATGGTTGAATTGAAGGTTGATTGGGTTTAGATGAAGTTAAAGGTTCAATTCTGAAAAACCAAAAATAGATTCCTTCTCTTTCTTAAGACTCTCCCCCTGAAGAGAAGGGTGGAGGAAATAGGCTTCTTGCATCACATCCTAGGAGACATAAAATTTTTTTGGAGGATGATAGCATTTGTACCCTTTTTGAGTGGACAAATATCCAACAAAGATGCACTTCAGTGCTTCAGTATCTAATTTTCCTCAGTCTTGTTTATGGATGTGAACAAAAGATATACATCCAAAAATACGAGGCAACAAATTGTTTGTAGTGGACAAGTTAGGATAAAAGGAAGAGAGTACCTAAATTGGACATTTGAATCCTAAAATTCTAGAGGGTAAACTGTTAATGAGATGAGTGGCTGTTAGAACTGCTTCCACCCAAAAATACGTGGGCAAATTTTTGTCAAATAGTAAAGCACGAGTTTGCTCTAAAAGATGTCATTTTTCCTTTCAGCAATGCCATTTTGTTGTGGAGTTTTCACACAAGAAGACTCATGGATTATCCCTTCTTTTGACGATAGGGAATAAGAGTATGGTTAAAATAGTCTTTTGCATTGTCTGACCTAAGTCTTTTAATTGTGATACCAAATTGGTTTGTTATCTTTGAGACAAAATGTGGGAACATAGAACTAAAATCTAACATGTGTTTGAGCAAGAAAACCTAGGTAACTCGGGTGCAATCATCAATAAACGTTACAAACCAACGTGCCCTAGATACATTTGAAACGGGTGATGGTCCCCAGATATCAATATGCACAAGATAAAAAGGAACAATACTTTTTGTATTACTAATTGGAAAAGGTACACGCTTGTGTTTGGCAAGTTCAACGATGCCACAATGAAGACACTCAGATAGGTTGGTAAACAACAAAGGAAACAACATTTGAACAATTTTGAATGAAGGATGGCCTAACCTACGACGGTAAAAAAAAAAAAAAAAAAAACCTCTCCTTATTGGATAACACAGACTCTGACATAAATGAAGAGGGATGTGCTACTGAATCTGTTCGAGATATTTGATTCTTCAAGGTAGAGGAGACCATCATGTTCTTTAGCACTTCCAATCATCTTCCCCGAGTCCTTCTCCTGAAATACAAAGTTACTTGTGTGAAATATAACACAAGAAGGTAAATCTTGTGTGAGTTTTTGTATGGATACTAGATTTGCAACTAATTAAGGGACATGAAAATTTTTCAAGGCGATGACAGGATTTATTTTGACATTGCCTATGCCAGCTACAGTTATTAAGGATCCATCTGCTGTGGCTATTTTCCTACTACTTGGACAAGGGAGGTATGTGGTAAAGTGTTTGGATGAATAGGTCATATGATCTGTGGCTCCTGAATCTATGATCCAAGAGTGTTGGAACGGTGTAATTGAGGCATTGAATCCGAATGAAAAACTCTGGTTACCTGACCATGCCAACGTACCTAAATTTGTAGGTTTCTCCACAGTACCAAAGAATGCTCTCACCTTTTCTACTTCTTCGGATTAATGGCCTTCAATTCCAACCTGCTTCCTTGTGGCTCATCAATGGCAATATGTGCTTGTCCATTGAACCGCTACTGATATTTCTTCTGCCCCCGATCTCGACTAGAAGGTTTGGGATGCAGCTCCCAGCAACTCTCCCTTGTGTATCGAGGCTTTTTGCAATAGGTGCACCATAAGTCATCACGGCTAGGAGGTTGGGTTGAACCCCTCTTCCAGCCTCGTAAATGGATCCCCTTCCAGTGCTACGTTTTGCCCCTTCTACTATCATAGCTGAACCATCAAGAGGCTAATAGTCTAGCATTAAGGTCCTCCTACTTTCTTCACTCCGGATAATGGCTACCACTTCATTAAGACATGGAACTTTCTGTTTCCCAAGTATCTGGATCCTCACTTGATCAAATTCGGGATTTAATCCCACAAGAAAGTCATAGACTCTATCCTGTTCAATGAATTCCTTCATCAAGATACTTGGTCTTGATTACTCGATAATGATCAAGTTCCTGCCATAGAGATTCAATTGTTTGGCATACTCGTCACTGATTTGTTCCCCTGTTTTGCAGCAATAGTTTTGACTTTTACTTCGTACACTTGTGCTGGATCTCCAACTTTTGAGTATGTTTGTTGAATTGCATCCCAAATATCTTTAGCTGTAATCATAAACATCACTGTGTTACTTATTTCAGGCATCATTGAATTCCACAGCCATGCCATTATCATGGAGTCTTCTTCATTCCATGCTTCAAAACCTGGATCTCCTTCTTTTGGTCCAGTTCCTATAAAATGACTGATCTTTCTCTTACCTTTCAATATGGTACGGATGAGTTGAGACCCCTTGAGATAATTTTTTCCATCCAACTTGTAGACATTTTGCATGATTTGTAATTCCATAGCGGATTGACTCCTAGTTTCTTCATTCACCATAATTGATTCGTACTTCTTGATTTCTATCATCGTTCTTCAAAGAGTAACTCAGTAGAACTCGTGAGCATGTCATAGCCGCTGGAGCTCTTGAAGCAAATTATGGCTGTTGCTTCTAGCTTATAAGCAGGATATGATTGTTTTATTCACCTCACAATGAAGATCTAGCCATTGGACATTCTTGTGGCTGTATCTAACAAATTTGATAGCTCATAAAGAACTCATTTCCACTTTCTGAACAATGAAGTTTGTAGCTCCTGAAGCAGTTTTCACCTTCTGGAGCTAATATAGCTGTTGGAAGCTTTGAGGTCATGAGCAAATGGTTGTTAGCCTATAAGGAAAGCTCATCTCTTGATTAATAATGAATTGGTCAAGTGACAAGCTAATATCATGAAATCAAGGAACAAAGGGCAGCCTCAAGAATGGAGGCCGTAGGCTTAGAATCAGCAATTAAGGCTGAAGATGAGCCTAAAGCTCTAATACCATGTTGAGGAAAGAAGAAATATGGAAAAAACTTGATGTTTTTATTGCTTACGAGCATATGCCTATTTATACACAAATTAAACTTGGTGACCAAGTTTATATACAGCTGTAACACACTAGGATGTAAACTAACATCATAATATATACAGCTGTATCCTATAAAAACTACATAGTTGATTTGCTTTAATCATCAAGCAAATATAGTCAAACAACCAAATCACTCAAAGCATAATGCAAAAAGAGATGATAAACATTCAATTTAGAATGATCATATATATAACTGAATTGCCAAACAAGACTTAAAGTACCATGAGAAATCAATTGGTTAGCCAAAGCTTTCCACCAATTTGATGAATAGCTTTTCCCAAGTCCATGAAGTGGAAGCTTGTCAAAATGCATATCAAGAATTTTTTTGGCCTACAAAACAAATTGTAAGGCAGACTATTAGTAAAAAACAGAGAATGAATAACTCTTTAAAATGAAATAGATTCATTTTTAAGAACGTCAATGCAATTTTTGAGTCCTATGTCACCAATATCTTAATTTTCTACTTTCATAACCAGCATCATGTGAAAAAATAATACATAGGGTAAAATCAGCCTCAGCAAGACAGATTCTTTCTTAAGTTCTCCGCGTGTAGCCTTTTCATTATGTGATAAAAGAAACAATGGATACGTATGTAACAATTTGTAGGCCACTTTCAGTACCAACTAGCTATCATCAACAAAAACAGACTTACTCGAGACCCACGGAGAACATCTATAGGCATATTCAGGCCCCATTTACCCTGGCAAGATTGAATGCAAGACATCAGAAGAAATGCTTCCCTCGACAAGTCAATCTCTTTTTTTGAGGCCATGCAATTGTCGCAGTTTCCTACAATAGAAAGTGAATCTAGTAAATAACAATAGACAGTCATGTCCAAAAATAGAAAAAAAAAATGTGAAACATTACAAATTACAATCAAATAATGCATGCAAATAAAATAAGTACCACACTTGACAGCTGATAATTTTTCCCCAAAGTAATCAAGCAAGAATTTTCTTCTACAACTTGTGGTTATGCAATACATCTTTGCAGTCATCAAAGACTCTACAACAGCTCTTCTCTGATTTTCCTGGTGAATCAAACAGTACACTTACTCCCCAAAAGAAACAGAAGTAAAGAGAAAGAAATTTTCTAAAGCTTGTATAAAGTACATGCACATCATACTCTACCAGGGCTTGGTTGAAGAACAAATACGGAACTGAAGTCAACCATCAATATCATTTTAATAAGCCACTACAAAAACAAGTGTAGTTTCTTTAGAGACGAAGAAACTTCACAAACCGTTTTCAGTTCTCCACAATAGAAATCAGCTTTCACAAAGTCGCTACCGGTATAGTAAAGCCAACAGGCAGAAGGTATACCATCTCTTCCACATCGTCCACTTTCCTGATAATAGGCCTCCAGACTCTTAGGGCAACCATGATGTATCACTTGCCTTATGTTTGGCTTATCAATGCCCATGCCAAAAGCAACAGTGGCAACCATGACATGCAGTTCATCTCTTATAAATGACCTGCAAAAAAAAAAGAAGGAAATGATAGGCTGGTTGACACAAAAAATTTGCCACAAACTGATAGGTGAAGGAAGACAATGGTGTTTATTCATGAACAACAGCAAGGGAAACTACAAATAATGCTAGAAAAAGAAAAAAAAAATGCTTTGAGATGAAAACCTGTGACATTCTTCACGCGATTTGTTACTCATTTGGCCATGGTATATTCCAGCCCTTATTCCTGCCTGCTGCAGTGACTCAAATATCTAGGAAATTTTATGATGACAAACAGATGACACCAGAGTTAATCAGATGATTCACAAAAACAAAGCGAGAAAAGCGAAAACATGCATTAGGTTCTACAGGGGGACTTCATCAGATAGATATGTCAATTCCTCTGTACACTTATGCTAGGAACATGCTACTTCAACTGTTGAAATATCCAAAAATGTCTACTTGTTTCTTTTCCAACCTGTCCATCTCTCCCCTTTGTTTCGGATAAATTATTTACAATCTCTTGATCTTCTCTGTAATGCTTTACCTAATCATATCCTCGTACCACTTCTCAAATCCAATTGATAGAACAGTTCTTGTGAATTTTGATCTAAAAACTGAAAGCACTCAAACAAATGACAAAGAAGTCTCCCATGACCACACACAAATGCCAAGAACTCTGACATTAAAAAATAATACAACATGAAATTCAAAAGAATAACAATAATAATCCTTTTCTTTCATATGATTGAGAAAATGAACGAGATAGAAAATAAGAGTGTGTGTGTGTGTGTGTGTGAGAGAGAGAGAGAGAGAGAGAGAGAGAGAGAGAGACGGTGTCCTTTTACCAAGTACTGACGGATGATGGCATTTCAAGCTTATTGGAATGCTTGCGAAATTTCAAATATAAATTTCAAAATTGTTGGGAACATAAATATCCTATTTCAAAGCGAGGCATACTTCAATATCCGCCCAAAAAAACTATTTACTAATGTTATGAAAGGGGAAAAAAAAGACATAAGCACCTGTTCACAATCTTTTATGGTTGTGCAGTAAATAATAGTTGAGCCGCCATTACCAGCAGATTTTGAAATCTCATGCACAAGCTCATCCACAAATTGAAGACCACGATTGAAATGTTTGACACCATAGAAGAGATTTTTGCGATCAAATGAGCCAATGGCCAAGTAAGGATCATGCATTTTTAGGGAATTGATTATGTCGGATCTAACCCTGATCAATGATAAAAAAAAATTTCAACCAAAATCCTGTGAAAGAACTATGAAAGCAATAAACTAGAACTAATGCATGTACCAGAGGAGCAAAGATAGTAAATGTAATGAACAAGCAAACTGATGAAACTACGATGAGTAAAAGATAAAGATTATTCTACCCATAATAGGTCCAACTAAGATGTGCCGTAAAATATCTGCTTAACCATATAAGCAGACCAAAAAGAGACAATTTTCTCATTTGCAAATTAGGTATACCTGACTTATGAGGAAAATCCCTATAAAACATTTCCCTGTTATTTATCGTACATTATCCATTTATGAATCTATACTTATGGCAGATTTCATCTAATGGATTTGGCATGAATAAATTCATTAGTAGTTCGAAAGCAAACATAGTAACATTTTAAGAAGATAGTTGTAAAAGGTATAAAAAAAAATGTTAGCTAGCACAGAGAAGTGAGGGGCTAAGTGCTTCACTCCATTATGATGTAAGATTCACATTACAACATACGTGCAATACTATGGTAACGATTTTTCTTCATCAGTGGTGATAATTAGGGCAAATTATAAAAAAAAAAAATCCACAATTTCATTAAACACAAATGCTACAAAGAAAAATTATTGACACCGATTCAACATCGTCATCTGCAGCAGGGAAATGACAGAAGAACAAAGTACTGCCAAGCAGGTTTACTTGTTGAAAAGCCAAAAAAAAGTCAACCACAACTAAGAAGCCATAGATCTGGTAAGTCTTCTGTTTGCAACTTCTTTATATAGTAAAGAGGAAAGAGATAACTTAAATTTTGGAGTAGAAATTCTAGAAATTTTGGAGTAGAAATTCTAGACCAGTTCACCACATTTCAATTTTTTAAGTCAATAAAGATATTATTTTGTATTCAAAACGAGTCGGAGAATTTCGGAGGAATGTTTGTTATCTATATTCCTTGAAAATACTTCACAATATATACACTATACAGGACATCTAACATGGAAATCGAATTATGTCTATCCCTATAATTTCTCCATTTACAGCTAGCTATTACCATGTACATTATACAGATTCAACATGTATGATATAGACGTAATACAACGAAAAAACTAATATAAAGGCAAAAAAAAAAAAAAAAAAAGGGTTTTGAAGCAATACTCATCCTAAAGATAAAGACTTGGGCTGAGCAGGACACCTAACAACTATGGTTAAGACCAAAAGAATACACACACATTAATGCAACACATTGAACTATAAACATGAGGTATCGGTGTAAGTTAATACATTAGTTCACCATTCATCTCATATAATAACATTGAATAATAAATGATATTACCAATGAAATGAACAAGATACATACTTTTCAGTGGCAGTCGCAGTTAAGCCAACAAACGGAACATCGATGAGAATATTGCGGAACTTATCTAACTGCTTGTATTCCACCCTGAGAAACCAAGAGAAATTGGGAACTTCCTAAAATACATGAGCAAAAACTGCTAATAAAAGGAAGAAGGGTATATGTTATGTCATGATTAAAAAATATAGATCATGTGCTACTTGAGCGAATTCATTTGCCAAATATAACCACCAGTTTCCAGGTAATACAAAAACGGACGTTGGTTAACCTGAAATCATGGCCCCATTCTGAGATGCAATGTGCTTCATCAACAGCAAAAAGACAAATTCCCGCCTCTAGCAATTTCGACCAAAAGCTACAAATTGAAATGAAAACTGTGACAACACTTCATCTGAAGGGGAAAATAATTGTTCATTCTCAGGCAAAAAGAGAGGCTTCAGAATTATGTTAGAGAAGCTTCAGAATAATGTTGCACCCATATATATCACACTATGAGAAATCAACAACATTTACAAGATTTCTGAAGGATGGTGCAACAAGATCTTGAATTCGTTTTCATGATCACCGGAAAGATTGTAAGAAAATGATAAGAAACCTAATAAAAATAACTAGAAATACCCAAGGAAAAAAATGTTTCAAGCGCATAAAATGGCAGTGTGCAAAGCGCAAACTGTACGTGGGAACAAACAAAAGGATGTTGATGGGGAATATACATAAGAACAAAGAGAAAGAATATGAAAAAAGAAGTCAAAGATAACTAACAAACAAAAAATAAGACAATGACCCTCTGCAGGACTAAACATCCGCAGTGAGCCTACATCAGGTGACCCAATTTTAAAATTAAGTGGAGCTAAGGGCCCAATTTGCCACTCAGTTTACTGGAGTTTACCCTTACCATACAAAATAGCCCAATCTTGCCATCGTGGTAGAAAACCCTAGCTCAATTTTACTTTTTTTCTAGTAAATACCAGTGACATACAAAGAGATTTTCTCATGTAATCCCTTTTCCAAGGGTCAAATTGAGCTTAGGCTTCTACCATGAGGCAACATGATAAGAGCACCATTGATTTTCTCCAACAACCTTAGTGAAAAAATTGATTAGGTGGCATTTAATGGAATTGGGAGCATTGTATTATCACATATCAAGATGACTCTATATATAACTAGGCAACGTAGGAGTGGATTGCCTCGCATATATAAATGGCATTGTCCCCCTATAACTAGCCATGTGGAGATTTCTTAATAATAAATGGGGTGCAACATATATTTGATATTCCAATACCCATGTATTACAACATTTCAAAACAATGGATAGAAAATACGATACCTTACAGGGAGTGAGCATGCCTTTTCAGGTGTCAGGAATAATAATTGAAAATGGCCATTTTGAGCTAAATTTTGGACAGAATGATCCTTCTGACTACTCCCAAGATATTCGGCTCTGATTCCTCGTTCTTTTAAAGCCATCACCTAATAGTGCAGAAGGCAACTCAAACCAGAGAGAGGGGGGAATAAAACATCAAACAAGCAAACACACACATGTATAGATAGAGGGGAAAATACCTGGTCTTGCATCAAAGATAAAAGAGGGCTTATGACTACGGCAGTTTTTTCCACAAGCAAAGGAGGAACTTGATAGCTATTAACAAAAAGTTTTTGAAAAACCATAACATTTTTGGCAGAATCAAAATAATAATGAAAAAAATTGAAAAACAAATTAGAAGAATAAAAAGGAAAAGTGGTTTTACCACAAAGATTTTCCACTGCCAGTGGCCATTACCACCATACAATCCCTTTTCTCCAAAATTTTCTCAATCACCTCCTTCTGGTTTGGCCGGAACCCAGAATACCCAAAGTATTTCTGCAAATAAAATCATTCATTCGTCATTGTTGCTTTTTTCATGGAGATAGAGGAAAAAAAAAAGAACGTATGATTGAAATTATTCGTGAATAGTTGTGACTTAGACCTTGAGGGCGGATAACATTTCTTCTCCACCTATGATTCTAATCACTCAACTGTTTCGCCCCTCTGCTCTTCAGTCTGCCCTATAAGTTGTTAAGCATAATCGAGGAGAAACAGAAACCCCAAGACATATTTTCCCGCTTATTTTTTCCTCGCTCAGAAAGAAGCCATGGACTGTAGAGCCCAAAACATAAAGCCTTTTTCACTGGGCTTTTCAAAAAAAATTCTTATATTTTCGCCTCCAATCTAATTTTTACGTGGAGCTTTCAACACAAAAGGCACTAATAATTTCAAAACTATATAATTGGTATCTTAAAAAATAAATACTAAAAATATCTTATGGCAAAATATTAATTACAATGATGATTTTTCTCTCTCACTTTTACTCTCTTACACAATTGGCATCTTAAAAAATAAATACTAAAAATGTTTTATAGCAAAATATTAATTACAATTATGATTTTTCTCTTTTCCTTATCCTCACTTTTACTCTCTACCTTATCTCTACTTTTCCCCCTCCCTTATCCACTACTTTTCTCTCTCCTCTTATATAATTAAAAACTAATTTCTTCATTTATCTCTATATCTTTTCATTTTTTCATTATTTCATTTCAGAATTTTTCCTTTTTTTCTTCTATTCAAAATGAGATCCATTTCATATATTTTTTTTTCTTTTTTTGTCTTTGTTTGGCATTAATATTGTACATAATTTATAAAAACTGATTATATACGGCATGTATATTGTAGTTATACTAATATTATATTTTACAACTTATACAAAGATTATATTAGTTTTATACTGCAATATACTGCGATTATACTGGTTTTATACTGCAAATACTATGATTATATTGGTTTTATACTGCAAATACTGTGATTATACTGGTTTTATACTGCAATCATACTACGATAATACTGATTTTATACTATCTGGACTATTAGTACAAAAAACGAACATGAAAAAAAAAAAAAATATATATATATATATATATATATTGAAGAGAAAAAGAAAACGAAAAAAACTTTTTAAAATGGAATGATGAAAAATTGAACGGATAAAAAGATAAATGAAAAATTAGCTTTTAATTATAAAAGAATAGAAAGAGAAGTAGTGGATAAGAGAGAAAAATTTGTTAGAGAGAGAAATTAGAATACATATAAGAAAATATGACTTATTTACCAAAGATGTCATAGATATAATTTAATAAAAGTATTTAAACTAAAAAGTTCAAAATCATAATTAGATAAAAAAATTTTAAGTGCTCTGTCATGTAAAAAGGAAAAACACTTTTGTATTTATTTACAAACCTAAAGACATAGGGTAATTTTCTCTTTTATGTGAAAGGGAGATGGTTTGCAAAAGGGGATTTTGCAAAAATACTTACATTTTGGCACTCTATATCTTTTTTACGTGAGCAAGGAATTTTTGCCAAAATCCTTTTAAATTTTTCAAAATTACTGAAATACCTTTTTCTACTTTGTCTATATTTCTCTCTCATTTTTTCATAATTTTAATCTAATTTTGCATTTATCTATCAAATCCGTTTATTTTTTTGTCATGCTGCTTTAGAAAGTTTTTTTGCTTTTCTTTTCTCTTCGAAACAAGATGCATATGTATATATTTTTTCCGACATTTTTTTCACTAAGGTATAACTAATTATACTTTTGTATCTTAAGGTATAACTTAAGTTTGATCACCTAAATAATGTATCTTAAGGTATAAGTAATGTATAACTAAGGTATAATCACTGTAATAGTGTATCTTAAGGTATAACTAAGGTATAATCATTGTCATAGCGTATCTTAAGGTATAACTTAGGTATAATCATTGTTATACCTTAGTTATACCTTTGATACTCTTATTATACCTTACTTATACCTTTGTACAACTGTTATACCTTAGTTATACTTTAGTTATACGTTTGATACTATTATTATACCTTTTGATGTATTGATTATACCATACTTATACCTTATGATACACTGATTATACCTTAGTTATACTTACTAATACATTGATTATACCTTAGTTATACCGTATGATACACTGATTATATCTTGTTTATACATTGTTTAAGCATTCTAGTGCATAACAGTGTATAAGAAGCTTATAATAGTGTATATGCAGTGTATAATAGTGTGTAAGCAATGTATAACAATATATTTATAACTTTTATAAATATTACACCTTAGTTATACATTATTTATACCTTTGTAAAACTATTAACCTAGTTTATCCATTGATTATACCATCTAATACTTTGATTATACCTTTTGATACACTGATTATACCTTAGTTTTACCTTCTGATACACTGATTAGAGCTCGCTGAGGTGAAAACCAAAAAGACATCTCAAGCAAAAGTTAGAGCAGCTCGCTAAGCTGAAAACCCGTATTGGGCAGCTTAGGCAAAAGTTAGAGCACTTCCCAAAGCCATACTGCCTAGGGGCAAAATGATAAAGCCCTTTCATTCTTCCCTAGCAGAGTTCGTCTGTCATTCTGCCTAGGGGCAAGATGGTAAAGCCTTCTCATCATTCCCCAACGGAACCATTACACAGCATATCACTACTTTTTCCTCGATAGACATCATACAGCCTCAACAGAGACACAAAGGTTGAATTGCGCAAAGAATATACTATCCCCAACTAAAGTCAGCCAGAGGCATGACGCATTCTCCCCAGCAAGAACGTGAGATATCAAGCCTATACAAATAGCAGGAAATGCATTCTTTAGGGTCCACATGCATATGCATCATTATGCACACATGTATAACATACATGGAACATTCATTCCCAGCTGGTCTTCATTCTTGATCGAAGGGGCAAAAATTTTTGTTTAAAATCTCTCGATCAAGCAATGAAGACTCATCATTTCAAATACAGGAAATTAATCATCCTCTCCTCGAGTACAAATAAATGGACATCGGCAAATCAACTTCGCCTCGGGTACAGATAGACCCAGCATCGGCAAATCATCCTCGACTCGGGTAAATGTAGACCCAGCATCAACAAATCATCCTCACCTTGGGTACAGATAAACCCGACATTGGCAAATCATCCTCGCCTCGGGTAAATGTAGATCCAGCATTAGCAATCATCTTTGGCTCGGGTACAAATAAACCCGATATCGGCTTAAATTAGATTCATCAGCAACTTCACCTCGGGTACAGATAAACCTGATATCGGCTTAAATCACCTTCATCAGCAACTTCGCCTCGGGTATAGATAAACCTGATATCGGCTTAAATCACCTTCATCAGCAACTTCACCTCAGGTACAGATAAACCTGATATCGGCTTAAATCCCCTTCATCAGCAACTTCGCCTCGGGTACAAATAAACTCGGTGTCGGCTTAAATCAGCTTCATCAGCAACTTCGCCTCGGGTACAGATAAACCACATATCGGCTTAAATCAGATTCATCAGCAACTTCGCCTCGGGTACAGATAAACCTGATATCGGCTTAAATCAGCTTCACCAGCAACTTCGCCTCGAGTACAGATAAACCCGATATCGGCTTAAATCAGCTTCACCAACAGCTTCGCCTCGGGTACAGATAAACCCGATATCAGCTTAAGTCAGATCATCACCACAACAATGAGGCTTCAACAAGTCAAATATGCCTTTCTTTCCTTACGTTTACGGCGCTTCAATTCGCGTTCTCAAATTCACCCTAGGTATTTTAGACCTGGAATCAGGTGCTGAATTTGGTCATGCGAGGGGCAGCTGTAAGCCCTGGGTTTTTCCCGGCCTCTATGATGAAAACCCCTTTGTTACCTCCTAGAAAGAAAAACATGAATTGAATTTGAGAATAAGCAGAATGATGCCTGGAATGTTCTTAAACGACCCGAAATTCAGAAAAGCCCTTGACCCAAAACCCCAAGAGAGGTCCGTCGAGTGATTGGAAAGTTTAGGTGCGTGCGGGCTCTATCTAGAACTGCGCGGCTGTAGTTTCACAACTATTTTCATACGAATGTAGTCTACAGTTGTACATCTGTAATTTACAGTCGTACAGCTGTAACACTATAGTCGCATGGCTGTAACACTATAGTCGCACGACTGTAACACTACAGTTGCACGGCTGTAACACTACAGTCGCGCAACTATAGTGAGCAGTCAGATTTTCTGCCAAAAATCAGAGAGTTGGTGACAGAGGGATGGGTTTTCTGATTTTTCTCTTGATTTTGGCCGCGCTTTGGTAGAAATCTCAAAAAAGAGGGGATAAAAGGGAAGAAAAGGAGAGAGGAAGAGGAAGAGGAAGGAATTGGAAAATTAAGAGAAAAAGAGAGAAAAAGAAACAGAGAGGAAGAAGAAGAGAAAAGAAAAGAGAGAAAGAAAGAGCAGAAAAAAAAAAACTAAAAACCACCCCATAAATTGAGTCTTAAACCCTTATACAACACACTCATCCGGGTTTGATTTGATTTTAATTCGGATTGGATTGAAAGTTTGATTGGGGAATTTCAGGTCGGTTGTGAAATCTAAAGGGTATTCCGGTTTCTCAAACCCTTTTCGGACGTCAAACACATCAAAGCATCAACAAGGTAAACTATGAGAGACCTTAAAACTCGATTCATAGTGATTCATGGTTGCGTTTTGAAATTTTTCTGGAAAACTGTCTATACAGTTATAGCCGCACGGCTGTAATTATAGTCGCACGACTATAATTACAGTCGTACGACTGTAATTATCTTGAACACAGCCATGTGACTGTATACTACAGCCGCACGACTGTATTCTTCTAGGCAATGGCCCGAAAAGCCCCGGAACGACCAAATACAGCTAGTTTTCCTGTTTTAAATGATTTTTCATGATTTAATTCTGTTAATTCACATCTGTATACTCTAAAGTCGTGGTTTTCGGATTTCTAATAATGCGGATGTGAGATTTAGGGTTTTGTTGGTTTCTATTCTCGGAATTCGTGGTTGTTAGATCTTTAACCGGATCCTTGGTCTAGTGATGACGGACCCTCAGATTTCCAAAGCCCCTAGAAATCAATAAAATAGTTTGAAACAAATGATTTTAGAAAACAAAGAAAACCACTATCGAGTACTATTCACTATAGTCGTACGAGTGTAAAAGTATAGTCGTATGACTCTATTTGCTGTTGTACAACTGTAATTTTCGGATTACAGTCGTGTGACTGTATATTATAGTCGCACGGCTGTAGTTTACCAAAATATTACCGCACGACTGTAATGACAGGCAGGAGGCAAAATCACAGGACGACCCGCACGGACGTCATCGCGTGATGCTACCTTCGAAATTAAAATTATTTTGGTGTGTTTACTGTTCTGAGACCCTAGATGAATGCTGAAAATCAGGAACCCACACGAACGGAACCCCGAGTTCCGGGATAACCAACCCACTATACGGAAGAATTTGCATGAAATCGAGCCAAATAGTTTTCCAAAAATGTTTTCCAGCATAAAACCTACAGGGCGTTTCAAAACTATTTTCCAGGTCTAGTCGGATCGATTGGCCGAGTTGGTCCAGCTCTCCCCTAAATGCATACCTCGGCTCCTAAAATACCAATTCTATCCTGTCGTGAGTTCTCTATATGTTTGCGATATATTTGTGCTAACCATTCATTTTGCAGCTTTTAGTTTCCCTTTTATTTTGCATGTGATTAAAATAGATTATTGTGTATCCTAGGTGACTATAAATTTTTAGATGCTTGTGTATTTAGACGATTGTATATGTGAGGGTGAGAGTTTTTCTTTTATTCGATTTGGTTGTATAAGCGGCCTTTACCTTTATTCTTTTTGCCTAGATGTATGGTTTACTTTTTCTACATTTTATTTATTCCTGTCATTTGCTTGAGCACGGGTTAAATAAATACAAAACAAAATTGGGTAGAGAAAGAAAATAAAGCGAATAAAATATGGTAATATGAATTATAAAATGAAAGCAAGCTTGAGGTTGAATAGGTGAGTTGCTCGAACCCTAAATCTCTAGACCAGGTATAGTTGTCTACGCTCGGTAGGGAGCTGTACCGGAATTTCCTGGATGAGCTGATCTGGGTGGCGACTCTGTCACTGATCTTGAAATTTAGGTTTCGAGGTCTTTAAGCTAATAAAATGGGAAGAGGTTTTCTACAAAATAAATTTCCAAATAAAATCAATGCTTTTTTTCCTAAATAAGATCACCAAACCTCACTTAAGAAAGCCCGAAAAGGTCATCCGCTCACAGTGTTTTATTATTGGGACTGCATATTTGGGTAACTGAGGTATAATCACTGTAATATTGTCTTAAGGTATAACTAAGGTATAATCATTGTAATAGTGAATCTTAAGTGTATTTTAAGGTATAACTAAGGTATAATCACTGTAATAATGTATCTTAAGGTATAACTAAGGTATAATCATTGTAATAGTGTATCTTAATGTGTAACTAAGGTATAATCATTGTTGTACCTTAGTTATACCTTTGTACAACTGTTATACCTTATTTATACATTGTTTAAGCATTATAGTGTATAAATAGTGTATAACAGTGTATAAGTAGTGTATAACAATATATTTATAACTTTATAAATATTATACCTTAGTTATACCTTGTGATATAATAATGATACTTTAGTTATGCTTGTTTATAGATTGGTTATACATGGTATGTACGATAACCAAAGATGGAAAAAAAAAGCTTTCTAAAGTCGAATGATGAAAAAATAAATGGATTAAGAGATAAATGGCAAAATTAATGTTTAATTATAGAAGATGTGAGAGAGAAGTGGAGGAATTAAGTGTGGCCAAAACTAGGAAAAACAACATATAAAAGAAATTGCAATCACATATGGGATAAAAAAAAAATTCTTAAAACAAGATATTTTTGGCAATTTCCCTTTGGAAAATACCTTAAACACTTTTCAAAATTTGCCTTATACGTGATTCATGGTTTCCCTACTTTTCTCTCTCATATTTTATAATTTTAACTTAATTTTGTCATATATCTCTTAATCCGTTCATTTTTTCGTCATGCAACTTTATAAAGGTTTTTTCCTTTTTTTTTTCCTCTTCGAAATGAGATCATATATGTATATATATTTTCTTTTTTTTTCATCTTTAGTTTTTGAATAAACAATATATAAACAATGTATCATGAATCACAAATTAGCACAATATAATCAACAATGTACAAGCACAGTATCAAGTGTGTAAACACAATATCATGCATGTAATAAGATAATATCATTACAATATCACAAATGTATAATCACAGTATCACAAAATGTATAAACACAGTATATGAGATGATTAATGTATCACAAAATGTATAATCACATTATCACAAACATATAATCACATTATTTGAGGTCATACATGTATCAAAAATGTATAATAACCAACAACATACATTGTAATAAAGTATTTAACACTTATCAATGGTTGGTTATTGTTATATATGTATTTTTTGTCATATACTATGTTGATACGTTGTTTATACAGTGTTTACACACTTTAGATACAAAAACTAAAGATGAAAAAAAGCTATATGGATCTCATTTTAAAAGAGAAAAAAATGAAAAACTTTCTAAAGTCGAATGATGAAAAAATGAATGGATTAAAAGTTAAATAATGACATCAATTTTTAATTATGGAAGAGGAGAGAGAAAAGCGTATTTTAGAAATTGAAAAAGTGCATGGGATAAAAAAATTCTTCAAACCATGTATCTTCGATAATTTCCCTTTTTTTATTGGATTCCAAATGGACACTAGAGGAGAATTTTAAAGGAAAAGGATGGAAGGTTAGTTGAGTGAATTAAAGTAATTGAAAAACCTTGCTTCCATGGAGTTGAAGGTTAAATAACCCCGTGTTGTTTGTTTTGAAGGTTCTGTAAAGGGAGGTTTTATAGAATTAGGAAAAATTAAATTGGTTAATCTCCAAATCTCACCAATTTGGTGGGACTAAAAATGAGATTTTCTAACCTTGAACTAACTTTCAATTAAACTTGAAGTCACCTCCCTTCCAAATAAACTCCTCTCCCAAACATGGTTAGGTACTTAAACTTTCATTATTTAACCGTCATTAACTTCAAAACAAACAGACCTTAAACTTTGGTTGGATAAACTAAGAGAAATTAACAAACATGTCCACTTTTATGATTCTTTCAAGACATACTAACAATGCATTTCCAAAATGCTACCAAAATCATCCTTCATTCTAAAAATACGAGACAATATCGTTTTATATCAAAAATATTGTAATTTAATTCTTCTTATACCAAAGATAACCAAAGGAGACAAACACTTATAACACTTAACGAAAAACACTAAAAGCTCTCAACAAATTGCAAAAATCTCTTACAACATTCAAACAAACGAAAAACTTTTACAAATCACAATGAAAAATCAGCAAAATCATTAAAACAAATGGTACAAACTGCCAAAAAAAGAAAAAAAAAAGAAAAAAAGAAAAGAAAAGAAACATAGTATGATTAAAAGTTAAACTTTTTCATAGTAAATCTATAAATCAACATAACTTTTGCTACAGTTGTCAAAATGACATTACCTCTTCAGTTGAGTTTATAGATGAAAACAATAATGTTTGGGGTATCATTCAGCGATTTTAAAATTTGACAACAATTATTTTAAAATTCTGGCATTGTATGATAATACCATGGTATCACAAGTTATCACAGGGTGATACAAGATGCAAACAATCTTGGAATTTAAGTAACAACCAAGTTTGGGGTAAAAAAAAAACAATGTATAGGCCAAAATCTAGCGATTTTAAGATTTCACAACAATTTTTTCAAAATTTTAGTATGTAGGCTAATACCTTGGTAGTACGAGGAGAATCTTGAAATTAAAATAATTGTTACAGAAAACAATGATAATACCATGGTATCAGAATCTTTATTTATTTTTTTTTCTTCTTTTTATTTTTTGTTATTGTATTTTTGTTTTATTTTCTTCTTTTCATTTTCCATATTTCATTTTTTTTCTTCTTCTTTTTTAATTTTTTTTAGTTCTTTTACGTTTCTCATTATCATCATGCATGTGATATGAAGTGACATCAAGGTATCACCATTGTTTTTAGTAAGAATTCTCTAAGGTATCACATTGTGATATCAAATGATGTTAAGGTATCACATTGTGATACCAAGTGATATGAAGGTGATACCTAGTGATACTAAGGCATCACCGCTTTTTTCAGCTGGAATTCACTAAAGTATCACATTGTGATACAAGGGATACCTTGGTAGCACCTTGTGATAATAACTAATGATACGAACATATCACCACTATTTTCAATAAAAATTTGCCAAAATAATAAGAATTCACTAATGTATCACCTTGTAATACCAAGTGATACCAAGGTATCACCTTATGATACATAGTAATTGACACTAAAATGTTAACGTTTTAATACATATGTCACAAATGTATCATTAATTTTCCAATTCATCAATCAAGTTCCCACCGAGATAACTAGGGATGGAAACGATAACTTTAATGACATTTTGATTATGTCACTAATATTATTTAACTTAGTTACAACATTAAGCGTAAGTAAAGATAAATTTGTTTTGTGACCTTTTAGTAAATACGTCACAAAAGTCATATCTAAAAATCAATTCGTTTTTGTGACTTTTGAAATCATCATGAAAATTATTCTACGAGCCAGTTTGAAAGCAGCTTTCAGCCAAAAGCATGGGGAACTTTATTTTGGATGAAAGCTGCTTCGCAGCCTCAAATACACAATTTGTAAAATTCAGATTGTATTCAGAAAAGCACTAGAAAAATACTTAAAACTGCTTTTAAATAAAGCAATGAAACCTAGCTTTCCCTGACAGCATTTTCATTAACAGCAATCCCAAACTGGCCCTACGTCTTCCCTGCAAAAATGTATTTCCATCTAAGATCTTAAGTGAGAATGTGGGGCGAAACTGAATGTTGGTAAAGACAAATTGTAGTTTGACATAAGACAAAATGGTCTCAAAATGTCATATCCAAAAATCGATTTGTTACAATATTGACAACGTCCAAATTTTGAGTGAGAAATCTATGTTTACTATCAGACTACCCATTATTACTATTTTTTTTCTTTTTTGTATTATAAAAAATAGAATAAAATATATTCTGAGAAAAAAATAGGTATTGCTAAAGGCAAAACTTTTTTGATATTAGATATTATATAAAAAACACAAACAATTAAAAAAGGAAAAAATTAAGAAAAGAGAAAAAGAAATATAGAAAATGGAAAAAAGAAAAATAAAATGAGAAAAAAAAAAGAAAATATGAGAAACTGCAACAAAACAAAAAAAACTAAGAAAATTGGTAAAATTTGAAAAAATGAACAAAACCGGAAATATAAAAAAGGAAATAATTTTTTGGGATAATTAAAAAAAAATTGTGGTTACAGACATTTAAAAATTAGTCTTAGAGTTTTGACTTTTTACAAAACGATGACTGTGGTTTCAACCTGTTAGCAAAAAGCAAAAAAGAAATGTCTGTTAAATCAGTTGACATGGCAAGAGGCAAAATCGTCCAAACACATGTGTTAACCTAACCTTCAGCCATGACTTTTCAAGGGTAATTAATATGTACACTTTATAATTTATAATACGGATAGTTACGCAAAAAATTCCTATGATTACACTTGTTTGAAAAGAGTTCTAAAGATTTCGTTTTTTGCAAAAAAATCCTAGAGGTTTTGTTTTTTGCCAAAAAAAAATCCCTGCAATTTATGACTGTCAACAAAAAAAGGATTTTGGCCTAATACGGTCAAAAATTGATGACGTGGCAGGGGAAAAAATTGCCACACCATTAATTTTTTACGGTGTTAGGTCAAAATCTATTTTTTTTGTTAACGATAAAAAATCACATGGATTTTTTTTGGGAAAAACAAAACCTATAGGATTTTCTTGTAAACATGTGTAACCATATAAGTTTTTTTCTTTTTTCTTTTTTCCATAATTATCCTTTATAATATTTGTTTTATAACTTGGTTAACAATTTAAATCTCCGCAATTCATCTTCATATAAGCATAAGGATATGAAACCCCAAAATTATTTGTCAAAACACCAACATCCAATCCTTCATAAATTTAACAATTCCTATCACCCTTATTATGTATCCCTGCTGAAATCAACAGCCGTTTGGATTTGGATTTGATATAACCCTAATAGAAGCTTAGGGTGAATTATAACATATGTTAGTAATATGAGAGCAGTTATCAAATATTCTACCTGTCAACCACATTCTTGACAGTTACGAAGTAAATGTAGAATGTGGTTTTTCCTTAGGTAACTTCCCTCCTTGGCTATAAATAGCTTTTTATTCAATGATAAAGGGATTAGAAAATTTGGGATTTCAAAGCTATTACTAGACATCTAACTTTAGCATCAGAGTGTTTGTGGGAAGAACACATTCCCTCACTGTAACAAGTATCTCATCAAGGATCGCCTACCATCACATTAAAGCTATGATCATACGTCAACCGCATATTAGCTCAAGGTTAATCTTGGGATTAACCCTTTCATCCTATCAAAGACTCAAATCAACACACGACGATCGATCTTCCCATTGTAAATACACTGTTGTACTCGGGCTACAACAGTTGGCATCGTCTGTGGGAAAATGATCAAAAAGCTACGATTTGGTTTTCTTTGATCAGAAGAAATGCCTCCAAAGAAATCTCAAGCCACACATTCTTAAATGACAATTGAATTAGAAGAAATAAACATGCAACACAATTATCAAGAAGAAAATGTTGTGACTCAACCTGCGATCCAACATGTAACTCAACATGGAGGCTTGAGAGTTGTTCCAAATACGGTTCCCTTAACAAAATATGAAGCTTTCAAGCAGAAATTTGATGAGAACAACCGCATGCTTGAAAACTTGTTGCAATTTGTTCAACAAAAACACCCTCATGATACACTTCCATCAAATCTCCAGTCTAAAGAGAAGACTCATGTAGAGAATCACGTAGCAGAAGATGAACTCTCTCATCCTTCTTCTATACATGAGCATAGACACACTCAGGGAAAAGGTGAAGTCCCAGTAAGGAACAAAGAAAAAAAGACGAAGTTATGGAAAGCACTTATAAAGGAGCATTTGTATTTAGTGTGATGGAACCTGGGAACTTGAAAAAAACGATCGAAGAAGTTCTAGAGTAGAAAAAGCTAATTTCTACCAACGAAGGGCAATAAGGGAGAAAGGTTCCCTTCACTGAAAAAATCATGAATAAACCCCTTCCAAAGAAATTCAAGATGCCTCAGCTAGCCACATACTCCGGGAAAGGTGATCCACATGATCATATGTAGAATTATGAAGCTGTAATGTTATTACATGGATGGAAAAGATGCGATCATGTGTCAAGTATTCTCCTTTACCTTGATTGAGCATGCTCGCACATGGTTTAATAGCTTAAAAAAAGGATCAATCTCTAGCTTTTTGATCAGCTCCAAAATGAATTCACAAATGCTTTCATCATCAATACTAGAAGAAATTAAAAGGATGCTACCTATCTTCTTACCATTAAACAAGAAGAAAGTGAAAGTCTGAGAGATTATGTCGAAAGATTTCGTGTAGCAACATTAGAGATTTAAGATCTTCAGGTTGGGATGGCTATGGCAAAAGTTCTACAAGGAATGAGGTCATAAGATTTTCAGAAATCTCTTTCTTATGATCAACCTTCCCCCCTTAGGGATTTATTCAATCAAGCTAATGAATTCATCCTGTTTGAGGATGTGATGAGAAATGTTGTTGGAGGAGGAGGCACAAATAGAAAAAGGAAAGAAAAAGATGAAGTTGAGAAGGATGAGAAAGGGAAAGAAGTAACCCATGCTCCAAAGCTAAGATTTGAAAGCTTTACACCTTTACTTCAACCTCACTCCAACATCCTTGTGGCTATAGAAGGATCTAAACTCCTCACCTTCCCTCTAAAAACCAACAGGATAATGGAAAAGTTTGTTGATGCTTATTGTCAATTCCACAAGACTCATGACCACTCTACAGACATATGTAGAGAATTGATGAATTAAATAGAATCCTTGGTGTGATAAGGTAAGCTTGGGAGGTTTATGTATGCAGAAAGCTAGAAGGAAGAAAGACCCTCATACTCAAAAGAAAGAGATGCGAAAACAAGAGAGAAGAAGGATAATCGAGGATATTTCAAGCCAAGAAAAGACAGGAAAGAAAAAGCCCCTGTGAGCGGACGACCTTTTAGAGAGCGGAACACGGCAAAGCAAACCGGGGAAAAAAGAGAGAGTTTTTGATTGTTTGTTTGTTTGAAAACAGGTTTGTATCTTGCTTAGGAAAACCATTGATTTGTTTTGGAAATCTTTCTGTAGAAAACCTTTTCTTTGGATGTGAATTTTTGGAAAACTGGTTTTGCATTTTTAAAAAATCTGGTTTTATTAACTTAAAGACCTCAAAACCTAAATTTCAAAATCAGCGACAGAATCGCCACCCGGATAAGCTCATCTGGAAAATTCCGGTGCAGCTCCCTACCGAGTGAAGACTATTGTACCTAAACCAGAGATTTAAGGTTTGGGCAACTTACCTATTTAACCTCAAGCTTGCTTTCATTTATAATTGTATATAACAATATTTTACTCATCTAATTCTCTACCTGCCATGCTCATTTAAATGACAGAAATAAATGGCATAAAATTAAAGTGAAGATAAACCATGCATCCAAACAACCAAAAAGAAATATTACAATCCAGAAAAAGGAAAAAAGCTCTCATCCTCACTAATACAATCGCCTAGATGCACGAAATTCTAAAAATTACAATCGCCTAGAATACACGAAGGTTTATAAAATATATCTAAAAAATAATAAAAAGAAAAACAAAAGATGTAAAGCAGATCGTTAGTACAATTATATTACAAACACAAGCAGGACTCACATAAGATAGAATGGGGAATCTTAGGGGATGGGAACATGCATTTAGGGGATAACCGAGAAATCCGAGTAACTTACTCGGTTGGACTTGGAAAACGATTTAGAAACGCCTTGTAGGTTTTGTGCTTGAAAACATTTTGGAAAAGAGTTTGGCTCAATTACATGCAAATTTCTCCATTTAGTGGGTCGGCTATCCCGGAACTCGATGATCCGTTCGTGGGGGTTCCTAATTCCAAACATCCATCTAAGGCCCAAAGCGGTAAACATGCCAAAAACAGGTTTGATTCTGAAGATAGCATCATACGACGATGTCAGTATGGGGCATCCTGTGATTCTGCCTTTTCTTTGTCACTACAGCCGTGTGGCTATATATTGGTGAATTATAGTCATACGACTATAATATACAATCGCACGAATATAATCTGAAAACTATAGTCGTACGACTCTAGTTAAAGTCGCACGACTATAGTGTTATACCCGCACGATTATAGTGAACTGTGCCCAACATTGGTTTTCTTTGTTTTCTAAAATCACTTGTTTCAATCGATTTTGATGATTTCTAGAGATTCTGGAAATCCGAGGGTCCGTTAACATTGAACTGAGGACCCGATTATGGATTTAACAACCACTAATTCCGAGAATAGAAACCAACAAAACCCTAAATCTCACATCCGTATTATTGGAAATCCGAAAACCATGATTTTAGAGTATACAGATGTGATTTGACCAAATTGAATCATGAAAGATCATTTAAAAGGGGAAAACCAGCCGTATTTGGTCGTTTCGGGGCTTTTCGGGCTTCTGCCCAAAAGAACAGAGTCGTACGACTGTAGTATAAAGTCACATGGCTGTGTTCCAGACAACTATAGTCGTGTGACTGTAACTATAGTCGTGCGACTATAGTTACAGCTGTGCGGCTATAGTTGCGCAGACAGTTTTTCGGAAAAAATTTTAAACATAGAACACAACCACAAATCAATATGAATCGAGTATTAAGGCCTCTCAGAGTTACCACTTTTACGTTCTACTATGCTTGATGACCAGAATTTGATTTGGATTCCAAAATCCGCCTAAAACCTCCAAACGTCCCGAAATCCTCGAACACGCATCCCGAATTGATCAGAACAAACCCGAGAATAGTTTGAACTAGTGATATGCGACTGGGAACTCTTACACTATGTGTTTTTGCTCTGTATTCTCTTTATGTTTTGTTGTTTGTTGATTTTTCTTAGTTTTCTCTCACTTTCTCTCTGTACAGCTTATTTTCTCTCACTAGAATGATCTCTCCAGCCTCCAATTGATTCCCCCCTGTTCCTTGTGCTTTTCCCTCTTTTCTGCCTTTTATGTCGCCCTAATTACTCAATTCAAGCCTAAAAATCCGAGTCAAAGATAGAGTTTTAACCTATTTAGGAATATGCTGGGTTAATGACTAGAGCTGCATGACTCTAACTATTGTCACGTGACTGTAGTATTACAGTCGTGCGACTGTAGTTGTGAAACTATAGCCTTATGAATTTAGATAGAGCCTACGTGCTTTAGCCATAGCCTACACTCACACTTAAGCATCCTAATCACTCGACGGACCTTTGTCGGGGTTTAGCATCAAGGACTCTTTTGAATTTCGGGCTGTTTGAGAATATTTTGGGCATTATTCCGCTCATTCTCAAATCCGATTCATATTCATCTATCTAACAGGTAACAAAGGGTTTTCATCATAGAGGTCGGAAAAAAACCGTGCTCACAGGCTGCCCCTCGCGAGATCAAAGTCGACATAATCTGGCTATTATTCCAGGATCGAGTTTGGTCTCGCGATAGAGAGCGTAGTGAGAAAAGGAAAGAAAACATACCTGACACCTTGGTTTGTTGAGGAAGTCATGCGCAAAATCTTACAAGGGATGTTGGCTTTGATTCTGAAGTTGGCTTTTGGGGGAGCAATAATCGGAAGTTGGTTCTAGGAGCTTTGGCTTGAAGTTGGCTCTCTAGGGAGCAATAATTTGGAGTTGGCCCACGGCGGAGCGATAATCTAAAATTGACCCACAGCGGAGCGATAATCTGGACTTGGCCCACAATGGAGCAATAATGTGGAAATGGCCCACAACGGAGTGATAATATGAACTTGGCCCATAGCGGAGCGATAGTCTGGAAATGGCCTACAGCGGAGCGATATCTAGAAATGGCCCACAGTGGAGCGATAATCTGGAAACGGCCCATAGCGGAGCGATAATCTGGAAATTAGCCTACAGCAGAGGCGATAATCTAGAAATGGCCCACAACGGAGCGCTAATATGGAATTGGCCCACAGCAAAGCGATAATTTGGAAATTAGCCCACAGCGGAGTGATAATCTGAAGTTGCCCACAACGGAGCTATAATCTAGAAATGGTCCATAGCGGGGCGATAATTTGAACTTGGCCTATAGCGGAGTGATAATCTGGAAATGGTCCACAGTAGAGCGATAATATGAAATTGGCTGACAGCGTAGTGATAATCTGAAGTGGCCTACAGCGGAGCAATAATCTAAAGTGGCCCACAGCGGAGCGATAATCTGGAAATAGCCCACAGCGGAGCGATAATCTAGAAATGGCCCACAGCGGAGCGATAATCTGGAAATGGCCCACAGCGGAGCGATAATCTGTAAATGGCCCACAATAGAGCGATAATCTGGAAATAGGGCGGGGCGGGGTGGGGATTGCATTTCCCATCCCTGTCCTCGGACTAATCGGGGATCCTCGTCCCAACCCCGTTTATTAATCGGGCACAAATCTTTGTCCCATCCCCAATCCCAACGGGGAATCAGTTTCCCGCGGGGATCCCCGTCCCCGTTTAGCTACTTTTATATTTTATAAAAAAACCTATAAAATTTCAATTTTCATCCTCAAACTTATCAAAATATGCATTAAACCATAAACATAAAATTCTCAAAGCTTAATTCTCAAATACACTAACACATAATTAATAATTATATATAAAATAAAATCATCAGTGTACGATTTTCTTTGAGAAGTCAATATCAGAAAATACAGAAATGATAATTGAAGAAGACAATTTCAATCTCACTAAAAAAAATACAATAGGAGAAACGAAACTGAAGAAACTTTTGTTACATATACTTAATTGTATATATATTTTGAAATTTTGAATTATCCACTTATGATATCCAATATGACTAAACATTTGGTAATTCCCAAACAAATGCGTTTCAAATAAAAAAAATTCATAAAATTATAAATAAAAAGTGAGAAGAAGCAGAGTAGGTGGTAGGAATCGAGTGGATTTAGTTTATAAATTAGTTTTATTTATGTTATTTTATAAAATAATAAATAATAATAATATAATAGAATAATATTAATTAAAGAAATATAAACGGGGATTTGGGTTTTTTATCGGGGATCCCCGCGGGTTTTAAAGGGGGATGGAGATAGGGGCCCGTGGGGCGGGTAGGGCTATTACCATCCCCGTCCCAGTCCCGTGAGGATTTTAATCAGGGATTCCCCATCCTCGTCCGGGCAGGCCCCTACCAGGAACGGGTCTCCGCTACTCGATTGACAATCCTAATCGGAGCGATAATTTGGAAATGGCCCACAGCGGAGCGATAATCCAGAATTAGCCCACAGCAGAGCGATAATCCGGAATTGGCCCACAGCGGAGCGATAATCTGGAATTGGCCCACAGCGGAGTGATAACCTGAAATTGGCCCACAACGGAGCGATAATCTAGAATTGGCCTATAGTGGAGTGATAATCTGGAATTGGCTCACAGCGGAGCGGTAATCTGGACTTGGTTCACAATGGATCGATAATTTGGAATTGGCCCACGGCGGAGCGATAACCTGGAATTGGCCCACAGCGGAGCGATAATCTAGGATTGGCCCACAGCGGAGTGATAATATGGAATTGTGTCGAGACTGCGTATTTATTCCTTGATCGATAATTTTTGAAACAAAAATTTTTGCCCATTCGATCAAGAATAAATACGGCTTGGTTGTTTTGCCCCTAGATACCTGCAAAATGTAAGAAATACCCTTCTCGGGATTATATTATCATAAATGGAAATTATAAAAGATTGAGAAAATTTTCTTACCTGAGAATTAGAGCCGTGTGGCTCTAATTCGCGATGCATAGCCAAGGGGATACCCCAGAGTCGGACTATGTCTGCTTTCAGAGAGTTCACGATTCGAGACAGCCCGATGATGATAGTGAGTACCTATACTTGGGTTAGTCTTGATGCATGTATGCATGTGTGTGTGTATGTTTGGAATGTATGCATGTGTGTGATATGATGTTTCTGTTGTTCATTTTGGTGTAGTCTTGACCAAGTTATGGACCAAGGTCATGAACCAGGCTTCCTAGACGCGTATAGATCCACTGGAGGAGCGGCTTACTTATTATAAGAGTACTGGGGATGATAACCAGGTGGATGGTTAGGGTGACGGGGCACAATCCTATACTTTCTCTTTTTCTTCTTTGACAATCTAGCATGTATATAGGCTCATTCTGCTACTTGCTTGTATTGCCCATGGGTGGGCTTATTTCTGCACATTTTGTCTTGGTACATTCGCCGTGAGTGCGAGGCACTGACCCTGAAATGCCTTGGATTGTAGGGAGTTAGAGTAGTCTGAACCTGCTATTGTGTGACTTCTGTTTTTGTTTTGTGTCCTAACTTTTGCATAGACCACCCTTTCGAGTTTTCGGCCTATCGGACTGTCTTAATTTTTGCTTGAACTGCCCTTTCGGGTTTTCGACTCAGCAGACTTTTATTTTATCCTAATTTTTGCATAGACCGCCTTTCAGTTTTCAGTTTATCGGATTTCCCTTTTTTTTTTTGAAGTGTGATGCATACAAACAAAAAATGTGTACAGCCGTATATGTGTAATACAAACTCAATTTCAAGTAGACTTGGGACATTTAAACGGACAAAACAAAGCATTCATCCATTCGTTCATTAATAATGTTTTAGCACAATATACATCAGAGATGAAATGAAGCTAAGAATAGAATCAGTAATGGTATCCATCTCGACCGAACCCATGACTGCCACCAACCAGTCTTTGCAGATTTTCCCACTGATGGTGCTCACCTCACTGTCTTAATTTTGCATGGAATGCCTTTTCGGTTTTCGATCCATTTGACTGTCCTAATTTCTGCATGGACCGCCTTTTTGGTTTTCGATCCATCGGACTCTTTTTTTTATACGTAGTATTGCCTGAGCTTGTCTTGATTGGTAGGGTTGATAAATTTGTTTCCATTTATATACCCTTTTGACCACATATGGGCCTTCCACATTAGGCTTGCACTTCCCCTGCACATCCATATTAGTCTGCTTCATCTGCTTAAGTACCAGATCCCCATCTTTGATTGGGTGTTTCTGATGATGGAATTTATTGTTATAAGCCCTAGCTATTCATTGCTGATACATCTGCAAGTGATCTAAAGCCCAAAGCTACTTCTCGCCAATCAAAACCAACTGCTTATATCTTGCCTGAACCCATTCAGATTCTGGCAACTGTGCTTCCATGACTATCCTTAATGACCTACTATCAGTTTCCACTAGTAAGACAGCTTCTATCCTATAGACCAATGAGTACAGCGTCTCTCTGGTAGGATTTCTGATACTTGTTATGTATCTCCATAAGGCAAGTGGCAATATGTCGGTCCAATCCTTATAGGTGACTACCATTTTTGGACAGAATCTTCTTGATAGACTTATTAGCCGCTTCTACCGATCCATTGGCTTGCGGGAGATACGAAGATGATCTATGGTGTTCAACTCCTTTTTACTTGGAACAGGTGTGCTGTTGCCCCTTGAAGTTGTACCCCATTATCGGTCACGACATGATGTGGGATCTTACACCGTGCAAAGATGAATTTGGTCCTTTTTTTTTCTTTATGCTTCCTTTTTTTTAGTTTTAAAGAGATTCGGTGTCGAACCCGCAGTCTTCCATCTCCACATTGAGGGATGTACCAGTCGAGCTGCACCTAATTGGTCCCCTTCTTAACCTTTTCTGCTTGCTCTGGTCCAAGCCTTCTGAGCTTCTGTTTGACAGGTCTCATTTTCGAATTCGTCAAAACTCTGTGTTCTGTAATCTCTCCATCAACCCCAGGCATGTCGTCATAGGAGCGGGCAAGGCTTTCATGTGCCCTTGTAGTACTTTTATAATTTTTCCTCTCACCAAGCATGAGGTCTTTCGAGATGGATACCATTTTTGGATCATCATCTGTCCCTAGATTCATTTCATGCAATGATGCACCATATATGCTAAAGACACCAAATGAATGTTTGTATGTATGCAAGGTTCCATTTGGAAAAATATCACACAAGTAATCGAAATCAAAATTGCATTGTATTAAATGTCTATTAAAATAGTTATCATCCTCCACATGCAGAGGGTCTTCTCTAATTGCAACATCATCTATTACGACAACGGATTTGGACCCCCAAAGTTGGGCAAAGGATTACTTTAAACACTTAGCTTCAAGGGTGGCTCCATAATCTTCCCCTTAGCAATCAATTGTCGGATAGCCCTTATTAACTGAATGCAGTCATTTGTATGGTGACCTACTGTCATATGATAGGAATAGAAGTTACCCTTGTCTGTCCAGTTGGAGGAGAATACAGCTTCAAACTCTTAAGTAAACTAGTTTTCCTATGCTTGGCAAAGATGCGAGGTAAAGGCTCTACCGATGGGTTATTGAGCCTTTGAGGGGTTATTGATTGTCTTCCTTGAGCTACAATAGCCACACCTACTTTTGTCACCCGATCTAATACTGCATTGTGAGCCGGTTTGAGCGAGACCTAGACAGCGTGGTTATGGAGCTACCATCCTTATAACCTTGTGTGTACACTCGACTGCCTCGATAAGTGACCGAGTTTTATTTGTTCATCTGATCTTCCTCTTCATACTTTTCGATACATTTGGTGAACTCAACAACATCATTAAAAGAGTGGAACTTTTTCAGCTTCATTTTCTCCATATAAAGAGGCAAGCTACCATCAACCAGCTTCACAACAAGTGATTCTGACTTTGAAGCCCCGTCTACAGCGTCCATCCATCTTTATAGTAAGACGAGAAGGATTCATTTGGCTTCTAGCGCATTCTTTCCAAATCCACCAGAGTAGTTTCCACCTGAGTGTTATAGGCATACTGCTTGACAAATGCCTCAGATAAATCTTCCCATGTGGAGTGGGTATAAATTGGCATCTTTGAATACCACTTAGCAACAGCATCTCTTAAGGTAGTTGGGAACATATTCAATAGGTGATTCTTTCCAATTCCCAAACTGGACATAATCCTCACATAGCTATCCAAGTGAGCCTCCGGTGGACCTTCCTAGTGTACAGGGGTAAATATGGCATCTAAATACCTACTAGTAATGATTCTTTCCCTTCTACCATTAGAGAAGCTAGGTCAGCACACTTAATGGGATCGCAATGTACCATCTCTTTTAGTTTTGGCAGCAAAGCCCCCAAGTCAGGAAACTTCCCCTTGAGGTGCTTTTCTGCAGGCGTCTTGATCGGAGCTCCCCTAGCTCTTAAAAGCTTCACTTAGTTCAGCGTGACGACTAACTTCTCTGTGAGGAAGAACTCCTCTACTACTTCTTGGAACATTTCTTCCCAAGTTAGGGACCACCTGAACAATGTTTCCCTCATTCTCGACTAGAGCCTGGGCCGGTTGAATGGTCTGACCCGCATTGATGGTCATTACAGTTTGTATCTATTCCTTCAAAGTAGCCTTGAACCGGTCTGAGTTCAGTAAGGCGTCTACAAAGGCATTCATATCAAAGGTAGGAACCTCCACTAGTCTGTCTTGAGTCATTTCTGTTCTATTCACTTCTTCCAACACAAACTGACTGTCAATTGGTAAAAAAGGTAACTATCCCTCAAGTCCTTGCTCTGATTCTGACCCTGAACCGTCCTTGATTTCATCCATAGTGACTGATTCTAGTTGGACTAACTGAACTAGCTGGCTGGAACCTAGTTTAACCCACACGAACCGTTTCGAAGGTCGACTCCAAACTGCACATTCAGCATAGGGTTAGCACCGTGATGGATGTCATGACTCTAGACACGACGCACTAGCTGACGTGTATGGTATGATCGTGAAATGACCATGGTTGAATGATGTCAGATATATGAGGATGATCTTTATGTTTTCCTTCTTTTTATTTTGGACATTCCAAGAATACCCAATGTAATGTGAAAGATAATGTACGAAGGTTGCATGTGAGCTGTCTCATGGACAGAGGTTCGGCGCTTTTGAGGCACCTAGTGGATGTCATGAAATGGTTGCGTGTGTACTGACACACGGACAAAGTTTCAACGCTTTGTAGGTTAATAAAGTGATATGAAATGGTCATATGGGGGCTGCCCCATGGACAGAGTTTCGATGCTTTTAGGGCATCTTAGATGAAGTGATGTTACAAACAAGTCACATGTAGATAGAGACACAGATAGAGATTAGGCGTTCGTGGAACACCTTGTATGATTTGGTAATGTAATAAAATGCCCCTACATGTGTAGTAATCCGGTACTCAAGAAGTACCTCAAATGATTAATTAATGTTATGAAACGATCTGATGTGGATCGCGACACACAAGCAAGACTTCAGCATCACCGTGACACCAATGATGAATGAGCATGATGTCATGTAATGCTATCGTGTGACACACAACACAGATAAAAACCTACGACCATCGTGGTCCTCTAATGAATGGCATGGTATAGCGGAATGGCCAAGTGCAACTAGATGCATGGGCAAAACACGGGTAGTTTTGGGACACCCGATATGGAATGAAATGATCATGAAGGGCATACTTAGAACGTCCTTTATTAAATGGAATGAGGTGAAATGAAATGAATGTTTATGTCGCATGAGATGCAAATGGCTGCACGAAGATGTGGTTAGGATGCATGACATACGGGGATGATGTCATGTATGCTTCATGGAAATGTCAACACATAAGATGTAAATGTATATGGCACACAAATAGGACATCATGGCTGCATAAAGATATGGTTAGCATTAATGGCACACATATGTTGATGTTTTGAAAATGGTTGCATGAAAATGAGGTTAGGATGGCACACGAATGATTATACGTGTTCGATGTTTCGTGCAAAAAGGTTAAGCAAACCACCATAGAGCAAACGTTAGCACACGCAACGATATGCTCATCCTTCCAACCTTATTCCTCCTTTCGATTGGTCATACATTCTTCTTGGGTGTTGGGTCTCTTTGGCATCAACCGGGGATAACAGAGGCGTACTCTCAATGTCTAATTTCATTTTTATGTTTTGGTGATCCTAAGGGAAAATTACTAGGTCATTACATGTGGGCCAAAGTCAATCCAAGAGTCGTACAGGTTCCATAGAGAAAATACACTCCTCCACATTAGAACATGAAAGGTTCATACGATGCTATGAGTGGTTTACCCTTTCGGGTGCCTCCAATCCTAGCGGAAGAACTAAGTCACCTTTTGGAATAAACCGGGCTGATCAGTGAGTTCGAGGGGTTGAGAAGAAGAAAATGTCATGATATGCAAGTGTGAGTAAAATATGGTACTATGAACTAGTAAATGACTACAAGGGAGGATATATTTCAGTAGTTGCCTAAGTTCTTTAGGTTTTTATTAAAAACATGTTTTAAGAAACTTTTATCCCCAGTAGAGTCGCCATTGTGAGCAAACGACCTTTTAGAGAGCGAAACGCAGCGAAGTGAACCAGGGAAAAAGAAGAGAGTTTTTGATTGTTTGTTTGTTTGAAAATGGGTTTGTATCTTGCTTAGGAAAACCATTGATTTGTTTTGGAAATCCTTTTATAGAAAACCTTTTCTTTGAATGTGAATTTTTGGACAACTGGTCTTGCATTTTTAGAAAATCCCCGTTTTATTAACTTAAAGACCTCAAAACCTAAATTTCAAGATCAATGACAGAGTCGCCACCTGAATCAGCTCATCCGGGAAATTCCGGTACAGCTCCCTACTGAGCGAAGACTACTGTACCTAATTCAGAGATTTAGGGTTCATGCAACTTACCTATTCAATCTCAAGTTTGCTTTCATTTATAAGTGCATATGACAATATTTAACTCACTTAATTCTCTACCCATTTTTATCTTTTGTTTTTAGCCCATGCACATTTAAATAACAGAAATCAATCGCATAAAATTAAAGTGCAGAAAAATAAACCATACATCCAAACAGCCAAAATGAAATAGAGGCCACTTATTACAACCCAGAAAAAGAAAAAAAGGTCTCATCCTCACCAATACAATCGCCTAGATACACGAAAATCTAAAAATTACAATCGCCTAGAATACACGAAGGTTTATAAAATACATCTAAAAAATAATAAAAAGAAAAATAAAAGTTGCAAAGCAATCGTTAGCATAATTATATTACAAACACAAGGAGGACTCACATAAGATAGAATAGGGAATCTTAGAGGATGGGAACATGCATTTAGGGGATAACCAAGAAGTCAGGGCGACTTACTCGGTTGGACCTGGAAAACGGTTTAGAAATGCTCTGTAGGTTTTGTGCTTGAAAACATTTTGGAAAATAGTTTGGCTTAATTACAAGCAAATTTCTCCATTTAGTGAGTCGGCTATCTCGGAACTTGGGGTTTCGTTCGTGGGGATTCCTAATACCAAACATCCATCTAAGGCCCAAAGCGGTAAACATGCCAAAAACATGTTTGATTTTGAAGACAGCATCATACGACGACGTCTGTGTGGGTCATCCCGTGATTCTGCCTTCTCTCTGTCACTATAGTCATGCGGCTGTATTTTGATGAATTACAGCCGTGCGACTGTAATATACAGTCGCACGACTATAATATGAAAACTACAGTCGTACGACTCTAGTTAGAGTCGCACGACTATAGTGTTATGCCCGCACTATTATAGTGAACAATGCCCGGCATTGGTTTTCTTTATTTTCTAAAATCACTTGTTTCAATCTATTTTGATGATTTCTAGAGATTCTGGAAATCCGATGGTCCGTTAACACTGAACCGAGGATCTGATTATGGATTTAACAACCACAAATTCCAAGAATAGAAACCAACAAAATCCTAAATCTCACATCCGTATTATTGGAAATCCAAAAACCATGATTTTAGAGTGTACAGATGTGATTTGACCGAATTAAATAATGAAAGATCATTTAAAATGGGAAAACTGATCGTATTTGGTCGTTTCGGGGCTTTTCGAGCTTCTGCCTAGAAGGATACAGTCATGCGACTATAGACAACTACAGTCGTGCGACTATAGTTACAGCCATGCGGCTGTAGTTGCGTAGACAGTTTTCCAGAAAAATTTTTAAACACAAAACACAACCACAAATCAATATGAATCGAGTTTTAAGGCCTCTCAGAGTTTACCTCTTTTACTTTCCAGTGAGATGTGGATGCCGGAATCCGCCTAGAACCTCCAAACATCCCAAAATCCTGAAACACGCATCCCGAATTGATTCGAACGAACCCGAGAATAGTTTGAACTAGTGATATGCGACTGGGAACTCTTGCACTATGTGTTTCTACTCTGTATTCTTTTTATGTTTCGATGTTTGTTGATTTTTCTTAGTTTTCTCTCACTGTCTCTCTCTAAAGCTTATTTTCTCTCACTAGAATGATCTCTCCAGCCTGCAATTGATACCCCCCTATTCCTTGTGTTTTTCCCTCTTTTCTGCCTTTTCTACCACCCTAATTACTCAATTCAAGCCTAAAAATCCGAGTCAAAGATAGAGTTTGAACCTATTTCGGAATCTGCTGGGTCAATAATTAGACCCACACGGCTCTAACTATAGTCGTGCGGCTGTAGTTACTATAGTTTTGCGACTGTAAACTATAGTCATACGACTTGAGATTATAGTCGTGCGACTGTAGTTGTGAAACTATAGCCACGCGACTTTAGATAGAGCCTGCGTGCTTTAGCCATAGCCTATACTCACACCTAAGCATTGTAATCACTCGACAGACCTTTCTTGGGGTTTTGGATCAAGGACTCTTCTGAATTTCTAGCCATTTGAGAATATTCCGGGCATTATTCCGCTCATTCTCAAATCCGATTCACGTTCATCTGTCTAATAGGTAACAAAGGATTTTTCATCATAGAGGTCGAGAAAAACCTATGCTCACAGCCCCTGTCTTAGATAATAAGCCAACACATCGAGCAATAAACGTCATTTCAGGTGGAAAAACCTTGGTAGGAGGATCATCTACATCTAGAAAGGCTTATGCAAGACAAGTTTATGAAGTGAATCATATTATGGAAATTCAAGAAGAAGAAGAATCCATAATCTTTACATCTACTGATCAAGGGAATGTGGTTATACCTCATGACGATGCAATGGTGATAACAACCATCGTTATGAAGTTCCCAGTAGAGAGAATTCTTATTGACAATTGAAGTTCTATCAATCTTTTATATTGGAATTGTTTTAAGAAGATGAACCTGTCTATGGATAGATTAAAGAAAGTGCAAGCTCTTCTTTTTAGTTTTTCAGAAGAATCTATCCCTATAGCAGTATCAATTCAGCTGCTAATCACTTTGGGTGAAGAGCCTTATAGCCTTACAAGGATGGAAAATTTCATGGTAATTAAATCAGTATCTCCAGCTTATAATATGATACTGGGAAGGCCAATACTAAATGACATGAGAGCTGTTATTTTCTCAAGTTATCTATTAATGAAATTCCCTACATCCAAGGGAATAGGACAAGTACGTGATAATTAAAGAAAAGCTCAGAGCTGTTATGTTTCCTCTATCAAAGGAAAGCAAATTGCAAAAGGAGAAACACTAACAATTTCTAAAGAGTCGAAGGATAAGCCAACTAGTTGAAGAGGTGAAAGCTGTGAAATTGAGAGAAGATGATCCATACAAGATCACATATATTAGAAGTCAAATGCAGAAGGAAAGATAAGAAATTATTGAATGCTTAAGGAAGAACATGGATATGTTTGCTTGGATACCTACCGAATCTCAAAAAAACAGAAATCCAGGAAATCAAAAATCACGTATCCGCGTAATTAGAAATCCAAAAATCGAAATTTTACAATGCACGAATACATTTGGACCGAAATAGATCATAATCAGAAGGAAGAAATGGAAAATGGGTTGCTTTCGGCCGATCGGGGCATTTTCGGGTTTCCGCCTTTGAGAGACAAACCATGCAGCTCTGTTTATAAGGAATATAGCCGTGCGGCTGTATTCAGGCAACCGTTTCCGAAAAACTTTGAAAAATAGAGAAAAATGCAAAGAAAGAGCAATGTACACAGGTTTAAGACCTTTCAGAGTTTACCTTGCTATTGTTTTGATGTGTTTAACATCCGGAATCAAATTGAAAAGTCGAAATGCTCCTCGAAACCGTCCTGAAATTCCGAAAATGAATCCGAATCAATCCGAAATAGTCCCAATTGAATGTGCAAAGGTCAAGAAATCTCCCTTTAATGCTTAGGTTAAGTTTTGGTATTGAATTCTGACTTTCTTCCTCTCTTTTTCTTCTCTGTGTTTTGGCCTCTCTCTTTCTCACCTTTCTTTTCCTATTTTCTTATGTTTCTCAATTCTTCCTTAAGAAAATCCCCCCTTTTTGATTCATTTTTTCTTTTTTATATCTCAGACCTTTGCAATCATTTCAGAAATTAAATGTGCCGTCTACTCTTGAAGGATTTCGGCCAACTTTTTCTCGTTTCAGCCATAGCGGGTCAGCCAAGTTGCTCTGCCTTTGCAAAGCAACTTGGCTGACCCGCTATAGTCGCATGACTCTAGATGCTGGAGTCGTACGACTCTAGATCTACAGTCGCACGACTCTAGATCTGCAGTCGTGCGGCCGTACGACTCTAGATAGAGTCGGGGCCGATTCTGCCAAAACCTACGCTCACTTTGAAGCCCTGAAATCACTCGAAGAACCTTTCTCGGGGTTTCGGATTGAGGATAGCTTGGTTTTTGGAGCGCTTGAGATATTTCGGGTGACATTCCGCTCGTTCTCAAGTCCAATTTGCGTCCGTTTGCTCAACAGGTAATACAGGTTTCTCATCATAGAGATCGGGAAAACCCGGCGCTTACACTAACTAGTCCAAAATGTTTAGCATTTAGACAATATTCCCAGCGGTAAACTATGCAAAGATTCCTAGTATTGACAATATCAAAAGAGCTCATTTAGCATTCGATGACTTGACCAAGCCCGAAATGTTTCTAGGAACTGTTTCTTTGACGCAAAACAATTTCAGTAGAACATCATGCATCACACATTTTCCTACAGCGAGTATACCGATTTATCTATATTTTATCTATCTCTAAGCAAAATACTGATTACAAGTGCCATCAAATACCCTTGATGATTTTTCATAACAAAAGTCATCAAAAGATGGTCAGTTTGTTTCAATTACTGAAAAACTAGATCTTGAAAGGAAATTATTATTATTATGTTCTTTTTCTCTTTCAAAATTTGATGAGCAAAAACAGTAGGTCACTGTATCCAGCACTGGGCAGACTAATGAATATAGGCTGGTTAAGAATAAGCCTTGCATGTGCCATGAGAAGCAACGAATAAAATTCTTTTCTTAACTACCGCCCAAATCCCATGAGTTGTATAGTATTTGAAAAAATACAGGTTGAGGTTGATCGTTTTCAGTTACCTAGAATAATCTGCAACAAATACCAATAAGCAGCAAGCATAAAATTCAGTTCCACCAATAGCATCAAACTATAGGCATATAAACAAATAAGAATCCAAATGAAAATACATGATTTCAGAATAAAAATCAAACTAACAAAAGTTGGCAATAATACTAACTTCGAAATTATTACCTAGTATAGCATTACATACATAATTAAAGGAGCAAATCAAACATTAAACATAAGCTAATAATGACAAGAATTAACCACAAGTTGCTCCATGCATGTAATTGTAAATCAACAGTAAGGATCCTAATTGTGTAAGAGTACCTTTAAAAAATGCACAAGAAATCGACATAGAGTGCAATTCATAACTACATCAGAGCTATGAAAATTCCACTAAGTTTCCAAATAGATTTAAAAATACATGCACTATAATGGGGAATCAAAAATGTCTTAAACTGATAGAAGACATCTTTGGATAAAAAGAATAGAACATAACAGGGAGAAGAGGAGCAAAATCGATGGAAGTACAATAACTATCTTTGGATCAGCTGTCTTGATTGAATCAAGGCTATCAATATCCAACCTACATGGTTATCATTTGGGTCAATAAAATAGGTGTCGAGTTTGCTATCAAATTTGATAGCCGCAAAACTTGTTCTTGGTCAATTGAGAAGAATTAACCATTGACACAAAAATCAACAAACATTCAAATTAACAGAAAATTGGAAGATCAAAACCGAATTTGATAATTAAACAATGGAGCAAATACTTAGCATTGACACAACATTAGAAGATCATATACAAATAGAACATTAAACAATGGAGCAATAGCCGGAACTAAAATTAGCAACACAAAAAATAGCGAAGAAACTGGTCAAATTACACAAATTAGAAAATCACATATAAAGACTATAATCAATCTGATTAACCAATGAAAAATGGACCTGTAACTAAATGAAATAGTGAATGAAATACCAAAAAAAAAAAAAAAAAGTACCTTACCGCTTATTGTCACTAAATTATAAAGTTCATGGCGATTGAAACCTGCCAACAATTATGACATAGACCCATAGAAAAAAAAAAAAAAATAGAAACACAACAATTATACTACCTCTTATTGAAACCTTTTCACACTAAAACACATACCTGTAGCAAAAACTCACATATATTAAGATAAACATTTCTTTCCACAAAATCACAATATCACACTTCTCTTAACATAATAAAAAAGAAAATATGTTGAAAGGAATTCAATTTCATGCCGTTGATTGACTGAAACTTCTCCCTCCATCCAACTTTGATAACGGTAATTAAGAAAATTAGTTAACAAACTATATTTTTACTAAAAGACCCTCGATATACCAAATGATTAAGTGAAATAAATGTTATCACTTTAATTACCTAACAAGGGTATTTTTGACAATTTATCGTTGGACACCCAAAATTAAAATTTTGTCTATCAAATTTGGACGGAGGGAGTAATTTGGAGCTAAATTTAGTTGGGTTGGAATCGATTATCCTAAGAGCTATACTTTTTAAATTTTATTATTTTTGCGACCAAACTAAATATTTTAATGTTCAAATTGTAACCATATTTCCAACTATTATCTTCACGGAACAAAGAAATTAAATAAATGAAGAAAATACTATTGACCTCGAAATAGACAAATGCATCTACACTCCATAATTGCCAAACAAAAATCGAAGGGGGTAATTTACCACCAGGAAGTACACAATGTATGTAGATGCACATGCTCACCGTCAATGACAAGTATGTCCAGAAATAACCTTCCTAGAGTCGTTGTCCATCAACATATTTTGGCTAACAAAAGTCGCCCCGGCCCCAAATAATGCAATGAATATTAAGGAAAATAATAACAATAAAAAAAATGATCATATATAATTATAATGATAACAAAATTTCAAATAACTAAAAAAACATATGAACAATATAATATAAAGAAGGAATCAATCATTCCATTATCATGGGAAATTTCATTCGCATTCCATAATGGCTTTTGACAGAGAACAAATACAGATTAGGTGGATCCTGGGGGCCAGGCTTATTTTAAAAGGAAACATGAGTGAGAAAACCATTGTGTGAGGTGGCAACAAAGTATGAGCTGTAAGGGGTAGTGAAGGAACTGTAAGGGGTAGTGAAGGAACAAGTTTGTTATTTGGGAATTCGGGGAACACAGAATTTGTTATTGTTGTTTGAATCTGTTCTTGTGATAGAGAAGTTAACCATTAGATTAATTGGGGGGCTAAGATATTTTCTTAGTTCATCTTTCTCTGATATGCATCCACAATAACATAAGTTATCAACAAAGTCCTTTTCCTACTATAGTTTTATGTTCTTGTTGAGTCATCAATACATACTTTGTCCAACCAAACAGTCTGATTGTTGGATAAAAAATATATTAACTGTTACAGAATCAAAATTAGTAAAGAATCATAGTTGTACTTAGTAGATAATTAGCAGATTATAAGAGAGATTATAGGAGTAATTTAGGGGAGTAAATGTGAGGATTTATTCCCATTCTTGTAACCTGTATACTGTATATACATACCCTAGGTATTCATCAATGGAATTATCAGAAATTCCTCTCAATGTCTCTGTAATAACATGGTATCAGAGTGTGGTTCTTCTGGGTTTGTCTAAATCTTTTTTTCGGTTAGTTCCTCAACTGTCAGTGTTCTAGGGTTTTATGGGTAGTCGTTTGGAGACATCATCTTGTCTCACCGCCCCCCTAGATGGAAAGAGAAAGCTCCGATCGGCGGTTTCCCAGAATCCGGTGACCAGAAACCCCACTGTGAACATGAAATTTTTCTTTATAAAAAAAAAATTTCGTTGACTGTTGACCCACGACTGTAAAATACAGTCATGGGATTTTGTTACAGTCGTACGACTGTAACGTAAGTACAGTCGTACGACTGTACTTTCGGGGGCAGGTTGTAGACCTATACCCCCTTGACTTGGAAAAGATGGGAAATCTTGAGCATTAAATGCTCAAGATTTCCGGGTTAGTAGGGGGTATAAAAGGTTAAAAAATTCAGAATTAGTGGACTTTTTGGACAAGAAATCTGATTTTTAGTGAGAGAAAAAGAGAGAAAAAGAGAGAAGAGAGAAAATAAGAGACATTACTTTCTTCTTACATTTTCTCTTGATTTTCTTGTTGTTAATCACTAAAACGAAGTAGAAATCTTAGGTTAACATTCACACTAAAAATCTAAATCATTCTGGGACAAAAACAAACACAAATCCGTGACTTTTCCGGGATTATTTGGACCCTTTTGCAACCTTGACTTCCTAAGGAAAAAAGAGCGAATTCACGTGGATTGGTGCGTAGCCAGGGGTCATTCCAGCCGTGGATCGTCGCCAAAGAGGTAAACAACCTTTAACTCACTCCTTTTTCTAGCTTTCTGGGTGATTTACTTGTGTTTGGTGCCTTTTTATTCAAGTTTTCAAGTTCTTATTTCTGGAAAAATAAGAACAGTCGTATAACTGTTCTTGTAACAAGAACAGGAGCACGACTGTAATTACAGTCGTGCCAAACCCTCTACAGTCATACGACTATTCCTACTTTCCCAGCTTTAGGGTTTTCTTTTAGGGTTTTTTCGCGATTTCTGCCTAGCCAGGATTACAGTCGCACGACTGTAGTCCGCGGCCAGAAGCAGAAATCCCCAAAAATCCCTAAAAATCCCTAAAATCCAAAAAAAATCATAAAAACCAAAAAAAAAAAATTTCATAAAAATCAGAAAATTTCAGAAAATCCCAAAAAAATTAGAAAACCCCAAAAATCATCAAAATAAATTTTGTTGTGTGCATCACGACCTTAGATTTATTTTTCGGTAAAATTGCATTTAGAACAATTCCACGACGGAGACCCGGTTCTCCCGAAAAACGACCCACTTTGCATGCTAAGTTAAAATAAACCAGAAAAATTGTTTTCAAAAATAATTTTCTCATAAAACCAAAAATACAGGGACGTTTCAAAATGGTTTTCCAGGTCTAACCGGGCCGGCCGACTGGCCTAACCCGGTTACCCCCAATTGCATGACCCCGAATCCTAGTTTTCCAATTCTGTCTACTTGAGTCCTATTTATGGCGTGCCGTATAAATTGTGCTAACCTCTGTTTTGCAGCTTTTATTTTATTTTAATTTTATTTTTATTTGTATTTAATAGAATTAAATCGTGTATTTAGGCGGTTGTAATTTTTCTAGATTCTCGTGTATATAGGCGATTGTATCAGTGAGACGAGAGTTTTATTTTTCTTTCGATTGGGTTGTAAGCTCTTAAATATTTATTCTTTTTACTTTACATGTTGTATTATTATCCCGTATGCACGCTGTGTGCATTATTCAATAAAAATCAATTTTTAGCAAATTAAAGTGTCATAACTAGAACATTGGCAATAATATTTAAATTAGACACAAAATAAGGGACTTGTCCGAACCTAGATCTCTGGAAAGTGTGGCAGTTCCCGCTTTGGTTCAGCTACACTGTAATTTCCCGGTTGAGCTGAGCCGGGTGGCGACTCCTATACTTTTTATCGAGATTTAGGTCTCGATTCTTTTTCGAAACAATCCGCTTTTCCAAAAAACAAATTTCCAATTCAAAAACCCCACGCGAGGGAGGGCCCCGCCCGAAATCGAGGCGCACCTTCCGAAAGGGAGTCCCGCGTCCCGTCGAAAACACGTCGTCCGCTCACAGTGGCGACTCCGCTGAGGAGTTCTCAAAAGTTTTTCAAAAACTTAAAAGAATTTGACAAGCCCTGAAAAGTGTCTAATTTAAATTAAGCGGATGATTCTTATATGACACTTTATGCATTTTTGTAGTTAGACATTTTTGCATTAGGTTAAGTATCCCTTATTTAGCCCGGTGAATTGTTAAAGTGTCGCCTAAGTTCCTCTTGGTCTTAGGGGCACGAATACGAAACACCACCCATAGCCTCGTACGAACCCCTTCGTTCGGACCCTTGAGTTTGGAGAAGTGAGGAGTATATTTTGCTATGGGAGCCTTGATGTTATCCCGACTTTGGACCGAACTCATTTAGGCAACCTTAGTTGGATTCCCTTAGGATACCAAAATAAAATGTGTGAATAAAATAAAATCCGCCTTCATCATCCCCGGTTGATGATCGAAGAGAACCCCTCCTAGGACTCGGTTAGAATTTTATCGACCTGACCACGTTTGGAGGAATAAGGTTGGAGGAATACGATTCGTGTGCTAATTGCTACGTGTCTTTTTGTCCCTCCATAACATGTCATCATCCACATTTTTCATGAACATAGCATATCGCATCTAAAGCATTTGTGTGATTCTAACTCACATCTTTTGTACAGCCATTTCCATTTTTCGCGTGTAAATACATTATTCACCCGTGTGACATTAAAGTAACCACATTTTTTGTAGCCATGCATCTTTTCATTGTGTGAAAATAATTAATTCACATACATCACTTGAATGTCATGAGCATTAACCATTTTATTTTACAGCCATCGGAAACGCGTGTCATGCATAAAGTATTCATAAGAATCTTGAATAATTCCATAAGGGTCACACACATCACATTACCTACCAAGTAGGAAAGCATTTTAGGCGCTCCACGAGTGCCGACAAAAATTCATCGCATTTCATCAAATCATTTTAGGCGCTCCACGAGCGCCGACAAAAATTCATCGCATTTCATCAAAGCATTTTAGGCTATCCACGAGTGCCGACAAAAATCCATCGCATTTCATCAAATCATTTTAGGCGCTCCATGAGCGCCGACAAAAATCCATCGCATTTCATCAAAGCATTTTAGGCGCTCCACGAGTGCCCACAAAAATCCATCGCATTTCATCAAATCATTTTAGGCGCTCCACGAGCGCCGACAAAAATCCATCGCATTTCATCAAAGCATTTTAGGCGCTCCACGAGCGCCGACAGAAATCCATCGCATTTCATCAAATCATTTTAGGCGCTCCACGAGCGCCGACAGAAATCCATCGCATTTCATCAAAGCATTTTAGGCGCTCCACGAGCGCCGACAGAAATCCATCGCATTTCATCAAAGCATTTTAGGCGCTCCACGAGCGCCGACAGAAATCCATCGCATTTCATCAAAGCATTTTAGGCGCGCCACGAGCGCCGACAGAAATCCATCGCATTTCATCAAAGCATTTTAGGCGCTCCACGAGTGCCGACAGAAATTCATCGCATTTCATCAAATCATTTTAGGCGCTCCACGAGCGCCGACAGAAATTCATCGCATTTCATCAAATCATTTTAGGCGCTCCACAAGCACCGACAGAAATTTATCGCATTTCATCAAAGCATTTTAGGCGCTCCACGAGTGCCGATAAAAATTCATCGCATTTCATCAAATCATTTTAGGCGCTCCCGAGAACCGACAAAAATTCATCGCATTTCATCAAAGCATTTTAGGCGCTCCACGAGTGCCGACAAAAATCCATCGCATTTCATTAAATCATTTTAGGCGCTCCACGAATGCCGACAAAATTCACCACACTTCATCAAATCATTTTAGGCACTCCACGGGTGCCAAAAATTTCACCATTACACATCAAACCATTAAGGTGCTCCCCGAGCACCGGAACTCTGCGCGTTCACCAAGAATGCATTCACTTCACATTACGAGTTCACTTCATAACATCAAAAATGCGAGGTGTCCCCCGGACACCGAAACCCCGACCATGTGCCATGCGCATACCGATCTCACATCACAAAGAACCGAGGCACTCCACAAGTGCCGAAACTCTGTCCGTTCGCTAAGAACATTCATCTCATTTCACAAAACTCGAGGTGCTCCCCGAGCGCCAAAGGTCTCATCCATGCCAACTTAAATTACAATATATGCATACATAAATAGGAGTTCATGCATACTTCACCACCTGAAGGATTAGTTATTCAAGGTTCGTGTTGCAAACCCATTTCATACAACATCCACATATCATTCATCCAACACGCCATGCATACATGCATATCCCCTAGAGTTTGTAACTCTTTGGGTGATCATATTTCACTAACTTTTGTTCAAAATGTTTTGTAGTTTGGCTCCGGTCGGGACGAAGACTCGTGAGGCTAGAGCACAGCGATTCATCATCTAGTGAGTCTGAGGAGTCTGCTCAGTTCGGGGAGGTTGAAGCATCGTCTGAATCAAGTGCTGAGTTTTCGCCGGAATTTGAACAGTTGCAACAGAGATTTCAAGATATGGCAATCACACCTGAAGCTGCTGCTGCCATGATGGCCACTACTGCTATTCGAGAATTCATGAATTCTGATGAGTTTAAGAATCTTATCAAGAACCAAGTGCAGAGTGCATTGACTGAATCATCTAATCAGCGACCGGAAAGGGCCACCCGTGAGGAGAGCAGTGGCGGGAGATTGAATGATGGACAATCTGATGCTGAAGAAGGCCGAAGGGATAATGCTGAGCGACCTGTAGAGTCTGCTTTAGAAAGGAAGATGAAGGAGATGGAAGAAACTATAGCAGAGCTGCGTGCTAGTTCTAAGATCCAATCTGCCAAGCCCATTGACCCGTCCACACTCATAGCCGGAGGGGTTGAAATGTTACCTATGGGCTTTCAGATGCCTAGGATTGCGCCGTACGTTGGGAAAAGTCCTCCCACGGCTCACTTGAATCAGTATATGCGAATCATGACCATGGCAGGGCTCACAATGAATCAATTAGTGGGACTGTTCCCTACTACTTTGGAAGGAGGGGCCATCACATGGTACAACAAACAGCCTGAGAATGTGCAAAGCGACTGGGATGCGCTGTCTGATGCTTTCATAAAGTACTTCAGTTTCAATACACAACTAGAGGTCAAGCTACAAGACCTAGAGGCAGTAAAGCAGAAACTGAATGAGACCTTCTCAGAGTACTATCAAAGGTGGATGGACAAGATGATCCTCCTTCATCAGAAGCCGTTGGAAGATGAACTGATTGTGAAGCTGATTGATGGGAGCTTGGAAGTTTATTGGAATGTGATGAAATATCACAAGTTTCAATCCTTGGTGGAGGTACATAAGTTAGCCCGCAAAGTGGAGAAATACGAGATTGATCCGGCTCATAACAGTTCTGGAGGGGGGTATCGAAGCCGGACATATTCTTCAGGGTACAAGAGTAATAACAACCCAGTAGCTTCCTCTTCGACCAGTGCCAAGCCGAGTCAGCCACCTGCCCCTGTTAAGCAAGTAGAAGTAGCAGCAGTAGCACAAGGGGCAAGTCAACAAACAGCTGGAAAAGGGATTTCTCCTTGGGAGGATTCTCTTGGGCGGATTTTCCTGAAGTGCAGAAATTTGGGCTTTCTTCAAAGCCTGAAACCGTACACGCCTCCGGCTGAGGCAGACAAGAACAACTTTTGCTCTTATCATGTGACCAAGGGGCATCGAACTAATGAGTGCCATGCCTTGAAAAAGGTAATTCAGCAGTTGATTGATGAAAAGAAGATAGAAGCGCCTCGCTCAAAGCCCAATGTTCAGAATAATCCACTGCCTCAATTTGAAAGGAGGGTGAATATGGTGCAGTCGGGATTGTCTCCTAACTTTGTCCTAGCTCAGATTGCAAAGGCAAATCCTGCAATTCAAGTGGTAGTAAGTGAGGATGCTGATCCACCTGTGAAGGAGAGTAAGCCCGTGAATCTAGATGATGTGGAGTTGGATGACGATGCTGATGAGTTCGAACTGATGAGTAGACCCAAGCTGGTGGGCCAGACAACACCTGTTTATCCTGTTTGCACCAAAGACGGGATGTACATAAGAAAGGAGGACGCCCCTGTGAACAATGTCACGAGGAGTGGAAGGGTATATCAGCCTGAGCCACAGCGGTTAGGGGAACCGAGTAAAAGGGCAGAGGCCCTGGTCCAGGATTATTTGCCTGTCAAAGTAGATGAAAAAGAAGACCTAGTGGTGGAGCAACTTAAAAAGATGCCTGCATGTGCATCTGTGTGGCATCTACTTATGGAGTCCCAAAGGCACCGGGCTGCAGTGGTGAAGAAGCTTATGGAAATGGATGCTAATCCGTTAATGTCTCCTGAGGAGGTGTGCATGGCAATTGGAAGTACAAGGAGTCCGCGACCTGACCGTCCCAAGGGGATCACTTTCACTAATGATGACCTGCCACCGGAAGGAACTAATCATAATCGTGCATTGTACTTGAAAGTGGAAATGATGGATAGAACTTTACCTTGTGTGATGGTTGATGATGGCTCAGCATTGAACATCTGTCCTCTGAAAGTATTACCTAGTCTCCATCTGTCTGAAGAAGCATTGTCACGGTCTAACACGGTGATCCGGGCCTATGACGATTCAAAGCGTACTGTGATTGGTACTTTTGAGGCGGAGGTGTCAGTTGGAGAAGTTAAATCGACTGTGCTGTTCACTGTCATTGACATTCCGGTGACTTTTTCCTTGCTTTTGGGAAGGCCTTGGTTCCATGCATTGGGAGGCGTGCCATCAACCCTACATCAAAAAGTGAAGATTCCAATGGGAGGAAAAATCGTGACTCTTGAGGCAGATGAATCTTCTGTGGTAGCTGCATTGAACTCATTTGAACAACCTCTGACCGGCTTCCAAGTGGCAGTTGTCTCAGAACATAAGGAGAGAGACTTGATGTTTTCCCTGTGGATCCATAAGTACTTTTAGAAGCAAAATTTCATTCTGGGAAAGGGGCTAGGAGTCCACCAGCAAGGGGTCGCAAAGTTTGATATCACTATGGGCCAATCACACCGAGGGGGTCTTGGTTACAAAGGTGCTGAAAAGAAGGAGATTCCGGAGACAAAGAAAGTCCATCTCTTGGACACTTTTGTTCAAGCCAGTGGTGGGCCATATGGTGGTAAGCTGGAGCCGATGATTATTGGTGGGAAACAGTCCCCGGGTTTGAGATCTTTGCTGATGTCATCGACTTCTCGAAATATGGGGTTGGTTCGGTGGAAGAAATGCTTAAGCTTGAAGCCGTGAAAGAGATTAGTCCTCCTCCAATAATCCAAGTTGAAGTGGTGGCCCCCATCATTCCGGAGGAGCAACCAAAAGAAGATGCAGACCCCCTAGTGGATGCCATTACTAAGGCATTTGCTGAATTGCTGAAGAAAGGGCTAAAAGAGAACCCTGTGAAGAAGGAAGCTGTTTCAGGACAGACAGAGTTAGTAGAAAAGGCTGTTGCTGAGCTCACCAAGATGATGGCTAAAGGGAAAGCGAAGAAAGAAGAAGATGTCCTGTCGGAAGCACAGAAAGAGACTCTCGAGGCTGACCTGAATGACTTGTTCGGGGAAGGACCTGCTGATCCAGAAGACTAAGCTGCCGAAGACCCTCCGCATGTGGAGGAAGAAAATGATTTCTTTGTAAACTTATCCTATGTACTTGATATGAACAATTCCGCTTTTAAGGCGATGAATGAAATGAAATCTAACTTTGCTTATTTGTGTGATGTTTTTCCTAATGGCTCTGTGCATACATGCAATCATTCATAATATGTTCAGCATTCATGACACTGCATTACATGAAATTAATTTGGGCACAATTGAAAATCCTAAAATGGTATCTATCTCTAACGAACTCAATCCTGAAGAAGAGAGAGAATTGACAAAAATACTTAAAAAACATGTGGGAGCGTTTGCTTGGTCTTATGACGATATGCCGGGGGTTGACAGAGAGATAGCAGAGCACAGAATTCCGATTGATCCCAAGTTCAGTGCAGTAAAGCAGAAGCTCAGGCGTCTACGTCCGGAGTGGGCCGAGAAAGTCAAGGAGGAGGTAGCAAAGCAGATTAAGGCCAACTTCCTGGAGGTGGTGGACTACCCTGAATGGTTAGCCAACATAGTCCCAGTAGCCAAGAAAGACGGAAGAGTCAGGGTTTGTGTGGATTATCGGGATTTGAATAAGGCCTCCCCAAAGGATGACTTCCCACTTCCTCATATTGATGTCCTGATTGACAGTGCAGCAAGGGCAGTTATGTACTCATTCATGGATGGTTTCTCGGGGTATAATCAGATCTTAATGAATGTCATCGACAAAGTCAAGACGGCCTTCATCACCGAGTAGGGGGTATACTGCTACAGAGTAATGCCTTTTGGGTTGAAGAATGCTGGGGCAACCTATCAGCGGGCGGTTACAACATTGTTGCATGACATGATCCACAAAGAGGTCGAGGTGTATGTTGATGACATGCTGGTGAAGTCCATGACTCGGGAAGAGCACCCTGCCATCCTGGATAGATTTATGACCAGGATTGAGAAGTATAACTTGCAGCTCAATCCAAAGAAATGTGTATTCGGAGTTGTATCGGGCAAGCTGTTGGGGTACATTGTCAGTCAAAAAGGCATTGAGATGGACCCAGATAAGATTAAAGCTATTCGAGATATGCCAACACCGAAAACAGAGAAAGAAGTCAGATCTTTTCTAGGGTCGCTTCAGTATGTCAGCAGATTCATTGCCAGATTGACCACTGTCTGTGAGCCCATTTTCAAGCTTCTTCGGAAAGAACAACCCGTTGTGTGGAATGACCAGTGTCAGGTTGCATTTGATAGGATCAAAGAATACTTGATCAACCCACCAGTGCTGAAGCCTCCAACATTGGGAAAGCCTTTGACTCTGTACTTAGCCATTGAAGAGACCTCCGTAGGGGCGATGTTGGTTCAAGAACAAGATGACAAAAGGGAGCACGCCATTTATTACCTCAGTAAGAAGCTGCTAGATTATGAAACTCGGTACACCGTGGTGGAAAAGACTTGCACTGCCATGGTTTGGTTGACGAAGAAGTTGAGACACTATTTCCAATCCTACAAGATACAAGCTGTGTCGAAAGTTGATCCGATGAAATACCTCTGCTCTACCCCATCCTTAACAGGAAAACTATCCCGGTGGTTGCTGTTGCTATCAGAATTCGACATTGAATACGTGACGAAGAAAGTGATCAAAGGAAGAGCAGTGGCTGAATTCCTTGCCAATCAGCCGCTTGAATCTGATTATGTGGAAAATCTGGAATTCCCGGATGAACAGTTGGCCTTGGTGGAAGTCGATGTCAGAAAATGGATTATGCACTTTGATGGAGCCGTAAACAAGAGGGGAGCAGGCCTCGGAGTAATTATTGTAACTCCTGAGGGGGAGATAATTCCTTTGTCAAAACGGCTAGAATTCCCGGTAACTAACAACGGTGCAGAATATGAAGCTTGCTTGTTTGGCATTGATGCTCTCACCACATTAGGGGCAAATGATGTGACCATTATTGGAGATTCATTGTTGGTGATCCGCCAAGCCACCGGGGAATGGGAAATCAAAGAAGAATCACTTCGCCCATACTTGGAGACTTTGTGGGAAATGGTGAAAGTATTCGGGCATATTGAATTCAAGCATGTGGCTAGAGATGATAATCAGATGGCGGATTCATTAGCTACCTTGTCATCCATATGGGAAAGACCTCAGAAAGCACCGATGCAACCTTTGATCTTGGAGACCGCTAGAACGCCTTTCCATCGTTCTAGTAAGATCCTGACATTAGCCACAGATGATAAACCCTGGTACCAAGATATAGCTGACTTTCTACAGAATGGCCAATACCCTGAAGAAGCAGATGCATCAGATAAGACCACTTTGAGAAAATTGGCAGCTCAATTCAGGTGGTTTGATGGACAACTTTTCAGAAGGACTGCCGATGGATTGTTATTAAAGTGTCTGACGGAAGCAGAAGCCAAGAAGGTTATGCAAGAAATGCATTCAGGGATCTGTGGCCCGCACATGAATGGCTTAGCTCTGGCAAAGAAGATCATGAGACAAGGGTACTTCTGGCTTACTATGCAGACTGACTGTGCAGAAGAAGTGAAAAAGTGCCACGAATGCCGGATTTACGGGGACATCAGCCATCTTCCACCTATGGAATTGCAAAACCTCATGACTCCTTGGTCGTTTGCAGTATGGGGTATTGACATAATTGGTGAAATTCGGCCTTTAGCATCGAACGGTCACAGATTCATTGTAGTGGCAGTCGATTATTTCTCCAAGTGGGTTGAAGCCGAGTCTTATGTCACGATCACAGCTAAGAACATGGCTAAGTTCATGAAGAAGCACATTTTTGCAAGATATGGAATACCACATCACGTGGTGATTGATAACGGAGTACAATTTCAAGGGGCTACAGCTGAATTATTCGAAGAATACAATGTGGAACATCGTAAGTCTTCCCCTTATAGGCCACAAGCCAATGGAGCAGTAGAGGCGGTAAACAAGTCTATTAAGAAGATCTTGTCTAAGACCACTTCAACCTACCGGGATTGGGCAGATAGATTACCTTATGCTCTGTGGGGGTACAGAACCAGTGTCAGGACGCCAACTGGAGAAACACCTTATTCCCTGGTTTATGGGATGGAAGCGGTCCTTCCTATTGAAGTGGAATTGAAGTCACTAAGGACGATCTTAGAAGCCCAGTTGCCTGAAACAGAATGGGTAAAGGTGAGATTTGAGCAGCTGGCTATGGTCGATGAAAGACGTCTTAAGGCTCTAGATCATCTACATATATACCACCAAAGGATGGCTAGGGCCTATAATCGACGGGTTCGTCATCAGAAACAGCCTTTGAAAGCGGGAGATCTAGTGTTGAAGCAGATGAGACTGACTAACACAGATGCAAGGGGCAAATTCAAACCCAATTGGGAAGGGCCGTATGTGATTAAGAAAGTACTCTCCAAAGGTGCAGTGAAGATTATGGATATGGATGGCAACGAGTTTACCAACCCGATTAATCAAGATCACCTCAAGTGCTACCATGTGTAAAAAAAAAAAAAAGGCCTGTTAAGTCGAAAACCCGCAAGGGCGATTTAAGCAAAAATTAAGGCAACGAGGGTCAGCTTATCGACCAGAAAACCTGAATAGGATGGTTGATAACAGGAATGAGTTCGTTCGAGATATGTACTAATTTTAAAATTTTCAATTGATGCGATAATTAAATTTCATTAATGAAGTGCGTTTTGGTCAACATATTGCATGAGTGTTTGGAGTATGTTACATGATTCATTTGTCGAAACATCCAGATAAACAAGGACATTTAGACGCCTAAGTGTGCAATTGCGAATATCATCCATTTGTAAAAAAAAAAAAAAAAAGAGCCTGTTAAGTCGAAAACCCGTAAGGGCGATTTAAGCAAAAATTAAGGCAAAAAAAAAAAAAGAAGAAGCAAGATTGCATCAATAATAGAAAAGATGTATATAAATAATAATAATGGTAGCCAATACATGCATGATAATGAAAATCACTTTTTTCTTTTATGCTCTCCTTTTCTTGACAGGAAGTGATCTAGCGGCCTCAGAGGGAGCCAGCCAGCGGAAAGTCGCACGCTCACGCGCCTCACGGGTCGGTAAATCCTGGATCTCAGTCAACCACTACTTGTAACGATCATCTATCTCTATGGGAGCAAGCGAGGCATAGCTCAACGCCACACGATGGGTATCTCCAGCCCAGCGAAGTCTGATGTGATCTGGCCAAGCAACAATGTACTCCTTACAACTGGTGACGCAAGAGCGCTGGGGGATATCCTGCAGATGACCGTACTGCCGGCAAAGGCGACTCGGAGAATAAAATGTCACCCTGGTCAGTCCCAACAACTGCACACCATGTGCCCACATATCCACAATCACGTGGGTAATCTTCCACCAGGGGCAGACCCACCTAATCTGGTCATCAGTCAGGCGAGATAGCTAAACACCCCACTCATCAGCAGACATATCAGTATAGGAGTCAATGGAGAAACCTCGTCCCCTGAAATTGGCCAGATGGTACTTCTTAAAATTCTCTCTCGGAATCTTGAGAATCGACAGCTTCTCCAACAACCAGATCTGCAGTCGATGGCAAGTAAGGGTTAGAAGTTCATTCGACCTAGAAATGCACCAGACAATAAGGAGCTTTACCTGGAGCAGTGTGAGGTGAGGGCCAATGTGGAGAACACCGTTTGTCTTAGATATATGCAAACTGATCAGTGTCTCAGCAAGTGCGAAAGGAGCTGGAGATGCCCCCACAGCCATCTGAGAGATAAGGGAGACAGCCCTGAAGGAGACAACCCCATCACTAGGACCACAGAAATACCGGCTCACAAGTAATAGGCTAACCATGGAGGTCCAGCTTATGTGGTCCCTAGGGGCATTGATACACCACTCCAGTACAGAGTCCAAGCTCAATCCGAGAGAAGGGGAACCAGTAGCAAGTAAAGCTTCTACCTCGGGATTGGGAAGCCCAAACAAGCTCACCAAGGAAGAAATGCTACCAAAAGTGAACTCAGGGACAGCAATGTCCACCCCTTTGTGGCAGGGAATGTTCAAGATGGCGCTGAATTCTTCATATAAGGGGCAGAGTTCTTGGCATGAGAAGCGGAAAACGTTATCCAATGGGTCCCAGAAACGATAATAGGCATTCAACAGTTCGATGTTCTAGGGGTGTTTGTAATAGGCCTTAAGATTCCACAACCCGAAAGGCTTCAATTTAAGCCAATCAGAGTCTTGTAATGATTCTAAAAAATTGTAAAAGCCTGGATAAAAAGAAGCAAAAAAAAAAAAAAAATGAAGAAGAAAAAGAAGAAGAGTGAATTTCCAAATATTAATAAAACAAAAGCAAATCCCATAATGTAAAAAAGTGCAATTCACAATGTGCCTAAAAATCCAATATGAAAGACAAGAAACTATAAAGACAACGAATAAGAAGAGAAGGACGCTCCAGCTAGCTCTCATCCTGCCCCTCATCCTCCTCCTCCTCCTCGGACTCACTCTGATGCGTAGCCCTGTAGGAGTCAAAGTCTGCCTGTAGACGAGCCATCCCAGCCTACAGCTTGGCTATCTCGGCTCTCGCCCTATCCACCTCTTGGTTCGCAGCCTGGGCTTGAGCCACAGAAGAAGCAGCCTCCCTGACCTGATCTCGAAGCATCTCGACTCGGGACTGCAGTCAACAGCATAAATTAACATTCATACATACATACATGCAGATTCATGCATTACATAAATCATGACATGATGCAGGAAACACGGGATGCTTACCACCCAAACACCATTCTCATGGACCATGAGGTCCCCCAGGCCCTTGTACCGATAGGCTATCTCCTCCACATCAGCTCGCCGAACCTAGAGAACGATAGAAAATTAAAAAAAAAATATAATCAAATCATAGACTTACATGGGTGGTATCCTTCGGGAAGAACACAGCTGGCTCCTCACGAGGAATATTCCACGTCCTATAGGTGAGGGAGCCATCCAACCCTATCAAATTGAAGCCGGCTCTAAGCTCGGACACTAGGCGGCCCTCCACCACACCACTGGCACCGACAGCTTGAGAAGCCGAAGCTGCAGCGCTACCTGCATGGACAGGGTGGGTCCTATCCTGAATAGGAGTATCCTCCCCGGCTGTAGCCACGCCAACACTCTCGCCGGCCGGGGCACTGGGCTGAGAAGACCCGGCTCCCCTACGTCTCTTAACCTGCGAAGAGAATAAAGAGTCTTTTAAAAAAAAAAGAGAGAAAGTGAATACCTGGCGAGGACGAGGAGGAGGAGCCGCTGGCGCGACACCCACAGCAGGCAGTAAGCACTGCTGGATATAAGTCGGATAATCTCCATCCACGGGGTCTACACTATACCCCTCTCCGAATATACCAGGGTATGTTGCGGGGCCTGCCAGATGTGGCCAGAAGAGCGCCTGTGGAAGCGGCGGAGGCACAAGCCGGCTGACTGGACCATCGACGTGGTCGGAGAGGCGCTCGCCCAGGTACCACTCTTGGGACATAGGGCACTCCATGACGAACCGACGATGGTCAAAACGCTCGGAGGTCTGAACAAGAAGGGTGATGGCACCCAGACCCTCCTAGGGATGTTGCCGGATCTGTAGAAATGAAATAAAGGGAATTCAGTACAGGTAAATAAAAGTTGTTTAAATTTTCTTACTAACGAGTTTTGTCTACTTACCCTCCCCCAGGTCGTATCAAGCAAACTCTGTCGCACCTCCTCTATATCGCGGCCTATGCCCTACCATCCCTGCGTCCAGCAACGCAGGATAGTCGGCTGGACATCACCCTGGACGTCTCTCAACTCGGGCGGCTCCAACACGCGGTGCTCGAATGCCCAGATCTGTAGTTACAAAAAAATACATATATTAGTCTTAAAAAAAAAAAAAGAAGAAGAAGAAGCGGGAAGAAAAGAGATAATACCAGAAGGCCAATAAATCCAGCCCGTAATCCAGCCCGTAATATAGCTGCCCTAATGCAGCTCGTGCCCAGTCCAAGGATAGGAAGGCAGCCAAGTCCGCCAGTGTGGGAAGCAGAGTCAGATTGCAGGTGCTCTGCCCAGTGGGGAACAGCATACATGATAGGAGGATGAGCACATAGGCTCTGGTGTACTGCTCCACATCCTCCTCAGACAAGACTGCAGGGGTGGCCCAATAAGCCTCCACCCGCGAACACAGGATCTTCCCCTTCTCAGGGGTGCAGCCAATCAACCTCCTGATATAAGTATCCACCTGCAGATATCGGGTCAAGCTACAATTGAAGATAATGGGGGTCCCACCAAACCCGAAGCCGGTAATCGCTACGAAGTCCAAGGGAGTGACAGTAAACTCCCCGATGGGCAGGTGGAAGGTATGGGTTGTACAGACCCATCTCTCACACAGAGCCATCAGCACGGCGTGCGTGGTATGCGGTGTGCTCGTGGGCAAAGACAAGATAAAAGACTCGAGCCCTAAGATCTTGACCCGGGCCCGCACAGGCTCGGGAAGCCGATCCCACCAGACCCGTGGCAAAGAAAGATTCCGACTGCCAGCAATCCTGTGTACCTGTATTATGGGGAAGTACAACACATGTGCATTTAGTTTTTGCATAATAGTAACATAGAAAAATTAATCAAACCAAACAAAATTTTAAAGCTTAATTTTCTTGCTACAGTCGTACGACTGTAGTACGCTTTGCACGAGCGTAACTACAGTCGCACAACTGTAGTGCCTATAGTCGTACGACTGTTCATCTTTGGCATGAACAGTCGCACGACTGTTCATATTCCTGCAAAAAAAAATTCGAAATCCACTTAATTCTAGCAATTTCTAACTCGTTTTTCCTAGTTTCTTGTTCCTATTAACTACAGGGGACTCCTAGCATGCATTTTACTCAACCAATCAACCCAGAAAGCAGTAAATCATGCAAATCAATTCCCAAATTTCAAAAGGAAAAATATTGGAAAACCCAAAATCAAGGCCTAAGAAGCGGGTACCAACCTGAGTAACGGACAAGTGGGAGTCCATTGCCAGTAGAATTGGGATCTCCATCCCGAAGCGAATCCCGAAATGGTCCATGTAAAGCGGGTGCCTATATCCTTGTGCAATCCCCACAAAAGGGATCTCATCGGGGTTATTGGGTTCTGGAATCGTGTTGCTCTGGATCTTTTTCAGTTTCTTTCCCATTTTCTTCAACATTTTGGCGAGGTTTTGAAGGTCGGGATCGGTTTGAGAGAGAAAAGAAGTAAAGGTTTTCGGAAATGTGGAAGAATGGAAGAGAAAGGGGCAGAAACCGCCCCTTTATTTCATTTTGCCCGCGAAGTACAGTCGTACGACTGTACTTCGTCTACAGTCGTACGACTGTATTCAAAATTCAAATACAGTCGCACGACTGTAGTGAAAAAAAAAGGGGGAATTTTTAATTTTTTTCCTATTTATTACTGTACTTCGTCTACAGTCGTACGACTGTATTCAAAATTCAAATACAGTCGCATGACTGTAGTGAAAAAAAAAGGGGGAATTTTTAATTTTTTTCCTATTTATTCTCTGAACCCTATTTTCATTATCTGATGCTTAATTATCCCTCACGGGAAGGTATTTTAGTAATTTTGCAGGGCTAACCCAGCGGTGAATAATTTCTTCCAACAACAGTCTGCCTAGCCCAAGGGGCACGAAACCCGAGAAAACCGTGAAAAATTCACTGTAAGTACAATCTCACCAAACTGCATTTTCAACGCGTCCCGTGTGCCAAGCCACACCGGGCCATCACATTCACATAAAAGTCAAAGTCCCCCACGACTTTAAAAGGGAACCCAAATCCAATTTCAGTCTGTCGGGTGCGCCCAGCCGCACATGATTGTCATGCATTCACACAAAAATCATAGTCCCCCACGGCTTTAAAAGGGAACCCAAATCCCGTGTGAGTCTGTTGAGTGCGCTAGTCGCACACGACTATCACATCTTGTATTCGCAAATCCAGTCCCGCACGACTATAAAAGGCAACCAAGACACGCATTCCCGTATTTATTCTTGATCGAAGGGGCAAAAATTTTTGTTTCAAAATTATCGATCAAGGAATAAATACGTTCATCAAACACGCATTACATGCATTCTTGGCTCGGTATGACAAACCATACACAGCCTTTTGACTCCAAAAGTCATTCTATCTCGGCGCCATCCTTGCGTGAAAACCATCGTAAGGAACCGCCCGACTCCAAAAGTCGTCCATTTTCTCGGTGTCATCCTCATGCAAAAGGCATATGGACCACCTGACTACCAAAGTCACCTGTAGCTCACCTGTGAAAACCGCGTTTGCATCTTGATTTCTTGTTCTTTGTCGTGTACCTAAATCCATTTCGAAAATCGGACTGCAGCTACACGAGGGGCAACCTGTGAACACGAAATTTTTCTTTATAAAAAAAAAATTTCGTTGACTGTTGACCCACGACTGTAAAATACAGTCGTGGAATTTTGTTACAGTCGTACGACTGTACTTTCGGGGGCAGGTTGCAGACCCATACCCTCTTGACTTGGAAAAGATGGGAAATCTTGAGCATTAAATGCTCAAGATTTCCGGGTTAGTAGGGGGTATATAAGGTTAAAAAATTCAGAATTAGTGGACTTTTTGGACAAGAAATCTGATTTTTAGTGAGAGAAAAAGAGAGAAAAAGAGAGAAGAGAGAAAATAAGAGACATTACTTTCTTCTTACATTTTCTCTTGATTTTCTTGTTGTTAATCACTAAAACGAAGTAGAAATCTTAGGTTAACATTCACACTAAAAATCTAAATCATTCTGGGACAAAAACAAACACAAATCCGTGACTTTTCCGGGATTATTTGGACCCTTTTGCAACCTTGACTTCCTAAGGAAAAAAGAGCGAATTCACGTGGATTGGTGCATAGCCAGGGGTCATTCCAGCCGTAGATCGTCGCCAAGGAGGTAAATAACCTTTAACTCACTCCTTTTTCCAGCTTTCTGGGTGATTTACTTGTGTTTGGTGCCTTTTTATTCAAGTTTTCAAGTTCTTATTTCTGGAAAAATAAGAACAGTAGTACGACTGTTCTTGTAACAAGAACAGGAGCACGACTGTAATTACAGTCGTGCCAAACCCTCTACAGTCGTACGACTATTCCTACTCTCCCAGCTTTAGGGTTTTCTTTTAGGGTTTTTTAGCGATTTCTGCCTAGCCAGGATTACAGTCGCACGACTGTAGTCCGCGGCCAGAAGCAGAAATCCCCAAAAATCCCTAAAAATCCCTAAAATCCAAAAAAAAAATCATAAAAACCCAAAAAAAAAATTTCATAAAAATCAGAAAATTTCAGAAAATCCAAAAAAAAAATTAGAAAACCCCAAAAATCATCAAAATAAATTTTGTTGTGTGCATCACGACCTTAGATTTATTTTTTCGGTAAAATTGCATTTAGAACAATTCCACGACGGAGACCCGGTTCTCCCGAAAACCAACCCACTTTGCATGCTAAGTTAAAATAAACCAGAAAAATTGTTTTCAAAAATAATTTTCTCACAAAACCAAAAATACAGGGACGTTTCAAAATGGTTTTCCAGGTCTAACCGGACCGGCCGACCGGGCTAACCCGGTTACCCCCAATTGCATGACCTCGAATCCTAGTTTTCCAATTCTGTCTACTTGAGTCCTATTTATGGCGTACCGTATAAATTGTGCTAACCTCTGTTTTGCAGCTTTTATTTTATTTTAATTTTCTTTTTATTTGTATTTAATAGAATTAAATCGTGTATTTAGGCGGTTGTAATTTTTCTAGATTCTCGTGTATATAGGCGATTGTATCAGTGAGACGAGAGTTTTATTTTTCTTTCGATTGGGTTGTAAGCTCTTAAATATTTATTCTTTTTACTTTACATGTTGTATTATTATCCCGTATGCGTGCTGTGTGCATTATTCAATAAAAATCAATTTTTAGCAAATTAAAGTGTCATAACTAGAACATTAGCAATAATATTTAAATCAGACACGAAATAAGGGACTTGTCCGAACCTAGATCTCTGGAAAGTATGGCAGTTCCCGCTTTGGTTCAGCTACACTGTAATTTCCCGGTTGAGCTGAGCCGGGTGGCGACTCCTATATTTTTTATCGAGATTTAGGTCTCGATTCTTTTTCGAAACAATCCGCTTTTCCAAAAAACAAATTTCCAATTCAAAAACCCCACGCGAGGGAGGGCCCCGCCCGAAATCGAGGCGCCCTTCCGAAAGGGAGTCCCGCGTCCCGTCGATAACGCGTCGTCCGCTCAGGCCCGCGCATGTGTCTCACGTGCCTCCCCTGTCCAGATGTACCTCCTCACTCGCCAGCACGTGCAGGCACGTGGCTCCCCCTTTGGCCACCAGATTTTTACAGCAGCGTCTTTTCTTCGTTTTCGGCCTTCTTGTTGGGTCAGTCCGGCGCTCCGGTAACTCCACCGGCGAGCGTTTCAGGGGCAGATTGTATTCTGTCCTTTTTGTAGGTTGGTTTTTCATTTGGGTATAACTTCAGTCTATGTTAGTGATTTTCAGTGTGGTTGTGATTTACTTAAATGTCTCGATCAATTCGAAGAGGCTTCACAGTCTAAATCTTTTTTTCGGTTAGTTTGGTCATCCGCCTCTTCGAATTTTACAACAATTGTGTCCAAGTCTTAAAAAAGAGTCTACTTAAGAGTGTGAGGCCTGCCAATTCGCTAAACACCATAGAGTATCTTACTCTCCTAGGATAAATAAACCTGTTGAGTCACCTTTTTATTTAGTACACAGTGATGTCTAGGGTCCTTGTCCTGTTTTGTCCAAAACTGGTTTCCGTTATTTTGTGACATTTGTTGATGACTATTCTCGAGTAACTTGGCTTTATCCTATGAAATCTCATTCAGAATTGTTTACAATATTTTGTGCTTTTCATGCTGAGATCAAAACTCAATTTAGCAAGTCTATGCATTCTAAGGAGTGATAATGCTAAAGAATACATCTCTAGTACGTTCACATCATATCTCTCCCAGCATGGCATCATTCATCAAACTTCGTGCATTGTTACACCTCATCAAAATGGTGTGGCTGAACGAAAGAACCGTCATTTACTCGAAGTTGCTCGTGCATTAATTTTTCATATGCAGGTTTCGAAACGCTTTTAGGTTGATGCTGTTTCCACTGCTTGCTTTCTTATCAACTGTATGCCTTCTTCTGTTCTTAACGGACAGATCTCTTATTCCTTTCTCTTTCCATCAAAAGCGTTGTTTCCTCTCCCTCCTCGGGTATTTGGGTGCACTTGCTTTGTTCAAGACATGTGACCTCAAGTATCAAAACTAGACCCTAAATCTCTTAAATGTGTCTTTTTAGGATATTCTCGACAACAAAAAGGGTATCATTGTTACTCTCCTTCTTTAGGTCATTACTTGGTGTCTGCGGATGTTACCTTCTTTAAGAACAACCCCTTCTTCGGTTGCGTCAGTTCCTGTATCATCCACAAGTACTTCTGAAAATGACTTTCTTGATTATACTATGAGTGAACAGGTGCAATCCCCTCTAGTTCCTACTGTTACACTGGTGGAATCCTCTCCTCGGCCTGTTGTTCGTCAAGTTTACTCTTGTCATGTGCTGCATGTGATTGAGGCATCTCCACTTGGTTCAGACACCAATATTGCACCCGCTGCTTCGTCTCCAGACCCTATATCTGCCTCTGATCCAAGTCTTGACCAACCAATTGCTATCCGCAAAGGTAAACACATATGCACTTACCCAGTTTCTACATTGGTCTCTTATAATGCCTTATCACCCTCTTCCAAGTCCTTTGTAGCATCTTTAGATTCTGTTGCTGTCCCCAAGTCTGTGGCAGAAGCATTGGCTCATCCTGGTTGGCAAGAGGCAATTAAAGAAGAAATGAGGGCACTGGAACATAATCATACTTGGGATCTAGTGACTCTACCTTCGAGTAAGCAAGCTATTGGGTGCAAGTGGGTGTTCACGGTAAAGATGAATCCAGATGGTTTTGTTGCTTTGCAAAAGGGGTATGCTCAAAGTTATGGGGTAGACCACCCCGAAACATGCTCTCTGGTTGCCGAAACATTCTCTCTGGTTGCCAAACTATCTTCAGTACGTCTGTTCATCTCATTGGCTGCTACTTATAATTGGGATCTTCATCAACTTGATGTTAAGAATGCCTTCTTACACGATGATTTAAGTGAAGAAGTATACATGGAGCAACCACCTGGGTTTGTTGCTCAGGGGGAGTTAGGAAAGGTGTGCAAGTTGAGAAAATCCTTGTATGGTTTGAAACAATCTCCGCGTGCTTGGTTTGGAAAATTTAGTTCTGCTGTGATTGACTTTGGCCTACGAAGAAGTGCATATGATCACTCCGTGTTCTTTACTTCATCTAGCTCTGGATGTGTTTTGCTAGTTGTGTATGTGGATGATATGGTGACTACTGGAAGTGATAAGTCAGGAATTTCAAAGTTGAAAGCTTTTCTTGGTACTTGTTTTCAAACAAAGGACCTAGGACCATTGAAGTATTTTTTGGGGATTGAAGTTCTCCGCAGCAGAAAGGGAGTCTGTCTCACTCAAAGGAAATATTGTCTTGATTTGTTGAGTGATGCTGGTTTGATTGAAGCAAAGACTTGTGATGCACCAATGATACCAAATGTAGTGATTTACTTGAAAATCTTGAAAAGTATAGAAGGGTTGTTGGGAAATTGAACTATCTTACAATCACTCGTCCTGGCATGGCATTTCCAGTAACCGTGGTCAGTCAATTCATGTCATCCCCTAGAACTTCACGTCGGGACGCTGTTACTCATATTTTGAGATATCTGAAGGGAGCACCTGGACGTGGTATCTTATATTAAAACCATGGTCATCATACAGTAGAAGGGTTCACAGATGCAGATTATGCAGGAGATATTACAGATAGACGTTCCACAACTGGTTACTGTGTATTTGTTGGTGGTAATCTTGTCTCTTGGAAAAGTAAGAAACAGACTGTGGTGTCTCGTTCAAGCGCTGAATCTGAATATAAGGCTATGACACAAACTACGTGTGAGCTGGTATGGCTAAGTCACTTGAGGAAATTGGGTTTGTTCGGACAAAACCAATGACATTATGGTGTGACAATGAAGCAGCTATCTACATTGCCAACAATCCTGTATTTCATGAAAAGACCAAGAATATAGAAGTTGACTGTCACTTTACCCGAGAAAAGCTAGAGGATAGTACAATCTCAACTCAACACGTGAGAACTGGGAGCCAGCTGGCAGATGTATTCACTAAACACTTAACGGGAAATCGGGTCCACTACATTTGTACCAAGTTGGGCATGACTAATATCTATGCTCCAGCTTGAGGGGAAGTGTTATAAAATCATAATTAGTACAGAATCATAGCTGTAATTAGTATATAATTAGCAGATTATAAGAGAGATTATAGAGTAATTTAGGGGAGTAAATGTGAGGATTTATTCCCATTCTTGTAACCTGTATACTGTCTATATACCCTAGGTATTCATCAATGAAATTATCAGAAATTCCTCTCAATGTCTCTGTAATAACATTAACCAAAATGCCAATTAAAACAGGACTTAAATCAGTATGAATATAGGTTAAAGAAAAATACCGATATAGAAATACAATGTCCTCAAGATGTATAGCATCTTCATCAGGTCTCAGCACACTCATGGTGTAAAAAATTTACCCTCTTGGACTGGAACTGGTTGAAAACTTGAAATATTCACTACTAATGTACTGAAGCTGTTGCAGCTCGACTAAGTTGGATAAAAACTCCACAAGATGGTATACCTTTGGGAAGCAACTCTCACGAAATAACTCAATCCAATGAGTCCACATGAAATCCTGCGCAAATGTCATGAAGAAAGGTCACTGGGTTCATCTATGCCTATGTTTGATGTTATTTTCTGTTCCTCCAATTCGTAGAGATGACAATACACCATTGTTGATCAAAGAATGATCACATTTAGAACTCCAATATAAGTGCAGAATGTAAGTTTGAAACCGAGAAAAATTCAGCCACAAGAAATGGAAATATTTTACACAATGATGAAACTGTTGTAATCATAAAGAAGCCAGGGAAACACTAGCGGACAATGGAGAGGAAAGATACACGACTGACAAAGAAAGATGGATATGATCAATTCAATCCAGTCTTAGAAACAAATGCACGTGATTTCACTAACACCATATGCACTGTCATAGACGTGGCTGGAAATCATTCATATTCTTAAAGGCAATGACAAGCAAAAGAAAAGATAATGACGTAGCACATAATGTTTCTCTATCATGTGCACCGATAGAATATAGGCTCATAAAGTAAGCCTCCTTCGTTTTTTGTGTTGTTACCATATCAGTTAGAGAAGAATATCAAAACTTTGGAGCATCACATGCAACAAAGTGATTTATTGCACCACCAAGCAGGCCAACACCATCTGGATTCAACATTGTGATAATAAATAATATACAATAAAAAGAATGCAAAAGGAAGAAAAAGAATAAAAGCATGGAAAGAATATCCAATATACATGAAGCTTGGAGGAAACTAACCTTCTGTAAGTGTCTCGTTACCAAATTCATCTGCTAAACATAAAGATCATGGAGTTGCTAGCTTGAAAAATTGTCAACCAAATTACAGAAACATGAATTAGTTAATTTTAAAGATGCTTTATTCACAGCCAGCTATTAAAGAACTTCAGCCAAAATTTTCAAAGACATTTTAAATAAATTTAACAAGTAGGAGATGATACTCTCTATGTTACATAAAAAGGAAGTTCAAGGCCGATCTTGAAATAGTTCTTATGAGCCAAAACCTCTTTAATGCAGGATTAGCAGACATTTTTAAGGCAGATTTTTCTGAGTATACCTTAGCATCATCCCTTCTTGATGCAGATCAATCATAAATGTAGATGTTGTGCAGTGGTTTGCTTCCCACTGTGCAGAATATTATGTATGTTACAACAGAATTTTGGTCAGCGAATGTATATAAACATCACCCTTTGAAACAGAAATATGAAGGGATAGCCACCTATCAGTCAAACCCACAGTGGCAGCATCTGCTGGTACAAAACTTCCTACATGGGAAAGAAAACAATCAAAGCTACCAGGAAGACCAAATTTAAATAAAATTTCTAATAAAATGATACACCATGAGAACAGTAGAAAACATCCATTTCCATTTGAAATGATTTAAGAGAATCTAACAAAAGTTTTGACAGGACAGTGACAGGATGAGTTCAACATATAGACCACGATGCTACATTTTTTAATCTATTAAAATAGAAAGAAAAAGAAATTGTGAGCAGAAATGTTCTAGGTATACAACTTGGAACTAGTTATCGATGCTTAGACTTGCAAGATACTAACATATCTAGCCGACCAATAGACACGCCAAATAACTGCCAGTAATTAATCCAGTGGATTTGATGCATTGAACTATTAGGAGGGAGTTTGATTTAATGATATCTGTCTACATGCTAGAAGCCAGAATCTATCTGCCTGTTATAGAACTTTTGAGACTAATATATATCACTTTAATGCACTACAACAAAGAATTCAAAGGATCACTTACCCATGTGTGTATCACCAATTTCCCATATGCCATGATGCGTTACAACAAGCAAGAAAGACTGAGAAACTAAAATCATATAATTACTGACCGGCTTTATGTATATGCTCTTCCCTTAATAATTAGGACCAGTCATGTGGATCTTTCCTGATGCAACACAATCTCAGACGGTCAGCAAGATGACACACATGCCGAAATAGCTATAGGCTTGATAACAAGTCGTGAAAGAGATTTGGTGAGCTTAAATCTTACCATCATCAATAATATTTGTATTATTAGGAATAAATGTGTCAACAGTCAGTTCCTGCAGAATGTGTATGCAAAATAGGCACTTTTATCAACTATGATAAGGCAGTCTTCTAAAACTGGTGCCTAAAAATTAAATCTATTCACCTTCTATTTTGTATATTGAGCAATGTTTCTTGAGTCAAAATGGGCACGACATTATTGATCAGATGAGAAACAAGCCACAATGACAAAAGGCTAATAATAAACATCCACATATTATTACTCAATAATAATATCAAAAAAAAAAAAAAAAAACAAAGAAGTCCCATACTCAATTCCATGCATGCAAGCTGCAAAATAAGGGAGAGATGGGGGAGAGAAGAAAAATATTCGTACCAATCAAGCTCAGCCACAAAATTCACATGTTTAATCATAAATTGTGAAAATAGAAGAATATGTGATACCAGGTCAATAATAATTGCCTTCTCCATATCTTCAAAAACAGATTCAAATAAACATTATTCGCAAACAAAATAATGTTCTCTGTTTGCTTTGGATTTACAAATATGATGTTATCTAAATTTTAATACGGTATTAGACATCATACTATACACATTTCTTGATCCATATAATGTTTCAAGCAGTTAACCTCTTTACCTGAGAAAGACTTAAAAGAATATCAGTTTCGGATTAGATACATTATATGATAAGTGTCTCCAAGAAGGTGATCCATTTCTCGTCTTTTGGTTACGATAAAAGAATCTTTTGGTATCCCCATCATCATCAGAAAACTACAATTGAGATTACCTCTCCATAATAGATGCAAAATTCACTTTTCTGCAGAATTTCCAACAAAATTAGAGTATAAGCACCCAATTACCACAAATTCAAAACCCTGAAGCCCATCCAACAAGGTTTTGTCAAGTTTTTGTTCAAAAATGCACAGCAAATATCCTGCATATGAACAAATAAAGAAACATGGATATTGGGAAGGTGAAAAGAAAAACTTTAGCGAAGATGGTGACATCATAGGCGACAGTTAAAGATAAAATACGAAACTTTAAATTGGACTAAGGGAGAATAAGGCCTTAACAAGAAAAGTACACGCTTGATTGGAAATAAAGATATATGTTTCTATTCATAGAAATTATAAGAGGCACAAGGAATAGAAAAAAATAGGCACAAGTCTTAACTCATTTTACATGCCGTGGTATACATAAAATCTAAATTAAAAGAACAATTCACCTACTAAAGAATTATAAAAACCTATCCTCATATTTCATTTCACATAAACCTATAATATTTTTTATTATAGTGTCTTTCAAACAAAGGGAAAGCCTTTGCAAACTTATAGTCATAGTTTTGGTAATATTTTTAACCTCCTGATTTTTTAAAAAAAAAAAGTCAACTGGTGAGAAAAATCTCCCTAGTAAGATTTCAAAATTACAGTACCAAGTTCTCAATTATATTAGTAGCAGTTCACACAAACATATTTAAAGTGTACAAACAATACAAAGGCAAGATTGCGTTATTCAGTTGTGGAAGTTGTGCGAGCTCCGCTGAGGAAACCTGCAATCAAAAGTATGTCAGAACAGAGCTTCAGTTACAATATACAATTCTTGTGATGCATATGAGCAAGTACCTCCTGCAAAAAGTGTGGTAGATCCACAAATTTGCCGCCAAACGAGAAGTGAAACATCACCCCGAACTCAAATTTATATTTTGAGCAAGGACCAGCAATAAATGAAAAAAATCTAATGGAATGAAATATGAAGGTTTCTGGCAAAAATGACACACAAACAACTATTATCTTAGCCCCAGTTTTCGTAAAAGAGATGAAGAGACATCATATCAACGCTTACAAAACGAAACCTGATAATAAGAAAAGAACAAATGATTTACAGCCTCATCACAGAAGAAAAGTACGATTCAGAAGGCAGTAAAGACTGAATCAATGTGAGATGAAGACGAGAAAAAAAAAGGCGTAACCTTTTCCTAATTTAATTTAAGCCAAAACTATTATTATATCGCGGAATTATTCAATTTTATTATACTGAACCCTCTTCTCTGTCAGAAAAGTCTTAAATGTGACAAAATAGAAATTTCAGGGCCAATGTGCACTAAAATAATTAAAAAAGAAAGATATATAGAAATTCAAGGGTTCAATGTAACTTCAAATAACAATTCAAGGCCTCAATAAAGCACAAAGGAGATTCAAGATCTCAAATCAAACAAAATCAAATTGTCAGAAACTTAAAAATGGTTTCCCTTTTATTTTTTTTAAAAAGAAAAACATAGAAAATATTAGAATCTGAAGCTTCCATGATTTAACTGCAGTTTTAAAACATCAACAGTCAAGCAGCATTTTGTGTAACATTTATACTGTTCTAAAAATCTAGACAATATAACTTCAAATAAAGAGCACTGTTCTTTTAGAAGTATTCCTATCCATTGCACTCATGCAGCTGTAGGCATCGTTAGCCATAGCATTACGTTCAAAACTAACAAAGACAAACCAATTAGTAGGCATATATAGCAGCTTTGTAGTAATGCAAGAAGAACCAAGGCTTCCAAAGAACAGACAGATCAAGAATAAGCTCTCTGCCTTCTCCCACAGAGACTTTCAGATATGCCTTACTTCAAATATCTTATCTACATCCAAAAGCAAAGAACATTTTGCCTGCTCCGTAGTAAAGCACTTATATTGTGTTTCATTACTCAATATTTTAGCAAGTATTGAATCAGGTGATTGTGTTTTTCTTCTAATCTTAATTTCCTTCATAAAGTTGTATTAAACACAATATTAGTTTTTGAATTCGTTTTCTGCAATTACTACACAGCTCATTGAAAAATCTAAACCTTTATCATATATACTTACCCCTAAAATTATTTCTTTTTATAGTTACAGTCTATTTTCTACTGTCCCCAGTAAGTGAAAAAAACTGACACAAACGGTTAAAAACTTAAATTATTAATTATCTACTACTTTCAAATTTTAATTTTACGCATATTAATAAACTTCTCCACATTAAGCTTAACCTTTAATTCTAATTGAATGTTTTGTATGAAAATAAATTTAATTTAAATTTTTTTCTTCTAATATTGATATGAACATAAGGATATTTAAGTTAGATTTGAACTCACCTCTCTAACTGCATTTTAATTTTTATTAATACGTGTGGAAACATGTAAATTTATTATTGTGGAATAGAAACTTGGTGTTACAAAATTATATAGAATGTAACTGTAATTAGGGAGAAATTAGTTGAGCTAACCTAGGTATTGTATTTACATTGTTTCCTTATTCTGTGTATCATTTCTGTATATAAACCCTAGACTATTCATCAATAATACACAACTTATTCTCTCATACTCTCTGAGATTATATGGTATCAGAGCTGCCCTTGTGAGCAGTCTTTTTCCGGCTAGAATTCAGGTCTGTCCTTGAGAACAGACATTTTCCGTTAGTTTTTAGGTCTGTCCCTGAGAACAGACGTTTCGGTACTCCTGGTTCCAGACCTCGTTTTGTCTCACCGCCCGCCCAGGAAGAACATCCCTCGGCCGATCGGCCGTTCTGTTCAGTTCCGGCCACCGGCCTGCAGCGCGTGTGTCTCACGCGCCTCTTCTGTTTTTCGCCGGAATTCCACGCAAGACCAAGCCTTGTCTCACCGCCTGCCCAGGAAGATAGCCCATCTGCCGATTGGCCGTTTTGTGTAGCTCCGGTCACCATCCTGTAGCGCGTGTGTCTCACGCGTCACTGGTCTCGTCAGAATTCCACGCGCCAGCGAGTCCACCGGAAATTCACCTTCAGTATCAGTTTTCTGCCCTCTTCTTTTTTTTTTTTTTTTTTTTTGACTTGGCTGACGGAAAGAAAGATGCTGCTATTGTTACAGAGATTATTCCAACCCTTGCCAAAATTACAGAACAGAAGTTAACTGGACCCAACTTTTTGGACTGGTCCAAAATGATTCGCGTCTATCTGCGCTCCATTTCACTTGATGATCATCTCACTGATGATCCACCAGAGGATGATAGGGCATGGTTGAGAGTTGACTCCAGAATTTTTGTTCAAATCCGCAATTCTATTGATGATTCAATTATCAGTCTTACCAATCACTGTGAGTTTGTCAAACAATGGATGAGCTATTTGGAATTTCTTTTTGCTGGAAAAGATAATATTTCCTGTGTTTATGACATCTGTAAGGACTCTCACCGTCCTCAACAAAATGGGTTACCTCTTTAAACCTATTTTATGAATTTTATGAAAACGTATGAAGAATTGAATAATGTGATGCCCTTTAGTTCTAATGTTCGAGTACAGCGCAGTCAGCGGGAGAAGACTACAGTCATGAGTTTTATGGCAGGACTTGACCCTCAATTTGAGATTGCTAAGTCTCAAATCCTATCCGGATCTGAAATTTCCAGCCCTGATGAGATTAATACCCAACTGCTTCGTGGTGCCACCACTCACTCTGCTGCTTCTTTTGATCAACCTTCTAATGCTCTACTTGGGCATACAAATGGTCGACCCTATAAAGGTCAGAATCCTGGTGGTAGTCGGGACACAAAACCCTCTTATACTGAAGGACCTATTTGCTTCTATTGTCATGAGCCAGCCCATACCAAGCGAACCTGTCGGAAATCGCAGAATAAGAATCAGCGTTCTCGATCAGCTCATATTGCCACTAATAATGCTGCAGACTCATCTAGCAATCCTACAACTTATACTGTTTCAACAGAAGAATTTGCAATGTTGACCCAATATTAGGAAGCTTTAAAGACTTCATCTTATCCTACTGCTGCCATTGCGGAGTCAGGTAACACTAATAAGTGTCTCCTTTCCTCTTCTTCCAAATGGGTCATTGATTCTGGTGCCACAGATCATATGACTGGTAACTCTAGTTTTTTCTCTACTTTTACATCACACAAAGTTCCTACCCGGGTTACTTTAGCTAATGGTTCTTCTTCTACTGTTACTGGTTCTGGCACTATTAATCCCACCCCATCCTTATCTTTGTCGTCAGTCTTAAATCTCCCTGGTTTTACTTTCAATCTTATGTCTGTAAGCAAACTCACTCGTTCCTTGAATTGCTCGGTCTTATTTTTTCCTGACTACTGTCTAGTTCAGGATCTTATGATGAAGAAGATTATTGGTAAAGGACAGGAATCCGGAGGACTTTACGTCTTGGATAACAGCCCCACTGCTTGTTCCAGCATCTCTAGTCCTTTTGAAATGCACTGTAGGTTAGGGCATCCTTCTCTTCCCCTTTTGAAGAAGTTGTGCACTCAATTTCATTATGTAACCACTTTAGATTGTGAGTCATGTCTGTATGCTAAACACCATCATGTGTCGTCAATTCCAAGAGTCAATAAAAGATCTTCATTTCCTTTTGAGTTAGTTCATTCTGATGTTTGGGGTCCATGTCCAATAATATCTAAAACTGGGTTTCGTTATTTTGTTACGTTTGTGGATGATTTTTCACGAGTAACTTGGCTTTATTTAATGAAAAATCGCTTTTTACTACTTTCTGTGCTGAAATTAAAACTCAGTTTAATGTCTCCATACATACTCTTCGAAGTGACAATGCTAAAGAATATCTCTCCGCCCAATTTAAACACTTATATGCTTCAGAATGGCATCCTTCATCAAACATCCTGTGTCAACACACCTTCTCAAAATGGTGTGGCTGAACGCAAAAATCGCCATCTTCTTGAAACTGCTCGAGCCCTTTTATTCGAAACACATATTCGTAAGCAATTTTGGGCTGATGCAGTTTCCACTGCATGTTTCCTCATTAATCGAATGCCTTCTTCCATCCTTCATGGTGAGATCCCTTACAATACTCTTCCCTAATAAACTACTATTTCCCATCTCACCAAGAATTTTTGGGAGCACTTGTTTTGTTCGTGATGTTCGACCACATCTCACCAAATTGGATCCAAAATCAGTAAAATGTCTCTTTCTTGGTTATTCTCGTCTACAAAAAGGGTATCGTTGTTATTGTCCCTCTCTTAACAAATACCTTGTATCTTCTGATTTTACATTTCTTGAACATACACCATTCTTTACTACACCTTTGATTCCACCGTCCAAAGCATAAGATGACAATGTCTTAGTTTATGAGATACATCGACCTGTGGCTTCTCCAAGCACTACTTCAAGTATTCAAACAATGACTCGACCTCCCATTCAGCATGTTTATTCACGACGGCAGCATTCTCCTGACTCTAGCCCTTTACCAATATCTACTTTGTCATCAGACCTACCACCTAATAATCTAAACCTCCCGGTTGTACTTCGAAAAGGTAAAAGATCCTGCACTTATCCCATTTCCTCATTTGTTTCTTATAATCAATTATCATCTTCTTCGTCTTCCTTTATTGCATCGCTTGATTTAATAACTACCCCTAAGTCGGTCTCGGAGGCCTTATCTCATAGTGGTTGGCGCAATGCCATGGTAGAGGAGATGAATGCTTTGGATGCTAATGGTACTTGGGACCTTGTAAATTTGCCTGTTGGAAAGAAGGCTATTGGATGTAGATGGGTGTTCACAATAAAAGTTAATCCTGATGGTTCCGTGGCTCGTCTTAAAGCTCACCTTGTGGCTAAAGGGTATGCCCAAACTTATGGTATTGACTATTCGGACACATTCTCTCCTGTGGCTAAAATGACTTCTATCCGGCTATTCATGTCCTTGGCTGCATCCCATGATTGGCCGTTGCATCAATTAGATATTAAAAATGCCTTTTTGCATGGGGATCTCTCAAAAGAAGTCTATATGGAGCAACCACTAGGGTTCATTGCTCAGGGGGAGAATGGGAAAGTCTGTCTTCTTCGCAAATCTCTCTATGGATTGAAACAAAGTCCTCGGGCTTGGTTTGGTAAATTCAATCAAGCAGTTGAAAAAGTTTGGCATGAAGAAAAGTAAGTGTGATCATTCTGTCTTCTTTAAATGCACACCATCTAGCATTCTACTACTTGTCGTTTATGTAGATGATATTGTCATTACTGGTAATGATTCAGCTGAAATCTCATCCCTGAAGTCTTTCCTTCATAGTTAGTTTCATACAAAAGATTTGGGGAGCCTAAAGTACTTCTTAGGGGTTGAAGTAACAAGAAGCAAGAAAGGCATTTTTCTATCTCAAAGAAAATATGTTCTTGACTTATTATCAGAAACAGGGAAGTTAGGAGCTAAACCATGTAGTACTCCAATCATGCCTAACTTACAGCTTACAGCAGATGGAGAATTATTTAAAGACCCTGCGAAGTACAGGTGACTTGTTGGAAAGCTGAATTATGTCACTGTTACTTGGCCTGATCTAGCATATTCAGTTAGTGTTGTTAGTCAGTTCATGACATCGCCCGCCATTCATCATTGGGCTGCTCTTGAACAAATTCTATGCTACTACTTAAAAGGAGCTCCAGGACGAGGAATAGTGTACAAAAATAATGGCCATAATCGAATTGAATGTTTCTCTGATGCGGATTGGGCAGGATCCAAAATTGATAGAAGATCTACTACCGGGTATTGTATCTTTGTTGGAGGAAATTTGGTATCGTGGAAGAGTAAGAAGCAACATGTTGTATCTCGGTCCAGTGCTGAATCCGAATACAGAGCCATGGCACAATCTGGTTGTGAGATTATGTGGATTCATCACCTCTTGTCTGAACTTGGATTCCAAGTTTCAACTCCAGCTAGATTGTGGTGTGACAACCAAGTTGCCCTTCATATTGCATCCAATCCCGTATTCCACGAAAGAACCAAGCATATCGAGATTGATTGTCATTTCGTTCGAGAGAAGCTTCAACAGAATCTGATCTTTATAAAGTTCGTTCGTACAGGAGAACAACTAGGAGATATCTTCACTAAAGCTCTAAACGGGATTCGGGTTAACTACATTTATAACAAGCTGGGCATGATCAATATCTATGCTCCAGCTTGAGGGGGAGTGTTACAGAATTATATAGAATGTAGCTGTAATTAGGGAGAAATTAGTGGAGCTAACCTAGGTATTGTATTTACATTGTTTCCTTATTCTGTGTATCATTTCTGTATATAAACCCTAGACTATTCATCAATAATACACAACTTATTCTCTCATACTCTCTGAGATTACACTTGGAAACTTGGCAAAACTAGGAAGCTGAAACAAAAGGTACCTGCAGTCCGTACAACACTTCTTACACACACAAACGTACACATATAGGAAGGGAAACACAGCTTTAATGCACTGCTACTCAAGAAAGAAAGAAATCTTGGAAGAACCCTGAAGTCACCCTTCAGAGCATTAAATGCCAACATCTTGTCCACCAAATCCTGCACCCAGTAGTAAAGCTCCGTATGTAATTTATCTCAGAGCAATTATTTCATCGATGTGAGTGATAAAATATGGGTCCTGAAAGAAAAACCTTGCATTTCTCATCTTGGCTCTATATGTTCTCATTGCATAGTCACTCAACATTTTCGTTATTTCCAACAACATCCAGTATAACTGCAGCTCTCTTTATAACTCCTTTAGGTACTCCAATATTATCACTTATTGGGTTTGTCCGAAAATTGGAATTAAACCAAAATCAGTTTGTGCTCCGGTGTGAAGATCACAAAATTGAGGGACAATTGACCAGCAAGAAGTGCATAATGAAGTCCTGCAAGCCAAAATAAAACGTGTGATTTGGCTAGGAAATACCCAAAATATAACCTTGAATTATACAGTATTTATATAGATGATCATACCATTACTGAGTGTGTCCAGGTTAACCTTCTAAGAGATTGTCCATCAACATAATTTGGCTAACAAAATGCAATGTAAGGCAACAACAGGAACTCATTGAAATTTTGTTTGTCCACTAGAAACATGAACAACCACATGTTGTCTAATGATGACACTTAAATACAGGCGAAAAAATCATATTCAAGACTCCATCATGCCATTGAAGATCAAAAATAAGGATTAGAATGATTATCTACTTATTTTATTTGGTTTATTCGAGAATCAGAATTAATTTTAGATTTGAATTTCTTAATGAATAATAAGGAAAACAATAACAATAAAAACAATGACTTTATATAATTATAGTGATAATAAAATTTCAAACGACTGAATAATATATGAACAGCATAATATAGTATATAAATAATTAAATACTTCAAAGAAATAATTAAACATTACAATGATTTATGATTTCAAGATAAATAATTAAATTAATTGACAAAATATAATAACTACCAAGTAAAATAAGACGTGAGGGAACGGGATGATTGATGGGTAATAAAGAGGGAATCAATGATGCCATTATCGTGGGAGATGTGATCCGGATTCCATAATGGCTTTTGACAGAGAACAAGAGAATACAGGTCAGGTTTTGGATCGTGCGGGCCAGGTTTATTCTAGAAGGAACATGGGTGAAAAAACCATTGTGTGAGGTGGCAAAAGATTATGAGCTGTAAGGGGTATTGGAGGAACTGTTTGTTTGTTATTCGAGAACTTGGGGCATGCAGAATTTGTTCTTGATGTTTGAATCTATTCTTGTGATAGAGAAGTTAACCATTAGATTAATTGGGGGACTGAGAGCTTTTCATAATATATCTATCTCATTTATATGCATTCACAGTAACAAAAATCATTAGTGAAGTTCTTTTCCTACTATATTTGTATGTTCTTGTTGAGTCATCAATGCATCTTTTGTCCAACCAAACAGTACAAATGGGAATGAACCGTTTCCATTCCAATTCTTGGTCAAAAATATCCTAACCGAATTGCCTTTAAATCAATATGAATATAGGTCAAAGAAAAATTACCGATGTAGAAATAGAATGTCCTCAAGATATGCTGCATCTTCATCAGGTCCCAGCACAGTCATGGAGTAAAATTTAGCCTCTTGGATTCGAATCAGTTGAAGCTGTGGCACCTAGACTAAGTTGGATAGCTTTGAAGGCATACCTTTGGCAAGCAACTCTCACTAAAAAACTCAGTCAAATGAGTGCACACCAAAACCTGCATTCATAATCAAGAATGTTAAGTGGAAAGGTCACTGGATTGATCTATGACTATGTTTAACAAGTAGAAGATAAAATTCTCTATGATAGATAAATAAAAAGTTCAATGCAGATCTTGAGATAGTTCTTATGAGCAAAAACCTCTTTAATTCAGGATTAGCAGACCTTTTTAAGGAAGCTCTCTAGAGTATACCTTAGCATCATTCCTACTTGATCCAGATCAAGTTTGCTTCCCATTGCGCAGAATATTATATTAAAAAAGAAATTTGGTTAGCAAATGTACAGAAACATCACTCTTTGAAAGGTACCGGATATATGAATGTATAGTATAGACCACCTATCTGTCAAGCTCACAGTGGCAGCATTTGTGGATACAAAACTTCCTATGTAAAGGAAAACAATTAGCAGGAAGACCAAAATTAAATAAATTTCTAATAAAATGATACACCACGAGACCAATACAAAAAATTTGTTTCCAATTGAACTGATTTAAGAGAATCTAACAAGAGTTTTGACAGGACAGTGACAGGTTGAGTTCAACATGTAGACAATGATGCTACATTTTTTTATCTATTTGTTAGGAGGTGTACTCCAGCTATAGTTAGAAGGTCTATATGAGCTATATAAGTACAGCTGTATACAGCCTGTATAGCCCTCTGGTATAGTCATAAGCATGGGTTTAGTAGGGGTTTAGGAGAAAACCATTGTTTCTAATGTATATAAATACATGTAATAAGCAGATGAATGTAGTGAGTAAAAAGAATTTCAGCAATACTGTGTTGTTTCACTATTAAAATAGAAAGCAAAAGAAATGGTGAACAGAAATGTTCTCGGTATATAGCTTGGAACTAGTTGTCGATGCTTAGACTCACAAAATATGCTACTAACACATTTAGCCGACCGATAGACATGCCAAATAACTGCCACTAATTAATCCAGTGGATTTGATGCATAGAACTATTAGAAGGGAGTTTAATTTAATGATATCTTTCTACATAATGGATAGAAGCCAGAATCTATCTAACCTGTAACGGAACTTTTGAGACTAGTATATATCACTTTAATATACTACAACAAAATGTGTCTACAAAATAAGTACTATTGTAAGAAAATATGTTAAGGCATTCTTCTAAAAGTGGTTCCTAGAATTACATAGATATATATATGTATCAACCTTCCACTCTGTATTAAGCTATGTTTCTTCATTCAAAATGGGCCTAGCATAATTGTTCCGATGAGAAACAAACAACAGTGACAATTGGAAGTCCCATAATCAATTTTGATGCACAATGGCTTAAATTTGATTTAATTTCACATGGCTTAGGCCTCAACGACCCTAAGTAATGTAATTAAGAACTTTACCAACATCCCCTGCGTCAAAATATCATTTGGGGGTTATATAAAGAAGAAGAGTATAGATAGTTTATATATATATATATATATACATAAACCAAAAATTTTATTAAGATTAGCTTGATCCAATACTAGAAAGGGTATTGCCTACCAGAAACAAATCAACCGCCTACCCACAATCAGGAGACAAAAATACTGCAGAATCCAAGTAAAATTGCAGTAATAGAAAGGATAAAATTCAAACTAGACTCGATGCATAAGCCAAGCAATAACTTCAAGATTGCACTTCACATCTCCTTTAGCTAGCCATTTTGCAACGATCCAAAGAGTAAAAAATAGAGTGCAGCAGCACCAAAAGAGTACTCAGACAACAACAGCTATCAAAACAAAAAGGAGCAGAGCTAAAGCAACCAGGCCACAAAGTCAGAATCTCTTTTTACTCCACCCTTGGCTAGTGAATCAGCAAAAAAATTACATTCCCTTGGGCTGTAAATAAAGAAAAAATCTTGCAGTTGTATAACAAGCAGGACTAAAACAAATTAAATAAGTGCAATGAAACAAATTAAGTAACTAAATTTGAGACAGAAGTCAGGAGATTGATGCCAATGATGATGAACGAGAAGGTGATCAACTTGGCTATTCTTATTTGGTTAGAGCTTGAGCTAGGCTGGAATCTGAATTGGTACAAAAATTGGGAGTCCCATAATCAATTCCATGCAAGCAGCCAAATCAGAAAGAGGTGGGGGAAAGAAGAAAAAGATTCTTACCAATCAACTTCAGCCACAAAAGCCACAGCTTTATGCATGAATTCTAGAACAATAGGTGACACAGAGTCTCTAACAAGTGCCGTATCCATATCTTCAACAACAGATTCAAATTTTACCCTATTCCCAAAACCAATGGATTTGTTTACTGTACTTGGTAATTTCTTATTCTAGCAGAAGAAAGTCTACCACACGCTAGAGTTCGCTGCTCACTTTGGATTTATAAATGTGATGGTATCTAAATTTTAATATGATATTTAGACATCATACTACACACATTTCTTAATCCATATAACATCTCAAGCATTTAACCCCATTACTTGAAAAAGACTAAATAGAAGATCAATGTTCTGGACACCTAGAATTTTGCGATAAAGGTCTCAAAGAAGGTAATCCAATTCTCTTGTCTTTTGGTTACGATTAAAGAATCTTTTGGTATCTCCATCAGCATCAAAAAACTACAATTGAAATTACTTCTTCAATAATAGATGTTTCTATTCATAAAAACACTATTATAAGAGGCACATGGAATAGAGAAAAATAGGCACCAGGCATAACTCATTTTGACTCAGCAACACCACCTTTCAACCAATAGAGAACATCTAGGCACAAGCAAAATTACACGAGAAGCATTTAACATGCCGTAGTGTATATAAAAAATAAATTAAAAGAAAAATTCCCCAACTAAAGAATTATCAAAACCTTTCCTTATATTTCATTTTTTCACTTTTACTCCCCAATTATGTTTGTTATGGTGTCTTTCAAACAAAGGAAAGCCCCGCAAACTTATAGTCATAGTTTTTGGTAATATTAAAAAACCTCAATTTGATTTTTTTTTTTTAAAAAAAAAAAGAAAAAAAGTCAGCAGAGAGAAAAATCTTCCCAGTAAGATTTTCAAATTACTGTCCCAAAATGCAATGTGATCTATCCTACAAAATGCAACATCAACTGTAAGAGCGTGACATTAAACGAAGAAGAGTACGATTCAGAAGGATAGTAAAGTCTGAATCAATGTGAGCTGAGTGTCACGCCCCGCCAATATTGCTACGCGAGACATTGTTGCTTATGCGCAATGACACTCGCACATATGGGATGCATATGGCCAAAGTGGGGTAAAAATGGCCACAAGGGTCTAAATGCACCAAACCCAAAGCTCTTAGGCCAAATAAATGATTATTGGGCCAAAGAAGGGGTGGTTGTGCGGCAAAAGTTCAAGAAAAATGGGAGTTTGGCGTGGGAAATGCGGGCTGCCGCGAAACAGGCCCAGCCAACGCGCAAGCAGCCCAGCCCAGCGTGCAGAATAGCCCAGTCCAGCGCGCAGAGCGCCAGTGACGGAAATTCGGTCGCTGATTCGGTCGCAGAAGGTGCCAGAAGTTTCCAGAAACGGCTGAAGCGTCCCAGATCGGTCGGTAATCTGCTGGAACGCCTCTAGGACGTGCCAAACCGCCTCTAACCCTTCTAGAAAGCGTTCCTACCTATTCTTTTATGTATTTTATGATGTAAATATTCTAGAATGTTCCTATAAGGAGGTGGGATGCCTATAAATAGGCCTCACCCCCTCATTTGTAATCCAATCTCAAGAACCTCTTCATCCTAAGAAATCTCATCAATCTAAGGAAGAGTTGTAAGATACTTTGGTGTATTGGTTGCGTGTTGGATTGAGTAATAAATTACTCTCACATTCCCAAAACCATTGTCTTCTCAAATATATTTCTAAGTTCTCTAAAAGCATCCAAGTGCCCACCATATTCCTTCGCCCACACATCAAAAGGCTTGCTTAGCACAACAAACGTCGCAAGTGCCTAAGCGCCGCGCGGGTCAAAAGGACGACTCCGTGACAAGTGGTATCAGAGCCTCGGTTACGCAACCTTGGTTCCCCTGTGTGATAAAGAAGGAAAAAGTACAATGGCTAAGGATGCAGTGCATGTTAGTGCTACCTCGGATGTGCAAGCGGAAGAGCACAACTGTGAACACGAGGAACAAGTCGCTCCACGGAGGTCAAAGCGCAACCAATCTAAAGAGACGGTAATTGTCGATGCTTTGGAGCAACAAGTTGATGCCTTAGAGTCGCATATGGAGGAAATAAGGATGACCATAGGCGACCTATCGGACAAATGTGACACTCTTACTGAGGAGAATGCCACAATCACTGATGTTGTTCGAGGTATGTTCGATAACCTTAAACAACTTCTTTTAGATAAGATATCCAAGTTGGAGGAAGAAGTACACAACCTCCACATCGAGACTGATGAGATAAAAAGGAGATGGCGAACACATCGCTGTCCAAATAGTCCCAATGGCGCGAGCTCATCAAGCTTTACCGCCATGAATGGACAAAGTATATTGCAAAAGCCTCCGAACTACAATGGTGGTCGTAGTGCTGCTGAAGTGGAGAACTTCCTCTTTAGCATGGAACAATACCTCAAAGGCTTAGCAATAGGTGATGAAGAGGCAAAGATCGCTACTGCCCAATCCTTCCTACGCGATGCCGCCCAAATGTGGTATAGGCGACGATGCCTTGATGCAGAACAAGGTGAGCCTGGTATCGAAACGTGGGAACAGTTCAAGACAGAATTACGGGAGAAATTCTGTCCCACCAACGCTAGCCAAGAAGCCAAGCGAAAGATGTGGCAACTAAAGCAAACTGGGAGTGTGTCCGACTACATTAAAGAGTTCAACGCTCTCATGTTTGAAGTTGGTAGAATATCGAGAGAAGATGCACTTGCATGCTTCAAAAGTGGCTTAAAGGACTTCTTCAAGTCTGCTGTTATCCAAGCACACGCGACTAACGTCGACAACGCAATCCGACTTGTAGAAGAATTGACCGACTCTGCCTCCCACGAAAAGAATGCCAACTGGGGTAAAAGTGGGGGAGATGAGGACGAGGTTGAAGATGATGAAGATGCTGAAAACTCCCAGGATCGTGGTCAGAAGAGGCCACACGATAAGGGTAAGTTCGTAAAGAATAACCCGATGAAAGCCCCCAAACCGTGTTTCATATGTAATGGAGCGCATTGGACACATGATTGCCCAATGAGGGGGAAGATAAGTGCCATGGTGGCTGATCTCAAGGAGAGGAAGGCTCAAGAAGAGGAACAACAAGTGGGAGCAATCCAATACCTTGGAGCAATGCAGTTGATGGACTATGATGAAGGCGCTGCCTCAACCGAGGATGGTTGTGAGGAAGTCTTCAGTCCAAACGAAGGCGCTGCCCCAACCAAGGATGATAGTGGGGAAGTCTTCAACGCTCCGAATGAAGGCGTTGCCTCAACTAAGAAAGGTAGTGAGGAAGTCTTCGAATGTCCTAACGAGATGCTTCCGCTAAACACTCAAAACGAGGAGAGTAAAGTGTCAACAAAGGATCTTGCTAGGAAGTCTAAGAAGGCGATGCCTACGCAAGGTAAGTTCCAACCTCCTCATCATTGTATCAATCAAGTCCTTGTAGGGAAGTCTATGGAGGCGCTGCCCAAGCAAGGCCAAGAAACACCAAGTTCCAATGATGCTAGTTCGTGCCAAGCAAAGATGGCTAGGCGACGACGAAGGAAGAGGAAGAGTAGATCAACTCAAAATCTCACGCAAGAAGATGAAATGGCCAAGGCAAGAGAGTTGCCGAGCCAAACCAACCTTGTTGGCGTGATGTGCCAAGAGGTTAAGGCAAAGGAAAGTCCGAAGAGTGCTCACAACAAAGTTCGATGCGCGCCGAGGACGTCGCGAAATCAAGTGGGGGAGGATGTCATGCCCCGCCAATATTGCTACGCGAGACATTGTTGCTTATGCGCAATGACACTCGCACATATGGGATGCATATGGCCAAAGTGGGGTAAAAATGGCCACAAGGGTCTAAATGCACCAAACCCAAAGCCCTTAAGCCAAATAAATGATTATTGGGCCAAAGAAGGGGTGGTTGTGCGGCAAAAGTTCAAGAAAAATGGGAGTTTGGCGTGGGAAATGCGGGCTGCCGCGAAACAGGCCCAGCCAGCGAGCAAGCAGCCCAGCCCAGCGTGCAGAATAGCCCAGTCCAGCGCGCAATGCGCCAGTGACGGAAATTCAGTCGCTGATTCGGTCGCAGAAGGTGCCAGAAGTTTCCAGAAACGGCTGGAGCGTCCCAGATCGGTCGATAATCTGCTGGAACGCCTCTAGAACGTGCCAAACCGCCTCTAACCCTTCTAGAAAGCGTCCCTACCTATTCTTTTATGTATTTTATGATGTAAATATTCTAGAATGTTCCTATAAGGAGGTGGGATGCCTATAAATAGGCCTCACCCCCTCATTTGTAATCCAATCTCAAGAACCTCTTCATCCTAAGAAATCTCATCAATCTAAGGAAGAGTTGTAAGATACTTTGGTGTATTGGTTGAGTGTTAGATTGAGTAATAAATTACTCTCACATTCCCAAAACCATTGTGTCTTCTCAAATATATTTCTAAGTTCTCTAAAAGCATCCAAGTGCCCACCATATTCCTTCGCCCACACATCAAAAGGCTTGCTTAGCACAACAAACGTCGCAAGTGCCTAAGCGCCGCGCGGGTCAAAAGGACGACTCTGTGACATGAGGATGAGTAAAAAAAAAAAAAAAGTTGTTACTATAACTTTTCCTGATTTAAATTTAAGCAAAAATTATTAAATCCCTTAATTACTCTTCTCTGTCAGAAAAGTCATATATGTGACAAAATAGAGATTTGAGGGTCAATGTGGACTAAAATATTTAAACAAAAGACATACAGAAATTCTATGGTTCAATGAAACTTAAAATAACAAGTCAGGCCTCAATAGAGCACAGCAGAGGTTCAATGAAACATAGAAATTATTAGAATCATAAGTGTCCATGATTTAATTCCAATTTTGAACATCAACTCTTAAGAGCATTTGAACATAGAAATTTTGTGTACCTTTTGCACCCCGAGAAATTTTCAAACTATACTGTTCCAAAAATCTGGACAATATAACTTCAAATAAAGAGCAGTGTTCTTTTAGAATTATTCCTATCCATTGCACCCATGTAGCCGTACCATTACATTCACAAACTAACAAAGATTGACCGATTTGTAGACATAAGCCACATGTACTCGTGGCATTATATTTAGAAACTAACAAAGACAGACCAATTTGCAGACATAACCCAGCTCTGTAGTAATGCAAAAAGAAGCCTAAAAAAGGATAAAATTATTGGGATTCGTCATTGGAAAAATAACGTGGCGCAGCAGAAAATACACCGTTTAAAATTTCCTAGAATCCACCTATCGTGTCCAATTACCATCGATTAGAATAAAACCAAATTGAATCAAGAGATATTAACTCACCGGATTCGTCTCTTCTAGAGATTGCTGCAGAATCGTTTCTTGAAACTACGATCTCCAAAGTCTGCTGCACGACCAACTATTGAGTGGGAACCGGTGCTAGCCGAAGACACGAATGAATGGATGATTAAACCCAAACCCACTAGGCTTATAATTACATAAATAAACTTTAATTATATACTATGTAATTTAATTCCATTTGGCTAAATTTAATTACCCCTAAATAAAATTAAATCACACTTAAGTAAATATAATACATGTATTTAATTTTTCTACTTGGGAAAATTATTTAATTAATTGTTTACTTTATCTAATTCAATTAATTGATAAATTAATTAATTACATTATGTAAACTTATTAATTAAATTAAATTCAACCCAATGTTAATTAATTACCTTGACACCGAATGTCAATTAATTAATTAACACATTCCTTCCAATGTACATTACATGTACAATTTCTATAAGTTCCGGCTCAGTTGATCTATGTGCACGATCCTCTAGGTCTGTTTTCATGTTGGCAGTAGGCCCAAGGCCCACAGACTGTAAGTGGATTCTACCAAACCATTACAGCCCCCAATTAAGACAGAGATGCAGCAATCTTTCGAATACACTCACCCGGTAGAAATCTCATAGTGTCCTTTGCCTAACGATATCCATATGAATAAACAAGAGGCATGGTGTCCATCATCCTCTTCTGTTGTTTATATATTTCTTGATCTTGAGTTGACTGATTAATCAAATAAGCACCGACTTACTTGGGTATGGCCATACACTTATCAGTCCCACTCATCAAGTGGCCAATGATATAATCTCGGTGTTACCCGAGTGACAATTCCATCACTTCATCATCAATATCAACATGTTCACCGGTTCACCCAATCATACCCCGTATTTAGCATCCTTTTACAGACCTGTTAGGCGTATGTCAAAGTGAACCGGATTCCATATTGATATTATAATGAAATCTAGTCTGAGGACAAAAGAGACCTACTCAAGAAAGACCTATGACGCGACAACTATGTGGCTTTCTTGTGCGGATCGATCCAGTCCCATGTCAACGACATGTACCTATATTCATGACTGACTATACAAGTACTATGGCTAGTTAAGAACTGCCATACAGTCATCGAATATACAAGTCTGTGATTGTATTCGTTCCCGCGATTAGAACAGACCTGGGATAGGTTTTATGATTATCAATCAATGGATACTCTACTCATATTATAGCACAAGATATAAAAGAAATAGATTAATTGCCTTTATTAATGTGACACAAATAATGTATTCATACAATGAGTCTTAATGTATAATACAAAATACAAGAATCCAATGCCCTAAGAACTAAGGCACACCAACAAAAATTTAGGACACATATTTCATATCAGGAACCTCAAGAATAATGCAAAGCTTTCAAAGAACATCCATGTTGAGAATCAGTCCGGCACCAGCTCAACAATGTAGAGATTCAAGTTCTTTCCCTGCTCCCACAGACTTTCAGATATGCCTACTTCAAATATCTTATTTACATGCAAAAGCAAAGAAATGTTGTACAAGAGAAAAAGAACATAAATGCAATACCATGGTTAGAGTGCTAATAAATTTCCTTTCATGCCTGAACATATTGGTAAATGCCTCAGCAACACCTTTAATGTAATTGTCAAGAAGAAACCCATATGTCTTGATAAAGCCCCACAATAGACAATAAGAATTTGGATATAAAATTCATATAAAGCATGCAATTCACTTCATTTTGGATTAAGTTACCAATCAAACTAGTATTATTATGCCATACACTGAGATCTAAGAATGACGAGTCCAATGTCCATCACAATCTCAATGTGGAAAAAGCCAAAAAGCCTTAAAAGATGCATCCTTCTAGTTCTATATAACTAAGAGGGCAGAGGAAGACCAAGATTAACTTGGATGAAGGCTATCAAAAATAATCTTTGATTATTAAATGTTTTAAAGGATCGTATAAAGGAAAATTTGAAAACAAGAACCTATATAACCAACCCAAACTAGTCCGGACTATTTGGTCTTTGTTGTTGGTATGTCTTCCTTTCTTTTTGACTAAAACACACTTTTCTTTTCTAATTCACATAAAAATCTTCCACAGGTCATTTTTGCTTATATTTGAACCACTTTTAAAGGAAAATTTTCCTGGTAACTTACTGATGTTTTATCCTATCTTTTTGCAGAGACCATATCAAACTTGAAATATAAATGAACAATATGCAACCAAGGAAATATATTCTAAGATACGTGGCTTATATCATATGAAAGCTTGACCATACCAAGGGAAGGAAAAAATAGAATAATAACTCGAAACCATAGCCATAAATTTCTGTAATTTAAGAAAGCCATTGATAAAAGAACTGAATCCTCTGACCATTAACATTCATTACATTAGATTTCTAAATAAGGAACTAGGATATACTGAACAATAGGAAATGAATTGAAAAATTACAATTAGATGGGGCACAATACAAACAATCAAATTACATAAAGGAGATGGAAGCAATTATATTTATCAGCATACGAAGTAGGGATCACAATATTTCTGGCCCTGAATAGACTGAATAACAAAAAGATCCATAGAACTCGTCTTAAATGAACAAACAAATATGATGCAGTAAAGCTGATGCGCTTTGATTTTATATTATTCAGTCAAAATGGGCCTAGCATAATTGTTCTCATGAGCAACAAGCAACAATGACAAAAGGCTAATAACAAAATCCACATATTAATACTAAATAATATAAAAACAAAGAAACAAAATAAAGGAATCAATTCCATGCATGCAAGCAGCAAAACAAGAAAGAGGTGGGGGAAAGAAGAAAAAGCTTCTTACCAAGTTCAGCCACAAAAGCCACAGCTTTGAGCATAAATACTGAAGACAGAAGAATAGGTGACACCAAGTCTCTAGCAATTGCCCTCTTCAAATTTTACCTTATTCTGAAACCAATGGATTTGTTTACTGCACCCAGTAATTGCTTATTTCTAGCAGAAGAAAGTCTACCACGAGCTAGAGTTCACTGCTCACTTTGGATTTATAAATATGATGGTATCTAAATTTTAATACAATATTTAGACATCATACTATACACATTTCTTAATCCATAGAACATTTCAAGCATTTAACCCCATTACTTCAAAAAGACTTAATAGAAGATCAATTTCAGATTAGATACCAAGAATTTCGTGATGAAGGTCCATCCAATTCTCTCGTCTTTCGGTTACGATTGAAGAATCTTTTGGTATCTCCATCAGCATTAAAAAACTACAATTGAGATTACTTCTTCAATAATAGATGCATAATTTCCAACAAAATTACAGTACAAGCACATAATAACCACAAATTCAAGGTTTCATCAAGTTTTTGTTCAAAAATGCATAGCAAGTATCCTGTGCAGGAAGAAATAAAGAAACATGGATATTGGGAAATGTGAAAAAAAAAAAAAAACTTTAGTAAAGATGGTGATATTATAGACGACACTTAAAGAGAAAAATATGGAAGTTAAATAGGACAAAGGGGACAAGGCATTAGCAAGAAATGTACATGCGAGTTAAAGATTCTACCCTTTTCTAGAAAGAAATATAGAGATATATATTTCTATCCATAAAAACACTATTATAAGAGGCACATGGAATAGAGAAAAATAGGCACCAGGCATAACTCATTTTGGCTTGGCAAAACCACCTTTTCAACCAATAGAAAACAATCTATTCACAAGCAAAATTACATGAGAATCATTTAACATGCCGCAGTGTATATAAAAAATAAATTAAAAGAACAATTCCCCAACTAAAGAATTATCTAAACCTATCCTTATATTTCATTTTACTTTTACTTCCCAATTATGTTTGTTATGGTGTCTTTCAAACAAAGGAAAGCCCTGCAGACTTATAGTCATAGTTTTTGGTAGTATTAAAAAACCTCAATCTGATTTTAAAAAAAAAATTAAAAAAGAAAAACAGAAAAAAGTCAGCAGAGAGAAAAATCTTCCTAGTAAGATTCTAAAATTACTGTCCCAGGTTCTTTAATTATATCAGTAGCAGTTACACACAAGCATATTTGAAGTATATAAATGATACAAGGGCAAGATTTGCATTACTGAATTGAAAGTTGTGCGACCTCTGCTGAGGAAACCTGCAATCAAAAGTATGTCAGAACAGAGTTTCAGTTACAATATACAATTCCTATTCGGTGCATATATTATTTACAAAGCCAGTAACTCTTGTAGAAAGTGTGGTAGATCCTCATAAATTTGCCTCAGTTCATCCGACTATATTTTATGGCAAGAAGTGAAAGATCACCCCCAAACTCAAATTTACGGTTTAAGCAAGCACCAGTAATAAATGAAAATCTAATGGAATGAAATATGAACAGTTTCAGGAAAAAAAGACACAACACACACACTATTATCTTCGCCCCATTGTTCAGAAAAGCTAGAGACATATTAAGAAAAGAACAAATGATTTGCAAACTCATCATAAAAACCCTCTTTCACTATTGTTCCATAACCCTTCTCTTTACTTCTATTTGATCTATGACAATAATAACCTAGAAAATGCAACATCAACTGTAAGAGCATGACAGATAAAATGAAGAAAAGTACAACTCAGAATGATAGTAAAGTCTGAATCAATGTGAGCCGAGGATGAGTAAAAAAAATAAGCTGTAACTATACCTTTTCTTGATTTAATTTAAGGAAAAATTATTAGATCCCAGAATTATTCAATTTTTTTGTACTAAACCCTCTTCTATGTCAGAAAATTCGTGAATGTGCCAAAATAGAGATTTGAGGGTCAATGTACACTAAAATATTTAAACAAAAGACATAGAGAAATTCTATGGTTCAATGCAACTTAAAATAACAAGTCAGGCCTCAATAGAGCACAACAGAGATTATGTTTTAAAAAGAAAACAGTGAAGTTGTTAGAATCAGAAGCGCCCATGATTTACTTCCAATTTTGAACATCAACTGTTAAGAGCATTTGAACATAGAAATTTTGTGTAGCATTTGCACCTCGAGAAATTTTCAAACTATACTGTTCCAAAAATCTAGACAATATGACTTACAAACAAAGAGCAGTGTTCTTTTTTAGAATTATTCCTATCCATTGCACCCATGTAGCCGTAGGCATCGTTAGCCATAGCATTACATACAGACAGAATGTAACAAAGACTGACCAATTTGTAGACACAACCCAGCTCTGTAGTAATGCAAGAAGAAGCCTACAAAAGGATAAAATTTAGGACATGTATTACATATCGAGAACCTCAAGAATAACGCAAAGCTTTCTGTTATTGTATAATTGTATAGACTTAATCAAAGGCTTAATCATAGGGATTAGGAATTAATAGGAGTTAATTACTTTCCTTGTTTAGCATTCATAGACTGTATAAATACCTATTCATTCTCAATGGAATACATATAATATTTCTCTCCATTTCTCTGATTATAACATGGTATCAGAGCAGCCCTTGTGAGCAATTCTTCTTTCTCTTTTTCTTTGAATTTTGTCTATCCTAGTGAACAGACTTATCTTCCTTTTCTTCTTTTTTTCCGTCTGTCCAGAGAACAGACTTCATTTTCCAGAAATCTTTCCTTTTTCCTCACCTCCAGAATTCATTTTTGCCTCACCGCCAGTCCTAGAAGAACGTGTGTGTGCCGATCGGTGCTTCCTTGCAACTCCGGTCACCACTGCAACTGCGCGTGAGACACACGCGCCACCTTTCTGTCTGCACGTGAGATACACGCGCCACCCTGTTTCCCATTTTCCGGCGATCTCCTTATATGGACTGAAACAGAGCCCTCGAGCTTGGTTCGGTAAATTTAGTCACGCCATTGAGAAGTTTGGGATGACGAAAACAACACTACTGTGGTGACTGAGGTTATTCCCACACTTGCTAAAATTACAGAACAAAAATTAACCGAACCTAATTTTTTGGACTGGTCTAAAACAATCAGAGTTTATCTGTGTTTTATTTGCCTTGATGATCATTTAATTAATGAGCCACCTCATGGTGACAATGCATGGCTAAGAGCTGAAACTAGAATGTTCGTCCAAATTCGCAACTCTATTGATGATTCAATTGTTAGTCTTACCAATCATTGTGAGTTTGTCAAAGAACTGATGAATTATCTGGAATTTTTGTTTGCTGAAAAAGATAATATTTCTTGTATTTATGATATCTGTAAGGACTTTCATCGTCCTCAACAAAATGGAAAATCACTTCAAGCTTATTTTATGAATTTTAAGCGAGCCTATGCAGAACTTAATAATGTCTTGCCCTTTAGTCCTGATGTTAAAGTGCAGCAAATTCAACGGGAGAAGACTGCAGTGATGAGTTTTATGTCTGGGCTTGATCCTCAATTTGAGATAGCTAAATCTCAAATCCTTTCTGGCACTGAAATTTCCAGCCTTGATGAGATTTACACTCGCCTGCTTCGTAGTGCCAACAATCACTCGACCGCATCCCTTGATCCAGCCTCTAATGCCCGTATCATGGTGGTAATCGTGATAATAAACCCTCCCATACTGAAGTTGTCGTTTGCTTCTATTGTGATGTGATATTGGCTGTGAGAAAGCCGTAATCAACTTTAATAAATTTCCCAAGTCTATCAATCAAGGTTGAACTCACAAAAACGAAACAAAGATGGGTGATAGCAAACCAATCCAAAGGTGTTTAAGCGACAATGAAAGGGATTCAAACCTTACACCTTCGATTAAGCAATGTTAGAACCTGAATGTTGGATGATTCACAAGTATCTTACCACAATACTTGTTCCTAATCAAGATAAAATTGTAAGAATGAAGAACTCAATCTCACAAACTCACAAAATTAAAAATCAGCCCCGGGCTGGAATCTCAACAAAGAGAAAGAAAACCTGAAAATTTCATATTGCAATTGTATTAAATTTCATCCCCCTTTTCAACTATTACATTGATGTTTAAATAGAAAACTTAAACCTAAACTATTTAGGAAAAGAAAACCTTATTTGACTAGGAAAAGAACAAAAAAAGAAATGGCTGGAATTCAGCCTTAAATTTAGGAAAGTCAAACCAACACTAAGGAAAACTTAAAATCAATCCTTATGCAATAAGGATGTAAAAAAAACGTGCTTCCCTTTAGCATATGGTTTATGGGCTGATTTGTGAATCCAAAACAGCTCACTTATTGTTAAAACTAAAATTTGACTAAAGACACCTAAATAAAATAAGCCCAGTGCATAATGAAAATAAGACAATCCAATTAAGCCCAAAAGATTCCCAATGGATTATTCACATGTCATACATATGAAAGTCTAAAGCTCATCTTAATAAGTTTAATTGGACATTGTCCATTACAAGATATTTAATTTGGGCTCGTACATTCCTCACAAAAAAACTATTGAGCTTCATTTTGCACCGAATCCTCCAACAATAAGCATCTGAAAGGATGTTATTATTCTTTGCATCAACCAAACTGATTAGACAAGTTAAATCAAATATCAGGCTATCTCGATTCACATCATATTGTCATGAACCAGGACATACTAAGCGTACTTGCAAGAAACTGCAGAATAAAAATAAGCGGTCTCGATGCGCTCATGTTGCCACCAAAGAAACTCCGGATTCATCTTGCACTCCTACAACTTACACTGTTTTTGCAGAAGAATTTGCAATGCTGACTCAGTATCAGGAAGCACTTAAGCATTCATCTCTTCTACCTTTGCATTACACCAACCACTATGAGATGAGGCCTCTAAGACAGATTTAGGAGTAGATATGGAATCAAGTGATGCAACAAAAGAAGAGGAAGATGGTGATAGATGCTTATAATAAACAAAAGATGAAATGATATACGTGCAGGATTTTTACCTTTGCGAAGTGCAACCGGTAGGTGGAGATCATTGGATGGCGGGTCTGATGACGAAGAAGGTATTGGTAAAGAGCTAGACGGAGGAGGATTCGTTCGCCTTGAATAAACATACTGAACAGGAAGTTTCGAAGGTGGTGGTGGAGTTTGTTGAGAACGAGAAACCATTGGCTATGAATCTCATACACTAACACTGTATCAATAGACGGTTGTGGTGATGGACTAGTAGGGAAAAATGGACTACGTTCAAGAAAAGTAACATCAGATGAGACAAGGTATTTGTGAAGAGATGGACAATAACAACGATACAGCTTTTGGAGACAAGAGTAACCTAAAAACACACATTTTACTGACTTTGGATCCAGTTTTGTTAAATGAGGACAGACATCACGAACAAAACAAGTGCTTCCGAAAATTCGTGGTGAGATGGGAAACAATGCTTTATTAGAAAAAAGGACATTATAAGGAATGTCCCCATGAAGTACGAAAGAAGACATTCGATTAATAAGAAAACATGCTGTGGAAACTGCATCCGCCAAAATGGATTAGGGACATGTGTTTGGAATAAAAGAGCTCGGGCTTTTTCAAGGAGATGTCTATTTTTCCGTTCGGCTACACCGTTTTGAGATGGTGTGTCAACACATGATGTTTGGTGTAGAATGCCATTTTGAAGCATGTAAGTTTGAAATTGTGCAGAAAGATATACTCTAGCATTGTCACTTCGAAGGGTGTGGATGGAAACATTAAATTGATTTTTAATTTCAGCACAAAATGAAGTAAAATGTGAGAACAATTCAGATCGATTTTTCATTAAATAAAGCCAAGTTACTCGAGAGAAATTATCGACAAATGTGACAAAATATCGAAACCCAGTTTTAGATGTAACTGGACAAGGACCCCAAACATCAGAATGAACTAACTCAAAAGGAAAATTAGATCTTTTATTGACTCTAGGGATAGATGGCACACGATTGTGTATAGCATACTGACACGACTCACAATCTAAAGTAGTTACAGAATGAAACTGAGGACACAATTTCTTCAACAGAGGAAGAGAAGGATGCCCTAACCTATAATGAGCTTCAAATGGACTTGAGACGCTTGGACTAGTATCCAAAACATAGAGTCCTCCAGATTCCCGTCCTATACCAATAATCTTCTTTATCATGAGATCCTAAAATAGACAATGATCAGGAAAGAATGAGACGGAGCAATTCAAGGATCGAGTGAGTTTGTTGACAGACATAAGATTAAAAGCAAAACCAGGAAGATTTAATACAGAAGATAACGATAAAAATGGCGTAGGATTTATAGTGCCAAGACCAGTAATAGTAGAGGAAGAGCCATCTGCTAGAGTAACATGGGTAGGAATTTTTTTTGATTTAAGAGTAGAGAAAAGACTCGAGTTACCTGTCATATGATCTGTGGCACCAGAGTCAATGACCCATTTGGAAGAGGAAAGAAGACACTTATTAGTGGTACCTGATTCCGTAATAGCAGTGGTAAGGTGAGATGAATGCTTAAGTGCTTCCTGATACTTTGTCAGCATTGCAAATTCTTCTGCAGAAATAGTGTAAGTTGTAGGAGTGCAAGATGAATTCGGAGTTTCATTGGTGGCAACATGAGCGGATCGAGACCGCTGATTTTTATTCTGCCGTTTCTTGCAAGTACGCTTAGTATCTCCTGGTTCATGACAATAGAAGCAAACAACACCTTCAGTATGGTAGGGTTTATTATCACGATTACCACCATGATACGGGCCCTTATATGATCTGCTTGTAGTACGACCAACAAGAGGATTAGAGGCTGGATCAAAGGATGCGGTCGAGTGATTGTTGGCACTACGAAGCAGGCGAGTGTAAATCTCATCAATTCTGGAAATTTCAGTGCCAAAAAGGATTTGAGATTTAGCTATCTCAAATTGAGGATCAAGCCCAGCCATAAAACTCATCACTGCAGTCTTCTCCCGTTGAATTTGCTGCACTTTAACATCAGGAATAAAGGGCAAGACATTATTAAGTTCTGCATAGGTTCGCTTAAAATTCATAAAATAAGCTTGAAGTGATTCTCCATTTTGTTAAGGATGATGAAAGTCCTTACAGATATCATAAATACGAGAAATATTATCTTTTCCAGCAAACAAAAATTCCAGATAAGTCATCAGTTCTTTGACAAACTCACAATGATTGGTAAGACTAACAATTGAATCATCAGTGGAGTTGCGAATTTGGACGAAAATTCTGGCATCAGCTCTCAGCCATGCATTGTCACCATGAGGTGGCGCATTAGTTAAATGATCATCAAGGGAAATAAAACGCAGATAAACTCTGATTGTTTTAGACCAATTCAAAAAATTAGGTCCGGTTAATTTTTGTTCCATAATTTTAGCATGTGTGAGAATAATCTCAGTTACCACCGTAGTGATGTTTTCGTCACCCATGTCTTACAAACAGAAACAGTGCCAAGGACAGAGAGGAAACCAGATGGACTTGCCGGGGATACAAGGGCGACGCCGGAGTAGAAAGGAGATCACCGGAAAATGGGAAAGAGGGTGGCGCGTGTATCTCACACGCAGACAGATAGGTGGCGTGTGTGTCTTACGCGCGCAGTTGCAGTGGCGACCGGAGTTGCAGGGAAGCACTGATCGGCACACACGTTCTTCTAGGACTGGCGGTGAGGCAAAAATGAATTCTGGATGTGAGAAAAAAAGGAAGTATATCTGGAAAATGAAGTCTGTTCTCTGGACAGAGGGAAAAAAAAAAAAAAAAAAAAAAAAAAAAGATAAGTCTGTTCACTGGGATAGACAAAATTTGAAAAAGAGAAAGAAGAATTGCTCACAAGGGCTGCTCTGATACCATGTTATGATTAGAGAAATTGAGAGAAATACCATGTTATGAACAGGTATTTATACAGTCTATGAATACTAAACAAGGAAAGTAATTAACTCCTATTAATTCCTAATCCCTATGATTAAGCCTTTGATTAAGCCTATACAGCTACACAATAACAGCATTTAATTTTCGAATAGATTAAAATTCACAATGATCTTCTTTTGTGATTCATCAAATTTACAAAAACTAATGAACTCCCAAAATTCTTAGAAATGCATTTATAAAAATTCTGTAAGTCTGGTCTCGACAGAAATCGAAAAAACTATTTCAAAAATAGTTTCGTATCCAAAATTTTTTTATGAATTGGATATAAGCCCATAATTTTCTACTTTTTACACTTCTGGAGATGACAAAACAATAGAATATGCCAAGAATTCATCAACAAACAGAAGGAAAGCATGGATAATCAAGATTTTCAGCCTGTTTTTCGTCCAAAAAATATACCTATGAAGAAATAAACCGACAATCTCATCCATCCATATGCCCCGTTGCTTCTTGCTCCCTTTTCGCTGATATGCTACGAACTGTCTTGCTCCCGGTACCTCAGAGTAAAAAAAACTCAAGAGTAAAATTATTTCATCAATGGTGAGTGATAAATTATGAGTCCTGAAAGAAAAATCTTGCATTTCTCATCTCGGCTTGATATGTCCTCATTGCAGTCGCTCGACATTTTCTTTATTTTTAACTGTATCCAGTACAACTGCAGCTCCCTTTATAACTCCCTCAAGTACTCCTACATTATCACTTATTGGGTTTGTCGGAAAATCGGAACTAAACCAAAATCAGTTTGTACTCCAAGACAAATTAGTGAAATAAAAACTGCATTCCTTTCAACACAAAAAAGGTATGTAGAGACGGAACTCTGAATCTGTCAATGCTTGAATGTACTATACAGTTAATGTAGGAAATATATTAGCTTGTTAGTTTATATTGTATATAAGAGGTTGTTATTAGTATATTAGGATAATACTAGTTTTCAATATACTAGGATGTTAACCTTCTACTTTGTATAGCTTATAAGCTCTAGCTGTATTCAAGAGGTTAAAACTTAGGTTAATTGTATATAAATAGGCATGCTTGTAAGTAATAAGATATCAAGTTTTCTCCCATATTTTTTCTCTCTTCTTCTACTATATTTCTGCATGGTATCAGAGCTTTAGGCTCATTTTTCTGAGAAATTAAAGGGGATTGAGCCTTCATTGCCAATCACTCTATTTTTGCAAGTTTTCAGCCTTAATTACTGAACCCATTGCTGTAAGTTCTTCAGCCTTAATTGCGGATCCTCTGTTTCTTCAACCAGCTTTGTTTCTTCATCATCTTCAGCCTTCATTGCCGATTCTAGGTCTAGGATCTCCATTTTCAAGGCTGTTTTTGTTCCTTGATTTGCAATCCTTCAGTAGTCTGGAGACTTGCTATGCTACATTGTATAGCCCTCTAAAAAGCTACAGTGTGCAACCCTCTAAAGCTACAGTGTGCAGCCCTCTTAACAGCCTTCCCAAAAACCTTCAGCCTCCTGAAGCAAGAGTTACTCTTTGAAATATAGAACAATGACTGAAATCAAGAAGAACGAAATGATTATGGTGAATGAAGAAACTAGGAATCAATCCACTGTGGAATTACAAATCATTCAAAATGTCTACAAGTTGGATGGGAAAAATTATCTCAAGTGGTCTCAACTTGTCCGTACCATATTGAAAGGAATCAGTCACTTGATCGGAACTGGACCGAAAGAAGGAGATCCAAGTTTTGAAGCGTGGGATGAAGAAGACTCCATGATAATGGCATGGCTGTGGAATTCAATGAATCCTGAAATAAGCGACACTGTGATGTTTATGGCTACAGCCAAAGACATCTAGGATGCAATGCAACAAACATACTCAAAAATAAGGGATGCAGCCCGAGTGTATAAAGTAAAAGTCAAAAACTATAGCTGCAAAACAAGGGGACAAATCTGTGACAGAGTATGCCAACCAATTGAAATCTCTATGGTAGGAACTTGATTATTATCGAGTAATCAAGACCAAGTGTCCTAATGACGCTGCGGTGCTAATGGAATTCATTGAACAGGAGTCTACGATTTTCTTATGGAACTAAGGTCTGATGACGAAGAAGGTATTGGTAAAGAGCTAGACTGAGGGGGATTCGGCCGCCTTGAATAAACATACCGAACAGGAAGTTTCGGAGGTGGTGGTGGAGTTTGTCGAGTTGGACTAGAAGGAGAAACCACTTGGTTGTGGTGATGGATGTGTAGGAAAAAAATGGACTATGTTCAAGAAAAGTAACATCAGATGAGACAAGGTATTTGTGAAGAGATGGATAATAACAACGATACCCTTTTTGGAGACGAGAGTAACCTAAAAACACACATTTTACTGACTTTGGATCTAGTTTTGTTAAATGAGGACGGACATCACGAACAAAACAAGTGCTTTCAAAAATTCATGGTGAGATGGGAAACAATGCTTTTATTAGAAAAAAGGACAGTATAAGGAATGTCCCCATGAACTACAGAGGAAGGCATTCGATTAATAAGAAAACATGCTGTGGAAACCGCATCCGCCCAAAATGGCTTAGGGACATGTGTTTGGAATAAAGAGCTCGGGCTGTTTCAAGGAGATGTCTATTTTTCCGTTTGGCTACACCGTTTTGAGATGGGGTGTCAACATATGATGTTTGGTGTAGAATGCCATTTTGAAGCATGTAAGTTTGAAATTGTGCAGAAAGATATTCTTTAGCATTGTCACTTCTAAAAGTGTGGATGGAAACATTAAATTGATTTTTAATTTCAGCACAAAATGAAGTAAAATGTGAGAGAACAATTCAGATCGATTTTTCATTAAATAAAACCAACTTACTCGAGAGAAATCATCGACAAATGTGACAAAATATCGAAACCCAGTTTTAGATGTAACTGGACAAGGACCCTAAACATCAGAATGAACTAACTCAAAAGGAAAATTAGATCTTGAATTGACTCTAGGGATAGATGGCACACGATGGTGTTTAGCATACTGACACGACTAACAATCTAAAGTAATTACAGAATGAAACTGAGGACACAATTTCTTCAACAGAGGAAGAGAAGGATGCCCTAACCTACAATGAGCTTCAAACGGACTTGAGACGCTTGAACAAGCAGTTGGACTAGTATCCAAAACATAGAGTCCTCCAGATTCCCGTCCTTTACCAATAATCTTCTTCGTCACGAGATCCTGAAATAGACAATGATCAGGAAAGAATGAGACGGCGCAATTCTAGGATCGAGTGAGTTTGCTGACAGACATAAGATTAAAAGCAAAACGAGAAAGATTTAAGACAGAAGATAAGGATAATGATGGTGTAGGATTAATAGTGCCAAGACCAGTAACAGTAGAGGAAGAGCCATCTGCTAGGGTAACATGGGTAGGAATTTTTTGTGATTTAAGAGTAGAGAAAAGACTCAATTTACCTATCATATGATCCGTGGCACCAGAGTCAATGACCCATTTGGAAGAGGAGGAAAGAAAACACTTATTAGTGGTACCTGATTCCGTAATAGCAGTGGTAGGGCGAGATGAATGCTTAAGTGCTTCCTAATACTGAGTCCGCATTGCAAACTCTTCTGCAGAACCAGTGTAAGTTGTAGGTGTGCAAGATGAGTCTGAAGTTTCATTGGTGGCAACATGAGCGGATCGAGACCGCTGATTTTTATTCTGCAGTTTCTTGCAATTACACTTAGTACGACCAACAAGAACATTAGAGGCTGGATCAAAAGATGCAGTCGAGTGATTGTTGGCACTACGAAGCAGACAAGTGTAAATCTCATTGAGGCTGGAAATTTCACTGCCAAAGAGGATTTGAGATTTAGCTATCTCAAATTGAGGATCAAGCCCAGCCATAAAGCTAAGCACTGCAATCTTCTCCCGTTGAGTTTGCTGCATAGGTTCGCTTAAAATTCATAAAATAAGCTTGAAGTGATTCTCCATTCTGTTGAGGACGATGAAAGACCTTACAGATATCATAAATACGAGAAATATTATCTTTTCCAACAAACAAAAATTCCAGATAAGTCATCAGTTCTTTGACAAACACAGTGATTGGTAAGATTGACAATTGAATCCTCAATAGAGTTGCGAATTTGGACGAAAATTCTGGCATCAGCTCTCAGCCATGCATTGTCACCATGAGGTAGCTCATTCTTTGATTGTTTTAGACCAATCCAAAAAATTAGGGCCGATTAACTTTTGTTCCGTAATTTTGGCAAGTGTGGGAATAACCTCAGTTACCACAGTAGTGTTATTTTCGTCACCCATATCTCAAAAACAGTGCCAAGGATAGAAAATAATATCAGCAGGTACAAGGGCGACCAGATCAGAGACGAGACCAGATGGGCTCGCCGGAGGTACAAGGGCGACGTCGGAGCAGAAAGGAGATCGCCAGAAAATGGTAAACAGGGCAGCGCGTGTATCGCAGACATAGAGGTGGCGTGTGTATCTCACGCGCAGTTGCGGTGGTGACTGGAGTTGCAGAGAACCGCCGATCGGCGCATACACGTTCTTCTAGGACTGGAGGTGAGGCAAAAAACGAAGTCTAGAAATGTCTCAAAGGTCTGTTCTCTGGACAAACGGAAAAAGAAGAAAAAAAAAATTGGTAAGTCTGTTCACTGGGACAGACAAATTTCAACGATAGAGAGAAAGAAGAGCTGCTCACAAGGGCTGCTCTGATACCATGTTATAATTAGAGAGTATGTACAGGTATTTATACAGTCTAAGAATGCTAAACAAGGGATCCTATTAATTCCTAATCCCTATGATTAAGCCTTTGATTAAGTCTATACAGCTATAAGACTTACAAGATATACTAACATATCTAGCCGACTAATAGACATGCCAAATAACTGCCAGTAATTAATCCAGTGGATTTGATGCATAGAACAATTAGGAGGGAGTTTGATTTAATGATATCTTTCTACATGATAGAAGCCAGAATCTAACAGAACATTTGAGACTCATATATATACCACAACAAAGAATTCAAAGGATCACTTACCCAGTTGTGTATCACCAATTTCCCATATGCCATGATGCATTACAACAAGCAAGAAGACTGAGAAACTAAAATCATATAATTACCGACTTGCTTTATGTATATACTCTTCCCTGAACAATTTAGGACCAGTCATGTGGATCTTTCCTGATGCAACACAATCTCAGAAGGTCAGCAAGATGACACAGATGGCAAGATAGCTATAGGCTTGATAAAATCTCGTGAAAAGAGATTTGGTGAGCTTAAACAAGAACCATCTTACCATCATCAATAATCTTTGTATTAGTAGGAATAAATGTGTCAACAGTAAGTTCCTGTAGAATGTGTATGCAAAATAAGCACTGTTATAAGCAACTGTGATATGGCATTCTTCTAAAAGTGGTGCCTAAAATTATATTTCGATTCTGTATATTGAGCAATGTTTCTTGAGTCAAAATGGGCCTCACATTATTGTTCTGATGAGCAAAAAGCGACAATGACAAAAGGCTAACAACAACATCCACATACTAATACTCAATAATATAATATCAAAGAAACAAAATAAAGGAAGTCCCATAATCAATTCCATGCATGCAAGCTACAAAATAAGGGAGAGAAGAAAAAGATTAGTACCAATCAAGTTCAGCCACAAAATTCACTCGTTTAATCATAAATTTTGAAAATAGAAGAATATGTGACACCAAGTCTATAATAATTGTCTTCTCCATACCTTCAGAAATAGATTCAAATTAACATTATTCCCAGACAAAATAATTTTCTTTGCTCGCGTTGGATTCACAGATATGATGGTATCTAAATTTTAATACGATCTTAGACATCATACTATATATATTCCTTAATGTTTCAAGCAGTTAACCCTTTACCCGAGAAAGGCTTAATAGAAGACCAGTTTCGAAATAGATACCTAGAATCTTATGATAAGTGTCTCCAAGAAGGTATTCCATTTCTCGTCTTTTGGTTACAATAAAATAATATTTTGGTATCTCAATCATCATCAGAAAACTACAATTGAGATTACCTCTCCATAATAGATGCAAAATTCACTTTTCTGCAGAATTTCCAACAAAATTACAGTACAAGCACCAAATTACCACAAATTCAAAACCCTAAAGCTCATCCAACAAGGTTTCGTCAAGTTTTTGTTCAAAAATGCATAGCAAATATCCTGCATACGAACCAATAAAGAAACATGGATATTGGGAAGGTGAAGAGAAAAGCTTTAGTAAAGATGGTGACATCATAGACTACACTTAAAGACAGAATAAGGCATTAACAAGAAATGTACATGCTTGATTGGAAATAAAGAGCCTACCCTTTTCTAGAAAGTAACATAGAGATATATGTTTTCTATTCATAGAAACACAATTATAAGCATGGAATAGAGAAAAATAGGCACAAGTCATAACTCATTTTACATGCCACGGTATATATAAAAACTAAATTAAAAGGACAATTCACCAATTAAAGAATTATCAAAACCTATCCTTATATTTCATTTCACTTTTACTCCCCAATTATGTTTGTAATAGTGTCTTTCAAACAAAGGGAAAGCCATTGCAAACTTATAGTCATAGTTGGTAATATTAAAAATCTGATTTGAGAAAAATAAAAAAAAAACCAGTCAACTAGTGACAAAATCCCCCTAGTAAGATTTTAAAATTACAGTCCCAAGTTCTTCAATTATATTAGCAGCAGTTAACACGTATATTTGAAATGTATAAACAATACAAGAGCAAGATTTGCGTTACTCAGTTGTGGAAGTTTTTCGAGCTCCACCGAGGAAACCTGCAATCAAAAGTATGTCAGAACAGAGTTTCAGTTACAATATACAATTCCTGTTTGGTGCATATTGTTTACAAAGCAAGCAAGGACCTCCTGCAGAAAGCGTGGTAGATACTCACAAATTTGCCTCAGTTCATCCAGCTGCTATATTTTACGGCAAGAAGTGAAACATCACCCCCCAACACAACTTTATAATTTGAGCAAGGACCAGTAATAAATGAAAAAATCTAACTATGAAGGTTTCAGGAAAAAATGACACACAGACACTATTATCTTAGGCCCAGTTTTCATAAAAGAGATGAAGGGACATCATATTAACCCTTACAAAACGAAACCCAATAATAAGAAAAGAACAAATGATTTCCAACCTCATCACACCCTCTTTCACTATTGTTCCATAACCCTTCTCTTTACTTCTATTCACATCTATGACACCAATATACAACATCAACTGTAAGAACATGACAGATAAAATGATGAAAAATACGGTTCAGATGGACAGTGAAGTCTGAATCAATGAGGACGAGAAAAAAAAAGGTGTAACCTTTTCCTAATTTAATTTAACCAAAAATTATTTTATTATATCCCACAATTATTCAATTTTATCATACTGAACCCTCTTCTCTGTCAAAAAAGTCTTAAATGTTAGAAATTTGAGGGCCAACGTGCACTAAAATAAAGATATACAGAAATTCAAGGGTTCAATGTAACTTCAAATAACAATTCAAGGCCTCAATAGAGCACAAAGGAGACTCAAGATCTCAAATCAAACAAAATCAAATTGTCAGAAACTTAAAAACAGTTTCCCGTTTATTTTTTAAAATGAAAAACATAGAAATATTAGAATCAGAAGCGTCCATGATTTAACTGCAATTTTGAACATCAAGTGTCAAGCAGCATTTTGTGTACATTTGCACCGTGAGAAATTTTCAAACTATACTGTTCCAAAAATCTAGACAATATAACTTCAAATAAAGAGCAGTGTTCTTTTTAGAAGTATTCCTATCCATTGCACTCGAGCCAGTTCTGCAGTAATGCAAGAAGAAGCATTTTGTGTTTTTTTTTTTATCAATCTTAATTTCCTTTGTAAAGTTATTAAACACAGTATTAGTTTTAGAATTCATTTTCTGCAATTACTACAGTTCATTGAAAAATTTAAACCTTTATCATATACTTGCCACTAAAATATTTCTTTTTATAGTAACAGTCCATTTTCTTCTGTCCCTAGCAAGTGAAGTAAACTGACACAAAACGTTTAAAACTTAAATTGTTAATTATCTACTACTTTCAAATTTTAATATTAAGCATTTTAATAAACTTCTCCATGTTAAGCTTAACCTTCAATTCTAATTGAATGTTTTGTATGAATATAAATTTAATTTAAAAGTTTTTCTTCTAATATTGATATGAACATTAGATTTGAATTCGCCTCTGTAACTGCATTTTAATTTTTATTAATACATGTGAAAACATTACATTTATTATTGCAGAATAGAAAGAGTTTATCTTAAACAAAATGTTCAAACTTGGCAAAATTAGAAGCTGAAACAAAAGGTACCTGCAGTGGGTAGAGTGCTTCTTAGATGCACAAACAGGAAGGGAAACACAGCTTTAATGCACTGCTATTCAAGGAAGAAATAAATCTTGGAAGAAAAGGCTGAAGTCACCTTTCTGAGCATCAAATGCCAACATCTTGTCGACCGCATCCTGCACCCAGTAGTAAAGCTCCAGAGCAATTATTTCATCAATGTGAGTGATAAAATCTGGGTCCTGAAAGAAAAACCTTGCATTTCTCATCTTGGCTTGATATGTTCTCATTGCATAGTCACTATACACTTTCGTTATTTCCAACAGTATCCAGTGTAACTGCAGCTCTCTTTATAACTCCTTCAGGTACCCCAATATTATCACTCATTGGGTTTGTCAGAAAATTGGAATAAAACAAAATCAGTTTGTGCTCCAGTGTAAACATCACAAATGTGTACATTATATTGTGGGAGATGTGATTCGCATTCCATAATGGCTTTTGACTGGTCAGGTTTTGGATCGTGCAGGCCAGGTTTATTCTAGAAGGAACATGTGTGAAAAAACCATTGTGTGAGATGGCAAAAGTGTATGAGCTGTAAGCGGTAGTGGAGGAACTGTTAGTTTGTTATACGAGAACAAGGGGCATGCAGAATTTAACCATTAGATTAATTGGGGACTGAGAACTTATCATAATATATCTATCTCTTTTAGATGCATTCACGGTAACATAAATCATTAATGAGGTCCTTTGTATGTTCTTGCTGAGTCATCAATACATCTTTTGTCACCAAACAGTACAAACCATTCGCATTCCCATTCTAGGGTCAAAAATATCCTAACCAAAATGCCTTCAAATCAATATGAATATAGGTCAAAGAAAAAATAACGATGTAGAAATAGAATGTCCTCAAAGATATGTAGCGTCTTCATAAGGTACCAGCACCGTCATGGAGTAAAATTTAGCCTCTCGGACCGGAATCAGTTGAAAACTTGAAATATCAACTGCTAATGTCACCTAGACTAAGTTGGATAGCTTTGAAGGCATACCTACCTTTGGCAAGCAGATGTCACTAAATAACTCAGTCAAATGAGTACACACCAAAACCTGCATTCATAATCAAGAATGTTAAGCAGAAAGGTCACAGGATTCATCTATGACTATGTTTAGTGTTATTTTCTGTTCCTCAACTCACAGAGATGACATTGCACCATTGTTTATCAAAGAATGATCACAGTTAGATGCCTTAGTTCCTCAAAGAATTCCAATATAAGTGCAGAACGAAAGCATTAAACTGAGAAAAAATCAGCCACAAGAAATAGAAATATTTAACACAACGATGACAGTGTTGTAATCATAAAGAAGCCAAGGAAACACTAGCAGCAATGGAGAGGAAAAATACAAAGCTGGCAAAGAAAGACCGACATGATCAATTCGATTCAGTCTTAGGAACTATTGCAAGTAATTTCACTTAACTCCATATATATTGTCATAGATGTGGCTGGAAGTCATTCATATTCTTTTGCATTACTCTCTCCTAATATGCAAAAGGAAGAAAAAGAATAGAAGAATGGAAAGCATATCCAATATACATGGAAGTTGTGGAGGAAACTAACCGTCTGTATGTGTCCCTTTACCAAATTCATCTAGTAACCATAAAGATCATGGAGTTGCCTGCCTGAAAAATTGTCAACCAAAATACAGCACGTAGTTAATTTTATAGATGCTTTATGCACAGCCAGCAATTAAAGAACTTCAGCAAAAATTTTCAAAGACATTATATAAATTTAACAAGTAGAATGATACATAAAAAAGAAGTTCAAGGCGGAGCTTCAGATAGTTCTTATGAGCCAAAACCTCTTTAACTCAGGCTTAGTTACCTTTTTAAGGCAGCTCTTTCAGAGTATACCTTAGCATCATTCCTACTTGATGCAGATCAATTTGTGCAGTCATAAGGTTGCTTCCCATCGCGCAGAATATTATGTTGGTCAGCGAATGTACATAAACATCAATCTTTGAAAGGTACCAGAAATATGAAGGTCTAGTATACCACCTATAAGTCAAACCCACAGTGGCAGCATCTGATGGTACAAAACTTCCTACATGGGAAAGGAAAACAACTAAAGCTATCAGGAAGACCAAATTTAAATAAAATTTCTAATAAAGGATACACAAAAAGAAAAGTAGAAACATCCCTTTCAAGTTGAACAGATTTAAGAAAATCTAACAAAAGTTTTGACAGGACAGTCACAGGTTGAGTTAAACATATAGCAACGATGCTACATTTCTTTTATCTATTAAGATAGAAAGAAAAAGAAATGGTGAACAGAAATGTTCGCGGTATATAGTTTGGAACTGCTTTATCTATGCTTAGACTTACAAGATATACTAACATATTTTAGCACACCAATAAACACGCCTAGTAACTGCGACTAAATAATCCAGCAATTTGATGCACAGAACTATTAGGAGAGAGTTTAATTTGGTGATATCTTTCGACATAATGGATAGAAGCCACAATCTATCTACACTTTTGAGACTAGTATATATCATTTTAGTATACTACAACAAAGGATTCAAAGGATCACTTACCCATGTGTATATAACCAATTTCCCATAAGGCATGATGCATTACACAACAAGCAAGCAGACTGAGAAACTAAAATCATATACTTACTGCCTGCTTTATGTATATAGTCTTCCGTGAATGATTAGGACCAGTCATGTGGATCCTTCCTGATGCAACACAATCTCAGAAGTTCAGCAAGATGACCCACATGCCAAGATAGCTGTAGGCTTGATAACATGTCGTAAACTGAGATTTATTGGCTAATCCCCCGTGTTTTGCAAGAATCAACTTACCATCATCAATAATCTTTGTACCATTAGGAATAAATTTGTCAACAGTCAGTTCCTGCAAAATGTGTCTACAAAATAAGCACTATTATAAGCAACTCTGTTAAGGAAAATCTGTGTCACCTTCCATTCTATAAATTAAGCTATGTTTCTTCAGACAAAATGGGCCTAGCGTAAGTGTTTCTGATGAGCAACAAGCAACAATGACAAAAGGGTAATAACAAAATCCACATATTAATACTCAAGAATATAAAATCAAAGAAACAAATCAATTCCATGCATGCAAGAAGCAAAATAAGAAAGTGGAGGGGGAAAGAAGAAAAATAATCTTACCAAGTTCAGCCACAAAAGCCACAGCTTTGAGCAAAAATACTGAAGACAGAAGAATAGGTGACACCGAGTCTCTAATAATTTCCCTCTCCACATCTTCAACTACAGATTCATTCTACTTGGTAATTGCTGATTTTTAGCAGAAGAAAGTCTACCACAGGCTAGAGTTCACTGCTCACTTTGGATTTATAAATATGATGGTATGTAAATTTGATATGATATTAGACATCATACCATACACTTTCAAGCAGTTAACCCAATTACTTAAAAAGACTTAATAAAATTGCAGCACATGTTCTTAGAATAACAGAATTATTACCATGGCCATAGACTTCAGTAACGAAAAAGAAAGCAAAGATATATCTGACACAATGATGCAGTGAAAATGGGAATGTAAAATGTCAATGAATCTAGGTCTCCTTGCTTTTCCATAGCATAAGCATCATAATGCAGAAACGCTGATAGGTTTCTTTCATGACAGTTGCCTGTAACAAAATACCATATATGTTACCACATGCCACAGAAAGAGTTTATGAAATATTGACACCACAGTTGCATCAACAAAATCTAACTAATAATTGCAAACCAGAGATGAAGTTCAAAATTAGGTGAAAAGCAAAAAGTTTAAGGAAGACACAATCAAAGTAAAAGATTGATGTTATCTCCTTGCAAGAATCAAATTACAGATTATGACTTAAGAGAGAAGAAGCAAAAATTACAAGTAAGCTCAGTATAGGCACCATCATCTTCAATATGTGCAAAAAAAAAAAAAAAAAGTTAAAAGAGTCTGAGAAGTTCTAAAAAAATGTCCTCACACCTTTCTTATTTTAGTGAACAAGAGTCGGGAAAAGGATCGCAAAAATACTCAACTAAACCAAAGAAAGAGAGAGACAAAGATTGCAACAGGCGCATGTCAATTTTAAAAAGCTCACATTAATAGTCATAAAGTTGAAAAACATAAAACCAAAAACAGTCCTCAATATATGTTACTTTCAAAATCCAACACTGACAGTTACTCATTTAACAACAAGATCCTTAAGTTTAACTTCACATAGATGAAGAAAGGGAGAAAACCTGTAGCTAAACATGTCTGATTGATGCAGAAGAATAAGAAAAGGAATGATGGAGAAAACTGTTGAGGTAGTTATCCTTGACACCGGCCGATTTCTCCAATCTTTAGAACCTAAAGATGGACAGTTAAATGCCCGCATTATTGCTGGACCATGTAGTGCTGAACCTAAAACAATAAATTAGATACTGCAAAACCATGCTTACATCACGAGACTCTTTGTATATTCTGGTTTTGCCAATTGAATCAAGCAAACACAGGGAGAGGAAGGTTTGCATTTGTATTTTTTCCAATTCAGTTCTAGAATACTTTCCAAATTCAAAATATCACACAGTATCGGCATGAAAGTCAACTCCATTATTAATACTTAATTTCATAATCAGCTTTCTAAACAACTCAATACAAAACTTCAGCAAACAGTGGGAGTGTATTCTATTAACTGGTAATTCTATTTGACATGATAATTCTCCTAATTATTGCTAGTAGACATAGACCAGATTTACGAGAAGTTGGTTTACAATAAGCACCATAGATGAATATAAGAATAATCAGTTCAATTTTATTCAAGTGGCCAGGAAATAGAATTTTTGATACATCATCGAGAAAAAGAAAAGAATCAATACATATATATTTACAAACTGTAGTCTCTTGATGAGACTACTCCATCTTTTCTGTTATCAGCTGCTTGATCACATCTTGTCTTGAAAATTTTCAGCAATATTTCATTCATTCTCCAACAGATGACTTCACTAGGAAAACCAAAGGGGCCAAAAAAGCTCAATCTAGATATTACATTGTAGGAATTGATTGCTTTACATAAATAAATATATGAAAAGTCAAGCTGAGTTAGTTTCTAAGACCTGTAGAAAGCTTTTTTCCAAAGCAAGATATAGCAAAAAAGGAACACTTAAATATATCTACAAAACATTACTAATATATAAACTAATAGAAGTAACCAACCAATATCTTGAATTCTTATGTAAACCAGAAAACAGAATTCACAGCAATCTCAGCCAGCACAGCAAAAGATGATAATCTCTTTCAAGTGAAAAAAAAAAAAAAAACTAATGTATGCATCATCTGAACACCATCTTCTACAAACAAGTTCTGGAGAAACATATATGCTTGATGCCTTAATTTTGAATTAACTAGATCTTAGAACAATAACCAAAATTAGTCTATTAATAGATTTCAAACAATACAAGATATTAAAAAAATTAAAGTTCAAAATAATATGCAGTTAACATGCAAGCAAAAAAAGGAAAACAAAACCTGTCGAAACTTGCTTGGTACTGCCTCAGAACAATCAAGAAGATATAGTACTTCCTAGCTAGCACTCTGAAGGATGGTGAGCAGAACCTAAGTGATCATCACCTTTGCACTATTCTAGTGATTAGTGACCAATAAGAAGAGAGACCTCAACAGAATTCATAATTTATTATTTTCACCAAAGCTACTGAAAAATAATTATATTAATAAAACTAAAAAATAAATGAGGTTATTATTAAAATAAGTACTAAATTACTTGACTTATATTGTAAGAAAATATAACATTTGATCTTCTTATAATAGTAGACAATGTTGACTTAAAGCCAAAAATCCTCTCTAAGTTTCATTACTCAATATTTTTAGCACGTAGTTAGGTGATGGTGTCTTATTTCTACCTTAATTTTATTTTTAAAGTTGTATTTAAACACAATAAAATTTTAACTTTTTTTATGAATATAAATTTAATTTAAAACCTTTGGTTCTAATATTGATATGAACATAAGGGCATTTCAGTGAGATTTACATTCACCTCCCTAACTGCATTTTTATTTTTACATGTGAAAACATGTAAATTCATTTTTGCAGAGTAAGTTTTTATCTTAAACAAAATGTTAGAAAATTGGGAAAATTATGAAGCTGAAATAAAAGGCACCTGTAGCCAGTAGAACACTTCTTAAACACACGTACGTATATAGGAAGGGAAATAGTAGCTTTAATGAAAGAAAGGAATAAATTTTGGAAGAAAAGGCTGAGGTCACCTTTACGAGCATCAAATGCGTTCTCCACCGCATCCTGGTAAAGCTCCATATGTAATATATCTCAGAGTAAAATTATTTCATCAATGTGAGTGATAAATCATGAGTCCTGAAAGAAAAACCTTGCACTTCTCATCTTGGCTTGATCTGTAGCCAGTATAACACTTCTCAGACACAAAAACGTACATATATAGGAAGGGAAATAGTAGCTTTAATGCAAGAAAGGAATAAATTTTGGAAGAAAAGGCTGAGGTCACCCTTATGAGCATCAAATGGGTTCTCCACCACATCGTGGTAAAGCTCCATATGTAATATATCTCAGAGTAAAATTATATTATCAATGTGAGTGATAAATAATGAGTCCTGAAAGAAAAACCTTGCACTTCTCATCTTGGCTTGATATGTTCTCATTGCATAGTCGCTCAACATTTTCTTTATTTCCAACAGTATCCAGTACAACTGCAGCTCTCCTTATAACTCCCTCCGGTACTCCCACATTATAACTCACTGGGTTTGTCAGAAACTCGGAACTAAACCAAAATCAGTTTGTACTCCAAGACAAATTAGGGAAATAAAAACTGCATTCCTTTCAACACAAGGGGCATGTATAGATGGAATTCTGAATCTGTCATGCTTGAATGTACAATACAGTTAACAACCGGGAAAAATAAGTAAAAGTACAAGGGGTTGACCATCCATGTAAAGCAATTATCATCGCATTAGGCAATATGTTGAAAGGAATTCAATTCATGCACTTGACTGACTCAAACTTTATCCTAAGACCTATACTTCTTAAACTTTATTATTTATGTGACCAAACGGAAGATTATAATGTTCAAAGTATAACCATATTTCCAACCATTATCTTCATGGAAAAAGAAAATTAAATAAATGAAGAAAATATTGTCAACCTGAAAATAGACAAATGCATCTACACTCCATAACCGCCAAACAAAAATCGAAGGGGATATTTTACCTCCAAAAAGTACACAATGCATATAGATGCACATGATAACTGACAAGAGTGTGTCCAGAAATTAACCTTCCAAGAGAGGTTGTCCATCAACATAATTTGGCTAAGAAAACCAGTCCACTAGAAACATTAACAACCACATGTTGCTGTCTACTGACGCCAACCAATGCCTTCAACATCAGATATAGGGATTAGAATGATATGGAATCAATACCAAGAGGATATCGATTTATTTTATTTGGCTTATACGAGTCAGAATTAATAATAAATTTTAGATTTGAATTGTTAATGAATTTAACAATAAAAACAATGATCACACGAAATTATAGCGATCATAATATTACAAATAACTAAATAATATATGAACAGTATAATATAAAATATAGATAATTAATTACTTCAGATAAATAATTAATATAACATTATATAGTTATTTATGATTTTAAGATAAATAATAAATTTATTGACAAAACATAATAACGAAGTAGTAAAATAAGAGGTGAGGGAATGGGATGATTGATGGGTACTAAAGAGGGAATCAATAATTCCATTATCATGGGAAATGTGATTCGCATTCCATAAGGTTTTGACAGAGAACAGGAGAATACAGGTCAGGTTTTGGATTGTGCGGGCCAGGTTTATTCTAAAAGGAAACACGAGCAAGAAAACCACTGTGTGAGGCGGCAATAGAGTATGAGCTGTAAGGGGTAGTGAAGGAACAAGTATGTTATTTGGGGAGCACAGAATTTGTTATTGTTGTTTGAATCAGTTCTTGTGATAGAGAAGTTAACCATTAGATTAATTGGGGGACTCAGATCTTTTCGTAGCTCATTTTTCTCTTTATATGCATTCACGATAACATAAGTCATCATTAAAGTCCTTTTCCTACTATATGTATGTTCTTGTTGACTCATCAATACATCTTTTGTCCAACCAAACAGTCTGAATGGGAATGAACCAATTTCCATTCCATTTGTTGGGTCAAAATATACTAACCAAAATGCCAATTAAAACAGGATAAATCAGTATGAACGAAGGTTAAAGAAAAATACCGATAAAGAAATAGAACGTCCTCAAGATGTGTAGCATCTTCATCAGATCTCAGCACACTCATGGTGTAAAAATTTACCCTCTTGGACTCTTGGTTGAAAGCATGAAATATCAACTACTAATGTACTGAAGCTGTGGCAGCTCGACTAAGTTGGATAACAACTCCACAAGAAGGCATACCTTTGCCAAACAACTCTCACTAAATAACTCAGTCCAATGAGTCCACACTTCCTGCATGCAGAATCAAGGCCGATCTTTTTTCTTATGAGCCAAACAATGTAGGATTAGCAGAAATTATTAAGGCAGATGTTTCTGAGTATACATTTAGCATCATTCCTACTTGATGCAGATCAATCATAAATGTAGATTGTTGTGCAGTGGTTTGCTTCCCATTGCGCAGAATATTATGTGTGTTACAACAAAATTTTGGTCAGCAAATGTATATAAACATCACTCTTTGAAACAGAAAGATGAAGGTATAGCAGCCTATCAGTCAAACCCACAGTGGCAGCATCTGCTGGTAGAAAACTTCCTACATGGGGAAGGAAAACAATCAAAGCTACCACGAAGACCAAAATTTAAATAAAATTTCTATAAAATGATACACCATGAGAACAATAGATAACATCCATTTCCAGTTAAAATGATTTAAGAAAATCTAACAAAATCTAACAATAGATAACATCCATTTCCAGTGACAGGATGATTTCAATCACCGACACTACATTTCTTTAATCTATTAAAATAGAAAGAAAAAGAAATTGTGAACAGAAACATTGGTGTACAACTTGGAGCTAGTTATCGATGCCTAAACTTACAAGAAACACTAACATATCTGGCCGACCAATAGACACGCCAAATAACTGCCAGTAATTGGGAGGGAGTTCGAGACTGATATACATCACTTTAATATACTACAACAAAGAATTCAAAGGATCACTTACCCATGTGTGTTCCCATCTGCCATGATGCATTTGTATAATCATATAATTACTGACTTGCTTTATGTATGTGTACATACTCTTCCCTGAACAATTTAGGACCAGTCATGAGGATCTTTCTTGATGCAACACAATCTCAGAAGGTCAGCAAGAACATACATGGCAAGATAGCTATAGGCTTGATAACATGTCGTGAAAATAGATTTGGTGACTTAATCAAAAACCATCTTACCATCATCAATTAAGTGTGTCAACAGTCAGTTCCTGCAGAATGTGTATGCAAAATAAGCACTGTTATAAGCAACTGTGGTATGGCATTCTTCCAAAAGTGGTGCCTAAAATTATATATTCACCTTCAATTCTGTATATTGAGCAATGTTTCTTGAGTCAAAATGGGCCTGACATTATTGTTCTGATGAGCAACGATCGACAATGACAAAAGACCAATAACAACATCCAAATATTAATACTTAATAAAGGAAGTCCCATAATCAATTCCACGCATGCAAGATGCAAAATAAGGGAGACATGGGGGAGAGAAGAAAAAGATTTGCACCAATCAAGTTCAGCCACAAAATTCACACGTTTAATCATTATTTTGAAAATAGAAGAATATGTGACACCAAGTCTATAATAATTGCCATAATAATTGCCCTCTCCATACCTTCACAGACAGATTCAAATTAACATTATTCCCAAACAAAATAATTTTCTCTGCTCGCGTTGGATTTACAGATATGATGGTATCTAAATTTTAATACGATATTAGACATACTATACACATTTCTTAATCAATATAATGTTTCAAGCAGTTAACCTCTTTACCTGAGAAACACTTAATAGAAGATCAGTTTCCGATTAGATACCTAGATAGAATCTTATGATAAGTGTCTCGAAGAAGGTCATCCATTTCTCGCCTTTTGGTTACAACAATAAAAGAAACTTTTGGCATCTCAATCATCATCAGAAAACTACAACAATAGATGCAAAATTCACTTTTCTGCAGACTTTCCAACAAAATTACAGTATAAGCACCAAATTACCAACAAGGTTTTGTCAAGTTTTTGTTCAAAAATGCATAGCAAATATCCTGCATACGAACAAATAAAGAAACATGGATATTGGGAAGGTGAAAAGAAAAACTTTAGTAAAGATGGTGACACCATAGGCGACACTTAAAGATAAAAATACGAAACTTCAAATTGGACTAAGGGAGAATAAGGCATTAACAAGAAATGTACATGCTTGATTGAAATAAAGAACCTGCCCTTTTCTAGAAAGAAATATAGAGATATATGTTTCTATTCATAGAAACACAATTATAAGAGGCACATGGAATAGAGAAAAATAGGCACAAGTCATAACTGATTTTACATGCTGCGGTATATATAAAAACTAAATTAAAAGAACAATTCACCAACTAAAGAATTATCAAAACCAATCCTTATATTTCACTTCACTTTTACTCCCCAATTATGTTTGTTATAGTGTCTTTCAAAACAAAGGGAAAGCCTTGCAAACTTACAGTCATAGCATAGTTGATATTAAAAAAAACTCAAGCTGATTTGAAAAAAAAAAAAAAAAAAAAGTCAGCTAGTGAGAAAAATCTCCCTAGTAAAGATTTTAAATTACAGTCCCAAGTTCTTCAATTATATCAGCAGCAGTTTACACAAACATATTTGAAGTGTATAAACAATACAAGGGCAAGATTTGCATTACTCAGTTGTGGAAGTTTTGTGAGCTCCGCTCAGGAAACCTGCAATCAAAAGTATGTAAGAACAGAGTTTGAGTTACAATATACAATTCCTGTTTGGAGCATATTGTTTACAGAGCAAGTACCTCCTGCAGAAAGCGTGGCAGATACTTACAAATTTGCCTCGGTTCATCCAGCTGCTATATTTTACGGCAAGAAGTGAAACATCACCCCCCAACACAAATTTATAATTTGAGCAAGGACCAGTAATAAATGAAAAAAATTTAATGGAATGAAATATGAAGGTTTCAGGCAAAAATGACACACAAACACACTATTATCTTAGCCCCAGTTTTCATAAAAGAGATGAAGAGACATCCCCTTACAAAACGAAACCCAATAATAAGAAAGGAACAAATGATTTCTAACCTCATCACACCCTCTTTCACTATTGTTCCATAACCCTTCTCTTTACTTCTATTCACATCTATGACACCAATAACCTACAAAATACAACATCAACTGTAAGAACATGACAGATAAAATGAAGAAAAATACGGTTCAGATGGACAGTAAAGTCTGAATCAATGAGGACGAGAAAAAAAAAGGTGTATTTTCCTAATTTACTTTAAGCAAAAATTATTAGTATATCCCACAATTATTCATATTTATCATACTGAACCCTCTTCTCTGTCAGAAAAGTCTTAAATGTGACAAAATAGAAATTTGAGGGCCAATATGCACTAAAATAAAGATATGTAGAAATCAAGGGTTCAATGTAACTTCAAGGCCTCAATAGAGCACAAAGGAGACTCAAGATCTCAAATCAAATAAAATCAAATTGTTAGAAACTTAAAAATGGTTTCCCCTTCTGTATGCGTCCCTTTACCAAATTCATCTAGTACCATAAAGATCATGGAGTTGCCTGCCTGGAAAATTTGTCAAACAAATAACAGAACCACGAATTAGTTAATTTTAAAGATGCTTTATGCACAGCCAGCTATCAAAGAACTTCAGCAAAAAATTTTAAAGACATTAAATAAGTTTAACATGTAGAAGGTAAGATTCTCTATGATACATAACAAAGAAGTTCAAGGCCGATCTTGAGATAGTTCTTATCAGCATCATTCCTACTTGATGCAGATCAATCATAAATGTAAATTGTTGAGCAGTAATACCATTGTGCAGTACAAACAGAAATTTGGTCAGCGAATGTACATAAACATCACTCTTTGAAAGGTACTGGCCAAAAATATGAAGGCATAGTATAAACCACCTATCAGTCAAACCCACAGTGGCAGCATCTAATGGTACAAAACTTCCTACATGGGAAAGGAAAACAACTAAAGCTATCAGGAAGACCAAAATTTAAATAAAATTGCTAATAAAAGGCTATACCACAAGAACAGTAGAAAACCGTTTTAAGAGAATCTAACAAAAGTTTTGACAGGACAGTCACAGGTTGAGTTAAACATATAGCAACAATGCTGCATTTCTTTTATTAAAATAGAATGAAAAAGAAATAGTGAACAGAAATGTTCGGGGTATATAGTTTGGAAGCTTAGACTTACAAGATATACTAACATATTAAGCAGACCAATAGACATGCCTAATAACTGCGACTAAATAATCCAGTGTATTTGATGCATAGAACTATTAGGAGAGAGTTTGATTTAGTGATATCTTTCTACATAATGGATAGAAGCCAGAATCTATCTACACTTTTGAGACTAGTATTCAAAGGATTCAAAGGATCACTTACCCATTTGTATATAACCAATTTCCCATGATGCAATACAAGAAGCAAGCAGACTGAGAAACTAAAATCATATAATTACTGACCTGCTTTATGTATATAGCCTTCCATGAATAATTAGGACCAGCGATGATGTGGATCCTTCCTGATGCAACACAATCTCAGAAGTTCAGCAAGATGACCCACATTCCAAGATTCTATAGGCTAATCCCCAGTGTTCTGCAAGAATCGACTTACCATCATCAATAATCTTTGTACCATTAGGAATAAATTTGTCAAGTTCCTGCAAAATGTGTCTACAAAAGAAGCAATATTATAAGCGACACTGTTAAGGCATTATATATATATATATATATATATATATATATATATATATATATATATATGTATTCACCTTCCATTCTGTAAATTAAGCTATGCTTCTTCAGACAAAATAGGCCTAGTGTAGTAAGTGTTCTGATGAGCAACAAGCGACAATGACAAAAGGGTAATAACAAAATCCACATATTAATACTCAATAATATAAAATCAAAGAAACAAAATATAGGAATCAATTCCATGCATGCAAGAAGCAAAATAAATACTGAAGACAGAAGAATAGGTGGCACCGAGTCTCTAATAATTTCCCTCTCCATATCGTCAACTACAGATTCATTTACCTGATTCCCAAACCAAAGGATTTGTTTATTCTACTTGGTAATTGCTGATTTTTAGCAGAAGAAAGTCTACCACAGGCTAGAGTTAACAGCTCACTTTGGGTTTATAAATATGATGGTATGTAAATTTTGATATGATATTAGACATCATACCATACACATTTCTTTAATCCATATATTATTTCAAACAGTTAACCCAATTACTTGAGCAAGACTTAATAGAAGATCAGTTTCGGATTAGATGCCTATAGAATCTTATGATAAACGTCTCCAAAAAGGTCATCCAATTCTCTTGTCTTTTGGTTAAGATTAAAGAATCTTTCAGTATCTCCATCAGCATAAAAAAAAAACTACAATTGAGATTACCTCTTATATAATAGACGCATAATCAACTCTTTTACAGAAATTTCCAACAAAATTACAGTACAAGCACCAAATTACCACAAATTCAAAACCCTGAAGCTCATCCAGCAAGGTTTCATCAAGTTTTTTTCAAAAATGCACACAAATATTCTGCATAGGAACAAGTAAAGAAACATGGATACTGGGAAAGGTGAAAAAAAAACTTCAGTGAAGATGGAGACAAGGAATTAGCAAGAAATGTACATGCGTGTTTGGAAAAAATATTCTACCCTTTTCTAGAAAGATATAGAGATATATGTCTCTATTCATAGAAACACTGTTATAAGAGGCACATGGAATAGAGAAAAAGTAGAGATTTGAGGGTCAATATGCACAAAAATATTTAAACAAAAGACACGTAGAAATTCAATGGTTCAATGTAACTTAAAATAAAAAGTCAAGGCCTCAGTAGAGCACAACAGAGATTCAAGATCTCAAATCAAACAATATTGAATTGCCAGAGACTAAAAATGGTTTTCCCTTTATTTTTTAAAAAAGAAAACATAGGAATTATTAGAATCGCGTCCATGATTTAATTCCAGTTTCATCAACTGTTAAGCAGCATTTGAACATAGAAATTTTGTGTACCATTTGCACCGCGAGAAATTTTCAAACTATACTGTTCCAAAAATCTAGACAATAAAACTTCATATACAGAGCAGTGTTCTTTTAGAATTATTCCTACCCATTGCACTCATGTAGCCGTAGGCATCGTCAGCCGCAGCATTCCATTCAAAAACTAACAAAGACTGACCAATTTGTAGACATAAGCCACCTCTGCAGTAACACAAGAAGAAGCCTGAAAAGGGAAAAAAAATTTAGGACACATTTCATATTGAGAACCTCAAGAATCGATGAAAATGCAAAGCTTTCAAAGAATAGCCAGGCTGAGAATCAGTCTAGTACAGCTAAACAATGTAGAGATTCAAGTCCTTTGCCTACTCCTGCAGACTTTCAGATATGCCTATTTCAAATATCTTATCTGCATGCAAAAGCAAAGAAATATAGTACAAGAGAAAAAAGAACGTGAATTACCATGGTTAGAGTGCTAATAAATTTCCTTTTATGCCTGAACATATTGGTAAATGCCTCAGCAACACCTTTAATGTGATTGTGAAGAAGAAACCCATATGTCTTGACAAAGCCCCACAATAGACCATAAGGATTTGGATATAACATTCATATAAAGCATGCCAATATCCACTTCAATTTGGATTAAGTTATCAATCAAACTAGTATTATTATGACACATACTGAGATCTAAGAATGAAGAGTCCAATGTCCATCATAGTCTATATGTGGAAAAAGCCAAAGAGCCTAAAAAATGCATCCTTCTAGTTCCATATGGCATTTCCCCTCTGTTCCATTAAATCTTTTAGAGAATCGTATAAGGAAAAGGAAAAATTGAAAACAAGAATCTATATAACCGACCCCAACTACTTCGGACTATTTGGTCGTATAATATTCCTTTGTTTTTTACTGAAACACACTTTTCTTTTATAATTCACAGCAAAATCTTCCACAGGTCATTTTTGCTTATATTTGAACCACTTTTAAAGAAACTTTTTCCTCGTCACTTACTGATGCTGCATTCTATTTTTTTGCAGAGACCATATCAAACTTGAAATATAAATGAACCAAGGAAATATATTCCAAGATACGTGGATTATATCATATGGAAAGCTTGACCATACCAAGGAAATTAAAAAATAGAATAACAACCGGAAACCATAGCCATAAATTTCCGTAATTTAAGAAAGCCATTGATAAAAGAACAGAAATGTTTATTTGTGATGGCAATGGATATCATCCTCTGACCATTAACATTCAACATTAGGTTTCCAAATAAGGGACTAGGATATACTCAATAACTAGGAAATGAATTGAAAATTAAAATTAGCTTCATTTAGTAAGATTACCTTCAAAAAGAATATCCAATCGCCAGTAACACACATGGAACTAGCTGAGTTGAACTTATACAAATAAAATAAAATGGTTATTAATAATAATTCCGAAGATAAAATGGGGCACAAGATATACCACCAATACTACCAATCAAATTACATAAAAGAGATGAAGCAATTATAATTATCAGTATACGAGGTAGGCATCACAATATTTCTGGCCCTGTATAGACTGAATAACAAAAAGATCCACGGAACTAAACTTAAATGAACTAACAAATATGATGCAGTAAAGCTGATACGCTGTGACTGAAGGAACAGAGGGGAAATGCCAAGATAAAAGACATGTCGTTTTTAGCATGAAAGTAAGTGAGATGCAGTCAGTTCCAAATCAAATTGGGGTGAACAAAGATATTTGTGACGGCATGCAGATTTTCTTTTTCTATAATTCATTCTGTTCCCATTAAACCTTCTCTTCCTGCAAAAAAAGTAGCTTAAATATAATCTGGAAATTGCAAAACTGGAAGGAAAAATCAATTCAAGTATTAAGAATAGAAAGATAAGAAATTCAAAGCAATAGGACCTTGAGTAGACGTGGAATGTCTTTAACAGATTTCAATGTTTCATGGTAGTTACTACTATTTATAACTAACTAATCCTAGGTAGAAGGCTACAATAACAACTCCAGATTAAAGTTGTACTCATCAGAAAAGGCTCTGGGCATCCTGACATAAATTCCTACTTTGTGTTTGAGTCCTTCACAAGTATCAGTTCAGTATGAATTTGTTTTGCTGGTACAAGCAATACATCTTTAATCACATCTTTATTAGCTATCCACAAATGATATCTGGTAGTTAGAATGCGTTTAGAGCAGAAAAAGGTGAGATCTAAATTTGACTGAAATTATTCCTTTGTCTTTTCACTAGTTAACTATTGATGACAAAATAGAAGGCAGAATAAGCATTTAATTTTCGAATAGATTAAAACTAACAATGATCTTCTTTTGATTCATCAAATTTACAAAAACTAATGAACTCCTAAAATTCTGTAAGTCTGGTCTCGACAGAAATCGAAGAAACTATTTCAAAAATAGTTTCGTATCCAAAATTTTTTTATGAATTCAATATAAGCCCATAATTTTCTACTTTTTACACTTCTGGAGACGACAAGAATTCATCAACAAACAGAACGAAAAGCCGAGAGAGATTTTCAAACTACTTTGAGGCTGCTCCCTCGAGAACTCGGCTACATTTTCTCGGCGTGAGAAACAAAAATGTGATACAAGAAGGAAAGCATCGACAATCAAACCTGATTTTCAGCCATTGTTTCGTCCAAAAAATACACCTATGAAGAAATAAACCGACAATCTCATCCATCCATGTGTCCCGTTGCCTCTTGCTCCCTTTTCGCTGATATGCCACTAACTGTCTTGCTCCCCGTATCTATCTCCAAGGGGCCCTCAATACAGCAATTTCGTCAAAGCAGAAATACGGAAATACATTATTTTCCCTAGAACACATTATTATAACCGAACTAACCAAACAAACACAATTTTTCAACCGGAGAATTCAATCGCAAAAGCTGAAGAGAAATTCATTCGGAAAGATAATAGGAGATTTTTACCCAGAAGTAGCTGAAGAAGTGGACAGAAATAGCATGGAAGGAAGAATGAGGCGTCAATTGGAGAGGAAGAATCTTGAATGAGTTTTCCCAAATTTTTACCGTTGGGATGCAAGTGCTACGGATTTATAGGAGATGCTACTTTCTGACCGTTGGGGTGATTTATTTCTTCTTTTTATCATTAAATTTAATTTTACGATTGATTTTAAGCGCCAGGTGAAGAAGATTGCGGAGAGTGTAGTGTGGCATGTCTGGTTAAATACCGAGGACAGATAGAGAGACATAATGCCGGAACATTGGAATTATTTTTTTTTTTTTTTTTTTAATAATACTAATTTACATAAATATATTAAAAACTTTCCAAAATTTTAAAAATTCCTAAAACAGAAAATTCATATTTTACGTGATTCTTTTATAATAAACCACAAAATAAAAAATCATAATCTCCAAAATACGTATCTTCTCACACGCAAAAACCTCCCAATCGCGACAATCTCAAAATCGTAAAACTCAATCGATCATTACCTCACTGCAAACAAACACAGCAATTCAACAAAAACAATCAATCGATCACAGAGATATGCAAGAAATCGCAATTCTACTCCATCATAATGAAACTTGGACTGACTTCAACAACATCAACATTCAATGACTTCAACCGAACTATCAAAAGAAACATCAATAACGATCAATAAAAAGAAGATTTACAGATCCAATTCCAGGTAACAGAAGGATATCCGCCAATGGAAATAATGAACGATATGTCCATTCCTATTTACAGCTAAAGAGTGCAAGCAACATCTTAATGGAGTATCCACTATGCATAACAACAATTTAAAGAGAAATAGAAGAAAAACAAGGTAAAATCATCACAAATATTTTAGAAAGTTTAATCAGTTTATCATATAGTATAAATAAGGTATAATGTGTATCAGAAGGTATAACTAAGGTACGATTATTGAATGACAAACTATAACTAAAGTATAATCAGTGTTTTAGAAAGTATAACTAAGGTATAATCACTATAATAGTTTATCTTAAGGTATAACTAATGTATAATAACTAAAGTTATAATCAATGTAATAGTGTATCTTAATGTATAGCTAATATATAATGAATGTATAAGAAAGTATAACTAAGGCATATTGTGAATCAAAATGTATAATTAGTGTATCACAGCCTATAACTAAAGTATAATCATTGTGTCTTAATGTATAACTAAAATATAATTAATGTATCAGAAAGTATAACTAAGGTATAATCACTATGATAGTAAATCTTAACGTATAACTAAGGTATAATTAATGTATAACTAAGGTATAACTAATGAATAACAGTTTTCTTAAGGTATAACTAATGTATAATTTAAGTATAACTAAAGTTATAATCAATGTAATAGTATATCTTAATGTATAACTAAGGTATAATTAATGTATAATAAAATATAACTAAGGCATATTGTGTATCAAAAGGTATAATTAGTGTATAACTAAAGTATAATTATTGTGTCCTAATGTATAATTAATGTATCAGAAAGTATAACTAAGGTGTATAATCACTATCATAGTGTATCTTAACGTATAACTAAGGTATAATTAATGTATAACTAAGGTATAACTAATGTATAACTAATGAATAACAGTTTTCCAAAAAAAAGTATAACCAGTGTATAACTAAGGTATAATCTGTGTATCACAATGTAGATGTTTTTACTAATGTATAATCAAAGTACCAATTGATGTATAACTAAAATATAATCATTGTGACTTAATGTATAACTAATGTATAACTAAGGTATAACTAATGTATAACAGTTTTACAGAAAAGTATAACCAGTGTTACACAATGTATAAATAAGGTATAATCTGTGTATCACAATCTAGAAGTTTTAACTAATGTATAATCAATGCACCTAACATGTAACATTATGTGTATGTATATAATAGGAAGTGAAGAAAAAGGAGCACAACAGAAACATGGAAGAATCTGTGTACCAAATAAAGTACAACCAATATAACACAGAAGGAAAAGATGAAGAAGATGACCATGTCGCTCACATAAGAAACATAACAGAAAGAACAATAAAAGAAATATACAACATAAAACAAGCAAACACAATTACAGGAGGAGAAGACAATGAAATATCAGATGTCAATGTTGACTACATACGAGCTGGACAAATCTATACAAACAAAAAGATACTCAAAGAAGTAATTAGTCTCTATGAAATAAGAAAAAATTTCCAATTCAAGGTTCAAAAATCTTGTCCAAAACAGTACTTCCTGCAGTGCATCGATGAACAGTGTACATGGAGATTCAGTGCATCAAGGAAAAAAAAATACAGAAAGATTCATAATAAGAAAATATGTTGAAAAGCACACATGCAACATCGATGACAGGAATGGTGATAAAAGACAAGCAACAAAGGCATTTATAGCAAGCATCATCAAGAATAAATACATCAGACTGAAAAGAAAATACACAGCAAAAAAATATAGTATATGACATGAAAAAACAAATAAGGGCAGAAATCAATTACCAAAAAGCCTGGCGTTCAAAAGAAAAAACACTCAAAATAATCAAAGATTCACCATCTGAATCATACAACATGCTACCAAGCTACCTCTATATGCTGTAAAAAACAAACCCAGGAATAATCAGTCTGGAAACAAAAGAAAACAGATTTTTGTACCTATTTGTAGCAATGCAAGCTTCAATACAAGGATGGAAACATTGCAAACCAGTTGTTGTTGTTGATGCCACATTCCTCAGAACATGTTACAGTGGAACACTCATCTCAGCCTGCACGCAAGATGCTTCAGGTAAAAAAAAAAAAAAGAAAAACTATAATATTGTTATCTTTTGATACTATAATTAAGGTATAACTAAGGTATAATGATTGTAACTGTGTATCCTAAGGTATAACTAAGGTATAATTAACATATAATTAAGGTATAACTAATGTATAACTAAGGTATAATGATTGTAATAATTATACATTAGTTATAACTTAAGATACACTATTACAGTGATTATACATTAGTTATACCTGAAGATACATTGTTACAGTCATTATACCTTAATTATATCTTAGTCATACCTTAGTTATACCTTAATAATCATTGTATTAGTGTATAACTAAGGTGTAATTAAGGTATAACTAAGGTATAATCATTGTATTAGTGTATCAAGGTATAATATTTGAACCATTGACCTCACATTTGGAAAAACATACTTGCTTATACCTGTATGAAAGTATAAATAAGGTATAACTAAAATATAACTAAGGTATAATTAATATATAAATAAGGTATAATTAAGTTATAACCAAGGTATAATTAAGATATAACTAACGTATAATCAATGTAATAGTATATCTATGAATAACAAACTGTATCAAGGTATAATATTGTGTCTTAAGGTATAATTAAATACACTTTTACAGTAATTATACCTTATTTATACCATAAGATACAATGCTACAGTGATTAGACCTTAGTTAAGCCTTAAGATATACTGTTAGAGTGATTATACCTTAGTTATAACTTAATTGTACCTTGATACAATTGCTTATTGAAAAAACCCATCCAAACCAGCACCAAAAAGACACATGTAATCCTTTACTTTTCCTAATTGAACTTTTCAAACATGGCTATTAAGTACCCTTACCTTAACTACATTGGACAGATCAACTATAAATTTACTCACAAACTTCAATCCAACACTCCACCCAAAAATGCTACAAGAAATCCATAACCTTAATGAACAAAGAATTTCAAAGAAAGCCTCTGCCGAAAAAGATAAAAGAAATCCATAATCAAAAACAATAGAGCATTCATATGAAGTTTTTGTAAACAAGAAGATGAACTCTTCAATGTAGATAAGATAATGATGTCTAATGGCCACATTTGGAAAGTCCAATTAAGAAAAGAAAAGGATCACATTCTCTTTGATGCTGGTTTGAATGAATTCTTTCAATAAGTAACTGTATCAAGATATAATATTGTGTCTTAAGGTATAAATAAATACAATTTTACAGAAATTATACCTTAGTTATACCTTAATTATACTTTAAGATAAGCTGTTAAAATGATTATAACTTAATTATACCTTAGTTATACCTTAAGATTCACTTTTACAAAAATTACGCCTTAGTTATACCTTAAGATACACTGTTACAGTGATTATACATTAGTTATACCTTAATTATACCTTCATACAGGTATAACCAAGTATGTTTTTCCAAATGTGAGGTCAATGGTTCAAATATTGTACCTTGATACACTAATACAATGATTATACCTTAGTTATACATTAATTATACCTAAGTTATACACTAATACAATGATAATTAAAGGTATAAATAAGGTATATCTAAGGTATAACTAAGATATAACTAAGGTATAACTAAGGCATAATCAATGTCATAATGTATCTTAAGATATAACTAAGATATAATTAAGATATAACTAAGGTATAAACATTGTAATAGTGTGTCTAAGTTATACCTAAGTTATATCTAAGGTATAACTAAACTATAACAACTATAATATGTAGTATAAGTAAGGCATAAGTAACTAATAACTAAGGTATAAACACTGTAACAATGTACAACTAAAGTATAATTATGGTATAAAATAATAAACAAAATATTATACTAATATACAACAAATTGACAAATGTAGAGATGATCTTCCAGCTGGCATTTGTAGTAGTTGATGGAGAAAATGATGAATCATGGGAATGGTTTTTCAAACAATTCACAAACACGTATGGACAAAGACAAGAAATGGTTATAGTTTCAGACAGACATAAGAGCATAGAAAAAGCTTCAAAAATAGTGCTACCAAATGTTCTACATTGTGTTTGTGCATTCCATCTGTTGCAAAATCTCAAAATCAAATGCTAAAACAACACAAAAGACATGAAGAAACACTTCAACAAAGCAACAAGAGCATACACAATAGAGGAGTTCAATAAGTACATGACTGAACTGGAAAATATCAACAAAAAAATCCCAGCGTACCTTCAAGACGTTGGGTTTGACAAATGGAGCAGAATACACTCAACAAACAACAGATACAACATCTTGACATCAAACATTATAGAATCAATAAACTCTGTCAACAAAGCTAAAAGACCTACCAATAATGACCCTTATGGAGTACTTACGGAGCATGCTACAAGATCTCTTCTACAAAAATAGAAGCATTGCACCGGCAACGATGACAATGCTCACACAGAGGCAAGAACAAGTACTGCAAGCAAACTACATACCAGCATTGAAAATGTAGGTTCAAATTCACAACTGATCACTTTTATTATACATTCAAAATACACTACATACACATAATATTGATTACAAAAATACAGGTAAAACCATCCACAAGTAATCTGGTAACAGTCACAAGAAATGGGATAGATTACATAGTTGACATGAAAGAAAAGACATGTACCTGTAATAGATTCCAAATGGATGAGCTTCCATGTCCACATGCCTTTGCATACATAAGGAAATTCCACCTCAACACATATAATTACTGCTCACATTACTTCACAAAACAAAAATGTTAGCAACTTATGAAGGAACAATATATCTAATACCGTCAAAAGATATGTGGGACATACCATCAGAAGCAAAACAAAAAGCAGGAAGACCAAGAAAACAGAGATTCAGAGTAGCTTGGGAAAGAAAAACAAAAATGAAAGTAAAATGTGGAACTTGTGGAAATCCAGGCCATAACAGAGAACATGTGGAGGAGGAAAACAATGATTAACTGAGTGTTGTATTGAATTGAATTATATTGAATAAAAAATACATTATACTTGCACTTTTTCATTCAATAAATGCTACATTTGAAATGTAAAAACTGTATAAAAAAATGAAAACAAAATCTAAAAATGTATAAACTCTGCATATGAAAAAAAATAAAAAATAAAAAACCATCATAAGAAAAAATACTTCACTCATCTAGTGGATGCAAATATTCATTTTCACTTTCTTCTTCCTCCTGATTCCTCAATAATCCATGGTTGTATAGAGAAACTGCCAACCTTGTCCTATGAGCTTTAACATCAAATGGATCAGGAAAAGGCTTTTGCTCTATGAGATACTCAGTAAAGCTCAAAACAAAAACTCCATAATCACTGAAAAAAAAGGTATAATCAGGGTATCAGTAACCATATAAAATGTATAATCACTAAACATAATATCATAAGATATAATCAATGTACAAAAATGCTTAAACAATGTGTAACTAAGGTACAACTAAGGTCAAACACTTTTACAAAAGGTATAAACAAGGTATAATCATTTGTATCACAATGTATAACTAAGGAATAACTAATGTATAACTAAGGTATAATCATTATAATAGTGTATTTTAAGTTATAACTAGTGTATAATATGTGATAGTGTATCTTAAGGTATAATTAAAGTAAACTAAGGTATAATCATTTTATTCATGTATTTTAAGGTATAATTAATGTATAACTAAGGTATAATCAATATAATAGTGTATCTTAAGATATAACTAAGGTATACTCACTGTAATAGTGTATCTTAAGGTATAACTAAGGTATAATTAAGGTATAACTAAGGTATAATCAATGTAATAGTGTATCTTAAGGTATAACTAAGGTATAATCATTCTAATAGTGTATCTTAAGGTATAACTAAAGTATAATTGAGGTATAACTAAGGTATAATCACTATAATAGTGTATCTTAAGGTGTAATTAAGGTATAACTAAGGTATAATCACTGTAATAGTGTATCTTAAGGTATAATTAAGGTATAATTAAGGTATAACTAAGGTATAATCACTGTAATAGTGTATCTTAAGGTATAATTAAGGTATAACTAAGGTATAATTAGTACAATAGTGTATCTTAAGGTATAACTAAGGTATAATCAGTATAATAGTGTATCTTAAGGTATAACTAAGGTATAATCATTGTATCACAATGCATAACTAAGGTATAACTAAGGTTAACTAACGAATCACAAGGTATAGCTAACATATAATGAAAATATAACAAAAAGAAATAAAACACACCAGTCAATCTGTTGAGGTACGCCTTTAACAATTTCCACTTCGAGAGGACTTGGAGGATTCCCAACTCTATACATATCATATTCCATAAGATCAACACTGCTACAGAGAATTGACCATTGATGCAGAAAGTATGGAAGTATAACAGCATACTGATTAGCGCCTTCAGGAGTGGAATCAGCTTTACGTCTACCCAAATAAGAATCGTATATAAAAAGTTTCCTCAACTTCAAGCAAAACCTTCCCAACACCCAATGATTTTGTCCAACATGAATTGGCTTTAACACTTCATCTACATCAGACCGTGCCTTCCCGGTCCAAATATCAACACCCATCATGAAACTGGTGATGACATCATCAAATCTTATGTGTTGAAATACCTCACCAGTCCCAAGAATATTATCCACAAGTCCAAACATATACTTCACTCTTGCATCAAACCTCATATCAGTAGTTGTGAAGTTATATGTTATCCGATCACAGTATTTGCCCTTCTTCCTCAGATAATACATAATTATCCATATGCTAACAAAAAAATATCATTTATAAGTATAACCAATGATTATACAATATATAACTAAGGTATAAATTGTGTATAATCAGTGTATACATAACAAAACAACAAACTAAAGAGATAACTAAGATATAATCACTATACCAGAAGGTATAACCAAGTTATAATCACTACACCAGAAGGTATAACTAAGGTCTAATTAGTGTATAACTAAAGTATAATAATTGTATAATCAGTGTATCATTAACAAATATAAAAAAAATTGTATAAGTAATGTATAAAAAATGTATAACTCATGTATAATCACTATATTATTGTATCTTAATGTATAAGTAAGATATAATAACTATATTAGTCTATTTAAAGGTATAAATAAAGTATAATTAGTGTATAATAAGTGTATCAGTAAGTAAAAGTAACATCTCATATGTAACAAAATGTATAATCAAACTATAAAAAGGTATAAAAAAGGTATAAGCAGTGTATAAAAAGGTATAATAAGTGTATCATTAACAAATATAAAAAAATTTATAATTAAGGTATAACTAAGGTATAAACACTGTAATAGTCTATCTTAAAGTATAATTAATGTATAACTAAGGTATAATTACTCTAATAGTGTATCTTAAGGTATAATCAATGTAATAGTATATCTTAAGGTATAATTAAGGTATTACTAAGGTATAATCAATATAATAGTATATCTTAAGGTATAATTAAGGTATAATTAAGGTATAACTAAGGTATAATCAATGTATAACTAATGTATAATCATTGTACTAGTGTATCTTAAGATATAATTAAGGTATAACTAAGGTATAATCACTGTAATAGTGTATCTTAAGGTATAATTAAGGTATAACTAAGTTATACTTAGGGTATAATTAATGTATAACTAATATATAGTCAATATAATAGTGTATATTAAGGTATAACTAACGTATAATCAGTATAATAGTGTATCTTTAAGGTATAACTAATGTATAATCATTGGATCACAATGTATAACTAAGGTATAAAAAAGGTACAAATAATGTAAAAGAATGTATAACCAAGGTATAATCAGTTTAACAAAAAGTATAACTCATGTATAATCCTTGTATTACAATGTACAACTAACGTATACTGAAAAGATAACAAGAAAATGTATAATTAAAGACATCAAAATACATATAGTAAGATAGTGTTGCTCAATTTACTAACCTCATCATCCATAGTATTATCCTCATCAGATACATCAAAATCATCATCACTCTGATCACTCGATTCCTTGACATCCTCATTAAAAACAGTCTGGAAAAAACAAAAGTTAATAAAAAAAACAAAGATATAATAACTGTATAAGAAATGTATAATTAGAAAATAGGAACAAAAACAAACCTTACTCAAAAAATCCCTTGACGTTTCCTACATATATATATATATATAAGAATAATAGCATAAGTAAACAAAAAATACCAGTTTATCAACACGGCTGCTGATATCATCCAACTTCTGAATAACTATACCAAATTGTTGCTCACATATTTCCTCAACAATGCAATCTCAGATAAAACAACTCCTTGACTAGAAGCCTGAGATTGAGAAAAAGAACCTTTCAAATCATCATCATCCACTTCAACATTATCCTATACATGGTCACCATCACCTTCTTCCATATCAGCCTCAACGTGCTTATCATCACTATCACCTTCAACTTCATTTATTTTAACCAAATTTTGCAAAGAAAGGTCCCTTTTCACATAAAAATTTCCAAAGAAAGCTCCTCAATCTTCTCATTAGTAGCATAGATATTTTTAAATCCCAACTAAAACAAAAAAAAAAGAAAAAGAAAAAAGGTATAACTAATATAATTGGTGTATCACAAACAATAACTAAAGTATAACAAAGTTAAAATTAAGGTATAATTAATGTAATAGTGTATCTTAAGGTATAACTAAGGTATAATCAATGTAAAAGTGCATCTTATGGTATAATTAAGGTATAACTAAAGTATAATAATTGTAATAGTGTATCTTAAAATATAACTAAGGCATAATTAAGGTATGAATAAGCTATAATTACCGTAAAAGTGTATGTTAAGGTATAATTAAGGTGTAATCATGTAATAGTATCTGTTAAGGTATAAAAAATGTATAACAAAGGTATAATTAATGAATAAGTGAGGAATAACATACGCTTTTGGCCGACTTGTTGAATAAAAGTTTGTCTAATTTTTCTCTGCGGAACTCCACAACATAAGTTCACCAATTGAAGACCCTTGGAAGAAAATTTGTAGCCTTCTGACTAATAACTCTGTCACATATTAATCTAATGCATGCAGGACAAATCTCATAAAATCATAACTGGAAAAAAATCAGACAACTCTCAACCCTGATAAGACTTAGGCTTTGATATAGAAATTTCAGTCTTTTTTAAAGAAAAAATGGTTGCATCATAAGACTCGCAATCCCATATAGCCTTCACATAATCACCCGACTCTACCGCATCAAAATAGTAACTAGGAATAGATGTCGAAAAATCTATCCCCATTAGGTAAAAACTGATAAAATATACCAGTGCAATCTTAAGGTAATCTTCAGTAGAATCATCATTAAAAACATTAGAATCCTTCTTCAGCACTTCTTCAACACCTTTTTTCTTCACCTCACTCTTATTAGCAAAATAACGGGAAAGTAATCGAGAACCCACACCAGTGGAACAAAGAACAAAATCATCCTTAGCAAATGATTTCAAACCAGAAATCAACAAAAAATCTTCAACACCAAACCTCAACTCAATACCAGCAACCTCAACAACAATGGAATCATTTTCTTCCTCTTGATAAATCTCCCGTAGTAGTAAAGAATGGATCAGATGCTTTGTAACCCTCAAAATTGGCAAATCCAAGAAATAACCAAATATGGTTTCCTTAAACATCTGTTCAGGCAAATTTAATTTCAAGAATGTCAATAAACCATAATCAGAAAAAACAGAAACACGACTTCCCTAATACTCGCCTTTCTTATAAATAGGTCTAGCACTCTGAAAAATATAATAAAAATATATCAGAAAATGTATCATAAAAATAAAAACAATGGGACTAAAACATATACCATTAACAAAATAAGAAACTAAGGTATAAGTAAGTTATAAACAATGTATAACCATTGATTACAATATATAACTAAGGTATAAACTGTGTATAATCAGTGTATACATAACAAAATAACAAACTAAAGAAATAACTAAGATGTAATCAATGTACCAGAAGGTATAACCAAGTTATAATCACTACACTAGAAGGTATAACTAAGGTATAATCAGTGTATAACTTGGTTATTCACTGATTATACCTTAGTAATTAAAATATAAGTAATGTATATACTGAAAAAGTGCATCTTAAGGTATAATTAAGGTATAACTAAGGTATAATTACTGAAAAAGTGCATCTTAAGATATAAATAAGGTATAACAAAGGTATAATCAAAGTAATAGTGTATCTTAAGGTATAATTAAGGTATAACTAAGGTATAATCACTATAATAATGTATAAGTAGGATATAATCAGTGTGTAACTAGTCTGTCATTAACAAAATAACAAACTAAGGTACAGGTAATGTATAAACAATGTATAACTAAAGTATAAACAAGTTATAATCACAATATCAGAAGATATAAGTACGATATAATCAGTGTATCATTAACAAATATAACAAAAAAAGGGTAAAAGTAAGGTATAAAAAATGTATAACTAATGTATAATCAGTATAATAGTATATCTTAATATATAACTAAGGTATAACTAAGGTATAATCAGTGTATAATCAGTGTATCATTCATAAATTAAGGTATAAATAAGGAAAAACAAAAGTATAATCAAAGTAATAGTGTATCTTAAGGCATAATTAAGGTATAACTAAGGTATAATTACTGAAAAAGTGCATCTTAAGGTATAATTAAGGTATAACTAATGTATAAACAATGTAATAGTGTCTGTTGAGGTATAACAAAAGCATAACAAAGTTAAAATCAATATATAATCATTGTAATAGTGTATCTTAAGGTATAACTAAGGTATAATTACTGAAAAAGTGAATCTTAAGGTATAATTAAGATATAACTAACGTATAATCACCATAATAATATATAAGTAGGGTATAATCAGTGTGTAACTAGTCTGTCAGTAACAAAATAACAAACTAAGGTACAAGTAATATATAAACAATGTATAACTAAAGTATAAACAAGTTATAATCACAATATCAGAAGGTATAAGTAAGGTATAATCAGTATATAAAAAAAGTATAATAAGTGTATAGTCAGTGTATCATTAACAAATATAACAAAAAAGGTAAAAGTAAAGTATAAAAAATGTATAACTAATGTATAATCAATATAATAGTGTATCTTAATGTATAACTAAGATATAACTAGGTATAATAAGTGTATAATCAGTGTATCATTCACAAAATATAACAAAAAAAGTTATAAGTAAGGTATAAAAAATGTATAACTAATGTATAATCAATATAATAGTGCATCTAAATGTATAACTAAGTTATAACTAAGGTATAATCAATGTAACAGTGTATATTAATGTATAATTAATATATAACTAAGGTATAATCACTATAATAATGTATCTTTAGGTATAACTAAGGTATAATCAGTGTAAAAACAGTATAATAAGTCTATAATAAGTGTATAATTATTATAGTAGTGTATCTTAAGGAATAACTAAGGTACAATAAACGTAATAATGTATCTTAAGGTATAATTAACGTATAATTAAGGTATAACTAAGGTATAATCACTGTATACTATATCTTAATGTCTAACTAAGGTATAATCACTGTATAGTATATCATAATATATAACTAAGGTATAATTAAAGTATAACTAAGGTATAACTAATGTATAATAGATGTATCACAATGTATAGTTAATGTATAATCAGTGCATGACAAAAGTATAAACTATTTTTAATCAATCTATCATTAAAAAAACTTAGTAGCTTAAACACAAATAATCAAAAAATCAGTAGCTTAAACACACCTAGAAAATAGAAATAACAAATTATAAATACAGGATAAATTCAAAATCATAAATGACACAAAAACTTACCACAAGCTTTTCAAAAACAACATCGTCTCTGGATTTCCCCTTAAAAACAGTAAGCGACTTCTTAACAAAAACATTCTTACCCTTCTGAGAATTAGTGTTTTTAGTACCCTTCACTATTTTATGCAATATATCACTGCAAAACAAAACTACAAAATCACAACAACAAAAAAACCCCTAAACGAATGCAAAAAAATACCTAGAAAAATGATGAACCACAAAAAAAAAAATCACAAAACAAATAATGAACAAAACCACGAACTGCAAAGAAGAAAATGATGAACAACCACAACAGTAGAAAGATCGAAGAAAGTAGGAAGAAGAAGACTGAAAAACACGATTACCACTAATCAAACAAGAAGCAAAAATGAGAGAATACAAAAAGGTAAACAAAACAAATAAAAAACGTAAAAAAGAAAAGCGTAACCATAAAACGTAAAAAATAAATAAATAAATAAATAAACGTATTTCAGTAAATAAGAAAATGTAGGCCCAAAAAAAAAGCCCAAAACGAGCGTATATGTGACAATTTCCCTTTTTTTTTGTGGGGGAGGGAGGGGCCTACAGTTTCGAATTTTTTTTATAAATAGTTTTTCTTTATTTTATTTTTTATTTTGGAGAAAACTTATTTCTATCACGAAAAAAGTCAAAATATGATGTGATAAAATATACTAACAAACGTTTTAATTACATGTTGTTTTTTATCTTTTTTTTTTAGGGATTGATTTGAGGGCCAGGTGAATAAGATTGTGGAGAGTATCAGGTGTCTGGTAAGATAGAGAAAGAATAAATGTCGCCGGAATACTGGATCTCTTTGAGGCCTACAGTTTTGGATTTATATATATATATATATAATAGTTTTCCTTATTTTATGTATTTTCTTAAATTTTTAATGTTGTTTGGAGAAAAAAAAGATTTCTTATCAACACCAAAAAGAATCAAAACATGACAAAATAAAATAAACCTATGGTTAGACCTATTTTTAAAATGGAGAATTGAAAAGGTTATTTTGTGTTAACAAAAAAAAGATTTTCATCTCACATCATAAAAAATATGACATAAGAGAGGGTAATTTGTCCTCTTTTTATTTATTTCAAAACTAGAAAAATATATAATGTTTATTTTTACTTTTCTTCTCTTGCTTTTTGTCTTGTCTTTCAAATAAAGATCCCAATTTTTTATTGAAGCAAAGAACAAGAATTTTGTATTCGTAAAACAACAAATAATCCCCATAATGAGGATTTGAACAGGAAAAAAAAAACATAACTAGGCTAATTATTGAAAAAAAAAACTTATTTTTAAGCAAAAATTTCTACTCCAGTTAATATTTTAGCACTCATATTGATGTGCCAGATTTTTATTAGGGTGGTTAGTATACTCGCGGCCTATACTAGAATTTCTCTTTTTTAAGATTGATTTGCACCTAATCACTTTGGTATTTTCCTAAATACCTTTTTTTATAAATAGAGATTTTTAGATATCACAACTACAAAATACAATTATATTTATATTTTTTTTTATATGTTTCTCTTCTCCTTCTCCCCATGCATAACTATTTATCGAAAACTTCAACTCCTATTCTGACTAAAGCTCTTACTCGATCACCACCTGTCTCTGCACATGCTCCTGCTTTTATTATATCTCAAGTTGTGACAACATCACGGCTTCTCCTTTTGTCGATTATTCATATGTTTATTTCTCATTGATTCAGTTTCAAAGTTGAATTGATGATTTCAAGAGAGCAGTTGTAGGCTTGATTAGGTGGTGTAATGGTTTTGGATTTTTCATAAATATCGAATTGATTTTATTGGCAAAAATTGCTAATTTTGTACTTCTTTTGTTTTTGTGTTTAGGGATTTAGTTTGAGTGATATCAGTTTCTCAATCATTGACTTCCTGCATAAAATAGTGGTTTGGAGTCAGAATTATTTTTTCCTAAATTTTCGAGCGAATCATAATGTATGTGATTTTTTGTTCAAATGGTTCTGTTGATGATGTGTGGTTTAGTCTTTTTGTTTGGATGATATATTGTATTCCTCTATCTTTTTCATCTATATATTGTTACCACATTAATATATACATTTTGCAGTCTTTGCTTCTCTTAAAATAATATCATCAGCATTTAAAACTGTGTTTCGCTCTGATCATGTGATGCTATTGAAACTCTCATTCTAGCTTACAGTTTGTTTTACACAATGAAGTTGAAGGCATTTCGCGTCTTTAATTTTTTGGGCTTTCCAGTTCAGTAAGATGCATAAACAATCACCGATTAATTAAACTTAGAGCTGCTTTTAACAATGTATCAAACCGGGACAAATATTCTTGTTAGTATAGGACCAAGTACCAAGTGTACTAGGCTACTAGCACATGTAATCTAATAATTGATGGTACAAAAAAAAATTAACAATGTGGAGCATATGATGGCTAAGGCTTGGGCTTGTGATTATGTTTAAATTATGGGCATGTTCCTACTGTGTCGTGATATCATGTTTGACTAAAAAAGCATAAAATTTTTAACATATAAAATGAAGACAGCAATTTGTAATCACATGCTTGATGCTTCCATTTATCTCTAAAAGATAAGGTAAACAAAATTCTACAAACGTATCACAAATATATAAAAAAAATGAAAAAATATATCATAAATGTATCAAAAACCTGCCAAAAATGTATTACAAACATATTATAAACGTATCACCGAGGTTTATTCACAAAAAAAAAAAGTTCCTCAGTTGATATACACTAGTACACCTGATACAATTATGATACATATACATCAAACACGTATCACTGATATATATATATATATATATATATATATATATATAGAGTAGAACAAAGTTTTGAGCATTTTCTTTCTCATCTCTCAAATTCTTCCAATTCCATTTATCTATTTTTCTATAATTTTTGAAATTTTATTCACAAAATTTCTAAATATTAATTCTCCTTTTCCTTCTTAATGATCGAATTAAAATAATAATTACAAAAAAAAATTGTAATGGTTAGCAGTTATAAAATTAATTGTTATTCATAAAAAAATAAATAATAAATAGTTACAAAAGGTATTATGTAATAATTCTAATAATTTAATGGATTATAACAGCCATAAAATTATATTAATTCAATTATCTTTCGTTTGTAAATAAGTGACAATACATTTCTTATATGCATAGTGATTATTCTTTTTCTCTTCCAACAATCATATCATATGTGTATTCTTTTTAATATACTGCTCTTTCCCTCTCTACAAGATCTCTCTTCAAGATTTTCAATGTCTTTTTTGTTGTATAGTTATGGTTCATAAGTGTGGTATTTTATATTTTTGTTTCACTTTATAAATCATTTTTTATGGAGATTGAAGATTTTGGTAAAGAACAATTTCACAAAAGTTAAAAGATTATTTGTCTACTCTTCATCTCTCTGTTTAGTCCTTTTTTTCTTTTTCCTTTTTTTTTTCCTTTAATCACTCATGTATAAATATTAAATAAATTTTGATTTGTAAAGTTTTAGTTGAAAAGTTAAAGATTATTTGTCTTCCCTTAATCTCTTTTGTTTGGTCTTTTAACTAATCATGTAGAGATCTTAAATAAATTTTTATTATAACAATTTCAGTTGTAAATCATAATATTTGTTTTCTATATATATATTTATGATTGTATAGGTTTTTCTTAATTGAGATTGGAGATGTTGGCGATGAGAAAGTGGATTTGAGAAAAAAAAAAAAAGAAATATAAATTATTTGTAAGAATTTCATTGAGTTTATCTTATTTGCTTCTCTTTATTTCTTTTTATTTGGTCTTTTTTTCCCATCATTTTCTTTAGCAAATTATGTACGAAAATTATAATTTATTTTTTGTATAGTTATAATTGCAAATCATGAATTTATATTTTTTATATTCGTATTTTTATTTTATATTTTTTTTGTACAATCATATAGAAAAAGAATTGTGATATTTCAATTGTTGCTTTCATGTATTCAAAAAATTTTTATGTTGACAATAATATATTTTTTTTCAAATTTATGTGTCTATAACTCTAACTTAAATAAGCGCTATATTATTGTTTCTCAATCAATCTTATTTATTTATTATAAATTATTTAAGTCATTTTTTTCTTATCAATTTGTAATTCCTCGTGACATTAAATGAGAGAATTATTGTCAATGTTGTATTCGTATTTGGTTCATTGTTTAATGTCATTATAGTGTATTAAATTTTGTAACTGTTACATAAATTAATTGTATAATTTGGATTGAATTGAGTAAAAAAAAATTATATATTTTAATTATTACTCTTAATAATCAATTACATATATATTGAATTACCTTAATATTAAACACCATGCATAAGAAATAAATATAAAAAAAGAAATAAATATATTAATATCAATTAGTTTTTTTTAGATTTTAGCTAATGATGAAAAATACCAAATTATTTGTTACTAACATTGCTGACCAATAGACCTTTTAACCATGGTTTTCAGACCCGGACCGGTCATCGAATCGGTGAAGGAATGGATTCATAGATTTTGGATTAAACCGGAATAAACCGGAATCGAACCGGATTTAATAAATATATTAAAATATTAAAATATTTTTATTTTTATTTTTATAATTTATGAAAATTTGAATATTTTTATTATAATTCTTTAAGTTTAAGCATTTCAAACACAATATACTAATTAAAAAAACTCAATTTATGAAATATAGTTTTTATAGTTACAATTAAATGTCAATTTAATTTAAAATAATTTAAAAATACAAACTATATTTTATTTTAATTAAAAACACCTCAAAATAATAACTTAAATTTTATATTTAAATAATTTTTTTAAAAAAAAAGTCTGGTTGAACCGAAAAACCGGTCCGGTTCACCGTTTTTCGGTTCGACCGGCTGGTCCAACCGACCGTTGACCGGTTGTTGACCAAAGTGAAAACCGGATAGAAACCGACCGGTCTGATCTCTGGTTCCGGTCGAACCCGGTCCAACCGACTGGTTCGGTCCGGTTTTCACAACTATGCTTTTAACAATATGATATATCTACAATCTGCTCTTGGCACATGTTCTACTGATATTGTATTTTTAGCATCTAACATGTACCAATTGAGAATATTTGAGATTTAGAGTAATTGGAACACTAGAATTCAATAAAATTGATGATATTGATAGTTTAGAGAGCAGTAGTGAAGAAACACAATGATCTATTTATTACAACAATAATGATTATGACCCAAATCAACATGTTAGGTATCAAATAAACAAATCGAACATCTCAAGTACAAAAAAAAAAAAATCTCTAATATTATCATATATATTGTACGTAGTATAGAAATAATGAGACCGAGTAGAAAAAAAATTTATAGCATAACCAAAAAAAAATTGAGAAACTGTTTTAAAGATTTTTTCTTGTTGTACGCTGTTTCCTTTTCATAATTACGTCTTTTTGTTTTCTTTCTCCCATTTTTACGACTTTCTTCTTCTTTCTCCCATCTTTAGCTTTTCTTCTTCTTTCTCTCTTCACTATTTTTTTCTTCTTCAAACCTACGCTCAAGTTTTACCCAACTAAACTGTTGTTCATTCCCAACATCTGTGAACTTTTTGTTTCTATTTCTGCTTCCGATTTTTGTATTTTCATTCCATTCTTGTCAGTCAAATCTCTTCAACTCTTCTCAATGATTTCGATTATTCAATGTCCATGGTTTATTGATTCTTTGAAATCATGTTGGCTTCCATTTGATGTCTTTGTTCTATCCATTTGGAGGGAAAAAAACCCTAACTTTGAGGTGATTTTTTGTATTTTACAATAACATTGATGATTGATGCTTTGTTTTCATTTGATTATATGGTTTCTCTTTTGGAATTGACATGCACTAGTGGTATTTGAGTATTTGTTTAGATTAATTTAAAATTTTGAATTCCTGCCCTTCAATTCATAGAGATGTAATTTTATGGATTGTGCTTCTTAATTTTTCTCTTTCAGATCAATCCTCTTTTGCTATGATTCTGTTGGTTTTTTTGCTACTAAATTTCAAACCTACTCTTGGTTATAGGGTTGTTGCATCCTTTGTCTTAGGAATGTATACATACATATGTTGAATTACATAAGTGAATCAATATTACATAAAATAATCTTTTTGGCTTAATTAAGGAGATGTATATAATTATGACAAATCAAATTAAATTAAATACAGTTGTGAATTTTTAGTTATACTTACTGATACACTTATACCTTATTGATATACTTACTTATTCACTGGTTATACCTTAAGATTCACAGATTATACCTTAATTATACCTTCTTTATATTATCTGATACACTTACACTCTAATTATACACCTTAGTGTATAATTGTTAGATCTTAGTTATACCCTAGTTATACCCTTGTTTATACCTCTGTTATACATTAGTTCATACCTACTGATACACTGATTATACCTTAGTTATATATATTGATACACTGATTATACCTTGTTTTTACCTTTGTACAAGTATTATACCTTAGTTACAGCTTCTGATACAATGATTATACTTTAGTTATACTTACTGATACACTTTTACAGTAATTATACCTTCTAATTCTCTGATTATACATTTTAATTCATTGATTATATCTTGTATAAATAAGGAATAATAAGTTCTACCTTAGTTATATATATTGATTCACTGATTATACCTTGTTTATACCTTAGTTATAGCTTTTGATACAGTGATTATACCTTAGTTATACTTACTAATACACTTTTACACTGATTATATCTTCTAATTCTCTGATTATACATTCTAATTCATTGATTATTCTTTGTATAAATCAGGTATAATAAGGTATACCTTAGTTATATGTATTGATACACTAATTATACCTTAAGATTGCATTTCAATTTTGGGACTGCATTTGCACTTTATAATTGCATTTTAATTTTGGGACTGCATCGGAACTTTAAACTGTATTTTAGGACTGTAACTTTGAGACTGCATCTGCACTTTGGAACTGCATTTTAGGACTGCATTGCTAATATTAATTTTAAAAGGAGATTTCCATGTTTATAGATTTGAAGATTTGTTACTGAGAAAGTTGAAATCCACCTTTTAAATGTGAAAATACCTTCTTATATGCTGTTATATATACGTTTTTTTGTTGCAGGAACTGAATAGAATCTCATCTTTGGTGGTATAATCGAAAACAAAGAAGAATTTTTCTTTTTACTGAAGAAGAAGATTGAAGGAACTGAATAGAATCTCAACATTAAGTAGTTTGAGTTTGTCATCTTTTTATATCTGTACCCAACACCTTTGCTGCAAGACATATTTTGTAATTTAGATTGGGTCCTTTTGTTCCTAATGTATTTATACACTTCTTATATACTGTTATACATTGTTATACACTTCTTATACAATGTTATATGTTTATACAATTATTATACATTGTTATACACTGCTTATACATTATTATACACTGTTTATACAATTCTTATACACTTCTTATACATTGTCATACACTGTTTATTCATTGTTATACACTGTTATACACTTCTTATACACTGTTTATACACCATTTATACAGTTCTTATACACTTTTTATACACTGCTTATACATTATTTATACACTACTTATACACTGTTATACATTATTATACACTTCTTTTACAATGTTATATGTTTTTACACTTATTATACATTTTTATACACTCTTTATACACTGCTTATACATTATTATACACTGTTTATACATTGTTATACACTTCTTATACATTGTTATACACTTCTTATACATTGTTATACATTTATATATTGTTATGCATTGTTTATTCACTGTCTATACATTGTTTTTACACTTCTTATACATTGTTTAAACATTATTTATACATTGTTTATACACTTCTTATACACTGTTATACATTCTTATACACTCTTTATATACTTTTTATACACTACTTATACATTATTATACAATGTTTATACATTGTTATACACTTCTTATACACTGTTATACATTTATATATTGTTATGCATTGTTTATGCACTCTTTGTACACTTCTCATACACTATTATACACTGTTTATATATTGTTTATACACTTCTTATACATTGTTATACACTTTTTATATCCTTCTTATACATTGTTACACATTGTTATACACTTCTTATATATTATCATAAATTGTTTATACATCGTTTATACACTGTTTATACATTGTTTATACACTGTTTATACAATGTTTATACATTGTTATACACTGGTTATACACTTCTTATACATTGTTATACAATTCTTATATATTATTATACAGTGTTTATACAGTGTTATACACTGTTATATAATGTTATACACTGTTTATACACTAATTATACATTATTATACACTGGTTATGCATTATTATACAATGTTTATACATTAAGATACACTATTACATTGATTATACCTTAAGATACACTATTCTAGTGATTATACCTTAGTTATTCCTTAGTTATTCCCTAAGATATATTATTATATTGATTATACCTTACTTATACCTTAATTATACCTTCAGATACACTATTACAGTGATTATACCTTTGTTATACCTTAATTATACCTTAAGATACACTATTACATTGATTATACATTAGTTATACCTTAATTATATATTAAGACTATTACATTGATTATACATTAGTTATACCTTAATTATATATTAAGATACACTACTACAGTGTTTATACCTTAGTTATACTTTAGTTATACCTTAAGATACACTATTACATTGATTATACCTTAGTTATACTTTAGTTATACCTTAAAAAATACAAAGGTATAATTAGTTATACCTTAGTGAAAAAAAATATGTCGGATAAAAAAAAACTTTCTAAAGTCGCATGACAAAAAAATAAACGGATTGAGAGATAAATGCAAATTAGATTAAAAATAATAAAAAGAGGAGAGAGAAACGTGGACAAAGTAGAGAAGGTATTTTGGAAATTATGATTTTTTGCTTTGTTGTTTATTGGGCAAGAATCACGTAAAATTAAATATTTTGTTTTTGGGTATTTTTGAAATTTTGAAAACTTTTTAATGTATCTGTGCAAACTTTTCATTTTGAGGTAAAAATGTTATATGGTGCCAAAATGTATGTATTTATGTAAAATGCCATAAAAATCCCTAATATTATCAAATATTGTATGTAATAAAAAATTATAAGATTAAGTAGAAAAAAAATTTTATAGTGTAATTATGTTTGTTGTTCATTCATCGTATCATATATCAAATTTTTCATTTATAAAAATAATTCCTTATTTTTTAATTCGACTTAAAAAATATTAGAAATTTTAGTTATATGAAATGTTTTACTTTTTATACGTATGCATTGAAAATAGTAGTTTGTTAAATCGTGTAATGCGCTGGCTCAAAGCTATTCTATATATAGAGTAAAACAAGGTTTAAAGCCATTTCTCTCTATTGCTTAGATTCTTTCAATCATATTTATCTAATTTCTTCTAATTTTCAAATTTATTTATATATAATTTTTAAGATATATATTACACTTTATTGATTAATAAAATTTAAAATAACTAATAAGGAATTTATATTGGGACATTACAAAATTAATTGTTATTCATAAAAAAAAATAATAAATAGAAATAATGCATGCAATAATTTCAATAATTTAATATATTATAATGGTCGTAAAATCATGTAAAATTTAATTATTTTTCATGTATAAATAAGTATGAAGCATTCCATCCATAATGATTTTTCTTTTCTTACAATCATATAATGTAAGTTAGATAGATTTGAAGTTTCGTTCATTATACTAATCTATTTCTCCCTCTTTTTGACTTTCGCTCATTTTGAATCTATTTCTTTATCAATTTTATAAATTTTAAATCTCTCTTTATGATTTTTTTTTTTTTTTTTTTTTTTTTTTTTTTTTTTTTTGTAAATTTGTATTAAGTTGTGTTTGCAAAACTATAGCTCTGTACTTTTGTATTTTTATTAATATCAGTTATCATTATCATTTTACAAGTTCATTAATGAAATTCAAGATGTTGTTGAAGAGGATACCGATTAGGGGTGGCAACGGGGCGGAGATTATCCGAAACCCGAGGGGATCCGAACGAAATTATTTCCCGCGGGAATGGGGGTGGGGGTTATTTTACCCCAGTGCTTAAACGGGTGTGGGGGCAGGAAGTACTATCCCGAGCCCATGGAGATCCCAGCCCCTCCCCCGTATAAATCCCAATATATATAATTACCTGTTACATTACCTTAGCTTTTTATATAATTAATAGTTAAAAACTACCAGTTGGCTAGTTTGAAGAAAATTCTGTAATTTAATTTTACTTTTCTTCATTTGGCAATCTTCTTTTATCTTATAAACATATTCCTGGGAATAAATTAATGACTTTCATACTTGTTTTTTTGTTTCCGTTTAGGTTTCTCCATAATGCTTTAATACTACTTTGATATGTATTGTGTTGCCTTAATTTGTTTCATTATTTGGTAAACATTTTATAGTCAAACTACCAAACTCAAGAATGAAACCTTATAAATGTTATTGATTCAAATTTGATAGTGCATGATATTTCCTGGATGGGTATTTGCAAATTCCCAAAGATTTTTTTTATATTAACAATAACCAATAAATTGGGTATTAAAATAACGATATGTTAATTCATTTTTTATTTGTTGAGTATGGGTGTATATTCCCTGCCACCCGTAGGCACCCATGTGGGGAAGGGATGGGGGTGAAAAAATCCTTGAAACATTAAATGAGGAATCTCCAAAACTGCCCCTGCAAGCATTAGGGGGCGGAGTGGGGAACGCATCCTCATCCCCTCCCTGCCGTGTTGCCACCCCTAATACCGATTATCAATAATTTGTAAGGTATGTCTTCTTTTTATGTCTCTTTATTTTATCATGATTTTTTTCCCTTCTCTTTTTCTTGATTAGTTTTGTAAATATTACTAGAATTTTTGTTCATTGTTAAAAAAATTCTATATATTACCTTTTTTTTCTTTGTAAATTGGTAAGAAACTAATAAAATTCCATAACGAATGGAGTAAGAGTGACATATCTCTAAGCATAGTGACATGTCTCTTGTATATATGAAAAAGATCCTAAACATTTTCTCTCTCCTGCTTAGTTTTTTTCTAATTCTATTTATCTATTTTCTTAAAATTTCAAATTTTAAGTTTTTTTTTAATATATATTTTATCACTAAAGATTGCATAATAATTCATCTTGAAACCGACTAATTAATGCAATTTATTCTCTTAATTGTTATTTATTATTTCATAATATATAATATAGTTTGTAACATTTCTCATAACTCTAAAAAAAAGGTCACATTCTAGAAATTATTAAATACTCTTTGTTAGTCCCAAATAGGCTTTGAGGGACACTAGAAGGGGGGTGAATAGTGTATATATATATCTGAATAAAAATCTTTTGTGAAACCTTTATAATCAAAAACAGTTTTTGTCCAAGAAACAAGTTTTACTTTAAAATACGGAATAAAATAATTTGTAAAACTGTAAAAGTAATTGCTTTTGAAGAACTTTAAATAAAAACTCTTAAAAGACTATTGCTGCTAAATATAATGCAGAAATATAAATGTCGGTAATTAAAGAGAGTATGGATAGAGAAATTCGCGACATAGAGATTTATACAGGTTTCGACCTACTCCTGTCTCCAAGTGAACCACTTGAGATTTTCCACTACAATTCCTTTAACAGTAGAACCAAGTGACCTTTTTTCTATCCAAAATCGGGACAATCAATCCTACTTCTACCTAGGATTAAGACCGTTATGAGCACGGATTTTTTCCCGACCTCTGTGATGAAAGTCATTATTGCCTTTTTCAAGAATAAACGTGAAGCGGATTCGGACCGACCGAAATAATGTTGGAAATGTCCCGGATGACCAAAATATGTGTGACAAGTCTTGGTACGGAGCCCCAAAAGAATTCTAGTGAGTATTTAAGAAAACCGAAGAAAAGAATGAAAAATAAGCAAAATAGGCTAATCTGGTCACTACAGTCGCGCGACTGTAATGACTACAGTCGCGTGACTGTAATCATCAGATTTCCTTTTTTATCCAAATCAGCATTTAATTCGGTCTTTTAAATAAAATAAGCTAATCTGGTCACTACAGTCGCTCCACTGTAGTTCCTACAGCCGTGCGACTGTAGTCATTACAGTCACGTGACTGTAATCACCAAACTTCCTTTTTTACCAAAAATCAGCATTTAATTCCAATTTTTAGCCAAAACGGGAGATATGAAAGCCTCATATCCGGGATTAGAGTTCAGAGAACAGAGAGAGGTAGAAAATTAAAGAGTTTTTGAGAGAAAAACATACAAAAACACACAATAACACAGATTTTGGGACTTTTCCTAATGTTCTTAAGAAAAATAAAAGGGTTTGATCTAAGAAAAAAATTCAACGAAACACATAGAAACCGTGGTAAGGTGTCTTTAAATCATCACTACTCACTCAATCTCTCTCGGGGTTTCGTTCGAGCTTTGTTGATCGCGCATTTTTCGGGTTGTTCGTGACTGCAAAACACTTTCCTGCAGCCGAATCCATCTCTGGTGATCCAAACGCTGGAATACAGACCAGGGAACATTCTGAAAGGCCTTAAAAATCCATTTTTGTTCATTCTGGGTGTTGTTTATTGAATTTTTTTTGAATTTTTACGATTTCGGAAGTGAATTTTGATTACAGCCACCTCGCTTAAGATCACAGTCGCCCGGCTATAACCAACAGCTGTGCGACTGTGACCTACAGCAGTGCGACTGTGACCAATAGTCGCGCGACTGTAATCTTTTGATTACAGTTGTTCGACTGTAATCTCTGGGGCAGAAGCTCTGAATGCCCCAAAATCGACCGATAACGCTTCTGTTTTCAGATTTAATGTGTTTTTCATGTTTATTATCGGTCCAATTGCATCCATGTATGCTTAGATTCCCGGTTTTCTTATTTTTAATTGATGAATGTGATTTCAAGTTTGGTGATTTCGAGTTTTTAGGGATTTCCGGATTTATTTCGATCCGTTTCGGATCCATTTGGTTGAAATCAGTGTGTTTCCAGAAATCCCAGATTACCCGAAATCGTTAAATTTACAAAACGATTTTCAAAAACGAGAAAAGGAGGTCAGAAAACAATTCTAGAGCATTACAGTCGCGCGACTGTAGTTGAGGTAGAATTACAGTTTTGCCCTTTTGGGCCCCAAACTTGTAATTTTGCATCTTTTTCCTATTCAAAACAGAATTTTGGTGTGTTTACATTCTTTTTGGACCCTAGATGGATGTTTAATTTAGACCCACACACGAACGGGACTCCCGGGTCCCGGGATATCCGGCCCACTAAAGTTGGAAAATACATGTAAATGAGCCAAATGGTTTTCAAAATTGGTTTTTCATCCATAAAACCTATAGGGCATTTCAAAAAACCATTTTTCAGGTCTAACCGGGCCGACCGGCTAGGTCGACCCGGTTACCCCCTATGCATGATCCGGCTCCTACAAATCCCTATTCTGTCCTATTTAAGTCTTTTGTATGCTTTGATTATTTGTGCTAACTGTATTTGGATGCAGCTTTTATTTTTACTTTATTTTTATTTTCCAATGTATTTTATAGATTAAATCGTGTATTTAGGTGATTGTAATTTTTTAGATCATCGTGTGTTATAGGCGGATGTAAATGGCAAGGATGAGAGTTTTCTTTTTCTTGGGTTGTATAATCTGGCCTCTGATTTACTTTTCCGTACTTTTATTTTTCCGCACTTTATTCTAATATTTATATTTATGTTATTTTCATGAGCATCGATTAATAATTAAAAGAAGATAAAATGAGTAGAATTAAGTGAATGCAACATTCATTATGAAATAATAATTGAAAATAATGAGGATTAGTAGATTTGTTGCCCGAACCCTGAATCTCTGAATTAGGTACCGCGTCTACACTGGTAGGGAGCTGTACCGGAATTTCCTCGATGAACTAATCCGGGTGGCGACTCTGTATCTAATTTCGAAATTTAGGTTTCGAGATCTTTAAGTTCAAATTGAGATTTTCTAAAAACCTATTTTCCCAAAATTCACACTTGCAATTAAGTTTTCTACAAAAGGGTTTTTCCAATAAAATGAAAGATTTTCCTAAGAAAGATTAAAGACCCGTTTTCAAACCACATCATCACACACCTCAAAAAAGAAAATCCCCGGTTCCCGCTTCACCGTGCGTCCCGTAAAAACGTCATCCGCTCACAGTGGCGACTCTGCTGGGGATTACAGTTTCTTTTAAAAAGTTTTTTCAAAAACTTAAGGAACTTAGGCAATAATCGAAGTACATCCTCACTTGTAATCAATTATTAAATCATAATCCGATGTTTCATTCACACTTGCATAAGCATGACATTTTCTCTCCTTAAATCCCTCCAACACTCATTTAAACCCGGTTTATCTTCAAAGGTGACCTCCCTCTTCCGCTAGGATTGGAGGCACCTAAGGGGGTAAACCACTCATAGCCTCGTACAAACCCCTTCGTTTGGACCCTTGAGTGGGGAGAAGTGAGGAGTATATTTTCGCTATGGGAACCTATACTACCCTTGGCTTGATCATACCTTCATGTAATGGCCTAGCAACTTCCCCTTAGGTTTACCAAAACATATATCTGAAAATGGACATTGAGAGTGCGCCTTTGGTATCCCCGGTTGATGCCAAAGAGACCCAACACCTAGGAAGAATGCGAGACCAGTCGAATGGAGGAATAAGGTTGGAAGGGTGAGCATGTTTGTGCGTGTGCTAACGTTTGCATTGTGGTTGTTTTATTTTCGACCCTGTCATGCAACATAAACACGCATCATCCGTGTGTCATTTCCTAACCACATTTTTATGTAGCCATTTTGGAGCATCATCATACGTGTGTGTTATACTAACCACATTTTCGTGCAGCCATGATCTTTTTTTCGTGCGCCATATTCACTCCGTGTGTTCATATTCCCATAAAACATACATGACATCACTTTTGTGTGTAATGCATCCTAACCACATTTTTTTGCAGCCATTTGCATTCTGTATGACATGGGCATTCATCTCATCTCATCTCATATAAAATGTAAGGATGTTCTAAGTATGCCCTTCACGACTATTTCATTTCATGACATATCGGGAGTCCCCAAGACTACCGGTGTTCGCCTGTGCACTGGATTGCACTTGGCCATTTCATTACATCATTGCATTGTGAGAGGACCACCACGGTCCTAGGCTTGTGTTTATGTGGCGGACCACACAATACCATTACATGACATCACAACCGTTCACGATTGGTGTCATGGCGACACCATAGTTTTGCTTGCGTGCCACGATCCACATCAGATTGTTTCATAACATTGAAAATTCATTCAAGGTACTCCACGAGTGCCGAACTAAAATTCATATTAGGACATTTCATAACATGTCCAAATCATGCAAGGTGTTCCCCGAACGTCGAAATGCTGTCCGTGTCTCGATTTGCATGTGACTTGTATGTGACATCACTTCATCTTAGATGCCATAAAAGCATCGAACCTCCGTCTACGGAACGGCTCTTATATGACCATCATATACCATTTCATCAACCTACAAAGTGTCAAACTTCTGTCCGTGTGTCGGTACATATGCGACCATTTCACAACATCCTGAAGGCACCAAACTTTTGTCCGTGTGCCGGCCCACACGTGACATTTTTGCATTGTCTTTTGCACGGCATGGGGTATGCTTGGAACATCTAAAACAAAAAGAAAGAAAATACAAGTCATTTTCATCATCATCCACATCCATAAAGCATTATCCAAACATGAACATGAACATATCACACAAGCCACTTAGTCTGTCGAGTCTAGGTCCACGACATCCATCCAAGATTCTAACCTTATGTTGAATGTGCAGCTTGGAGTCGCACCTCGGGACGGTTAGTTCGAGTTGAATTAGATCGAACGCATCAAATCAATCAGTTCAACCAGAGTTGATCACCGTGGAGGGAATCAGTTCAGGGTCAGACTCAGACAGAGAGGTTGAAGTTCAATTACCTACTCTACCAGTTGACAGTCAGATTTGTTAGAAGAAGCTGACAGAGCGGAGATGGCCAATGGAAACAATGGAAACTTGCCCTTTGACATGGCTGCTTTTATGAGGAGCTTCCTCACCTCATATGAGTTTAAGAATACTCTTAGGGAACAAGTGCAGGCCGTGATAGGCACAATCCCTATTCAATCTGTTCCACCGGCTCAGACTTTGGTTGGAAGTGAGGGACAACAGTTTGTCCAAGTTACTAATGGTGCTGCAGGAAGCCTTCCCGGAGGAAGTGGTGGAGTGGTTAACCACAGAGAACCTAACCGTCAGTCCGAAGAGGATGAAGCCTTTGAGAAGGAAAGGGAAGCCTCAGTTGAGACGATGCTAGAGAAGCGTCTCAATCAGAAATTTTCTGATATTGAAGCTATGCTACCTAAGCTGAAGGAGATAGTCCACTATAACCCTGTTAAGTATGTCGACCCGAGTACTTTGATGGCTGATGGAGGAGAGCCGCTCCCAGCTAGTTTTCAGATGCCTTACCTACCTTCGTACACCGAGGAAGGCCCCGTCGGAAGCCTATGTGGACAGTTATGTGAGGTTGATGACTAGCATGGGGATTGGGAAAAGTCATCTCTTAAACCTGTTTCCGACTACTGTGAGAGGTGCTACGGTGAAGTGGTATATGAAGATGCCTCTATACACGCGTTCTACTTGGGAGGACCTATCTAAAGCTTTTGTAAAGTAGTATGCTTACAATACCCAAGTAGAGACTACCCTTGAAGACCTGGAAAGAATCCACCAGAAGCCAAATGTGTCCTTTCCGGCTTACTACAAGCAGTGGATGGATGTGCAAGTTTTGGTGGATGGGGCACCAAAGTTGGAGTCCCTCGTTGTGAAGCGGGTGGATGGTAGTCTGCCCCAATATAAGGACAAGATGAAACTGAAGAGATTCCATTCCTTTAATGAGGTGGTAGAGTTTGCCAAACGTATCGAGCGATACGAGGAGGAGGAGCAGAGGGGCAGATAGAGTTCGGGCTCCAACAGAAGCAATCAGGGGTACTCTCAAGGGTACAAGGGCAGCAGCTCTAAGGCTACTTCAGTAGGGTTCAATGCTAAGACAACTTTGGATGCAGCTCCGTTCGTAGTGCATGAGGCGGGCATGGCCGCCGTGAACCTGGGAAGACAGACTCCTCAAAGGGTCACCAGTCTATGGGCCGAGCCAGTAAGCCAAATTTTGCTAAGTGTAGAAAGGCTGGTTTATTACAGAGCTTGAAGCCATTTTCGCCTCCAGCTGAGATAGATAAAGATAACTTCTGCACTGATCACATGATGACGGGTCACAGTACAAATGAGTGTACACAGTTGATTAGAGCCATCAAACAGTTGGTCATTGATGAAAGGATCATCGAGCTGGCTTTGAAACCCAGCATTCAGAGTAATCCCTTGACCAACCTCGGATGATTCGGCTACACAAGCTGTTGGGGACCATGACGCTGCAATAAAAGAAGACCCTCCGCATGTGGAGGACGATAGTCATTTTAATGTTTCAGTTTGTTTTATTATCTTTATCCTTTATTCTGTGAACAATTCAACCTCTCAGTGTTTAATTTAATACAATTTGATTTCAATCACTTGTACGATATTTTCAGATGGAACTGTGCATGCATCCAAACATTCATTTAATGCCTTTAACACACATGATACATCAATGCATAAAATGAATCTAGGGACATATGGCGACCCAAAAATGATATCTGTCTCGGGAGACCTCACACCTAATGAGAGGAAAGAAAATTGCAACATACCACAAAAGAGCATGGAAATCTTTGCCTGACTGAACGATGTCGTGCTGAGGTGACAGAGAAATCACTGAACACCAAGTTCCAAAGGGTTCAAAGACGGAACCAGCCAAGCAGGAGCTCCACAAACTCAAGCCAGAAAAAGGAGAGTTGTCACAACATGAGGAATTGATAGCGTCAAAAAAATAAAGCTGTCCACATCAAACAAACATTGATTCATGGTCATGCCCATCAAACTACTTCTCAAAATGGGTAGAAGCGGAGTTATATATGAGTATCATAGCCAAAAAAAAAAAATCATGTCACAGCCAATAATGGCCTGTAATTCTGAGGGGCAACAATACAGTGTTCCAGAATAAAGGGTTGAACATCATTGCCCGTCTCCATTTCCCTCACAAGCCGGCGGGACGACAGTGGCGGCCAATAAATCCATCCAAAGGATTCCGTCAAAAGTAGTGGTTGCCTACAGAATATGGGTTGACATATTACCATATGCTTTGCAAGGACATAGAAATAGCATTAAAGTACGCACTGAAGAAACATCATACTCCTTAGCCGTTAGGATGGAAGCGGTTCCACCAGGGGAGACAAAGACCAAGTCGTCAGCCCCATCAACCCAGGCAAGCCCAAGCGTTGTTACTTAAATTAAAAAAAGAGGTCCGATGGGTTGCAAATCGAAAAGGCGATCAATGCAAAAATCAAGACAGTCCGATGGATCGAAAACCGAAAAGGCGGTCCATGCAAAAGTTAGGACAGAGAGGCGAGCACCATCAGTAGGAAAATCTACAAAGACCAGTTGGTGGCAGGTGTGGGTTCAGTCGAGACGGATACCATTACTGATTCTGTCTTTAGCTTCATTTCATCTTTGATGTGCATTGTGCTAAAACATTATAAATGAGTGAATGAATGAATGCCATTTTCTATTTGGTAAAATGTCCCAAGTCTGCTTGAGATTGAATTCATATGAATGCGCACATTTTCTGTTTACATGCATCTCATTTCACAAAAAAAAAAAAAAAAAAAAAAAGAAAAAGTCCGATGGATCGAAAACCGAATAGGTGGTCCATGCAAAAATAAGGACAGTCCGATAGATCGAAAACCCGAACAGGGCGGTCTATGCAAAAACTAGGGCATAAAATAAAGTCTGCCGAATTGAAAACCCGAAAGGGCGGTTCAGGCAAAAATAAAGACAGTTCGATAGGCCGAAAACCCACAAAAGGGCGACCTATGCAAAAATTAGGACAAGCAATGAAAATAAAACAAAAGTCATACAGTAGTATCAAGCTTAGACAACTCTAATCCTATAAAAACTGAGGTACATCAAAGCCAGTGCCTCACGCCCATGCCTCGTGGAGCAAGCAATCAGGTCAATCAACCAAACTTCAATGCGTTATCCAACCAAGGACATCCCAATCGTCCGTCCGGTCCCTGAAAGTCTGATTCATGACCTCCAGTTTGGTCACTCGCCGACACAACTGATCAACCTCTGTTCTCAAGCAATCAAGTCAATCAACCAAACTTCAATGCGATATCCCACCAAGGACATCCCAATCATCCGTCCGGTCCCTGAAAGTCTGATTCATGACCTCCAGCTCGGTCACCCGCCGACACAACTGATCAACCTCTGTTCTCAAATGAGCAAACTCACTGCGCTCAATGCCAATCACGTCTACACCAAGTAAACCATAAAAAGCACCATAATCATACGCATATGCATCCAGGACATGCATATACATATACACTCTAAATATGCACACATACATGCATACACGCATCAATGTGTACTCAAGTACAGGTACATACTATCATCATCAGGCTGTCTCGAGCCATGAGTACTCCGGAAGCAGAAATAATCTAACACTGGGGCATCCTCGAATCCCAAGTATCCAAGGGCAAAACAATCAAGCCGTATTTATTCTTGCTCGAAGGGGCAAAAATTTTTTTTTTCCAAAATTATCGATCAAGGAACGAATACATACCTGAAACAACTTCAAAACATCAAAGGAAATCATCAAGCTTCTCAAATCACCAAAGCATCTTTCCCCAGCCACAAAAGCTTCACGAGAAATACTATTATCCTTTCCTTTAGTGACACAGGCCCCAAAAGAAGTGAAATGACCAAAATACCCTTCTGTTAGTAACCAAACTACCAATTGGCTAAAACAACTTCCCTTTAGTGACGCAAGCTTCACGGGAAACCAAATCATTGAAATATGTCTTCCCCTAGTGACATAGGCTCCACTAAAGGTGATATTACCAAAATAGCCTTCCTCCAAAGGGCGCCAACTTTCCAAACCATAAAATTACCAAAATACCCTTCACCTTCATGAACATCAATTCACAAGGAGAATCTGATCCAGGCAAAGTCCTCTGCTTCGCAATGGAGTCGAAGCACATCCCTGGAGCATCAACCTAATCTGAGCAAAGTCCTCTGCTTCGAAATGGAGTCAAAGCACGTCCCTGGAGCATCAACCCAAATCGGGCAAAGTCCACTGCTTTGCAATGGAGTCGAAGCACGTCCCTGGAGCATCAACCCAATCTGGGCAAAGTCCTCTGCTTCGCAATGGAGTCGAAGCACGACCCTAGAAAACTAATAAAATCTGGGCAAAGTCCTTTGCTTCACGATGGAGTCGAAGCATGGCCCTGGAGAACATCAAACCAATTCGGTAAAGTCCTATGCTTCGTAACAGAGTCGAAGTAAGGCCCTGAAGAATCAAACCAACCTAGGCAAGACCGTTGTTTCACAAAAGCAACCGAGACAAGTCTCTACAGACATCAAAACAAGTCAACGCGAGGAGAACCCCCAGGTACGTTCTCTTTTCCTTCTCACCGTGCTCCCTATCGCGAGACCAAACTTGAATCGGGCACAAGCACTCGTTCAAGTTGACTTTGGTCACGCGAGGGGTAGCCTGTGAGCACGGGTTTTTTCCGACCTCTGTGATGAAAGTCATTATTACCTTTTTCATGGATAAACGTGAAGCAGATTCGGACCAACCGGAATAATGTCGGAAATATCCCGGATGAACCAAATGTGTGTGACAAGACTTGGTACGGAGCCCCAAAGGAATTCTAGTGAGTATTTAAGAAAATCAAAGAAAAGAATGAAAAATAAGCAAAATAGGCTAATCTGGTCACTACAGTCGCTCGACTGTACTACAGTCGTCGCGGCTGCAATCATCAGATTTCCTTTTTTGTCCAAATCAGCATTTAATTTGGTCTTTTAAACAAAATAAGCTAATCTGGTCACTATAGTCACTCGACTGTAGTCATTACAGTCGTGCGACTGTAATAACCAGACTTCCTTTTTTACCAAAAATCAGCATTTAATTCCGATTTTTAGCTAAAACGGGAGATATAAAAGCCTCATATCCGGGATTAGGGTTAAGAGAACAGAGAGAGGCAGAAAATTAGAGAGTTTTTGAGAGAAAAACATACAAAAACACATAATAACACAGATTTTGGGACTTTTCCTAGGGTTCTTAAGAAAAATAAAAGGGTTTGATCTAAGAAAAAAATTCAACGAAACTCATAGAAACCGTGGTAAGGTGTCTTTAAATCATCACTACTCACTCAATCTCTCTCGGGGTTCCGTTCGGGCTTTGTTGATCGCGCATTTTTCGAGTTGTTCGTGACTGCAAAACACTTTCCTGCATCCGAATCCATCTCTAGTGATCCAAACACTGGAATACAGACCAGGTAACATTTTGAGAGACCTTAAAAATCCATTTTTGTTCATTCTAGGTGTTGTTTATTGATTTTTTTTAATTTTTACGATTTCGGAAGTGAATTTTGATTACAGCCGCCTCGCTTAAGATCATAGTCGCCCAGCTGTAACCTACAGCCGCGCGACTGTGACCAATAGTCGCGCGACTGTAATCTTCTGATTACAGTTGCTCGACTATAATCTCTGGGGAAGAAGCTCCGAATGACCCAAAATCGACCGATAACGCTTCCGTTTTCAGATTTAATGTGTTTTTCATGTTTATTATCAGTCCAATTGCATCCATGTATGCTTAGATTCCCGGTTATCTTATTTTTATTTGATGGATGTGATTTCAAGTTTGGCGATTTCGAGTTTTTAGGGATTTCTGGATTTATTTTGATCCGTTTCGGATCTGTTTGGTTGAAATCAGTGTGTTTCCAGAAATCCCAGATTGCCCGAAATCGCTAAATTTGCAAAACGATTTTCAAAACGAGAAAAGGTCGGAAAACAATTCTGGAGCATTACAGTCGCACGACTGTAACCTACAGTCGTGCGGTTGTAACCTACAATCGCACGGCTGTAACCTACAGTCGCGCGACTGTAGTTGAGGCAGAATTACAGTTTTGCCCTTTTGGGCCCCAAACTTGTAATTTTGCTTCTTTTTCCTATTCAAAACTGAATTTTGGTGTGTTTACATTTTTTTGACCCTAGATAGATGTTTAATTTAGGCCCATACACGAACGGGACCCCCGTGTCCCGGGATATCCGGCCCATTAAAGTTGGAAAATGCATGTAAATGAGCCAAATGGTTTTCAAAATTAGTTTTTCATCCATAAAGCCTACAGGGCGTTTCAAAAAACTGTTTTCCAGGTCTAACCGGACCGACCGATCTGGTCAACCCGGTTACCTCCCTATGCATGATCCCGCTCTTATAAATCCCTATTCTATCCTATTTGAGTCTTTTGTATGCCTTGATTATTTGTGCTAACCGTATTTGGATGCAGCTTTTATTTTTACTTTATTTTTATTTTCGAATGTATTTTATAGATTAAATCATGTATTTAGGCGATTGTAATTTTTTAGATCATCGTGTATTATAGGCGGATGTAAATGGTAAGGATGAGAGTTTTCTTTTTCTTGGGTTGTATAATCTAGCTCTAATTAACTTTTCCGCACTTTTTTTTTCCACATTTTATTTTAATATTTATATTTATGTCATTTGCATGAGCACCGATTCATAATTAAAAGAAGATAAAATAAGTAGAATTAAGTGAATGCAACATTAAATTATGAAATAATAATTGAAAATAAGTGAGGACTAGTAGATTTGTTGCCCGAACCCTAAATCTCTGAATTAGGTACCACGTCTACACTTGGTAGGGAGCCGTACCGAAATTTCCCGGATGAGCTGATCTGGGTGGCGACTCTGTATCTAATTTCAAAATTTAGGTTTTGAGATTTAAGTTCAAAGTGGGTTTTTCTAAAAACCTATTTTTCCAAAATTCACACTTGCAATTAAGTTTTCTACAAAAGGGTTTTTTCAATAAAATGAAAGATTTTCCTAAGAAAGAGTAAAGACCCGTTTTCAAACCACATCATTACACACCTCAAAAAAGAAAATCCCCGGTTCGCGCTTCACCGCGCATCCCGTAAAAACGTCATCCGCTCACAACCGTAATCCTCTTTCTGTCTAGGATCGAAACAACCGGTGCTTTTTGCAAGCTAAAACACCAACAACTTGTTGTTTTTCAAAAATCAACAATAAAACTTTTTACAAAACTTTGTTAATAAAAATTTAAGAACAAAGCTCCATCTCACACTAATACCTCTTAGTGTGACTTTGCAATTCACTCAACATATTGGATTTGAATGTGTATGAATTGTTTTGATGAAGACTTGAATTCTTTCAATTACTCTCTTTGAAGTTTGTTGGAAAGACTACTCAATGAAAGCTTTGATTGCTTTGAAATTATTGTATGCTTTGCAAATTGTCTTCCCAAGTTGAAATGGTTGCAATTGTCTTCTATTTATAGGCATTGGGGAGGTAGTTTGGAGAGGAATTCAAATTCTGTTCAGATCTCTGAAATAGCAGTTGTACAGTATTAAGCCCTCTGAAGCCTTAATTCTGATTTTCTTCAGGTCTAGGTACACAGTGTTTAGCCCTTTGAAAACTTATAATGAATTTTCTTCAGGTCTCTAAATGTATCAGTTGTACAGTGTTCATGACTCTAAATATTTGAGTTTGACTTTTTCAAGTCTCTGAATATTACCTTTACATAATGTTCAGGACTATGAATATTTGAATTGGATTTCTATAGGTCTTTTGAATGTGAGTGTTATACAGAGTTCAAGACTCTAAATATTTGAGTTTGACTTTTTCAGGTCTCTGAATGATATGTAACTGAATCTCTTAAGCCTTATGAAGCAATGCGTATTGTATTATTCTTCCAATGTCCTTATCGAATGTCTTCACCTTTTAACTTTGTTTAATTAATTAAAAATAATATCGCATTTATCTTTAATTAATTCTCAAAGTATTTATTTAATTTTATTTCTTCAAATGTAAAGTTGTTTTCGTCAAAACAAGGTTCAATACACTTTATAGCATAACCCAACATAATATTAACATCTTTTAATTTTATACTATAAAGTCATAGACAATAAAATTCATAAGATGTACATGTGGAGTGGGAGAAGTTCTCAAAGTTTGTATTTTGATAGTGAAATTTTTTCCTTAAATCTTGATATTATATAAATGTAAATTGCAATATTTGTTTCACTTTTATCGTGAAAACTCAAAACATTGGTTCAAGAATTTGCAGTAATTCGGGTAATATGGGACATAGTTCACTCTTTGCATAAGGTTTTTTCTCATTGTTATTTTTTTCTCATAGTTCGTAAAACATAATATTTTAGTATATATATGTACATTATGAATAAAATAAAAACGAATTTCCATATTTTTTTTAGATTGGTGCCTATTTTTCCATTTTCTATTTTTTTTATCTTAAATCATGTTTAAAATAAACCGGAAAACTATTTTCAAAAACGATTTTCTCACAAAAACCAAAAATACAGGGACGTTTCAAAATAGTTTTCCAGGTCTAACCGGGCCGGCCGACCGGGCCGACCCGGTTACCCCCAAATTGCATGACCCCAAATATCTAATTACCCAATTTTGTCTGTTTGAGTCCTACTTATGGTGTGCCGTATAAATTGTATTAATCTCTGTTTTGCAGCTTTTATTTTATTTTAATTTTCTTTTTATTTGTATTTAATAGAATTAATCGTGTATTTAGGCGGTTGTAATTTTTAGATTCTCGTGTATTCTAGGCGGTTGTATCAGTGAGGCGAGAGTTTTATTTTTCCTTCGATTGGGTTGTAAGCTCTTAAATATTTATTCTTTTACTCTTTTATGTTGTATTATTATTCCGTATGCGCGCTGCGTGTATTATTTAATAAAAATCGATCTTTAGCAATTTAAAGTGTCGTAAATAGAACATTGGCAATAATATTTAAATTAGACACGAAATAAGGGACTTGTCCGAACCTAGATCTCTGAAAAGTGTGGCAGTTTCCGCTTTGGTTTAGCTACACTGTAATTTCCCGGTTGAGCTGAGCCGGGTGGCGACTACTATACTTTTCATCGAGATTTAGGTCTCGATTCTTTTTCGAAACAAACCGCTTCTCCAAAAAATGAATCTCCAAATCAAAAAACCCCACGTGAGGAAGGGCCCCGCCCGAAATCGAGGCGCCCCTTCCGAAAGGGAGTCTCACGTCCCGTCGAAAACGCGTCGTCGGCTCACAGTGGCGACTCCGCTGGGGATTTCTCAAAAGTTTTTCAAAAACTTAAAAGAATTTGACAAGCCCTGAAAAGTTTCTAATTTAAATTAAGCGGATGATTCTTATATGGAACTTTATGCATTTTTGTAGTTAGACATTTTTGCATTAGGTTAAGTATCCCTTATTTAGCCCGGCGAATCGTTGAAGTGTCACCTAAGTTCCTCTTGGTCTTAGGGGCACGAATACGAAACACCACCCATAGCCTCGTACGAACCCCTTCGTTCGGACCCTTGAGTGGGGAGAAGTGAGGAGTATATTTTGCTATGGGAGCCTTGATGTTATCCCGACTTTGGACCGAACTCATTTAGGCAACCTTAGTTGGATTCCCTTAGGATACCAAAATAAATTGTGTGAATAAGATAAAATCCGCCCTCATCATCCCCGGTTGGTGATCGAAGAGAACCCCTCCTAGGACTCGGTTAGAATTTTATCGACCTGCCATGTTTGGAGGAATAAGGTTGGAAGATTACGATCTGTGTGCTAATTGCCACGTGTCTTCTTGTCCCTTCATAACATATCATCATCCACATTTTTCACGAACATAACGTACCGCATATAAAGCATCTGTGTGATTCTAACTCACATCTTTTGTACAGCCATGTCCATCAATTTTCGTGTGTAAATACATTGATCACCCGCGTGACATTTACACTAACCACATTTTTGTAGCCATGCATCCTTTCATTGTGTGAAAAAATTAATTAATTCACATACATCATTTGAATGCCATAAACATTAACCGATTAATTAATTCACATACATCACATAAAACATTCAAATGGACCTTGGGCAATTCCATACAGCTCACACACATCACACCGCCCACCAAGTAGGAAATCATTTTAGGCGCTCCATGAGCGCCGACAAAATTCATCACATTTCATTAAATCACTTTTGGTGCTCCACGAGTACCGACAAAATTCATCACATTTCATTAAATCACTTTTGGTGCTACACGAGTGCCGACAAAATTCATCACATTTCATTAAATCATTTTAGGTGCTTCATGAGTGCCGACAAAATTCATCACATTTCATTAAATCACGTTTGGTGCTCCACGAGTACCGACAAAATTCATCACATCTCATTAAATCACTTTCGGTGCTCCACGAGTACCGATAAAATTCATCACATTTCATTAAATCACTTTTGGTGCTCCACGAGTACCGACATAATTCATCACATTTCATTAAATCATTTTATGCGCTCCACGAGCGCCGACAAAATTCATCACATTTCATCAAATCATTTTAGGCACTCCACGAGTGCCGAAAAATTCATTTTACACATCAAACCATTTAGGTGCTCCCTGAGCGCCGGAACTTTGCCCGTTCACCAAGAGCGCATTCATTTCACGTTGCGGCACGGAAACCAAGATACTCCCCGAGTATTGAAATTCTGCTCGTACACCAAGCACGAGCTCACTTCATATCATCAAAAATTCGAGGTGTCCCCTGGACACCGAAACCCTGACCATGTGCCATGCACATGTCGATCTCACATCACAAAAAAATCCGAGGCACTCCACGAGTGCTGAAACTCTGTCCGTTCACTAAGAACAATCATCTCATTTCACAAAACCCGAGGTACTCACCGAGCGCCAAAGGTCTCATTCATGCATCAAAAATCACTTAGGTGCTCCACGAGTGCCGAGAAATTACATTTCATGAGTTAAATCACTTAGGTGCTCCACGAGCGCCGAAAAATTACATTTCATTCATTAAATCATATAGGCGCTCCACGGGTGTCGAAAATTCCTTCGCATGCATTAAATCATTTAGGTGCTCCCCGAGCACCGAAAATCCCGACCATGTGCCACGCGTATGTTCATCTCATTTCATATCACAAAAACCCAAAGTGCTCCAAAAGCACCGAAAAATTCATTTCATTCCGTTTAGGTGCCACACGAACGCCTAAAACTTTTCATTTCACACATTAAGTCATTTAGGTACTCCACGAGTGCCAAAAACCCATTCCATTCCACTAAATCATAGGTGCTCCACGAGCGCCGAAAAAATTCCATTTCATGCATTCAATCATTTAGGTGCCCCACAAGCACCTAAAAATTTTATTTCATGCATTCAATTTTTTAGGCGCTCCACGAGCGCCGAAAAATTTCATCGCATCCATCACATCATTTAGGTCCTCTACGAGCGCCGGGAACCCATTTTATTAAATCATTTAGGTGCTCCACGAGCACCGAAAAATTTCACTTCATGCCATCACTTCATGCCATCAAATCATTTAGGTGCTCCATGAGCGCCGTAAAATTTCCTCGCATACATCAAGTCACTTAGGTGCTTCACGAGCGCCGAAAAATTACATTTCAAGTATTCCATCATTTAGGTGCTCCGCAAGTGCCGAAAAATTCCGTCGCATACATCAAGTGACTTAGGCACTCCACGAGTGCCGAAAATTTGCATTTCATGCATCAAATCATTTAGGTGCTCCACGAGCACCGAAAAGTTCATTTCACTTCATCGAATCATTTAGGTGCTCCACGAGCGTCGGAAAAAATTACATTTCATCCATTAAATCATGTAGGCGCTCCGCGGGTGCCGAAAATTCCATCACATGCATTAAATCATTTAGGTGCTCCCCGAGCACCGAAAATCCCGACCATGTGCCACGCGCATGTTCATCTCATTTCATATCACAAAAACCCAAAATGATCTTTGGGGCACCGAAACTCAACCCGTTCATTAAGAACTTATTCATTTCATATCATGATTTGGAAGTTAAGATGCTCCCTGAGCATAGAAATTCCATTCGTGCACCAAGCACGAGTTCATTTCATATCACGACATTAAAACTCAAGGTACTCCCTGAGCGTCGAAAATCCCGACCATGTGCCACGCGCATGTTCATCTCATATCATATCATGAAATCCCAAGGTGCTCCTCGAGCGCCGAAACTTTGCTTATGTGTCATTCTAACCATGTTCTCGTGCAGCCATTTTCAAGACATCTACATAAGCATGACATTTAGTCTAACCACATTTTCATGTAGCCACGACATTTTATTTGTGTGCTATGCATATTTATGTCCTGCATATTATTATCTTCACGAAGCATACACGACATCATCATGTATGTCATGCATCCTAACCACGTTTTTGTACAGCCACTTGTATTTTGTGTGACACAAGCATTCACGTTATCTCATATCATTTAAATTAAGGACATTCTGAGGATACCCTTCACGGTCACTTCATTTCATAACATATCGGGAGTCCTAAAACTACCCGTGTTCTGCCCGTGTACCAGAATACACTCGGCCATTTCACTAGACCATTTCATTCAATAGGAGACCACAATGGTCTTAGGTCTATTTTCGTGTAGTAGGTCACACGATATCATTGCATGACTTCACATCATTTATCATTAGCATCATGGGGATGCCGAAGTTCTGTTGGTGCATCGCGATCCATTTCGGATTGTTGCATGACATTGACATTATCGTATCATTTGAGGTGCTCCACGAGTACCGGATTATTACGCATATAGGGGCATTTCATAGCATTACCGAATCATGAAAGGCGTTCCATGAACGTCGAATTTCCGTCCGTGTCCTTGCCTACACGTGACTTGTCTATAAACATCATCTCATATCATATGCTTCAAAAGCATCAGAACTCTGTCCGTGGACCGGCCCCTGCGTGACCATTTCACTTCATCTCATAGACCTACAAGGTGTCGAAACCCTATCCGTGTGTTGATACACACGCGATCATTTCACCACATTCACTAGGTGCTCCAAAAGCACCAAACCCCTGCTTGTGTGGCGGCCCACACGTGGTCTTTTGCATGGCATCAGGTGTTCTCAGAATGTCCCAAAAAAAAAAAATTCAAATCATCCTCGTCATTATCTCCCTCATGACATCATATATGCAACTCATTCATGCACATACATATCCCATCATGCATTCATGAATAAACCATCTGTGATTTGGTGTTCTTCACGAGAATGTGCTCGCCAATACTAATAAGTGCTCTTATCAGAAGGAAAAAGGAAAAGATCTCGGAGATGGCCAATCCCATGAACTTCAACTCCATAACGGATATCGTAGAGGATCATATCGCCTCATCACAATTTCGGAAGGCAGTCAGGAAGGAAGCGGCGGCAATGCTGAGAGAAGTGTTGGGGGATGACCTTGACAGAATAGAAAGGCTGACAGTGAGGTGCACTGAATTGGAAGCACGAGTGGCAGAACTCGAAGGGAGAATGAAAAATGCAGCATTCTCAGGCTCCAATACTGATGCTAGCAAGGGACAGAATGCCCAGTTTGCTAACATTCGCCCTCGACACCTTGGAAGACCCTCTCTCCAGGATTCAGGTTTGCCAAGGCTAACTGATGAGGTAGAACTGAAGAGGCCCCTCAAGACGAATGTTGGTACCGACTCAGTTCCACGGCATACCAAAAACTCGCTTATTGGGAGTAGTGGGAAAGGCATTTCTCCATGGGTTGACTCATTAGGTGCTCTATTCCTCAGGTGCAGAAATATGGGTCTATTGCAGAGTGTTAGACCGTATGTGCCACCAACGCCAGAGCAAAGGAGTAATTTCTGCAGCTATCACGTGATCACAAGCCATCGGACCAATGAATGTCATGCTTTAAGAAAGGAGATCCAGAAGCTGGTCGATGATGGAAAATTAGAAATTTCGGCTTTCTCTGATGACCAACCAGGGGCAATTAGGGAAACCACCAAGGAAATTTCTCAAACCTCCCGAGGAGAGGAATATGATGAAGAAATTCGGAGTCTGCTCTGATAAGAGTGGGTCGAGGATGCTGAAGCTGAAATGGTGACCAGTCGGTGAATAATCGGATTCTGTGAGATCGATACCTCTTGAAGATTCCTTCTTACAAGGGACTCATTTTGTTTATGGGATGTACTGATTTCATCATGAATGTAATGAAATTTATTTTTGTCTTATTTGTGTGATGATTACTTGTACATGGCATTGTGCATGCATTTGACAATCTGAAATGACATGTCCAACACACATAATATCAAAATGCATGACATCATTTTGAGTATCGTGGGGAACCTAAAAGTGAACCTGGCCCTGAACGAACTCTCTCTTGAAAGGTGAGCTTGTGAGATAAATAAAATAATATGATGGTACCACTTCCGCCGAGGCATCTGCTAATTCAATTCAACAATCCTTGAAAGACACTACCAATCCTGCCCTAAAGCTTCAATTTAAAAAGCACGTACGATACCCAAATCATCATAAACCGAAAAGCCCTTCTTAAGGTAAAACAAAACCAAAAAGCCCTCCTTGAGGCACCCTAAACTGAAAAGCCCTTCTTAAGGCAAAACAAAACCAAAAAGCCCTCCTTGAGGCACCCAAACTCAAAAAGCCTTCTTAAGGCAAAACAAAACAAAAAAGCCCTCCTTGAGGCACCCAAACTCAAAAAGCCTTCTTAAGGCAAAACAAAACCAAAAAGTCCTCCTTGAGGCACCCAAACTCAAAAAGCCCTTCTTAAGGCAAAACAAAACCAAAAAGCCCTCCTTGAGGCACCCTAAACCGAAAAGCCTTCTTAAGGCAAAACAAAACCAAAAAGCCCTCCTTGAGGCACCCTAAACCGAAAAGCCCTTCTTAAGGCAAAACAAAACCAAAAAGCCCTCCTTGAGGCACCCTAAACCGAAAAGCCCTTCTTAAGGCAAAACAAAACCAAAAAGCCCTCCTTAAGGCACCCAAACCCAGAAACCATTCTTAAGGCAAAACAAAACCAAAAAGCCCTCCTTGAGGCACCCAAACTCAAAAAGCCCTTCTTAAGGCAAAACAAAACCAAAAAGCCCTCCTTGAGGCACCCAAACTCAGAAAGCCTTCTTAAGGCAAAACAAAACCAAAAAGCCCTCCTTGAGGCACCCAAACTCAGAAAGCCTTCTTAAGGCAAAACAAAACCAAAAAGCCCTCCTTGAGGCACCCTAAACCGAAAAGCCCTTCTTAAGGCAAAACAAAACCAAAAAGCCCTCCTTGAGGCACCCAAAACCGAAAAGCCTTTCTTAAAGCAAAACAAAACCAGAAAACTCCAATTAAGGCAAGATCGAACCAGAAAGCCTTCCTTAAGGCAAAATCAAACCAGAAAGCCCTCCTTAAGGCAAAATCAAACCAGAAAGCCCTCCTTGAGGCGAAATCAAGCTTATCCAAACTTACCCAAAGCACCAACCACCAAGAAATTCAAATGACCTTCACTATCCAACTTATTGTGAAACTCTGGGCCTTTCCTTGGTTGTAGTGCATGTATAATCTTGTTTGCATGACATTCCTGTGCATATGACATTACGCATGCATTGTTCATCCAAAAAGGCATATTAAGCACACATGACATGCACGAATTTGAATGCAGCAGGAAAACCAAAAGGTGGCTGTGGCTTTGATTTAGTTACTTCAAAAAAAAAAAGAAAGAACCTCAATGCTGCTCCATATTGCATTTTTCTGCATCATCTCATCACCAGAAGGGCGACAGAGCAGAGAGAGAATTTGAATACAAGCCTACTTCAAATGAGCTCAACAATGGTTACCCAAGAAATTGACTATTGAAGAGACCAAGCTGAATAAAAAAAAGAGATTGAAGTTAATCTTGGTGGAAAAACAAGCCTGATGATCAGAAATCTACCAAATCAGTTTCCAAGACATGATCTGCTATAAATTCTGGATAAGCATTGTCTGGAGAAAAACAAGAATAAGTCCAAAGGGAAGTCTGCTAATGATTTCCTCTATTCGCCTATGGATTTCAAGACTGGAGGAAATGTTGGTTATGCATTTGTGAACTTCACCAACAGTGTTGGGACAACTCGGCTTTACAAAGCTTACAACAATCATGAAGGGGACGATGCCATCAATAGGAAAGCTTACAAAGTCTGTTGTGCTCATATTCCAAGGGAAAATTGCACTTACCAACCATTTCAAGTATTCAGTCTTCGGAAACCTTGCCTGAACTGGAATCTGGGGTGAATTGGAAACATGAATACGGCATCAGACCCCAGGAGAATCCAATGGTTAATTGAATTCATCTCAGGTTGTCCGTCCACAATGGCAACTCCAGCCAGTGATCGGGTATTCAAAAAAAAAAAATCTCCAATGCGGAAAACTGAAAGGACACATTGGTAATTTGAAGGGGCAACAATCAAAACTGGAGCCACACTTCGGATCTTCCTAATGCATCCACATTCATTATGCCATAAATGTTTTATATTCGATTTTGATGTTCAATATGCATTCGTCATGTCATTGCATATCAATGTCTACATACGGGTGATGGCATGTAGCGAACCATGTCCGATTCAGTGTTTTATACCCCAAACACAAACCATTATTGCTAGGGGCAGGTAAAAGCCAAACCACTGGGTGTTATCAGCAGCAACGTCCTCACGACTTCTGATAAGCATTGTCAAGGTGTACTTTCCAATCTCGAAACGGATCAATACAAAGAGATCAATTCAGCTGGGACGCTCATGCAAAACTCTTGGACCATTCAAAAAAAAAAACAAAAAAAAAAAAATCAAAATTCACAAAGAGAAAATTTCTGACACAGAAAACCGAGAGGACGTGTTGGTAACAAGAAGAGGGTGATGTCTAAAGCCGAAGTCACTGTTAATTTCCCTATTATACTCATTATGATGTCGTCGTAATGATATTATGCACGTTTGACATTCTGCTTAGATGTTCATATCGCATACATCGTACCATTACACATAAACATCCATTAATAGGTCATTGCATCCAATTCCCATAATAATAAAAATGAAGTCCATGTTGTGTACAAAAAAAAAAAAAAAAAAAAGAGGTGTAGTACAGAGCACTCTATCTAGCTCTCATCTCGTCCCTCACCCACCTCCTTCTGCTCGGACTCACTCTGATGCGAAGCTCTATAGGCGTCAAAGTCCTCCTGCACTCGAGTCAAATTAGCCTGCATCCGGGCCATGTCAACTCGCACCCGAGTTAACTCGTGGGTCGCAGCCAAAGCCCGAGCCTCAGAAACAGCTGCCTGTCTGGCTTGATCCTAGAGCATCTGCACTCGAATATGCAAAATAACAACATAAGTTAACATGCATACATACACGCATATTCATCCATGCATTGCATAAATCATGTAGTGATATAGGGATTGTAGAATGCTTACCGCCCAGCTGGCGTTCTCCTGGACCAGATGAGCCTCTAAGCCCAAAGCGACCTGAGAAGTAGATGCCGCAACACTGGTAGAACATATGGGATGACTCCTATCCTGAACAGGGCCATGCCCACCAGCAGTGGCACTCTCAGCACTTTCATATGCTGAGCTAGTCCACTGACCAGAACCGCATCCCCTACGTCTCTTGACCAGCAAAAAAAAAAAAAAAAAAAGGAAAGGGGAAAGACGATACCAAGAGGCTAAAACAGAAACTAAAGATCTCCTGTTGCCACCCTCTGGCACACAGGTCAAGTCCGTGGAGACTGCTCCAACACAGCTCGAGCCCAATCCAAAGAAGGAAAGGCAACCAGATCTACTAGAGTGGGGAGTAAAGTCAGATTACAAGTTCTCTGCTTGGTGGGAAAAAGCGTGCTTGATAACAAGACGAACACATAAGCCTGAAACCACCGCTCCACATCATTCCCAGACAAGCCCGTGCGGGTGGCCCAATAAGCCTCCACCCGCGAACACAAGATCTTCCCCTTCTCAGGGGTGCAGCCAATCAATCGCCCGATGTAAGCGTCTACCTACTGATGTCGGGTCAAGGTACAATTAAAGATGATGGGGGTCCCGCCGAACCCAAACCCAGTGATCGCAGTAAAATCTGAGGGAGTGACGGTGAACTCCCCGATGGGCAGATGGAACGTGTGGGTTGTGTAAACCCATCTCTCGCATAAGGCCGTCAACACGGCATGCGTAGTATGTGGAGTGCTCGTGGGCAAGCACAAGATGAAGGACTCGAGCCCCAAGATCCTGACTCGGGCCTGCACAAGCTCGGGAAGCCGATCCCACCAAACACGTGGCAGAGAGAGATTCCCGCTACTGGCAATCCTGTGTACCTGCATTATGGGGAAGTACAACACACATGCATTTAATTTTTACATGATAGCAACATAGAAAAATTAATCGAAAAAAAAAATTTGAGGCCTGATTTTCTTGCTACAGTCGTAAGACTGTAGTACGCACTATACGAGCGTAACTACAGTCGCACGACTGTAGTGCCTACAGTCGTACGACTGTTCTTCCTTAGTATAAACAGTCGCACGACTGTTCATATTCCTGCAGGCAGATTTCAAAATTCATCCAATTTTCGCAATTTCTAACTCGTTTTTCCTAGTTTCTTGTTTCTATTAACTACAGGGGACTCCTAGCATGCATTCTACTCAACCAATCAACCCAGAAAGCGATAAATCATGCAAAGCAATTCCAAAAATGCAAAAGGAAAAATATTGGAAAACACAAAATCAAGGCTTAAAAATCGGTTACCAACCTGAGTAGCGGACAAGTGGGAGTCCATCGCCAGTAGAATTGGGATCTCCGTCCCGAAGTGAATCCTGAAATGGCCCATGTAAAGCGGGTGCCCGTATCCTTGTGCAATCCCCACAAAAGGGATCTCATTGGGGTTATTGGCTTCTTGAATCAAGTTACTCTGGATCTTCGTCAACTTCTTTCCCATTTTCTTCGACATTTTGGCGAGTTTTTGAGGATTGGGATCGGTTTCAGAGAGAAGGAGAAGAGAGGTTTACGAAAAAAATGAAAGTGGAAGAGGAAGGGGGCGGAAACCGCCCCTTAAATTGATTCTGCCCGCGAAGTACAGTCACTGTATTTGAATTTTAAATACAGTCGTACGACTGTATTTAAAATTCTAATAGAGTCGCACGACTGTAGTGAAAAAAAGGGGGGGGGGGGGGTTTAATTTTTTCTATTTATTCTCTAAACCTTATTTTCATTACCCGATGCTTAATTATTCCTCACGGGGAAGGTATTTCAGTAATTTTGTAGGGCTGACCCAGCGGCGACTAATTTCTTCCAACGACGGTCCGCCTCGCCCAAGGGGCACGAAACCCGAGAAAACCGTGAAAAATTCACTGTAAGTATAATCTCACCAAACTGCATTTTCAACACGTCCCGTGTGCCAAGCCACACCGGGCCATCACATTCCCACAAAAATCATAGTCCCCCACGACTTTAAAAGGGAACCCAAATCCAGTTTCAGTCCGTCGGGTGCGCCCAGCCGCACGCGATTGTCACACATACACACAAAAATCATAGTCCTCCACGACTTTAAAAGGGAACCCAAATCCTGTGTCAGTCTGTTGAGTGCGCCAGTCGCACACGACTATCACATCTTGTTTTCACAAATTCAGTCCCGCATGACTATAAAAGGCAACCAAGACACGCATTCCCGTATTTATTCTTGATCGAAGGGGCAAAAATTTTTGTTTCAAAATTATCGATCAAGGAATAAATACGTTCATCAAACACGCATTACATGCATTCTTGGTTCGGTATGACAAACCATACACAACCTTTTGACTCCAAAAGTCATTCTATCTCGGCGCCATCCTTGCGCGAAAACCATCGTAAGGAACCGCCCGACTCCAAAAGTCGTCCATCTTCTCAGTGTCATCTTCATGCAAAAGGCATATAGACCACCTGACTACCAAAGTCAGCTGCAAAAACCGCGTTTGCATATCATCGTGATTTCGTGTTCTTTGTCGTGTACTTAAATCCGCTTCGAAAATCGGACTTCAGCTACACGAGGGGCAGCCTGTGAACACGAAATTTTTACATTAAAAAAAATCCGTCGTTGACCGTTGACCCACGACTGTAATTACAGTCGCGGGAATTTTGTTACGGTCGTACGACTGTAATATAATTACAGTCGTACGGCTGTACTTTCGGGGGCAGGTTGCAGAACCCATACCCCCTTGACTTGGAAAAGAGGGGAAATCTTGAGCATTAAATGCTCAAGATTTCCGGGTTAGTGGGGAGATATAAAAGGTTAAAAAAATCAGAATGAGATGACTTTTGGCAAGAAACCTGGTTTTTAGAGAGATTTAGTGAGAGAAAAAGAGAGAAAAAGAAAGAAGAGAGAAAAGAAAATACCTTACTTTCTTCTCACATTTTCTCTTCAATTTCTTGTTGTTAATCACTAAAACGAATTAGAAATCCTAGGTTAACATCCACACTAAAAATCTAAATCATTTTGGGACAAAAAACAAATACAAATCCATGACTTTTCTAGGATTATTTGGACACTTTTGCAACCTTGACTTTCTAAGGAAAAAGAGCGAATTCACGTGGATTGGTGCGTAGCCAGGGGTCATTCCAGTAGTGGATCGTCGTCAAGGAGGTAAACAACCTTTAACTCAACTCTTTTTCCAGCTTTCTGGGTGATTTACTTGTGTTTGGTGCATTTTTATTCAAGTTTTTAAGTTTTTATTTCTGGAAAAATAAGAACAGTCGTACGACTGCACGACTGTAATTACAGTCGTGCCAAATCCTCTACAGTCGTATGACTATTCTTATTTTCTCAGCTTTAAAGTGTTTTTTTAGGGTTTTTTAGCGATTTCTACCTCTGATAAGACTACAGTTGTACGACTGTAACTACAGTCGCATGACTGTAGTGTCCGTTCAGGAGCAGAAACCCCTAAAAAATCCCTAAAATCCAAAAATTCATAAAATCCAAAAAAAAAAAATTTTCATAAAAATCAGAAAATTTCAGAAAAATCAAAAATCTTGAAAAATCAAAAAATCATCAAAAATGAATTTTGGATATGCATTCACGACCTTAGATTTATTTTTCAGTAAAATTGCATTTAGAACAATTCCACGACGGAGACCCGGTTCTCCCGAAAACCGACCCACTTTGCATGCTAAATTAAAATAAACCGGAAAACTATTTTCAAAAACGATTTTCTCACAAAAACCAAAAATACAGGGACGTTTCAAAATGGTTTTCCAGGTCTAACCAGGCCGGCAGACCGGGCCGACCCAGTTACCCCCAAATTGCATGACCCCAAATATCTAATTACCCAATTCTGTCTGTTTGAGTCCTAATTATGGTGTGCCGTATAAATTGTGTTAACCTCTGTTTTGCAGCTTTTATTTTATTTTAATTTTCTTTTTATTTGTATTTAATAGAATTAATCGTGTATTTAGGCGGTTGTAATTTTTAGATTCTCGTGTATTCTAGGCGGTCGTATCAGTGAGGCGAGAGTTTTATTTTTCCTTCGATTGGGTTGTAAGCTCTTAAATATTTATTCTTTTACTCTTTTATGTTGTATTATTATTCCGTATGCGCGCTGCGTGTATTATTTAATAAAAATTGATCTTTAGCAATTTAAAGTGTCGTAAATAGAACATTGGCAATAATATTTAAATTAGACACGAAATAAGGGACTTGTCCGAACCTAGATCTCTGAAAAGTGTGGCAGTTCCCGCTTTGGTTCAGCTACACTGTAATTTCCCGTTTGAGCTGAGCCGGGTGGCGACTCCTATACTTTTCATCGAGATTTAGGTCTCGATTCTTTTTCGAAACAAACAGCTTTTCCAAAAAACGAATTTTCAAATCAAAAACCCCACGCGAGGAAGGGTCCCGCCCGAAATCGAGGCGCCCCTTCCGAAAGGGAGTCCCGCGTCCCGTCGAAAACGCGTCGTCCGCTCACATTTAGTCATAAATCTTCAAAATCAATGCATGCCTAATTTGTCACGACTTACAGAATCTTTGTCAGCCAAATCAAGTACATATCGTATATGTCTAAGAGTATGTGTTGGCACAACAGTAGAATCCTTAGGTGTGCTCCATCTGTAATTAATTTGGAGATATTAATTTACGTAGTAAACATGTTGTAATTTCAATGAGTTGTCTATATATATATATATATATATATATATATATATATATATAGTGAAAAAAATGGATATATTAATACATATATATCATAAGTGTTATGTATACGTACCGCCGACCAAGTGGTAAACCAGGCGTGATAACTCCACTCCGTAGGTTCGGGGATATATCTCTCAATCTGTCATATGCCCAAACCTGCAACAAAATTAAAGCCCCACCAATTTGTGCAGTGTTGTGTCGGGCGGCTTTACACAGCTCTCTATACAGATATGCTAAACACCCGCTACCCCAACTATACTGACCAATTGTTGCAATATTCTCCAACAAAGGTAGAAACAAAAGGTTGACATAACCTGATGTTTTTGTGCTAAACAATATGCTCGATAACAGTTGCAACAAGTATGCACGGATGTACCGTGCAATGTCTTCTTCATTGTCATTAGCCGGCATAGCAGGAAAAGTAGCATTTAACCAACTCAATTGCAGCATATTTTTTTTAAGGCATTTCTAGGAGGACGAACGCCTAATAGTCGTTCACACTCATCTACCTATTTTGCAGGAAGTGGGCAAATCAATGGATTACCATCTATTGGCAGTCCAGTTTGTACAGCAACATCCTACAGTGTAATTGTTGCCTCACCTTCGGGAAGATGAAAAGTATGAGTCTCCGGTCTCCATCTCTCAACTAGAGCCGTAATGAGATGGTGGTCCAACTGAAAGAAACCCAGCCGTGCAACTCCATAGAAACCAGTCTGTCTTAAGACTTGTTCTAGTCGATCATCAATTTCTTCCTCACGTAGGATCGTACCGTCCCTCTTGCAAGTAAGGGTTGTCTCCTCATCCTAATATTTTGACGAAAAATTATATTAATTAATAACATAGTAACAAATATAACAAAAAAATATACACTCAAATGAACTTAATATATTTTTTAATATATTAAAGAGGACAATGTTTTTAGAAGTAAAAATTTTGGAAAAATTTATAAAATAATGCAACTTATGATCATAAGTAACATTAATTTAATTCATCACACAATATTTAATTAATAGTTCAATTATGTAAATAGAAAGTGATATATTTGCACCTCATTGAACCATATTGCCTCCGATCTATGTGCTCTCTGTGAATGTAAAACGCTAGGGTCAATCGGCCCAGGCTCAATGTATGCTCGCTGTGGTGGTGGATTACCTGACATACCTAACAACACAAACATTTGATGTCAATATAATAAAATGATGCACATTAAGAATTCAACATACTAATAAGGTTTACCAATTGAGTGTATTACTATTAAATCAATATAGTCACAAAACACACATTATCATAGTAGTTTGCATTCCAAATAACATATTAGAATCCATTACAATTAGTCATTATAATTACAACATATTTAACTACGCCCACATGTCCTAGTGTTATGACCGGGTAAGCCACATTTACTACAAAAACTGGTGGTGTTAGCACCGGCAACTTTCCAATCCATCTCATTCCGAATCCGTGTTGTTTTTGGTCGACCCTTCTTTCTCATCAAACTCGGATTTGGTACAAGTGATGGTCCATCGATTGTTGGCCAGTAGTTACGTTCTCCAAGTGGGGTAAACGCTGTCGACCAACACTTCAAGTTGTTTTCTAATTTATAAATTGGATGAATAAATTGTCTATGGTCAATGCCATATGCCAAACACCCAGCAATGGCATGGGAGCATGGTATTCGCAGTTGTTGAAACTTTCAACAACTACAAGTCATTTCTTTCAGATTGACCACTTGCTTGTGTCCTCCCTTCCTTGCTGAATTCCAACGGGCAGTTTTAATCTCAAAAACACCATTCCTCGTATCAAACCTTTGTACTACATGTCCAGATGCCTTTTCAAACCTTGCCCTCAATAGGTCTATTGCAAATGTAGTATATGAGAATCCCTTTTGCTTTTCGGCTGCGATTTCACGTCTGTGTTTTTCGAAACGATCGACCAATTTAAAAAAAAAGGCTTTCCATCATTGTTGTTATTGGCAATCCCCGAATATCTTTTAGCAGCCATCCGTTTACTGATTCTGCAATGTTAGTTGTCATACTACCCCATCTACAACCACCATCGAAAGCGAGAGCCTATTTCTCCTTTGGCAGCCGATTCAACCATTGAAAGGTATCAGGTTCTTTCTCCTCAAGCAACCTCGTCATCCGATTAAACTTCCGAGGTTGATGTTGATATGCTAAAAAAACATGAAAACATATTTGAAAGCATAATGAGTTAAACAATTGTATAACTTGATCCTTATGGCTTAGGTTTACGGTAATTGAAAAAGCAATACTCTTAAATACCTGCATTGATGATAAAGTTTTTAACTTCTTCATTTTTGAATTGCTTATTGTAGTTGCTTGCTAGATGGCGAATACAGAATCGATGAGGTGCCATATTCCATTTATCAGACTCTATGGCTCTTAAGATTCCAGCATGCCTATCAGATACGACACAAACATCGGGCATGTCTGGGCAAACAAAATCTCGTACACAACGCAAGAAGAATTCCCAATTTGCCATATTTTCAACTTCAGCTATGCCAAATGCTATTGGAAATATGTTTCGGTCGCCATCAAGCGCTGATGCTACTAGTATTACACCTTTATACTTTCCAGTTAGAAAAGTGGCATCAACGTACAAGACTGGCATACAATGTTTGAAACCATCAATGCATGGTTTCAGAATCAATATAAGACGCTCAAAACGTTTAACTCCTGGCACAAATCAACCATTGACAAAGTGATTAGACTCACTAATATGGTAGATTGAGACGGGGTTCATTTCGGTTACAGCATAAAGCCAAGGGCGAAGATGGTTATATGACTCATCAAAACTTCCATTTATCTTCTCAATCGCTTTATTTTTTTGCCAACCATGCCTTCTTGTAAGAGATTTTTATCTTCTATCTTTCATCAAAGTTTGCAACAATGACCTTGACCTTTAGTGAGGGATCCCCCCTAATCATAGCCTCCACTATGGGAAACATATAGGCCGTGTCAAGATTTCGGTTGTCTTGAGACTTTTTCAGCCCATGACAAGTATGTTCACCGACATACTTTGTGATCTCCCACAGATGAGACTTTTTCTTCAGCGTCGCACGTAACCTCCATGGACATCCCTCATCATAATAATGACATACCAATGTGATAGTATTCATCCTTGTCTCCCTACTCCGAAACTCTTTTTGTATTCTCATAGAGTATTCTTTAGCTGCAGTTTTAACTGCTTCTCTTGAATAAAATAACATCCCCTTTGAGAGTTCCATTGACGAATCCCATCGTATAGCATTCCTGTTTTCATCAATATCATGGACTGTCATAGCTGATGCATCAAATTGGGTAAGCTGGGGAATATTTGGGAAAAATGTAGGAGTAAAATTATTGTATAATGCAGTGTCATCAACATTTGAAGAAGAAGCCCTATAATTCCCTTCAACCTCATCCTCATTGTGCAACCCATCATGATCATTATCAGCATCAGCATAATCCTCAGATTCACTATCATCACCATCAACATCATCCTCTTCATCATCATCAGATTCGCTATCACCATCACCACCACCACCACCACCACCTCCATTAAAACCAATAGGTTCATAATCATCGCTATCATCATCATCATCATCACAACCATAACCACCAAGTCCACCACTACCACAAAAATCATAATCAACAACTTGAGAATTAGAAGGTCCAGCTATATCCCTCGTGTGTGTAGAAGGTGTATTAAGATTGCATTCGACGTATAATTCAATACAGAACAAGGTATGACCTAAACTGCTGACTATCCCCAACATCATATTCAAATCATCATCGTCACATAGATCAAAACACTTATACACTAACTGTACTCCATTCATTGCAATTGGGTTTCGAAATTACACCCTAATCAAATCTTCGGTCGCTGGTATATTCATAACAGTCCTAATCTTATCAAACAATGAACTTAGATTGAATAAACCATTCATTGATATTACTTTGCAATATCCATCCTCATAATCAACTCCAAATTGATTCCTTATGATTTGACCACCCCAATGAATATATATTGGTAATAAAGTCGACATTATTCTATCATATAATTAAAAAGCATTCATTAGGGCATCTCCAACCCACCACCAAAATCCAATTTCTTTTTTTTGTTTTTTTTTTTATTTTAGTTTGTTTTCCATTTTTTCTTTCAATGTTTTTTTTTTTTCAAAATGTCTATTTTTTACGGTATTTCGCTTATGTGTTTTTGTTATGATTTTCAGACCCGGACTGGTCATCGAACCGGTCAAGGGATGGATTCATGGATTTCAGATTAAACTGTAATAAACCTAAATCGAACCGGATTTTATAAATATATTAATATATATTTTTTATATTTATAATATATGAAACTTTGAACATTTTTATTATAATTCTTAAAATTAAGCATTTCAAACACAATATATAAAATTAAAATTAAGCATTTTAAAATTATAATTCTTATAATATAATTCTTATAATGCAGTATAATTCTTAAAATTAAGCATTTTTATTATAATTCTTAAAATTAAGCATTTCAAACACAATATACTAAATTAAAAAGCTCAATTTATGAAATATAGGTTTTGTACTTACAATTAAATTTCAATTTTATTCAAAATATTTTAAAAATACAAAATATATTTTATTTTAATTAAATGCACCTCAAAATAATAACTTAAATTTTACATTTGAAAAAAAGATTTAAAAACAAGTTTGGTCGAATCGGATCCAAACTGACTGGCCTGACCTCTGGTTTCGGTCGAACCCGGTCCGACCGGCCGGTCCTGTTCGGTTTTCACAAATATGGTTTTTATTAATTTGTGTGTTTTTTTTTTTAAAAAAAAAAAATTTGTGTGTTTGATTTAATTTATATGTGTATTTGTGATCTTCGTTTATTTTAATAATTTTGCTTAAATTCTTAAAATTTTTTAAATTAATATTGATAAAATATCAAAACTAAATTAAAATGCTGAAAATTAAAAAAAATATTAATACATATACAACTTGGAACTATCATAAAATTTGTTATATCCTATTTTTGAATCATTAAGTGTTATTTTTGCATTTCAATTATGTTTTTTGTGTTATTTTAACTGTATTGCTTATAATATACTGCTTTGTATTGTGTTTTTTTTATTCACTTTTATCGTGTTTTTAGTGTAAACGTTTTTGTGATTTGAAATAATGTCTATGTATTATTGTAATATTATCGTATTTATTTGTTATTCGGTTTAATTAAATTATTGTACTTATATAGATTTTTATGGTGTGGTTGTACTTCGGTTTAATTAATATATATTATCTATTATGTATTAATGTGTTAATTTTAACTTTATCCTATACGATTTTATTTTATAAAATTATTTCTTTATTAAAACATTATTATGTAATTAAAATTTTTTATATATTATTAACACTAAAATGTTTTGAATTAGGCTTTATTAAAAACAATGAATAATATAATTGTATGTAAAAAGTAATATAATAGTAATAAAAATGTTTGTGGAAATGAATAAATTAAAAATATTTTAATTTGGAGTGGAAATTTAGACTGAATAGCTGGAGATGGTCTTATATACTAACTTCACAAAATCAATCTAATAAAAATTTCTAAACAAATATTATATACATATTCCATTTTTGCATACATCATATATATATTATTACACAAATTTAAATAAATTCACAACATAATTTGAATAAAATACACAAAATACAAAATTTCATAAATTTTTTATATTTACCTTTCTTGGGTTTAATACTTCACAATAGCTGCTATTCGATGATTGTAGTGCTAAGATTTTCGTTTCCAATTTGCTTGTGCTACTCCTCTATAAAAATTACAAAAAAATTAATAAATTAGTACAATTAAACATATATAAATATAAAATAATAAATATAGTAAAATCTAACATCAATTTATAATTCGTAAAATCTAATATAAATTTAACGAACATTATATACATATTCTATTTTTGCATACATCACATATATGTTATTACACAAATTTAAAGAACTTCATAACATAATTTTTAAAAAATATACAAAATATATAATTTCATAAAATTTAAAATTTATCTTTCTTGGGTTAAATACTTCACAATAACTGTTATTTGATGGTTGTATTACTAGTATTTTTGTTCGTAAATTGATGATACTAATACTACAAAAAAAATTACAAAAATATTACAAAATTAATTAAATATATATATAATAAAATTATAATTACAAATAACTTACTAAAAATTAATTAAATTGATAATTTGAAAGAGACAGAAAAATTACTTGAAAAAGATAGAAGTATGAACAAATTTAACTTTCAAAATTTTAAAGATCTGAGGAATGAAATTTTTTTGGAATAAAGAAGGAGGAGAAGGTGAAGAAATGCTGAAGAGAAATGGTGAATAAGGGAAAGGAAGATGCTGGTGAATAAGGGAAAGGAGGAGGGTGGTAATGGATTAAAATTTTTCAACCAACGGAGTAAATGAGTGAGAGAAGAAAGCAGTGTACCGAGTAAAATATCAAATATCATCGGACGGCTGGGATTCAATTTTCTAACTGATCGGATGGGTGGGATTGAGTGGGTTAAGTCCGCTTTTAAAAATCGCGGACATTAAATGTCATCGGACGGCTAGGAGTCAATTTTCTCACTGATCGGGTGGATGGGGTTGCGTGGGTAAAGTCCGCTTTTGGGATTTGCGGACAGAAAAGTCCGCCTTCGGAACTTGCGTACCTCTGTCTGGTCAAATCTATCAGCTTTTACGGACAACTGTGTCCGCTTTTAGGGAAAGCGGACGCCATAAGTGTCCGCTTTTGAAGAAAGCGGATTTTTCAGTCCACAAATCCGCTTCCCAGCTAGGCGGACTCATGCTGACACCTTTATTGAGTCAGCTTTCTCTGTTTGCGGACTCTTAAGTCCGTGATTTGTAATTGCGGATACTTTTGTCCGCTATTTTAATTTGCGGATACACATTAAAATATGTTGACTTATTGTATCCGCTTGTAGTAATGGCGGACTTTTTAGTCCGCTTTTTGTATTGGCGGATCTTCTTGGATCCATGGCTTTGACTAGCGGACTTGGCCCACCAGAAAAATTGTTGATGTCCGCCAATTGTATATGCGGACTATGACAAAAACACCACAAATTTGGAATTAGTTCAGTTTCTACCCTATATTGGGTATTAGTTTGTAAGAGTGCTACAATTTTATCTTTAATCCCCAAATATGTTACCACATGCCACAGGAAGAGTTTATGAAATATTGACACCACTGTTGCATCAACCAAATCGAACTAATAATTGCAAACCAGAGATGAAGTTCAAAATTAGGTGAAAAGCAAAAAGTTGAAGGATCAGACACAATCAAAGTCAAAATAAAAGATTGATGTTATCTCCTAGCAAGAATCAAATTACAGATTATGATTTAAGAGAGAAGAAGCAAAAATTACTAGTATGCTCAGCATAGGCACCATCTTCAATATGTGCAAATGATAAAAAAAGTTAAAAAGTCTGAGAAGTTCTAAAAAATGACCTCACACCTAACTTTAGTGAACAAGAGTCGTGAAAAGGATCACAAAAATACTCAACTAAACCAAAGAAAGAGAGAGACAAAGACTGCAGCAGGCACGTCAATTTTAAACAGCCACTAACCAATCCATTACTAGTCATAAAAAGTTGAAAAACATAAACCATATTTTATCACTCACTTGCTAGTTTTTTTTTTTCTTTTTTTAACAAGGGAAGGCTAGAGTCCAAAAAAAAAAACACACACAGACAAAAAAGCAAAACGAAAACTAGGATCGAATCACTCGGTGGAAAAAGCACGAAGATCATCGAAAAGAATTCCCTGGAAGCCCGCAGGAGGCACCTCACACCCGTGAAAACCAAGAGAACAAGAACCTACAAAATTGGCAATCCAATCAGCTGCACAGTTACCATCTATAATCCAAGAATAGGGGTGGAAAAAATTATCGGCTACAGAAAGGAATCCCAAGGCAACGTTGGAATCCAATTCAAACACAACTCTCTTCAAGCCCCTAGTCCAAGCAATGTGGAGCCCAAAATAAAGACCCAAAGCTCAGTAAGCAACGAAGTACAGTTCCCGAGATTGGCAAGAAAACCATATAACCATCGACCATTTTCACCGCGGAAGACACCACCTGCCGAAGCCGGAACTGGATTGCCTTTACATGCCCCATTCGTGTTGACGTTAACCCATCCATGCATAGGATACTCCCAACAAACATTAATATTTCTAGGATTAATACCATGAGTGCGAAACCGGAGCTTAGCGGCAGAGAAAATGTCCTGCGCCTCAGTTTTCAAAAAAACAACACAATTACCAACTGGCCCTTTATCTTCGAAAATCTTGCGATTTCTCCACCACCAAATCCACCAAATGGTTGTGATGAAAAGAATAGGCCAATTGACACTCTCCCAATCCAATTGCAAATTAATATTAGCAAGAAGCCAATCATAAAGGCTGCTGCTGTAAAACTGATGTCTATAATGCAGGGAAATTAAATTATTCCAAATTTGCTTAGGCTGTGTTTGGAGCTGCTTTCTGCAGCCCTGAAAGCTGCTTTTGGGACTGTGAAAAGCAATCTCAAATGTACAATTGGTAAAAGTCAAATTTTATTCAGGAAAACACTGTAAAAACATTTAAAACTAATTTTAAAGAAAGAAATGAAACCTAGCCGTGGGGAAAAACACTTTCACTAACAACAATCCCAAACTGGTCCTTAGCTTGTCAACAATCACGCAGCAAATGGAGAACCGTTTCATCATTATTACAAGAATGACATCGAGTAGAGGTCGCTAGGTGGCGCTTAAATCGGACTGAGTTACAGAGAATGCTTTCATGTAAAACAAGCCATAGAAAGACTCGATAAGGCTCTGGAACATTTGTAGCCCAAAAAAGCTTCCAATTAAAACCATAAGCAGCTGAAGCCCGTCCCGTGGGGATCCCCGTTAAAATCTTCATTTAATTATTCATTGTATATATAATTGAATTTTATAATAAAAAAAAAATTAAAATTAATGATTTCATTTACATCCCTATTTTTATTTGAGAATTGAGATGTAATAACTTGAAAGGGTTTTATGTTTTTTTTTTTTTTAATGTACTTTTTTTACTTATTTTTATACAAATTGAATTTTAATTAATTAGTTTTTTTAAAGAAATGTCTTAACAGGAATGGAAATTAAGATTGTCCCCGTTTAGTAACAGGGACAGAAGATCCCCGCCTAGCCGAGGAAGGGGGATGGGATTGCCAATCCTCGTCCCGTCCTGCCCCATCTCGCCCCGCCCTATTTACATCCCTAAGAAGAGAGCAGTGGATAAGCGCTGGAAAGAGGGAAGGATGTGAATGAGAGGAGCTTATTTATTTTAAGTTTTTATATTACAACACTATACTCCTTTCCTTTTAAGTTTTACTCTAGTATTTTTTTTTTATCTTAAAAAAATGATATTCTTTTTACACGTTTGTTTCCTTCCCATTAAGCCTCATTCTATTTTTTTTCCTTTTTTCTCTTCTCTTTTATAATTTTAATATAATTTTGCATTTATCTGTTAATTCGTTCATTTTTTTCCGTCATACCACTTTACATAGTTTTTTTTTTTCATTTTTTTTTCCTCGAATGATGTATATATTTTTTCCTTTATTTTTTAATGGTATAATAATGATACCTTATGATATCTTCATGATATTGTTTTGTTATCTGTATCAACCTTCATGATACCATTATGATACCTTATAATACTTTATCATACTGTTTGTTATTTATATCATTGTTATGCTTTCATGATATCTTGTGATACTTTCATAGTATTGTTTTGTTGTTTATACCATTGTTATACTTTCATGATACTATTATGATACCTTCATGATACTGTTTTGTTGTTTATACCACTGTTTTACCATTATAATACCTTCATAATACTATTTTGTTGTTTATACCATTTTTATACTCTCATGATACCATTGTGATACCTTTATGATATATTTTGTTGTTTATACCATTGTTATACCTTTATGATAACATTATTATACCTTCATTTTTAACTTGAAATGGCTAAATTACTGTCTTATCTATGTGATTGATTTATACATCATCTCACAAAAGTCAATAATGAACTCAAAATGTTTGCAGAATACAATAGATATTGATTCAATATCCTTTTGTCGAAGTGTTGGCCTGTATTTTTTGTTTTCTAGTTGTTATACATTCATGATACACCATTATTAGGCATTCATAATACCATTGTCATACCATTAAAAAAAAAGAGAAAAAAATAGTTGCGTATAAATTTCATTTCGAAGAGAAAAAAACGAAAAAATACTTTGTAAAATGTAGCATGATGAAAAAATTAACGAAATAAGATATCAATGTAAAATTAGATTAAAATTATAAAAGAGGAGAGAGAAAATAAGAAATGGGATGAAGCTCATAGGAGAGGAAAGAAGCATAATGGTACGGCTAAAAGGTGTATAGTATTTTTATTTATATATATTAAGTTACAAATAAAACCAAAAAGATATAAAAGTGTAATAACAAAATATTAGAAATAGAGAAAAAATATTAGAGGTGAAAGGAGAAAAAAAAAGTTGGAAGTGGTATAATAATATTGTATAATTCCCTAATTTTATTTTGCAATCTATTTTTCCATAATTCTATGGGTTGACATGAGAAAATAATGTGATTCAAATTTTTAAGGTAAAATGCATTTTAAGGCCTTTGAACTGTTGATAGATTTCGCATTTGCCTCATAATCAATTTTTTCAATACACTAAATAAATATTTTTTTTTCTAATTTGAGAATATTCGCCTTGCACATAACACCTTTGCCTCACGCAGCTACCGTCTACGTTAATTAATGTCTAATACGATTTTTTTGAGAATATGCAAAACTGAATCGATAGTGATATATGTAAATAGAAAATATGATTTAAATTCCTTCAATAAATCCCAAAGTCTTCTACGTCACACGCGAATTAACAGAAATTGCAACTCACCCGAGATGAAAAATTTTAATTTTATGATAAATATTATCACAACAAAAATATCATGCAAATAATGTATTTAAAAAATTTAAAAAGAGAATCAATTGCAAAATCCATAAAAGTTCAAGGAGCCTGTTTTTAAAGATAACCAGAATGTGCTCAAAATACCATCACCTGAAGTAACTTAAAACTGTCATATATTGTTGAAAGTTAAATTTATATAACAAATTATTATATTTGAAAGAGAACCATGAAATATAATTAACCCCAAAACACTTGTGGAGGTACCATGTCCGCAAATTCTGCTATATGAACAACTTTCTTTACTAGTAATAAAAAATTTCTGCCTTTTTCACCTGCCTCGACGATCCTTGCAATAGGGTAAAGCCCTTGAGAACATTTTTCAATGTGAAAATTATAATTTGAAAGGGTATTGATGCAGTTAGCATTATATTTTTAACAAAAGAAAAAAAGTACACAAGCATCTTTCTTGGGAGAGAGAAGCTCCAAAAATAATCCAGTTTCCCAACCTCAGTTCCAGCGGAGGGACAGATATGGCTGACCGTGTTAAATTCCGTTGCAAAATGCACTCTCCTTTAACTTTTTTTAATCTGTTGTTTTGAGATCTTATACTCTTTATCTTTCGAGTTGAGCCCTCAAAAATTTTTATTTTTGATTTATTGAGTACCTACAAGAGGACTTAATTAGATCAAAAATAATAAAATATAATGGCTCAAGTAAAAAAAAAAAAAAATATATATATATATATATAAGCACTCGATTAACAAAACACAAAGTTCAAGGGCCTAATAATGCGTTTTGCCAAATATATATATGATATATAAATCTCACCAGGAACGAAAGAAGACAAGTTAGTCCTTGTGGATTGAATCTTCCAATTCGACATCTATGCCTATGCGATTTCTGATAGAAGCAGCAGCATCAGGAGACAATTTGAATTTACTCTGCAACTCCTTAAATCTCTCAATATCAAAACTCTGCTTCTTGAACAATTGCCTTTGCCTGGATAAAAAGAGTCTCTTCATCAAGTCTTGGTAAGTTGGATCTCTTGAAGTCAACAAGAAGTATGCATAGCCTATTATTAGGCCTGTGGTTGTCCCAAAAAATGCAATCGGTTCCATTACATCCCATGAAAATTCCCAGAACGTTAGTCGAAAGAATAGTCCTATCTGCACTATAAAAAACCCAAGCCCTGACCAAAGGAGCCGCTGAACCTGCCGATGCGCCAGTATGTCAATTTCTTCCTTCCTCTTCAGCAGATTTTTTAGCTCAACCCTCATAGGGTCGTCTTCTGGAGTAAGTGCGAGAGGCATCGCTCTTTTAACCAGTTCTACCACCTTACAGTATGAGAAATGTAGAAACACTAATTAAATGAGCATTGAAGAAGGACATCCATATAACAAATCCTAAAAAGAACCATATATAATTTTATTATGAGGACATCCTAAGAAGTAGGTGCGACAGCTAACAATTTCAATCAAAGGCTCAAACAATAGATACGCAAAATTGAAAGCAGCAAGTGCAAATGCACTATTCACAAAAAGATGACAATTACTGTTGAAAGCAAACACACCTCTGATTAATTGGTTCTTAAACTTTTGTGCACGCATGATGTTCATGATCTAACCATTGTTTTCATGACTAATCATGTTCAACATAAAAAACAGTGACACAAGTAACAGTTCCACAAAATGAACCAAAACCCACCAGAAGCAAGCAGCCTATGACAAATAAGCAAATAACAAGAGGCAGAGGAGAAAAAGAATTATACATAACTATCTTAATTAACTTTAGAGAAGCTTCTGCTTGAAGAAAGAGAGAAGTATGGTACTGCTCATGCAGACAAAATCTCCAAGTTATGAAACAGATGAATATCCTACAAGTTAAAAAAGATAGCTACTAGAGTAGAACAAGTCAAAACTAACATCTGTCCCAACATGTGCTAGGTTTCAGCAGGAAGTTAGTCTAGTCTGATGGTTTCTAATGATGTTTCTTGAACTACCTTATAGCAGAAAACAAAATAAATATCATCTCCAATATCCAAAATAAAAACTCAGAGGTATAGAATCTTCAGTTCTGTTAGAGGGAAACAATTCTTTGAATATTACTGCTCAGGTTCTGCCCATATTTGGAGAAAAGCTCTACATTCATAACCGTACACTGGGGAAAAGTGAAAACCTACATCCTTGTAAAAAGAAAACTTCACCGACAGTATGCTTCCTACATACATCGTAAAGGACTCTACTATTTTCTGCAAATAACATGGAGCTCAGATAGACAAAACATGCTATATCAAGTCTCAAATCACGACAAACATTCCTGAGACTTGAATAAAGTTTGTTATGATTGTATTGGGATATAACTCTCACAAATAGCAATCAATTAGGACTTGTACTTCCTGAAGAACAAGAACCAATATAAACAGCACGCCAACTTCAATGATAGAACAAAATTTTCAGTAGCTGATGTAGGCTCAAAATTCTCTTTCCCCAAGAACCTTGAAATCATTCTCATAACGGTTGGTCCACAATGACCATTCATAATTCTCATGACTTCTTTCAAAACAAGGCAATATAAACAAGACCAAAGAGTAAAACATATATATATGTATATATATATATATATATGGTTGACCTTCTTGAGCCCAATTAAAGAAAAATTTAATCCTAAGTGAGTGACTTTACCAATATAGCTTGTGAATTTCATAAAACTTATGATTCTTGTATTCTAATTCTATAATGAACAAAAGCAAATGGATGGTCACAAGTGGGATACCCAACTAAAGAACATGATAGGTCCCCCCTATGTGACATCCCCAAACATCAAAAATAGGTGTCACATCCCCAAACATCAAAAATAGGTGTCCTCATAGGCTGTTCCACTGACCTAGTGCATTATGCTTAAAGTTCAACGACATATTAGACAACTAAAAGATAAAGAAACTAACCATGCTTTTCTTAACACGACAGATATACTTTATTGATATCTTAACTAGTGCAATCATAAGTTTGGAGCTGTTTAGTGTTTTAACTGTGTACAAAATTTGCAAGCCTGAGTATGATATATAAGAGGCAATATAGGAAAGCAGAAAACAATGAATTGACAAGTCTCGTGATTACAGCAATAAAGCAAAAACAAACGAAGGAAAAATGATGTCCCAAAGAGAACTGATAGAATCAAATGAAAATGAAAGGGTTAACAAAACGGAATATGCTTCATGGCCTATAAAAAGAGGAGAAACATTTGTCCCATCCTGAAAAACATAATAAAGTAATTGAAAAAGTACACATGCCATGGGAAAGGGAAAGGGGGAAAAACATAGAAGGCACCTTATCGGGATGGAGATAAACCTTATCCCGGAAGAGAAGAACAACACCAGACTCATCAAGGACACGAGCAAAAGCCATGGCTTCTTCTTGGGATCTAGCAACACCCATGCTTTTGCAAGCTTCAAGAAGATCAGAATAAGGTATTATCTCTTTCCCTTCCATCCCTAATTTCAATTTCAACCCTTCCACATTCACTAGCCTCATCAATCTCTTCACCTCTCCACACGTTATATTTTCAGTATCTCCTCCTTTTCCTCCTTCTCCTTCCTTTTTGCTGCTGCTATTAGAATCACCACCAGAAGAACATGAGGATGACGATATTAAGAAAACCTTGCTTAATAGTGTCGCAGCCGGCCGTACTCTCCCGATTGAACAAGGTTGAAAAATTGGGTTCCATCCCGTTCCCAAGCAGACCGGTGCAGCCTTCAGCGGCGGCGGAGTTGACCTCACTTTGAAAACTCCAGAAGACCATAATCTCCTCCACATTTTTTTTCCAGCTTATGATTTAGACTTGATTTCAGTTTATTTTTTGTCAATCAAAACCTGTTAAAAGCAATCAAAGATGACGTCTGATCGATTGAACAAAAACAGATCTGTGAACCTCCACATTACCTTTGACTTAGTGGATGTGAACTGAAGAATCCCAAAATTTCGATTTTATTGTTGTTTAGGTTAAGCTAAAATGGTGAATTAAAAAGGTAAAGATGTAAAGTTTTAGAATAGAAAATCAAAAGAAAGAGAGCATCTTTCTTAAAAAAAAAAACACCACGAGCGGAGGCCGCTAAGTGGGAAGTTAAATGGAAATGGTAAAAGAGAAGAAACGAGGAAATAGGCGAATGTCCGAAGGAGAGGCTGAGGCTACACCATTCTCCTACTCCCATAAATTAATCCTGCCCCCTCTTTTCAAAATTCGTATTTTTGAATGTTGGTCATTCATGTTAGAATTGAGATCATTCTTTCATAATTGCTTAGTACTTTTAATTATTTATACTAAAAAAAGCAACTTTTAATGCTACAAACTTTAATATTCCCTTCATCCCAAATTGAAAGAGTACGAATATGGGGAAAATTATACAATGGATCCGGTCCATGTGGATCTTCCCAATAAAAAATTGACACATAAGTGTTTTTTATTTTCCCAATGCTTATGCTGCTTACGTGTCGGTTTATTAGTGGAACGGTCCACATGGACCCGGTTCACTATAAAATTTCTCCTAATATAGATTAAGAAAAAAATAGTTAAGTTACTTAAAAGACAATTACCTTATTTAACCAACCAACGGGAATAGATAAATATTAGCAATAGACAATTTTCAATAAAATTTGTACTCGATAATTTCAAATTAATATAATGTAGTTTATTAATTTTTATGCACAAAAAATAAGGTATAACGGAAAAAGTAAAACATAACTATATTAATAAATAAAAAATTGTCTATAATCTGAGACTAACTAAAATGGCAAAGTGGTCTATTATTTTCAGATGAAGAGAGTATTGAATATTTTGTGTATTAACCGTAAAATATAAGAAAGATTCTCGCAATTAGAGAGGTGATGTCGAGGTAGAATATCCAAACAAGAAGTGATAGTAAATGATGACAACGAGAATATAAATGAATTAAATTATGTCGTGAAGATGGGAGGTAATAACTAAACTAGTTTAGTAAGAAGTGACTCTAATTCATATAGATGAGTTTTAAAAGAGAAAATTACATGGAAACTCAAACTTGAGAAATTTTAGAATACTTCAGGAGTATATACTCCCATAATTATAAAATATTATTTATATTTTTTTATTATACCCTAACATGGAAAGTAGCAACCCCTTTTGCTAATATATCTTACGGGAGTACCATATACCGGGAGTATTCTAAAATTTTTCCTCAAGCTTACTAATACTATTTACATTTTAGTGACTACTATTTACACTTTGTCAATTTTGTAATAAATTTCTTTAGATAGCCAATAAACTCCAATATTACTTTCTTTATTTCAGCTATGGGTAGTATTTAATGGTTTAAAATTTACTACCCCGTCTATATATATATATATAAAAGAAAAGTTAGAATACGCTTGACAGACAAAGTCATTCTTGCGTTAGCCCAATAAAATCATGTGACGTAATATATTTTACGATTTAGAGTTTTTATTTAAGGTATAAAGTTTATATTTTGAAGTCTAGAGTATATATTGTAGGCTAGTTATTATTATATGTTACATTAAATACAATATATCAATAAAAATCATTATGGCTAAAAAATATTAAGTGGGATAACATCACTTAAAACATTCCAATCCTTGTATATAGGGATTTTGGTTGGATTAACATTTAGGGGACGTTTAGTTTCTTCCGAACTGCTGTTGTTTGCTATTTTTGTTTCAAACAATAGATTCTAAGTGTTTGGTTACGACTATCAAACAATTGTTATTAGATGTTTCGGAGAAAAAAACAGTTGTTTACCAACAACAAACAACAAAAACTATTAGCAACAACAAACAGCAAACAACAACAGCAGAACCAAACAGGCCTTTATTCACAGTGTTGATATTTAAATAATAGGATTTACTTATTGATATTCTTGTAGATAATTTTATGATAGTTCCATTTATGTAAAAAACCTGTTTTCAAATCATGAGGCTTAGTAAGCTGGACATAGGTTAAAACTAACAATATTTATATGGTAATAAGCTAAACTATTAGAGTCTCCACTAAGGCTAGCCACTGTTCAATTCAGCTTAGAGAGCTTTTAGGATAGTGTATTAGATAATAGACTTCTTTTGTTAACATGAGAAACTACAGGTCCTAGTTTATAACGTTTTAAACCACATTTATCACTTTGTAAATAACCCAAACCCAAACCCTTATCTTTTTTCTTTCTTTATTGATGTCAGCTATAATTTATTTGATTCACTATATTTTCTTTAGCTTATTTTTATCAATCTATTACTAATCGCATTCTAGCTCTTATATTTGCAGTTCATTCAATGTAGAAATTGCTCTTCATCATACCCATCTATACATTAAATTTAATTTTGATCATAAATTCATGAACTCAGTTTTCTAATACGCCATTTGAGGTTTTCTGATAGGCCATTTGAGATTTGGTTATTAATTTTAATTTTAATCTTGATTATGAATTGATCAACTCAGTTTTCTGATAGACCATTCAGTTAACTTATTAATCTTAATTTTAATTTTTGAAGAGTGTAGGTTATTAATTAAACTCACAACCACCTACCTCATAAGTAGTTATGGTATTTCGGTAAATATTTTATGGAATTTATTTCAGATGAAATGAATTTTATGTTTGGTATGCGTGTAGAATTTATTTTATATTTGATATTTTCCCAAAATAAACTGTTTTTAGCATTGCATATATTTCACATTTTTCAATTAAATAAAAGCACAATATAAGTATATATGTTGAAATACCATAAGTTAACTTTATATTGAAACACATTATTCTTGGAACGGACACTTTTCGACGGCAGCATGTTGATCCCCTTATTGTTGGTGCTGGTTCTGGGTTGTCTGAGGTTATGAGCCAATCTTTGGTTACTCCAGTTTCCGGGGAAGAGGTTAAGGCAGCTCTTTGGAGCATTGGGAATGATAAAGCACCTGGCATTGATGGTTTCAGCAGTTTGTTCTTTAAGAAAAGTTGGCACATTATTGGCCCGGACATTGTAAAGGCTGTGGTGGATTTCTTTTGTTCAGGCAAGCTTCTGAAACAGGTAAACCATACTGCTTTGGTTATTATTCCTAAAACTGCTTCTCCGGTGGGTTTGGGTGATTATAAGCCTATTGCTTCTTGTTCTGTGCTTTACAAAGTTATTACTAAAATCATTGTTGGGCGTTTGACTGGTGTTTTGCCTCATATCATTAGTCTTAATCAATCGTCTTTTATTCCTGATCGCAATATTGTTGATAGTGTTTTGTTAGCTCATGAGTTAGTTTATAATTATCACAGACATAATCTGCCAGGAAAGCGTGCTTTGAAAATAGATATTCGAAAAGCCTATGACTCTCTTCATTGGGATTTTTTGGATGAAATGTTGCTTGGATTGGGTTTTCCTGCTAAGTTTATTAGTTGGGTTATGTGTTGTGTTAGAACTCCAATGTTTTCTCTTGCAATTAATGGTTCTTTGGAGGGGTATTTTCCGGGAAAGAGGAGTTCGGCAAGGGATCCCTATGTCCCCTCTTCTTTTTGTTTTGGGGATGGAGTATCTTTCTAGACTGTTTAAGGCTCGCATTTCTCCCTCTTTTCAGTTTCATGCGGGTTGTAAGGCTATGTGAATCAATCATCTTTGTTTTGCGGATGATCTTTTTGTTTTTTTGCAAAGGTTCGTTGTCTTCGGTTAGGGAAATTATTCATATTCTGGATGAGTTTGCTGTTATTTCTGGTCTCCATATTAACCCGCAAAAGAGTGTCATTTTCTTTAGTGGGGTTCATGATTCCAGTAAGCATGAGATTATTCAGTTGATAATTTTGAGGAGGGGTCTTTACTGGTTCGTTATTTGCCTCTTCTTTCTACTAGTCTTTCTAAGCATGATTGTGCTTCTTTGATTAGCCGTATTACTACAAGGATTGATTCTTGGGGAGTTCAAGCTTTATCCTATGCTGGGAGGTTACAGTTGATTTCCTTTGTGCTTTGTAGCCTTCATGTTTATTGGGCTTCTATTTTTCTTTTGCCTTCTAGTGTTGTGAAGGAAGTGGATAAGAAGTGTCGTTCTTTTCTCTAGTCAGGTTGTAATTCTTCTCATCATCGTGCTTTAGTTGCTTGGTCTATTGTGTGCAGGAAGAAGCAAGAAGGTGGTTTGGGGGTTCGGGAATTAGTCCCTTGGAATAAAGCAGCTGTGGAAAAACGTATTTGGGATCTTTTGCAGCAGAAGTGTACTCTTTGGGCTACTTGGATTGTTGCAACTAAGCTTAAACGACTTAGTTTTTTGGGGCATTAATAAGACTTTTGATGCTAGTTGGAGTTGGAGGGGTTTGGTTAAGATTCATGATGACTTTAAGCCTTGGTTTGATTATAAGCTTGTTAATGGTTTCTCTTTTTCCTTTTGGAATGATCCCAAGGTTAATGGCAAAAGTATTTCTGAGTTGTTTCCTGATATTGTGATTGCTGATACTGATATTCCCAAAAGAGCTGTTGCAGCTGATGTTTATCGAGGTGGTGAGTGGCATTTGCCGGATCCTATTGATGTTGTGACTGATCGGGCTTGGTCATGTATTCGGGCTTTGCCTGTTTCAGATTCTGCAGATGTTATTCGATGGAAAGCATTCCTCCACTGGTAAGTACTCTGTTACTAGTGCTTGGGAGGTTTTACGACAATCTTTTGCTACTGTTTCTTGGTGGCGTGTGGTGTGGGGTCATCATGGTGTTCCTAAGCATTGTTTTATGCTTTGGCTGGCTGTCCATAATCGACTTGCTGTGAAGGCTCGTCTTTTTCAATGGAATTTGCTGGCTGATCCTCTTTTTCAACGGAAAACTGTGAAGGTGTCGTTGTTTTGATATTCCTATTTGTTGGCGGCGAATTATCAATTGGTTCTCTAGGAGAGCCACGGGAAAATCTTGGCTTGCCACTCTTCGGAGATTATCTTTTGCTGCTTGTGTGTATGTCATTTGGATTGCTAGGAACTGCTGTATTTTTCAAAGTGTTCCAATTGAATTTACATTTAAATAGAGGATTTCTTATAGTGTGAAGATGAGATTACTGTATAGGAAAGGATAGGATAGACTGGAGTGTTTGGTCCTGATTGGACTTTGTTTTGGTAGTATTCTTTGAGTTTTGAGCAATAAAAGTTTATGTTCTGTTAAAAAAAATGTAAATATGAATAAAGCACTAAGAATAAAAAATTTGATATTGTATATGATGATTATAATGAATAACAAATTTGACTTTTGTTTCTTTCTTTCTTTTTTTCAATAAATAAGAATGATGTACAAAAAAATTGAAAATAATATTACTAGTGCACATATTTTGTTAATTGTTAGGTGATGGTTTTTGAAACTGTAACATCTCACTTGGGCATGAATTGTGGGCGGCTAGGAATGCAGCGAGTGCGAGTTATTTTAGGGTTAATCAGCCAAAAGTCAAAAATAAGAAATGAAATAGGTGAAAATTAACCCCTATGCAACGAATTAAATATATATCAAACTCTTTCAATAAATTATTAATATATCAATTGATTATATGGAAGGAAACTAATTAATATCATCATACAATTTACTATATTCAGGTGAACATATTAAAAAAGAAAAGTATAACCTATGAAATACAAAGAAATAAATATATAAAAATCAATTTAAAAAAGTAACATATAAGTGAATTTAATAATTAGAATCATGTATAAATTAATATAATATAGAATTTTTCTTATACAAAAATATTAGTAAAAAAAGCAATTGTATGATGTCTACTTTACAAAAGGCTATTCAAAAAGCTCTCTTACATGAAAAAATATTGCAAAATTTCAAATTAAGTTGACATTCAACTTCTAATTAATGGATGACAATACAATTCTAATTCATTACAGAGACCTAGGAAGAAAGACAATAAGTAAACATTCAATGAGTAAATAAATTAATACAACAATGAGAATTTATAACATTCAAATAATTCATGAATCAATCATATGTTTATGTGCAACCGACTCATAATAATCTATGAAAAAACTATCAATAAACTAATGATTTATAGATTCATAATGATGTATGCGTAAGAGTTCATTACATTCAATTAATCCACAAATCAACCTTGTGTTACTATGTAATCAACTCATAATATTCGAAGAAAAAACTGTCAATAAACTAATCAATATTGTAATATTAACTTTGAAAACTCAAATGGAATTAGGAAATATTAATGAAACACAAATTCAAAAATAATACTTTTTTTAAGATTTGGACTATAAATAAATGATGAGTAAATTGTGCAAATATTATGAGTCAATAACATGGAAACTAAAAAATTTGTTTGATTTAGGTTTAATCAAATTAATTATGATAAATTTTTTACCATAACTCAATTACATTGAATTATGAAAACTGAAATGACATATTAATAAAAAGTAATTAAATTAATTGATATTACAATAATTATTAGATATAGTTGATAAAATATTAATATATGATTGATATTTAATTAGATTTTTTCTAAATCTTTACTATTCTACTTAATTGTTTCTAAATCAATCCTTATATCCGTTCCATTGAGAAAAATAGAGAAAATTTTTATTCGTTCCCGCTCCAATACGTACATGGATCCCCATGAAAAATCCCCGATCTATTCTATTTTATTTTTTAAAATTAATATTGAATAGTTATACATTTAATTTACTACATAAAATATTTTTTTTAAAATAAAATAATTTAAATAAATTCGTGATTAATGGAGAATTCAAGATATTGTTTCCTATATAACAAAAAAATTCAATAAAAAATAAAATGTCCAATACAAATCCTGATTTGCATAAGATATATGGATATTAGCTAAATTATATTTTAAAACTAAATATTAGATGATTTTTCTTAAATAAAAAAAAATTGTTAGTTAATGAAAAATGTATTGTATAATATATAATTAAAGTTATGCATTTTTTTAATATTAATGGGTATGCCCACGGGCAACCCTAATGGTGATGGTACAAGGATTTCCATAAATTAGGGATATAAATTACAGTTCCCAATCTATCCCTGAGAATGGGGATAGTTTTTATCCCCGTTCCCAACCATATGTAAATGGGTTTTGGAGATTCTCCAACCCTGATGGGACAGGACCCAATAGTTACACATCTCATTGACAAGCCTAAATTGTGGGGTTTGAGGCCAGATTTATTGGATTTGATAAGGGAAAATTACCCCATTTTTCTATACATTTGTAATATTCTTTATTCTAGCATCTCATGATTTTTGTTTTTAGATTATAAGTAAATTTAATTTTTATTTAGCCCAATAGTAGACCTATCACAATTTTTTAAATATTATTATTGTTTTTTATATTTATTCATTTTTTATGTAATTAAAAACTTTATTATCTTTAAGAGGATTTACCTAATTCTTACAATTTTGATCCTATCTTATTTTAGTAGGTATAATTTTCTATTATAAAATAGCCATTAAATTCATATAAAGAAGCTATTGAGTTCAATTATTCTGTCTTCTTCCATTTTTGGTATTGAAGTTTTTCTTTTCATTTCAAGCAATCTAATGACGTCTCAAGTTCACTCTTCCCTTTTTTTTTTAATCTCTAATTCTATTCCAAGAAATTCAGTTTTGTTCAAGAGTTTTACACTAGTGAAGAAAAGAGGTTAATTGTTACTTTTTCTATCAAATTCTATTTTATCCATCTGCTTATTCTCTTGATTAGGTTTCTGATTTCATCAAACCATCATTTAATTTGAAGGTTAATAATTCCACTTTTCATATTCATCATTTTATGATTTCATTGATCACTTGCTTTCAGTATAGATATGGAAACAGAATCTCAATTCATCTCCTTTCACAACCTCAACTCACCTGTTTTTTTTTTTACTTACAACCTCTATGGTATGTATATTAGTTGTATATTTATTGTATGCATACTATGAGTAATTATATATATTTGTCATATATTTATCACTATTCAAAATATATTAGAAGTATATTCTGAATATATTGTAAATATCTTACGGATATATGATGAATATATTGCAAACATATATGTTCAATGATTTTATAATACTATTATTATCATTATAGATTCAGAACATATTATAAGTATATCATGAATATAATGTAAAAATGTTTGTGTAATATGCTAAATAGATTTATAAAATGTCATCACATGATGTTTTAATACATCATTTTAATTGCTTTTTATTTAGTATGCTAGAAAGGCTATTATTACTTAATTATTATTGTATTTTTTTTTTTTTTTGGCAGTTGTGTTTTATTAGAATTCTATCTTATTATACTGCAATTATCTAATGATTATATTTATTTTATATTTTGAAAATATTGAAAATGCTATTATTGTGCCACAATATTAGGAAGCATAATTTTCACATATTTGGATATTCTAAATATTATAATTATGAATGGGTTATTAGAGAGATTTTTTCTACCAAACACGTTAATAAACTAAATCTCCCATTTTATAATGGAAAAAGTTTATCCAATCACAATGCAATCCATTAAAAGTTAATTTGGGCATGAGCCAAGCATAAAACATCAATCCCAAGTCTAAGTCGAATCCAAGCCATCTAATAAAATAATTTTTAACTTTTTTAATTTTTCTTAATAATTAAACAAAAACAAATACAATATGACAAAAAAATATATAATTATATAGTACAACACATCAAAACTAAAATCACCTAAATAAATTTAGTAAAAAGAAGTTCATAATATATTTAGAAACTATTTGTATGAAGTATAAACTAAAATTAAAAATAAAATAAAATATATAAGTATATATCAGTAAGATCAGACTTGGATATTTATATAAATTTTAAACTCAATAGGCTAAACTTCGGATTTTTACTAGGTTTGGACACACCTAACATGTAAAGAAAAAATCCTACAAATAGTTAGAATTTAAGCCTTATTTAATTAAATATCAACCCTATATTAAATAATAATCAATGTTAATCCAAAATTATGTGTATGTCAACCACTCTATAAAGTATTTATTTAGATTCAATCTTAATTCTTCATAAAAAAAAATTGATTGTCTCAGGCTTTCCATATTGGCTAAAGGTATTTTTATGGTAAATTTAATACGCCAATTAATTGCAGCTATTAATATAAGATATAATTATCATATTGAAGGAGTTTTGGATTTCCACTCATCCTTGGATGTCTCCACCCATATCATCCCATTGTCATCTATCTCTATTTCTCTTATTCCATTCTTACCTATTCTTGTACCACCATAATCCTCAATGGAGCCATTCTCGTCTATCTCTTTCTCTTTAGAACTTATCCTATTTAAAATTTTTATTCATTATAGTTTTTGGATATATATGAAGATCAATTGATTCATGAATAGAATAAAAGAGAAGACAAGGTAATTTTGATCTTTTTTTTTTTTTTTGTCTAGTAAAATTTTTCAATCTCATTTTCCTATTGTTCATGGTGTCTTTCAATCCATAAAATCCTCTTTCTGATTTTTTTTTTTAATATCAAGGAATCATTTGAGAATATATTAAAAAAAGAAAAATGAAAAATGAAAACTAATGTAGACATTAACAAAAATGGATGATTTTGCCGCATGATTAGTAGCTTTCTTTCTATTTGTTGTTCTAAAAGTTAGATTTTTTTGTCAAACAGTTTTTAAACGAAAATTATTGAATTACTATTAGAATATTATAGGACTATTATTAGAATATCATTGGATTATTATTAGAATATTAATAGATTACTAATTTCATACTGTAAGAATTAATTTTTTTTTTATTAACCTAATTTGAGATCAACTTCTGTTGGATTATTATAGAAAATAATATGTTTATCAATTGATTATTGAGTATTTATTTAGAGGTTTTTTTTATTGATTAAATTTGAATTGATGACATTTTAATTGTAATTTTATTTTGTCTTTGCAGATATAGTTGAAAAAAAAAATTTTCAACATACTTAGAGAAGGAGAAAGAAAAAGAAATGAAGGATTGTTTGTAGATGTAAAACGTTTAGGTTAAGAGAATTTGTTAGATTGTGTATTTAATTGGTGGCAAATAAATATAATTAATTTCCTTTTCAAAATAAATTTCAGTTTCCATTTTATTAGATATATAATTGATTATTGTTTCCTTTTCAATTGTTTTTATAGTTTCCTTTTATGATCATTGTTGATATCTTGTTAAATTATAAGACTGATTTGATAAATATATAATTTAGGGGTGGCAACGGTGCAGGTGAGGGGGCGGAGGTGCATTCTCCACTCCGCCCCCAATGATTGCAGGGGCGGTTTCGGAAATTTCCCATTTAATATTTAGTAGATTTTTTTCACCCCCATCTCCGCCCTGCGCGGGTGCCTACGAGTATCGGTGAATCCCCACCCATATCCAACAAATAAAAAAAAATTAGTATTTCGTTATTTTAATAACCATTTTAACATTCAATATCCAAAATACAAATTCTACCACATCACAAATGTAGCTTAACATTAAATATTCAAATTACAAAATACATCCAATATTACAAAATATATACAAATTCATTAGAAAGCTGGGCTTTAATAGAAAGAAATGAAGAAAGATGGGCTTTAATCGTCCAAGCCCATCTCTCTTCCTTTCTTTCTTTCTTTCTCTTTGTATATATATATATATATATATATATATATATATATATACACGGGGATTCATACGGGAGCTGGGCGGGGATGTTACTACCGGCACCACGCTCATTTAAGATCGGGGATAAAATAACCCCCACCCCCATCTCCATGGGGGATAATATCGGTTATTTCCCGCACCCGCCAGTTCGGATCCCCACGATTTTCGGGTAATCCCCGCTCCATTGCCACCCCTAATATAATTCGTATATAAATTGTTCACTTCCACTTAATTTGCTTTGAATTTATGACATTATTTAATTCATCCACATGTAAAGTACAAATGCATGCCTGGCTTTTAGAGAGTGAGCCAAACAGGTACCCAATATCCAGCCCAATGTTGAATTTATGACATTTATTTAATTCATCGACATGTAAAGTATATATGCATGCCTTGCTTTTAGTGAGTGAGCCAAACGGGTACCCATTATCCAGCCTAATGAATAGATCGACTCTCAAATCTTGCATGTACAACAAGCATATTTGACTAAGGGGCATATTTGGAAAAGATTGGATTTTAGCTTCCACTGAATTTGATGGAATTTGACTCACTTATCACTAATTTTCATAAAACTATTGCTTGACTGTTACAGCTGAATTCTCCATTTTGACCAAACATTAAATCATGAAGTTTTTAAATGAATTCCGCATAATTTAGAAACAACCAAAGAGAACCTAAGTATTAATTAACAAAAAAGAAACCTAGTGGGAAAGAAACTCAAGTTGCAACGATTGAAGGGAAGTCATGAAAAAGTGACATCAACTTTGGAAACGATTTCATAGATGAATATGCCTGAGCTAGAGATACCCCTTTATCCCTAATTAAAAAAAAAAAAAAAAAACATTTCTTCATTGTGATTATGTGCTACACTACACCTGATCCCTATGCCTTCACTCAAGTTTTTTTTTTCATTGAAAGGAAACGATTTCATAGATGAATATCTCTTACAGAGGAAGAAAAGCTCCTACAAAGCCAATCAAGAGCAAAAGAATATGAGCTACTCTATTGCCACCTCTTTTGATGCAATTGAAAGAACAAGAAGAAAAGTTACAAGTAAGGGCAGTGATATCATCTAGAATTACTCTAATGCTAGCCGGTTTTACCACCTCTAAATCATTCAAGCAGTTAATAATTGTTAGACAATCTCCTTGGAATATAATCTTCGAAAATCTGTATTGAAGCCTAAGGAGAATACCATCACGAAGGGCAAGAGCTTCTAGCATTAAAGGGCAAGAGATCAATGTTGGGATATCTTCTAGCTCTACAAGCTAAAAAGGCACTCGTATGATTACAAACAATAATCCCAGTACCCATTTGATTCTTCAAACAAGTAGCCCCATCAACATTCCCACCCATAATTCGGTTTAGACCAAAAATGAAATGTTGAGTAGCTGAATAAGGCTCAAAGGAACCAGAAATTTGTGAGGGAACGAAATTCCCACAACTGGGCCATTCAAATGCCTGAATCAAAGCTTTCAAAGCAGAAGATAAAAAAAAAAAACCTCAAGATAAGCTCAAAGTGAAAACATGGAACACTTTGTTTGATTTAGGGGGTTAATAAAGTATAATAATGTATGGTAAATGAGATTTGTGGTATAATAATGGTTTATGAAATATCATATTGTGTTTGGATTTATAAGAAAGTATACATAGTTTAATAAATTAAAATTATATAAAAATTATAATTGTCACATATATAATTAAGAAAAAAGTAAAAAAAAAAAAAAAAAAAAAAACCCATGTGGTTTCCCAATTTAAAAAAAGGTGCCTAAGACTTAGTTTATTGCAAAACAAAAAGGAGCTATTTAGTTTATTGCAAAACAAAAAGGAGCTATTTCTTTTGTAAGTATTTCTGATTGCTCGATTCAAAGTTATTCAGTACTTGATTCGAGATTAATCAGACACTTTGTAGATAGCTTCTCTCCCAATTAAAGTTTTTTTGCATATACCAAAATTCAAACTCGAAATCTTAATCTTAAATGACTGAGACTCTCATCACTCAATCTAACTTTAATTGATAAGAGGATCGACCTATTTAACTGTAAGCAATTTGTGAAATTTTGACTACGACCGTTATTTTGATGACCTTAAAAAAAGATATTTATGTCAGAAAATATATTTATTTTTAAATTCAGAAGATATAAAAATATAATGATTATTCTCTCACCTAATCCACCTTCTTCTTCATCTCTTCCTTTATGAAATTATGCTGCCATGTAACTTTAATGAACTGAAGAAGAAAACAACAATGATTTCTAATTTAGCTAATAATTTCTTTCTTTAACAAAGCTATTCGTAATAATTCTAAAAAATATATCAGTATAAAACTTGAAAACAGCAATCAATTGAAAATGGCTCAATTCTGGAAAACAACAATTGATTTCACTAAAATGAAGAAAACCATGGTCTATGCTTTCATTGTTTAGTTAATATTCCATTACAAACAACGTTAACGAAAAAATCTCAGATTTTATCAATAATTTATCCTGAAAATTCCATTCTGCTACAAACAATAAAAATCATAATCTAAAATTCGAACCAAAGTTTTATTAAACATTCCATTCAAACCGCAAATTACAATAACCCTATGACTCCTACCAATTAAACCAAATACCCAATTTGTAGCAGAAATATCGATTAACACAGAGCTACCCTAACCCCAATTCGATGCCGCAAAAAATTCCAATTTTTATTGACACCAAGACGTCTGGGTTTATCATCATTCTGCCTTCCAAATCTTCTTTCTGCGTTCATCAGATCTTTACCTAAGTGCCACTGTATATCAGATTTACTTTTGTTGTTTGCCGCTCGAGATCAACTATAACCAGATATGTAGCAGATTCTTTCGCGCCACTGGAGCAGAAATTTGAATCGAAAAAGGAAAGAGAGCGACCTCAAATCAAGCAAAAAATCCCCCTTACTGCTGACTTTTCTAGTCTGTATCATCCATTTTCTTTTATTATTAATCTTCGAAACCACATATTTGATTTCGGAAAAAGGAGAATAAAGTTTCAATGTTACAAAAAAAAAAAAAAAAATGTTGTTGAAGAAAAGGGAATGATAAAGATTCGGAAAGAGGAAAGCTATAAAGTAGTGATGAGAAAGGAAAACGGATTAGTGAGGTAAGATTGCTGCAAATAGCCGAGACACGAAAAAGAAGAAATGGCGATTGAAGAGAAGATAGGATGCAGATAATGGAGGAAGGAGGACATTTGAATTAAATAAATATATTTATGTATTCTGGACTTTTCAAAATAAAAATAAATAAATAAATGGTTTTCAGACAAAAAAAAAATATTGTTTGTTATATTATCATTTTAACGGACCATTTTTTAAATGCTTTAAACTATATATTTTTTTTAAGACATGTTGTCGGAAAAACGTTCCAAATTGGAATATTAAAAATAAACTATGGATTTATCATAAACTACTTTACCTTTCATTTACATGTCAAAACAAACATAAACATTCTAACTTACCTTGATAACTCGTAATCAGCTACCAATTGAATGGCTTGCCAGCTAGTCAAAACTCTATAATTGAATTGAATTGAAATCTACATTTGCAAGCCATTTGTTAATTCAAGTAAATGATGGAAACTGAATTGAATGTTCAGATAGATCACTGATCGTGTCGTTTTGTTTTCGAAAGAGTTTTTGTCAGACCTCTTGCAATCTTCCAGAACCAAACCATATTCATCACTGCCAACATGGGAGGCACCGTAAGCAAGCTGTAAAAACCCAGGGGAAACACTTTCTTCACCTGAAACAACGAAATCAACGCGGTGGTGATGGATTTACATGCTTCAGTTTATGGAGAATTGTGAATACAGACTGCACTTGTACCATATCAATACAAACGCTTCCCCACTGTGTTTACTTCATTCATACAAGGACAAGAAATGGACTAAAAATAAATAATTGTTCGATTTTTCCCCATATCAATTAGCTCTATTTCCTAATCAGTGTTAATCCCTTATCATTTTATTTGAGAATCATAACAGTCTCTGACTTTCTGTAACATATTAGCTTTCATTCTTTCACTATAAAATTCCAAAGTAAAACCGAAATGCACCACTAACCTGATTGAAGTTTATGAATACGTGCACGAAAAAAATGATGAACAAAATAATCCTTGCAACCTGCACATTGATAACTCATTGTCACCATCATCAAGTTGGTACAGATAGTTGTAGTAGAACGAAGCATAAAATATTCTAAAATCAAACAGGAGGCTTCCACCAATGTGTAAAAATTAATACTTGTACCAAACTTGGAAACGTATCTTTTGTTAGTTCCCAATAAAGCCCCCAGCTAGCGTTAAATTACTAAGAAGTGAACCTAAATGTATAGTGCAGAAGAATGTACAATGCCTCACGAGGCTACCTTAATAAACAAACCCAAAAACAGTCACAAAATGTTAAACTACCTCAGCAGAGAAAATAAAAAGTTTCCAAGATACTGCAAGGACTGTTACCTCCCACAACACACGGCTACAAAGGAAAGTTGGGGCTATATTGTCAATATATATTTTTATTCCTATTCAGGTGTGGAGCCCGTAAGCAATTAACTATTGGGAATGAGGGTGGTAAGTCAAGTTTATGAAATATAACTCAAGCCAAAGAAAAATTGATAGAAACAATTAACAGAAAACAATAATGGAACGAGAGAAATGGGAGAATAGCTTCGATTAATCCAATAATGAGAAAACTAAACTGATTAAATGATCAATCTCCACAGGAAGTGAAACCTTCCCCCTCTGAAACCAGAGCATTGCAAAGAAAATGCAATAAACAATTATCACACATTCTCCCACTCACAAAACATACGGCCCTAGATAACAGAAACAACTCTCTCTCCCTAATAGCCAGCTCATCAATAGGCTACTAGTTTACAACTAATTTCTCTGCCCATAACTAACTGATGATGAATTCCCCTCTGTACCCCGCTGTCCTTGTTTCTTCTTCCGCACGTACACCCTTAATTCCTTAGGCCCAACTAGTCCTCAAACATTCTAAATAAAAATTTACCAAAGTCTAGATTACCTTAGACAAATCAAATGTGATTAAGACCACAATTGACAGTCAAGCAAAATTAAGGAACCAACTCTCTACCTTTTGTAGTTCACTCAATAAGAACTTTTGGTTTCTTTGAGACAAAAAAGAAAAACACAAATAGCAATAGAAGGAAAATCCCATTTGCTCCTTGTGTCATAGTTCTATAATGGCGAAATTAGGACCAAATAATTGAAATTCCTTTTTCTTTTCCACTTTCTTAAATTAAATTCAGAGAAAATTTAATTATTGGCCATTACTTTATTTCTCAACAATAACCAAATGATATTTTATCTTGGTGACAAGCAAATTAAAGAAAATCTTAGAATACTTCATAAATAACAATTTTCCCTTCCCTTGACATAGGAAGAAAAGAAAGAAAAATCAATTATACTTGTATCTTACCAAAAAAAAAAAAAAAAAAGAAAGAAAGAAAACCTTGATTCATTGATTTCTTAAGTCATCTACACCAATATATTGAAAACCAAGTGATTTCAAGTTACTTAAGATATTGCAGGCCAATGTACCAAGACAAACTACTATTTTCATCAAGCAACTATGTAATTATCCCCAACCCTTCTTTCACACACACACACAACTGCCAGATGAATGCTCCATGTTAAATATTCCAAATCAACAAAATAACTACAGTCAGTATGTAGACAGTACCAACCACCCCAGGAACAAAAGGACTCCATTGCAAACATACAAAGTGGAGCTTTTCTGACCAGAAACATCCAGGTACCTGAATATACATTTAACATAGTAAGTCCAAATGCACAACACTAGAACCAAAGTTATGATGATCTTGAAAAAGTACCACTGTAACTTTACCATCTTAAATTTATGAAAGGAGTGGTGCTCTCAGTGAAGAGAACCATTAGTATGTAAATCTGTGCTTGACCACTTAAGAGTGCAAGAATTATTGAATACATAGATAATCCATGATGCAGAACCTAGAAGAAATGAAAAAAAAAAAAAAAATTAATAAACCGCACATCAACTTAGCTCAATGGTTCACAAACTACTAGATACAATCAAAAACTTAATCCTTTGATGCTTGAGTTAAGACAATTTTCTCATACGGAAGTTGGAGTATTACCAAACGTCAAAATTCTGGTGCATATTTCAAGACATAGCAAAGAATAGATTAAGAAGTCTCAAATTAACATTAAGCATAGCATTCACCAAACATCACGCATGGCAACTGGTGCTTACATACTCCAATCCGCCCAAAGTAGGAAAATACCAAATTATCATTGCCATGTCTGACAGGAAATATCCAATGGAGAACTGTACAAAATTACAAGGGAAAGCAAAATGAGAAAAATCCTCAAATGTAACAAGCTGAGAAAAATATTGAAAGATTGTTAAACCAACCCAATTTCTGTACAATTACAAATCAACCAAACAAGTTGTACATTATGTATTTAACAAACCACAACACATAAAAAGGGGTCAAATGGATTTTTTTTAATGAAGCAGTAAAAGTAACATTAACTACCTGTAAAATATGTGACTCAGCTAAAATCAGCATTTTATCATCAACAAAGGAAGCTTCAAAGAGTTGTATCTCAGGCACTTACCCTTACAGCCAACCCAAAATCCTAATGAGAAGTATATATAAAATTTAATAGGGGCATTGGCATTCTAACGATAATTCCTCCACCTATAATATTAGAATAGCAATCCACAAAATATATATTGTCCAATTCTATATTACCTTTAGCTTCAATCAAGTTGAAGCTAAAGATAACACATTGAAAGACTCTGCTTATCTAAGAAAACTTTTAGTACATTAAGAATAACCTAGACAATTGGCACATTGTAATTAATGCATTTATTCTTGTCTCCATTTACACACAGCATGCGTATCTTTTTTTTTTTTTGCAGCTCCTAGTGACAAACATTTCAAACTCCCCCGGTAACTTTATATGCAAAGTATTGTGCAGCAAAAGAAAGCACATTTGTGATAGAGTAAGAGATGTAATCCGCAAAGTTATCAAAAACATTTAAACATTACTGTGGCAGATCCCATGTACAGCATACCTTTACAAAAATGTTAATTTTCGGTATAAACAAAGGGATAACAGCATATCATGAAGTTTAAGATCATTTTCATACTCAATTTCAGAAAAATTTGAAATGTCAGATGAACTACCCATATGCTAAATATACAGAATACTATTATGTCTTTTCTTGAGCCTCTTACCCCCAAGAGAGAGTTCGAAAAATCTGAGTTTCTATTGATGATTAACTCATCTTGAGAACCCTCCTTGAAAAGACTTGATAACAATAGAAGGTAGAAAGAAGCTGAAGCTACAATAAGAGCGTGTAACGTAGAGAATCCCCTGCACAATTGTGCCAAATAATACTTTTGCTCAAATAGAAGCTGAATATATTTTAGAAGACTTTCATGAACATAGAAAGGTAGTAATGAAAGAAACAATATACCGATTGTTCCATTCAACTTTTTGCCGTTTGCTGAGGTTGCCATATCCTTGAAAGCAGGAAATGCTAACATAACCTGTCAACTTATAAACCTTCATGAAACACGCTGAACTAAATTAGAAGTTATTTCAGACGTGAAATAGATGAAAAACAGAAGTGCTGATAGTTGTTAAATGCATTGTAATTCATTTCAGTAGCAATAAACAAAACATCGGAGAGAATTCTGAACAAGACCCAAGAACAGTTCAGATTTTATCAGCTCAAACTTCCCAAAATCAGTTTAGTGCCCTAACCTATAGTCAAATTGAAGCCCCAACCAGCCATCATAGGGTTAAAATGCAGTTAAAAGGCAAACTTGGATTAACAAGGCTCACTTGCAAAAAGTTCAAAAAGAAAAAGATAAGCCACAAACTTATCCCATGACAGTTTACGCCACAAACTTCTTCCTGTAGTCTGGAAACTTTTATTTTTTTCTTTCTACATGGACTTTAGAGGACTTGAATTCAATTGAAGTTCATTCTCATTTATTCTCTTGTTTGGAAGGGAACAAAATGAACATATTCAATTATTTCTTTACAATATGCGAGGAGTGTAAATCAAAGGGGAACGCAATTGAGTTCAATTCCTTTTACATGATTGCTTCGCAACAATGCCATTATGAGTTAGTTAAAATATGTGGTAAAACACTCACAAGACTAGACCGAATTGAACACACATACTTACAATAATACACATGATGATACCAGAAAAGGGCGATGCCAGCCAGGTTTGGCTCACAGTAACCGAGAAGGATGGTTGGAAAGGCAAATCCATATTGCTTTGCGGGGACAAAAACTACAGGAAAGAGAGGACTCAATCCAAATCAATGAGATGAAAGTATAGTTGTTGATTGCTAAATATTGATAGAAAAGTAGGTGCAATTTTCAATACATTATTAGCAGCAAAATGAATTAAAGGATTAAAGCTTTAAAGAAGTAAAGGAGAATTGTGAAATTAAGCAGTTGAACAATATGGTTTAAGTTGAAAAACAGAAACACTGAACAACAGTGACGAATATTTCAGTCGAAAAGACAGGATGAGTTATAGCCAATTCAACAAAATTAAAAAAGGAAAAGAAAAGAAAAGCAATTCTAACAGCAATCATCGGCCGCAGAAGAAGAAGAATGCTTACAGTTAGTGGAAAAGAAGAAACAAAAGCAGCAGAAATTCGAACTCACTTTGATCAAACGAAGAAATACACAAATAAGAAAGAAGAAGAAGAAGAAGAAGAAGAAGCGATGGATTCAAATTGAGGAATGGAAATAGTCAATGAAGAGGAAAGGAATTCCTTCATTTTCACCATTAAATTCCCATTTGTCGACAAAGTGTTGATTGGACCCTTTCTTCTTTCTCATCTCACTGAAGACCCACAACTTTTTATTCTTCCCTAGTTTTCTTTTTATTGTTTTCAGCTTTAATAAATATATTTATTATTATCATCATCATTTGATATTTGATAATCAAATTTGACTCGCCGTATCTAATACAATATACTAATAACTTTTTCAGTATTTCATCTTTCGGTTCTCTACCTCATTACTAATTTACTCAATCAACTAATTTTCTATACAATAATAAAATCAAATCGGCATTTTAATTATTTAATTCCTTTGAACTACATATATTTTTACTATGAAGATTTTTTTGATAAGTACAAAAATAAAAATTATACTTTAAAATATTATAAATTGGGCTTAAAGTACATTTATACTACATATTTATCTTTGCCATTATAGTGATTTTAAAATATTTACCGTGTTTTATATGAAATGTTTATTTTTAGATCTCCAATAAGATTTTGAAATATTTATCCATGTTATATACAAATCACAACTATTTACACCAAAATAGTCAAAGAAAAGATAGGTGTGATAAAATAAATATTAATCGAGTCGTGGTTTGTGAAAAGAAAAAAAAATTAAAAAATTAACACTATTAAACATCAAAATAAGAAAAAATGGATAATCAACATCAATATTCTTTGTCACATTGGATATATGTACATCAATTGAATTCAGTTAATTTGAGGAGCAGCTAGATCCGTTAATGGGAAATCAGCTGGTTACTAATGGCATCTGTAGCTTCTGCTCAGATTTCTTTATCTAGTTTATCATTTACAAAATCGATTGCTGGATTTGGTATCAATTATCTTCCTACGGACAAAACTATAACCGTATACAATTGACCCTTTGTAATTGCAAATACCAAATATTTCCTTTTCATGTCTGAATGTGCCGTTTAACTTGCATGTTAGTCTGCATTTTGTACAATCAACATCACCACCTTACTCTGCAAGGTATATTACACCGAATTTAACAATTTTCACGGTTTAGTACGCAGATGTTACTTCAACTCAAAAAAATACACAAGTTGAAAAAACCATGACGTGGCTTGTTTGACCTAAATATTTTACTTTTTATGGGACCTAATTACGTTAAATTTATATTTTTACCCTAATAAATTTTTTGGGAAAGTAAAACCTTGTAGTTTGGATTTATTTGTAGATTAAGGGTTGTGTTTCAAAATATGACAAACTGGGACTTGTGGTTTGGCAGTTTTATAAATTAAGAGTTTATCAGACAATACACTCCCTTAAAACTCTCTTATCCTTCAAAATTTCACCTAAAATTTTGTAAATTTATTGATTAAAGTACAATAGACCATAGTATCAAATCTTGAAATATTTGTGAACATGAGTATATTTTTATTAATTAATAATAAAAAAATATAAACATTAAAAAATTTATTATAATTAGAAAAATTATTGAAAAATATCCTAATTTTCAAATCTTTTTGTAAAGTTATTAAGTAATATGCATATATTTTTCAACTATTTTTTGGTAACTTTTCTATTTTTTGGATTTTTTTATTTTTTGTATTATTAATTAATAAAAGTATACTCACTTCCCGAAAACTTTCAAATTTCGATACTAAGGTCTATTATACTTTAATCAACAAACTTCCAAAATTTGGTTTAGAAATTTTTCTATTTTCTATGATTTTTTATTTTTTGTATTATTAATTAATAAAAATATATTCACTTTCCAAAAATTTCCAAGCTGTTAATCAACAAACTTACAAAATTTCAGGTGAAATTTCGAAGGATAAGAAAGTTTTATGAGGCTGTGTTGAATGAAAAATCCTTGATTTGTAAAATATCAAACCACATGTCTCAATTTGTCACATTTTGAAACATAATCATTTGCAAATCGCACAAACCTTTTTTTTTTATACTTTTCCCTGAATTTTTCTTTTATCCCAGTTCTTATAAATGTTTTTCTCATTTAAGTACTAAACTGTGAAAAGCTCCAAAATCTTTGTACCATTAGTGTGTTTTACCCGACTCATATATATTAGCAGGTCATATATAGAAGATGAATTTGGGCCAATAGATGAATTAAGATGATCCATAGTTAGTTGCTGCTATGACTTCTAGACTTTTTTTTATATCTAATTAAATACATCTGAATAAATATGATTCAATGGTTTTTTTTTATTTTCTTTTTAATTAAAGGTGTTATATCTTATCTTAGCAAAACCGAATCTCAGACCTTACAATTAAGGAGAGGCTACAGCTAAGACAAACAAACATGGTTTAATGATTGATATTCTCTAATTATTTTGAAAATTTGAATGCCTTTTGTTGTTTGAATTCAAATAATTTCACGGTCGATATGATAACAAAAACTACCATTGGATCTTATATATTAGTTTAAATTTTTAAATCAATTGGCTCCTTAATATGCTATTAATTGCTATGAAATTTTAACATATGGTAAGATGAGTTTCTATTGTACTAACTTTATAAGGGACTAAGGTATAGCTGGTATAATAATAAAAGTTTTTATTAGATCTTACCTAGGGTTGCAGACTGTCGGTTAACCAGCCTATTAAACTTACTTGATCGGTTAACTGTTTCAACAGTTTTTATAAATCACTAGCTAATTTAATTATTTTTTTTTTTGTAAATAATTCATAATAAATATTTATTATTTAGTTTTGGATATTATACTCTTTATTAGGATGTGCCAATGTAGCCGTCAGGTTAAGAGAAACATATTTAAAATTTTCTTCAAGAATATATTGTAACGAATTATGCTTGTTTTGTTACTAAATTTTTCTAATTTCAATTGATTTTGTGTATAATTTCATGAGGATTTGTTAGATTTCTATCCTGAAAAGATGGGGGCATATATTATATAGATTTTGATCAATTAGTGTTTTTTCACCCTCAGAAATAAATAAGCACCACAACTTTAATATACACATATGCTCTAACTTCTTGTTTTAAAAGATTCTTTTAATGAATTTTACAACATCTATTGATATATTATAAATTATATTAAAACCACCTTCCATTATCCATTTAATGAATTCTAACAAAAAAAGTTGTTTATAAAAAAAAAAATCTACAATCACTAACCAGTCTAACCATTTAAGATGATTAGAAAGGAATTTGGTTGTTTCATCATGCTTTAGGAAAATCTTACATTTTAATTTACATCAACCAACTAAAAGAAATGATATGATATAATACAAACACAAACCAACCCCGTTGATTTTGTTTCTTAATGTTTTATTTTTATGAGAATGAAGAAGAAAACTTTAAAGCGAAATGCTAGATTTTAACCCGCGTGCAATGTGTTGAAAGTATAATAATATCTACATAATATAACCATATAAAATATAATCATAAAAACTAATAATTAATAATTAGTTTGAATATCTATTATAAAACCATAACAAATAATAAAATTCATGACCACAAGAAAAAAGAAGTAGATTATTCAAAGTAAGATTAATACATTGCAATGCTTTATTTTCTTCATTTTTGCTTATTGTATTAATTAACATGATGGTATTAGACATTCTCACAATCTTAAGAGGTTGAAATAATTATAAAAATAAATTGCATGATATATTATTAAAAACTTCTCTAAAAACTAGATTTTAAATGCTTTTCTAGTTCTTTACTCATGCATATTTGCACAAGATGTATGACCATTTTGCAGTTGTATGGTCTACTAATAAGATTATATTGTATCTTGAAGTACATAAAATGTATAAAAAAGTATGGTCTACTAATAAGATTACATTGTTATAAAATAGTTTTTTAAATATAATTTAGTTCTCGCATAGTCATACTTACAATACAATTTTATTATTAAGCCAACAAAAATTATAGTTTAAAGCTTTGAATATATATACTCCAATAAAAAAAAAATAGAAGAGATTGACATTTGTATAATTTATCATAGGATTGTAAACATATCATCAAAAAATTATATTATTTTGATGAGATACTCCAATTTGCATAGTTTTTGGCTTGATTTTAAGAATACATGTTTACACAAAACACGTAAATTTCAGACGCAACTATTGTAACACTATAAGTAACTCATTTATTCAAGTTATTTTTATTCAAATAGATTATTGAAAAAGAAGTGATATAATTTTAATAAAACAAAATTAGATGAATAATAATATCTACATAATATAATTAGGCCTCTACATTTGCATTGCTTCAGGATTTAAACTAGAGTTATAAGAAAATGAAAGCATGAACGATTTTTATTTAATACATGGTTAACCACAATAAGTAAAATTACAATGCAAATAACATAAATGATTCTTCAATTGTAAAAAAAAAAAAAAAAAAAAAAAGGCAAATCATATACAATTTGTATCAACCAAACATTCTCCTCCTAAGATACTTTTTCAGTGGTATGATGCAAAAAAAAAAAAGCATTACAAACTGTTGGTATAGCAAATTTTACACAACAAATTCTCACATAGAATTAACAAAGTAGTAATCCACATTTAATTAACCTGGCATTTTAAAACAAATAAAGAAACAGTCAAAAGTGAGAGAAACCTACTTATAAGTGTATCTGTTTTTCAAAACAAATGATGGGAATAATGCAATCCTTCTCGCAGGTTTTAAACTCTGTTTTCCCAAAAGGGCCTCCATCTCAAAGGGCAACTGTGTTTGGAAAGGGTGAATGGTCTGGGAAAGAAGAGGAACTAGAACAAAGAAATTGATGAAGAAAAGGACAAGGAGAATTGTGGAGAAGGAGACAAGGAAAGTATTTATAAAGAACAAGAACCTCCTAGAAATCTACTACTGTCCACTATCTTTCAACATCCTCTCCTCTCCAAACACTATCTTTCAAAATCTACTACTGTTTTCAAATGGCACTTATCCAATCATATTAAAGGTCTAATACCACTGAAAACCCTTGCTTCTATGGTGCATATCTGACATACATATATTGAAACACTAAAACCTATCTTGATACCCTTGAAATTTCATCTCCATCTTTGTGTTTTTTATTTGTGTCCAAGTGTTGCTAAGTCTACAACTTAACAACACTTCTTGGATTTGTAGCTATAATAGTTTGTGCATAGTCAAATAATCTATGATACTTCCAATGACTTTTCCTTGAATCTGATCAACAAGCCTTTTTCATGCTTTGTAACATTTTATTACACTGACTTTACTACTACCTATTGCATCAACATTCCACTTTGTATTCTCTGTTACGTATTCTGAACTCACTAAATGGTTAGTGTTTTTCTCTTGAACATGTAGGAACAGGTTTGAAAGTCTTGATTATGAATGTCCTCCACAATTTTGCAATTCTTTTTTAAGACATTTGAAAGGTCTCTCAATGGCACATCTTCATAGTGCCTTCCGAAAAGTAGGTCCACCAGTGAAAAGTATTTTCGTGCATAAGTCCCCAATTTGCTCACTATATTTTGGGTAATGCCTTTGTTACCCTTTCTTTCAAAGTCTTTTGCACTATCTAATACATCATTCATGTTCGTAGCTTCTTCATCAAATTCCCTCATATCATCTTTAGTTAAATCATTCACATTTACTTCATGACCTCGACCTTTACCTTCTTGATTTATAAAGTCACCCTCATCTTGAGAACTATATTGTCCTTTATCTTCACAATGTACTTACACTTTTTTACAAAAAAATCACTGTGGTTTCTTACCGTTAACAAAAAAGGGATTTTGGCCTAACACCGTCAAAAAATGATAACGTGACAGAAAAATTATGATGACGTGGTGGGAAAATTTTGATGACGTGGCAGAGAAAAATTGCCACGTGTTCAATTTTTGACGTTGTTAGACCAAAATCCATTTTTGTTAACATTCAGAAACCACATTGATTTTTTTTTTTCATAAAAAACGAAACCTCTAGGACTTTTTTACAAACTAGTTTAACCATAGGTTTCTTGTGTAATTATCCCTAGAGAAAAATTGTTTAGAACTTTCACTAGGTATTGCTGCTAGTGATGTAACACCTGTTTCTCTTTGCCTTTTAGTCCCACTTCTAACAAAATTGGCTCCAAATTTGGCCCAAAGCTCTCTTATTGGAACATTTTTGTACCCTTTATATCAACCACATTCATGCTAGAAACCCTTATATCATTTACATATTCTCTACTTTCATCACAGTCTTAATCAGCCTTTATGCCATCCATGTTGCTTCCTTCTCCCTCCCCCACTTCTACTCTGTATCCATTAGCATCCACAATATTCACAGAAGGTCTAAGAGAAACAAAATACACATGTATCTAAGGATCCCTTTCATGCACTGAAACATCTTATAGACATTATCATCATGAAATATCTTTTCATAGTTGTAAAGACCAATCAAACCCTATATTCTTTACCAATTCTACAGCCACCAGTGTAACCTAACTCCTTTATACTCAATAAAATCATAATCACTGGGCTAATTACCCCTATGATGAAGTACCAATTCCACACCAAACATTATACACTGACAAACAAAAAAATTAAAAAAAATGATAAAACACAGAAATTCACAACAAACACATCAACATTAACCTGCACAACTATTTTAACATAATTATAAACTAAAAAAGCCATCAATCCAACTACTTTATGCGAACTCTCAAATCCTAAACTAAAAAAATTACGAACAAAAACCCTAACATACAGAGAGAGATGCACTAGTTAAGAATAAAAGAGATTGAAGCTTATCTTCTTATGCAAGGTATATGCTTGCAAAAATGCTTGAATTTCGAAGTTGATGCCTCAAAGATGAGAGTACACTTTCGAAATGTCATTGATTAAGATCCAAACTTAGCTAAAGCATTTAACGACTTGGCATTTAAGAAATAGTGATTTCTAGGCTCCAAAGTCTAGTTGAACTCAACTTTTTTTAGGACTTAGAAGGAAATGATGAAGAAATTTAAGTGTTTCTTTCATGTGTAAAAAATTATGTTTTCACATGGGTATAAACATTGAAAGACAAAAATACCATGGGCTCTGTTATGATTTTTGACAGAAAATGGATGGATCCTTTTTTAGATAACGTCACATACCATAGGATATCTTTTGGCAAGAAAAAAAAAAACACTACTCCCATTTTGAGAGTGAGCAAAACAACACAGTATTTTTTTTTTAAGTTTACCCAATTCAAAACCTTATTTTGTTTTTATTTAAGATTTTGAAGCTGAATTATATAATAGGAATTCCTTAGATTTATAAGAAAAACAAGACCAAAGAAGAGTATGTCCTTGCTTACTAAAATTTCAGCAGTGGCAACAAATATCTAACTCATTTGAGGATTTCAATTTAATCGTTAAATTTAACTACTTAATATAGAACTGTAAAAGAAAACTAATGAAGGTAGGCATGAGCTGGCTGTAAAAGCTCTTAAAAGATAAAAGCATCTCGACCTTTAAAAAGGAAATGACCATCTACATGATCCAAGGTTACAGGTCTTAAGCAACAACTTATTGTTAAGCAGTTTGTCCAAATGTTATTAGACATCAGACATATTCTAATTTGGGAACAAGTGAAATCACATAATCAGTGATAGATTCTTAAAATAAGTTTGGGTAATCCTGCCAGATCATGATGATATTCGTTCTTACGAGACTCGAACATCTACATGACAAAAATTGGTAAGACACCAAGTAATCAGGAGATACACTCCAATGCCTAAGTCAATTATGATCTTAAGAGGTTTTTACTAATTAGTCGAGTATGAGTTGTGTGTTTCACCTTTGGGTGAAATCACCTTTACATAGGCGTTGGAGTCCTAGTCCCATTTGGACTCTTATTCCATAATCTCCTTTACAAATATGAGTTGTGCAGCCTCTCAAACCAATTGCTCTTCCTCTTAGGTTTAATGAAAGAAATGTTTGTTTTTTCCACCAAGAGGCTTCTGTCCGATATTCAAGGTTTAATCAATACTAGAACTATAACCTAAGGAAACTAGATGCTCTGGAAATTGTGAAGCGAGGTAACTCGACGCTTTTGTGTCTGCCACAACTTAATGTGACAATGAGGTCTAAGAAAGAAAGGAATCCCTCACCCAAACATCTTGAGAAGCATAGGTTCAACACTAAAGGGAATGCTAAAGGTCATTTCTAGAATACTTCTATGGAGTTCGATGGTATATAGGGTTGTCAAACGGGTAACGGGGGCCCGTCCCCGTTGGGGGCCCGCCCGGATGGGGACGGGGAATCCCCGATTAAAATCCCCGCGGGGCGGGGACGGGGACGAATTTGTCCCCGTTTATTAATCGGGGACGGGGATGGTATTACCTCTACCCGCCCCGCGGGCCCCCGTCCCCGTCCCCGTTTAAAACCCACGGGGATCCCCGATAAAATACCCGAATCCCCGTATTAATTTATTTAATTAATATTAGATTATATATTATAAAGTAATTAATAAAATTATGAAATTTCTAATCTGGATAGAAATACTAACAATTCGGCCCACGCCCAAACCCAATTGATAAATTAAAAAATGTTAATTGCCCAAACCCACAACCAATTGATAAATTAAAAAATGGTAATTGCCCAAACCCACTTCTTCCTTCCCCTGCAATGTTAATTGCCCAAACCCACAACCAATCATCTAATTTCTTTTATTTGGTTAACATTTTGCATTTTAAGAGCTTTAAATATATGGTATACTAATTATTAATTATATTTTTAGATTCTCGAATGTGTGAAAAAATTCTTGCTCAATATTGTGATCTTCTCGATGATGAAGATGGAGATGACGCGGTAATGTTTCATTGTCATTGGTTAATTGTTCCCATTTAATTTTTTACAAAATTTGAAACTTATGAATTTTATATTGCTAATTTGCTAGGTTTAAATTGGAAATTTGGCATGAAAACGAAGATTGGAATTGGAGAAAGAGTCGAAGTTGATGATGTTATTTTATGTTTAATTATTAATTATATATTAATGTATTTGACAATTGAGTTTTAAGAATTTTATGTTTGTATTTTAATGCATATTTGGATAAATTTGTGGGTAAAAATTGAAATTTTACAGGTTTTTTTATAAAATATTAAATTAGCTAAACGGGGACGGGGATCCCCGCGGGGACCCGATTCCCCGCTGGGGACGAGGATGGGATAGGTTTTTATCCCCGATTAATAAACGGGGTGGGGACGGGGATCCCCGATTAATTTGGGGACGGGGATGGGGAATGCAATCCCCGCCCCGCCCCGCCCCATTTACAACCCTAATGGTATAGGCTTGACATAGATGAGATAGTTAGCTTCTTTCCTACTAACTTGTAAGGATAAGCTCTCGAGGTATATTGGACTCATTTATCTTGTCAAGTAAAATTGAAAAGAACTTTTCACCGAATTAGTGATGCAGATTTAAGGATCTTGTATAATTAATGATGCATCACCTTGCAGAGACCAAGCAGTGGAAAGGACTGATGGTGCATATCCTTAGGTGCATGGGGAATTTTGCAAATGTGGATTAAAAGTCAATTAAAGAAGAGGCTATCAAAATGGTGATGGAAGGGGTATGCCCCGAAATGAAGGCAACCTTGGTGTCAAATGATGTTGAGACATTTAAGGTTGCAAAAGAGTTGGCAAGAAATTGGGAAGGTCAATAGAACAACCCACATGAGGCCCAAAAAGCCCAAGTTAACCGGATTGACTCTTGCCTTATCGAGGACTTTGTGATGGAACAACACATTGTCCAATCAAAGTGATAAAGATGAGTTGTTAAAGAGATAACCAATGCCAATTAGTTCTAGATAAAGAACTTCAATGGTACTAAAAGTGTAAGAATCCATTTGACTCACTATCTCAATGTGTTACGAGCACAAGACTCAGGGTGATTTTTATTTGATCTTTATTTTGTAAATATATTCTCATTGATGGGTGAAGCTGAAGACTAGTTTATCTCTCTTAAGGAGCAAAGCAAGACACATTGGATGAAGTTATTCAAAGCATTTCTACATTGTTTCTGCAAGAAAAGAATAGGGAGTTTAAAACAAGAAATCTCTTGGATTCAACAAACGGGAGTTTACAAAATACATGAATGGACTTTTGTCCTGGCATTGGTATGCACTATACCAATTGAGGAAGACACAAAGGTTGTTTTTAGACAGGACAAATGAAAGAGATGTGAAAGTATAAAAAAGAGAAAGAGTTAAGATGTTTGCACATTAACCAGACCTCACGCCCTCTTTCAGAATTATGGATGAATCTATAAACAAGGCAATAAGAGCAATGATTAAAAGAGTTTATGTTTATGTATGTGGTAAAATAGGAGAAATATAGTAGAAGAAGAGAGAAAACTATACGAGAAATATTTTGATGATCTATTGCTTACAAGCATATGCCTATTTATACACAAATTAAACTTGGTGACCAAATTTTTATACGGTTGGATGCAACTTAAAAGGCTAACAAGCTAATAAGATGTAAATTAACAAGCTCTAAACTAACAAGCTAATAAGCTAATATATACACAGCTAACAAGTTGTAAACTAAAAACCTAATAAGCTAATACATACAGCTATTTCCTACACTCCCCCTCAAGCTGGTGAATAGGTGTTCTCCATTCCTAGCTTGGATACAATATGCTCAAATACCAAACCATTCAGCCCTTTAATGAGAATGTCAGCAAGTTGTCCTTGCATTGGCACATATGGTGTGCATATCAAACCACTGTCCAATTTCTCCTTGATGAAATGTCTATCTATCTCAACGTGTTTTTTTGTACCATGTTGAACTGGGTTGTATGCTATGATATTGCTGATTGGTTGTCAAAATAAATTCATGGGACCATCCCACTTAATTTTCAAATCTTCAAGGATAATTTTTAGCCAAAGCAATTCACATATTCCTTAAGCCATTGTATGAAATTCTGCTTCCTCATTGGACCGCGATATTACACCTTGCTTTTTACTCCACCAAGTTATCAGATTCCCTCCAAGGAAAGTGTAATATCATGATGTAAATCTCCTATCAATAATTGAGCCTGCATAGTCCGGATCAGTATATGCTTCAATTGTCATATTTCCATTTCTTTGAAACAAGATTCCTCTGCCAGGTGTTGCCTTTAGGTATTGCAAAATCCTATGAGTAGCTTGTAAATGGACTTCTTTAGGATTGTGCACGAATTGACTGACCAAACTCACAGCATAAGCTATATCAAGTCTGGTATGTGCCAAGAAAATAAGTCGTCCTACAAGTTGTTGATACATTTCTTTTTCCATAGAAACATCTTCCTCTACTTTTCCTAACTTGAGACCCGACTCTATGGGAGTACTAGCAGGTTTGCCTGTATCATTGAACAAATCAATAATATACTTTTGTTGGGATACAAAAATCCCTTTCCTAGAATGTACCGCCTCACTTCCCAAAAAATATTTTAATCTCCCCAATGTCTTCATCTCGAAGTCCTTAGCCAAGCACTCACTCAAGACCTGTTGCTCCATCTTATCATCTTTGGTTAGTATAATGTTATCAACATATACTACTAACACCGTGACTCCCTCTGAAGCTGAATTCTTAATGAACAATGTGTAGTCTCCTTGAATTTGCTTGTATTCCATGGCTAACATGACCTTTGAAAATCTACTGAACCAAGCTCGAGGAGATTGTTTCAATCCTGTTGTTCCAAAACCTGGTAGAACCTCCATTTCTTCAAGTTCTCCATGCAAGAATGCATTTTTTATATCAAATTGTTATATATCCCAGCCATGGTTAGCAACTAGAGATAAGATTACTCTTACTGTGTTCATCTTAGCTATAGGGACAAATGTCTCCAAATAATCAATTCCGTATGTCTGAGTGTATCCTTTGGCTACCAATCTTGCCTTCTATCTTTCTACTAACCCATCAGTCCTATGTTTTACTGTATAGACCCGTTTGCATCCCACTGGCCTTTATCCCTCTAGTAATTACACCAAGTTCCACGTTTTATTCTTTTCCAATGCTTGCATTTCCACATCCATGGCTTGCTTCCATTTTTCATTGGACAATGTCTCAGGTAGGATTTTTGGAATGGTTATGGTATTAAGGTTGACAAGGAAGCCCTGAAGGTCAAGGAGAAATTTTGAAAGGATATGTAGTGTGAGAGTGGATATAATGGCTTATCTATGTATGTTCTGGTTTCTTTTCTAATGGCAATTGGTAAGTCAAGATTTTTCTCACTATCTTAAATCTCATTTTCACTTTGCAAAGTAGGCAATTTAGAAATTGTTACCTTATTTGAAGAACTTGGATCAGATACTAGTACAAGCACAAGTTCTGGAATGGCCTCTTTCCGTCGTGAATAAACCAAATTCTTTCCAAATCTCGCATCTCAATGAACCGATTCAGTGTCGAGGATTTGTTCAGAACTAGAAAGTTCAGATTCAGATTGATGTAGGCTTTCAACATTTGGTATATTTGGTTGGATTAAGGGCTGAGAGGGTTTTAATGAGAGTAAAAGGTTCAAACTCTAAAAAATCCAATAAAGATGCACTTCAGTGCACTAGGATCTTATTTTCCTTGATCTTGGTTATGGATATGGACAAAAGTCACACTTCCAAAAACACAAGGTGACAGATTGTTTATTGTGGACAAGTTAGAATAAAAGAAAGAAAGCATATCCATTGGACTTTTGAATCCTAAAACTCCACAGGGTAGTCTATTAATGAGATATGCGGCTGTTAAAACTGCTTCTCCCTAAAGATGCTTTGTTCAAATAGTATAGATCGAGTTTGGTCTAAAAGATGTCCATTTTTCCTTTCAGCAATGTCATTCTGTTGTGGGGTTTTCACACAGGAGGACTCATGGCTTATCTCTTCTCATTGACAATAGGGAGTGAGAGTTTGATTAAAATAGTCTTTTTCATTGTCTAACCAAAGTCTTTTAATTTTAATACCAAACTGGTTTGTTATCATTGAGACAAACTGTGGGAATATAGAACTGACATCTGACTTGTGTTTGAGCAAGAAAACCGAGGTAACTCGGGTACAAACCAGCGTACCCCTAATACATTTGAAACAGTTGGTGGTCCCCATATATCAGTATGCACAAGATAAAAAGGAACAAAGCTTCTTGTATTACTAATTGGAAAAGGTACATGCTTGTGTTTAGCAAGTTCACAGACATCACAATGAAGACTCTTAAGGTCTAGGTTGGTAAACAACGAAGGAAACAACATTTGAACAATTTGGGATGAACGATAGCCTAACCTACGATGGTGCAAAAAACTCTCTTTTCTGGATAACACAAACTTTGACATAAATGAGGAAGGAGATGTGTCATTGGACCTGTTCGAGATATTTGATTCCTCAAAGTAGAAGAGACCATCTCATTCTTTATCAATGCCAATCCTCTTTCCTGAGTTTTTCTCTTGAAATACACATGTGAAATATAACACTACAAGGTAAATCTTATATAAGTTTCTCTATGGGTATTAAATTTGTGGCTAATTTTGGGACATAGAGAATATTTTTCAAGGTTATGAGAGGGTATATTTTGACATTGCTTATACTGGCTACAATTACTAAGGATTCATTTGTTGTGGCTATTTTCCTATTGTTTGGACAAAGGAGATATGTGGTGAAGTGTTTGGATGAGTTGATCATGTGATCAGTGGCTCTTGAATCCATGATCCAAGAGTGTTGGAATGGTGAAACCGAGGCATTAAATCCAACGAGGCATTAAATCCAATTGAAAAAACCTGCTTACCCTGAACATGCCAACGTATTTGAACTTGTAGGTTTCTCTACAGTACCCAGGAATGCTCTCACCTTTTCTACTTCTTCTGGATTAAAAGCCTTTAATTCCAACCTGCTTCCTTGTGGCTCATCAATAGCAACATGTGCTTGTCCATTGACCCGCTGCTGATACTTCTTCTGCCCCCAATCGTGACTAGAGGGTTTGGGATGCAGCTTCCAGCAAGTCTCCCTTATGTGCCGAGGCATTTTCCAATAGGTGTACCATAAGTCATCATAGCTAGGAGGTTTGGGTTGAACCCCTCTTCCAGCCTCGTTAATGGGCCCCCTTTCAGTGCTATGTTTTGCCCCTCTGTTACCATCGCTGAACCATCAATAGGTTAAGAGTTAAGCATTAAGATCCTACTACTTCCTTCATTCCGAGATAATTGCTACCACTTCATTAAATCATGGAACTTTCTCTTTTCCGATTATCTGGATCCTCACTTTATCAAATTCTAGATTTAGTACCACAAGAAAGTCGTAGACTCTATCCTATTCAATGAATTCCTTTAGCACTGCCGCATCATCAAGACACTCGGTCTTAATTACTCGATAATGATCAAGTTCCTGCCATAGAGATTTCAATTGGTTGATGTAAGCGCCGGAATTTTACTTTCAAAAAAAAAAAGAAAGAGTATAGTAGTACGACTATCGCTACAGTCGTACGACTGTAGTCAAACTACAGTCGTACGACTGTAGATCATTACCCATAAATGCAGAAAAAGAAAAGCAGAAACAAAGAAGGGACGGAAAAAAAAAAGAAAACAAAGAAAAAGAGACAAACGGATAGACAGAGAGAAAGGGAGAAAAAGAGAAAGAAGAGAAAACCAAAGAAGAGGGAAAAACTTCTCAATCAGAATCCCTCAGCATTTGGAAATCTCTGGACCCAAATCTCAAACCCTAACTCAAGGAGAAAAGTCTGGATTTTAGTAGATTAGAGCGACGCCAGGGGGTCAATCCTACGGTGGACGCACACCAAAGAGGTAAACACTCCTTTTACCCTCTCTTTTACAAGCTTTCTGGGTGATTGGTGTGCTTTTTCTACATTTTTATCCGTTTTTCTGCATTTCTGTTTCTAGAGATTAAGAACAGTCGTACGACTGTTCTTGAATTGATGAACAGTCGTACGACTGTAGTTACAGTCGTACGACTATTCTTGATTTCCAGGTATTTTATTTCCAGCTTGTTTTAAATAAGATTTTGGCGAAATCCTGAGTTTGGAGTGATTACAGTCGTACGACTGTAATTATAGTCATACGACTGTAGTTGAGTTGGCACGACTGTAATTTACAGTCGTACCACTGTAGTTTCCAGAATCAGAATTTCACCTTTAAAACCCAAAAATTTCTTAAAAAATCATAAAAATCCCCAAAAAATCCCAAAAAATCCCAAAAAATTAGAAAACCCCAAAAATCATCAAAATGAATTTTGTTGTGTGCATCACGACCCTAGATTCAATTTTCAGTAAAATTGCATGTAGAACAATTCAACGACGGAGACCCAGTTCTCCCGAAAACCGACCCACTTAATATATAAAAATGTATGTAAACCGGAAAAATTGTTTTCAAAAATGATTTTCCCACAAAACCAAAATACAGGGACGTTCCAAAATATTTTCCATATCTAACCGGGCCGGCTAGCCGAGCCAACCCGGTTACCCCCTAAATGCATGTCCCCAATTCTTGATTTTCCCATTCTGTCATATTTGAGTCCTATTTGTGGCGTGTTGTAAGTTGTGCTAACCCTCTGTTTTGCAGGTTTTAATTCTTTTATTTTTATTTTGGATGTAATTTAATAGAATTAATCGTGTATTCTACACGGTTGTATTTTTCTAGATTCTCGTGTATATAGGCGATTGTATAAGTGAGGCGAGAGTTTTTTTTTCCCATTCGATTTGGTTGTAAACCAATTAATATTTATTTCTCTTCCTTATTTTTGTATTAAATATTTTGTATGCACGCTGTATGCCTTTTATATTCAATAAAATTGATCTTAGAATTTGAAATACCATCTTTGAATATTGACCAATATTTATTTTAATTAGACACGAAATAAGGGACTTGTCCGGACCCGAATCTCTGGATAGTGTAGCGACCGTTTATCCGGTTCAGCTATATAAGAATTTCCCGGTTGAGCTGAGCCGGGTGGCGACTCTACAATATCCATCGAGACTTAGGTCTCGGTTCTTTTATGCATTGATTCCATTTATCTTCCAAAACGCGGATTTCCATTTATAAAAACCCCACGCGAGGGAGGGGCCCGTCCGAGATCGTGGCGCCCCATTCTGAAAGGGAGTCCCGCGTCCCGTCGAAAACGCGTCGTCCGCTCACAGTTGGCATACTCTATCACAAATTTGCCCCTTTGTTTTGCAGCCATAGTTTTGACCTTTATTTCATACACTTGGGCTGCATCCCTTACTTTTGAGTATGTTTGTTGAATTGCATCCTGAATATCTTTGGCTGTAGCCATAAACATCACAGTGTCACTTATTTCAGGATTCATTGAATTCCACAGTCATGCCATTATCATGGAGTCTTCTTCATCCCATGCTTCAAAACCTTGATCTCCTTCTTTTGGTCCTGTACCAAGCAAATGATTGATCTTCCCCTTGCCTTTCAATATGGTACGAATGAGTTGAGACCACTTCAGGTAATTTTTTCCATCCAATCTGTAGACATTCTAAATAATGTGTAATTCAGTACCACTCCTAGTTTCTTCATTTCCCATGCTTGATTCGTTCTTCTTGACTTCTGTCATGGTTTTCCACTTGACAGATATCTAAACGGCCTTGACAATGAAGGTCGTAGGCTTAAGAAAAAGAATGGTGATGAACGAAACAAAAACGGTGGATAACCAAAATTTCCAACAATTAAGGCTTAAAAAAGACAGGGAAATGTTCAATAATTAGGGCTGAAAATAAGAGGTTCAACAATTAAGGCTAAAGATGAAGAGAGAAGCTAAAACTTGCAACGACTAAGGCTTAACAACAGCAGCAATAGTTTCAGTAATTAAGGCTGAAAAATATACAGGAAAAAATTTCATCAATTAAGGCTGAATCTTCTTTAAACTCCCAGAAAAATTGAGCCTAAAGCTCTGATACCATGTGGTAAAATAGGAGAAATATAGGTTTAGAAAAGAGAAAAATATGGGAGAAATATCTTGATCATTTATTCCTTATAAGCGTATGCCTATTTACACACAAATTAAACTTAGTGACCAAGTTTATATACGGCTGGATGCAACTTAAAAGGCTAACAAACTAGTAAGTTAATATATACACAGCTAACAAGCTATAAACTAACAACCTAACAAGCTAATATATACACAACTAACAAGCTAATAAGCCTAACCAATCGGAATGAAAAAGCCAAATTTATCCAACCATGAATATTTGCCGATAAAGCGATTTAATGGCAGTGGAGTAGCAATGGTCCAATTACCAACATACATGGTCCTTGTACAAACGTTCGAGTTTTGTGCAGAAGACATACGTTGGGGATTATCTACCACTAAGTGGCAATTCATCCATAAGCGAGTCGTTTAGAAATATTTGTCGATAAAGCGATTAAATAGAAGTGGAGTAGTAATGGTCCATTTCCCAGTATATATGGTCCTTGTACAAACGTTCGATATCTGTGCAGAAGACATACTTGGAGAATTCCAACCAGTCCAAGTGGAGAAGCCTTGAATTGGTTCCAAACACTTGGTTGGCGTGTGACTAAGGAATTGGTGAACTTGTTCACGGCTCTCTCGAACAATTCGATTTCCTAGAATTAGAGGTGACAATGGAAGAGATCTTATGAGTTCGGCAGGAGGATGAGCCATTCTTTGAATACTATAACAGATGGATGTCATAGTCGCCCTAACAGTTGAAAAGCCATCAGAAGATATAGTCGTTATTTTCCTAGATGTGCTTCATCCCGAGTTCAAGAAAATATTGGTAATGAAAAATATCAATGCCTACAAAGATGTTGCCCGGACAACTGTAGCCTCTCAAATCTTTGTATGACCTGATCGCAGCAAATACCAACTGAAGACCCTTTGCCGAAAGGGGCTGACAATCTCCAAATAAATATATCTTTAAACCTGAGAACAATAAATGTTTTAATGCAATAAATAATCACATGAACATGTATACTGCGAGCCAAATTTGCACAATCAGAAAAGTTGAATTAAGCCACCAAATCCTTCATGGTTTGTTTAACATGCATACTAAAATATCTATAGAATGTCCTAATTAAAAAAAAAAAAATAGTTCCTTCATGATCCTAAAGATGTACAACCACAATGACAACCAAATTTCATGATCACAAAAATTATGAAACAAAATTAATGGATCATTCGACATGTAAACCGAAATAACTATTTGACTTCGGAAACAAAATAATCGAACCACCGAATCCTTATACCAAAATGACAACAAAGTTTTAGTGTCAAAGAAATTGAACCAAGCAGCCATAATCTACACAAATTGTTCATGATGAACATACATACCAAAATGACTACCAAAATGTTATAATTTGAAAAATTGAATTAATCTACCGAATACTATGAATTTCACAAACGAAAAAATTGAATTAATGTCAAAACGACCACGGAATACCAAAATCAGAAAAGTCGGATTAAGCCTCTAAATCCTTCATGGATTGTTAACACTAAAAATATTAATGAATTTCATAATTAAAAAAAATTGAATTAAGCCACGGTTCCCTCACAGATTGTTCATCATGAACATCTAAACCATCGAATTTTGGGATTAGATAAACAAACATCTAAACCGCCGAATTTTGGGGTTAGATAAACAAAATTAAGCAACCGAATTTTTCAAGGATTGTTCATCTATACCGAAATGACTTGATCGCAGTTTTGGAATCAGAGAAATTGAATTAAGCAACCAAATCCTCCCGAATTGTTCATCCTGGACATGTCAAAATGACAAATTGAATTTTATCATCAGAAAAATTGAATTGAGCCACGGATTCCCTCAGAGATTGTTCATCGTGAACATCTATACCAAACTTCAGAATCAAGGAAATCAAATTAAGCAAATGAATCCTTTATGGATTGTTCATCTCGAACATGTCAAAATACAATAAAATTTTAAATCCGAAAAATTGAATTGAGCCTTCAATTCTCTCATACATTGATCATGTTTAGCAAATTTCAGAACCGAGAAATTCAAAATCAAGCAACAGATTATTCAGTCTGAACATGTCATAATGACAATCGAATTTCATAATCAAAGAAACTGAACTAAGCCAACAAATCCACGATCCGGTGATTATTCAATTTATGTACCTAAATTACTATTGTATTTCATAATAAAAAATATAGAATTAAGCAGTCAAATCCTCCCTTGATGGATTCTTGATCCTAAAGCCACCAAATTGTTCATGGATTCCTGGGCATGTAATACCAAAATGACTACCAAGTTCCCAGGTCAAGAAAATTAATTTACGTGACAATCAAATTACAAACTGATCTTATTTCTTGAACTGGGTTAGATGGCACTGCGAAGTGCAAACATCGTAATAGTGATCTGATTTCCTTTTTACTAATGAGAATGAGGGAATGAGAGCTACCAAGAAGTAAAAGGCTTCCATCTTGAGAAACAATCAAGGACAACTAACATTACTTGAGCAAAAAGCAATTAGTAATGTGTTGAAATTGAAACCACATAAGCTAGAAACAACTAGGAGATTCACGGTGACACGAGCACACACAAGCATTAGAGAGAAGAAAAATGGAACCTACAATGTCCAAAAAGGAAAAGCGCATACATACCAGACGTGTACCAGTGGATTTTCTGCCATTTTTGTTGGTGGCAGACTATATAAAAGTCTTAACCAAATGTATAGGAAAGCACAGGAAATCTGAATTTAGGTGAAATAACACATGGTATCAAATTTAACATTACTATTACAAGGGAGACAAAAATCGTGTAAAACATAATCAACGCTGCTAATCGAACCATTTATCCGGTACTTAAACCAGTAATGTTCAACTCATTTGAACTGGGCTACAATTTGTTTCAACGTTTCAAACATTTGACTATCGCTACATGAGAGCCTATCAATACATGCTACAACTGCCTAAAATATTCCTTCATTCTACTTTCAAAAATAGAATGAATTCCAAAGAGTCGGTTGAAAAGGCAGAAACCCAAAATTAAGTTCATCTTAGCTGCTAGACCTCACTTGTGTATGAGAAGCATTTCAGCTCAAGAATCAATTGCCAAAACATAATCCAAACATTTCAGAATGTGGCAAAGTTACCATCAAGATTTAGCAGTAGGATGTTGAAAAATCATAAGAACTTTGAGTGGTTCCAAATTTATTATTGCAAAGCAATCATATCGTTGGCATTTAGCATTAATCAAATATCATATTTATACCTTGGGAACGATCGAGGCACTGGAAAGCATCAATCATTTTTCCTTCGTCCCACATCAGTTTTTTCTCTTGCAGCAAAAATATTATTTTAAGGAACATAGTGAAACAACAGTTTGCAAGTAAAACTACATTATAGAACTTTAGGAATCAAGAAGAGAAAGCTGGAATATGCATGACGATGATTGTAAAGAACTGACAGATACGTCAGAAAGAAAAAGATCAACACCTAAGTCCTCACAGTTCAATCAAGCTACCAACAATACAAACAAAGAGATCACCGAAGTGATCGAATGAGCCAATTTGTCTTGAACATGATACTGGACAAAGATGGAAATCAACTGAAAAGAAGTCAATAGCCAAGAAAACAAAAAGAGCAACAGAAATTGAATCACAAAGAGGATTGCATGTCATGACTCTTTTGAAAGATACAGTCAAATCAATGTTCCATAGCATGACAGTATCATCTCTAATGCTCTAGTGATAATTCATGTTTTCATCTCCAAGATCTTACCAGGAGATTCTAAAAATCCTTCGCAATTCAAGTGCACCAGGCACCATTAAGGCCTCTACCTTTTCTTGAATCGTTCATCCTGAACGTTTATGCCAAATCGCTGATGAATTGTTCACATCTTGAATATTTGCATCCCAAACTAATTTCATAGTAAGAAAAATTGAATTAGGCAATGGATAGTTCATCTTCAACATGCATACCGAATTTCATACTCGAGAAAGTTAAATTAAGCCAAACCACCAAACCCTTGATGCATTGCTCATGCTGAGCATGTAAATTGTTCCAGTCATTGTGGATACTCCACTACTTTTTGTTGTACAAAAAAAGAGATCAAACTGCATTGCACATATCTACGTTGAAATACCAGATTAAGATGGATGGTACACAACTTCAATTTCTCTCACGTTACAAAATTAAAAAGTAAAATGAAATCAACACTGCTAATTGGGATCATTAATTAGGTACTGCAGCAATATTCCAATTAACTTAGTTAAAAAGACACAAATATGAAGTAATGCCTCATTTACATGAAATGCGGTTCGATCATTTTATTACATTGTGTTTGTAATTATATCATCTAACTGAAAATGGCAAGCTCCATTTTGACTGTACTATATATTTCATAACTAGTCAATCTTCAAATCAGTGAAATTGAATTCAGACTTCTCATCCCAAGTACGATTATTCATCAAGGATCTCATAAACAGCAAACATGAATTAATCTGTCAAATCCTTCTTGGATAACTCGTATTAAGATAACTACCGAATTCCAGAATTAGAGAATTTAGTACCTAATCTATAATCTATTGTTAACCCAAATGATACCAGATTTCATCAGAGATCTTGATGAAGTCACTAAATCCTTCTTATAGATTGTTTGTTCACCTTGAACATATATATAGAGGGACCAATTCGCAAAATCAGAAAAATTGAATTAAGCCACCAAATCCTTCATCAATTGTTCAATATGCATCCTAAAATGACTACAGACTTTCATGATAAAAAAGATAAATCCTTCATGAGTTGTTCATCCTGAAATTGTACACCGAAATGACAACCAAATTTCAGAATCAAAAAGATTAAGAAACAACATTCACAGGATGTTTAACATGTACACCGAAATAACTATTCAACTTCGAAATCAAAATAATCAAAAAACAGAATCGTAATACCAAAAAGATACTAAATCTCAGTATCAGAGAAATTGAACTAAGCAGGTACAAGATTCATGGATTCGTTCAACATAAACGTGTACACTAAAACGAATTAAGCAACCGTATCTTCCATCTATAATTTAAGATGTACAAAGAAATCGCAGCTGAATTTCATAAACAGAAAAATTGAATTAAGCCACTAAATCCCAGAGATTGTTCATCATGAATACCTAAACCAAAACGATTAGACTTTCATAATCAGAGCTTCATAAATGTTCTCTTGAACATTCTTCAATGATACAAAATTCCATAATCATAATTTAAATTAAGCCACCAAATCTTTCATGTATTGCTCAACATAAACACCAGGAATGCCATTCAATTTAATAATCAAAATAAATTCAGTAATAAAAAAACCAAATCAAGCAACCGATTCGCTCAGAGATTGTTCATCATCAACGTCTATACTGATGCGATTACCAAATTTTGGAATCAGAGAAAATGAACTAAGCACCCGCATTCTCACGGATTGTTCATCCTGAACACTCAAAATGACAATCGGATTTGATAATCAGAAAAACTGAATTAGGACACAGACTCCCACATAGATTGTTCATCAAGGACATACCAACACAAGTACCAAATTTCAAAATCAGTGAAACTGAATTAAGAAACTGAATCCTTCACAGACTGTTTATCCTGAACATGTAAAAATATGATCGAATTTTAAAATCGGAGAAATTGAATTAGGCCACCAATTCCCTCAATGATTGTTCATCAAGAATGTACAGAGATGATTATCGAATTCCGCAATCAGAGAAATTGAATTAAGCAACCGAATCCTTATCCAAAACACGACAAAATGACAATCAAATAACCAGAAAAATGAATTAAGCCACGATTTCCTCAAAGATTGTTCATCAAGAACATGCAAAATGAGAAAAGAATTGCAATCAGAAAAATTGAATTAAGACACCAACGACCTCATAGATTGTTTATCAAGATCATACCTAAATGATTACCGGATATCGAGATCAGCGAAATTGAATTAAAAAACCAAATCCTTCACGGATTGTTCATCTTGAACATGTCAAAATGACAATCGAATTTTATAATCATACAAACTGATTTAAGCCACCGATTCCCACAAATTGTTCATCAATAACATGTCAAAATGACAATAGAATTTCATAATAAGATAAACAGAATTAAGCCACCAATTCCCTCGTAGACTGTTCATCAAGAATGTAAGGAACTGATTACCGAATTTCAGAAGCAGAAAAATTTGAATTAAGCCACTGGATCGGTCAATCATGGATTGTTCATCCTGAACTTATCAAAGTGACAATCGAATAATCAATAAAAGTAAATTAAGCCACCGATTCCTACATAGACGGTTAATCAAGAACATGTCAAATTGTCACTAGAATTTCATAATCACAAAAGCTGAATTAGGCCACCAATTCCCTCATATTGTTCATCAAGAAAATACCAAAATGATTACCGAATTTTAGAATCAGAGAAGTGAAATCAAGCAACCAAATCCTTCACGGATTGTTCATCTTTAACCTGTCAAGTGACAATAGAATTTCATAGTCAGATTAACTGAATAAATCCACCCATTCCCTCGTAGATTGTTCATCAAGAACATGTCAAAAAAGGACAAGAAGATTTCATAATTAGAAAAATTGAAATTCAGAATCAGAGAAATTTAGGCAACCGAATCCTTCACTGATTGTTCATCATGTCAAAATGACGGTAGAATTTCATAATCAGATTATATTAAGCCACTGATTCCCTCATAGATTGTTCATCAAGAACATGTCAAAATGACAAAAGAATTTCATAATAAAAAAAATGAATTACGCCACCAATTCCCTCATACATTGTTCATCAAGAACATACCGAACCGATCACCGAATTTCATAAGCAGAAAAATTAAGCAACCGAATCCTTCACGGATTGTTCATCCTGAACATGTCAAAATGACAATCAAATTTTATAATCAGAAAACTGAATTAAGCCACTGATTTCCTCATAGATTGTTCATCAATAACATCTCAAATGACAATAGAACCTCATAATCACAATAATTGAAGTAACCCACGAATTCCTTCATCGAGAACATAACGAAATGATTACCTAATTTCAGAAGCAGAGAAACTGAAATAAGCTATCTAATCCTTCACGGATTGTTCATCCTGAATATGTAAAAATGACAATCCAATTTTATAATCAGAAAAATTGAATTAAGCCACTGATTCCCTCATAGATTGTTCATTAAGAACATGCCAAAATGATAATAGAATTTCATGATCAAATAAACTGAATTTAGCCACCAATTCCCTCATTGATTGTTCATCAAGAACATATCGAAATGATTATCAAATTTCACAAGCAGAGAAATTAACCAAAGAAATCGAATGCCTCATGGATTGTTCATCCTGAACATCTCAAATTGAAAACCGAATTTTATAATAAAACAAATTGAATTAAATCACTGATTTATAACATGTCAAAATGACAATAGATTTTCATAATCAGAAAAATTTAATAATGCCACAAATTCAATCAATAGATTTGTTCATCAAGAACATACTGAAATGATTGCCGAATTCCAGAAGCAGAGAAATTGAATTAAGCAATCGAATCCTCCATGGTTTGTTCATCCTGAACATGTTAAAATGACAATTCAATTTTATAATCAGTAAAAAAATTGAATTAAGCCACTGATTCCCACATAGATTGTTCATCAAGAACCTGTCAAAATGATAGCAGAATTTCATAATAAGATAAATTGACTTAAGCCACCAATGCCCTCGTAGGTTATTCATCAAGAACATATCGAAAAATTTACTGAATTTCAGAAGCAGAAAAATTGACTTAAGCAACTGAAACCTTCACTGTCTGTTCAACCTGAAAGCCACTAAATCTTTTATGGATTGTTAACCCGACTCTTGAACATGTAATACCAAATTGACTACCAAGTTCCAAGATCAAGGAAATTTAGGGCCAGTTTGGCGCTGCTTTCAGCCAAAACATGGGGAACCTTACTTTGGCTGAAAGCTGCTTTTAGGGCTGCGGAAAGCACCCTCAAATGCACAATTGATAGAAGTCATATTGTATTCAGGAAAGCACTGGAAAAACACCTAAAATTACTTTTAAAAAGTAATGAAACCTAGCTTTCCCTGACAGCACTTTTACTAACAGCAATCCCAAACTGGCCCTTAGCATGGTGAAAATCAAATTACAAATTGATCTAAATTTTTGGGCCATCTATGATAAAACGAACAAAATATAAACAAGAACAAAAGGACATTTAGTTAAAGGTCAGCAACGGAACATTTATCCTATTGGAGCAATAGAAAAGTACAACTGTATAATCTGAATTATCTAATAACAATGGAGAGAGTTGATTCCAAATCTCTGGCGCGATATCAATGCAGATCCAAATAAAAAATCAATAGTTTGGGAAAAACGAATCGGATTCAACCTATCAATTTGATCATGCTATTCATCTTCAACTTTTCTCACACTACAATTTTGATTTTCTTCAATGCTCTGCAGGCATACATACCCAAAGGAATGGAGAGATTTTAAATACCAGTGGATACCTTCGCCAATTTGGAGTGAGAAAAGGAATAAAAATTAGAATTTCAAGAAAGTAAGACCATAAATACCAGCTGAATACTAGCAAGTTAACTACAGATTCTTTTATGGCAACAGTCTGGGGAAAGTCTTAACCAAATAAATAGACAAGCACCAAAACATAGGTGCAAAATTTTCACCTTCCACAAAGCTTTGATATTCAATATTACTGGTTCAATAGAGGAAGAAAGAAAATTAATGCAGATAAAGTATAATACATGAAGTACTTAAGCAATTTACAGCAATGCTAGACTCATCCAAACAGTACAGTCCACAATTTGTTTTAACATTCAATCATTAACATTTGTTTAACAAGATATTTCATTTTTCACTTTTCTGATTGTACAGTAAAGATAGCAACAAATGCTAGAACTTCCTACAATAATTCTTTATTCTCCTTCCAGAAATATCGTGAATTACAACATATTTGGTAAAAATTTGACTAAGAATGGTAGATTTCACATGTGGATGAGAAGCATATTCAGTTCAAGAATAAATGGCTAATACTCTCCAATCATTTCAGAGTGCAACGAAATTACAATGGAACTACCAATAGGACCTCCGAGATATTTATAAAGAACTTAGAATAGCTTCAGAAATATGACAACAAAGCAACCATGTGCCTACTTAACTATTAACAGAAGGATATCTAGTTAAAAGATAAGATCAGCGACCACAGCCTTTCTCTTAAACATCACAGAGTATTAGTTATCTTATAGCAACACGTCTCTGAATAGCTTGCATAATTAGCAAAGTACAACTTTAAAATCTAAATTACTCAATCAGAAAGCAGCCAGTTGATTCCAAATCTATAGCACAATATCAATGAAGGTTTAAGGAAATAACAATTATCGGGAAAATAAATCAAATCCAACAAATCAAATTTGAACCTTGTACGAATCTTCACCTTCTCTCACATTACAATTTTATGTTTCCACAATGTTATCTACTTCACGGTACTCTGCATGTGTACAACCAAAGGAATCGAGAGAGATTTTTTCAAAGCTGGTTAAATCCTGAAATGGATTAGAGGTCATGGCAAGCATCGGAATAGTGATTTCATTTCATTTTTACTAATGAGAATGAGGGACTGAGATCTATTAAAAAGAAAAAAGCTCCCGTCTCAAGAAACAATCAAGGACAACTGATATTGTTTGAGCAAAAAGCAATAAGCATGTATTGAAATTGAAACCATATAAGCCAGATACAAAAGGAGATTCACAGCCACACACACACACACACACAAAAAAATTTGAGAGAAGAAAATAGAACTTGCAATTTCCAGAAAGGAGAAGACCATAAATACCAGCTGAATACTAGTGGATTTACTGTGATTCTTTGTTGGCAGTAGTCTGAGTTAAAAGTCTTAACCAAATGAATAGGCAAGTACAAGAAATCTGAATTTAGGTGAAATTATAAACACCTCTCATACACTACGAAATTTAACATTACTATTTTAATGGAAAGAAATATTGAAGAGTAAAATGAAATGAACACTGCTCATTGAATCGTTTATTAGGCACTGAAAAATGTTCAACTCATCCGAACCGGGCTACAATTTGTTTTAACATTTCAATCATTCACATTTTCTAAACAGGACATCACTACATGGGAGCCTATCAATAAATGCTACAACCGCTGAAATAATGTTTTATTAACAGCATGAATTCCAACCTGGTTAAAAAGGCAGATACAAAATTAAGTACACATCTTAGATGCTAGACTTCACTAGCGAATGAGAAGCATTTTAGTTCAAGATAAATAGCTAAAACATTATTCAAACATTTTGGAACATGCCAAAGTTACCATAAAGGTTCACCAACAGGATGTTCAGAAATTATAAGAACTTAGAAGGGATTCAAAATTATTATTGCAAAGCAAAAATATGCTTCCTTAGCAGTTAGCATCATACAAATATCATATTTGTACCTTGCAGGTGATCTTTGCATTGGAGAGCATGTACCATACCTTTGCTGGGTCATAGGTCAGAAGTTTGTCTAACAGGTCGAACCCCAAATCAGAAAGGACAGAAGATCCCGTAAAGGACGAGGCAGGAAATTTATCATGCAGCAAATTGTACCTGAAAACAGCCATATTGCCTCATTTGGTGTGCCAAGAATTCTAAAAATCTGCAGTTATTTTCCAAATATTCACAAATAAGATCAGGAATAAACCAAATATGCAGAAAACAAGTTTATGAAAAGCAATAAGGTGTTGACAATAACCTTAGAAAGTTGATCAATTTCAATTTCCCAGTAAATAGATGTTCCTTCGCCAACAATGCAGCCATTATGCAGCCCACTAACCACATGTCAACAGCTGTTGCAATATTGCATTGCTCCTAGTAGAAGTTAAGGAGCCCTGCAAAATAAACATTATCAAATAACCATCAGTCTTGTGGAACTTCCATCCACATACAAAAAAAATATTCAAATATCCAAATCAATGCCAATTACAACAAAGCATCAGTCCTTTGTCAAATGAAGATTTATAATTGGTGAACTAAAATACACAGAGAATCACTAATGCCAGTTACAATAAAGCATCAGTACCATCATCATTTTCAATCCACATCAACATCCATAGCTTCATCATTTTCAAAATCTTCAACCCCGCTAGCCCCAGTACCAGAATCTCTTCCGATAAATCCAGATAATCTTGATCTATCTTCATTCAAGACTTCTCTAGGAGGTCCCTCTAGTTTCATTAGTTTAGAAACACATATCAGTAGCATAACCAGCACTTGTAAGAAAGCGTCTTTTATCCTAATACTAGAAAAGAATATAAATTAATTTAGAAAACATTAGAGCAGATACATATTGTGCTGATAGGAGTGACGAGTTGCAGGCATAAAATCAATATCAAAGTATATTCCAACAAAAGGAAAGAAAAATCAAAGTATCTGCTTGGTGGGTTCATTGATAAAACCCTACTTCTCCAACAATTTTACACCTAATCAATAATGCCATAAACTATGCAATAAACTTACATAAAACACCACTCCATAATTAATTTTTTTAAAAAATGATACTCAAAACACTGACTAATAATGGAACATTTTTACCATCAACATCCAAATAGGATCTAGTGTAATGGGACACAAAAAGAAAATGAACTAAAAAAGGATTGTCAGTTTCAAAATCAATGCTTATAACACAGTAAAGCTGCCAAATTTCTAATTAGGATTAGAATATATTTCCAATTTTCTAAGTTAGGAGAAGCAACCAAACAAATTGTTAACTCAGTGAAGTAATATGAAAGCAAGTGGAAGGAAGGAATTACCTTGGGTTTCAGAGAGCATCGAAAGAGCGCACCGCGACAGAGATGAGCAGCGGTAGCGAATCCATAACGAGCTCTGGTCGCATCACTCCCATTGAAGCACTCAACCCCACTCTTAGGGCCAGTTTGGTAGGGCTGTTAGTGGAAAGTGCTGTCAGGGAAAGGCGGTCAGGGAAAGTATTGTTTGGAAAAGCTGTTAAGTGTTTGATAATATTTTTATAGAAATAGTTTTATGCTTAAAAGCAGTTTGTGTGGTGTTTGGTAAAACTATTTATAAAAGTGTTGTTGATATATAAAATGACATAAAAGGATATATATGATATAAATTAATTTTTACTTAAATTAATTAATTAAATAATATTAGAAATTAATAATTTCTTTCACATATTAAATAAAAAAATTATTTTATTTATTTATTTGTATATTATTAGGTATTAATAATTTTTTTATTAATCTTCATATCACATACATATTATACAAAAAAAACGACATATTTATTTTAATTGAAAGATATCAACATAAAGTAACAATTTTTATACTAATCATCCATACATATGTAATAAGTTAATAAAAAAATTGATCAACACATGATTGTTGTTAATCTGTTTGTGCCATCAAAGAAAAAATAATCCCATTACAAATAGAATTCATTTCTATAACCCTACTATTACTATAATTCTCCTGAGATAATTTTCCTTATTGTCTCTGTTTCCTACCTTTCTTGCCTCTAGAAGCATAATAGAGGATCATTTCAAGAGTTTGGTAACTAGGTGGATGAAGAATCGTCCCCGTTTCTTTTTGCAATATTAAAAATGATAAAAGGTTTTTGAAGTATGTTTATTTCAAGCTTTCCTCTATTACCAATTTATAGTCAAATTCCTTGAAAATATATACCCAGAATCTGAATTCAGTTTTATAGAGTTGAAAATGGGCTATCCAACTGACAACATCCAATGGTTTATTTATAGAATTTTGTAAGTTTTTAACATTAAGAATCAAAGGCAACAAAACCAAGAGAAAATATCTCCTATCAACATAAGATCCTCCAAAAAAAGATATATGACTTGGTGTATCACGCCTTGTTATTTAGAATGTTACGAGAGGCCTATGTTAACTTTTTCTTTTTCACTTTAGCCTCCAAATTGAAAAAAAAAAAAGAAAAAAAAAAAGTCCAGTTGCAACCGTTTCATTGCGCATTCAACTATATGCAGCATCAATATAATAAAAGATTGAATACAAGTTTCTTCATCTTGGCTAAGAACTGCTTGGCACTGTCGAATCCCTCAGCTGTTTTTAATCAAGAATATGATCTACCTCATTCTGTTGAGAAAGGGATAATCCAAAGCATGCCCATGAAGGATCTGGATGATCAGCTTTATCATGTGGTTGAAGGAGTAAAATCCAAGATACACAAGACAGAAGACAGTCTAAAGGTTCTTCAATGACAACCTTGTCACCCTCTGATTTAATACAGCTACTAATTCCAAGTTGAACATCAGCATCCTATTAATAAACAATTCAATGTCAGGCTGAGGATTTAATTATTTGAGTTCACACATTAAAACACTGGATTGCATTTGAAGTCAAAAAGTATTAAGTTTTCCTTCACAGAACATGACATGACAGATTAGTTTTAGAGCTAATACAAGCTCGAATACATGCAATTCCAATTTATGATGTATAAAAAGTAAATCCAGTATGAACTGACCAAGAACTACCTCTTTGAAAAACTTCATGAAGTGAGGCAAGAGAAAATCAAAGGCAGCTCTCCCACTAGCTCGATCCACCAAAATAAGCTTCAAAAGACCATAATACAGGGCTTCCTTGACTTTTGCCTGTATAGGAATTGAAAAACACAGCACCAATTCAGTCTTCAAAAAAAAAAAAAAAAAAAAAAAAGCCAATAGGAGAAAAAGAAGACGTGATTTGCGAATAAAGATGTAACCTGCTGATAAAAATATCTCTGCAGTAGACAGCTCAACTCTTGAAAGAGACCTCCCCCCGTGGCTACCCAATAATTCAGCTTGTTGGCTGCAACTTGCTTGGCTAGATGAATCTTGAAAAGCCAAAGAGCTCTCTCTCTTGGATTGCTTTTCTGCCAATATAACACTAATAATAGCATTTGTCGCCGCAAGGCGAACTGTCTCTTCTTGTCTAAACATGGCCTTACGAACAACCAAAATGGTGTAATCCTGCACTTTGAGAAAACAGGGAAACATTTATTATTGAGTTGAGCTAGACTAGCATGTACCAACTAATTATAGAGCATTTAGAAACTGATTCCATATTTACACCAAAGAATCAAAATTTGTATCTTTCTGCTGCCTGATTGTTGGATGCAGAAACATACGTAAACAAAATTGGCAACAAATTTAGTGAAACTCTTAATATACTAAAAGCATATCATCTTTTGTCCTAGTACAGATACTGATGCTCTCTACCAGGAGAAAAAATGAAAAACATAGTGAACTTTTTTCTATTTTTTTCCGAAGATCACGGTTAGATTTGATGAGAGGCACTAGAGCAGAAACAAGGTTAGAAGAGACACTCCCATGCAAGAAAGTGAAATAGTCCAATAATTCCTTCAGATGAGAAACATGCTCTAGCATGGGTAAGGATAACTTTTAACCAGAAAACAAAGCAGTCTGCATAAGAAGAAAGTTTAATTCCAGAGTTCTATCAAACTCAAATAAAATTTAACAATCAACAGATACTCCACTACCTTACAATTGGGATACTTTTTCCTGGATTCAAAGAAAGGATGCGAAACTTGCACTGTTCAATTATCTGGGACATGTTGGCAAATTCATTATTGCTGTACATGGCATTACATTCATGAATGCTAGCGTGAATTGCAAAATTAATTGGATCTTTCATATTCTACAAAAACACGGATATGGACAAAAGACTCATGACATAACAGAATATCCAACGAAATCTTAAAAGTAGAATTTGTATTTCAGTTGGCGGTCCTTATCCAAGGTGACGCGATCAGCCTATCTAACAAAGATCAATCTAAAGAGCAAGAGCATGGAGCTAAGGAACAAGGAGCTGATTATGGCGTGGACTTGAAGATTCCAAGTGGGCCTATTACAAGGTCTAAGGCAAAGAGGGTGCGTGAGGCATTAAATGGACTGATTGCACGCTTATGGGATAACCAAGGCATTCAAGAGGCACCATGGCCAAGTGAGATGGCATGGAATGGTTCAACTCGTTTGATGGCTTTAATTCAAGCCCAAGAAGACCAGCCCATCAGGGTTGTGATTTGAGGCTGAATTGGTTTAAGTCATATTAAGTGAGCTTTGGACATGCATGTGCATGGCACATGTGTTAACCCATTGGGAACTTAGTATAATTTAAATTAATATTATCTTCATAAAAAGAGGCTGTTTCGTGCAAGTCCAATGGCGAGAGTGGGCTGATTTGTTGTGGGGGCCGAATCTACTCATTTGGACACATGGTAAAAGAAGAATCCTTGTCTATTTAGGTTTTCCTTGTGGGATAAGGATTACTAAGTGCTGATTTCTAGTTATTTTTCCTTTTTAGCTTAGGATTATTTTCTATTTCAGAATTATCTTATTTTAGCTTTCCTTTCTAAGTTAGTATTCCTTATTTTAGTAGGACAAAGCTTGTAAAGCCTATTTAAGTGCTATGGCCGAATTCTTTAGGGGTTAATTTTGCTTTTGCTAATAAAAATTCAGAACTTTGTTCTTCTTTCTTTGTTGAGTGATTTGAGTGATTGGCTTAAACTCTTAACATATTATTTTGATTGTGATCAATCGTCAAGGCTAGGCGATTAGGAATCAAACCATATATCAGGTTCTATCATACGAATCGAAAGGTTGGGTTAATCGAGTTATTAACTTGATTGTTCATTCACGTGGTTGGATTGGGTATTTCTATTGCCAACTTTATTTTGCTGCAATTTCATATCAAGTTCCACTGCATCTTCCACATCTATTCGTGAACCTCAACTTGATTTCGAACGGTCGGGCAAATTTCGCATTCGGTTGCATCTCGCTTAACCGAAATCGCATCAGTTGGTATCAGAGCAAGGTTTCGAAATTGAGGTTTGTCAATTCTGATTTTTCTTCTTTCATTATTTCTTTCATCGAGTTCCTCATCTTTTTGCATCTAGAAAAATTAGGGTTCACTCTGTTGCTGAATTTTTTCTTCCTTCTCTTCAACTTACATCTTTTCTTCTCTTGTGTGATAAACCACGTGTTCACCATCTCAAATTGCTGGTTGCGTGTTGTGTTCATGTTACCATTACCAATTTCGTGTTTCTCATCTCACAATTGCTGAATTACGTGATTTTCATCTTCCCCACTACTAAATTGCGTTTTTTGCTTTCTGTTCCGCATTACTGCTATGTTTTGGCTGATTCGTCATTACTGAATTTCTGATTTGTGTGTGTGACATCTGATATAAAAAAAAAAAAAAAAAAAAAAAAGACAAAAAAAAAAAAATCAGATCTGTGAAAATCAAGAACCAACAACCTGATTTGCTTTGTTCTTCACGAAAGAGGCACCTAAAATTCAAGAAACTTCAAGATTCACCCTAAACGAACCTGAAATTTGTTGAACTCAAATTGGCAGCCCTAGAATCACGTGTTCTACATATTTATCACACAAGCTAGCCCAATTTTTATTGAAACCCTCGTTTTGATTGAAACTCGTTTTTACCCTTCTTCTGTGTATTTCGTGCTTCATATTGTGTTTCGTTCCATCATATCAGTTTCAATTTCTTAGTATTCAACCGTCCTTTTTTTTTTTTCTTTTCGTTTTGTGCCTTCTTGCTTCTGTTTGATTCTGATTCGTTTGGCCTAATACGCATTGAGCTTAATCAACATAATACAAGAGAGTATTGGAGCCAATTGTGAGTTATTTGCTTTTATTCTGATTTTCTTTCTTTTCTTGCTTTTACATCTGTGTTTTTATTTCTGTCTGTCTAACCATGTCCCTAGAAGACGAAAACAACGTCTTTGAAAATGTGGACCCAAAATTGTTGCGAAAAGCTGTTTCAGGACAATTTGAGAGGATGCAACAATATATAAACAACTTGGAAGACCGGTTGGAGCGTATGGAGCTTGAAAAGCAAAATCACGGCCGTCCCCACCATAGGAGGCGAAATCTGTCCAGGAATGATTCCGAGGCTGATTTGTCGGACGAGGACTCTAGAAGGAGTCCCGGGAGGAGATCGCAAGCTGATGGTAATCTAGGTACCATAAAGATGAAAATGCCTTCTTTCCAAGGTAAAAGCGATCCGGAGGCTTATCTGAATTGGGTAAGAAAGGTAGACGCCGTATTTGATATTCACCATTATTCGGAAGAAAAAAAGATAAAATTGGTTGTTTCCGAGCTAACCGACTATGCAGCAATATGGTGGGATCAAGATAAAAAGACCCGGAGAAGAGATGGAGATCCGGCCATTCAGACTTGGGCCGAGATGAAACGCATCATGAAAAAGCGTTTCGTGCCATCCTACTATCACCGTGAGATTCTCCACAAACTGCAAACGCTGAAGCAAGGTAGTAGAAGTGTTGAAGACTACCACAAAGAATTGGAGATGGCAATGATGCGGGCTGATATCCAAGAGAACGAAGAGGCCACTATGGCACGTTTTGTGAGTGGCTTGAATGAGGACATTGCTGATGCCGTAGACCTCCAGCACTACATGACTTTTGAGGAGTTGCTACATAAAGCCATCAAAATAGAGAAGCAGCTCCGACGCAAGAGTAAGCCGCGTTTTAACTCTTCTTCTTCCACTCCTTGGAAGTCGAGCTTTAAACGTGAGGATTCAAAGGGTGCAACACCAGCCCCGAAGCCGAAATCAGATTTCAAACCGAAAGAAGTCGCGCAAGGTGGAGGTAAGGCTTCTGAATCTCAAACCCGTAATCGTGATATTAAATGCTTTAAGTGTCAAGGCCGTGGCCATGTGATGCGTGATTGTCCAAATAAACGCACAATGGTCATAAAGCATGGTGAGATCATTACGGATGATGAATATGAATCTGATAGTAGCATGCCACCCTTAGAAGATTGTGATGACGCTGAAAATCAAGGAGATCAGTTTGAAGACGAAAATGTTACCCTTGTTGTTAGACGTGTGTTAAGTGTTAAACAAAAACTTTCTGATGAACAAAGGGAAAATATTTTTCATGCTCGATGTCGTGTCCTTGATAAGGTGTGTAGCCTTATAGTAGATGGCGGTAGTTGTTGTAATGTTGCTAGCACCACCATGGTTGAAAAGTTGGGTCTGCCAACGATTCGTCACCCCAAGCCATACCGGCTTCAATGGCTGAATGATAGTAACGAAGTAAAGGTGACGAAGCAAGTGTTAGTGAATTTGTCAATTGGAGCATACCATGACCAGGTTCTTTGTGACGTCGTTCCCATGCAAGCATGCCACATTCTCTTGGGCCGCCCATGGCAATTTGACCGAGAGGCCATACATAACGGCAAGCTGAATAAGATCACCCTTGTTAAGGATGGCAAACGATACACACTTATGCCATTGACTCCCGCTCAAGTGTATCAAGATCAACTCCACCTTCAAAATTCCACAAGTAAGGAATCGGGTAAGGTTGAGAAGAGTGAAAACAAGAGCGATAAAATCAGTAAGGGTGTGTTGAGAGAAGAGGTGAGTGAAAAGGCAAGTGAGTTGAGAGAGAGAGACGTGAGGAGAGAAGAAAGTAAGGGCGTAACAAAAGCCAAAGGATTAAGTCTATACGCCAAGATGAGGGATGTAAAGCAAGCTGAATTTAATAAACTAAATATGCTTTTATTTTATTGTAAAGATTTATGCTTGTCTGTAAATAAATCTGACCACTCTCTTCCGAGTGTTGTTTCTTCTCTTTTGCAGGAGTTCGATGATGTCTTTCCCGAGGAGATGCCGAGTGGACTGCCACCAATTCGTGGGATAGAACATCAGATCGATTTCATACCCGGAGCATCAATTCCTAACCGACCAGCCTATAAAAGTAATCCAGAGGAGACGAAGGAGCTTCAAAGGCAAATCGAGGAGCTGATGTCTAAAGGGTTGGTACGTGAAAGTATGAGTCCGTGTGCTGTTCCGGTCATCCTAGTACCGAAAAAGGATGGGTCTTGGAGGATGTGCGTTGATTGTAGAGCTGTTAACAAAATTACGGTAAAGTATCGCTATCCCATTCCTAGACTTGATGATATGTTGGATGAATTAAGTGGGGCTGTACTTTTCACTAAAATTGATTTAAAAAGTGGTTACCATCAGATTAGAATGAAAATAGGTGACGAATGGAAAACCACTTTTAAAACAAAGCATGGTTTGTATGAATGGCTGGTTATGCCTTTTGGGCTAACTAATGCGCCTAGTACCTTTATGCGTTTAATGAACCATGTTTTGAGGGATTTCATAGGTAAATTTGTTGTGGTTTATTTTGATGACATTCTTATCTATTCGAAATCGCATTCTGATCACCTTGACCATATACGAGCTGTGTTGCTTGTGCTTCGAAAAGAAAGGCTTTACGCTAACTTTTCTAAGTGCACGTTTTGTATGGAAAAGGTTGTGTTTCTTGGTTTTGTAGTTTCTGGCCGTGGAATTGAAGTGGACGAGGAGAAGGTTAAAGCCATTCAAGAGTGGCCGACGCCTAAGTCCGTTACCGAAGTGCGGAGTTTTCATGGCTTGGCGAGCTTCTACCGTCGGTTTGTCAAGAATTTCAGCTCGATTGCTGCTCCGTTGACTGAGGTAATAAAGAAAAACGTTGGGTTCAAGTGGGGTAAGGAACAAGAACTTGCATTTGATACATTAAAACGACAACTTACTAGTGCACCTGTTTTAGCATTACCGGATTTTGACAAAACATTTGAAATTGAATGTGATGCTTGTGGTGTTGGTATAGGGGCTGTTTTAATACAAGAAGGTCGCCCAATAGCGTATTTTAGTGAAAAATTAAATGGGGCAGCCTTGAATTACCCTACTTATGATAAAGAATTGTATGCCTTAGTTAGAGCTTTAGAGACTTGGCAACACTATTTATGGCCTAAAGAGTTTGTTATACATTCTGATCATGAATCCTTGAAATTTTTGAAGAGTCAAAATAAGCTGAATCGTAGACATGCCAAGTGGATGGAGTTCATAGAAACGTTCCCTTATGTGATTAGGTATAAGAAAGGGAAAGAAAATGTTGTTGCTGATGCATTGAGTAGACGCGTGAGTTTATTGAATATGATGCATGCTAAGTTGCTTGGATTTGAGTTTATTAAAGATTTATATGCAACTGATGTTGATTTTGCGTCTATATTTGAAGCGAGTGAATCTGGTGCGTTTGGAAAGTTCTATAGGCATGATGGATTTTTATTTAAGGAAAATAAATTGTGTTTGCCTAAGTGTTCATTACGTGATTTGCTGGTTCGTGAGGCTCATGGAGGAGGTCTCATGGGACATTTTGGTGTGACTAAGACTTTAGACATGTTATGTGAGCATTTTTATTGGCCGCACATGAAACGCGACGTTGAGAACATATGTGCGAAGTGCGTGGATTGTAGACAAGCTAAGTCTAAATCTAGGCCGTATGGTTTGTATACTCCTCTACCGGTACCGAGTGAACCGTGGACTGATATTTCGATGGACTTTGTGTTAGGTTTGCCTAGGTCGAAGCGTGGCAATGACTCAATTTTTGTGGTTGTATGTAGGTTTTCTAAGATGGCACATTTTATACCATGTCATAAAACTGATGATGCTACTAACATTGCTGGTTTGTTCTTTAGGGAAATTATACGTCTACATGGAGTTCCTAAGAGCATTGTGAGTGATCGTGATACTAGATTCCTAAGTCACTTTTGGAAGACCTTATGGGGAAAGTTGGGAACTAAGCTTTTATTCTCTACATCTTGTCATCCCCAAACTGATGGTCAAACAGAGGTCGTGAATAGGACTCTAGGTCAGTTGTTAAGGGCTGTTATAAAGAGTAATTTAAAGTCATGGGAAGAGTGTGTACCATTCGTTGAATTCGCATACAATAGGGCTGTGCATTCTTCTACTTCTTTTTCACCTTTTGAAATTGTTTATGGTTTTAATCCACTGACTCCTTTAGATCTAATTCCTTTACCTTGTGATGAGAAAAAGAGTTTAGATGGAAAGCGCAAGGCTGATTTGGTGAAGAAGTTGCATGAACAAGTGAAACAGCGAATCGAGAAGGCAAATGAGCGCTACGCCGCCCAAGCCAATAAGCATCGCTCGAAAGTGGTGTTTGCGCCCGGTGATTGGGTTTGGGTTCATATGCGAAAGGAGAGGTTCCCCGCCCAAAGGCGAACCAAGTTGCATCCAAGGGGCGATGGGCCGTTTCAAGTAGTGGCGCGTGTGGGAGACAACGCATACAAACTAGACCTTCCGGGTGAGTATGGTGTACATGCTACGTTTAATGTTTCTGATTTGTCTTTGTTTGGTGTAGGCGATGACGATTCGAGGACGAATCCTTTTGAAGAGGAGGGGAATGACGCGATCAGCCTATCTAACAAAGATCAATCTAAAGAGCAAGAGCATGGAGCTAAGGAACAAGGAGCTGATTATGGCGTGGACTTGAAGATTCCAAGTGGGCCTATTACAAGGTCTAAGGCAAAGAGGGTGCGTGAGGCATTAAATGGACTGATTGCACGCTTATGGGATAACCAAGGCATTCAAGAGGCACCATGGCCAAGTGAGATGGCATGGAATGGTTCAACTCGTTTGATGGCTTTAATTCAAGCCCAAGAAGACCAGCCCATCAGGGTTGTGATTTGAGGCTGAATTGGTTTAAGTCATATTAAGTGAGCTTTGGACATGCATGTGCATGGCACATGTGTTAACCCATTGGGAACTTAGTATAATTTAAATTAATATTATCTTCATAAAAAGAGGCTGTTTCGTGCAAGTCAAATGGCGAGAGTGGGCTGATTTGTTGTGGGGGCCGAATCTACTCATTTGGACACATGGTAAAAGAAGAATCCTTGTCTATTTAGGTTTTCCTTGTGGGATAAGGATTACTAAGTGCTGATTTCTAGTTATTTTTCCTTTTTAGCTTAGGATTATTTTCTATTTCAGAATTATCTTATTTTAGCTTTCCTTTCTAAGTTAGTATTCCTTATTTTAGTAGGACAAAGCTTGTAAAGCCTATTTAAGTGCTATGGCCGAATTCTTTAGGAGGAGGTCAATTTTGCTTTTGCTAATAAAAATTCAGAACTTTGTTCTTCTTTCTTTGTTGAGTGATTTGAGTGATTGGCTTAAACTCTTAACATATTATTTTGATTGTGATCAATCGTCAAGGCTAGGCGATTAGGAATCAAACCATATATCAGGTTCTATCATACGAATCGAAAGGTTGGGTTAATCGAGTTATTAACTTGATTGTTCATTCACGTGGTTGGATTGGGTATTTCTATTGCCAACTTTATTTTGCTGCAATTTCATATCAAGTTCCACTGCATCTTCCACATCTATTCGTGAACCTCAACTTGATTTCGAACGGTCGGGCAAATTTCGCATTCGGTTGCATCTCGCTTAACCGGAATCGCGTCAACTAGTTATGAGTTGAGTTGTTGCTTAATATCTAGTCACATAAGTATACAAGGATTTTAACTTATATCTTTGTTGCACATGCATTAATTATCTATTCAATCCTTATGATAAGAGTATGTCGGATAAGTTCTATTTCAACGAGCATGTCTAGAAATAGATTTTATTCAATAACTCATAGACAAATTATCGAATACCTTTGCCATGTTCTCCAATTAATTTAACAAAGTGAAGCAAAACAATCATACATCATAATTTATTCTATCTTAGTAACTAAACAAGACAAAGTAAAATGCAAACTTATCTTTATCTTATTATAAATCTGTGTTAATAATGCATACTTGGCGTTAGTCATGCAATGAAGAGTAAGATATGAGAAAACTTATCGATATTGATTTCGTAAACATTCAATACATATACAAGTATGACGCTCTCATAAAGGAAAAGCATAAGAATAGACTTAAGAAAGATAGCCTGATCTTTGGTTTAACTTGTCTAATCAGTTTGGTTGATGCGAAGAATAATAACATCCTTTCAAATGCTGATTTATGGAGGATTCGGTGCAAAATGAAGCTTAATAGTTGTGAGGAATGTACGAGCCCATTAGGAATCTTCTGGGCCTAATTAGACTTCTACGTATGAGCTAAGGACAATTAAGTGTTACCACTTAAGGCACCCTTAGGGAATATGTATGGATTTCGAACTTTATGACCAGGGTGCAAACTCTGTAAACTTTACGTCGGGGTGCTAACCTTGTGAACTTTATGCACGAGTGCAAACTTTGCGAAATTCACACCTCGGTAAAAACTTTGGAAACTTTACACCCGTGTGCAAAGTTTGTGAAGTTTTCGCCCGATGTGGAAACTTTACAATTTTTACGCCAGTGGGAAAACTTTGCAAACTATATGCCTGCATGCAAACTTTGCCAGCATTACGTTTGGTGAAAACTTTGCAAACTTTACGCTTGGGGGAAAACTTTTCGAACTTTACACCTGGGTGCAAATGTTGCAAACTTTACGGCTAGGTACAAAACATCACAAACTTTACGTCTAGGTGAAAACTTTGCGAACATTACACCAAGGTGCAAAGTTTGGGAATTTTGTGCTCGGGTGCAAACTTTTTGAACTTTACGACCTGGTGTAAACTTTGTGAACTTTACGATTGGGTGTCAACTTGTTGAACTTTATGCCTGGGGTGGAAACTTTTCAAAGTTTATGTCCGAGGTGGAAACTTTGTGAACTCTACGCTCGGGTTGTAAACTTTACGAACTTTATGCTTCGGTGAAAACTTTGCGCCCGGGTGCAAACTTTGTGAACTTTACACCCAGGTGCTAACTTTTTGAACTTTATGCCCAAGTGTAAAATTTATGAACTTTACACATGGGTGCAAATTTTGCGAACGTTACACTCGAGTGTCAACTTTTCAACCTTTACACCCTGGTTCAAACTTTGTGAACTTCACGCCCGAGGTGTAAACTTTGCGAACTTTATGCACGAGAGTGCAAAATTTTCAAACTTTACACCCGGGTGCTTATGAAGTTTACACCCAAGTGTATATTTTGTGAACTTTACGCCTGGGGTGCAAACTTTTCGAACTTTACGCCCCAGTGCAAACTTTGCTAACTTTACGCACTAGTGGAAATTCTGAAATTTATGCCTGGGTGCAAACTTTGCAAACGTTACGCTTAGGTGTGAACTTTTCGAAACTTTGCGAACTGTATGTCTGAGGCGGAAATTTTGCAAACTTTGCTCTCGGGTGTAAACTTTGACCAAATGCACCTTGTTTTGAACCTCGTGCAAGAATTACTTAGTAAATATCACACATATTTAATTATATATACACATAGAGGATAAAGAGGACAACTGCATTTTCGATATGGTAAATGAAAGAGTGAAACAATGAAAAAAGAGGAGGAACAAAACGCTTGCAATCACGACAACCAATGTTTTCCACTAATAAAAACATTAGGGACTATCCCGAGGCAGTCCATTATTTTAAAGATGAATGGACATCATCTCCATGACCTTCGTCACAAAGGTGTATTTAAATTAATCGATAACAAAAAAGAGGGATAAAAGAGAAATACTTGTTGGGAAGAGTTTTAACTAAAATACTACTTTCCTCATCCACTTCAGTAACCTTAAAATTTGCTCCTAATTGTGTACGCAGCTGGTTCACTGATGCAGCGGATACGAATGGTTATCTCAATTCCATCGATCGCACACGATACCAGTAATTAAGATCTTCTAAATACTAGAATTGACACAATTCAGAGTATAAAGGAAATAGAGAGAATTCTTATTCAAATCAAAACTGTCTCAATCAATTACATCCAGGCCTTTATATAGGCGAAAAAATAACACAAAAAAGTCCAAAGTGGACAAGGAAAGAAAAGCTAACAAAAAAAAGAAACAACCGAAAACTTTCCCGAAAAGCCAAAAAATCGAAAAATGCAAATTTGAAGGCCTAAACATCATTTTTTGGCCAAAAAGAGATGAACATCACAGCCAAAGGCTGTAAGTTTTGTTCGTTAGCCCGTTTCTAATAAGTTTAGGCTCAAAAATACCAAAATCGGCCCATTTTCACTAGCCTCCATAAAACTTGCACAAATAGGCCAAAGCCTCCTCTTCTACATCATTCTCCCCCGTCTGAAGAGAATTTGCCCTCGAATTGTCATCGTCCGAAGAATCTGCAGAATACAGAATCAAGTGCTTGACATTGAATATGTCCGTCGTACAAATATGGCTGGGCAGCTTGAGACGGTAGGCATTAGGATTGATCTTCTCAATGATCTCCACAGGGCCAATCTTTTTGGCCGACAGCTTGTTGTAATCGCCCACTGAGAATCTGTCCTTAGTAAGAACAGCCCAAACATAATCTCCAACTTCAAACTCCACAAGGCGACGCTTCTAGTCGGCCGCCATTTTATACTTGCTGCAGCACTGTGAGCACGGGTTTTTTCCCGACCTCGGTGATGAAAGCTATTATTGCCTTTTTCACGGATAAACGTGAAGCGGATTCGAACCGACCAGAATGACATCGGAAATGTCCCGGATAGCCCGGAGGTGTGTGACAAGTCCTAGTACGGAACCCTGGAAAATTTGAGCGGATATTTAAAAGAACCGAAAAACAAACCAAGGAAAATAAGTGAAAATGTAATTTTCCGGGTATTACAGCCGGTCGGCTGTAACCTACAGCCGCCCGGCTGTAGTCTACAGCCACGTGGCTGTAATATCCCTATTTCCTTTTTTGGGTAAAATCAGCATTTAACTCGGTTTCTGAACAAAATAGGAATTTTTCATGCTACAGCCGCGCGACTATATATTACAGGGGCGCAGTTGTGACTTACAGCCGCTCGGCTGTAGTCTTCAGTTTTCCTTTTTTGACGAAATCAGCAATTAATTACGATTTAATACCAAAACATGAGATATTTAAGGTTTCTATTCGGGAATTAGGGCAACAAGGAGGCAGAAAAAACAAAAAGAAAGAGAGAAAAAGAGAGAAAAAAGAAAAAATCACATAGTTTTTCTTAAGGTTTTCAATACAATAACAAAAGAAAAAAAAAGATTAGACAAAAAAAAAAAGAAAAGAAAGAAAAGAAAGATTAGAAGAAGAGAGAACACTTGAAAACCAATCCTTGAATTTTCCTCGTGGTTCCGTTCGAGGTTCGGAAAACACACTTTGTTCGGGTCGTCCATGACTGTGGGACGTTTTCTGGCACCCAAAAATCTGTTTTGGGGTCCAAACGCTGGAACACATACAAGGTAATTTTCTGAGAGGCCTTAAAAATCTATCCTGTTCATCTTGGTTGTGATTCAATTGCATGATTTGAGTTTTTTTTCGCGTTTGGTTGTTTTTTCAGGACTACAGCCGCCCCACCAAAGATCACAGCCGCCCGGCTGTAATCTACAGCCGCGCGGCTGTGACCTAAAGGGGCGCGGCTGTAGTTCTTTTACACTTTTTCTTCTGTTCTGTGGGAGTTTTCTGATTACAGCCGCCCCACAAGATCACAGCCGCTCGGCTATGACCTATAGGGGCGCGGCTGTAATGCTTTTTTTTTTTTTGCATTTTTATATTTTTTTGGGATTTCTATGATTACAGCCGCCCCATGTGATCACAGCCACGCGGCAGTGACCTATAGGGGCGCGGCTGTAACCTACAGGGGCCGAAGCTCCATCGGCCCAAATCGATCGATAACGCTCCCACGCTTCAATTAAATGTGTTTTTCAAAGCTGTTATCGATCCAATCATATCTGTGCATGCTTCGATTCCATGTTCTTCATTTTTTATGGGCGGATGTGATGAATTTGATGATTTCGGACAATTAGGGATTTCCGGATTCGATTTGGTCCATTTCGGGTCCATTCTGTTGGTTTTATTATTTTTCCAGAAGTCCCAGATCGTCTAAAATCATCAAATTTTGCAAAATGATCTTTGAAAACACGAAAAATTAGTTGGAATCGATTCTGGAGCATTACAGCCGCCCCGCTGTAAGCTACAGGGGTGCGGCTGTAGCCTACAGGGGCGCGGCTGTAATATGGGCAGAATTACAGTTTTACCCTTTTGGGCCCCAAACTTGTAATTTTGCATTCTTTTCACATTGAAAAATGAATTTTGGCGTGTTTGCATACTTTTGGACCCTAGATGGATGTTTGTTTTAGGCCCATACACGAACGGGACCCCGGGTCCCGGGATATCCGGCCCGCTAAAGTTGGATAAGTACATGTAAATGAGCTAAACCGCTTTCAAAACCGATTTTTCATCCATAAAACCTACAGGGCGTTTAAAAGACCATTTTCCAGGTCTAACCGGGCCGACCCGGTTACCCCCTTTGCATGATCCCTCTGTCCTATATGAGTCCTTGTTGTGATTTATTTATCTGTGCTAACCGTATTTGGATGCAGCTTTTATTTTTACCTTATTTTTATCTTTGAATGTATTTTATAGATTATCCCGTGTATCTAGGCGATTGTAATTTTTTAGATTATCGTGTATAATAGGCGGTTGTAAAAGGTGAGGATGAGAGTTTTCTTTTTCTTGGGTTGTATAATTTGGCCTCTGATTTACTTTTCTGCACTTTTATTTTGGTTTTATATTTTTGTCATATGTATGAGCATCGACTAGTAATAAAAGAAGAGATAAAATGAGTAGAATTAAGTGAATGAAATGTCGTGTTATGAAACAATAATTAAAAATTAGTGAGGATTAGCAGATATGTTGCCCGAACCTCGAATCTCTGGATTAGGTACTGTGTCTACACTTGGTAGGGAGCTGTACCGGAATTTCCCGGATGAGCTGAGCCGGGTGGCGACTCTGTTTCTAATCTCGAAATTCGTGTTTCGAGATCTTTGAGTTAAAATGGGATTTTCTAAAAAGCTTGTTTTCTAAAAATCATGCTTGAAATTAAGTCTTCTACAAAAAGACTTTTTCCAATAAAATGAAAGGTTTCTCAAAGAAAGATTAAAACCCGTTTTCAAAACCAAAACATAACCACCCAAAAAGAAAATCCCAGGTTCCCGCTTCACCGCGCGTTCCGAAAAAGGTCGTTCGCTCACAGTGGCGACTCTGCTGGGGATAAACGGTTTCTTCAAAAGAGTTTTCACAAAAAACTTAAGGAACTTAGGCAACAATTGAAGTACATCCTCACTTATAGTTGATTATTAAATCATAATTCAACATTTCATTCACATTGCATAAAGCATGACATTTTCTTTTCTTAAATCCCTCCAACACTCATTTAAACCCAGTTTATTTCCAAAGGTGACCTACCTCTTCCGCTAGGATTGGAGGCACCCGAGGAGGTAAACCACTCATAGCCTTGTACGAACCCCTTCGTTTGGACCCTTGAGTGGGGAGAAGTGAGGAGTATATTTTCGCTATGGGAACCTGTATGACCCTTGGATTGACTCATACCTTCATGTAATGGCCTAGCAACTTCCCTTTAGGATTACCAAAACCATATACTTGAAAATGGACATCAAGAGTACGCCTTTGGTATCCCCCGTTGATGCCAAAGAGACCCAATACCTAGGAAGAATGCAAGACCAATCGAATGGAGGAATAAGGTTGGAAGGGTGAGCATATTTTTGTGTGTGTGCTAACGTTTGTTCTATGGTTGTTTTATTTTCGACCTTTTCATACGACATAAACACGCATCATACGTATGCCATATTCTAATCACTTTCTTTGTGCAGCCATTTTAGAGCATCCTCACATGTGTGTGTTATACTAACCATATTTTCGTGCAGCCATAATCATTTCCCGTATGCCACATTCATTTTGTGTGCTCATGAATTCATAAAGCATACACGACATCATCTTGCGTGTCATTCTAACCACATTCTTGTGCAGCCATTTGCATTTTTGTATGACAAAGACATCCACATCATTTCATTTCATCAAAAATGTAAGGATGTTCTAAGTATGCCCTTCATGACCATTTCATATCATAACATATCGGGAGTCCCCAAGACTACCCGTATTCCGCCTGTGCACTAGCTTGCATTTGGCCGTCCCATTACATTGTTAGAAGACCACAACGGTCTTAGGCTCGCGTTCGTGTGATGGACCACACGAAATCATCACATCTTGATCATTCACATTTGGTATCATGGTGACACCTTAGTTTTGCTTGCATGTCCCAATCCATATTGGATTGTTACATAACATCGACAACCCATTTGAGGTACTCCACGAGTGCCGAGCTAGTTTTCATATTAAGACATTTCATAGCACCCCTAAATCATGTAAGGTGTTCCATGAACACCGAGATGCTGTCCGTTTTTCGATTCGCACGTGACTTGTATGTCACATCACTTCATGTTGAGATGCTATAAAAGCATCGAGTCTCTACCTGCGGGACGATTCCCTCAAGAACATTTCATGTCATTACATTGACCAACAAAGTGTCAAACTTTAGTCCATGTGTCGGCACACATGCGACCATTTCACGACATCCCCTAGGTGCCCCAAAGGCACCGAATCTCCATCCGTGTGATGGCTCGCACGTGACGTTGTTGCATTGTCTTGTGTATAGCATAGGGTATGCTTGGAACATCCGAAGCAAAAGAAAGAAAAGCACTACAACCATCTTTAGCATCATCCACATCCATGCGGCATCATCCAAACATGAGCATAAAAGTACCATTTAGAGTGTCGAGTCTAGGACCACGACATCCATCCGAAACTCTAACCTTATGCTGATTATGCAGTTTGGAGTCGCATCTCGGGAAGGTTAATTCGAGTTGAATCAGAACCAAACACACCAGTTCAGTTAATTCGATCAGAATCGGTAACCGTGGAAGGAGTCAGTTAAGGGTCGGATTCAGACAGGGAAGTCGAAGTTCAGTTGCCTACTCTACCGGTTGATAGTCAGGCATTGTTGGAAGAGGTTGACAGAGCAGACATGGCTGACGGAAACAGTGGAAACAGTGGAACCATGCCCTTCGACATGGCTGCCTTTATGAGGAGCTTCTTAAGCTCAGATGAGTTCAGGGCTACCCTTAGGGAGCAGGTGCAGGCGGTGATGACTACCCTCCCTATTCTAGTAGTCCAACCAGCCCAGACCTCGATTGGGAACGGAAGACGACAGCCTGTCCAAGCCACTAATGGAACCAGGGGAATACTCCTAGTGGCATTGGCGGAGTTGCTAATCACAGAGAGCCGGACCGTCAGTCCGAAGAGGATGAGGCTTTTGAGAAGGCGAGGGAAGCCTCGATTGAGTCGATGCTGGAGAAACGACTCAACCAGAAATTTTCAGACATAGATGCTATGATGCCCAAGCTGAAAGAAATGGTCCACTTCAATCCTATCAAGTGTGCCAATCCCGCGACGTTAGTTGCTGATGCGGAAGGAACGCTCCCGGCTGGTTTTCATATGCCATACCTCCCTCCTTACACCGGAGAAGGACCACCGGAAGCCCATTTGGATAGCTATGTGAGATTGATGACTAGTATGGGGATTGGAAAGGGTCATCTTCTAAATTTGTTCCCTACTACCTTGAGAGGCGCTGCAGCAAAGTGGTACATGAAGACGCCATTGTTCACCCGTTCCACTTGGGAAGACTTAGCTGATGCTTTTGTGAAACAATATGCTTACAACACCCAAGTCGAGACAACTCTCGAGGATTTGGAGAGGATCCGCCAAAAGCAGAATGAGTCATTTCCGGCATATTACAAACGGTGGATGGATGTGCAGGTTTTGGTGGATGGGGCGCCGAAGTTAGAATCTTTAATTGTGAAGCTTGTGGATGGCAGCTTGCCCCAATATAAAGACAAGATGAAGCTGAAGAGATTCCACTCCTTCAATGAGGTGGTGGAGTTTGCCAAACGTATAGAGCTATATGAAGAAGAGGAACAGAGGGGCAAGCAAGGTTCGGGCTCCTACAGAAGCAACCAGGGGTACTCCCAAGGATACAAGAGTGGAGGTTCTAAGACCACTGCTGCAGGACCTAGTTCAAGGACGACACCGAAGGCGGCCTCCATTGAAACTCAGGAAGCCGAAGTAGCTGCTGTGAATCAAGGGAGAGCAAATGTTCCAAGAATCACCTGTCCATGGGCTGAGTCAGTCAGCCGAATCTTTGCCAAGTGTAGGAAGGCAGGGGTGCTGCAGAGTTTGAGGCCATTCTCGCCTCCGACAGAGGCAGATAAAGATAATTTCTGTTCCTACCATGTAATGGCGGGTCACCGTACGAACGAGTGTACCCAATTGATCAAAGCCATCAAGCAGCTGGTCATAGATGACAAGATAGTAGAGCTGGCTCTGAAGTCGAATGTGCAGAAGAATCCACTCCCCACCTTTGGTAGTCAAGTAAACATGGTGCAGTCAGGCTTGCCAGCCCATTATGTGTTCGCCCAGATCATTAAGGTGAATCCAAGTGTGCGAGCTGTACTGGTAGAAGAGGAAGATGAGCCAGAGGTGTCTGAAGAGCAGACTGCGGTGGTAGGGGACAAGATGGGTCCGATTGATTTAGATGACTTTGAGGCGGAAGACGAGTACGATGAGTTTGAGGTGCAAGAGTCGAAGCTAGTTTACCCGGTGGAGACAAGAAGAGGGACGGTAATTGAGAAAGATGGGCCAGTGATGCACATCACTAGGAGCGGCAGGGTTTATCAACCCACTAGTGCACCGGCCCCAGCACCCCCAAGAAGGAACACGACACCGGTGCAGAACAATAGCCCGGTGGTTAGGGAAGAAGATATGGTTGTGGACCAACTGAAGAGGACACCGGCCCGTGCCAGTGTGTGGCACTTGCTTATGGAATCCAAGAGGCACCGAGAGGCGGTGGTAAAGCAAATGATGGAGATGGATGCTAACCCCACCATGTCCCCCGATGAGGTGTGTGCAATGATAAGGGGAGCGGAGTTGAAGGTTAACAAGGCCCCGGAGATCAGTTTTGGGGTAGAGGACCTTCCACCTGAGGGTGTGAATCACAATAGGGCCTTGTACTTAAGGGTGGAAGTCATGGGTAAAATAATGCCGAGTGTGATGGTGGATGATGGCTCGGCCTTGAACATTTGTCCTTCCCAAGTCCTACCTTTCCTGGGAGTGAGTCCTGAAGCTCTCTGCCGGTCCAACACTGTAATCAGAGCTTATGATGATAGCAAAAGAGCTGTCTTGGGGACCTTCGAAACGGAAGTCAAAGCAGGGGAGGTTAAATCGAAGGTGTTGTTTACCGTGATTGATATTCCTGTCACCTTCTCCTTACTCTTGGGAAGACCATGGCTCCATGCTTTAGGTGGAGTTCCATCGACTTTGCACCAGAAAGTAAAGTTCTTAATCGGAGGGAAAATAGTGACGGTGGAAGCAAATGAACCTTCTGTTGTAGCCGCATTGAGTGCTACCAAGCAGCCGATGACTGGGTTTCAGGTTGCTGTGATTGCTGATAAGCCTGAGTTTCCAGACTGGATTCACAGGTAATTTGCTAAACAGAATTATGAGCCGGGAAAGGGATTAGGGGCCAAGCAACAAGGGATCCCTGAATTCAACATAGAGGCTGGGAAGTACCGACAATTCGGGCTGGGGTATCAAGAAGGAAGGACCAAGCGAGAAAGGAAGAGTGTAAATCTAGTGGATACTTTTGTCCGGGCCACAGAATCAGTTTATGATGGGACTCCTGAGCCGGTAATTGTAGAGGGAGGTCAGCTCCCTGGGTTTGAAATCTTTGCTGATGTGGTGGATTTCAGCAAGTATGGAGTAGAACCGGTTGTGAACATGCTGCGTGTCGAAGCTGGAGCTGGAAACAAGGGGGTTCATATTCAGAAAGATGTTGACCAAGTCAGGATTGAATTCGGGAACAAGGGAGAAGCTTTCAAGAAGACGGATCTGGTGAGAAGCGAGATGGAAGTGGCTATGGGGGCCATTACGAGAGCACTGTCCACCTTAATGAAACCAAGCAAGGGTGCTGAAGAGAAGACATCACCTGTGGGAAAAACACATGAAGACCTGGTGGAAGAAGCGGTAAAGGAACTTACCAAGCTGGTTATGAGAGGCAAGGCTCAAATGACAGAGGAAGAGCTAACTGACAAACAGAAAGAAGACCTGGAAGGAGACCTGGGATACTTGTTCGAAGAGGTCGACTATGCTGCTGTTGATGAAGACCCTCCGCATGTGGAGGATGGAAACTTTTTAAATGTATCTGCTTTTTCTATTTTTGATGTGAACAATTCTGCCTACAAAGCATACAATGCAATAAAATCTGATTTTGCTTACTTATGTGATGTTTTTCCGGATGGAACTGTGCATACATACAAACATTCATTTAATGTCTTTAGCATACATGATGCATCATTGCATGAAATGAACCTAGGGACAGATGATGAACCGAAGATGGTATCCGTCTCGAAAGACCTCACGCCTGATGAGAGAAAAGAACTTGTAAAAATCCTGCAAAAACACGTCAAAGCATTCGCTTGGTCCTACGACGACATGCCTGGGGTTGACAGAGAAATTGCAGAGCATAGAATCCCGACAGATCCAAAGATGAAACCAGTTAAGCAGAAACTTAGACGACTTCGACCAGAACGGGCTGAAAAGGTTAAGGAAGAAGTAGCCAAACAGAAAAAGGCCAAGTTCTTAGAAGTGGTAGAATATCCAGAGTGGTTGGCCAATGTCGTACCAGTTGCGAAGAAAGACGGTCTAGTAAGGGTTTGTGTGGATTACCGTGATCTGAACAAGGCGTCTCCCAAAGACGACTTTCCACTCCCGCATATCGACGTTCTGATTGACAGTGCCGCCAAGGCAGCCATGTATTCCTTCATGGATGGGTTTTCGGGATACAATCAGATTTTAATGAATGTGATCGACAAAGTAAAGACAGCCTTCATCACCGAATGGGGAGTTTACTGCTACAGGGTTATGCCTTTTGGTTTGAAGAATGCCGAGGCAACTTATCAGCGGGCGGTCACGACACTTCTGCATGATATGATCCACAAAGAGGTAGAGGTTTATGTGGATGATATGTTGGTAAAATCGATGACCCGGGAGGAGCACCCAACCATCCTGGATAGAATTTTAAATAGGATCGAGAAGTACAATCTTCGCCTCAACCCAAAGAAATGTGTATTTGGTGTCACATCAGGAAAGTTGCTTGGTCATGTAGTCAGCCAGAAAGGGATTGAGATGGATCCGGACAAGATTAAGGCCATAAGGGATATACCGGCACCACAGTCAGAGAAGGAGGTAAGGTCATTTCTCGGGTCACTACAGTATGTCAGTCGGTTTATTGCGAGATTGACGACAGTTTGCAAGCCAATTTTCAGACTGCTGAAGAAGAACCAGCCCGTGAAATGGAACGAGCAGTGTCAGATAGCCTTTGATAGAATTAAGTCTCATTTGATGAATCCCCCAGTTCTAAAACCTCCGATACCAGACAAGCCTTTGATTCTGTACTTAGCCATCGAAGAGACTTATGTGGGAGCCATGCTAGTGCAAGAGCAAGAGGATGGGCGTGAGCATGTGATTTATTATTTGAGCAAGAAGCTACTAGAGTATGAGAGTAGGTATACGATAGTAGAGAAGACTTGTGCTGCTATGGTATGGTTGACAAAGAAGTTAAGACACTACTTCCAGTCATAGAAGGTTCAGGCGGTGGCCAAGGTGGACCCCATGAAGTACTTATGCCAAGCTCCGGTATTAGTGGGAAAATTATCCAGGTGGTTGCTTTTGTTGTAGAATTTGACATAGAATATGTGACGAAGAAGACAATCAAGGGAAGAGCCGTAGCAGAATTCCTAGCTAACCAGCCAATAGATTCAGACTATGTGGAGAACTTAGAATTTCCGGACGAACAGCTGGCGGTGGTGGAAGAAGAGTTGAATAGGTGGGTGATGTACTTCGATGGGGCGGTGAATAAACACGGCGCAGGCTTGGGGGTAATCATTGCCATGCCCGAAGGAGAAATCATTCCTCTGGCAAGGCGACTCGACTTTCCAGTGACCAATAATGGGGCCGAATATGAAGCATGTCTCTTTGGTATTGATGCCTTGATCACGCTGGGGGCAAACGAAGTACTAATTATCGAGGATTCGGCTTTGGTGATTCGGCAGGTAACCGGAGACTGTGTAATAAAGGAAGAATCGCTTCGACCCTATCTCGAGTTGGTTTGGGAAAGGGCAAGGGTATTCAGTCAATGTGAATTTCAACATGTACCGAGGGAGGAGAATCAGATGGCAGACTCTTTGGCTACATTGTCGTCAATGTGGGAAGGCCCGCGGAAACAACCAATACAGCCGGTCGTTCTGGAAATTGCTCAGAACCCATGCTATTTGTCGGTCAATTGGGTTGCAGCTATTGAGGCACGCCCTTGGTATTATGATATTCTATTGTTCATCCAGAACGGTCAATATCCTGAAGATGCCAATGAATCTGATAAGGTTTCCCTCAGGAGGTTAGCAGCACAATTCCGGATATTTGAGAATCAGCTTTTCAAGAGGTCAGCTAACGGAGTCCTTTTGAAGTGTATCACGGAGGAGGAAGCAGTCGTGGTTATGAAACAGATACATTCTGGTGCTTGTGGCCCGCACATGAATGGTTTGGCTCTAGCAAAGAAGATACTGAGGCAAGGATACTTTTGGCTCACTCTACAAGCCGATTGCATCGAGGAAGTTAAGAAATGCCACGAATGTCAAGTGTATGGAGACCTTAATCATCTCCCCCCGCTTGAACTTCAAGTGTCCTCGACTCCATGGCCGTTCGCAGCTTGGGGTATAGACATAATCGGAGAGATGAGGCCGCCTGCTTCAAATGGGCACCGATTCATCGTTGTGGCTGTAGATTATTTTTCTAAGTGGCTCGAAGCAGAATCATTTGCGAACATCACTGCCAAGAAGATGGCCAAATTTATAGAAAAGAACATCTTCGCAAGATATGGGATCCCTCATCATGTCGTGACCGATAACGGGGTACAATTCCAAGGGATAGCGGCACAGTTGCTCCAGGAGAAAGGGATCGAGCACCACAAGTCATCCCCGTATCGCCCACAAGCCAATGGGGCGGTGGAAGCGGCCAATAAGTCCATCAAAAAGATTCTGTCAAAGATGGTGGTAACCTACAGAGATTGGGCCGACATGTTACCATTGGCTTTGTGGGGATACCGGACAAGCATCAGAACCCCTACTGGAGAAACTCCGTATTCACTGGTTTACGGGATGGAAGCAGTGTTACCGGTGGAGATGGAAATTAGATCATTGAGAGTGGTCATGGAGGCACAGTTACCGGAGTCTGATTGGCTTCAGTCGAGATATGAACAGCTAGCACTGATTGACGAAAAGCGTCTTCAGGCTTTAGATCGGTTGCAAATGTACCAACAGCGGATGGCTAGGGCATACAAAAACAAGGTTCGCCATCTAAAGCGTCCATTTAAGGCAGGGGATCTGGTACTCAAGCAGATGAAACAGACCAACACATATGTGCGGGGGAAGTTCAAGCCGAACTGGGAAGGTCCGTATGTAATCAAGAGGGTGCTTTCGAAAGGTGCTGTAAAAATCATGGATATGGACGGGAACGAATTCGTCAACCCCATCAACCAGGACAAGCTGAAACACTACTACGTGTAAAAAAAAAAAAAGAGTCCGGTGGATTGAAAACCAAAAAGGCGGTCCACGCAAAAATTAGGACAGTCCGATGGGTCGAAAATCGAAAAGACGATCCATGTAGAAATTAGGACAGAGAGGTGAGGATCATCAACTGGAAAATCTGCAAAGACCGGTTGGTGGCAAGCGTGGCTTCAATCGAGACTTATACCATCGATAATTCTGTCCTTAGTTTCATTTCATCATTCGATGTGCATTGTGCTAAAACATTATTTATGAATGAATGAATGAATGTTCAGTTTTGTTCGTTTAAATGTCCCAAGTTCATCTGCAATTCAGATTATTCTGCTCATATTTATCTTTATATATATCTCCTATATATCTCACATCCATAGATTGAACACATGCATTCAAAAAAAAAAAAAGGAGAGTCTGATAGATTGAAAACCCGAAATGGGCGGTCTATGCAAAAGATAGGACACAAAGTAAGGTCTGCTGAATTGAAAACCCAAAAAAGGGCAGTTCAGGCAAAAATAAAGACAGTCCGATAGGCCGAAAACCCAAAAAGGGCGACCTATGCAAAAATTAGGACAAAAAAAAAAAGTCATACATCAGTAATCAATCCTAATCACCTAGAGGCCAAGATACCGCAGCGTCAGCGCCTCACGCCCTCGCCGGGTGGGACAGCCGACCAAATCTGCCAACCAAGCCCTGTAGCAAGCATCTGTCTCTATGGAGGCAAGATTATCATACTTCAGGACCTCAGTACGGGTAGGATGCATCCACTGGTGTTGCACGTGCTGAGGCCACGGTGATGTAAACACCCCGTATTCAGTAGTGCACAAAGATCGAGGAACCCCTTGCAGCTGCCTATACTGCCTGCACAGCCGAGCAGGAGAGTAGAAAGTCACACGGGTCAACCCAAGCAATTGAACGCCTCCGGCCCAGGTCTTAGTAGTCACGTCAGTAATATCCCACCAAGGGCAGTCCCATCGGATAAAGGCGTCAGTTCGCCTCCTTAGCCAGTCGAACCAATGCTCCATGGACATAAAACCGAAATCTGGAAGCTCGATGCGCCGAGACCAATAGCGCTTCGGAGCATATCTCGGACGAGGTGGAGGAGGACTCAAGAGGCATGGCTTCTCCATCAATCAAATATGTAGGCGGTTTAGTCAAGATGAAGAGGCAATGAACGTTTGAATGCAAAAAAAAAAAAAAAAGAACTGAAGCATACATGAAGCAGAAGGGGAGATCTGCGGCTCTCAATAGGAGAATCAGAGTGAATGGAGTCTAAGTATATCAAGGTCTCAGCCAGAATAACCCCCATGAAAGATGCACCCTGAGGTACCTGAGTTACCACTGAAGCCAGCCTAAGACTACAAGTATCATCTTGGAACTCGCACAGATAGCAAGCCGTCAATAACAGACTCATCAGCGGAGCCGACCCAGGGGCAGTGGGAGATAAAGCAAAACACAAGTCAGCAACGATATAAAGACTAAGTCTGGATGAGATAGACCTACCGGTAAGTGCACGACCTATACCTGCCACAGAAGGAGCGAACTGGCTTAGGAATATGCGGACATCACCATAATCGGGGTCGGGAACAACCAACCGGACCCCCCGGGGGCAAGGAACACAGAGAATGGCGCTAAACTCCTCTATCAAGGGGCATAACTCTTGACCGGAGAAACGGAACACATGATCCGTCGGATCCCAAAAGCTGACAGCTGCGTCCAAGAAGACCCGGTTCGGGGTCAAAGCGATGTAACATCTGAGATGTTGCAGGCTAAAGGGTGTAAGTAGGGCCCAATTAGAAGAGCGGAGCGTACCCCAGTAGTCCCGGAGTCGTCCTCTAAGCTTATCCATGCTAAAAGAGAAGCGAAAGAAGAAGAAGGGCTGAAGAATGAGTGGGGCGGCTGTAGTATGTGGGGCGGCTGTAATGCACTACAGGGGCTCGGCTGTAGTACATGGGGCGGCTGTAACATTTATAGGGGCTCGGCTGTGCTGAAGAAAGCTTGAAAATCGATGTGGGATTGAATTTTTGGCATGGGGCGGCTGTAACTGCTACAGGGGCGCTGCTGTAGCCTATAAGGGCGTGGCTGTAATGTATGGGGCGGCTGTAATGTCTACAGGGGCTCGGCTGTGCTGAAGAAAGCTTGAAAATGGATGTGGGATAGACCTTTTGGCATGGGGCGGCTGTAATGTATGGGGCGGCTGTAGCTGCTACAGGGGCGCGACTGTAGTGCAGACAATCCTTTATCTATGGCCTTCTATGATTTCTGATGATTATGATTGCAAAAATAAGGGTTTTGGAGATCGCCTTTCAAAGAGGACAAAGTATAAAGGCACCAAGACGCGTTACGGACCAGATCGAATTGAACAAAAGAGCCATAAAATGTAAGAGAAGGCGAGAAAATACATGGATAAGAAGTACAAGTGCCATACAAAGTTATATACATCAGGCATATCCAATATAGAACTAAATCAGATCCACACTAGGACCCGATATGTGCTAAGAAGAATCATCGCCGCCATCATCGTCTTCTGCATCATCATCTTCTGCCTCGTCGTCGTCGTCATCTTCGTCGTCTGCTTCTCCCATCTCGACGTTCCAGTCGCCTGCCTGGTCTCTGAAGGTCTGATTCATGACCTCCAATTCGGTGACTCGACGCCGCAATTGATCGTTCTCGACCCTCAAGCGAGCGGACTCACGACGTTCCATCCCCGATCGCCGTCTGCATTAAAATAAAACATGAAAAACATCGCATATGCATCCATGCATACAATGCATACATCTAGACATAAGCATATCATTCTGTGCAGGTACTTACTGTCCTAGCAGAATTGTCTCGGAAAGAGAGCGCCCTCAGCACATTAATGGCCTGACCCATGTACATACCCTGCATCACCGGAATCTGCAAAAAAAAATTTGGGATTCAGAGTATCAGCTAATGACAGAAAAAGGGGAAAATAGATTAACAAAGAGATACCCACATGTGTGGTGTCAGAAGGAATAGCCGGGGGAAAGTTATGGTCTTGCAGATGCAGATCAGCCCGATAAGATTGCTGGAAGTCATCATACAGCTGAATGGAGTCTTCGATCGGGAATTCAAGCCGACTATGCACGTATCCGAGATCGGGAGCTAGAGGAGCCTGGAAATCAGGGATGGGAATATCCTCTACAACGGCGGTAGAATCCACACCAGCGGCCCTGGGATCAGTGGGACACGACCTACCTCTTCTTCCCCTAACTGATGAAGAAGCGCGTACCCGTCTACTCCGGGAAGATGGCTGGGGTCAATTAGACACCACAACGTGAAAAAAAAAGAGAGAGAGAAATTCAATTACCCCAGCGCCAGCACTAGCATCAATGGATGGTGGGAGCAAGTGGACAGTGATGAAGCGGCCATAATCACCATCTACACTGCCAGCCTCATATCCAACACCATAGAGGTCCGGGTGCAACTCCAAGGATAGCAGGTGGGGCCAGAATAACCCTACGGGCAGGGCAGTCGGGATCCTACGCGCCCCAGGACCAGAGCGCCAGTCGCAAGTCCTCTCCCCTAAGAACCACTCCTGGCCGAAGGGGCACTCCATCACGAAGCGCCTGCTCGCGAGCGCTTGTGCATCAACAAGCTGCTGGGGCAAATTCTCTCCTTCCCGACTCCAAGGGGCCTTCACAATCTGAAATTGAGGAACTCGTCAGTAAAAAAAAAAAAAAATTTTACCCCCTCGAACGTCACATCTCTCAGAGCCTGCCGGCACTCCTCCTGGTTCTTATCCACCTCACTCCAGATGTATCCCATGTAACGGCGGAGGCGGGGGAATTCAACCAAAGTGACCCCTTCAGGAATCTGCACGATCGGGGGAGGGACGAAGCGATACTCATAGACCCAAATCTGCGAGGGAAAATTTAAAGCAAGTCAGTAAAAAAAAAAAAAAAAAAAGATTCAAGACACTCACGTGCAGTAGAATCCAAAAGGCCTTCAACTCCTTATGGGAGCCCCGGGCGCAGAGATCTAAAGCATAATAAAGTTGGGCCAATCCAGCCCGAGCCCAATTAAGGGTCCTCACGGACTCCAAGTCGATCAATGAAGGCAATAGAGCCAGATTCACGTTGCTCTGGCCCATGGGGAAAAGAGTGGTGGATAGAGCATGCAACAGGTATGCTCTAGCGTACTTCCTCTCATCACTAACATCAAAGGTGGTTCCTTCTGGAAGCGCACGCTGCCGCCCGAGACAGTACTCGCAGATCCTACTGCATTGGATCCGGCTCTCGGGAGAACTAATCTCAATCAGCGTGGCTATCAGCTCCTGACGATAGCCGCCATGCGCAAAGACCTGATTAAAGTGAATCGTCTGGCCCGAGAAGGGAAGGCCTGTAATAGCAACGATGTCCTTTGGGGTCACAGTGTATTCCCCGGAAGGGAAATGAAATGTGTGGGTGGAGTCCATCCACCTCTCCAAAAGTGCGGCCAAAAGCCCCCGACTCGTGCGAGGAGTGGTAATCGACATGCTGCGAACCAGTCGGTGCAGGCCGGTGGAGTTCATAATATCCTTCACCCCTTGAGGGAGACGCCTGTACCACTTTAAGGCCTCTGTGATGGATCCGCTACCACAATGACCGGATCTCAACTGCAAAATTAATGATCAGGGAGTTTATGAGTTTTTTAGAATGCATATACACCATAAAAATCGGAAAAAACATTATTCGAGTCGGAAAAAAATGGATTAGCCTTAAATCTGAAGGCTACAGCAGCCCGGCTGTAGGGTTACAGCCGCGCGGCTGTAACCCCACATGATCACAGCCGTGCGGCTGTGATCAAAGATGGGGCGGCTGTAGCTGCATTTTTTCGGCCCCCCTGCGTTTTTTTTCGCTTTTTCGGTTAAATCTCGTCCTAACTCAAGCCAAACCAACAATCAATCATCCTAGGGGCATAATCTACTCAAATCATGCATCAATTTCACATATTTTCCTCAATTTTGCAGAAATTGGAAACTTGGAAAAAGTGGGAAAGTTTGAAAAAACTAACCGGATTCGTGTAAGGATAGTTCGAGACTTGGAGTAAAATGGGCACTTGATCGTCGATCTTTACTCCACAGTATGCATCCTCCCCTTTTAACCCATAAATTCACTCAGTGGGTTCAAAGGGTAGAGTAAGGTTTCCTTCCGGGATGGAAAACCGAGTTTGAAACACGGGTTGAGTAGCCGGGATGGTACGGAGGACTCTACGCATCTTTCGCCTCATGGTTTTGGTTTGGGAGCAAGAAAAATCGCCGGAAAGGAGAGTATTTTCGGCCAAAATGGGTAAATGGGAGCTGCCACATTGGTGGCCTTTATAAGCTCATCCTCACCTACCACTACAGCCGAGCGGCTGTAGTTTTCAAAACTACAGCTGCGCGGCTGTAGCACAGCCGCCCGGCTGTAGCTATCTTTTCTTTAAAATTTGTGTCGTTTTTCTTTTCCGAAACTTATTTTATGTCCATTTGACCCCGAGAAAGGTAATTTTCTTATTTTGCAGGCGTCAAAGAACAGGATTTTAGGATCAAATTCGCTCTTGATCGAAGGGGCAAAAATTTTTGTTTCCAAAATTATTGATCAAGGAACGAATATGCGCCCAAAACGACTTTAAAGCTTCAAGTGTTGACCAAAATTCTCAAGCCACCAAAGAACCAACTTCCCGGCTACAAGAGCCCCGTGACGTCATAATTATCCTCTCCTTCAAGTGACACATGCTTCACAAGAAGTGAAATGTCCAAAACGCCATTCGGGTAATAACCACACCACCGGATGGCCAAAACACTTTCCCTTTAGCGATATGAGCTATATGGGAGACCAAGTCACCCAAAATATTCCTCCCCTTAATGACACAAGCTCCATTAAGGTCGAAATGGCCGAGATTCCTTCTGCCGGCCACCAAGCTGTCAAATGACCGAAATACCTCTTCCCACAAAAAGGGGAACACCAGATCACTAAAAACCCGTTTCTTTTGTGCCATAAGCACCGCAAAAGACCAAACACCCAAAGTCTCCTTACTTCAAGGAACGTCAACTTCCCAAGTTGTAAAATTACCAAAATACCCTTCCCTTTCGTAGGCACCGAATGGCAAGGAGAATCCGATCTGGGCAAGTCCTCTGCTTCACAATAGAGTCGAAGCATGTCCCTGGCAAGTCAAACATCATCCGGGCATAGTCCTCTGCTTTGCAATGAAGTCTAAGCATGACCCTATGATAACATCAGAACAATTCGAGCAAAGTCCTATGCTTCGTATCAGAATCGAAGTAAGACCCTGAAGATTCAAACCAATTTAGGCAAGACCACTGTCTCAAAAGCAGCCGACACAAGTCCCTATAGACATCAAAACGAGTCAACGCGAAGGAAACCCCCCGGGTATGTTCTCTTTTCCTTCTCACCGTGCTCCCTATCGCGAGACCAAAGTCGAATCGGGCACAAGCGCCCGTTCAAGTCGACAATGGTCACGCGAGGGGCAGCCCGTGAGCACGGATTTTTTCCCCGACCTCAGTGATGAAAGCTTTTATTACCTTTTTCACGGATAAACGTGAAGCGGATTCGGACCGACCAGAATGACATCGGAAATGTCCCGGATAGCCCGGAGGTGTGTGACAAGTCCTAGTACGGAACCCTGGAAAATTTAAGCGGATATTTAAAAGAACCGAAAAAAAAACCAAGGAAAATAAGTGAAAATGTAATTTTCCGGGTATTACAGCCGCTCGGCTGTAACCTACAGCCGTCCGGCTGTAGTCTACAGCTACGTGGCTGTAATATCCCTATTTCCTTTTTTGGGTAAAATCAGCATTTAATTCGGTTTCTGAGCAAAATAGGAATTTTTCATGCTACGGACGCCCGGCTGTAACCTACAGCCGCGCGGCTGTATATTACAGGGGTGCGGCTGTGACCTACAGCCGCACGGCTGTAATCTTCAGTTTTCCTTTTTTGACGAAATCAGCAATTAATTACGATTTAATACCAAAACAGGAGATATTTAAGGTTTCTATTCAGGAATTAGGGCAACAAGGAGGCAGAAAAAACAAAAAGAAAGAGAGAAAAAGAGAGAAAAAAGAAAAAATCACATAGTTTTTCTTAAGGTTTTCAAAACAATAACAAAAGAAAAAAAAAAAGATTAAGAAAGAAAAGAAAGATTAGAAGAAGAGAGAACAGTTGAAAACCAATCCTTGAATTTTCCTCGTGGTTTCGTTCGAGGTTCGGAAAACACACTTTGTTCGGGTCGTCCGTGACTGTGGGACGTTTTTTGGCATCCAAAAATCTGTTTTGTGGTCCAAACGCTGGAACACATACAAGGTAATTTTCTGAGAGGCCTTAAAAATCTATCGTGTTCATCTTGGTTGTGATTCAATTGCATGATTTGAGTTTTTTTTCGCGTTTGGTTGTTTTTTCAGGACTACAGCCGCCCCACCAAAGATCACAGCCGCCCGGCTGTAATCTACAGCCGCGCGGCTGTGATCTAAAGGGGTGCGGCTGTAGTTCTTTTACACTTTTTCTTCTGTTCTGTGGGAGTTTTCTGATTATAGCCGCCCCGCAAGATCACAGCTGCCCGGCTGTGACCTATAGGGGCGCGGCTGTAATGCTTTTTTTTTTGCATTTTTATATTTTTTTGGGATTTCTGTGATTACAGCCGCCCCATGTGATCACAGCCGCCCGGCTGTAACCTACTGCCGCGCGGCTGTGACCTATAGGGGCGTGGTTGTAACCTACAGGGGCCGAAGCTCCATCGGCCCAAATCGATCGATAACGCTCCCACGCTTCAATTAAATGTGTTTTTCAAAGCTGTTATCGATCCAATCTTATCCGTGCATGCTTCGATTCCATGTTCCTCATTTTTTATGGGTGGATGTGATGAATTTGATGATTTCGGACAATTAGGGATTTCTGGATTCGATTTGGTCCATTTCGGGTCCATTCTGTTGGTTTTAATATTTTTCCAGAAGTCCCAGATCGTCTAAAATCTTCAAATTTTGCAAAATGATGTTTGAAAACACGAAAAATTGGTTGGAATCGATTCTAGAGCATTACAGCCGCCCGGCTGTAAGCTACAGGGGCGCGGCTGTAGCCTTCAGCCGCGCGGCTGTAGCCTACAGGGGCGCAGCTGTAGCCTATAGGGGCGCGGCTGTAGCCTACAGGGGCGCGGCTGTACTATGGGCGGAATTACAGTTTTGCCCTTTTGGGTCCCAAACTTGTAATTTTGCATTCTTTTCACTGAAAAATGAATTTTGGCGTGTTTGCATACTTTTGGACCCTAGATGGATGTTTGTTTTAGGCCCACACACGAACGGGACCTCGGGTCCCGGGATATCCGGCCCGCTAAAGTTGGATAAGTGCATGTAAATGAGCCAAACCGCTTTCAAAACCGATTTTTCATCCATAAAACCTACAGGGCGTTTAAAAGACCGTTTTCCAGGTCTAACCGGGCCGACCGGTCGGGTCGACCCGGTTACCCCCTTTGCATGATCCCGTTTCCTAAAATACCCCTATTCTGTCCTATATGAGTCCTTGTTGTGATTTATTTATCTATGCTAACCGTATTTGGATGCAGCTTTTATTTTTACCTTATTTTTATCTTCGAATGTATTTTATAGATTATCCCGTGTATCTAGGCAATTGTAATTTTTTAGATTATCGTGTATAATAGGCGGTTGTAAAAGGTCAGGATGAGAGTTTTCTTTTTCTTGGGTTGTATAATTTGGCCTCTGATTTACTTTTCCGCACTTTTACTTTTCCGCACTTTTATTTTGGTTTTATATTTATGTCATATGTATGAGCATCGGCTAGTAATAAAAGAAGAGATAAAATGAGTAGAATTAAGTGAATGAAATGTCGTGTTATGAAACAATAATTAAAAATTAGTGAGGATTAGTAGATATGTTGCCCGAACCTCGAATCTCTGGATTCGGTACTGCGGCTACACTTGGTAGGGAGCTGTACCGGAATTTCCCGGATGAGCTGATCCGGGTGGCGACTGTGAGCGGACGACCTTTTTCGGAACGCGCGGTGAAGCGGGAACCGGGGATTTTCTTTTTGGGTGATTATGTCTCTTTCTTGGTTTTGAAAGCGGGTTTTAATCTTTCTTTGAGAAACCTTCCATTTTATTGGAAAAGCCTTTATAGAAAACTTCATTTCAAGCACGAATCTTAGAAAACAAGCTTTTTAGAAAATCCCATTTTAACTTAAAGATCTCGAAACGCGAATTTCGAAATTAGATACAGAGTCGCCACCCGGATCAGCTCATCCGGGAAATTCCGGTACAGCTCCCTACCAAATGTAGACGCAGTACCTAATCCAGAGATTCGAGGTTCGGGCAACACATCTACTAGTCCTCACTAATTTTTAATTATTGTTTCGTAATACGACATTTCATTCACTTAATTCTACCCATTTTATCTCTTCTTTTGTTATTAGCCAATGCTCATACATATGACACAAATATAAAACCAACATAAAAGTGCGGAAAAGTAAAAGTGCGGAAAAGTAAATCAGAGGCCAAATTATACAACCCAAGAAAAAGAAAACCCTCATCCTCACCTTTTACAACCGCCTATTATATACGATAATCTAAAAATTACAATCGCCTAGATACACGGGATAATCTATAAAATACATTCAAAAATAAAAATAAAGTAAAAATAAAAGCTGCATCCAATTATGGTTAGCACAAATAAATAAATCACACTAAGGACTCATATAAGACAGAACAGGGGTATTTTAGGAAACGGGGTCATGCAAAGGGGGTAACCGGGTCGACCCGACCGGTCGGCCAGGTTGGACCTGGAAAACGGTTTTTTAAACGCCCTGTAGGTTTTATGGATGAAAAATCGGTTTTAAAAACGGTTTGGCTCATTTACATGCATTTATCCAACTTTAGCGGGTCGGATATCCCAGGACCCCGGGGGCCCCGTTCGTGTGTGGGCCTAAAACATACATCCATCTAGGGTCCAAAAGTATGCAAACACGCCAAAATTCATTTTTCAATGTGAAAAGGATACAAAATTACAAGTTTGGGGCCCAAAAGGGCAAAACTGTAATTCTGCCCATATTACAGCCGCGCCCCTGTAGGCTACAGCCGCGCGGCTGTAGGTTACAGCCGCGCCCCTGTAGCTTACAGCCGGGCGGCTGTAATGCCCCAGAATCGATTCCGACTTATTTTTCGTGTTTTCGAAAATCATTTTGCAAAATTTGATGATTTTAGTCGATCCGGGACTTCTGAAAAAATAATAAAGCCAACAGAAAAAATCCGAAACGGACCTAATCGAATCCGGAAGTCCCTAATCGCTCAAATCACCAAATTCATCACATCCGCTCACAAAAGAAAAGAACATGGAATCGAAGCATGCACAGATGTGATTCGATCGATAACAGACGTGAAAAACATATTTAATTGAAGCGTGGGAGCGTTATCGATCGATTTGGGCCGATGGAGCTTCGGCCCCTGTAGGTTACAGCCGTGCCCCTGTAGGTCACAGCCGCGCGGCTGTAGGTTACAGCCGGGCGGCTGTGATCACATGGGGCGGCTGTAATCACAGAAAACCCAAAAAACCATAAAAAATCCACTAAAAAAGTATTACAGCCGTGCCCCTATAGGTCACAGCCGAGCGGCTGTAGATTACAGCCGGGCGGCTGTGATCTTGTGGGGCGGCTGTAATCAGAAAACTCCCACAGAACAGAAGGAAAAATGGAAAAGAACTACAGCCGCGCCCCTGTAGGTCACAGCCGCGCGGCTGTAGATTATAGCCGAGCGGCTGTGATCTTTGGTGGGGCGGCTGTAGCCCAAAAAAATCAATCAAACGTGAAAAAAAAACTCAAATCATGCAATAGAATCACAACCAAGATGAACACAATGGATTTTAAGGCCTCTCAGAAAATTACCTTGTATGTGTTCCAGCGTTTGGACTACAAAAAAGATTTTTGGATTCCGGAAAACGTCCCGTAGTCACGGACGACCCGAGCAAAGTGCGTTTCCCGAACCTCGAACGGAACCACGAGGAAAATTCAAGGATTTGTTTTCAAGTTTTTTTTTTTTCTCTCCTTCTCACCTTTCTTTTCTTTCTTTTCTTTCTTTTCTTTGTCTAATTCTCTTTTTTGTGTTGTTAAAAAAAAAACCCCTAAGAAAAAAACTATGTGATTTCCTTTTCTCTCTTTTTTCTCTCTTTTTCTGTTTTTTTCTGCCTCCCTTCTCTTTGCCCTAATTCCCGAATAGAAACCTTAAATATCTCCTGTTTTGGAATAAAATCGGAATTAATTGCTGATTTTGTCAAAAAAGGAAAACTAAACATTACAGCCGCGCCCCTGTAATATACAGCCGTGCGGCTGTAGTTTACAGACGGGCGGCTGTAGGATGAAAAATTCCTATTTTGCTCAGAAACCGAATTAAATGCTGATTTTGCCCAAAAAAGGAAATAATGAGATTACAGCCGAGCGGCTGTAGATTACAGCTAGGCGGCTGTAGCTTACAGCCGGGCGGCTGTAATGCCCAAAAATTACATTTTCACTTATTTTCTTTGGTTTGTTCTTCGGTTCTCTTAAATATTCGCTCAAATTTTCCAGGGTTCCATACTAGGACTTGTCACACACCTCTGGGCTATCCGGGACATTTCCGACGTCATTCTGGTCGATCCGGATCCGCTTCACGTTTATCCGTGAAAAAGGTAATAATGGCTTTCATCACCGAGGTCGGGAAAAAACCCGTGCTCACAGGCTGCCCCTCGCGCGACCAAAGTCGACTTAAATGGGTGCTTATGTCCGATTCGAGTTTGGTCTCGCGATAGGGAGCACGGTGAGAAGGAAAAGGGAACGTACCTGAGGGGTTCTCCTCATGCCGACTTGTTTGGGTGTACTTTGCCCGAGTTGTTCCGACGTTATCTAGGGTCATACTTAGACTTCATCGTAAAGCAGAGGACTGTGCCCAGACGTCGTTTGATTCGCCAGGGTCATGCTTCAGCTCCATCGTGAAGCAGAGGACTGTGCCCAAATGTCGTTTGATTTGCCAGGGTTATGCTTCAGCTCCATCGTGAAGCAGAGGACTTGCCCAGATCATATTTGACTTGCCAAGGACATGCTTCGACCCTGTTGTGAAGCAGAGGACTTGCCTAGGTCGGATTCTCCTTCCCCTTCGGCGCCTACGAAAGGGAAGGGTATTTTGGTAATTTTATAACTTGGGAAGTTGACGTTCCTTGAAGTAAGGAGACTTTGGGCGTTTGGTCTTTTGCGGTGCTTATGTCACAAAAGAAACGGGTTTTTAGTGATCTGGTGTTCCCTTTTTGTGGGAAGGGGTATTTCGGTCATTTGACAGCTTGGTGGCCGGCAGAAGGAATCTCGGCCATTTCGCCCTTAGTGGAGCTTGTGTCATTAAGGGGAGAAGTATTTTGGGTGACTTGGTCTCTCATATAGCTCATATCGCTAAAGAGAAATTGTTTTGGCCATCCGGTGGTGTGGTCATTACCCGAAGGGCATTTTGGACATTTCACTTCTTGTGAAGCATGTGTCACTTGAAGGAAAAGATGATTATGTCGTCACGGGGCTATTGTAGCCGGGAAGATGGTTCTTTGGTGGCTTGAGAATTTTGGTTGACACGTGTAGCTTTGAAGTCGTTTTGGGCGCATGTTCGTTCCTTGATCGATAATTTTGGAAACAAAAATTTTTGTCCCTTCGATCAAGAATGAATTTGAGCCCGAAATCCTGTTCCTTGATGCCTGCAAAATAAGAAAATTACCTTTTTCGGGGTAAAATGGACATAAAATGAGTTTCGGAAAAGAAAAAACGAAACAAATTTTAAAGGAAATAAGCTACAGACGGGCGGCTGTGTTACAGCCGCGCGGCTGTAGTGGTAGGTGGGGATGAGTTTATAAGAGCCACACAATGTGGCAGCCCCCATTTACCCATTTTGGCCGAAAATACTCTCCTTTCTGGCGATTTTTCTTGCTCCCAAGCCGAAACCATGAGGCGAAAGATGCGTAGAGTCCTCCGTCCCGTCCCGGCTGCTCAACCCGTGTTTCAAACTCGGTTTTCTACCCCGGAAGGAAACTTTACTCTACCCTTTGAACCCACCGAGTGTATTTATGGGTTAAAAGAGGAGGATGCATACTGTGGAGTGAAGATCGACGACCCGGTGCCCATTTTACTCCAAGTTTCGAACCATGCTTACACAAATCCGGTTAGTTTTCTCAAACTTTCCCACTTTTTCCAAGTTTCCAATTTCTGCAAAATTGAGGAAAATATGTGAAATTGATGCATGATTTAAGTAGATTATGCCCCTAGGATGATTAATTGTTGGTTTGGCTCGAGTTAGGACGAGATTTAACCGAAAAAAAGGAAAAAGATTAAGTTGGGCCGAAAAAAATGCAGCTACAGCCGCCCCACCTTTGATCACAGCCGCGCGGCTGTGATCATGTGGGTTACAGTCGCGCGACTGTAACCCTACAGCCGGGAGGCTGTAGCCCTACAGCCGGGCGGCTGTAGTCCTACATTTTTAAGGCAACCTCATTTTTTCGATTCAAATAATGTTTCTTTGATTTTTATGGCGTGTATGCATTCTAAAAAGCTCATAAACTCCCTGATTATTAATTTTGCAGTCGAGATCTGGCCATTGTGGTTGCGGATCCATCACAGAGGCTTTAAAGTGGTATAGGCGTCTCCCTCAAGGGGTGAAGGATATTGTGAACTCCACCGGCCTGCACTGACTTGTTCGCAGCATGTCAATCACCACTCCTCGCACGAGTCGGGGGCTTTTGGCCACACTATTGGAGAGGTGGATGGACTCTACCCACACATTTTATTTCCTTTCCGGGGAATACACCGTGACCCCGGAGGATGTTGTTGCTATTACGGGCCTTCCCTTCTCGGGCCAGACGATTTACTTCAATCAAGTCTTCGTGCATGGCGAACATCGTCAGGAGTTGATATCCACGTTGATCGGGATTAGTTCTCCCCAGAGTCGAATCCAATGTGGTAGGCTCCGCGAGTACTGGCTCGGGCGGCAGCGTGCGCTTCCGGAGGGAACCACCTTTGATGCTGGTGATGAAAGGAAGTACGCAAGAGCGTACCTGTTGCATGCTCTATCCACTACTCTTTTCCCCACAGGCCGGAGCAATGTGAATCTGGCTCTATTGCCTTCATTGATCGACTTGGAGGCTGTGAGGACCCTTAATTGGGCTCGGGCTGGATTGGCCCAACTTTATTATGCTCTAGATCTTTGTGCCTGGGGCTCCCATAAGGAGTTGAAGGCCTTTTCGATTCTGCTGCACGTGAGTGTCTTGAATCTTTTTTTTTTTTTTATACTGACTTGCTTTAAATTTTCCCTCGCAGATTTGGGTCTATGAGTATCGCTTCGTCTCTCCCCCGATCGTGAAGATTCCTGAAGGGGTCACTTTGGTTGAATTCCCCCGCCTCCGCCGTTATATGGGATACGTCTGGAGCGAGGTGGATAAGAACCAGGAGGAGTGCCGGCAGGCTCTGAGAGATGTGACGTTCGAGGGGGTATGATAATATTTTTTTTTTTTACAATTGACGAGTTCCTCAATTTCAGATTGTCAAGGCCCCTTGGAGCCGGGAAGGGGAAAATTTGCCCCAGCAGCTTGCTGATGCGCAGGCGCTCGCGAGCAGGAGCTTCGTGATGGAGTGCCCCTTCGGCCAGGAGTGGTTCTTAGGGGAAAGGACTTGCGACTGGCGCTCTGGTCCCGGGGCGCGTAAGATCCCGGCTGCCCTGCCAATAGGGTTATTCTGGCCTCATCTGCTATCCCTTGAGTCGCACCCGGACCTCTATGGTGTCGGTTGTGAGGCCGGCAGTGTAGATGGTGATTATAGTCGTTTCATCACCGTCCACTTGCTCCCGCCATCCGCTGATGCTAGTGCTGGCGCTGGGGTAATGGAATTTCCTCTTTTCTCCCCTTTTTTTTTTTACGCTGTGGTTCTTGATTGACCCCAGCCATCTTCCCGGGGTAGACGGGCACGCGCTTCTTCATCAGCTAGGGGGAGAGGAGGTAGGTCACGTCCCGCTGGTCCCAGGGCCACTGGTGTGGATTCTGCTGCCATTGCGGAGGATATTCTGATCCCTGATTTCCAGGCTCCTCTGGCCCCAGATCTCGGATACGTGCATGGTCGGCTTGAATTCCCGATCGAAGACTCCATTCAGCTGTATGATGACTTCCAGCAATCTTATCGGGCTGATCTGCATCTGCAAGACCATAATTTTCCCCCGGCTATTCCTTCTGACACCACACATGTGAGTATCTCTTTGTTAATCTATTTTCCCCTTTTTCTGTCATTAGCTGATACTCTGAGTCCCAACTTTTGTTTTTGCAGATTCCGGTGATGCAGGGTATGCACATGGGTCAGGCCATTAATGCGCTGAGGGCGCTTTCTTTCCGAGACAATTCTGCTAGGACAGTAAGTACCTGCACAGAATGATATGCTTATGTCTGGATGTATGCATTGTATGCGTGGATGCATATGCGATGTTTTTCATGTTTTGTTTTAATGCAGACGGCGATCGGGATGGAACGTCGTGAGTCCGCTCGCTTAAGGGTCGAGAACGATCAATTGCGGTGTTGAGTCACCGAGTTGGAGGTCATGAATCAAACCTTCAGAGACCAGGCAGGCGACTGGAACGTCGAGATGGGAGAAGCAGACGATGACGACGACGATGATGATGATGATGAGGCAGAAGATGATGAGGATGACGATGATTCTTCTTAGCGCATATCGGGTCTTAGTGTGGATCTGATTTAGTTTTGTATTGGATATGTCTGATGTATATGACTTTTGTATGACACTTGTACTTCTTATCTATGTATTTTCTCGCCTTCTCTTACATTTTATCGCTCTTTTGTTCAATTTGGTCCGGTCCGGGACGCATCTTGGCGCCTTTATACTTTGCTTTCCTTGAAAGGTGATCTCCAGAACCCTTATTTTTGCAATCAGAAATCAGAAAAGGCCATAGATAAGGGAATATCTGAACTACAGCCGTGCCCCTGCAGCTATTACAGCCGCCCCCCTGTAACCGCTACAGCCGCCCCACATACTACAGCTGCCCCATGCCAAAAGGTCCATCCCACATCGATTTTCATGCCTTCTTCAGCACAGCCGAGCCCCTGTAGACATTACAGCTGCCCCATGCATTACAGCCGTGCCCCTGTAGGCTACAGCCGCCCCATGCCAAAAAAATTGTCCCACATCGGTTCTGCAAGCTTTCTTCAGCACAGCCGAGCCCCTATAAATATTACAGCCGCCCCATATGTTATAGCCGAGCCCCTGTAGTGCATTACAGCCGCCCCACATACTACAGCCGCCCCACTCATTTTTCAGCCCTTCTTCTTCTTTCACTTCTCTTTTAACATGGATCAGCTTAGAGGACGGCTCCGGGGCTCCTGGGGTACGCTCCGCTCTTCTAATTGGGCCCTGCTTGCACCCTTTAACTTGCAGTATCTCAGATATTACATCGTTTTGACCCCGAACCGGGTCTTCTTGGACGCAGCTATCAGCTTTTGGGATCCAATGGATCATGTGTTCCGTTTCTCCGTTCAAGAGTTATGCCCCTTGATAGAGGAGTTTAGTGCCATTCTCTGTGTCCCTTGCCCCCGGGGGGTCCGGTTGGCTGTTCCTGACCCCGATTATGATGATGCCCGCACGTTCTTAAGCCAGTTCGCTCCTTCAGTGGGCGGCATAAGTCGTGCACTTACTGGTAGGTCTACCTCATCCAGGCTTAGTCTTTCTATCGTTGCTGACTTGTGTTTTGCCTTATCTCCCACTGCCCCTGGGTGGACTCCATTGATGAGTCTTTTACTGACGGCTTGCTATTTGTGCGAGTCCCAAGATGATACTTGTAGTCTTAGGCTGGCTTCAGTGGTGACTCAGGTGTCTCAGGGTGCATCTTTCATGGGGGTTGTTCTGGCCGAGACCTTGATATACTTAGACTCCATCCATTCTGATTCTCCTATCGAGAGTCGTGGATCTCCCTTCCTGCTTCAGGTATGTTTTAGTCCTCTTTTTTTTTTTTTTTTTTTTTTTTTTTTTTTAACTCAAACATTCATTGCCCCTTCATCCTGACTAAACCGCCTGCAGATTTGGCTGATGGAAAAGCTATGCCTCTTGAGTCCCCCTCCACCTCATCCGAGATATGCTCCGAAGCGCTATTGGTCTCGGCACATCGAGCTTCCAGATTTCGGTTTCATGTCCATGGAGCATTGGTTTGACTGGCTAAGGAGGCGATCTGACGCCTTTATCCGATGGGTCTGCCCTTGGTGGGATATTACTGATGTGACTACTGAGACCTGGGCCGGAGGTGTTCAGTTGCTTGGGTTGACCCGTGTGACTTTCTACTCTCCTGCCCGGCTGTGCAGGCAGTATGGGCAGCTGCAAGGGGTTCCTCGATCTTTGTGCACTACTGAATGCGGGGTGTTTACATCACCGTGGCCTCAGCACGTGCAGCACCAGTGGATGCACCCTACTCGTACTGAGGTCTTGAAGTATGATAGTCTTGCCTCCATAGAGACAGATGCTTGCTACAGGGCTTGGTTGGCAGATCTGGTCGGTTGTCCCACCCAGCGAGGACGTGATGCGCTGACACTGCGGTATCTTGGCCTCTAGATGATTAGGATTGATTACTGCTGTATGACTTTTTTTTTTTCTTTTTTTTTTTTGTCCTAATTTTTGCATAGGTCGCCCTTTTTGGGTTTTTGGCCTATCGGACTGTCTTTATTTTTGCCTGAACTACCCATTTTTGGGTTTTCAATCCAACAGACCTTACTTTATGTCTTATCTTTTGCATAGACCGCCCATTTCGGGTTTTCAGCCTATCGGACTCCCTCTTCTTTTTTTTTTTTTTTTCTGAATGCATATGTTCAATCTATGGATGTGAGATATGTGGAAGATATATAAAGATAAATATGCACAGAATAATCTGAATTGCAGATGAACTTGGGACATTTAAACGAACAAAACCGAACATTCATTCATTCATAAATAATGTTTTAGCACAACGTACATCGAATGATGAAATGAAACTAAGGACAGAATTATCGATGGTATAAGTCTCGACTGAAGCCACGCTTGCCACCATCCAGTCTTTGCAGATTTTCCAGTTGATGATCCACACCTCTCTGTCCTAATTTCTGCATGGATCGCCTTTTCGGTTTTCGACCCATCGGACTGTCCTAATTTTTGCGTGGACCGCCTTTTTGGTTTTCAATCCACCGGACTCTTTTTTTTTTTTTTTTGTTTTACACGTAGTAGCGTTTCAGCTTGTCCTGATTGACGGGATTGACAAATTCGTTCCCGTCCATATCCATGATTTTTGCAGCACCTTTCGAAAGCACCCTCTTAATTACATATGGACCTTCCCAGTTCGGCTTGAATTTCCCCCGCACATCTGTGTTGGTCTGTTTCATCTGCTTGAGTACCAGATCCCCTGCCTTAAATGGACGCTTCAGATGGCGAACCTTGTTGTTGTATGCCATAGCCATCCGCTGCTGGTACATTTGCAACCAATCTAAAGCCTGAAGATGCTTTTCGTCAATCAGTGCTAGTTGTTCATATCTTGACTGAAGCCAATCAGATTCCGGTAACTGCGCCTCCATGACCACTCTTAACGATCTGATTTCCATCTCCACTGATAACACTGCTTCCATCCCGTAAACCAGTGAATACGGAGTTTCTCCAGTAGGGGTTCTGATGCTTGTCCAGTATCCCCACAAAGCCAATGGTAACATGTCGGCCCAATCCCTGTAGGTTACCACCATCTTTGATAGAATTTTCTTGATGGACTTATTGGCCGCTTCCACCGCCCCATTGGCTTGTGGGCGATACGGGGACGACTTGTGGTGCTCGATCCCCTTCTCTTGGAATAACTGTGCCGTTACCCCTTGGAATTGTACCCCGTTATCGGTCACGACATGATGAGGGATCCCATATCTTGCGAAGATGTTCCTTTCTATAAATTTGGCCATCTTCTTGGCAATGATATTCGCGAATGATTCTGCTTCGACCCACTTGGAAAAATAATCTACGGCCACAACAATGAATCGGTGCCCATTTGAAGCGGGCGGCCTTATCTCTCCAATTACGTCTATGCCCCAAGCTGCGAACGGCCATAGAGTCGAAGATACTTGAAGCTCAAGCGGGGGAAGATGATTCAGGTCTCCATACACTTGACATTCATGGCATTTCTTAACTTCCTCGATACAGTCGGCTTGTAGAGTGAGCCAAAAGTATCCTTGCCTCAGTATCTTCTTTGCTAGAGCCAACCCATTCATGTGCGGGCCACAAGCACCGGAATGTATCTGTTTCATAACCACGACTGCTTCTTCCTTCGTGATACACTTCAGAAGAACTCCGTTAACCGTTCTCTTGAAAAGTTGATTCTCAAATATCCGGAACTGTGCCGCTAACTTCCTGAGGGAAACCTTATCAGATTCATTGGCGCCTTCGGGATATTGACCGTTCTGGATGAACAATAGGATGTCATGGTACCAAGGGCGTGCCTCAATAGTTGCCACCGTATTGATTGACAAATAGCATGGGTTCTGAGCAATTTCTAGGATGACCGGCTGTATTGGTTGTTTTCGGGGGCCTTCCCACATTGATGACAATGTGGCCAAAGAGTCTGCCATCTGATTCTCCTCCCTCGGTACATGTCGGAATTCACACTGACTGAATACCTTTGCCCTTTCCCAAACCAACTCGAGATAGGGTCGAAGCGATTCTTCCTTTATTTCCCAGTCTCCAGTTACCTGCCGAATCACCAAGGCTGAATCCCCGATAACTAGTACTTCGTTTGCCCCCAGTGTGATCAAGGCATCAATACCAAAAAGACATGCTTCGTATTCGGCCCCATTATTGGTCACTGGAAAGTCAAGTCGCCTTGCCAGAGGAATGATTTCTCCTTCGGGCGTGGCAATGATTACCCCCAAGCCTGCGCCGTGTTTATTCACCGCCCCGTCGAAGTACATCACCCACCTATTCAACTCTTCTTCCACTACCGCCAGCTGTTCGTCGGGAAATTCTGAGTTCTCCACATAGTCTGAATTTATCGGCTGGTTAGCTAGGAATTCCGCTACGGCTCTTCCCTTGATTGTCTTCCTCGTCACATATTCTATGTCAAATTCTGACAACAAAAGCAACCACCTCGATAACTTTCCCGCTAATACCGGAGCTTGGCATAAGTACTTCATGGGGTCCACCTTGGCCACCGCCTGAACCTTGTATGACTGGAAGTAGTGTCTTAACTTCTTTGTCAACCATACCATAGCAGCACAAGTCTTCTCTACTATTGTATACCTACTCTCATACTCAAGTAGCTTCTTGCTCAGATAATAGATCGCATGCTCACGCCCATCCTCTTGCTCTTGCACTAGCATGGCTCCCACGGAAGTCTCTTCGATGGCCAAGTACAGAATCAAAGGCTTGTCGGGTATTGGAGGCTTTAGAACTGGGGGATTCATCAAATAAGACTTAATTCTATCAAAGGCTATCTGACACTGCTCGTTCCATTTCACGGGCTGGTTCTTCTTCAGCAGTCTGAAAATTGGCTCGCAAACTGTCGTCAATCTCGCAATAAACCGACTGACATACAGTGACCCGAGAAACGACCTTACCTTCTTCTCTGACTATGGTGCCGGCATATCCCTGATGGCCTTAATCTTGTCTGGATCCATCTCAATCCCTTTCTAGCTGACTATATGACCAAGCAACTTCCCTGAAGTGACACCAAATACGCATTTCTTCGGGTTAAGGCGAAGATTGTACTTCTCGATCCTATTTAAAAATCTATCCAGGATGGCTGGATGCTCCTCCCGGGTCATCGATTTTACCAACATATCGTCCACATAAACCTCAACCTCTTTGTGGATCATATCATGCAGAAGTGTCGTGACCGCCCGTTGATAAGTTGCCCCATCATTCTTCAAACCAAAAGGCATAACTCTGTAGCAGTAAACTCCCCATTCTGTGATGAAGGCTGTCTTTACTTTGTCGACCACATTCATTAAAATCTGATTGTATCCCGAAAACCCATCCATGAAGGAATACATGGCTGCCCTGGCGGCGCTGTCAATAAGAACGTCGATATGCGGGAGTGGAAAGTCGTCTTTGGGAGATGCCTTATTCAGATCATGGTAATCCACACAAACCCTTACTTAACCTTTTCAGCCCATTCTGGTCGAAGTCGTCTAAGTTTCTGCTTAACCGGTTTCGTCTTCGGATCTGTCGGGATTCTATGCTCTGCTATTTCTCTGTCAACCCCTAGCATGTCGTCGTAAGACCAAGCGAATGCTTTGACGTGTTTCTGCAGGATTTTTACAAGTTCTTTTCTCTCATCAGGCGTGAGGTCTTTCGAGACGGATACCATCTTTGGTTCATCATCTGTCCCTAGGTTCATTTCATGCAATGATGCATCATGTATGCTAAAGACATTAAATGAATGTTTGTATGTATGCACAGTTCCATCCGGAAAAATATCACACAAGTAAGCAAAATCAGATTTTATTGCATTGTATGCCTTGTAGGCAGAATTGTTCACATCAAAAATAGAAAAAGCAGATACATTCAAAAAACTTCCATCCTCCACATGCGGAGGGTCTTCATCAACAGCAGCACAGTCGACCTCTTCGAACAAGTATCCCAGGTCTCCTTCCAAGTCTTCTTTCTGTTTGTCCGGCAGCTCTTCCTCTGTCATCTGAGCCTTGCCTCTCATAACCAACTTGGTAAGTTCCTTTACCGCTTCTTCCACCAGGTCCTCATGTGTTTTTCCCATAGGCGATGTCTTCTCTTTAGCACCCTTGCATGGTTTCAATAAGGTGGACAGTGCTCTCGTAATGGCCCCCATAGCCACTTCCATCTCGCTTCTCACCAGATCCGTCTTCTTGAAAGCTTCTCCCTTGTTCCCGAATTCAATCTTGACTTGGTCAACATCTTTCTGAATATGAACCCCCTTGTTTCCAGCTCCAGCTTCGACACGCAACATGTTCACAACCGGTTCTACTCCATACTTGCTGAAATCCACCACATCAGCAAAGATTTCAAACCCAGGGAGCTGACCTCCCTCTACAATTACCGGCTCAGGAGTCCCATCATATACTGATTCTATGGCCCGGACAAAAGCATCCACTAGATTCACACTCTTCCTTTCTCCCTTGGTCCTTCCCTCTTGATACCCCAGCCCGAATTGTCGGTACTTCCCAGCTTCGATGTTGAATTCAGGGATTCCTTGTTGTTTAGCCCCTAGTCCCTTTCCTGGCTCATAATTCTGTTTGGCAAAATACCTGTGAATCCAGTCTGGAAACTCAGGCTTATCAGCAATCACAGCAACCTAAAACCCAGTCATCGGCTGCTCGGTAGCACTCAACGCGGCTACAACAGAGGGTTCATCCGCTTCCACCGTCACTACTTTCCCTCCGATTAAGAACTTTATTTTCTGGTGCAAAGTCGATGGAACTCCTCCTAAAGCATGGAACCATGGTCTTCCCAAGAGTAAGGAGAAGGTGACAGGAATATCAATCATGGTAGACAACACCTTCGATTTAACCCCCCCTACTTTGACTTCTGCTTCGAAGGTCCCCAAGACAGCTCTTTTACTATCTTCATAAGCTCTGATTACAGTGTTGGACCGGCAGAGAGCTTCAGGACTCACTCCCAGGAAAGGTAGGACCTGAGAAGGACAAATGTTCAAGGCCGAGCCATCATCCACCATCACACTCGGCATTATTTTATCCATGACTTCCACCCTTAAGTACAAGGCCCTATTGTGATTCACACCCTCGGGTGGGAGGTCTTCTACCCCAAAACTGATCTCCGGGGCCTTATTAACCTTCAACTCTGCTCCCCTTATCATTGCACACACCTCATCGGGGGACATGGTGGGGTTAGCGTCCATCTCCATCAGTTGCTTCACCACCGCCTCTCGGTGTCTCTTGGATTCCATAAGCAAGTGACATACACTGGCACGGGCCGGTGTCCTCTTCAGCTGGTCCACAACCATATCATCTTCTTTAACCATTGGGCTATTGTTCTGCACTGGTGTTGTGTTTCTTCTTGGGGGTGCTGGAGGTGGTGCACTAATGGGTTGATAAACCCTGCCGCTCCTAGTGATGTGCATCACCGGCCCATCTTTTTCTATTACCGTCCCTCTTCTTGTCTCCACCGGGTAAACTGGCTTCGACTCTTGCACCTCAAACTCATCGTACTCGTCTTCCACCTCAAAGTCATCTAAGTCAATCGGACCTATCTTGTCCCCTGCCACAGCAGTTTGCTCTTCAGACACCTCTGGCTCTTCTTCCTCTTCTACCAGTATAGCTCGCACACTTGGATTCGCCTTAATGATCTGGGCGAACACATAATTGGCTGGCAAGCCTGACTGCACCATGTTTACTTGACTACCAAAGGTGGGGAGTGGATTCTTCTGCACATTCGGCTTCAGAGCCGGCTCTACTATCTTGCCATCTACGGCCAGCTGCTTGATGGCTTTGATCAATTGGGTACACTTGTTCGTACGGTGACCCGCCATTACATGGTAACCACCCAAAAAGAAAATCCCCGGTTCCCGCTTCACCGCGCGTTCCGAAAAAGGTCGTCCACTCATAAGCACGTTCCAGGTTTTCAAGGACAATCTGGTGAATGGCTTGCAATTGAGTCACAAAAGTCTCCGCCTTCCCATGCACTCGAGATTTATCTGGAAGAGGTAACAGATCTAAGGGACCCCGTGGAACAACCGAATACACCACAGCAAAACGACTGAAACCAGTGCTACGATTGACAGCTCGGTTATGTACGAACTCGACTTGACACAACTTCTGATCCCAACTCTTTACATGCTCACCAACCAGACATCGCAACAAATTATCGAGGCACCGATTTCCCACTTCTGTTTACCCATCGGTCTAAGGATGGTATGCGCTGCTAAAGTTTAGTTGTGTGATGACTAACTTCCATAAACTACACCAAAAATGATTGAGAAATCTAGTGTCTCTGTCGAAAACAATACACTTAGGCAGTTATTGAAGCTTGTACACCTCTCTAAAGAACAATTGAGCAACATTTACTGCATTTGTTGATGCGGTCATCACACCACAAGGACATGGATGCATGGAGCGAGGAGACAAGAGAGACCCTTTGGAGCTGCCCATTGGTCCAATAACAAGGATCCGTCCAAAGAAGATGCAACAAGTGCTTAACGGTCTAGTTATAAACTTATTTCAACGTATGGAGATTGAGGCTGATCACAACAAACCGAACAACTCATATGGATACGATTCAGTCTTGTGCTGTATTCAAGTCCAAGAAAGTGATATTTATGGGTCTGATTGTAACGATTAGTTAAATGGACAATTAACTGTTAGCACTTAAGGCACCCTCAGGGAATATGTATGGATTTCGATTTTGGTTTAGGTGGCTTTAGTCAAATGTTAGTTTTAACAATAAGTGAGCTGTTTTGGGCTCACAAATCAGCCCATAAACCACATGCTAAAGGGAAGCACGTTTTTCAATCCATATTGCATAAGGATTGATTTAAAGTTTTCCTTATTTGTGTTGGTTTGACTTTCCTAAGTTTAAGGCTGAAATCTAGCCATTCCTTTTTCTTTGTTGTTCTTTTCCTAGTCAAATAAGGTTTTCTTTTCCTAAATAGTTTAGGTTTAGGTTTTTCTATTTAAACACCAATGTAATAGTTGAAAAGAGACATATGAAATTTAATACACTTCTGATTTTTCTCTCTTTGTTGAGATTCTAACCCGGGGCTGATTTTTAATTTTGTGAGTTTGTGAGATCGAGTTCTTCATTCTTACAATTTTATCTTGATTATGAACAAGTATTGTGGTAAGGTACTTGTGAATCATCCAACATTCAGGTTCTAAGATTGCTTAATCGAAGGTGTCAGGTTTGAATCCTTTTCATTGTCGCTTAAACCCCTTAGGATTGGTTTGCTATCACCTATCTTTGTTTCGTTTTTGTGAGTTCAACCTTGATTGATAGACTTGGGAAATTTATTAAAGTTGATTTCGGCTTTCTCTCGTACCGATATCACATCATTTGTGGTCTTCTTGCAAGGGATAAAACGCACCATCTTCGAGAAACAATCCACCACCACAAAAATAGAGTCACTGCCCTGCTGAGTACGTGGCAATCCTAATACAAAGTCAATACTTATCTCTTCCGATGGTTGAGACGGAATGGGCAAGGGCATATATAATCTAGCATTAGTGGCTGTTCCCTTAGAAATCTGGCAAATCCGACAATGCTGCACAAATCTATCAACTTCCTTGCGCGTAGATGGCAAAAAATAACTAGCCTGTACGAGCTGCAAAGTTCTATCTCTTCCAACATGTCCCTCTCTATGTAACTCCTAAAGGATTTTCAAATGCAGGCTACTTTCAAGAATACAAAGCTGATTTCCTTTAAAAAGAAACTCATCCAGCAGGTGGAAATCCGATGGTTCTCCCATCTACACCCTCTGAATAACTACAGCAAAATAAGGATCCGTTTCATATAACTTAGCAAAAGCTGCAAAACTGTGAACCTCAATGGAAAGACGTCCAATCAGCCCTCTCCGCCTACTCAAGGCATCAGCCACCCTATTAGACACACTAGATTTATGTTTAACCATAAAAGTGAATTGTTGGAGATAAGCCACCCATCGAGCATGTCTAGCCGAAATTTTGTCTTGGCTGCGTACATGCCGTAGCGTCTCATGGTCAGTAAACAGCACAAACTCCCGCTGAAATAGATAGTGCCTCCATTGCTTAACTACTTAAACCACTGCATAAAACTCCACATCATAGGTACTGTATTGAAGCTTGGCACCTGACAGCTTTTCACTGAAATAAGCAATAGGTTTCTGATTCTGGCTCAATACAGCCCCAATGCCTAACTTCGAGGCATCAGAATGCAATTCAAAAGGTTACTGGAAATCCGTAAAATGAGAATAGGGGCTGTAAGTAGTCATTCTTTGATTAACTGGAATGCCTCTTCTGCTTGCTCAGTCCACTCAAACTTCCCCTTCTGTTTCATACATTCCATGATTGGTGCCATAATGCTACTAAAATGTGCAATGAACCGCCTATAAAACGAAGCTAGGCCATGGAAACTTCTTACATCAGTAACTAAACTAGGCCGGCCAGGTCTTAATCGCCTCCACTTCTGCCTCATCCACTTTCAAACCTTTAGCAGAAACAATATAACCCAAAAACAAGACACTGGGCGATATAAATACACATTTTTTAGGGTAGCAAACATTCTCTCATTTCTCAACACTGATAATACTTCTCTTAAATCAGTATATCATCAAAGTACATAACTACAAATTTTCCAATAAAAGGCCTCAATAACTGGTTCAGGACAAGCATAAAAGTACTAGGTGCATTAGATAACCCAACAGACATGACCATCCACTTATATAGCCCTTCCCTAGTCTTAAATGCAGTTTTCCACTCATCCCCAGGCCTTACACTAATATGATAGTACCCACTTTTAAAATCTAACTTTATAAAAACAATTGCTCCACTAATTCGATCTAACAAATCATCAAGTTGAGGAATAGAAAATTGATACCTGATAGTGATCTTATTGATGGTTCGACTATCCACACAAATCCGCCAACTCCTATCTTTCTTTGGGATCAAGAGAGCCGGCACTCCACAGGGGCTCAAACTCTCCCGGATATAGCCCTTCACCAACAGCTCCTCTATTTGCTTCCGCAGCTCCTCATGTTCAGCCGGACTCTTTATGTAATGGGGTCGATTTAGGAGGACAGCTCAAGGTTCCAGGTCAATCTGGTGCTGAATATCTCGAAGGGGCGGTATTCAGGTAGGAAGCTCATCCGGAAACATATCTTCAAACTCTCTCAGCATGGGCTTGATCTATTCAGGGATCTCAACCTCCTTCTCGGCCACTTTCCCCACTAATGCATACACCATCTCATTCTCTTACACTGCTTCTTCAAATTGGGATACAGTCAGTAATACAACACTCTCAGCCACTGTGCTACTCTTAACCTCCTCCTTTGGGACAAGAGTAATTCTCACCCCCGCAAACAGAAAGGTGTGGATGTTAGACCTTCCTTGGTGGGTAACATCACGATTATACTGCCATGGTCTCCCTAACAACAGATGGCAGGCATCCATATCTACCACATCAAACAACACCTCATCCTAAGATACCAACACTTCTCCCCCTTGTTTCAGCCATGCTAATTTGTAGTGCTTAGGATGTTTTTCTGTTGCTAAACTCAGCTTTCGAACAGCCTCAGTTGAAGCTATGTTCTCACAACAATCTCCATCAATCACAAATTTGCACACTTTTCCCTTAATGGTGCAAGTAGACTGGAATATGTTACTCCTCAGCCATTCATCGTCAACAGTAGCTCTTGGTGTCAAACAAGATCGCCGCACCACTAAAGCAGTGCCAACATCTCCTACTACCATCTCTTCCTCAACCTATCTTCATCACCATAGGCTGGATTTTCAGTATCTGCCTTTACACCTTCTTCAGCCTATACAAACATGGCTCGCTTTCCTGCCTTCTTGCAATCAGCCCGCCTATGCCTTACCTCACCACAAGCAAAACACTTCAAGGTGCTACCGTGGCCGGTTCTCCTAGGTGCTGTTTCTGGAGGTTTCACCGGCACTGTCTTTACTACCCTTCTACCGTCTCTAGGAAATCCAAAATTACGTCGCTTGAAACAAATCCAAGACAGCAGCATACTTATTCTTAAAGCAAAGCTGGTTAAAAAAATATTTGAGCCCAACTAGAAATCCATACATATTCCCTAAGGGTGCCTTAAGTGCTAACACTTAATTGTCCTTAGCTCATACATAGAGAAATTAGGCCCGATTTCCTTTAAGAATTGCAATCAGCCCCCAAACAGTCCTCTTTGGCTTGAATACAACACAAGTAAAAATTTGCAATCCATGTGATGTGTCGTGTGTAACCCTTGAATCCATTCTTGGTGTATTATGCAAGACTAATCCATTTAGCAATTGTGCTGTGATGATCATCAGGTTCAAACTTTGCACCTCCGCATAGAATTCGCAAAGTTTATACCCCGGCGTAAAGTTTGCAAAGCTTGTACCCAAGCGTAAATTTAGCAAAGTTTGCATCCGGGGGTAAAGTTCACAAAGTTTATACCCAGGTATAAAGTTGGCGAAGTTTGTACCCCGGTTGAAAGTTCGAAATGCTTGGACCCTAGCGTAAAGTACGAAAATTTTGCAAACGGGCGTAAAGTTTACAAACTTTGCACCTGGGTGTAAAGTTTGTAAAGTTTGTACGCCGTGTAAAGTTCAAAAATTTTGCATACGGGCTTAAAGTTCGCAAAGTTTCTGATGCGGTCATCACACCACAAGGACATGGAGGCATGGAGCGAGGAGGCAAGAGAGACCCTTTGGAGCTGCCCATTGGTCCCATAACAAGGCACCATGCAAAGAAGATGCAACAAGTGCTTAACGGTCTAGTTATACACTTATTTCAAAGTTTGGAGATTGAGGCTGATCACAACAAACCGAACAACTCATATGGATATGATTCAGTCTTGTGTTGTATTCAAGTCCAAGAATGTGATGTTTATGGGTCTGATTGTAATGATTAGTTAAAATGGACCTAATTGGAATTCTATGTATGAGCTAAGGACAATTAAGTGTTAGCACTTAAGGCACCCTTGGGGAATATGTATGGATTTTGATTTAGGTTTAGGTGTCTTTAGTCAAATGTTGGTTTTAACAATAAGTGAGCTGTTTTGGGCTCATAAATCAGCCCATAAACCACATGCTAAAGGGAAGCGCGTTTTTCAATCCTTATTACATAAGGATTGATTTAAAGTTTTCCTTATTTGTGTTGGTTTGACTTTTGACGCGATCAGCCTATCTAACAAAGATCAATCTAAAGAGCAAGAGCATGGAGCTAAGGAACAAGGAGCTGATTATGGCGTGGACTTGAAGATTCCAAGTGGGCCTATTACAAGGTCTAAGGCAAAGAGGGTGCGTGAGGCATTAAATGGACTGATTGCATGCTTATGGGATAACCAAGGCATTCAAGAGGCACCATGGCCAAGTGAGATGGCATGGAATGGTTCAACTCGTTTGATGGTTTTAATTCAAGCCCAAGAAGACCAGCCCATCAGGGTTGTGATTTGAGGCTGAATTGGTTTAAGTCATATTAAGTGAGCTTTGGACATGCATGTGCATGGCACATGTGTTAACCCATTGGGAACTTAGTATAATTTAAATTAATATTATCTTCATAAAAAGAGGCTGTTTCGTGCAAGTCAAATGGCGAGAGTGGGCTGATTTGTTGTGGGGGCCGAATCTACTCATTTGGACACATGGTAAAAGAAGAATCCTTGTCTATTTAGGTTTTCCTTGTGGGATAAGGATTACTAAGTGCTGATTTCTAGTTATTTTTCCTTTTTAGCTTAGGATTATTTTCTATTTCAGAATTATCTTATTTTAGCTTTCCTTTCTAAGTTAGTATTCCTTATTTTAGTAGGACAAAGCTTGTAAAGCCTATTTAAGGGCTATGGCCGAATTCTTTAGAGGAGGTCAATTTTGCTTTTGCTAATAAAAATTCAGAACTTTGTTCTTCTTTCTTTGTTGAGTGATTTGAGTGATTGGCTTAAACTCTTAACATATTATTTTGATTGTGATCAATCGTCAAGGCTAGGCGATTAGGAATCAAACCATATATCAGGTTCTATCATACGAATCGAAAGGTTGGGTTAATCGAGTTATTAACTTGATTGTTCATTCACGTGGTTGGATTGGGTATTTCTATTGCCAACTTTATTTTGCTGCAATTTCATATCAAGTTCCACTGCATCTTCCACATCTATTCGTGAACCTCAACTTGATTTCGAACGGTCGGGCAAATTTCGCATTCGGTTGCATCTCGCTTAACCGGAATCGCGTCAGTTGGTATCAGAGCAAGGTTTCGAAATTGAGGTTTGTCAATTCTGATTTTTCTTCTTTCATTATTTCTTTCATCGAGTTCCTCATCTTTTTGCATCTAGAAAAATTAGGGTTCACTCTGTTGCTGAATTTTTTCTTCCTTCTCTTCAACTTACATCTTTTCTTCTCTTGTGTGATAAACCACGTGTTCACCATCTCAAATTGCTGGTTGCGTGTTGTGTTCATGTTACCATTACCAATTTCGTGTTTCTCATCTCACAATTGCTGAATTACGTGATTTTCATCTTCCCCACTACTAAATTGCGTTTTTTTTTGCTTTCTGTTCCGCATTACTGCTACGTTTTGGCTGATTCGTCATTACTGAATTTCTGATTTGTGTGTGTGACATCTGATATAAAAAAAAAAAAAAAAAAAAAAGGAGACAAAAAAAAAAAAAAAAAAATCAGATCTGTGAAAATCAAGAACCAACAACCTGATTTGCTTTGTTCTTCACGAAAGAGGCACCTAAAATTCAAGAAACTTCAAGATTCACCCTAAACGAACCTGAAATTTGTTGAACTCAAATTGGCAGCCCTAGAATCACGTGTTCTACATATTTATCACACAAGCTAGCCCAATTTTTATTGAAACCCTCGTTTTGATTGAAACTCGTTTTTACCCTTCTTCTGTGTATTTCGTGCTTCATATTGTGTTTCGTTCCATCATATCAGTTTCGATTTCTTAGTATTCAACCGTCCTTTTTTTTCGTTTTGTGCCTTCTTGCTTCTGTTTGATTCTGATTCGTTTGGCCTAATACGCATTGAGCTTAATCAACATAATACAAGAGAGTATTGGAGCCAATTGTGAGTTATTTGCTTTTATTCTGATTTTCTTTCTTTTCTTGCTTTTACATCTGTGTTTTTATTTCTGTCTGTCTAACCATGTCCCTAGAAGACGAAAACAACGTCTTTGAAAATGTGGACCCAAAATTGTTGCGAAAAGCTGTTTCAGGACAATTTGAGAGGATGCAACAATATATAAACAACTTGGAAGACCGGTTGGAGCGTATGGAGCTTGAAAAGCAAAATCACGGCCGTCCCCACCATAGGAGGCGAAATCTGTCCAGGAATGATTCCGAGGCTGATTTGTCGGACGAGGACTCTAGAAGGAGTCCCGGGAGGAGATCGCAAGCTGATGGTAATCTAGGTACCATAAAGATGAAAATGCCTTCTTTCCAAGGTAAAAGCGATCCGGAGGCTTATCTGAATTGGGTAAGAAAGGTAGACGCCATATTTGATATTCACCATTATTCGGAAGAAAAAAAGATAAAATTGGTTGTTTCCGAGCTAACCGACTATGCAGCAATATGGTGGGATCAAGATAAAAAGACCCGGAGAAGAGATGGAGATCCGGCCATTCAGACTTGGGCCGAGATGAAACGCATCATGAAAAAGCGTTTCGTGCCGTCCTACTATCACCGTGAGATTCTCCACAAACTGCAAACGCTGAAGCAAGGTAGTAGAAGTGTTGAAGACTACCACAAAGAATTGGAGATGGCAATGATGCGGGCTGATATCCAAGAGAACGAAGAGGCCACTATGGCACGTTTTGTGAGTGGCTTGAATGAGGACATTGCTGATGCCGTAGACCTCCAGCACTACATGACTTTTGAGGAGTTGCTACATAAAGCCATCAAAATAGAGAAGCAGCTCCGACGCAAGAGTAAGCCGCGTTTTAACTCTTCTTCTTCCACTCCTTGGAAGTCGAGCTTTAAACGTGAGGATTCAAAGGGTGCAACACCAGCCCCGAAGCCGAAATCAGATTTCAAACCGAAAGAAGTCGCGCAAGGTGGAGGTAAGGCTTCTGAATCTCAAACCCGTAATCGTGATATTAAATGCTTTAAGTGTCAAGGCCGTGGCCATGTGATGTGTGATTGTCCAAATAAACGCACAATGGTCATAAAGCATGGTGAGATCATTACGGATGATGAATATGAATCTGATAGTAGCATGCCACCCTTAGAAGATTGTGATGACGCTGAAAATCAAGGAGATCAGTTTGAAGACGAAAATGTTACCCTTGTTGTTAGACGTGTGTTAAGTGTTAAACAAAAACTTTCTGATGAACAAAGGGAAAATATTTTTCATGCTCGATGTCGTGTCCTTGATAAGGTGTGTAGCCTTATAGTAGATGGCGGTAGTTGTTGTAATGTTGCTAGCACCACCATGGTTGAAAAGTTGGGTCTGCCAACGATTCGTCACCCCAAGCCATACCGGCTTCAATGGCTGAATGATAGTAACGAAGTAAAGGTGACGAAGCAAGTGTTAGTGAATTTGTCAATTGGAGCATACCATGACCAGGTTCTTTGTGACGTCGTTCCCATGCAAGCATGCCACATTCTCTTGGGCCGCCCATGGCAATTTGACCGAGAGGCCATACATAACGGCAAGCTGAATAAGATCACCCTTGTTAATGATGGCAAACGATACACACTTATGCCATTGACTCCCGCTCAAGTGTATCAAGATCAACTCCACCTTCAAAATTCCACAAGTAAGGAATCGGGTAAGGTTGAGAAGAGTGAAAACAAGAGCAATAAAATCAGTAAGGGTGTGTTGAGAGAAGAGGTGAGTGAAAAGGCAAGTGAGTTGAGAGAGAGAGACGTGAGGAGAGAAGAAAGTAAGGGCGTAACAAAAGCCAAAGGATTAAGTCTATACGCCAAGATGAGGGATGTAAAGCAAGCTGAATTTAATAAACTAAATATGCTTTTATTTTATTGTAAAGATTTATGCTTGTCTGTAAATAAATCTGACCACTCTCTTCCGAGTGTTGTTTCTTCTCTTTTGCAGGAGTTCGATGATGTCTTTCCCGAGGAGATGCCGAGTGGACTGCCACCAATTCGTGGGATAGAACATCAGATCGATTTCATACCCGGAGCATCAATTCCTAACCGACCAGCCTATAAAAGTAATCCAGAGGAGACGAAGGAGCTTCAAAGGCAAATCGAGGAGCTGATGTCTAAAGGGTTGGTACGTGAAAGTATGAGTCCGTGTGCTGTTCCGGTCATCCTAGTACCGAAAAAGGATGGGTCTTGGAGGATGTGCGTTGATTGTAGAGCTGTTAACAAAATTACGGTAAAGTATCGCTATCCCATTCCTAGACTTGATGATATGTTGGATGAATTAAGTGGGGCTGTACTTTTCACTAAAATTGATTTAAAAAGTGGTTACCATCAGATTAGAATGAAAATAGGTGACGAATGGAAAACCGCTTTTAAAACAAAGCATGGTTTGTATGAATGGCTGGTTATGCCTTTTGGGCTAACTAATGCGCCTAGTACCTTTATGCGTTTAATGAACCATGTTTTGAGGGATTTCATAGGTAAATTTGTTGTGGTTTATTTTGATGACATTCTTATCTATTCGAAATCGCATTCTGATCACCTTGACCATATACGAGCTGTGTTGCTTGTGCTTCGAAAAGAAAGGCTTTACGCTAACTTTTCTAAGTGCACGTTTTGTATGGAAAAGGTTGTGTTTCTTGGTTTTGTAGTTTCTGGCCGTGGAATTGAAGTGGACGAGGAGAAGGTTAAAGCCATTCAAGAGTGGCCGACGCCTAAGTCCGTTACCGAAGTGCGGAGTTTTCATGGCTTGGCGAGCTTCTACCGTCGGTTTGTCAAGAATTTCAGCTCGATTGCTGCTCCGTTGACTGAGGTAATAAAGAAAAACGTTGGGTTCAAGTGGGGTAAGGAACAAGAACTTGCATTTGATACATTAAAACGACAACTTACTAGTGCACCTGTTTTAGCATTGCCGGATTTTGACAAAACATTTGAAATTGAATGTGATGCTTGTGGTGTTGGTATAGGGGCTGTTTTAATACAAGAAGGTCGCCCAATAGCGTATTTTAGTGAAAAATTAAATGGGGCAGCCTTGAATTACCCTACTTATGATAAAGAATTGTATGCCTTAGTTAGAGCTTTAGAGACTTGGCAACACTATTTATGGCCTAAAGAGTTTGTTATACATTCTGATCATGAATCCTTGAAATTTTTGAAGAGTCAAAATAAGCTGAATCGTAGACATGCCAAGTGGATGGAGTTCATAGAAACGTTCCCTTATGTGATTAGGTATAAGAAAGGGAAAGAAAATGTTGTTGCTGATGCATTGAGTAGACGCGTGAGTTTATTGAATATGATGCATGCTAAGTTGCTTGGATTTGAGTTTATTAAAGATTTATATGCAACTGATGTTGATTTTGCGTCTATATTTGAAGCGAGTGAATCTGGTGCGTTTGGAAAGTTCTATAGGCATGATGGATTTTTATTTAAGGAAAATAAATTGTGTTTGCCTAAGTGTTCATTACGTGATTTGCTGGTTCGTGAGGCTCATGGAGGAGGTCTCATGGGACATTTTGGTGTGACTAAGACTTTAGACATGTTATGTGAGCATTTTTATTGGCCGCACATGAAACGCGACGTTGAGAACATATGTGCGAAGTGCGTGAATTGTAGACAAGCTAAGTCTAAATCTAGGCCGTATGGTTTGTATACTCCTCTACCGGTACCGAGTGAACCGTGGACTGATATTTCGATGGACTTTGTGTTAGGTTTGCCTAGGTCGAAGCGTGGCAATGACTCAATTTTTGTGGTTGTATGTAGGTTTTCTAAGATGGCACATTTTATACCATGTCATAAAACTGATGATGCTACTAACATTGCTGGTTTGTTCTTTAGGGAAATTATACGTCTACATGGAGTTCCTAAGAGCATTGTGAGTGATCGTGATACTAGATTCCTAAGTCACTTTTGGAAGACCTTATGGGGAAAGTTGGGAACTAAGCTTTTATTCTCTACATCTTGTCATCCCCAAACTGATGGTCAAACAGAGATCGTGAATAGGACTCTAGGTCAGTTGTTAAGGGCTGTTATAAAGAGTAATTTAAAGTCATGGGAAGAGTGTGTACCATTCGTTGAATTCGCATACAATAGGGCTGTGCATTCTTCTACTTCTTTCTCACCTTTTGAAATTGTTTATGGTTTTAATCCACTGACTCCTTTAGATCTAATTCCTTTACCTTGTGATGAGAAAAAGAGTTTAGATGGAAAGCGCAAGGCTGATTTGGTGAAGAAGTTGCATGAACAAGTGAAACAGCGAATCGAGAAGGCAAATGAGCGCTACGCCGCCCAAGCCAATAAGCATCGCTCGAAAGTGGTGTTTGCGCCCGGTGATTGGGTTTGGGTTCATATGCGAAAGGAGAGGTTCCCCGCCCAAAGGCGAACCAAGTTGCATCCAAGGGGCGATGGGCCGTTTCAAGTAGTGGCGCGTGTGGGAGACAACGCATACAAACTAGACCTTCCGGGTGAGTATGGTGTACATGCTACGTTTAATGTTTCTGATTTGTCTTTGTTTGGTGTAGGCGATGACGATTCGAGGACGAATCCTTTTGAAGAGGAGGGGAATGACGCGATCAGCCTATCTAACAAAGATCAATCTAAAGAGCAAGAGCATGGAGCTAAGGAACAAGGAGCTGATTATGGCGTGGACTTGAAGATTCCAAGTGGGCCTATTACAAGGTCTAAGGCAAAGAGGGTGCGTGAGGCATTAAATGGACTGATTGCATGCTTATGGGATAACCAAGGCATTCAAGAGGCACCATGGCCAAGTGAGATGGCATGGAATGGTTCAACTCGTTTGATGGTTTTAATTCAAGCCCAAGAAGACCAGCCCATCAGGGTTGTGATTTGAGGCTGAATTGGTTTAAGTCATATTAAGTGAGCTTTGGACATGCATGTGCATGGCACATGTGTTAACCCATTGGGAACTTAGTATAATTTAAATTAATATTATCTTCATAAAAAGAGGCTGTTTCGTGCAAGTCAAATGGCGAGAGTGGGCTGATTTGTTGTGGGGGCCGAATCTACTCATTTGGACACATGGTAAAAGAAGAATCCTTGTCTATTTAGGTTTTCCTTGTGGGATAAGGATTACTAAGTGCTGATTTCTAGTTATTTTTCCTTTTTAGCTTAGGATTATTTTCTATTTCAGAATTATCTTATTTTAGCTTTCCTTTCTAAGTTAGTATTCCTTATTTTAGTAGGACAAAGCTTGTAAAGCCTATTTAAGGGCTATGGCCGAATTCTTTAGAGGAGGTCAATTTTGCTTTTGCTAATAAAAATTCAGAACTTTGTTCTTCTTTCTTTGTTGAGTGATTTGAGTGATTGGCTTAAACTCTTAACATATTATTTTGATTGTGATCAATCGTCAAGGCTAGGCGATTAGGAATCAAACCATATATCAGGTTCTATCATACGAATCGAAAGGTTGGGTTAATCGAGTTATTAACTTGATTGTTCATTCACGTGGTTGGATTGGGTATTTCTATTGCCAACTTTATTTTGCTGCAATTTCATATCAAGTTCCACTGCATCTTCCACATCTATTCGTGAACCTCAACTTGATTTCGAACGGTCGGGCAAATTTCGCATTCGGTTGCATCTCGCTTAACCGGAATCGCGTCAACTTTCCTAAGTTTAAGGCTGAAATCTAGCCATTCCTTTTTCTTTGTTGTTCTTTTCCTAGTCAAATAAGGTTTTCTTTTTCCTAAATAGTTTAGGTTTAGGCTTTTCTATTTAAACACCAATGTAATAGTTGAAAAGATATATATGAAATTTAATACAATTGCATTCTGAAATTTTCAGATTTTTCTCTCTTTGTTGAGATTCCAGCCCGGGGCTGATTTTAATATTGTGAGTTTGAGAGATCGAGTTCTTCATTCTTGCGATATTATCTTGATCGTGAAAAGGTATTTTGGTAAGGTACTTGTAAATCGTCCACATTCAAGTTCTAAGAATGTTTAATCAAAGGTGTCAGGTTTGAATCCCTTTCATTGTCGATTAAACACCTTAGGATTGGTTTGCTATCACCAATCTTTGTGTCATGCTTGTGAAATTCGAATTATATATTGCTGTCCTTAGTGATTATAATTCATTCTTCTATATACTTTGCTGCAATTGAATAGATTCTATTGAACAAGAACCTAACCCTCAAATTCTGATTCATTGTTCAATTTGTTTTAAATCCTTCAAGATAGATCGGGAAAACTTGTTGATTTCGGTTTTCATAGCCGATATCGCATCAATTGGTATCAGAGCCTAGGCTCTTGAGGATTTTGTTTTTCCATCTAAATCTGAAGCCATCAACGTGGTTTCTACGCGTCCGAAAACCCTAAAAAAAGGACCAGCCCTTCTAGAGTCAAATTTGTTGATCGAGTTGCTCATACTTTTGCATCTAGATTACTAGGTTCATAGTAGTAACGTTTGGATTATTTTTTGGACTCTGCTCTTATTCACTACCTTTGTGTGTATGCTCTAATTAAGCTGATTGCAATTCATTATCTCTACAATTCTAATTTTTTTTATTTGCATGTGAGTCTAATTGAGTTGTCGTGATTGCAAATAACAAGTTACAAAAAAAAAAAAAAAAAAAAACGTGATTCATGTACCGAAAACGGAGAAAGAAAAAAAGTTTGAAAATATATGCAACTGAGTGATTTGTGCACTTATGCTTCGAACTTAATGAATTTGCATGCTAATACACACTCTTGAGTATTTTTCAGCCATTGTCTTTTCTTCGAAAATTGTCTTTTATTCTTGCTCCTAGTGTGCGTTATTTTCTTTTCGTTTCAATTATTAGTCATCTTTGCATCTAGAATCCTGCGTACCTTTTTTTTTTGTCATCTTTGTTGCTTCTGTGGCATTCGAATTACCTGAATTGATCCTTGTGATCCATCAAGATAAATACAAAAGAGTGAATGAACCGATTGGGAGGTATTTCTTCTATTTTCTTTCTTTTCTTCCTTTAGATCAGTTTTTTTGACTCCTTTTCTTATTTATCATGTCTGACAAATCCTGTGGAGACAACTCTAAAAAGGTTGATCAAGGTTTGTGGCAACAAGCTGTTGCAGGTGAATTAAAACGAATTGGTAACATTGTTGCTGATTTGATGTCCGAACGACAGCAACACAAAGAACGACCCAACCGGAACGCAAGAAATGTTGGGATATTCAATACGGAAGATGATGTATCTGAATCCGACGAAGAAGTGCGGTCGACTTCAAGGCGGCGAGTACATGACCGAAAAGATAGTAACCTCAATGCTATGAAACTAAAAATGCCAACATTCCGAGGTGCTAGTGATCCGGAGGCATATATTGAATGGGTGCGGAAAGTAGAAGCTGTCTTTGACATTCATGAATATTCCGAGGAGAAGAAAGTTAAGCTTGTTGTTTCTGAATTGACTGATTATGCTGCTGTTTGGTGGGATCAGTTGAAGCGAACGAGGCAAAGAGATGGAGATGAACCCATAACAACTTGGAGAAAGATGAAACGACTCATGAAGAAACGGTTTGTGCCAATGCATTATCATAAGGAGTTGTTGATTGAACTTCAGACCATGACACAAGGTAATCAGTCCGTTGAGGATTACCACAAACGTTTGGAAATGGCACTTATCCGGGCTGATGTACAAGAAAGTGAGGAGGCCACCATAGTTAAATTCCTCATAGGGTTGAGACGGGAAATCAAGAATGTCCTAGAGTTGCAAACATGTTTTAAAATGGAGGACATGCTCCACAAGGCGGTACAAATTGAGCGTCAGTTACAAGAAGCCGAAAGGGGTAGATCACGTTATAAGGGTACTAATTCTGCCCCATGGAGGTCAGAACCAAGAGAGAGGGACTCGAGAAGTGATCACAAGTACAAGGCTGGTTATCACACCAAAAGTGAACAAAAAGCACGCAATGACACAAAAGCTTTTGGGAAGATGAGGTTGGGAGAGACTGCCCCAAAGAATCAAAAAGCCGAGAGTTCAACTCGAACTCGTGATCTAGTTTGTTTTAAGTGCCAAGGAAGAGGACATTATGCACGGGATTGCCCGAATCAAAGAACCATGGTCATGAAGCATGGAGAGTTGGCATCTGAATCTGACTCCGAATCTGATCCCGAACTTGACGATATGCCTTCCTTGGAAGATTGTACTGATATTGAAGAGATAGATAGCAAGGGAGGACATGTTGTAAATCTGGTCACCCGACGCACATTGAAAATGGGGGTGAGTAGCTCAACCGAACAGAGGGAACACATTTTCCATGCTCGATGTAATGTGAAGGGGAAGACGTGTTTGATGATCATTGATGGAGGGAGTTGCTGTAATGTGGTTAGCCACATTTTGGTGAATCGGTTGGGACTTTCAACCATTCCACATCCTAATCCATATCGATTACAATGGTTGAATGATAGTAACGAACTCAAGGTTACTAGGCAGGTACTTCTGAACTTTTCAATTGGCTCTTATACTGATGAAGTGCTTTGTGATTTAGTCCCTATGCAAGCTTGTCATGTTTTGTTGGGGTGACCTTGGTAATTTGACCGTTTGGCACTACATCATGGTCGTCCGAACAAATTTGCCATAGTCAAGGATGGGAAGAAATATGCGTTATCACCCTTAACGCCCGCTGAAGTATATGAGGACCAGCTCTATATGCAAAGAATGTCGGAAGAAGCCATTGTGAGTGGGGTGTGGTTAAATGTCGGAAGAAGCCATTGTGAGTGGGGGTGTGGTTAAGGCGAGTGAAAACAAGATTGTTAAAATCGGTGAGGGTGAGAAGAGAGAAGAGGGGAGAGAAAAGGCATTAAGGCCGAGAGATGAGAGTGAGAGGAGAGAAAAAGGAAGGAGCATTAAAAAAAGCCCAGAATTTATCTTTATATGCTAAAATGAGAGATATTAAGCAAGCTGAATCCGAAAACAAAAATTTGTTGTTATTTTATTGCAAAAGTTTTTGTTTATCATTTCTAAACCAATGTGACCTTCCGTCAAGTGTTTATCCTCTTTTGCAGGAGTTTGAGGACGTGTTCCCCAAAGAGATGCCAAACAAGCTGCCCCCGATCCGAGGAATTGAACACCAAATCGATTTTATACCCGGTGCACAAATTCCTAATAAACCAGCCTATAGAAGTAATCCAGAGGAGACAAAGGAGCTTCAAAGGCAGGTGGATGAGCTTATAAAAAAGGGATTAATTTGTGAATCTATGAGCCCATGTGCTGTACCAGTCATCCTAGTACCGAAAAAGGATGGGACTTGGCGAATGTGCATTGATTGTAGAGCCGTTAACAAAATCACGGTAAAGTATCGTCACCCTATTCCTAGGTTAGAAGATGAGTTAAATGGGGCTGTAATTTTCACAAAAATAGATCTTAAAAGTGGTTATCAATAGATTTGCATGTTTTTGGGAGATGAGTGGAAAACGGCTTTTAAGACTCAACATGGTTTATATGAGTGGCTAGTTATGCCATTTGGCTTAACTAATGCGCCTAGTACATTTATGAGATTAATGAACCATGTATTGTGTGACTTTATAGGTAAATTTGTTGTTGTGTATTTCGACGACATTCTTATCTATTCCAAATCTGAGGAAGAACACCTAGAACATGTTAGGGCTGTCATTCAAAAGAACTTTAAATCATGGGAGGAATGCATACCATTTATTGAATTTGCTTATAATAGAGCTGTGCATTCATCTACTAATATGTCACCGTTTGAGATTGTTTATGGATTTAATCCTTTGACACCATTAGACTTGATCCCATTACCTGTTGATGAAAGGAAAAGTATAGATGGTAAGAAGGAGGCAGAATTAGTGCTTAAGTTGCATGAACAAGTGAGACAGCAATGGGAGAAGAAGAATGAGCATTATGCAAGGCAAGCCAACAAGGGACCCAAACAAGTGTTGTTTGAACCGGGTGATTGGGTGTGGTTGCATATGCGCAAGGAACGATTTCCTGCCCAAAGGCATTCAAAGCTACACCCTAGAAGCGATGGACCATTTCAAGTCGTTGCATGCATTGGGGATAATGCTTACAAGCTAGACTTGCCAGGTGAGTGCGGTGTGCATGCGACTTTCAATGTGGCTGACTTGTCTTTGTTTGATGTAGGTGATGATGATTTGCAGACAAATCCATTTCAAGAGAGAGTGACGCGATTCCGGTTAAGCGAGATGCAACCGAATGCGAAATTTGCTCGACCGTTCGAAATCAAGTTGAGGTTCACGAATAGATGTGGAAGATGCAGTGGAACTTGATATGAAATTGCAGCAAAATAAAGTTGGCAATAGAAATACCCAATCCAACCACGTGAATGAACAATCAAGTTAATAACTCGATTAACCCAACCTTTCGATTCGTATGATAGAACCTGATATATGGTTTGATTCCTAATCGCCTAGCCTTGACGATTGATCACAATCAAAATAATATGTTAAGAGTTTAAGCCAATCACTCAAATCACTCAACAAAGAAAGAAGAACAAAGTTCTGAATTTTTATTAGCAAAAGCAAAATTGACATCCCTAAAGAATTCGGCCATAGCCCTTAAATAGGCTTTACAAGCTTTGTCCTACTAAAATAAGGAATACTAACTTAGAAAGGAAAGCTAAAATAAGATAATTCTGAAATAGAAAAATAATCCTAAGCTAAAAAGGAAAAATAACTAGAAATCAGCACTTAGTAATCCTTATCCCACAAGGAAAACCTAAATAGACAAGGATTCTTCTTTTACCATGTGTCCAAATGAGTAGATTCGGCCCCCACAACAAATCAGCCCACTCTCGCCATTTGACTTGCACGAAACAGCCTCTTTTTATGAAGATAATATTAATTTAAATTATACTAAGTTCCCAATGGGTTAACACATGTGCCATGCACATGCATGTCCAAAGCTCACTTAATATGACTTAAACCAATTCAGCCTCAAATCACAACCCTGATGGGCTGGTCTTCTTGGGCTTGAATTAAAGCCATCAAACGAGTTGAACCATTCCATGCCATCTCACTTGGCCATGGTGCCTCTTGAATGCCTTGGTTATCCCATAAGCGTGCAATCAGTCCATTTAATGCCTCACGCACCCTCTTTGCCTTAGACCTTGTAATAGGCCCACTTGGAATCTTCAAGTCCACGCCATAATCAGCTCCTTGTTCCTTAGCTCCAGGCTCTTGCTCTTTAGATCGATCTTTGTTAGATAGGCTGATCGCGTCATTCCCCTCCTCTTCAAAAGGATTCGTCCTCGAATCGTCATCGCCTACACCAAACAAAGACAAATCAGAAACATTAAACGTAGCATGTACACCATACTCACCCGGAAGGTCTAGTTTGTATGCGTTGTCTCCCACACGCGCCACTACTTGAAACGGCCCATCGCCCCTTGGATGCAACTTGGTTCGCCTTTGGGCGGGGAACCTCTCCTTTCGCATATGAACCCAAACCCAATCACCGGGCGCAAACACCACTTTCGAGCGATGCTTATTGGCTTGGGCGGTGTAGCGCTCATTTGCCTTCTCGATTCGCTGTTTCACTTGTTCATGCAATTTCTTCACCAAATCAGCCTTGCGCTTTCCATCTAAACTCTTTTTCTCATCACAAGGTAAAGGAATTAGATCTAAAGGAGTCAGTGGATTAAAACCATAAACAATTTCAAAAGGTGAAAAAGAAGTAGAAGAATGCACAGCCCTATTGTATGCGAATTCAACGAATGGTACACACTCTTCCCATGACTTTAAATTACTCTTTATAACAGCCCTTAACAACTGACCTAGAGTCCTATTCACGACCTCTGTTTGACCATCAGTTTGGGGATGACAAGATGTAGAGAATAAAAGCTTAGTTCCCAACTTTCCCCATAAGGTCTTCCAAAAGTGACTTAGGAATCTAGTATCACGATCACTCACAATGCTCTTAGGAACTCCATGTAGACGTATAATTTCCCTAAAGAACAAACCAGCAATGTTAGTAGCATCATCAGTTTTATGACATGGTATAAAATGTGCCATCTTAGAAAACCTACATACAACCACAAAAATTGAGTCATTGCCACGCTTCGACCTAGGCAAACCTAACACAAAGTCCATCGAAATATCAGTCCACGGTTCACTCGGTACCGGTAGAGGAGTATACAAACCATACGGCCCAGATTTAGACTTAGCTTGTCTACAATTCACGCACTTCGCACATATGTTCTCAACGTCGCGTTTCATGTGCGGCCAATAAAAATGCTCACATAACATGCCTAAAGTCTTAGTCACACCAAAATGTCCCATGAGACCTCCTCCATGAGCCTCACGAACCAGCAAATCACGTAATGAACACTTAGGCAAACACAATTTATTTTCCTTAAATAAAAATCCATCATGCCTATAGAACTTTCCAAACGCACCAGATTCACTTGCTTCAAATATAGACGCAAAATCAACATCAGTTGCATATAAATCTTTAATAAACTCAAATCCAAGCAACTTAGCATGCATCATATTCAATAAACTCACGCGTCTACTCAATGCATCAGCAACAACATTTTCTTTCCCTTTCTTATACCTAATCACATAAGGGAACGTTTCTATGAACTCCATCCACTTGGCATGTCTACGATTCAGCTTATTTTGACTCTTCAAAAATTTCAAGGATTCATGATCAGAATGTATAACAAACTCTTTAGGCCATAAATAGTGTTGCCAAGTCTCTAAAGCTCTAACTAAGGCATACAATTCTTTATCATAAGTAGGGTAATTCAAGGCTGCCCCATTTAATTTTTCACTAAAATACGCTATTGGGCGACCTTCTTGTATTAAAACAGCCCCTATACCAACACCACAAGCATCACATTCAATTTCAAATGTTTTGTCAAAATCCGGTAATGCTAAAACAGGTGCACTAGTAAGTTGTCGTTTTAATGTATCAAATGCAAGTTCTTGTTCCTTACCCCACTTGAACCCAACGTTTTTCTTTATTACCTCAGTCAACGGAGAAGCAATCGAGCTGAAATTCTTGACAAACCGACGGTAGAAGCTCGCCAAGCCATGAAAACTCCGCACTTCGGTAACGGACTTAGGCGTCGGCCACTCTTGAATGGCTTTAACCTTCTCCTCGTCCACTTCAATTCCACGGCCAGAAACTACAAAACCAAGAAACACAACCTTTTCCATACAAAACGTGCACTTAGAAAAGTTAGCGTAAAGCCTTTCTTTTCGAAGCACAAGCAACACAGCTCGTATATGGTCAAGGTGATCAGAATGCGATTTCGAATAGATAAGAATGTCATCAAAATAAACCACAACAAATTTACCTATGAAATCCCTCAAAACATGGTTCATTAAACGCATAAAGGTACTAGGCGCATTAGTTAGCCCAAAAGGCATAACCAGCCATTCATACAAACCATGATTTGTTTTAAAAGCGGTTTTCCATTCGTCACCTATTTTCATTCTAATCTGATGGTAACCACTTTTTAAATCAATTTTAGTGAAAAGTACAGCCCCACTTAATTCATCCAACATATCATCAAGTCTAGGAATGGGATAGCGATACTTTACCGTAATTTTGTTAACAGCTCTACAATCAACGCACATCCTCCAAGACCCATCCTTTTTCGGTACTAGGATGACCGGAACAGCACACGGACTCATACTTTCACGTACCAACCCTTTAGACATCAGCTCCTCGATTTGCCTTTGAAGCTCCTTCGTCTCCTCTGGATTACTTTTATAGGCTGGTCGGTTAGGAATTGATGCTCCGGGTATGAAATCGATCTGATGTTCTATCCCACGAATTGGTGGCAGTCCACTCGGCATCTCCTCGGGAAAGACATCATCGAACTCCTGCAAAAGAGAAGAAACAACACTCGGAAGAGAGTGGTCAGATTTATTTACAGACAAGCATAAATCTTTACAATAAAATAAAAGCATATTTAGTTTATTAAATTCAGCTTGCTTTACATCCCTCATCTTGGCGTATAGACTTAATCCTTTGGCTTTTGTTACGCCCTTACTTTCTTCTCTCCTCACGTCTCTCTCTCTCAACTCACTTGCCTTTTCACTCACCTCTTCTCTCAACACACCCTTACTGATTTTATCGCTCTTGTTTTCACTCTTCTCAACCTTACCCGATTCCTTACTTGTGGAATTTTGAAGGTGGAGTTGATCTTGATACACTTGAGCGGGAGTCAATGGCATAAGTGTGTATCGTTTGCCATCCTTAACAAGGGTGATCTTATTCAGCTTGCCGTTATGTATGGCCTCTCGGTCAAATTGCCATGGGCGGCCCAAGAGAATGTGGCATGCTTGCATGGGAACGACGTCACAAAGAACCTGGTCATGGTATGCTCCAATTGACAAATTCACTAACACTTGCTTCGTCACCTTTGCTTCGTTACTATCATTCAGCCATTGAAGCCGGTATGGCTTGGGGTGACGAATCGTTGGCAGACCCAACTTTTCAACCATGGTGGTGCTAGCAACATTACAACAACTACCGCCATCTACTATAAGGCTACACACCTTATCAAGGACACGACATCGAGCATGAAAAATATTTTCCCTTTGTTCATCGGAAAGTTTTTGTTTAACACTTAACACACGTCTAACAACAAGGGTAACATTTTCGTCTTCAAACTGATCTCCTTGATTTTCAGCGTCATCACAATCTTCTAAGGGTGGCATGCTACTATCAGATTCATATTCATCATCCGTAATGATCTCACCATGCTTTATGACCATTGTGCGTTTATTTGGACAATCACGCATCACATGGCCACGGCCTTGACACTTAAAGCATTTAATATCACGATTACGGGTTTGAGATTCAGAAGCCTTACCTCCACCTTGCGCGACTTCTTTCGGTTTGAAATCTGATTTCGGCTTCGGGGCTGGTGTTGCACCCTTTGAATCCTCACGTTTAAAGCTCGACTTCCAAGGAGTGGAAGAAGAAGAGTTAAAACGCGGCTTACTCTTGCGTCGGAGCTGCTTCTCTATTTTGATGGCTTTATGTAGCAACTCCTCAAAAGTCATGTAGTGCTGGAGGTCTACGGCATCAGCAATGTCCTCATTCAAGCCACTCACAAAACGTGCCATAGTGGCCTCTTCGTTCTCTTGGATATCAGCCCGCATCATTGCCATCTCCAATTCTTTGTGGTAGTCTTCAACACTTCTACTACCTTGCTTCAGCGTTTGCAGTTTGTGGAGAATCTCACGGTGATAGTAGGACGGCACGAAACGCTTTTTCATGATGCGTTTCATCTCGGCCCAAGTCTGAATGGCCGGATCTCCATCTCTTCTCCGGGTCTTTTTATCTTGATCCCACCATATTGCTGCATAGTCGGTTAGCTCGGAAACAACCAATTTTATCTTTTTTTCTTCCGAATAATGGTGAATATCAAATATGGCGTCTACCTTTCTTACCCAATTCAGATAAGCCTCCGGATCGCTTTTACCTTGGAAAGAAGGCATTTTCATCTTTATGGTACCTAGATTACCATCAGCTTGCGATCTCCTCCCGGGACTCCTTCTAGAGTCCTCGTCCGACAAATCAGCCTCGGAATCATTCCTGGACAGATTTCGCCTCCTATGGTGGGGACGGCCGTGATTTTGCTTTTCAAGCTCCATACGCTCCAACCGGTCTTCCAAGTTGTTTATATATTGTTGCATCCTCTCAAATTGTCCTGAAACAGCTTTTCGCAACAATTTTGGGTCCACATTTTCAAAGACGTTGTTTTCGTCTTCTAGGGACATGGTTAGACAGACAGAAATAAAAACACAGATGTAAAAGCAAGAAAAGAAAGAAAATCAGAATAAAAGCAAATAACTCACAATTGGCTCCAATACTCTCTTGTATTATGTTGATTAAGCTCAATGCGTATTAGGCCAAACGAATCAGAATCAAACAGAAGCAAGAAGGCACAAAACGAAAAAAAAAGGACGGTTGAATACTAAGAAATCGAAACTGATATGATGGAACGAAACACAATATGAAGCACGAAATACACAGAAGAAGGGTAAAAACGAGTTTCAATCAAAACGAGGGTTTCAATAAAAATTGGGCTAGCTTGTGTGATAAATATGTAGAACACGTGATTCTAGGGCTGCCAATTTGAGTTCAACAAATTTCAGGTTCGTTTAGGGTGAATCTTGAAGTTTCTTGAATTTTAGGTGCCTCTTTCGTGAAGAACAAAGCAAATCAGGTTGTTGGTTCTTGATTTTCAGAGATCTGATTTTTTTTTTTTTTGTCTTTTTTTTTTTTTTTTTTTTATATCAGATGTCACACACACAAATCAGAAATTCAGTAATGACGAATCAGCCAAAACATAGCAGTAATGCGGAACAGAAAGCAAAAAAAAACGCAATTTAGTAGTGGGGAAGATGAAAATCACGTAATTCAGCAATTGTGAGATGAGAAACACGAAATTGGTAATGGTAACATGAACACAACACGCAACCAGCAATTTGAGATGGTGAACACGTGGTTTATCACACAAGAGAAGAAAAGATGTAAGTTGAAGAGAAGGAAGAAAAAATTCAGCAACAGAGTGAACCCTAATTTTTCTAGATGCAAAAGATGAGGAACTCGATGAAAGAAATAATGAAAGAAGAAAAATCAGAATTGACAAACCTCAATTTCGAAACCTTGCTCTGATACCAACTGACGCGATTCCGGTTAAGCGAGATGCAACCGAATGCGAAATTTGCTCGACCGTTCGAAATCAAGTTGAGGTTCACGAATAGATGTGGAAGATGCAGTGGAACTTGATATGAAATTGCAGCAAAATAAAGTTGGCAATAGAAATACCCAATCCAACCACGTGAATGAACAATCAAGTTAATAACTCGATTAACCCAACCTTTCGATTCGTATGATAGAACCTGATATATGGTTTGATTCCTAATCGCCTAGCCTTGACGATTGATCACAATCAAAATAATATGTTAAGAGTTTAAGCCAATCACTCAAATCACTCAACAAAGAAAGAAGAACAAAGTTCTGAATTTTTATTAGCAAAAGCAAAATTGACATCCCTAAAGAATTCGGCCATAGCCCTTAAATAGGCTTTACAAGCTTTGTCCTACTAAAATAAGGAATACTAACTTAGAAAGGAAAGCTAAAATAAGATAATTCTGAAATAGAAAAATAATCCTAAGCTAAAAAGGAAAAATAACTAGAAATCAGCACTTAGTAATCCTTATCCCACAAGGAAAACCTAAATAGACAAGGATTCTTCTTTTACCATGTGTCCAAATGAGTAGATTCGGCCCCCACAACAAATCAGCCCACTCTCGCCATTTGACTTGCACGAAACAGCCTCTTTTTATGAAGATAATATTAATTTAAATTATACTAAGTTCCCAATGGGTTAACACATGTGCCATGCACATGCATGTCCAAAGCTCACTTAATATGACTTAAACCAATTCAGCCTCAAATCACAACCCTGATGGGCTGGTCTTCTTGGGCTTGAATTAAAGCCATCAAACGAGTTGAACCATTCCATGCCATCTCACTTGGCCATGGTGCCTCTTGAATGCCTTGGTTATCCCATAAGCGTGCAATCAGTCCATTTAATGCCTCACGCACCCTCTTTGCCTTAGACCTTGTAATAGGCCCACTTGGAATCTTCAAGTCCACGCCATAATCAGCTCCTTGTTCCTTAGCTCCAGGCTCTTGCTCTTTAGATCGATCTTTGTTAGATAGGCTGATCGCGTCAGAGAGGGAATGATACGGTAATCACACCACAAGGACATGGAGGCATGGAGCGAGGAGGCAAGAGAGACCCTTTGGAGCTGCCCATTGGTCCCATAACAAGGAACCATGCAAAGAAGATGCAACAATTGCTTAACGGTCTAGTTATACACTTATTTCAAAGTATGGAGATTGAGGCTGATCACAACAAACCGAACAACTCATATGGATACGATTCAGTCTTGTGTTGTATTCAAGTCCAAGAATGTGATGTTTATGGGTCTGATTGTAATGATTAGTTAAAATGGACCTAATTGGAATTCTATGTATGAGCTAAGGACAATTAAGTGTTAGCACTTAAGGCACCCTTAGGGAATATGTATGGATTTTGATTTGGGTTTAGGTGTCTTTAGTCAAATGTTAGTTTTAACAATAAGTGAGCTGTTTTGGGCTCATAAATCAGCCCATAAACCACATGCTAAAGGGAAGCACGTTTTTCAATCCTTATTGCATAAGGATTGATTTAAAGTTTTCCTTATTTGTGTTGGTTTGACTTTCCTAAGTTTAAGGCTGAAATCTAGCCATTCCTTTTTCTTTGTTGTTCTTTTCCTAGTCAAATAAGGTTTTCTTTTCCTAAATAGTTTAGGTTTAGGCTTTTCTATTTAAACACCAATGTAATAGTTGAAAAGATATATATGAAATTTAATACAATTGCATTCTGAAATTTTCAGATTTTTCTCTCTTTGTTGAGATTCCAGCCCGGGGCTGATTTTAATATTGTGAGTTTGAGAGATCGAGTTCTTCATTCTTGCGATATTATCTTGATCGTGAACAAGTATTTTGGTACGGTACTTGTAAATCGTCCACATTCAGGTTCTAAGAATGTTTAATCGAAGGTGTCAGGAAATCCCTTTCATTGTCGTTTAAACACCTTAGGATTGGTTTGCTATCACCAATCTTTGTGTCATGCTTGTGAAATTCGAATTATATATTGCTATCCTTAGTGATTATAATTCATTCTTCTATATACTTTGCTGCAATTGAGTAGATTCTATTGAGCAAGAACCTAACCCTCAAATTCTGATTCATTGTTCAATTTGTTTTAAATCCTTCAACCTAAGGGTAAGGTATGAAAAGTTCGCACCCTGGCATAAAGTTACCAAGTTTGCACCGTGGCATAAAGTTCCCCAGTTTGCACCCTGGGGTAAAGTTCATAAAGTTTGTACCTTGGTGTAAAGTTCAAAAAACTTTTCACCAGGGCATAAAGTTAACAAAGTTAGCAAAGTTTTCACCCAAGGTTCACAAAGTTCACACCCTGGCGTAAAGTTTACAAACTTTGTAATTGGGGGTAAAGTTCGAAAAGTTTCTACCCAGGCGTAAAGTTTCACCAGTGCGTAAAGTTCACAAAGTTTGCACCCTAGGGTAAAGTTCACAAAGTTTGAATCCCGGCATAAAGTTTAAAAATTTTGCAACCAGTGGTAAGTTCGTAAAGTTTGTACTTTGGCATATACTTTGAAAATTTTGCACCCGGACGTAAAATTCGCAAAGTTTGCACCCGGGGGTAAAGTTTGAAAAGTTTTTACCCAGGCGTAAATTTCGCAAAGTTCATACCCCGATGTAAAGTTTAAAAACTTTGCAGCCGATCGCAAAGTTTGCAACCGGGGTAAAGTTCACAAAGTTTGTACACCAGTGTGAAGTTCGAAAGCTTTGCACCCAGGCATAATGTTCACAAAGTTTGCACCCTTGGTTAAATTTTGTCAAGTTTTCACCCCGGAGGCAAAGTTCACCAAGTTTGTACCCTGACGTAAAGTTCAAAATTTTTTGGAAAGTTTGCACTGGGGTGTAAAGTTAGCGAAAATTTTCACCCGACCTAAAGTTCACAAAGTTTTCACCCAAGCGTAAATTTTGGAAAGTTTACCCAGGCGTAAAGTTTGAAAATTTGGCACCAAGCCATAAAGTTCGCAAAGTTTGCACCGGGGTGTAAAGTTTGCAAAGTTTTCACCCTGGCATAAAGTTCGCAATGTTTGTACCCTGGCGTAAAGTTCGCAAAGTTTGCACCCGGGGGGGAAAGTTCGTAAAGTCTTTTACCCCAGCGTAAAGTTCAAAAATTTTTCACCCGTGCCTAAAGTTCGCAAAGTTTGCACCCGGTGGTAAAGATCGCAAAGTTTGTGCCTCGGGATAAATTTCGAAAATTGTTCACCCGTGCGTGAAGTTCGCAAAGTTTGTACCACGGCGTAAAGTTCAAAAATTTTTCACCAGGGCGTAATCTTTGCAAAGTTTATACCCTGGTATAAAGTTTGAAAATTTTTCACCCATGCATAAAGTTCACAAAGTTTGCTCCCGGGGGAAAACTTCGCAAAGTTTGCACCCTGGCGTAAAGTTCGCACAGTTTATGATTTGGTCATCACACCACAAGGACATGGAGGCATGGAGCGAGGAGGCAAGAGAGATCCTTTGGAGCTGCCCATTGGTCCAATAACAAGGAACCGTGCAAAGAAGATGCAACAAGTGCTTAACGGTCTAGTTATACACTATTTCAACATATGGAGATTGAAGTTGATCACAACAAGCCGAACAACTCATGTAGATAGGATTCAGTCTTGTGCTGTATTCAAGTCCAAGAAAGTGATATTTATGGGTCTGATTGTAATGATTAGTTAAAATGGACCTAATTGGAATTCTATGTATGAGCTAAGGACAATTAAGTGTTAGCACTTAAGGCACCCTTAGGGAATATGTATGGATTTTGATTTGGGTTTAGGGGTCTTTAGTCAAATGTTAGTTTTAATAATAAGTGAGCTGTTTTGGGCTCACAAATCAGCCCATAAACCACATGCTAAAGGAAAGCACATTTTTCAATCCTTATATAAGGATTGACTTAAAGTTTTCCTTATTTGTGTTGGTTTGAGTTTCCTAAGTTTAAGGCTGAAATCCAACCATTTCTTTTTCTTTGTTGTTCTTTTCCTAGTCAAATAAGGTTTTCTTTTCCTAAATAGTTTTGGTTTAAGTTTTCTATTTAAGCACCAATGTAATAGTTAAAGAGATGGATGAAATTTAATACTATTCTGATTTTTCTCTCTTTGTTGAGATTCCAGTCCGGGGCTGATTTTTAATTTTGTGAGTTCGTGAGATTGAGTTCTTCAATCTTATAATTTTATCTTGATTAGGAACAAATATTGTGGTAAGGTATCCAACATTCAGGTTCTAAGATTGCTTAATCGAAGGTGTTAGGTTTGAATGCCTTTCATTGTCGCTTAAACACCTTAAGATTGGTTTGCTATCACCCATCTTTGTTTCGTTTTTGTGAGTTCAACCTTGATTGATAGACTTGGGAAATTAATTAAAGTTGATTTTGGCTTTCTCACTGCCGATATCACATCAATTGGTATCAGAGCCTTAGCCCTTGAGGATTTTGTTTTTTCATCAAAATCTGAAACCATCAACGTGGTTTCTACGCGTCCGAAAACCCTAAAAACGGACCAGCCCTTCTAGAGACAAATTTGTTGATCGAGTTGCTCATACTTTTGCATCGAGATTACTAGGTACATAGTAGTAGCGTTTGGATTATTTTTTTGGACTCTGTTCTTATTCACTACCTTTGTGTGTATGCTCTAATTAAGCTGATTGCAATTCATTATCTCTACAATTCTAAATTTCTTTATTTGCATGTGAGTCAAAGTGAGTTGTCTTGATTGCATATAACAAGTTAAAAAAAAAAAAAAAAAAAACATGATTCATTATATACCTAAAACGGAGAAAGAAAGCAAGTTTGTGCACTTATGCTTTGAACTTAATGAATTTGCATGCTAATACACACTCTTGAGTATTTTTCAGCCATTATCTTTTCTTCGAAAATTGTCTTTTATTCTTGTTCCTAGTGTGCGTTATTTTCTTTTCGTTTCAATTATTAGTCATCCTTGCATCTAGAATCCTGTCTACCTTTTTTTTTGTCATCTTTGTTGCTTCTGTGGCATTCGACTTACCAGAATTGATCCTTGTGATCCATCAAGATAAATACAAAAGAGTGACTGAACCGATTGGGAGGTATTTCTTCTATTTTCTTTCTTTTCTTCCTTTAGATTAGTTTTTTTTGTTTCTTTTCTTATTTATCATGTCTGACAAATCCTATGGAGACAACTCTAAAAAGGTTGATCAAGATTTGTGGCAACAAGCTGTTGCAGGTGAATTAAAACGAATTGGTAACATTGTTGCTGATTTGATGTCCGAACGACAGCAACACAAAGAACGACCCACCCAGAACGCAAGAAATGTTGGGATATTCAATACGGAGGATGACGTATCTGAATCCGACGAAGAAGTACGGTCCACTTCAAGGCGGTGAGTACATGACCGAAAAGATAGTAACCTCAATGCTATCACTAAAAATGCCAACATTCTGAGGTGCTAGTGATCCGGAGGCGTATATTGAATGGGTGCGGAAAGTAGAAGTTGTCTTTGACATTCATGAATATTCCTAGGAGAAGAAAGTTAAGCTTGTTGTTTCTGAATTGACTGATTATGCTGCTGTTTGGTGGGATCAGTTGAAGCGAACAAGGCAAAGAGATGGAGATGAACCCGTAACAACTTTGAGAGAGATGAAACGGCTCATGAAGAAACGGTTTGTGCCAATGCATTATCATAAGGAGTTGTTGATTGAACTTCAGACCATGACACAAGGTAATCAGTCCGTTGAGGATTACCACAAACGTTTGGAAATGGCACTTATCCAGGCTGATGTACAAGAAAGAAAGGAGGCCAACATGGTTAAATACTTTCGCCCTTCCCCAAACCATCTCGAGATAAGGTCGGAGTGATTCTTCTTTTATTTCCCAGTCTCCGGTAACCTGCCGAATCACCAAAGCTGAGTCCCCAATGACTGACGGCTCATTTGCCCCTAATGCGATCAGGGCATCAATACCAAAGAGACATGCTTCATACTCTGCCCCATTATTGGTCACTTGAAAGTCAAGTCGCCTTGCCAGGGGAATGATTTCTCCTTCCGGCGTAGCAATGATTACCCCCAACCTGCGCCATGTTTATTCACTGCCCCATCAAAATACATCACCCATTTGTTGGACTCTTCTTCTATCACTGCCAATTGTTCGTTGGGGAATTCTAAGTTCTCCACACAGTCTGAATCTATTGGCTGATTGGCTAGAAATTCTGCTACGGCTCTCCCTTTAATTGCCTTTCTCGTCGCATATTCTATGTCGAATTCTGACAACAAAAGCGGCCACCTTGATAACTTCCCCGCTTGCACTGGAGCTTGGCATAAGTACTTCATGGAATCCACCTTGGCTACCACCTGAACCTTATACGATTGGAAGTAGTGCCTTAACTTCTTTGTCAAACATACCATAGCCGCACAGGTCTTCTCTACTATCGTATACCTAGTCTCATATTCCAGTAGCTTCTTGCTCAAGTAATAGATCGCATGTTCGCGTCCATCCTCTTGCTCTTACACCAACATAGCTCCTACAGAAGTCTCTTCGATGGCCAAGTACAGAATCACGGGGGTTTTAGAACTAGAGGGTTCATCAAATAAGTTTTAATTCTGTCGAAGGCTATCAGACACTGTTCATTCCACTCTACGGGCTAGTTCTTCTTCAGTAGCCTGAAAATTGGCTCATAAACTGTCGTCAACCTCGTAATGAACCGACTGACATACTATAGTGAACCCAGAAACGACCTTACTTCCTTTTCCAACTGCGGTGCTGGCATATCCTTGATGGCCTTGATCTTATCTAGATCCATCTCGATTCCTTTCTGGCTGACTACATGACCAAGCAGTTTCCCTGAGGTTACCCCGAATACACACTTCTTAGGGTTGAGGCGAAGGTTGTACTTCTCAATTCTGGTTAGAAATCTATCCAGGATGGCTGGGTGCTCCTCCCGGGTCATAGATTTTACCAACATATCGTCTACATAAACCTCGATCTCCTTGTGGATCATATCATGTAGAAGTGTCATGACTGCCCGCTGATAAGTTGCCCCGGCATTCTTCAACCCGAAAGGCATAACCCTGTAGCAGTAAACCCCTCATTTCGTGATGAAGGCCGTTTTCACCTTTGTCGATTACATTCATCAAAATCTGATTATACCCAGAAAACCCATCCATGAAGGAGTACAAAGCTGCCCTGGCGGCACTGTCGATCAGAACGTCAATATGTGGAAGCGAAAAGTCATCTTTGGGAGATGCCTTATTCAAATATCGGTAATCCACGCAGACCCCTACCCGACCGTCTTTTTCTTTGCAACAGGCACGATATTGGATAACCATTCTGGGTACTCTACTACTTCTAAAAACTTGGCCTTTATCTGTTTGGCTACTTCTTCCTTAACCTTTTCGGCCCATTCCGGTCGAAGCCGTCTGAGTTTCTGTTCAACTGGTTTCATCTTCGGATTTGTTGTGGGATTCTGTGTTCTGCATTTTCTCTGTCAACCCCAGGTATGTCATTGTAGGACCAGGCGAAGGCTTTGACTTGTTTTTGCAAGATTTTTACAAGTTCTCTTCTCATCAGGCGTGAGGTCTTTCGAGACGGATACCATCTTTGGTTCATCATCTGGCCCTAGGTTCATTTCATGCAATGATGCATCATGTATGCTAAAGACATTAAATAAATGTTTGTATGTATACGCAGTTCCATCAGGAAAAACATCACACAAGTAAGCAAAATCAGATTTTATTGCATTATGTGTCTTGTAGGAAGAATTGTTCACATCAAAAATAGAAAAAGCAGATACATTCAAAATGTTTCCATCCTCCACATGCGGAGGGTCTTCGTCAACAGCAGCACAGTCGAACTCTTCAAACAGGTACCCCAGGTCTCCTTCCAGGTCTTCCTTTTGTTTCTCGGTCAGCTCTTCTTGTGGCGTCTCAGCCTTGCCCCTCATGACCATCTTAGTGAGCTTTTTCACAGCAGTTGTTGCTTTCTTTTCTGAACCCCTGTTTGGCCTCATCAAAGTGGATAGTGCCCTTGTAATGGCCCCCATGGCCACTTCCATCTCATGCCTCACAAGGTCAATCTTCTTGAAGGCTTCTCCTTTATCCCCAAATTCAACCCTGAATTGGTTGATAACTTTCTGATTTTGAACCTCCTTGCTCTCATCCCTAGGTCCGGCTCGCAGCATGCTCACAACAGGCTCCATTCCATACTTGCTGAAATCAACCACATCAGCAAAAATTTCAAACCCTGGGAGCTGACCTCCCTCTACAGTTATCGGCTCAGGAGTCCCGTCATATAATGATTCTGTGGCCCGGACGAAAGTGTCCACCAGGTTCACACGCTTCCGCTCTTGCTTGGCCCTTCCTTCTTGATACCCCAGCCCAAACTGTCTGTATTTGCCAGCCTCAATATTAAATTCAGGGATCCCTTGTTGCTTAGCCCCTAATCCTTTTCCCGGTTTGTAATTCTACTTGGCGAAATACCTGTGAATCCAGTCTGGAAACTCAGGCTTGTCAGAGATCATAGCAACCTGAAACCCCATCACCAGCTGCTCGGTAGCACTCAAAGCAGCCACTACAGAAGGTTCATCTGCTTCAACTGTTACTACTTTCCCCTCAATCAAAAATTTCACCTTCTAGTGCAAAGTTGATGGAACTCCTCCTAAAGCATGGAACCATGGTCTCCTTGAGGGTAGAGAGAAGGTAACAGGAATGTCGATCACGATAAATAGTACCTTTGATTTGACTGCCGCCGCTTTAACTTCAGTCTCGAAGGTTCCCAACACAGCTCTCTTGCTATCATCATAAGCCCTAATAACAGTGTTGGACCGACAAAGAGCTTCAACACTTACCCCCAAGAAAGGCAGGATCTGAGAAGGACATATATTCAAGGCTGAGCCGTCATCAACCATCACACTCGGCATCGCCTTATCCATGACTTCCACCCTTAAGTACAGAGCCCTGTTGTGATTAACCCTTTCGGGCGGGAGGTCCACTACCACAAAACTGATCTCCGGGGCCCTGTTGGCCTTCAAATCCACTTCCCTGATCATTGCAGACACCTCATCGGGGGACATAGTGGGGTTGGCATCCATCTCCATCAATTGTTTAACAACCGCCTCTCGATGCCTCTTCGATTCCATAAGCAGGTGCCCCACACTGGCACGAGCCGGTGTCCTTTTTAGCTGGTCCACCACCATGTCTTCTTTTTTGGCTATGGGAGGTGATTGGACAGTATCATTCTGCGCCGGTGTAGTGTTCCTCCTTGGGGGTGCCAGAGATGGTGCGTTGGTAGGTTGATAAACCCTATCGCTTCTTGTGATGTGCATCACTGGCCCATCTTTATCTATCACAGTCCCCCTCTACGTCTCCACCGGATAAATTGGCTTCGACTCTTGAATCTCAAATTCATCAAAATCATCATCCACTTCAAATTCATCTAAATTGATGGGACCTGCCTTATCCCTTACCGCCAAGCTCTGCTGTTCAGCTACCTCTGGCTCTTCCTCCTTTTCCACCAACACGGCTCGCACACTCGAATTTGCCTTAATGATTTGGGCGAACACATAATTGGCTGGCAGACCTGACTGCACCATGTTCACCTGACTTCCAAAGGTAGGGAGTGGGTTTTTTTGCACATTCGGCTTCATAGCCGGCTCTACTATCTTGCCATCTGTGACCAGCTGTTTGATGGCTTTAATCAGTTGGGTGCACTTGTTTGCACGGTGACTCGCCATCACATGGTAAGAACAAAAATTCTCTTTATCTGCCTCAGCTGGAGGTGAGAATGGCCTCAGACTTTGCAACAACCCGGCCTTCCTACACTTGGCAAAAAATCGACTGACTGATTCGGCCCATCGACTGGTAATTCTCGGAACACTTGGCCTCCCTTGATTCACAGCAGCCACTTCTGCCTCCTGCGATTCAATAGAGGCTGCCTTCGGTGCCGCATTTGAGCTAGACCCCACTGTAGTAGTCTTAGAACTGCCACTCTTGTACCCTTGGGAGTACCCTTGATTGTTTCTATAGGAGCCCAAACTCTGTCTGCCACTCTGCTCTTCTTCCTCGTATCATTCAATACGCTTAGCAAACTCAACGACCTCATTAAAGGAATGGAATGATGTGAATCGAGATAGCCTGATCTTTGGTTTAACTTGTCTAATCAGTTTGATTAATGCAAAGAATAACAATTCCTTTTTGAGGGTTGTTTATGGGCTAATTTTTAAGCCCAAAACAACTCACTTATTGAAAAAAATAACAATTAAATATGGATACCTAAGCCCAATTCGAAATCCATACATATTCCTTAAGGGTGCCTTAAGTGCTAACACTTAATTGTCCTTAGCTCATACGTAGAAGTCGAATTAGGCACAGAAGATTCCTAATGGGCTCGTACATTCCTAACAAATAAACTATTAAGCTTCATTTTGAACCGAATCCTCCATAAATCAGCATTTGAAAGGATGTTATTATTCTTTGCATCAACCAAACTGATTAGACAAGTTAAACCAAAGATCAGGCTATCTCGATTCACATCATTCTCCCTTTCTTCGAAAAGATTTGTCCTCGAATCTTGTATGTTCAGATCTTAAGGAAGAATTATATCCTGAAAATCATGCAAAGAAACAATAGACAAACAATTATCAAGTATGTTAGTTGAAATCATGTCAATTTTTTCTAAGTGGTAATTATCTCCCACTTCATTCACAAGCTTTCCAACCTACTGATCTTCATGTTCTCCATGTTTCACCATAATATTAGATCCAATCTTTTCTCTATCAGGTTGTGCATCTTTGTGGACAAGATGTTCAACAAGTTCAGCCTCTGCAACAACACCATCTTCAGTTTTGTCACCATCACGTCCTTCATGATCACCAATATCTTTAACCTCTTTATTCACTTCAGATTCAGCATCAACGTTGCAAGGCTTTTGTTGTTGTTTGTGTAAATACAACATGTCTTTATAAGCTTCTTCATCACATAATGGAAGAATCTTGTACATGTGTCCTTCTGATTTAAGTGAATAACAATTCTTCTCACCATCAAAGATAACATCTCTATGAACTTCCCATGGACGGCCAAGCAATAGATGACAATCTTCCATAGGATGAACATCATATAATATTTCATCTTTGTACCGACCAATGGAGAATTTTACCACAACTTGCTTATTTATTTCAATATCACATTTATTTAATGATGGCAAGATATATGGCTTTGGATGGTCAAAAAAAGGCAAATTTAATTTCTCTACCAAAGTGAGACTAGCAACGTTTGCAAAATAAGTTCTATGAAGAATCACGCTGCAAACCTTATCATTGACTCGACATCTAGTACGGAAATTAAAACTGAACATGGCTCATAAATAATGAAAGCTCACATTCACAAAGAGACAAGAAAAAAAAAAGTACGCAAGATTCAGAGAAAAAAACGGAACAGATGAACCTAAGACACAACTAGAAGCAAATTTAACAAAACTGGAAACAGAATTTCGACTCTAATTTAGGGCAACTTCCAAACCGATTCTAAACTTGAAGTATTCTGACGTTATTTAGAAATTTTTCTTAAGAATCCAATGGTTTTTGAATTTCAGAATTCCGATTCTATAGACAAAGATACAATGGAAAAAGTAAAAACAGTGCAAAAGATACGGGTTCACAAAAAAGAAAAAAAAAACGAAATCTTTTTTTTAAAAAAAAAAACACTAACAGACCTTGATTGAAGCCAAAGCTCTAATACCAATTGATGTGATATCGGTACGAGAGAAAGCCGAAATCAACTTTAATAAATTTCCCAAGTCTATCAATCAAGGTTGAACTCACAAAAACGAAACAAAGATAGGTGATAGCAAACCAATCCTAAGGTGCTTAAGCGACAATGAAAGGGATTCAAACCTGACACCTTCGATTAAGCAATCTTAGAACCTGAATGTTGGATGATTCACAAGTACCTTACCACAATACCTGTTCATAATCAAGATAAAATTGTAAGAATGAAGAACTCGATCTCACAAACTCATAAAATTAAAAATCAGCCCTGGGCTAGAATCTCAACAAAGAGAGAAAAATCAGAATTGTATTAAATTTCATCCATGCCTCTTTAACTATTACATTGGTGTTTAAATAGAAAACTTAAACCTAACCCTAAACTGAAAAGGAAAACAAATCCTTGTCGGACTAGGAAAGCTTAAATAAAAACAAATAAGGAAAACTTAAAACTAATCCTTATGCAATAAGGATGAAAAACGAAATTCCCTTTTGAGGGTTGTTTATGGGCTAATTTTTAAGCCCAAAACAACTCACTTATTGAAAAAAAATAACAATTAAATATGGATACCTAAGCCCAATTCGAAATCCATACATATTCCCTAAGGGTGCCTTAAGTGCTAATACTTAATCATCCTTAGCTCATACGTAGAAGTCTAATTAGGCCCAGAAGATTCCCAATGGGCTCGTACATTCCTCACAAATAAACTATTAAGCTTCATTTTGCACCGAATTCTCCATAAATCAGCATTTGAAAGGATGTTATTATTCTTCGCATCAACCAAACTGATTAGACAAGTTAAACCAAAGATCAGGCTATCTCGATTCACATCACACACTAATTTTTCTTCTTGACTTTGGTTTTCTTCTTTCTTATGTGTGTTTTGTTTGTTGTGATTTATTTTTGAGTGTGTTTTTAGTTAAGTATTAATAAATACAGTATGTATGTTTAAGTTTAGTGTTAAGTATCTACTATAGTAGAGTAGTGATTAAGTTGATAAAATGCATGAAAAACTGTAATTCGAGTGAATCGCGATCGTGACACCTAGATTTTCAGATTTTTGACTTTCGGTTGTTTTTGTTTTAAATGGCTATAATTGGTTAACTTTCATTCTTAGTTGTTCATAACTGTTATATCTACTTCAAAAGTCATTTCTTTTCATGTTTTCACTATAAATACATATTCTTCCATTTTGAATTTTTCACTTTCAAAGTATTAACACCCTAAGATTATCATACTTTCAAAGTTGAGTTTCATTCTCAAAACCTTTCAAACTTTCTGTAAATCAACCCTTTTTCCCACAAAAAAATGGTGACTTATGTGAATGGGAGAGTTGATTTGAGGGCTGAGTATGGAGCACCTTTTCCTATCCGAAGTGCTCATGAAGGGAAGAGGTATGCTCGTTTGAAGAAACTAGATTTTCAAGGGATGTTATTTCTAGATATCTTATTTCTTATTAACAATGATATCCGAGATGCGGTGTTCGGTACTTGCAGTACCTCGGTTGGAGTAAGTTTGGGGCAATGTTATTCCCCCAGAAAGATATTTATGTATTGGAGATGTTATGCACATTCCAGTTTTTGGATAATACAAGGGGTTTTCTATTTCGCAACAATGGAGTCGAACATACCATAGGGTACGACCAAATGTCTGAATGGTTTGGTTTTCCAAAATAAAACTTGGTTGTTATGCCTTCTAGTTTCAAACCGGACAGCATTTGGAGTTCCTTGACGGGTTTGCATTGTTATGTGTCGAGCCATGCTTCAAATAAACTCATTCAAGATGAAGCAATATTGTACTTGCACAAGTTCCTTGCATATTCATTATTTTGCAGGGTAGATAGTTCCATTGTTTGTCTCGCTGATCTTTTTGTTTTAGAATGCACATTTAGGGGTACTCCCATTGATTCATGCGACATTCTCTTCAATGCTATTAACAATGCATCGAAGCAAAGATATGGGCCGATTGGTGGTGATCATGGCCGCAATAGTGATGGGTACAAGGGGAGAACTTCCATGTCATGTTGAGCTTGTGTCATTTTCCTTAATGGTATGGTGATGATTCAAGAAGGACTTTTTAGGGCAGATAATCTAGGACGTCGCATGTTCCTGCCTTATATGGAATGCCTTAAGTCTACTCTAAGCCCGGTTGACCCTAATGAATCATTGGCCATTGATGACAAAGGAAAAGACCCAATTGATGACTCTCCAATAAATTGGGAGGATGGTCCAGAACCTACAAGTACAATTGATGTGATATCGGCTGTGAGAAAGCCGAAATCAACTTTAATAAATTTTCCAAGTCTATCAATCAAGGTTGAACTCACAAAAACGAAACAAAGATTGGTGATAGCAAACCAATCCTAAGGTGTTTAAGCGACAATGAAAGGGATTCAAACCTGACACCTTCGATTAAGCAATCTTAGAACCTGGATGTTGGATGATTCACAAGTACCTTACCACAATACTTGTTCATAATCAAGACAAAATTGTAAGAATGAAGAACTCGATCTCACAAACTCACAAAATTAAGAATCAGCCCCGGGCTGGAATCTCAACAAAGAGAGAAAAATCTGAATTGTATTAAATTTTATCCATGATCTTTAACTATTACATTGGTGTTTAAATAGAAAACTTAAACCTAACCCTAAACTGAAAAGGAAAACAAATCCTTGTCGGACTAGGAAAGCTAAATAAAAACAAATAAGGAAAACTTAAAACTAATCCTTATGCAATAAGGATGAAAAACGAAATTCCCTTTTGAGGGTTGTTTATGGGCTGATTTTTAAGCCCAAAACAACTCACTTATTGAAAAAAATAACAATTAAATATGGATACCTAAGCCAATTCGAAATCCATACATATTCCCTAAGGGTGCCTTAAGTGCTAACACTTAATTGTCCTTAGCTCATACGTAGAAGTCTAATTAGGCCCAGAAGATTCCTAATGGGCTCGTACATTCCTAACAAATAAACTATTAAGCTTCATTTTGCACCGAATCCTCCATAAATCAGCATTTAAAAGGATGTTATTATTCTTTGCATCAACCAAACTGACTAGACAAGTTAAACCAAAGATCAGGCTATCTCGATTCACATCAACAATGCATTGCATGGACCGGATTGGAGAGTTGCAATATAAAGTTAACAATATGCGTAGGACACTATTCCAAATTCGTCAAGCACATAAGTCCTTGAAGAATGAAATCCTTTCCCTAACAATGCTAACTTCACATTCACTCCGTGTTCATCCTTGTCATTCGAGGAGTGATTCTACTTTTATCTAAATATGTCTATATATATAAAGTGTGGTGTGCTTATATATACGTAATTCTTCTTCTAAGTATGGTTTTCTTTTCCTATTCTTTATACAACAAGGAGAGCCTTGTGTTCTTCAAGTGTAGGGGAGAGAATATGAAGAAAAATATAATGTACATATGTTTTTTGTTATGTTTGTTGTTGCATAAAATAAATCTAATTTGGTGTGTGATTTGTAAGTTTTTGTTGTTTTCGTTGAAAATAAGGTTAAAATTTCAGGAACCATATGAATCACGATCGTGATGCATTATTGTGACCGTGATTGAGCAATTCAAAGAAAAAGGAAAAAGGGGATTAAGCACGCGTCACGATCGTGACCCTCCATCGCAATCGCGACTTAAATGCACAAAAATTCCAAAACTTTCTGTTTCCAAATCATGATTGCGACATGCGTGTCATGATCGTGACTCAGTTTTTCATATGAAACTTTTTATATCTCTCGTATGGAACACGATCGCGGCTTGCGTGTCACGATCGCGACCTGGGTAAAATTAAAACAGTTCATTTTTTACATTCAAAGGTAATATTGGCACAAATTTTCGAAATTTGAACGTTTTATGACCGTTGGCGCAGTAAAAACCTGTTCCTATTGGTTAATAACTATAATTGATTAATATTTTTGTTATATTTAATGAATTAAATTGATGAAATGATGTGTCTTTTGGTGAAATTCACTATAAATAGGGTACCCTTTCTTTGTTGTTACTCACAAATAGTATACTTCCTTTACAAATCAGATTATTAACAATTCTTTTCATCTTTTATCTTTCAAGTCAATATTTTCGAAACCCTAGCCAAATTATTTTCTATGTTGGATCATCACAAGTAAGATGATTAAGAGATTCATATTTTGCTTGAGGACAAGGAAAAGGATAGTGTAGGGGCTTGATAAATGCTAAAAAGGCACTTATATATGATATAATCTATAAGGAATTTGCGATGTGTTTACTTATTATATATTAGATTTCACGTTGGTATTTCTTGTTTTTGATGATTTACAGTTTTAAAGTCTATGTATGCAAATATGTGGAATTTAGCTATAAAAGGAAGCAAAAATGAAGAAAATTCTAAAGGAATAAAATGGGCACAAGATTTAGGCCGCATCACAATCGTAATGCATTATGCGACAGAGCACTTTGATTTATAAAGAAATTAAAGGAAAGAGACAGATCACGACCACGATGCCTACCGCGATCGCGACCTAACACATAGGCAGACATTGACTTCAGCATTTTGCAAAGAAACCCGTGTGAATCGTGACCACGACACTCTGTCACGGTCGTGACATACACTCGGCAACAGTTATTCGATCTTATCCATTCAGACTTCAACCACCACTATGGATAAAGACAACCCTTTATAAAAAGACATAACTTTCCAAGAAGAACCAATAGTATTCAAGGGATACAACCATTCATTGGATAAACACAACCCTTTATGAAAAGACACAACTTTCCAAGAAGAACCAATAGTATTCAACAAACACAACCATTCATTGGATCAACACAACCTTTCACAAAGAGACACAATGCTTCAATGCTTATAAAATAAAGAAGGAATCCCAAATTATAAAAAAGAGGGAAAAACCGACCAAATGGAAGATACCTGTAGTATATAAAGTTAGAAAAATAAAGTGTCTAGAGAGTTCGATTGTTGTTTCTAATATTTAGTATATGTAAAGGGGAGCCTAACATCAAGGTCTTTGAATCAATTATTGTCGCTATATAGAGAAAAGATACCCCCAAGGTTGCAATATACCTATTGATGTGATATCGGCTGTGAGAAAGCCGAAATCAACTTTAATAAATTCCCCAAGTCTATCAATCAAGGTTGAACTCACAAAAACGAAACAAAGATAGGTGATAGCAAACCAATCCTAAGGTGTTTAAGCGACAATGAAAGGGATTCAAACCTCACACCTTCGATTAAGCAATCTTAGAACCTGAATGTTGGATGATTCACAAGTACCTTACCACAATACTTGTTCATAATCAAGATAAAATTGTAAGAATGAAGAACTCGATCTCACAAACTCACAAAATTAAAAATCAGCCCCGGGCAAGAATCTCAACAAAGAGAGAAAAATCAGAATTGTATTAAATTTCATCCATGCCTCTTTAACTATTACATTGGTGTTTAAATAGAAAACTTAAACCTAACCCTAAACTGAAAAGGAAAACAAATCCTTGTCGGACTAGGAAAGCTTAAATAAAAACAAATAAGGAAAACTTAAAACTAATCCTTATGCAATAAGGATGAAAAACGAAATTCCCTTTTGAGGGTTGTTTATGGGCTAATTTTTAAGCCCAAAACAACTCACTTATTGAAAAACACAACAACTAAATATGGATACCTAAGCCTAATTCGAAATCCTTACATATTCCCTAAGGGTGCCTTAAGTGCTAACACTTAATTGTCCTTAACTCATACGTAGAAGTCTAATTAGGCCCAGAAGATTCCTAATGGGCTCGTACATTCCTCACAACTATTAAGCTTCATTTTGCACCGAATCCTCCATAAATCAGCATTTGAAAGGATGTTATTATTCTTCGCATCAACCAAACTGATTAGACAAGTTAAACCAAAGATCAGGCTATCTCGATTCACATCATTCTCCCTTTCTTCGAAAAGATTCGTCCTCGAATTTTGTATGTTCAGATCATAAGGAAGAATTATATCCTGAAAATCATGAAAAGAAACAATAGACAAACAATTATCAAGTATGCTAGTTGAAATCATGTCAATTTTTTCTAAGTGGTAATTATCTCCCACTTCATTCACAAGCTTTCCAACATGCTGATCTTTATGTTCTCCATGTTTCACCATAATATTAGCTCCAATCTTTTCTCTATCAGGTTGTGCATCTTTGTGGACAAGATGTTCAACAAGTTCAGCCTCTGCAACAACACCAACTTCAGTTTTGTCACCATCACATCTTTCATGATCACCAATATCTTTCACCTCTTTATTCACTTCAGATTCAGCATCAACGTTGCAAGGAAGTTCTTCATTAGCTTTCTTTTGCTGTTGTTTGTGCAAATACAACATGTCTTTATAAGCTTCTTCATCACATAATGGAAGAATCTTGTACATACGTCCTTCTGATTTAAGTGAATAACAATTCTTCTCACCATCAAAGATAACATCTCTATGAACTTCCCATGGACAGCCAAGCAATAGATGACAATCTTCCATAGGATGAACATCATAAAATATTTCATCTTTGTACTGACCAATGGAGAATTTTACCACAACTTGCTTATTTATTTCAATATCAAATTTATTTAATGATGGCAAGATATATGGCTTTGGATGGTCAATAAGAGGCAAATTTAATTTCTCTACCAAAGCGAGACTAGCAACGTTTGCAAAATAAGTTCTATGAAGAATCACGCTGCAAACCTTATCATTGACTCGACATCTAGTACGGAAATTAAAACTGAACATGGCTCATAAATAATGAAATCACACATTCACAGAGAGACAAGAAAAAAAAAAGTATGCAAGATTCAAAGAAAAAAAGGCAACAGATGAACCTAAGACACAACTAGAAGCAAATTTAACAAAACTGGAAACAGAATTTCGACTCAAATTTAGGGCAACTTCCAAACTGATTCTGAACTTGAAGTATTATGACGTTATTTAGAACTTTTTCTTAAGAATCCAACGGTTTTTGAATTGCACAATTCCGAGTTCTATAGGCAAAGATACGATGGAAAAAGTAAAAACAGTGCAAAAGATACGGGTTCACTAAAAAGAGAAAAAAAAGAAGACAAAAACGATTTTTTTTTTCTTTTTAAACACTAACAAACCTTGATTGAAGCCAAAACTCTGATACCAATTGATGTGATATTGGCTGTGAGAAAGCCGAAATCAACTTTAATAAATTTCCCAAGTCTATCAATCAAGGTTGAACTCACAAAAACGAAACAAAGATGGGTGATAGCAAACCAATCCAAAGGTGTTTAAGCGACAATGAAAGGGATTCAAACCTGACACCTTTGATTAAGCAATCTTAGAACCTGAATGTTAGATGGTTCACAAGTACCTTACCATAATACTTGTTCATAATCAAGATAAAATTGTGAGAATGAAGAACTCGATCTCACAAACTCACAAAATTAAAAATCATACCCGGGCTGGAATCTCAACAAAGAGAGAAAAATCAGAATTGTATTAAATTTCATCCATGCCTCTTTAACTATTACATTGGTGTTTACATAGAAAACTTAAACCTAACCCTAAATTGAAAAGGAAAACAAATCCTTGTCGGACTAGGAAAGCTTAAATAAAAACAAATAAGGAAAATCTAAAAATAATCCTTACGCAATAAGGATGAAAAACGAAATTCCCTTTTGAGGGTTGTTTATGGGCTGATTTTTAAGCCCAAAACAACTCACTTATTGAAAAAAATAACAACTAAATATGGATACCTAAGCCTAATTCGAAATCCATACATATTCCCTAAGGGTGCCTTAAGTGGTAACACTTAATTGTCCTTAGCTCATACGTAGAAGTCTAATTAGGCCCAGAAGATTCCTAATGGGCTCGTACATTCCTCACAACTATTAAGCTTCATTTTGCACCGAATCCTCCATAAATCAGCATTTGAAAGGATGTTATTATTCTTCGCATCAACCAAACTGATTAGACAAGTTAAACCAAAGATCAGGCTATCTTTCTTAAGTCTATTCTTATGCTTTTCCTTTATGAGAGCGTCATACTTGTATATGTATTGAATGTTTACGAAATCAATATCGATAAGTTTTCTCATATCTTACTCTTCATTGCATGACTAACGCCAAGTATGCATTATTAACACAGATTTATAATAAGATAAAGATAAGTTTGCATTTTACTTTGTCTTGTTTAGTTACTAAGATAGAATAAATTATGATGTATGATTGTTTTGCTTCACTTTGTTAAATTAATTGGAGAACATGGCAAAGGTATTCGATAATTTGTCTATGAGTTATTGAATAAAATCTATTTCTAGACATGCTCGTTGAAATAGAACTTATCCGACATACTCTTATCATAAGGATTGAATAGATAATTAATGCATGTGCAACAAAGATATAAGTTAAAATCCTTGTATACTTATGTGACTAGATATTAAGCAACAACTCAACTCATAACTAGTTGACGCGATTCCGGTTAAGCGAGATGCAACCGAATGCGAAATTTGCCCGACCGTTCGAAATCAAGTTGAGGTTCACGAATAGATGTGGAAGATGCAGTGGAACTTGATATGAAATTGCAGCAAAATAAAGTTGGCAATAGAAATACCCAATCCAACCACGTGAATGAACAATCAAGTTAATAACTCGATTAACCCAACCTTTCGATTCGTATGATAGAACCTGATATATGGTTTGATTCCTAATCGCCTAGCCTTGACGATTGATCACAATCAAAATAATATGTTAAGAGTTTAAGCCAATCACTCAAATCACTCAACAAAGAAAGAAGAACAAAGTTCTGAATTTTTATTAGCAAAAGCAAAATTGACCTCCTCCTAAAGAATTCGGCCATAGCACTTAAATAGGCTTTACAAGCTTTGTCCTACTAAAATAAGGAATACTAACTTAGAAAGGAAAGCTAAAATAAGATAATTCTGAAATAGAAAATAATCCTAAGCTAAAAAGGAAAAATAACTAGAAATCAGCACTTAGTAATCCTTATCCCACAAGGAAAACCTAAATAGACAAGGATTCTTCTTTTACCATGTGTCCAAATGAGTAGATTCGGCCCCCACAACAAATCAGCCCACTCTCGCCATTTGACTTGCACGAAACAGCCTCTTTTTATGAAGATAATATTAATTTAAATTATACTAAGTTCCCAATGGGTTAACACATGTGCCATGCACATGCATGTCCAAAGCTCACTTAATATGACTTAAACCAATTCAGCCTCAAATCACAACCCTGATGGGCTGGTCTTCTTGGGCTTGAATTAAAGCCATCAAACGAGTTGAACCATTCCATGCCATCTCACTTGGCCATGGTGCCTCTTGAATGCCTTGGTTATCCCATAAGCGTGCAATCAGTCCATTTAATGCCTCACGCACCCTCTTTGCCTTAGACCTTGTAATAGGCCCACTTGGAATCTTCAAGTCCACGCCATAATCAGCTCCTTGTTCCTTAGCTCCATGCTCTTGCTCTTTAGATTGATCTTTGTTAGATAGGCTGATCGCGTCACTAGTACTTTAATTGATTTAACTTGCTATTTACTCAATTCCCCATATCACCTTATAATTCGATACTCTATAGACGCAAAGAAAAATACACTAAAGTGTACATACATATTCCTCGTGGGATCAATATTTTTATTACTACGTTGCGATTCGTATACTTGCGAGCACTAATTTGTAAATGGAATTATTGTTAGAAAAATTATTGTACAAAAAGCAACACCAGGTCGAAATATTTGCAAACTTTATAACCGAGGTACAAACTTTATAATGAATAAGATTATATAAACGATTTATATCTATTATGATATAAGTTAAATTATTAGCTTTTGCACATTTACTTTTTTCTAAAATACATGTTTCCAGAGAGAACTCTTTTGATTATTTGATTTAAATTTAATTTAAATAGGTTTTAATACTGATTTAGCTAATTGAAAATGTGCTATCATTATTTCTAGTTTAGTTAATTGATTCCCATATAATATATTAACTTGATTTCCAAATTTGTGTAGGCTATAATTTAGCTTTGATTAATTTTCTAATTCAGAAAAATATCTAAAGATAGTTTTTAATTAATATGTTAAATTAATTCAGACATCGTTATTGAGCACATTTAGGAACTTGTTTCCAAATTTTGTCTAAAATATTTGCCTACTTGACTAAAAGAAAGAAAAAGAAACAATGAAGAAGAAGAGGAAAGGAATGGATATGTAATCACACAATAGTGGAAGTGAGGTGGCGAGGTCGAACACAGAAAGCAATTGGCAATGAGTATTGATCAAAGGACAAAATCGTGCCAATCGCTTGATAGAGAATGAGTTTTTGGTTTCTAGAAAAACAACTAAATATATATATATATCTTGAGTTAAACTTAAAAACGGGGTTACGGGGGTATAAAAGAGTGGGGGTATAACAGTGTAATAAGAAAAAGCTAAAAAATATTTAAAAAACTAAGTGGTGATAGGAGAAAAATGGAATGGACTTGTCATTTTCCAATAAATTTTTTCCATGAGGCTGAGTTGGCGAGTATTGCAGCGGCTCTGGAGGTTGCGTGGGAGGCTGGGTTCAGGAATCTGCTCCTGGCGTCGGATAATGTGCTAGCTGTGGATCTTTGGCATCTATTGTTTGCCGATATTTCTTTTATGATCAACAATTTCAGCAGGATCATGTTTGTGCATAAGCGCCGATGTGCAAATGGTGTTGCTCATGCGATTGCCAAGAATTAGTTATTAGTCCGAGTAAAGAAAAAAAAATTCAAAATTCAAAATTCAAATTCATGCTCCAATGGTCGTATTTCCTCTAGGGTTCCCACGCCTTCCTTTTTTTGTTTCGTTAGATACAACAAAGCAAACAGTCTTTCGGTACCCGAGACGCCTCTTTGCATTTCTTTTTCTTTCTTTTTACTTCAGAAATGGATTTTCACAGCCTTGCTAGGAAAAATCTCCGTGCCCTGTGCAAAAAGAAAAGAATCCCAGCCAATTTGACCAATGTCGCCATGGCCGATGCTCTGAAAGCTCTTCAGAAGGTATTTTATTTTTTGCATTTTCGAATTTATAATGCCTTTAATTGTTGAGAAATCTTCATTGGAAATTGTGATTTTCTTTTCTTTCCTCTTCATTGGTTGGGTCTTTCGATTTTTATCTCAGTGCGCTCGATCCGTTCCTGATTATCAATAGAAGTTTTCTATATAATTCTGCTTCAATATATGTATGAAGACGTTATTTGATTTAGTGTAACGATTTAAAGTGACTGATTCAATTAAAGACACCCAGTTGCTGAGGATTTAGGGCTTTTGTAATTGTTCAATTGGTTTCTTCTGATTGATTAGAGTTTGCCTATCTGTTCATCTGGTGAACAAGTTGTCCTGTACTATTTCGTCGTATCAATAAAGACGGGCCTGTTGCTGAGGATTTGGATACTTATAATTCAATTGGTTTCTTCTTAATTAGCGTGTCTTATGTTATTGGGATTTATCAAATGTTTCTTACTCTAATTAGGTTCCCGTTAAAGTCATTATATACTGAATGCTAATTAGAAATTCCTTATGCTAGTACAATTTTGTTTTGGTTGCTGAGTGAATCCATTTCCAATAATGTTCTATGTGGTCTTAATAACATTACTGTTTGTTCTAATGTGGTACTATCTGCTGAAGTTATTAAATGTTTGTAGCATGATCTACCATCATTTTCCAACTTACATTGTAGTCGTAGTGGTCTTGCTTAGCTTATAGATTCTTAATGTTTCAGTATTTCAAGTATAGTTGTGTTTTACTCTGCCAGCACATACCACTTATAGTTTCTGTGGCCTATTTATTGTTAGTTGTTTCTTTTTCATCGTTAGCTTCATCAATTTAGAACCATTTCTTCTATATAACTTCAATTGGATTAATAAATCAGAGCTATTACTTGTCCAACATAACCTCTAGCAGATTTGAAATTATGGATTATTTGGAGATGTGAAAATGGCTTCTTTAGTTGATAATAGAATAATCTGTGAAGATAATGTCTGTTAAAGTAAATTAGATTGTTTGTTAAAATGTTGGTGTGCTTTTTATGAGATTGTTGGCTATTGCTTGCAATATGCATGCCATTGCTATCTATGAGAAGTTTAGCTGCTAACCATTAGTTTGGTGATTAGTGTTTACTTAGGATTTCCAACTATTACCTTTTGCGAGGTCTGTTTGGTTGTCTGGCTTTGAAATAAATCATCTGGAGCGCCTTCAACCTCAACTCCCTCCAAATCTTTTTCTCAACCTGAGGAACAGCAGCATGGTTGTCCTAATAATTTTGGAAGTACTTATAGCAAACGGAAACAAACTGAGTACACTGGTGAAGATTTGAAAGCCAATAGTTTTAAGCGGAACTGGAGCAGAAGATGCAAGTGGGCTGGTAAAATGCCTTCTGAAAAGATTAATTAAGCCAGTGGTACCATCTTTTACTTTGGTTTTATATATAATTTTCTTAAAGTGAGTTAGTATGTATGTGTGTGTGTCAATATATGTGCATAATTCATTTTTGCCCAAGGTTATTACATGGATATTAGGTTTAGACGAATTGACCTTTGGAATTTGTTGGTTATTTATGTCCAAATTCCTGCCAAAACGGCGTCGTTCTATGTCCCTAGCTCTACTAGGTGCTATGTCCAGCTCTCCTTTCTTAAAGTGAGTATGTATGTGTGTGTGTGTGTCAATATATGTGTAATTCATTTTTGGCCAAGGTTATTACATGGAAATTAGGTTTAGACGAATTGACCTTTGTTATTTGTTGTTTGTTTATGTCCAAATTCCTGCCAAAACGGCGTCGTTCTATGTTCCCAGCTCTACTACGTGCTATGTCTAGCTCTCCTTTTTTCAACTCTGTTTTTCTTTGTCCTCGCAGATCTTGGGTTCCGCCAATCTATGCCCAATTTCACTTCTCTTCTTCCTTTTCTACTTTGTTCATCGTACCTTGGTGCTTCCCTCTTTGTTTTCTTCGACAGGTTAGTTGATTGTGGTTTTTTCCGTATTAGATGCCTTTTACTTTTCTCATTCGCTTTGGATGCCTATCCTTTGTTTGTCTTTGGGTATTGATTTTTTGTACGATATCAATGGATTATGGATTATTTCATTAATTTCCTTTCCTTTGCCATCTGTATATCGGTTTCTTTTCTAATTCTTTTGGTTTCCCAGTTGCTCTCCCCCTTTCTTGTTCAGTCTTATGTGGTTTGTTTTACTTAAAAGGTTGGGTTATCCCAGTTAAAATTTATGCATTCTTTCAGTTTATCCCCATTATCCTTGCTAATTCTGTTCTATTTTACAAATGGTTTTTACTTTTCATGTTTGAGACTGTTTATTAGTCTCTTCATTCCATTTGATATTGTGTTTACGTTCAAAGTTTCAAAGAAAGAATGAGATTTTGAATTTGAGCTTTAAAGTTCTCTTTATCAATATCAACAAGTGACAACATTTTTTGCTCGCCGTCGATATCTTAATACGGGTTGATGATTTCTACTTCAGCTTCTCCCTCTCTCATTTCCTTTTGGAGTTTTCTTGCGATTCGACTGGCAATGCTATTTACCATTCATATCTATCTTTTCGTTTCTTCAGTTTCCTCCGTCCATATATTTATGGGTTAACTGGAAGTTGCTTGCAATTGAAGCTTCAGTTATGAATCTTTATGCCGTCTTTCTCAAATGCTCATTCCATTTTAGGTTACCTTCTTTTGTTTGGGAGATTTTGTATTGTTGTTTGTGATTTCTGATATTTGATTGGTTATTAAAATTTAGTATGATCACTAATTGGAATTTAGTATGGTTAAAGATTTTAATATTGTATATATTTATGGCCATTTGGTTTAAATTCCGAATTAGTTGCATATGATATTGTTATGAAATTTCTAGAATTAAACTACATGGTATATATACAACCTTTTAGTTCAAATTCCAAATCGGTTCTCTCCATTTGTTTTCATTAACTTTTACTAAACCAAAGCAAATTTTTAAGGTCTGCTTCATGAGAATATTCTTAGCAATCTTCATTTGTTTTGCTTAACTTTTAGTGAAATCGAAGCAGTCTTTTAAGGTCTATTTCTGTTTTAGGAGAATATTCAAGTAGAGGGCACTTGAGCTTCCTGAAAAAAGGAAGTATTCAATTAAAACTCCGTTCACCTTGAATCCATCTTTTACGGCTTACTTTTCTTCGATTTTGTAGGGGTCTGCCCCAGTACATGGTGCTCAACGTATTACTATGTTAGGTTTGATTTCTTCAAGCGGTAACAGTTATCCTTGATTTTTGTTTGGGATTTAATTTTACATTAGCATCAAGAAGGAAAAAATGTTCCTGTTCTGGTTGGTTTAGTGTGAATCGTTCATTGTTCAAACAATCTGAAAAACTTGATGATGTTTCTTTTATGTATATACAAGTCTTCTTTAGCTTCTTTCCATGCAGCAACATGTAATTGGTAAAGTTTATAATTGATAAATACAAGAATAATTAAATTAAACAAGAAACCTATGCTGAATTTATTGGATCCGCTAAAAAAAAAAAAAGAGAGAAAAAAGAAAGAAAGAAAGAAAAATTCTATGCTCCCTTTTTTTATATGAAAGTTTTGTTTATTATATTGTCAGTTCCTGCTAGTTGATAGTCGTGATCAGTTCTACTTGTCCTTTTCTTTCAGCTTTCTAAATCTCCTTTTTTTTTTTTTTAAGTTACAATGACTATGCTTATGACTCTTCCAATAGCTAAATCTTTATTTCCTGTTATTAACATTTGGTTTGATGTAAGTTTTTGGCATTTTGTTTGGTTTCTTGTTGGATTTCTATAATGTTTTGCTGGCATTAGTATTCTTGTTCAATTCATTAATGTTTAGCTTTTTTTCTTTCTAGTTTTAGTTTTCTGATCTTGTCATTAAGTTCTATGGCATCTGGTGTTGATTCTGTCTTATTTGCTATGAGGTGAAGTTTCTTGATTTTAGATTGCATGCATGAAAAGGATGTCTAGGGCTCATCTGTGCTTGTTGGCAGTTAGTTGGTACCAAATTTGATATAAAATATAGGAAATTTCAAGTTTTCTAACATTTTTGTTTCTTGGATTATTATACTGAACATTAATGTTTCATTCTCAAATTGCAAAATGCTTGGTAGGGGTTTTTGTGTGCTTAGTTCATATTCTGCTCTATTTAACTGATTTCTCATATTTCAATTTATTTCCGGGAGTTCTATCACCGCTGCCAATTTAAGTCTGGAAGGTGCAGTCTTGCTAGGATATTTGGGATGACAGTTTCACTCTAAATTTATTGGCTATGATTGGCCGTATCTTATTATTTTGTTTACCTTGTTTTGCTTTTTTTAAACTTATGTTGTATGTCAATCTCTCATTTTTACTTTATTTCTTTGTTATTGAGGTCCAAACTCATAACAGAACATCTATTGGGCAAATCTTAGATGCTTGAATCTATTGGGCTAGTGAATGTGGCTACCTTTTTTATTGTCATGTTACAAAGTAAATGCAATTTCACGATATGCCAGATTTTTTAGTCTTGCCAGAATTGGATTTTAAGTTGGCATTTTACCATATTTCATAGGCTTGCTTCAAGGAGGGCTACAATTGAAGAGTTGGAGAAGAATTTGAAGCTTCGGCCTATACATGTGGAGGCATCTAGGACAACTCTTCACAGATTTGGGACACTTCATCTAGTTCAATCTGGTATGCATTGGGCTATATTGACGCAAAAAGAGTTTAGTTTGCTGAACATGTTTGGTTGCTGTGGATTTTGTACTTCTGTTTAATAGTTTTGCTTGCTTCCTACAAGAGGTTTCATATTGCTTCATCTCTTCTTTCATTTGGATTTTTCCTACTTCCTTGGGTTTCAATTAGTTCTGATTAATATCTCTTTTCTTTTTCCAGGACTCGAATGTCAATCCAATTCTGAAGGTACAATCTACCATTCTTGAGTCTTCGTGTGCTTAAGTTATTCTGATATATTGTTGTACCTCTTTATGACCTTACATTCTATGACTTATTGTATATGGATATGTTGTTGTTAGAGTCCTTCATGAATAGGGTAATGTCGATAGTAGTCAAAGGCCGTGGCTATTGTATTTGTTCTGTGGTCTCTTCCATGTTTGATTTTTCATCTGCAGTGGCCTAATTAAAGGTTTTCCATTAGTGTAATTTGATTGCAACTCCTATTTTGTTTTCATTATTTTTGGGCTCTATTTATCTTTGATTCTTTTTTTCTCTCTATTTTGGTAGGATGCAGTGAAAGTGCTATCCTTCAACTGTTAGGTATTGTTTACTCTTCTTAGCATGTTCCTGGGGTTTAATTTTGTTGTAGTTAGTTGTCCCTACCTCTATGACTTTGAATTGTACGTATTCTTATCAATAAATGCGTGGTTGCTTGTGTTTCTTCATAATTGGCTGCTATTGGTGGTGGTGGATGGCTTTGACTGTGCATTATTTCTCTCTTGCGGTTTGTGGTTCGAGGAATTCATTACAAATTTGATTTCGTTACACCTCCATTATGAACTCCTTTTTTGAGTTTTGGCAGGTAGTGTAATTTCTTTTACTTCAACAAGTTGGATTACAACGACTTATTCCTTTTTTACTCTCTGATTAGAGAGAAGATAATTCTTTATTGTTTAATCGGAGAAAGAAAAAAAATTCATTTTTCTTTTCATCTCTTATTTCCATCAATTAATTTTATTACATGTTATCTTGTTCATCAAATTATTCTTGTTACTTTATTATTAGTATTTCTATTAATTTAATAATTATACTGTTATTTGGGAAAAGTACTCAATATATTATTATCATGAATCTGTTCTCATATATATACATGATGTCCATTGTATACTAGGAAAGTAAAAGAAATGCTTTAATCTAAATCCCTATAATTAAGCAATCTAAAGGCTGTACATATCTATAACATATACAATAGCATTGTAATACTGTAATGTTTCCATATTATTTATTCTATTAGTTTAATCATTATAACTTTTGATTCTTGATTGCTTTGTTTCGAAAGAAAAATTTGATATGATTAATACCTTAGCATGCTGTTTGTATATTTTTTGATAAAAAGAAAATGACGCAAAATGATTGTTCAGTCAAGGTTACAAAAGTATATCTGTGAGAATATATTTCTCTGAATATTTTTATTTATTAAAGAATGCTGCTCTATTTGATGTAGTATAGTTTCTTCAACTATTCAGGATTCTAAGCTAATGATGATTCTAAGTCTATTTGATGGCTATTTGGATTGCAATTAATTGATTTATTCCGAAGCAACGCAAGGGTTATCTCTTGTTATTTTTATACTCTTCATTTTGATCTTTCTCTAGCAGTCCAAGCACTTGCCCTACATATCCTTTGGCTTTGATTATATCTCATCCGGGTTTTGCTCTTTTGACAGTGCTGGTTGTATTAATTCATGTAATCTCTGATTTATATTTCATCATATAATCCCTTTACTATTAAGCTCATCGGTGCTCTTTCTGGGCGTAGACCAGGAAAAAACCTTTCCAATTATATCTTAATGGAATTTAGATTTTTTTTTTCCTTTTTTTTTTTATTGAAGCAGTAATCACTTGCGGAAATCTATATTATCCGATATTTTTAATGCAACAACTAGAAGTATACTTAGCTTCAAATTAAAATCCATAGAGCCCTTTGGATGACCTAATGCGAAGAAAAAAATTATAGTCTTGTATTTTTGTGATTCTGAGTTGTGGAGTTCTATCTTTTGTGAAACTCCTGAATATGATTTCTATCTTTTTAATAGCTTTTTCTGTTTCAATTTTTAATAGTTATCGTTTGTGTTACTGCTATGGATTGGATAGGTTTGCTATATCTGGACTTTTGTGTAGGTGCTTAGGCGGGGGATGATGAAATTTAAAAGTTTTTGAACTGGAAAATCCTACTTTTGCTCCTGGAGTTTTGGAGTTTTCTTTTGGGTGCTTTTGGTTCGAGCTGTGAAGAGAAAAGTTCTAGACTTAGAAAAAGTAAATAATATTCTTATTGTTAAATCTTAAATTTTTGTCACTGATTTTGGATGAAACATAAATGGAAGACATGTCCAAGGGAGTTGCTTTGAACCTAGTTAGTAACAATAGCCCTCTCTCACATAACCTCAGTATCTTGATCCCATCTCTGTTTCCTATTCTTACATTCTTTGATATCATTAGGTAAAGTTCCATGCTTTTACTTACAGAGTCTTATTCTTATAAGAGTAGTTGGCTATGCTAATGTATTTTAGTTTTCTTTTATCTATTATGAGTTTACTTAAGCTTTGTTTTGTGTTTTGAAGTGGAGTTTATGTTTTGTATACTGACTGCTAGAAAGAATGGTCCATATGCTTACACCAAAAGAAGGAATCCAACGGGAAATTTCTTCGGAATGGTGTGTTTTAGATCTTTGTGCACATACATTGACATAATAGTTTAATAATCTAGAAATGGATGTAAAGTGATTGAATGCTCCATAAGTTGTGTCATGGAATTTCTAATCTTCTGTTGTCAACAAGGGATTAGAACAGCTTCATGTCCATAAGTTTTTGATATGGTCTTTTTTCGGGTTTTTCTTACATACATTGCCCCATATTTTCTCTAGAATGTTTACTGATTGAACAGGTTTTCATCTTGTACCTTAGCGATATGAGTATGGACTTGTTTGATAAGAATGCATTAACTGAGATTTTTACTTGGTTTGAGAGTCTGCTTCATTAATTTTCGTTACAACAGCTTCATTGAATGCTTAAAAATCACAGATATCATAATGCTCATTGAGCTTTTATTGGTAATCGTTGAATCCAAGCTTAATCCTGAAGCTCTATGCATTAAATTGACTGGTACATATTACCGATAAACATTTCTGAATATAATTGATGATTATGCTAGTGCAAATTCTATAGGGTGATGATAACTTGCAGGGATGAAGATATAGAGCGTAACAGTGAAATGCTATATGATGATTAGTGCAAAATATGTATCAAACTGAAAGATACTCAGAAATGATATCCTTTTGCATACCCTTATACACGAGGAAGACATGTCTCCTCTCCTATATTTTGATGACTAATTCATACAACATTCTCTGTCCACAATATGATTGCCGCTAATGTGCAAAACATGTGTAACTGCACACTGCAAATAAACAAACACAGTGCTTTTTGTTAAGTAAATGCAACATGATATTACCCCAATAACTACATGTATTCTGGTACTTCTAATAGAGATTTCTGTATTCTGTCCATTGGTTACCAATTTCTGTGATACTTTTTTCAGTTACAAATATACATTAACTCTCCATTTATTTCCTTATATTCTGTGCCTGTTGTCTGCAAATTGTTTTGCATCAGGTGTTTGAGCTTTGCATTTGGACATCCGCGAGACATGAATTTGAGTATTCAAATTGAGGATTTTTCTTGTTTTAAATCTTTCATCGAATAGAGAAGGATGTGCCATGATTATTCTTGAAGCGGGTTAAAGGTATGGGCTTGGTTGTTCGGTTTAGCAACTGAGTTATTATTTTATTAATTAGTCGATGTATATGTGCATGTGGAAATTTATGTTGATGGCATATAAATCAAGCTTATTTCTCACGTTTGTTATTGAGATGGCATATAAATTAAAATTTGCCAATCCGCTTTTAAGCCATTTGGACATCTTAGTCCGGGTTTGAGGAATGCGGATTCTATCTTAGTCCGCGTGTCTTCCATGCAGACATTTGGGTTGGCGTTTCCTACTAGAGTCCGCTTTCCCGAAATGCGAATTCCTTTTGCCCAAATTTTAGGATTGCAAACTTGGCTTTAGTCCATCGTTTTGACTTACGAACTTGTTTTTATCCTTCCTTTGACCTGAATCCATGGTGTTCATGTATATCACTATCGGACCTCTATGAAAACACCACAACAAAAACACCACAACTGGGAAAACGTTTGGTATATACCATGAGTAAGCAATAACTTTGTTATATTGCCATAAATTGGTCATTAATCCTGGAATTTATGCTGGGGGCATGCTTTCAATTCTAGTTTTTTGGATGAAGAAAAAGAAGAAAGAAAGAGGAATAAGCTAGGTGCTAAAAGTGTGAAGGAGTACCTATACCGGAACCAGCGAGTGAGCTTGGTGGAGGATTGTGTGAAACTGAGACTAGAGTCAAAGAGTGGGAAGATGTTGCTAATTGATTCTTGTTGTCTTAGTTCTTTTTACAAAAAAAATTAATTTAACTTTAATTATGGGAATTAGGAATTAGAAAGAGAAAAAAAAAAGATTTATGATTTGTAGTATTTGAGATTAGAATGTATGTAATAATTCCAAATTAAGCTGAATGTTGATTTCCGTGTCCTTCACAAGATTGTCATGAACTTTTTTGTGTTTTAATTTTGATTTTTTTTTTTTTTTTGTGAAATGTTGAAGAAACAGAGATTTAAGTTGGGGATGAGAGACGGATGGGATGGAAAGTTTTAAAGGGTAGAAGTGTCATTTTGAAATGAGTGGGGCCTGCAAAAGTGTTTTCATCTCCAGTCTTTTTTGGTCTTTTTAAACTTTATTTTCGAGAGAGACTCTCTGTACCTCTCTTTCTTTCCAAGGCTTCCGCTTTTGATTTGTCTCATTATTATTTTGATGTCCAGGAATATGATATTTTTTTAATTAGAACCACTCTTTAAATTTTGAAATTTTTTGCAGTTAAAGGCTGGATTTATTTGCCCTTAAGTGTGCATTGTTATGTCAATTAAATCTACCGTAGGGAGCAAATTAAAGTCGTAATTGTGAAGCAGGCTTTCAAAGAGGTTTACTGAAAATTCGTTGCTTTTCATTTATCTCCTTATCTTTTCTCTATACCTCTCTGTTTCGTTCCAAGGCTGCCGACTTTTGCTTCGACCGTTAGTATTTTCCCTTCCATAATATGATATCTTTTTAATCATAATTATTTTTTTCAAATTCTGAAATATTTTGCACTTAAATGCTAGATTTATTTGCACTTACCTGTGCATTGTTATGTCAACTAAATCTGCCTTAAATTAGAGTCCCAATTATAGAGCATTTTTCAACCATCTCCCTCTAGTCTTTTTAGTTCTTTTTAGACTTCATTTTCTAGAGAGGTTTGCACAATTATTTGTTGCTTTTCATTCATCTATTTATTATATTCTCTCTATACATTTCTGTTCGTTCGTTCCAAGGCTACCAGTTTTGATTTGGCTCATTACTACTTTTTATCAACCAATATAATATTTTTTTAGTCCAAATTATTATGTTTGAATTCGTAAATGTTTTTCTTTCCACTTAAACGTTGAATTTATGTGTACTTGGACTTGTTTTTCTAGAGAGGTTTGCGCAAAAAAATTTGTTGATTTTTATTAATCTCCTTATCTTCTCTTTTTTATATATATATATATATATATTACAATTACTTTTATTGATCATAATTGACAAACTATAAAACCAATCGACCAAATATATGAATAAATGATACTTTCCCGAAATTCATATTCATTTTTTAATGCGTAGAACATGTTAATTTATCAAGCATAGTATTCGTTTACAACTTAAAATATTTTAATTTCATGAAATTTTTATTAGAAAATAGGTAATTTAATTATATATACTCCCCATGGAGTCCAGAAAGAGGTCCTCATCCCCACCTCATTCCTTTCTCTGGAAAAATTTTTTTTTCCCCATCCTAAGTGGGGATTCCCGCCCGTCCCCATTGGGGCTGGATTTTTCCCACTCCGCATGCAATGCTAATTATGCCTAATTCTTTAGTTTGCCTTTCCTTGCACGCTTTATTTCCTATATGCTCTCAACTTGATGACTTATCTTCTTTGGTTGCACCCTCTCTTCCTCTCTTTAAACATGCGATTTTTCTGCTTTTGAAATTAGGGTTTATTTATTTCTTACAAACACCCAAAAAAGCATGTAGCCATGATTTAAGGAATCCATGTTGTCTGAATCCATGGCGCTGTTACTTCCACTCTATGTTGCCATTGCCTTTGGTGCTTTGCCTCTCCACCAAGGTTATTTTTTGTGGCCTAAAGTGGGTGATTATGGATTCCATGAGATTATTGTTTTTGTTTTTCTTGGATTTCTTACCTATTTTTCTTTTTATCTTGAGCAGGTTCTTTTATTGTGGAAGGAGTAAATGTGACTTTGTATACTATATTTAGCGATACAAAGATTTTCCATCTCTACTTGGGTCATTTTACTTACCTAGGATGTGTCTACTGCAGCTAAAATTTCTTCATCCGTGAAGGTAGGTGCAAAAGGCTCATCACGGGTAGTTTCAGAGAACAAGAGACCCAGCATTGTATCCATGCAGGAAAAATCTTGGTGATGTTGTTGGTTCCTTCCACTAGTAAAGGAGAACATAGTTCTAGTTTCAAGTTTATGATCCAGTTCGTTTATTTTTGTTAAATCTTACCTTTTTGTTAACTTAAAATTTAAAACTAGAAAATTTCATTGGCACTGGAAATCGTAACAAAGTAAACTGTAGGTCTTGTTTTTACCCTTTCTTTTTTTATATTGATATTATACAACCATCGGTTCCTTGTGTTTTCAATTTTTAATTAATTGATATATCCTTGTTTAGTATGCACATTTTCTCTATGATGCATATGCTGGATTTTATTGAATGTTTCTCTCGCATTTAACAATTTATCAATGATTGCATGTGGGACTGGCAATCTCATGCATGGACTTTTCATCCATAATCTGGAAGTTTATGGAACTCTTTCCTCTTAGTATATGTTATTTCATATGATTGTTCTTTCTCATGTCAATTAGAATCCTCAAACAACCTTGATCTCTTACATGTTTAGTTGACCTTCATTCCAGCCGCATACAAGAATCGCTTTAATTTTTTTCATGCATTTATTTTTTCCCCTTGCCATATACCCTTGATTGTTGTTGTAAAATTTATTTAGGTTGTTGATATTGTTGGGATTCTTCATGATGTAGTGGACGATAAAAATGAAATTTACACAATATTAAAGAGAGTTTGGTGAAGATGTAGCAAAGTTAGTTGCTGGATTTTCCAAATTAAGTTACCTAATTCAGGTATTAAGCTTACTATTGTCTACGCACCGTCAGTTATTACTCTCTTCTGCTCTCTTTTTCCCCTTTTTCTTTCTAGTGTATCTTTGCATTGATCATGGATTGTTTTTGAAAAGAATGAGAGATGTGGAGGGGGCGGCTACACCTTGTTGTGTAACCTCACATCGAATCACAAAGAAAAGGGTAAAAGGTCGGGCTTTAGTGATGTTCTCAACTCGTAGGAACTTAAGATTAGAGGGTTTACCAGCTACTATTTTATTTGCATATAGCTGTGTGCACTGGCTAAATTGCTTTTATATGGTATTTCGACATATGTTCTACCTTTGGGTTTCTCAGTCTCACTGTTCTTCAATATGTGGTCCTGAAACAGGTAACACCGAGTCCTCTCTTAACATATGAGAAAAGACAATTTCTCGACTGCCATGCTTAAGCTAGTATCTTAAGTTAAAGTATATTTATTGTCTGCCTTTTAAAAAATTCCTTCGCTTTATGATCTCTGTTTCACATTCTTTGTTGTTTACATATTCTGTATTTTTTTTACCAGAAGACCAATTCTGACCAATTATCACGGTGATATATGCTATTAAAGGTAAGTTTTTTGCAGTTTCGTCTGAATGTAATTTTATATTTTAGATATCTTTTATGGAGAAAGGATCTTGTATATGCTTAAAACAAAAGATTCCTTTCTAATGAGATGTAGTTCATTGCTTAAAACAGGATCTTGTACATAAGAAGGATATGCTGAAGTTTGAATAATTATGTTTTAGTTTCTATTAATTAAGGGGAAATTATAATCTTCTTTGATAATTAATTAATTTTGGACCTGTATGTTTTGTATGGAGTGGACATAAGTTATGAAGGAAGAAGCGTTTGAAATGGAAATTCTTTTGGAGGCTCTCATTAGTGATGACACCAAGCTATGCATTTCCATTGCTCCAAATTCAATTCATAGAACAAGAAGATTTTTTTTTTTTTTTTTTTTTTTGCTACTGCAACCTCTGAAAGGTAAAATATACTCTAATTTGCTCTCAAGAATTTGTGTTTTTATTGTTTAGCTTAACTTACAAGACCAACGGACATTTGTCTTCTGTAAAAATAACTTAAAAGCTTGTTTACTTATTATTATTATGCGGAGTACTTTTCTATCAACATATTGAATACAAGTGAAAGCTTAAGACATTTATCTGCAGTTTTCTCTCTTTGGCTTCTTTTGCATCTTCATTTCAACATCAAGTGAGGTTCTTTTTTTTTTTTTTTTTCTTCTTTGCTGTGAAATTGAAATAAAATCATTTCTACAGGCCTACTGAAAGTAATGTGCTAAATGGCTTCAAATCAGGTGAGAAGTTTAATCTTTTAAATTCCGAAGCCTATACTGTAAATGACATTGGTAGCCGAAAGATTTATGTCAGCTTGTATTAGTTTTTTTTTTGCTAAACATAATACTTATCCTTTTGCAGTTTTGTATGATTGCAATTTTCTACAAAAGACGTTTTTCGTTTTCTCAATCCTCTGTATTGAGTTCTCTTCAGTCCCCATCATATTGGATATCAATAAATAATTATACTCTACATTAAACTGGAGCATCCAACTGAAGAAATTGGGAATTTTGCCCCATTTTGGGACAATGTTGCCCCTCAAACCCGGTTTTCCCAAAATATCCTTGTTCTCTTTTATAATTTCCTTCTTTCTCCTGCCAGTACTTTGCTTTACGTGTTTTTCTTCCTTCTACTCTTTCTCTCTCCGCGCTTTCCATCTCTCTCAGTCTCTCTCCCTTCTTAGCTTCTCTCTCTGCGGTAACCCTAAGTGATTCCGCCGCCAATGCTGCTTCTCTCTTGCTTTGCTAACCGAAGAAACGATGTTCATCGCCTCAGTGTTCTGATCATCGTTTTTTTGTTTGACGTTGGCCTCTTAAGCGGGTTCGCTTTGCTGACCGCAGTAAGGATGTTCATCACCTCTCTGTTCTGATCATCTCTGTTTTGTTTGACGGTGGCTTCTTAAGCGGGAATAATGGTTTTTCTTTTTTTTTTTTTTTTTGGGACTGTCACTTTTTGTTTTTGGCTTGCACACTAGCTTTTCTTCGTTTGCAGGAATCTTTCGATGGATATCGACTCGCTCTGCTTGAATCTCTCTGATTTTCGTTCTCTTTCGTTCTGTCTGAGCATGGTATTCTTGCCGGAACCTGGGCAGGTAAGGACCGCTGCTGATTTTGTATCGCCGATTTCCCATTGTGTGCCGTTATGTTCCGTGGGATTTGCCTTCGCTGATTTGTGCTGATTTGTATTCTCTTTTTTTTAGAGTGAAAGTGGTATTGTTGTCGGAATCTGGGCAAGCAAGCAGGGTTGTGGAGGAGATTAAGAACCGCTGCCAACTTTGTTTCAGGTGTGTTAGATTTATTTTTCCTTTCTCTTAATTATTGGACTTATTCACTTTTCTTCCTTCTACTTTTGTTATTACAGTTGTTCATTTCTTGCATATTTGTTACATGCTTTTCATTTCTGTTGTCTGTGGAGATCAAACCTACGGATTACTTAGGTTTGGGTCTATTTTTTGTGTTGTGTTGTTTTTATAATTGAGTTGTCTTTTTCCAATTTTCAATGTGTTGGTTATGGGTTTGATCAGATCACTATGGTTGAAGATGCTCATTTCTGTTGTCTGTGGAGATCAAACCTACGGATTACTTAGGTTTGGGTCTATTTTTTGTGTTGTGTTGTTTTTATAATTGAGTTGTCTTTTTCCAATTTTCAATGTGTTGGTTATGGGTTTGATCAGATCACTATGGTTGAAGATGCTTTGTTAGAGGGTGTTGAATTGCGTGGCCTATTTTTTGCTGATTTGTTGCATGGTTTTTATTTATGTTTTCTGTAGAGATTAAACCTGTGTTTACTTATGGCTGTTGCTAGGTGTCCTTGGCTCTTTAAAGTTATTACTTTATAGTTGGCTTACATTTTATTGGCATGTTTTCTGCTGCTTGCTCTGCCACTTCGCATGTTTTCTGTTTGTTCTAGATTTATTACGGTTACCTATTGCCATCAATTAATTTTATCACTTGTTATCTTGTTTATCAAATTATTCTTGTTACTTTATTATTAGTATTTCTATTAATTTAATAATTATACTGTTATTTGGAAAAAATACTCAATATATTATTATCATGAATCTGTTCTCATATATATTCATGATGTGCATTGTATACGAGGAAAGTAAAAGAAATGCTTTAATCTGAATCCCTATAATTAAGCAATCTAAAGATTGTACATATCTATAACATATACAATAGCATTGTAATACTATAATGTTTTCATATTATTTATTCTATTAGTTTAATCATTATAACTGTTGGTTCTTGATTGCTTTGTTTCGAAAGAAAAATTTGATATGATTAATACCTTAGCATGCTGTTTGTATATTTTTTGATAAAAAGAAAATGACTCACAATGGTTGTTCAGTCAAGGATACAAAAGTATATCTGTGAGAACATATTTCTCTAAATATTTTCATTTATTAAAGAATGTTGCTCTATTTGATGTAGTATAGTTTCTTCAACTATTCAGGATTCTAAGCTAATGATGATTCTAAGTCTATTTGATGGCTATTCGGATTGCAGTTAATTGATTTATTCTGAAGCAACGCAAGGGTTATCTCTTGTTATTTTTATACTCTTCATTTTAATCTTTCTCTAGCAGTCCAAGCACTTGTCCTACATATCCTTGGCTTTGATTATATCTCATCCGGGTTTTGCTATTTTGACAGTTCTGGTTGTCTTAATTCATGCAATCTCTGATTTATATTTCATCATATAATCCCTTTACTATTAAGCTTATCGGTGCTATTTCTGGGCCCCAACCTCCATATATTTAAATAAGTGCATAACTAGGCCATAGGATCTCTCTTGCCCCCATGCTCTATCCCTCCATAACCTTGTGGTGTGATGACCGCATCATTTATGCCCGGGGTGCAAACTTTGATAACTTTATGCTAGGGGTACAAACTTTGTGAAATCTACGACTGAGTGAATTTTACGAACTTCATTTCCGGAAGCAAAGTTTGCGAACTTCATGACCCGGGTACAAGCTTTGAGAACTTTATGCTTGGGGGACAAACTTTGAGAACTTTATGATTGGGGTATAAACTTTGAAAACTTTACTCCTGGGTGAAAACTTTGCAAACTTTACGCTGAGTACAAAATTTGTGAACTTTAGGCCTGATGTACAAACTTTGCGAACTTGATGCCTTGGGTACAAAATTTTCGAAATTTTTGCCAGAGTGAAAATTGTTCGAACTTTATGCTCGAGATACAATCTTTGTGAAATTTATGTCCGAGTGAAAATTTTTTGAACTTTATTCCAAGGGGCAAAATTTGCGAACTTTAGCCCTAGGTGCAAAATTTGTGAAATTTACCCTTGGGCACAAAATTTGTGAACTTTATGCCCGGGGTACAAACTTTATGAACTTTATACTTGGGGTGCAAACTTTGCGTACTTCACTCCTGAGTGTAAACTTTATAAACTTTACGTCCGGGCGCAAAATTTACGAACTTTGTGCCCGAGGTAAAAACTTTTGAGCAAAATTTGGGAACTTTATGCCCAGGGTACAAACCTTGAGAACTTTACTCTTTGGTGAAAACTTTGCAAACTGTACGCTCGAACATAAAATTTGCGAACTTTAGGCCCGATGTACAAACTTTGCGAAATTTAGGCTAGGGGTACAAAATTAGCGAAATTTACGCCCGAGTGAAAATTGTTCGAACTTTATGCACGGGGCAAAATTTTGAAACTTTATATCCGGTGTATAAACATTGCGCATTTTCTGTCCGGGGGCAAAATTTGTAAAATTTATGTGCGGGGTGCAAACTTTTCGAACTTTATTCCTAGGGGAAAACTTTGCGAACTTTACGCTCATTGGGGAACTTTGCGAACTTTATCCCTGGGGTACAAACTTTGTAAACTTTATGCCCGAGGTACAAACTTTACGAATTTTATGCCCGGGCTACAAAGTTTACGAATTTTACGCCCGAGTGAAATTTTTCAAATTTTATGCCCTGTGGCAAAATTTGTGAACTTTATGCCCAAGGTACAAACTTTGCAAAATTTACGCCTTAGTGAAATTTTTTCGAAGTTTATGTCCTTGGGTAAAATTTGGGAACTTTATGCCCAGAGTACAAACTTTGCGAATTTTATTCTTGGGGGAAAATTTTTCGAACTTTACGCCAGGGGACAAACTTTGCGTACTTTACCCTAGGGCATAAAATTTTTGAACTTTATACCCTGGGTACAAACTTACGAACTTTTTGCCCGGGATACAAACTTTGTGAAATTTATGTCCGAGTGAAAATTTATCGAACTTTATGCACAAGGGCAAACTTTGAGAACTTTACCCTCGGGTGCTTAATTTGCGAACTTTATACCCGGCGTAAAAACTTTGCTAAATTTATGCCAAGGGTACAAAATTTGTGAAATTTACGCTCGAGTGAAAATTGTTTGAACTTTATGCTCGAGGAAAAATTTTGGAACTTTATATCCGGTGTAAAAACTTTGCGTACTTTATGCCCACGGAAAAAATTTGTAAAATTTATGTTCGAGGTACAAACTTTGCGAAATTTATGCCCTGGGGAAAACTTTGCGAACTTTATGTTCGGGGGCGAACTTTCTAAACTTTACCCACGGGGTACAAACTTTGGGAACTTTATGCTCGTGGTATAAACTTTACGAAATTTACGCCCGAGAGAAAATTTTTTGAAATTTATGCTCGTGGGCAAAAATTTTCAAACTTTATGCCCAAGGTACAAACATTGCCAAATTTACTCCTTATTGAAAATTTTTCAAACCATATGCCCGGGGGTAAAATTTGGGAACTTTATGTCCAAGGTACAAACATTAAGAACTTTATGCCGGCAGAAAACTTTGCGAACTTTATACCTGTGGAAAATTTTGCGAACTTTTTTCCTGCGGGCAACTTTACGCTCGGGGGCAAACTTTGCGAACTTTATCCTGGGGCACAAAATTTGTGAATTTTATACGCGGGGTACGAACTTTGCGAACTTTATGCCCGAGGGTAAAATTTGGGAACTCTATGTCCGGGATACAAACTTTGCAAAATTTACGTTCCAATGAAATTTTTTCGAACTTTATGCCCGGGGGCAAAATTTGCGAACTTTATGCTCTGGATACAAACCTTGCGAAATGTACGCGGTAATGAAAATTTTTTGAAGTTTATGCCAGGTGGTAAAATTTGGGAACTTTATACCTGGAGTACAATCTTTACGAACTTTACCCTGGGGTGTTAAATTTGTGAACTCCATGAAGTTTATGCTTGGGGGTAAAATTTGCGAAGTTGATGGCCGGTGTACAAACTTTCTGAACTTGATGCTTGGGGGCAAACTTTGAGAACATTATGCCCGGGGGCAAGCCTTGTGAACTTTATGCTCCGATTACAAAGTTTGCCAAATTAATGTCCGAGTGAAAATTTTTCGAACTTTATGCTCGCGGGCAAAATTTGGGAACTTTATGTCCGGAGTACAAACTTTGAGAACTTTACTACCAGGTGAAAACTTTGCAAACTTTATGCCTGAACACAAAATTTGTGAACTTTAGGCTCGGTGTACAAACTTTGCAAACTTTATGCTCGGGATAGAAAATTAGCGAAATTTTCACTCGAGTGAAAATTGTTCGAACTTCATGCCCGGGGTAAAATTTTTGTACTTTATATTCGAAGTACAAACTTTTCACACACTCTGCTCGTGGGCAAAATTTGCAAAATTTAGGCCCGGGGTACAAACATTGCGAACTTTATATTGGGTGGAGAACTTTGCGATGGGGGTCAAACTTTACGAACTTTACCCCCGGGATACAAACTTTGCGAAGTTTTTACCCGGGGTACAAACTTTGCGAACTTTATGCTCGGTGTATAAACTTTCCAAAATTTACGCTCGAGTGAATATATTTCGAATTTTATGCCTGGGGACAAAATTTGTAAACTTTATGCCCGGGGTACAAACTTTGTGAAATTTACACCCGAGTGAAAATTGTTCGAACTTTGCGAACTTCATGCCCAATGGCAAAATGCGCAAAATTTATGTCGGGGGTACAAACTTTGTGAACTTTATGCCTGGGAAAAAACTTTGTAAACTTTACGCCTTGTGACAAACTTTGTGAACTTTACCCACGGGATTATTAACTTTGCGAACTTTATGTCCATGGTACAAGGTTTGCAAACTTTACCCCAGGGTGTAAAATATGTGAATGTTATACCCAACGTACGAACTTTGCGAACTTTATGATTGGGGTACAAACTTTGTGAACTTTATGCATGTGGGCAAACTTTGCGAACTTTACCCCCGGGTGCAAAGTTTGTGAACTTTATCCTCGGGATACAAAATTTTCGAAATTTATGCCCGGGGTTCTAACTTTAACTTTACTCGCGTGTAAACTTCGCAAACCTTACGCCCAAGCATAAAATTTGCGAACTTTATGCCCTGGATACAAACTTCGCAAAATTTACGCTTGAGTGAAATTTTTTCTTACATTATGTCCGAGGGCAAAATTTTCAAACTTTATCCTCTAGGTACAAACTTTACGAAATTTACGCGGTAGTGAAAATTTTTCGAAGTTTATAACCAGGGTATGATTTGGAAACTTTATGCCAGGAGTACAAACTTTGCGAACCTTATGCCTAGGGAAAAACTTTGCAAACTTTACGCACAGGGGCAAACTTTGTGAACATTACCCCCGGGCATATAATTTGGAAAATTTATACCCAGGGTACGAACTTTGTTACTTTATGTTTTGTGGTAAAATTTGCAAACTTTATGACTGGGGTACAAACTTTGTTAACTTTATGCTCGGGGTATGCTTTGCGAACTTTACGCTTGGAGGCAGAAAATTTGTGAAATTTATGCCCAGGGTGCAAACTTTGTGAACTTTACTCCCGAGTGCAAACTTTACGCCCGAGCGCAAAATTTGCGAACTTTATGCCCGAGCTATAAACTTTGTGACCTCTATGCTCGGGTTACAAAATTTGCAAAAATTACGTCCAAGTGAAAATTTTTCGAACTTTATGCTCAGCGTCAACTTTTTGGATCTTTATGCCAACCTTGAGAACTTTACGACCTTGAACAAAATTTGTTAACTTTCAACCTAGTGTACAAACTTTGCGAACTTTATGTATGGGGTACAAAATTTGCGAAATTTACACCCGAGTGAAAATTGTTCGCACTTTATGCTGGGGCAAAATTTGGGAACTTTATATCCGGTGTATAAACTTTGCAAGCTTTATGCCAAGGGGAAAATTATACGAACTTTACACCTGGGGGCAAACTTTGCGTACTTTATCCCTGGGCCTAAAACTTGTGAACTTTATACCGTGGTTGCGAATTTTATGCCCGAGGTACAAACTTTACAAAATTGACGCTTGAGTGAAAATTTTTCAAATTTTATGCCCGGGGACAGTATTTACCAACTTTATGACCTGGGTACAAACTTTGTGAACTTCATGCCTGGGGGCAAACTTAGCGAACTTTACTCTTGGGCACTGAATTTGTAAACTTGATACTCAGGGTACAAACTTTGCGAAATTTACGCCGAGGGTACAAAATTTACGAAATTTACACCCAAGTGAAAATTTGTTTGAACTTTATGAGCTGAGGGAAAATGTTGAACTTTATGCTGGGATACATACTTTGCGGAATTTATGACGTAGTGAAAATTTTACGAACTTTATTCCCGAGTGCAAAATTTTCAAACCTTATGCCCGGGGTATAAATTTTATGAAATTGCCCGGTGGTAAAATTTGGTAAATTTAAGCCTCGAGTACAAACTTTGCAAATTTTATGCCCCGGGAAAAAATTTGCGAACTTTATTCCCAATGGAAAACTTCGCGAACATTATCCCCCAGCGCAAAATTTGTAAAATTTATATACAAAAGTTTGCAAATTTTGCTCCTGGGCACAAAGTTTGTGCCCAGGGCATAAAGTTCGCAAAGTTTGCCCCTAGATATTAATTTCGCAATTTTTTTAGCCAGGGCGTAAAGTTTGCAAAGTTTCTTCCTCGGGCAAAAAGCAAACAAAGTTTGCCCTCGGGCATAAAGTTCGCAAAGTTTGCCCCTAGATATTAATTTCGCAATTTTTTCAGCCAGGGCGTAAAGTTTGCAAAGTTTCTTCCTCGGGCAAAAAGCAAACAAAGTTTGCCCTCGGGCATAAAGTATGCAAATTCTTCACCCGGGCGTCAATTTCAAAAAGTTTGTACCTTGGGCATAAATTTCGCAAATTTTATCGTTTAGATTAATGTTCAGAAAATTTTCACGCTGGCATCAATTTCACAAACTTGTACCACGGGTATAAAGTTCATAAAGTTTGCGGCAGGTCATACTGTTATGAAAACTTTTCACCCGTGCATAATGTTTACAAAGTTTGCACCCTGGGTATAAAGTTTGCAAACTTTGCCCCTGGGCATAATGCTGGCAACATTTTCACCCGAGCTTAATTTTTGAAAAATTTGTACCCCAGGTATAAAATTTGCAAAATTTTCACTGGGGTATAAAGTTTGCCAAGTTTGTACCCCGGGCATAAATTTCAAAAATTTTACCCCCAGGCATGAAATTCAAAAAATTTTCACTCCGGTGTCAACTTCTCAAAGTCTTGGACATAAAGTTCCCAATTTTGCATCCAAGCAAGAAGTTTGTAAAATTATCACTCAATCGTAAATTACGCAAAGTTTTTCAGCTAAGACGCAAATTTTGAAAAGTTTGTACCCCGGGCATAAATTTTGTAAATTTTACCCTTGGGCATAAAGTTCTGAAAATAATCACTTGGGCGTAAATTTGTCAAAGTTGGTACCCCTGGCATAATGTTTGCAAAGTTTTCCCGCGGCTATAAAGCATTCAAATTCTTTCCCCGGGCAAAACTTTCGAAAAGTTTGTACCCCGGGCATAAAGTTTGCAAAGTTTGCCACTTGGCGTAAAGTTCACAAAATTTTCACTTGGATGTAATTTTCGAAAAGTTTGTACACCGGGCATAAAGTTTGCAAAATTTTCCCCCAAGGATAAAGTACGTAAATTTTTCACCATGGCGTAAATTTCGAAAAGTTTGTAGCAAAGGCGTAAATTTCGTAAAGCTGGCACCCCATGCATAAAGTTCCCAAAGTTCGCACACGTTTGTATACTTTGAAAAGTTTTCACCCTGGCGTAAAGCTTGCAAACTTTTTACGCGGGGCATTCAGTTCGCAAAGTTTGCCTTCAGGCTGAAATTTTTTATTCCGCTCTTAATGTTCGCAAAGACTGCCCCAAGGGATAAAGTACGCAAATTTATCACCCCGAGTGTAAATTTCAAAAATTTTGGACCCTGGACATTACTTTCGCAAGCAAATCTTGCCCCCGGGCATAACCATCGCAAAATTCTCACCCGGGCGTCAATTTCTCAACGTTTGCATCCTGGACATAAAGTTCGCAAATTTTTCACCTGGGCACAAAGTTCGTAAAATTTTTACTTGGGTGTAAATTTCGTAAAGTTTGTACCCCGGGCATAAAGTTCGCAAGGTTTGTCCCAGGGCATAAATTTATCGAATTTTACTAGCAGCTATAAGGTTCAGAAAATTTCACTCGGGCATAAATTTCTCAAAGTTTGTATCCTGGACATAAAGTTTTCAAATTTTCCACTCAGGAACAAAACTCGCAAAATTTTCACTCTATCGTAAATTACGCAAAGTTTGTACACCCATAAATTTTGCAATTTTTTCAGCTAGGGTGTAAATTTCGAAAAGTTTGTACGTCGGGCATAAATTTCGCAAATTTTAACCCCTGGGCAAAAAATTCAGAAAATTTCACTCAAGGCGTAAATTTTGTAAAGTTGGTTCCCCATGCTTAAAGTTCGCAAAATGTGCGCACGGTCGTAAAGTTTGCAAAGTTTGTTCCTAGGGTAAAAAATTCATAAATTTTGCCCACGGGCATAATTTATGCAAATTCTTCATTCGGGCGTAACTCTCAAAAAGTTTGTACCTCGGGAATAAGTATCGCAAATTTTACCTCCGGGTTTAATGTGCGGAAAATTTTCACTCGGGCGTTGTATCCCACACATAAAGTTCGCAAATTTTGCACTCAGGCACAAAGTTCACAAAATTTTCACTGTATCGTAAATTACGCAAAGTTTTTACCCCTGGCATAAGTTTGCAAATTTTTCCGCCGTGGCGTAAATTTCGAAAACTTTGTACCCTGTGGCGTAAGTTTCACAAAGTTTATATCCCAGGCATGAAGTTCGCAAATTTTGCACCCAGTCATAAAGTTGGGAAAATTTACACTCGGACGTAAATTTCGCAAAGTTAGTACCCCGGGCATAAAGTTTGGGCCCATACGCAAAGTTTGCAAAGTTTTCATTCGGGCCTAAAGTTTGCAAAATTTGTACCCCGGGCATAAAATTTGCAAACTTTGTCCCTGAGCATAAAGTTCTCAAATTTTTCACCCGGGCATAAATTTTGAAAAGTTTGTACCCCGGGCATAGGGTTTGCAAAGTTTGTACACGTGCGTAAAGTTTGCAAAGTTTTCCCCTTGGGGCAAGTTTAGCAAAGTTTGTACCATGGGCATAAAGTTCGCAAATTTTGCACCTATGCACAAAATTCGCAAAATTTTCACTCGGGCATAAATTTCGTAATGTTGGTACCACGGGCATAAAGTTTGCAAAGTTTGTACCTCGGGCCTAAAGTTTGCAAAATTTGTATCTCGGGCCTAAAATTCGCAAAATTTGTCCTTGAATATAAAGTTCGCAAGTTTTTCACCCGGACATAAGGTTTGCAAAGTTTGTGCACGGGCGTAAAGTTTGAAAAGTTTTCCCCTTGGCGTAATGTTAGCAAAGTTTGTACCCCAGGCATAAAGTTCGTAAAATTTTTAACCCGGGTATAAAGTTTGCAAAGTTTGTACCCTGGGCGTAACGTTCGCAAAATTTTTACACGGGTGTAACTTTCGAAAGGTTTGTACATCGGGCATAAAGTTCTCAAATTTTGCAACTGGGCATAAAGATCCCAGAATTTTCACTCGGGCGTAAATTTTGATAAGTTTCTACCCCAAGCATAAAGTTTGCAAATTTTTCAACTGAAGTTTATACCCTGGGCATAATCTTTTTCAAATTTTACACCTGGTCGTAAAGTTTGCAAATTTTTCACCCGGACATAATGTTCACAAAGTTTGTCCCCTGGCATTGATGCGACTCACCAAGGCAGACCAAGGATGGAACATGGCATGGAGCTGAAGAAGAATGATCCTTTGCAAATTCCTATCGGGCCGATTATAAGGTCTAGAGCAAAGAAGGTTCGAGAAGCATTAAATGGATTTGTTATGGGTTAAACAAAGATCCATTCAAGAAGCACTAATGCCTGCTCAAGTGGGCTTGAAGGGAGAAGCTGATTTTCAAGTCCACAAAATGATTATGGATCTAAAACTAATGTTTAGTTAGATTGGGCCTAATTGGACTTCTACGTATGAGCTAAGGACAATTAAGTGTTAGCACTTAAGGCACTCTTAGGGAATATGTATTGATTTTGAATTGGGCTTAGGTACCTTTATTTAATTGTTATTTTTTTCAATAAGTGAGTTGTTTTGGGCTTAAAAAAGCATACAATTTCCCTAAAGAACAAGTTAGCAACATTGGTAGCATCATCAGTTTTATGACATGGTATGAAATGTGCCATCTTAGAAAAGCGATCTACTACCACATAAATGGAATCATTATCTTGTCCAGACCTAGGTAAGGCCATTACAAAATCGATAGATAAATCAGTACACGGTTCATTAGGAATAGGTAATGGAGTATACAATCCATGGGCCATCATCACTCTAGACTTAGCTTGCTTACAATTAATGCAATTGGCACATACTCTCTCTACATCACGTTTCATATAAGGCCAAAAGAAATGTTCAGCCAACATCTCTAAAGTTTTAGCAACACTAAAGTGCCCCATTAAGCCCCCACCATGGGCCTCTCTCACAAGCAAATCTCTATGTGAACATTTAGGCATGCATAATCTGTTTTCTCTAAATAAAAAACCCTCATGTCTATAGAATTTGCCAAAGGCAGCATTCTCACAAGCTTCATAAATCGATGCAAAATCAGTATCATTAGCATATAAATCTTTTAAAAATTCAAATCCTAGACACTTAGCATGAATCACATTCAATAAGTTAACACGCCTAATTAATGCATCGGCCACAATATTCTCTCTTTCTTGTTTATATTTAATCACATATGGGAATGTTTCAATGGACTCTACCCATTTGGCATGTCTATAGTTCAGCTTTTGTTGTCCCTTAAGGTGCTTCAAGGATTCATGATCGGTGTGGATCACAAATTCTTTAGGCCATAAGTAGTGTTGCCACATTTGTAAAGCTCTAACTAATGCAAAGAGTTCCCGATCATATGTTGGGTAGTTCAAGGCTGCTCCATTTAGCTTTTCACTAAAGAAAGCTATTGGATGGCCCTCTTGCATCAAAACAGCTCCAATTAGTACTCACTAAGCATCACACTCAATTTCGAACATTCTATCAAAGTTCGGAAGAGCCAAGACGGGGGCAGAAGTTAGGGTTGTTTTAAGCAAATTGAAAGCATCCTCTTCTGCTTTTCCCCACTTAAACCCAACATTCTTTTTAATTACCGTAGTTAATGGCGTGGCTATCGTGCTGAAGTTCTTCACAAACCTCCAATAAAAACTCGCCAATCCATGAAAGCTCCTTACCTCGGTAACTGAAGTTGGTGTGGACCACTCTTGAATGGCCTTCACTTTTTCAGCATCAATGAACACACCTTGTGCTGAAACGACAAAACCCAAAAACACAACTTTCTCCATGCAAAAAGAGCACTTTAAAGGGTTAGCATATAACTGTTGTTCACGCAAAACAGTCCTATGTTCTAGGTGTTCTTCCTCAGATTTGGAATAGATCAGAATGTCGTCGAAATACACAACAACAAATTTACCTATAAAGTCACTCAATACATGGTTCATTAATCTCATAAATGTACTAGGTGCATTAGTTAAGCCAAATGGCAACTAGCCACTCATATAAACTACGCTTAGTCTTAAAAGCCGTTTTCCACTAATCTCCCGAAAACATGCGAATCTGATGATAACCACTTTTAAGATCTATTTTTGTGAAAATTACAGCCCCATTTAACTCATCCAACATATCATCTAACCTAGGAATAGGGTGACAATACTTTACCGTGATTTTGTTGACGGCTCTACATTCAATGCACATCCGCCAAGTTCCATCCTTTTTCGGTACTAGGATGACTGGTACAGCACATGGGCTCATAGATTCACGAATTAATCCCTTTTCCATAAGCTCATCCACCTGCCTTTGCAGCTCCTTCGTCTCCTCCGGATTACTTCTATAGGCTGATCTATTAGTAATTTGTGCACCGGGTATAAAATCGATTTAGTGCTCAATTCCTCGAATTGGGGGCAGCTTGTTTGGCATCTCTTCGGGGAACAGGTCCTCGAACTCCTGCAAAAAAGGTAAACACTTGACGGAAGGTCACATTGGTTTAGAGATGATAAACAAAAACTTTTGCAATAAAATAACAACAAATTTTTGTTTTCAGATTCAGCTTGCTTAAAATCTCTCATTTTAGCATATAAAGATAAATTTTGGGCTTTTTTAATGCTCCTTCCTTTTTCTCTCCTCTCACTCTCATCCCTCGGCCATAATGCCTTTTCTCTCCCCTCTTCTCTCTTCTCACCCTCACTGATTTTAACACTCTTGTTTTCACTCGCCTTAACCACACCCCTACTCATAATGGCTTCTTCCGACATTCTTTGCATATAGAGGTGGTCTTCATATACTTTTAGCTGGCGTTAAGGGTGATAATGACTACTTCTTCCCATCCTTGACTATTGTTCGGACGGCCATGATGTAGTGCCGAACGATCAAATTGCCAAGGTCTCCCCTACAAAACATGACAAGCTTGCATCGAGCCTAAATCAAAAATGACTTCATCAGTATAAGAAACAATTGAAAAGTTCAGAAGTACCTGCCTAGTAACCTTGAGTTCGTTACTATCATTCAACCATTGTAATCGATATGGATTAGGATGTGGAATGGTTGAAAGTCCCAACCGATTCACCAAAATGTGTCTAACCACATTACAGCAACTCCCTCAATCAATGATCATCGAACACGTCTTCACCTTCACATTACATCAAGCATGGAAAATGTGTTCCCTTTGTTCGGTTGAGCTAATCACTCCCATTTTCAATGTGCGTCGGGTGACCAGATTTACACCATGTCCTCCCTTGCTATCTATCTCTTCAATATCACTACAATCTTCCAAGGAAGGCATATCTTCAAGTTCGGGATCAGATTCGGAGCCAGATTCAGATGCCAACTCTCCACGCTTCATGACCGTGGTTCTTTGATTCGGGCAATCTCGTGCATAATGTCCTCTTCCTTGGCATTTAGAACAAACAAGATCACGAGTTCGAGTTGAACTCTCAGTTTTTTAATTCTTTGGGGCAGCCTCTCTGATATGATAACGGCTAAGAAACCGAAATCAACAAGTTTCCCCGATCTATCTTGAAGGATTTAGAACAAATTGAACAATGAATCAGAATTTGAAGGTTAGGTACTTGTTCAATAGAATCTATTCAATTGCAGCAAAGTATTTAGAAGAATGAATTATAATCACTAAGGACAGTAATATATAATTTGAATTTCACAAGCATGACGCAAAGATTGGTGATAACAAACCAATCCTAAGGTGTTTAAACGACAATGAAAGGGATTCAAACCTGACACCTTTGATTAAGCATTCTTAGAACCTGAATGTGGTGATTCACAAGTACCTTACCAAAATACTTGTTCACGATCGAGATAATATCGCAAGAATGAAGAACTCGATCTCTCAAACTCACAATATTAAAATCAGCCCCGGGCTGAATCTCAACAAAGAGAAAAAAATCTGAAAATTTCAGATTGCAATTGTATTAAATTTCATATTCTCTTTAAAGTGCTCAATTTGGTTAAAATCCTTAAAGATAGATCGGAAAAAACTTATGATCTCGGTTTCATAGCCGTTATCATATCAATTGGTATCAGAGCCTTGGCTCTTGAGGATTTTGTTTTTCCATCTAAATCTGAAACCATCAACGTGGTTCTACACGTCCGAAAACCCTAAAAACGGACCAGCCCTTCTAGAGTCAAATTTGTTGATCGAGTTGCTCATACTTTTGCATCTAGATTACTAGGTTCGTAGTTGTAGCATTGATTAATTTTTTGGACTCTACTCTTATTCACTACCTTAACTTGTGTGTATGCACTAATTAAGCTGTTTTCAATTCATTATCTTTGAAAATTTTGAATATTTGTGTGCATGAATTAAAATTAGCTGTCGTGATCGCATATAACAAGTTCCAAAAAAAAAAGTGATTCAGTTATACTCAAAACGGAGAAAGAAAGCAAGTTTGGAAATATATGCAACTAAGCGATTTGTGCACCTATGCTTTGAACTTAATGAATTTGCATGCTAGTACACACTCCTGAGTATTTTTCAGCCTTTGTCTTTTCTTCGAAAATTGTCTTTTATTCTTGTTCCTAGTGTGCGTTATTTTCTTTTCGTTTCAATTTTAGTCATCTTTGCATCTAGAATCCTGCCTACCTTCTTTTTGTCATCTTTGTTGCTTCTGTGGCATTCGAATTACCTGAATTGATCCTTGTGATCCATCAAGATAATACAAAAGTTTGATTGACCTAATTGGGAGGTATGATTTTTAAGGACGAGATATAATCAAAGCCAAGGATATGTAGGACAAGTGCTTGGACTGCTGGAGAAAGGTTAAAATGAAGAGTATAAAAATAACAAGAGATAACCCTTGCGTTGCTTCGGAATAAATCAATTAACTGCAATCCAAATAGCCATCAAATAGACTTAGAATCATCATTAGCTTAGAATCCTGAATAGTTGAAGAAACTATACTACATCAAATAGAGCGGCATTCTTTAATAAATAAAAATATTCAGAGAAATATGTTCTCACAGATATAGACTGAACAAACCATTTTGAGTCATTTTCTTTTTATCAAAAAATATACAAACAGCATGCTAAGGTATTAATCATATCAAATTTTTCTTTCGAAACAAAGCAATCAAGAACCAAAAATTATAATGATTAAACTAATAGAATAAATAATATGAAAACATTATAGTATTACAATGCTATTGTATATGTTATAGATATATACAGCCTTTAGATTGCTTAATTATAGGGATTCAGATTAAAGCATTTCTTTTACTTTCCTAGTTTACAATGCATACCATGTATTATGAGAACAGATTCATGATAATAATATATTGAGTATTTTTCCCAAATAACAGTATAATTATTAAATTAATAGAAATACTAATAATAAAGTAACAAGAATAATTTGATAAACAAGATAACATGTGATAAAATTAATTGATGGAAACAAGAGATGAAAAGAAAAATGAATTTTTTTTCTTTCCCCGATTAAACAATAAAGAATTATCTTCTCTCTCATCAGAAAGTAAAAAAAGAATAAGTCGTTGTAAGCCAACTTGTTGAAGTAAATGAAATTACACTACCTGCCAAAACTCAAAAAAGGAGTTCATAATGGAGCTGGAACGAAATCAAATTTCTAATGAATTCCTTGAACCACAAACCGCAAGAGAGAAATAATGCACAGTCAAAGCCATCCACCACCACCAATAGCAGCCAATTATGAAGAAACACAAGCAACCACGCATTTATTGATAAGAATACGTACAATTCAAAGTCATAGAGGTAGGGACAACTAACTACAACAAAATTAAACCCCAGGAACATGCTAAGAAGAGTAAACAATACCTAACAGTTGAAGGATAGCACTTTCACTGCATCCTGCCAAAATAGAGAGAAAAAAAGAATCAAAGATAAATAGAGCCCAAAAATAATGAAAACAAAATAGGAGTTGCAATCAAATTACACTAATGGAAAACCTTTAATTAGGCCACTGCAGATGAAAAATCAAACATGGAAGAGACCACAGAACAAATACAATAGCCACGACCTTTGACTACTATCGACATTACCCTATTCATGAAGGACTCTAACAACAACATAGCCATATACAATAAGTCATAGAATGTAAGGTCGTAAACAACAATATATCTGAATAACTTAAGCACACGAAGACTTAAGAATGGTAGATTGTACCTTCAGGATTGGAGGTGTCTTGTTTGACATTTGACGCGATTCCGGTTAAGCGAGATGCAACCGAATGCGAAATTTGCCCGACCGTTCGAAATCAAGTTGAGGTTCACGAATAGATGTGGAAGATGCAGTGGAACTTGATATGAAATTGCAGCAAAATAAAGTTGGCAATAGAAATACCCAATCCAACCACGTGAATGAACAATCAAGTTAATAACTCGATTAACCCAACCTTTCGATTCGTATGATAGAACCTGATATATGGTTTGATTCCTAATCGCCTAGCCTTGACGATTGATCACAATCAAAATAATATGTTAAGAGTTTAAGCCAATCACTCAAATCACTCAACAAAGAAAGAAGAACAAAGTTCTGAATTTTTATTAGCAAAAGCAAAATTGACATGCTCTAAAGAATTCGGCCATAGCCCTTAAATAGGCTTTACAAGCTTTGTCCTACTAAAATAAGGAATACTAACTTAGAAAGGAAAGCTAAAATAAGATAATTCTGAAATAGAAAATAATCCTAAGCTAAAAAGGAAAAATAACTAGAAATCAGCACTTAGTAATCCTTATCCCACAAGGAAAACCTAAATAGACAAGGATTCTTCTTTTACCATGTGTCCAAATGAGTAGATTCGGCCCCCACAACAAATCAGCCCACTCTCGCCATTTGACTTGCACGAAACAGCCTCTTTTTATGAAGATAATATTAATTTAAATTATACTAAGTTCCCAATGGGTTAACACATGTGCCATGCACATGCATGTCCAAGGCTCACTTAATATGACTTAAACCAATTCAGCCTCAAATCACAACCCTGATGGGCTGGTCTTCTTGGGCTTGAATTAAAACCATCAAACGAGTTGAACCATTCCATGCCATCTCACTTGGCCATGGTGCCTCTTGAATGCCTTGGTTATCCCATAAGCGTGCAATCAGTCCATTTAATGCCTCACGCACCCTCTTTGCCTTAGACCTTGTAATAGGCCCACTTGGAATCTTCAAGTCCACGCCATAATCAGCTCCTTGTTCCTTAGCTCCATGCTCTTGCTCTTTAGATTGATCTTTGTTAGATAGGCTGATCGCGTCATTCCCCTCCTCTTCAAAAGGATTCGTCCTCGAATCGTCATCGCCTACACCAAACAAAGACAAATCAGAAACATTAAACGTAGCATGTACACCATACTCACCCGGAAGGTCTAGTGTGTATGCGTTGTCTCCCACACGCGCCACTACTTGAAACGGCCCATCGCCCCTTGGATGCAACTTGGTTCGCCTTTGGGCGGGGAACCTCTCCTTTCGCATATGAACCCAAACCCAATCACCGGGCGCAAACACCACTTTCGAGCGATGCTTATTGGCTTGGGCGGCGTAGCGCTCATTTGCCTTCTCGATTCGCTGTTTCACTTGTTCATGCAACTTCTTCACCAAATCAGCCTTGCGCTTTCCATCTAAACTCTTTTTCTCATCACAAGGTAAAGGAATTAGATCTAAAGGAGTCAGTGGATTAAAACCATAAACAATTTCAAAAGGTGAAAAAGAAGTAGAAGAATGCACAGCCCTATTGTATGCGAATTCAACGAATGGTACACACTCTTTCCATGACTTTAAATTACTCTTTATAACAGCCCTTAACAACTGACCTAGAGTCCTATTCACTACCTCTGTTTGACCATCAGTTTGGGGATGACAAGATGTAGAGAATAAAAGCTTAGTTCCCAACTTTCCCCATAAGGTCTTCCAAAAGTGACTTAGGAATCTAGTATCACGATCACTCACAATGCTCTTAGGAACTCCATGTAGACGTATAATTTCCCTAAAGAACAAACCAGCAATGTTAGTAGCATCATCAGTTTTATGACATGGTATAAAATGTGCCATCTTAGAAAACCTACATACAACCACAAAAATTGAGTCATTGCCACGCTTCGACCTAGGCAAACCTAACACAAAGTCCATCGAAATATCAGTCCATGGTTCACTCGGTACCGGTAGAGGAGTATACAAACCATACGGCCTAGATTTAGACTTAGCTTGTCTACATTTCACGCACTTCGCACATATGTTCTCAACGTCGCGTTTCATGTGCGGCCAATAAAAATGCTCACATAACATGTCTAAAGTCTTAGTCACACCAAAATGTCCCATGAGACCTCCTCCATGAGCCTCACGAACCAGCAAATCACGTAATGAACACTTAGGCAAACACAATTTATTTTCCTTAAATAAAAATCCATCATGCCTATAGAACTTTCCAAACGCACCAGATTCACTCGCTTCAAATATAGACGCAAAATCAACATCAGTTGCATATAAATCTTTAATAAACTCAAATCCAAGCAACTTAGCATGCATCATATTCAATAAACTCACGCGTCTACTCAATGCATCAGCAACAACATTTTCTTTCCCTTTCTTATACCTAATCACATAAGGGAACGTTTCTATGAACTCCATCCACTTGGCATGTCTACGATTCAGCTTATTTTGACTCTTCAAAAATTTCAAGGATTCATGATCAGAATGTATAACAAACTCTTTAGGCCATAAATAGTGTTGCCAAGTCTCTAAAGCTCTAACTAAGGCATACAATTCTTTATCATAAGTAGGGTAATTCAAGGCTGCCCCATTTAATTTTTCACTAAAATACGCTATTGGGCGACCTTCTTGTATTAAAACAGCCCCTATACCAACACCACAAGCATCACATTCAATTTCAAATGTTTTGTCAAAATCCGGTAATGCTAAAACAGGTGCACTAGTAAGTTGTCGTTTTAATGTATCAAATGCAAGTTCTTGTTCCTTACCCCACTTGAACCCAACGTTTTTCTTTATTACCTCAGTCAACGGAGCAGCAATCGAGCTGAAATTCTTGACAAACCGACGGTAGAAGCTCGCCAAGCCATGAAAACTCCGCACTTCGGTAACGGACTTAGGCGTCGGCCACTCTTGAATGGCTTTAACCTTCTCCTCGTCCACTTCAATTCCACGGCCAGAAACTACAAAACCAAGAAACACAACCTTTTCCATACAAAACGTGCACTTAGAAAAGTTAGCGTAAAGCCTTTCTTTTCGAAGCACAAGCAACACAGCTCGTATATGGTCAAGGTGATCAGAATGCGATTTCGAATAGATAAGAATGTCATCAAAATAAACCACAACAAATTTACCTATGAAATCCCTCAAAACATGGTTCATTAAACGCATAAAGGTACTAGGCGCATTAGTTAGCCCAAAAGGCATAACCAGCCATTCATACAAACCATGCTTTGTTTTAAAAGCGGTTTTCCATTCGTCACCTATTTTCATTCTAATCTGATGGTAACCACTTTTTAAATCAATTTTAGTGAAAAGTACAGCCCCACTTAATTCATCCAACATATCATCAAGTCTAGGAATGGGATAGCGATACTTTACCGTAATTTTGTTAACAGCTCTACAATCAATGCACATCCTCCAAGACCCATCCTTTTTCGGTACTAGGATGACCGGAACAGCACACGGACTCATACTTTCACGTACCAACCCTTTAGACATCAGCTCCTCGATTTGCCTTTGAAGCTCCTTCGTCTCCTCTGGATTACTTTTATAGGCTGGTCGGTTAGGAATTGATGCTCCGGGTATGAAATCGATCTGATGTTCTATCCCACGAATTGGTGGCAGTCCACTCGGCATCTCCTCGGGAAAGACATCATCGAACTCCTGCAAAAGAGAAGAAACAACACTCGGAAGAGAGTGGTCAGATTTATTTACAGACAAGCATAAATCTTTACAATAAAATAAAAGCATATTTAGTTTATGAAATTCAGCTTGCTTTACATCCCTCATCTTGGCGTATAGACTTAATCCTTTGGCTTTTGTTACGCCCTTACTTTCTTCTCTCCTCACGTCTCTCTCTCTCAACTCACTTGCCTTTTCACTCACCTCTTCTCTCAACACACCCTTACTGATTTTATCGCTCTTGTTTTCACTCTTCTCAACCTTACCCGATTCCTTACTTGTGAAATTTTGAAGGTGGAGTTGATCTTGATACACTTGAGCGGGAGTCAATGGCATAAGTGTGTATCGTTTGCCATCCTTAACAAGGGTGATCTTATTCAGCTTGCCGTTATGTATGGCCTCTCGGTCAAATTGCCATGGGCGGCCCAAGAGAATGTGGCATGCTTGCATGGGAACGACGTCACAAAGAACCTGGTCATGGTATGCTCCAATTGACAAATTCACTAACACTTGCTTCGTCACCTTTACTTCGTTACTATCATTCAGCCATTGAAGCCGGTATGGCTTGGGGTGACGAATCGTTGGCAGACCCAACTTTTCAACCATGGTGGTGCTAGCAACATTACAACAACTACCGCCATCTACTATAAGGCTACACACCTTATCAAGGACACGACATCGAGCATGAAAAATATTTTCCCTTTGTTCATCAGAAAGTTTTTGTTTAACACTTAACACACGTCTAACAACAAGGGTAACATTTTCGTCTTCAAACTGATCTCCTTGATTTTCAGCGTCATCACAATCTTCTAAGGGTGGCATGCTACTATCAGATTCATATTCATCATCCGTAATGATCTCACCATGCTTTATGACCATTGTGCGTTTATTTGGACAATCACGCATCACATGGCCACGGCCTTGACACTTAAAGCATTTAATATCACGATTACGGGTTTGAGATTCAGAAGCCTTACCTCCACCTTGCGCGACTTCTTTCGGTTTGAAATCTGATTTCGGCTTCGGGGCTGGTGTTGCACCCTTTGAATCCTCACGTTTAAAGCTCGACTTCCAAGGAGTGGAAGAAGAAGAGTTAAAACGCGGCTTACTCTTGCGTCGGAGCTGCTTCTCTATTTTGATGGCTTTATGTAGCAACTCCTCAAAAGTCATGTAGTGCTGGAGGTCTACGGCATCAGCAATGTCCTCATTCAAGCCACTCACAAAACGTGCCATAGTGGCCTCTTCGTTCTCTTGGATATCAGCCCGCATCATTGCCATCTCCAATTCTTTGTGGTAGTCTTCAACACTTCTACTACCTTGCTTCAGCGTTTGCAGTTTGTGGAGAATCTCACGGTGATGGTAGGACGGCACGAAACGCTTTTTCATGATGCGTTTCATCTCGGCCCAAGTCTGAATGGCCGGATCTCCATCTCTTCTCCGGGTCTTTTTATCTTGATCCCACCATATTACTGCATAGTCGGTTAGCTCGGAAACAACCAATTTTATCTTTTTTTCTTCCGAATAATGGTGAATATCAAATACGGCGTCTACCTTTCTTACCCAATTCAGATAAGCCTCCGGATCGCTTTTACCTTGGAAAGAAGGCATTTTCATCTTTATGGTACCTAGATTACCATCAGCTTGCGATCTCCTCCCGGGACTCCTTCTAGAGTCCTCGTCCGACAAATCAGCCTCGGAATCATTCCTGGACAGATTTCGCCTCCTATGGTGGGGACGGCCGTGATTTTGCTTTTCAAGCTCCATACGCTCCAACCGGTCTTCCAAGTTGTTTATATATTGTTGCATCCTCTCAAATTGTCCTGAAACAGCTTTTCGCAACAATTTTGGGTCCACATTTTCAAAGACGTTGTTTTCGTCTTCTAGGGACATGGTTAGACAGACAGAAATAAAAACACAGATGTAAAAGCAAGAAAAGAAAGAAAATCAGAATAAAAGCAAATAACTCACAATTGGCTCCAATACTCTCTTGTATTATGTTGATTAAGCTCAATGCGTATTAGGCCAAACGAATCAGAATCAAACAGAAGCAAGAAGGCACAAAACGAAGAAAAAAAAAAAAAGGACGGTTGAATACTAAGAAATCGAAACTGATATGATGGAACGAAACACAATATGAAGCACGAAATACACAGAAGAAGGGTAAAAACGAGTTTCAATCAAAACGAGGGTTTCAATAAAAATTGGGCTAGCTTGTGTGATAAATATGTAGAACACGTGATTCTAGGGCTGCCAATTTGAGTTCAACAAATTTCAGGTTCGTTTAGGGTGAATCTTGAAGTTTCTTGAATTTTAGGTGCCTCTTTCGTGAAGAACAAAGCAAATCAGGTTGTTGGCTCTTGATTTTCACAGATCTGATTTTTTTTTTTGTCTTTTTTTTTTTATATCAGATGTCACACACACAAATCAGAAATTCAGTAATGACGAATCAGCCAAAACGTAGCAGTAATGCGGAACAGAAAGCAAAAAAAAAAAAAAAAAGGCAATTTAGTAGTGGGGAAGATGAAAATCACGTAATTCAGCAATTGTGAGATGAGAAACACGAAATTGGTAATGGTAACATGAACACAACACGCAACCAGCAATTTGAGATGGTGAACACGTGGTTTATCACACAAGAGAAGAAAAGATGTAAGTTGAAGAGAAGGAAGAAAAATTTCAGCAACAGAGTGAACCCTAATTTTTCTAGATGCAAAAAGATGAGGAACTCGATGAAAGAAATAATGAAAGAAGAAAAATCAGAATTGACAAACCTCAATTTCGAAACCTTGCTCTGATACCAACTGACGCGATTCCGGTTAAGCGAGATGCAACCGAATGCGAAATTTGCCCGACCGTTCGAAATCAAGTTGAGGTTCACGAATAGATGTGGAAGATGCAGTGGAACTTGATATGAAATTGCAGCAAAATAAAGTTGGCAATAGAAATACCCAATCCAACCACGTGAATGAACAATCAAGTTAATAACTCGATTAACCCAACCTTTCGATTCGTATGATAGAACCTGATATATGGTTTGATTCCTAATCGCCTAGCCTTGACGATTGATCACAATCAAAATAATATGTTAAGAGTTTAAGCCAATCACTCAAATCACTCAACAAAGAAAGAAGAACAAAGTTCTGAATTTTTATTAGCAAAAGCAAAATTGACATGCTCTAAAGAATTCGGCCATAGCCCTTAAATAGGCTTTACAAGCTTTGTCCTATTAAAATAAGGAATACTAACTTAGAAAGGAAAGCTAAAATAAGATAATTCTGAAATAGAAAATAATCCTAAGCTAAAAAGGAAAAATAACTAGAAATCAGCACTTAGTAATCCTTATCCCACAAGGAAAACCTAAATAGACAAGGATTCTTCTTTTACCATGTGTCCAAATGAGTAGATTCGGCCCCCACAACAAATCAGCCCACTCTCGCCATTTGACTTGCACGAAACAGCCTCTTTTTATGAAGATAATATTAATTTAAATTATACTAAGTTCCCAATGGGTTAACACATGTGCCATGCACATGCATGTCCAAGGCTCACTTAATATGACTTAAACCAATTCAGCCTCAAATCACAACCCTGATGGGCTGGTCTTCTTGGGCTTGAATTAAAACCATCAAACGAGTTGAACCATTCCATGCCATCTCACTTGGCCATGGTGCCTCTTGAATGCCTTGGTTATCCCATAAGCGTGCAATCAGTCCATTTAATGCCTCACGCACCCTCTTTGCCTTAGACCTTGTAATAGGCCCACTTGGAATCTTCAAGTCCACGCCATAATCAGCTCCTTGTTCCTTAGCTCCATGCTCTTGCTCGTTAGATTGATCTTTGTTAGATAGGCTGATCGCGTCAACATTTGAGTCCTGGAAAAAGAAAAGAGATATTATCAGAGAAACCCAAGGGAGTAGGAAAAATCCAAATGAAAGAAGAGATGAAGCAATATGAAACCTCTTGTAGGGAGCAGGCAAAAACTATTAAACAGAATTACGAAATCCACAGCAACCAAACACGTTCAGCAAACTAAACTCTTTTTGCCTCAATATAGCCCAATGCATACCAGATTGAACTAGATGAAGTGTTCCCAAATCTGGGAAGAGTCGTCCTAGATGCCTCCACATGTATAGGCCGAAGCTTCAAATTCTTCTCCAACTCTTCAATTATAGCCCTCCTTGAAGCAAGCATAGAGAAATATGGTAAAATGCCAACTTAAAATCCAATTCTGGCAAGACTAAAAAATCTGTTATTTCGTGAAATTGCATTTAATTTGTAACATGACAATAAAAAAGGTAGCCACATTCACTAGCCCAATAGATTCAAGCATCTAAATTTGCCCAATAGATGTTCTGTTCTGAGTTTGGACCTCAATGACAAAGAAATAAAGTAAAAATGAGAGATTGACATACAACAGAAGTTTAAAAAAACCAAAACAAGGTAAACAAAATAATAAGATACGGCCAATCATAGCCAATAAATTTAGAGTGAAACTGTCATCCCAAATATCCTAGCAAGACTGCACCTTCCAGACTTAAATTGGCGGCGGTGATAGAACTCCCGGAAATATATTGAAATATGAGAAATCAGTTAAATAGAGCAGAATATGAACTAAGCACACAAAAACCCCTACCAAGCATTTTGCAATTTGAGAACGAAACATTATTGTTCAGTATAATAATCCAAGAAACAAAAATGTTTGAAAACTTTAAATTTCCTATATTTTATATCAAATTTGGTGCCAACTAACTACCAACAAGCACAGATGAGCTCTAGACATCCTTTTCATGCATGCAATCTAAAATCAAGGAACTTCACCTCATAGCAAATAAGACAGAATCAACACTAGATGCCATAGAACTTAATGACAAGATCAGAAAACTAAAACTAGAAAGAAAAAAAGCTAAACATTAATGAATTGAACAATATTACCAATGCCAACAAAACATTATAGAAATCCAACTAGAAACCAAACAAAATGCCAAAACCTTACATCAAACCAAATGTAAATGACAGGAAATGCAGTAACCTAAGCCAGGAAATAAAGATTTAGCAATTGGAAGAGTCATAAGCATAGTCATTGTAACTTAAAAAAAAAAAAAGGAGATTTAGAAAGCTGATAAAAAAGGACAAGTAGAACTGATCACGACTATCAACTAGCAGGAACTGACAATATAATAAACAAAACTTTCATATAAAACAAGGAAGCACAGACTTTTTCTTTCTTTCTTTCTTTCTTTTTTCTCTTTCTTTTTTTTTTTTTTAGCGGATCCAATAAATTCAGCATAGGTTTCTTGTTTAATTTAATTATTCTTGTATTTATCAATTATAAACTTCACCAATTACATGTAAGCATGGAAAGAAATTTGATTTTATTATTTTAAAGAAATACAGACCCCAAAGCTAAAGAAGACTTGTATATACATAAAAGAAATATCAAGTTTTTCAGATTATTTGAACAATGAACGATTCACACTAAACCAACCAGAACAGGAACATTTATTCCTTCTTGATGGTAATGTAAAATTAAATACCAAACAAAAATCAAGGATAACTGTTTCACCTTGAATAAACAAAAATCAAGGATAACTGTTACCGCTTGAAGAAATCAAACCTAACATAGTAATACGTTAAAGATGTATTCAAGGTGAACGGAGTTTTAATTGAATACTTCGTTTTTTAGGAAGCTCAAGTGCCCTCTGCTGGAATATTCTCCTAAAACAGAAATAGACCTTAAAAGACTGCTTCAATTTCACTAAAAGTTCAGCAAAACAAATGAAGAATGCTAAGAATATTCTCATGAAGCAGACCTTAAAAATTTGCTTTGGTTTAGTAAAAGTTATTGAAAACAAATGGAGAGAACCGATTTGGAATTTGAACTAAAAGGTTGTATATACACCATGTAGTTTAAATTCTAGAAATTTCATAACAATATCATATGCAACTAATTCGGAATTTAAACCAAATGGCTGTACATATATACAATATTAAAATCTTTAACCATACTAAATTCAAATCAGTAATCATACTAAATTTTAATAACCAATCAAATATCAGAAATCATAAACAGCTATATAAAATCTCCCAAACAAAAGAAGGTAACCTAAAATGGAATGAGCAGTTGAGAAAGACGGCATAAAGATTCATAATTGAAGCTTCAACTGCAAGCAACTTCCAATTACCCATAAATATATGGCCGGAGGAAACTGAAGAAACAAAAAGATAGATAATGGTAAAATGCAGATAAACTTGAAGTCATAGGAAAAAGACAGAAAATAATATATCAGAACAATTCTCTCCATATGGACGGATATGGAGACTAAAAATGCAATGAACAACGATAAATAGCATTGCCAGTCGAATCGCAAGAAAACTCCAAAAGGAAATGAGAGAGGGAGAAGCTGAAGTAGAAATCATCAACAAGTGACAACGTTTTTTGCTCGCCATCGATATCTTAAACATGAAAAGTAAAAACCATTTGTAAAATAGAAAACAGAATTAGCATGAAAATGGGGAGAAACGGAAAGAATGCATAAATTTTAACTGGGGTAACCCAACCTTTGAAGTAAAACTAACCACACAAGACTGAACAAGAAAGGGGGAGAGCAACTGGGAAACCAAAAGAATTAGAAAATAAACCGATATACAGATGGCAAAGGAAAGGAAATTAATGAAATAATTCGTAATCCATCGAAAAAAAATGAATATCCAAAGACAAACAAAGGATAGGCATCCAAAGAGAATGAGAAAAGTAAAAGGCATCTAATACGGAAAAAACCACAATCAACTAACCTGTCGAAGAAAGCAAAGGGGGAAGCACCAAGGTAGGACGAACAAAGTAGAAAAGGAAGAAGAGAAGTGAAATTGGGCATAGATTGGCGGAACCCTAGATCTGTGAGGACAAAGAAAAACAGAGTTTGAAAAAGGAGAGCTGGACATAGCATGTAGTAGAGCTAGGGACATTGAACGACGCCATTTTGGCAGGAATTTGGACATAAACAAACAACAAATAACAAAGGTCAATTCGTCTAAACCTAATTTCCATGTAATAACCTTGGCCAAAAATGAATTACATATATATTGACTGATGTGAATCGAGTTATCTTTAGTTTAACTTGTCTAATCAGTTTGGTTGATACAAAGAATAATAACATCCTTTCAAATGCTGATTTATGGAGGATTCGGTGCAAAATGAAGCTTAATAGTTTATTTTTGAGGAATGTACAAGCCCATTGGGAATCTTCTGGGCCTAATTAGACTTCTACGTATGAGCTAAGGACAATTAAGTGTTAGCACTTAAGGCAACCTTAGGGAATATGTATGGATTTCGAATTAGGCTTAGGTATCCATATTTAATTGTTATCTTTTTCAATAAGTGAGTTGTTTTGGGCTTAAAAATCAGCCCATAAACAACCCTCAAAAGGGAATTTTGTTTTTCATCCTTATTGCATAAGGATTAGTTTTAAGTTTTCCTTATTTGTTTTTATTTATGCTTTCCTAGTCCGACAAAGATTTGTTTTCCTTTTCAGTTTAGGGTTAGGTTTAAGTTTTCTATTTAAACACCAATGTAATAGTTAAAGATGATGGATGAAATTTAATACAATTCAGATTTTTCTCTCTTTTTTGAGATTCCAGCTCGGGGCTGATTTTTAATTTTGTGAGTTTGTGAGATCGAGTTCTTCATTCTTACAATTTTATCTTGATTATGAACAAGTATTATGGTAAGGTACTTGTGAATCATCCAACATTCAGGTTCTAAGATTGCTTAATCAAAGGTGTCAGGTTTGAATCTCTTTCATTGTCGCTTAAATACCTTAGGATTGGTTTGCTATCACCAATCTTTGTTTCGTTTTTGTGAGTTCAACCTTGATTGATAGACTTGGGAAATTTATTAAAGTTGATTTCGTCTTTCTCACTCCGATATCACATCAATTGGTATCAAAGCTTTGGCTTCAATCAAGGTTTGTTAGTGTTTGAAAAAAAAAATCGTTTTTGTTTTTTTTTTCTTTTTAGTGAACCCGTATCTTTTGCACTGTTTTTACTTTTTCCATCGTATCTTTGTCTATAGAACTCGGAATTCTGCAATTTAAAAACCATTAGATTCTTAAGAAAAAGTTCTAAATAACGTCAGAATACTTCAAGTTCAGAATCTGTTTGCAAGTTGCCCAAAATTAGAGTCGAAATTCTGTTTCCAGTTTTGTTAAATTTGCTTCTAGTTGTGTCTTAGGTTCATCTGTTCCATTTTTTTCTCTGAATCTTGCGTACTTTTTTTTTCTTGTCTCTTTGTGAATGTGAGCTTTCATTATTTATGAGCCATATTGATGTCGAGTCAGTGATAAGGTTTGCAGCGTGATTCTTCATAGAACTTATTTTGCAAACGTTGCTTGTCTCATTTTGGTAGGGAAATTCAATTTGCCTCTTATTGACCATCCGAAGCCATATATCATGCTATCATTAAATAAATGTGATATTGAAATAAATAAGCAAGTTGTGGTAAAATTCTCCATTGGTCGGTACAAATATGAAATATTATGTGATGTTCATCCTATGGAAGATTATCATCTATTGCTTGGCCGTCCATGGGAAGTTCATAGAGATGTTATCTTTGATAAAAATTGTTATTCACTTAAATCAGAAGGACGCATGTACAAGATTCTTCCATTATGTGATGAAGAAGCTTATAAAGACATGTTGTGTTTGCACAAACAACAGCAAAAGAAAGCTAATGAAGAAATTCCTTGCAATGATGATGCTGAATTTGAAGTGAATAAAGAGCTGAAAGTTATTGGTTGTCATGAAGGATGTGATGGTGACAAAAATGATGCTGGTGTTGTTGAATATCTTGTCCACAAAGATGTATAACAAGATAGAGAAAAGATTGGAGCTAATATTATGGTGAAACATGGAGAACATGAAGATCAACATGTTGGAAAGCTTGTGAATGAAGTGGGAGATAATTACCACTTAGAAAAATTGACATGATTTCAACTAACATATTTGATAATTGTTTGTCTATTGTTTCTTTTCATGACAGGATATAATTCTTCCTTATGATCTGAACATACAAGATTCGATATCTGAAAATACAAGATTCGAGGACGAATCTTTTCGAAGAAATGGAGAATGATGTGAATCGAGATAGCCTTATCTTTGGTTTAACTTGTCTAATCAGTTTGGTTGATGCAAAGAATAATAACATCCTTTCAAATACTGATTTATGGAGGATTTGGTGCAAAATGAAGCTTAATAGTTTATTTATGTGGAATGTACAAGCCCATTGGGAATCTTCTGGGCCTAATTGGACTTCTACGCATGAGCTAAGGACAATTAAGTGTTAGCACTTAAAACACCCTTAGGAAATATGTATGGATTTCAAATTGGGCTTAGGTATCCATATTTAATTATTATTTTTTTAATAAGTGAGTTGTTTTGGGCTTAAAAATCAGCCCATAAACAACCCTCAAAAGGGAATGTTGTTTTTCATCCGTATTGCATAAGGATTAGTTTTAAGTTTTCCTTATTTGTTTTTATTTAAGCTTTCCTAGTCCGACAAGGATTTGTTTTCCCTTCCAGTTTAGAGTTAGGTTTAAGTTTTCTATTTAAACACCAATGTAATAGTTAAAGATGATGGATGGAATTTAATACAATTCAGATTTTTCTCTCTTTTTTGAGATTCCAGCCCGGGGCTGATTTTTAATTTTGTGAGTTTGTGAGATCGAGTTCTTCATTCTTACAATTTTATCTTGATTCTGAACAAGTATTGTGGTAAGGTACTTGTGAATCATCCAACATTTAGGTTCTAAGATTGCTTAATCGAAAGTGTCAGGTTTGAATCTCTTTCATTGTCGCTTAAACACCTTACGATTGGTTTGCTATCACCAATCTTTGTTTCGTTTTTGTGAGTTCAACCTTGATTGATAGACTTGGGAAATTTATTAAAGTTGATTTCATCTTTCTCACTCCGGTATCACATCATTGACACACACACACACACATACATACTCACTTTAAGAAAGGAGAGCTGGACACAGCACCTAGTAGAGCTGGGGACATAGAACGACGCCTTTTGGCAGGAATAAGGACATAAACAAACAACAAATAACAAAGGTCAATTCGTCTAAACCTAATATCCATGTAATAACCTTGGCCAAAAATGAATTATGCACATATATTGACAGACACACATACATACTAACTCACTTTAAGAAAATTATATACAAAACCAAAGTAAAAGATGTTACCACTGGCTTAATTAATCTTTTCAGAAGGCATTTATCAACCCACTTGCATCTTCTGCGCCAGTTCCGCTTAAAACTATTGGCTTTCAAATCTTCACCAGTGTACTCAGTTTGTTTCCGTTTGCTATATGTACTTCCAAAATTATTAGGACAACCATGCAGCTGTTCCTCAGGTTGAGAAAAAGATTTGAAGGGAGTTGAGGTTGAAGGCACTCCAGATGATTTATTTCAAAGCCAGACAACAAACAGACCTCGTAAAAGTTCATAGTTGGAATCCTAAGTAAACACTAATCACCAAACTAATGGTTAGCAGCCAAATTTCTAATAGATAGCAATGGCATGCATATTGCAAGCAATAGCCAACAATCTCATAAAAAGCACACCAGCATTTTAACAAACAATCTAATTTACTTTAACAGACATTATATTCACAGATTATTCTATTATAAACTAAAGAAGCCATTTTCACATCTCCAAATAATCCATGATTTCAAATCTGCTAGAGATTATGTTGGATAACCAATAGCTCTGATTTATTAATCCAATTGAAGTTATATAGAAGAAATGGTTCTAAATTGATGAAGCTAACGATGAAAAAGAAACAGCTAACAATAAATACTGAAACATTAAGAATCTATAAACTAAGCAAGACCATTACGACTATAGTGTAAGTTTGAAAATGATAACTTCAGCAGATAGTACCACATTAGAACAAGCAGTAATGTTATCAAGACCACATAGAACATTATTGGAAATGGATTCACTCAGCAACCAAAACAAAATTGCACTCGCATAAGGAATTTCTAATTAGCATTCAGTATATAATGAATTTTACGGGAACCTAATTAGAGTAAGAAACAATTGATAAATCCCAATAACATAACACACGCTAATTAAGAAGAAACCAATTGAATTATAAGTATCCCAAATCCTCAGCAACAGGCTCGTCTTTATAGATATGATGAAATAGTAAAGGACAACTTGTTCACCAGATTAACAGATAGGCAAACTTTAATCAATCAGAAGAAACCAATCGAACAATTACAAAAGGCCTAAATCCTAAGCAACTGGGTGTCTTTATTTGAATCAATCACTTTAAATCCGTTACACTTAATCAAATGACGTCTTCATACATATATTGAAGCAGAATTACATAGAAAACTTCTATTGATAATCAGGATCGGATCGAGCGCAATCACAATTTTCAATGAAGATTTCTCAGCAATTAAAGGCATTATAAATTTGAAAATGCAAATAATAAAATACCTTCTGAAGAGCTTTCAAAGCATCGGCCATGGCGACATTAGTCAAATTGGCTGGGATCTTTTCCTTTTTGCACAGGGCACGGAGATTTTTCCTAGCAAGGCTGTGAAAATCCATTTCTGAAGTAAAAACAAAGAAAAAGAAACGCAAAGACGCGTCTCGGGTACCGAAAGAATGTTTGCTTTGCTGTACCTAACGAAAGAAAAAGGAAAGCGTGGGAACCCTAAAGGAAATACGACCGTTGGAGCAGGAATTTTTTTTTCTTTACTTGGACTAATAACTAATTCTTGGCAATCGCATTAGCAACACCATTTGCACATCGGCGCTTATGCATAATCATATAATCAGTTATAGTTATTAACCAATAAGAACAGGTTTTTACTGCTTCAACATTCATAAAACGGTCAAATTGTGAAAATTTGAGCCAATATTACTGTTGAATGTAAAAAATGAACCGTTTTAATTTTACCGAGGTCGCGATCGTGACACGCATATCGCGATCGTGATATATACGAGAGATATAAAAAATTTCTTATGAAAATCTGAGTCGCGATCATGACACGCATGTCGCGATCGTGATTTGGAAATAGAGAGTTTTGGAATTTTTGTGCATTTAAGTTGCAATCGCGATGGAGGGTCACGATCGTGACGCGTGCTTAATCCCTTTTTTCCTTTTTCTTTGAATTGCTCGATCACGGTCGTAATAATGCATCACGATCGTGATTCGCATGGTTCATGAAATTTTAACCTTATTTTCCACGAAAACGACAAAAACTTACAAATCACACACCAAATTAGATTTATTTTATGCAACAACAAACATAACAAAAAACATATGTACATTATATTCTTCTTCATATTCTCTCCCCTACACTTGAAGATCACAAGGCTCTCCTTGTATAAGGAATTGGAAAAGAAAACCATACTTAGACGAAGAATTACATATATGTAAGCACACCACACTTTATATATATATATAGACATATTTAGATAAAAGTAGAATCACTCCTCGGATCACAAGGATGAACACGGAGTGAATGTGAAGTTAGCATTGTTAGCCAAGGAAAGGATTTCATTCTTCAAGGACTTATGTGCTTGACGAATTTGGAATAGTGTCCTACGAATATTGTTAACTTCATATTGCAACTCTCCAATCCGGTTCATGCAGTGCATTGTACTTATAGGTTCTGGACCATCCTCCCAATTTATCGGAGAGTCATCAATTGGGTCTTTTCCTTTGTCGTCAATGGCTAATGATTCATAAGGGTCAACTAGAGTTAGAGTAGACTTAAGGCACTCCATATAAGGCAGGAACATGTGATGCCCTAGATTATCTGCCCTACAAAGTCCTTCTTGAACCATCACCATACCATCAAGGTAATTGATACAAGCTCTCGAATCAACATGACATGGAAGTTCTCCTCTTGCACCCATTACTATTGCGGTCATGATATTTGCACCACCAATCGAGCCATATCTTTGCTTCGATGTATTGTTAATAGCATTGAAGAGAATGTCACATGAATCAATGGAAGCACCCCAAAATCCGCATTCTAAAACAAAAGGATCAGCAGGACAAACAATGGAACTATCTACCCTGTAAAATAATGAAAATGCAAGGAATTTGTGCAAGTACAACATTGCTTCATCTTGAATGAGTTTATTTGAAGCATGGCTCGGCACATAGCAATGCAAACTCGTCAAGGAACTCCAAATGCAGCCAGTTTGAAACTAGAAGGCATAACAGCCAAGTTTTCTTTTCGAAAACCAAACCATTTAGACATTTGGTCGTACCCTATGGTATATTTGACTCCATTGTTGCGAAATACAAAACCCCTTTTATTATCCAAAAACTGGAATGTGCATAACATCTCCAATATATAAATATCTTTCTGGTGGAATAACATTGCCCCAAACTTACTCCAACTGAGGTACTGCAAGTACCCGAACACCGCATCTCGGATATCATTGTTAATAAGAAACAAGATACCTAGAAACAAAATCCCTCGAAAATCTATTTCCTTCAAATGAGCATACCTTTTCCCTTCATGAGCACTTCGGATAGGGAAAGGTGCTCTATACTCGGCCCTCAAATCAATTCTCCCATTCACATTGGTCGCCATATTTTTTGTGGAAAAAAGGGTTAATTTACAGAAACTTTGAAAGGTTTGAGAATGAAAACTCAACTTTGAAAGTATGATAATCTTAGGGTCTTAATACTTTGAAAGTGAAAAATTCAAAATAGAAGAATATGTATTTATAGTGAAAACATGAAAAGACATGACTTTTGAAGTAGATATTACAGTTATGAACGAGTAAGAATGAAAGTTAAGCCAATTCCGTTTAAAACAAAAACAACTGAAAGTCAAAAATCTGAATATCCAGGTGTCACGATCGCGATTCACTCGAATTACAGTTTTCATGCATTTTATCAGCTTAATCATTACTCTACTATAGTATATACTTAACACTAAACTTAAACATACATACTGTATTTATTAATACTTAACTAAAAACACACTCAAAAATACATCACAACACACAAAACACATATAAGAAAGGAGAAAAACAAAGTCAAGAAGAATAATTAGGGTGTAGGGTCGTTCATAAATTGCTCTTGAATGGTATCATCCCATAGCAAATATGGTTTACAACGCTGCCCATTAACTTTAAACACATTATTCTTAGAACTCCTTAACTCTAGTGCTCTGTTACTCAAGACATTAATAACGGTGAAAGGTCCATACCAACGTGATTTTAACTTACCCGGAAACAAACGTAACCGAGAATTGTACAAAAACACTTTATCACCAACATTAAAAGTTTTAGCTTTAATTTTCATATCATGCCACCTCTTAGTTTTCTCTTTATAAATCTTAGCATTTTCATAAGCATTTGCAACAACCTATTTTTACCGGCTTGATTCGCATCAAAGTTCAAGGAACGAATAGCCCAATAAGATTTATGTTCTAACCTGGGAGTGAAGTTCGCAAAGTTTGTATCCCGGGCATAAAGTTCAAAAAGTTTGTACCCCGGGGATAAAGTTCACAAATTTTGCGCCCGAGGGTAAAGTTCACATAGTTTGCCCCCGGGCGTAAAGTTTGCAAAGTTTTTCACCAGGCATAAAGTTCGTAAAGTTGGTACTCTGGGCATAAAGTTCGCAAACTTTGCCCCCAGGCATATAGTACGAAAAAATTTTCACTAGGACGTAAATTTCGCAAAGTTTGTACCTCGGGCATAAAGTTCGAAAATTTTGCACCAGGGCGTAAATTTTCCAAAGTTTGTACCCTGGGCATAATAAAGTTCGAAAATTTTTCCCCAGGGCAAGAAGTTCGAAAAATTTTCACGCGGGCATAAATTTTGCAAAATTTGTATCCAGGGCATAAATTTTGTAAAGTTTATACCCCGGGATTAAAGTTCACAAATTTTACGCCCGAGGGTAACGTTCGCAGAGTTTGCCCCCAGACATAAAGTTTGCAAATTTTTCCACCAAGCATAAATTCATGAAGTTTGTGCCCTGGGCAAAAATGTAGCAAATTTTGCCCCTGGGCTTAAAATTCGTAAAGTTTGTACTCGGAGCTTAAAGTTCCCAAATTTTAGCCCTAGGCATAAAATTCGCAAAGTTTGTACTCTAGGCATAAAGTTTCCAAATTTTGCCTCTAAACACAAAGTTCGAAAATTTTTCACTTGGGCAAAAATTTTGCAAATTTTGTAACCCGAGCATAAAGTTCATAAAGTTTGTATCTCGGGCATAGAGTTTGCAAATTTTTCATCCGTTCATAAAGTCTGCAATTTTTCCACCTGGGAGTAAAGTTCGCAAAGTTTGTACCCCGAGTATAAAGTTCACAAATTTTTTCCCTAAGCATAAAGTTCGAAAAATTTTCACTCAGACATGAATTTCGTAAAGTTTGTACCCCGGCATAAAGTTCGAAAATTTTGCACCCAGAAATAAAGTTTGAAAAATTTTCATTAAGGCGTAAATTTCCCAAAATTCGTACCCCGGGCATAAAGTGAGAAAATTTTTCTTCCGGGCATAAATTTGAAAAATTTTCACGCGGGTGTAAATTTTGTCAAGTTTGTATCCCAGGCAAAAGTTTTGCAAAGTTTATACCTCGGGAGTATAGGTCACAAATTTTGCGCTTAGGGGTAAAGTTCAAAGAGTTTAACCACAGACGTAAAGTTTGCAAAGTTTTCTCTCGGGCATAAAGTTCGCGAAGTTTGTACCCAGGGCATAAATTTCACAAATTTAGCCACTGGGCATAATGTTCACAAAATTTGTACTCCTGACATAGAGTTCCCAAATTTTGCGTCGTGGCATAAAGTTCGAAAATTTTTAGCCATGGCGTAAAGTTTGAAAAGTTTACACCCGGGGGTAAAGTTCGCAAAGTTTGCACCTTGGCATAAAATTCACAAAGTTTGTACCCCTCCTAAATTTTCCATCTAGGAGTAAAGTTCGCAAAGTTTGTAAGCCGGGTACAAAGTTCACAAATTTTGCACCCGGGGGTAAAGTTCACAAAGTTTGCCCCGGGGCATAAAGATCACTAAGTTCGCCTCCGGGCATAATGTTTGCCAAGTTTGTACCCTGGTCATAAAGGTTCGAAAAATTTTAACTCGGGCATAAATTTCGCAAGTTTGTACCATGGACATAAAGTCTGCAAAATTTTCCCTTAGGCTTGAAGTTCGCGAAGTTCGTACCCCGGCTATAAAGTTAACAAAGTTTTCCCCCGGGAATAAAGCTCGCATAATTTGTACCCCGGGCATAAAGTTCCCAAATTTTACCCCAGGGCATAAACTTCGAAAAATTTTCACTAGCGTATAAATTTCGTAAAGTTTGTACCCCGGGTATAAAGTTAAAAAAATTTACACTCGAGCTTAAATTTCACAAAGTTTGTATCCCGGACTTAAATTTCACAAACTTTGTACACCTGTATATAAAGTTTACAAATTTTGGGCCCGGGGGTAATGTTCGCGAAGTTTTCCATTGGGCGTAAAGTTCGCAAAGTTTTCCCTGGGGCATAAAGTTTGCAAAGTTTGTACCCGAGGCTTAAATTTAGCAAATTTTACCATCGGGCAATTTAACAAAGTTTGTACCCCGGGATAAGGTTCAAAAATTTTGCACCCGGGAATAAAATTCGTAAAATTTTCACTAGGTCATAAAGTTCGACATTTTCCCTCTGGTCATAAAGTTAGAACAAATTTTCACTTGGGTGTAAATTTCGTAAAATTTGTACCGTTGATGTAAATTTCGCAAAGTTGGTACCCTGAATATAAAGTTTACAAATTCAGTGCCCAAGGGTCAAGTTCGCACAGTTTGCCCCTAGGGGTATAGTTCGTACAGTTTTCCCCCAGGCATAAAGTTCGCAAAGTTTGTACTCCGGGAGTAAAGTTCCCAAATTTTACCCGGGGGCATAAACTTCGAAAAATCATCACTATGGCGTAAACTTCGCAAAGTTTGTTCCCTGCGCATAAAGTTCGTAGATTTTGTCCCCGGGCATAAAGTTCGAAAAATTTTCACTCGGGCATAAATTTTGCAAAGTTTGTACCCTCGGCATAAAGTTCGCAAAGTTTGTGCCCTGGGCATAAAGTTCGGAAAGTTTGTACCCTAGGGCAAGGTCCGCAAAGCTTGCCCCTGAGCGTAAAGTTCGCAAAGTTTTCCCTCGGGTATAAAGTTCGCAAAGTTTGTAACCCGGACATAACTTTCGTAAATTTTGCCAGAGGGCAAAAAGTTTGCAAAGTTTATACCCCGGATATAAAGTTCCCAAATTTTGCCCCGGGCATAAAGTTCAAACAATTTTCACTCGGGTTTAAATTTCACAAATTTTGTACCTCGGACATACAGTTCGCAAAGTTTGTACACCAGGTCAAAAGTTAACAAATTTTGTTCAAGGGCGTAAAGTTTGCAAAGTTTTTACTCAGGAGTAAAGTTCTCAAAGTTTGTATCCCGGGCATAAAGATCCAAAAAGTTGCCGTTGAGCATAAAGTTCGAAAAATTTTAACTGGGACATAAATTTTGCGAATTTTGTAACCCCGAGCATAAAGTTCACAAAGTTTGTAGCTCGGGCATAAAGTTCGCAAATTTTGCACTCCGGCGTAAAGTTCACAAAGTTTGCACCCGGAAGTAAAGTTCACAAAGTTTGCACCCTGGGTATAAATTTCACAAATTTTGTACCCCGGGTATAATGTTCACAATTTTCTGCCCGGGGGGTAAAGTTCGCAAAAATGCAATGAACAATGGTAAATAGCATTGCCAGTCGAATCGCAAGAAAACGCCAAAAGGAAATGAGAGAGGAAGAAGCTGAAGTGGAAATCATCAACCCGTATTAAGATATCGACGGCGAGCAAAAAATGTTGTCACTTGTTGATATTGATAAAGAGAACTTTAAAGTTCAAATTCAAAATCTCATTCTTTCTTTGAAACTTTGAACTTAAACACAATATCAAATGGAATGAAGAGACTGATAAACAGTCTCAAACATGAAAAGTAAAAACCATTTGTAAAATAGAAAACAGAATTAGCAAGGATAATGGGGAGAAGCAGAAAGAATGCACAAATTTTCATTGCCGTAATCCATTGACATCGTAAAAAAATCAATCCCAAAGACAAACAGAGGATAGGCATCCAAAGAGAATGTGAAAAGTAAAAGGCATCTAATACGGAAAAAACCACAATCAACTAACCTGTCGAAGAAAACAAAGAGGGAAGCACCAAGGTATGACGAACAAAGTAGAAAAGGAAGAAGAGAAGTGAAATTGGGCATAGATTGGCGGAACTCTAGATCTGCGAGGACAAAGAAAAACAGAGTTGAAAAAAGGAGAGCTGGATATAGCACGTAGTAGAGCTGGGGACATAGAACGACGCCGCTTTGGCGGGAATTTGAACATAAACAAACAACAAATAACAAAGGTCAATTCGTCTAAACCTAATTTCCATGTAATAACCTTGGCCAAAAATGAATTACATATATTGACACACACACACATACATACATACTCATTTCAAGAATGGAGAGCTGGACATAGCACCTAGTAGAGCTGGGGACATAGAACGACGCCGTTTTGGCAGGAAGTTGGACATAAACAAACAACAAATAACAAAGTTCAATTCGTATAAACCTAATATCCATGTAATAACCATGGCCAAAAATGAATTATGCACATATATTGACACCCACACACATACATACTAACTCACTTTAAGAAAATTATATATAAAACCAAAGTAAAAGATGGTACCACTGGCTTAATTAATCTTTTCAGAAGGCATTTTATCTGCCCACTTGCATCTTCAGCTCCAGTTCCACTTAAAACTATTGGCTTTCAAATCTTCACCAGTGTACTCAGTTTGTTTCCGTTTGCTATATGTACTTCCAAAATTATTAGGACAACCATGCTGCTGTTCCTCAGGTTGAGAAAAAGATTTTGAAGGGAGTTGAGGTTGAAGGCACTCCAGATGATTTATTTCAAAGCCAGACAACCAAACAGACCTCGTAAAAGGTAATAGTTGGAAATCCTAAGTAAACACTAATCACCAAACTCATGGTTAGCAACTAAACTTCTAATCGATAGCAATGGCATGCATATTGCGAGCAATAGCCTACAATCTCTCATAAAAAGCACACCAACATTTTAACAAACAATCTAATTTACTTTAACAGACATTATCTTCACAGATTATTCAATTATCAACTAAAGAAGCCATTTTCACATCTCCAAATAATCCATGATTTCAATTCTGCTAGAGATTATGTTGGACAACTAATAGCTCTGATTTATTAATCCAATTGAAGTTATATAGAAGAAATGGTTCTAAATTGATGAAGCTAACGATGAAAAAGAAACAACTAACAATAAATAGGCCACAGAAACTCTAAGTGGGATGTGCTGGCAGAGTAAAACACAACTATACTTGAAATACTGAAACATTAAGAATCTATAAGCTAAGCAAGACCACTACGACTATAATGTAAGTTGGAAAATGATGGTAGATCATGCTACAAACATTTAATAACTTCAGCAGATAGTACCACATTAGAACAAACAGTAATGTTATTAAGACCACATAGAACATTATTGGAAATGGATTCACTCAGCAACCAAAACAAAATTGTACTCGCATAAGGAATTTCTAATTAGCATTCAGTATAAAATGACTTTGGTGTTGCTTTTGTACAAATATCTTACTTAGCTTTTGGTAATAATTTTTCTAACAATAATTCCATTTACAGAATAGTGCTTGCAAGTATACGAATCGCAATGTAGTAATAAAAGATATCGATCCCACGAGGAATATGTATGTACACTTTAGTTTATTTTTCTTTGCGTCTATAGGGTATCGAATTATAAGGTGATATGGGGAATCGGGTAAATGGCAAGTTAAATCAATTAAAGTACTAGTTATGAGTTGAGTTGTTGTTTAATATCTAGTCACATAAATATACAAGCATTTTATCTTAGATATTCGTTGCACATGCATTAATTATCTATTCAATCCTTATGATAAGAGAATGTCGGATAAGTTCTATTTCAACGGGCATGTCTAGAAATAGATTTTATTCAATAACTAATAGACAAATTATCGAATACCTTTGCCAAAATAACTGAAGCTCTTGATACACAATGGTCAAGCTATATTAAGATGATCTCCAATTGATACACAATGGGGCTGTAATTTTCACAAAAATAGATCTTAAAAGTGGTTATCATCAGATTCGCATGTTTTTGGGAGATGAGTGGAAAACGGCTTTTAAGACTAAGCATGGTTTATATGAGAGGCTAGGTATGCCATTTGGCTTAATTAATGCGCCTAGTACATTTATGAGATTAATGAACCATGTATTGCGTGGCTTCATAGGTAAATTTTTTGTTGTGTATTTCGACGACATTCTTATCTATTCCAAATCTGAGGAAGAACACCTAGAACATGTTAGGGCTGTCATTCAAAAGAACTTAAAATCATGGGAGGAATGCATACCATTTATTGAATTTGCTTATAATAGAGCTGTTGATGAAAGGAAAAGTACAGATGGTAAGAAGAAGGCAGAATCAGTGCTTAAGTTGCATGAACAAGTGAGACAGCAATGGGAGAAGAAGAATGAGCATTATGCATGGCAAGCCAACAAGGGACGCAAACAAGTACTGTTTGAACCGGGTGATTGGGTGTGGTTGCCTATGCGCAAGGAACGATTTCCTGCCCAAAGGCATTCAAAGCTACACCCTAGAAGCGATGGACCATTTTAAGTCGTTGCATGCATTGGGCATAATGCTTACAAGCTAGACTTGCCAGGTGAGTACAGTGTGCATGCGACTTTCAATGTGGCTGACTTGTCTTTGTTTGATGTAGGTGATGATGATTTGAGGACAAATCCTTTTCAAGAGAGAGGGAATGATGCGGTCATCACACCACAAGGACATGGAGGCATGGAGCGAGGAGGCAAGAGAGCTGCCCATTGGTCCAATAACAAGGAACCATGAAAAGAAGACGCAACAAGTGCTTAACGGTCTAGTTATACACTTATTTCAATGAATGGAGATTGAGGCTGATCACAACAAACCGAACAACTCATATAGATACGATTCAGTCTTGTGTTGTATTCAAGTCCAAGAATGTGATGTTTATGGATCTGATTGTAATGATTAGTTAAAATGGACCTAATTGGAATTCTATGTATGAGCTAAGGACAATTAAGTGTTAGCACTTAAGGCACCCTTAGGGAATATGTATGGATTTTCATTTGGGTTTTGGTGTCTTTGGTCAAATGTTAGTTTTAACAATAAGTGAGCTTTGTTGTTCTTTTCCTAGTCAAATAAGGTTTTCTTTTCCTAAATAGTTTAGGTTTAGGTTTTTATATTTAAACACCAATGTAATAGTTGAAAAGGGACATATGAAATTTAATACAATTGCATTCTGAAATTTTCAGATTTTCTTCTCTTTGTTGAGATTCCAGCCCGGGGCTGATTTTAATATTGTGAGTTTGAGAGATCGAGTTCTTCATTCTCGCGATATTATCTTGATCGTGAACAAGTATTTTGGTAAGGTACTTGTGAGTCGCCACATTCAGGTTCTAAGAATGCTTAATCGAAGGTGTCAGGTTTGAATCCCTTTCATTGTCGTTTAAACACCTTAGGATTGGTTTGCTATCACCAATCTTTGTGTCATGCTTTTGAAATTCGAATTATATATTGCTGTCCTTAGTGATTATAATTTATTCTTCTATATACTTTGCTGCAATTGAATAGATTCTATTGAACAAGAACCTAACCCTCAAATTCTGATTCATTGTTCAATTTGTTTTAAATCCTTCAAGATAGATCGGGAAAACTTGTTGATTTTGGTTTTCTTAGCCGATATCACATCAATAAGAATAGTCTTAAGAAAGCAATTGGGCATAAAACACTCCCTTCCTATGCCTATAGGTATATTGCAACCTCGGGGGTATCTCTTCTCTATACAGCGACAATAATTGATTCAAGGACCTTGGCGTTAGGCTCCCCTTTACGTATACTAAATATTAGAAACAACAATCGAACTGATGTGAATCGAGATAGCCTGATCTTTGGTTTAACTTGTCTATTCAGTTTGGTTGATGCAAAGAATAATAACATCCTTTCAATTGCTGATTTATGGAGGATTCGATGCAAAATGAAGCTCAATAGTTTATTTGTGAGGAATGTACGAGCCCATTAGGAATCTTCTGGGCCTAATTAGACTTCTACGTATGAGCTAAGGACAATTAAGTGTTAGCACTTAAGGCACCCTTAGGGAATACGTATAGATTTCGAATTGGGCTTAGGTATCCATATTTAATTGTTATTTTTTTCAATAAGTGAGTTGTTTTGGGTTTATAAATCAGCCCATAAACAACCCTCCAAAGGGAATTTCGTTAAGCTCTGATACCAATTGATGTGATATCGGCGGTGAGAAAGCCGAAATCAACTTTAATAAATTTCCCAAGTCTATCAATCAAGGTTGAACTCACAAAAACGAAACAAAGATGGGTGATAACAAACCAATCCTAAGGTGTTTAAGCGACAATGAAAGGGATTCAAACCTGACACCTTCGATTATGCAATCTTAGAACCTGAATGTTGGATGATTCACAAGTACCTTACCACAATACTTGTTCATAATCAAGATAAAATTGTGAGAATGAAGAACTAGATCTCCCAAACTCACAAAATTAAAAATCAGCCCCGGGCTGGAATCTCAACAAAGAGAGAAAAATCAGAATTGTATTAAATTTCATCCATGATGACTTTCAACTATTACATTGGTGTTTAAATAGAAAACTTAAACCTAACCCTAAACTGAAAAGGAAGACAAATCCTTGTCGGACTAGGAAAGCTTAAATAAAAACAAATAAGGAAAACTTAAAACTAATCCTTATGCAATAAGGATGAAAAACGAAATTCCCTTTTGAGGGTTGTTTATGGGCTGATTTTTGAGCCCAAAACAACTCACTTATTGAAAAAAATAACAATTAAATATGGATACCTAAGCCCAATTCGAAATCTATACGTATTCCCTAAGGGTGCCTTAAGTGCTCACACTTAATTTTTCTTAGCTCATACGTAGAAGTCTAATTAGGCCCAGAAGATTCCTAATGGGCTCGTACATTCCTCACAAATAAACTATTGAGCTTCATTTTGCACCGAATCCTCCATAAATCAGTATTTGAAAGGATGTTATTATTCTTTGCATCAACCAAACTGAATAGACAAGTTAAACCAAAGATCAGGCTATCTCGATTCACATCACGAACTCCCTAGACACTTTATTTTTCTAACTTTATATACTACCGGTTCTTCTTGGAAAGTTGTGTCTTTTCATGAAGGGTTGTCTTTATCCAATGAATGGTTGTATCCCTTGAATACTATTGGTTCTGATTGGAAAGTTTTGTCTTTTCATGAAGGGTAGTCTTTATCCATAGTGGTGGTTGAAGTCTGAACGGAAAAGATCAAATAACTGCTGCTGAGTGTATGTCACGATCGTGTCAGAGTGTCGCGGTCGCGATTCACACGGGTTTCTTTGCAAAATGCTGAAGTCAAAGTCTGCCTATGTGCTAGGTCGCGATCGCGATAGGCATCGCGCTCATGATCTGTCTCTTTACCTTGATTTTTTTACAAATCAAAGTGCTCTGTCGTGCTCGTGATAATGCATTACAAAGGTGACGCGGCCTAAATCTTGTGCCCTTTTTATTCCTTTAGAATTTTCTTCATTTTTGCTTCCTTTTATTACTAAATTCCACATATTTGCATACTTAGACTTTAAAACTATAAATCATAAAAAACAAGCAATAACAACGTAAAATCTAATATACAATAAGTAAAAATATCGCAAATTCCTTATAGATTATATCATATATAAGTGCCTTTTTAGCACTTATCAAGCCCCTACACTTATCTTTTTCTTGTCCTCAAGCAAAATATGAATGTCTTAATCATCTTACTTGTGATGATTCAACATACTTAGTCATTGAAACACAAAAAAAAGAGTCTCAACCTTCGACTTCTAAGGTAACTATGAGGCTTTTTCAATTTTAACAACATATATGTATATCCTTCTTTATACTTTTATTAAGTATGGGTCTTGCCAAAAGATTGTTTTACCAAGCTTGAAAGCTTTCCGGGACAAATTTTAGCACACGTGTAGCCATTGTTCTCAAAGCATCTTTAGGTAACCTAGAATTTTTTTTTTATAAACACTCATGTGTGGTTGCGTTTCGCTCTATACCATACCTCCCCTTTTATCTCGTTTGTTACCACTCATATTGCAATTTTTCTTTTCTTGTATTATATAAAAGTAAATATTTTGCTTTTATTCTTTATTTCGCTTTTTAGTGGGTTGCATTTTATGCTCCATACCACTCCCCCTTTCTACATAACACATTGGTTATTCACTTAACACTCATTTTGCAATACACTTATCTTTTATTGAACAATGCTAATCCGTATAATGGCTTTAGTTTTCTTAGTTCAATCACATCAAACTTAGTCTTATAAGGTAAAAAATCATGTATCTAATTGCATTCAAACAAAAATTGCCAATGGATATCCAAACACTTATAGGATTTATTCTTTCGTCTTGCGTTTCAAACTACTTCAACAATAAACATACTCAATTTTTCAACATTTTACCACTTGAATATACATACTTCTATAGAAATCAAATCCTCTTATTCCTTAACTTAAGGTGAGATTATCTTCATTTGCATTATCCAAAAATTGTGTTACCATAATCATACACTTCAACTCAAGATAGAAAAAGATGTCATAAGCTTTTTGACAATCACAAAATAAGATAAAATTGTAAAAATACGATATTATAATGATATATAAAAATAAAAATTTAAAATTATTCTAATTTTACCCACCCACACTTAAATTGCACATTGCCCTCAATGTGTAGGAAAATAAACTAACTTCAATCACAAACTAAAAACTAGAGAATACTAGAAACATAAAATAATATAAATTAAGGAAGAAAAAGATAGAAGTAACCAAATCAAGTCTCCGGTGATCTTCGTGGACTTGGAGTAAACTCAATGTTTTGGCATCGGAAGAACTTGAGAAGCTTCCTTTTCAATGACGCATTCTCCTTTCACATCACCTTCACTTCTTGCCGAACTTGGTGGACATTTTGCTCTACCGCTTCAACCTTGGAAAGCACTTGTTGCCAACCTTGATTTTCTGCTTCTTACTCTTCATTATCACTCTCCTGCTCTTCATCATCTTCATCAGTTTGTTCTTCTTCCCTTTGCACTTGCTTCCCCTTGTTCCTAGATCTTGCAACCGAAGGTCCGGCTCCTCCTTCATCTTCCCAAGGTAATGAGAATTTTCTTTGTTCTCTCTTTATATAAAGTGAATTTGAAAGCTCCATTGATCTCCTTTGCTAATCCAGCATTCTTCATCAATTTCACATTAAGGAATCACACTTTTTCTCCATGTTGCAATGTGTAAGGCAATTCTCCTCTTGCGACCAAAATTAGGGCTGTCATTACATGACCGCCTCCAACTTTCTTCTTGTTGGAATCAGCTACTCGAGAAATTCCTTCCCAAATATGATCTGTGCAATCCATTATTGCTTCCTTTCACGGCTTGATCTAAGACATTTTAAGTCTTTTGTTTGCACTTTATAGCTTTCCACCCTGCAGAAAATAGAATGGCACAAATACTTGTAAAAATACAAAAGCTGTTCTCTAATCAAACGGTTTGGCGAATTTTTTGCTGAGCATTTCTCTAATCCCGCTATACTTTTCCAAAAAGCATGTGGGTTATACTCAGAAAATGGATAATGCCATCCCTCACTTTCCGTAGGAAAATCAAACCAATCAGTCATCTCTTCATAGCCAACCGTGTACTCGTTACCTTAATTACGGAAGATAATAGCCATTCGGTTTTTATCCACATAGCGAAAAGTTGTTAAGAACTCCACAATCCAATCATAGTTTAGTGGGAAAAACATTGAAGCAAATTTTGAAAGCCCAAGAACATTTAAAAACCTCTTTATCTCATCATGAATTCCATTATTTATCATAAAGACCTCATCAAGGAAAAACATAACGATGATTTCAATGTTTTTGAATCTTGTGAATTGCCTCCCTTCCTTTTCATTACGAATTGGGAAGTTTGCACCATAGGTCTCACACAAACCCACCGGTTGAGGAGTTCGTAAAGAAGTTCGACCCTTCTTAGTAGCAATTCTCTTTTGCCTCGGCATATAAAATAATTTGGTTAGGGTTTCTAAAATATTGACTTGAAAGATAAAAGATGAAAAGAATTGTTAGTAATCTGATTTGTAAAGGAAGTACACTATTTGTGAGTAACAACAAAGAAAGGGTGCCCTATTTACAGTGAATTTCACCAATTGACACATTCTTTCATCAATCTAATTAATTTAATATAATAAAAATATTAATCAGTTATAGTTAATAACCAATAGGAACAGGTTTTTACTGCTCCAACGTTCATAAAACGGTCAAATTTTTAAAATTTGAGCCAATATTACTGTTGAATGTAAAAAATGAACCGTTTTAATTTTACCGAGGTCGCAATCTTGACACGCATATCGCGGTCGTGAACTATACGAGAGATATAAAAAATTTCATATGAAAAACTGAGTCGCGATCATGGCACGCATTTCGCGATCGTGATTTGGAAATAGAGAGTTTTGGAATTTTTGTGCATCTAAGTCGCGATTGTGACGCGTGCTTAATTCCTTTTTTCCTTTTTCTTTATATTGCTCAATCACGTTCGTAATTATGCATCACGATCGTAATTCGCATGGTTCATGAAATTTTAACCTTATTTTCAACGAAAACAACAAAAACTTACAAATCACACACCAAATTAGATTTATTTTTTGCAACAACAAACATAACAAAAAACATATGTATAGGAAAAGAAACCATACTTAGAAGAAGAATTACATATATATAAGCACACCACACTTATATATATATAGACATATTTAGATAAAAGTAGAATCACTCCTCGGATCACAAGGATGAACACGGAGTGAATGTGAAGTTAGCATTGTTAGCCAAGGAAAGGATTTCATTCTTCAAGGACTTATGTGCTTGACGAATTTGGAATAGTGTCCTACGTATATTGTTAACTTCATATTGCAACTCTCCAATCCGGTTCATGCAATGCATTGTACTTGTAGGTTCTGGACCATCCTCCCAATTTATCGGAGAGTTCAATTGGGTCTTTTCCTTTGTCATCAATGGCCAATGATTCATACGGGTCAACTAGACTTAGAGTAGACTTAAGGCGCTCCATATAAGGCAGGAACATGTGACGCCCTAGATTATCTGCCCTACAAAGTCCTTCTTGAATCATCACCATACCATCAAGGAAATTGATACAAGCTCTCGAATCAACACGACATGGAAGTTCTGCACTTGCACCCATTACTATTGCGGTCATGATATTTGCACCACCAATCGACCCATATCTTTTCTTCGTTGTATTGTTAATAGCATTGAAGAGAATGTCGCATGAATCAATGGAAGTACCCCAAAATGCGCATTCTAAAACAAAAAGATCAACAGGACGAACAATGGAACTATCTACCCGGCAAAATAATGAATATGCATGGAATTTGTGCAAGTACAACATTGCTTCATCTTGAATGAGTTTATTTGAAGCATGGCTCGGCACATAGCAATGCAAACTCGTCAAGGAACTCCAAATGCTGTCCTGTTTAAAACTAGAAGGCATAACAGCCAAGTTTTCTTTTCGAAAACCAAACCATTTAGACATTTGGTCGTAACCTACGGTATATTCGACTCCATTGTTGCGAAATAGAAAACCCCTCGTATTATCCAAAAACTGGAATGTGCATAACATTGCCCCAAACTTACTCCAACCGAGGTACTGCAAGTACCCGAACACCGCATCTCGGATATTATTGTTAATAAGAAACAAGATATCTAGAAACAACATCCCTCGATAATCTATTTCCTTCAAATGAGATGAGCACTTCGGATAGGGAAAGGTGCTCTATACTCGGCCCTCAAAACAACTCTCCCATTCACATTGGTCGCCATATTTTTTGTGGAAAAAAGGGTTAATTTACAGAAACTTTGAAAGGTTTGAGAATGAAAACTCAACTTTGAAAGTATGATAATCTTAGGGTATTAATACTTTGAAAGTGAAAAATTCAAAATAGAAGAATATGTATTTATAGTGAAAACATGAAAAGACATGACTTTTGAAGTAGATATTACAGTTATGAACAGTAAGAATGAAAGTTAAGCCAATTCCGTTTAAAACAAAAACAACCGAAAGTAAAAAATCTGAATATCCAGGTGTCACGATCGCGATTCACTCGAATTACAGTTTCATGCGTTTTATCAGCTTAATCATTACTCTACTATAGTATATACTTAACACTAAACTTAAACATAGATACTGTATTTATTAATACTTAACTAAAAGCACACTCAAAAATACATCACAACACACAAAACACAGATAAGAAAGGAGAAAAACAAAGTCAAGAAGAATAATTAGGGTGTAGGGTCGTTCATAAATTGCTCTTGAATGGTATCATCCCATAACAAATATGGTTTACAACGCTGCCCATTAACTTTAAACACATTATTCTTAGAACTCCTTAACTCCAGTGCTCTGTTACTCAAGACGTTTAACGGTGAAAGGTCCATACCAACGTGATTTTAACTTACCCGGAAACAAACGTAAACGAGAATTAAACAAAAACACTTTATCACCAACATTAAAATTTTTAGCTTTAATTTTCATATCATGACACCTCTAAGTTTTCTCTTTATAAATCTTCGCATTTTCATAAGCATTTGCAACAACCTATTTTTACCAGCTTGATTCGCATCAAAGTTCAAGGAACGAATAGCCCAATAAGATTTATGTTCTAACCTGGGCGTGAAGTTCGCAAAGTTTGTATCCGGGGCATAAAGTTCAAAAAGTTTGTACCTCGGGGATAAAGTTCACAAATTTTGCGCCCGACGGTAAAGTTCACATAGTTTGCCCCTGGGCGTAAAGTTTGCAAAGTTTTCCACCGGGCATAAAGTTCGTAAAGTTGGTACTCTGGGCATAAAGTTCGCAAAGTTTGCCCCCAGGCATACAGTACGAAAAATTTTCACTAGGACGTAAATTTCGCAAAGTTTGTACCCCGGGCATAAAGTTCGAAAATTTTGCACCAGGGCGTAAATTTTCCAAAGTTTGTACCCTGGGCATAATAAAGTTCGAAAATTTTTCCCCAAGGCAAGAAGTTCGAAAAATTTTCATGCGGGCATAAATTTTACAAAATTTGTATCCAGGGCATAAATTTTGTAAAGTTTATACCCCGGGATTAAAGTTCACAAATTTTACGCCCGAGGGTAAAGTTCGCAGAGTTTGCTCCCAGACATAAAGTTTGCAAATTTTTCCCCCAAGCATAAATTCATGAAGTTTGTGCCCTGGGCAAAAATGTAGCAAATTTTGCCCCCGGGCTTAAAATTCGTAAAGTTTGTACTCCGAACTTAAAGTTCCCAAATTATAGCCCTGGGCATAAAATTCGTAAAGTTTGTACCCTAGACATAAAGTTCCCAAATTTTGCCTCTGAGCACAAAGTTCGAAATTTTTTCACTCGGGCATAAATTTCGCAAGTTTTGTAACCCAAGCATAAAGTTCATAAATTTTTAGGTATGGCGTAAAGTTTGAAAAGTTTACACCCGGGATTAAAGTTCGCAAAGTTTGCACCTGGGCATAAAGTTCACAAAGTTTGTGCCCCTCCTAAATTTTGTATCCCGGAGTAAAGTTCGCAAAGTTTGTAGGCCGGGTACAAAGTTCACAAATTTTGCACCCGGGGGTAAAGTTTGCAAAGTTCGCCCCCGGGCATAATGTTTGGCAAGTTTGTACCCTGGTCATAAAGTTTGCAAATTTTGCCCCCAGGCATAAGGTTCGAAAAATTTTAACTCGGGCGTAAATTTCACAAGTTTGTACCATGGACATAAAGTTTGCAAAATTTTGCCTTAGGCTTAAAGTTCGCAAAGTTCGTAACCCGGCTATGAAGTTGACAAATTTTATGGTTAAAGTTTGCAAAGTTTTCCCCCGGGAATAAAGCTCGCAAAATTTGTACCCCGAGCATAAAGTTCCCAAATTTTACCCGAAGGCATAAACTTCGAAAAATTTTCACTGGGGTGTAAATTTCGTGAAGTTTGTACCCCGGACATAAAGGTCGCAAAGTTTGTACTCCGGGCATAAAGTTCATAAAATTTACACTCGAGCGTAAATTTCACAAAGTTTGTATCCTGGGCTTAAATTTCACAAAGTTTGTACACCTGTATATAAAGTTTACAAATTTTGCGTCCAGGGGTAATGTTCGCGAAGTTTTCCATTGGGTTTAAAGTTCGCAAAGTTTTCCCCGGGGCATAAAGTTTGCAAAGTTTCTACCCGAGGCTTAAATTTAGCAAATTTTACCACTGGGCAATTTCACAAAGTTTGTACCCCAGGATAAGGTTCAACAATTTTGCACCCAGGAATAAAATTCGTAAAATTTTCACTAGGTCGTAAGGTTCGACATTTTCCCTCAGGTCATAAAGTTCGAACAAATTTTCACTTGGGTGTAAATTTTGTAAATTTTGTACCCTCGACGTAAATTTCGCAAAGTTTGTACCCTGAATATAAAATTTACAAATTCAGTGCCCAAGGGTACAGTTCGCAAAGTTTGCCCCGAGGTGTAAAGTTCGTACAGTTTTCCCCCAGGCATAAAGTTCGCAAAGTTTGTACTCCGGGAGTAAAGTTCCCAAATTTTACCCGGGGGCATAAACTTCGAAAAATTATCATTATGGCGTAAATTTGCCAAAGTTTGTTCCCTGGGCATAAAGTTCGTAGATTTTGTCCCCGAGCATAAAGTTCGAAAAATTTTCACTCGGGCATAATTTTTGCAAAGTTTGTACCCTCGGCACAAAGTTCGCAAAGTTTGTATCCTGGGCATAAAGTTCGGAAAGTTTGTACCCAAGGGTAAAGTCCGCAAAGCTTGCCCCCGAGCATAAAGTTCGCAAAGTTTTCCCCCGGGTATAAAGTTCGCAAAGTTTGTAACCCGGACATAACTTTCGTAAATTTAGCCAGAGGGCAAAAAGTTTGCAAAGTTTATACCCCGGATATAAAGTTCCCAAATTTTGACCCGGGTGTAAATTTTGCAAATTTTGTACCCCGGACATATAGTTCGCAATGTTTGTACACCAGGTCAAAAGTTAACAAATTTTGTTCAAGGGCATAAAGTTTGCAAAGTTTTTACCCGGTAGTAAAGTTCTCAAAGTTTGTATCCCGGGCATAAATATCCAAAAAGTTGCCGCTGAGCATAAAGTTTGAAAAATTTTCACTCGGACGTAAATTTTGCAAATTTTGTAACCCAAGCATAAAGTTCACAAAGTTTGTAGCTCGGGCATAAAGTTCGCAAATTTTGCGCTCGGGCGTAAAGTTCACAAAGTTTGCACACGGAAGTAAAGCTCACAAAGTTTGCACCCGGGAGTAAAGTTCACAAAGTTTGCACCCCGGGCATAAATTTCACAAATTTTGTACCCCGGGTATAAAGTTCACAAATTTTCTGCCCGGGGGGTAATGTTCGCAAAGTTTGCTCCTGGCCGTAAGGTTCGCAAAGTATGCTTCGGGCATAAAGTTCACAAAGTTTGTACCGCGATCATAAAGTTTGCAAATTTTGCCACAAAACATAAAGTACACAAAGTTCGTACCTTGTGCATAAATTTCACAAATTATGCGCCTGGGGGGGGGGGGGGGGGGGGTAATGTTCGCAAAGTTTTCCCCCAGGTGTAAAGTTTGCAAAGTTTTTCTCTAGGCATAAAGTTCGCAAAGTTTGTACTCCTGCCATAAAGTTCCCAAATTTTACCCCAGGTATAAACTTCGAAAAATTTTCACTAGAGCGTAAATTTCGTAAAGTTTGTACCTAGAGCATAAAGTTCAAAAATTTTGCCCCCGGACATAATGTTAGAAAAATTTCACTCGAGCATAAATTTTGCGAAGTTTGTGTTCAGGGCATAAAGTGCAAATTTTACACTCGAGCGTAAGGTTTGCAAAGTTTACACGCGGGAGTAAAGTTTGAAAAGTTTGCACCTCGGGAATAAAGTTCTCAAATTTTGTACTCCGGGGGTAAAGTTCATAAACTTTGCACCCGGGGGTAAAGTTCACAAACTTTGCGCCCGGGGGTAAAGTTCGCAAAATTTGCCCCTGTGCAAAACGTTCACAAAGTTTGTACCCCAATAATAAAGTTCGCAAATTTTGCCCCCTGGCATAAAGTTCGTACCTTGGGTATAACGTTTACAAATTTTTACGCCTTGGGGTAAAGTTTGCAAAGTTTGTACCATGGACAAAAAGTTCGCAAAGTTAATACCCCGTTGGTAAAGTTCACAAAGTTCGTCCCAGGGTGTAAAGTTTGCAAAGTTTTTTCCCACGCATAAATTTTGCAAATTTTGCCATTGGGCATAAAGTTCGCAATGTTTGTACCCCAGATATCAAGTTCCAAAATTTTGCCCTGGGCATAAAGTTCGAACAATTTTCACTCGGGCGTAAATTTCGTAAAGTTTGTAACCCAGGCATAAAGTTTGCAAATTTTATCCCCAGGTATAAAGTTCGAAATATTTTCACTCGGGCATAAATTTTGGAAAGTTTGTAAAGTTCGCAAAGTTTGTACCCCGGGGGTAAAATTCGTAAAGTTTGCCCCCGAGCGTAAAGTTCGCAAAGTTTTCCTCCTGGCATAAAGTTCGAAAAGTTTGTACCCCAAACTTAAATTTTGCAAATTTTGGCTACGAGCAGAAATTGTGTTATGTTTGTACTTCGAATATAAAGCACCAAAATTTTGCCCTGGGTTCGAACAATTTTCACTCGAGTGCAAATTTCGCTAATTTCCTATCCCGAGCATAAAGTTCGCAAAGTTTGTACATCGGGCCTAAAGTTCACAATTTTTGTGTTCGGGTGTAAATTTCACAAATTTTGTGCCCGGGGGTAAATTTCACAAATTTTGCACCCGGGGCTAAGGTTTGTCAAATTTTGCCCCCTTGAATACAGTTCAAAAAATTTTCACTCGGGCGAAAATTTCACAAAGTTTGTATTCCAGGTATAAAGTTCTCAAATTTTGTCCCCCGGCATAAATTTCACAAAGTTTGTATTCCAGGTACAAAGTTCGCAAACTTTGACCATGGGCGTAAAGTTAGCAAAGTTCTCCGCTAGGCATAAACTTCACAAGGTTTGTAATCCGGGCATAAAGTTTCCAAATTCTACCCCCATGCATAAAATTCCCAAAGTTTGTATCCCGGACAAAAAGTTCATAAATTTTGCCCTCGGGCAAAAAGTTCCCAAAGCTTGTCTCCCAGATATAAAGTTCCAAAATTTTGCCTTGTGCATATAGTTTGAACAATTTTCACTCTGAGTAATTTTGCAATAAATTTCGCAAAGTTTTTACCCAGGTCATAAAGTTCACAAATTTTGTATCTGGGCGTAAAGATTGCAAAGTTTGTACCTGATGTGATATAGGCAGTGAGAAAAGCCGAAATCAACTTTACTAAATTTCCCAAGTCTATCAATCAAGGTTGAACTCACAAAAACTAAACAGAGATTGGTGATAGCAAACCAATCCTAAGGTGTTTAAGCGACAATGAAAGGGATTCAAACCTCACACCTTCGATTAAGCAATCTTAGAACCTGAATGTTGGATGATTCACAAGTACCTTACCACAATACTTGTTCATAATCAGGATAAAATTGTAAGAATGAAGAATTCGATCTCACAAACTCACAAAATTAAAAATCAACCCCGGGCTGGAATCTCAACAAAGAGAGAAAAATCTGAATTGTATTAAATTTCATGTATGATGACATTCAACTATTACATTAGTGTTTATATAGAAAACTTAAACCTAACCCTAAACTGAAAAGGAAAACAAATCCTTGTCGGACTAGGAAAGCTTAAATAAAAACAAATAAGGAAAACTTAAAACTAATCCTTATGCAATAAGGATGAAAAACGAAATTCCTTTTTGAGGGTTGTTTATGGGCTGATTTTTAAGCCCAAAACAACTCACTTATTGAAAAAAATAATAAATAAATATGGATACCTAAGCCCAATTCGAAATCCATACATATTCCCTAAGGGTGCCTTAAGTGCTAACACTTAATTGTCCTTAGCTCATACGTAGAAGTCTAATTAGGTCCAGAAGATTCCTAATGGGTTCGTACATTCCTCACAAATAAAATATTAAACTTCATTTTACACCGAATCCTCCATAAATCAGCATTTGAAAGGATGTTATTATCCTTTGCATCAACCAAACTGACTAGACAAGTTAAACCAAAGATCAGGCTATGTCGATTCACATCAGTACCCCCGACATAAATTTTGCAAATTTTACTCTGGTGTATAAAATTCGCAAAGTTTGTACCCATGGCATAAAGTTCCCAAAATTTTTTCCCCATGCATAAAGTTTGAAAAATTTTCAGTCGGGCAAAAATTTCCCAAAGTTTGTACCCAGGACACATAGTTCATAAATTTTGCCCCGGGCATAAAGTTCGCAAATTTTGTACCCCGGGTATAAAGTTCAAGAATTTTACGCCCAAGGATAAAGTACACAAAGTTTGCCCCCGGGCGTAAAATTTGCAAAGTTTTCCCTTTAGGCATAAATTTCGCAAAGTTTGTAACACGGGCATAAAGTTCCCAAATTTTACTTTGAGGCATAAACTTCGGAAAATTTCACAAGGGCGTAAATTTCGCAATGTTTGTACCCTGGGCATAAAGTTTGCAAATTTTACCCCCGTGCATAAAGTTCGCAAAGTTTGTACCCTGAGGGTAAAGTTCACGTAGTTTACCCCTGGGCGTAAAGTTCGCAAAATTTGTACCCCAGACAGATATTTTAAAAAATTTTCCTTCAAGCAGAAAGTTCGCAAAGTTTGTACCCTGGATATAAAGTTCCCAAATTTTGCCCCGGCCATAAAGTTCGAACAATTTTCACTCGAGCATAAATTTCACAAATTTTGTACCCAAGGCATAAAGTTTACAAAGTTTGTACATCAGGCCTAAAGTTCACAAATTTTGTGCTCGGTGTAAAGTTTGGAATGTTTTTACCCAGGAGTAAAGTTCTCAGAGTTTGCACCCCAATGATAAAGTTCTCAAAGTTTGTACCCCAAGCATAAAGTTCTCAAAGCTTGTACTTGGGTCATGAAGTTCGCAAACTTTGCTTCCGAGAATAAAGTTCGTAAAATTCACTCAGGCGTATATTTCACAAAGTTTGTACCCCGGGCAGAAAAAAGTTTGCAAAGTTTGCACCCCGAGCATAAATGATGCGGTCATCACACCACAAGACTATGGAGGGATGGAGCATGGAGGCAAGAGAGATCCTATGGAGCTGTCAATTGGTCCAATAACGCGGAGCCGTGCAAAGAAGATGCAACAAGTGCTTAATGGTCTAGTTATGCACTCATTTAAACATATGGAGGTTGGGGCTAATCACAATACACCAAATATTTCACATGGAGATAATTCAGTCTTGTGTTGTATTCAAGTTCACAAAAGTGATTATGGATTTGAAACTAATGTTTAGTTAGATTGGGCCTAATTGGACTTTTACATATGAGCTAAGAGCTAAGGCAGTCTTAGGGAATATGTATGGATTTCGAATTGGGCTTAAGTGAACTGTTTTGGGCTTAAAAATCAGCCCATAAACAACACTAAAAAGGGAATTTCGTTTTTTTCATCCTTATTGCATAAGGATTAGTTTTAAGTTTTGCTTATTTGTTTTGGTTTAATCTTTCCTAGTCAGATAGGGATTTGTTTTCCTTTTCAGTTTAGGATTCTACTCTGTTTTAGACCTATAAAAATGTAAGCCAACTATAAAGTAATAACTTTAAAGAGCAAAAGAAGGACATCTGACAACAGCCATACGTAAACAGAGGTTTAATCTCTACGGAAAATGTAAATAAAAAACATGCAACAAATCAGCAAAAAATAGGCCACACAATACAACACCCTCTAACAAAGCATCATCAACCATACTGATCTAATCAAACCCATAACCAACACATTGAAAATTGGAAAAAGGCAAGTTAATTATGAAAACAACACAACACAAAAAATAGACCCAGACCTAAGTGATCCGTAGGTTTGATCTCTACAGACAACAAAAATGAAAAACATGTAACAAATATGCAAGAAATGAACGACTGTAATAACAAAAGCAGAAGGAAAAAAAAGTGAATAAGGGCAATAATTAAGAGAAAGGAAAAATAAATTTAACACACCTGAAACAAATTGGCAGTGGTTCTTAATCTCCTCCACAACCCTGCTTGCTTGTCCAGATTCCGACAACAATACCACTTTCACTCTAAACAAAAAGAGAATACAAATCAGCACAAATCAGGTAGATCGAAGGCAAATCCCACGGAACATAAAGGCACACGATAGGAAATCGACGATACAAAATCAGCAGAGGTCCTTACCTGCCCAGGTTCCGGAAAGAATACAATGTTCAGACAGAACGAAAGATAACGGAAATCAGAGAAATTCAAGCAGATCGAGTCGATATCCATCGAAAGACGCCTGCAAACAAAGAAAAGTTGGTGTGCAAGCCAAAAAACGAAAAGTGACAGTCCCCAAAAAAAAAAAAAAAAACCATTATACCCGCTTTAAAAGCCACCGTCAAACACAACAGCGACGATCAGAACAGAGAGGTGATGAACATCCTTACTGCGGTCAGCAAAGCGAACCCGCTTAAGAGGCCAAGCCTTTTTTTTTTTTTTTTTTTTTTTTGTGGATCCAATAAATTCAGCATAGGTTTCTTGTTTAATTTAATTATTCTTGTATTTATCAATTATAAACTTCACCAATTACATGTTGCTGCATGGAAAGAAATTTGATTTTATTATTTTAAAGAAAGACAGACCCCAAAGCTAGAGAAGACTTTTCTATACATAAAAGAAACATCATCAAGTTTTTTAGATTGTCTGAACAATGAACGATTCACACTAAACCAACCAGAACAGGGACATTTTTTCCTTCTTGATGGTAATGTAAAATTAAGTACCAAACAAAAATCAAGGATAACAGTTACCGCTTGAAGAAGTCAAACCTAACATAGTAATACGTTGAGCACCATGTACTGGGGCAGACCCCTACAAAATCGAAGAAAAGTAAGCCATAAAAGATGGATTCAAGGTGAACAGAGTTTTAATTGAATACTGCTTTTTTTAGGAAGCTCAAGTGCCCTCTGCTTGAATATTCTCCTAAAACAGAAATAGACCTTAAAAGACTCCTTTGATTTCACTAAATGTTAAGCAAAACAAATGAAGAATGCTAAGAATATTCTCATGAATCATACCTTAAAAATTTGCTTTGGTTTAGTAAAAGTTAATGAAAACAAATGGAGAGAACGGATTTGGAATTTGAAGTAAAAGGTTGTATATACACCATGTAGTTTAAATTCTAGAAATTTCATACTAATATCATATGCAACTAATTCGGAATTTAATCCAAATGGCTATACATATATACAATATTTAAAATCTTTCATCATACTAAATTAAAATCAGTAATCATACTAAATTTTAATAATAACCAATCAAATATCAGAAATCACATACAACAAAATAAAATCTCCCAAACAAAAGAAGGTAACCTATAATGGAATGAGCATTTGAGAAAGACGGTGTAAAGATTCATAACTGAAGCTTCAACTGCAAGCAACTTCCAGTTAACCCACAAATATATGGCCGGAGGAAACAGAAGAAACAAAAAGATAGATATGAATGGTAAAATGAAGATAAACTTGAAGACATAGGAAAAAGACAGAAAATAATATATCAGAACAATTCTCACCATATGCACGGATATGGAGACTAAAAATGCAATGAACAATGGTAAATAGCATTGCCAGTCGAATCGCAAGAAAACTCCAAAAGGAAATGAGAGAGGAAGAAGCTGAAGTGGAAATCATCAACCCGTATTAAGATATCGACGGCGAGCAAAAAATGCTGTCACTTGTTGATATTGATAAAGAGAACTTTAAAGTTCAAATTCAAAATCTCATTCTTTCTTTGAAACTTTGAACTTAAACACAATATCAAATTGAATGAAGAGACTGATAAACAGTCTCAAACATGAAAAGTAAAAACCATTTGTAAAATAGAAAACAGAATTAGCAAGGATGATGGGGAGAAACAGAAAGAATGCATAAATTTTCATTGCGGTAACCCAACCTTTGAAGTAAAACTAACCACATAAGACTGAACAAGAAAGGGGGAGAGCAACGGGGAAACCAAAAGAATTAGAAAAGAAGCCGATATACAGATGGCAAAGGAAAGGAAATTAATGAAATAATCCGTAATCCATTGACATCGTAAAAAAATCAATCCCAAACATAAACAAAGGATAGGAATCCAAAGAGAATGTGAAAAGTAAAAGGCATCTACTACGGAAAAAAGCACAATCAACTAACCTGTCGAAGAAAACAAAGAGTGAAGCACCAAGGTATGACGAACAAAGTAGAAAAGGAAGAAGAGAAGTGAAATTGGGCATAGATTGGCGGAACCCTAGATCTGCGAGGACAAAGAAAAACAGAGTTGAAAAAAGGAGAGCTGGGGACATAGAACGACGCCGCTTTGGCGGGAATTTGAACATAAACAAACAACAAATAACAAAGGTCAATTCATCTAAACCTAATTGCCATGTAATAACCTTGGCCAAAAATGAATTACGTATATTGACACACACACACATACATACATACTCACTTCAAGAAAGGAGAGCTGGACATAGCACCTAGTAGAGCTGGGGACATAGAACGACGCCGTTTTGGCAGGAATTTGGACATAAACAAACAACAAATAACAAAGGTCAATTCGTATAAACCTAATAACCATGGCCAAAAATGAATTATGCACATATATTGACACAAACACACATACATACTAACTCACTTTAAGAAAATTATATATAAAACCAAAGTAAAAGATGGTACCACTGGCTTAATTAATCTTTTCAGAAGGCATTTTATCCGCCCACTTGCATCTTCAGCTCCAGTTCCACTTAAAACTATTGGCTTTCAAATCTTCACCAGTGTACTCAGTTTGTTTCCGTTTGCTATATGTACTTCCAAAATTATTAGGACAACCATGCTGCTGTTCCTCAGGTTGAGAAGGAGATTTTGAAGGGAGTTGAGGTTGAAGGCACTCCAGATGATTTATTTCAAAGCCAGACAACCAAACAGACCTCGTAAAAGGTAATAGTTGGAAATCCTAAATAAACACTAATCAGCAAACTAATGGTTAGCAACTAAACTTCTAATAGATAGCAATGGCATGCAAATTGCAAGCAATAGCCAACAATCTCTCATAAAAAGCACACCAACATTTTAACAAACAATCTAATTTACTTTAACAGACATTATCTTCACAGATTATTCAATTATCAACTAAAGAAGCCATTTTCACATCTCCAAATAATCCATGATTTCAAATCTGCTAGAGATTATGTTGGAAAACTAATAGCTCTGATTTATTAATCCAATTGAAGTTATATAGAAGAAATGGTTCTAAATTGATAAAGCTAAGGATGAAAAAGAAACAACTAACAATAAATGGGCCACAGAAACTCTAAGTGGGATGTGCTGGCAGAGTAAAACACAACTTAGAGTAAGAAACATTTGATAAATCCCAATAACATACGACACGCTAATTAAGAAGAAACCAATTGGATTGTAAGTATCCCAAATCCTCAGCAACAGGCTCGTCTTTATTGATATGACGAAATAATAAAGGACAAATTGTTCACCAGATTAACAGATAGGCAAACTCTAATCAATTAGAAGAAACCAATCGAACAATTACAAAAGCCCTAAATCCTCAGCAACTGGGTGTCTTTAATTGAATCAATCACTTTAAATCCGTTACACTTTGAAGCAGAATTATATAGAAAACTTCTATTGATAATCAGGATCCGATCGAGCGCACTGAGATAAAAATCGAAAGACCCAACCAATGAAGGTGAAAGAAAAGAAAATCACAATTTCCAATGATGATTTCTCAGCAATTAAAGGCACTATAAATTCGAAAATGCAAATAATAAAATACCTTCTGAAGAGCTTTCAGAGCATCGGCCATGGCGACATTAGTCAAATTGGCTGGGATCCTTTTCTTTTTGCACAGGGCACGGAGATTTTTCTTAGCAAGGCTGTGAAAATCCATTTCTGAAGTAAAAACAAAGAAAAAGAAACGCAAAGAGGCGTCTCGGGTACCGAAAGACTGTTTGCTTTGTTGTTGTTGATGGAGGTCTACATAAGTATCTGGCGAAAAAAAAAAAGGAAGGCGTCGGAACCCTAGAGGAAATACGACCGTTGGAGCATGAATTTGAATTTTGAATTTTGAATTTTTTGTTTTTTGTTTTTTTTACTCGGACTAATAACTAATTCTTGGCAATCGCATGAGCAACACCATTTGCACATCGGCGCTTATGCACAAACATGATCCTGCTGAAATTGTTGACCATAGAAGAGATATCGGCAAACAATAGATGCCATATAGCCCGGGTGATTGCAAAGATCCACAGCTAGCACATTATCTGACGCCAGGAGCAGATTCCTGAACCCAGCCTCCCACGCAACCTCCTGAACCGCTGTAATACTCGCCAACTCAGCATGGCAAAATTTATTTGAGAATATACAAGTAAATTCCATTTTTCTCCTATCACCCTTAGTTTTTTCAATATTTTTTAGCTTTTTCTTATTACACTGTTATACCCCCACCCTTTTATACCCCCGTAACCTCGTTTTAATTTTAACTCAAGATACAATTTTTTTTTTTTTTTTTAGTTGTTGTTTTAGAAACCAAAAACTCATTCTCTATTAAGCGATTGTAGTGATTGTCGCGATTTTGTCCTTTGGTCAACGCTCATCGCCAATTGCTTTCTCTGCTCCACCTTGCCACCTCACTTCCACTATTGTGTGATTATACATCCATTCCTTTCCTCTTTTTCTTCATTGTTTCTTTTTCTTTCTTTTAGTCAAATAGGCAAACTATTTTGGACAAATTTGATAACAAGTTCCTAAATATGCTCAAATAACGATGTCCGAATTAATTTAACATTTTAATTAACAACTATCTTTAGATATTTCTCTAAATTAGAAAATTAATCAAAACTAAATTATAGCTTACACAAATTTGGGAATCAATTAACTAAACTAGAACTAATGATCGCAAATTTTCAATTAGCGAAATCAGTATTAAAGCCTATTTAAATTAAATTTAAATCAAATAATCAAAAGGGTTCTCTCTGGAAATATGTATTTTAGAAAAAAGTAAATGTGCAAAAGCTAATAATTTAACTTATATCATAATAGATTTAAATCGTTTATATGATCTTATTCACTATAAAGTTTGTACCTCGGGAATAAAGTTTGCAAATATTTCGACTTGGTGTTGCTTTTTGTACAAATCTCTTATTTAGCTGTTGACAATAATTTTTCTAACAATAGATCCTTTTACAGAATAGTGCTCGCACTTATACGAATCGCAATGTAGTAATAAAAGATATCGATCCCACGAGAAATATATATGTACACATAGTTTATTTTTCTTTGCGTCTATAGAGTATCGAATTATAAGGTGATATGGGGGTAAATGGCAAATTAAATCAATTAAAATACAAGTTATGAGTTGAGTTGTTGTTTAATATATAGTCACATAAATATACAAGCATTTTATCTAAGATATTCGTTGCACATGCATTAATTATCAATTCAATCCTTATGATAAGAGTATGCCGGATAAATTCTATTTTAACGGGCATGTATAGAAATAGATTTTATTCAATAACTCATAGACAAATTATCGAATACCTTTGCCAAAATAACTGAAGGTCTTAATACACAATGGCCAAGCTATATTAAGATGATCTCCAATTAATTTAACAAAGTGAAGCAAAACGATTATACATCATAATTTATTCTATCTTAGTAACTAAACAAGACAAAGTAAAATGCGAACTTCTCTATATCTTATTATGAATCTATGTTAATAATGCATACTTGGCGTTTGTCATGCAATGAAGAGTAAAATATAAGAAAACTTATCAATATTGATTTCATAAACATTCAATACATATACAAGTGTGACGCTCTCATAAAGGAAAAGCATAAGAATAGACTTAAAAAAGCAATTGGGCATAAAGTACTCCCTTACGCCTCTAGGTATATTGCAACCTCGGGGGTATCTTTTCTCTATACAGTGACAACAATTGATTCAAGAACCATGGCATTAGGCTCCCCTTTACGTATACTAAATTTTGCAAACAACACTCAAACTCTCTAGACACTTTATTTTTCTAACTTTACATACTACAGGTATTTTCCATTTGGCAGATTTTTCCCTCCTTTTTACAATCTGGAATTCCTTCTTTATTTATAAGCATCGAAGCATCGTTCTCTTTGTGAAAGGTTGTGTTGATCCAATGAATGGTTGTGTCTCTTGAATACTATTGGTTCTTCTTGGAAAGTTGCATCTTTTCATGACGGGTTGTGTTGATCCAATGAATGCTTGTATCCCTTGAATATTATTGGTTCTTCTTGGAAAGTTGTGTCTTTTATGAAGGGTTGTCTTTATCCATAGTGGTGGTTGAAGTCCTGATGTGATATCGGCTGTGATAAAGCCGAAATCAACTTTAATAAATTTCCCAAGTCTATCAATCAAGGTTGAACTCACAAAAACGAAACAAAGATTGGTGATAGCAAACCAATCCTAAGGTGTTTAAACGACAATGAAAGGGATTCAAACCTGACACCTTCGATTAAGCATTCTTAGAACCTGAATGTGGACGATTCACAAGTACCTTACCAAAATACTTGTTCACGATCAAGATAATATCGCAAGAATGAAGAACTCGATCTCTCAAACTCACAATATTAAAATCAGCCCCGGGCTGAAATCTCAACAAAGAGAGAAAAATCTGAAAATTTCAGAATTCAATTGTATTAAATTTCATATGTGTCTTTCAACTATTACATTGGTGTTTAAATAGAAAAGCCTAAACCTAAACTATTTAGGAAAAGAAAACCTTATTTGACTAGGAAAAGAACAACAAAGAAAAAGGGAATGGCTGGATTTCAGCCTTAAACTTAGGAAAGTTTAACCAACACAAATAAGGAAAACCTTAAATCAATCCTTATGCAATAAGGATAAAAAAAACGAAATTCCCTTTTGAGGGTTGTTTATGGGCTGATTTTTAAGCCCAAAACAACTCACTTATTGAAAAAAATAACAATTAAATATTGATACCTAAGCCCAATTCGAAATCCATACATATTCCCTAAGGGTGCCTTAAGTGCTAACACTTAATTGTCCTTAGCTCATACGTAGAAGTCTAATTAGGCCCAGAAGATTCCTAATGGGCTTGTACATTCCTCACAAATAAACTATTAAGCTTCATTTTGCACCGAATCCTCCATAAATCAGCATTTGAAAGGATGTTATTATTCTTTCCATCAACCAAATTGATTAGACAAGTTAAACCAAAGATCACGCTATCTCGATTCACATCAAGTCCGGACGGATAAGATCGAATAACTGCTGCTGATTGTATGTCACGATCGTGACAGAGTGTCGCGGCCGCGATTCACATGGGTTTCTTTGCAAAATGCTGAAGTCAAAGTCTGCCTATGTGCTAGGTCGCGATCGCGATAGGCATTGCGCTCGTGATCTATCTTTTTACTTTGATTTCTTTATAAATCAAAGTGCTCTGTCGCGCTCGTGATAATGCATTACGATCGTGACGCGGCCTAAATCTTGTGTCCTTTTTATTCCTTTGGAATTTTCTTCATTTTTGCTTCCTTTTATAGCTAAATTCCACATATTTGTATACTTAAACTTTAAAACTGTAAATCATCAAACCCAAGCAATACCAACGTGAAATCTAATATAGAATAAGTAAAAACATCGCAAATTCCTTATAGATTATATCATATTTAAGTGCCTTTTTAGCTCTTATCAAGCCCCTACACTTATCCTTTTTCTTATCCTCAAGCAAAATATGAATCTCTTAATCATCTTACTTGTGATGATCCAACATACTTAGTCTTTGAAACACAAAATAAAGAGTCTCAACCTTCAACTTCTAAGGCAACTATGACGCTTTTTGAATTTTAACAACATATATTTATATCTTTCTTTATACTTTTATTAAGTATGGGTCTTGCCAAATGATTGTTTTACCAAGCTTAACTTAAAACTATCAACCATAAGTAGAGTTTGTATACACCTTTAACCATGTTCATGCATTAATCAACACATTTTCAGCTTACTCAACCAAAGCATATCGGTGAAAGCTTTACGAGACAAATTTTAGCACACGTTTAGCCATTGTTCTGAAAGCATCTTTAGGCAACCTTGAATTTTTATTTTTCTAAGCACTCATGTGTGGTTGTGTTTCGCTCCATACCACACCTCCTCTTTTATCTCGTTTGTTACCACTCATATTGCAATTTTTCTTTTCTCATATTGTATAAAAGTGAATATTTTTCTTTTATTTTTTTTCTCGCTTTGCAAACTTTATGCCCGGGTTAAACCATTGCAAACTTTACGACCGTGTGCAAAATTTGGGAACTTTATGCATGGGGTGCCAGCTTTACGAAATTTACGCCTGTGCTACAAACTTTTCGAAATTTACGTCCTGGTGAAAAATTTACATTCTTTATCCGTGGGGGAAAATTTTGCAAACTTTACGCCCAGTGTACAAACTTTTCGAAAATTACACCCGTGTGAAAATTTTGTGACTTTACGCCATGGGGCAAACTTTGCAAACTTTATGCCCGGGGTACAAACTTTTTGAAAGTTATGCCCGGGTAATGAATTTGAATACTTTATAGCCCTGGGAAAACTTTGTAAACTTTGCGCCCGGGTTAAAACATTGCAAACTTTACGACCATGTGCAAACTTTTCAAACTTTACGCCAGGGGTACCAACTTCGCGAAATTTATGCCCGAGTGAATATTTTTCGAACTTTATGCACTGGGGTAAAATTTACGAAATTTATGCCTGGGGTCAAACTTTTCGAAATTTGCGTCTTGGCTGAAAAACTTTGCGTAATTTACGATTGAGTGATAATTTTGCAAACTTCTTGCTCGGATGCAAAATTGGGAACTTTATGTCCTGGTAATGTGTTATCAGCTAAGAAACCGAAGGTGTTTAAACCAATCCTAAGGTGTTTAAACGATAATGAAAGGGATACAAACCTGACATCTTCGATTAAGCATTCTTGGAACCTGAATGTGGACGATTCACAAGTACCTTACCAAAATACTTGTTCACGATCAAGATAATATCGCAAGAATGAAGAACTTGATCTCTCAAACTCACAAAATTAAAATCAGCCCCGGGCTGGAATCGCAAAGAGAGAAAAAAAATCTGAAAATTTCAGAATGCAATTGTATTAAATTTCATATATGCCTTTCAACTATTACATTGGTGTTTAAATAGAAAAACCTAAACCTAAACTATTTAGGAAAAGAAAACCTTATTTGACTAGGAAAAGAACAACAAAGAAAAAGGGAATGGCTGGATTTCAGCCTTGAACTTAGAAAAGCTAAACCAACACAAATAAGGAAAACTTTAAATCAATCCTTATGCAATAAGGATTGAAAAACGTGCTTCCCTTTAGCATGTGGTTTATGGGCTGATTTGTGAGCCCAAAACAGCTCACTTATTGCTAAAACTAACATTTGACTAAAGACACCTAAACCCAAATCAAAATCCATACATATTCCCTAAGGGTGCCTTAAGTGCTAACACTTAATTGTTGTCCTTAGCTCATACATAGAATTCCAATTAGGTCCATTTTAACTAATCGTTACAATCAGACCCATAAACATCACTTTCTTGGACTTGGATACAACACAAGACTAAATCGTATCCATATGAGTTGTTCGGTTTGTTGTGATCAGCCTCAATTTCCATACGTTGAAATAAGTGCATAACTAGACTGTTAAGCACTTGTTGCATCTTCTTTGCACGGTTCCTTGTTATTGGACCAATGGGCAGCTCCAAAGGATCTCTCTTGCCTCCTCGCTCCATGCCTCCATGTCCTTTTGGTGTGATGACCACATCACCGGGACTTTGAGAAGTTTACGCCGGAGTGAAAATTTTCTGAACTTTATGCCTGGGGGTAAAATTTGAGAAATTTATGCCCGGGGTACAAACTTTGCGAACTTTATACCCGAATGAAAATTTTGGGAATTTTATGCCCGGGGTACAAACTTTTCAAAAATTAAGCCCGGGTGAAAATTTCGCCAACATTATGCCCAAGGGCAAAGTTTGCAAACTTTATGCCCTGGGTGCAAACTTTGTAAACATTACGCATGCGCGAAAAGTTATCAAACAGTATGACCTGGCGCAAACTTTAAGAACTTTATGCTCGTGGTACAAGTTTGTGAAATTGATGCCAGTGTTAAAATTTTCCGAACATTAATCTTAACGGTAAAATTTGTGAAATTTATTGCCGAGATACAAACATTTTGAAATTTACTCCCCGGTGAAGAATTTGCATAATTTGTGCCCGAGGGCAAACTTTGTGAGCTTTTTGCCCAAGGAACAAACTTTACGCCCTGGCTGAAGAAATTGTGAATTTAATGCCTGGGGGCAAACTTGGCACCCAGGAGCAAAATTTGTGAACTTTAGTATATAAATTTTACAAATTTTGCGCCAGGGGGTAATGTTCACGATGTTTTCCATGGGGTGTAATGTTCGCAAAGTTTTTCCCCGGGGCATAAAGTTTGCAAAGTTTGCACCCGAGGCTTAAATTTAGCAAATTTTATACCACCGGGCAATTTCACAAAGTTTGTACCCCGGGCATAAGGTTCGGAAATTTTGCACCCGGGAATAAAGTTCGTAAAATTTTCACTAGGTTGTAAATTCCACGAAGTTGGTATCCCAGCATAAATTTCGACATTTTCCCTCAGGTCATAAAGTTCGAACAAATTTTCACTTGGGTGTAAATTTAGTAAATTTTGTACCCTCGGCATAAATTTTGCAAAGTTTGTACCCTAAGTGTAAAGTTTACAAATTCAGTGCCAAAGGGTATCGCAAAGTTTGCCCCCAGGCATGAAGTTCACAAAATTTGTACCTAGGTCATAAAGTTGGTAAATATTGTCCCCGCGCATAAATTTTGAAAAATTTTCCCTCTGACGTAAATTTTGCAAAATTTGTACCCCAGGCATAAATTTTTCAAATTTTACCCACGGGCATAAAGTTCGCAAAGTTTGTACCCCGATATAAAGTTCACAAGTTTTAGGCCCAGGGGCAAAGTACGCAAAGTTTGCCCCCAGGTGCAAAGTTCGTACAGTTTTCCCCTAGGCATAAAGCTCGCAAAGTTTGTACTCCGGGAGTAAAGTTCCCAAATTTTACTCGGGGGCATAAACTTCGAAAAATTATCACTATGGCGTAAATTTCGCAAAATTTGTTCCCTGGGCATAAAGTTCGCAAATTTTGGTCTAAGGCATCAAGTTTGAAAAATTTTCACTCGGGCATAAATTTCGCAAAGTTTGCACCCTAGGCATAAAGTTCGAAAAGTTTTTACCGTAGGGTACAGTCCGCAAAGTTTGCCCCCGAGCGTAAAGTTCGCAAACCTTGTACCCTGGACATAAAGTTCGCAAAGTTTGTACACCAGGTCGAAAGTCAACAAATTTTGTTCCAGGGCGTAAAGTTTGCAAATTTTTTTCCCGGGAGTAAAGTTCTCAAAGTTTGTATCCCGGGCATAAAGATCCAAAAAGTTGCCGTTGAGCATAAAGTTTGAAAAATTTTCACTCGGACGTACATTTTGCAAATTTTGTACCCTGGATAGAAAGTTCGCAAATATTACCCATGGGCATAAGTTCGCAATTTTTCTACCCGGGCATGAAGTTTGCAAATCTTGCGACAGGGTTTATATTTTTGAAAGTTTGTGCCCAGGCGCATAGTTTGCAAAGTTTGTACCCGGGCGTATGGTTTGCAACGTTTGTGCCCGAGCGTAAAGTATGCAAAGCTTTCACGCTTGTGTAAACTTCGCAAAGTTTGTACCCTGGGCATAAAGTTCGCAAAAATTTCACCCGGGTGTAAATTTCGCAAAATTTGTACCTCGGGCATAAAGTTTGTATAATTTGTGTCTAAGCGTAAATTTCGCAAAGTTTGCACCATGTCGTAAGTTGTAAAGTTTTTACCTGGGCATAAAGTTTGCAAAGTTTTCCCATGGGGATAAAATACGCAAATTTTTCACCCAGACATAAGTTTCGTAATGTTTGTGATGTGATATTAGCTGTGAGAAAGCCGAAATCAACTTTAATAAATTTCCCAAGTCTATCAATTATGGTTGAACTCACAAAAACGAAACAAAGATGGGTGATAGCAAACCAATCCAAAGGTGTTTAAGCGACAATGAAAGAGATTCAAACCTGACACCTTTGATTAAGCAATCTTAGAACCTGAATGTTGGATGATTCACAAGTACCTTACCACAATACTTGTTCATAATCAAGATAAAATTGTAAGAATGAAGAACTCGATCTGACAAACTGACAGAATTAAAAATCTACCCCGGGCTGAAATCTCAACAAAGAGAAAGAAAATCTGAAAATTTCAGATTGCAATTATATTAAATTTCATCTCCCTTTTCAACTATTACATTGATGTTTAAATAGAAAACTTAAACCCAAACTATTTAGAAAACGAAAACCTTATTTGACTTGGAAAATAACAAAAAAAAGGAATGGCTGGAATTCAGCCTTAAATTTAGGAAACCTTATTTGACTAGGAAAAGAATAAAAAAAAGAAATGGCTGGAATTCAGCCTTAAATATAGGAAAGTCAAATCAACACGAAAGAAAACTTTAAATCAATCCTTATGCAATAAGGATGTAAAAAGAAACGTGCTTCCCTTTAGCATGTGGTTTATGGTCGGATTTGTGAATCCAAAACAGCTGACTTATTGTTAAAACTAAAATTTGACTAAAGACACCTAAATAAAATAAGCCCAGTGCATAATGAAAATAAGACAATCCAATTAAGCCCAAAAGATTTCCAATGGGTTATTCACATGTCATACATATGAAAGTCCAAAGCTCATCTTAATAAGTTTAATTGGACATAGTCCATTACAAGATGTTTAATTTGGGATTGTACATTCCTCACAAATAAACTATTGAGCTTCATTTTGCACCGTATCCCCAACAATCAGCATTTGAAAGGATATTATTATTCTTTGTATCAACCAAACTGATTAGACAAGTCAAACCAAATATCAGGCTATCTCGATTCACATCAGTTTGTCACTCTGGCGTAAATTTCGCAAAGTTGGTACCTCGTGCATAATGTTCTCATTGTTCGCGCCAGTTCTTAAAGTTTGCAAAGTTTTCAACCAGGCGCAAAGTTTGCAAAATTTTTCTCATGGGCATAAAGTTTGCAAAGTTTGTCGTCGGGCATAAAGTTCGCAAAGTTCACACTCGGTCATAGGGTTCGCAAATTTTTCACTCAGGCGGAAATTTCAAAAAGTTTGTACCCTGTGCAGAAAGTTCACAAATTTTGGATCAAGTTCTCAAAATCTTCATTCCGACATTAATTTGGCAAAGTTTGTACCGCGGATGTAAAGTGATATGATATCGGCTGTGAGAAAACCGAAATCAAGGTTGAAGCTCACAAAAGCGAAACAAAGATGGGTGATAGCAAACCAATCCTAAAGTGTTTAAGTGATAATGAAAGGGATTCAAACCTAACACCTTCGATTAAGCAATCTTAGAGCCTGAATGTTGGATGATTCACAAGTACCCTACCACAATACTTGTTCATAATCAAGATAAAATTGTAAGAATGAAGAACTCGATCTCACAACTCACAAAATTAAAAATCAGCCCTGGGCTGGAATCTCAACAAAGAGAGAAAAATCAGAATTGTGTTAAATTTCATCCCCCTCTTTAACTATTACATTGGTGTTTAAATAAAAAACATAAACCTAACCCTAAACTGAAAAGGAAAACAAATCCTTGTCGGACTAGGAAAGCTTAAATAAAAACAAATAAGGAAAACTTAAAACTAATCATTATGCAATAAGGATGAAAAATGAAATTCCCTTTTGAGGGTTGTTTTGGGGCTGATTTTTAAGCCCAAAACAACTCACTTATTGAAAAAACTAACAACTAAATATGGATACCTAAGCCTAACTCGAAATCCATACATATTCCCTAAGGGTGCCTTAACTGCTAACACTTAATTGTCCTTAGCTCATACGTAGCAGTCCAATTAGGCCCAGAAGATTCCCAATGGGCTCATACATTCCTCACAAATAAACTATTAAGCTTCATTTTGCACCGAATCCGCCGTAAATCAGCATTTGAAAGTATGTCGTTATTCTTTGAATCAACCAAACTGATTAGATAAGTTAAACCAAAGATCAGGCTATCGCGATTACATCATTCCAAATGATGTGATATCGGCTGTGAGAAAGCCGAAATCAACTTTAATAAATTTTCCAAGTCTATCAATCAAGGTTGAAACTCACAAAAACGAAACAAAGATGGGTGATAGCAAACCAATCCTAAGGTGTTTAAGCGACAATGAAAGGGATTCAAACCTGACACCTTCTGATGTGATATCAGCTGTAAGAAAGCCGAAATCAATTTTAATAAATTTCCCAAGTCTATCAATCAAGGTTGAAACTCAGGCTTAAAAATCAGCCCATAAACAACCCTCAAAAGGGAGTTTCGTTTTTCATCCTTATTGCATAAGGATTAGTTTTAAGTTTTCCTTATTTGTTTGTATTTAAGCTTTCCTAGTCCGACAAGAATTTGTTTTCCCTTTCAGTTTAGGGTTAGGTTTACGTTTTTTATTTAAACACCAATGTAATAGTTAAAGAGGGGAATGAAATTTAATACAATTCTGATTTTTCTCTCTTTGTTGAGATTCCAGCCCGTGGCTGATTTTTAATTTTGTGAGTTGTGAGATCGAGTTCTTCATTCTTACAATTTTATCTTGATTATGAACTAGTATTGTGGTAAGGTACTTGTGAATCATCCAACATTCAGGTTCTAAGATTGCTTAATCGAAGGTGTCAGGTTTGAATACCTTTCATTGTCGCTTAAACACCTTAGGATTGGTTTGCTATCACCCATCTTTGTTTTGTTTTTGTGAGTTGCAACCTTGATTGATAGACTTGGGAAATTTATTAAAGTTGATTTCGGCTTTCTCGCAGCCGATATCACATCAAAGGCAGCCCAAGGATGGACCATGGCGTGGAGCTGAAAAAGAATGATACTTTGCAAATTCCTATCGGGCCGATTACAAGGTCTAGAGCAAATTCGAGAAGCATTAAATCGATTGATAAAGAGTATATGGGCCAATCAAGGATCCATTCAAGATGCACCAATGCCTGGTCAAGTGGACTTGAAGGAAGAAGCTGATTTTATATCTTTAGTTCATGTCCACGAAAGTGATTGATGTGATATCGGCTGTGAGAAAGCCGAAATCAACTTTAATAAATTTCCCAAGTCTATCAATCAAGGTTGAACTCACAAAAATGAAACAAAGATTGGTGATAGCAAACCAATCCTAAGGTGTTTAGGCGACAATGAAAGGGGTTGAAACCTGACACCTTCGATTAAGCAATCTTTGAACCTGAATGTTGGATGATTCACAAGTATCTTACCACAATACTTGTTCATAATCAAGATAAAATTGTAAGAATGAAGAACTCGATCTCACAAACTCACAAAATTAAAAATCAGCCCTGGGCTGGAATCTCAACAAAGAGAGAAAAATCTGAATTGTATTAAATTTCATCCATCATGTCTTTCAACTATTACACTGATGTTTAAATAGAAAACTTAAACCTAACCCTAAACTGAAAAGGAAAACAAATCCTTGTCGGACTAGGAAAGCTTAAATAAAAACAAATAAGGAAAACTTAAAACTAATCCTTATGCAATATGGATAAAAAAACGAAATTCCCTTTTGAGGGTTGTTTATGGGCTGATTTTTATGCCCAAAACAACTCACTTATTGAAAAAAATAACAATTAAATATGGATACCTAAGCCCAATTCGAAATCCATACATATTCCCTAAGGGTGCCTTAAGTGCTAACACTTAATTGTCCTTAGCTCATATGTAGAAGTCTAATTAGGCCCAAATGGGCTTGTACATTCCTCACAAATAAACTATTAAGCTTCATTTTGCACCAAATCCTCCATAAATCAGCATTTGAAAGGATGTTATTATTCTTTGCATCAACCAAATTGATTAGACAAGTTAAACCAAAGATCACGCTATCTCGATTCACATCAGTGATTATGGATCTGAAACTAATGTTTAGTTAGATTGGGCCTAATTGGATTTCTACATATGGGCTAAGGACAATTAAGTGTTAGCACTTAAGGCACCCTTAGGGAATATGTATGGATTTCTAATTGGGCTTAAGTATTTTTATTTAATTGTTATTTTTTTTTCAACATGCGAGCTGTTTTGGGCTTAAAATTCAGCTCATAAACAACACTCAAAAGGGAATTTCGTTTTTTCATCCTTATTGCTTAAGAATTAGTTTTAAGTTTTCCTTATTATTTTGATTTAATCTTGATTTAATCTTTCCTAGTCAGATAAGGATTTGTTTTCCTTTTTAGTTTAGGATTCTACTTTGTTTTAGGCCTATAAAAAGGTGTTTGATGTTCCTTTTGTAACAGATCATATTATTATCATTAATGATTGAATATTTCCTTTGAAAATTTCTATTGAATTTCAGCTTCAATATTTTGAGAGTGTGTGATTGTGTTCTAACTCTTTAAGTATTACTTTGATCGTAATCAATTGTTGTGGCTAAGCAATTGAGAATCAACCATTCTCAGGTTCTATCATCCAAATTGAAAGGTTGAATTAACTTTTTTGTTAATTTGATTGTTCTTTTTATTTGATTGAATTGGTGAATTTATTGCCAATTGTTCTTCTATTTTTATTCTATTCTTTTATCTTTTAGTTTTGAAATTATAACCTGAATTCTAATTATAATTTCGTGCTCTTTGTGTTTGTTGGAACCTCATTCGACTATCAGAAACATTATTGAGTTCGGGTAGCGCCTTGCTTAACCGGATTCATATCAATGCCCGCGTTAAAAGTTTTCGAACTTTATGCCTGCAGGTAAAATTTGAAAAATTTTGGCTCGGGCTACAAAACCCGTGTGAAAAATTTGCACATTTTATCCCCTGGGCCAAACTATGTGAACTTTATGCCGGGGGAACAAACTTTGTAAACTTTACACTTGGGAGAAACCTTTGCAAACTTTATGCCTAGGGTGCAAACTTTCTGAAATTTATGCCCGAGTGAAAAATTTTGCGAACTTTATGCACGGCGGCGAACTTTGCGAAATTTAGAACCAGATGAGAACATTGCAAACGTTACGCTCGGGCACAAAATTTACAAACTTTACACCCAGGATACAAACTTTACGATATTTACTCCAGGTTAGAAACTTTGCAAACTTTATATCTGGGGACAAACTTTAGGAAATTTCTACCCGGGTGAAAAATTTTGCGAACTTTATGCTCAGGGGCGAACTTTGCGAAGTTTATGCTCGACGACAAACTTTGTGAACTTTAGGCCCGGTTGAGAACATTGCAAACTTTACGTCTGGGCAAAAAATTTACAAACTTTGCACCCGGGATACAAAATTTACGAAATTTACTCTTGGTTAAAAACTTTGCAAACTATTGTGCCTGGAGGCAAACTTTGCGAACTTTATTTCAAGGGTAAAAAATTTACGAAATTTACGTCCATGTGAAAACTTTGCAAAATGTATGATCAAGCGCAGACTTCGGGAACTTTATGCCAGGGGTACAAATTTAAAAATTTTATGCCCAGGTTAAAACTTTGCAAACTCTACCACCGGGCGTAAACTTTGAGAACTTTATGCTCAGGGGTAAAATTTATGAAATTTATGCCCAGGTACAAACTTTTTTCCAATTTAAGCATGTGTAAAAAATTTGCGAACTTTATGCCCAAGGTACAATTTGCAAACTTTACGCCTGTGTTAAAACTTTGCAAACTTTACGACCGAGTGCAAACTTCGCGCCTAGGGCACCAACTTTCCGAAATTTATGCCTTAGTGAAATTTTGCGAACTTCATACCCGTGGTACAAACTTTTCGAAATTCACACCCAAACGAAAAATTTTGAAACTTAATGCCCAGGTTACAAACCGTGCAAACTTTACGCCTGGGTGAAAACTTTGCAAACATTACGGCCGTGCACAAACTTTGCATAGTTATGGTTGGGGTACAAACTTTGTGAAGTTTATACGAGGGTGAAAACTTTGCAAACTCTACGCTAGGCACAAACTTTATGCTCAGGCACAAGCTTTGCAAATTTTATAACCAGGATACAATCTTTTCAAAGTTTATGCCTTGATGAAGAATTTGTGAACTTTACGCCCGTGGCCAAACTTTGTGAACTTTAAGACAGGGTGAAAACTTTGCCAACTTTACGCCTGGGTGAAGTTTATACCCAGAGTACAAACTTTGCGAAATTTACTCCCAGGAAGAAAACTTTGCGAACTTTACGCCCAGGAGCAAACTTTGTATACTTTATGGTGTGAATCGCGATAGCCTGATCTTTGGTTTAACTTGTCTAATCAGGCAGTGAGAGCCGAAATCAACTTTAACAAATTTCCCAAGTCTATCAATCAAGGTTGAAACTCACAAAAACGAAACAAAGATGGGTGATATCAAACCAATCCAAAGGTGTTTAAGCGACAATGAAAGGGATTCAAACCTGACACCTTCCATTAAGCAATCAGCTTCATTTTACATCGAATCCTCCATAAATCAACATTTGAAAAGATGATGTTAATCTTTGCATCATCCAAACTGATTAGACAAGTTAAACTAATGATCAGGCTATTTCGATTCACATCAGCCTTGGTGAGTCGCATCAGGCATAAATATCGCAAAGTTGATGCCCCAGACATAAAGTTCGTAACGTTTGCAGCCGATAGTTTACAAAGTTTTAAACCGGGTGTAAAGTTTGCAAAATTTATACCCCGGGCATAAAATTTGCAAATTTTTAACCCAGGCGTAAATTTCGAAATGTTTGTACCCCGAACATAATGTTTGCAAAGTTTGTGCCCGTGGGTAAGATTTTCAAAGTTTTTACCCCGGGCATAAAGTTCTCAAAGTTTGCCCCTGTGGATAAAGTACGCAAATTTTTCACCTGGGCCTAAATTTCGAAAAGTTTGTACCTCAGGCATAAATTTCGCAAATTATACCCCAAGGCATAAAGTTTGAAAAATTTTGACTCATGCGCAAAAGTCTTAAAGTTGGTACCCTGGGCAAAAAGTTCATAAACTTTGCCGCGTAAAGTTCAAATTTTTCATCTGGGCATATTTTTCGAAAAGTTTGTACCCCAGACATGAAGTTTCCAAATTTTGCACCCAAGCATAAATCCTCAAAATTTTCTCTCAGGCATAAATGTCACAAAGTTGTTACCCTGGACAAAAAAGTTCGCACAGTTTGTGCCTGGTCGTAATGTTTGAAAATTTTTCACCCTGCTATAAAATTCGCAAAATTAGCCCTTGTGCGTAAACTTCGCAAATTTTTCACAGATGCATAAATTTTAAAAAGTTTGTACCCTGGGCATAAAGTTTGAAAAGATTTCACCTTGACGTAAACTTCACAAAGTTTGTACCACGGGCATATAGTTCGCAAATTTTTAACCCGGCCGTAAATTTCAAAAAATTTATCCCAAGGAATGAACTTTCCATATTTTGCCCCCAGGCATAAAGTTCGTAAAATTTTCATCTGAGCGTATCGCAAAGTTTGTACCCCGGGCATAAAGTTCGCAAAGTTTGCCCCCGGGTCTAAAGTTCGCAAAGCTTCCGCCCGGGGGTAAATTTTGTAAAGTTTGTATCCTGGGTATAAAGTTCGCAAATTTTGTGTCCGGGCGTAAGGTTTGAAACGGTTTCACCCAAGCCTAAAGTTCGTAACGTTTGCCCTCCGGCGTAAAGTTTGCAAATTTCGTACCCGGGAGTAAATATCATAAAATTTGTACCCGGGGTATAAAGTTCGCAAAATTTTTGGCCCGAGCATAAAGTTTGCAAATTTTTCACCCTAGCGTAAACTTCGCAAAATTTGCCATCGGGCATTGAGTTCGCAAAATTTTCATCCGGGCGTAAATTTTGGAAACTTTGCACCCTTGCAATAAAATTTGCAAAGCTTGTGCCCATGCGTAAAGTTTGCAAAGTTTTCACCCCAGCGTAAACTTCGCAAAGTTTGTACCCTAGGCATAAAATATGAAAACTTTGTGCCCGGACATAAAGTTTGGAAAGTTTTCAACCGTATGTAAAGTTTGAAAAATTAATACGCCAGACATAAAGTTTGCAAAGTTTGCCCCCAAGCAAAAAGTTCGCAAAGTTTCCACTTAGGAATAAAATTCGCAAATTTTTCAATCATGCGTAAAGTTTGAAAAGTACGTACCCAGGTGTTAATTTGCCAAATTTTACCCCTGGACATAATGTTCAAAAAATTTTTGCTAGTGTGTAAATTTCGAAAAGTTGGTCCCTTGGGCATAAGTTCGCAAAGTTTGCGCCCAGTAGTAAATTTTTAAATTTTGCATCTAGGCGAAAAGTTTGCAAAGTTTGCCCCAAGGGCATAAAGTTTTCTCCTGAGGATAAAGGATGCAAATTTTTTACCCGGGCGTAAATTTCGAAAATTTTTTTCCATGGGCATAAATTTTTTAAATTTTACCCCGAGGCATAAATTTCGTAAATTTTGTACCCGGGTGTAAAGTTTACAAAATTTTCCGTTGGGCGTAAAGTTTGTACCTTGGGTGATGCGGTCATCACACCACAAGGACATGGAGGCATGCAGCGAGGAGGCAAGAGAGATCCTTTCGAGCTGCCCATTGGTCCAATAACAAGGAACCATGCAAAGAAGATGCAACAAGTGCTTAACGGTCTAGTTATACACTTATTTCAACATATGGAGAATGAGGCTGATCACAACAAACCGAACAACTCATATGGATACGATTCAGTGTTGTGTTGTATTCAAGTCCAAGAAAGTGATGTTTATGGGCCTGATTGTAATGATTAGTTAAATTGGACCTAATTGGAATTCTATGTATGAGCTAAGGACAATTAAGTGTTAGCACTTAAGGCACCCTTAGGGAATATGTATGGATTTGATTTAGGTTTAGGTGTCTTTAGTCAAATGTTAGTTTTAACAATAAGTGTTTTGGGCTCACAAATCAGACCATAAACCACATGCCAAAGGGAAGCACGTTTTTCAATACTTATTGCATAAGGATTCATTTAAAGTTTTCCTTATTTGTGTTGGTTTGACTTTCCTAAGTTTAAGGATGAAATCCAGCCATTCCTTTTTCTTTGTTGTTCTTTTCCTAGTCAAATAAGGTTTTCTTTTCCTAAATAGTTTAGGTTTAGGTTTTTCTATTTAAACACCAATGTAATAGTTGAAAAGGCATATATGAAATTTAATACAATTGCATTCTGAAATTTTCAGATTTTTCTCTCTGTTGAGATTCCAACCCGGGGCTGATTTTAATATTCTGAGTTTGAGAGATCGAGTTCTTCATTCTTGCGATATTATCTTGATCATGAACAAGTATTTTGGTATGGTACTTGTGAAACGCCATATTCAAGTTCTAAGACTGCTTAATCGAAGGTGCCAGGTTTGAATCCCTTTCATTGTCGTTTAAACACCTTAGGATTGGTTTGTTATCACCAATCTTTGTGTCATGCTTATGAAATTCGAATTATATATTGCTGTCCTTAGTGATTATAATTCATTCTTCTATATACTTTGCTAGAATTGAATAGATTCTATTGAACAAGTACCTAACCCTCAAATTCTGATTCATTGTTCAATTTGTTTTAAATCCTTCAAGATAGATCGGGGAAACTTGTTGATTTCGGTTTCTTAGCCGATATCACATCAATTGGTATCAGAGCTTTGGCTCTTGAGGATTTTGTTTTTCCATCCAAATCTGAAACCATCAACATGGTTTCTACGGGTCCAAAAACCCTAAAAACGGGCCAGCCCTTCTAGAGTCAAATTTGTTGATCGAGTTGCTCATACTTTTGCATCTAGATTACTAGGTTCATAGTAGTAGCGTTTGGATTATTTTTTGGACTCTGCATTCACTACCTTTGTGTGTATGCTCTAATTAAGCTGATTGCAATTCATTATCTCTACAAATCTAAATTTTTTTATTTGCATGTGAGTCAAAGTGAGTTGTCTTGATTGCATATAACAAGTTACAAAAAAAAAAAGGGGGGGGGGATTTGTGCACTTATACTTTGAACTTAATGAATTTGCACGCTAATACACACTCCTGAGTATTTTTCAGCCATTGTCTTTCTTTGAAAATTGTCCTTTATTCTTGTTCCTAGTGTGCGTTATTTTCTTTTCGTTTCAATTATTAGTCATCTTTGCATCTAGAATCCTGCCTACCTTTTTTTTTTGTCATCTTTGCTGCTTCTGTGGCATTTGAATTACCAGAATTGATCCTTGTGATCCATCAAAGATAAATACAAAAGAGTGACTGAACCGATTGGGAGGTATTTCTTCTATTTTCTTTCTTTTCTTCCTTTAGATTAGTTTTTTTTCGCTTCTTTTCTTATTTATCATGTCTGACAAATTCTGTGGAGACAACCCATTTTTGCTGATTTGATGTCCGAACGACAGCAACACCAAGAACGACCCAACCGGAACGCAAGAAATGTTGGGATAATCAATACGTAGGATGACGCATCTGAATCCGATGAAGAAGTGCGGTCCACTTCAAGGCGGCGAGTACATGACCGAAAAGATAGTAACCTCAATGCTATCAAACTAAAAATGCCAACATTCCGAGGTGCTAGTGATCCGGAGGCGTATATTGAATGGGTGCGGAAAGTAGAAGCTGTCTTTGATATTCATGAATATTCCGAGGAGAAGAAAGTTAAGCTTGTTGTTTCTGAATTGACTGATTATGCTGCTGTTTGGTGGGATCAGTTGAAGCGAACAAGGCAAAGAGATGGAGATGAACCCGTAACAACTTGGAGAGAGATGAAACGACTCATGAAGAAACAGTTTGTGCCAATGCATTATCATAAGGAGTTGTTGATTGAACTTCAGACCATGACACAAGGTAATCAGTCCGTTGAGGATTACCACAAACGTTTGGAAATGGCACTTATCCGGGCTGATGTACAAGAAAGTGAGGAGGCCACCATGGTTAAAATTTCTCATAGGGTTGAGACGGGAAATCAAGAATGTCCTAGAGCTGCAAACATGTTTTACAATGGAGGACATGCTCCACAAGGCGGTACAAATTGAACGTCAGTTACAAGAAGCCGAAAGGGGTAGATCGTCCAAGGCTGATTATCACACCAAAAGTGACCAAAAAGCACGAATTGACACAAAAGCTTTTAGGAAGATGAAGTTGGGAGAGACTGGCCCAAAGAATTAAAAAGCCGAGAGTTCAACTCGAACTCGTGATCTTGTTTGTTTTAAGTGCCAAGGAAGAGGACATTATGCACGGGATTGCCCAAATAAAAGAACCATGGTCATTAAGCATGGAGAGTTGGCATCTGAATCTGGCTCCGAATCTGATCCCGAACTTGACGATATGCCTTCCATGGATGATTGTAGTGATATTGAAGAGATAGATGGCAAGGGAGGACATGGTGTAAATCTGGTCACCCGATGCACATTGAAAATAGGGGTGAGTAGCTCAACCGAACAGAGGGAACACATTTTCCATGCTCGATGTAATGTGAAGGGGAAGACGTGTTTGATGATCATTGATGGAGGGAGTTGCTGTAATGTGGTTAGCCACATTTTGGTGAATCGGTTGGGACTGTCAACTATTCTACATCCTAATCCATATCGATTACAATGGTTGAATGATAGTAACGAACTCAAGGTTACTAGGCAGCTACTTCTAAACTTTTCAATTGGTTCTTATACTGATGAAGTGCTTTGTGATTTAGTCCTGATTTAGTCCCATGGATTGTGTACTCCATTGCCTATTCCTAATGAACCGTGGACTGATTTGTCTATGGATTTTGTAATGGCCTTACCTAGGTCTAGACGAGGTAACGATTCCATTTATGTGGTAGTAGATCGCTTTTCTAAGATGTCACATTTCATACCATGTCATAAAAACTGATGATGCTACCAATGTTGCTAACTTGTTCTTTAGGGAAATTGTATGCTTACATTGGATGCCTAGGAGCATTGTTAGTGATCAAGACCCTAAGTTTCTTAGTTACTTTTGGAAGACATTGTGGGGAAAGTTGGGAAAAAAGCTGTTGTTTTCTACTTCTTGTCATCCCTCGACCGATGGTCAAACTGAAGTAGTTAATCGAACTTTATGATGTGATATCGGCTAAGAAACCGAAATAAACAAGTTTCCCGGATCTATCTTGAAGGATTTAAAACAAATTGAACAATGAATCAGAATTTGAGGGTTAGGTACTTGTTCAATAGAATCTATTCAATTGCAGCAAAGTATATAGAAGAATGAATTATAATCACTAAGGACAGCAATATATAATTCGAATTTCACAAGCATGACACAAAGATTGGTGATAACAAACCAATCCAAAGGTGTTTAAACGACAATGAAAGGGATTCGAACCTGACACCTTCGATTAAGCATTCTTAGAACCTGAATGTGGCGATTCACAAGTACCTTACCAAAATACTTGTTCACAATCAAGATAATATCGCAAGAATGAAGAACTCAATCTCTCAAACTCACAATATTAAAATCAGCCCCGGGCTGGAATCTCAACAATGAGAGAAAATGCTGAAAATTTCAGAATGCAATTGTATTAAATTTCATATATGCCTTTTCAACTATTACATTGGTGTTGGAATAGAAAAACCTAAACCTAAACTATTTAGGAAAAGAAAACCTTATTTGACTAGGAAAAGAACAACAAAGAAAAAGGAATGGCTGGATTTCAGCCTTAAACTTAGGGAAGTCAAACCAACACAAATAAGGAAAACTTTAAATCAACCCTTATGCAATAAGGATTGAAAAACGTACTTCCCTTTAGCATATGGTTTATGGGCTGATTTGTGAGCCCAAAACTGCTCACTTATTGTTAAAACTAACATTTGACTAAGACACCTAAACCCAAATCAAAATCCATAGATATTCCCTAAGGGTGCCTTAAGTGCTAGCACTTAATTGTCCTTAGCTCATACATAGAATTCCAATTAGGTCCATTTTAACTAATCGTTACAATTAGACCCATAAATATCACTCTCTTGGACTTGAATACAACACAAGACTGAATCGTATCCATATGAGTTGTTCGGTTTGTTGTGATCAGCCTCAATCTCCATACGTTGAAATAAGTGTATAACTAGACCGTTAAGCACTTGTTGCATCTTCTTTGCACGGTTCCTTCCTTGGAGCGTAAATTTTGCAAAGTTTGTATCCCGGACATAGAGTTCCCAAATTTTACCCTCGGGCATAAAGTTCGCAAAGTTCATATCCCGAGTATAAAGTTCACAAATTTTACACCCCGGAATAAAGTTCGCACTGTTTGCCCCCATGCGTGAAGCTTGGCTAATACTCATCTAATAAGTGAACTAGTCGTCGTCTGACCAATTGGCTCGGACACTAGACCGCTCGTGCCCGCCCGTTCTGTCTCGACCTAAATGGAATGGCTCTCTTAGTTAGGCTGCGTCCCAACCCGAGTCCCCACGTCCGCTCTTTCTCCGCCCGCAACCCAAGAAGTTGGCAAAGCCAACACAACATTAGTTAGTGACGCGATCAGCCTATCTAACAAAGATCAATCTAAAGAGCAAGAGCATGGAGCTAAGGAACAAGGAGCTGATTATGGCGTGGACTTGAAGATTCCAAGTGGGCCTATTACAAGGTCTAAGGCAAAGAGGGTGCGTGAGGCTTTAAATGGACTGATTGCACGCTTATGGGATAACCAAGGCATTCAAGAGGCACCATGGCCAAGTGAGATGGCATGGAATGGTTCAACTCGTTTGATGGTTTTAATTCAAGCCCAAGAAGACCAGCCCATCAGGGTTGTGATTTGAGGCTGAATTGGTTTAAGTCATATTAAGTGAGCTTTGGACATGCATGTGCATGGCACATGTGTTAACCCATTGGGAACTTAGTATAATTTAAATTAATATTATCTTCATAAAAAGAGGCTGTTTCGTGCAAGTCAAATGGCGAGAGTGGGCTGATTTGTTGTGGGGGCCGAATCTACTCATTTGGACACATGGTAAAAGAAGAATCCTTGTCTATTTAGGTTTTCCTTGTGGGATAAGGATTACTAAGTGCTGATTTCTAGTTATTTTTCCTTTTTAGCTTAGGATTATTTTCTATTTCAGAATTATCTTATTTTAGCTTTCCTTTCTAAGTTAGTATTCCTTATTTTAGTAGGACAAAGCTTGTAAAGCCTATTTAAGGGCTATGGCCGAATTCTTTAGGGGATGTCAATTTTGCTTTTGCTAATAAAAATTCAGAACTTTGTTCTTCTTTCTTTGTTGAGTGATTTGAGTGATTGGCTTAAACTCTTAACATATTATTTTGATTGTGATCAATCGTCAAGGCTAGGCGATTAGGAATCAAACCATATATCAGGTTCTATCATACGAATCGAAAGGTTGGGTTAATCGAGTTATTAACTTGATTGTTCATTCACGTGGTTGGATGGGTATTTCTATTGCCAACTTTATTTTGCTGCAATTTCATATCAAGTTCCACTGCATCTTCCACATCTATTCGTGAACCTCAACTTGATTTCGAACGGTCGGGCAAATTTCGCATTCGGTTGCATCTCGCTTAACCGGAATCGCGTCAGTTGGTATCAGAGCAAGGTTTCGAAATTGAGGTTTGTCAATTCTGATTTTTCTTCTTTCATTATTTCTTTCATCGAGTTCCTCATCTTTTTGCATCTAGAAAAAATTAGGGTTCACTCTGTTGCTGAATTTTTTTTCTTCCTTCTCTTCAACTTACATCTTTTCTTCTCTTGTGTGATAAACCACGTGTTCACCATCTCAAATTGCTGGTTGCGTGTTGTGTTCATGTTACCATTACCAATTTCGTGTTTCTCATCTCACAATTGCTGAATTACGTGATTTTCATCTTCCCCACTACTAAATTGCGTTTTTTGCTTTCTGTTCCGCATTACTGCTACGTTTTGGCTGATTCGTCATTACTGAATTTCTGATTTGTGTGTGTGACATCTGATATAAAAGAAAAAAAAAAAAAAAAAAATCAGATCTGTGAAAATCAAGAACCAACAACCTGATTTGCTTTGTTCTTCACGAAAGAGGCACCTAAAATTCAAGAAACTTCAAGATTCACCCTAAACGAACCTGAAATTTGTTGAACTCAAAATGGCAGCCCTAGAATCACGTGTTCTACATATTTATCACACAAGCTAGCCCAATTTTTATTGAAACCCTCGTTTTGATTGAAACTCGTTTTTACCCTTCTTCTGTGTATTTCGTGCTTCATATTGTGTTTCGTTCCATCATATCAGTTTCGATTTCTTAGTATTCAACCGTCCTTTTTTTTCGTTTTGTGCCTTCTTGCTTCTGTTTGATTCTGATTCGTTTGGCCTAATACGCATTGAGCTTAATCAACATAATACAAGAGAGTATTGGAGCCAATTGTGAGTTATTTGCTTTTATTCTGATTTTCTTTCTTTTCTTGCTTTTACATCTGTGTTCTTATTTCTGTCTGTCTAACCATGTCCCTAGAAGACGAAAACAACGTCTTTGAAAATGTGGACCCAAAATTGTTGCGAAAAGCTGTTTCAGGACAATTTGAGAGGATGCAACAATATATAAACAACTTGGAAGACCGGTTGGAGCGTATGGAGCTTGAAAAGCAAAATCACGGCCGTCCCCACCATAGGAGGCGAAATCTGTCCAGGAATGATTCCGAGGCTGATTTGTCGGACGAGGACTCTAGAAGGAGTCCCGGGAGGAGATCGCAAGCTGATGGTAATCTAGGTACCATAAAGATGAAAATGCCTTCTTTCCAAGGTAAAAGCGATCCGGAGGCTTATCTGAATTGGGTAAGAAAGGTAGACGCCATATTTGATATTCACCATTATTCGGAAGAAAAAAAGATAAAATTGGTTGTTTCCGAGCTAACCGACTATGCAGCAATATGGTGGGATCAAGATAAAAAGACCCGGAGAAGAGATGGAGATCCGGCCATTCAGACTTGGGCCGAGATGAAACGCATCATGAAAAAGCGTTTCGTGCCGTCCTACTATCACCTTGAGATTCTCCACAAACTGCAAACGCTGAAGCAAGGTAGTAGAAGTGTTGAAGACTACCACAAAGAATTGGAGATGGCAATGATGCGGGCTGATATCCAAGAGAACGAAGAGGCCACTATGGCACGTTTTGTGAGTGGCTTGAATGAGGACATTGCTGATGCCGTAGACCTCCAGCACTACATGACTTTTGAGGAGTTGCTACATAAAGCCATCAAAATAGAGAAGCAGCTCCGACGCAAGAGTAAGCCGCGTTTTAACTCTTCTTCTTCCACTCCTTGGAAGTCGAGCTTTAAACGTGAGGATTCAAAGGATGTAACACCAGCCCCGAAGCCGAAATCAGATTTCAAACCGAAAGAAGTCGCGCAAGGTGGAGGTAAGGCTTCTGAATCTCAAACCCGTAATCGTGATATTAAATGCTTTAAGTGTCAAGGCCGTGGCCATGTGATGCGTGATTGTCCAAATAAACGCACAATGGTCATAAAGCATGGTGAGATCATTACGGATGATGAATATGAATCTGATAGTAGCATGCCACCCTTAGAAGATTGTGATGACGCTGAAAATCAAGGAGATCAGTTTGAAGACGAAAATGTTACCCTTGTTGTTAGACGTGTGTTAAGTGTTAAACAAAAACTTTCTGATGAACAAAGGGAAAATATTTTTCATGCTCGATGTCGTGTCCTTGATAAGGTGTGTAGCCTTATAGTAGATGGCGGTAGTTGTTGTAATGTTGCTAGCACCACCATGGTTGAAAAGTTGGGTCTGCCAACGATTCGTCACCCCAAGCCATACCGGCTTCAATGGCTGAATGATAGTAACGAAGTAAAGGTGACGAAGCAAGTGTTAGTGAATTTGTCAATTGGAGCATACCATGACCAGGTTCTTTGTGACGTCGTTCCCATGCAAGCATGCCACATTCTCTTGGGCCGCCCATGGCAATTTGACCGAGAGGCCATACATAACGGCAAGCTGAATAAGATCACCCTTGTTAAGGATGGCAAACGATACACACTTATGCCATTGACTCCCGCTCAAGTGTATCAAGATCAACTCCACCTTCAAAATTCCACAAGTAAGGAATCGGGTAAGGTTGAGAAGAGTGAAAACAAGAGCGATAAAATCAGTAAGGGTGTGTTGAGAGAAGAGGTGAGTGAAAAGGCAAGTGAGTTGAGAGAGAGAGACGTGAGGAGAGAAGAAAGTAAGGGCGTAACAAAAGCCAAAGGATTAAGTCTATACGCCAAGATGAGGGATGTAAAGCAAGCTGAATTTAATAAACTAAATATGCTTTTATTTTATTGTAAAGATTTATGCTTGTCTGTAAATAAATCTGACCACTCTCTTCCGAGTGTTGTTTCTTCTCTTTTGCAGGAGTTCGATGATGTCTTTCCCGAGGAGATGCCGAGTGGACTGCCACCAATTCGTGGGATAGAACATCAGATCGATTTCATACCCGGAGCATCAATTCCTAACCGACCAGCCTATAAAAGTAATCCAGAGGAGACGAAGGAGCTTCAAAGGCAAATCGAGGAGCTGATGTCTAAAGGGTTGGTACGTGAAAGTATGAGTCCGTGTGCTGTTCCGGTCATCCTAGTACCGAAAAAGGATGGGTCTTGGAGGATGTGCGTTGATTGTAGAGCTGTTAACAAAATTACGGTAAAGTATCGCTATCCCATTCCTAGACTTGATGATATGTTGGATGAATTAAGTGGGGCTGTACTTTTCACTAAAATTGATTTAAAAAGTGGTTACCATCAGATTAGAATGAAAATAGGTGACGAATGGAAAACCGCTTTTAAAACAAAGCATGGTTTGTATGAATGGCTGGTTATGCCTTTTGGGCTAACTAATGCGCCTAGTACCTTTATGCGTTTAATGAACCATGTTTTGAGGGATTTCATAGGTAAATTTGTTGTGGTTTATTTTGATGACATTCTTATCTATTCGAAATCGCATTCTGATCACCTTGACCATATACGAGCTGTGTTGCTTGTGCTTCGAAAAGAAAGGCTTTACGCTAACTTTTCTAAGTGCACGTTTTGTATGGAAAAGGTTGTGTTTCTTGGTTTTGTAGTTTCTGGCCGTGGAATTGAAGTGGACGAGGAGAAGGTTAAAGCCATTCAAGAGTGGCCGACGCCTAAGTCCGTTACCGAAGTGCGGAGTTTTCATGGCTTGGCGAGCTTCTACCGTCGGTTTGTCAAGAATTTCAGCTCGATTGCTGCTCCGTTGACTGAGGTAATAAAGAAAAACGTTGGGTTCAAGTGGGGTAAGGAACAAGAACTTGCATTTGATACATTAAAACGACAACTTACTAGTGCACCTGTTTTAGCATTGCCGGATTTTGACAAAACATTTGAAATTGAATGTGATGCTTGTGGTGTTGGTATAGGGGCTGTTTTAATACAAGAAGGTCGCCCAATAGCGTATTTTAGTGAAAAATTAAATGGGGCAGCCTTGAATTACCCTACTTATGATAAAGAATTGTATGCCTTAGTTAGAGCTTTAGAGACTTGGCAACACTATTTATGGCCTAAAGAGTTTGTTATACATTCTGATCATGAATCCTTGAAATTTTTGAAGAGTCAAAATAAGCTGAATCGTAGACATGCCAAGTGGATGGAGTTCATAGAAACGTTCCCTTATGTGATTAGGTATAAGAAAGGGAAAGAAAATGTTGTTGCTGATGCATTGAGTAGACGCGTGAGTTTATTGAATATGATGCATGCTAAGTTGCTTGGATTTGAGTTTATTAAAGATTTATATGCAACTGATGTTGATTTTGCGTCTATATTTGAAGCGAGTGAATCTGGTGCGTTTGGAAAGTTCTATAGGCATGATGGATTTTTATTTAAGGAAAATAAATTGTGTTTGCCTAAGTGTTCATTACGTGATTTGCTGGTTCGTGAGGCTCATGGAGGAGGTCTCATGGGACATTTTGGTGTGACTAAGACTTTAGACATGTTATGTGAGCATTTTTATTGGCCGCACATGAAACGCGACGTTGAGAACATATGTGCGAAGTGCGTGAATTGTAGACAAGCTAAGTCTAAATCTAGGCCGTATGGTTTGTATACTCCTCTACCGGTACCGAGTGAACCGTGGACTGATATTTCGATGGACTTTGTGTTAGGTTTGCCTAGGTCGAAGCGTGGCAATGACTCAATTTTTGTGGTTGTATGTAGGTTTTCTAAGATGGCACATTTTATACCATGTCATAAAACTGATGATGCTACTAACATTGCTGGTTTGTTCTTTAGGGAAATTATACGTCTACATGGAGTTCCTAAGAGCATTGTGAGTGATCGTGATACTAGATTCCTAAGTCACTTTTGGAAGACCTTATGGGGAAAGTTGGGAACTAAGCTTTTATTCTCTACATCTTGTCATCCCCAAACTGATGGTCAAACAGAGGTCGTGAATAGGACTCTAGGTCAGTTGTTAAGGGCTGTTATAAAGAGTAATTTAAAGTCATGGGAAGAGTGTGTACCATTCGTTGAATTCGCATACAATAGGGCTGTGCATTCTTCTACTTCTTTTTCACCTTTTGAAATTGTTTATGGTTTTAATCCACTGACTCCTTTAGATCTAATTCCTTTACCTTGTGATGAGAAAAAGAGTTTAGATGGAAAGCGCAAGGCTGATTTGGTGAAGAAGTTGCATGAACAAGTGAAACAGCGAATCGAGAAGGCAAATGAGCGCTACGCCGCCCAAGCCAATAAGCATCGCTCGAAAGTGGTGTTTGCGCCCGGTGATTGGGTTTGGGTTCATATGCGAAAGGAGAGGTTCCCCGCCCAAAGGCGAACCAAGTTGCATCCAAGGGGCGATGGGCCGTTTCAAGTAGTGGCGCGTGTGGGAGACAACGCATACAAACTAGACCTTCCGGGTGAGTATGGTGTACATGCTACGTTTAATGTTTCTGATTTGTCTTTGTTTGGTGTAGGCGATGACGATTCGAGGACGAATCCTTTTGAAGAGGAGGGGAATGACGCGATCAGCCTATCTAACAAAGATCAATCTAAAGAGCAAGAGCATGGAGCTAAGGAACAAGGAGCTGATTATGGCGTGGACTTGAAGATTCCAAGTGGGCCTATTACAAGGTCTAAGGCAAAGAGGGTGCGTGAGGCTTTAAATGGACTGATTGCACGCTTATGGGATAACCAAGGCATTCAAGAGGCACCATGGCCAAGTGAGATGGCATGGAATGGTTCAACTCGTTTGATGGTTTTAATTCAAGCCCAAGAAGACCAGCCCATCAGGGTTGTGATTTGAGGCTGAATTGGTTTAAGTCATATTAAGTGAGCTTTGGACATGCATGTGCATGGCACATGTGTTAACCCATTGGGAACTTAGTATAATTTAAATTAATATTATCTTCATAAAAAGAGGCTGTTTCGTGCAAGTCAAATGGCGAGAGTGGGCTGATTTGTTGTGGGGGCCGAATCTACTCATTTGGACACATGGTAAAAGAAGAATCCTTGTCTATTTAGGTTTTCCTTGTGGGATAAGGATTACTAAGTGCTGATTTCTAGTTATTTTTCCTTTTTAGCTTAGGATTATTTTCTATTTCAGAATTATCTTATTTTAGCTTTCCTTTCTAAGTTAGTATTCCTTATTTTAGTAGGACAAAGCTTGTAAAGCCTATTTAAGGGCTATGGCCGAATTCTTTAGGGGATGTCAATTTTGCTTTTGCTAATAAAAATTCAGAACTTTGTTCTTCTTTCTTTGTTGAGTGATTTGAGTGATTGGCTTAAACTCTTAACATATTATTTTGATTGTGATCAATCGTCAAGGCTAGGCGATTAGGAATCAAACCATATATCAGGTTCTATCATACGAATCGAAAGGTTGGGTTAATCGAGTTATTAACTTGATTGTTCATTCACGTGGTTGGATTGGGTATTTCTATTGCCAACTTTATTTTGCTGCAATTTCATATCAAGTTCCACTGCATCTTCCACATCTATTCGTGAACCTCAACTTGATTTCGAACGGTCGGGCAAATTTCGCATTCGGTTGCATCTCGCTTAACCGGAATCGCGTCAGTTAGGGTTGTCCCCTTCATTCTATGCTGCCCCCGGCCCGGGGCTGGCTTTTTGGGAAGTCCGTTCCCACAGCGCTTACGGCCCGGCTGGCCTGCCAGCGTTACAAAGTTTGCCCCCAGGAAAAAAGTTCGCAAAATTTTCCTCCAGATGTAAAGTTCACAAAGTTTTCTGCCGGAAAGTTCTCAATGTTTGTACCCCTAGGCATAAAGTTCCCAAATTTTACCCCTGGGCATATGGTTTGAAAAATTTTCACCAAGGTGTAAATTTGGCAATGTTTGTACCTCGGGCATAAAGTTTGCAAATTATTGCCCACGAGCCTAAATTCCAAAAAATTTTCACCCGGGCGTAAATTTGGCAAAGTTTGTACCACGGGCATAAAGTTCGAAAGTTTGTACCCGGTGGGTAAAGTTTACAAAGTTTGCCCCCGGACGTAAAGTTTGCAAAGTTCTCCTCCAGGCATAAATTTTGTAAAGTTTGTACCCCGAACATAAATTTTGCAAATTTTTTCCCTGGGCATAAAGTACGTAAAGTTTTTACCCCTGATCTAAAGTTCCAAAATTTTTCCTCGAGCATAAAGTTTGAACAATTTTTACTCGAGCGTAAATTTCGTAAAATTTTTACCCTGGGCGTAAATTTGGCAAAGTTTTTACCCTAGGTATAAAGTTCGCAAATTAAGCACCCGAGGGTAAAGTTCTCAAAGTTTGTACCCCGGACCTAAATTTCGCAAATTTTGGCCACGGGCAAAAATTGTGTTATGTTTGTACTTCGAATATAAAGCACCAAAATTTTGCCCTGGGTTCGAACAATTTTTACTCGAGTGCAAATTTCGTTAATTTTCTATCCCGAGCATAAAGTTCGCGAAGTTTGTACAACGGGCCTAAAGTTCACAAATTTTGTGTTCGGGAGTAAATTTCACAAATTTTGTGCCCGCGGGTAAATTTCCCAAATTTTGCGCCCGGGGCTAAGGTTCGCAAATTTTACCCCTTGGAATAAAGTTCAAAAAATTTTCACTCGGGCGCAAATTTCACAAAGTTTGTATCCCAGGTATAATGTTCTCAAATTTTGACCCCGGGCATAAATTTCACAAAGTTCGTACCACAGGTATGAAGTTCAAAAATTTTACGCCCCGGGATAAAGTTCGCAAAGTTTGACCATGGGCGTAAAGTTCGCAAAGTTTTCCGCTAGGCATAAACTTCACAAAGTTTGTAATCCAGGCATAAAGTTGCCAAATTCTACCCCCATGCATAAAGTTCCCAAATTTTACCCCCACAAACTTTTAAAATATTTTCACTCGAGCATAAATTTCACAAAGTTTGTATCCCGGACATAAAGTTCATAAATTTGTCCTCGGGCATAAAGTTCCCAAAGCTTGTATCCCAGATATAAAGTTCCAAAATTTTGTCCTGTGCATATAGTTTGAACAATTTTCACTCGGAGTAAATTTCGCAAATTTTGCATAAATTTCGCAAAGTTTTTACCCAGGTCATAAAGTTCACAAATTTTGTATCCGTGCGTAAAGATTGCAAAGTTTGTACCCCCGACATAAATTTTGCAAAATTTACTCCGGTGTATAAAGTTCGCAAAGTTTGTACCCAGGACATAAAGTTCCCAAAATTTTTCACCATGCATAAAGTTTGAAAAATTTTCACTCGGACGAAAATTTCCTAAAGTTCACAAATTTTGCCCCGGGCATAAAGTTCGCAAATTTTGTTCCCCGGGTATAAAGTTCAAAAATTTTACGCCCGAGGATAAAGTACACAAAGTTTGCCCCCGGGCGTAAAGTTTGCAAAGTTTTCCCTTAAGGCATAAATTTCGCAAAGTTTGCAACACGGGCATAAAGTTCCCAAATTTTACTTTGAGACATAAACTTCGAAAAATTGCACAAGGGCTTAAAAAATTTGGCAAAGTTTGTACCCTGGGCATAAAGTTTGCAAATTTTGCCCCCGGGCATAAAGTTCAAGAAATTTTCATTCGGGCATAAATTTCGCAAAGTTTGCACCCCGAGCATAAAGTTCGCAAAGTTTGTACCCTAGGGGTAAAGTTCACGAAGTTACCACTGGGCGTAAAGTTCGCAAAATTTGTACCCCAGACATAAATTTTAAAAAATTTTCCTTCAAGCAGAAAGTTCGCAAAGTTTATACCCTGGATATAAAGTTCCCAAATTTTGCCCTGAGCATAAAGTTCAAACAATTTTCACTCGAGCATAAATTTCGTAAATTTTGTACCCAAGGCATAAAGTTCACAAAGTTTGTACATCAGGCCTAAAGTTCACAAATTTTGTGCTCGGTGTAACGTTTGGAAAGTTTTTTTACCCAGGAGTAAAGTTCTCAAAGTTTGTACCCCAATGATAAAGTTCTCAAAGTTTGTACCCCAAGCATAAAGTTCTCAAAGCTTGTACTTGGGTCATGAAGTTTGCAAACTTTGCTTCCGGGAATAAAGTTCGTAAAATTCACTTAGGCGGATATTTCACAAAGTTTGTACCCCGGGCAGAAAAAAGTTCGCAAACTTTGCACCCCGGCATAAATGATGCGATCATCACACCACAAGGCTATGGAGGGATGGAGCATGGAGGCAAGAGAGATCCTATGGAGTTGTCAATTGGTCCAATAACGCGGAGCCGTGCAAAGAAGATGCAACAAGTGCTTAATGGCCTAGTTATGCACTCATTTAAACATATGGTGGTTGGGGCTAATCACAACACACCAAAACATGGAGATAATTCAGTCTTGTGTTGTATTCAAGTCCACGAAAGTGATTATGGATCTGAAACTAATGTTTAGTTATATTGGGCCTAATTGGACTTCTACATATGAGCTAAGAGCTAAGGCAGTCTTAGGGAATATGTATGGATTTCGAATTGGGCTTAAGTATATTTATTTATTTTTTATTTTTTATTTTTTCAATAAGTGAACTGTTTTGGGCTTAAAAATCAGCCCATAAACAACACTCAAAAGGGGATTTTGTTTTTTTCATCCTTATTGCATAAGGATTAGTTTTAAATTTTACTTATTTGTTTTTGGTTTAATCTTTCCTAGTTAGATAAGGATTTGTTTTCTTTTTCAGTTTAGGATTCTACTTTGTTTTAGACCTATAAAAATGTAAACCAACTATAAAGTAATAACTTTAAAGAGCAAAGAAGGACATCTGGCAACAGCCATAAGTAAACACAGGTTTAATCTCTACGGAAAACTTAAATAAAAAACATGCAACAAATCAGCAAAAAATATGCCACACAATAATACAACACCCTCTAACAAAGCATCTTCAACCATACTGATCTAATCAAACCCATAACCAAACATTGAAAATTGGAAACAGACAACTTAATTATGAAAACAACACAACACAAAAAATAGACCCAAACCTAAGTGATCTGTAGGTTTGATCTCTAAAAACAACAAAAATGAAAAGCATGTAACAAATATGCAAGAAATGAACGACTGTAATAACAAAAGTAGAAGGAAAAAAAGTGAATAAGGGCAATAATTAAGGGAAAGGAAAAATAAATTTAACACACCTGAAACAAATTGGCAGCGGTTCTTAATCTTCTCCACAACCCTGCTTGCTAGTCCAGATTCCGACAACAATACCACATTCACTCTAAACAAAAAGAGAATACAAATCAGCACAAATCAGGTAGATCGAAGGCAAATCCCACGGAACATAACGGCACATGATAGGAAATCAACGATACAAAATCAGCAGCGGTCCTTACCTGCCCAGGTTCCGGAAAGAATACCATGTTCAGACAGAACGAAAGACAACGGAAATCAGAGAAATTCAAGTAGATCGAGTCGATATCCATCGAAAGACGCCAGCAAACAAAGAAAAGTTGGTGTGCAAGCTAAAAAACGAAAAGTGACAGTCTCAAAAAAAAAAAAAACCATTATACCCGCTTTAAAATCCACCGTCAAACACAACAGCGACGATCAGAACAGAGAGGTGATGAACATACATACTGCAGTCAGCAAAGATGAACATCCTTACTGCGGTCAGCAAAGCGAACCTGCTTAAGTAGCCAAGAGAATTTTTCTTTTTTCTTTTTTCTTTTTTCTTTCTTTTTTTTTGTTTTTTGTGGATCCAATAAATTCAGTATAGGTTTCGTGTTTAATTTAACTATTCTTGTATTTATCAATTATAAACTTCACCAATTACATGTTGCTGCATGGAAAGAAATTTGATTTTATTATTTTAAAGAAAGACAGACCCCAAAGCTAAAGAAGACTTGTCTATACATAAAAGAAACATCATCAAGTTTTTTAGATTGTCTGAACAACGAACGATTCACACTAAACCAATAACAGGAACATTTTTTCCTTCTTGATGATAATGTAAAATTAAATACCAAACAAAAATCAAGGATAACTGTTACCGCTTGAAGAAGTCAAACCTAACATAGTAATACGTTGAGCACCATGTACTGGGGCAGACCCCTACAAAATCGAAGAAAAGTAAGCCATAAAAGATGGATTCAAGGTGAACAGAGTTTTAATTGAATACTGCTTTTTTTAGGAAGCTCAAGTGCCCTCTGCTTGAATATTCTCCTAAGACAGAAATAGAACTTAAACGACTGCTTCGATTTCACTAAATGTTAAGCAAAACAAATGAAGAATGCTAAGAATATTCTCATGAAGCATACCTTAAAAATTTGCTTTTGTTTAGTAAAAGTTAATGAAAACAAATGGAGAGAACGGATTTGGAATTTGAAGTAAAAGTTTGTATATACACCATGTAGTTTAAATTCTAGAAATTTCATAATAATATCATACGCAACTAATTCGGAATTTAAACCAAATGGCTATACATATATACAATATTAAAATCTTTAATCATACCAAATTAAAATCAGTAATCATACTAAATTTTAATACTAACCAATCAAATATCAGAAATCACATACAACAATATAAAATCTCCCAAACAAAAGAAGGTAACCTAAAATGGAATGAGCATTTGAGAAAGACGGCATAAAGATTCATAATTGAAGCTTCAACTGCAAGCAACTTCCAGTTAACCCATAAATATATGGCTGGAGGAAACTGAAGAAACTAAAAGATAGATATGAATGGTAAAATGAAGATAAACTTGAAGTCAAAGGAAAAAGACAGAAAATAATATATCAGAACAATTCTCACCATATGGACGGATATGGAGACTAAAAATGCAATGAACAATGGTAAATAACATTGCCAGTCGAATCGCAAGAAAACTCCAAAAGGAAATGAGAGAGGGAGAATCTGAAGTGGAAATCATCAACCCGTATTAAGATATCGACGGCGAGCAAAAAATGTTGTCACTTGTTGATATTGATAAAGAGAACTTTAAAGTTCAAATTCAAAATCTCATTCTTTCTTTGAAACTTTGAACTTAAACACAATATCAAATTGAATGAAGAGACTGATAAACAGTCTCAAACATGAAAAGTAAAAACCATTTGTAAAATAGAAAACAGAATTAGCAAGGATAATGGGGAGAAACAGAAAGAATGCATAAATTTTCATTGCGGTAACCCAACCTTTGAAGTAAAACTAACCACATAAGACTGAACAAGAAAGGGGGAGAGCAACTGGGAAACCAAAAGAATTAGAAAAGAAGCCGATATAAAGATGGCAAAGGAAAGGAAATTAATGAAATAATCCGTAATCCATTGACATCGTAAAAAAATCAATCCCAAACACAAACAAAGGATAGGCATCCAACGAGAATGTGAAAAGTAAAAGGCATCTACTGCGGAAAAAACCACAATCAACTAACCTGTCGAAGAAAACAAAGAGTGAAGGCACCAAGGTATGACTAACAAAGTAGAAAAGGAAGAAGAGAAGTGAAATTGGGCATAGATTGGCGGAACCCTAGATCTGCGAGGACAAAGAAAAACAGAGTTGAAAAAAGGAAAGCTGGATATAGCACGTAGTAGAGCTGGGGACATAGAGCGACGCCGCTTTGGCGGGAATTTGAACATAAACAAACAACAAATAACAAAGGTCAATTCGTCTAAACCTAATTTCCATGTAATAACCTTGGCCAAAAATGAATTACATATATTCACACACACACACACACACATACTCACTTCAAGAAAGGAGAGCTGGACATAGCACTAGTAGAGCTGGGGACATAGAACGACGCTGTTTTGGCAGGAATTTGGACATAAACAAACAACAAATAACAAAGTTCAATTCGTATAAACCTAATATCCATGTAATAACCATGGCCAAAAATGAATTATGCACATATATTGACACACACACACATACATACTAACTCACTTTAAGAAAATTATATATAAAACCAAAGTAAAAGATGGTACCACTGGCTTAATTAATCTTTTCAGAAGGCATTTTATCCGCCCACTTGCATCTTCAGCTCCAGTTCCACTTAAAACTATATTGGCTTTCAAATCTTCACCAGTGTACTCAGTTTGTTTCCGTTTGCTTATTTACTTCCAAAATTATTAGGACAACCATGCCGCTGTTCCTCAGGTTCAGAAAAAGATTTTGAAGGGAGTTGAGGTTGAAGGCACTCCAGATGATTTATTTCAAACCAGACAACCAAACAGACCTCGTAAAAGGTAATAGTTGGAAATCCTAAGTAAACACTAATCACCAAACTAATGGTTAGCAACTAAACTTCCAATAGATAGCAATGGCATGCATATTGCAAGCAATAGCCAACAATCTCTCATAAAAAGCACACCAACATTTTAACAAAAAATCTAATTTACTTTAACAGACATTATCTTCACAGATTATTCAATTATCAAATAAAGAAGCCATTTTCACATCTCCAAATAATCCATGATTTCAAATCTGCTAGAGATTATGTTGGACAACGAATAGCTCTGATTTATTAATCCAATTGAAGTTATATAGAAGAAATGGTTCTAAATTGATGAAGCTAACGATGAAAAAGAAACAGCTAACAATAAATAGGCCACAGAAACTCTCAGTGGGATGTGCTGGCAGAGTAAAACACAACTATACTTGAAATACTGAAACATTAATAATCTATAAGCTAAGCAAGACCGCTACGACTATAATGTAAGTTGGAAAATGATCGTAGATCATAATACAAACATTTAATAACTTCAGCAGAAACAAGCGGTAATGTTATTAAGACCACATAGAACATTATTGGAAATGGATTCACTCAGCAACCAAAACAAAATTGTACTCGCATAAGGAATTTCTAATTAGCATTCAGTATATAATGACTTTAACGGAAACCTAATTAGAGTAAGAAACATTTGATAAATCCCAATAACATAAGACACGCTAATTAAGAAGAAACCAATTGAATTATAAGTATCCCAAATCCTCAGCAACAGGCTCGTCTTTATTGATATGACGAAATAGTAAAGGACAACTTGTTCACCAGATTAACAGATAGGCAAACTCTAATCAATCAGAAGAAACCAATCGAACAATTACAAAAGCCCTAAATCTTCAGCAACTGGGTGTCTTTAATTGAATCAGTCACTTTAAATCCGTTACACTTTGAAGCAGAATTATATAGAAAACTTCTATTGATAATCAGGATCAGATCGAGCGCACTGAGATAAAAATCGAAAGACCCAACCAATGAAGAGGAAAGAAAGGAAAATCACCACTTCCAACGAAGATTTCTTAGCAATTAAAGGCATTATAAATTCGAAAATGCAAATAATAAAATAACTTCTGAAGAGCTTTCAGAGCATCGGCCATGGCGACATTGGTCAAATTGGCTGGGATCTTTTTCTTTTTGCACAGGGCACGGAGATTTTTCCTAGCAAGGCTGTGAAAATCCATTTCTGAAGTAAAAACAAAGAAAAAGAAACGCAAAGAGGCGTCTCGGGTACCGAAATACTGTTTGCTTTGTTGTTGTTGATGGAGGTGTATATATGTATCTAACAAAAAAAAAAAAAAAAAAGGAAGGCGTGGGAACCCAAGAGGAAATACGACCGTTGGAGCATGAATTTTGAATTTTTTTTTTTTTCTTTACTCGGACTAGTAACTAATTCTTGGCAATCGCATGAGCAACACCATTTGCACATCGGCGCTTATGCACAAACATGATCCTGCTGAAATTGTTGACCATAGAAGAGATATCGGCAAACAATAGATGCCATATAGCCCGAGTGATTGCAAAGATCCACAGCTAGCACATTATCCGACGCCAGGAGCAGATTCCTGAACCCAGCCTCCCACGCAACCTCATGAACCGCTGTAATACTCGCCAACTCAGCCCCATGGCAAAATTTATTTGAGAATATACAAGTAAATTCCATTTTTCTCCTATCACCCCTTAGTTTTTTCAATATTTTTTAGGTTTTTCTTATTACACTGTTATACCCCCACTCTTTTATACCCCCGTAACCTCGTTTTAATTTTAACTCAAGATACTCTTTTTTTTTTTTTTTTTTTTTTGTTTTAGTTGTTGTTTTAGAAACCAATAACTCATTCTCTATTAAGCGATTGTCGCGATTTTGTCCTTTGGTCAACGCTCATCGCCAATTGCCTTCTCTGCTCCCCCTCGCCACCTCACTTCCACTATTGTGTGATTACACATCCAATCCTTTCCTCTTTTTCTTCATTGTTTCTTTTTCTTTCTTCTAGTCAAATAGACAAACTATTTTGGACAAAATTTGAAAACAAGTTCCTAAATATGCTCAAATAACGATGTCCGAATTAATTTAACATATTAATTAAAAACTATCTTTAGATATTTCTCTAAATTAGAAAATTAATCAAAACTAAATTATAGCTTATACAAATTTGGGAATCAATTAACTAAACTAGAACTAATGATAGCAAATTTTCAATTAGCGAAATCAGTATTAAAGCCTATTTAAATTAAATTTAAATCAACTAATCAAAAGGGTTCTATCTGGAAACATGTATTTTAGAAAAAAGTAAATGTACAAAAGCTAATAATTTAACTTATATCATAATAGATTTAAATCGTTTACATGATCTTATTCATTATAAAGTTTATACCTAGGGTATAAAGTTTGCAAATATTTCGACCTGGTGTTGCTTTTTGTACAAATCTCTTATTTAGCTTTTGACAATAATTTTTCTAACAATAGATCCATTTACAGATTAGTGCTCGCAAGTATACGAATCGCAATGTATTAATAAAAGATATCGATCCCACGAGGATATGTATGTACACTTTAGTTTGTTTTTCTTTGCATCTATAGAGTATCGAACTATAAGGTGATATGGGGAATGGGGTAAATAACAAGTTAAATCAATTAAAGTACTAGTTATGAGTTGAGTTGTTGTTTAATATCTAGTCACATAAATATACAAGCATTTTATTTAAGATATTCATTGCACATGCATTAATTATCTATTCAATCCTTATGATAAGAGTATGTCGGATAAATTCTATTTTAATGGGCATGTCTAGAAATAGATTTTATTCAATAACTCATAGACAAATTATCGAATATCTTTGCCAAAATAACTGAAGGTCTTAATACACAATGGCCAAGCTATATTAAGATGATCTCCAATTAATTTAACAAAGTGAAGCAAAACAATCATACATCATAATTTATTCTATCTTAGTCATAGTTGTGAAAACCGGACCGAACCGGCCGGTCGGATCGGGTTCGACAGGAACCGGAGGTTAGACTGGTCTGTTTCTATCCGGTTTCACTTTGGTCAACAACCAGTCAACGGCCGGTCGAACCGGAAAACCGTGAACCGGACCGGTTTTTCGGTTCAACCAGATATTTTTTTAAAAAAATTATTTAAATATAAAATTTAAGTTATTATTTTGAGGTGTTTTTAATTAAAATAAAATATAGTTTGTATTTTTAAATTATTTTAAATTAAATTGACATTAAATTGTAACTATAAAAACTATATTTCATAAATTGAGTTTTTTTAATTAGTATATTGTGTTTGAAATGCTTAAACTTAAAGAATTATAATAAAAATATTCAAATTTTCATAAATTATAAATGTAAAAATAAAAATATTTTAATATTTTAATATATTTATTAAATCCGGTTCGATTCCGGTTTAATCCAAAATCCATGAATCCATCCCTTCACCGGTTCGATGACTGGTCCGGGTCTGAAAACCATGATCTTAGTAACTAAACAAGACAAAGTAAAATGCGAACTTCTCTATATCTTATTATGAATCGATGTTAATAATGTATACATGGCGTTTGTCATGCAATGAAGAGTAAAGCAATTGGGCATAAAACACTCCCTTACGCCTATAGGTATATTGCAACCTCGGGGGTATCTTTTGTCTATACAGTGACAATAATTGATTCAAGGACCATGGCATTAGGCTCCCTTTTACGTATACTAAATTTTGCAAACAACACTCAAACTCTCTAGACACTTTATTTTTCTAACTTTATATACTACAGGTATCTTCCATTTGGCCTATTTTCCCCTCCTTTTTACAATATGGAATTCCTTCTTTATTTATAAGCATCGAAGCATTGTGTCTCTTTGTGAAAGGTTGTGTTGATCCAATGAATGGTTCTGTCTCTTGAATCTATTGGTTCTTCTTGGAAAGTTGTGTCTTTTCATGAAGGGTTGTGTTTATCCAATGAATGCTTGTATCCCTTGAATATTATTGGTTCTTCTTGGAAAGTTGTGTCTTTTATGAAGGGTTGCCTTTATCCATAGTGGTGGTTGAAGTCCGAACGGATAAGATCGAATAACTTTGCACCCGGTTTGCAAACTTTTGTGCCTGGAGGCAAACTTTGTGAACTTTATTTCAACGGTAAAAAATTTGCGAAATTTATGCCCATGTGAAAACTTTGCGAAATGTACGATCGGGCGCAGACTTCGGGAACTTTATGCCAGGGATACAAATTTTAAAATTTTATGCCCAGGTTAAAACTTTGCGAACTCTACCACCGGGCGTAAACTTTGAGAACTTTATGCTCAAGGGTAAAATTTATGAAATTTATGCCCAGGTACAAACTTTTTCCCAATTTAAGCATGTGTAAAAAATTTGCGAACTTTATGCCCAAGGTACAATTTGCAAACTTTACGCCCGTGTTAAAACTTTGCAAACTTTTCGACCGAGTGCAAACTTCGCGCCTGGGGCACCAACTTTCTGAAATTTATGCCCTAGTGAAATTTTTGTGAACTTTATGCAATAAGGATAAAAAAAACAAAATTTCCTTTTGAGTGTTGTTTATGGGCTGATTTTTTAGCCCAAAACAGCTCACTTATTAAAAAAAAAATAACAATTAAATAAAGATACCTAAGCCAATTTGAAATCCCATATTCCCTAAGGGTGCCTTAAGTGCTAACACTTAATTGTCCTCAGCTCATACGTAGAAGTCCAATTAGGCCCAATCTAACTAAACATTAGTTCAACTCCATAATTACTTCCGTGGACTTGAAGTAAAGATATAATATCAGCTTCTCCCTTCAATCCCACTTGACCAGGCATTGGTGCTTCTTGAATTGATCCTTGATTAGCCCATATACTCTTTATCAATCCATTTAATGCTTCTCGGACCTTCTTTGTTCTAGACCTTATAATCTGCCCGATAGGAACTTGCAAAGGATCATTATTATTCAGCTCCACGCCATGTTCCATCCTTGGTCTGCCTTGTTGAGTTGCATCAGTGGCCAAGCATTAAATGATCCTTCTCCCCAAGAAGCACCAATGCCTGGTCAAGTAGGCTTCAAGGGAGAAGCTGATTTTATATCTTTAGTTCAAGTCCACAAAAGTGATTGTGGATCTGAAACTAATGTTTAGTTAGATTGGGCCTAATTGGACTTCTACTTATGAGCTAAGGACAATTAAGTGTTAGCACTTAAGGCACCATTAGGGAATATGTATGGATTTCGAATTGTGCTTAGGTATTTTTATTTAATTGTTATTTTTTTTCAATAAGTGAGCTGTTTTGGGCTTAAAAATTAGCCCATAAACAACACTCAAAAGGGAATTTCGTTTTTTCATCCTTGTTGCATAAGGATTAGTTTTAAGTTTTCCTTATTTATTTTGATTTAATCTTTCCTAGTCAGGTAAGGATTTATTTTTCTTTTCAGTTTAGGATTCTACTTTTGTTTTAGGCCTATAAAAGGGCGTTGGATGTTCCTTTTGTAATATATCAGATTATTATCAATAAAGATTGAATATTTCCTTTGAAAATTTCTGTTGAATTTTCAGCTTCAATATTTTGAGAGTGTGTGATTGTGTTCTAACTCTTAAAGTATTACTTTGATCATGATCAATTATTGTGGCTACGCAATTGCGAATCAACCACTCTCAGGTACTGTCATCCAAATTGAAAGGTTGAATTAACTTTTATGTTCATTTGATTGTTCTTTTTATTTGATTGAATTGGTGAATTTATTGCCAATTGTTCTTCTATTTTTATTCTATTCTTTAATCTTTTAGTTTTGAAATTATAATCTGAATTCTAACTATAATTTCATGTTCTTTGTGTTCATTTGAACCTCATTCGACGATCGGGAACATTATTGTTCATTTGCAAATTTTCTGCCCTGGTGTAAAGTTTGCAAAGTTTTCACCCTGCCATAAAGTTCGCCAAGTTTTCCCACGTGCGGAAAGTTTATACCCCGGGCATAAACATTGCAAAGCTTGTGTCCGGGTGTAAAGTGTGCAAAGTTTGTAAAGTTTTTACCCTTGATTAGACTTTGTAGACTTTGTACCCGAGCATAAAGTTTGCAAATTTTGCAGCCGGGTATAAATTTCACAAAGTTTGTACCGAGGCATAAAGTATACAAATTTTGTGCCCGGGTGTAAATATTGAAAAGTTTGCACCATGTCGTAAATTTCAAGGTTTGTAACCTCGGCAGAAGGTTTTAAAAGTTTTCCCTCAGGGATAAAGTACGCAAATTTTTCACCCCGGCGTAAATTTCGAAATTTTTGCACCACGGGCAAAGATTTCTTAAATTTTACCCCCGGGCATAAAGTTCGCACAGTTTGCACCCAGTCATAAAGTTTGCACAGTTTTCACCCGGGCACAAAGTTTGCAAAATTTTTCCCACGGACATAAAGTTCGCAAAGTTTTTCCTCGGGCATAAAGTTCGCACAGTTTGCATCCGGTCATAAAGTTCGCAAATTTTTCACTCGGGCGTAAATTTCAAAAACTTTGTACCCCGGACATGAAGTTCGCGAAGTTTCTAACTGGGAGTAAATTTCTTAAAGTTTTTACCCTGCGTATGAATTTTGGAAATTTTGTACCCGGGCTTAAAGTTAGCAAAGTTTTCACCCTGCCATATAGTTCGCAAAGTTTACCCCTGGATGCAATATTTGCGAACTTTATGCTCGGAGTACAAACTTTGACAAATTTACGCCTGAGTGAAAATTTTTCGTACTTCATGTCAAGGGGTAAAATTTGCGAAATTTATGTCTGGGGTAAAAACTTTTTGAAAATTTCGCCCAGGTGAATAATTTGTATACTTTATGCCCAGAGTACAAACTTTCTGAAATTTATGCCCGACTGAAAATTTTGTGATCTTTATGCACTGGAGTGCAAATTTTGAGAAATGTACAACCGGGTGAAAAATTTTGCAAACTTTAAGCAAGGGTGAAAACTTAGCAAACTTTACGCTCGACTTAAAATTTTGCGAACTTTGTGCCCAGATGCAAAATTTTGCGAGCTTTATGTCCGAAATATAAAGTTTATGAAATTTATGCCCAAGTGAAAATTTTTTAGAACTTTACGCTCGGGTGCAAAATTTGCGAACTTTCGGCCTGCGGTACAAACTTTTCGAAAATTACGTCCAGGTCAAAAAATGTGCGAACTTTATTCCCGGGGGCAAACTTTTCGAACTTTATACCCGGGGAACAAACTTTGGTTAAAATTTGCGAACATTGTGCCCGGGTGCAAAATTGCGAACTTTATGCCTGAGGTAGTACAAACATTTTGAAAATTACGTGCAATTGAAAAATTTGCAAACTTTTAGCTCAAGTGCATACTTTGGGAACTTAATGCCTGATAGAAACATTGAAACCTTTACGCCCAGGGGAAAACTTTTAAAACTATACGAACAGGTGCAAACTTTCGGAACTTTATGCACGGGGTACCAACTTTGAGAAATTTACGCTCATGATACAAACTTTACAAAATTTACGGCTAGGTGAAAAATTTGCGTACTTTACGGCGAAAACTTTTAGAAAATTACGCCCGCGTGAAAAATTATTTTACTTTGTCCTTGGGGAAAAACTTTGCAAACTTTATGCCCAGGGTACAAACTTTGTCAACTTTGCACCTGGGGGAAAACTTTGCAAACCTTACGCCTGGGCACAAACTTTTGCAAACATCATGCCCAGGGTACAAACTTTTCGAAATTAGCCAGGGTGAAAATTTGCAAACATTATGCTAGGGCAAACTATATGCTAGGGGTACAAATTTTTCAAATTGTATGCCTAGGAGAAAACTTCGCAAACTTTACAACCGGGGAAAATTTTGGGATATTTCTGCCCGGGATAAAAACATTTTGAAATTTACGCCATGGCTGAAAAATTTGCGAACTTTATGCCTGGGTGAAAGAATTGCGAACTTTATGCCCGAGCGCAAACTTTCGCGAACTTAATGCCCAGGGTAGACACTTTGCAAAAGTTTACGCCCGTGAAAAGTTTCCAAACAGTCTGAACAAGCGCGAACTTTGGGAACTCTATGTTTGGGGTATCAACTTTGCAAAATTTAGGCTCATAGTACAAACTTTTCAAAATTGACGCCCGGGGTGAAAAATTTGCATACTTTAAGCTTGGAGGCAAACTTGATGCGACTCACCAAAGCAGCCCAAGGATGGAACATGGCGTGGAGCTGAAGAAGAATGATCCTTTGAAAATTCCTATTGGGCCGATTACTAGGTCTTGAGCAAAGAAGGTCCGAGAAGCATTAAATGGATTGATAAAGAGTATAGGGACCAATCAAGGATCCATTCAAGAAGTCCAATTAGGCCCAATCAGACTAAACACATTAGTTTTAGATCCATAATCACTTTCATGGACTTGAATAGAACACAAGACTGCGTTATCTTCATGAAATATTTGGTGTGTTGTGATTAGCCCTAACCTCCATACGTTTGAATAAGTGCATAACTAGGCCATTAAGCACTTGTTGAATCTTCTTTATACGGCTCCGCGTTATTGGACTAATTGGCTGTTCCATAGGATCTCTCTTGTCTCCATGCTCCACTCCTCCGTAGCCCTGTGGTGTGGTGACTGCATCGTTATGCCCAAGGTAAGAATTTGCGAACTTCATGCCTATGGTGAAAACTTTGCAAACTTTACGGTCAGGGCACAAACCTTTCATAATTTATGCTAGGGTGTTACATTTGTGAACTTTATGCCTAGTGTGAGCGGACGACCTTTTTCAGAGGCGCGCGGTGAAGCGGAAACCGGGGATTTTCTGTTTGGGTGTCGGTGTTTTGGTTTTGAAGACGGGTTTTAATCTTTCTTAGAAAAACCTTTCATTTTATTGAAAAAGTCTTTTGTAGAAAACTTAGTTGTAAGTGTGAACTTTGGAAAGATAGGTTTTTAGAAAATCCCACTTTGAACTTAAAGATCTCGAAACCTAAATTTCGAAATCAGATATAAATATAAAAATAAAATAAAGTGCGGAAAAATAAAAGTGCGGAAAAGTAAATCAGAGGCCAAATTATACAACCCGAGAAAAAGAAAACTCTCATCCTCACCTTTTACAATCGCCTATTATACACGATGATCTAAAAAATTACAATCGCCTAGATACACGATTTAATCTATAAAATACATTCAAAAATAAAAATAAAACAAATATAAAAGCTACATCCAAATATGATTAGCACAGATAAATAAATCACAACAAGGACTCATATAGGACAGAATAGGGGTATTTTAGGAAACGGGATCATGCAAAGGGGGTGACCAAGTCGCCTTGATCAGTCGGCCCGGTTAGACCTGGAAAACGGTTTTTCAAACACCCTGTAGGTTTTATGGATGAAAAATCAGTTTTAAAAGCAGTTTGGCTCATTTACATGTACTGTTCCAACTTTAATGGGTCGGATATCCCGGGACCCGGGGGTCCCGTTCGTGTGTGGGCCTAAATCGAACATCCATCTAGGGTCCAAAAATATGCAAACACACCAAAATTCATTTTTGGATGACAAAAGGATGCAAAGTTACAAGTGTGGGGCCCAAAAGGGCAAAACTGTAATTCTGTCCATATTACAGCCGCGCCCCTGTAGGCTACAGCCGAGGTCGGGAAAAAACCCGTGCTCACAGGCTGCCCCCCGCGCGACCAAAGTCGACTTGAACGGGTGCTTGTGCCCGATTCGAGTTTGGTCTCGCGATAGGGAGCACGGTGAGAAGGAAAAGAGAACGTACCTGAGGGGTTCTCCTCATGTTGACTTGCTTTGATGTCTATAGGGACATGTCTCGGTTGCTTTTGAGACAGTGGTCTTGCCTAAATTGGTTTGAATTTTCAGAGTCTTGCTTCGATTCTGATAACGAAGTATAAGACTTTGCCCGAATTGTTCCGACATTATCTAGGGTCATGCTTAGACTTCATTGCAAAGCAGAGGACTTTTCCCAGATGTTGTTTGATTCGCCAAGGACATGCTTCAACTCCATCGTGAAACAGAGGACTTGCTCGGATCGTGTTTGACTTGCCAGGGACATGCTTCGACTCCATTGTGAAGCAGAGGACTTGCCCAGATCGGATCCTCCTTGCCATTCGGTGCCTTACGAAAGGGAAGGGTATTTTGGTAATTTTACAACTTGGGAAGTTGGCATTCCTTGAAGTAAGGAGACTTTGGTCGTTTGGTCTTTTGTGGTGCCTATGTCACAAAAGAAATGGGTTTTTAGTGATCTGGTGTTCCCTTTTTTGTGGGAAGGGGTATTTCGGTCATTTGGCAGCTTGGTGGCCGACAAAAGGAATTTCGGTCATTTCACCCTTAATGGAGCCTGTGTCATTAAGGGGAGAAATATTTTGGTGACTTGGTCTCCTATATATAGCTCATGTCGCTAAAGGGAAGATGTTTTAGCCATCCGGTGGTGTGGTTATTAACCGAAGGGCATTTTGGTCATTTCACTTCTTGTGAAGCATGTGTCACTGAAGGAAAGGATAATTATGTCGTCAAGGGGCTCATGTAGCCGGGAAGATGGTTCTTTGGCGGTTTGAGAATCTTGGTCAACGTTGAAGTTTTGAAGTCGTTTTGGGCGCGTATTCGTTCCTTGATCGATAATTTTGGAAACAAAAATTTTTGCCCCTTCGATCAAGAACGAATATGAGCCTAAAATCTTGTTCCTTGACGCCTGTAAAACAAGAAAATTACCTTTCTCGGGGTCAAATGGACATAAAACAAGTTTCGGAAAAGAAAAACGACACAAATTTTGAAGGGAAGAAAGCTACAGCCGGGCGGCCGTGCTATAGCCGCGCGGCTGTAGTGGTAGGTAGGGGAGAGTGCATAAAAGCTACACAATATGGCAGCCCCCATTCACCACATTCTTGGATGAAAAATTCTCCCCTTTGGTGATTTTCTCGCTCCCAAGCCGAAACCATGAGGCGAAAGATGCGTAGAGTCCTCCGTCCCGTCCCTGCTGCTCAACCCCTGTTTCAAACTCGGTTTTCCATCCCGGAAGGAAACTTTACTCTACCCATTGAACCCACTGAGTGCATTTATGGGTTAAAGAGGAGGATGCATACTGTGGAGTGAAGATCGACGACCAGGTGCCCATTTTACTCCAAGTTTCGAACCATGCTTACACAAATCCGGTTAGTTTTCTCAAACTTTCCCACTTTTTCCAAGTTCCCAATTTCTGCAAAATTGAGGAAAATATGTGAAATTTATGCATGATTTAAGTAGATTATGCCACTAGGATGATTAATTGTTGGTTTGGCTTGGGTTAGAACGAGATTTAACCGAAAAAACGAAAAAAACTCAAATGGGCCGAAAATTTGTTGCTTCAGCCGCCCCATGGATGATCACAGCCACGCGGCTGTGATCATGGGGGTTTTACAGCCACGCATTACAGCCGCACGGCTGTAAGCCTATAGCCGGGCGGCTGTAGCCTTCAAATTTAAGGCGATCCATTTTTTTTTTACGATTCGAATAATGTTTCTTCGATTTTTATGATGCGTATGCGTTCTAAAAAGCTCATAAACTCCCTGATTATTAATTTTGCAGTCGAGATCCGGCCATTGTGGTAGCGGATCCATCACAGAGGCTTTAAAGTGGTATAGGCATCTCCCTCAAGGGGTGAAGGATATTGTGAACTCCACCGGCCTGCACCGACTGGTTCGCAGCATGTCGATTACCACTCCTAGCACTAGTCGGGGGCTTTTGGCCGCACTTTTGGAGAGGTGGATGGACTCCACCCACACATTTCATTTCCCTTCCGGGGAGTACACTGTGACCCCGGAGGACATTGTCGCTATTACGGGTCTTCCCTTTTCCGGTTAGACGATCCACTTCAATCAAGCCTTCGCACATGGCGGCTATCGTCAGGAGTTGATATCCGCACTGATTGGGATTAGTTCTCTCCAGAGCCGGATCCAATGTAGTAGTATCCGTGAGTACTGGCTCGGGCGGCAGCGTGCGCTCCCGGAGGGAACTACCTTTGATGCTAGTGATGAGAGGAAGTATGCTAGAGCCTACCTGTTGCATGCTCTCTCCACCACTCTTTTCCCCACGGGCCGGAGTGACCTGAATCTGGCTTTACTGTCCTTGCTGATCGACTTGGAGTCCGTGAGGACTCTTAATTGGGCTCTGGAATATGTATGGATTTCGAATTGGGCTTAGGTATCCATATTTAATTGTTATTTTTTTCAATAAGTGAGTTGTTTTGGGCTTAAAAATCAGCCCATAAACAACCCTCAAAAGGGAATTTCGTTTTTCATCCTTATTGCATAAGGATTAGTTTTAAGTTTTCCTTATTTTTTTTTATTTAGCTTTCCTAGTCCGACAAGGATTTGTTTTCCTTTTCAATTTAGGGTTAGGTTTAAGTTTTCTATTTAAACACCAATGTAATGGTTAAAAGTTATCATGGACGAAATTTAATATAATTCTGATTTTTCTCTCTTTGTTGAGATTCCAGCCCGGGGCTGATTTTTAATTTTGTAAGTTTGTGAGATCGAGTTCTTCATTCTTACAATTTTATCTTGATTATGAACAAGTATTGTGGTAAGGTACTTGTGAATCATCCAACATTCAGGTTCTAAGATTGCTTAATCGAAGGTGTCAGGTTTGAATCCTTTTCATTGTCGCTTAAACACCTTAGGATTGGTTTGCTATCACCAATTTTTGTTTCGTTTTTTGTGAGTTCAACATTCATTGATAGACTTGGGAAATTTATTAAAGTTGACTTCGGCTTTCTCACAGCCGATATCACATCACTTCGGCCAGGAGTGGTTCTTAGGGGAGAGGACTTACGACTGGCGCTCTGGTCCTGGGGCACGTAGGATCCCGACTGCCCTGCCAATAGGGTTATTCTGGCCTCACCTGCTATCCCTTGAGTTGCATCCGGACCTCTATGGTGTTGAATATGAGGCCGGCCGTGTAGATAGTGATTATACCCGCTTCATCACCGTCCACTTGCTCCCACCATCCGTTGATGCTAGGGCTGGCGCTCGGGTAATTGAATTTCCCTTTTTTTTACCTGGTAGAGGAGGTAGGTCACGTACCGCTGATTCTAGGGCCGCTGATTTGGATTCTGCCGCCGTCACGGAGGACATTCCGATTCCTCATTTCCAAGTTCCTCTGGCCCCCGAGGTTGGATATGTGCATGGTCGGCTTGAATTCCCTATCGAAGACTATATTCAGCTGTATGATGACTTCCAGCAATCTTATCGGGCTGATCTGCATCTGCAAGACCATAATTTCCCCCGGCTATTCCTCCTGACACCACACATGTGCGTATATATCCTTGTTCATCTGTTTCCCTTTTTTTTTGTCATTATCTGATACTCTGAATCCCGATCTTTGCAAATTCCGGTAATGCATGGTATGTACATGGGTCAGGCCATTAATGCGCTGAGGGCGCTCTCTTTTCGAGACAATTCCGTTGGGGCAGTAAGTACCTGTACATAATGATATGCTTATGTCTGGATGTATGCATGTATGCATGGATGCATATGTAATGCGATGTGATGTTCCTCATGCTTTGTTTAATGTAGACGGCGATCGGTCTGGAGCGCCGTGAGTCCACTCGCTTGAGGGCCGAGAACGATCAATTGCGGCGTCGAGTCACCGAGTTGGAGGTCATGAATCAGACCTTCAGAGACCAGGCAGGTGGCTGGAATGTCCAGATGGGAGATGCAGACGATGACGACGACGACGATGACGATGCAGAAGATGATGAGGATAACGATGATTCTTCTTAGGCTTATCCTTCCATTCTTTATTTGTGATGTATTAGCCCATCCGTGGGCCATCTCTTCACACATATAGGGTCCTGGAGTTGATCTGATTTAGTTCTGTATTGGATGTGTCTAATGTACATGACTTTTGTATGACACTTGTACTTCTTATCCATATATTTTCTCGCCTTCTCTTACATTTTATCGCTCTTTTGTTCAATTCGGTCTGGTCCAGGACGCATCTTGGTGCCTTTATATTTTGTTTTCTTTGAAAGACGATCTTCAGAACCCTTATTTACGCAACCATAATCATCCGAAATCATATAAGACCATAGACAAAGGATTATCTGTACTACAGCCGCACCCCTGTAGTCATTACAGCCCCCCCACACGTTACAGCCGTGCCCCTCTAGTACACAGCCGCGCCCCTGCAGGAACTACAGCCGCCCCATGCCAAAAAGTCCATCCCACATCGATTTGCAAGCTTTCTTCAGCACAACTGAGCCCCTGTAGACATTACAGCCGCCCCATACATTACAGCCGCGCCTCTGTAGCAACTACAGCCGCCCCATGCCAAAAAAGTCCATCCCACATCAATTTGCAAGCTTTCTTCAGCATAGCCGAGCCCCTGTAGGCATTACAGCTGCCCCATACATTACAGCCGCGCCCCTGTAGTATATAGCCGTGCCCCTGTAGCAACTACAGCCGCCCCATGCCAAAAGGTCCATCCCACATCGATTTGCAAGCTTTCTTCAGCACAGCCGAGCCCCTATAAATATTACAGCCGCCCCATGTATTACAGCCGAGCCCCTGTAGTGTATCACAGCCGCCCCACTCATTCTTCAGCCCTTCTTCTTCTTTCGCTCCTCTTTTAGCATGGATCCGCTTAGAGGACGACTCCGGGACTACTGGGGTACGATCCACTCTTCTAATTGGGCCCTACTTGCACCCTTTAGCTTGCAGTATCTCAGGTGTTACATCGCTTTGACCCCGAATTGGGTCTTCTTGGATGCAGCTGTCAGCTTTTGGGATCCGATGGATCAAGTGTTCTGTTTCTCCGGTCAAGAGTTATGCCCCTTGATAGAGGAGTTTAGTGCCATTCTCTATGTTCCCTGCCCCCGGGGGGTCCGGTTGGCTGTTCCCGACCCCGATTATGATGATGCCTACACATTCGTAAGCCAGTTCGCTCCTTCTGTGGCAGGCATAGGCCATGCACTTACTGGTATGTCTACCTCATCCAAACTTAGACTTTCTGTCGTTGCTGACTTGTGTTTCGCTTTATGTCCCACTGCCCCTGGGTGGGCTCCGCTAATGAGTCTGTTACTGACGGCTTGCTATCTGTGCGAGTCCCAAGATGATACTTGTAGTCTTAGGCTAGCTTCAGTAGTGACACAGGTGTCTCAGGGTGCATCTTTCAAGGGGGTTGTTCTGGCTGAGACCTTGATACACTTAGACTCCATCCATTCTGATTCTCCTATCGAGAGCTGTGGGTCTCCCCTCCTGCTTCAGGTATGCTTTAGTTCTGCTCTTTTCTGAATTCAAACATCCATTGCCCCTTCATCCTGACTAAACCGCCTGCAGATTTGGCTGATGGAAAAGCTATGCCTCTTGAGTCCTCCTCCACCTCGTCCGAGATATGCTCCGAAGCGCTATTGGTCTCGGCACATCGAGCTTCCAGATTTCGGTTTCATGTCCATGGAGCATTAGTTCGACTGGCTAAGGAGGCGATCCGACGCCTTTATCCGATGGTTCTGCCCTTGGTGGGATATTACTGATGTGACTACTGAGACCTGGGCCGGAGGTTTCCAGTTGCTTGGGTTGACCCGTGCAGGCAGTATGGGCAACTGCAAGGGGTTCCTCGATCTTTGTGTACTACTGAGTGCGAGGTGTTTACATCCCCGAGGCCTCGGCAAGTGCAACACCAGTGGATGCATCCTACTCATACTGAGGTCCTGAAGTATGACAATCTGGCCTCCATAGAGACAGATGTTTGCTACAGGGCTTGGTTGGCAGATCTGGTCGGCTGTCCCACCCAGCGAGGACGTAAGGCACTGACGCTGCGGTATCTTGGCCTCTAGATGATTAGGATTGATTACTGCATAGGTCGCCCTTTTTGGGTTTTCGGCCTATCGGACTGTCTTTATTTTTGCCTGAACAGCCCTTTTTTTGGGTTTTCAATTCAGCAGACCTTACTTTATGTCCTATCTTTTGCATAAACCGCCCATTTCGAGTTTTCAATCTATCGGACTCCTTTTTTTTTTTTGAATGCATATGTTCAATCTATGGATGTGAGATGTGCAGAAGATATATAAAGATAAATATGCGCAAAATAATCTGAATTGCAGATGAACTTGGGACATTTAAGCGAACAAAACCAAACATTTATTCATTCATTCATAAATAATGTTTTAGCACAATGTACATCGAATGATGAAATGAACTATGGACAGAATTATCGATGGTATAAGTCTCGACTGAAGCCACGCTTGTCACCAACCAGTCTTTGCAGATTTTCCAGCTGATAATCCTCACCTCTCTGTCCTAATTTCTGCATGGATCGCCTTTTCGGTTTTCGACCCATCGGACTGTCCTAATTTTTGCGTGGATCGCCTTTTTGGTTTTCAATCCACCAGACCCCTTTTTTTTTTACACGTAGTAGTGTTTCAGCTTGTCCTGATTGATGGGGTTGACGAATTCGTTCCCGTCTATATCCATAATTTTTGCAGCACCTTTCGAAAGCACCCTCTTAATTATATACGGAACATCCCAGTTCGGCTTGAATTTCCCCCGCACATCTGTGTTGGTCTGTTTCATCTGCTTGAGTACTAGATCCCCTAACTTAAATGGACGCTTCTGATGGCGAACCTTGTTGTTGTATGTCCTAGCCATCCGCTGTTGGTACATTTGCAACCGATCTAAAGCCTGAAGACGCTTTTCGTCAATCATTGTAGCTGTTCATATCTCGACTGAAGCCAATCAGACTCCGGCAACTGTGCCTCCATCACCACTCTTTATGATCTGATTTCCATCTCTACCGGTAACACTGCTTCCATCCCATAAACCAGTGAATACGGAGTTTCTCCAGTAGGGGTTCTGATGCTTGTCCGGTATCCCCACAAAGCCAATGGTAACATGTCGGCCCAATCTTTATAGGTTACCACCATCTTTGACAGAATCTTTTTGATGGACTTATTGGCCGCTTCCACCACCCCATTGGCTTGTGGGCGATACGGGGATGACTTGTGGTGCTCGATCCCTTTCTGTTGGAGCAACTGTGCCGTTATCCCTTGGAATTGAATCCCCGATAACTAGTACTTCATTTGCCCCCAGCGTGATCAAGGCATCGATACCAAAGAGACATGCTTTTTATTCGGCCCCATTATTGGTCACTGGAAAGTCAAGTCGCCTTGCCAGAGGAATGATTTCTCCTTCGGGTGTAGCAATGATTACCCCCAAGCCTGCGCCGTGTTTATTTACCGCCCCGTCGAAGTACATCACCCACCTATTCGACTCCTCTTCCACCACCGCCAGCTGTTCGTCGGGAAATTCTAAGTTCTCCACATAGTCTGAATCTATTGGCTGGTTAGCTAGGAATTCTACTACGGCTCTTCCCTTGATTGTCTTCCTCGTCACATATTCTATGTCAAACTCTGACAACAAAAGCAACCACCTGGATAACTTACCCGCTAATACTGGAGCTTGGCATAAGTACTTCATGGGGTCCACCTTGGCCACCGCCTGAACCTTGTATGACTGGAAGTAGTGTCTTAACTTCTTTGTCAACCATACCATAGCAGCACAAGTTTTCTCTACTATCGTATACCTAGTCTCATACTCTAGTAGCTTCTTGCTCAGATAATAGATCGCATGCTCACGCCCATCCTCTTGCTCTTGTACTAGCATGGCTCCCACAGAAGTCTCTTCAATGGCTAAGTATAGAGTCAAAGGCCTGTCTGGTATTGGAGGTTTTAGAACCGGGGGATTCATCAAATAAGTTTTAATTCTATCAAAGGCTATCTGACACTGCTCGTTCCATTTCACGGGCTGGTTCTTCTTCAGCAGTCTGAAAATTGGCTCTCAAACTGTCGTCAATCTCGCAATAAACCGACTGACATACTGTAGTGAACCGAGAAATGACCTTACTTCCTTCTCTGACTGTGGTGCCGGCATATCCCTAATGACCTTAATCTTGTCCGGATCCATCTCAATCCCTTTCTGGCTGACTACATGACCAAGCAATTTCCCTGAGGTGACTTTGAATACACATTTCTTCGGGGTTGAGGCGAAGATTGTACTTCTCGATCCTATTTGAAAATCTATCCAAGATGGCTGAGTGCTCCTCCCGGGTCATCGATTTTACCAACATATCGTCCACATAAACCTCGACCTCTTTGTGGATCATATCGTCCAGAAGTGTCATGACCGCCCGCTGATAAGTTGCCCTGGCATTCTTCAAACCAAAAGGCATAAACCTGTAGTAGTAAACTCCCCATTCTGTGATGAAGGCTGTCTTTACTTTGTCCATCACATTCATCAAAATCTGATTGTATCCCAAAAACCCATCCATGAAGGAATACATGGCTGCCTTGGCGGCACTGTCGATCAGAACGTCGATATGCGGGAGTGGAAAGTCATCTTTGGGAGACGCCTTATTAAGATCGCGGTAATCCACACAAACCCTTACTCAACCGTCTTTCTTTGCAACTGGTACGACATTGGCCAACCACTCTGGATATTCTACCACTTCTAAGAACTTCGCCTTTATCTGTTTGGCTACTTGTTCCTTAACCTTTTCAGCCCATTCTGGTCGAAGTCGTCTGAGTTCTGCTTAACCGGTTTCATCTTCGGATCTGTCGGCATTTTATGCTCTGCGATTTCTCTGTCAACCCCAGGCATGTCGTCGTAGGACCAAGCGAATTCTTTGATGTGTTTTTGCAGGATTTTTACAAGCTCTTTTCTCTCATCAGGCGTGAGGTCCTCCGAGATGGATACCATCTTTGGTTCATCATCTGTCCCTAAGTTCATTTCATGCAATGATGCATCATGTATGCTAAAGACATTAAATGAATGTTTGTATGTATGCACAGTTCCATCCGGAAAAACATCACACAAGTAAGCAAAATCAGATTTTATTGCATTGTATGCCTTGTAGGTAGAATTGTTCACATCGAAAATAGAAAAAGTAGATACATTCAAAAAGTTTCCATCCTCCACATGCGGAGGGTCTTCATCAACCATAGCACAGTCGACCTCTTCGAACAAGTATCCCAGGTCTCCTTCCAGGTCTTCCTTCTGTTTGTCAGTCAGCTCTTCCTCTGTCATTTGAGCCTTGCCCCTCATAACCAGCTTAGTGAGTTCCTTTACTGCTTCTTCTACCAGGTCTTCATGTGTTTTATCCACAAGTGATGTCTTCTCTTCTGCATCCTTGTTTGGTTTCATCAAGGTAGACAGTGCCCTTGTAATAGCCCCCATAGCCACTTCCATCTCACTTCTCACCAGATCCGTCTTCTTGAAAGCTTCTCCCTTATTCCCGAATTCAATCCTGGCTTGGTCAACATCTTTCTGATTCTGGACCCCCTTGTTTCCAGTTTCAGCTTCGACACGCAGCATGTTCACAACCGGCTCTACTCCATACTTGCTGAAATCCACAACATCGGCAAAAATTTCAAACCCAGGGAGCTGCCCTCCCTCTACAACTACCGGCTCAGGAGTCCCATCATATACTGATTCTGTGGCCCGGACAAAAGTGTCCACCAGATTCACACTCATCCTTTCTTGCTTGGCCCTTCCTTCTTGATACCCCAGCCCGAATTGTCGGTACTTCCCAGCCTCAATGTTAAACTCAAGGATTCCTTGTTGCTTCGCCCCTAATCCCTTTCCTGGCTCATAATTCTGTTTAGCAAAATACCTATGAATCCAGTCTGGAAACTCAGGGTTGTCAGCAATCATAGCAATCTGAAACCCCGTCATTGGCTGCTCGGTAGCACTCAATGCGGCTACCACAGAAGGCTCATCAGCTTCCACCGTTACTATTTTCCCTTCGATTAAGAACTTCACTTTCTGGTGCAGAGTCGATGGAACTCCTAAAGCATGGAACCATGGTCTCCCCAACAGTAGAGAGAAGGTGACAGGAATATCGATCACGGTAAACAACACCATCGATTTAACCTCCCCTACTTTGACTTCCGTTTTGAAGGTCCCCAAGACAGCTCTTTTACTATCATCATAAGCTCTAATTATAGTGTTGGACCGGCAGAGAGCTTCAGGACTCACCCCCAGGAAAGGTAGGACCTGAGAAGGACAAACGTTCAAGGCCGAGCCATCATCCACCATCACGCTCGGCATTATTTTATCCATGACTTCCACCCTTAAGTACAAGGCCCCATTGTGATTCACACCTTTAGGTGGGAGCTCCTCTACCCTAAAACTGATCTCCGGGGCCTTGTTAACCTTCAACTCCGCTCCCCTTATCATTGCACACACCTCATCGGGGGACATGGTGGGTTTAGCATCCATCTCCATCAGTTGTTTTACCACCGCCTCTCGTTGCCTCTTGGATTCCATAAGTAAGTGCCACACATTGGCACGGGCCGGTGTCCTCTTCAGTTGGTCCACAACCATATCTTCTTCCTTAACCACTGGGTTATTGTTCTGCACCGGTGTCGTGTTCCTTCTTGGGGGTGCTGGAGGTGGTGCACTAATGGGTTGATAAACCCTACCGCTCCTAGTGATGTGCATCACCAGCCCATCTTTCTCTATTACAATCCCTCTTCATGTCTCCACCGGGTAAACTGGCTTCGACTCTTGCACCTCGAACTCATCATACTCGTCTTCCGCCTCAAAGTCATCTAAATCAATAGGACCCATCTTGTCCCTTACCGTCGTAGTCTGCTCTTCAAACACCTCAGGCTCTTCTTTTTCTACCAATACAGCTCGTACACTCGGATTCGCCTTAATGATCTGGGCGAACACATAATTGGCTGGCAAGCCTGACTGCACCATATTCACTTGGCCACCAAAGGTGGGGAGTGGATTCTTCTGCACACTCGGCTTCAGAGCCGGCTCTACTATCTTGCCATCTATGACCAGCAATGGCTTTAATCAATTGTGTACACTCGTTCGTACGGTGACCCGCCATTACATGGTAGGAACAGAAATTCTCTTTATCCGCCTCCGCTGGAGGTGAGAATGGCCTCAAACTCTGCAGCATCCCTGCCTTTCTACACTTGGCAAAGATTCGACTGACTGACTCAGCCCACGGACTGGTAATTCTTGGAACATTTGCTCTCCCCTGATTCACGGTAGCTACTTCTGCTTACTGAGTTTCAATAGAGGCTGGCTTTGGTGTTGTCCTTGAACGAGGTCCTACCGCAGTGGTCTTGGAACTTCCACTCTTGTACCCTTGGGAGTACCCCTGGTTGTTTCTATAGGAGCCTGAACCTTGCTTGCCTCTCTGCTCTTCTTCTTCATACCGCTCGATACGCTTGGCAAACTCCACCATCTCATTGAAAGAATGGAACCTCTTAAGCTTCATTTTGTCCTTATATTGGGGCAAGCTGCCGTCCACAAGCTTCACAATCAAAGATTCCAACTTTGGTGCCCCATCCACCAAAACCTGCACATCCATCCACCGTTTATAATATGCCGGAAAGGACTCATTCGGCTTTTGGCGGATCCTCTCCAAATCCTCGAGAGTTGTCTCAACTTGGGTGTTGTAAGCATATTGTTTCACAAAAGCATCAGCTAAGTCTTCCCAAGTGGAACGGGTGTACAATGGCGTCTTCATGTACCACTTTGCTACAGCGCCCCTCAAAGTAGTAGGGAACAAATTCAGAAGATGACCCTTTCCAATCCCCATACTGGTCATCAATCTCACATAGCTATCCAAATGAGCTTTCGGTGGTCCTTCTCCGGTGTGAGGGAGGTATGGCATATGAAAACCAGCCGGGAGCGGTCCTTCCGCATCAGCAACTAACGTCACGGGATCGGCACACTTGATAGGATTGAAGTGGACCATTTCTTTCAGCTTGGGCATCATAGCATCTATGTCTGAAAATTTCTGGTTGAGCCGTTTCTCCAGCATCGACTCAATCGAGGCTTCCGTCGCCTTCTCAAAAGCCTCATCCTCTTCGAACTGATGGTCCGGTTCTCTATGATTGGCAACTCCGCCACTTCCGCTAGGAGTATTCCCCCCGGTTCCATTAGTGACTTGAACAGGCTGTCGTCCCCCGTTCCCAACCGAGGTCTGGGCAGGTTGGACAACCGGAATAGGGAGGGTGGTCATCACCGCCTGCACCTGCTCCCTAAGGGTAGCCCTAAACTCATCTGAGCGTAAGAAGCTCCTCATAAAGGCAGCCATGTCGAAAGGTATGGTTCCACTGGTTCCACTATTTCCACTGTTTCCGCTGTTTCCGTCAGCCATGTTTGCTCTGTCAACCTCTTCTAACAATGCCTGACTGTCAACCGATAGAGTAGGTAACTGAATTTCGACTTCCCTGTCTGAATCCGACCCTGAACTGATTCCCTCCACGGTGACCGGTTCTGATCGAATTAATTGAACTGGGGTGTTTGGTTCTGATTCAACTCGAATTAGCCTTCCCGAGATGCGACTCCAAACTGCACAATCAGCATAAGGTTAGAGTTTCGGATGGATGTCGTGGTCCTAGACTCGACACTCTAAATGGTACTTTTATGCTCATGTTTGGATGATGTCTCGTGGATGTGGATGATGCTAAAGATGGTTTTAGTGCTTTTCTTTCTCCTGCTTCGGATGTTCCAAGCATACCCTATGCTATACACAAGACAATGCAATAACGTCACGTGCAAGCCATCACACGGACAGAGGTTCGGTGCCTTTGGGGCACCTAGGGGATGTCGTGAAATGGTCGCATGTGTACCGACACACGGACATAAGTTTGACACTTTGTAGGTCAATGTAATGACATGAAATGGTTTTGAGGGAACCGTCCCACAGATAGACATCCGATGCTTTTATAGCATCTAACATGAAGTGATGTCACATACAAGTCACGTGCGAATCAAAACACGGACAGCATTTCGGTGCTCGTGGAACACCTTACATGATTTAGGGATGCTATGAAATGTCTTAATATGAAAACTAGCTCGGCACTCGTGGAGTACCTCCGATGGGTTATCGATGTTATGTAACAATCCGATATGGATTGGGACACGCAAGCAAAGCCAAGGCGTCTCCATGACACCAAATGTGAATGATCAAGATGTGATGATTTTGTGTGGTCCATCACACAAATGCGCCTAAGACCGTCGTGGTCTTCTAATAATGTAATGGGACGGCCAAATGCAAACTAGTGCACAGGCGGGGTATGGGTAGCCTTGGGGACTCCCGATATGTTATGATATGAAATGGTCGTGAAAGGCATACTTAGAACATCCTTACATTTTTAATGAAATGAAATGATGCGGATGCCTATGTCATACAAAAATGCAAATGGCTGCACAAAAACGTGGTTAGAATGTATGACACGCAAGATGATGTCGTGTATGTTTTATGAATCCATGAGCACACAAAATGAATGTGGCATACGGAAAGTGATTATGGCTGCACGAAAATATGTTTAGTATAACACACACGTATGACGATGCTCTAAAATGGCTGCATAAAGAAAGTGATTAGAATATGGCATACGTATGATGTGTGTTTATGTTGTATGAAAAAGTTGAAAATAAAACAACCATAGAGCAAACGTTAGCACACACCCTTCCAACCTTATTCCTCCATTCGATTGGTCTCGCATTCTTCCTAGGTATTGGGTCTCTTTGGCATCAACGGGGGATACCAAAGGCGTACTCTCAATGTCCATTTTCAAGTATGTGGTTTTGGTAATCCTAAAGGGAAGTTGCTAGGCCATTACATGAAGGTATGAGTCAAGCCAAGGGTCGTACAGGTTCCCATAGCGAAAATATACTCCTCACTTCTCCCCACTCAAGGGTTCAAACGAAGGGGTTCGTACAAGGCTATGAGTGGTTTACCTCCTCGGGTGCCTCCAATCCTAGCGGAAGAGGTAGGTCACCTTTAGAAATAAACCGGGTTTAAATGAGTGTTGGAGGGATTTAAGAAGAGAAAATGTCATGCTTTATGCAATGTGAATGAAATATTGAATTACGATTTAATAATCAACTATAAGTGAGGATATACTTCAATTGTTCCCTAAGTTCCTTAAGTTTTTTGTGAAAACTCTTTTGAAGAAACTGTTAGTCCCCAGCAGAGTCGCCACTGTGAGCGGACGACTTTTTTCAGAGGCGCGCGGTGGAGCGGGAACCGGAGATTTTCTTTTTGGGTGTTGGTGTTTTGGTTTTGAAGACAGGTTTTAATCTTTCTTAGAAAAACCTTTCATTTTATTGAAAAAGTCTTTTGTAGAAAACTTAGTTGTAAGTGTGAATTTTGGAAAGATAGGTTTTTAGAAAATCCCAATTTGAACTTAAAGATCTCGAAACCTAAATTTCGAAATCAAATACAGAGTCGCCACCCGGATCAGCTCATCCGGGAATTCCGGTACAGCTCCCTACCAAGTGTAGACGCGGTACCTAATTTAGAGATTCAGGGTTCGGGCAACAGATTTACTAACCTCACTTATTTTTAATTATTATTTTATAATTTGATATTTCATTCACTTAAATCTACCCATTTTATCTTCCTTTAATCATTAACCAATGCTCATGCAAGTGACATAAATATAAAAATAAAATAAAGTGCAGAAAAATAAAAGTGCGGAAAAGTAAATCAGAGGCCAAATTATACAACCCGAGAAAAAGAAAACTCTCATCCTTTTTACAATCGCCTATTATACACGATTCAAAAATAAAAATAAAACAAAAATAAAAGCTGCATCCAAATATGATTAGCACAGATAAATAAATCACAACAAGGACTCATATAGGACAGAATAGGGGTATTTTAGGAAACGGGATCATGCAAAGTGGGTGACCGAGTCGGCCCGTTCGGTCGGCCCGGTTAGACCTGAAAAACGGTTTTTCAAACGCCCTGTAGGTTTTATGGATTAAAAATCAGTTTTAAAAGCAGTTTGGCTCATTTACATGTACTTTTCCAACTTTAGCGGGTCGGATATCCGGGGACCCGGGGGTCTCGTTCGTGTGTGGGCCTAAATCGAACATCCATCTAGGGTCAAAAAATATGCAAACACACAAAATTCATTTTTGGGTGAGAAAAGGATGCAAAATTACATGTTTGGGGCACAAAGGGCAAAACTGTAATTCTGCCCATATTACAGCTGCGCCCCTGTAGCTTACAGCCGGGCAGCTGTAATGCTCCAGAATCGATTCCAGCATACTTTTCACGTTTTCAAAGATCATTTTGCAAAGTTTGACGATTTTGGGCGATCTGGGACTTCTGCAAAAATATTAAAACCAACAGAAAGGACCCAAAATGGACCAAATCGAATCCGGAAATCCCCAATCGTCCAAAATCACCAAATTTCATCACATCTACCCACAAAAAGAATGAAGAACATGGAATCGAAGCACGCAGGGACGTGATTGGATCGATAACAGATATGAAAAACACATTTAATTAAAGAGTGGGAGCGTTATCGATCGATTTGGGCCGATGGAGCTTCGGCCCCTGCAGGTTACAGCCGCACCCCTATAGGTCACAGCCGCGGCAGCTGTAGTTTACAGCCGGGCGGCTGTAATCACAGAAAACTCGAAAAAAAAATAAATAAAAATAATAAAAAAAAAATTCCAATACAAAGCATTACAGCCCGCCCCTATAGGTCACAGCTGGGCGGCTGAAGTTTACAACCGGGCGGCTGTGATCATATGGGGCGGCTGTAATCAGAAAACCCCTACAGAAGAGAAAGAAAAATGGAAAATAACTACGGTCGCGCCCCTTTAGGTCACAGCTGCGCGGCTGCAGGTTATAGCCGGGCGGCTGTGATCATGGGTGGGGCGGCTATAGCAAAAGAAAAACCAACCAATCACGAAAAACTCAAATCATGCACAACCAAGATGAACAGAATGGATTTCTAAGGCCTCTCAAAAAATTACATTGTATGTGTTCCAGCGCTTGGACCACAAAAAAGAGATTTGGATGCCAGAAACGTCCCACAGTCACGGACAACCCGAGCAAAGTGCGTTTTCCGGACCCCGAACGGAACCACGAGGAAAATTCAAGGATTGATTGTCGAGTGTTCCCTCTTTTTCTAACCTTTCTTTTTCTTTCTTTTTGTCTAACCCTTTTTTTTTGTGTGTTGTTGTGTTAAGAACCCTAAAAAACTATGTGATGATTTTTTTTTTCTTTTTCTCTCCAAATTTCTCTCTTTTTCTTTCTCTTTTTTTTTTTTGTTTTTTCTGCCTCTTCTGGTGTCCTAATTCCGGATTAGGATCCTTAAATATCTCCCATTTTGGTATTAAATCGGAATTAATTACTGATTTCGTCAAAAAAGGAAAACTGACGATTACAGCCGCGCCCCTGTAGTCTACAGCCGCCCGGCTGTAGGTGCCAAAATTCCTATTTTGCTTAAAAACCGAATTAAATGCTGATTTTGTCCAAAGAAGGAAATAAGGAGATTACAGCCGCGTGGCTGTAGCTTACAGCCGAGCGGCTATAATGCCCAGAAAATTACATTTCACTTTTTTTTTTTTTCGGTTTGCTCTTCGGTTTTCTTAAATGTTCACTCGAATTTTTCAGGGTTCCGTACTAGGACTTGTCACACACCCCCGGGCTATTCGGGACATGTCCGACGTCATCCTGGTCGGTCCGAATCCGCTTCACGTTTATCTGTGAAAAAGGTAACAATAGCTTTCATCACCGAGGTCGGGAAAAAACCCGTGCTCACACCTGGGGTAAAAAAATTTTGAAAATTACACCGAGTGAAAAATTTGCGAATTTTAAGGCAGAGGGCAAACTTTGCGAACTTAATGCCCCGCATCAAAACTTTACAAATTTTACGCCCGGGTGAAAACTTTTCAAACTACACGAACTATTGCAAACTGATGTGATATCGGCTGAGAAAGCCGAAATCAACTTTAATAAATTTCCCAAGTCTATCAATCAAGGTTGAACTCACAAAAACGAAACAAAGATTGGTGTTAGCAAACCAATCCAAAGGTGTTTAAGCGACAATGAAAGGGATTCAAACCTAACACCTTCGATTAAGCAATCTTAGAACCTGAATGTTGGATGATTCGCAAGTACCTTACAACAATACTTGTTCATAATCAAGATAAAATTGTAAGAATAAAGAACTCGATCTCACAAACTCACAAAATTAAAAATCAGCCCCGGGCTGGAATCTCAACAAACCTAACCTAAACTGAAAAGGAAAACAAATAATTGTCGGACTAGGAAAGCTTAAATAAAAACAAATAAGGAAAACTTAAAACTAATCCTTAGTAGAAACTTTGCAAACTTTACTCCCGGGTGCAAACTTTTAGAAGTTATGCCCGGGTGAAAACTTTGCGTACTTTATCCTTGGGCTAAAACTTTGCAAACTTTAGGCTCGGGGGAAAAATTTGCAAACTTTATGCTTGGCCACAAAATTTTACGAACTTTCTTCTCGGACTACAAACTTTTCGAAATTTACTATCGGGTGACAAATTTGCATAGTTTATCCTCGAGGAAAAACTTTGCGAATTTTAAGCTCAAGGTACAGACTTTGGTTAAAATTTTGCAAAATTTACAAACATTACGTTCGGGATGCAAACTTTGCGAAATTTACGAGCGAGTGAGAATTTTGAGAACTTTACGCTCGGCTGAAAAATTTGCGAGCTTTATGCCCAAGGGTACAAACTTTGCAATCTTTACGCCGGGGGTAAACTTTGCAAACTTTAATCCTGAGCACAAACTTTTGCAAACTTTATGCCCGGGGTACAAACTTTACGAAATTTACACCCAAGTGAAAAATTTACTAACTTTATGCGGGGGGTAAACTTCGCAGTCTTTACCACCCGGTGAAAACTAAGCAAACTTTATGATTGTGGGCAAAATTTGCGAAACTTATGTGCGGGGTAAAAACTTTTTGAACTTTGTACCGGGGGTAAAAACTTTGGTTAAAACTTTGCGAACTTTGTGCCCGGTTAAAAAACTTGCGAACTTTATGTTCGGGATACAAACTTTGCCAATTCACTCCCGAATGAAAATTTTCTAAACTTTATGCCAAGGGGTAAAATTTGAGGAATTTACGCCCGGAGTACAAAATTTTCCAAATTTTACGCCCTGGCTGAAAAAGTTTTCAACTGTATGCCCGGGACCAAACTTTGCCAACTTTATGCCCTGGTTACAAATTTGCGAAATTTACGCTCAAGTGAAAATTTTGTAGACTGATGCGGAACTCGATGAATAAAAGACTCTTGAAAAGAATTAGAATGACAAACCTCAATCGAAGTCTAAAGCTCTGATACCAACTGATATGAATCCGGTTAAGCAAGGTACTACCGGAACTCAATAATGTTCCCGATCGCCGAATGAGGTTCCAATAAACACAAAGAACATGAAATTGTAATAAGAATTCAGAATATAATTTTAAAACAAAAAGATTAAACAATAGAATAAAAATAGAAGAACAATTGGCAATAAATTCACCAATTCAATCAAATAAACAGAACAATCAAATCAACATAAAAATTAATTCAACCTTTCAATTTGGATGATAGAACATGAGAATGGTTGATTCTCAGTTGCCTAGCCACAACAATTGATCACGATTAAAGTAATACTTTAAGAGTTAGAAAACAATCACACACTCTCAAAATATTAAAGCTGAAAATTCAACAGAAATTTTCAAAGTAAATATTCAATCTTTATTGATAATAATCTGATATATCTTACAAAAGGCGCATCTAACACCCTTTTATAGGCCTAAAACAAAGAAGAATCCTAATCTGAAAAGGAAAACAAATCCCTATCTGAACCAAAACAAATTAGGAAAACTTAAAACTAATCCTTATGAAATAGGGTTGAAAAAAAGGAAATTCCCTTTTGGGTGTTGTTTATGGGCTGAGTTTTAAGCCCAAAACAGTTCACTTATTGAAGAAAAATAAATAAATAAATAAAAAAAGATACCTAAGCCCAATTCGAAATCCATACATATTCCCCAAGGGTGCCTTAAGTGCTAACATTTAATTGTCCATAGTTCATATGTGAAAGTCCAAGTAGGCCCAATCTAACTAAACATTAGTTTCACATCGATAATCACTTTCGTGGACTTCAACTAAAGATATAAAATTAGCTTCTCCCTTGAAGCCCACTTGACCAGGCATTGGTGCTTCTTGAATGGATCTTTGATTAGCCCATATACTATTTATCAATCCATTAATGCTTCTCAAACTTTCTTTGCTCTAGACCTAGTAATCGGCCCGATAGGAATTTTCAAAGGATCATTCTTCTTCAGCTCCACGCCATGTTCCATCCTTGGTCTGCCTTGGTGAGTCACATCAATGCCAGCGGACAAACTTTGTGAACATTATGTCCGGGTGAAAACTTTCCAAACTTTACGACCGGGTGTAAAATTTGAAATTATGCCCAGGGTATAAACTTCAGTTGAAAAATTTGCAAACTTTATGCCTGGGGTAGAAACTTTTCAAAATTTACGCCCGAGTGAAAATTTTGGGATCTTTATGCCCAGCAGCAAAATTTGCGAATTTTATGCCCGATGTACCTTTCGAAAGTTACACCCGTGTAAAAATTTTGCGAACGTTATGCCCATGGTACAAACTTTGCAAACTATACTATCGGGCCCAAACATTATGCCCGGGTTAAAAATTTTATGAACTTTATGCCTGGGGTGCGAACTTTATGCCTGGGATACAAACTTTACTAACATTATGCCAAGGGGAAAACATTTCAAATTTTGCGAATTTTAGGCCCGAGGTATAAATTTTGCAAACTTTAGGCCCGAGGTACAAACTTTGCAAACTTTATGCCGGGGGTACCAACATTACAAAATTTATGCCCGAGTGAAAATTTTGCGAATTTTGTGCCTTGGTGTTTGCACGGGTTTTTTCCCGACCTCAGTGTTGAAAGCTACTGTCACCTTTTTCACGGATAAACGTGAAGCGGATTCGGACCGACCGGGATAATGTCGGAAATGTCGCGGATACCCCGAAGGTGTGTGACAAGTCCTAATACGGAACCCCGAAGAATTCGAGGGAGTATTTAAGAGAACCGAGGAAAAGAATGAAAAGTAAATGAAAATGGTCTAATCTGGACATTACAGCCACGCGGCTGTAGTGTACAATGGCGCGGCTGTAATCATCAGATTACCTTTTTTTTGTCCAAATAGGCATTTAATTTGGTTTTTTTGAACAAATAGGCTATTTTTGTCACTACAGCTGCACGCCTATAGTGCCTACAGGGGAGCGGTTGTAACCTACAGCCGCGCGGCTATAAGCGTCAGTTTTCCTTTTTTATCAAAATCAACAATTAATTCCGATTTAATGCCAAAAAGGGTGATATATGAGCATCATAGTCCGGGATTAGGGTTCAAAAAGAGGCAGAAAAAAAATAGAAAGAGAGAAAAGGGATTTGAGAGAAAAATAACACTATCACTTAGATTTTCTCTAGGGTTCCTAAGGCAATTGGAAAAAGAAAAGAGTTTGACCTAAATAACTGATGTGAATCGAGATAGCCTGATCTTTGGTTTAACTTGTCTAATCAGTTTGGTAGATGCAAAGAATAATAACATACTTTCAAATGCTTATTTATGGAGGACTTAGTGCAAAATGAAGCTTAATAGTTTATTTGTGAGGAATGTACGAACCCATTGGGAATCTTCTGGGCCTAATTGGACTTCTACGTATGAGCTAAGGACAATTAAGTGTTAGCACTTAAGGCACCCTTAGGGAATATGTATGGATTTCGAATTGGGCTACGGTATCCATATTTAAATGTTAGTTTTAACAATAAGTGAGCTGTTTTTGGCTCACAAATCAGCCCATAAACCACATGCTAAAGGGAAGCACGTTTGATTTAAAGTTTTCCTTATTTGGGCTGGTTTGATTTCCGCAATTTTAAGGCTGAAATCCAGCCATTCCTTTTTCTTTGTTGTTCTTTTCCTAGTCAAATAAGGTTTTCTTTTCCTAAATAGTTTAGGTTTGAGCTTTCTATTTAAACACCAATGTAATAGTTAAAGAGATGGATGAAATATAATACAATTCATATTTTTCTTTCTCTTTGTTGAGATTCCAGCCCGGGGCTGATTTTTAATTTTCTGAGTTTGTGAGATCGAGTTCTTCATTCTTACAATTTTATCTTGATTATGAACAAGTATTGTGGTGAGGTACTCGTGAATCATCGAACATTCAGGTTCTAAGATTGCTTAATCGAAGGTGTCAGGTTTGAATCCCTTTCATTGTCGTTTAAACTCCTTAGGATTGGTTTGGTATCACCCATCTTTGTTTCGGTTTTGTGAGTTGAACCTTGATTGATAAACTTGGGAAATTTATTAACTTGTTGATTTCGGTTTCTCACAGCCGTTATCACATCAATTGGTATCAGAGATTTGGCTTCAATCAAGGTCTGTTAGTATACGAACGTGTGCAAACTTTGGGGTGCCAGCTTTACGAAATTTACGCCAATGCTACAAACTTTTCGAAATTTACGCCCTGGTGAAAAATTTACGTACTTTATCCTTGGGGGAAAATTTTGCAAACTTTATGCCCGGCGTACAAACTTTTCGAAATTACACCCAGGTGAAAATTTTGTGAACCTTACGCGAAGGGGCAAACTTTGCAAACTTTATGCCTGGTGACGCGATCAGCCTATCTAACAAAGATCAATCTAAAGAGCAAGAGCATGGAGCTAAGGAACAAGGAGCTGATTATGGCGTGGACTTGAAGATTCCAAGTGGGCCTATTACAAGGTCTAAGGCAAAGAGGGTGCGTGAGGCATTAAATGGACTGATTGCACGCTTATGGGATAACCAAGGCATTCAAGAGGCACCATGGCCAAGTGAGATGGCATGGAATGGTTCAACTCGTTTGATGGCTTTAATTCAAGCCCAAGAAGACCAGCCCATCAGGGTTGTGATTTGAGACTGAATTGGTTTAAGTCATATTAAGTGAGCTTTGGACATGCATGTGCATGGCACATGTGTTAACCCATTGGGAACTTAGTATAATTTAAATTAATATTATCTTCATAAAAAGAGGCTGTTTCGTGCAAGTCAAATGGCGAGAGTGGGCTGATTTGTTGTGGGGGCCGAATCTACTCATTTGGACACATGGTAAAAGAAGAATCCTTGTCTATTTAGGTTTTCCTTGTGGGATAAGGATTACTAAGTGCTGATTTCTAGTTATTTTTCCTTTTTAGCTTAGGATTATTTTCTATTTCAGAATTATCTTATTTTAGCTTTCCTTTCTAAGTTAGTATTCCTTATTTTAGTAGGACAAAGCTTGTAAAGCCTATTTAAGTGCTATGGCCGAATTCTTTAGGAGGAGGTTAATTTTGCTTTTGCTAATAAAAATTCAGAACTTTGTTCTTCTTTCTTTGTTGAGTGATTTGAGTGATTGGCTTAAACTCTTAACATATTATTTTGATTGTGATCAATCGTCAAGGCTAGGCGATTAGGAATCAAACCATATATCAGGTTCTATCATACGAATCGAAAGGTTGGGTTAATCGAGTTATTAACTTGATTGTTCATTCACGTGGTTGGATTGGGTATTTCTATTGCCAACTTTATTTTGCTGCAATTTCATATCAAGTTCCACTGCATCTTCCACATCTATTCGTGAACCTCAACTTGATTTCGAACGGTCGGGCAAATTTCGCATTCGGTTGCATCTCGCTTAACCGGAATCGCGTCACTGATGGTGCTCGAATCTTTGTCCTAACTTTTGCATGGACCGCCTTTTTGATTTTCGATCCATCGGACTGTCCTGATTTTGCATGGATCGCCTTCTCGGTTTACGACCCATCGGACCTTTTTTTATTTTTTATTTTTTTATTATTATTTTTTCTACACGTAATAGTGCTTGGGCTTGTCTAGGTTGATGGGGTTGACGACTTGGTCTCTGTCTCTCCTAGTGGAACCACTTCCATCCTATAGGCTAAGGAGTATGATGTTTCTTCAGTGCCTGCTCTGATGCTCGTTTTGTGCCCTTGTAAGACAAATGAGAGCATATCGGTCTATCCTTTGTAGGTGATTGTCGTTTGGATGGAACCTTGTGAGCCGCTTCTACCGCCCCATTGGCTTGTGGGAGATGCTAAGATAATCTATAATGCTCCATCTTTGCCCCTTGTAATTGTAGGCCATTATTGGTCACGACATGATAATGCTTTTTTTTTTTCTTTTTTTTTTCTTTTTTTTGGTCGGTGACATTTATATATGACTCCGCTTCTACCCACTCTAAGAAGTAGTTGGCGGTTGCGACCATGGAGCCATGCCCATTTGAGTCCCGGAGGCAAACCCTGAGAACTTTATGGGTACAAACTTTGCCAAATTTACGCTCGAGTTAAAATTTTGCGAACTTTGTGCCCAGATGCAAAATTTGCTAGCTTTATGTCCGAAATATAAAGTTTATGAAATTTATGCCCAAATGAAAATTTAAAGAACTTTACGCTCAGGTCCAAAATTTCCGAACTTTCGGCCTGCGGTACAAACTTTTCGAAAATTATGTCCAAGTGAAAAACGTGCGAACTTTATTCCCGGGGGCAAACTTTTCGAACTTTATGCCCGGGGAACAAACTTTGGTTAAAATTTGCGAACATTGTGCCCGGGTGCAAAATTGCGAACTTTATGCCTGAGGTACAAACATTTCGAACATTAGGTGCAGTTGAAAAATTTACAAACTTTTAGCTCGAGGGCATACTTTGGGATCTTAATGGCCGATAGAAACATTGAAACCTTTACCCCCAGGTGAAAACTTCTAAAACTATACGAACAGGTGCAAACTTACGGAACTTTATGCACGGGGTCCCAACTTTGAGAAATTTACTCTTGTGATACAAACTTTACAAAATTTGCGCCCGGGTGAAAAATTTTTGTACTTTGTCCTTGGGGAAAAACTTTGCAAGCTTTATGCCCAGGGTACAAACTTTGTCAACTTTGCACCGAGGGGAAAACTTTGCAAACCTTACGCCTGGGCACAAACTTTTGCAAACATCATGCCCAGGGTACAAACTTTTCGAAATTTATGCCAGGGTGAAAATTTGCAAACTTTATGCTAGGGCACAAACTTTGCAAACTATATGCTTGGGGTACAAATTTTTCAAATTGTATGCCTGGGTGAAAACATCGCAAACTTTACAACCGGGGAAAAATTTGGGATATTTATACCCGGGATACAAACTTTTTGAAACTTACGCCATGGCTGAAAAATTTAAATACTTTATAGCCCTGGGAAAATTTTGCAAAATTTACGCCCGGGTTAAAACATTGCACACTTTACGACCGCGTGAAAATTTTACTAACTTTGCACCAGGGGTACCAACTTTGCGAAATTTACGCCCGAGTGAATATTTTCCCAACTTTATGCCCAGGGGTAAAATTTACAAAAATTTATGCCCGGGGTACAAACTTTTTGAAATTTGCGTCTTGGCTGAAAAACTTTGCGTAATTTACCGGAGTGAAAATTTTTCGAACTTTATGCCTGGGGGTAAAATTTGAGAAATTTATGCCCGGGGTACAAACTTTGCGAACTTTATACCTGAGTGAAAATGTTGCGAATTTTATGCCCGGGTTACAAACTTTTCAAAAATTAAGCCCGGGTGAAAATCTTGCCAATATTATTCCCAGGGGCAAAGTATGCAAACTTTTTGCCCGTGGTACAAGTTGTGAAATTGATGCCAGTGTGAAAATTTTCGGAACATTAATCTAAACAGTAAATTTGCAAAATTTATGCCCGAGGTACGAACTTTTTGAAATTGACGCCCGGGTGAAGAATTTGCATACTTTTTGCCCGAGGGCAAACTTTGTGAGCTTTTTGCCCGAAGAACAAACTTTGCAAACCTTACCCCCTGCCTGAAAAAATTGCGAAATTAATGCCTGGGGACAAACTTTGCAAACTTTATGCCCTGGGCGCAAACTTTGCGCCCAGGAGCAAAATTTGCAAACTTTAGTATATAAATTTTACAAATTTTGCGCTTGGGGGTTAATGTTCGCGAAGTTTTCCATCCGGCATAAAGTTTGCAAAGTTTGAACCCGAGGCTTAAATTTAGCAAATTTTACCACCTGGCAATTTCACAAAGTTTGTACCCCGGGCATAAGGTTCGAAAATTTTGCACCTGGGAATAAAGTTCGGAAACTTTTCACTAGGTCGTAAATCCCGCAAAGTTTGTATCCCAGCATAAAGTTCGACATTTTCCCTCAGGTCATAAAGTTCAAACAAATTTTCACTTGGGTGTAAATTTCCTAAATTTTGTACCCTCGGCACAAATTTCGCGAAGTTTGTACCCTGAGTTTAAAGTTAACAAATTCAGTGCCCAAGGGTAAAGTTCGCAAAGTTTGCCCCCAGGCATGAAGTTCACAAAGTTTGTACCCAAGTCATAAAGTTGGTAAATATTGTCCCCTGGCATAAAGTTTGAAAAATTTTCACTCGGGCATTAATTTTGCAAAGTTTGTACCCGGACATAAATTTATCAAAATTTACCCCCGGCCATAAAGTTCACAACCCCGATATAATGTTCACAAGTTTTAGGCCCAGGGGTAAAGTACGCAAAGTTTGCCCCCAGGTGTAAGGTTCGTACAGTTTTCCCCTTGGCATAAAGCTCGCAGAGTTTATACTCTGGATATAAAGTTCCCAAATTTTGCCCCAGGCATAAAGTTCAAACAATTTTCACTCGGGTGTACATTTCGCAAATTTTGCACCCTGGACATAAAGTTCGCAATGTTTGTACACCGGGTTGAAAGTTAAAAAAATTTTGTTTCAGGGCGTAAAGTTTGCAAGTTTTAACCCAGAAGTAAAGTTCTCAAAGTTTGTATCCTGGGCATAAGGATCCAAAAAGTTGCCGCAGAGCATAAAGTTCAAAAATTTTCACTCGGATGTAAATTTTGCAAATTTTGTAAGTGCAAACCGGAGCATAAAGTTCACAAAGTTTGCAGCTCGGGCATAAAGTTCGCAAATTTTGCGCTCGGGCGTAAAGTTTGCACCCGGGAGTAAAGTTCACAAAGTTTGCACCCCGGGCATAAATTTCACAAATTTTGCACCCCGGGTATATAGTTCACAAATTTTCTGCCCCAGGGGTAAAGTTCGCAAAGTTTGCTCCCGGGTGTAAAGTTCGTGAAGTATGCCTCCGAGCAGAAAGTTCGCAAAGTATACCACGGGCATAAAGTTAACAAAGTTTGTACCCCGGTCATAAAGTTTGCAGATTCTGCCCCAAAACATAAAGTACAAAAAGTTCGTACCCTGGGTATAAATTTCGCAAATTATACACCCGGGGGTAATGTTCACAAAGTTTGCCCCCGTGTGTAAAGTTTGCAAAGTTTTTCCCTAGGCACAAAGTTCGCAAAGTTTGTACTCCTGGCATAAAGTTTCCAAATCTTACCCCCCGAGTATAAACTTCGAAAAATTTTCACTAGCCCGTAAATTTTGTAAAGTTTGTACCTAGAGCATAAAGTTCGCAAATTTTATGCTTGGGCGTAAGTTTGCAAAGTTTACACGCAGGAGTAAAGTTCGGAAAGTTTGCACTCCGGGCATAAAGTTCGCAAATTTTGAAACCGAGCATGAAGTTCGCAAAGTTCGTACCTTGGGTATAACGTTCACAAATTTTACGCGCTGGGGTAAAGTTTGCAAAGTTTGTACCATGGACATAAAGTTGGAAAAGTTAATACCCCGTGGGTAAAGTTCACAAAGTTTGTCCCAGGGCGTAAAGTTTGCAAAGTTTTTCCCCAGGCATAAAGTTCGCAAAGTTTGTACCCCCGACATAAATTTTGCAAATTTTGCCCTTGGGCATAAAGTTCGCATAGTTTTTACCCCGGATATCAAGTTCCAAAATTTTGCCCCGGGCATAATGTTCGAACAATTTTCACTCAGGCGTAAATTTCACAAGGTTTGTACCCCAGACATAAAGTTTGCAAATTTTGTCACCAGGCATAAAGTTCTAAATATTTTCACTCGGGCGTAAATTTTGGAAAGTTTGTACCCCGAGCATAAAGTTCGCAAAGTTTGTACACCGGGTGAAAACTTCGTAAAGTTTGTACCCCGGGGGTAAAGTTCGTAAAGTTTGCCCCCGGGCGTAAAGTTCGCAAAGTTTTCCTCCTGGCATAAAGTTTGCAAAGTTTGTACCCTGGACCTAAATTTTGCAAATTTTGCCCACGGGCAGAGAGTGTGTTAAGTTTGTACTTCAAATATAAAGGACCAAAATTTTGCCCCGGGCATAAAGTTCGAACAATTTTCACTCAAGTGCAAATTTCGCTAATTTTCTACCTCCAAGCATAAAGTTCGCAAAGTTTGTACATCGAGCCTAAAGTTCACAAATTTTGTGTTCAGGCATGCAAAGTTTTCACCCGGGAGTAAAGTTCTCAAAGTTTGTAACCCGGGCATAAAGTTCCCAAATTTTGCCCTCGAGCATAAAGTTCGAAAAATTTTCACTCGGACATTAATTTGGCAAGCTTTGTAATTGGAGCATAAAGTTCACAAAGTTTTACCTTGGGCACAAAGTTTGCAAATTTTGCGCCCAGGCGTGAAGTTTGCAAACTTTACACCCGGGAGTAAAGTTCGAAAAGTTTGCACCCTGGGTATAAAGTTCACAAATTTTGCGCCCGAGGGTAAACTTCAAAAAGCTTGCCATGCGTAAATTTCAAAAAATTTGCACCCGGGGGTAGAGTTTGCAAAGTTTGTACCCCCTCGTAAATTTTTCACCTGATCATAAAGTACGCAAAGTTATAATGTTCGAAATTTTTCACCTACGCGTAATGTTCGCAAAATTCATGCTCCGGCGTAAAGTTTGAAAATTTTAACCCGTGCGTAAAGTTTGCAAAGTTTGTACCCTAGCGCAAAGTTCGCAGTTGTTGCAAGTGGGGGAAAAGTTTGCAAAGTTTAATCCATTGTAAAGTTGGAAAACTTTTCACCTGTGCGAAAAGTTCACAAAGTTTGTACCCCGTCGCAAAATTTGGAATCGGGGGTAAAGTTCGCAAATTATAACCCATTGTAAAGTTGTACAATTTTTCTCCTGTGCATAAAGTTAGCGAAGTTTGCAACCGGGGTTAAAGTTCGCAAAGTCTATACCCCAGCGCAAAGTTTGCAATCAGGGGAAAAGTTCGCAAAGTTTAACCCATCGTAAAGTTTGAAAATTTTTCACCTATGCATAAGAATCGCAAAGTTTGCAAAGCTATTACCCTGGCGTAAAGTTCGGAAAGTTTGCACCCTGGCGTGAAGTTCGCAAGGTTAGCAACCCGTGTGTCAAGTTCACAAGGTTTGCAACCCTTGCGTAAAGTTCTCACAGTTTGTACCCCAGCGCAAAGTTCGCAGGGTCACCGTGGGTAATGTTCTCATAGTTTAAACCATTGTAAAGTTGGAAAATTTTTCACCTGTGTGTAAAGTTGGCAAAGTTTGCACCCGGGGGTAAAGTTCGAAAATTTTATGCCCTGACGTAAAGTTTGAAAATTTTTCACTCATGTGTAAAGTTCGCAAAGTTTGCACACAAGGGTAAAGTTCGCAAAGTTTGCAACCGGGGGTAAAGTTCGCAAAGTTTAACCCATCAGAAAGCTGGAAAATTTTTCACCTGTGCGGAAAATTCTCAAAGTTTGAACACAGGGGTAAAGTTTGCAAAGTTTTTATCCTGGCTGAAAAGTTAGAAAAATTTTCACCCTGCAGTAATGTTCGGAAAAGTTTGCACCCTGGCATGAAGTTTGCAAAGTTTATACCCCGTTGCAAAGATTGCAAAGTTCGCAACCGGCGGAAATGTTCGCAAATTTTAACCCATCGTGCAGTTTGTAAATTTTGCACCAATTTGTAAAGTTCGCAATGTTTGCACCTGGGGGTAACGATTGCAAAGTTTTTACCCCACCATAAAATTTGCAACTTTTTTACCTGTGCGAAAAGTTCGCAGTGAACAGGGGGAAAGTTCCCAAAGTTTGTACCCGGGCGTAATGTTAGAAAATTTTGCACCAAGGGGTAAATTCCAAAGTTTTTACCCTGGCATTAAGTTTGAAAATTTTTCACCCGTACGTAAAGTTTGAAAATTTTGCACCAGGGGGCAAAGTTCTAAATTTGTACCCCGGCATTAAGTTTGAAAATTTTTCATTTGTGCCAAAAGTTCGAAAAGTTTGCACCTGGGGGTGGAGTTCGCAAAGTTTGTACCCCAACAGAAATTTTGAAAATTTTTCACCCGTTTGTAAAGTATGAAAATTTTTCATCCGTACATAAATTTTGTAAAGTTTGCACCCGGGGATAAAGTTCACAAAGTTTGCACCCCGGCACATTGTTCGCAAATTTAGCATTCGGGGTTAATGTTCGTAAATTTTGACCCATCATAAAGCTTGAAAATCTTTCACCTGTGTATAAAGTTTGTACCCCGGCGCAAGTTTATAAATTTCGCACCAAGGGGTAAAGTTCCAAGGTTTGTACGCCGGCATTAAGTTTGAAAAATTTCTCCCGTGCGTAAAGTTCGAAAAGTTTACACCTAGGGATAGAGTTCGTAGAGTTTGTACCCCCTGCATATGGTTTGAAAATTTTTCAGCTGAGCGTAAAGTATGCAAAGTTTTCATCCTGGCAAAAAGTTCAAAATTTTTCACTGGCGTGCAAGGTTCGGACTGCTTGTACCCTGGCGTAAAGTTTGAAAATTTTTCATCCATGCATAAAGTTCACAAAGTTTTCACCCGGGGTAAAGTTCACAAAGTTTTTACCTCAGCGTAAAGTTTGAAAATTTTTCACCAGTGCGTAGAGTACGCAAAATTTGCACACGGGAGGAAAGTTCGCAAAGTTTGTGACGCGATTCCGGTTAAGCGAGATGCAACCGAATGCGAAATTTGCCCGACCGTTCGAAATCAAGTTGAGGTTCACGAATAGATGTGGAAGATGCAGTGGAACTTGATATGAAATTGCAGCAAAATAAAGTTGGCAATAGAAATACCCAATCCAACCACGTGAATGAACAATCAAGTTAATAACTCGATTAACCCAACCTTTCGATTCGTATGATAGAACCTGATATATGGTTTGATTCCTAATCGCCTAGCCTTGACGATTGATCACAATCAAAATAATATGTTAAGAGTTTAAGCCAATCACTCAAATCACTCAACAAAGAAAGAAGAACAAAGTTCTGAATTTTTATTAGCAAAAGCAAAATTGACATCCCCCTAAAGAATTCGGCCATAGCCCTTAAATAGGCTTTACAAGCTTTGTCCTACTAAAATAAGGAATACTAACTTAGAAAGGAAAGCTAAAATAAGATAATTCTGAAATAGAAAATAATCCTAAGCTAAAAAGGAAAAATAACTAGAAATCAGCACTTAGTAATCCTTATCCCACAAGGAAAACCTAAATAGACAAGGATTCTTCTTTTACCATGTGTCCAAATGAGTAGATTCGGCCCCCACAACAAATCAGCCCACTCTCGCCATTTGACTTGCACGAAACAGCCTCTTTTTATGAAGATAATATTAATTTAAATTATACTAAGTTCCCAATGGGTTAACACATGTGCCATGCACATGCATGTCCAAAGCTCACTTAATATGACTTAAACCAATTCAGCCTCAAATCACAACCCTGATGGGCTGGTCTTCTTGGGCTTGAATTAAAGCCATCAAACGAGTTGAACCATTCCATGCCATCTCACTTGGCCATGGTGCCTCTTGAATGCCTTGGTTATCCCATAAGCGTGCAATCAGTCCATTTAATGCCTCACGCACCCTCTTTGCCTTAGACCTTGTAATAGGCCCACTTGGAATCTTCAAGTCCACGCCATAATCAGCTCCTTGTTCCTTAGCTCCATGCTCTTGCTCTTTAGATTGATCTTTGTTAGATAGGCTGATCGCGTCAGTTTGTACCCAGGCGCAAAATTCGCAAATTTTGCATACGGGGGTAATGTTCATAAAGTTGAACCCATCATAAAATTTGAAAATTTTTCACCTGCGTGTAAAGTTCGCAGAGTTGAACCCATCATAAAAGTTTGAAATTTTTTCACCTGCGTGTAAAGTTCGCAAAGTTTATACCAGGGAGTAAAGTTCGAAAAGTTTGCACCCGGTGGTAAAGCTCGCAAAGTTTGTACCGCTGCGTAGTGTTTAAAAGTTTTTCAGCCGTTAGCAAAGTTCACACAGTTTGCACCCTAGGGTAAAGTTAGCAAATTTTGTACCCCAGCACAAAGTTCGCAAAGTTTGCAACCGGGGGAAAAGTTCGCAGAGTACAACGCATCGTAAAGTTGGAAAAATTTTCGTATGTGTGTAAAGTTTACAATGTTTGCACCCAGGGGTGAAGTGCAAAAAGTTTGTACGCCGGTGTAAAGTTGAAAAATTTTTAACCCAGGCTTTAAATTTCTGAAAATTTTTACCCTGGCATAAAGTCCGAAAATTTTTCACCGATGCATAAAATTTGCAAATTTTTCACCAAAGGCTAAAGTTCACAAAGTTTGTACACTGGCGTAAAGTTTGAAAATTTTTCACCCGTGTATAATGTTCGTAAGGGTACTAATTGAAGTGAATCGAGATAGGCTGATCTTTGGTTTAACTTGTCCAATCAGTTTGGTTGATGCAAAGAATAATAACATCGTTTCAAATGCTGATTTATGGAGGATTTGGTGCAAAATGAAGCTTAATAGTTGTGAGGAATGTACGAGCCCATTAGGAATCTGCTGGGCCTAATTAGACTTCTATGTATGAGCTAAGGACAATTAAGTGTTAGTACTTAAGGCACCCTTAGGGAATTTGTATGGATTTCGAATTAGGCTTAGGTATCTATATTTAATTGTTATTTTTTTCAATAAGTGACTTGTTTTGGGCTTAAAAATCAGCCCATAAACAATACTCAAAAGGGAATTTCGTTTTTCATCCTTATTGCATAAGGATTAGTTTTAAGTTTTCCTTATTTGTTTTTATTTAAGCTTTCCTAGTCCGACAAGGATTTGTTTTCCTTTTCAGTTTAGGGTTAGGTTTAAGTTTTCTATTTAAACACCAATGTAATAGTTAAAGAGGGATGGATGAAATTTAATACAATTCTGATTTTTCTCTCTTTGTTGAGATTCCAGCCCGGGGCTGATTTTTAATTTTGTGAGTTTGTGAGATCGAGTTCTTCATTCTTACAATTTTATCTTGATTATGAACAAGTATTGTGGTAATTCAAAGACCATTGGATTCTTAAGAAAAAGTTCTAAATAACGTCAGAATACTTCAAGTTTAGAATCGGTTTGGAAGTTGCCCTAAATTAGAGTCGAAATTCTGTTTCCAGTTTTGTTAAATTTGCTTCTAGTTGTGTCTTAGGTTCATCTGTTGCTTTTTTTTTTCTTCGAATCTTGCGTACTTTTTTTTTCTTATCTCTTTCTGAATGTGAGTTTTCATTATTTATGAGACATGTTCAGTTTTAATTTCTGTACTAGATGTCGAGTCATTGATAAGGTTTGCAACGTGATTCTTCATAGAACTTATTTTACAAACTTTGCTAGTCTCACTTTGGTAGAGAAATTAAATTTTGCCTCCTAGGTTAGATGATGAGTTAAATGGGGCTGTAATTTTCACAAAAATAGATCTTAAAAGTGCTTATCATCAGATTCGCATGTTTTTGGGAGATGAGTGGAAAACGGCTTTTAAGACTAAGCATGGTTTATATGAGTGGCTAGTTATGCCATTTGGCTTAACTAATGCGCCTAGTACATTTATGAGATTAATGAACCATGTATTGCGTGACTTTATAGGTAAATTTGTTGTTGTGTATTTCGACGACATTCTTATCTATTCCAAATCTGAGGAAGAACACCTAGAACATGTTAGGGCTGTCATTCAAAAGAACTTAAAATCATGGGAGGAATGCATACCATTTATTGAATTTGCTTTTAATAGAGCTGTGCATTCATCTACTAATATGTCACCGTTTGAAATTGTTTATGGATTTAATCCTTTGACACCATTAGACTTGATCCCATTACCTGTTGATGAAAGGAAAAGTATAGATGGTAAGAAGAAGGCAGAATCAGTGCTTAAGTTGCATGAACAAGTGAGACAGCAATTGGAGAAGAAGAATGAACATTATGCAAGGCAAGCCAACAAGGGACGCAAACAAGTGTTGTTTGAACCGGGGGATTGGGTATGGTTGCATATGCGCAAGGAACGATTTCTTGCCCAAAGGCTTTCAAAGCTACACCCTAGAGGCGATGGACCATTTCAAGTCGTTGCACGCATTGGGGATAATGCTTACAAGCTAGACTTGCCAGGTGAGTACGGTGTGCATGCGACTTTCAATGTGGCTGACTTGTCTTTGTTTGATGTAGGTGATGAAGATTTGAGGACAAATCCTTTTCAAGAGAGAGGGAATGATGCGGTCATCACACCACAAGGACATGGAGGCATGGAGCGAGGAGGCAAGAGAGATCCTTTGGAGCTGCCCATTGGTCCAATAACAAGGAACCGTGCAAAGAAGATGCAACAAGTGCTTAACGGTCCAGTTATACATTTATTTCAAAGTATGGAGATTGAGTCTGATCACAACAAACCGAACAACTCATATGGATACGATTCAGTGTTGTGTTGTATTCAAGTCCAAGAAAGTGATGTTTATGGGTCTGATTGTAATGATTAGTTAAAATGGACCTAATTAGAATTCTATGTATGAGCTAAGGACAATTAAGTGTTAGCACTTAAGGCACCCTTAGGAAATATGTATGGATTTTGATTTGGGTTTAGGTGTCTTTAGTCAAATGTTAGTATAAGGATTGATTTAAAGTTTTTCTTATTTGTGTTGGTTTAACTTTCCTAAGTTTAAGGCTGAAATCTAGCCTTCCTTTTTCTTTGTTTTTCTTTTCCTAATCAAATAAGGTTTTCTTTTCCTAAATAGTTTAGGTTTAGGTTTTTCTATTTAAACACCAATGTAATAGTTGAAAGGCACATATGAAATTTAATACAATTGCATTCCGAAATTTTCAGATTTTTCTCTCTTTGTTGAGATTTCAGCCCGGGGCTGATTTTAATATTGTGAGTTTGAGAGATCGAGTTCTTCATTCTTGAGATATTATCTTGATCGTGAACAAGTATTTTGGTAAGGTACTTGTGAATCGTCCACATTCAGGTTCTAAGAATGCTTAATCGAAGGTGTCAGGTTTGAATACTTTCATTATCGTTTAAACACCTTAGGATTGGTTTGCTATCACCAATCTTTGTGTCATACTTTTGAAATTCGAATTATATATTGCTGTCCTTAGTGATTATAATTCATTCTTCTATATACTTTGCTGCAATTGAATAGATTCCATTGAACAAGAACCTAACCCTCAAATTCTGATTCATTGTTCAATTTGTTTTAAATCCTTCAAGATAGATCAGGGAAACTTGTTGATTTCGGTTTCTTAGCCGATATCACATCAGGTGTCAAGGTAATTAATTAACATTGGGTTGATTTAATTTTATCAATAAGTTTACATAATGTAATTAATTAGTTTATCAATTAATTGAATTACACACAGTAAACAATTAATTAAATATTTTTCCCAACTAGGAAAATTAAATTCATGTATTATATTTACTTGAGTGTGATTTAATTTTATTTAGGGGTAATTAAATTTAGTAAAATGGAATTAAATTACACAGTATATAGTTTTTAATTAAAGTTTATTTATGTAATTATAATCCTCGTGGGCTTGGGTTTAATTAAGCTAATTAAAATCCAATTAAACAAGAAGTCTATATGAGGGCACACTTAAGAAAGAAAACCTAAACCTAACCGATTTTAATTGCTGGAAATTTCAGCCCCATAGCAGCCCCAAAACAACCAATATTTGCAGCAATTAATTTTCCATTCCTTCGCTTCTTTGGCTAGCACCGATTCCCGGTTGATAGTTGGTCGTGCACCGGATTTTGGAGATTGTAGTTTCAAGAAACGATTCTGCAGCAGTCTCTAGAAGAGACAAATCCGGTGAGTTAATCTTTCTTGATACAAATTGTTTTTATTCTAATCAATGGTAATCAGATACGATAGGTGGATTCTAGGAAATTTTAAACAGTGTGTTTTCTGCTGCGCCACGTTATTTTTCCGATGCGAATCCCAACAGTGGTATCAGAGCCTAGGTTTTGTCCATTAGATTGATGGGAATTCATTCTTGATTGTCTTCTTGAACAAAGAATAGGTTTCAAGAATATTTTTTCGGGTTTTGATAAATTTTTCTGATTGGTTTTGTGTTCTTTTTTTTTTTCCTACTGTGATTTTTTTTTGCTGCTAATTAATTTATTGATGCAGTGTTATTACTGCGGTGGTTTTTTTATTATTATTATGTTATAAAAAAAATATATATCTTTTGGGGAAAAGATGGAATCGCAACTTTTACGCCCAGCGTAAAGTTTGAAAATTTTTCACCGCGGGGTAAAGTTCCAAAGTTTTTACCCCAGCATTAAGTTCGAAGGTGTCAGGTTTGAATCATTTTCATTATCGCTTAAACACCTTAGGATTGGTTTGCTATCACCCATCTTTGTTTTGTTTTTGTGAGTTCAACCTTGATTGATAGACTTGGGAAATTTATTAAAGTTGATTTTGGCTTTCTCACAGCCGATATCACATCATTTGCACCTGGGGGTAAAGTTCGCTAAGTTTGAACCCCTGGGTAAAGTTAGCAAAGTTTGCAATCGGGAGTAAAGTTCGTAATGTTTGTACCCCGGTGTAACGTTTTAAAATTTTGCACCAAGTGGTAAAGTTCCAAAGTTTGCACCCTGGCATTAAGTTGCAAAATTTTTCACCTGTGCCTAAATTTAGAAATTTTTGCACCCGGGGGTAGAGTTTCCAATGTTTGTACCCCTAGATAAAGATTGAAAATTTTTCACCCGATCATAAAGTACGCAAAGTTTTTATCCAAGCAAAAAGGTCGAAAATTTTCACCCGCGCATAAAGTTCGCAAAGTTCGGACCCATGTGTAAAGTTCGCAAATTTTGCACCTAGGGGTACAGTTCGGAATGTTTGCAATCTTTTCAATTGGGGCAAAAGTTCGCATAGTTTAACGCATCGTAAAGTTGGAAAAATTTTCACCGGTGGCTAAAGTTCGCAAAGTTTGTACCCAGGGTAGAGTTCGCCAAGTTTGTACCCCCGCATAATGTTTGAAAATTTTTCACCCCAGTGTAAATTACAAAGTCTTTATCCTAGCATAAAGTGTAGGAATTCGGTTAAGCAAGGTGCTACCCGAACTCAATAATGTTCCCGATTGACGCGATTCCGGTTAAGCGAGATGCAACCGAATGCGAAATTTGCCCGACCGTTCGAAATCAAGTTGAGGTTCACGAATAGATGTGGAAGATGCAGTGGAACTTGATATGAAATTGCAGCAAAATAAAGTTGGCAATAGAAATACCCAATCCAACCACGTGAATGAACAATCAAGTTAATAACTCGATTAACCCAACCTTTCGATTCGTATGATAGAACCTGATATATGGTTTGATTCCTAATCGCCTAGCCTTGACGATTGATCACAATCAAAATAATATGTTAAGAGTTTAAGCCAATCACTCAAATCACTCAACAAAGAAAGAAGAACAAAGTTCTGAATTTTTATTAGCAAAAGCAAAATTGACATCCTCTAAAGAATTCGGCCATAGCCCTTAAATAGGCTTTACAAGCTTTGTCCTACTAAAATAAGGAATACTAACTTAGAAAGGAAAGCTAAAATAAGATAATTCTGAAATAGAAAATAATCCTAAGCTAAAAAGGAAAAATAACTAGAAATCAGCACTTAGTAATCCTTATCCCACAAGGAAAACCTAAATAGACAAGGATTCTTCTTTTACCATGTGTCCAAATGAGTAGATTCGGCCCCCACAACAAATCAGCCCACTCTCGCCATTTGACTTGCACGAAACAGCCTCTTTTTATGAAGATAATATTAATTTAAATTATACTAAGTTCCCAATGGGTTAACACATATTGCATAAGGATTGATTTAAAGTTTTCCTTATTTGTGTTGGTTTAACTTTCCTAAGTTTAAGGCTGAAATCCAGCCATTCCCTTTTTTCATTGTTGTTCTTTTCCTAGTCAAATAACGTTTTCTTTTCCTAAATAGTTTAGGTTTAGATTCTTCTATTTAAACACTAATGTAATAGTTGAAAGGCATATATGAAATTTAATACAATTGCATTCTGAAATTTTCAGATTTTTCTCTCTTTGTTGAGATTCCAGCCCGGGGCTGATTTTAATATTGTGAGTTTGAGAGATCGAGTTCTTCAATCTTGCGATATTATCTTGATCGTGAACAAGTATTTTGGTAAGGTACTTGTGAATCGCCACATTCAGGTTCTAAGAATGCTTAATCGAAGGTGTCAGGTTTGAATCCCTTTCATTGTCCTTTAAACACCTTAGGATTGGTTTGTTATCACCAATCTTTGTGTCATGCTTGTGAAATTCAAATTATATATTGCTGTCCTTAGTGATTAAATTCATTCTTCTAAATACTTTGCTGCAATTGAATAGATTCTATTGAACAGGTACCTAACCTTCAAATTCTGATTCATTGTTCAATTGAATATGTTGCAATTGAATTGTTTTAATTGACCGACACATAAAATTCATATTCTGTTTAAAGTTTTCAATTTGGTTAAAATCCTTAAAGATAGATCGGGAAAAACTTAATGATCTCGGTTTTAACCGGTATCATATCATTTTCATAACGTTTGCACCCGGCGGTGAAGTTCTCAAATTTTGTACCATGGCATAAATTTCAAAAATTTTACCCCTGGCTGTAATGTTCGCAAAGTTGGCTCCCTGGCGTAAAGTTCGCAAAATTTGCATCGCGAGGTAAAGTTCTCAAAGTATTGACCCCGACGTAAAGTTCGAAAATTTATCACCTTACCCAGAATAAAAGCCAAAAAATTTTCACCCGTGCGTAAAGTTTGCTGAGTTTATACCCCGACGTAAAGTTTGAAAAATTTTCACCCATGCGTAAAGTTCTCATTGTTTGCACCCTAGGGTAAATTTTGCAAGGTTTTGACCTTGGCGTAATGTTTGCAAAGTTTGCAATGGGGAGTATAGTTCGCTAAGTTTGTACCCAAGCATATATATCGTATATTTTTCACCCGGGCGTAGAGTTCGCAAAACTTGCACCCAGGGTTGAAGTTTGCAAAGTTTATACCCCTGCGTAAAGTTCGCAAAGTTTGCACTTGGGGGAAAGTTTGCAAAGTTTATACCCCGGTGTAAAGTTCAAAAATTTTACACCCTAGGGTAAAGTAAGCAAAGTTTCACCTTGGCATAAAGTTCGTAAACTTTGCAACCGGGAGTAAAGTTCGCAAAGTTTGTACCCGTCATAAATATCGTAAATTTTTCACCCGGACGTAAAATTGGCAAAGTTTGCACTCAGGGGGTAAAGTTAGCAATGTTTGTATCCCGGTGTAAAATTTGAAAAATTTGCACCCTGGGGTAAAGTTCGCAAAGTTTAGACGTCGATGTAGAGTTCAAAAATTTTTCACCTGCGCGTAAAGTTCGCAAAGCCTGTACCCCGGCATAAAGTTCGAACATTTTTCACCCGCGCTTAAAATTCACAAGTTTGCCACTAGGTGTAATGTTCTTGAAGTTTGTACTATGGCGTGAAATTTGAAAATTTTGCACCCGGGTGTAAAGTTCGCAAAGTTTGCATCATGGCATATAGTTCGCAATGTTCGTAAGAGGGGTTAAAGTTTGCAAAGTTTGTACACCGAAATAAAGTTCGAAAATTTTTCACCCGGGCATAAAGTTTGCAAAGTTTGCACCCTGGCGTAAAAGTTTGCAAAGTTTGCAACTGAGGGTAAAGTTCGCAAAGTTTCATACCTTGCATAAAGTACAAATATTTATTACCCGAGCGCAAAGTTCACAAAGTTTGTACCCTGGCGTAAAGTTCACAAATTTTGCACCGGGAGGTAAAGTTCTCAAAATTTTGACCACAGCATAAAGTTTGAAAATTTAATACCCGGCCGTAAAGATTTCAAAGTTTGTATCCCAGCGTAAAGCTCGAACATTTTTCACACGTTCGTAATGTTCGCAAAGTTTGCAATTGGGGGTAAAGTTTGCAAAGTTTGTACCCTAGCGTAAAGCTCGAACATTTTTCACCTCTTCGTAAACTTCTCATTTTTTGCAGGCAGCGGTAAAGTTTGCAAAGTTTGTACCTCGGGATAAAGTTCAAAAATTTTTACCTGCACGTAAAGTTCGAAAAGTTTGCTCACGGGCATCAAGTTCGCAAAGTTTGTACCCCGGTATAAATTTCTAAAATTCTTCACCCCTACATAAAGTTCGAAACGTTTGCAGCTTGGCGTAAAGTTTGCCATTGGGCTAAAGTTCGCAAATTATGTACCCTGGCATAAAGATTGAAAATTTTTAACCCATATGCTAAGTTCTCAAAATTTGCACCCGGAGGTAAAGTTCGCAAATTTTGTAACCCGGAGTAAAGTTTGCAAACTTTGTAGGCCGGCATAAGTTCGAAAATTTTTTAACCCGGAGGTAAAGTCCGCAAATTTTGTAACCCGGAGGTAAAGTTCGCAAACTTTGTACCCCAACTTAATGTTTGAAAAGTTCTCAAAGTTTGCACCAGGGGGTAAAGTTCGGGCACTTTGTACCTCAGTGTAAAGTTCGAAAATTTTGCACCCTGGGGTAAAGTTCGCAAAATTTTCACCCTGGCAAAAAGTTTGAAATCTTTGCAACAAGGAGTCAAGTTCGCAAAGTATGTACCCAGACATATATATCGAAAATTTTCACCCTGGCAAAAAGCTCGAAATCTTTGCAACAAGGAGTCAAGTTCGCAAAGTATGTACCCAGACATATATATCGAAAATTTTTCACCCAGGCATGAAATTCACAAAGTTTGCACCCGCGGGTAAAGTTAGCAATGTTTGTATCCTGGCGTAAAGTTCACAAAGTTTAGGCCTCGGCACAAAGTTTGAAAATTTTTCTCCCGGGCTTAAAGTCCGCAATGTTTGTACCCCGGCATGAAGTTCAGAAATTTTTCGCCCGTGCTTAAAGTTCACAAAGTTTGTACGACGGCGTAAAGTTGGAAAATTTTTCACCCCTGCGTAAAGTTCACAAAGTTTGCAACCTGCCGTAAGGTTCATAAAGTTTGCCACTGGTTGTAAAGTTCGCAAAGTTTGTACTCCAGATGGAAAGTTTGAAAATTTTGCACTCGGGCGTCAAGTTTGCAAAGTTTTTACCCTGGCATAAAGTTCGAAAATTTTTCACCCCTGCAAAAAGTTCACAAAGTTTGCTCCCTGGCATAAAGTTTGCAAAGTTGGCAACTTGGGGTAAAGTTCTAAAATATTTACCAGTGCGTAATGTTCGAAAATCTTTCTCCCGGATGTAAAGTTCGTAGAGTTTGTACCCCAGCATAAAGTTCAAAAATTTTTCACCCGTGATTAAAGTTTGCAAAGGATGCCCCCCAGGTTAAAGTTCGTAAAGTTTGTGATGAGGTCATCACACTACAAGGACATGGAGGCATGGAGCGAGGAGGCGAGAGAGATCCTTTGGAGCTGCCCATTGGTCCAATAACAAGGAACCGTGCAAAGAAGATGCAACAGGTGCTTAACGGTCTAGTTATACACTTATTTCAACGTATGGAGATTGAGGCTGATTACAACAAGCCGAACAACTCATATAGATACGTTTCAGTCTTGTGTTGTATTCAAGTCCAAGAAAGTGATATTTATGGGTCTGATTGTAATGATTAGTCAAAATGGACCTAATTGGAATTCTATGCATGAGCTAAGGACAATTAAGTGTTAGCACTTATGGCACCCTTAGGGAATATGTATGGATTTTGATTTGGGTTTAGGTGTGTTTAGTCAAATGTTAGCTTTAACAATAAGTGAGCTGTTTTGGGCTCACAAATCAGCCCATAAACCACATGCTAAAGGGAAGCACGTTTTTCAATCCTTATTGTATAAGGATTGATTTAAAGTTTTCCTTATTTGTGTTGGTTTGACTTTCCTAGGTTTAAGGCTGAAATCCAGCCATTCCTTTTTCTTTGTTTTTTTTTCCTAGTCAAATAAGGCTTTCTTTTCCTAAATAGTTTTGGTGTAGGTTTTTCTATTTAAACACCAATGTAATAGTTGAAAAGGCATATATGAAATTCAATACAATTTGCATTCTGAAATTTTTAGATTTTTTCTCTTTGTTGAGATTCTAGCCCGGAGCTGATTTTAATATTGTGAGTTTGAGCCATCGAGTTCTTCATTCTTGCGATATTATCTTGATCGTGAAGAAGTATTTTGGTATGGTACTTGTGAATTGCCACATTCAGGTTCTAAGAATGCTTAATCGAAGGTGTCAGGTTTGAATCCCTTTCATTGTCGTTTAAACACCTTAGGATTGGTTTGTTATCACCAATCTTTGTGTCATACTTGTGAAATTCGAATCATAAATTGCTGTCCTTAGTGATTATAATTCATTATTCTGTATACTTTGCTGCAATTGAATAGATTCTATTGAGCAAGTACCTAACCCTCAAATTCTGATTCATTGTTCAATTTGTTTTAAATCCTTCAAGATAGATCGGGGAAACTTGTTTATTTCGGTTTCTTAGCCGATATCACATCAGTTTGTACCCCTATGTAATGTTCTGATATGATAACAGCTAAGAAACCGAAATCAACAAGTTTCCCTGATCTATCTTGAAGGATTTAAAACAAATTGAACAATGAATAAGAATTTGAAGGTCAGGTACATGTTCTATAGAATCTATTCAATTGCAGCAAAGTATTTTATAATCACTAAGGACAGCAATATATAATTCGAATTTCATAAGCATGACACAAAGATTGGTGATAACAAACCAATCCTAAGGTGTTTAAATGACAATGAAAGGGATTCAAACCTGATACCTTCGATTAAGCATTCTTAGAACCTGAATGTGGTGATTCACAAGTACCTTACCAAAATAATTATTCATGATCAAGATAATAACGCAAGAATGAACAACTCGATCTTTCAAATTCACAATATTAAAATCAGCCCTGGGCTGGAATCTCGACAAAGAGATTAAAAAAAATATGAAAATTTCAGATTGCAATTGTATTAAATTTCATATGTCGAAGCCTTCAATTATTACATTGGTGTTTAAATAGAAAACCTAAACCTAAACTATTTAGGAAAAGAAAACCTTATTTCACAAGGAAAAGAACAAAAAAAAGGAATGGCTGGAATTCAGCCTTAAACTTAGGAAAGTCAAACCAACATAAATAAGGAAAACTTTAAATCAATCCTTATGCAAAACGGATGTAAAAACGTGCTTCCCTTTAGCATGTGGTTTATGGGCTGATTTGTGAGCCCAAAACAGGTCACTTATTGTTAAAACTAACATTTGACTAAAGACACATAAACCCAATCGAAATCCATACAGATTCCCTAAGGGCTCCTTAGGTGCTAACACTTAATTGTCCTTAGCTCAAACATAGAATTTCAATTAGGTCCATTTTAACTAATCATTACAATTAGACCCATAATCATCACTTTCTTGGACTTGAATACAACACAAGACTGAACCGTATCCATATGAGTTATTCGGTTTGTTGTGATCAGCCTCAATCTCCATACGTTGAAATAAGTGTACAACTAGACCGTTAAGCACTTGTTGCATCTTCTTTGCACGACTCCTTGTTATTCTACCAATGGACAGCTCCAAAGGATCTCTCTTGCCTCCTCACTCCATGCCTCCATGTCCTTGTGGCATGATGACCGCATCAGCAAAGTCATCACTTGGGCTTGTTCACAAAGCTTTCACTCAGGCATAAATTTTGCAAAGTTTGTACACCAGCGTAAAGTTTGAAAATTTTGCACCGGGCCTAAAGTTCGCAATGTTTGTACCCTGGCTTAAAGTTCAAAAAGTTTGCAACCAGGGGTAAAGTTCAAAAAGTTTATACCCATCATAAAGTTCAAAAATTTTTCTTGGGGGCTTAAACATCGCAAAGTTTGCAACCGGGGGTAAAGTTTCGCAACGTTTGTACCACGACGTAAAGTTCAAAATTTTTCACCATGTGTAAGGTTGCAAAGTTAGCCCTTGGGGGGAAAGTTCGAAAATTTTGTACCCAGGTGTAAAGTTCGCAAAGTTTGTACACCGGTGTAATGTTCAAGAATTTGCACTTGGGAGTAAAGTTCGCAAAGTTTGCACCTTGGCCAAAAGTTCAGAAAGTTTGCACCCGAGGGTAAAGTTCTCGAAGTTTTTACCCCAGCTTAAAGTTCGAAAATTTTGCACCTAGTCGTAATGTTTGCAATGTTTTCACACAGGGTTAAAAATTTGCGAATTTTCGATCCATGAGTAGATTTCGCAAAGTTTGTAACCCAGCGTAAATTTTGAAAATTTTGCATTGGAGCATAATGTTAGCAAAGTTTGCACAGGGTTAAGGTTTGCAAAGTTTTCGCCAGCGTGTAAATTTCACAAAGTTTGAACCCACGCGTAAAATTCGAAAATATTGCACTCAAGCGTAAGAAAAGTTTTCAAACGGGGATAAGGTTTGAAACGTTTGTACCCCGGCGTAAAGTTCAAAAATTTTTTCACTCGAGCATAAAGTTCGCATAGTTTGCACCCCAGGTAAAGTTCGCAAAGTTTGTACATCGGTGTAAAGTTTGAAATGGCACCGGGGCTTAATGTTTGCAAAGTTTGCACTCGAATTAAAAGTTTTCACCTAGAGGTAATGTTCGAAAAAGTTTGCACCTTGAGGTAAAGTATGGAAAGTTTGTATCCCGGTATAAGTTCAAAAATTTAGCACTTGGGGGTAAAGTTTGCAAATTTTGCACGAGGGCATAAAGTTCATAAAGTTGGCACCCTGGAATAAAGTTCTCTACGCTTGCACTCGAGGGTAAAGTTCGCAATGTTTGTACCCCAGTGTAAAGTTCAAAAAGTTTGCACCTGGGCGTAATATTCGCAAAGTTTGCACCCGGGGTTAAAGTTCACAAAGTTTGCACCTGGGAGTAAGATTTGCAAAGTTTGCACCCGGAGGTAAGGTTCTCAAAGTTTGTATGCTAGCATAAAGTTTGAAAATTTTTCACTCGTTCGTAAAGTTCGCAAAGTTTTAACCCGAGAGTAAAGTTTGCACAGTTTGCAACCGGGTTAAAGTTTGCAAAGTTTTCTCACCAGGGATTAGATTTTGCAAAGTTTTCCCGTCTGCAAAGTTTTCACCCGCACATAAATTCCACAAATTTTGTACCCTGGCGTAATGTTCGAAAATTTTGTACTTACGCATAAAGTTCAAAGATTTTACACCCGGTGATAAAGTGCCCAAAGTTCGCACACGAGGGTGAAGTTAGCGAATGTTTGTACCCCAGCGTAAAGTTCGAAAATTTTGCACCTGGGCGGAAGGTTTGCAAAGTCTGCACCCGAGGGGTAAAGTTCACAAACTTTGTACCCCGGTGTAAAGTTCACAAATTTTGCACTCGTGCGTAAAGTTCTCAAAGTTTGTACCTCGCGCGTAAAGTTGAAAAATTTTGCATTTTGGTGTGAAGTTTGCAAAGTTTTGCCATGGGTGAAATGTTCACAAAGTTTGCACCCGGGGGTAAACTTCGCAAAGATTACCTGACGTAAAGTTCGAAAAGTTTTCACCCAAGCATAATGTTTGTAAAGTTTGCACAAGGGGTAAAGTTTGTAAAATTTTCACCAAGGCATTCGCAAAGTTTGCATCGAGCAGTAGAGTTGGAAAAGTTTGTACCCCAGCTGAAAGTTCAAAACTTTTGCACCCGCGGGTAAAGTTCGCAATGTTTGTACCTGGGGTTAAAAGTTTGCAATGTTTTCACTCAGGCATAAATTTCATAGAGTTTGTGGCCCGGGGATAAAGTTCGATAATTTTACATCCAAGGGTAATGTTCGCAAAGTTTGTACCTAGGCGTAAAGTTAGAAAGTTTTTTCACATAAGTGTAATGTTCACGAAGGTTGCACCCCGACAAAAAGTTCTTAAAGTTTGCACCCCGGGCGGATAGTTCGAAAAGTTTACACTCTGGTGTAAAGTTTGAAAACTTGGCACCCGGTCGTAAATTGTGCAACGTTTGCCCCGGGTGTAAAGTTCAAAAATTTTTCATGTGGGTATAAAGTTCGTAAAGTTTGCAACCGAGAATAAAGTTAGAAAATTTTTTCATCCAGCGCAAAGTTCTAAAAGATTGCACCCCTGCTGTTGAAAAGTTGGCACCCGAGCATAAAGTTCGCAATGTTTGTTCCAGGCCGTAAAGTTCGAAAACTTTTCACCCAAGCATAATGTCCAAAAAGGTTGTTCCTGGGTGCAAATTTTGCACAGTTTTCACACGGGCGTGAATTTCACAAAGTTTGCACCCAGGCGTAAAGTTCGAAAATTTTGAGCACCAGTGTAAAGTTCAAAAAGCTTCCACCTGGGGATAAAGTTTGCAAAGTTCTCACCGGGGCATAATGTTCAAAAAGTTTGACCCCGGCGTAAAGTTTGAAAAGTTTGACTCTGATGTAAAGTTCGAAAAGTTTTCACTCGGGCGTAAAGTTTAAAAATTTTTTCACTTGGGCTTAAAGTTCAAAAAGTTTACACCTTGGCATAAAGTTCAAAATGTCTGCACCCCAGCATAAAGTTCGAAAAGTTTTCTCATATGGCCTTAAAGTTCAAAAATGATTTCACCCGAGCGTAAAGTTCCTAGGGTTTGCACCACAGCAAAAAGTTCTATAAGTTTGCACCCGGGCGTAAGTTCGAAAATTTTTTCACTCAGTTGTAAAGTTCGCAAAGGTTACCCCCCAAATTTTTCACCGGAGCAAAAAGTTTGAAAAGTTTGCACCCTTGTGTAAAGTTCGCAAAGTTTACACCTAGGCATAAAGTTTGAAAAGTTGCATCCCGAGGTAAAGTTCGAAAAGTTTGCACCTGCATAATGTTCGAAAAGTTTGCATCCCGGCGTAATGTTTGAAAAGTTTGCACCCCGGTGGAAAGTTTGAAAATTTTTTCACCTAGGTATAAAGTTCGAAAAGTTGGCACTCGTCGTAAAGTTTGTAAAGTTTGTGCCCGGGTGTAAAGTTCGAAAATTTTTCACCCAGACGTAGAGTTCGAAAAGTTTGCCCCCCTGATGTAAAGTTCAAAAATTTTTTCACACGGGCATAAAGTTCGAAAATGTTTTTGCTCGGACATATAGTTTGCAAAGTTTGTACCACTACTAAAAGTTTGCAAAGTTTGCACCATGGCAAAAAATTCTAAAAGTTTACACCCATAAGGCATCCTGACATGGGAAAAGTTTGGGAGGCATTAAGGGAAATATATGCAATCAATGAAAGAGAGATGTGACAGTCCAAAATAGGCTAGCTACAGTCCTAAATGGGGGTGTATAGTACTGTATACTGAATAAAAATTTTCACAAACAGTTTACAAAATTCTTTTTTGAAGAAAAATAATTTTCTTTCAATAAACACAAGTTTTACAAAAATGCAGAAATAATGAAATAGTAAAATTGTGAAGATAAATTTGCTTGATGAAATAGAAAAATGTCTTCAAATAATAATACTCTTAATTTAAATTGCAGTAATGTAAATAGCTATAAATATAACGAGTGTAGGGATAGAGAATTGAATACAACGAAATTTTATATTGGTTTGATCCAACCGGTCTACGTTCAGTCCCCAAGCCAACCACTTAATATTTTTCACTAACGTTTCTTTTACGGGTTGGAAACAAGCCTATGTTACTTTTTACGAGTTCAAGTAACAAACTTAATTCTTTTACAAGCTAAGTATGATACCTCTACTGTTACTTTTTCCGAGCTCAAGTAACAAAACTCTTCCGATACTTTTTCAAAACTCAACCACCAAACTTATCTGGTATTTTTTTATAAGCTCAAATACCAAACTTTTTCCTATACTTTTTCAAAGTTCAAGCACCAAACTTTTACAAACTTTGTTGATCACACTATCAATAAAGTAAATCCCATTCACACAAAATCCCTTATGTGAAATACAATTCCCTTGAAATATAATAGTTGAATGAATGAACAGATGAAGATTTTCTCCTAATTTGCTCTCTGAAGGAATTGTGGAAGACTTGAAAATAATAGCTTAAATATGTGTGATTGCAAGTAAGTCTCCCACTTTGACAATTTCAATTCTTCTTGTATATATAGGACTTGTTTATCATGATATGATAACAGCTAAGAAACCGAGATCATAAGTTTTTCCCGATCTATCTTGAAGGATTTTAACCAAATTAAACACTTTAAAGAGAATATGAATTTTATGTTTTGTTCAATTAAAACAATTCAATTGCAGCAAATATGTGTTTGGAGAATTAAACACTTAATGGAAAACAAACATGTAATTGCAACAAAGAATGTAGAAGGATGAACTATGATCACCAAGAACAGCAATATATAATTCGAAATTTCACAAACATGAACAAAGATTGGTGATAACAAACGAATCCCAAGGTGTTTAATTGACAATGAAAGGGATTCAAACCTGAATGTAGGCGATTCACAAGTACCTTACCAAAATACTTGTTCACGATCAAGATAATATCGCAAGAATGTAGAACTCGATCTCACAAACAATACCGTAAAACAGCCCCGGGCTGGATTCTCAACAAAGAGAGTAAATTCTGAAAATTTCAGGTTATTCTTATTAAACTTGTCTCCATGCTCCACACCTCCATAACCTTGTGGTGTGATGACCGCATCATTCCCTCTCTCTTGAAAAGGATTTGTCCTCAAATCTTCGTCACCTGGCATGTCTAGCTTGCAGGCATTATCCCCAATGCGTGCAACAATTTGAAATGGTCCATCATCCCTCGGATGTAACTTTGAAAGCCTTTGTGTAGGAAATCGCTTCTTCTTGTGCATATGCACCAACACCCAATCACCGGGTTCAAACAACACTTGCTTGCGCCCCTTATTGGCTCGTCGTGCGTAATGCTCATTCTTCTTCTCCAATTGCTGTCTCACTTGATGTGAATCGAGATAGCTTGATCTTTGGTTTAACTTGTCTAATAAGTTTGGTTGATGCAAAGAATAATAACATCCTTTCAAATGCTGATTTATGCAAGATTCGGTGTAAAATGAAGCTTAATATTTTATTTGTGAGGAATGTACAAGCCCATTAGGAATCTTCTGGGCCTAATTAGGGTGATAGCAAACCAATCCAAAGGTGTTTAAGCAACAATGAAAGGGATTCAAACCTAACACCTTCGATTAAGCAATCTTAGAACCTGAATGTTGGATGATTCACAAGTACCTTACCACAATACTTGTTCATAATCAAGATAAAATTGTAAGAATGAAGAACTAGATCTCACAAACTCACAAAATTAAAAATCAGCCCCGGGCTGGAGCAAAGAGAGAAAAATCAGAATTCTATTAAATTTCATCCATGATGACTTTTAACTATTACATTGGTGTTTAAATAGAAAACTTAAACCTAACCCTAAACTGAAAAGGAAAACAAATCCTTGTCGGACTAGGAAAGCTTAAATAAAAACAAATAAGGAAAACTTAAAACTAATCCTTATGCAATAAGGATGAAAAAACGAAATTCCCTTTTGAGGGTTGTTTATGGGCTGATTTTTAAGCCCAAAATAACTCACTTATTGAAAAAAATAACAATTAAATATGGATACCTAAGCCCAATTCGAAATCCATACATTTTCCCTAAGGGTGCCTTAAGTGCTAACACTTAATTGTCCTTAGCTCATATGTAGAAGTCTAATTAGGCCCAGAAGATTCCTAATGGGCTTGTACATTCCTCACAAATAAACTATTAAGCTTCATTTTGCACCGAATCCTCGTTAAATCAGCATTTGAAAGGATGTTATTATTCTTTGCATCAACCAAACTTATTAGACAAGTTAAACCAAAGATCAAGCTATCTCGATTCACATCATCACTTGTTCATGCTACTTAAGCCACGATTCTGCCTTCTTCTTACCATTTGTACTTTTCCTTTCATCAACAGGTAAAGGGATCAGGTCTAATGGTGTCAAAGGATTAAAACCATAAACAATTTCAAACGGTGACAAGTGAATAGATGAATGCACTGCCCTATTATATGCAAATTCAATACATGGTATGCCTTCCTCCTACGATTTCAAGTTTTTCTGAATAACAGTTCTACAATCGATGCACATTCGCATAGTTGCATCCTTTTTTGGTACTGGAATGACTGGTACAGCACACGGACTCATAGATTCATGAATTAATTCCACTTGCCTTTGAAGCTCCTTCATCTCCTCCGGAATACTTCTATAGGCTGCTGGTCTATTAGGAATTTGTGCATCGGGTACAAAATCGATTTGGTGCTCAATTCCTCGGATCAGGGGCAGCTTGTTCGGCATCTCTTCAGGGAACAAGCCCTCAAACTCCTGTAAACACTTGAAGGAAGGTCAGATTGGTTTAGACATGATAAACAAAAACTCTTGCAATAAAATAACAACAGATTTTTGTTTTCAGATTCTGCTTGCTTAATATCTCTCATTTTACCATATAATGATAAGTTTTGGGCTTTCTTAATGCTCCTTCCTTTTTCTCTCTTCTCACTCTCATCACTATCCTTAATGCCTTTTCTCTCACCTCTTCTCTCTTCTCACCCTCACTAATTTTAACACTCTTGTTTTCACTCTCCTTAACCGTAGTGTTTTCTTGAGACATTCTTTGCATATAGAGCTGGTCATCATATACTTCAGCGGTTGTTAAGGATGATATTGCATTCTTCTGCCCATCCTTGACAATGGTAAATTTGTTTTGTCGGCCATGATGCAGCGCCGATCGATCAAATTGCCAAGGTCTCCCCAACAAAACATGACAAGCTTGCATTGGGACAACATCACAAAGTACTTCATCAGTATAAGAACCAATTGCAAAGTTCAGAAGTACCTGCCTAGTAACCGTGAGTTCGTTACTATCGTTCAACCATTGTAATCGATATGGACTAGGATGTGGAACGGTTGAAAGTCCCAATCGATTCACCAAGACATGGCTAACCACATTACAGCAGCTCCCTCCATCAATGATCATCAAACATGTCTTTCCTTTCACATTGCACCGGGCATGGAAAATGTTTTCCCTTTGTTTCATTGAGTTACTAAGTCCCATTTTCAATGTGCGCCGAGTGACCAGATTTACACCATGTCCTCCCTTGCTATCCACCTCTTCAATGTCACCACAATCTTCCACGCTGGGCATATCTGCAAGTTCGGGATCAGTTGGTGAGTCAGATTTAGATGCTAACTTTCCATGTTTCATGACCATGGCTCTTTGATTTGGGCAATCCCTTGCATAATATCTTCTACCTTGACACTTAAAACAAATAATATCACGAGTTCGAGTTGAACTCTCAGTTTTTCGGGTCTTTGGGGCAGCCTCTCCCAACTTCGTCTTCCCAAAAGCCTTTGTATCAAGTCGAGCTTTTTGGTCACTTCTGGAGTGATAATCAGCCTTGGGCTTGTGATCACTTCTTGTGTCCCACTCTCTTGGTTCTGATCTCCACAGGGCAGCATTAGTGTCCTTATAACGTGATTTACCCCTTTCGGCTTCTTGTAATTGATGCTCAATTTGTACTGCTTTGTGAAGTATGTCCTCCATTGCAAAACATGTTTGCAGCTCTAGGACATTCTCAATTTCCTGTCTCATCCCAATGAGGAATCTTACCATAGTGGGCTCCTCATCCTCTTGCACATCAGCTCTGATAAGTGCCATCTCCAACGGCTGGTGGTAATCCTCAACAGACTGATTACCTTGTGTCATTTCCTGAAGTTCAGTCAATAGCTCTTTATGATAGTGAGCTGGCACAAATCTCTTTTTCATAAGGCGTTTCATCTCCCTCCAAGTAGTTATGGGCTCATCACCATCTCTATGCCTTGTGCGTTTCAATTGGTCCCACCAAACAGCAGCATAATTGGTTAATTTGGAAACGACAAGCTTTACTTTCTTTTCTTCAGAATACATATATGAATGTCAAAAATAGCTTCTTACTCTTCTGATCAGTGTAGTGCCATGATCGGTCCGTACGTCCTTCTTTAGTTTAGGAGATTTTTGAATTGAGCAGCCCTCTTCGAGTAACTTACGATGAATCTTCGGTAATAGTCCACTTTTTGAACCCATTCAATGTACGCTTCCGGATCACTAGCACCTCGGAATGTTGGCATTTTCAGTTTGATAGCATTGAGGTTACTATCTTTTCCGGTCATGGACTCTCCACCTTGAAGTGGACCACACTTCTTCATCAAATTCAGATACGTCATCTTCCATACTGAACTTTCCAACATTTCTTGAGTTCCGGTAGGGTCGTTCTTTGTGTTGCTTTCGTTCGGTCATCAAATCAGTAACAATATTACCAATTCGTTTTAATTCACCTACAACAGCTTGTTGCCACTGATCTAGATCAACCTTTCTAGTGTCTTTCGAAGATTTGATAGACATGGTTAATTACTAAAATGGAAAAGAAAAGAATCGAATAACTAATCTAAAGCAAGAAATGAAAGAAAAATAGAAGAAATACCTCCCAATCGGTTCAGTCACTCTTTTGTATTATCTTGATGGATCACAAGGATCAATTCAGGCAATATGAATGCCACAGAAGCAAATAGATGACAACAAAAACTGGTAGGCAGATTTCTAGATGCAAAGATTACTAAAATTGAAACGAAAAACAAAACAATGCACACTAGGAACAAGAATAAAAGACAATATTCGAAGAAACGTCGAGGCTGGAAAAAAAATATGAAGAGTGTGTATCAGTATGCAATTTCATTAATTTCAAAGCATAGATGCACGTTTCACTCAATCGCATATATTTCCAAACATGTATTCTTTCACTGTTTTCGGTATAAATGAATCACGTTTATTTTTTTTTGTGGTAACTTGTAATATGCAATCAAGATAACTCACTTTGACTCACGTGCAAATAAAAAAAATTTAGAATTGTCGATAATGAATTGCAATCAGCTTCATTAGAGCATATACGCACAAAGGAAGTAAATAAGAGCAGAGTCCAAAAATTAATCCAAACGCTACTGCTATGAACCTAGTAATTTAGATGCAAAAGTATGAGCAACTCAATCAATAAATTAGACTCTAGAAGGGCTGGTCCGTTTTTAGGATTTTCGGACGAGTAGAAACCAAGTTGATTACTTCAAATTTTGCTGGAAAAATTAAAATCCTCAAGAGCCAAAGCTCTGATACCAATTGATGTGATACCGGTTAAGAAACCGAGATCATAAGTTTTTCCCCATCTATCTTGAAGGATTTTAACCAAATTGAACACTTTAAAGAGAATATGAATTTTATATTTTGTTCAATTAAAACAATTCAATTGCAGCAAACATGTGTTTAGAATACTTAATGGAAAACAAACATGTAATTTTAACAAAGAATGTAGAAGGATGAACTATAATCACCAAGAACAGCAATATATTATTCGAAATTTCACAAACATGAATAAAGATTGCTGATAACAAACCAATCCTAAGGTGTTTAATTGACAATGAAAGGGATTCAAATCTGACACCTTCAATTAAGCATTCTTAGAACCTGAATGAGGGCGATTCAAAGTACCTTACCAAAATACTTGTTCACGATCAAGATAATATCGTAAGAATGTAGAACTCGATCTCACAAACTCACAATTCTGTAAAAAAGCCCCGGGCTGGATTCTCAACAAAGAGAGTAAATTCTGAAAATTTCAGGTTGTTCTCAACAAAGGGAATATGGTTGTTACATTCACCTCTTGAAGAAAATATGGGTGTTTCTTCTAGCTCTTAATCAAGTTATTGCCATTGGAGACCTCTTGTTCATATGGTAAATGAAGTTTCCAGCTCTTGAGGCACTTCCTTTCACCTTCTGATGATAATGTAGCCGTTGTCATCATGACAACAGAATATGGCTGTTACATTCACCTCTTGACGAATATATGGCCGTTGGAGCTCTTATAGCCGTTTCTTCTAGTTCTTAATCAAGTTATAGCCAATGGAGACCTCTTGCTCATATGGTAAATGAAGTTTCCAGCTTTTGAGGCACTTCCTTTTACCTTCTGATGGTAATGTAGCTGTCGTCATCATGACAAAAGAGTTTGACTACTTGTAGCTCTTGAAGTAATATCTCTCCTCTTGAAGCTAGTATATCCGTTGGAGATTTTAAAAGTCATATCTCATGCTTTCTTAGCTTGTAAAGTAATGATTTCTTTTGATCAACTTGACATGTAATGAACATTTGATCTCCTGATGCTCAAGCTTCCAATTGCAAGACTAATTAATATGCTTCTTTGTTGATGCAGCTTCATCGTAATCATATTTTACTTCTTCATCTATTACAACTTATTTGCAATCGTATTAAAGTAAACATGATATTTCTATTTATCATATATGTCAACTTTTCATTTGTTGTTATCATCAAAACACGATTCAACAAAATGAATAAGGCTATTTGAGGTTATGAAGATGTGTATTAAAGTATACTGCTATATGTTACTTCGTTTTCGAATTGATGGATTTGGGTTTTCCTATTTTTTCTGTTTTTAGAAAATGTATATGTGCTGGCATGCTGTTGTGGGGAGTCTGGTTGGCTCGTAATGTTTGTGTGCTGAAGCGGATTTATCTTCGTTTGGTTGTATTCGGTGGGACTGAAAATGGTGTCTTTTTGGTTGTTCATCCTCAATCTTGATAGTGTTTCAATTGCTTCATATTGTTTAGTAGTTTTATTTTGGCACAATATTGTTTTAGTAGTTGACGTAATGCCTTTGGGGCTTTTTTTTATAATTGCATTTACCATGTTCTAACTATCAGATATAAAATAAAATTGCCATAAAATTTTAATTTGTCCCAGTAAAGTTCATCATAGTTTGACTTTTGCTCCATCCATTGTCCTTTCTGTCAGAAACCACAAAATAATTTGCTGAAAAAATGTCTCTTGGAAAGTTGGATTATCACTCTTTTACACTTGGAACATTAATAAGTAAAAAATATGTATATTTTAGTTTTTTTCCCCTTAAATGTCACAGGCCAAAAAGTTGGTGATTTAAATACCTACGTGAAATTTCATGAAATAAATTTGGGAAATTCCTGCCAAAAGGGCATTGGAAGAAATAAAAATTTAATTATAAGGAGTTTTGCATTACAAATGAAACTTCTTTAGCAATCATATTCCAATTCTAATAGTTGAAGAACCATGGATGTAACTAATATTTTTTTCAATAAGCCTTGAATTATTATAGGCTAACATTTGGCCATGATTAATAAAAACAAAAGGACCAGTTGGGTGATGCGACTCACCAAGGCAGACCAAGGATGGAACATCGCATGGAGCTGAAGAAGAATGATCATTTGCAAATTCCTATCAGGCCGATTACAAGGTCTAGAGGAAAGAAGTATTAAATGGATTGATAAAGAGTATATGGGCCTATCAAGAATCCATTCAAGAAGCACCAATGCCGGGTCAAGTGAGTTTGAAGGAAGAAGTTGATTTTATATCTTTAGTTCAAGTCCGCGAAAGTGATTATGCATCTGAAATTAATGTTTAGTTAGATTAGGCTAATTGAACTTCTAAGTATGAGCTAAGGACAATTAAGTATTAGCACTTAAGGCATCCTTAGGGAATATATATAGATTTCGAATTGGGCCTAGGTATCTGTATTTAATTGTTATTTTTTTCAATAAGTGAGCTGTTTTGGGCTTAAAAATCAGCCCATAAACAACACTCAAAAGGGGATTTCCTTTTTTTCATCCTAATTGCATAAGGATTAGTTTTAAGTTTTCCTTATTTGTTTTAATTTAATCTTTCCTAGTCAGATAAGGATTTGTTTTCCTTTTTAGTTTAGGATTCTACTTTGTTTTAGGCCTGTAAAAGGATGTTGGATGTCCATTTTGTAATATATCAGATTATTATCAATAAAGATTGAATATTTCTTTTGAAAATTTCTGTTGAATTTTCAACTTCAATATTTTGAGAGTGTGTGATTGTGTTCTAACTCTTAAAGTATTACTTTGATCGTGATCAATTATTGTGACTAGGCAATTGAGAATCAACCATTCTCAGGTTCTATAATCCAAATTGAAAGGTTGAATTAACTTTTATGTTAATTTGATTGTTCTTTTTATTTGATTGAATTAGTGAATTTATTGCTAATTGTTCTTTTATTTTTATTCTATTATTTAATCTTTTAGTTTTGAAATTATAATCTTAATTCTAATTATAATTTTGTGTGCCTTTTGTTTATTGGAACCTCATTCGATGATCGGGAACATTATTGAGTTCAGGTAGCGCCTTGCTTAACTGGATTCATATCAGTTGGTATCAGAGCTTTAGGCTTCGATTGAGGTTTGTCATTCTAATTCTTTTCAAGAGTTTTTTATTCATCGTGTTTCGCATCTGTTTGCTTCTTGAATAATTAGGGTTCTTTGAAGTTCCGTTTTCTTTCTTCTTCTTCATTGGAAAAAAAAAAAGCCAAAAAAAATATATATATATATATTCCTTGCTTGTGTTTTTTTTGAAATTCATTTAATTTGCTGCATTAGTCTTATTGTTTTCTATCTTTGAAAAAAGAAAAAGCGTTCAGAATTGTAATCTCAAAGAGATTTATCAAACAGTTCAAAAAAAAAAAAAAAGTTTCACCAAAAGATCATACAACAAGTTTCAATTTACATTAGCAGCATCTTTTGCATAAAGTTTCACAATTTTTTACACAAGATTAGCCAAATTTTATTGTAACCCTTGCCATTGGATTAACCAACGTCTACCCTACTCTCTTTTGCCGTCCATACACATTGTGTTTCGTTTACATAATTTTCTTGTTTCGTTGCTTCTTAGTATTCCGCTGTCCTTTTTTTATTGCGATTTGCCTCTGGTTATTCAATTTTGCTTGGCTTGATTTATTAAGATCGATCAAAATAGTATCATAGAGCGTGGAACCAATTGTGAGTATTTATGATTTTTTTCTTTGCTTGCTTTAACATTTGTGTTTCTATTTCTATCTGTCTTACCATGTCCGTAGAAGATGAGAACACCATCTTTGATAAAACGGAACTAGAACTATTGTGAAAGGTTGTTGCAAGAAAGTTTAACAGATTGGAGCAAATAATGCTTGATTTGGAGAACCGTTTGGAACAAATGGAATTAGAGCAAAGGAGAAGTGGAAGGCCACACCAAGGTTTTTAAGCAAATTTCTGACCTCGAGGAAGATTCCGAGGATGAGCATATCTCTTCCAGCCATAGAAGGAGACGTCGTAAAGATGGTAATCTTAACACCATCAAACTGAAAATTCCTTCATTCCAGGATAAAAGCGACCCTGATTTGTATTTTGAATGGGTAAGGAAAGTTGATGCTATATTTGATATCCACTATTCGGAGGAAAAGAAAATTAAATTGGTTGTTTCCGAGCTAACCGATTATGCTGTAGTATGGTGGGATCAATTTAAGAAAAATAGGCGCAGGGATGGAGATCCGCCTATTGAAATGTAGAATGAGATGAAGCGAATCATGAAAAAGCGGTTTGTTCCTTCCTATTATCATAGGGAATTGCTGAATAAATTGCAGGTTTTAACTCAAGGGAATAAAAAGTGTGGAGGATTATCACAAGGAGATGGAAATTGCTATAATGAGAGCTGATGTTCAAGAGGACAAGGAGACCACTATTAATGAGGATATAGCTGATGCAGTGGATCTTCAACATTATGTTACATTTCAAGAATTGCTCCACAAAGCTATAAAGATTGAGAAGCAGCTCTGCCGGAAAGGAAAAGCACGGCTTGTGAATTCTTCTTCCTCATCATGGAAGCTGAATTACAAACGTGAAGAAAAGGTTAGTGCTCAAACCCAACAGCCTAAACCTAATATTAAGAAAAAAGAGGACACACTTGGCAAAGGTAAGGCCACTGAAACTCCTAATAGAAACCGTGACATTAAATGCTTTAAACGTCAAGACTGTGGTCATATGATGCGTGATTGTCCTAATAAACATGCTATGGTGAAAAAATGTGGTGAAATTAGAACTGATATTGAGTCTGATTTCAACGATAGTATGCTTGAGTTAGAAGATTGTAGTGATATTGAGGAGGGAGGTGAGCATGTTGTAGTTGACAATGTTACCCTTGTTGTTAGATGTGTATTGAGTGTTAAAAATAAAATATCTGATGAACAAAGGGAGAATATTTTTCATGCTTGTTGTCGCATGCAAGATAAAATTTGTAGCTTGATTATGGATGGTGGGGGTTGTTGTCATGTTGCCAATACCACCATGGTGGAAAAATTGGGCCTGAACACAACTAGGCATCCGAAGCCCTATAGACTTCAATGGCTCAATGACAGTAATGAAGTGAAAGGTGACTAAACAAGTCTTGGTCAATTTATCAATTGGAGCTTATGATGACCAAGTTTTGTGTGATGTTGTCCCAATGCAACTATGCCATATACTTTTGGGACGTCCATGGTAGTTTGACCGTGAAGCCATTCATAATGGTAAACTGAACAAAATCACCCTCATTCAGGAAGGAAAACGTTATACTCTCTTACCATTGTCATCGACGCAAGTCTACAAAGACCAGCTCTACTTTCAAAATTCTTTCTCTGCGGAAGGGGATTGGGTTAAGGAGAGAGAAAATAAGAGTGATAAAATTAGTAAGGGTGAGAAGAGAGAAGAGGTGAGAGAAAAGGCTAGTGAGTTGAGAGATAGAGAGGTGAGGAGAGAAGAAAGTAAGGGCGTTGTAAAAGCCAATAATTTCAATTTATATGCCAAAATGAGGGATATTAAACAAGCTAAAACTAATAATCTGAATTTGCTTTTATTTTATTGCAAAGGTTTAAGCTTGTCTGTATGTAAATCTGACCATTCTCCTCCTAGTGTGGTTTCCTCTCTTTTGCAAGAGTTTAATGATGTGTTTCCAGAAGAGTTGCCGAGTGGGCTACCTCCTATTCGAGGAATCGAACATCAAATCGATTTCATACCCGGAGCATCAATTCCTAATCGTCCAGCTTATAAGAGTAATCCCAAGGAGACGATGGAGCATCAAAGGCAAATTGAGGAGCTGATGTTGAAGGGCTTGGTTCGTCAAAGTATGAGTCCATGTGCTGTTCCAATCATCTTACTGCCTAAAAAGGATGGGACTTGGAGAATGTGTGTTGATTGCCGAGCCGTCAACAAAATAACGGTAAATTATCGACATCCCATTCCTAGACTTGATGACATGTTAGATGAACTTAGTGGGGCTGTATTCTTCACAAAAATTGATTTAAAATGTGGTTACCATCAGATTAGAATGAAAATTGGTGATGAATGGAAAACCGCGTTTAAAACTAAACATGGTTTATATGAGTGGCTGGATATGCCTTTTGGGCTAACTAATGCACCTAGTACTTTTATGAGATTAATGAATCATGTTTTAAGAGAATTTATAGGTAAATTTGCTGTTGTCTATTTTGATGACATTCTTATCTATTCTAATTCTCTTCCTGAGCACCTTACCCATATTCGGGCTGTATTACACCTGTTGCGAAAAGAATGCTTTATGCTAACTTTTCAAAGTGCACTTTTTGTATGGAAAAGGTTTTGTTTTCGGGTTTTGTAGTTTCTACCCAAGGAGTGGAAGTTGATGACGAGAAGGTAAAGGCAATTCAAGAATGGCCTACACCTAAGTCAGTTACCGAGGTAAGGAGTTTTCATGGTTTGGTGAGCTTCTATCGAAGGTTTGTTAAAAACTTTAGCTCATTGCTGCTCCTTCAACTGAGGTAATTAGGAAGAATGTTGGGTTTAAGTGGGAGAAAGATCAGGAAGATGCTTTTAATTTACTGAAACAAAAACAGACTACTGCACCTGTGTTAGCCTTGCCTAATTTTGATAAAACTTTTGAAATTGAATGTGATGCATATGGTGTCGGTATAGGGGCTGTTTTGATGCAAGAGGGTCGTCCTTTAGCTTACTTTAGTGAAAAGTTGAATGGGGCTGCCTTAAATTACCCCAGTTATGATAAAGAGTTATAAGCATTAGTTAGAGCTCTTGAAACTTTGCAGCACTATTTGTGGCCTAAGGAGTTTGTGATTCACACTGATCATGAGTCTTTGAAGCACTTAAAAGGTCAATATAAGCTTAATAGAAGGCATGCTAGGTGCGTTCAGTTCATTGAGACATTCCCTTCTGTGATTAAGTATAAGCAAGGGAAAGAGAATGTTATTGCTGATGCATTGAGTAGGCGTGTAAACTAGTTAAATATGATGCATGCTAAATTGCTAGGGTTCGAATCTATCAAAGATCTATATGCTAGTGATGATGATTTTGCATCTATTTTTTAGACTTGTGAACATACTGCTTTTGGGAAGTTCTATAGACATGAAGGCTTTTTTATTTAAGGAAAATAAATTATGTTTGCCTAATTGTTCTCATAGGAACTTGCTTATGCGTGAGGCTCATGGAGGAGGTCTCATTGGACATTTTGGTGTACTAAAGACTTTAGATATGCTTTCGGAACATTTCTTTTGGCCACACATGAGGCGTGATGTGGAGAAGGTTTGTGCTAATTGTATAAATTACAAGCAAGCTAAGTCTAGAGTGGAGCCGCATGGTTTGTATACTCCTCTACCTGTACCTAGTGAACCTTGGACTGATATTTCTATGGATTTTGTGTTAGGTTTGCCAAGGTCAAAGCGTGGCAATGATTCTATCTGTGGTTGTATGCAGATTTTCAAAAATGTCTCATTTTATTCTGTGTCATAAAATGGACGATGCCACTAATGTTGCTAATTTATTCTTTAGGGAGATTGTGCGATTGCATGGCGTAGCTAAAAGTATAGTTAGCGACCGTGATTCTAAATTCTTAAGCTACTTTTGGAAGACTTTAGGGGGAAAATTAGGGACTAAGTTATTATTTTCTACATCTTGTCATCCCCAAACTGATGGTCAAACTGAAGTGGTCAATAGGACTTTAGGTCAGTTGCTTAGGGCTGTTATTCAACAGAACTTAAAGTCATGGGAAGATTGCATTCCATTTGTTGAATTTGCATATAATAGGGATGTTCATTCTTCTACTAATTTTTCACCGTTTGAAATTGTGTATGGTTGTAACCATAGTTGTGAAAACGGGACCGGTCAGGCTGGTCAGACCGGGTTCGACCGAAACCGGAGGTCAAACCGGTCGGTTTCTATCCGGTTTTCACTTTGGTCAACAACCGGTCAACTTTCCGTCGGATAGGCCGATCGAACCGAAAAACTGTGAACCAGACCGGTTTTCCGATTCGAGCAGACTGTTTTTTTACAAAATTTGAATATAAAATTTAAGTTATTATTTTGAGGTGTTTTTAATTAAAATAAAATGTAGTTTGTATTTTTAAATTATTTACAATTAAATTGACATTTAATTGTAACTATAAAAACTATATTTAATAAATTGAGTTTTTCTAATTACTATATTGTGTTTGAAATGCTTATACTTAAAAAATTATAATGAAAATGTTCAAATCTTCATAAATTATAAATATAAAAATAAAAATATTTTAATATTTTAATATATTTATTAAATCCGGTTCGATTCTGGTTTATTCCGGTTTAATCCAAAATCCATGAATCCATCCCTTCACCGGTTCGATGACCGGTCTGGGTCTGAAAACCATGGTTTTAACCCTCTTATCCCTTTGGATTTAACTCCTTTACCTGTTGATGAGAGGAAAAGCTTAGATGGAAGGTGCAAGACTGATTTGGTGAAGAAATTACATGAACAAGTTCAATAGCAAATTGAGAAGAAAAATGAGCTTTATGCAAATCAAGCTAATAAGAATCGCACAGAGGTGATCTTGGAACCTGACGATTTGGTTTGGTTGCACATGCGGAAGGAGAGAATTCCAACTCAACGGCGTACAAAGTTGCATCCAAGAGGCGATGGACCTTTTCAAGTAGTAGCAAGGATTGGAGATAATGCGTACAAGCTTGATCTAGGTGAGTATAATGTGCATGCTACTTTTCATGTTTCTGACTTTTCCTTGTTTGATGCAGGTGATGACGATTCGAGGACGAATCCTCTTGAAGAGGGGGGGAATAATGCGACTAACTAAGGCAAACCAAGGATGGAATATGACGTGGAGCTGAAGAAGAATGATCCTTTGCAAATTCCTATCGGGCCGATTACAAGGTTAAGAGCAAAGAAGGTTGGAGAAGCATTAAATTGATTAATAAAGAGTATATGGGCCAATCAAAGATCCATTCAAGAAGCACCAATGCCTGGTCAAGTGGGTTTGAAGGAAGAAGTTGATTTTATATCTTTAGTTCAAGTCCACGAAAGTGATTATGGATCTGAAACTAATGTTTAGTTAGATTGGGCCTAATTGGACTTCTACGTATGAGCTAAGGACAATTAAGTGTTAGTACTTAACGCACCCTTAGGGAATATGTATGGATTTCGAATTGGGCTTAGGTATCTTTATTTAATTGTTATTTTTTTTAATAAGTGAGCTGTTTTGGTCTTAAAAATCAGCCGATAAACAACACTCAAAAGGGGATTTCGTTTTTTTCATCCTTATTGCATAAGGATTAGTTTTAAGTTTTCCTTATTTGTTTTAATTTAGTCTTTCCTAGTCAGATAAGGATTTGTTTTCCTTTTCAGTTTAGAATTCTACTTTGTTTTAGGCCTATAAAAAGGTGTTGGATGTTCCTTTTGTAATATATCAGATTATTATCAATAAAGATTGAATATTTTATTTGAAAATTTCTGTTGAATTTTCAGCTTTAATATTTTGAGAGTGTGTGATTGTGTTTTAACTCTTAAAATATTAGTTTGATCGTGATCAATTGTTGTGGCTAGGCAATTGAGAATCAACCATTCTCCGGTTCTATCATCCAAATTGAAGGGTTGAATTAACTTTTATGTTAATTTGATTGTTCTTTTTATTTGATTTAATTGGTGAATTCGTTGCCAATCTTTTAGTTTTGAAATTATAATCTGAATTCTAATTATAATTTCGTGTTCTTTGTGTTTATTGGAACCTCATTCAACGATCGGGAACATTATTGGGTTCGGGTAGCGCCTTGCTTAACCGGATTCATATCATTAGGTCAAGCATGGCAAGGAGCTATGCAAGTTTCACTAAAAAAATTGGGTAATTTAGATAAATACTCTTATTTTCAACAATACTTTCAAGAATACATAAAAGGGAAATTCTTTGCAAAATACTTATAAAACTTTGACCAATTTTTAAAATACCCTCATTTGTCATTGTTGAAAGTACTCCCTTTTAGTTAAAAAAAAAAAAAGAAAAAGTAATTAAAAATCCCAAAAATATTCCCCTTCTTATACCATATGAATTCATCTTATTCTCTCTTATCTTTTGTAATTTAAACGTTATTTTTTCATTTATCTCTCAAACCGTTCACTTTTTCGACATTTCGCTTTAGTAAGTTTTTTTTATTTCTTTTTTGTCTTCGAAACGAGATCCATATGTATATATTTCTTCTGATTTTTTTTTCAATTGACAAAAATGTATCAGAAATGTATCAAAGATACATTTTTTTTATATATTTTTGATACTTTATATATTATATGGTATGCATTAATTCCACATGTATTAGCTTTTATTTATCCTCATAACAATAAAAAAATCAGTTTAAGTGATTCCTCACTACAGATAAAACATGTGGAATTAATATATACAAAACACAATACGCAAAGTATCGAAAAATGTATTAGAAATGTATCAAAAAATGTATCGAAAATTTATCATAAACTTATATAAAAAAGGTAACTCTTTGTACAGCTCTAGTGTCAAACACAGCAGAAGATGAACAACTAGAAGAAGACATGCAAGAATATCAATACACAATAATGTACAACCAAGAAGAAAATGATGATCACCAATTTTACATAAGAAACATTACAGACAACACAATTCAAGAAATATACAAACAACTAATATCACATACAAAAAAACACATTAGAAATACAAAAAAATCCATCTCAAAAGTATGATGAAAGTACCATAAAAGTATCACAAAAGTATCAGAAGAAATGTAGCAATAATGTCTCACAAATGTATCAAAGTCACAAAAGGTAACAAAACAACATCCAAAATGTATCAAAAAATTATTAGTACTTTCAATACATTTCTGACGATAAAAAAAAAATCAAAAGAATATATAAATATAGATCTAATTTCAAAGAGAAAGAAAAGACGAGAAAAACATTCTAAAGTGGTGTATCAAAAAAATTAACGAATAAGTGACAAATGACGAAAATTAAAGTTAAAATACAAAAAAAGGAGAGAAAAAAATGGAATAATCAGGTGTAGACAAGACCATGAAAAAATGAGTAAAAATGAAATGTAAAAGCGTATTTGAGGAATGATACTTAAAAAGAAGCATAAAAGAAAATGCATGAGTATATGGAAGGAAAAAAAAAATCTTAAACAGAGAGTGTTTTTGGTAATTTCCCAAAAAAAAAAAAAAAAAAAAAGGAATAAAGCACACAAAACAGAAACCAAGGTAGCATAAAAGGGAAAAGAGATCGACAAAGAAAATCCAATTTTTACATAATAAAACAGAATCAATTTTTGAGGAGTTACTTTCAATATGTTGAAGTTTTTTCTTTTAATTAATTCAATCTTTTTCAAACTACAGTTTATAGTCTAAGTTTTTATTTTATGTTTTTACTCTTTGCTATTTTTGGCTTTATAGTTCTTTTTTTTTTGTTTGCGGAATTTGTTATCCAACTTTATTCTAAATTTAGATGAAGATATTTTCTTTTTTAATTCTTGTTGTATTATTTCTCTTATTAAAGCAATATATGCTCTATTAGAAATCAAAAGCAAACTTAAATGTTTCTTTATTAAAAAAAATGTTTAATTGTTCTTAAACACCAGTCTACGGAATATTTTTGGTAATTGAGAAAAGTTAGGAATCCTCAATTGAAATAACTCCAAAAATACATGTTATTTTTTGCTTTATATAAAGCTTTAATTTATTTAATTTTACTTTTGTTTGTCTTTTGCAATAAAGCTGGGTTTATACATGGGATGGCCCTAAAGTTGTTTAAAGAAGTTCATAATAGGCGTGAAGCGAGATGCTCATTAAGATCATTAATCATCGATTAGCACCCCGTTATCTAATCATCGATTACCATGGCCATAAGTATGTCAAAGTGCAGAATTCTGCACGTCATTTGGCAATAAGTAGTCTAGCCTATTACAAGAAGATGCTGAAAACAAACCAGTCTACGGAAATTTCTCTTGGTAAAAATGTTAATTCCTAATTTTATTTAGCAATTAATTTGTATTTGTAGTTTAATTATTAGTTAGTATTAACGTAGTACAATACTTAAGAATATATCTCAAAGATTTAAATATTTGCCGTCCATTTTTCTATTCTTTGTGATTTTTTTTCATGTTTTCATATTATTACTTGAAAAATATATGTGCTTCCCGAAAACTTCTAAACTTAAAGTCCATATTATTTTTATCAACCAACATGTAGAATTTTAGGTGAAAATTCAAATGGCAAAAGAGTTTTTAAGGAACGTATTGGACTATAAGATTACTTTTTGTTAGTATTGTGAAACCGCATATCCCAGTTTGTAACATTTTAAATCACAAGTACTAGTTTGCAAATAGACCAAACCACAAGGTTTAACTTTGTAATTATCCCTAAAATTAATTTGATTAAGAATTTACCATGTGATTTAGTATAATATGGGTATGGATTTGATATCATATTTGTTTGATTCTTAATGTCATCTTCTTCAAATCACAAGACTTTTTATATACTTGATCTCTTTAATTACTAGATTCTTTCTCCATTTAGATACTAGATTATGGTCTCGAGGAACCTTAATTCTACTACTGCATGCTGTGTATTAAAAGAAGAAGCTGCAAGCAGTAAGGTAAAATCAAGTGTAATGAAATTTGATGTATTGATTGAAAGTTTTTTTTTTTTATTAATATGTGTTTGGTTAGTTTATAAGTATAATTTATGACATGCAGTTCTGTTAGCCAGCGATCCAGGTATGCGCCGAATGGTAAGCCAAATTACTGATGAGCAGCATATTGACTCGCCTTTTTCCATTGGAACTGGTTCCAATGCATTGAGAAAGAAGTTCAATATTAATTGGATACAGCTAAATTTGAAATCATATGATTTGGCATGTAGCTCAAATTGTATATCTCAACCAATACCAATTGACACCGATATATCTATACCAATTGAAGTAAATAGAACAATACCAACTGAAGCTGAGTTATGTCTTTTGATTTGTAGCTTGTTTAGATTTTAGATTACCAATCGAAGATTAGTTTATATATGGAATGACCCTCAAGTCGTTTGAAGATGTCCATGATACAAATGAAGGAAGATGTAGAGTCAAGGTCTGATTAAGATCATCAACCATCAACTACCACCCCGTTAACTAAAATAAGCTGTCTATGGGAAGTTAAATACGGTAGTCAGTATGTCAAAGTGTTGTATTATGCAAATGATTTAGCAAAGTCGATTGCCTCAAAACATCAATTATTATTTGGCTGTGAGAATGTAAAGACAAAGAGGCCAAATACGAATTAGAATGAATATTTTCTATGGACTTTCACTTGCACTTAAAAGAATCAACGAGCACCTTATTAATAATCTAGGGTGTCCACAACTTGCTATGCTACAACTTCAACATGGGGAATATTCACAAAGCATTCCAATTGACATTTTTGAAGGAATAACAGAGTAAATGGTTCTATCTTCGGACGTCCCCATCACTGCCAGAGTTGCTTAATGTGCTATTTAATCTTAGAACCTTGTCTTAACATACTTAAGTTGGAAGATATGTCTTGGATTGGTTGTTCGATGAATCTAGAACTTCTTTCAATTTCTACTCCAAGTTTAATAGATATTCCTAAGGAGATGGGACAACTAGGTGATCTGAGGTTGCTTGACTTGAGAAAAATGAATATTGCATATATTCCACCGGGTGTATTATCAAGAATGTTGAAACTAGAAGAGTTGTATTTGCTATTAAGCTTTTGAAGATGGGGGGTGTAAGGCACAAGAGGAACATAATGATTGTTATGAATGGGAATCATGGGGATGATTATGATTATAAAGAGGAATCAATACATGCAGTGATCAGATAAAGAGAATCAACGTAAGCATTAGTGAAATAGCATCTCTTTCACGACATGCATTACAAATTAGCATACCAAATGCTTTAGTTTTTGCCTAAGAAATAATAATCAATATTCAAAAATATCAGACGGTTTAAAGTTTTTGTACCAAATAATCTTAGATACAACCACCTGGCAAATTTTATTCTATAAATGTTTTGTAACTCACAGGTGATGCATAGGATATCAAAGAAAGTGGAATTTGTGATTTGTTGAGTTTAGGTTGATGAATAACGGGACCACCTGGCTCTACTGGCTCTACTGGCTCTTACGGCTGACCAACACTACGCTTTCAGGACTGACCAATGCTTCATCATTAACAAGACTAATCTTCACTATCATATTACTTTTTATAAACTTAACAAACATAAAATCAAAGATAATTAGTCCAACAAAAATATCTTCTAATACCCCCACCGGGCTTTGATACAAAAAACAACAGGACCTTATAAAATTGAAGGATATCATAATTCTTGGAGATTTTATGTTTGATTAAAAATCTAATATTATATCAAATGGTATAGTATATGATTTAAAGATTCCAATAATACATTTAGCCAAAGCTTTGATTAATCTTAATTTTAGTGTCATTCTTAAAAATTCATTTTCATTAAAATTCCTATTTCTGATTTTTAACTTAGTTTCATAAAATTGAATTAACAAAGTCAATTTTCCAAATAATAAACCCAATTCTTGCATATTATTTAAATCCAATTGAATAAATGCGTTAATAAAATTATTTGATATTTGATTATTTTGAAGTTTTGCTGGAAATATGTTTAATTTAAATAATTATTAATAAATTGTAAAAAAACCATAATAAAATGACGTTTTCTTTGAAAATCTAAAAAATTACACCAACCTTCAATATGAAAATCATTATGTTCTGTAAATATTTTTTCTTCTAGTTCTAACAATTCATTTTCGAAAAATATTAATTCTAGAATATGAGAAAAATCTACAAGTTCAACATTAAAAATAATTTTCTCTATTTGGTGATGCATAGTTGATTAAATACCTGATTTACCTTTATTGAATAATGTTTTACAAGAAGTTGAATTTTGAATACAAAGATCTAACTCTTGAATATTGGAACAAGTCTTTTGAATACAAGGTGTTTTGATAGGTGAATTTTGAATAAACAAGGAAGACTCTGGGTGATTGGAAATACATGTACATGGATTGAATAACAATTGTATGTCTAGGGATTTTTTTGCAAAGGGAAGTTGATATTATCAAGGGTTTTTTCTTTTTCTAATTTTTATTCTTCAGAAATTTGGGCATGCTGAACTCTGTCTTTCATACTTCTTTTATAGCTGGAGGAGGAGAGTGATGAAAATATCTTTGCCAAATACATTCTGATAATAATTGATGCCTGCCAAATGGGAGAGGTGTTAGTGATCATCTGTCCAAGTGAAGAGGATTGTCTGCCAAATAGAAAAGATTCTTGACGATCTGTCCAAGGGTTTATCATTGCTGATTCATGATTTAACCAAAAAAAGGGTGCCACCAAAGATGCTGTCTGCCATATGACGTCACTGCTTTTGTTTTAACCAAGCTTATCTGAGAGTGTGACGCGATCAGCCTATCTAACAAAGATCGATCTAAAGAGCAAGAGCCTGGAGCTAAGGAACAAGGAGCTGATTATGGCGTGGACTTGAAGATTCCAAGTGGGCCTATTACAAGGTCTAAGGCAAAGAGGGTGCGTGAGGCATTAAATGGACTGATTGCACGCTTATGGGATAACCAAGGCATTCAAGAGGCACCATGGCCAAGTGAGATGGCATGGAATGGTTCAACTCGTTTGATGGCTTTAATTCAAGCCCAAGAAGACCAGCCCATCAGGGTTGTGATTTGAGGCTGAATTGGTTTAAGTCATATTAAGTGAGCTTTGGACATGCATGTGCATGGCACATGTGTTAACCCATTGGGAACTTAGTATAATTTAAATTAATATTATCTTCATAAAAAGAGGCTGTTTCGTGCAAGTCAAATGGCGAGAGTGGGCTGATTTGTTGTGGGGGCCGAATCTACTCATTTGGACACATGGTAAAAGAAGAATCCTTGTCTATTTAGGTTTTCCTTGTGGGATAAGGATTACTAAGTGCTGATTTCTAGTTATTTTTCCTTTTTAGCTTAGGATTATTTTTCTATTTCAGAATTATCTTATTTTAGCTTTCCTTTCTAAGTTAGTATTCCTTATTTTAGTAGGACAAAGCTTGTAAAGCCTATTTAAGGGCTATGGCCGAATTCTTTAGGGATGTCAATTTTGCTTTTGCTAATAAAAATTCAGAACTTTGTTCTTCTTTCTTTGTTGAGTGATTTGAGTGATTGGCTTAAACTCTTAACATATTATTTTGATTGTGATCAATCGTCAAGGCTAGGCGATTAGGAATCAAACCATATATCAGGTTCTATCATACGAATCGAAAGGTTGGGTTAATCGAGTTATTAACTTGATTGTTCATTCACGTGGTTGGATTGGGTATTTCTATTGCCAACTTTATTTTGCTGCAATTTCATATCAAGTTCCACTGCATCTTCCACATCTATTCGTGAACCTCAACTTGATTTCGAACGGTCGAGCAAATTTCGCATTCGGTTGCATCTCGCTTAACCGGAATCGCGTCAGTTGGTATCAGAGCAAGGTTTCGAAATTGAGGTTTGTCAATTCTGATTTTTCTTCTTTCATTATTTCTTTCATCGAGTTCCTCATCTTTTGCATCTAGAAAAATTAGGGTTCACTCTGTTGCTGAATTTTTTCTTCCTTCTCTTCAACTTACATCTTTTCTTCTCTTGTGTGATAAACCACGTGTTCACCATCTCAAATTGCTGGTTGCGTGTTGTGTTCATGTTACCATTACCAATTTCGTGTTTCTCATCTCACAATTGCTGAATTACGTGATTTTCATCTTCCCCACTACTAAATTGCGTTTTTTTTTGCTTTCTGTTCCGCATTACTGCTATGTTTTGGCTGATTCGTCATTACTGAATTTCTGATTTGTGTGTGTGACATCTGATATAAAAAAAAAAAAAAAAAAAAAGACAAAAAAAAAAAAAATCAGATCTGTGAAAATCAAGAACCAACAACCTGATTTGCTTTGTTCTTCACGAAAGAGGCACCTAAAATTCAAGAAACTTCAAGATTCACCCTAAACGAACCTGAAATTTGTTGAACTCAAATTGGCAGCCCTAGAATCACGTGTTCTACATATTTATCACACAAGCTAGCCCAATTTTTATTGAAACCCTCGTTTTGATTGAAACTCGTTTTTACCCTTCTTCTGTGTATTTCGTGCTTCATATTGTGTTTCGTTCCATCATATCAGTTTCGATTTCTTAGTATTCAACCGTCCTTTTTTTTTCGTTTTGTGCCTTCTTGCTTCTGTTTGATTCTGATTCGTTTGGCCTAATACGCATTGAGCTTAATCAACATAATACAAGAGAGTATTGGAGCCAATTGTGAGTTATTTGCTTTTATTCTGATTTTCTTTCTTTTCTTGCTTTTACATCTGTGTTTTTATTTCTGTCTGTCTAACCATGTCCCTAGAAGACGAAAACAACGTCTTTGAAAATGTGGACCCAAAATTGTTGCGAAAAGCTGTTTCAGGACAATTTGAGAGGATGCAACAATATATAAACAACTTGGAAGACCGGTTGGAGCGTATGGAGCTTGAAAAGCAAAATCACGGCCGTCCCCACCATAGGAGGCGAAATCTGTCCAGGAATGATTCCGAGGCTGATTTGTCGGACGAGGACTCTAGAAGGAGTCCCGGGAGGAGATCGCAAGCTGATGGTAATCTAGGTACCATAAAGATGAAAATGCCTTCTTTCCAAGGTAAAAGCGATCCGGAGGCTTATCTGAATTGGGTAAGAAAGGTAGACGCCATATTTGATATTCACCATTATTCGGATGAAAAAAAGATAAAATTGGTTGTTTCCGAGCTAACCGACTATGCAGCAATATGGTGGGATCAAGATAAAAAGACCCGGAGAAGAGATGGAGATCCGGCCATTCAGACTTGGGCCGAGATGAAACGCATCATGAAAAAGCGTTTCGTGCCGTCCTACTATCACCGTGAGATTCTCCACAAACTGCAAACGCTGAAGCAAGGTAGTAGAAGTGTTGAAGACTACCACAAAGAATTGGAGATGGCAATGATGCGGGCTGATATCCAAGAGAACGAAGAGGCCACTATGGCACGTTTTGTGAGTGGCTTGAATGAGGACATTGCTGATGCCGTAGACCTCCAGCACTACATGACTTTTGAGGAGTTGCTACATAAAGCCATCAAAATAGAGAAGCAGCTCCGACGCAAGAGTAAGCCGCGTTTTAACTCTTCTTCTTCCACTCCTTGGAAGTCGAGCTTTAAACGTGAGGATTCAAAGGGTGCAACACCAGCCCCGAAGCCGAAATCAGATTTCAAACCGAAAGAAGTCGCGCAAGGTGGAGGTAAGGCTTCTGAATCTCAAACCCGTAATCGTGATATTAAATGCTTTAAGTGTCAAGGCCGTGGCCATGTGATGCGTGATTGTCCAAATAAACGCACAATGGTCATAAAGCATGGTGAGATCATTACGGATGATGAATATGAATCTGATAGTAGCATGCCACCCTTAGAAGATTGTGATGACGCTGAAAATCAAGGAGATCAGTTTGAAGACGAAAATGTTACCCTTGTTGTTAGACGTGTGTTAAGTGTTAAACAAAAACTTTCCGATGAACAAAGGGAAAATATTTTTCATGCTCGATGTCGTGTCCTTGATAAGGTGTGTAGCCTTATAGTAGATGGCGGTAGTTGTTGTAATGTTGCTAGCACCACCATGGTTGAAAAGTTGGGTCTGCCAACGATTCGTCACCCCAAGCCATACCGGCTTCAATGGCTGAATGATAGTAACGAAGCAAAGGTGACGAAGCAAGTGTTAGTGAATTTGTCAATTGGAGCATACCATGACCAGGTTCTTTGTGACGTCGTTCCCATGCAAGCATGCCACATTCTCTTGGGCCGCCCATGGCAATTTGACCGAGAGGCCATACATAACGGCAAGCTGAATAAGATCACCCTTGTTAAGGATGGCAAACGATACACACTTATGCCATTGACTCCCGCTCAAGTGTATCAAGAACAACTCCACCTTCAAAATTCCACAAGTAAGGAATCGGGTAAGGTTGAGAAGAGTGAAAACAAGAGCGATAAAATCAGTAAGGGTGTGTTGAGAGAAGAGGTGAGTGAAAAGGCAAGTGAGTTGAGAGAGAGAGACGTGAGGAGAGAAGAAAGTAAGGGCGTAACAAAAGCCAAAGGATTAAGTCTATACGCCAAGATGAGGGATGTAAAGCAAGCTGAATTTAATAAACTAAATATGCTTTTATTTTATTGTAAAGATTTATGCTTGTCTGTAAATAAATCTGACCACTCTCTTCCGAGTGTTGTTTCTTCTCTTTTGCAGGAGTTCGATGATGTCTTTCCCGAGGAGATGCCGAGTGGACTGCCACCAATTCGTGGGATAGAACATCAGATCGATTTCATACCCGGAGCATCAATTCCTAACCGACCAGCCTATAAAAGTAATCCAGAGGAGACGAAGGAGCTTCAAAGGCAAATCGAGGAGCTGATGTCTAAAGGGTTGGTACGTGAAAGTATGAGTCCGTGTGCTGTTCCGGTCATCCTAGTACCGAAAAAGGATGGGTCTTGGAGGATGTGCGTTGATTGTAGAGCTGTTAACAAAATTACGGTAAAGTATCGCTATCCCATTCCTAGACTTGATGATATGTTGGATGAATTAAGTGGGGCTGTACTTTTCACTAAAATTGATTTAAAAAGTGGTTACCATCAGATTAGAATGAAAATAGGTGACGAATGGAAAACCGCTTTTAAAACAAATCATGGTTTGTATGAATGGCTGGTTATGCCTTTTGGGCTAACTAATGCGCCTAGTACCTTTATGCGTTTAATGAACCATGTTTTGAGGGATTTCATAGGTAAATTTGTTGTGGTTTATTTTGATGACATTCTTATCTATTCGAAATCGCATTCTGATCACCTTGACCATATACGAGCTGTGTTGCTTGTGCTTCGAAAAGAAAGGCTTTACGCTAACTTTTCTAAGTGCACGTTTTGTATGGAAAAGGTTGTGTTTCTTGGTTTTGTAGTTTCTGGCCGTGGAATTGAAGTGGACGAGGAGAAGGTTAAAGCCATTCAAGAGTGGCCGACGCCTAAGTCCGTTACCGAAGTGCGGAGTTTTCATGGCTTGGCGAGCTTCTACCGTCGGTTTGTCAAGAATTTCAGCTCGATTGCTTCTCCGTTGACTGAGGTAATAAAGAAAAACGTTGGGTTCAAGTGGGGTAAGGAACAAGAACTTGCATTTGATACATTAAAACGACAACTTACTAGTGCACCTGTTTTAGCATTACCGGATTTTGACAAAACATTTGAAATTGAATGTGATGCTTGTGGTGTTGGTATAGGGGCTGTTTTAATACAAGAAGGTCGCCCAATAGCGTATTTTAGTGAAAAATTAAATGGGGCAGCCTTGAATTACCCTACCTATGATAAAGAATTGTATGCCTTAGTTAGAGCTTTAGAGACTTGGCAACACTATTTATGGCCTAAAGAGTTTGTTATACATTCTGATCATGAATCCTTGAAATTTTTGAAGAGTCAAAATAAGCTGAATCGTAGACATGCCAAGTGGATGGAGTTCATAGAAACGTTCCCTTATGTGATTAGGTATAAGAAAGGGAAAGAAAATGTTGTTGCTGATGCATTGAGTAGACGCGTGAGTTTATTGAATATGATGCATGCTAAGTTGCTTGGATTTGAGTTTATTAAAGATTTATATGCAACTGATGTTGATTTTGCGTCTATATTTGAAGCAAGTGAATCTGGTGCGTTTGGAAAGTTCTATAGGCATGATGGATTTTTATTTAAGGAAAATAAATTGTGTTTGCCTAAGTGTTCATTACGTGATTTGCTGGTTCGTGAGGCTCATGGAGGAGGTCTCATGGGACATTTTGGTGTGACTAAGACTTTAGGCATGTTATGTGAGCATTTTTATTGGCCGCACATGAAACGCGACGTTGAGAACATATGTGCGAAGTGCGTGAATTGTAGACAAGCTAAGTCTAAATCTGGGCCGTATGGTTTGTATACTCCTCTACCGGTACCGAGTGAACCGTGGACTGATATTTCGATGGACTTTGTGTTAGGTTTGCCTAGGTCGAAGCGTGGCAATGACTCAATTTTTGTGGTTGTATGTAGGTTTTCTAAGATGGCACATTTTATACCATGTCATAAAACTGATGATGCTACTAACATTGCTGGTTTGTTCTTTAGGGAAATTATACGTCTACATGGAGTTCCTAAGAGCATTGTGAGTGATCGTGATACTAGATTCCTAAGTCACTTTTGGAAGACCTTATGGGGAAAGTTGGGAACTAAGCTTTTATTCTCTACATCTTGTCATCCCCAAACTGATGGTCAAACAGAGGTCGTGAATAGGACTCTAGGTCAGTTGTTAAGGGCTGTTATAAAGAGTAATTTAAAGTCATGGGAAGAGTGTGTACCATTCGTTGAATTCGCATACAATAGGGCTGTGCATTCTTCTACTTCTTTTTCACCTTTTGAAATTGTTTATGGTTTTAATCCACTGACTCCTTTAGATCTAATTCCTTTACCTTGTGATGAGAAAAAGAGTTTAGATGGAAAGCGCAAGGCTGATTTGGTGAAGAAATTGCATGAACAAGTGAAACAGCGAATCGAGAAGGCAAATGAGCGCTACGCCGCCCAAGCCAATAAGCATCGCTCGAAAGTGGTGTTTGCGCCCGGTGATTGGGTTTGGGTTCATATGCGAAAGGAGAGGTTCCCCGCCCAAAGGCGAACCAAGTTGCATCCAAGGGGCGATGGGCCGTTTCAAGTAGTGGCGCGTGTGGGAGACAACGCATACAAACTAGACCTTCCGGGTGAGTATGGTGTACATGCTACGTTTAATGTTTCTGATTTGTCTTTGTTTGGTGTAGGCGATGACGATTCGAGGACGAATCCTTTTGAAGAGGAGGGGAATGACGCGATCAGCCTATCTAACAAAGATCGATCTAAAGAGCAAGAGCCTGGAGCTAAGGAACAAGGAGCTGATTATGGCGTGGACTTGAAGATTCCAAGTGGGCCTATTACAAGGTCTAAGGCAAAGAGGGTGCGTGAGGCATTAAATGGACTGATTGCACGCTTATGGGATAACCAAGGCATTCAAGAGGCACCATGGCCAAGTGAGATGGCATGGAATGGTTCAACTCGTTTGATGGCTTTAATTCAAGCCCAAGAAGACCAGCCCATCAGGGTTGTGATTTGAGGCTGAATTGGTTTAAGTCATATTAAGTGAGCTTTGGACATGCATGTGCATGGCACATGTGTTAACCCATTGGGAACTTAGTATAATTTAAATTAATATTATCTTCATAAAAAGAGGCTGTTTCGTGCAAGTCAAATGGCGAGAGTGGGCTGATTTGTTGTGGGGGCCGAATCTACTCATTTGGACACATGGTAAAAGAAGAATCCTTGTCTATTTAGGTTTTCCTTGTGGGATAAGGATTACTAAGTGCTGATTTCTAGTTATTTTTCCTTTTTAGCTTAGGATTATTTTTCTATTTCAGAATTATCTTATTTTAGCTTTCCTTTCTAAGTTAGTATTCCTTATTTTAGTAGGACAAAGCTTGTAAAGCCTATTTAAGGGCTATGGCCGAATTCTTTAGGGATGTCAATTTTGCTTTTGCTAATAAAAATTCAGAACTTTGTTCTTCTTTCTTTGTTGAGTGATTTGAGTGATTGGCTTAAACTCTTAACATATTATTTTGATTGTGATCAATCGTCAAGGCTAGGCGATTAGGAATCAAACCATATATCAGGTTCTATCATACGAATCGAAAGGTTGGGTTAATCGAGTTATTAACTTGATTGTTCATTCACGTGGTTGGATTGGGTATTTCTATTGCCAACTTTATTTTGCTGCAATTTCATATCAAGTTCCACTGCATCTTCCACATCTATTCGTGAACCTCAACTTGATTTCGAACGGTCGAGCAAATTTCGCATTCGGTTGCATCTCGCTTAACCGGAATCGCGTCAGAGTGGGTCCTACCAAAAGATGCTGTTGATTTTGAATATGTCTTACCAAAAGATGCTGTCAATTTTGAATACGTTTCTTTAACAAGGTATTTAGAATCAAAAGGAGAATTATATGCCTTAAATTTTGCTTGAGTTAAAAGAACTCAATAGGCATTTTACTCTCTATTTTTTTTTTACCTTAATTGTTGCCTGGACTATTGAAGGATTAGTCCAGCAGGTAAACTACAGCCCTAATTTTTGCCTAAGTTGCCACAAAGGGTTTTCAGCTTGGCGGGCTTATTTTTCTTTTATCAAAATTTACATTTTTTTTATTACAAACAGAATATTACATTTTGAATTTTTTTTACAAATCAATATCTCCAAATGGATCTTGACTATTCTGAAATAACTTTGAAATAACATTTTTCTTTGTAATAGACAAACACTGAACCAAAGTCACTGGATGTAGAACTAGCTTTTGCCAAAATATCTGCAACTTCTTCTTCTGTCTTAGCTTCTGAAATAAGTTTGATTAAATGTTCCTTGTCTTTCTATAACTTGCTCTTTTGAATAAGATATTCTTCTGGATTGAGTTTCTTTAAATAAAAGTTTTCAACAATTTCTAGGGTCATTATACTCATAATTATCCCAAAATTTTGCTCCAAATTCTATGTACAAGAGACGTAATGGGGTTTCTTTTTCATAACCACGAAAGAATCCACGGAACGGAGAAAATACTGGCGAATCTTATTAACTTGTTTGACTCAGCATTATTATAAAATTCTAAGAATTTATTATAAGTTTTAGTAACCATAGTAGGGAAGATCTCTGGAATAGGACTATAGTATTTGGCCCATCTCACAAACCAATTTGGGAAAATACAATTAAAATCTTTATGGAAATAAAAGAACCAAGAGTGATTAAAAAATCTTAAAAGAAATGCTTTGAACCAAGCTTCTTGATATTCATAATAATTATAGGTTTTGTAGGGATTTGTGGATAGAATCTGTGAAGTACACGCACTTTTATCCCAATCATTTAGAGAAAGAACTTTGACAATTTTGACCTTACTGTAATTTACTTTAATATTATCTTGAATATGTTCGATTTCAACAGAATCAGTTAACACAAGAATTGATTCATAATACTCTATATTTTTATAAGGGTCTGACTCAATGTAATGAAATTTTTGAGGAAAAATTTCAGAAACAAGTTTAGAAAAACCAAAGTTTTTGACCAAGAATACCTCTTCAGGTTCTAAGACTTTAACAAACTACCTAAGAGGATTTGGAATATATTGACTTACAGTTTTCTTAATACTTGAGGAAGTAGAAGGAGAGGAAGATTTAGTCAAAACAAAGTAAAAGGAGGGTAAGGACTTTGTGGATGAAAATTTGAATAAAGGTGATGTGAATCGAGATAGCCTGATCTTTGGTTTAACTTGTCTAATCAGTTTGGTTGATGCAAAGAATAATAACATCCTTTCAAATGCTGATTTATGGAGGATTCGGTGCAAAATGAAGCTTAATAGTTGTGAGGAATGTACGAGCCCATTAGGAATCTTTTGGGACTAATTAGACTTCTACGTATGAGCTAAGGACAATTAAGTGTTAGCACTTAAGGCATCCTTAGGGAATATGTATGGATTTCGAATTAGGCTTAGGTATCCATATTCAGTTGTTATTTTTTTTCAATAAGTGAGTTGTTTTGGGCTTAAAAATCAGCCTATAAACAACCCTCAAAAGGGAATTTCGTTTTTCATCCTTATTGCATAACGATTAGTATTAAGTTTTCCTTATTTGTTTTTATTTAAGCTTTCCTAGTCCGATAAGGATTTGTTTTCCTTTTCAGTTTAGGGTTAGGTTTAAGTTTTCTATTTAAACACCAATGTAATAGTTAAAGAGGATGGATGAAATTTAATACAATTCTGATTTTTCTCTCTTTGTTGAGATTCCAGCCCGGGGCTGGTTTTTAATTTTGTGAGTTTGTGAGATCGAATTCTTCATTCTTACAATTTTATCTTGATTATAAACAAGTATTGTGGTAAGGTACTTGTGAATCATCCAACATTCAGGTTCTAAGATTGCTTAATCGAAGGTGTCAGGTTTGAATCCCTTTCATTGTCGCTTAAACACCTTTGGATTGGTTTGCTATCACCCATCTTTGTTTCGTTTTTGTGAGTTCAACCTTGATTGATAGACTTGGGAAATTTATTAAAGTTGATTTCGGCTTTCTCACAGCCGATATCACATCAAAAGGGCCTTGGAAGAGTTGGAACAAGGGGAGAGAATCTATTTGGAGTAAGAATTAGGTTTTGATTATTTTGATTATTTTTCAAAGAGGCTTTAGTAAAAACTTTCTTCATGATCCCTGTAAAAATTCACAGGATAGAAAATCAAGTAAATTATTAGCTTCGCCTTTAGTATATTCTATTTCAAAATCAAAGTTACTTAATAAAGCCTGTCATCTTGCAAATATTTTTGTTTTGAAGCCAAATTTTTAACATCTTTTTCTAAAACATATTTAGCTGATAAACAATCAATTCTGAATAGAAAATTTTTCATATATAAATCACCTTCAAATTTCATAATACATAAAACAATACTTAAAACTTCCTTTTTTTATAGTTGAATAAATTTTTGGAGCCGGATTCCAATTTCCAGAATAAAATCTAACCAAATCTTCTTTATTTTTATTAGGTTCTTTTTGCTTTAAAATTTCTCCAAATTCAATTTCACTTACATTTGTTTTTATAATAAAAAATGCATTTGGATGTGGAATATCTAAACAAGGTAAATCTTAATTTTTTTCTTTAATTAATTTGACTATTTTAGTATGTTCTAATGTCCAGGGTTTAGGATTCTTTTTTAATCTATCATATAATGGCATACAGATTTTTCCTATATGTTTGAAAAAATTATGTATATAATTTAAACATCCTAAAAATCTCTGCAATTGTTATTTTATCTTTATTTCATATGAAAATTATGAAGTAAATTCTAGACTTCTATTAATTAGTTAAATTGCACACTTATCTATGTCATAACCCCAAAATCTTACTTTAGTCTGGAATAATTTCATTTTTGTTGCAGAAACAATAAAACTATTATTATGATTAACATTATAAAATTTCTTCAAATGACTAATATGCTGATCAATTGATTCTGAATATCTCAATACATCATCTATGTAAAACTATTGAATAATTATTTATTGGCTTAAGTATATCATTCATTACATTTTGAAATTCAGAATGGCATTTTTCAAACCAAATAGCATAACATTCCATTCATAATGAGCAAAAGGTGCGTTAAAACCTGTTTTATCTTGTTCACTAATACCTATTTGCCAAAAACAGCTTTCATATCAAATCTTGAATAGATTTTTGCATTATATAATTTTTTTAATAAATCTCTCTTATTAGGTATTAGATATGATGTGATATCGGCTAAGAAACCGAAATTAACAAGTTTCCCCGATCTATCTTGAAGGATTTAAAACAAATTGAACAATAAATCAGAATTTGAGGGTTAGGTACTTTTTCAATAGAATCTATTCAATTGCTGCAAAGTATATAGAAGAATGAATTATAATCACTAAGGACAGCAATATATAATTCGAATTTCACAAGCATGACACAAAGATTGGTGATAACAAACCAATCCTAAGGTGTTTAAACGACAATGAAAGGGATTCAAACCTGGCACCTTCGATTAAGCATTCTTAGAACCTGAATGTGGCGATTCACAAGTACCTTACCAAAATACTTGTTCACGATCGAGATAATATCGCAAGAATAAAGAACTCGATCTCTCAAACTCACAATATTAAAATCAGCCCCGGGCTGGAATCTCAACAAAGAGAGAAAAATCTGAAAATTTCAGAATGTAATTGTATTAAATTTCATATATGCCTTTTCAACTATTACATTGGTATTTAAATAGAAAAACCTAAACCTAAACTATTTAGGAAAAGAAAACCTTATTTGATTAGGAAAAGAACAACAAAGAAAAAGGAATGGTTAGCCTTAAACTTAGGAAAGTCAAACCAACATAAATAAGGAAAACTTTAAATCAATCCTTATGTAATAAGGATTGAAAAACGTGCTTCACTTTGGCATGTGGTTTATGGGCTGATTTGTGAGCCCAAAACAGCTCACTTATTGTTAAAACTAACATTTGACCAAAGACACCTAAACCCAAATCAAAATCCATACATATTCCCTAAGGGTGCCTTAAGTGCTAACACTTAATTGTCCTTAGCTCATACATAGAATTCCAATTAGGTCCATTTTAACTAATCATTACAATCAGGCCTATAAACATCACTTTCTTGGACTTGAATACAACACAACACTGAATCGTATCCATATGAGTTTTTCGGTTTGTTGTGATCAACCTCAATCTCCATACGTTGAAATAAGTGTATAACTAGACCGTTAAGCACTTGTTGCATCTTCTTTGCACGGTTCCTTGTTATTGGACCAATGGGCAGCTCCAAAGGATCTCTCTTGCCTCCTCGCTCCATGCCTCCATGTCCTTGTGGTGTGATGACCGCATCAGGATACCTATTCCATTGTAATACTTTATTTAAAGGTTTGTAATTAATTACCAACCTAGGAGTTCTTCTTTCTATTTCTGCAGCATTCATAACATAAAAATCAGAACAAGACAATAGTGACTTTGAATCTCTAATTAATCCTTTTTCTTTTAAATCTTGAATTTCTTTTCTAAAAGTTTTTTCTAATTATTCAGACATATGAACATTTCTTCAATTTCAATATAATTACTCTGTAATTGTTCTTCTATTCTTTTTTCAGTTATTTCATCTATTAAAAAGTTTATTTGTTTATGCTTATTTTATATTAGATTAATACTACTTTCTATACTTCCTATTCCTTTTGGAAAAATAGAGAATGCAAATTCAAATAAAATTGTTTTTCCAAGTATTTGTGTTTGAATACCATTATCACATACTATAAATGGATATAACATTGTAATAAAAGGTGTGCCTAATATGACTCCTGAATTTAAATTCTTAACCAATATCAAATAAGTTTTATAACAATATCTTTTATTGCAAATTTTTACTTTTGGTAACTTATAATGTATTATTAGTTTTGATCCGTTAGCAGAACTTAATTTTTCAAAAGTTTTTTCATAATATTTAGCGGGTATTAAACCTTCTTGAATACAATTTTGATCAGCACTAGTATCAATTAAAGCCAAAGTAATAAAATGAAATTCATCATCTATCACAATATCTGATTTTACTAACCATTTCTGATAATTAACTTTATTTATTATATTAACATAATTTTCATCATTTAGTTCTTTGATAATAATACCTTTTCCATTATTGCTAGTAGAAGGTGTATTTGAATTATTTTTTTGTATTGTATTATTTAATTGTATTTTAAAAGTTTCTTTTTCAAGGATATTAACTCTATTTTCTAAAGTTTTTAATTGATTAATTTCCTTATGTAAATTTTTTATTTCTTCTTGTAATTCCTTAATAGATACTTCTCTAGGCGTATTAAATCTATTATAATTTCCTTAAAGTTATATGGAGTATAATTTTTTATTTCTCTATCCAATAATATCTTTTAATTTTTGTAAATAAATTTTCTTATCTTCAGGAGTATTGATTTTTTCTATTAATCTAAAAGAAATTCTTGTTCAATAATGTTCAAGGCGCTACCCGAACTCAATAATGTTCCTGATCGTCTAATGAGGTTCCACCAGACACAAAGAACATGAGAAATTATAATTAGAATTCAGATTATAATTCAAAACTAAAAGATTAAAGAATAGAATAAAAATAGAAGAACAATTGGCAATAAAATTCACCAATTCAATCTAATAAAAAGAACAATCAAATTAACATAAAAGTTAATTCAACCTTTGAATTTGGATGATAGAACCTGAGAATGGTTGATTCTCAATTGCCGAGCCACAACAATTGATCACGATCAAAGTTTAAGAGTTAGAACACAATCACACACTCTCAAAATATTGAAGCTGAAAATTCAATAGAAATTTTCAAAGGAAATATTCAATCTTTGTTGATAATAATCTGATATATTACAAAAGGAACATCCAACACCCTTGTGATAATCCTCCATGATGTGATATCGGCTAAAAAAACCGAAATCAACAAGTTTTCCCGATCTATCTTGAAGGATTTAAAACAAATTGAACAATAAATCAGAATTTGAGGGTTAGGTTCTTGTTCAATAGAATCTATTCAATTGCAGCAAAGTATATAGAAAAATGAATTATAATCACTAAGGACAGCAATATATAATTCGAATTTCACAAGCATGACACAAAGATTGGTGATAGCAAACCAATCCTAAGGTGTTTAAACGACAATGAAAGGGATTCAAACCTGGCACCTTCGATTAAGCATTCTTAGAACCTGAATGTGGCGATTCACAAGTACCTTACCAAAATACTTGTTCACGATCAAGATAATATCGCAAGAATGAAGAACTCGATCTCTCAAACTCACAATATTAAAATCAGCCCCGGGCTGGAATCTCAACAAAGAGAGAAAAAATCTGAAAATTTCAGAATGCAATTGTATTAAATTTCATATATCCTTTCAACTATTACATTGGTGCTTAAATAGAAGAATCTAAACCTATTTAGGAAAAGAAAACCTTATTTGACTAGGAAAAGAACAACAAAGAAAAAGGGAATGGCTGGATTTCAGCCTTAAACTTAGGAAAGTTAAACCAACACAAATAAGGAAAACTTTAAATCAATCCTTATGCAATAAGGATTGGAAAAACGTGCTTCCCTTTAGCATGTGGTTTATGGGCTGATTTGTGAGCCCAAAACAGCTCACTTATTGCAAAAACTAACATTTGACTAAAGACACCTAAACCCAATTCAAAATCCATACATATTCCCTAAGGGTGCCTTAAGTGCTAACACTTAATTGTCCTTAGCTCATACATAGAATTCCAATTAGGTCCATTTTAACTAATCATTACAATCAGACCCATACACATCACTTTCTTGGACTTGAATACAACACAAGACTGAATCGTATCCATATGAGTTGTTCGGTTTGTTGTGATCAGCCTCAATTTCCATACGTTGAAATAAGTGCATAACTAGACCGTTAAGCACTTGTTGCATCTTCTTTGCACGGTTCCTTGTTATTGGACCAATGGGCAGCTCCAAAAGATCTCTCTTGTCTCCTCGCTCCATGCCTCCATGTCCTTGTGGTGTGATGACCGCATCACTCCACCCTTTTATTCGCTCGAGTTAATGCTTGTAATTTATTCAGCTATTCCCTATGATAATAGGAAGGAACAAACCGCTTTTTCCTGATTCGCTTCATCTCATTCCACGTTTCAATATGCGGATCTCCATCCCTACGCCTATTTTTCTTAAAGTATTACTTTGATCATGATCAATTGTTGTGGCTAGGCAATTGAGAATCAACCATTCTCAGGTTCTATCATCCAAATTGTAAGGTTGAATTAACTTTTATGTTAATTTGATTGTTCTTTTTATTTGATTGAATTGGTGAATTTAATGCCATTTGTTCTTCTATTTTTATTCTACACTTTAATCTTTTAGTTTTGAAATTATAATTTGAATTCTAATTATAATTTCGTGTTCTTTGCGTCTATTGGAACCTCATTCGACGATCGGGAACATTATTGAGTTCGGGTAGTGCCTTGCTTAACCGGATTCATATCAGTTGGTATCAGAGCTTTAGGCTTCGATTGAGGTTTGTCATTCTAATTGTTTTCAAGAGTCTTTTATTCATCGAGTTTCGCATCTGTTTGCTTCTAGAATAATTAGGGTTCTTTGAAGTTTCGTTTTCGTTCTTCTTCTTCATTAGAAAAAAAAAAAACCAAAAAAAAAAAAATATTCCTTGCTTGTGTGTTTTTGTGAAATTTATTTAATTTGCTGCATTAGTTCTTATTGTTTTCTATCTTTGCAAAAAAAAAATAATAATAAAAAAAAAAAAAAAGAAATCAAAATTGCAATCTAAAAGAGATTTAATGATCAATTCAAAAAAAAAAAAAAGAAAAGTCTCACCAAAAGATCATAGAACAAGTTTCAATTTACACTAGCAGCATCTTTTTGCATAAAATTTCACAATTTTTTAGACAAGATTAGCCAAATTTTACCCTTGTCATTGGATTAACCAACGTTTACCCTACTCTCTTTTGTCGTCCGTACACATCGTATTTCGTTTACAAAATTTTCTTGTTTCGTTGCTTCTTAGTATTCCGCTGCCCTTTTCTTTTTTTTTTTTTTTTTTTGCGATTTGCCTCTGGTTATTCAATTTTGCTTGGCTTGATTTATTGAGATCAAGCAAAATAATATCATAGAGCGTGGAACCAATTGTGAGTATTTCTATTTTTTTTTTCTTTTCTTCCTTTTACATTTGTGTTTCTATTTCTATCTGTCTAGCCATGTCCGTAGAAGATGAGAACACCATCTTCGATAAAATGGCACCAAAACTATTGCGAAAGGCCGTTGCAAGAAAATTTAACAGATTAGAGCAAATAATCCTTGGTTTGGGGAACCGTTTAGAATGAATGGAATTAGAGAAAAGGAGGAGTGGAAGGCCACATCAATGTTTTAAGCAAAATTCTGACCTCGAGGAAGATTCCGAGGATGAGCTAAGATATTTGGCAACCGTCTCTTTGGCATAGGCAGTGGATTCATGGGATGGTGTAGGACCAGTTCCAACGGTGCTGACGGCTTTCTTGTTAAGAAAGCTGAGGTCCAGGTCTGATAATGGAGCAGGGGAATAAAGCTCGGGCCTTGCCACCAATCTATTTACAGAGTCTTGAAACAAAAATTACCCAAAGTAAGAGCCATCAAAACCACCAGATTGATGTTGGGGATTGTATATAGCTTGGATCGAAACCTTGAAGTGTTGGCTCTATTCTCAAAGAATCATCTTCATCAGCAGCCGCATATCCTCTTCTTCTATTTGCTCATCTTTCAAGTTCAAAATCTTTTGCACAAAGCAAAACATAACAACAATACAAGGAAGAAGATAACACCGAAGAACGGAAAGGAAAGATACCTGAATCACTTGCATCCTCACCTTGGGGATTATTGTTGTCCTTCGGTTCAGGCTTTACCTCCGCTTCCGATCAGAGGTTAGAATCATCATTTTGAACTTCTATAGTCACTTTCTCACTTTGGCTAGCTTTTACACGTTTCACAGCCGTCAATCTATTGGATTTTCAGACTAGAGGAGCAGTAGCTTCCCCGACTTTGCCTGTAGCTTGCTTTTTTTTTGTTTTTGGTTTGTTTTTTGGGTTGGCTTTGTTTCTTTCTTTTAAGAATGGCAGTAAGGACTTCTCCACCTGTCTTTTTTCCTGCACAAAACAAAATGCATAGAGCTAAAAAAGAGGACCAAGTAGGTTTGAAGCAATTTAAAGAAGTGTGGATGTGGCTCACCCTTGGGATCATCCTTAAAAAATCTAAGGAACAAGGAATGCCAATACTCTTAAAACTGGGAATGGAAAGTTTGAGCAGGTACACGCCATTTAAACACTAACTCGTCAATATCTGGGGAGTGTATACTCTGTTCTTGTACTATGTTTCGAATATCTATGACATTCACTTTGTTCCTGAGCTCCCCTTCTGGGCATTTGCAATTGGGTATGGCTGTTATCCACTGGACCAGACCAAATTGTTTCGACCATAAAGTAGGGTGATACCCCTCTAAACAAGGAAATATAGTAGTTCCTAATTTCTTTGTTCCTACCCCCTATGCGAAAAAATTTCGGAGTATGGTAGGCTTTCCATAACCCCTTCCAGCCGGGTCAAGTCCATGAAATCGAAATTCTCTACCAGATACAGATAAGTCTATGATATTTTTATGGAAAACAAAATAGTCTTCAGGAGCCATCTTTAAAGTATGGAAAAAGGATCATAGTCTAAAGGACATTCACAAGCAACCACTCGTATACCCCTAAATCCTTCTAGCAATGGCTTGTCACCCCTTAAAAGCTGGAAAATAGGAAAAAAGCCATAGCTGTAGGAGCCACACACACACCCACCGTTTATGAAAAGGGTTCTCTGGTGATTGACATGTATAGGTTATGGAAAAAAGACCTTAAAAGCATGTTTCCAAGAGCTAAAGGCTGCTCCTCAGCCAAATTTTTAGCTATAACCAGATAATCCTTAGTAGGATGGCCATTAATGGGAAAAAAGATGTACTTTGAGATTAAAACTCACAAAAAGTGTATGTCTTAATTAGTGGGATCAGCTTCCATGGTCTGGGCAGCAAAATGGTTGATGTATGCACCATAAGATTTGAATTTGACATCTAATTTTAAGGGTTTAAAATCAGGAAAGGCATTAGACTCAATCAATGTAGGAACTTCTGATCCCAAGATAGGTAACCTGGTTAGGGCTAAAATATCTCTTAAGGATGAACATAGGGCCTCCAGGAGAAGGAGTTACAATGTGTTGACCACATGGTTAAATGCAGTGAGCACCATGTCTTGGCAAAAGAAAGTGGGTTGAAGAGTAAGGTTGATAAAGTCTTTTATGCCTATCCGAGTCCAGTGAATCTCAAACACAGGGGCCAATTTGTTAATCCATTTTTTCCATTCTAAAGAAAATCGGGGCCAGGATTTCATCTTACCATTGCTCTCGGGTGGACGGGTTGGTTTACCAGCAAGTAACTCATCCGCTACTCCAGCAGGATAAGGAAACGGTGGAGTCTCATCGATCGGGGGCAATTAGTAAGAGAGTGCTGCATAGTATGAAAGCACAGGCTTTAGAGTGTTCACAATTAACAACTAAAGGTAAGTGAAGGAAGAAGGCCGAATTACCTCAAAGGGCGATAGAGCACCTTGAGGAGGGAGCATTGCTGGATCAGCGCTTGAGAGCATTTCTGCTGCAAAGGAGAAGCAATGTATAAGTTATTGTTTAGTGCACATAGTGAAAGGAATTAAAATGTTTGTAATTATTATATGATGCAACTCTAAAAATAACGATTTGATTTCCTTTGGCGAATAAAATTTGTCAAGAAAACCGATTTTTATTTTGGTTTAATTTGCCTATTCATAAGCAAAACAGAGCAGTAGCCACCAAATACACACAATTATGTTGATTTAGCAAAAAGTTAAAGAAGTGGATAGCTTACTAGGAGGGGTTGTGCTGAGGGAAAAAGTTTGAAACTGAGAAATAAGTAGAGGGTATTTTTCCTTCGCCTGTGACAAGTTCTAAAGGTCTTCTAGATTGGGGAAACTTGCAAAGTCTGTGGAGGCTGTTTGTTTAGGGTTCCGGTTAGTTTTTTAAATGAAGGGTGATTTGGGTAGCATTCCAAGCATGAACGAATGTGGAAAAACAAGGATGGGATATTTGAAATGTCGAGGTTGAGATGGTGTAGGTTTCAATTTGGAAGAGGTAGAGAAGATATGGAGTCTATATAGAAAGGGTTTGGAAAGTTGGAGAATATTTGAAAAGGGGAAATAGCCGAGCAATTAATTTTTAAAGCTGGATGAGGATGAGCATTGATGGGCAGGTTTAAAAGGAAAAATCCCATAAATTTCTCGTATTGGGTTGGCCCGAGAAGTGTTTCTAGATCCGGGTTATCAGCATTAGGAATGAAATTAAAAGCTTGCTCATTCGGCCTACTAAATTGGACTTTGGGTCTATATTTCATTTGGGAAGAAAAGCATTATCTTTGGGCTGAAAACAAGGAAAAAGTCTTGGTTAGTGGATTGATGGCGCATCATGGTGTGAATCGAGATAGCCTGATCTTTGGTTAACTTGTCTAATCAGTTTGGTTGAAGCAAAGAATAACAACATCCTTTCGAATGCTGATTTATGGAGGATTCGGTGCAAAATGAAGCTTAATAGTTTATTTGTAAGGAATGTACGAGCCCATTGGGAATCTTCTGGGCCTAATTGGACTTCTACGTATGAGCTAAGGACAATTAAGTGTTAGCACTTAAGGCACCCTTAGGGAATATGTATGGATTTCGAATTAGACTTAGGTATCCATATTTAGTTGTTATTTTTTTCAATAAGTGAGTTGTTTTGGGTTAAAAAATCAGCCCATAAACAACCCTCACAAGGGAATTTCGTTTTTCATCTTTATTGCATAAGGATTAGTTTTAAGTTTTCCTTATTTGTTTTTATTTAAGCTTTCCTAGTCCGACAAGGATTTGTTTTCCTTTTCAGTTTAGGGTTAGGTTTAGGTTTTCTATTTAAACACAAATGTAATAGTTAAAGAGATATATGAAATTTAATACAATTGCAATCTGAAATTTTCGGATTTTTTTTCTCTCTTTGTTGAGATTCCAGCCCGGGGCTGATTTTAATATTGTGAGTTTGAGAGATCGAGTTCTTCATTCTTGCGATATTATCTTGATCGTGAACAAGTATTTTGGTAAGGTACTTGTGAATCGCCACATTCAGGTTCTAAGAATGCTTAATCGAAGGTGTCAGGTTTGAATCACTTTCATTGTCATTTTAAACACCGTAGGATTGGTTTGTTATCACCAATCTTTGTGTCATGCTTGGGAAATTCGAATTATATATTGCTGTCCTTAGTGATTATAATTCATTCTGCTATATACTTTGCTGCAATTGAATAGATTCTATTGAACAAGTACCTAACCCTCGAATCCTGATTCATTGTTCAATTGGTTTTAAATCCTTCAAGATAGATCGGGGAAACTTGTTGATTTCGGTTTCTTAGCCGATATCACATCAATTAGTAGATTAAATAATTTTTTACTTAATTTCTGAAATTAATTAGTTAATTGATTTATTAATTAATTTACTAATTAAAATTAATTAGTTAGATAGTTAGTTAGTAGTGGAATTGGTTGCTCTATTGGGAAGTTTTCGTTGAAGAATGTTGGATCAGGAAGTGGAGAGGTTTTTGGCAGTTGTTTTAAAAAGTGCCAGTGGAAAAGTTACAATGCAAAGAAGTGGAGAAAATGGAGAAGTGGCATATATTGGAGCCGGACGTGCAAAAAGAAGCAGTTAATTTCTTCCCCTTAAATGCCAAAGTTGAAGGCAAAAGCAGGGGATCCCAGACATCATCAACAAAACTCTACTCAAACAGAGCATCAGTCAAAATTTACAAATCCTTTTATTCAATTTTATTCATTTTCAAGCATTTTTCTCTTAGAGAATTCTTAGTCATTTTTTAAGAATCATTGGGGAATCCTTAGCAATTTATATTACTTCAATCTGTAAGTTTTTATTTTTCAGCAATTCAATTTCATTCCAACGTTATTTCATTCAAGTAGCTCAATTTTGGCATTGTTATTTCAATTAATCTAGTTATAGAGTTAATTGAGAATCCTAAACTTTTAGTCCTTAAGCACTTTCAGTCGTTTAATTAGAAGTTAGATTTTGATTCAATTTTACAAAAAGGCTCTTACTGGAACACTCAAGTTTACAAAAAAAAAAAAAAAAAAAAAGAAACATATATATATATATATAGACTTTATGCAAAATGAAATTTGATTTAAAAAAAAAAGAAAGAGAAATAGATTCCAAGACTAATGATTTGAGATACGGCAGAAAGTGTTCGAATGTGGTGGGGCTACTTGTTAAGTGAGAAGCATATGAGGAATAAAAGACATCCTGAAGAGTGGCTGAAATGTGAAACAGGTACGTACCATGTTGTGAGCAAGGGTTTTTTTCCGACCTCGGTGATGAAAGCTACTGTTACCTTTTTCACGGATAAACGTGAAGCGGTTTCGGACCGACCGGGATAACGTCGGATATGTCCCGGATAGCCCGAAGGTGTGCGACAAGTCCTAGTACGGAACCCCGAAGAATTCGAGTGAGTATTTTAAGAGAACCGAGGAAAAGAACGAAAAATAAGTGAAAATGGCCTTTTCTGGACATTATAGCCGCTCGGCTGTAAACTACAGCCACGCGGCTATAGTCTGCAGGGGCGCGGCTGTAACTTACAGCCGCGCGGCTGTAATCTTCATATTTCCTTTTTTGGCCAAAATCAGCATTTAATTCGGTTTTTAAGCAAAATAGGTATTTTGATCGCTACAGCCGCGCGGCTGTAGTCTACACAGGCGCTGCTGTAACCTACAGCCGCGCGGCTGTAATCTTCACATTTCCTTCTTTGGTCAAAATCAGCATTTAATTCGGTTTTTAAGCAAAATAACCTTTTTGGTCGCTACAGCCGCGCGGTTGTAGTCTACAGGGGCGCGGCTATAACCTACAGCCACGCGGCTATAAGCGTCAGTTTTCCTTTTTTTACCGAAATCAGCAATTAATTCCGATTTAATACCAAAAAGGGAGGTATTTAAACATCCTAATCCGGGATTAGGGTAGGGGAGGCAGAAAACTAAAAAGGAAAAAAAGAAAGAAAGGATTTTTGGAGAGAAAAATACCATCACTTAGAGTTTTCTAGGGTTCTTAACACAATTGAAAAAAAAAAGTTGCACCTAAAATAAAAAAAGAAGAAAACAAAGATAATCTTAAAAGAACACATAACAACCAATCCTTTAATCTTCTTCGTGGTTCCGTTCGGGCTTCGAAAATCGCACTCTGTTCGAGTTGTTCGTGACTGCAAGACGTTTCTGGGATCCGAATCCATTTTTCGTGGTCCAAGCAGTAGAACACAAATAAGGTAATCCTTCTGAGAGGCCTTAGAAATCCGTTTTGTTAATTCTGGTTGTGATTTGATTGCATGTTTTGCGTTTTTTTTATGATTTTTAGGAGTTTTTCCGGCTACAGCTGCACCACTCACAATCACAGCCGCTCGGCTGTAACCTACAGCCGCTCGGGTATAACCTTTAGCCACGCGGCTGTGACCTATAGGGGCGCGGCTGTAATGCCATGTTTTGAGTTTTTTTACAATTTTTGGGAGTTTTTTGGCTACAGCCGCCCTACTCATGATCACAGCCGCTCGGCTGTAACCTACAGCCTCGTGGCTGTAATCTACAGGGGCGCGGCTGTAACCTACAGCCGCGCGGCTGTAGTTAAGGCAAAATCACTAAATTTGCAAAACGATTTTAAAAAACGAGAAAACACACTGGAATAGATTCTGGGGCATTACAGCCGCACGACTGTAAGCTACAGGGGCGCGGCTGTAATGGAGGCAGAATTATAGTTTTGCCTTTTCGGGCACCAAACTTGTAATTTTGCAATCTTTTCTCATTCAAAAATGAATTTTGGCGTGTTTGCATACTTTTGGACCCTAGATTGATGTTTGATTTAGGCCTACACAAGAACGGGACCCCTGGGTCCCAGGATATCCGGCCCGCTAAAGTTGGAAAAGTGCATGTAAATGAGCCAAACCGCTTTTAAAACTGATTTTTATCCATAAAACCTACAGGGCGTTTAAAAAACCGTTTTCCAGGTCTAACCGGGCCGACCGATCGGGTCGACTTGGTTACCCCCTTTGCATGATCCCGTTTCCTAAAATACCCCTATGCTGTCTTGTATGAGTCCTTAGTGTGATTTATTTATTTGTGCTAATCGTATTTGGATGCAGCTTTTATTTTTACTTTATTTTTATTTTTGAATATATTTTATAGATTATCTCGTGTATCTAGGCGATTGTAATTTTTAGATTATCGTGTATAATAGGCGGTTGTAAAAGGTGAGGATGAGAGCTTTCTTTTTCTTGGGTTGTATAATTTGGCCTCTGGTTTACTTTTCCGCATTTTTATTTTGGTTTTATATTTATGTCATATGTATGAGCATTGGCTAATAATAAAAGAAGAGATAAAATAAGTAGAATTAAGTGAATGAAATGTCATATTACGAAATAATAATTAAAAATTAGTGAGGATTAGTAGATATGTTGCTCGAACCTCGAATCTCTGGATTAGGTACTGCGGCTACACTTGGTAGGGAGCTGTACCGGAATTTCCTGGATGAGCTGATCCGGGTGGCGACTCTGTATCTAATCTCGAAATTCGTGTTTCGAGATCTTTAAGTTAAAATGGGATTTTCAAAAAAGCTTGTTTTCTAAAATTCATGCCTGAAATTAAGTTTTCTACAAAAAGACTTTTCCAATAAAATGAAAGGTTTTTCTAAGAAAGATTAAAACACGTTTTCAAAACCAACACATCAACACCCAAAAAGAAAATCCCCGGTTCCCGCTTTACCGCGCGTTGGAAAGGGTCATCTGTTGAACTTGTTTCCAACTACTCTGAGGGGTGCTGCGGCAAAGTGGTACATGAAGGTGCCCATACACACTCGCTCCACCTGGGAGGATTTAACTGATGCTTTTTTGAAGCAGTATGCCTACAACACCCAGACTGAGACAACTCTCGAGGATCTAGAAAGGATCCGTCAGAAGCCGAATGAGTCTTTCCCGGCTTATTACAAACGGTGGATGGACGTGCAGGTTTTGGTGGATGGGGCACCAAAATTAGAGTCGCTCATTGTGAAGCTGGTAGATGGTGGTCTTCCCCAATACAAGGACAAGATGAAGCTGAAGAGATTCCACTCTTTCAATGAGGTGGTGGAGTTTGCCAAACGTATCGAGCGATACGAGGAAGAGGAGCAGAGGGGCAGACAGAGTTTGGGCCCCTACAGAAGCAATCAGGGGTACTCTCAGGGGTACAAAGGCAGCAGCTCTAAGGCACCCAGTTGATTAAGGCCATCAAGCAGTTGGTCCCTGACAGAAAGATAATCGAGCCGGCTTTGAAACCCAGCATTCAGAATAATCCCTTGCCCAACCTCGGATGATTCGGCTCCATAAGGCATTGAGGACCAAGACGCTGCAATAAAGAGAAGACCCTCCTCCGTATGTGGAGGCGATAGTCATTTTGATGTTTTAATTTGTTTCATCTTCTTATTATTATCAATTATCATGTGAACAATTCAACCTCTCAGTGTTTAATTCAATACAATTTGATTTCAATTACTTGTGCGATATTTTTCGGATGGAACTGTGCATGCATCTAAACATTCATTTAATGCCTTTAACACACATGATGCATCAATGCATGAAATGAATCTAGGGACAGATGATGACCCAAAAATGATATCCGTCTCAAAAGACCTCACGCCTGATGAGAGGAAAGAAAAATTAAAAGTTCCACAAAAGCGCACGGAAATCTTTGCTTGGCTGTACAGTGTCGTGCGGGGGTTGACGGAGAAATTACTGAACACCAAGCTCCAAAGGATTCAAAGATGAAATCAATCAAGCAGGAGCCCTGTAGACTCAAATGGGCATGGCTCCATGGTCGCAACCGCCAACTACTTCTTAGAGTGGGTAGAAGCGGAGTCATATATAAATGTCACCGACCAAAAAAAAGAAAAAAAAAAGAAAAAAAAAAAGCATTATCATGTCGTGACCAATAATGGCCTACAATTACAAGGGGCAAAGATGGAGCATTATAGATTATCTTAGCATCTCCCACAAGCCAATGGGGCGGTAGAAGCGGCTCACAAGGTTCCATCCAAACGACAATCACCTACAAAGGATAGACCGATATGCTCTCATTTGTCTTACAAGGGCACAAAACGAGCATCAGAGCAGGCACTGAAGAAACATCATACTCCTTAGCCTATAGGATGGAAGTGGTTCCACTAGGAGAGACAGAGACCAAGTCGTCAACCCCATCAACCTAGACAAGCCCAAGCACTATTACGTGTAGAAAAAATAATAATAAAAAAATAAAAAATAAAAAAAGGTCCGATGGGTCGTAAACCGAGAAGGCGATCCATGCAAAATCAGGACAGTCCGATGGATCGAAAATCAAAAAGGCGGTCCATGCAAAAGTTAGGACAAAGAGGCGAGCACCATCAGTGACGCGATTCCGGTTAAGCGAGATGCAACCGAATGCGAAATTTGCCCGACCGTTCGAAATCAAGTTGAGGTTCACGAATAGATGTGGAAGATGCAGTGGAACTTGATATGAAATTGCAGCAAAATAAAGTTGGCAATAGAAATACCCAATCCAACCACGTGAATGAACAATCAAGTTAATAACTCGATTAACCCAACCTTTCGATTCGTATGATAGAACCTGATATATGGTTTGATTCCTAATCGCCTAGCCTTGACGATTGATCACAATCAAAATAATATGTTAAGAGTTTAAGCCAATCACTCAAATCACTCAACAAAGAAAGAAGAACAAAGTTCTGAATTTTTATTAGCAAAAGCAAAATTAACCTCCTCCTAAAGAATTCGGCCATAGCACTTAAATAGGCTTTACAAGCTTTGTCCTACTAAAATAAGGAATACTAACTTAGAAAGGAAAGCTAAAATAAGATAATTCTGAAATAGAAAATAATCCTAAGCTAAAAAGGAAAAATAACTAGAAATCAGCACTTAGTAATCCTTATCCCACAAGGAAAACCTAAATAGACAAGGATTCTTCTTTTACCATGTGTCCAAATGAGTAGATTCGGCCCCCACAACAAATCAGCCCACTCTCGCCATTTGACTTGCACGAAACAGCCTCTTTTTATGAAGATAATATTAATTTAAATTATACTAAGTTCCCAATGGGTTAACACATGTGCCATGCACATGCATGTCCAAAGCTCACTTAATATGACTTAAACCAATTCAGCCTCAAATCACAACCCTGATGGGCTGGTCTTCTTGGGCTTGAATTAAAGCCATCAAACGAGTTGAACCATTCCATGCCATCTCACTTGGCCATGGTGCCTCTTGAATGCCTTGGTTATCCCATAAGCGTGCAATCAGTCCATTTAATGCCTCACGCACCCTCTTTGCCTTAGACCTTGTAATAGGCCCACTTGGAATCTTCAAGTCCACGCCATAATCAGCTCCTTGTTCCTTAGCTCCATGCTCTTGCTCTTTAGATTGATCTTTGTTAGATAGGCTGATCGCGTCATTCCCCTCCTCTTCAAAAGGATTCGTCCTCGAATCGTCATCGCCTACACCAAACAAAGATAAATCAGAAACATTAAACGTAGCATGTACACCATACTCACCCGGAAGGTCTAGTTTGTATGCGTTGTCTCCCACACGCGCCACTACTTGAAACGGCCCATCGCCCCTTGGATGCAACTTGGTTCGCCTTTGGGCGGGGAACCTCTCCTTTCGCATATGAACCCAAACCCAATCACCGGGCGCAAACACCACTTTCGAGCGATGCTTATTGGCTTGGGCGGCGTAGCGCTCATTTGCCTTCTCGATTCGCTGTTTCACTTGTTCATGCAACTTCTTCACCAAATCAGCCTTGCGCTTTCCATCTAAACTCTTTTTCTCATCACAAGGTAAAGGAATTAGATCTAAAGGAGTCAGTGGATTAAAACCATAAACAATTTCAAAAGGTGAAAAAGAAGTAGAAGAATGCACAGCCCTATTGTATGCGAATTCAACGAATGGTACACACTCTTCCCATGACTTTAAATTACTCTTTATAACAGCCCTTAACAACTGACCTAGAGTCCTATTCACGACCTCTGTTTGACCATCAGTTTGGGGATGACATGATGTAGAGAATAAAAGCTTAGTTCCCAACTTTCCCCATAAGGTCTTCCAAAAGTGACTTAGGAATCTAGTATCACGATCACTCACAATGCTCTTAGGAACTCCATGTAGACGTATAATTTCCCTAAAGAACAAACCAGCAATGTTAGTAGCATCATCAGTTTTATGACATGGTATAAAATGTGCCATCTTAGAAAACCTACATACAACCACAAAAATTGAGTCATTGCCATGCTTCGACCTAGGCAAACCTAACACAAAGTCCATCGAAATATCAGTCCACGGTTCACTCGGTACCGGTAGAGGAGTATACAAACCATACGGCCTAGATTTAGACTTAGCTTGTCTACAATTCACGCACTTCGCACATATGTTCTCAACGTCGCGTTTCATGTGCGGCCAATAAAAATGCTCACATAACATGTCTAAAGTCTTAGTCACACCAAAATGTCCCATGAGACCTCCTCCATGAGCCTCACGAACCAGCAAATCACGTAATGAACACTTAGGCAAACACAATTTATTTTCCTTAAATAAAAATCCATCATGCCTATAGAACTTTCCAAACGCACCAGAATCACTCGCTTCAAATATAGACGCAAAATCAACATCAGTTGCATATAAATCTTTAATAAACTCAAATCCAAGCAACTTAGCATGCATCATATTCAATAAACTCACGCGTCTACTCAATGCATCAGCAACAACATTTTCTTTCCCTTTCTTATACCTAATCACATAAGGGAACGTTTCTATGAACTCCATCCACTTGGCATGTCTACGATTCAGCTTATTTTGACTCTTCAAAAATTTCAAGGATTCATGATCAGAATGTATAACAAACTCTTTAGGCCATAAATAGTGTTGCCAAGTCTCTAAAGCTCTAACTAAGGCATACAATTCTTTATCATAAGTAGGGTAATTCAAGGCTGCCCCATTTAATTTTTCACTAAAATACGCTATTGGGCGACCTTCTTGTATTAAAACAGCCCCTATACCAACACCACAAGCATCACATTCAATTTCAAATGTTTTGTCAAAATCCGGTAATGCTAAAACAGGTGCACTAGTAAGTTGTCGTTTTAATGTATCAAATGCAAGTTCATGTTCCTTACCCCACTTGAACCCAACGTTTTTCTTTATTACCTCAGTCAACGGAGCAGCAATCGAGCTGAAATTCTTGACAAACCGACGGTAGAAGCTCGCCAAGCCATGAAAACTCCGCACTTCGGTAACGGACTTAGGCGCCGGCCACTCTTGAATGGCTTTAACCTTCTCCTCGTCCACTTCAATTCCACGGCCAGAAACTACAAAACCAAGAAACACAACCTTTTCCATACAAAACGTGCACTTAGAAAAGTTAGCGTAAAGCCTTTCTTTTCGAAGCACAAGCAACACAGCTCGTATATGGTCAAGGTGATCAGAATGCGATTTCGAATAGATAAGAATGTCATCAAAATAAACCACAACAAATTTACCTATGAAATCCCTCAAAACATGGTTCATTAAACGCATAAAGGTACTAGGCGCATTAGTTAGCCCAAAAGGCATAACCAGCCATTCATACAAACCATGCTTTGTTTTAAAAGCGGTTTTCCATTCGTCACCTATTTTCATTCTAATCTGATGGTAACCACTTTTTAAATCAATTTTAGTGAAAAGTACAGCCCCACTTAATTCATCCAACATATCATCAAGTCTAGGAATGGGATAGCGATACTTTACCGTAATTTTGTTAACAGCTCTACAATCAACGCACATCCTCCAAGACCCATCCTTTTTCGGTACTAGGATGACCGGAACAGCACACGGACTCATACTTTCACGTACCAACCCTTTAGACATCAGCTCCTCGATTTGCCTTTGAAGCTCCTTCGTCTCCTCTGGATTACTTTTATAGGCTGGTCGGTTAGGAATTGATGCTCCGGGTATGAAATCGATCTGATGTTCTATCCCACGAATTGGTGGCAGTCCACTCGGCATCTCCTCGGGAAAGACATCATCGAACTCCTGCAAAAGAGAAGAAACAACACTCGGAAGAGAGTGGTCAGATTTATTTACAGACAAGCATAAATCTTTACAATAAAATAAAAGCATATTTAGTTTATTAAATTCAGCTTGCTTTACATCCCTCATCTTGGCGTATAGACTTAATCCTTTGGCTTTTGTTACGCCCTTACTTTCTTCTCTCCTCACGTCTCTCTCTCTCAACTCACTTGCCTTTTCACTCACCTCTTCTCTCAACACACCCTTACTGATTTTATCGCTCTTGTTTTCACTCTTCTCAACCTTACCCGATTCCTTACTTGTGGAATTTTGAAGGTGGAGTTGATCTTGATACACTTGAGCGGGAGTCAATGGCATAAGTGTGTATCGTTTGCCATCCTTAACAAGGGTGATCTTATTCAGCTTGCCGTTATGTATGGCCTCTCGGTCAAATTGCCATGGGCGGCCCAAGAGAATGTGGCATGCTTGCATGGGAACGACGTCACAAAGAACCTGGTCATGGTATGCTCCAATTGACAAATTCACTAACACTTGCTTCGTCACCTTTACTTCGTTACTATCATTCAGCCATTGAAGCCGGTATGGCTTGGGGTGACGAATCGTTGGCAGACCCAACTTTTCAACCATGGTGGTGCTAGCAACATTACAACAACTACCGCCATCTACTATAAGGCTACACACCTTATCAAGGACACGACATCGAGCATGAAAAATATTTTCCCTTTGTTCATCAGAAAGTTTTTGTTTAACACTTAACACACGTCTAACAACAAGGGTAACATTTTCGTCTTCAAACTGATCTCCTTGATTTTCAGCGTCATCACAATCTTCTAAGGGTGGCATGCTACTATCAGATTCATATTCATCATCCGTAATGATCTCACCATGCTTTATGACCATTGTGCGTTTATTTGGACAATCACGCATCACATGGCCACGGCCTTGACACTTAAAGCATTTAATATCACGATTACGGGTTTGAGATTCAGAAGCCTTACCTCCACCTTGCGCGACTTCTTTCGGTTTGAAATCTGATTTCGGCTTCGGGGCTGGTGTTGCACCCTTTGAATCCTCACGTTTAAAGCTCGACTTCCAAGGAGTGGAAGAAGAAGAGTTAAAACGCGGCTTACTCTTGCGTCGGAGCTGCTTCTCTATTTTGATGGCTTTATGTAGCAACTCCTCAAAAGTCATGTAGTGCTGGAGGTCTACGGCATCAGCAATGTCCTCATTCAAGCCACTCACAAAACGTGCCATAGTGGCCTCTTCGTTCTCTTGGATATCAGCCCGCATCATTGCCATCTCCAATTCTTTGTGGTAGTCTTCAACACTTCTACTACCTTGCTTCAGCGTTTGCAGTTTGTGGAGAATCTCACGGTGATAGTAGGACGGCACGAAACGCTTTTTCATGATGCGTTTCATCTCGGCCCAAGTCTGAATGGCCGGATCTCCATCTCTTCTCCGGGTCTTTTTATCTTGATCCCACCATATTGCTGCATAGTCGGTTAGCTCGGAAACAACCAATTTTATCTTTTTTTCTTCCGAATAATGGTGAATATCAAATACGGCGTCTACCTATCTTACCCAATTCAGATAAGCCTCCGGATCGCTTTTACCTTGGAAAGAAGGCATTTTCATCTTTATGGTACCTAGATTACCATCAGCTTGCGATCTCCTCCCGGGACTCCTTCTAGAGTCCTCGTCCGACAAATCAGCCTCGGAATCATTCCTGGACAGATTTCGCCTCCTATGGTGGGGACGGCCGTGATTTTGCTTTTCAAGCTCCATACGCTCCAACCGGTCTTCCAAGTTGTTTATATATTGTTGCATCCTCTCAAATTGTCCTGAAACAGCTTTTCGCAACAATTTTGGGTCCACATTTTCAAAGACGTTGTTTTCGTCTTCTAGGGACATGGTTAGACAGACAGAAATAAAAACACAGATGTAAAAGCAAGAAAAGAAAGAAAATCAGAATAAAAGCAAATAACTCACAATTGGCTCCAATACTCTCTTGTATTATGTTGATTAAGCTCAATGCGTATTAGGCCAAACGAATCAGAATCAAACAGAAGCAAGAAGGCACAAAACGAAAAGAAAAAAAAAAAAAAAAAAAAAGGACGGTTGAATACTAAGAAATAAAAACTATAAGAACTAATGCAACAAATTAAATAAAATTCACAAAAACACACAAGCAAGAAATATATAATTTTTTTTGGCTTTTTTGTTGAATGAAGAAGAAGAAAGAAAACGGAACTTCAAAGAACCCTAATTATTGTAGAAGCAAACTGATGCGGAACTCATTCAAAAAAAGACTATTGAAAAGAATTAGAATGACAAACCTCAATCGAAGCCTAAAGCTCTGATACCAATTGATATGAATCCGGTCAAGCAAGGTGCTACCCAAACTCAATGATGTTCCCGATCGTCGAATGAGGTTCCAATAGACATAAAGAACACGAAATTATAATTAGAATTCAGATTATAATTTGAAAACTAAAAGATTAAAGAATAGAATAAAAGTAGAAGAACAATTGGCAATAAATTCACCAATTCAATCAAATAAAAAGAAAAATCAAATTAATATAAAAGTTAATTCAACCTTTGAATTTGGATGATAGAACCAGAGAATGGTTGATTCTCAATTGCCTAGCCACAACAACTGATCACGATCAAAGTAATAACTTTAAGAGTTAGAACACAATCACACAATCTCAAGATATTGAAGCTGAAAATTCAACAGAAATTTTCAATCTTTATTGAAATATTCAGTTGTATGGGTGCAAAAGAGGAGATTGTTCTTTTGTCCAGCCAAACAGTCTGAATGGGAATGAACCATTCCCATTCCAATTATTGAGTAAAAAATATACTAACCAAAATGCAAATTAAAACAGGACTTAAATCAGTATGAATATTGGTTAAAGAAAAATACCGATTAGAAATGCAATGTCCTCAAGATGTGTAGCGTCTTCAACAGGTCTCAGCACACTCATGGTGTAAAAGTTTCCCCTCTTGGACTAGAATTGGTTGAAAACTTGAAATATCAACTACTAATGTACTGAAGCTGTGGCAGCTCGACTAAATTGGATAACTCCATGAGAATGTATACCTTTGCCAAGCAACTCTCACTAAATAACTTACGCAAGAATGTTATGCAGAAAGGTCACTAGATTCCCCTAGGTCTAATGTTATTTTTTGTTCCTCCAATTTGCATAGATGACGTTGCACCATTGTTGATCAAAGAATGAGTGCACTACTTTTGAATGAACTCCAATATAAGTGCAGAACGTAAGTTTAAAACTAAGAAAAATTCAGCCACAAGAAATGGAAATATTTCACACAATGATGAAACTGTTGTAATCATAAAGAAGCCCAGAAAAACTAGGGGACAATGGAGAGGAAAAATACATGACTGACAAAGAAAGGCAGAGATGATCAATTCAATCCAGTCTTAGAAACAAATGCAAGCAATTTCACTAACACCATAATATACTGTCATATTATGATTGTGTGATTGTGTGTGATTGTTTCATAATATACTGTCATAGATGTGGCTGCAAGTCATTTATATTCTTAATGGCAACGACCAGCAAAAGAAAAGATGATAACTCAGGACATCAAGTTTCTCTATCATGCGGACCGATAGAATATAGGATCATAAAGTGAACCTCCCTGGTTTTTGTGTTGTTACCAAATCAGTTAGAGAAGAATATCAAAACTTTGGAGCATCACATGCAGCAAAGTGATTTATTGCACCACTAAGCAGGCCAACACCATCTGGATTCAACATTGTGATTAACAAATAATATACAAAAAAAAAGAATGCAAAAGGAAGAAAAAGAATAAAAGCATGAAAAGCATATCCAATATACATGAAGATTGAAGGAAAATAACCTTCTGCAAGTGTCTCGTTACCAAATTCATCTACTAAACTTAAAGATCGTGGAGTTGCTTGCCCGAGAAATTGTCAACCAAATTACAGAAACATGAATTAGTTAATTTTAACACTCAATACACGTCTAACAACAAGGGCAACATTGTCAACTACAACATCCTCAGGCATACTATCGTCAGAATCATACTCACTATCAGTTATAATTTCACCACATTTTATCACCATAGCACGTTTATTAGGACAATCACGCATCATATGACCACGGCTGACGCGATCAGCCTATCTAACAAAGATCAATCTAAAGAGCAAGAGCATGGAGCTAAGGAACAAGGAGCTGGCGTGGACTTGAAGATTCCAAGTGGGCCTATTACAAGGTCTAAGGCAAAGAGGGTGCGTGAGGCATTAAATGGACTGATTGCACGCTTATGGGATAACCAAGGCATTCAAGAGGCACCATGGCCAAGTGAGATGGCATGGAATGGTTCAACTCGTTTGATGGTTTTAATTCAAGCCCAAGAAGACCAGCCCATCAGGGTTGTGATTTGAGGCTGAATTGGTTTAAGTCATATTAAGTGAGCTTTGGACATGCATGTGCATGGCACATGTGTTAACCCATTGGGAACTTAGTATAATTTAAATTAATATTATCTTCATAAAAAGAGGCTGTTTCGTGCAAGTCAAATGGCGAGAGTGGGCTGACTTGTTGTGGGGGCCGAATCTACTCATTTGGACACATGGTAAAAGAAGAATCCTTGTCTATTTAGGTTTTCCTTGTGGGATAAGGATTACTAAGTGCTGATTTCTAGTTATTTTTCCTTTTTAGCTTAGGATTATTTTCTATTTCAGAATTATCTTATTTTAGCTTTCCTTTCTAAGTTAGTATTCCTTATTTTAGTAGGACAAAGCTTGTAAAGCCTATTTAAGGGCTATGGCCGAATTCTTTAGGGGATGTCAATTTTGCTTTTGCTAATAAAAATTCAGAACTTTGTTCTTCTTTCTTTGTTGAGTGATTTGAGTGATTGGCTTAAACTCTTAACATATTATTTTGATTGTGATCAATCGTCAAGGCTAGGCGATTAGGAATCAAACCATATATCAGGTTCTATCATACGAATCGAAAGGTTGGGTTAATCGAGTTATTAACTTGATTGTTCATTCACGTGGTTGGATTGGGTATTTCTATTGCCAACTTTATTTTGCTGCAATTTCATATCAAGTTCCACTGCATCTTCCACATCTATTCGTGAACCTCAACTTGATTTCGAACGGTCGGGCAAATTTCGCATTCGGTTGCATCTCGCTTAACCGGAATCGCGTCAGTTGGTATCAGAGCAAGGTTTCGAAATTGAGGTTTGTCAATTCTGATTTTTCTTCTTTCATTATTTCTTTCATCGAGTTCCTCATCTTTTTGCATCTAGAAAAATTAGGGTTCACTCTGTTGCTGAATTTTTTCTTCCTTCTCTTCAACTTACATCTTTTCTTCTCTTGTGTGATAAACCACGTGTTCACCATCTCAAATTGCTGGTTGCGTGTTGTGTTCATGTTACCATTACCAATTTCGTGTTTCTCATCTCACAATTGCTGAATTACGTGATTTTCATCTTCCCCACTACTAAATTGCGTTTTTTGCTTTCTGTTCCGCATTACTGCTACGTTTTGGCTGATTCGTCATTACTGAATTTCTGATTTGTGTGTGTGACATCTGATATAAAAAAAAAAAAAAAAAAAAAAAAGGAGACAAAAAAAAAAAAAAATCAGATCTGTGAAAATCAAGAACCAACAACCTGATTTGCTTTGTTCTTCACGAAAGAGGCACCTAAAATTCAAGAAACTTCAAGATTCACCCTAAACGAACCTGAAATTTGTTGAACTCAAATTGGCAGCCCTAGAATCACGTGTTCTACATATTTATCACACAAGCTAGCCCAATTTTTATTGAAACCCTCGTTTTGATTGAAACTCGTTTTTACCCTTCTTCTGTGTATTTCGTGCTTCATATTGTGTTTCGTTCCATCATATTAGTTTCGATTTCTTAGTATTCAACCGTCCTTTTTTTTCGTTTTGTGCCTTCTTGCTTCTGTTTGATTCTGATTCGTTTGGCCTAATACGCATTGAGCTTAATCAACATAATACAAGAGAGTATTGGAGCCAATTGTGAGTTATTTGCTTTTATTCTGATTTTCTTTCTTTTCTTGCTTTTACATATGTGTTTTTATTTCTGTCTGTCTAACCATGTCCCTAGAAGACGAAAACAACGTCTTTGAAAATGTGGACCCAAAATTGTTGCGAAAAGCTGTTTCAGGACAATTTGAGAGGATGCAACAATATATAAACAACTTGGAAGACCGGTTGGAGCGTATGGAGCTTGAAAAGCAAAATCACGGCCGTCCCCACCATAGGAGGCGAAATCTGTCCAGGAATGATTCCGAGGCTGATTTGTCGGACGAGGACTCTAGAAGGAGTCCCGGGAGGAGATCGCAAGCTGATGGTAATCTAGGTACCATAAAGATGAAAATGCCTTCTTTCCAAGGTAAAAGCGATCCGGAGGCTTATCTGAATTGGGTAAGAAAGGTAGACGCCATATTTGATATTCACCATTATTCGGAAGAAAAAAAGATAAAATTGGTTGTTTCCGAGCTAACCGACTATGCAGCAATATGGTGGGATCAAGATAAAAAGACCCGGAGAAGAGATGGAGATCCGGCCATTCAGACTTGGGCCGAGATGAAACGCATCATGAAAAAGCGTTTCGTGCCGTCCTACTATCACCGTGAGATTCTCCACAAACTGCAAACGCTGAAGCAAGGTAGTAGAAGTGTTGAAGACTACCACAAAGAATTGGAGATGGCAATGATGCGGGCTGATATCCAAGAGAACGAAGAGGCCACTATGGCACGTTTTGTGAGTGGCTTGAATGAGGACATTGCTGATGCCGTAGACCTCCAGCACTACATGACTTTTGAGGAGTTGCTACATAAAGCCATCAAAATAGCGAAGCAGCTCCGACGCAAGAGTAAGCCGCGTTTTAACTCTTCTTCTTCCACTCCTTGGAAGTCGAGCTTTAAACGTGAGGATTCAAAGGGTGCAACACCAGCCCCGAAGCCGAAATCAGATTTCAAACCGAAAGAAGTCGCGCAAGGTGGAGGTAAGGCTTCTGAATCTCAAACCCGTAATCGTGATATTAAATGCTTTAAGTGTCAAGGCCGTGGCCATGTGATGCGTGATTGTCCAAATAAACGCACAATGGTCATAAAGCATGGTGAGATCATTACGGATGATGAATATGAATCTGATAGTTGCATGCCACCCTTAGAAGATTGTGATGACGCTGAAAATCAAGGAGATCAGTTTGAAGACGAAAATGTTACCCTTGTTGTTAGACGTGTGTTAAGTGTTAAACAAAAACTTTCTGATGAACAAAGGGAAAATATTTTTCATGCTCGATGTCGTGTCCTTGATAAGGTGTGTAGCCTTATAGTAGATGGCGGTAGTTGTTGTAATGTTGCTAGCACCACCATGGTTGAAAAGTTGGGTCTGCCAACGATTCGTCACCCCAAGCCATACCGGCTTCAATGGCTGAATGATAGTAACGAAGTAAAGGTGACGAAGCAAGTGTTAGTGAATTTGTCAATTGGAGCATACCATGACCAGGTTCTTTGTGACGTCGTTCCCATGCAAGCATGCCACATTCTCTTGGGCCGCCCATGGCAATTTGACCGAGAGGCCATACATAACGGCAAGCTGAATAAGATCACCCTTGTTAAGGATGGCAAACGATACACACTTATGCCATTGACTCCCGCTCAAGTGTATCAAGATCAACTCCACCTTCAAAATTCCACAAGTAAGGAATCGGGTAAGGTTGAGAAGAGTGAAAACAAGAGCGATAAAATCAGTAAGGGTGTGTTGAGAGAAGAGGTGAGTGAAAAGGCAAGTGAGTTGAGAGAGAGAGACGTGAGGAGAGAAGAAAGAAAGGGCGTAACAAAAGCCAAAGGATTAAGTCTATACGCCAGGATGAGGGATGTAAAGCAAGCTGAATTTAATAAACTAAATATGCTTTTATTTTATTGTAAAGATTTATGCTTGTCTGTAAATAAATCTGACCACTCTCTTCCGAGTGTTGTTTCTTCTCTTTTGCAGGAGTTCGATGATGTCTTTCCCGAGGAGATGCCGAGTGGACTGCCACCAATTCGTGGGATAGAACATCAGATCGATTTCATACCCGGAGCATCAATTCCTAACCGACCAGCCTATAAAAGTAATCCAGAGGAGACGAAGGAGCTTCAAAGGCAAATCGAGGAGCTGATGTCTAAAGGGTTGGTACGTGAAAGTATGAGTCCGTGTGCTGTTCCGGTCATCCTAGTACCGAAAAAGGATGGGTCTTGGAGGATGTGCGTTGATTGTAGAGCTGTTAACAAAATTACGGTAAAGTATCGCTATCCCATTCCTAGACTTGATGATATGTTGGATGAATTAAGTGGGGTTGTACTTTTCACTAAAATTGATTTAAAAAGTGGTTACCATCAGATTAGAATGAAAATAGGTGACGAATGGAAAACCGCTTTTAAAACAAAGCATGGTTTTGTATGAATGGCTGGTTATGCCTTTTGGGCTAACTAATGCGCCTAGTACCTTTATGCGTTTAATGAACCATGTTTTGAGGGATTTCATAGGTAAATTTGTTGTGGTTTATTTTGATGACATTCTTATCTATTCGAAATCGCATTCTGATCACCTTGACCATATACGAGCTGTGTTGCTTGTGCTTCGAAAAGAAAGGCTTTACGCTAACTTTTCTAAGTGCACGTTTTGTATGGAAAAGGTTGTGTTTCTTGGTTTTGTAGTTTCTGGCCGTGGAATTGAAGTGGACGAGGAGAAGGTTAAAGCCATTCAAGAGTGGCCGACGCCTAAGTCCGTTACCGAAGTGCGGAGTTTTCATGGCTTGGCGAGCTTCTACCGTCGGTTTGTCAAGAATTTCAGCTCGATTGCTGCTCCGTTGACTGAGAGTTTAGATGGAAAGCGCAAGGCTGATTTGGTGAAGAAGTTGCATGAACAAGTGAAACAGCGAATCGAGAAGGCAAATGAGCGCTACGCCGCCCAAGCCAATAAGCATCGCTCGAAAGTGGTGTTTGCGCCCGGTGATTGGGTTTGGGTTCATATGCGAAAGGAGAGGTTCCCCGCCCAAAGGCGAACCAAGTTGCATCCAAGGGGCGATGGGCCGTTTCAAGTAGTGGCGCGTGTGGGAGACAACGCATACAAACTAGACCTTCCGGGTGAGTATGGTGTACATGCTACGTTTAATGTTTCTGATTTGTCTTTGTTTGGTGTAGGCGATGACGATTCGAGGACGAATCCTTTTGAAGAGGAGGGGAATGACGCGATCAGCCTATCTAACAAAGATCAATCTAAAGAGCAAGAGCATGGAGCTAAGGAACAAGGAGCTGGCGTGGACTTGAAGATTCCAAGTGGGCCTATTACAAGGTCTAAGGCAAAGAGGGTGCGTGAGGCATTAAATGGACTGATTGCACGCTTATGGGATAACCAAGGCATTCAAGAGGCACCATGGCCAAGTGAGATGGCATGGAATGGTTCAACTCGTTTGATGGTTTTAATTCAAGCCCAAGAAGACCAGCCCATCAGGGTTGTGATTTGAGGCTGAATTGGTTTAAGTCATATTAAGTGAGCTTTGGACATGCATGTGCATGGCACATGTGTTAACCCATTGGGAACTTAGTATAATTTAAATTAATATTATCTTCATAAAAAGAGGCTGTTTCGTGCAAGTCAAATGGCGAGAGTGGGCTGACTTGTTGTGGGGGCCGAATCTACTCATTTGGACACATGGTAAAAGAAGAATCCTTGTCTATTTAGGTTTTCCTTGTGGGATAAGGATTACTAAGTGCTGATTTCTAGTTATTTTTCCTTTTTAGCTTAGGATTATTTTCTATTTCAGAATTATCTTATTTTAGCTTTCCTTTCTAAGTTAGTATTCCTTATTTTAGTAGGACAAAGCTTGTAAAGCCTATTTAAGGGCTATGGCCGAATTCTTTAGGGGATGTCAATTTTGCTTTTGCTAATAAAAATTCAGAACTTTGTTCTTCTTTCTTTGTTGAGTGATTTGAGTGATTGGCTTAAACTCTTAACATATTATTTTGATTGTGATCAATCGTCAAGGCTAGGCGATTAGGAATCAAACCATATATCAGGTTCTATCATACGAATCGAAAGGTTGGGTTAATCGAGTTATTAACTTGATTGTTCATTCACGTGGTTGGATTGGGTATTTCTATTGCCAACTTTATTTTGCTGCAATTTCATATCAAGTTCCACTGCATCTTCCACATCTATTCGTGAACCTCAACTTGATTTCGAACGGTCGGGCAAATTTCGCATTCGGTTGCATCTCGCTTAACCGGAATCGCGTCAACGGCCTTAACATTAAGCATTTAATGTCACGGTTTCTATTAGGAGTTTCAGTGGTCTTACCTTTGCCAAGTGTGTCATCTTTTGTCTTAATATCAGATTTAGGCCGTTGGGTTTGAGCACTAACCTTTTCTTCACATTTGTAATTCGGCTTCCATGATGAGGAAGAAGAATTCACAAACCTTGCTTTTCCTTTTCGACAGAGCTGCTTCTTAATCTTTATAGCTTTGTAGAGCAACTCTTCAAAGGTAACATAATGTTGAAGATCCACTGCATCAGCTATATCCTCATTAAACCCACCTAGAGCCATAGTGGTCTCCTCGTCCTCCTGAACATCAGCTCTCATCATAGCAATCTCCATCTCCTTGTGATAATCCTGCACACTTTTATTCCCTTGAGTTAAAGCCTGTAATTTATTCAGCAATTCTCCATGATAATAGGAAGGAACAAACCGCTTTTTCATGATTCGCTTCATCTCATTCCTCGTTTCAATAAGCGGATCTCCATCCCTGCACCTATTTTTCTTAAATTGATCCCACCATACTGCAGCATAATCGGTTAGCTCGGAAACAACCAATTTAATTTTCTTTTCCTCTGAATAATACTGGATATCAAATATAGCATCAACTTTCCTTACCCATTCGAAATACAATTTAGGATTGCTTTTACCCTGGAATGAAGGAATTTTCAGTTTGATGGTGTTAAGAGTACCCATCTTCACGATGTGTCCTTCTAGGGCAGGAAGACATACGCTCATCCTCGGAATCTTCCTCGAGGTCAGAATTTTGCTTAAAACGTTGGTGTGGTCTCCCATTTCTCCTTCTTTCTAATTCCATTTGTTTCAAACTCAAGCATTATTTGCTCCAATCTGTTAAATTTTCTTGCCACAGCCTTCCGCAATAATTCTGGATCCGTTTTATCAAAGATGGTGAATCTTCTACAGACATGGTTAGACAGATAGAAATAGAAACACAAGTGTAAAAGCAAGAAGAGAAAAAGAATAAGAAATACTAACAATTGGTTCCACGCTCTATGATATTATTTTGATTGATCTCAGTAAGTCAAGCCAAGCAAAATTGAGTAACCAAAGGCAAATCGCATTAAAAAAAAAGAGGACAGTGGAATACTAAGAAGCAATGAAACAAGAAAATTATGTAAACGAAACACGATGTGTACGAACGACAAAAGAGAGTAGGGTAGACGTTGGTCAATCCAATGACAAGGGTTTCAATAAAATTTGGCTAATCTTGTGTAAAAAAATTGTGAAATTTTATGCAAAAAGATACTGCCAATCTAAATTGAAAACTTGTTCTACGATCTTTGGGTGAAATTTTCTTTTTTAACTGTTCAATAAATCTCTTTGAGATTACGATTCTGATTCCTTTTCTTTTTATCTTTAATTTTCGTTTTTTCTTTCCAAAGATAGAAAAACTATAAGAACTAATGCAGCAAATTAAATAAAATTCACAGAAACACACAAGCAAGAAATATATATAGTTTTTTTGCTTTTTTGTTAATGAAGAAGAAGAAAGAAAACGGAACTTCAAAGAACCCTAATTATTGTAGAAGCGAACTGATGCGGAACTCGTTCAAAAAAAGACTGTTGAAAAGAATTAGAATGACAAACCTCAATCGAAGCCTAAAGCTCTGATACCAATTGATACAAATCCGGTTAAGCAAGGCGCTTCCTGAACTCAATGATGTTTCCGATCGTCGAATATGGTTCCAATAGACACAAAGAACATGAAATTAAAATTAGAATTCAGATTATAATTTCAAAACTAAAAGATTAAAGAATATAATAAAAGTAGAAGAACAATTGGTAATAAATTCACCAATTCAATCAAATAAAAAGAACAATCAAATTAATATAAAAGTTAATTCAACCTTTGAATTTGGATGATAGAACCAGAGAATAGTTGATTCTCAATTGCCTAGCCGCAACAATTGATCACGATCAACGTAATACTTTTAAAGAGTTAGAACACAATCACACACTCACAAAATATTGAAGCTGAAAATTCAACAGAAATTTTCAAAGGAAATATTCAATCTTTATTGAAATATTCAGTTGTATGGGTGCAAAAGAGGAGATAAATAGCACACCCAAAAATTTTAAAACTATTCTACGCTGGGTGTTTGTGAATAGACAATGATGAGTATCATTGCTAACGGATTATAATAATTCCATAATTCCATAATGTTGTGCAAATTATTTGTTCAACCAATCCAGCAATAATATATCATTTTAGGCTGGGGTTAGCTCATGTTCCATTTCTTTATTTGGTTCTGTTGCAGTACCGAGTTCTAATACAATAAAGCAGATAAACCTCCAGTAAATATACAAATAATGAAAAGGATACAGCATCGAGACGGTCATTCAATCTTTCAAGATCCAGTATGGGCCACAGGAACCAAGTTAGGAAACAAGGAAAACCAGTTGGTCCAGTCCAGGGATAAAGACAATGCCAAAAAGATATACCAAATTTGTCGCAAAATTAATTTACCTCAAGAGACGTGGACACATTGCTGTCATGCACTGTTAACTGTATTAAGTTAGTCCACTTCACAACAATAGTATAAAGCTTGAAACAAAAAAGTACACACTTCTGCAAACCTTATTCATCATGTCAAACACAGAGAACCTGCTTGTCAATCAGTAGAATTCTCTGGGTAAACATGGACAACATAGCCTACCCTTCTTTTGATCTACCAATTCCCATGTGGCTTTCATGTTTATCAATCTGGATAATCTACAATGCCTCATGAGCTGCTTCATCAAATAAAAGAAATTTGTTTATGCTTCTAAAATATAAGGTTACATTGTCATAAAAAGCTCTTTTCCAAGAACCACTATGAAACTCATTGAAGAATTAAATTCCTTCATGAAGATACAATGACATTTGCGTGGCAGAATCAATTGTTATTGATGCATTTCCACATTCTCTGACAATCCTTTCATTTTCTAATGCTCAAATTACATGCATTCTTCAAGCTATTGCTCCAATAGAAGCAATCGTGTGTTTTGGGATATAATTCATCATCTAACAGAGGCTGCGGAAAAGATTTTGGTGAATATTGGGTTTAATGGTTCATCACACTACACAATTTCCATGAATGCAAGGCAATTAATTTCAACTACGCACTTAACTACTTGAGGCATTTATTTATCAAATTACTGTACAACAGTAATACTTGTAGGGTGCTACAATGTAATTTGTGAACAATTTAAAACTTCCACAATAGTTCTTGAATTCCACTAATTACAGTATTGAAAAAAAAAAACTCATTCATTGAAATATTTTCACTCAACCATAAAGAATCAAGATGGAAAGAAAAATATAAAGCAAGATAAGAGGAAAACGTTACCATAATTTTATGTTTCAGTGCATAAAAACATAAGAGGAACAAATATTCATAGAAACACAACTCAAATATTAAAAATGAATTTGTTACTTTCACCAAAAAGCTACTGAATAAATAATTATATTGCAAGCGAATATAACATTTGATCTTCAAATAATATTAGAAAATGTTGACTTACAGAGTTAATATTTTAGAAAGTAATGAGTTAGGTGATTGTGTCTTATTTCAATCTTAATTTTATTTGTAAAGTAGTATTTAAACACAATAAAACTTTAATTTTTTGTGTGAATATAAATTTAATTTAAAACTTTTGGTTCTAAAGATATGAACATAAGGGTATTTCAGTAAGATTTAGATTGTTGCATTTTAATTTTTATTAATACATGCGAAAACCTGTAAATTTATTATTGCAGAATAGGATGAGTTTATCTTAAACAAAATGTTAGAAACCTGGGAAAATTATGAAGCTGAAATTAAAGGTACCTGTAGCCAGCACTTCTCAGACGCACAAACCCACATATATATGAAGGGAAATAGTAGTAGGTTTAATGCAAGAAAAAAATAAATTTTGGAAGAAAAGGCTGAGGTCACCCTTATGAGCATCAAATGCCAACATCTTGTCCACCGCATCCTGGTAGAGCTCCATATGTAATAAACTCAGAGTAAAAATTATTTCATCAATGTGAGTGATAAATTATGAGTCCTGAAAGAAAAATCTTGCATTTCTCATCTTGGCTTGATATGTTCTCATTGCATAGTCGCTCAACATTTTCTTTATTTCTAACTGTATCCAGTACAACTACAGCTCTCTTTATAACTTCCTCGAGTACTACATTATCACTTATTGGGTTTGTCAGAAAATCGAAACTAAACCAAAATCAGTTTGTACTCCAAGACAAATTAATGAAATAAAAACTGCATTCCTTTCAACACAAAAAGACGGAACTCTGAATCTGTCATGCTTGATTGTACTATACAGTCAACAACCGGGAAAAATAAGCAAAAGTACAAGGGGTTGACTGCCCATGTAAAGTCATTATCATCACATCAGGCAATATGTTGAAAGGAATTCAATTAATGCACTTGACTGACTCAAACTTTATCCTAAGTGCTATACTTTCAAAAGTTTATTATTTATTGTTCAAATTGTTCAAATATTATCAACCTCAAAATAGACAAATGTACACTCCATAATCGCCAAACAAAAATCGAAGGGGATATTTTACCACCAAGAAGTACACAATGCATATAGATGCACATACCATAACTGACAAGAGTATGTCTAGAAATTAACCTTCTATGAGAGGTTGTCCATCAACATAATTTTGGCTAACAGAAGCAGTCCCTAGCCCGAAATAATGCAATGCAAGTCAAAAACTAGAACTCATTGAAATTTTGTCTGTTCACTGGAAACATTAACAACCGCATGTTGCTGCCTACTGACGGCACTTAAATGTAGGCAAGAAAATCGTATTCAAGAGTCCATGATGCCAACCAATGCCTTCAACATGAAACATAGGGATTAGAATGATATGGAATCCATACCAAGATGATATCGATTTATTTTATTTGGTTTATATGAGTCAGAAACTAATAATAAATTTTAGATTTGAATTTTTTAATGAATAAAACAATAACAATAAAAACAATGATCATACAAAAAAATTATAGTGATAATATATTACAAATAACTAAATAATAATATATGAACAATATTAATATAAATATTAATATAACACTGTAGTTATTTACAATTTTAAGATAAATAATTAAATTAATTGACAAAATACAACAATAACGAAGCAGTAAAATAAGAGGTGAGAGAATGGGTTGATTGATGGGTACCAAAGAGGGATCATTCCATTATCATGGGAAATGTGATTCGCATTCCATAATGGGTTTTGACAGAGAACAAGAGAATACAGGTCAGGTTTTGGATCATGCGGGCCAGGTTTATTCTAAAAGGAAACATGAGTAAGAAAACCATTGCGTTAGGCGGAAATAGAGTATGAGCTGCAAGGGGTAGTGGAGGAACAAGTTTGTTATTTGGGGATTTGGGGAACACAGAAGTTGTTATTCTTGTTTGAATCTGTTCTTGTGATAGAGAAGTTAACCATTATACTAATCGGGGGACTCAGATCTTTTCATGGTTCATCTTTCTCTTATATGCATTCACGATAACATAAGACATCAATAAAGTCCTTTTCCTACTATATTTGTATGTTCTTGTTGAGTCATCAATACATCTTTTGTCCAACCAAACAGTCTGAATGGGAATGAACCATTCCCATTCCAATTGTTGAGTCAAAAACATACTAACCAAAATGCAAATTAAAACAGGACTTAAATCAGTATGAATATGGGTTAAAGAAAAATACCGATTAGAAATGCAATTTCCTCAAGATGTGTAGCGTCTTCATCAGGTCTCAGCACACTCATAGTGTAAAAGTTTACCCTCTTGGACTGGAATTGGTTGAAAACTTGAAATATCAACTACTAATGTACTGAAGCTGTGGCAGCTCGACTAAATTGGATAACAACTCCACAAGAAGGTATACCTTTCCCAAGCAACTCTCACTAAATAACTCACGTAAGAATGTTATGCAGAAAAGTCACTGGATTCCTCTCGGTCTAATGTTATTTTTTGTTCCTCCAATTTGCATAGATGACATTGCACCATTGTTGATCAAAGAATGATCACATTTAGGTGCACTACTTTTTGAAAGAACACCAATATAAGTGCAGAATGTAAGTTTGAAACTGAGAAAAATTCAGCCACAAGAAATGAAAATATTTCACACAATGATGAAACTGTTTGTAATCATAAAAAGAAAGAAGCCAGCATTAATGGAGAGGAAAAATACATGACTGACAAAGAAAGGCAGAGATGATCAATTCCATCCAGTCTTAGAAACAAATGCAAGCAATTTCACTAACACCATAATATACTGTCATAGAAGTGGCTGCAAGTCATTTATATTCTTAATGGCAATGACCAGCAAAAGAAAAGATAATAACTCAGGACATCAAGTTTCTCTATCATGTGGACCGATAGAATATAGGATCATAAAGTGAACCTCCCTGGTTTTTGTGTTGTTACCAAATCAGTTAAAGAAGAATACCAAAACTTTGGAGCATCGCATGCAGCAAAGTGATTTATTGCACCACTAAGCAGGCCAACACCATCTGGATTCAACATTGTGATTAACAAATAATATACAATAAAAAGAATGCAAAAGGAAGAAAAAGAATAAAAGCATGAAAAGCATATCCAATATACATGAAGATTGGAGGAAAATAACCTTCTGCAAGTGTCTCGTTACCAAATTCATCTACTAAACATAAAGATCGTGGGGTTGCCTGCCCCAAAAATTGTCAAACCAAATCACAGAAACATGAAGTAGTTAATTTTAAAGATGCTTTATGCACAGCCAGCTATTAAAGAACTTCAGCCAAAATTTTCAAAGACATTAAATAAATTTAACAAGTAGGAGATAACATTCTCTATGATACTCGATCTTGAAATAGTTCTTATGAGCCAAACCTCTTTAATGCAGGTTTAGCAGAAATTTTTAAGGCAGATATTTCTGAGTATACCTTAGCGTCATTCCTACTGCACAGAATATTATGTGTTACAACAGAATTTTGGTAAGCGAATGTATTTAAACATCACTCTTTGAAACCGAAATATGAAGGTATAGCCACCTATGAGTCAAACCCATAGTGGCAGCATCTGCTGGTACAAAACTTCCTACATGCGGATGGAAAACAATCAAAGCTACCCACAAAGACCAAAATTTAAATAAAATTTCTAATGAAATGACATACAATGAGAACAATAGAAAACATCCATTTCCAGTTGAAATGATTTAAGAGAATCTAACAAAAGTTTTGACAGGACAGTGACAGGATGAGTTCAACATGTACACAACAACCACATTTCTTTGATCTATTAAAATAGAAAGAAAAAGAAATGGTGAACAGAAACGTTCTCGGTGTACAACTTGGAACTAGTTATTGATGCTTAGACTTACAAGATATACTAACATATCTAGCCGACCAATAGACATGCCAAATAACTGCCAGTAATTAAACCAGTGGATTTGATGCATAGAACTATTAGGAGGGAGTTTGATTTAATGATATCTTTCTGCATGATGGAAGCCAGAATCTAATAGAACTTTTGAGACTCATATATATCACTTTAATATACTACAACAAAGAATTCAAAGGATCACTTACCCATGTGTGATCACCAATTTCCCATATACCATGCGTTACAAGGAAGAAGACTGAGAAACTAAAATCATATAATTACTCACTTGCTTTATGCATATACTCTTCCCTAAACAATTTAGGACCAGTCATGTGTATCTTTCCTGATGCAACACAATCTCAGAAGGTCAGCAAGATGACACACATGGCAAGATAGCTATAGGCTTGATAAAATGTCGTGAAAAGAGATTTGGTGAGCTTAAACAAGAACCATCTTACCACCATCAATAATCCTTGCATTAGTAGGAATAAATGTATCAACAGAAAGTTTCTGTAGAATGTGTATGCAAAATAAGCACTGTTATAAGCAACTGTGATATGGCATTCTTCTAAAAGTGGTGACTAAAATTATATCTATTCACCTTCCATTCTGAATATTGAGCAATGTTAATTGAGTCAAAATGAGCCTCGCATTATTGTTCTGATGAACAAACAATATCCACATACTAATACTCAATAATACAATATCAAAGAAACAAAATAAAGGAAGTCCCATAATCAATTCCATGCATGCAAGCTACAAAATAGGGGAGAGAAGAAAAGATTAGAACCAATCAAGTTCAGCCACAAAATTTACACGTTTAATCATAAATTTTGAAAATAGAAGAATATGTCACACCAAGTCTATAATAATTGCCCTCTCCATACCTTCACAGACAGATTTAAATTAACATTATTCCAAAACAAAATAGTTTTCTCTGCTCGCATTGGATTTACAGAGGTATCTAGATTTTAATATGATATTAGACATACTATACACATTTCTTAATCCATATAATGTTTCAAGCAGTTAACCTCTTTACCTGAGAAAGACTTAATAGAAGATCAGTTTCAGATTAGATATCTAGAATCTTATGATAAGTGTCTCCAAGAAGGTCATCCATTGCTCGCCTTTTGATTACAATAAAAGAACCATTTGGTATCTCAATCATCATCAGAAAACTACAATAGATTCAAAATTCACTTTTCTGCAGAATTTCCAACAAAATTACAGTATAAGCACCAAATTACCACAAATTCAAAACCCTGAAGCCCATCCAACAAGATTAGTACCAATCAAGTTCAGCCACAAAATTCACACGTTTAATCATAAATTTTGAAAATAGAAGAATATGTGACACCAAGTCTATAATAATTGCCAACTCCATACCTTCACAGACAGACTTAAATTAACATTATTCCCAAACAAAATAGTTTTCTCTGCTCGCATTGGATTTACAGATATGATGGTATCTAAATTTTAATACGATATTAGACATACTATACACATTTCTTAATCCATATAATGTTTCAAGCAGTTAACCTCTTTACCTGAGAAAGACTTAATAGAATATCAGTTTCAGATTTAGATACCTAGAATCTTATGATAAGTGTCTCCAAGAAGGTCATCCATTTCTCGCCTTTTGGTTACAATAAACCTTTTGGTATCTCAATCATCATCAGAAAACTACAATTGAGATTACACCTCTCCATAATAGATGCAAAATTCACTTTTCTGCAGAATTTCCAACAAAATTACAGTATAAGCACCAAATTACCACAAATTCAAAACCCTGAAGCCCATCCAACAAGGTTTTGTCAAGTATTTGTTCAAAAATGCATAGCAAATATCCTGCATACGAACAAATAAAGAAACATGGATATTGGGAAGGTGAAAAGAAAAACTTTAGTAAAGATGGTGATATCATAGGCGACACTTAAAGATAAAAATACGAAACTTTAAATAGGACTAAGGGAGAATAAGGCATTAACAAGAAATGTACACCCTTGATTGGAAATAAAGACCCTGCCCTTTTCTTGAAAGAAATATAGAGATATATGAATTCATAGAAACACAATTATAAGAGGCACATGGAATAGAGAAAAATAGGCACAAGTTATAACTCATTTTACATGCCGCGGTATACATAAAAACTAAATTAAAAGAACAATTCACCAACTAAAGAATTATCAAAACCCATCCTTATATTTCATTTCACTTTTACTCTCCAATTATGTTTGTTATAGTGTCTTTCAAAACAGAGGGAAAGGCCCTTGCAAACTTACAGTCATAGTATTAAAAAAAACCTCAAGCTGATTTGAAAAAAAATAAAAAAAAAAAGTGTCAGCTAGTGAGAAAAATCTCCCTAGTAAGATTTTAATATTACAGTCCCAAGTTCTTCAATTAATATTAGCAGCAGTTTACACAAACATATTTGAAGCGTATAAACAATACAAGGGCAAGATTTGCATTACTCAGTTGTGGAAGTTTTGTGAGCTCCGCTGAGGAAACCTGCAATCAAAAGTATGTAAGAACAGAGTTTCAGTTACAATATACAATTCCTGTTTGGTGCATACTGTTTACAGAGCAAGTACCTCCTGCAGAAAGCGTGGCAGATACTCACAAATTTTCCTCAGTTCATCCAGCTGCTATATTTTACGGCAAGAAGTGAAAACTCACCCCCGAACACAAATTTAAAATTTGAGCAAGGACCAGTAATAAATGAAAAAAATTTAATGGAATGAAATATGAAGGTTTTACGCAAAAATGACACACAAACACACTATTATCTTAGTCCCAGTTTTCATAAATGATTTCCAACCTCATCACACCCTCTTTCAATATTATTCCATAACCCTTCTCTTTACTTCTATTCACATCTATGACACCAATGACCTACAAAATACAACATCAACTGTAAGAACATGACAGATATAGAAGAAAAATACGGTCCAGATGGACAGTAAGGATCAATGAGGACGAGAAAAAAAAAGGTGTAACCTTTTCCTAATTTAATTTAAGCAAAAATTATTATTATATCCCACAATTATTCAATTTTATCATACAGAACACTCTTCTCTGTCAGAAAAGTCTTAAATGTGACAAAATAGAAATTTGAGGGCCAATGTGCACTAAAATAAAGATATAGAAATTCAAGGGTTCAATGTAACTTCAAATAACAAGTCAAGGCCTCAATAGAGCACAAAGGAGAGACTCAAGATCTCAAATCAAATAAAATCAAATTGTCAGAAACTTAAAAATGGTTCCCCTTCTGTATGTGATCATGGAGTTGCCTGCCTGAAAAATTGTCAAACAAATTACACAACCACAAAGTAGTTAATTTTAAAGATGCTTTATGCACAGCCAGCTATCAAAGAACTTCAGCAAAAAATTTTAGAGACATTAAATAAGTTTAACATGTAGAAGATAAGATTCTCTATGATACATAAAAAAGAAGTTCAAGGCCGATCTTGAGACAGTTCTTATGAGCCAAACCCTCTTTAATTCAGGATTAGCAGACCTTCTTAAGGCAGGTCTTTCAGAGAATACCTTAGCATCATTCCTACTTGATGCACATCAATCATAAATGTAAATTGTTGAGCAGTAATACCATTGTGCAGTACAAACAGAAATTTGGTCAGCGAATGCACATAAACATCATTCTTTGAAAGGTACCGACCAAAAATATGAAGGCATAATATAAACCACCTATCAGTCAAACGCACAGCAGCAGCATCTAATGGTACAAAACTTCCTACGTGGGTAAGGAACACAACTAAAGCTATCAGGAAGACCAAATTTAAATAAAATTTCTAATCAAAGGATACACCACAAGAACAGTAGAAAACCGTTTGAAGAGAATCTACATAATGGATAGAAGGCAGAATCTCTCCACACTTTTGAGACTAGTATATATCACTTTAGTATACTACAACAAAGGATTCAAAGGATCACTTACCCATGTGTATAAAACCAATTTCCCATATGGCATGATGCAATACAACAAGCAAGCAGACTGAGAAACTAAAATCATATAATTACTGACCAGCTTTATGTATGTCTTCCATGAAAGATTAGGACCAGTGATGATGTGGATCCTTCCTGATGCAACACAATATCAGAAGTTCAGCAAGATGACCCACATGCCAAGATTCTATAGGCTAATCCCTCGTGTTTTGCAAGAATCAACTTACCATCATCAATAATCTTTGTACCATTAGGAATAAATTTGTCAAGTTCCTGCAAAATGTGTCTACAAAATAAGCAATATTATAAGCAAATCTGTTACGGCCTTCTTCTAAAAGTGGTTCCTAGAATTTTATATATATGTATTCACCTTCCATTCCGTAAATTAAGCTATGTTAACAAAATATAGGAATCACTTCCATGCATGCAAGAAGTAAAATAAGAAAGTGGAGGGGGAAAGAAGAAAAATAATCTGACCAAGTTCAGCCACAGCTTTGAGCATAAATACTGAAAACAGAAGAATAGGTGACATAGAGTCTCTAATAATTTCCCTCTCCACATCTTCAACTACAGATTCATTTACCTGATTCCCAAACCAAAGGATTTGTTTATTCTACTTGGTAATTGCTGATTTTTAGCAGAAGAAAGTCTACCACAGGCAAGAGTTCACAGCTCACTTTGGATTTATAAAGATGATGGTATGTAAATTTTGATATGATATTAGACATCATACCATAGACATTTTTTTAATCCATATATTATTTCAAGCAGTTAATCCAATTACTTGAAAAAGACTTAATAGCATAATCAACTCCTTTACAGAAATTTCCAACAAAATTACAGTACAAGCACCAAATTACCACAAATTCAAAACCCTGAAGCTCATCCAGCAAGGTTTCATCAAGTTTTTTTTTTTCAAAAACGCACAACAAATATTCTGCATAGGAACAAATAAAGAAAACACTTCAGTGAAGATGGAGACAAGGAATTAGCAAGAAATGTACATGTGTGTTTGGAAAAAATATTCCACCCTTTTCTAGAAAGATATATAGAGATATATATGTCTCTATTCATAGAAACACTGTTATAAGAGGCACATGGAATAGAGAAAAAATAGAGATTTGAGGGTCAATATGCACGAAAATTTACAAAAGACAAATAGAAATTCAATGGTTCAATGTAACTTAAAATAAAAAGTCAAGGCCTCAGTAGAGCACAACAGAGATTGAAGATCTCAAAATCAAACAATATCGAATTGCCAGAGAATTAAAAATGATTCTCCCTTTATTTTTTGAAAAAGAAAACATAGGAATTATTAGAATCGCATCTATGATTTAATTCCAGTTTTGAACATAGAAATTTTGTGTACCATTTGCACCCCGAGAAATTTTCAAACTTCCAAAGATCTAGACAATATAACTTGATATACAGAGCAGTGTTCTTTTAGAATTATTCCTACCCATTGCACTCATGTAGCCGTAGGCATTGTCAGCTGTAGCATTCCATTCAAAAACTAACAAAGACTGACCAATTTGTAGACATAAGCCACCTCTGCAGTAACACAAGAAGAAGCCTGAAAAGGGAAAAAAATTTAGGACACATTTCATATTGAGAAACTCAAGGATATATGAAAATGCAAAGCTTTCAAAGAATAGCCAGGCTGAGAATCAGTCTAGTACCAGCTAAACAATGTAGAGATTCAAGTTCTTTGCCTACTCCAGCAGACTTTCAGATATGCCTATTTCAAATATCTTATCTGCATGCAAAAGCAAAGAATTATAGTACAAGAGAAAAAGAATGTGAATTACCATGGTTAGAGTGCTAATAAATTTCCTTTTATGCCTGGACATATTGGTAAATGCCTCAGCAACAACTTTGATGTGATTGTGAAGAAGAAACCCATATGTCTTGATAAAGCCCCACAATAGACCATAAGGATATGGATATAACATTCATATAAAGCATGCCAATATCCACTTCAATTTGGATTAAGTTATCAATCAAAACAGTATTATTATGACACACACCTATCTAAGAATGAAGAGTCCAATGTCCATCATAGTCTACATGTGGAAAAAGCCAAAAAGCCTAAAAAATGCATCCTTCTAGTTCAATATAGCTAAGAGGGTAGAGGAAGACCAAGATTAACTTGGATGAAGGATATTAAAAAATAACCTTTGATTATTAAATCTTTTCGAGAATCGTACAAGGAAAAGGAAAAATTGAAAACAAGAATCTATATAACCAACCCCAACTACTTCGGATTATTTGGTCGTATAATATTCCTTTGTTTTTGACTGAAACACACTTTTCTTTTATCTTCCACATGTCATTTTTGCTTATATTTGAACCACTTTTAAAGAAACTTTTTCCTGGTCACTTACTGATGCTTCATCCTATCTTTTTGCAGAGACCATATCAAACTTGTAATATAAATGAACCAAGGAAATATATTGCAAGATACGTGGATTATATCATATGAAAGCTTAACCATATCAAGGAAAGGAAAAAATAGAATAACAACCGGAAACCATAGCCATAAATTTCTGTAATTTAAGAAAGCCATTGATAGAAGAACAGAAATGTTTATTTGTGATGGCAATGGATATCATCCTCTGACCATTAACGTTCAACATTAGGTTTCCAAATAAGGGACTAGGATACACTCAATAACTAGGAAATGAATTGAAAATTACAATTAGCTTCATTTGGTAAGATTACCTTCAAAAAGAATATCCAATCGCCAGTAACACACATGGAACTACCTGAGTTGAATTTATACAAATAAAACAAAATGGTTATTAATAATATTTCAGAAGATAAAATGGGGCATAGGATATACCACCAATACTACCAATCAAATTACATAAAAGAGATGGAAGCAATATTTTAATCAGCGTAAAAGCTAGGCATCACAATATTTCTGGCCCGGTATAGACTGAATAACAAAAAGATCCATGGAACTAAACTTAAATGAACTAACAAATATGATGCAGTAAAGCTGATACGCTGTGACTGAAGGAACAGAGAGGAAATGCCAAGATAAGACATGTTTTAGCATGAAAGGAAGTGAGATGCAGTCAGTTCCAAATCAAATTGAAAAAAGATATTTGTGACGGCATGCAGATTTTCTTTTTCTATAATTCATTCTGTTCCCATTAAACCTTCTTTTCCTGCCAAAAAAAGTAGCTTAAATAGAATCTGGAAATTGCAAAACTGGAAGGAAAAATCAATTCAAGTATTAAGAATAGAAACATGAGAAATTCAAAGCAATAGAGAAACCATTAGTTCTTTAAAAACATGGTAGTTACTACTATTTATAACTAACTAATCTAGGTAGAAGGCTACAATAACAATTCCAGATTAAAGTTGTACTCATCAGAAAAGCCTCTAGGCATCCTGACATAAATTCCTATTTTGTGTTTGATTCCTTCACAAGTATCAGTTCAGTATGAAATTGTTTTGCTAGTACAAGCAATAAATATTTAATCACATCTTTATTTGCTATCCACAAATGATATCTGGTAGTTAGAATGCGTTTAGAGCAGAAAAAGGTGAGATCTAAATATGACTGAAATTATTCCTTTGTCTTTCTACTTTTTTTTTTTTTTTTTATTAGAGATATTTGTCTTTTTACTATTTAACTATTGATGACAAAATAGAAGGCAGAATAAGCATTTAATTTTCTAATAGATTAAAACTCACAATGATCTTCTTTTGATTCATCAAATTTACAAAAATTAATGAACTCCTAAAATTCTTAGAAATGCATTTATAAAAATTCTGTAATTCTGGTCTCGACAGAAATCGAAAAAACTATTTCAAAAATAGTTTCGTATCCAAAATTTTTTTATGAATTCGATATAAGCCCATAATTTTCTAATTTTTACACTTCTGGAGACGACAAAACCATAGAATATGCCAAGAATTCATCAACAAACAGAACGAACAGCCGAGAGAGATTTTCAAACTACTTTGAGGCTGCTCCCTCGAGAACTCCGCTACATTTTCTCGGCGTGAGAAACAAAAATGTGATACAAGAAGGAAAGCATCGATGATCAAACCTGATTTTCAGGCAGTGTTTCGTCCAAAAAAAAAAACACCTATGAAGAAATAAACCGACAATCTCATCCATCCATGTGTCCCGTTGCCTCTTGCTCCCTTTTCGCTGATGTGCCACTAACTACCTTGCTCCCCGTATCTATCTCCAAGAGGCCCTCAATACAGCAATTTCGTCAAAGCAGAAATACGGAAATACATTATTTTCCCTAGAACACATTATTATAACCGAACTAACCAAACAAACACAATTTTTCAACCGGAGAATTCAATCCCAAAAGCTGAAGAGAAATTCATTCAGAAAAATAATAGGAGATTTTTACCCAGAAGTAGCTGAAGAAGTGGACAGAAATAGAATGGAAGGAAGAATGAGGCGTCAATTGGAGACGAAGAATCTTGAATGAGTTTTCCCAAATTTTTACCGTTGGGATGCAAGTGCTACGGATTTATAGGAGATGCTACTTTCTGACCGTTGGGGTGAGTTATTTCTTCTTTTTCTCATTAAATTTAATTTTAAGATTGATTTTAAGCGCCAGGTAAAGAAGACTGCGGAGAGTGTAGTGTAGTGTGTCTCGTTAAATACCGAGGAAGATAGAGAAAGACATAATGCCGGAGCATTGGAATTTTTTTTTGGGGGGGGGGCGGGGCACATTCGGATTTTTGTTATTAATAGTTTTTTTTTATTTTATTTTTTATGTTGGAGAAAACTTATTTCTATCACGAAAAAAGTCAAAATATGATGTGATAAAATATACTAACAAACGTTTTAATTACGTGTTACTTTTTGTCTTTTTTTTTTTAAGGGATTAATTTGAGTGTTAGGCGAATAAGATTGTGGAGAGTGTGGGATGTCCGGTTATATAGCGAGGAAGATAGAGAAAGACAGATACCACCGGAACACTAGATCTCTTTGGGGCCTACAGTTTTGGATTTATATATATATTATGACAGAATAAGATGAACATATGATTAGACCTATTTTCAAAATGGAGATTTGAAAAGGTTTTTTTGTGGTAACAAAAAAAAAAGATTTTCATCTCACACCATAAAAAATATGATATAAGAGAGGGTAATTTATCCTCTTTTTATTTATTTCAAAACTAGAAAAATATATAATGTTTATTTTTACTTTTCTTCTCTTGCTTTCTGTCTTGTCTCTCAAATAAAGATCCCAATTTTTTATTGAAGCAAAGAACAAGAATTTTGTATTCGCAAAACAACAAATAATCCCCGTGATGAGGATTTGAACAGAAAAAAAAAAAAAAACATAACTAGGCTAATTATTGAAAAAAAAAACTTATTTTTAAGCAAAAATTTGTACTCCAGTTAATATTTTAGCACTCATATTGATGTGCCAGATTTTTATTAGGCGGGGTTAGCATACTCGCGGCCTATACTAGAATTTCTCCTTTTTAAGATTGATTTTCACCTAATCATTTTGGTATTTTCCTAAATAACTTTTTTATAAATAGAGATTTTTAGATATCACAACTACAAAAAATACAATTATATTTATATTTTTTTATATGTTTCAATTATATTTATATATTTTTATATGTTTCTTTTCTCCTTTTCCCCATGTGTAACTATCTATCGAAAAATTCAACTCCTATTTTGACTAAACCTCCGACTCGATCACCACCTGTCTCTGCTCATGCTCCTGCTTCTATTATATCTCAAGTTGTGACAACATCATGGCTTCTCCTTTTGTCAATTATTCATATGTTTATTTCTCATTGATTCAGTTTCGGAGTTGAATTGATGATTTCAAGAGAGCAGTTGTAGGCCTGATTCAGTGGTGTAATGGTTTTGGATTTTTCATAAATATTGAATTGATTTTATTGGCAAACATTGCTAATTTTGTACTTCTTTTGTTTTTGTGTTTTAGGGATTTAGTTTGAGTGATATCAGTTTCTCAATCATTCATTTTCTGCATAAATAGTGGTTTTGGAATCAGAATTATTTTTTCCTAAATCGTCGAGCGAATCATAATGTATGTGATTTTTTGTTCAAATGGTTTTGTTGATGATGTGTGGTTTAGTCTTTTTGGTTTTGATGATATATTGTGTTCCTCTATCTTTTTTCATCTATATATTGTTATCACATTGCATATATGCATTTTGCAGTCTTTGCTTCTCTTAAATAATATCATCAGCATTTGAAACGGTGTTTTGCTTTGATCATGTGATGCTCTTGAAACTCTCATTCTAGCTTATAGTTTGTTTTACACAATGAAGCTGAAGGCATTTCACGTCTTTATTTTTTTGGGCTTTCCAGTTCAGTATGATGCATAAACAATCACTGATTAATTAAACTTAAAGCTACAACAATGTATCAAATTGGGACAAAAATTCTAGTTAGTAGAGGACCCAAGTATCAAGTGTATTAGCACATGTAATCTAATAATCGATGTTACAAAAAGAAATAATAACAATGTGGAGCATATGATGGCTAAAGCATGGGCTTGTGATTATTGTTAAATTATAGGCATGTTCCCATTGTGTCGTGATATCATGTTTAATTAAAAAGGCATAAAAGTTTTAACATATAAAATGGAGGCAGCAACTTGTAATCACATGCTTGATGCTTCCATTTATGACGCGATTCCGGTTAAGCGAGATGCAACCGAATGCGAAATTTGCCCGACCGTTCGAAATCAAGTTGAGGTTCACGAATAGATGTGGAAGATGCAGTGGAACTTGATATGAAATTGCAGCAAAATAAAGTTGGCAATAGAAATACCCAATCCAACCACGTGAATGAACAATCAAGTTAATAACTCGATTAACCCAACCTTTCGATTCGTATGATAGAACCTGATATATGGTTTGATTCCTAATCGCCTAGCCTTGACGATTGATCACAATCAAAATAATATGTTAAGAGTTTAAGCCAATCACTCAAATCACTCAACAAAGAAAGAAGAACAAAGTTCTGAATTTTTATTAGCAAAAGCAAAATTGACATCCCTAAAGAATTCGGCCATAGCCCTTAAATAGGCTTTACAAGCTTTGTCCTACTAAAATAAGGAATACTAACTTAGAAAGGAAAGCTAAAATAAGATAATTCTGAAATAGAAAATAATCCTAAGCTAAAAAGGAAAAATAACTAGAAATCAGCACTTAGTAATCCTTATCCCACAAGGAAAACCTAAATAGACAAGGATTCTTCTTTTACCATGTGTCCAAATGAGTAGATTCGGCCCCCACAACAAATCAGCCCACTCTCGCCATTTGACTTGCACGAAACAGCCTCTTTTTATGAAGATAATATTAATTTAAATTATACTAAGTTCCCAATGGGTTAACACATGTGCCATGCACATGCATGTCCAAAGCTCACTTAATATGACTTAAACCAATTCAGCCTCAAATCACAACCCTGATGGGCTGGTCTTCTTGGGCTTGAATTAAAGCCATCAAACGAGTTGAACCATTCCATGCCATCTCACTTGGCCATGGTGCCTCTTGAATGCCTTGGTTATCCCATAAGCGTGCAATCAGTCCATTTAATGCCTCACGCACCCTCTTTGCCTTAGACCTTGTAATAGGCCCACTTGGAATCTTCAAGTCCACGCCATAATCAGCTCCTTGTTCCTTAGCTCCATGCTCTTGCTCTTTAGATTGATCTTTGTTAGATAGGCTGATCGCGTCATTCCCCTCCTCTTCAAAAGGATTCGTCCTCGAATCGTCATCGCCTACACCAAACAAAGACAAATCAGAAACATTAAACGTAGCATGTACACCATACTCACCCGGAAGGTCTAGTTTGTATGCGTTGTCTCCCACACGCGCCACTACTTGAAACGGCCCATCGCCCCTTGGATGCAACTTGGTTCGCCTTTGGGCGGGGAACCTCTCCTTTCGCATATGAACCCAAACCCAATCACCGGGCGCAAACACCACTTTCGAGCGATGCTTATTGGCTTGGGCGGCGTAGCGCTCATTTGCCTTCTCGATTCGCTGTTTCACTTGTTCATGCAACTTCTTCACCAAATCAGCCTTGCGCTTTCCATCTAAACTCTTTTTCTCATCACAAGGTAAAGGAATTAGATCTAAAGGAGTCAGTGGATTAAAACCATAAACAATTTCAAAAGGTGAAAAAGAAGTAGAAGAATGTACAGCCCTATTGTATGCGAATTCAACGAATGGTACACACTCTTCCCATGACTTTAAATTACTCTTTATAACAGCCCTTAACAACTGACCTAGAGTCCTATTCACGACCTCTGTTTGACCATCAGTTTGGGGATGACAAGATGTAGAGAATAAAAGCTTAGTTCCCAACTTTCCCCATAAGGTCTTCCAAAAGTGACTTAGGAATCTAGTATCACGATCACTCACAATGCTCTTAGGAACTCCATGTAGACGTATAATTTCCCTAAAGAACAAACCAGCAATGTTAGTAGCATCATCAGTTTTATGACATGGTATAAAATGTGCCATCTTAGAAAACCTACATACAACCACAAAAATTGAGTCATTGCCACGCTTCGACCTAGGCAAACCTAACACAAAGTCCATCGAAATATCAGTCCACGGTTCACTCGGTACCGGTAGAGGAGTATACAAACCATACGGCCTAGATTTAGACTTAGCTTGTCTACAATTCACGCACTTCGCACATATGTTCTCAACGTCGCGTTTCATGTGCGGCCAATAAAAATGCTCACATAACATGTCTAAAGTCTTAGTCACACCAAAATGTCCCATGAGACCTCCTCCATGAGCCTCACGAACCAGCAAATCACGTAATGAACACTTAGGCAAACACAATTTATTTTCCTTAAATAAAAATCCATCATGCCTATAGAACTTTCCAAACGCACCAGATTCACTCGCTTCAAATATAGACGCAAAATCAACATCAGTTGCATATAAATCTTTAATAAACTCAAATCCAAGCAACTTAGCATGCATCATATTCAATAAACTCACGCGTCTACTCAATGCATCAGCAACAACATTTTCTTTCCCTTTCTTATACCTAATCACATAAGGGAACGTTTCTATGAACTCCATCCACTTGGCATGTCTACGATTCAGCTTATTTTGACTCTTCAAAAATTTCAAGGATTCATGATCAGAATGTATAACAAACTCTTTAGGCCATAAATAGTGTTGCCAAGTCTCTAAAGCTCTAACTAAGGCATACAATTCTTTATCATAAGTAGGGTAATTCAAGGCTGCCCCATTTAATTTTTCACTAAAATACGCTATTGGGCGACCTTCTTGTATTAAAACAGCCCCTATACCAACACCACAAGCATCACATTCAATTTCAAATGTTTTGTCAAAATCCGGTAATGCTAAAACAGGTGCACTAGTAAGTTGTCGTTTTAATGTATCAAATGCAAGTTCTTGTTCCTTACCCCACTTGAACCCAACGTTTTTCTTTATTACCTCAGTCAACGGAGCAGCAATCGAGCTGAAATTCTTGACAAACCGACGGTAGAAGCTCGCCAAGCCATGAAAACTCCGCACTTCGGTAACGGACTTAGGCGTCGGCCACTCTTGAATGGCTTTAACCTTCTCCTCGTCCACTTCAATTCCACGGCCAGAAACTACAAAACCAAGAAACACAACCTTTTCCATACAAAACGTGCACTTAGAAAAGTTAGCGTAAAGCCTTTCTTTTCGAAGCACAAGCAACACAGCTCGTATATGGTCAAGGTGATCAGAATGCGATTTCGAATAGATAAGAATGTCATCAAAATAAACCACAACAAATTTACCTATGAAATCCCTCAAAACATGGTTCATTAAACGCATAAAGGTACTAGGCGCATTAGTTAGCCCAAAAGGCATAACCAGCCATTCATACAAACCATGCTTTGTTTTAAAAGCGGTTTTCCATTCGTCACCTATTTTCATTCTAATCTGATGGTAACCACTTTTTAAATCAATTTTAGTGAAAAGTACAGCCCCACTTAATTCATCCAACATATCATCAAGTCTAGGAATGGGATAGCGATACTTTACCGTAATTTTGTTAACAGCTCTACAATCAACGCACATCCTCCAAGACCCATCCTTTTTCGGTACTAGGATGACCGGAACAGCACACGGACTCATACTTTCACGTACCAACCCTTTAGACATCAGCTCCTCGATTTGCCTTTGAAGCTCCTTCGTCTCCTCTGGATTACTTTTATAGGCTGGTCGGTTAGGAATTGATGCTCCGGGTATGAAATCGATCTGATGTTCTATCCCACGAATTGGTGGCAGTCCACTCGGCATCTCCTCGGGAAAGACATCATCGAACTCCTGCAAAAGAGAAGAAACAACACTCGGAAGAGAGTGGTCAGATTTATTTACAGACAAGCATAAATCTTTACAATAAAATAAAAGCATATTTAGTTTATTAAATTCAGCTTGCTTTACATCCCTCATCTTGGCGTATAGACTTAATCCTTTGGCTTTTGTTACGCCCTTACTTTCTTCTCTCCTCACGTCTCTCTCTCTCAACTCACTTGCCTTTTCACTCACCTCTTCTCTCAACACACCCTTACTGATTTTATCGCTCTTGTTTTCACTCTTCTCAACCTTACCCGATTCCTTACTTGTGGAATTTTGAAGGTGGAGTTGATCTTGATACACTTGAGCGGGAGTCAATGGCATAAGTGTGTATCGTTTGCCATCCTTAACAAGGGTGATCTTATTCAGCTTGCCGTTATGTATGGCCTCTCGGTCAAATTGCCATGGGCGGCCCAAGAGAATGTGGCATGCTTGCATGGGAACGACGTCACAAAGAACCTGGTCATGGTATGCTCCAATTGACAAATTCACTAACACTTGCTTCGTCACCTTTACTTCGTTACTATCATTCAGCCATTGAAGCCGGTATGGCTTGGGGTGACGAATCGTTGGCAGACCCAACTTTTCAACCATGGTGGTGCTAGCAACATTACAACAACTACCGCCATCTACTATAAGGCTACACACCTTATCAAGGACACGACATCGAGCATGAAAAATATTTTCCCTTTGTTCATCAGAAAGTTTTTGTTTAACACTTAACACACGTCTAACAACAAGGGTAACATTTTCGTCTTCAAACTGATCTCCTTGATTTTCAGCGTCATCACAATCTTCTAAGGGTGGCATGCTACTATCAGATTCATATTCATCATCCGTAATGATCTCACCATGCTTTATGACCATTGTGCGTTTATTTGGACAATCACGCATCACATGGCCACGGCCTTGACACTTAAAGCATTTAATATCACGATTACGGGTTTGAGATTCAGAAGCCTTACCTCCACCTTGCGCGACTTCTTTCGGTTTGAAATCTGATTTCGGCTTCGGGGCTGGTGTTGCACCCTTTGAATCCTCACGTTTAAAGCTCGACTTCCAAGGAGTGGAAGAAGAAGAGTTAAAACGCGGCTTACTCTTGCGTCGGAGCTGCTTCTCTATTTTGATGGCTTTATGTAGCAACTCCTCAAAAGTCATGTAGTGCTGGAGGTCTACGGCATCAGCAATGTCCTCATTCAAGCCACTCACAAAACGTGCCATAGTGGCCTCTTCGTTCTCTTGGATATCAGCCCGCATCATTGCCATCTCCAATTCTTTGTGGTAGTCTTCAACACTTCTACTACCTTGCTTCAGCGTTTGCAGTTTGTGGAGAATCTCACGGTGATAGTAGGACGGCACGAAACGCTTTTTCATGATGCGTTTCATCTCGGCCCAAGTCTGAATGGCCGGATCTCCATCTCTTCTCCGGGTCTTTTTATCTTGATCCCACCATATTGCTGCATAGTCGGTTAGCTCGGAAACAACCAATTTTATCTTTTTTTCTTCCGAATAATGGTGAATATCAAATATGGCGTCTACCTTTCTTACCCAATTCAGATAAGCCTCCGTATCGCTTTTACCTTGGAAAGAAGGCATTTTCATCTTTATGGTACCTAGATTACCATCAGCTTGCGATCTCCTCCCGGGACTCCTTCTAGAGTCCTCGTCCGACAAATCAGCCTCGGAGTCATTCCTGGACAGATTTCGCCTCCTATGGTGGGGACGGCCGTGATTTTGCTTTTCAAGCTCCATACGCTCCAACCGGTCTTCCAAGTTGTTTATATATTGTTGCATCCTCTCAAATTGTCCTGAAACAGCTTTTCGCAACAATTTTGGGTCCACATTTTCAAAGACGTTGTTTTCGTCTTCTAGGGACATGGTTAGACAGACAGAAATAAAAACACAGATGTAAAAGCAAGAAAAGAAAGAAAATCAGAATAAAAGCAAATAACTCACAATTGGCTCCAATACTCTCTTGTATTATGTTGATTAAGCTCAATGCGTATTAGGCCAAACGAATCAGAATCAAACAGAAGCAAGAAGGCACAAAACGAAAAAAAAGGACGATTGAATACTAAGAAATCGAAACTGATATGATGGAACGAAACACAATATGAAGCACGAAATACACAGAAGAAGGGTAAAAACGAGTTTCAATCAAAACGAGGGTTTCAATAAAAATTGGGCTAGCTTGTGTGATAAATATGTAGAACACGTGATTCTAGGGCTGCCAATTTGAGTTCAACAAATTTCAGGTTCGTTTAGGGTGAATCTTGAAGTTTCTTGAATTTTAGGTGCCTCTTTCGTGAAGAAAAAAGCAAATCAGGTTGTTGGTTCTTGATTTTCACAGATCTGATTTTTTTTTTTTTTTTGTCTCCTTTTTTTTTTTTTTTTTTATATCAGATGTCACACACACAAATCAGAAATTCAGTAATGACGAATCAGCCAAAACGTAGCAGTAATGCGGAACAGAAAGCAAAAAACGCAATTTAGTAGTGGGGAAGATGAAAATCACGTAATTCAGCAATTGTGAGATGAGAAACACGAAATTGGTAATGGTAACATGAACACAACACGCAACCAGCAATTTGAGATGGTGAACACGTGGTTTATCACACAAGAGAAGAAAAGATGTAAGTTGAAGAGAAGGAAGAAAAAATTCAGCAACAGAGTGAACCCTAATTTTTCTAGATGCAAAAAGATGAGGAACTCGATGAAAGAAATAATGAAAGAAGAAAAATCAGAATTGACAAACCTCAATTTCGAAACCTTGCTCTGATACCAACTGACGCGATTCCGGTTAAGCGAGATGCAACCGAATGCGAAATTTGCCCGACCGTTCGAAATCAAGTTGAGGTTCACGAATAGATGTGGAAGATGCAGTGGAACTTGATATGAAATTGCAGCAAAATAAAGTTGGCAATAGAAATACCCAATCCAACCACGTGAATGAACAATCAAGTTAATAACTCGATTAACCCAACCTTTCGATTCGTATGATAGAACCTGATATATGGTTTGATTCCTAATCGCCTAGCCTTGACGATTGATCACAATCAAAATAATATGTTAAGAGTTTAAGCCAATCACTCAAATCACTCAACAAAGAAAGAAGAACAAAGTTCTGAATTTTTATTAGCAAAAGCAAAATTGACATCCCTAAAGAATTCGGCCATAGCCCTTAAATAGGCTTTACAAGCTTTGTCCTACTAAAATAAGGAATACTAACTTAGAAAGGAAAGCTAAAATAAGATAATTCTGAAATAGAAAATAATCCTAAGCTAAAAAGGAAAAATAACTAGAAATCAGCACTTAGTAATCCTTATCCCACAAGGAAAACCTAAATAGACAAGGATTCTTCTTTTACCATGTGTCCAAATGAGTAGATTCGGCCCCCCACAACAAATCAGCCCACTCTCGCCATTTGACTTGCACGAAACAGCCTCTTTTTATGAAGATAATATTAATTTAAATTATACTAAGTTCCCAATGGGTTAACACATGTGCCATGCACATGCATGTCCAAAGCTCACTTAATATGACTTAAACCAATTCAGCCTCAAATCACAACCCTGATGGGCTGGTCTTCTTGGGCTTGAATTAAAGCCATCAAACGAGTTGAACCATTCCATGCCATCTCACTTGGCCATGGTGCCTCTTGAATGCCTTGGTTATCCCATAAGCGTGCAATCAGTCCATTTAATGCCTCACGCACCCTCTTTGCCTTAGACCTTGTAATAGGCCCACTTGGAATCTTCAAGTCCACGCCATAATCAGCTCCTTGTTCCTTAGCTCCATGCTCTTGCTCTTTAGATTGATCTTTGTTAGATAGGCTGATCGCGTCAATTTATCTCTAAAAGACAAGGTAAACAAAATTCTACAAAACGTATAAAAAACGTATCACAAACATATAAAAAAAATATAAAAAATATACATAAATGTATCAAAAACATGCCAAAAATGTATCACAAACATATCATAAATGTATCAAATATGTAACAAACACGTATCACCGACGTTTATTCACAAAAAAAAAAAGTCCTCAGTTGATATAAACTAGTACACCTCCTACAATTTTGATACATATGCATCAAACACGTATCATTGAGATTGAAGCATATGTATCAAAATTGTATCAGGTGTAATAGTTTATATCAACTAAGGAGTTTTATTTTTTTTGTGAAAAAGCCTCAGTGATATGTGTTTGATGTAGATGTATCATAATTTTTTTTTTTTTTTTTTTTGTGTGTGTGTAGTAGAACAAGATTTTAAGCATTTTCTCTCTTATCTCTCAAATTCTCCCAATTCCATTTATCTATTTTCTATAATTTTTGAAATTTTTTCAAAAAATTTCTAAATATTAGTTCTCCTTTTCCTTCTTAATGATCCAATTAAAATAATAGTTAAAAAAAAATTTGTAACGGTTGACAGTTACAAAATTAATTGTTATTCATTGAAAATAAAGGCCAAATACATAGATACCCCCTAAACTTGGCCAAAAACGCCTACAGACCCCTGAACTTTGAAAATATCCTAATGCCCCCCTGAACTTCTTAAAAGTGTTCTAATGTCCCCCTGAATTTCTTAAAATTGGCCCAGTTCGCCCCCTAAGTCCCATAAAAACCAGAGTTTGCTTTGAAAAGTTAAACACGAGACAACCAATTGAGTGACATGTGGCAACAATGGGGAAAACTGAGTCACTTTTTCAAAGTTCAGAGGAGCATTAGGACATTTTAAAAGTTCAAGGGGGTAATAGGCGTTTCTGGACAAGTTCAGGGGGTATCTATGTATTTGACCAAAAATAAATAATAAATAGTTACAAAAGGTATTATGTAATAATTCTAATAATTTAATGGCTTATAACGTCCATAAAATTATAATTATTCAATTATCTTTCATCTATAAATAAGTGACAATACATTTCTTATATGCATAGTGATTATTCTTTTTCCCTTCCAACAATCATATCATATTTGTATTCTGCTCTTTCTCTCTCTACAAGATATCTCTTCAAGTTTTTCAATGTCTTTTTTGTTCTACAGTTATGGTTCATAAGTTTTGTATTTTATATTTTTGTTTCACTTTATAAATCATTTTTTATGGAGATTGGAGATTTTGGTAAGAAACAATGGGTATAATTCATTTGTTAGCCTTTCACAAAAATTAAAAAGATTATTTGTCTACTCTTCATCTCTATGTTTAGTCTTTTTTTTCTGTTTTTTTTTTCTTTTAATCATTCATATATTTTAGTTGAAAAGTTAAAGATTATTTGTCTTCTCTTAATCTCTTTTGTTTGGTCTTTTTTGTTTATTTCTTTTCTTTTAACTAATCATGTAGATCTTAAATAAATTTTTATTATTACAATTTCAGTTGTAAATCATAATTTTTGTTTTTTTCTATATATATATATATTATCATTGTATAGGTTTTTCTTAATCGAGATTGAAGATGTTGGCGATGAGCAAGTGGATTTGAGAAAAAAATAAAAAGAAATATAAATTATTTGTAAAGATTTCATTGAGATTATCTTATTTGCTTCTCTTCATTTCTCTTTATTTGGTCTTTTTTTTTCCATCATTTTCTTTATCAAGTTATGTGCGAAAATTATAATTTATTTTTTTTATAATTTATTTCTTTAACAAGTTATAATTCATTATAATTACTTTGTATTTTTAAATTCGTATTTTTGTTTTATATTTTTTTTGTACAATCGTATAGAAAATGAATTCCGATATTTCAGTTGTTGTTTTCAAGTGTTCAAATCTTTTTATGTTGGCAATAATATCTTCTTTTTTGTTTTTTCAAATTTATATATCTATAACTCTAAATTAAAGGAGGCTATATTATTGTTTCTCAATTGTTAAATGAGCGCTATTTAAGTCATTTTTTTCTTATCAATTTATAACTCCTCATGACATTAAACGAGAGAATTATTGTTAATTTTTAAATCGTATTTGGTTCATTGTTTAATGTCATTATAGTGCATTAAAATTTGTAACTATTACTAAAATTAATTGTGTAATTTGAATTGAATTGAGTAAAAAAAAATTATATATTTTAATTATTACTCTTAACTATTACATGTATATTGAATTACCTTAATATTAAACACCATGCGTGAGAGTCATAAAGAAATTTAATATAATTATGGAGAAATATTTATATTTTTAATTAATTTCTATTTTTTAAATATTTAATATATTTGTAAATTTTGTATTATTATTCTTTTACAACATGAATAAGGAAAAAAAAAAAAGATAAAAAGGTAGTCATTTTCTACAAAAACAATAGTAAAATTTAAATTTTTTAACTTCAGAGTAGTAGTAAAATTTTTAATTTTAAGTTATTATATATTTTTATATAATTATTGGAAAATTAAAACAAAATCAATTAAAAGTACATATTTTTATAAAAATCACATCATAACAACATTTTGATATAGGAACACAATTTCATTATAAAGAAAAGAAATAAATATATTAATATCAATTAATTTTATTTAGATTTTAGCTAATGATAGAAAATACCAAATTATTTAATACTAATATTGCTGACCAAAAGACTTTTTTTATAACATGATATATCTACAATCTGCCCATTTGGTACATGTTCTATAGATTTTGTATTTTTAATAGCTAACATGTACCAATTGAGAATATTTAAGATTTGGAGTAACTGAAACACTAGAATTCAATGAAATTAATGATATTTGTTTAGAGAGCAGTAGTGAAGAGACACAATGATTTATTTATTACAACAACAGTGATTATGACCCAAATTGACACGTTAGGTATCAAATAAACAAATCGAATATCTCAAGTACACAAAAAAAATCTCTAATATTATCATATATATTGTACATAACTGAATAGAAAAAAAAATTATAGTGTAACAAAAAAAATCTCTAATATTATCAAATATTGTACGTAATATAAAAATTATAAAACTAAGTAGAAAAAAAGTTTTATAGTGTAAGTATATTTGTTGTTCAATTATTGTATCATATATCAAATTCTTCATTTATAAAAATAATTTCTTAATTTTTAATTTGGATTAAAAAATATTAGAAATTTTTATATGAAATATTTTACTTTTTATGTGTATGCATTGAAAATAGTAGTTTATTAAATCATGGAAAGCTAGTCTATATATATATAGTAAAACAAAGTTTAAAGCCATTTTATCTCTATTGCTTAGATTCTTTCTATCATATTTCTCTAATTTCTTCTAATTTTCAAATTTATTTATATATAATTTTAAAGATATATATTATACTTTGTTGATTAATAAAATTTAAAATAACTAATAAGGAATTTATATTAGGACGTTACAAAATTAATTGTCATTCATAAAAAAATAATAAATAGAAATAATGCATGTTTTGAGGAAAAATAATAAATAGAATTTAAATAGAAATTAATTGATTCATAATACTCTCTATTTTTAGAAGGGTCTGACTCAATGTAATGAAAATTTTGAGAAAAAATATCAGAAACAAGTTTAGAAAAACCAAAGTTTTCGACCAAGAATACCTCTTCAGGTTCTAAGACTTTAACAAACTACCTAAGAGGATTTGGAATATATTGACTTACAGTTTTCTTAATATTTGAGGAAGTAGAAGGAGAGAAAGATATAGTCAAAAAAAAATAAAAGGAGGGTAAGGGACTTTGTGGATGAAAATTTGAATAAAGGGCCTAGGACGAGTTGGAACAAGGGGAGAGAATCTATTTGGAGTAAGAATTAGGTTTTGATTATTTTGATTATTTTTCAAAGAGGCTTTAGTCAAAACTTTTTTCATGATCCCCGTAAAAATTCACGGGATAGAAAATCAGGTAAATTATTAGCTTCGCCTTTAGTATATTCTATTTCAAAATCAAAGTTACTTAATAAAACCTGTCATCTTGCAAATATTTGTTTTGAAACCAAAATTTTAACATCTTCTTCTAAAACATATTTAGCTGATAAACAATCAATTATAAATAGAAATTTTTTTATATATCAATCATCTTCAAATTTCATAATACATAAAACAATACCTAAAACTTCCTTTTTTATAGTTGAATAATTTTTTTGAGCCGGATTCCAATTTCCAGAATAAAATCAAACCAAATCTTCTTTATTTTTATCATGTTCTTTTTGCTTTAAAATTTCTCCAAATTCAATTTCACTTGCATCTGTTTCTATAATAAAAAATGCATTAGGATGTGGAATATCTAAACAAGGTAAACTCTTAATTTTTTCTTTAATTAATTTGACTATTTTAGTATGTTCTTCTGTCCAGGGTTTAGGATTCTTTTTTAATCTATCATATAATGGTATACAGATTTTTTCTATATCTTTGAAAAAAATTATGTCCATAATTTAAACATCCTAAAAATTTCTGCAATTGTTTTTTTTTATCTTTTATTTCATATGGAAATTTTGAAGTAAATTCTAGACTTTTATTAATTAGTTTAATTATACCCTTATCTATGTCATAACCTGAAAATCTTACTTTAGTCTGCAATAATTTCATTTTTGTTGCAGAAACAACTAAACTATTATTATGAATAACATTATATAAAATTTCTTCAAATGACTTAATATGCTGATCAATTGATTCTGAATATATTAATACATCATCTATGTAAACTATTGAATAATTACTTATTGGCTTAAATATATCATTCATTACATTTTGAAATTCAAAAGAGGCATTTTTCAAACCAAATAGTATAACATTCCATTCATAATGACCAAAAAGTACATTAAAACCTGTTTTATATCTATCTTGTTCACTAATACCTATTTGCCAAAAACAGATTTCATATCAAATCTTGAATAGATTTTTGCATTATATAATTTTTTTTAATAAATCTCTTTTATTAGGTATTGGATACCTAATCCATTGTAATACTTTATTTAAAGATTTGTAATTAATTATCAACATAAGAGTTCTTCTTTTTATTTCTGCAGCATTCATAACATAAAAAGCAGAACAAGACCATAGTGACTTTGAATCTCTAATTAATCCTTTTTCTTTTAAATCTTGAATTTCTTTTCTATAAGTTTTTTCTAATTATTCAGACATATGAATAGATTTTTGTCTTATTTGGAATATCTTTTTCATTAAAATCTTTAATAGAAGGTAAATTAACTATGTGCTGTTTCCTATTCCAAAAAGCAATAAGGATGGTAGAACAAACATTTTTAGTAAACATTTCTTCAATTTCAATAAGGATGAAAAAAACGAAATCTCCTTTTGAGTGTTGTTTATGGGATGATTTTTAAGCCCAAAACAGCTCACTTATTGAAAAAAAATAACAATTAAATAAAGATACCTAAGCCCAATTCGAAATCCTTCCCTAAGGGTGCCTTAAGTGCTAACACTTAATGGTCCTTAGCTCATAGGTAGAAGTCCAATTAGGCCCAATCTAACTAAACATTACTTTCAGATCCATAATCCCTTTCGTGGACTTGAATACAACACAAGACTAAATTATCTCCATGTGAAATATTTGGTGTGTTGTGATTAGCCCCAACCTCCATATGTTTAAATAAGTGCATAACTAGGCCATTAAGCACTTGTTGCATCTTCTTTACATGGCTCCGCGTTATTGGATCAATTGGCAACTCCATAGGATCTCTCTTGCCTTTTATGCTCCACGCCTCCATAGCCTTGTGGTGTGATGCTGGCATCATTCCCTCTCTCTTGAAAAGGATTTGTCCTCAAATCTTCATCACCTGGCAACTCTAGCTCATAGGCATTATCCCCAATGCGTGTAACGATTTGAAATGCTCCATCACCCTTTAGATGTAACTTTGAAAGCCTTTGTGCAGGAAATTGCTCCTTGCGCATATGCACCCACACCGAATCACCGGATTCAAACAACACTTGTTTGCGCCCCTTATTGGCTTGTCATGCATAATGCTTATTCTTCTTCTCCAATTGCTGTCTCATTTGTTCATGCAACTTAAGCACCGATTCTGCCTTCTTCTCACCATCTATACTTTTCCTTCGATAGAAGCTCGCCAAACCGTGAAAACTCCTTACCTCAGTAACTGACTTAGGTGTAGGCCATTCTTGAATTGCCCTTACCTTCTCGTCATCATCTTCCACTCCTTGGGCATAAACTACAAAACCCAAAAACACAACCTTTTCCATACAAAAAGTGCACTTTGAAAATATAGCATAAATCTGTTCTTTTCGCAACAACTGTAATACAGCTCGAATTTGGTCAAGGTGCTCAGAAAGAGAATCAGAATAGATAAGAATGCCATCAAAATAAACAACAAAAAATTTACCTATAAATTCTCTTAAAACATGATTCATTAATCTCATAAAAGTAATAGGTGGATTAGTTAGCCCAAAAGGCATAACCAGCCACTCAAATAAACCATGTCTAAATCAATTTTTGTGAAGAATACAGCCCCACTAAGTTCATCTAACATGTCATCAAGTCTAGGAGCAGGATGTCGATACTTTACCGTTATTTTGTTGACGGCTCGGCAATCAACACACATTCTCCAAGTCCCATCATTTTTTAGGCACTAAGATGACTGGAACAGCACATAGACTGATACTTTCACGAACCAAGCCCTTCAACATCAGCTCCTCAATTTGCCTTTGAAGCTCCATCGTCTCATTGGGATATCTCTTATAAGCTGGACGATTAGAAATTGATGCTCCGGGTATGAAATCGATTTGATGTTCGATTCCTCGAATAGAAGGTAACCCACTCGGTGAATCTTCGGGAAACACATCATTGAACTCCTGCAAAAGAAAGGAAACCACACTAGGAGAATAATGGTCAGATTTACTTATAGACAAGCTTAAACCTTTGCAATAAAATAAAAGCAAATTCAGATGATTAGTTTTAGCTTGTTTAAAATCCCTCATTTTGGCGTATAAATTGAAATTATTGGCTTTTACAACGCCCTTACTTTCTTCTCTCCTCACCTCTGTATCTCTCAACTCACACCTCTTCTCTCTTCTCACCCTTACTGATTTTATCACTCATATTTTCTCTCTCCTTAACCAAAACCCCTTCCGCAGAGAGAGAATTTTGAAGGTAGAGCTGGTCTTGGAAGACTTGCAACGTTTTCTTTCCTTAATGAGGGTGATTTTGTTCGGTTTACCATAATGAATGGCTTTACGGTCAAACTGCCATGGGCATCCCAAAAGTATATGGCAAGCTTGCATTGGGACAACATCAGACAAAACTTGGTCATTATAAGCTCCAATTGATAAATTGACCAAGGCTTGTTTTGTCACCTTCACTTCATTACTGTCATTGAGCCATTGAAGTCATAGGCTTCAGATGCCTAGTTGTGTTCAGGCCCAATTTTTCCACCATGTGGGTACTAGCAAAAAATTACAACAACTACCACCATCGACAATCAAGCTACAAACTTTATCTGGCACACGACCACGAGCATGAAAAATATTCTCCCTTTGTTCGTCAGATATTTTATTTTTAACACTCAATACACGTCTAACAACAAGGACAACATTGTCAACTACAACATGCTCACCTCCCTCCTCAATATAACTCAGGCATACTATCGTCAGAATCAGACTCACTATCAGTTATAATTTCACTACATTTTATCACCATAGCACATCTATTAGGACAATCAGGCATCATATGACCACGGCCTTTTAACATTTAAAGCATTTAATGTCAAGGTTTTTCTATTAGGAGTTTCAGTGGTCTTACCTTTGCCAAGTGTGTCCTCTTTTGTCTTAATATCAGATTTAGGCCGTTGGGTTTGAGCACTAACCTTTTCTTCACATTTGTAATTTGGCTTCCGTGATGAGGAAGAAGAATTCACAAACCTTGCTTTTCCTTTCCGACGGAGCTGCTTCTTAATCTTTATAGCTTTGTAGAGCAACTCTTCAAAGGTAAACATAATGTTGAAGATCCACTGCATAAGCTATATCCTCATTAAGCCCACCTAGAAAACGAGCCATAGTGGTCTCCTTGTCCTCCTGAACATCAGCGCTCATCATAACAATCTCCATCTCCTTGTGATAATCCTGCACACTTTTATTCCCTTGAGTTAAAGCCTATAATTTATTCAGCAATTCCCCATGATAATAGGAAGGAACAAACCGCTTTTTCATGATTTGCTTCATCTCATTCCAGGTTTCAATAAGCGGATCTCCATCCCTGCACCTATTTTTCTTAAATTGATCCCACCATAATGCAGCATAATTGGTTAGCTCGGAAACAACCAATTTAATTTTCTTTTCCTCTGAATAATAGTGGATATCAAATATAGAGCATCAACTTTCCTTACCCATTCTAAATATAATTCAGGATTGCTTTTACCCTGGAATGAAGGAATTTTCAGTTTGATGATGTTAAGATTACCATCTTCACGATGTCTCCTTGTTGGGCAGGAAGACATGCTCATCCTCGGAATCTTCCTCGATGTCAGAATTTTGCTTAAAACGTTGGTGTGGCCTCCCATTTCTCCTTTTTTCTAATTCAAACCAAGCATTATTTGCTCCAATCTGTTAAATTTTCTTGCCATAGCCTTTCGCAATAATTATGGATCCGTTTTATCAAATATGGTGTTCTCATCTTCTAAAGACATGGTTAGACAGATAGAAATAGAAACACAAATGTAAAAGCAAGAAGAGAAAAAAAATCAGAAATACTCAATTGGTTCCACGCTCTATGATATTATTTTGATTGATCTCAATAAGTCAAGCCAAGTAAAATTGAATAAATAGAGGCAAATCGCATTAAAAAAAAAAGGACAGTGGAATACTAAGAAGCAACGAAACAAGAAAATTATGTAAACAAAACACGATGTGTACGAACGACAAAAGAGAGTAGGGTAGACATTGGTCAATCCAATGACAAGGGTTTCAATAAAATTTGGCTAATCTTGTGTAAAAAAATTATGAAACATTATGGAAAAAGATGCTGCTAATGTAAATTGAAACTTGTTCTACGATCTTTTGGTGAAATATTTTTTTTTAACTGTTCAGTAAAATCTCTTTGAGATTACGATTCTGGTTCCTTTTCTTTTTATCTTTAATTTTCGGTTTTTTTTTTCCAAAGATAGCAAAACTATAAGAACTAATGCAGCAAATTAAATAAAATTCACAAAAACACACAAGCAAGAAATATATATATTTTTTTGGCTTTTTTGTTGAATGAAGAAGAAGAAAAGAAAACGGAACTTCAAAGAACCCTAATTATTGTAGAAGCAAACTGATGCGGAACTCGTTCAAAAAACGACTCTTGAAAAGAATTAGAATGACAAACCTCAATCGAAGCCTAAAGCTCTGATACCAATTGATATGAATCCGGTTAAGCAATGCGCTGACCGAACTCAATAATGTTCCTGATCGTCAATGAGGTTCCAATAGACACGAAGAACACGAAATTATAATTTGAATTCAGATTATAATTTCAAAACTAGAAGAATAAAGAATAGAATAAAAGTAGAAGAACAATTGGCAATAAATTCACCAATTCAATCAAATAAAAAGAACAATCAAATTGACATAAAAGTTAATTCAATCTTTGAATTTGGATGATAGAACCAGAGAATTGTTGATTCTCAATTGTCTAGCCACAACAATTGATCACGATCAAAGTAATACTTTAAGAGTTAGAACACAATCACACTCTCAAAATATTGAAGCTGAAAATTCAACATAAATTTTCAAAGAAAATATTCAATCTTTATTGAAATATTCAGTTGTATGGGCGCAAAAGAGGAGATAAATAGCACACCCGAAAATTTTAAAACTATTCTAAGCTGGGTGTTTGTGAATAGACAATAATGAGTATCATTGCTAACGGATTATAATAAGCTGCATAATTCCATAATCGAAATGGTACACTAGCAGGTACGATAATGTTGTGCAAATTAGAAGATATTGATGTTAGTGGCATGATTTTGAGAGTTAAATCTTTTGTTAATGATTTATTTGGTCATTTTCATGTTACTGATAATATTCATTCCCCTTCACTATCCCCTATCCCATCAAACTCCAATGCATTAATAAGAATGGGAACAAAATTTATGATGGAAAGGTCAAAAAAACCAAGGTATTTGAGCTCATATTCGGAGCTCGACATTTATCTAACAACTATTTTTGAGTTTGGTGATGCCACAGATTTAGAATTCGATATCTTAGATTGGTGGAAAAAACATAAGAGGACATTTCCAACACTAGTGAAGATCACGGCTCAAATTTTGGCCGTTCCCGCCTCAATAGTTTGTTTATGTGGAGCAAACATTTAGTATAGGGGGAAATATTTTAGACTCAAAGAGATCGAAGATGGCACCCAAATCATTAGAAACACAAGTTCGTGTGAATGGTTGGAAAAGGACAGAATTAAGAACTCAATCCAACATCGCTCCATAATCATTATCCGACGAGTATGTTGGAAATACTACAACAATTCCTACCACTTCCGAATCGGGTGACTCCAGTTAGGTAAGCGAGATTCCTACTTAATTTTGAAGGTAAGGGAACTACGTGGGCTTTGATTCCTCAAACCCCGAGGATACGTAGGCAACTTAATAAAATTAAGTTCAAGCCCTATCTCTCTCTCTCTCTCTCTCTTTTTTTTTTTAACATGTTCAACTTCTTTCACTTGATTTTCTTTTTAAATGTATAAGAGAAAATGAGGAGATAAATAGCACACCCGAAAAAGAGGAGATAAATAGCACACCCGAAAATTTTAAAACTATTCTAAGCTGGGTGTTTGTGAATAGACAATATAATGAGTATCATTGCTATGGATTATAATAAGTGGCATAATTCCATAATCGAAATGATACACTAGTAGGTACGACGATAATGTTGTGCAAATTATTTGTTCAACCAATCCAGCAATAATATATCATTTTAGGCTGGGGTTAGCTCATGTTCAATTTCTTCATTTGGTTCTATTGCAGTACCGAGTTCTAATACAATAAAGCAGATAAACCTCCAGTAAATATAAATAATGAAAAGGATACAGCATTGAGACGGTCATTCAATCTCTCCAGATCCAGTATGGGCCACAGGAACCAAGTTATGAAACAAGGAAAACCAGTTGGTCCAGTCCAGGGATAAAGACAAAGCCAAAAAGATATACCAAATTTGTCGCAAAATTAATTTACCTCAAGAGACGTGGACACATTGCTGTCACGCACTGTTAACTGTATTAAGTTAGTCCACTTCACAACAATAGTATAAAGCTTGAAACAAAAAAAAGTACACACTTCTGCAACCTTATTCATCATGTCAAACGCAGAGAACCTGCTTGTCAAAATCAGTAGAATTCTCTGGGTAAACATGGACAGCATAGCCTACCCTTCTTTTGATCTACCAATTCCCATGTGGCTTTCATGTTTATCAATCTGGATAATCTACAATGCCTCATGAGCTGCTTCATCAAATAAAAGAAATTTGTTTATGCTTCTAAAATGTAAGGGTACATTGTCATAAAAAGCTCTTTTCCAAGAACCACTATGAAACTCATTGAAGAATTAAATTCCTTCATGAAGATACAATGACATTTGTGTGGCAGAATCAATTGTTATTGATGCATTTCCACATTCTCTGACAATCCTTTCATTTTCTAATGCTCAAATTACATGCATTCTTCAAGCTATTGCTCCAACAGAAGCAATCGTGTGTTTTGGGATATAATTCATCTAACAGAGGCTGCGGATCAGATTTTGGTGAATACTAGGTTTAATGGTTCATCACACTACACAATTTCCATGAATGCAAGGCAGTTAATTTCAACTATGCACTTAACTACTTGAGGCATTTATTTATCAAATTACTGTACAACAGTAATACTTGTAGGGTGCTACAATGTAATTTGTGAACAATTTAAAACTTCCACAATAGCTCTTGAATTCCACTAATTACAATATTAAAAAAAACAAACTCATTCATTGAAATATTTTCACTCAACCATAAAGAATCAAGATAGAATGAATGGAACAAAAAAATATAAAGCAAGATAAGAGGAAAACGTTACCATAATTTTATGTTTCAGTGCATAAAAACATAAGAGGAACAAAATATTCATTGAAACACATCTCAAATATTAAAAATATCCAAAATTAAAATAAATAAAAATAAACTATAAAAAATCCACAATGACATTCTCCACATCAAAACTAAAAAAATCGCAATAAATAAATAAATAAATAAACTAATGAATGCATATTCAATCTCGATCTCTCACAATTTAATTACAAACAATTTTTAAAACAAAATAAGACTCCAGGAGAATTCATGTACAAACTAATGGTGATCATTAAACTATTTTAGGCCGGAGGGGAGCAAGACAAAAAGGACAGATAACTATGTTTTTTCTCTTGACTTGTTTGTTTTGAGAGGATTAAAAAAGAAAAAAGACTTTTTTGGGTGCAATTTAATAACAAAATGTAATATATATAAGAGGTAAAATTGTAAACTAATAGAAATATTGCTTTTTCTTATTCAAGTTTTTCACCTAATCCTCCGCTTCTTGAAGGAAGACAGACCTTAGAAAAAGGACAAAAGAGGGGTGTATGGGGTAGGAATCCATCCTCACCCTTTCCCTTCTCAACAACCAAGGGAATATGGATCGAATTTTACCCAACCTCCCATACCTTTCCATCCCTCCACCTCTCAAAACAAGCAAACAATTTGTAACAAATCACTATCTAGTCCTCTTGCATGGGAGTAGGGAATAATCCTCATCTCTGCCTCCACAAGACTTAATTCAGAGTTTTTCAATCCCCATGAGGGTGGGTTCCACAAGAAACTGGATCTTACACCCACTGCCATTCTTAACTTGAGTTAAAATAAAACTCACTTTCACATTTTAAAATCAATCATAATGGAAGAAAAGTACTTTGCTTTCTTAAATAATAATATTTTCCTTCAAAAAATTAACTAAAGTACAGTATATTTTGTTAATCAAATGGAATCTAAAATAAACCTAAAAAGTACTTGGGTTAACCTATCTAGGCTCTCATATTATAAGGTTTTACCAACATGATTGTCAGCCTAATAAGGGTTGATAGACCACCTCAAGTTTGAGATTACTCATCACTGAAAACAAAAAGATCCACAGAAATATATTCCAAGCATTTTTACAAAAGTAGATACTACGTAGTTCGAACACCTGTATGATAGACGAAGCAAGCAAGACATTTGTTTCTTCCACTTATGGACTTATCGATAAGCCTGATTTTGAAGGGGCAAAAACTTTGCAATGTTCCACAATAACAAGCTTATGTTTTTATACATTCAAACGACTACATGAATTTGTTACTTTCCCCAAAGCTACTGAATAAATTATATTGCAAGCGAATATAACATTTGATCTTCAAATAATATTAGAAAATGTTGGCTTGCAGAGTTACTCAATATTTTAGAAAGTAATGAGTTAGGTGATTGTGTCTTATTTTCTATCTTAATTTTATTTGTAAAGTAGTATTTAAAACACAATAAAACTTTAATTTTTTGGGTGAATATAAATTTAATTTAAAACTTTTGGTTCTAATGATATGAACATAAGGGTATTTCAGAAAGATTTAGATTGTTGCATTTTAATTTTTATTAATACATGTGAAAACCTGTAAATTTATTATTGCAGAATAGGAAGAGTTTATCTTAAACAAATGTTAGAAACTTGGGAAAATTATGAAGCTGAAATTAAAGGTACCTGTAGCCAGCTGAAGGGAAATAGTGCAAGAAAAAAATAAATTTTGGAAGAAAAGGTTATGAGCATCAAATGCCAACATCTTGTCCACCGCATCCTGGTAGAGCTCCATACGTAATAAACTCATAGTAAAAATTATTTCATCAATGTGAGTGATAAATTATGAGTCCTGAAAGAAAAATCTTGCATTTCTCATCTTGGCTTGATATGTTCTCATTGCATAGTCGCTCAATATTTTCTTTATTTCTAACTGTATCCAGTACAACTACAGCTCTCTTTATAACTTCCTCAAGTACTCCTACATTATCACTTATTGGGTTTGTCAGAAAATCGAAACTAAACCAAAATCAGTTTGTACTCCAAGACAAATGAAATAAAAACTGCATTCCTTTCAACACAAAAAAGGTATGTAGAGACGGAACTCTGAATCTGTCATGCTTGATTGTACTATACAGTCAACAACCGGGAAACATAAGCAAAAGTACAAGGGGTTGACTGCCCATGTAAAGTCATTATCATCATCACATCAGGCAATATGTTGAAAGGAATTCAATTAATGCACTTGACTGACTCAAACTTTATCCTAAGTGCTATACTTTCAAAAGTTTATTATTTATTGTTCAAATTGTTCAAATATAATCAACCTCAAAATAGTCAAATGTACACTCCATGCCGAACAAAAATCGAAGGGGATATTTTACCACTAAGAAGTACACAATGCATATAGATGCACATACTCACCATAACTGACAAGAGTATGTCTAGAAATTAACCTTCTAAGAGAGGTTGTCCATCAACATAATTTTGGCTAACAGAAGCGGTCCCTGGCCCCAAATAATGCAATGCAAGTCAACAACTAGAACTCATTGAAATTTTGTCTGTCCACTAGAAACATTAACAACCACATGTTGCTGCCTACTGACGGCACTTAAATGTAGGCAAGAAAATCGTATTCAAGAGTCCATGATGCCAACCAATGCCTTCAACATGAAACATAGGGATTAGAATGATATGGAATCCATACCAAGATGATATCGATTTATTTTATTTGGCTTATATGAGTCAGAAACTAATAATAAATTTTAGATTTGAATTTTTTAATGAATAAAACAATAACAATAAAAAAAATGTTCATACAAAAAATATAGTGATAATAAATTACAAATAACTAAATAATATATGAACAATATAATATAACATATAGATAATTAAATATTTCATATAAATATTAATATAACACTGTAGTTATTTACAATTTTAAGATAAATAATTAAATTAATTGACAAAATAAAATAACGAAGCAGTAAAATAATAGGTGAGAGAATGGGCTGATTGATGGGTACCAAAGAGGGATCCTTCCATTATCATGGGAAATGTGATTTGCATTCCATAATGGGTTTTGACAGAGAACAAGAGAATACAGGTTAGGTTTTGGATCATGCGGGCCAGGTTTATTCTAAAAGGAAACATGAGTAAGAAAACCATTGCGTTAGGCGGAAATAGAGTATGAGCTGTAAAGGGTAGTGGAGGAACAAGTTTGTTATTTGGGGATTTGGGGAAAACAGAAGTTGTTATTCTTGTTTGAATCTGTTCTTGTGACAGAGAAGTTAACCATTATAGCAATGGGGGGACTCAGATCTTTTCACAGTTCATCTTTCTTTTATATGCATTCACGATAACATAAGTCATCAATAAAGTCCTTTTCCTACTATATTTGTATGTTCTTGTTGAGTCATCAATACATCTTTTGTCCAACCAAACAGTCTGAATGGGAATGAACCATTCCCATTCCAATTGTTGAGTCAAAAATATACTAACCAAAATGCAAATTAAAACAGGACTTAAATCAGTATGAATATAGGTTAAAGAAAAATACCGAATAGAAATGCAATGTCCTCAAGATGTGTAGCGTTTTCATCAGGTCTCAGCACACTCATGGTGTAAAAGTTTACCCTCTTGGACTGGAATTGGTTGAAAACTTGAAATATCAACTACTAATGTACTGAAGCTGTGGCAGCTCGACTAAATTGGATACCAACTCCACAAGAAGGTATACCTTTGCCAAGCAACTCTCACTAAATAACTTACGCAAGAATGTTATGCAGAAAAGGTCACTGGATTCCCCTAGGTCTAATGTTATTTTTTTGTTCCTCCAATTTGCATAGATGACATTGCACCATTGTTGATCAAAGAATGATCACATTTAGGTGCACTACTTTTTGAAAGAACACCAATATAAGTGCAGAACGTAAGTTTGAAACTGAGAAAAATTCAGCCACAAGAAATGGAAATATTTCACACAATGATGAAACTGTTGTAATCATAAAGAAGCCAGGATTAATGGAGAGGAAAAATACATGACTGACAAAGAAAGGCAGAGATGATCAATTCCATCCAGTCATAGATGTGGCTGCAAGTCATTTATATTCTCAATGGCAATGACCAGCAAAAGAAAAGATAATAACTCAGGACATCAAGTTTCTCTATCATGTGGTTTTTGTGTTGTTACCAAATCAGTTAGAGAAGAATATCAAAACTTTGGAGCATCGCATGCCGCGGTATTAACAAGAAATTAACAAGAAATGTAGAATGGAAATAAAGAGCCTGCCCTTTTCTAGAAAGAAATATAGAGATATATGTTTCTATTCATAGAAACACAATTATAAGAGGCACATGGAATAGAGAAAAATAGGCACAAGTCATAACTCATTTTACATGCCGCGGTATATATAAAAACTAAATTAAAAGAACAATTCACCAACTAAAGAATTATCAAAACCCATCCTTATATTTCATTTCACTTTTACTCTCCAATTATGTTTGTTATAGTGTCATTCAAAACAGAAGGAAAGCCCTTGCAAACTTACAGTCATAGTATTAAAAAAACCTCAAGCTGATTTTTTTTTAAAAAAAAAAAGTCAGCTAGTGAGAAAAATCTCCCTAGTAAGATTTTAATATTACAGTCCCAAGTTCTTCAATTATATTAGCAGCAGCTTACACAAACATATTTGAAGTGTATAAACAATACAAGGGCAAGATTTGCATTACTCAGTTGTGGAAGTTTTGTGAGCTCCGCTGAGGAAACCTGCAATCAAAAGTATGTAAGAACAGAGTTTCAGTTACAATATACAATTCCTGTTTGGTGCATATTGTTTACAGAGCAAGTACCTCCTGCAGAAAGCGTGGCAGATACTCACAAATTTTCCTCAGTTCATCCAGCTGCTATATTTTACGGCAAGAAGTGAAACATCACCCCCGAACACAAATTTATAATTTGAGCAAGGACCAGTAATAAATGAAAAAAATTTAATGGAATGAAATATGAAGGTTTTACGCAAAAATGACACACAAACACACTATTATCTTAGTCCCAGTTTTCATAAAAGAGATGAAGAGACATCATATTAACCCTTACAAAAAAAAAGGATCAATGAGGACGAGAAAAAAAAAGGTGTAACCTTTTCCTAATTTAATTTAAGCAAAAATTATTATTATATCCCACAATTATTCAATTTTATCATACTGAACCCTCTTCTCTGTCAGAAAAGTCTTAAATGTGACAAAATAGAAATTTGAGGGCCAATGTGCACTAAAATAAAGATATAGAAATTCAAGGGTTCAATGTAACTTCAAATAACAAGTCAAGGCCTCAATAGAGCACAAAGGAGAGACTCAAGATCTCAAATCAAATAAAATCAAATTGTCAGAAACTTAAAAATGGTTCCCCTTCAGTATGTGATCATGGAGTTGCCTGCCTGAAAAATTGTCAAACAAATTACACAACCCCAAAGTAGTTAATTTTAAAGATGCTTTATGCACAGCCAGCTATCAAAGAACTTCAGCAAAAACTTTTAGAGACATTAAATAAGTTTAACATGTAGAAGATAAGATTCTCTATGATACATAAAAAAGAAGTTCAAGGCCGATCTTGAGATAGTTCTTATTAGCCAAAACCTCTTTAATTCAGGATTAGCAGACCTTCTCAAGGCAGCTCTTTCAGAGAATACCTTAGCATCATTCCTACTTGATGCGCATCAATCATGAATGTAAATTGTTAAGCAGTAATACCATTGTGCAGTACAAACAGAAATTTGGTCAGCGAATGTACATAAACATCATTCTTTGAAAGGTACCGACCAAAAATATGAAGCCATAATATAAACCACCTATCAGTCAAACGCACAGCGGCAGCATCTAATGGTACAAAACTTCCTACGTGGTTAAGGAACACAACTAAAGCTATCAGGAAGACCAAATTTAAATAAAATTTCTAATCAAAGGATACACCACAAGAACAGTAGAAAACCGTTTTAAGAGAATCTAAAAAAGTTTTGACAGGACGGTCACAGGTTGAGTTAAACATATAGCAACCACGCTGCATTTCTTTTATCTATTAAAATAGAATGAAAAAGAAATGGTGAACAGAAATGTTCCGGGTATATAGTTTGGAACTGCTTTATCTATATACTACATATTAAGCAGACCAATGGACATTCCTAATAACTGCGACTAAATAATCCAGTGTATTTGATGCATAGAACTATTAGGAGAGACTTTGATTTAGTGATATCTTTCTACATAATGGATAGAAGCCAGAATCTCTCGACACTTTTGAGACTAGTATATATCACTTTAGTATACTCCAACAAAGGATTCAAAGGATCACTTATCCATGTGTATAAAACCAACAAGCAAGCAGACTGAGAAACTAAAATCATATAATTACTGACCTGCTTTATGTATATAGTCTTCCATGAATGATTAGGACCAGTGATGATGTGGATCCTTCCTGATGCAACACAATCTCAGAAGTTCAGCAAGATGACCCACATGCCAAGATTCTATAGGTTTGATAACATGTGTAAATTGAGATTTATAGGCTAATCCCCCGTGTTTTGCAAGAATCAACTTACCATCATCAATAATCTTTGTACCATTGGGAATAAATTTGTCAAGTTCCTGCAAAATGTGTATACAAAATAAGCAATATTATAAGCAAATCGGTTAAGGCATTCTTCTAAAAGTGGTTCCTAGACTTTTATATATATATATTTGTATGTATTCACCTTCCATTCCGTAAATTAAGCTATGTTTCTTCACACAAAATGGGCCTAGCGTAAGTGTTCTGATGAGCAACAATCAACAAAGACAAAAGGGTAATAACAAAATCCACATATTAATACTCAATAATATAAAATCAAAGAAACAAAATATAGGAATCACTTCCATGCATGCAAGAAGTAAAATAAGAAAGTGGAGGGGGAAAGAAGAAAAATAATCTGACCAAGTTCAGCTACAGCTTTGAGCATAAATACCGAAGACAGAAGAATAGGTGACATGGAGTCTCTAATAATTTCCCTCTCCATATCTTCAACTACAGATTCATTTACCTGATTCCCAAATCAAAGGATTTGTTTATTCTACTTGGTAATTGCTGATTTTTAGCAGAGGAAAGTCTACCACAGGCTAGAGTTCACAGCTCACTTTGGATTTATAAAGATGATGGTAAGTAAATTTTGATATGATATTAGACATCATACCATAGATATTTTTTTAATCCATATATTATTTCAAGCAGTTAACCCAATTACTTGAAAAAGACTTAATAGAAGATCAGTTTCGGATTAGATACCTATAGAATCTTATGATAAACGTCTCCAAAAAGGTCATCCAATTCTCTCGTCTTTTGGTTACGATTAAAAGGATCTTTCGGTATCTCCATTAGCATAAAAAAACTACAATTGAGATTACCTCATATATAATAGACGAATAATCAACTCCTTTACAGAAATTTCCAACAAAATTACAGTACAAGTACCAAATTACCACAAATTCAAAACCCTGAAGCTCATCCAGCAAGGTTTCATCAAGTTTTTTTTCAAAAACGCACCACAAATATTCTGCATAGGAACAAATAAAGAAACATGTATACTGGGAAAGGTGAAAGAAAACACTTCAGTGAAGATGGAGACAAGGAATTAGCAAGAAATGTACATGCGTGTTTGGAAAAAATATTCTACCCTTTTCTAGAAAGATATATAGAGATATATGTCTCTATTCATAGAAACACTGCTATAAGAGGCACATGGAATAGAGAAAAAATAGAGATTTGAGGGTCAATATGCACGAAAATTTACAAAAGACAAATAGAAATTCAATGGTTCAATGTAACATAAAATAAAAAGTCAAGGCCTCAGTAGAGCACAACAGAGATTGAAGATCTCAAATCAAACAATATCGAATTGCCAGAGAATTAAAAATGGTTCTCCCTTTATTTTTAAAAAAAGAAAACATAGGAATTATTAGAATCGCATCCATGATTTAATTTCAGTTTTGAACATCAACTGTTAAACAGCATTTGAACATAGAAATTTTGTGTACGATTTGCACCACGAGAAATTTTCAAACTATACTGTTCCAAAAATCTAGACAATATAACTTGATACACAGAGCAGTGTTCTTTTAGAATTATCCCTACCCATTGCACTCATTCCATTCAAAAACTAACAAAGACTGACCAATTTGTAGACATAAGCCACCTCTGCAGGAACACAAGAAGAAGCCTGAAAAGGGAAAAAAATTTAGGACACATTTCATATTGAGAATCTCAAGGATAGATGAAAATGCAAAGCTTTCAAAGAATAGCCAGGCTGAGAATCAGTCTAGTACCAGCTAAACAATGTAGAGATTCAAGTTCTTTGCCTACTCCCGCAGACTTTCAGATATGCCTATTTCAAATATCTCATCTGCATGCAAAAGCAAAGAAATTATAGTACAAGAGAAAAAGAACCATCTTACCATCATTAATAATCCTTGTATTAGTAGGAATAAATATGTCAACAGTAAGTTCCTGTAGAATGTGTATGCAAAATAAGCACTGTTGTAAGCAACTGTGATATGGCATTCTTCTAAAAGTGGTGCCTAAAATATCCACATACTAATACTCAATAATACAATATCAAAGAAACAAAATAAAGGAAGTCCCATAATCAATTCCATGCATGCAAGCTACAAAATAGGGAGAGAAGAAAAGATTAGTACAGTTCAGCCCCAAAATTCACACGTTTAATCATATATTTTGAAAATAGAAGAATATGTGACACCAAGTCTATAATAATTGCCCTCTCCATACCTTCACAGACAGATTTAAATTAACATTATTCCCAAACAAAATAGTTTTCTCTGCTCGCGTTGGATTTACTTACAGATATGATGGTATCGAAATTTTAATACGATATTAGACATACTATACACATTTCTTAATCCATATAATGTTTCAAGCAGTTAACCTCTTTACCTGAGAAAGACTTAATAGAAGATCAGTTTCAGATTAGATATCTAGAATCTTATGATAAGTGTCTCCAAGAAGGTCACCTATTTCTCGCCTTTTGGTTACAATAAAAGAACCATTTGGTATCTCAATCATCATCAGAAAACTACACAATTGAGATTACCTCTCCATAATAGATGCAAAATTCACTTTTCTGCAGAATTTCCAACAAAATTACAGTATAAGCACCAAATTACCACAAATTCAAAACCCTGAAGCCCATCCAACAAGATTAGTACCAATCAAGTTCAGCCACAAAATTCTCACGTTCAATCATAAATTTTGAAAATAGAAGAATATGTGACACCAAGTCTATAATAATTGCCCTCTCCATACCTTCACAAACAGATTTAAATTAACATTATTCCCAAACAAAATAGTTTTCTCAGCTTGCGTTGGATTTACAGATATGATGGTATCTAAATTTTAATACGATATTAGACATACTATACACATTTCTTAATCCATATAATGTTTCAAGCAGTTAACCTCTTTACCTGAGAAAGACTTAATAGAAGATCAGTTTCAGATTAGATATCTAGAATCTTATGATAAGTGTCTCCAAGAAGGTCATCCATTTCTTGCCTTTTGGTTACAATAACCCTTTTGGTATCTCAATCATCATCAGAAAACTACAATTGAGATTACCTCTCCATAATAGATGCAAAATTCACTTTTCTGCAGAATTTCCAACAAAATTACAGTATAAGCACCAAATTACCGATGCAAAATTCACTTTTCTGCAGAATTTCCAACAAAATTACAGTATAAGCACCAAATTACCACAAATTCAAAACCCAAATTACCACAAATTCAAAACCCTGAAGCCCATCCAACAAGGTTTTGTTAAGTTTTTGTTGAAAAATGCATAGCAAATATCCTGCATACGAACAAATAAAGAAACATGGATATTGGGAAGGTGAAAAGAAAAACATTAGTAAAGATGGAGACATCATAGGCGACACTTAAAGATAAAAATACGAAACTTTAAATAGGACTAAGGGAGAATAAGGCATTGACAAGAAATGTACACGCTTGATTGGAAATAAAGAGCCTGCCCTTTTCTAGAAAGAAATATAGAGATATATGTTTCCATTCATAGAAACACAATTATAAGAGGCAAATGGAATAGAGAAAAAATAGGCACAAGTCATAACTCATTTTACATGCCGCGGTATATATAAAAACTAAATTAAAAGAACAATTCACCAACTAAAGAATTATCAAAACCCATCCTTATATTTCATTTCACTTTTACTCTCCAATTATGTTTGTTATAGTGTCTTTCAAAACAGAGGGAAAGCCCTTGCAAACTTACAGTCACAGTATTAAAAAAACCTCAAGCTGATTTTAAAAAAAAAACAAAAGTCAGCTAGTGAGAAAAATCTCCCTAGAAAGATTTTACTATTACAGTCCCAAGTTCTTCAATTATATTAGCAGCAGTTTACACAAACATATTTGAAGTGTATAAACAATACAAGGGCAAGATTTGCATTACTCAGTTGTGGAAGTTTTGTGAGCTCCGCTGAGGAAACCTGCAATCAAAAGTATGTAAGAACAGAGTTTCAGTTACAATATACAATTCCTGTTTGGTGCATATTGTTTACAGAGCAAGTACCTCTTGCAGAAAGCGTGGCAGATACTCACAAATTTTCCTCAGTTCATCCGGCGGCTATATTTTACGGCAAGAAGTGAAACATCACCCCCGAACACAAATTTATAATTTGAGCAAGGACCAGTAATAAATGAAAAAAATTTAATGGAATGAAATATGAAGGTTTTACGCAAAAATGACACACAAACACACTATTATCTTAGTCCCAGTTTTCATAAACGAGATGAAGAGACATCACATTAACCCTTACAAAACGAAACCCAATAATAAGAAAAGAACAAATGATTTCCAACCTCATCACACACTCTTTCAATATTGTTCCATAACCCTTCTCTTTACTTCTCTTCACATCTATGACACCAATAACCTACAAAATACAACATCAACTGTAAGAACATGACAGATAAAATGAAGAAAAATACAGTTTAGATGGACAGTAAGGATCAACGAGGACGAGAAAAAAAAAGATGTAACCTTTTCCTAATTTAATTTAAGCAAAAATTATTATTATATCCCATAATTATTCAATTTTATCATACTGAATCGTCTTCTCTGTCAGAAAAGTCTTCAATGTGACAAAATAGAAATTTGAGGGCCAATGTGCACTAAAATAAAGATATAGAAATTCAAGGGTTCAATGTAACTTCAAATAACAAGTCAAGGCCTCAATAGAGCACAAAGGAGAGACTCAAGATCTCAAATCAAATAAAATCAAATTGTCAGAAACTTAAAAATGGTTCCCCTTCTGTATGTGATCATGGAGTTGCCTGCCTGAAAAATTGTCAAACAAATTACACAACCACAAAGTAGTTAATTTTAAAGATGCTTTATGCACAGCCAGATATCAAAGAACTTCAGCAAAAAATTTTAGAGACATTAAATAAGTTTAACATGTAGAAGATAAGATTCTCTATGATACATTAAAAAAGAAGTTCAAGGCCGATCTTGAGATAGTTCTTATGAGCCAAACCCTCTTTAATTCAGGATTAGCAGACCTTCTTAAGGCAGCTCTTTCAGAGAATACCTTAGCATCATTCCTGCTTGATGCACATCAATCATAAATATAAATTGTTGAGCAGTAATACCATTGTGCAGTACAAACAGAAATTTAGTCAGCGAATGTACATAAACATCATTCTCTGAAAGGTACCGACCAAACCCACAGCGGCAGCATCTAATGGTACAAAACTTCCTACGTGGGTAAGGAAAACAGCTCAAGCTATCAGGAAGACCAAATTTAACTAAAATTTCTAATCAAAGGATACACCACAAGAACAGTAGAAAACCATTTTAAGAGAATCTAAAAAAGTTTTGACAGGACAGTCACAGGTTGAGTTAAACATATAGCAACGATGCTGCATTTCTTTTATCTATTAAAATAGAATGAAAAAGAAATGGTGAACAGAAATGTTCCGGGTATATAGTTTGGAACTGCTTTATCTATGCTTAGACTTACAAGATATACTAACATATTAAGCAGACCAATGGACATTACTAATAACTGCGACTAAATAATCCAGTGTATTTGATGCATAGAACTATTAGGAGAGACTTTGATTTAGTGATATCGTTCTACATAATGGATAGAAGCCAGAATCTCTCTACACTTTTGAGACTAGTATATATCACTTTAGTATACTACAACAAAGGATTCAAAGGATCACTTACCCATGTGTATAAAACCAATTTCCCATATGGCATGATGCAATACAACAAGCAAGCAGACTGAGAAACTAAAATCATATAATTACTGACCTGCTTTATGTATATTGTCTTCCATGAATGATTAGGACCAGTGATGATGTGGATCCTTCCTGATGCAACACAATCTCAGAAGTTCAGCAAGATGACCCACATGCCAAGATTCTATAGGTTTGATAACATGTGTAAATTGAGATTTATAGGTTAATCCCCCGTGTTTTGCAAGAATCAACTTACCATCATCAATAATCTTTGTACCGTTAGGAATAAATTTGTCAAGTTCTTGCAAAATGTGTCTACAAAATAAGCAATATTATAAGCAAATCTGTTAAGGCATTCTTTTAAAAGTGGTTCCTAGAATTTTATATATATGGATTCACCTTCCATTCCGTAAATTAAGCTATGTTTCTTCAGACAAAATGGGCCTAGCGTAAGTGTTCTGATGAGCAACAAGCAACAATGACAAAAGGGTAATAACAAAATCCACATATTAATACTCAATAATATAAAATCAAAGAAACAAAATATAGGAATCACTTCCATGCATGCAAGAAGTAAAATAAGAAAGTGGAGGGGGAAAGAAGAAAAATAATCTGACCAAGTTCAGCCACAGCTTTGAGCATAAATACTGAAGACAGAAGAATAGGTGACATGGAGTCTCTAATAATTTCCCTCTCCATATCTTCAACTACAGATTCATTTACCTGATTCCCAAACCAAAGGATTTGTTTATTCTACTTGGTAATTGCTGATTTTTAGCAGAAGAAAGTCTACCACAGGCTAGAGTTCACAGCTCACTTTAGATTTATAAAGATGATGGTATGTAAATTTTGATATGATATTAGACATCATACCATAGACATTTACCATAGACATTTTTTTAATCCATATATTATTTCAAGCAGTTAACCCAATTACTTGAAAAAGACTTAATAGAAGATCAGTTTCGGATTAGATACCTATAGAATCTTACGATAAACGTCTCCAAAAAGGTCATCCAATTCTCTTGTCTTTTGGTTACGATTAAAGAATCTTTCGGTATCTCCATCAGCATAAAAAAAATTACAATTGAGATTACCTTATATATAATAGACGCATAATCAACTCCTTTACAGAAATTTCCAACAAAATTACAGCACAAGCACCAAATTACCACAAATTCAAAACCCTGAAGCTCATCCAGCAAGGTTTCGTCAAGTTTTTTTTCCAAAAATGCACAACAAATATTCTGCATAGGAACAAATAAAGAAACAAGTACTGGGAAAGGTGAAAGAAAACACTTCAGTGAAGATGGAGACAAGGAATTGGGAAGAAATGTACATGCGTGTTTGGAAAAAATATTCTACCCTTTTCTAGAAAGATATATAGAGATATATGTCTCTATTCATAGAAACACTGTTATAAGAGGCACATAGAACAGAGAAAAAATAGAGATTTGAGGGTCAATATGCACGAAAATTTACAAAAGACAAATAGAAATTCAATGGTTCAATGTAACTTAAAATAAAAAGTCAAGGCTTCAGTAGAGCACAACAGAGATTGAAGATCTCAAATCAAACAATATCGAATTGCCAGAGAATTAAAAATGGTTCTCCCTTTATTTTTTAAGAAAGAAAACATAGGAATTATTTGAATCGCATCCATGATTTAATTCCAGTTCTGAACATCAACTGTTAAACAGCATTTGAACATAGAAATTTTGTGTACCATTTGCACCCCAAGAAATTTTCAAACTATACTGGTCCAAAAATCTAGACAATATAACTTGATATACAGAGCAGTGTCCTTTTAGAATTATTCCTACCCATTGCACTCATGTAGCCGTAGGCATTGTCAGCTGTAGCATTCCATTCAAAAACTAACAAAGACTGACCAATTTGTAGACATAAGCCACCTCTGCAGTAACACAAGAAGAAGCCTGAAAAGGGCAAAAAATTTAGGACACATTTCATATTGAGAATCTCAAGGATAGATGAAAATGCAAAGCTTTCAAAGAATAGCCAGGCTGAGAATCAGTCTAGTACCAGCTAAACAATGTAGAGATTCAAGTTCTTTGCCTACTCCCGCAGACTTTCAGATATGCCTATTTCAAATATCTTATCTGCATGCAAAAGCAAAGAAATTATAGTACAAGAGAAAAAGAATGTGAATTACCATGGTTAGAGTGCTAATAAATTTCCTTTTATGCCTGAACATATTGGTAAATGCCTCAGCAACACCTTTGATGTGATTGTGAAGAAGAAACCCATATGTCTTGATAAAGCCCCACAATAGACCATAAGGATATGGATATAACATTCATATAAAGCATGCCAATCCACTTCAATTTGGATTAAGTTATCAATCAAACTAGTATTATTATGACACACACTGAGATCTAAGAATGAATAATCTATATGTGGAAAAAGCCAAAAAGCCTAAAAAATGCATCCTTCTAGTTCCATAAAGCTAAGAGGGTAGAGGAAGACCAAGATTAACTTGGATGAAGGATATTAAAAAATAACCTTTGATTATTAAATCTTTTAGAGAATCGTACAAGGAAAAGGAAAAATTGAAAACAAGAATCTATATAACCAACCCCAACTACTTCGGATTATTTGGTCGTATAATATTCCTTTGTTTTTGACTGAAACACACTTTTCTTTTATAATTCGCATCAAAATCTTCCACATGTCATTTTTGCTTATATTTGAACCACTTTTAAAGAAACTTTTTCCTGGCCACTTACTGATGCTTCATCCTATCTTTTTGCAGAGACCATATCAAACTTGTAATATAAATGAACCAAGGAAATATATTGCAAGATACGTGGATTATATCATATGAAAGCTTAACCATATCAAGGAAAGGAAAAAATAGAATAATAACCAGAAACCATAGCCATAAATTTCTGTAATTTAAGAAAGCCATTGATAAAAGAACAGAAATGTTTATTTGTGATGGCAATGGATATCATCCTCTGACCATTAACGTTCAACATTAGGTTTCCAAATAAGGGACTAGGATATACTCAATAACTAGGAAATGAATTGAAAATTACAATTAGCTTCATTTAGTAAGATTACCTTCAAAAAGAATATCCAATCGCCAGTAACGCACATGGAACTACCTGAGTTGAATTTTATACAAATAAAATAAAATGGTTATTAATAATATTTCAGAAGATAAAATGGGGCATAGGATATACCACCAATACTACCAATCAAATTACATAAAAGAGATGGAAGCAATTATATTCATCAGCGTACAAGGTAGGCATCACAATATTTCTGGCCCGGTATAGACTGAATAACAAAAAGATCCATGGAACTAAACTTAAATGTACTAACAAATATGATGCAGTAAAGCTGATACGCTATGACTGAAGGAACAGAGAGGAAATGCCAAGATAAAAGACATGTCGTTTTTAGCATGAAAGTAAGTGAGATGCGGTCAGTTCCAAATCAAATTGGGTTGAACAAAGATATTTGTGACGGCATGCAGATTTTCTTTTTCTATAATTCATTCTGTTCCTGCCAAAAAAAGTAGCTTAAATATAATCTGGAAATTGCAAAACTGGAAGGAAAAATCAATTCAAGTATTAAGAATAGAAACATGAGAAATTCAAAGCAATAGGACCTTGAGTAGACGTGGAAATGTCTTTAACAGATTTCAATGTTTCATGCAGAGAAACCATTAGTTCTTTAAAAACATGGTAGTTACTACTATTTATAACTAACTAATCCTAGGAAGAAGGCTACAATAACAATTCCAGATTAAAGTTGTACTCATCAGAAAAGCCTCTAGGCAGCCTGACATAAATTCCTACTTTGTGTTTGAGTCCTTCACAAGTATCAGTTCAGTATGAAATTGTTTGCTAGTACAAGCAATACATATTTAATCACATCTTTATTAGCTATCCACAAATGATATCTAGAGCAGAAAAAGGTGAGATCTAAATTAGACTGAAATTATTCCTTTGTCTTTCTACTTTTTTTTTTTTTTTATTAGGGATATTTGTGTTTTTACTATTTAACTATTGATGACAAAATAGAAGGCAGAATAAGCATTTAATTTTCTAATAGATTAAAACTCACAATGATCTTCTTTTGATTCATCAAATTTACAAAAATTAATGAACTCCTAAAATTCTTAGAAATGCATTTATAAAAATTCTGTAAGTCTGGTCTCGACAGAAACCGAAAAAACTATTTCAAAAATAGTTTCGTATCCAAAATTTTTTTATGAATTCGATATAAGCCCATAATTTTCTACTTTTTACACTTCCGGAGACGACAAAACCATAGAATATGCCAAGAATTCATCAACAAACAAAACGAACAGCCGAGAGAGATTTTCAAACTACTTTGAGGCTGCTCCCTCGAGAACTCGGCTACATTTTCTCGGCGTGAGAAACAAAAATGTGATACAAGAAGGAAAGCATCGATAATCAAACCTGATTTTCAGGCAGTGTTTCGTCCAAAAAAAAAAAAAACCTATGAAGAAATAAACCGACAATCTCATCCATCCATGTGTCCCGTTGCCTCTTGCTCCCTGTTCGCTGATATGCCACTGACTGTCTTGCTCCCCGTATCTATCTCCAAGAGGCCCTCAATACAGCAATTTCGTCAAAGCAGAAATACGGAAATACATTATTTTCCCTAGAACACATTATTATAACCGAACTAACCAAACAAACACAATTTTTCAACCGGAGAATTGAATCGCAAAAGCTGAAGAGAAATTCATTCGGAAAAATAATAGGAGATTTTTACCCAGAAGTAGCTGAAGAAGTGGACAGAAATAGAATGGAAGGAAGAATGAGGCGTCAATTGGAGACGAAGAATCTTGAATGAGTTTTCCCAAATTTTTACCGTTGGGATGCAAGTGCTACGGATTTATAGGAGATGCTACTTTCTGACCGTTGGGGTGAGTTATTTCTTCTTTTTGTCATTAAATATAATTTTACGATTGATTTTAAGCGACAGATAAAGAAGACTGCGGAGAGTGTAGTGTAGTGTGTCTCGTTAAATACCGAGGAAGATAGAGAAAGACATAATACCGGAGCATTGGAATTTTTTTTTGGGGGGGCGGGGGCAGTTTCGGATTTTTGTTATAAATAGTTTTTTTTATTTTATTTTTTATGTCGGAGAAAACTTATTTCTATCACGAAAAAAAGTCAAAATATGATGTGATAAAATATACTAACAAACGTTTTAATTACGTGTTACTTTTTGTCTTTTTTTTTAAAGGGATTAATTTGAGTGTCAGGCGAATAAGATTGTGGAGAGTGTGGGATGTCCGGTTATATAGCGAGGAAGATAGAGAAAGACAGATGCCACCGGAACACTAGATCTCTTTGGGGCCTACAGTTTTGGATTTATATATATATTATGACAGAACAAGATGAACATATGATTAGACCTATTTTCAAAATAGAGATTTGAAAAGGTTTTTCTGTGTTAACAAAAAAAAGATTTCCATCTCACACCATAAAAAATATGACATGAGAGAGGGTAATTTATCCTCTTATTATTTATTTCAAAACTAGAAAAATATATAATGTTTATTTTTACTTTTCTTCTCTTGCTTTCTGTCTTGTCTTTCAAATAAAGATCCCAATTTTTTTATTAAAGCAAAGAACAAGAATTTTGTATTCGCAAAACAACAAATAATCCCCGTAATGAGGATTTGAACAGAAAAAAAAAAAAAAAACTTAACTAGGCTAATTATTGAAAAAACAAAAACTTATTTTTAAGCAAAAATTTGTACTCCAGTTAATATTTTAGCACTCATATTGATGTGCTAGATTTTTATTAGGCGGGGTTAGAATACTTGCAGCCTATACTAGAATTTCTCCTTTTTAAGATTGATTTTCACCTAATCTCACCTAATCATTTTGGTATTTTCCTAAAATACCTTTTTTTATAAATAGAGTTTTTTAGATATCACAACTACAAAAAATACAATTATATTTATATATTTTTATATGTTTCTTTTCTCTTTTTCCCCGTGCGTAACTATCTATCGAAAAATTCAACTCCTATTTTGACTAACGCTCTGACTCGATCACCACCTGTCTCTGCTCATGCTCCTGCTTCTATTATATCTCAAGTTGTGACAACATCATGGCTTCTCCTTTTGTCGATTATTCATATGTTTATTTCTCATTGATTCAGTTTCGGAGTTGAATTGATGATTTCAAGAGAGCAGTTGTAGGCCTGATTCGGTGGTGTAATGGTTTTGGATTTTTCATAAATATTGAATTGATTTTATTCGCAAAAATTACTAATTTTGTACTTCTTTTGTTTTTGTGTGTAGGGATTTAGTTTGAGTGATATCAGTTTCTCAATCATTCATTTCCTGCATAAATAGTGGTTTTGGAATCAGAATTATTTTTTCCTAAATCTTCGAGCGAATCATAATGTATGTGATTTTTTGTTCAAATGGTTTTGTTGATGATGTGCCGTTTAGTCTTTTTGGTTTTGATGATATATTGTGTTCCTCTATCTTTTTCATCTATATATTAACATTACATATATGCATTTTGCAGTCTCTGCTTCTCTTAAAATAATATCATCAACATTTGAAACGGTGTTTCGCTCTGATCATGTGATGCTCTTGAAACTCTCATTCTAGCTTACAGTTTGTTTTACACAATGAAGCTAAAGGCATTTCACGTCTTTATTTTTTTGGGCTTTCCAGTTCAGTAAGATGCATAAACAATCACTGATTAATTAAACTTAAAGCTGCATTTAACAATGTATCAAATTGGGACAAAGATTCTAGTTAGTATAGGACCCTAGTACCAAGTGTATTAGCACATGTAATCTAATAATCGATGTTACAAAAAGAAATAGCAATGTGGAGCATATGATGGCTAACGCATGGGCTTGTGATTATTGTTAAATCATAGGCATGTTCCCATTGTGTCATGATATCATGTTTGATTAAAAAGGCATAAAAATTTTAACATATAAAATGGAGGCAGCAACTTGTAATCACATGCTTGATACTTCCATTTATCTCTAAAAGACAAGGTAAACAAAATTCTACAAAACGTATCAAAACCGTATCACAAACATATAAAAAAATATACAAAATATACATAAATGTATCAAAAACGTGCCAAAAATGTATCACAAACATATCATAAATGTATAAATATGTAACAAACACGTATCACCGAGGTTTTTTCACAAAAAAAAAAAAAAAAAACTCCTCAGTTGATATAAAGTAGTACAATGATACAATTTTGATACATATGCATCAAACACGTATCATTGAGATTGACTGAGGTTTTTTCACAAAAAAAAAACTCCTCAGTCAATCTCAATGATACGTGTTTGATGCATATGTATCAAAATTGTATCATTGTACTACTTTATATCAACTGAGGAGTGTGTTTTTTTTTTTTTTTGTGAAAAAACCTCAGTGACATGTGTTTGATGTAGATGTCTCATAAATTTTATGTGTTTGTGTGTTTGTGTGTGTGTGTCTAGTAGAACAAGGTTTTAAGCATTTTCTCTCTTATCTCTCAAATTCTCCCAATTCAATTTATCTATTTTTCTATAATGTTTGAAATTTTATTCAAAAAATTTCTAAATATTAGTTCTCCTTTTCCTTCTTAATGATCCAATTAAAATAATAGTTACAAAAAAATTTGTAACGGTTAACAGTTACAAAATTAATTGTTATTCATAAAAAAAAAGGCCAGATACATAGATACCCCCCTAAACTTGGCCAAAAATGCCTACTGACCCCTGAACTTTGAAAATGTCCTAATGCCCCCCTGAACTTCTTAAAAGTGTTCTAATGCTCCCCTAAATTTCTTAAAATTGGCCCAGTTTGCCTCCTAAGTCCCATAAAAACCAGAGTTTACTTTGAAAAGTTAAACATAAGACAACCAATAATTGAGTGACACGTGGCAATAAGGGGGCAAATTGAGTCACTTTTTCAAAGTTCAGAGGAGCATTAGGACATTTTAAAAGTTCGAGGGGCAGTAGACGTTTTTGGAAAAGTTCAGAGGGGTATCTATGTATTTGACCAAAAATAAATAATAAATAGTTACAAAAGGTATTATGTAATAATTCTAATAATTTAATGGATTATAACGTCTATAAAATTATAATTATTCAGTTATCTTTCATCTATATAAATAAGTGACATTACATTTCTTATATGCATAGTGATTATTCTTTTTCCCTTCCAACAATCATATCATATGTGTATTCTGCTCTTTCTCTCTCTACGAGATCTCTCTTCAAGTTTTTCAATGTCTTTTTTGTTCTACAGTTATGATTCATAAGTTTTGTATTTTATATTTTTGTTTCACTTTATAAATCATTTTTTATGGAGATCGAAGATTTTGGTAAGAAACAAAGGGTATAATTCATTTGTTAGCCTTTCACAAAAATTAAAAAGATTATTTGTCTACTCTTCATCTCTATGTTTAGTCTTTTTTTTCTTTTAATCATTCATATATAAATATTAAATAAATTTTTATTTATGAAGTTTTAGTTGAAAAGTTAAAGATTATTTGTCTTCTCTTAATCTCTTTTGTTTGGTCTTTTTTGTTTATTTCTTTTCTTTTAACTAATCATGTAGAGATCTTAAATAAATTTTTATTGATGTGATATCGGCTAAGAAACCGAAATCAACAAGTTTCCCCGATCTATCTTGAAGGATTTAAAACAAATTGAACAATGAATCAGAATTTAAGGGTTAGGTACTTGTTCAATAGAAATCTATTCAATTGCAACAAAGTATATAGAAGAATGAATTATAATCACTAAGGACAGCAATATATAATTCGAATTTCACAAGCATGACACAAAGATCGGTGATAACAAACCAATCCTAAGGTGTTTAAACGGCAATAAAAGGGATTCAAACCTGACACCTTCGATTAAGCATTTTTAGAACCTGAATGTGGCGATTCACAAGTACCTTACCAAAACATTTGTTCATGACGCGATCAGCCTATCTAACAAAGATCAATCTAAAGAGCAAGAGCATGGAGCTAAGGAACAAGGAGCTGATTATGGCGTGGACTTGAAGATTCCAAGTGGGCCTATTACAAGGTCTAAGGCAAAGAGGGTGCGTGAGGCATTAAATAGACTGATTGCACGCTTATGGGATAACCAAGGCATTCAAGAGGCACCATGGCCAAGTGAGATGGCATGGAATGGTTCAACTCGTTTGATGGCTTTAATTCAAGCCCAAGAAGACCAGCCCATCAGGGTTGTGATTTGAGGCTGAATTGGTTTAAGTCATATTAAGTGAGCTTTGGACATGCATGTGCATGGCACATGTGTTAACCCATTGGGAACTTAGTATAATTTAAATTAATATTATCTTCATAAAAAGAGGCTGTTTCGTGCAAGTCAAATGGCGAGAGTGGGCTGATTTGTTGTGGGGGCCGAATCTACTCATTTGGACACATGGTAAAAGAAGAATCCTTGTCTATTTAGGTTTTCCTTGTGGGATAAGGATTACTAAGTGCTGATTTCTAGTTATTTTTCCTTTTTAGCTTAGGATTATTTTTCTATTTCAGAATTATCTTATTTTAGCTTTCCTTTCTAAGTTAGTATTCCTTATTTTAGTAGGACAAAGCTTGTAAAGCCTATTTAAGGGCTATGGCCGAATTCTTTAGGAGTATGTCAATTTTGCTGTTGCTAATAAAAAATTCAGAACTTTGTTCTTCTTTCTTTGTTGAGTGATTTGAGTGATTGGCTTAAACTCTTAACATATTATTTTGATTGTGATCAATCGTCAAGGCTAGGCGATTAGGAATCAAACCATATATCAGGTTCTATCATACGAATCGAAAGGTTGGGTTAATCGAGTTATTAACTTGATTGTTCATTCACGTGGTTGGATTGGGTATTTCTATTGCCAACTTTATTTTGCTGCAATTTCATATCAAGTTCCACTGCATCTTCCACATCTATTCGTGAACCTCAACTTGATTTCGAACGGTCGGGCAAATTTCGCATTCGGTTGCATCTCGCTTAACCGGAATCGCGTCAGTTGGTATCAGAGCAAGGTTTCGAAATTGAGGTTTGTCAATTCTGATTTTTCTTCTTTCATTATTTCTTTCATCGAGTTCCTCATCTTTTTGCATCTAGAAAAATTAGGGTTCACTCTGTTGCTGAATTTTTTCTTCCTTCTCTTCAACTTACATCTTTTCTTCTCTTGTGTGAAAAACCACGTGTTCACCATCTCAAATTGCTGGTTGCGTGTTGTGTTCATGTTACCATTACCAATTTCATGTTTCTCATCTCACAATTGCTGAATTATGTGATTTTCATCTTCCCCACTACTAAATTGCGTTTTTTTTTGCTTTCTGTTCCGCATTACTGCTACGTTTTGGCTGATTCGTCATTACTGAATTTCTGATTTGTGTGTGTGACATCTGATATAAAAAAAAAAAAAAAAAAAAAAAAAGGAGACAAAAAAAAAAAAAATCAGATCTGTGAAAATCAAGAACCAACAGCCTGATTTGCTTTGTTCTTCATGAAAGAGGCACCTAAAATTCAAGAAACTTCAAGATTCACCCTAAACGAACCTGAAATTTGTTGAACTCAAATTGGCAGCCCTAGAATCACGTGTTCTACATATTTATCACACAAGCTAGCCCAATTTTTATTGAAACCCTCGTTTTGATTGAAACTCGTTTTTACCCTTCTTCTGTGTATTTCGTGTTTCATATTGTGTTTCGTTCCATCATATCAGTTTCGATTTCTTAGTATTCAACCGTCCTTTTTTTTCGTTTTGTGCCTTCTTGCTTCTGTTTGATTCTGATTCGTTTGGCCTAATACGCATTGAGCTTAATCAACATAATACAAGAGAGTATTGGAGCCAATTGTGAGTTATTTGCTTTTATTCTGATTTTCTTTCTTTTCTTGCTTTTACATCTGTGTTTTTATTTCTGTCTGTCTAACCATGTCCCTAGAAGACGAAAACAACGTCTTTGAAAATATGGACCCAAAATTGTTGCGAAAAGCTGTTTCAGGACAATTTGAGAGGATGCAACAATATATAAACAACTTGGAAGACCGGTTGGAGCGTATGGAGCTTGAAAAGCAAAATCACGGCCGTCCCCACCATAGGAGGCAAAATCTGTCCAGGAATGATTCCGAGGCTGATTTGTCGGACGAGGACTCTAAAAGGAGTCCCGGGAGGAGATCGCAAGCTGATGGTAATCTAGGTACCATAAAGATGAAAATGCCTTCTTTCCAAGGTAAAAGCGATCCGGAGGCTTATCTGAATTGGGTAAGAAAGGTAGACGCCATATTTGATATTCACCATTATTCGGAAGAAAAAAAGATAAAATTGGTTGTTTCCGAGCTAACCGACTATGCAGCAATATGGTGGGATCAAGATAAAAAGACCCGGAGAAGAGATGGAGATCCGGCCATTCAGACTTGGGCCGAGATGAAACGCATCATGAAAAAGCGTTTCGTGCCGTCCTACTATCACCGTGAGATTCTCCACAAACTGCAAACGCTGAAGCAAGGTAGTAGAAGTGTTGAAGACTACCACAAAGAATTGGAGATGGCAATGATGCGGGCTGATATCCAAGAGAACGAAGAGGCCACTATGGCACGTTTTGTGAGTGGCTTGAATGAGGACATTGCTGATGCCGTAGACCTCCAGCACTACATGACTTTTGAGGAGTTGCTACATAAAGCCATCAAAATAGAGAAGCAGCTCCGACGCAAGAGTAAGCCGCGTTTTAACTCTTCTTCTTCCACTCCTTGGAAGTCGAGCTTTAAACGTGAGGATTCAAAGGGTGCAACACCAGCCCCGAAGCCGAAATCAGATTTCAAACCGAAAGAAGTCGCGCAAGGTGGAGGTAAGGCTTCTGAATCTCAAACCCGTAATCGTGATATTAAATGCTTTAAGTGTCAAGGCCGTGGCCATGTGATGCGTGATTGTCCAAATAAACGCACAATGGTCATAAAGCATGGTGAGATCATTACGGATGATGAATATGAATCTGATAGTAGCATGCCACCCTTAGAAGATTGTGATGACGCTGAAAATCAAGGAGATCAGTTTGAAGACGAAAATGTTACCCTTGTTGTTAGACGTGTGTTAAGTGTTAAACAAAAACTTTCTGATGAACAAAGGGAAAATATTTTTCATGCTCGATGTCGTGTCCTTGATAAGGTGTGTAGCCTTATAGTAGATGGCGGTAGTTGTTGTAATGTTGCTAGCACCACCATGGTTGAAAAGTTGGGTCTGCCAACGATTCGTCACCCCAAGCCATACCGGCTTCAATGGCTGAATGATAGTAACGAAGTAAAGGTGACGAAGCAAGTGTTAGTGAATTTGTCAATTGGAGCATACCATGACCAGGTTCTTTGTGACGTCGTTCCCATGCAAGCATGCCACATTCTCTTGGGCCGCCCATGGCAATTTGACCGAGAGGCCATACATAACGGCAAGCTGAATAAGATCACCCTTGTTAAGGATGGCAAACGATACACACTTATGCCTTTGACTCCCGCTCAAGTGTATCAAGATCAACTCCACCGTCAAAATTCCACAAGTAAGGAATCGAGTAAGGTTGAGAAGAGTGAAAACAAGAGCGATAAAATCAGTAAGGGTGTGTTGAGAGAAGAGGAGAGTGAAAAGGCAAGTGAGTTGAGAGAGAGAGACGTGAGGAGAGAAGAAAGTAAGGGCGTAACAAAAGCCAAAGGATTAAGTCTATACGCCAAGATGAGGGATGTAAAGCAAGCTGAATTTAATAAACTAAATATGCTTTTATTTTATTGTAAAGATATATGCTTGTCTGTAAATAAATCTGACCACTCTCTTCCGAGTGTTGTTTCTTCTCTTTTACAGGAGTTCGATGATGTCTTTCCCGAGGAGATGCCGAGTGGACTGCCACCAATTCGTGGGATAGAACATCAGATCGATTTCATACCCGGAGCATCAATTCCTAACCGACCAGCCTATAAAAGTAATCCAGAGGAGACGAAGGAGCTTCAAAGGCAAATCGAGGAGCTGATGTCTAAAGGGTTGGTACGTGAAAGTATGAGTCCGTGTGCTGTTCCGGTCATCCTAGTACCGAAAAAGGATGGGTCTTGGAGGATGTGCGTTGATTGTAGAGCTGTTAACAAAATTACGGTAAAGTATCGCTATCCCATTCCTAGACTTGATGATATGTTGGATGAATTAAGTGGGGCTGTACTTTTCACTAAAATTGATTTAAAAAGTGGTTACCATCAGATTAGAATGAAAATAGGTGACGAATGGAAAACCGCTTTTAAAACAAAGCATGGTTTGTATGAATGGCTGGTTATGCCTTTTGGGCTAACTAATGCGCCTAGTACCTTTATGCGTTTAATGAACCATGTTTTGAGGGATTTCATAGGTAAATTTGTTGTGGTGTATTTTGATGACATTCTTATCTATTCGAAATCGCATTCTGATCACCTTGACCATATGCGAGCTGTGTTGCTTGTGCTTCGAAAAGAAAGGCTTTACGCTAACTTTTCTAAGTGCATGTTTTGTATGGAAAAGGTTGTGTTTCTTGGTTTTGTAGTTTCTGGCCGTGGAATTGAAGTGGACGAGGAGAAGGTTAAAGCCATTCAAGAGTGGCCGACGCCTAAGTCCGTTACCGAAGTGCGGAGTTTTCATGGCTTGGCGAGCTTCTACCGTCGGTTTGTCAAGAATTTCAGCTCGATTGCTGCTCCGTTGACTGAGAGTTTAGATGGAAAGCGCAAGGCTGATTTGGTGAAGAAGTTGCATGAACAAGTGAAACAGCGAATCGAGAAGGCAAATGAGCGCTACGCCGCCCAAGCCAATAAGCATCGCTCGAAAGTGGTGTTTGCGCCCGGTGATTGGGTTTGGGTTCATATGCGAAAGGAGAGGTTCCCCGCCCAAAGGCGAACCAAGTTGCATCCAAGGGGCGATGGGCCGTTTCAAGTAGTGGCGCGTGTGGGAGACAACGCATACAAACTAGACCTTCCGGGTGAGTATGGTGTACATGCTACGTTTAATGTTTCTGATTTGTCTTTGTTTGGTGTAGGCGATGACGATTCGAGGACGAATCCTTTTGAAGAGGAGGGGAATGACGCGATCAGCCTATCTAACAAAGATCAATCTAAAGAGCAAGAGCATGGAGCTAAGGAACAAGGAGCTGATTATGGCGTGGACTTGAAGATTCCAAGTGGGCCTATTACAAGGTCTAAGGCAAAGAGGGTGCGTGAGGCATTAAATAGACTGATTGCACGCTTATGGGATAACCAAGGCATTCAAGAGGCACCATGGCCAAGTGAGATGGCATGGAATGGTTCAACTCGTTTGATGGCTTTAATTCAAGCCCAAGAAGACCAGCCCATCAGGGTTGTGATTTGAGGCTGAATTGGTTTAAGTCATATTAAGTGAGCTTTGGACATGCATGTGCATGGCACATGTGTTAACCCATTGGGAACTTAGTATAATTTAAATTAATATTATCTTCATAAAAAGAGGCTGTTTCGTGCAAGTCAAATGGCGAGAGTGGGCTGATTTGTTGTGGGGGCCGAATCTACTCATTTGGACACATGGTAAAAGAAGAATCCTTGTCTATTTAGGTTTTCCTTGTGGGATAAGGATTACTAAGTGCTGATTTCTAGTTATTTTTCCTTTTTAGCTTAGGATTATTTTTCTATTTCAGAATTATCTTATTTTAGCTTTCCTTTCTAAGTTAGTATTCCTTATTTTAGTAGGACAAAGCTTGTAAAGCCTATTTAAGGGCTATGGCCGAATTCTTTAGGAGTATGTCAATTTTGCTGTTGCTAATAAAAAATTCAGAACTTTGTTCTTCTTTCTTTGTTGAGTGATTTGAGTGATTGGCTTAAACTCTTAACATATTATTTTGATTGTGATCAATCGTCAAGGCTAGGCGATTAGGAATCAAACCATATATCAGGTTCTATCATACGAATCGAAAGGTTGGGTTAATCGAGTTATTAACTTGATTGTTCATTCACGTGGTTGGATTGGGTATTTCTATTGCCAACTTTATTTTGCTGCAATTTCATATCAAGTTCCACTGCATCTTCCACATCTATTCGTGAACCTCAACTTGATTTCGAACGGTCGGGCAAATTTCGCATTCGGTTGCATCTCGCTTAACCGGAATCGCGTCAGTTCACCATCAAGATAATATCGCAAGAATGAAGAACTCGATCTCTCAAACTCACAATATTAAAATCAGCCCCGGGCTGGAATCTCAACAAAGAGAGAAAAAAATCCGAAAATTTCAGATTGCAATTGTATTAAATTGCATATATCGAAGCTTTCAACTATTACATTGGTGTTTAAATAGAAAAACCTAAACCTAAACTATTTAGGAAAAGAAAACCTTATTTGACTAGGAAAAGAACAACAAAGAAAAAGGAATGGCTGGATTTCAGCCTTAAACTTAGGAAAGTCAAACCAACACAAATAAGGAAAACTTAAAATCAATCCTTGTGCAATAAGATAAGGATTGAAAAATGTGCTTCTCTTTAGCATGTGGTTTATGGGCTGATTTGTGAGCCCAAAACAGCTCACTTATTGTTAAAAGGGCATTTTACATAAATACATAACTTTTGGCACCATATAACATTTTTACCTCAAAAGAAAAAGTTTGCATAAATACCTTAAAAACTTTTCAAAATTTCAAAAATACCTAAGACAAAAATTATCATTTTTACGTGATTCATGCACAAAGTAAACAACAAAACACAAATCAAAATCTCCAAAATACCTTCTTTATTTTGTCAACGTTTCTCTCTCCTCTTTTTATAATTTTTAATCTAATTTCGCATTTATCTCTCAATCCGTTTATTTTTTTGTCATGTGACTTTAGAAAGTTTTTTTTATTTTTTTTTATCTTCGAAACAAAGTCCATATGTATATACTTTTTCCGATATATTTTTTTCACTGAAGTATAACTAATAATGCCTTTGTATATTAAGGTATAACTAAGGTATAATTAAGGTATAACTAAAGTATAATCACTGTAATAGTGTATCTTAATGTATAACTAAGGTATAATTAAGGTATAACTAAGGTATAAACACTGTAATAGTGTATCTTAATGTATAATTAAGGTATAACTAATGTATAATCAATGTAATAGTGTATCTTAAGGTATAACTAAGGTATAATTAATGTATAATCACTGTAATAGTGTATCTTAAGGTATAATTAAGGTATAATCAATACAATAATGTATCTTAGGGTATAAATATGGTATAAATAAGGAATAACTAAGGTATAATCACTAGAATAGTGTATCTTAAGGTATAATTAAGGTATAAATAAGGTATAAAGAGTGTATAAACAGTGTATAAACAATGTATAAAGTGTATAAACGATGTATAAATAATGTATAATAATATATAAGAAGTGTATAATAATGTATAACAATGTATAAGAAGTGTATAAACGGTATAACAATATATAACAGTGTATAAATAATATATAAACAATGTATAAACAGTGTATAATGTATAAATAATGCATAAACAATGTATAACAGTGTATAAATAATGTATAAACAATGTATAATAAATGTATAAACATATAACATTGTATAAAAAGTGTATAATGTATAACAATGTATAAGTAGTGTATAAAAAATATATAAGCAATGTATAACAGTGTATAAGAACTGTATAAACAGTGTATAACAATGTATAACAGTGTATAACAATGTATAACAGTGTATAAATAATGTATAATATAAACAGTGTATAATGTATAAACAATGTATAAATAATGTATAACAGTGTATAAACAATGTATAAATAATGTATAAACATTGTATAAACAGTGTATAAAAGAATGTATAGCAATGTATAATAAATGTATAAACATATGACATTGTATAAAAAGTGTATAATGTATAACAATGTATAAGTAGTGTATAAACAATGTATAAGCAATGTATAACAATGTATAAGAAGTGTATAAACAGTGTATAACAATGTATAACAGTGTATAAATAATGTATAAACAATGTATAAATAATGTATAACAGTGTATAAACAATGTATAAATAATGTATAACAGTGTATAAACAATGTATAAATAATGTATAAACAGTATATAAAAGAGTATATAACAATGTATAATAAATGTATAAACATATAACATTTTATAAAAAGTGTATAATGTATAACAATGTATAAGCAATGTATAACAGTGTATAAGAAGTGTATAAACAGTGTATAAAAATGTATAACAGTGTATAAATAATGTATAAACAATGTATAAACAGTGTATAATGTATAAAAAATGTATAAATAATATATAAACAATGCATAACAGTGTATAAATAACGTATAAACAATGTATAAATAGTGTATAAATAACGTATAAACAATGTATAAACAGTGTATAAGAGTGTATAACAATGTATAATAAGTGTATAAACAATGTATAGTAATATATAAGAAGTGTATAACAATGTATAACAAATGTATAAACAGTATATATCAATTTATAACAATGTATAAGAAATGTATAAACAACGTATAAACAGTGTATAAGAAGTGTATACACAGTGTATAAACAGTTTATAAACAATGTATAACAGTATATAAGAAGTGTATAACAATATATAACAGTGAATAATAAGTGTATATACAATGTATAAACAGTGTATAAAAAGCATATAAACAATGTATTTCATTGAAGAATAAGTTCAATTTATCACCAGCTGACAATGATTTTACAAAAGATTAATATTCAACATCAATAGCTAAAGTAAAAAGACCCCTTATATTTGAATTACTGATGTTATCAGCAATAATAGATATTACTTTTTCTTCTAATGAAGCCGCGGTATCAGCAATTATTGGCTTCACATCGGTTGATGGCAATGGTTCCTTTTCCGGGTTTGATTCAACCTCCTCAATGAGTTTTTCATTCTTTACATTAGAAGCATTTTGATGCATGAAATTGTCTGCAACCAACTTCATCTCCGAGTTAACAGCAGGATCCGCATTTTCAATAGAAATTGGTTTTTCCTCCTTCAGTAATTTCTTGTATTGCAGTCAAAACAGTGAGGTGGGATGGTTACTTAGAAGCTGCGGGTGGATCCTCGCATGATTTCTTGTATTCTGGCTTAAGCTCGTATGATCCTTGATTTGTTCCTTTGTTATTGTACACACAAAGCTCCTTTAGAATATCCTTCAGAAATTGCTGCACATAACACAATCAATTGAGTAATTAGATACGACCACTGGCATGCACCCTTTAATTTCTCAAGCAATAGAAAAGCGTTTAAGGAATATTCCAATCATTTCTTTGAATATTCCAATCATCACAATGCCACATGCACCAAAATCAGCAAGCTCATACTCAAAGACATGAAAATGGGGAATATATTATCTATGTGGTAAGCTCAAGGGGACACAATTTTAAACTCATGCATATTACCGGACAGTGTTAGTAATATTGCAGCAAATAGCAATACAATATTTAATTATTCTGAGAGCAACCAACCGTTTTGATGTTTTCCAAACTTACAGCGCCATTTTTGTTTGGTTCCAACAATGCAAATTGCTCTTTTAAATAAAATAGCTCATCAACTGTCAACGAATTAGACAAAGCCTGCAGTAAAGCCATCAACAAAGAGAACACAAGTTTAATAATCAAATCTAAAGGGAAAAAAGGCTGTTGCAGAGAACGTTAAAGTCCAAAAGAAAAATCAGTTAATATCTATTGATAATTACTGCTTCAAGACTTGATATCTAAGATGCATTTCTTTAGCTGAAAGTATCTTAATAGAATAGAGAATTCTGATATGTAATTTTCTAGCATTGTAAACGTAAATAAGATTTATAATAATGATCATGCTCGCAGCAACCCCTTCTTGACATTGTCACAACTTCTAAGCAATATGATAGGCAAGTAATAGAAACAATGTCAAAAAAGAAGTTGCATACAGCATTAGAATAAACTGCAAAAATCTTGTGGACAGCAGCATAAATGATAAGAGATAATCTCATTGTAAACAACATTTGATAATACACACCCTTAAAGCAGAGATGATGAGCGCATGTAAGCCTTCATGAGTTTGAATTGGAATAACACCTGCCACATGATGCTTTGACTGTAGAACTTGAGCTGCAGGCTGCCGTCTAAATAAACAAAAAATACAAAATATCTCTAGTAAAACAAAGTATTTCTTGAAAGAAAATGGAGAAGCAGCTGACATCACTAATAGCTTGTTTCTAGAAAAGAAAGTAACAAGATATCCAAAAGACGGAGCAATGAAATCATGAAAAGAACAGCAAAAATCCATTCAGAGAAACTAAGTCCATAAATCGGAAGTACCTTGCAAGCAGTCGTAGTTCTCGGCTTCCTTCCTCACAACATCGAGCACAGAGTCAATCAACTCAGCTCCTTCTGTATAATGTCCCTTGGCCAAGAGTGGAGCAGTGTTTCAATTTCTGCGACATCGCCGGAGACAAGATGCGCCGCCGCGATTTCAGATGCGAATTTTGATGGGGGGATTCTGTAACAATAATTCCTTATAAGTATACGCTAGGTAATTAAGAAGTAGAGTGATAATCCGATGCCTGATTCAACGAGGATGGAGCTGTTTGTACTGCTAAGGGAGATGTGATGTTGGGTGACCCTTTTCCTCTTGGTCCCTGCCCTAATCCCAGACGTATTTAAAATATTAAAAGAAAAAGTACGTATTTGAAAATTTTGTTTAGGGAAAAAAAGGTATTTAGAAAAATAAAGAAAGGTATGCGATAAAAATAAATCTTAAAACAGCGTAAAAATGGTAATTTCCCTTGTTAAAACTAACATTTGACTAAAGACACCTAAACCCAAATCAAAATCCATACATATTCCCTAAGGGTGCCTTAAGTGCTAACACTTAGTTGTCCTTAGCTCATACATAGAATTCCAATTAGGTCCATTTTAACTAATCATTACAATCAGACCCATAATCATCACTTTCTTGGACTTGAATACAACACAAGACTGAATCATATCCATATGAGTTGTTCAGTTTGTTGTGATCAGCCTCAAACTCCATATGTTGAAATAAGTGTATAACTAGACCGTTAAGCACTTGTTGCATCTTCTTTGCATGGTTCCTTGTTATTGGACCAATGGGCAGCTCCAAAGGATCTCTCTTGCCTCCTCGCTCCATGCCTCCATGTCCTTGTGGTGTGATGACCGCATCATTTATTATTACAATTTCAGTTGTAAATCATAATTTTTGTTTTTTTCTATATATATATATATATATATATATATTATCATTGTTTAGGTTTTTCATAATCGAGATTGAAGATGTTGGCGATGAGCAAGTGGATTTGAGAAAAAAATAAAAAGAAATATAAATTATTTGTAAGAATTTCATTGAGATTATCTTATTTGCTTCTCTTCATTTCTCTTTATTTGGTCTTTTATTCCCATCAATTTCTTTATCAAGTTATGTACGAAAATTATAATTTATTTTTTGTATAATTTATTTCTTTAACAAGTTATAATTCATTATAATTACTTTGTATTTTTACATTCGTATTTTTGTTTTATTTTTTTTTTTTTGTACAATCGTATAGAAAATGAATTGCGATATTTCAGTTGTTGTTTTCAAGTGTTCAAATCTTTTTATGTTGGCAATAATATCTTCTTTTTTTTTTTTCAAATTTATATATCTATAACTCTAAAGTTAAATGAGGTTATATTATTGTTTCTCAATTGTTAAATGAGCGCTATTTAAGTCATTTTTTTCTTATCAATTTGTAATTCCTCATGACATTAAACGAGAGAATTATTGTTAATTTTTAAGTCGTGTTTGGTTCATTGTTTAATGTCATTATAGTGCATTAAATTTTGTAACTATTACTTAAATTAATTGTGTAATTTGAATTGAATTTAGTAAAAAAAAATTATATATTTTAATTATTACTCTTAATAATTACCTTAATATTAAATTACCTTAATATTAAACACCATGCGTGAGAGGCATAAAGAAATTTAATATATTATGAAGAAATATTTATATTTTTAATTAATGTCTATTTTTTAAAGATTTAATATATTTGTAAACTTTGTATTATTATTCTTTTACAACATGAATAAGGAAAAAAAAAAGATAAAAAGGTATTCATTTTCTACAAAAACAATAGTGGAATTTAATTTTTTTAACTTAAGAGTAGTTGTAAAATTTTTAATTTTAAGTTATTATATATTTTTATATAATTATTGGAAAATTAAAATAAAATCAATTAAAAGTACATTTTTTTATTAAAATCACATCATAACAAGGTTTTGATATACGAATACAATTTCATTATAAAAAAAGAAATAAATATATTAATATCAATTAATTTTATTTAGATTTTAGCTAATGATGGAAAATACCAAATTATTTAATACTAATATTGCTGACCAATTATAACATGATATATCTACAATCTGCCCATTTGGTACATGTTCTATAGATTTTGTATTTTTAATATCTAGCATGTACCAATTGAAAATATTTAAGATTTGGAGTAATTGAAACACTAGAATTCAATGAAATTAATGATATTAGATTAGAGAGCAGTAGTGAAAAGACACAATGATCTATTTATTACAACAACAGTGATTATGACCCAAATTGACACGTTAGGTATCAAATAAACAAATCGAACATCTCAAGTACAAAAAAAAAAATCTCTAATATTATCATATATTTTGTACGTAGTATAGAGAAATAATGAGACTGAATAGAAAAAAAATTTATAGTGTGACAAAAAAAAAATTCTCTAATATGATATCAAATATTGTACGTAATATAAAAATTATAAAACTACATCGAAAAAAAGTTTTATAGTGTAAGTATATATTTGGTGTTCAATCATCGTATCATATATCAAATTCTTCATTTATAAAAATAATTTCTTAATTTTTAATTCGACTTAAAAAAATTATAAATTTTTATATGAAATATTTTACTTTTTATATGTATGTATTGAAAATAGTAGTTTATTAAATCGTGGAATACGCAGGTCCAAAGCTAGTCTATATATAAGGTTTAAAGCCATTTATCTCTATTGCTTAGTTTCTTTCAATCATTTTTATCTAATTTCTTCTAATTTTCAAATTTATTTATATATAATTTTTAAGATACATATTATACTTTGTTGATTAATAAATTTTAAAATAACTAATAAGGAATTTATATTAGGATGTTACAAAATTAATTGTTATTCATAAAAAAAATAATAAATAGAAATAATGCATGTTTTGAGGAAAAAAAATAAATAGAATTTAAATAGAAATTAATTGATTCATAATACTCTCTATTTTTAGAAGGGTCTGATTCAATGTAATGAAAATTTTGAGGAAAAATTTTAGAAACAAGTTTAGAAAACTAAAGTTTAAAATGACTACCTCTTCAGGTTCTAAGACTTTAACAAACTGCCTAAGAGGATTTGTAATATATTGACTTACAGTTTTCTTAATATTTGAGGAAGTAGAAGGAGAGGAAGATGTCAAAACAAAATAAAAGGAGGGTAAACGACTTTGTGGACGAAAATTTGAATAAAGGGCCTAGGACGAGTTGGAACAATGGGAGAGAATCTATTTGGAATAAGAATTAAGTTTTGATTATTTTTCAAAGAGGCTTTAGTCAAAACTTTTTTCATGATCCCCGTAAAAATTCACGGGATAGAAAATCAGGTAAATTATTAGCTTCGCCTTTAATATGTTCTATTTCAAAATCAAAGTTACTTAATAAAACCTATCATCTTGCAAATATTTGTTTTGAAACCAAATTTTTAACATCTTTTTCTAAAACATATTTAGCTGATAAACAATCAATTCTGAATAGAAATTTTTTATATATATAAATCATCTTTAAATTTCATAATACATAAAACAATACTTAAAACTTCCTTTTTTATAGTTGAATAATTTTCTGGAGCCGGATTCCAATTTTCAGAATAAAATCTAACCAAATCTTCTTTATTTTTATTAGGTTCTTTTTGTTTTAAAATTTCTCCAAATTCAATTTCACTTGCATCTGTTTCTATAATAAAAAATTCATTAGGATGTAGAATATCTAAACAAGGTAAACTCTTAATTTTTTTTTTTTAATTTATTTGACTATTTTAGGATGTTCTTCTGTCCAGAGTTTAGGATTCTTTTTTAATCTATTATATAATGGTATACAGATTTTTCCTATATCTTTGAAAAAATTATGTACATAATTTAAACATCCTAAAAATTTCTGCAATTGTTTTTTTTATCCTTAATTTCATATGGAAATTTTGAAGTAAATTCTAGACTTCTGTTAATTAGTTTAATTGTACCCTTATCTATGTCATAACCTAAAAATCTTACTTTAGTCTGGAATAATTTCATTTTTTATGCAGAAACAACTAAACTATTATTATGAATAACATTATAAAATTTCTTCAAATGACTAATATGCTGATCAATTGATTCTGAATATATTAATACATCATCTATGTAAACTATTGAATAATTACTTATTGGCTTAAGTATAATTCATTACATTTTGAAATTCAAAAGGGGCATTTTTCAAACCAAATGGCATAACATTCCATTCATAATGACCAAACGGTACATTAAAACCTGTTTTATATCTATCTTGTTCACTAATACCTATTTGTCAAAAACAGATTTCATATCAAATCTTAAATAGATTTTTGCATTATATAATTTTTTTTTTTAATAAATCTCTTTTATTAGGTATTGGATACCTAATCCATTGTAATATTTTATTTAAAGGTTTGTAATTAATTATCAACCTAGGAGTTCTTCTTTCTATTTCTGCAGCATTCATAACATAAAAAGCAGAACAAGACCATAATGACTTTGAATCTCTAATTAATCCTTTTTCTTTTAAATCTTGAATTTCTTTTCTACAGGTTTTTTCTAATTATTCAGACATATGAATAGATTTTGTCTTAGTTGGAATATCTTTTTCATTAAAATCTTTAATATAAGGTAAATTAACTATGTGTTGTTTCCTATTCCAAAAAGCAATAAGGATGGTAGCACAAACATTTTTAGTAAACATTTCTTCAATTTCAAAATCATTACTCTGTAATTGTTCTTCTATTCTTTTTTCAGTTATTTCGTCTATTAAAAATTTTATTTGTTTATGCTTATTTTTTATTAGATTAATACTACTTTCTATACTTCCTATTCCTTTTGGAATAATAAGGAATGCAAATTCAAATAAAATTGTTTTTCCAAGTATTTGAGTTTGAATACCATTATCACATACTATAAATGGATATAACATTGTAATAAAAGGTGTGCCTAATATGACTCCTGAATTTAAATTCTTAACCAATATCAAATAAGTTTTATGACAATATCTTTTATTGCAAATATTTACTTTTGGTAACTTATAATGTATTATTAGTTTTGATCCGATAGCAGAACTTAATTTTTCAGAAGTTTTTTAATAATATTTAGTGGGTATTAAATCTTTTTTAATACAATTTTGATCAGCACTAGTATCAATTAAAGCCAAAGTAATAAAATGAAATTCATCATCTATCACAATATCTAATTTTACTAACCATTTCTGATAATTAACTTTATTTATTATATTAACATTATTTTCATCATCTGGTTCTTTGATAATAATACCTTTTCCATTATTACAAGTAGAAGGTGCATCTGAATTATTTTTTTGCATTGTATTATTTAATTGTATCTAAAAAGTTTCTTTTTCAAGAATATTAGCTCTATTTTCCAAAGTTTTTGATTGATTAATTTCCTTATGTAAATTTTTTATTTCCTCTTGTAATTCCTTAATAGATACTTCTCTAGGCGTATTAAATCTATTATAATTTCCTTAAAGTTATATGGAGTATAATTTTTTTATTTCTCTATTTCCAATAATATCTTTTAATTTTTGTAAATAAATTTTCTTATCTTCAGGATTATCGATTTTTTCTATTAATCTAAAAGAAATTCTTGTTCAATAATGTTCAAAGGGCTACCCGAACTCAATAATGTTCCCGATCGTCGAATGAGGTTCCAATAGACACAAAGAACACGAAATTATAGTTAGAATTCAGATTATAATTTCAAAACTAAAAGATTAAAGAATAGAATAAAAATAGAAGAACAATTGGCAACAAATTCACCAATTCAATCAAATAAAAAAAACAATCAAATTAACATAAAAGTTAATTCAACCTTTGAATTTGGATGATAGAACCTGAGAATGGTTGATTCTCAATTGCCTAGCCACAACAATTGATCACGATCAAAATAATACTTTAAGTGTTAGAACACAATCACACATTCTCAAAATATTGAAGCTGAAAATTCAACCGAAATTTTCAAAGGAAATATTCAATCTTTATTGATAATAATCTGATATATTACAAAAGGAACATCCAACACCTTTTTATAGGCCTAAAACAAAGTAGAATCCTAAACTGAAAAGGAAAACAGATCCTTATCTGATTAGGAATTGTTAAATCAAAACAAATAAGGAAAACTTAAAATAATCCTTATGCAATAAGGATGAAAAAAACAAAATCCCCTTTTGAGTGTGGTTTATGGGCTGATTTTTAAGTCCAAAACAGCTCACTTATTGAAAAAAATAACAATTAAATAAAGATACCTAAGCTGATGTGGTCATCACACCACAAGGACATGGAGGCATGGAGTGAAGAGGCAAGAGAGATCCTTTGGAGCTGCCCATTGGTCCAATAACAAGGAACAGCGCAAAGAAGATGCAACAAGTGCTTAACGGTCTAGTTATACACTTATTTCAACGTATGGAGATTGAGGCTGATCACAACAAACCGAACAACTCATATGGATACGATTTAGTCTTGTGTTGTATTCAAGTCCAAGAAAGTGATGATTATGGGTATGATTGTAATGATTAGTTAAAATGGGCCTAATTGGAATTCTATGTATGAGCTAAGGACAATTAAGTGTTAGCATTTAAGGCACCCTTAGGGAATATGTATGGGCTTCAATTTGGGTTTAGGTGTCTTTAGTCAAATGTCAGTTTTAACAATAAGTGAGCTGTTTTGGGCTCACAAATCAGCCCATAAACCACATGCTAAAGGGAAGCACGTTTTAATATCCTTATTGCATAAGGATTGATTTAAAGTTTTCCTTATTTGTGTTGGTTTGACTTTCCTAAGTTTAAGGCTGAATTCCAGCCATTCCTTTTTTTTTTTTTTGTTCTTTTCCTAGTAAAATAAGGTTTTCTTTTCCTAAATAGTTTAGGTTTAGGTTTTCTATTTAAACACCAATGTAATTGTTGACAGCTTCGATATATGAAATTTAATACAATTGCAATCTGAAATTTTTAGATTTTTTTCTCTCTTTGTTGAGATTCCAGCCCATGGCTGATTTTAATATTGTGAGTTTGAGAGATCGAGTTCTTCATTTTTGCGATATTATCTTGATCGTGAACAAGTATTTTGGTAAGGTACTTGTGAATCACCACATTCAGGTTCTAAGAATGCTTAATCGAAGGTGTTAGGTTTGAATCCCTTTCATTATCTTTTAAACACCTTCGGATTGGTTTGTTATCACCAATCTTTGTGTCATCCTTGTGAAATTCAAATTATATATTGCTGTCCTTAGTGATTAAATTCATTCTTCTAAATACTTTGCTGCAATTGAATAGATTCTATTGAACAAGTACCTAACCTTCAAATTCTGATTCATTGTTTAATTTGTTTTAAATCCTTCAAGATAGATCGGGGAAACTTGTTGATTTCGATTTCTTAGCCATTATCATATCAATTGGTATCAGAGCCTTGGCTCTTGAGGATTTTGTTTTTCCATCTAAATCTGAAACCATCAACATGGTTCTACGCGTCCGAAAACCCTAAAAACGGACCAGCCCTTCTAGAGTCAAATTTGTTGATCGAGTTGCTCATACTTTTGCATCTAGATTACTAGGTTAGTAGTTGTAGCGTATTGATTAATTTTTTGGACTCTACTCTTATTCACTACCTTAACTTGTGTATATGTACTAATTAAGCTGATTTCAATTCATTATCTTTGAAAATTTTGAATATTTGTGTGCATGAATTAAAGTTAGCTGTCGTGATCGCATATAACAAGTTCAAAAAAAAAAAAAAAGTGATTCAGTTATACTCAAAACGGAGAAAGAAAGCAAGTTTGGAAATATATGCAACTGAGTGATTTGTGCACCTATGCTTTGAACTTAATGAATTTGCATGCTAGTACACACTCCTGAGTATTTTTTAGCCTATCTTTTCTTCGAAAATTGTCTTTTATTCTTGTTCCTAGTGTGCGTTATTTTCCTTTCGTTTCAATTTTAGTCATCTTTGCATCTAGAATCCTGCCTACCTTCTTTTTGTCATTTTTGTTGCTTTTGTGGCATTCGAATTACCTGAATTGATCCTTGTGATCCATCAAGGTAATACAAAAGAGTGATTGAAACTGATTGGGAGGTATTTCTTCTATTTTCTTTCTTTTCTTGCTTTAGATTAGCTTTTTTTTTTCGCTTCTTTTCTTATTTATCATGTCTGACAAATCCTATGAAGACAACTCTAAAAAGGTTGATCTAGATTTGTGGCAGTTGCAGGTGAAGTAAAACCAATTGGTAACATTGTTGCTGATTTGATGTCCGAACGAAAGCGACACAAAGAACGACCCTACCGAAACTCAAGAAAAGTTGGGACATTCAATACGGAGGACGACGTATCTGAATCCAATGAAGAAGTGCGGTCGACTTCACGGCGGCGAGTACATGACCGAAAAGATAGTAACCTCAATGCTATCAAACTGAAAATGCCAACATTCCGAGGTGCTAGTGATCCGGAGGCGTATATTGAATGGGTTCGGAAAGTAGAAGCTATCTTTGACATTCATGAATTCTCCAAGGAGAAGAAAGTTAAGCTTGTTGTTTCTGAATTGACTGATTATGCTGCTATTTGGTGGGATCAGTTGAAGCGAACAAGGCAAAGAGATGGAGATGAACCCGTAACAACTTGGAGAGAGATGAAACGACTCATGAAGAAACAGTTTGTGCCAATGCATTATCATAAGGAGTTGTTCATTGAACTTCACACCATGACACAAGGTAATCAGTCCGTTGAGGATTACCACAAACGTTTGGAAATGGCACTTATCCGGGCTGATGTATGAGAAAGTGAGGAGGCCACCATGATTAAATTCCTCATAGGGTTGAAATGGGAAATAAAGAATGTCCTAGAGCTGCAAACATGTTTTACAATGGAGGACATGCTCCACAAGGCTGTACAAATTGAGCATCAATTACAAGAAGCCGAAAGGGGTGGATCACGTTATAAGGGTACTAATTCTGCCCTATGGAAGTCAGAACCAAAAGAGAGGGACCCGAGAAGTGATCACAAGTCCAAGGCTGATTATCACGCCAAAAGTGACCAAAAAGCACGAATTGACACAAAAGCTTTTGGGAAGATGAAGTTGGGAGAGGCTGCCCCATAGAATAAAAAAACCGAGAGTTCAACTCGAACTCGTGATCTTGTTTGTTTTAAGTGCCAAGGAAGAGGACATTATGCATGGGCTTGCCCGAATCAAAGAACCATGGTCATGAAGCTTGGAGAGTTGGCATCTGAATCTTACTCCGAATCTGATCCCGAACTTGAAGATATGCCTTCCTAAGAAGATTGTAGTGATATTGAAGAGATAGATAGCAAGGTAGGACATGGTGTAAATCTGGGTCACCCGACACACGTTGAAAATGGGAGTCAGTAGCTCAACCGAACAGAGGGAACACATTTTCCATGCTCGATGTAATGTGAAGGGGAAGACGTGTTTGATGATCATTGATGGAGGGAGTTGCTGTAATGTGGTTAGCCACATTTGGTGAATCGGTTTGGATTTTCAACCATTCCACATCCTAATCCATATCGATTACAATGGTTGAATGATAGTAACGAACTCAAGGTTACTAGGCAGGTACTTCTGAACTTTTCAATTAGTTCTTATACTGATGAAGTGCTTTGTGATTTAGTCCCGATGCAAGCTTATCATGTTTTGTTGGGGAGACCTTGCAATTTGATCGTTCGGCACTACATCATGGCCGTCCGAACAAATTAACCATAGTCAAGGATGGGAAGAAGTATGCGTTATCACCCTTAACACCCGCTGAAGTATATGAGGACCAGCTTATATGCAAAGAATGTCGGAAGAAGCCATTGTGAGTAGGGGTGTGGTTAAGGCGAGTGAAAACAAGAGTGTTAGAATCAGTGAGGGTGAGAAGAGAGAAGAGGGGAGAGAAAAGGCATTAAGGCTGAGACATGAGAGTGAGAGGAGAGAAAAAGGAAAGAGCATTAAAAAAGCCTAGAATTTATCTTTATATGCTAAAATGAGAGATATTAAGCAAGCTGAATCTAAAAACAAAAATTTGTTGTTATTTTGTTGCAAAAGTTTTTGTTTATCATCTCTAAACCAATGTGACCTTCCGTCAAGTGTTTACCCTCTTTTGCAGGATTTCGAGGACGTGTTCCCTGAAGAGATGCCAAACAAGCTGCCTCCGATCCGAGGAATTGAGCACCAAATCGATTTTATACCCGGTGCACAAATTCCTAATAGACCAGCCTATAAAAGTAATACGGAGGAGATGAAAGAGCTTCAAAGGCAGGTGGATGAGCTTATGGAAAAGGGATTAATTCGTGAATCTATGAGCCCATGTGCTGTACCATTCATCGTAGTACCCAAAAAGGATGGAACTTGGCGGATGTGCATTGATTGTAGAGCCGTCAAAAAAATCACGGTAAAGTATCGTCACCCTATTCCTAGGTTAGATGATATGTTGGATGAGTTAAATGGGACTGTAATTTTCACAAAAATCGATCTTAAAAGTGGTTATCATCAGATTCGCATGTTTTCGGGAGATGAGTTGATGTGATATCGGCTAAGAAACCAAAATCAACAAGTTTCCCTGATCTATCTTGAAGGATTTAAAACCAATTGAACAATGAATCAGAATTTGAGGGTTAGGTTCTTGTTCAATAGAATCTATTCAATTGCGGCAAAGTATATAGAAGAATGAATTATAATCACTAAGGACAACAATATATAATTTGAATTTCACAAGTATGACACAAAGATTGGTGATAGCAAATCAATCCTAAGGTGTTTAAACGACAATGAAAGGGATTCAAACCTGACACCTTCGATTAAACATTCTTAGAACCTGAACGTGGACGATTCACAAGTACCTTACCAAAATACTTGTTCACGATCAAGATAATATTGCAAGAATGAAGAACTCGATCTCTCAAACTCACAATATTAAAATCAGCCCCGGGTTGGAATCTCAAAGAGAGAAAAAAAATCTGAAAATTTCAGAATGCAATTGTATTAAATTTCATATATGTTCTTTAACTATTACATTGGTGTTTAAATAGAAAACTTAAACCTAACCCTAAACTGAAAAGGAAAACAAATCCTTGTCGGACTAGGAAAGCTTAAATAAAAACAAATAAGGAAAACTTGAAACTAATCCTTATGTAATAAGGATGAAAAAACGAAATTCCCTTTTGATGGTTGTTTATGGGCTGATTTTTAAGCCCAAAACAACTCACTTATTGAAAAAAATAACAATTAAATATGGATACCTAAGCCCAATTCGAAATCCATACATATTCCCTAAGGGTGCCTTAAGTGCTAATACTTAATTGTCCTTAGCTCATACGTAGAAGTCTAATTAGGCCCAGAAGATTCCTAATGGGCTTGTACATTCCTTACAAATAAACTATTAAGCTTCATTTTGCACAGAATCCTCCATAAATCAGCATTTGAAAGGATGTTATTATTCTTTGCATCAACCAAACTGATTAGACAAGTTAAACCAAAGATCAGGCTATCTCGATTCACATCATTCTCCTTTTCTTCGAAAAGATTCATCCTCGAATCTTGTATGTTCAGATCATAAGGAAGAATTATATCCTGAAAATCATGGAAAGAAACAATAGACAAACAATTATCAAGTATGTTAGTTGAAATCATGTCAATTTTTTCAATGTGGTAATTATCTCCCACTTCATTCACAAGCTTTCCAACATGCTGATCTTCATGTTCTCTATGTTTCACCATAATATTAGCTCCAATCTTTTCTCTATCAGGTTGTGCATCTTTGTGGTTAAGATATTCAACAAGTTCAGCCTTTCCAACAACACCAGCTTTAGTTTTGTCACCATCACATCCTTCATGATCACCAATAATTTAAACCTCTTTATTCACTTCAGATTCAACATCATCATTGCAAGGAATTTCTTTATTAGCTTTCTTTTGCTGTTGTTTGTGCAAATACAATATGTCTTTATAAGCTTCTTCATCACATAATGGAAGAATCTTGTACCTGCGTCCTTCTGATTTAAGTGAATAACAATTCTTTTCACCATCAAAGATAACATCTCCATGAACTTCCTATGGACGGCCAAGCAATAGATGACAATCTTCCATATGATGAACATCACATAATATTTCATCTTTGTACCGACCAATGGAGAATTTTACCACAACTTGCTTATTTATTTCAATATCACATTTATTTAATGATGGCAAGATATATGGCTTTGGATGGTCAATAAGAGGCAAATTTAATTTCTCTACCAAAGTGAGACTAGCAACGTTTGCAAAATAAGTTATATGAAGAATCACGCTGCAAACCTTATCATTGACTCGACATCTAGTACGGAAATTAAAACTGAACACGGCTCATAAATAATGAAAGCTCACATTCACAAAGAGACAAGACAAAAAAAGTACGCAACATTCAGAGAAAAAAAAAACGCAACAGATGAACCTAAGACACAACTAGAAGTAAATTTAACAAAACTGGAAACATAATTTCGACTCAAATTTAGGGCAACTTCCAAACTGATTCTAAACTTGAAGTATTCTAACGTTATTTAGAACTTTTTTTGAAGAATCCAACAGTTTTTGAATTGGATAATTCCGAGTTCTATAGACAAAGATACGATGGAAAAAGTAAAAATAGTGCAAAAGATACGGGTTCACTAAAAAGAAAAAAAAAATGAAATCTTTTTTTTTTTTCAAACACTAACAGACCTTGATTGAAGCCAAAGCTCTGATACCAATTGATGTGATATCGGCTAAGAAACCGAAATCAACAAGTTTCCCTGATCTATCTTGAAGGATTTAAAACAAATTGAACAATGAATCAGAATTTGAGGGTTAGGTTCTTGTTCAATAGAATCTATTCAATTGCAGCAAAGTATATAGAAGAATGAATTATAATCACTATGGACAGCAATATATAATTCGAATTTCACAAGTATGACACAAAGATTGGTGATAGCAAACCAATCCTAAGGTGTTTAAACGACAATGAAAGGGATTCAAACCTGACACCTTCGATTAAGCATTCTTAGAACCTGAATGTGGATGATTCATAAGTACCTTACCAAAATACTTGTTCACGATTAAGATAATATCGCAAGAATGAAGAATTGATCTCTCAAACTCACAATATTAAAATCAGCCTCGGGCTGGAATCTCAAAGAGAGAAAAAAATCTGAAAATTTCATAATGCAATTGTATTAAATTTCATATATGTTCTTTAACTATTACATTGGTGTTTAAATAGAAAACTTAAACCTAACCCTAAACTGAAAAGGAAAACAAATCCTTGTCGGACTAGAAAAGCTTAAATAAAAACAAATAAGGAAAACTTAAAACTAATCCTTATGCAATAAGGATGAAAAAACGAAATTCCCTTTTGAGGGTTGTTTATGGGCTGATTTTTAAGCCCAAAACAATTCACTTATTGAAAAAAATAACAATTAAATATGGATACCTAAGCCCAATTCGAAATCCATACATATTCCCTAAGGGTGCCTTAAGTGCTAACATTTAATTGTCCTTAGCTCATACGTAGAAGTCTAATTAGGCCCAGAAGATTCCTAATGGGCTCGTACATTCCTTACAAATAAAATATTAAGCTTCATTTTGCACAGAATCCTCCATAAATCAGCATTTGAAAGGATGTTATTATTCTTTGCATCAACCAAACTGATTAGACAAGTTAAACCAAAGATCAGGCTATCTCGATTCACATCATGAGTGGAAAACGGCTTTTAAGACTTTATGAGATTAATGAACCATGTATTGCGTGACTTTATAGGTAAATTTGTTGTTGTGTATTTCGACGACATTGTTATCTATTCCAAATCTGAGGAAGAACACCTAGAACATGTTAGGGCTGTTTTGAATGTTTTGCGTGAACAATAGTTATATGCTAACCTTTGAAACTGCTCTTTTTGCATGGAGAAAGTTGTGTTTTTAGGTTTTGTCGTTTCAGCACAAGGTGTGTCCGTTGATGCTGAAAAAGTGAAGGCTATTCAAGAGTGGCCCACGCCAACTTCAGTTACCGAGGTGAGGAGCTTTCATGGATTGGCGAGTTTTTATCGGAGGTTTGTGAGGAACTTTAGCACGATAGTCGCGCCATTAACTGAGGTAATTAAAAAGAATGTTAGGTTTAAGTAGGGAAAAGCACAAGAGGATGCTTTTAATTTGCTAAAAACAACACTAACTTCTGCCCCTGTCTTGGCTCTTCCGAACTTTGATAGAATGTTCAAAATTGAGTGTGATGCTTCGGGAGTAGGAATTATTGGAGCTGTTTTGATGCAAGAGGGCCGTCCAATAGCTTTCTTTAGTGAAAAGCTAAATGGAGCAGCCTTGAAATACCCAACATATGATCGGGAACTTATGGCCTAAAGAATTTGTGATCCACACCGATCATGAATCCTTGAAGCACTTAAGGGATAGCAAAAGCTGAACCGTAGACATTCCAAATGGGTAGAGTTGAATGTGATGCATGCTAAGTGTCTAGGATTTGAATTTTTGAAAGATTTATATGCTAATGATACAGATTTTGCATCGATTTATGAAGCTTGTGAGCATGCTGCCTTTGGCAAATTCTATAGACATGAGGGTCTTTTATTTAGAGAAAAAATATTATACATGCCTAAATGTTCACATAGACATTCCAAATGGGTAGAGTTCATTGAAACATTCCCATATATGATTAAATATAAACAAGGAAGAGAGAATGTTGTGGCTGATGCATTAAGTAGGCGTGTTAACTTGTTGAATGTGATGCATGCTAAGTGTATAGGATTTGAATTTTTGAAAGATTTATATGCTAATGATACTGATTTTGCATCGATTTATGAAGCTTGTGAGCATGCTGCCTTTGGCAAATTCTATAGACATGAGGGTTTTTTATTAAGAGAAAACAGATTATGCATGCCTAAATGTTCACATAGAGATTTGCTTGTGAGAGAGGCCCATGTTGGGGGCTTAATGGGGCACTTTGGTGTTGCTAAGACTTTAGATATGTTGGCTGAACATTTCTTTTGGCCTCATATGAAACATGATGTAGAGAGAGAATGTGCCAATTGCATTAATTGTAAGCAAGCCAAGTCTAGAGTGATGCCCCATGGATTGTATACTCCATTACCTATTCCTAATGAATCGTGGACTGATTTGTCTATGGATTTTGTAATGGCCTTACCTAGGTCTAGATGAGGTAATGATTCCATTTATTTGGTAGTAGATTGCTTTTCTAAGATGGCACATTTCATACCATGTCATAAAACTGATGATGCTGCCAATGTTGCTAACTTGTTCTTTAGGGAAATTGTATGCTTACATGGGATGCCTAGGAGCATTGTTAGTTATCGAGACCCTAAGTTTCTTAGTTACTTTTGGAAGACATTGTGGGGAAAGTTGGGAACAAAGCTGTTGTTTTCTACTTCTTGTCATCCCCAGACCGATGGTCAAACTGAAGTAGTTAATCAAACTTTAGGACAATTACTTAGAGCTGTCATTCAAAAGAACTTAAAATCATGGGAGGAATGCATACCATTTATTGAATTTGCTTATAATAGAGTTGTGCATTCATCTACTAATATGTCACCGTTTGAAATTGTTTATGGATTTAATCCTTTGACACCATTAGACTTGATCCCTTTACCTGTTGATGAAAGGAAAAGTATAGATGGTAAGAAGAAGGCAAAATCAGTGCTTAAGTTGCATGAACAAGTGAGACAGCAATTGGAAAAGAAGAATGAGCATTATACAAGGCAAGCCAACAAGGGACGCAAATAAGTGTTGTTTGAACCGGGTGATTGGGTGTGGTTGCATATGTCAAGGAACGACTCCCTGCCCAAAGGCTTTCAAAGCTACACCATAGAGGCGATGGACCATTTCAAGTCGTTGCACGCATTGGGGATAATGCCTACAAGCTAGACTTGCCAGGTGAGTACGGTGTGCATGCGACTTTCAATGTGGCTGACTTGTCTTTGTTTGATGTAGGGGATGAAGATTTGAGGACAAATCCTTTTCAAGAGAGAGGGAATGATGCGGTTATCACACCATAAGGACATGGAGGCATGGAGCGAGGAGGCAAGAGAGATCCTTTGGAGCTGCCCATTGGTCCAATAACAAGGAACCGTGCAAAGAAGATGCAACGAGTGCTTAAAGGTCAAGTTATACACTTATTTCAACATATGGAGATTGAGGCTGATCACAACAAACCGAACAACTCATATGGATACGATTCAGTCTTGTGTTGTATTCAAGTCCAAGAAAGTGATGATTATGGGTCTGATTGTAATGATTAGTTAAAATGGAACTAATTAGAATTCTATGTATGAGCTAAGGACAATTAAGTGTTAGCACTTAAGACACCCTTAGGGAATATGTATGGATTTTGATTTGAGTTTAGGTGTCTTTAGTCAAATGTTAGTTTTAACAATAAGTGAGCTGTTTTGGGCTCACAAATCAGCCCATAAACCACATGCTAAAGGGAAGCACGTTTTTACATCCTTATTGCATAAGGATTGATTTAAAGTTTTCCTTATTTGTATTGGTTTGACTTTCCTAAGTTTAAGGCTGAATTCTAGCCATTCCTTTTTTCTTTTGTTCTTTTCCTACTCAAATAAGGTTTTCTTTTGCTAAATAGTTTAGATTTAGGTTTTCTATTTAAACACCAATGTAATAGTTGAAAGCTTCGATATATGCAATTTAATACAATTGCAATCCGAAATTTTCAGATTTTTTTCTCTCTTTATTGAGATTCCAGCTCGGGACTGATTTTAATATTGTGAGTTTGAGAGATCGAGTTCTTCATTCTTGCGATATTATCTTGATCATGAACAAGTATTTTGGTAAGGTACTTGTGAATCACCACATTCAGGTTCTAAGAATGCTTAATCGAAGGTGTCAGGTTTGAATCCCTTTCATTATCGTTTAAAAACCTTAGGATTGGTTTGTTATCACCAATCTTTGTGTTATGCTTGTGAAATTCAAATTATATATTGCTGTCCTTAGTGATTAAATTCATTCTTCTAAATACTTTGCTGCAATTGAATAGATTCTATTGAAGAAGTACCTAACCTTCAAATTCTGATTCATTGTTCAATTTGTTTTAAATCTTTCAAGATAGATCAGGGAAACTTGTTGATTTCGGTTTCTTAGTCGTTATCATATCATAAGCCCAATTCGAAATCCATACATATTCCCTAAGGGTGCCTTAAGTGCTAACACTTAATTGTCCTTAGCTCATAGGTAGAACTCCAATTAGGCCCAATCTAACTAAACATTAGTTTCAGATCCATAATCCCTTTCGTGGACTTGAATACAACACAAGACTAAATTATCTCCATGTGAAATATTTGGTGTGTTGTGATTAGCCCCAATATCCATATGTTTAAATAAGTGCATAACTAGGCCATTAAGCACTTGTTGCATCTTCTTTGCACTGCTCCGCGTTATTAGACCAATCAGCAGCTCCATAGGATCTCTCTTGCCTCTATGCTCCACTCCTCCATAGCCTTGTAGTGTGATGCCCGCATCATTCCCTTTCTCTTGAAAAGGATTTGTCCTCAAATCTTCGTCACCTGGCAACTCTAGCTTGTAGGCATTATCCCCAATGCATGCAACGATTTCCAATGGTCCATCACCCCTCAAATGTAACTTTGAAAGCCTTTATGCAGGAAATTGCTCCTTGCGCATATGCCCCTCATTGGCTTGTCGTGCATAATGCTCATTCTTCTTCTCCAATTGCTGTCTCACTTGTTCATGCAACTTAAGCACTGATTCTGCCTTCTTCTCACCATCTATACTTTTCCTTCGATAGAAGCTCGCCAAACCATGAAAACTCCTTATCTCGGTAACTGACTTAGGTGTAGGCCATTCTTGAATTGCCCTGACCTTCTCGTCATCAACTTCCACTCCTTGGGCATAAACTACAAAACCCAAAAACACAACCTTTTCCATACAAAAAGTATACTTTGAAAAGTTTGCATAAAGCTGTTCTTCTCGCAACAACTGTAATACAGCTGGAATTTGGTCAAGGTGCTCAGAAAGAGAATTTGAATAGATAAGAATGTCATCAAAATAAACAACAACAAATTTATCGATAAATTCTCTTAAAACATGATTCATTAATCTCATAAAAGTACTAGGTGGATTAGTTAGCCCAAAAGGCATAACCGACTCATATAAACCATGTTTAGTTTTAAAAGCGGTTTTCCATTCATCACACCAATTTTCACTCTAATATGATGGTATCCACTTTTAAATCAATTTTGTGAAGAATACAGCCCCACTAAGTTCATCTAACATGTCATCAAGTCTAGGAGTGGGATGTCGATACTTTACCATTATTTTGTTGATGGCTCGGCAATCAACACACATTCTCCAAGTCCCATCCTTTTTTAGGCACTAAGATGACTGGAACAACACATGGACTCGTACTTTCACGAACCAAACCCTTCGACTTCAGCTCCTCAATTTGCCTTTGAAGCTCCCTCGTCTCATTGGGAGCTGGACGATTAGGAATTGATGCTCCGGGTATGAAATCGATTTGATGTTTGATTCCTCTAATAGGAGGTAAACTACTCGGCAACTCTTCGGGAAACACATCATTGAACTCCTGCAAAAGAGAGGAAACCACATTAGGAGAAGAATGGTCAGATTTACTTATAGACAAGCTTAAACCCTTTGCAATAAAATAAAAGCAAATTCATATGATTAGTTTCAACTTGTTTAAAATCCCTCATTTTGGCGTATAAATTGAAATTATTGGTTTTTACAACGCCCTTACTTTCTTCTTTCCTCACCTCTCTATCTCTCAACTCACACCTCTTCTCTCTTCTCACCCTTACTGATTTTATCACTCTTATTTTCTCTCTCCTTAACCAAACCCCCTTCCGCAGAGAAAGAATTTTGAAGGTAGAGCTGGTCTTAGTACAATTGCGATGTTTTCCTTCCTTAATGAGGGTGATTTTGTTCAGTTTACCATTATGAATGGCTTCATGGTCAAACTGCCTTGGACATCCCAAAAGTATATGCCAAGCTTGCATTGGGACAACATCACACAAAACTTGGTCTTTATAAACTCCAATTGATAAATTGACCAAGGCTTGTTTTGTCACCTTCACTTCATTACTGTCATTGAGCCATTGAAGTCTATAGGGCTTCGGATGCCTAGTTGTGTTCAGGCCCAATTTTTCCACCATGGTGGTACTAGCAAAATATTACAACAACTACCACCATCTACAATCAAGCTACAAACTTTATCTTGCACACGACAACGAGCATGAAAAATATTCTCCCTTTGTTCGTCAGATATTTTATTTTTAACACTCAATACACGTCTAACAACAAGGGCAATATTGTCAACTACAACATGCTCACCACCCTCCTCAATATAACTCTGGCATACTATCGTCAGAATCAGACTCACTATCAGTTATAATTTCACCACATTTTATCACCATAGCACGTTTATTAGGACAATCACGCATCATATGACCACGGCCTTAACATTTAAAGCATTTAATGTCACGGTTTCTATTATGATTTTCAGTGGTCTTACCTTTGCCAAGCGTGTCCTCTTTTGCCTTAATATCAAATTTAGGCCGTTGGGTTTGAGCACTAACCTTTTCTTCACATTTGTAATTTGGCTTCCATGATGAGGAAGAAGAATTCACAAACCTTGCTTTTCCTTTCCGATGGAGCTGCTTCTTAATCTTTATTGCTTTGTAGAGCAACTCTTCAAAGGTAACATAATGTTGAAGATACACTGCATCAGCTATATCCTCATTAAGCTTACCTAGAGCTCCTCGTCCTCCTGAACATCAGCTCTCATCATAGCAATTTGCATCTCCTTGTGATAATCCTGCACACTTTTATTCCCTTGAGTTAAAGCCTGTAATTTATTCAGCAATTCCTCATGATAATAGGAAGGAACAAACCGCTTTTTCATGATTCGCTTCATCTCATTCCACGTTTCAATAAGCAGATCTCCATCCCTGCACCTACTGCAGCATAATCGATTAGCTCGGAAACAAACAATTTAATTTTCTTTTCCTCTGAATAATAGTGGATATCAAATATAGCATCAACTTTCCTTACCCATTCTAAATACAATTTAGGATTACTTTTACCCTAGAATGAAGGAATTTTCAGTTTGATGGTGTTAAGATTACCATCTTCACGGCGTCTCCTTCAAAGGCAGGAAGACATACGCTCATCCTCGGAATCTTCCTCGAGGTCAGAATTTTGCTTAAAACGTTGGTTTGGCCTCCCATTTCTCCTTTTTTTCTAATTCCATTTGTTTCAAATGGTCCTCCAAACCAAGCATTATTTGATCAAATCTGTTAAATTTTCTTGCCACAGCCTTTCGCAATAATTGTGGATCCGTTTTATCAAAGATGGTGTTCTCATCTTCTACAGACATGGTTAGACAGATAGAAATAGAAACACATTTGTAAAAGCAAGAAGAGAAAAAAAAATAAAAAATAATCTCACAATTGGTTCCACGCTCTATGATTTTGATTGATCTCAATAAGTCAAGCCAAGCAAAATTGAATAATCAGAGGCAAATAGCAATAAAAAAAGGACAGTGGAATACTAAGAAGCAACGAAACAAGAAAATTATGTAAACGAAACACGATGTGTACGAACGATAAAAGAGAGTAGGGTAGACGTTGGCCAATCCATGACAAGGGTTTCAATAAAATTTGGCTAATCTTGTGTAAAAAAATTGTGAAACATTATGCAAAAAGATGCTGCCAATGTAAATTGAAACTTGTTCTACAATCTTTTGGTGAAAATTTTTTTTTAACTGTTCAATAAAATCTCTTTGATTACGATTCTGATTAAATAAAATTATAAGAACTAATGCAGAAAATTAAATAAAATTCACAAAAACACACAAGCAAGAAATATATATATATATTTTTTTTTGGCTTTTTTGTTGAATGAAGAAGAAAGAAAACGGAACTTCAAAGAACCCTAATTATTGTAGAAGCAAACTGATGCGGAACTCGTTCAAAAAAAGACTCTTGAAAAGAATTAGAATGACAAACCTCAATCGAAGCCTAAAGTTCTGATACCAATTGATATGAATCCGGTTAAGCAAGGCGCTACCCGAACTCAATAATGTTCCCGATCGTCTAATGAGGTTCTAATAGACACAAAGAACACGAAATTATCATTAGAATTCCGATTATAATTTTCAAAACTAAAAGATTAAAGAATAGAATAAAAGTAGAAGAACAATTGGCAATAAATTCACCAATTCAATCAAATAAAAAGAACAATCAAATTAACATAAAAGTTAATTCAACATTTGAATTTGGATAATAGAACCAGAGAATAGTTGATTCTCAATTGCCTAGCCACAACAATTGATCACAATCAAAGTAATAATTTAAGAGTTAGAACACAATCACACACTCTCAAAATATTGAAGCTGAAAATTCAACACAAATTTTCAAAGGAAATGTTCAATCTTTATTGAAATATTCAGTTGTATGGGCGCAAAAGAGGAGATAAATAGCACACCCGAAAATTTTAAAACTATTCTAAGCTGGGTGTTTGTGAATAGACAATAATGAGTATCATTGCTAACGGATTATAATAAGCTGTATAATTCCATAATCGAAATGGTACACTAGTAGGTACGATAATGTTGTGCAAATTATTTGTTCAACCAATCCAGCAATAATATATCATTTTAGGCTGGGGTTAGCTCATGTTCCATTTCTTCATTTGGTTCTGTTGCAATACCGAGTTCTAATACAATAAAGCAGATAAACCTCCAGTAAATATAAATAATGAAAAGGATACAGCATTGAGACGGTCATTCAATCTTTCAAGATCCAGTATGGGCCACCAGGAAGCAAGTTATGAAACAAGGAAAACCAGTTGGTCCAGTCAAGGGATAAAGACAACGCCAAAAAGATATACCAAATTTGTTGCAAAATTAATTTACCTCAAGAGACGTGGACACATTGCTGTCACGCACTATTAACTGTATTGTTATTACAGAGACATTGAGAGGAATTTCTTATATTTCATTGATGAATACCTAGGGATATATATACAACATACAAGTTACAAGAATGGGAATAAATCCCTAAATTTACTCTCTTAAATTACTCCTACTTAAGGCTATTTACAGCTAGTGATTCCTAATTAAGGCTATTGATTCTGTAACACTCCCCCTCAAGCTGGAGCATAGATATTAGTCATGCCCAACTTGGTACAAATGTAGTTGACTCGATATCCCGGTAAAGCTTTAGTGAATACATCTGCCAGCTGGCTTCCGGTTCTCACATGTTGAGTTGAGATTGTACCATCCTCAAGCTTTTCTCGGGTAAAGTGACAGTCAACTCCTATGTGCTTGGTCCTTTCATGAAATACAGGATTATTGGCAATGTATATAACTGCTTCATTGTCACACCATAATGTCATTGGTTTTGTTTGAACAAAACCGATTTCCTTAAGTAAGTGACGTAGCCATACAAGCTCACACGTAGTCTGTGCCAGAGCCCTGTATTCAGATTCAGCGCTTGAACGAGATACCACATTCTGTTTCTTACTTTTCCAAGACACAAGATTACCACCAACAAACACACAATAACCAGTTGTAGAACGTCTATCTGTAATGTTACCTGCATAATCAGCATCTGTGAATCCTTCTACTATATGATGACCATGGTTTTGATATAAAGATACCACGTCCAGGTGCTCCCTTCAGATATCTCAAAATATGAGTAACAGAGGAGATGACATGAATTGACTGACCACGCTTACTGGAAATGCGATGTTAGGACGAGTGATTGTAAGATAGTTCAATTTCCCAACAACTCTCCTATACTTCTAAGGATTTTCAAGTAAATCACCGTCTTCAGCTTTCAACTTCACATTTGGTATCATTGGTGCATCACACGTCTTTGCTTCAATCAAACCAGCATCACTTAACAAATCAATAAAATATTTCCTTTGAGTAAGACAAACTCCCTTTCGGCTGCGAAGAACTTCAATCCCCAAAAAATATTTCAATGGTCCTAGGTCCTTTGTTTGGAAACAAGTACCAAGAAAGGCTTTCAGCTTTGAAATTCCTGACTTATCACTTCCAGTAATCACTATATCATCCACATACACAACTAGTAAAACACATCCCGAGCTAGATGAGGTAAAGAATACGGAATGATCATTCGCACTTCTTCGTAGGCCAAACTCAGTCACAGCAAAACTGAATTTTCCAAACCATGCACGCGGAGATTGTTTCAAACCATGCAAGGATTTTCTCAACTTGCACACCTTTCCTAACTCCCCCTGAGCAACAAACCCAGGTGGTTGCTCCATGTATACTTCTTCACATAAATCACCATGTAAGAAGGCATTCTTAACATCAAGTTGATGAAGATCCCAATTATAAGTAGCAGCCAAGGAGATGAATAGACGGACGGAAGATAGCTTGGCAACCGGAGAGAATGTTTCAGAGTAGTCTACCCCATACATTTGAGCATACACCCCTTTGCAACTAAACGAGCTTTCAGCCGTGCAATAGAACCATCTGGATTCATCTTCACCGTGAACACCCCACTTGCACCCAATAGCTCGCTTACTCGAAGGTAGAGTCACTAGATCCCAAGTATGATTATGTTCCAGTGCCCTCATTTCTTCTTTCATTGCCTCTTGGCAACCAGGATGAGCCAAAGCTTCTACCACGGACTTTGGAACAGTAATAGAATCTAAAGATGCTACAAAGGACTTGGAAGAGGGTGATAAGACATTATAAGAGACATAGGTAGAGACTGGGTAAGTGCATGTGCGTTTACGTTTGCGGATAGCAATTGGTTAGTCAAGGCTCGGATCAGAGACAGATACAGGGTCAGTGGGTGCAACATTGGTGTCTAAACCAAGTGGAGATGCCTCAATCGTATGCGGCACACGACGAGAGTAAACTTGACGAACAACAGGTCGAGGAGAGGAGGATTCCACCTGTGTAACAGTATGATCATGAGGGGATTGCACCTGTTCACTCACAGTATAATCAAGAAAGTCAATTTCAGAAGTACTTGTGGGGGATACAGGAACTGACGCAGCGGAGCCGAAGAAAGGGTTGTTCTCAAAGAAGATAACATCTGCAGACACCAAGTAACGACCTAAAGAAGGAGAGTAGCAACAATACCCTTTTTGTTGCCGAGAATATCCCAAAAAGACACATTTAAGAGACTTAGGGTCTAGTTTTGATACCTGAGGTCGCATGTCTTGAACAAAACAAGTGCACCCAAATACCCGAGGAGGGAGAGGAAACAACGCTTTTGATGGAAAGAGAAGGGAATAAGGGATCTGTCCGTTAAGAACAGAAGAAGGCATACGGTTAATAAGGAAGCAGGCAGTGGAAACAGCATCAACCCAGAAGGGTTTTGCGACCTGCATATGAAACATTAGGGGTGTCAATTTTTGACACGACACGACCCGACCCGCATTTTTGCGGGTTTGGGTTGGGGGTTAAACGGGTTCGGATCATAAACGGGTCAACACGTTTATGACACGAAATAAACTTGTTGTAAATGGGTCAACCCGCATAACCCGTTTCTGACCCGCGTAACCCGTTTATTTTATTATATTTTATTAGGCATATATAAATAAGTTAATAATTATATATAGTAAGTATATATTATATTAATTAAATACAAATTATTAATATTTATTTATATAATTAATTATATTTTTGGATGATGTTAGATTTTAATTAATGGTATTAACTAATATTTATAGTCGGGTTGCTAAACGGGTCGTGTTATTTATGGGTATCGTATAATTGATTTTTTTTATTAATCGTGTTAAACGGGTCGTGTCGTGTTACCCGTTTATTAAATGGGTCGTGTTCGTGTTTCAATTAATCGTGTCAAACTTAAACGGGTCGTGTTCGTGTCGTACTTAAACGTGTCATCAGAATTTCCAAACACGACACGAAGACGACCCGTAAACACGAATTGACACCCCTATGAAACATTAATACACGAGCAACCTCGAGTAAATGACGGTTCTTTCGTTCAGCCACACCATTTTGCTGAGGTGTAACAATACACGAAGTTTGATGAATGATGTCATGCTGGGAGAGATATTGTAAATAATTCTGAACGAGATTTCATAGGATAAAGCCAAGTAAGTTACTCGAGAATAATCATAAACAAATGTCACAAAATAACGAAAACCAGTTTTGGACAAAACAAGACAAGGACCCCAAACATCACTGTGTACAAGGAGACTCAACGCGTTTATTTATTCTAGGAGAGTAAGATACTCTATGGTGTTTAGCAAATTGACAGGCTTCACACTCTAAAGTAGACTCTCGTTTTTAGACTAGGACACAATTGTTGTAAAACTCGAAGAGGCGGATGACCAAACTGATAGTGGAGTTGCAGAGTGGTTGAGCTGGTGCATGCAATTGATCGAGGCATTGGTTCAGAAGTTGACTCAAGTGCATACAAGCCATTCACCAAGCACCCTTTACCAATAATCTGCTTCGTCCCAAGATCCTGAAAAAGGCAATAAGTAGGATAGAAAATAACACAGAAGTTAAGGCTTTTTGTGAGTTGGCAAACAGGTAACAAGTTAAAAGGGAACTGTGATAAGCATAAAACAGAGGATAAATGTAATGTTTTTCAGAGGTATGCTGTCCCACGCCCAATAACAAAAGCTGTAGCTCCATTGGCTAAAGTAACAGGAGGTAAATTGGCACAAGGCATAAAAGAAGAAAGAATACCTGAGTTGCCAGTCATATGATCTGTAGCACCCGAATCAATAACCCAACTACGGGATGAGATGGAAAGGCAGGCAGCATGATTACCTGTATTAGCCAAGGCGGACACGGATGAAGATGGTTGCTCTAGGTTAGAAGCACCGGAAATTTGCTGTTGAGCACTAGTAAGGCGAGTATACTCATCAACCGAAATGGTGATGGAAGGTGAAGATGATTGAAAAGCTTCTCCTTGAGTAAACAACATTAGCAAAGTTCTTATGATTGTTCTGTCCTGCGTACTTTGGAGGCTTACCATGCAACTTCCAACAAAACCTCCTGATATGTCCCCCTTCACCACAATGATGGCAGGTACGAGTAGCACTCCCACTGTTATTTCCGCTTATTGTCACCCCGATTAGAGTTGCTCACTAATGCCACCGTGTCATTAGGCACCCCACCAGAAGTTGTGTCTTCATTCTTTGAAACTCGAAGCAATCGGGCATATACTTCTGTAAGAGAAGGAAGTGCCCCGCCACTAGTCAACAATTGTGTACGTGCCACATCATATTCAGGACCCAACCCAGCTAAGAAACATTGAACCTGGACCAGCTCTTTTTGCTCTTGCATTTTCTTCACATCGGCAACAATAGGAAATACAGATCGCTCTTCTTCAACAGCATTCTTGAAATCAGTGTAATACTGTTTAAGAGAACGATCTTTTTGGTCTGGTTGATAAAGCTTAAACAACAAATTATGAACATATGACATATCCTCTTTGCTAGCATACATAAATTCAAGATATTCCCATAATTCTCTAACAGATTCAGAGTGAGTCACAACATCATCAACAGCTGGGTCTAAGGTGTTTTGAATTTGATTGAACAGTTTTATCCATTTCTTTCTAGCCTCAGGATTAGATGGTGAGTTACCAATTAAATGGTCTTCTAAATCAACACTATTAACAAATCTACGAATAATTCTTTTCCATTGACTATAGTTTTGACTCCCAATTAATTTTCTATCGGTAATCTTAGAGAAACCAAAAGCGACTTCAGTAACTACTTTCTTTGCACCACTATCCTCCATTTAAGTAAATCACAACTACACTGAAAATCACTAACACAGACTGAAGTCACAACCAAATGGAAAAGACCAACCTCAAAAACCGACAAAACACAATTTGCCCTTGAAATCACTGCCGGTGGAGTCGCCGGACTGCCGGACCGACCAAACAGAAAGGCCGAAAACAAAAAGACACAGCCGCTGTAAAAATCCGGTGGCCAAAGGACAAGCCACGCGCCCACACGCGCCAGCGAGTGAGGAGGCGCGTCTGGATAGGGTGGCGTGTGAGACACATGCGCAGGGAATCTGGTTGCCGGATTTTGGGGAACCGCCGATCGGAGCTTCCTCTTTCTGTCTATGGGGGCCGTGAGACAAGAATGTGTCTCCAAGCGACTGCCCACGAAACCCTAGAACATTGACAAAACCCTAGAACCCTGACCGTTGAGGAGGTAACCGAAAAATCAGACTAACCCAGAACATTCAAGCTCTGATACCATGTTATTACAGAGACATTGAGAGGAATTCCTTATATTTCATACAAGTTACAAGAATGGGAATAAATCCCTAAATTTACTCTCTTAAATTACTCCTAATTAAGGCTATTTACAACTAGTGATTCCTAATTAAGGCTATTGATTCTGTAACATGTATTAAGTTAGTCCACTTCACAAAAAAAGTACACACTTCTGCAAACCTTATTCATCATGTCGAACAAATTCTCTGGGTAAACATGGACAGCATAGCCTACCCTTCTTTTGATCTACCAATTCCCATGTGGCTTTCATGTTTATCAATCTGGATAATCTCCAATGCCTCAGGAGCTGCTTCATCAAATAAAAGAAATTTGTTTATGCTTATAAAATATAAGGGTACATTGTCATAAAAAGCTCTTTTCCAAGAACCGCTATGAAACTCATTGAAGAATTAAATTCCTTCATGAAGATACAATGACATTTGCGTGGCAGAATCAATTGTTATTGATGCATTTTCACATTCTCTGACAATCCTTTCATTTCTCAAATTACATGCATTCTTCAAGCTATTGCTCCAACAAAAGCAATCGTGTGTTTTAGGATATAATTCATCTAACAGAGGCTACGGATCAGATTTTGGTGAATACTAGGTTTAATGGTTCATCACACTAAACAATTTCCATGAATGCAAGGCAGTTAATTTCAACTACGCATTTAACTACTTGAGGAGGCATTTATTTATCAAATTACTGTACAACAGTAATACTTGTAGGGTGCTACTACAATGTAATTTGTGAACAATTTAAAACTTCCACAATAGTTCTTGAATTCCACTAATTACAATATTGAAAAAAAAAAAACTCATTCATTGAAATATTTTCACTCAACCATAAAGAATCAAGATGGAATGAATGGAAAAGAAAAATATAAAGCAAGATAAGAGGAAACGTTACCATAATTTTATGTTTCAGTGCATAAAAATATAAGAGGAACAAATATTCATTGAAACACATCTCATATATTAAAATCCACAATGACATTCTCCAAATCAAAACTAAAAAAATCCCAAAAAAAAAAAAAAAAAAAAACTAAAGAATGCATATTCAATCTCGATCTCTCACAATTTAATTACAAACAATTTTTAAAACAAAATAAGACTCCAGGAGAATTCATGTACAAACTAATGGTGATCATTAAACTATTTTAGGCCGAAGGGGAGGAAGACAAAAAGGACAGATAACTATGTTTTTTCTCTTGACTTGTTTGTTTTGAGAGGATTAAAAAAGAAAAAAGAGTTTTTTGGAATAACAAAATAAAATTGTAAACTAATAGAAATATTGCTTTTTCTTATTCAAGTTTTTCACCTAGTCATCCGCTTCTTGAAGGAAGAAAGACCTTAGAAAAAGGACAAAAGAGGGGTGTATGGGGTAGGAATCCAACCTCACCCTTTCCCTTCTCAACAACCAAGGGAATATGGATCAAATTTTACCCAACCTCCCATACCTTTCCATCCCTCCAACTCTCAAAACAAGCAAACAATTTGTAACAAATCACTATCTAGTCCTCTCGCATGGGAGTAGGGAATAATCCTCATCTCGGCCTCCACAAGGCTTAATTCAGAGTTTTTCCATCCCTATGAGGGTGGGTTCCACAAGAAACTGGATCTTACTCCCACTGCCATTCTTATCTTGAGTTAAAATAAAACTCACTTTCACATGTTAAAATCAATCATAATGGAAGAAAGTACTTTGTTAAATAATAATATTTTCCTTAAAAAATTAACTAAAGTACATTATATTTTGTGAATCAAATGGAACCTAAAATAAACCTAAAAAAGTACTTGGTTTAACCTCTCATATTATAAGGTTTTACCAACATGATTGTCAGCCCAATAAGGGTTGAGAGACCACCTCAAGTTTGAGATTACTCATCACTGAAAACAAAAAGATCCACAGAAATATATTCCAAGCATTTTTACAAAAGTTGATACTACGTAGTTCGAACACCTGTATGATAGACGAAGCAGGCAAGACATTTGTTTCTTCCACTTGTGGACTTATCGATAAGCTTGATTTTGAAGGGGCAAAAACTTTGCAATGTTCCACAATAACAAGCTTATGTTTTTATATATTCAAACGACTACATGAATTTGTTACTTTCACCAAAGCTACTGAATTAATAATTATATTGCAAGTATAACATTTGATATTCAAATAATATTAGAAAATGTTGACTTACAGAGTTACTCAATATTTTAGAAAGTAATGAGTTAGGTGATTGTGTCTTATTTCTATCTTAATTTTATTTGTAAAGTAGTATTTAAAACACAATAAAACTTTAATTTTTTGTGTAAATATAAATTTAATTTAAAAATTTTGGTTCTAATGATATGAACATAAGGGTATTTCAGTAAGATTTACATTTTTATTAATACATGTGAAAACCTGTAAATTTATTATTGCAGAATTAGGAAGCGTTGATCTTAAACAAAATGTTAGAAACTTGGGAAAATAATGAAGCTAAAATTAAAGGTACCTGTAGCCAGCTGAACACTTCTCAGACGCACAAACCTGCATATAAATGAAGGGAAATAGTAGTAGGTTTCATGCAAGAAAAAAATAAATTTTGGAAGAAAAGGCTGAGGTCACCCTTATGAGCATCAAATGCCAACATCTTGTCCACCGCCTCCTGGTAGAGCTCCATATGTAATAAACTCAGAGTAAAAATTATTTCATCAATGTGGGTGATAAATTATGAGTCCTAAAAGAAAAATCTTGCATTTCTCATTTTGACTTGATATGTTCTCATTGCATAGTCGTTCAACATTTTCTTTATTTCTAACTGTATCCAGTACAACTGCAGCTCTCTTTATAACTTCCTCAAGTACTCCTACATTATCACTTATTGGGTTTGTCAGAAAATCGGAACTAAACCAAAATCAGTTTGTACTCCAAGACAAATTAGTGAAATAAAAACTGCATTCCTTTCAACACAAAAAGACGGAACTCTGAATCTATCATGCTTGAATGTACTATACAGTCAACAACCGGGAAAAATAAGCAAAAGTACAAGGGGTTGACCGCCCATGTAAAGTCATTATCATCACATCAGGCAATATGTTGAAAGGAATTCAATTAATGCACTTGACTGACTCAAACTTTATCCTAAGTGCTATACTTTCAAAAGTCTATCATTTATTGTTCAAATAGTTCAAATATTTATTGTTCAAATATTATCAACCTCAAAATAGACAAATGCACTCCATAATCGCCAAACAAAAATCAAAGGGGATGATATTTTACCACCAAGAAGTACACAATGCATATAGATGCACGTACTCACCATAACTGACAAGAGTATGTCTAGAAATTAACCTTCTAAGAGAGGTTGTCCATCAACATAATTTTGGCTAACAGAAGCGGTCCCTGGCCCCAAATAATGCAATGCAAGTCAAAAACTAAAACTCATTGAAATTTTGTCTGTCCACTAGAAACATTAACAACCACATGTTGCTGCCTACTGACGGCACTTAAAATGTAGGCAAGAAAATCGTATTCAAGAGTCCATGATGCCAACCAATGCCTTCAACATGAAACATAGGGATTAGAATGATATGGAATCCATACCAAGATGATATCGATTTATTTTATTTGGCTTATATGAGTCAGAAACTAATAATAAATTTTAGATTTGAATTTTTTAATGAATAAAACAATAACAATAAAAACAATGATCACACAAAATTATAGTGATAATAACATTACAAATACAGGTCAGGTTTTGGATCATGCGGGCCAGGTTTATTCTAAAAGGAAACATGAGTAAGAAAACCATTGCGTTAGGCGGAAATAGAGTATGAGCTGTAAGGGGTAGTGGAGGAACAAGTTTGTTATTTGGGATTTGGGGAACACAAAAGTTGTTATTCTTGTTTGAATCTGTTCTTGTGATAGAGAAGTTAACCATTAGATTAATTAGGGGACTCAGATCTTTTCATAGTTCATCTTTCTCTTATATGCATTCACGATAACACAAGTCATCAATAAAGTCCTTTTCCTACTATATTTGTATGTTCTTGTTGAGTCATCAATACATCTTTTGTCCAACCAAACAGTATGAATGGGAATGAACCATTCCCATTCCAATTGTTGAGTCAAAAATATACTAACCAAAATGCAAATTAAAACAGGACTTAAATCATTATGAATATGGGTTAAAGAAAAATACCGATTAGAAATGCAATGTCCTCAAGATGTGTAGCGTCTTCATCAGGTCTCAGCACACTCATGGTGTAAAACTTTACCCTCTTGGACTGGAATTGGTTGAAAACTTGAAATATCAACTACTAATGTACTGAAGCTGTGGCAGCTCGACAAAATTGGATAACAACTCCACAAGAAGGTATACCTTTGCCAAGCAACTCTCACTAAATAACTTACGCAAGAATGTTATGCAGAAAGGTCACTGGATTCCTCTAGGTCTAATGTTATTTTTTGTTCCTCCAATTTGCATAGATGACATAGCACCATTGTTGATCAAAGAATGATCACATTTAGGTGCACTACTTTTTGAAAGAACTCCAATATAAGTGCAGAACGTAAGTTTGAAACTCAGAAAAATTCAGCCACAAGAAATGGAAATATTTCACACTATGATGAAACTGTTGTAATCATAAAGAAGCCAGGATTAACGGAGATGATCAATTCAATCCAGTCTTAGAAACAAAATGCAAGCAACTTCACTAACACCATAAGATACTGTCATAGATGTGGCTGCAAGTCATTTATATTCTTAATGGCAATGACCAGCAAAAGAAAAGATAATAACTCAGGACATCAAGTTTCTCTATCATGTGTACCGATAGAATATACATAAAGTGAACCTCCCTGGTTTTTGTGTTGTTACCAAATCAGTTAGAGAAGAATATGAAAACTTTGGAGCATCACATGCAGCAAAGTGATTTATTGCAACACTAAGCAGGCCAACACCATCTGGATTCAACATTGTGATTAACAAAATAATATACAATAAAAAGAATGCAAAAGGAAGAAAAAGAATAAAAGCATGAAAAGCATATCCAATATACATGAAGATTGGAGGAAAATAACCTTCTGCAAGTGTCTCGTTACCAAATTCATCTACTAAACTTAAAGATCGTGGGGTTGCATGCCCGAAAAATTGTCAACGAAAATACAGAAACATGAATTAGTTAATTTTAAAGATGCTTTAAGCACAGCCAGCTATTAAAGAACTGCAGCCAAAATTTTCAAAGACATTAAATAAATTTAACAAGTAGGAGATAACATTCTCTATGATACTCGATCTTGAAATAGTTCTTATGAGCCAAACCTCTTTAATGCAGGTTGAGCAGAAATTTTTAACCTCTTAATGCAGGTTTAACAGAAATTTTTAAGGCAGATATTTCTGAGTATACCTTAGCGTCATTCCTACTGCACAGAATATTATGTGTTACAACAGAATTTTGGTCAGCGAATGTATTTAAACATCACTCTTTGAAATGGAAATATGAAGGTATAGCCACCTATGAGTCAAACCCATAGTGGCACATCTGCTGTTACAAAACTTCCTACATGCGGAAGGAAAACAATCAAAGCTACCATGATGACCAAAATTTAAATAAAATTTATAATAAAATGATATACCATGAGAACAATAGAAATCATCCATTTCCAGTTGAAATGATTTAAGAGAATCTAACAAAAGTTTTGACAGGATAGTGTGACAGGATGAGTTCAACATGTAGACAACAACCAAATTTCTTTGATCTATTAAAATAGAAGAAAAAGAAATTGTGAACAGAAACGTCCTCGGTGTACAACTTGGAACTAGTTATCGATGCTTAGACTTACAAGATATACTAACATCTCTAGCCGACCAATAGACATGCCAAATAACTGCCAGTAATTAATCCAGTGGATTTGATGCATAGAACTATTAGGAGGGAGTTTGATTTAATGATATCTTTCTGCATGATAGAAGCCAGAATCTAATAGAACTTTTGAGACTAATAAATATCACTTTAATATATACTACAACAAAGAATTCAAAGGATCACTTACCCATGTGTGTATCACCAATTTCCCATATACCATGATGCGTTACAAGGAAGAAGACTGAGAAACTAAAATCATATAATTACTCACTTGCTTTATGTATATACTCTTCCCAAAACAATTTAGGATCAGTCATGTGTATCTTTCCTGATGCAACACAATCTCAGAAGGTCAGCAAGATGACACACATGGCAAGATAGCTATAGGCTTGATAAGATAGCTATAGGCTAGTAGGAATAAATGTGTCAACAGTAAGTTCCTGTAGAATGTGTATGCAAAATAAGCACTGTTGTAAGCAACTGTGATATGGCATTCTTCTAAAAGTGGTGCCTAAAATATCCACATACTAATACTCAATAATACAATATCAAAGAAACAAAATAAAGGAAGTCCCATAATCAATTCCATGCATGCAAGCTACAAAATAGGGAGAGAAGAAAAGATTAGTACAGTTCAGCCCCAAAATTCACACGTTTAATCATATATTTTGAAAATAGAAGAATATGTGACACCAAGTCTATAATAATTGCCCTCTCCATACCTTCACAGACAGATTTCAATTAACATTATTCCCAAACAAAATAGTTTTCTCTGCTCGCGTTGGATTTACTTACAGATATGATGGTATCTAAATTTTAATACGATATTAGACATACTATACACATTTCTTAATCCATATAATGTTTCAAGCAGTTAACCTCTTTACCTGAGAAAGACTTAATAGAAGATCAGTTTCAGATTAGATATCTAGAATCTTATGATAAGTGTCTCCAAGAAGGTCACCCATTTCTCGCCTTTTGGTTACAATAAAAGAACCATTTGGTATCTCAATCATCATCAGAAAACTACACAATTGAGATTACCTCTCCATAATAGATGCAAAATTCACTTTTCTGCAGAATTTCCAACAGAATTACAGTATAAGCACCAAATTACCACAAATTCAAAACCCTGAAGCCCATCCAACAAGATTAGTACCAATCAAGTTCAGCCACAAAATTCTCACGTTTAATCATAAATTTTGAAAATAGAAGAATATGTGACACCAAGTCTATAATAATTGCCCTCTCCATACCTTCACAAACAGATTTAAATTAACATTATTCCCAAACAAAATAGTTTTCTCAGCTCGCGTTGGATTTACAGATATGATGGTATCTAAATTTTAATACGATATTAGACATACTATACACATTTCTTAATCCATATAATGTTTCAAGCAGTTAACCTCTTTACCTGAGAAAGACTTAATAGAAGATCAGTTTCAGATTAGATATCTAGAATCTTATGATAAGTGTCTCCAAGAAGGTCATCCATTTCTTGCCTTTTGGTTACAATAACCCTTTTGGTATCTCAATCATCATCAGAAAACTACAATTGAGATTACCTCTCCATAATAGATGCAAAATTCACTTTTCTGCAGAATTTCCAACAAAATTACAGTATAAGCACCAAATTACCACAAATTCAAAACCCAAATTACCACAAATTCAAAACCCTGAAGCCCATCCAACAAGGTTTTGTTAAGTTTTTGTTCAAAAATGCATAGCAAATATCCTGCATACGAACATATAAAGAAACATGGATATTGGGAAGGTGAAAAGAAAAACATTAGTAAAGATGGAGACATCATAGGCGACACTTAAAGATAAAAAAACGAAACTTTAAATAGGACTAAGGGAGAATAAGGCATTGACAAGAAATGTACACGCTTGATTGGAAATAAAGAGCCTGCCCTTTTCTAGAAAGAAATATAGAGATATATGTTTCTATTCATAGAAACACAATTATAAGAGGCAAATGGAATAGAGAAAAAATAGGCACAAGTCATAACTCATTTTACATGCCGCGGTATATATAAAAACTAAATTAAAAGAACAATTCACCAACTAAAGAATTATCAAAACCCATCCTTATATTTCATTTCACTTTTACTCTCCAATTATGTTTGTTATAGTGTCTTTCAAAACAGAGGGAAAGCCCTTGCAAACTTACAGTCACAGTATTAAAAAAACCTCAAGCTGATTTAAAAAAAAAACAAAAGTCAGCTAGTGAGAAAAATCTCCCTAGAAAGATTTTACTATTACAGTCCCAAGTTCTTCAATTATATTAGCAGCAGTTTACACAAACATATTTGAAGTGTATAAACAATACAAGGGCAAGATTTGCATTACTCAGTTGTGGCAGTTTTGTGAGCTCCGCTGAGGAAACCTGCAATCAAAAGTATGTAAGAACAGAGTTTCAGTTACAATATACAATTCCTGTTTGGTGCATATTGTTTACAGAGCAAGTACCTCTTGCAGAAAGCGTGGCAGATACTCACAAATTTTCCTCAGTTCATCCGGCGGCTATATTTTACGGCAAGAAGTGAAACATCACCCCCGAACACAAATTTATAATTTGAGCAAGGACCAGTAATAAATGAAAAAAATTTAATGGAATGAAATATGAAGGTTTTACGCAAAAATGACACACAAACACACTATTATCTTAGTCCCAGTTTTCATAAACGAGATGAAGAGACATCATATTAACCCTTACAAAACGAAACCCAATAATAAGAAAAGAACAAATGATTTCCAACCTCATCACACCCTCTTTCAATATTGTTCCATAACCCTCTCTTTACTTCTCTTCACATCTATGACACCAATAACCTACAAAATACAACATCAACTGTAAGAACATGACAGATAAAATGAAGAAAAATACAGTTTAGATGGACAGTAAGGATCAACGAGGACGAGAAAAAAAAACGTGTAACCTTTTCCTAATTTAATTTAAGCAAAAATTATTATTATATCCCATAATTATTCCATTTTATCATACTGAATCCTCTTCTCTGTCAGAAAAGTCTTAAATGTGACAAAATAGAAATTTGAGGGCCAATGTGCACTAAAATAAAGATATAGAAATTCAAGGGTTCAATGTAACTTCAAATAACAAGTCAAGGCCTCAATAGAGCACAAAGGAGAGACTCAAGATCTCAAATCAAATAAAATCAAATTGTCAGAAACTTAAAAATGGTTCCCCTTCTGTATGTGATCATGGAGTTGCCTGCCTGAAAAATTGTCAAACAAATTACACAACCACAAAGTAGTTAATTTTAAAGATGATGCACAGCCAGATATCAAAGAACTTCAGCAAAAAATTTTAGAGACATTAAATAAGTTTAACATGTAGAAGATAAGATTCTCTATGATACATTAAAAAAGAAGTTCAAGGCCGATCTTGAGATAGTTCTTATGAGCCAAACCCTCTTTAATTCAGGATTAGCACACCTGCTTGATGCACATCAATCATAAATATAAATTGTTGAGAAGTAATACCATTGTGCAGTACAAACAGAAATTTAGTCAGCGAATGTACATAAACATCATTCTTTGAAAGGTACAGACCAAACCCACAGCGGCAGCATCTAATGGTACAAAACTTCCTACGTGGGTAAGGAAAACAGCTCAAGCTATCAGGAAGACCAAATTTAACTAAAATTTCTAATCAAAGGATACACCACAAGAACAGTAGAAAACCATTTTAAGAGAATCTAAAAAAGTTTTGACAGGACAGTCACAGGTTGAGTTAAACATATAGCAACGATGCTGCATTTCTTTTATCTATTAAAATAGAATGAAAAAGAAATGGTGAACAGAAATGTTCCGGGTATATAGTTTGGAACTGCTTTATCTATGCTTAGACTTACAAGATATACTAACATATTAAGCAGACCAATGGACATTACTAATAACTGCGACTAAATAATCCAGTGTATTTGATGCATAGAACTATTAGGAGAGAGTTTGATTTAGTGATATCTTTCTACATAATGGATAGAAGCCAGAATCTCTCTACACTTTTGAGACTAGTATATATCACTTTAGTATACTACAACAAAGGATTCAAAGGATCACTTACCCATGTGTATAAAACCAATTTCCCATATGGCATGATGCAATACAACAAGCAAGCAGACTGAGAAACTAAAATCATATAATTACTGACCTGCTTTATGTATATAGTCTTCCATGAATGATTAGGACCAGTGATGATGTGGATCCTTCCTGATGCAACACAATCTCAGAAGTTCAGCAAGATGACCCACATGCCAAGATTCTATAGGTTTGATAACATGTGTAAATTGAGATTTATAGGTTAATCCCCCGTGTTTTGCAAGAATCAACTTACCATCATCAATAATCTTTGTACCGTTAGGAATAAATTTGTCAAGTTCTTGCAAAATGTGTCTACAAAATAAGCAATATTATAAGCAAATCAGTCAAGGCATTCTTTTAAAAGTGGTTCCTAGAATTTTATATATATGGATTCACCTTCCATTCCATTTTTGCTTATATTTGAACCACTTTTAAAGAAACTTTTTCCTGGTCACTTACTGATGCTTCATCCTATCTTTTTGCAGAGACCATATCAAACTTGTAATATAAATGAACCAAGGAAATATATTGCAAGATACGTGGATTATATCATATGAAAGCTTAACCATATCAAGGAAAGGAAAAAATAGAATAATAACCAGAAACCATAGCCATAAATTTCTGTAATTTAAGAAAGCCATTGATAAAAGAACAGAAATGTTTATTTGTGATGGCAATGGATATCATCCTCTGACCATTAACGTTCAACATTAGGTTTCCAAATAAGGGACTAGGATATACTCAATAACTAGGAAATGAATTGAAAATTACAATTAGCTTCATTTAGTAAGATTACCTTCAAAAAGAATATCCAATCGCCAGTAACGCACATGGAACTACCTGAGTTGAATTTTATACAAATAAAATAAAATGGTTATTAATAATATTTCAGAAGATAAAATGGGGCATAGGATATACCACCAATACTACCAATCAAATTACATCAAAGAGATGGAAGCAATTATATTCATCAGCGTACAAGGTAGGCATCACAATATTTCTGGCCCTGTATAGACGGAATAACAAAAAGATCCACGGAACTAAACTTAAAGAACTAACAAATATGATGCAGTAAAGCTGATACGCTGTGACTGAAGGAACAGAGAGGAAATGCCAAGATAAAAGACATGTCGTTTTTAGCATGAAAGTAAGTGAGATGCAGTCAGTTCCAAATCAAATTGGGGTGAACAAAGGTATTTGTGACGGCATGCAGATTTTCTTTTTCTATAATTCATTATGTTCCCATTAAACCTTCTTTTCCTGCAAAAAAAAAGTAGCTTAAATATAATCTAGAAATTGCAAAACTGGAAGGAAAAATCAATTCAAGTATTAAGAATAGAAACATGAGAAATTCAAAGCAATAGGACCTTGAGTAGACGTGGAATGTCTTCAACAGATTTCAATGCTTCATGCAGAGAAACCATTAGTTCTTTAAAAACATGGTAGTTACTACTATTTATAACTAACTAATCCTAGGTAGAAGGCTACAATAACAATTCCAGATTAAAGTTGTACTCATCAGAAAAGCCTCTAGGCATCCTGACATAAATTCCTATTTTGTGTTTGATTCCTTCACAAGTATCAGTTCAGTATGAAATTGTTTTGCTAGTACAAGCAATACATATTTAATCACATCTTTATTAGTTATCCACAAATGATATCTGGTAGTTAGAATGCGTTTAGAGCAGAAAAAGGTGAGATCTAAATTTGACTGAAATTATTCCTTCGTCTTTCTACTTTTTTTTTTGTTTTTATTAGGGATATTTGTCTTTTTACTATTTAACTATTGATGACAAAATAGAAGGCAGAATAAGTATTTAATTTTCTAATAGATTAAAACTCACAATGATCTTCTTTTGATTCATCAAATTTACAAAAATTAATGAACTCCTAAAATTCTTAGAAATGCATTTATAAAAATTCTGTAAGTCTGGTCTCGACAGAAACCGAAAAAACTATTTCAAAAATAGTTTCGTATCCAAAATTTTTTTATGAATTCGATATAAGCCCATAATTTTCTACTTTTTACACTTCCGGAGACGACAAAACCATAGAATATGCCAAGAATTCATCAACAAACAGAACGAACAGCCGAGAGAGATTTTCAAACTACTTTGAGGCTGCTCCCTCGAGAACTCGGCTACATTTTCTCGGCGTGAGAAACAAAAATGTGATACAAGAAGGAAAGCATCGATGATCAAACCTGATTTTCAGGCAGTGTTTCGTCCAAAAAAAAAAAACACCTATGAAGAAATAAACCGACAATCTCATCCATCCATGTGTCCCGTTGCCTCTTGCTCCCTTTTCGCTGATGTGCCACTAACTATCTTGCTCCCCGTATCTATCTCCAAGAGGCCCTCAATACAGCAATTTCGTCAAAGCAGAAATACGGAAATACATTATTTTCCCTAGAACACATTATTATAACCGAACTAACCAAACAAACACAATTTTTCAACCGGAGAATTCAATCGCAAAAGCTGAAGAGAAATTCATTCGGAAAAATAATAGGAGATTTTACCCAGAAGTAGCTGAAGAAGTGGACAGAAATAGAATGGAAGGAAGAATGAGGCGTCAATTGGAGACGAAGAATCTTGAATGAGTTTTCCCAAATTTTTACCGTTGGGATGCAAGTGCTACGGATTTATAGGAGATGCTACTTTCTGACCGTTGGGGTGAGTTATTTCTTCTTTTTGTCATTAAATATAATTTTACGATTGATTTTAAGCGACAGATAAAGAAGACTGCGGAGAGTGTAGTGTAGTGTGTCTCGTTAAATACCGAGGAAGACAGAGAAAGACATAATACCGGAGCATTGGATTTTTTTTTTTTGGCCAAAGATATACGTGATCCCTTCAACTTTAATTTTTGAGCCGCTTGACCCCCTCAACTATTTTAACGACCTATCTAACCCCTTATCTAAAAGCCAAATACATACGCAGCCCCTTCAACTTTTATTTTTGAACCGTTTGGCCCCCTCAACTATTTTAGCGACTCATCTAACCCCCCATCTATTTTAAAGTAGTATTTTTAGATATTTGAATGCTGATGTGTCGTATTTCTTTCTCCTTTTGAATTTAATTGCTAGGAAATCTTCACTTTATAATAGTTTGTAATATTAATTAGATAGAAGATAATTTCCAGCGTATGTCCTACATGTTTTTAGTGTCGGCGCGTGTAATGCATGGTATTCTGTTGTGTCTGGTTATGTTTACTCAAAGGTTTAAAAATACCACTTTAAAATAGATGAGGGGTTAGATAGGTCATTAAAATAGTTGAGGGGGCCAAGCGGCTCAAAACACGATGTGTACGAACGCCAAAAGAGAGTAGGGTAGACGTTGGTCAAGACAAGGGTTTCAATAAAATTTGGCTATTCTTGTGTAAAAAAATTGTGAAATTTTATGCAAAAAGATGCTGCCAATGTAAATTGAAAACTTGTTCTGCGATCTTTTGGTGAATTTTTTTTTTTTTTAACTGTTCGATAAATCTCTTTGAGATTACGATTCTGATTCCTTTTCTTTTTATCTTTAATTTTCTTTTTTTTTTCCAAAGATAGAAAAACTATAAGAACTAATGCAGCAAATTAAATAAAATTCACAAAAACACACAAGCAAGAAATATATATATATATATATATTTTTGGCTTTTTTGTTGAATGAAGAAGAAAGAAAATGGAACTTCAAAGAACCCTAATTATTGTAGAAACAAACTGATGCGGAACTCGTTCAAAAAAAGACTGTTGAAAAGAATTAGAATGACAAACCTCAATCGAAGCCTAAAGCTCTGATACCAATTGATATGAATCCGGTTAAGCAAGGTGCTACCAGAACTCAATGATGTTCCCGATCATCGAATGAGGTTCCAATAGATACACCAAATTATAATTAGAATTCAGATTATAATTTCAAACTAAAAGATTAAAAGAATATAATAAAAGTAGAAGAACAATTGGCAATAAATTCACCAATTCAATAAAATAAAAAGAACAATCAAATTACCATAAAAGTTAATTCAACCTTTGAATTTGGATGATAGAACCAGAGAATGGTTGATTCTCAATTGCCTAGCCACAACAATTGATCACGATCAAAGTAATATTTTTAAGAGTTAGAACACAATCACACACTCTCAAGACATTGAAGCTGAAAATTCAACAGAAATTTTCATAGGAACTATTCAATCTTTATTGAAATATTCAGTTGTATGGGCGCAAAAGAGGAGATTGTTCTTTTGTCCAGCCAAACAGTCTGAATGGGAATGAACCATTCCCATTCCAATTATTGAGTAAAAAATATACTAACCAAAATGCAAATTAAAATAGGACTTAAATCAGTATGAATATTGGCTAAAGAAAAATACCGATTAGAAATGCAATGTCCTCAAGATGTGTAGCGTCTTCATCAGGTCTCAGCACACTCATGGTGTAAAAGTTTACCCTCTTGGACTGGAATTGGTTGAAAACTTGAAATATCAACTACTAATGTACTGAAGCTGTGGCAGCTCGACTAAATTGGATAACTCCACGAGAATGTATACCTTTGCCAAGCAACTCTCACTAAATAACTTACGCAAGAATGTTATGCAGAAAGGTCACTGGATTCCTCTAGGTCTAATGTTATTTTTTGTTCCTCCAATTTGCATAGTTGACATTGCACCATTGTTGATCAAAGAATGAGTGCACTACTTTTGAATGAACTCCAATATAAGTGCAGAACGTAAGTTTGAAACTGAGAAAAATTCAGCCACAAGAAATGGAAATATTTCACACAATGATGAAACTGTTGTAATCATAAAGAAGCCCGGAAAAACTAGGGGACAATGCAGAGGAAAAGTACATGACTGACAAAGAAAGGCAGAGATGATCAATTCAATCCAGTCTTAGAAACAAATGCAAGCAATTTCACTAACACCATAATATACTGTCATATTATGATTGTGTGATTGTGTGTGATTGTGTTCATGATATACTGTCATAGATGTGGCTGCAAGTCATTTATATTCTTAATGGCAATGACCAGCAAAAGAAAAGATAATAACTCAGGAGATCAAGTTTCTCTATCATGTGGACCGATAGAATATAGGATCATAAAGTGAACCTCCCTGGTTTTTGTGTTGTTACCAAAACTTTGGAGCATCACATGCAGCAAAGTGATTTATTGCACCACTAAGTAGGCCAACACCATCTGGATTCAACATTGTGATTAACAAATAATATACAATAAAAAGAATGCAAAAGGAAGAAAAAGAATAAAAGCATGAAAAGCATATCCAATATACATGAAGATTGGAGGAAAATAACCTTCTACAAGTGTCTCGTTACTAAATTCATCTACTAAACTTAAAGATCGTGGGGTTGCCTGCCCGAAAAATTGTCAACCAAATTACAGAAACATGAATTAGTTAATTTTAACACTCAATACACGTCTAACAACAAGGGCAACATTGTCAACTACAACATCCTCAGGCATACTATCGTCAGAATCAGGCTCACTATCAGTTATAATTTCACCACATTTTATTACCATAGCACGTTTATTAGGACAATCATGCATCATATGACCACGGCCTTAACATTTAAAGCATTTAATGTCACGGTTTCTATTAGGAGTTTCAGTGGTCTTACCTGTGCCAAGCGTGTCCTCTTTTGTCTTAATATCAGATTTAGGCCGTTGAGTTTGAGCACTAACCTTTTCTTCACATTTGTAATTTGGCTTCCATGATGAGGAAGAAGAATTCACAAACCTTGCTTTTCCTTTTCGACGGAGCTGCTTCTTAATCTTTATAGCTTTGTAGAGCAACTCTTCAAAGGTAACATAATGTTGAAGATCCACTACATCAGCTATATCCTTATTAAGCCCACCTAGAAAACGAGCCATAGTGGTCTCCTCGTCCTCCTGAACATCAGCTCTCATCATAGCAATCTCCATCTCCTTGTGATAATCCTGCACACTTTTATTCCCTTGAGTTAAAGCCTGTAATTTATTCAGCAATTCCCCATGATAATAGGAAGGAACAAACCGCTTTTTCACGATTCGCTTCATCTCATTCCCCATTTCAATAAGCGGATCTCCATCCCTGCACCTATTTTTCTTAAATTGATCCCACCATACTGCAGTATAATCGGTTAGCTCATAAACAACCAATTTAATTTTCTTTTCCTCTGGAATGAAGGAATTTTTCAGTTTGATGGTGTTAAGATTACCCATCTTGACGATGTGTCCTTCTAGGGCAGGAAGACATATCCTCATCCTCGGAATCTTCCTCGAGGTCAGAATTTTGCTTAAAACGTTGGTGTGGCCTCCTGTGAACACGAAATTTTTACATTTAAAAAAAAATCCATCGTTGACCGTTGACCCACGACTGTAAATACAGTCGTGGGATTTTGGTTACAGTCGTACGAATGTAACGTAAATACAGTCGTACGACTGTACTTTCGGGGGCAGGTTGCAGAACCCATACCCCCTTGACTAAAAAAAGGTGTGGAAATCTTGAGCATTTAATGCTTAAGATTTCCGGGTAAGTATAAAAGGGGAAAATCAGAGTAGGAAGGGACTTTTTGGCAAAAAGAAATCTGGTTTTAGGATTTTAGAGAGAGAAAGAGGGAGAAAAAGAAAGAAGAGAGGGAAGTAAACATCTTACTTTCTTCTCACATTTTCTCCTTAATTTCTTGTTTTTAATCACTAAAACGAATTAGAAATCCTAGGTTAACATCTATACTGGAAATCTAAATCACTTTGGGACAAAAACAAACACAAATCCGTGACTTTTCTGGGATTATTTGGATACTTTTGCAACCTTGACTTTCTAAGGAAAAAGAGCAAATTCACATGGATTGGTGCATAGCCAGGGGTCATTCTAGCTGTGGATCGTCGCCAAGGAGGTAAACAACCTTTAACTCAACTCTTTTTCCAGCTTTCTGGGTGATTTGCTTGTATTTGGTGTGTTTTTATTCAAGTTTTTACGTTTTCGTTTCTGGAAAAATAAGAACAGTCGTACGACTGTTCTTTGCACAAGAACAGGAGCACGACTGTAATTACAGTCGTGCCAAACCTGTTACAGTCGTACCACTGTATTTATTTTCTCAGCTTTAAAGTGTTTTTTAGGGTTTTTTAGCGATTTCTGCCTCTGATAAGATTACAGTCGTACGACTGTAGTCTCCCTTCAGGAGTAGAAATCCCTAAAAATCCCTAAAATCCAAAAAAATTCATAAAATCCCCAAAAAAATTTCATAAAAATCAGAAAATTTCAGAAAATCAGAAAAATCTTGAAAAATCAAAAAATCATCAAAAAGGAATTTTGCTGTGTGCATCACGACCTTAGATTTATTTTTCGGTAAAATTGCATTTAGAACAATTCCACGACGGAGACCCGGTTCTCCCGAAAACCGACCTACTTTGCATGCTAAGTTAAAATAAACCGGAAAAATGTTTTCAAAAAAAATGATTTTTCTCACAAAACCAAAAATACAGGGACGTTTCAAAATGGTTTTCCAGGTCTAACCGGACCGGCCGACCGGGCCAACCCGGTTACCCCCAATTGCATGACCCCAAATCCTAATTTCCCAATTCTGTCTACTTGAGTCCTATTTATGGTGTGCCGTATAAATTGTGCTAACTTCTGCTTTGCAGCTTTTATTTTATTTTAAATTTCTTCTTATTTGTATTTAATAGAATTAATCGTGTATTTAGGCGGTTATAAATTTTTTTTTAGATTCTCGTGTATTATAGGCGATTGTATCAGTGAGGCGAGAGTTTTATTTTTCTTTCGATTAGGTTGTAAGCTCTTAAATATTTATTCTTTTTACTTTTTATGTTGTATTATTATTCCGTATGCGCGCTGCGTGTATTATTAAATAAAAATCAATCTTTTAGCAACTTAAAGTGTCATAACTAGAACATTGGCAATAATATTTAAATTAGAGACGAAATAAGGGACTTGTCCGAACCTAGATCTCTGAAAAGTGTGGCAGTTCCCGCTTCGGTTCAGCTACACTGTAATTTCTCGGTTGAGCTGAGCCGGGTGGCGACTCCTATACTTTTTATCGAGATTTAGGTCTCGATTCTTTTTCGAAACAATCCGCTTTTCAAAAAAAAAAAAAACGAATTTCCAAACCAAAAACCCCACGCGAGGGAGGGTTCTGCCCGAAATCGAGGCGCCCCTTCCGAAAGGGAGTCCCGCGTCCCGTCGAAAACGCGTCATCCGCTCACAGTGGGGACTCCGCTGGGGATTTCTCAAAAGTTTTTCAAAAACTTAAAAGAATTTGACAAGCCCTGAAAAGTGTCTAATTTAAATCAAGCGGATGATTCTTATATAGCACTTTATGCATTTCTATAGTTAGACATTTTTTGCAGTAGGTTAGGTATCCGTTGTTTACCCCGGTGAATCGTTGAAGTGTCGCCTAAGTTCCTCTTGGTCTTGGGGGCACGAATACGAAACACCACCCATAGCCTCGTACGAACCCCTTTGTTTGGATCCTTGAGTGGGGAGAAGTGAGGAGTATATTTTGCTATGGGAGCCTTGATGTTATCCCGACTTTGGACCAAACTCATTTAGGCAACCTTAGTTGGATTCCCTTAGGATACCAAAATAAATTGTGTGAATAAAATAAAATCCGCCTCCATCATCCCCGGTTGGTGATCGAAGAGAACCCCTCCTAGGACTCGGTTAGAATTTTATCGACTTGACCACGTTTGGAGGAATAAGGTTGGAGGAATACGATCCGTGTGCTAATTGTTGCATGTCTTCTTGTCCCTCCATAACATATCATCATCATCCACATTTTTCACAAACATAACATACAGCATCTAAAGCATTTGTGTGATTCTAACTCACATCTTTTGTATAGCCATTTTCATTTTTCGCGTGTAAATACATTAATCACCCGTGTGACATTAAACTAACCACATTTTTTTTGTAGCCATGCATCTTTTCATTGTGTGAAAAAATTAATTAATTAATTTACATACATCACTTGAATGTCATAAGCATTAACCATTTTATTGTGTCGCCATGGGAAACACGTGTCATGCATAAAGCATTCACGCGAATCTTGAATAACTCCATAAGGGTCACACACATCACACTACTTACCAAGTAGGAAATCATTTTAAGCGCTCCACGAGTGTCGACAAAATTCATCGCATTTCATTAAATCATTTTGTGAGCTCCACGAGTGCCGACAAAATTCATCACATTTCATTAAATCATTATAGGCGCTCCACGAGTGCCGACAAAATTCATCACATTTCATTAAAGCATTTTAGGCGCTCCACGAGTGCCGACAAAATTCATCACATTTCACTAAGTCATTTTAGGCGCTCCACGAGTGCCGACAAAATTCATCACATTTCATTGAATCATTTTAGGCGCTCCACGAGCGCCGACAAAATTCATCACATTTCATTAAGTCATTTTAGGCGCTCCACGAGCGCCGACAAAATTCATCACATTTCAGTAAATCATTTTAGGCGCTCCAAGAGCACCGACAAAATTCATCACATTTCATCAAATCATTTTAGGCACTCCACGAGTGCCGAAAAATTCATTTTACACATCAAACCATTTAGGTGCTCCCTGAGCGCCGGAGCTCTGTCCGTTCACCAAGAACGCATTCATTTCAAGTTGCGGCACGGAAACCGAGATACTCCTTGAGTATTGAAATTCCGCTAGTACACCAAGCACGAGTTCACTTCATATCATCAAAAATTCGAGGTGTCCCCCGGACACCGAAACCCCGACCATGTGCCATGCACATGTCGATCTCACATCACAAAAAATCCGAGGCACTCCACGAGTGCTGAAACTCTGTCCGTTCGCTAAGAACGTTCATCTCATTTCACAAAACCTGAGGTACTTCCCGAGCTCCAAAGGTCTCATTCATGCATCAAATCACTGAGGTGCTCCACGAGCGTCGAGAAATTACATTTCATGCGTTAAATCACTTAGGTGCTCCACGAGCGCCGAAAAATTACATTTCATTCATTAAATCATGTAGGCGCTCCACAGGTGCCGAAAATTCCATCGCATGCATTAAATCATTTAGGTGCTCCCCGAGCACCGAAAATCCCGACCATGTGCCACGCGCATGTTCATCTCATTTCATATCACAAAAACCCAAGGTGCTCCAAAAGCACTTTCATTCCATTTAGGTGCTACACAAACACCTAAAACTTTTCATTTCACACATTAAATCATTTAGGTGCTCCACGAGTGCCGAAAAACCCATTTCATTCCACTAAATCATAGGTGCTCCACGAGCGCCGAAAAAATTCCATTTCATGCATTCAATCATTTAGGTGCTCCACAAGCACCCAAAAATTTCATTTCATGCATTAAATTTTTTAGGCGCTCCACGAGCGCCGAAAAATTTCATCGCATCCATCACATCATTTAGGGGCTCCACGAGCGCTGGGATCCCATTTTATTAAATCATTTAGGTACTCCACGAGCACTGAAAAATTTCATTTCATGCCATCAAATCATTTAGGTGCTCCACGAGCGCCGTAAAATTTCCTCGCATACATCAAGTCAATTAGGCACTTCACGAGCGCCGAAAAATTACATTTCAAGTATTCTATCATTTAGGTGCTCCACGAGCGCCGAAAAATTCATTTCATTCCATGAAATCATTTAGGTGCTCCATGAGTACCGAAAAATTCATTCCATTCCACTAAATCAGAGGTGCTTCACGAGCGCCGAAAAATTCATTTCATTCCACCAAATCATTTAGGTGCTCCACGAGCACCAAAAGTTCATTTCATTTCATCGAATCATTTAGGTGCTCCACGGGCGCCGAAAAATTACATTCCATGCATTCAGGTGCTCCACGAGTGCTGAAAAATTCCATCGCATACATCAAGTGACTTAGGCACTCCATGAGTGCCGAAAATTTACATTTCATGCACCAAATCATTTAGGTGCTCCACGAGCACCGAAAAGTTCATTTCACTTCATCGAATCATTTAGGTGCTCCACGAGCGCCGGAAAAAATTACATTTCATCCATTAAATCATGTAGGCGCTCCACGGGTGCCAAAAATTCCATCGCATGCATTAAATCATTTAGGCGCTTCCCGAGCACCGAAAATCCCGACCATGTGCCACGCGCATGTTCATCTCATTTCATATCACAAAAAACCCAAAATGCTCCCTGGGGCACCGAAACTCTACCCGTTCACTAAGAACTTATTCATTTCATATCATGATTTGGAAGTTAAGATGCTCCCCGAGCATCGAAATTCCATTCGTGCACCAAGCACGAGTTCATTTCATATCACGACATTAAAACTCAAGGTACTCCCTGAGCGCCGAAAATCCCGACCATGTGCCACGCGCATGTTCATCTCATATCATATCATGAAATCCCAAGGTGCTCCTCGAGCGCCGAAACTTTACTTATGTGTCATTCTAACCACGTTCTCGTGCAGCCATTTTCAAGACATCTACATAAGCATAACAGTTAGTCTAACCACATTTTCATGCAGCCACGACATTTTATTTGTGTGCTATGCATATTTATGTCCTGCGTATTATTATCTTCACGAAGCATACACGACATCATCATGTATGTCATGCATCCTAACCACGTTTTTGTGCTGCCACTTGCATTTTGTGTGATACAAGCATTCACGTTATCTCATATCATTTAAATTAAGGACATTCTAAGGATACCCTTCACGGTCATTTCATTTCATAACATATCGGGAGTCTTAAAACTACCCGTGTTCTGCCCGTGTACCAGAATACACTCGGCCATTTCACTAAACCATTTCATTCAATAGGAGACCATAATGGTCTTAGGTCTATTTTCGTGCGGCAGGTCATATGACATCATCGCATTGCTTCACATCATTTATCATTGGCGTCGTGGGGACACCGAAGTTCTGTGGGTGCGTCGCAATCCATTTCGGATTATTACATGACATTGACATTATTGTATCATTTGAGGTGCTCCACGAGTACCGAATTATTATGCAAATAGGGGCATTTCATAGCATTACCAAATCATGAAAGGCGTTCTATGAACACCGAACTTTCGTCCATGTCCTTACCTACACGAGACTTGTCTGTAAACATCATCTCATATCATATGCCTCAAAAGCATCAGAACTCTGTCCATGGGCCGGCCCCTATGAGACCATTTCACTTCATCTCATAGACCTACAAGGTGTCGAAACTATATCTGTGTGTTGGCACACGCGTGATCATTTCACGATATTCACTAGGTGCTCCAAAAGCACCGAACTCTTGTTTGTGTGGCGGTCCACACGTGATCTTTTTGCATTATCTCTTGCATGACATTGGGTGTTCTTGGAATGTCCAAAAAAAAAAAAAAAATCATCATCTCCCTCGTGACATCATATATGTAACTCATCATTCATACACATACATAGCCCATCATGCATCCATGGCTGCATCACCTGTGATTTGGTGTTCTTCACGCGTATGCGCTCGTTAATGCTAATAAGTCCTCTTATCAGAAGGAAAAAGGAAAAGATCTCGGAGATGGCCAATCCCGTGAACTTCAACTCCATAACGGATATCGTAGAGGATCATATCGCCTCATCACGATTCCGGAAGGCAGTCAGGAAGGAAGCGGCAGCAATGCTGAGAGAAGTGTTGGGAGATGACCTTGACAAGGTAGAAAGGCTGACAGCGAAGTGCACTGATTTGGAAGCACGAGTGGTAAAACTTGAAGGGAAAATAAGAAATACGGCATTCTCAGACTCCAACTCTGATGCTAGCGAGGGACAGAATGCTCAGTTTGCTAACACTCGCCCTCGACACCTTAGAAGACCCTCTCTTCGGGATTCAGGTTTGCCAAGGCTAACTGATGAGGTAGAACTGAAGAGGCCCCTCAAGACGAATGTTGGCACCGACTCCGTTCCACGGCATACCAAAAACTCGCCTACCGGGAGTAGTGGGAAAGGCATTTCTCCATGGGCTGACTCATTAGGTACGCTATTCCTCAGATGCAGAAATATGGGTCTCCTGCAGAGTGTCAGACCATATGTGGCGCCAAAACCAGAGCAAAGGAGTAATTTCTGCAGCTATCATATGATCGCAGGCCATCGGACCAATGAATGTCATGCTTTAAGAAAGGAGATCCAGAGACTAGTTGATGATGGAAAATTGGAAATCTCGGCCTTCTCTGATAACCAACCAGGGGCAATCAGGGAAACCACTAAAGAAATTTCTCAAACCTCCCGAGGAGAGGAATATGATGAAGAAATTCTGAGTCTGCTCTGATAAGAGTGGGTCGAGGATGCTGAAACTGAAATGGTGACCAATCGGAGAATAATCGGATTCTGTGAGATCAATACCTCTTGGAGATTCCTTCTTACAAGGGACTCATTTTGTTTATGGGATGTACTGATTTCATCATGAATGCAATGAAATTTATTTTTGTCTTACTTGTGTGATGATTACTTGTACATGGCATTATGCATGCATTTGACAATCTGAAATGACATGTCCAACACACATAATATCAAAATGCATGACATCATTCTGAGTATTGTGGGGAACCTAACAGTGAACCTGGCCCTGAACGAACTCTCTCTTGAAAGGTGAGCTTGTGAGATAAATAAAATAATACGATGGTACCACTTCCGCCGAGGCATCTGCTAATTCAATTCAACAAACCTTGAAAGACACTACCAATCCTGCCCTAAAGCTTCAATTTAAAAAGCACGTACGATACCTAAATCACCCTAAACCGAAAAGTCCTTCTTAAGGCAAAACAAAACCAAAAAGCCCTCCTTGAGGCACCCTAAACCGAAAAGCCCTTCTTAAGGCAAAACAAAACCAAAAAGCCCTCCTTGAGGCACCCTAAACCGAAAAGCCCTTCTTAAGGCAAAACAAAACCAAAAAGCCCTCCTTGAGGCACCCAAACTCAGAAAGCCTTCTTAAGGCAAAACAAAACCAAAAAGCCCTCCTTGAGGCACCCTAAACCAAAAAGCCCTTCTTAAGGCAAAACAAAACCAAAAAGCCCTCCTTGAGGCACCCTAAACCGAAAAGCCCTTCTTAAGGCAAAACAAAACCAAAAAGCCCTCCTTGAGGCACCTTAAACCGAAAAGCCTTTCTTAAGGCAAAACAAAACCAAAAAGCCCTCCTTGAGGCACCCTAAACCGAAAAGCCCTTCTTAAGGCAAAACAAAACCAAAAAGCCCTCCTTGAGGCACCCAAACCCAGAAAGCCTTTCTTAAGGCAAAATAAAACCAAAAAACTCCAATTAAGGCAAGATCGAACCAGAAAGCCTTCCTTAAGGCAAAATCAAACCAGAAAGCCCTCCTTGAGGCGAAATCAAGCTTATCCAAACTATCCAAAGCACCAACCACCGAGAAATTGAAATGACCTTCACTATCTAACCTGTTGTGAAACTCTGGGCCTTTCCTTGGTTGTAGTGCATGTATAATCTTGTTTGCATGACATTCCTGTGCACATGACATTACGCATGCATTGTTCATCCAAAAAGGCATATTAAGCACACATGACATGCACGAATTTGAATGCAGCAGGAAAACCAAAAGGTGGCTGTGGCTTTGATTTAGTTCCTTCAAAAAAAAAGAAGAACCTCAATGCTGCTCCATATCGCATTTTTCTGCATCATCTCATCACCAGAAGGGCGACAGAGCAGAGAGAGATTTTGAATACAAGTCTACTACAAATGAGCTCAACAATGGTTACCCAAGAAATTGACTATTGAAGAGACCAAGCTGAATAAAAAAAAAGAGATTGAAGTTAATCTTGGTGGAAAAACAAGCCTGATGATCAGAAATCTACCAAATCAGTTTCCAAGACATGATCTGCTACAAATTCTGGACAAGCGTTGTCTGGAGGAAAATAAGAATAAGTCCAAAGGGAAGTCTGCTTATGATTTCCTCTATTCGCCTATGGATTTCATGACTGGAGGAAATATTGGTTATGCATTTGTGGACTTCACCAACAGTGTTGGGACAACTTGGCTTTACAAAGCTTTCAACAATCATGAAGGGGACGATGCCATCAGCAGGAAAGCTTACAAAGTCTGTTGTGCTCATATTCCAAGGGAAAGTTGCACTTACCAACCATTTCAAGTATTCAGTCTTTGGAAACCTTGCCTGAACTGGAATCTGGGGTGAATTGGAAACATGAATACGACATCAGACCGCAGGAGAATCCAATGGTTAATTGAATTCATCTCAGGTTATCCGTCCATAATGGTAACTCTATCCAGTGATCGGGCAGTCATCTAAAAAAAAAAAAAATCCAATGTGGAAAACCGAAAGGACATATTGGTAGTTTGAAGGGGCGTCAATCAAAACCAGAGCCACACTTTGGATTTTCCTAATGCATCCACATTCGTTATGTCATAGATGTTTTATATTCAATTTTGATGTTCAATATGCATTCGTCATGTCATTGCATGTCAATGTCCACATACGGGTGACAGCATGCAGCGAACCATGTCCGATTCAGTGTTTCATACCCCAAACACGTTTGCTAGGGGCAGGTAAAAGCCAAACCACTGGGTGTCATCAGCAGCAATGTCCTTACGACTTCTGATGAGCATTTTCAAGGTGTACTTTCCAATCTCGAAACGGATCAATACAAAGAGATCAATTCGGCTAGGACGCTCGTGCAAAACTCTTGGACCATCTCAAAAAAAAAAATCGCAAAGAGAAAATTTCTGACACGGAAAACCGAGAGGACTTGCTGGTAACAAGAAGAGGGCGATGTCTAAAGCCGAAGTCACTGTTAATTTCCCTATTGTACTCATTATAATGTCGTCGTAATGATATTATACGTGTTTGACATTCTGCTTGGATGCTCATATCGCATACATCGTGCCATTACACATAAATATCCATTAGTAGGTCATTGCATCCAATTCCCATAATAATAAAAATGAAGTCCATGTTGTGTAAAAAAAAAAAAAGGTGTAGTACAGAGCACTCTATCTAGATCTCATCCTGTCCCTCACCCACCTCCTTCTCCTCGGACTCACTCTGATGCGAAGCTCTATAGGCGTCAAAGTCCTCCTGCACCCGAGTCAAATCAGCCTGCATCCGAGCCATGTCAATCCGCACCCGGATCCGTCTCTTGGTTCGCAGCTAAAGCCCGAGCCTCAAAAGCAACTGCCTGTCTAGCCTGATCCTGGAGCATCTGCACTCAAATCTGCAAAATAACAACATAAGTTAACATGCATACATACATGCATATTCATCCATGCATTGCATAAATCATGTAATGATACAGGGATTATAGAATGCTTACCGCCCAGCTGGCGTTCTCCTGGACCTGATGAGCCTCCAAGCCCAAAGTGACCTGAGAAGTAGATGCCGCAACACTGGCAGAACATACGGGATGACTTCTATCCTGATCAAGGCCATGCCCACCAGCAGTGGCACTCTCAGCACCTTCATATGTTGGGCCAGTTCGCTGACCAGAACCACATCGCCTACGTCTCTTGACCTGCAAAAAAAAAAAAAAAATAATAATAATAAAAAAAATAATAAAAAAAAGAAGGGGAAAAGGGAAAAGACGATACCAGAAGGCCGAAACAGAAATCAAGGATCTCCTGCTCCCCCTGGCGCACAGGTCAAGTCTGTGGTACAACTGCTCCAAAGCAGCTCGAGCCCAATCCAAAGAAGGAAATGCAGCCAGATCTGCTAGAGTGGGGAGCAAAGTCAGATTACAAGTGCTCTGCTTGGTGGGAAAAAGCGTGCTTGATAACAAGACGAACACATAAGCCCGAACGCACCGCTCCACATCCTCCTCGGATAGGTATAGGCGAGCAGCCCAATAAGCCTCCACCCTAGAGCATAAGATCTTCCCCTTCTCAGAGGTGCAGCCGATCAACCTGCCTATATAATCGTCCTCCAGCTGATGACAAGTCAAATAACAGTTAAAGCTGATCGGGGTCCTGCCGAACCAGAACCCAGTGATAGCAACGAGGTCTAAGGGAGTAATGGCGAACTCCCCGATGGGCAAATGAAATGTGTGGGTGATGCAAGCCCACCTCTCACACAAACCCATCAACACAGCATGGGTAGTAGGCGGCGTGCTCGTCGACAATGACATGATAAAGGTCTCTGGACCCGGAATCCTAACCTGATCTCTCACAGACTCGGGGAGGCAGCTCCGCTAGACCCTGGGCGGAGAGAGATTTATGCTGCCGGAAATCCCCCGGTCCTACATATTGAGGAAAGCCAACAAGTCAGCGGTCAATCTTTTTAACAACGGACCGCCTCATCCAAGGGGAACGAAACCCGAGGAAACCGTGAAAAATTCATTGTAAGTACAATCTCACCAAATTTCATTTTCGACATATCCTGTATGCCAAGTCATACTAGTCTACCTGTGAGCACGGGTTTTTCCCGACCTCGGTGATGAAAGCTATTATTACCTTTTTTCACGGATAAACGTGAAGCGGATCCGGACCGACTAGAATGGCGTCGGAAATGTCCCGGATAGCCCAGAGGTGTGTGACAAGTCCTAGTACGGAACCCTGGAAAATTTGAGCGAATATTTAAGAGAACCGAAGAACAAACCAAAGAAAATAAGTGAAAATGTAATTTTTGGGCATTACAGCCGCCCGGCTGTAATCTACAGCCGCTCGGCTGTGATCTCATTATTTTCTTTTTTTGGGCAAAATCAGCATTTAATTCGGTTTCTGAGCAAAATAGGAATTTTTCATGCTACAGCTGCCCGGCTGTAAACTACAGCCGTGCGGCTGTGACCTACAGCCGCGCGGCTGTAATGTTCAGTTTTCCTTTTTTGACAAAATCAGTAATTAATTCCGATTTAATTCCAAAACAGGAGATATTTAAGGCTTCTATTCGGGAATTAGGGCATTAGGGGAGGCAGAAAAAAAAAAGAGAAAGAAAAAAAAAGTGAGAAAAGAAGAGAATCACATAGCTTTTCTTAAGGGTTTTCAATACAACAACACAAAAAAAAAAAGAAAGGAATTAGACAAAAAAAAAAAAAAAGAAAAAAGAAAGAAAGAAAGGAAAGGTTAGAGGAAGAGAGAACACTGGAAAACCAATCCTTGATTTTTCCTCGGGGTTCCGTTCGAGGTTCGGGAAACGCACTTTGCTCGGGTCGTCAGTGACTGCGGAACGTTTTCTGGCATAAAAAAAAATCTTTTTTTGTGGTCCAAGCGCTGGAACACATACAAGGTAATTTTCTGAGAGGCCTAAAAATCCATTGTGTTCATCTTGGTTGTGATTCTGTTGCATGATTTGAGTTTTTTTCGCGTTTGATTGGTTTTTTTTGGACTACAGCTGCCCCATCAAAGATCATAGCCGCCCGGCTGTAATCTACAGCTGCGCGGCTGTGAGCTACAGGGGCGCGGCTGTGGTCCATTTCTTTTTTTTTTCTTCTGTTCTGTGGGAGTTTTCTGATTACAGCCGCCCCACAAGATTACAGCCGCCCGGCTGTAACCTACAGCCGCTCGGCTGTGACCTATAGGGGCGCGGCTGTAATACTTTTTAGTGGATTTTTTATGTTTTTTTTTGGGTTTTCTGTGATTACAGCCGCCCCATGTGATCACAGCCGCCCGGCTGTAACCTACAGCCGCGCGGCTGTGACCTATAGGGGCGCGGTTGTAACCTACAGGGGCCGAAGCTCCATCGGCCCAAATCGATCGATAACGCTCCCACGCTTCAATTAAATGTATTTTTCACATCTGTTATCGATCCAATCACATCTGTGCATGCTTCGATTCCATGTTCTTTTTTTTTAATGAACGGATGTGATGAATTTGGTGATTTTGGACGATTAGGGACTTCCGGATTCGATTTGGTCCATTTCGGATCTTTTCTGTTGGCTTTAGTATTTTTCCAGAAGTCCCGGATCGCCTAAAATCATCAAACTTTGCAAAATGATCTTCGAAAACACGAAAAATAAGTCGGAATCGATTCTGGAGCATTACAGCTGTCCGGCTATAAGCTACAGGGGCGCGGCTGTAATATGGGCAGAATTACAGTTTTACCCTTTTGGGCCCCAAACTCGTAATTTTGCATCCTTTTTACATTGAAAAATGAATTTTGGCGTGTTTGCATACTTTTGGACCCTAGATGGATGTATGTTTTAGGCCCACACACGAACGGGACCCCCGGGTCCCGGGATATCCGGCCCGCTAAAAGTTGGATAAATGCATGTAAATGAGCCAAACCGCTTTTAAAACCGATTTTTCATCCATAAAACCTACAGGGCGTTTAAAAAACCGTTTTCCAGGTCTAACCGGGCCGACCGGTCGGGTCGACCCGGTTACCCCTTTCGCATGACCCCGTTTCCTAAAATACTCCTGTTCTGTCTTATATGAGTCCTTATTGTGATTTATTTACTTGTGCTAACCATATTTGGATGCAGCTTTTATTTTTACTTTATTTTTATTTTTGAATGTATTTTATAGATTATCCCGTGTATCTAGGCGATTGTAATTTTTAGATTATCGTGTATAATAGGCGGTTGTAAAAGGTGAGGATGAGAGTTTTCTTTTTCTTGGGTTGTATAATTTGGCCTCTGATTTACTTTTCCGCACTTTTACTTTTCCGCACTTTTATTTTGGTTTTATATTTGCGTCATATGTATGAGCATTGGCTAATAACAAAAGAAGAGATAAAATGAGTAGAATTAAGTGAATGAAATGTCGTATTATGAAACAATAATTAAAAATTAGTGAGGATTAGTAGATGTGTTGCTCGAACCTCGAATCTCTGGATTAGGTACTGCGTCTGCATTTGGTAGGGAGCTGTACCGGAATTTCCCGGATGAGCTGATCCGGGTGGCGACTCTGTATCTAATTTCGAAATTTGCGTTTCGAGATCTTTAAGTTAAAATGGGATTTTCTAAAAAGCTTGTTTTCTAAAATTCGTGCTTGAAATGAAGTTTTCTATAAAAAGGCTTTTCCAATAAAATGGAAGGCTTCTCCAAGAAAGATTAAAACCCGTTTTCAAAACCAAGAGACATAAAGACCCAAAAAGAAAATCCCCGGTTCCCGCTTCACCGCGCGTTCCGAAAAAGGTCGTCCGCTCACAGTGGCGACTCCGCTGGGGATTAACGGTTTCTTCAAAAGAGTTTTCACAAAAAACTTAAGGAACTTAGGCAACAATTGAAGTACATCCTCACTTATAGTTGATTATTAAATCATAATTCAATATTTCATTCACATTGTATAAAGCATGACATTTTCTCTTCTTAAATCCCTCCAACACTCATTTAAACCCGGTTTATTTCTAAAGGTGACCTACCTCTTCCACTAGGATTGGAGGCACCCGAGGAGGTAAACCACTAGCCTTGTACGAACCCCTTCGTTTGGACCCTTGAGTGGGGAGAAGTGAGGAGTATATATTCGCTATGGGAACCTGTACGACCCTTGGCTTGACTCATACCTTCATGTAATGGCCTAGCAACTTCCCTTTAGGATTACCAAAACCATATACTTGAAAATGGACATCGAGAGTACGCCTTTGGTATCCCCCGTTGATGCCAAAGAGACCCAATACCTAGGAAGAATGCGAGACCAATCGAATGGAGAAATAAGGTTGGAAGGGTGAGCATATTTTTGTGTGTGTGCTAACGTTTGCTCTGTGGTTGTTTTATTTTTAACCTTTTCATATGACATAAACACGCATCATACGTATGCCATATTCTAATCACTTTCTTTATGCAGCCATTTTTGAACATCCTCATACGTGTGTATTATACTAACCATATTTTCGTGCAGCCATAATCATTTTCTGTGTGCCACATTCATCTTGTGTGCTTATGGATTCATGAAGCATACACGACATCATCGTGCTTGTCATGCATTCTAACCACGTTCTTGTGCAGCCATTTGCATTTTTGTATGACATAGGCATCCACATCATTTCATTTCAATAAAAATGCAAGGATGTTCTAAGTATGCCCTTCACGACCATTTCATATCATAACATATCGGGAGTCCCCAAGGCTACCCGTACTCCGCCTGTGCACTAGTTTGCATTTGGCCGTCCCATTACATTATTAGAAGACCATAATGGTCTTAGGCTCACATTTGTGTGATGGATCACACGAAACCACCACATCTTGATCATTCACATTTGGTGTCATGGAGACGCCTTTGTTTTGCTTGCGTGTCCCAATCCATGTCGGATTGTTACATAACATCGACAACTCATTTGAGGTACTCCACAAGTGCCGAGCTAGTTTTCATATTAAGACATTTCATAGCACCCCTAAATCATGTGAGGTGTTCCACGAACACCGAAATGCTGTCCGTGTTTTGATTTGCACGTGACTTGTATGTGACATCACTTCATGTTAAGATGCTATAAAAGCATCGAGTGTCCATCTGCGGGATGGTTCCCTTAAGAACATTTCATGTCATTACATTGACCTATAAAGTGTCAAACTTTAGTCCATGTGTCGGCACACATGCGACCATTTCACGACATCCTCTAGGTGCCCCAAAGGCACCGAGCCTCCGTCCGTGTGATGGCTCGCACGCGACGTTGTTGCATTGTCTTGTGTATAGTGGTATGCTTGGAACATCCAAAGCAAAAGAAAGAAAAGCACTAAAACCATCCTTGACATCATCCACATCCATGCGGCATCATCCGAACATGAGCATAAAAGTACCATTTAGAGTGTCGAGTCTAGGACCACGACATCCATCCGAAACTCTAACCTTATGCTGATTGTGTAGTTTGGAGTCGCATCTCGGGGAGGTTAATTCGAGTTGAATCAGAACCAAACACACCAGTTCAGTTAATTCAATCGGAACCGGTCATCGTGGAAGGAATCAGTTCAGGGTCGGATTCAGAAGTTGAAGTTCAGTTGCCCACTCTACCGATTGATAGTCAGGCGTTGTTAGAAGAGGTTGAGAGAGCAGATATGGCTGACGGAAACAGTGGAAACAGTGGAAACAGTGGAACCAGTGGAACCATGCCCTTCGACATGGCCGCTTTTATGAGGAGCTTCTTAAGCTCAGATGAGTTCAGGGCTACCCTTAGGGAGCAGGTGCAGGCGGTTATGACTACCCTTCCTATTCCCGTTGTCCAACCAGCCCAGGCCTCGGTTGGGAATGGAGGACGACAGCCTGCGCAAGCCACTAATGGAACCGGGGGGAATGCTCCTAGCGGGATTGGCGGAGTTGCCAACCACAGAGAGCCGGACCGTCAGTCCGAAGAAGATGAAGCTTTTGAGAAGGTGAGGGAAGCCTCGATTGAGTCGATGCTGGAGAAACGACTCAACCAGAAATTTTCAGACATAGATGCTATGATGCCCAAACTGAAAGAAATGGTCCACTTCAATCCTATCAAGTGTGCAGATCCCGCGACGTTAGTTGCTGATGCGGAAGGACCGCTCCCGACTGGTTTTTGACGCGATTCCGGTTAAGCGAGATGCAACCGAATGCGAAATTTGCCCGACCGTTCGAAATCAAGTTGAGGTTCACGAATAGATGTGGAAGATGCAGTGGAACTTGATATGAAATTGCAGCAAAATAAAGTTGGCAATAGAAATACCCAATCCAACCACGTGAATGAACAATCAAGTTAATAACTCGATTAACCCAACCTTTCGATTCGTATGATAGAACCTGATATATGGTTTGATTCCTAATCGCCTAGCCTTGACGATTGATCACAATCAAAATAATATGTTAAGAGTTTAAGCCAATCACTCAAATCACTCAACAAAGAAAGAAGAACAAAGTTCTGAATTTTTATTAGCAAAAGCAAAATTGACATCCTCTAAAGAATTCGGCCATAGCCCTTAAATAGGCTTTACAAGCTTTGTCCTACTAAAATAAGGAATACTAACTTAGAAAGGAAAGCTAAAATAAGATAATTCTGAAATAGAAAATAATCCTAAGCTAAAAAGGAAAAATAACTATAAATCAGCACTTAGTAATCCTTATCCCACAAGGAAAACCTAAATAGACAAGGATTCTTCTTTTACCATGTGTCCAAATGAGTAGATTCGGCCCCCACAACAAATCAGCCCACTCTCGCCATTTGACTTGCACGAAACAGCCTCTTTTTATGAAGATAATATTAATTTAAATTATACTAAGTTCCCAATGGGTTAACACATGTGCCATGCACATGCATGTCCAAAGCTCACTTAATATGACTTAAACCATTTCAGCCTCAAATCACAACCCTGATGGGCTGGTCTTCTTGGGCTTGAATTAAAACCATCAAACGAGTTGAACCATTCCATGCCATCTCACTTGGCCATGGTGCCTCTTGAATGCCTTGGTTATCCCATAAGCGTGCAATCAGTCCATTTAATGCCTCACGCACCCTCTTTGCCTTAGACCTTGTAATAGGCCCACTTGGAATCTTCAAGTCCACGCCATAATCAGCTCCTTGTTCCTTAGCTCCATGCTCTTGCTCTTTAGATTGATCTTTGTTAGATAGGCTGATCGCGTCATTCCCCTCCTCTTCAAAAGGATTCGTCCTCGAATCGTCATCGCCTACACCAAACAAAGACAAATCAGAAACATTAAACGTAGCATGTACACCATACTCACCCGGAAGGTCTAGTTTGTATGCGTTGTCTCCCACACGCGCCACTACTTGAAACGGCCCATCGCCCCTTGGATGCAACTTGGTTCGCCTTTGGGCGGGGAACCTCTCCTTTCGCATATGAACCCAAACCCAATCACCGGGCGCAAACACCACTTTCGAGCGATGCTTATTGGCTTGGGCGGCGTAGCGCTCATTTGCCTTCTCGATTCGCTGTTTCACTTGTTCATGCAACTTCTTCACCAAATCAGCCTTGCGCTTTCCATCTAAACTCTTTTTCTCATCACAAGGTAAAGGAATTAGATCTAAAGGAGTCAGTGGATTAAAACCATAAACAATTTCAAAAGGTGAAAAAGAAGTAGAAGAATGCACAGCCCTATTGTATGCGAATTCAACGAATGGTACACACTCTTCCCATGACTTTAAATTACTCTTTATAACAGCCCTTAACAACTGACCTAGAGTCCTATTCACGACCTCTGTTTGACCATCAGTTTGGGGATGACAAGATGGAGAGAATAAAAGCTTAGTTCCCAACTTTCCCCATAAGGTCTTCCAAAAGTGACTTAGGAATCTAGTATCACGATCACTCACAATGCTCTTAGGAACTCCATGTAGACGTATAATTTCCCTAAAGAACAAACCAGCAATGTTAGTAGCATCATCAGTTTTATGACATGGTATAAAATGTGCCATCTTAGAAAACCTACAAACAACCACAAAAATTGAGTCATTGCCACGCTTCGACCTAGGCAAACCTAACACAAAGTCCATCGAAATATCAGTCCACGGTTCACTCGGTACCGGTAGAGGAGTATACAAACCATACGGCCTAGATTTAGACTTAGCTTGTCTACAATTCACGCACTTCGCACATATGTTCTCAACGTCGCGTTTCATGTGCGGCCAATAAAAATGCTCACATAACATGTCTAAAGTCTTAGTCACACCAAAATGTCCCATGAGACCTCCTCCATGAGCCTCACGAACCAGCAAATCACGTAATGAACACTTAGGCAAACACAATTTATTTTCCTTAAATAAAAATCCATCATGCCTATAGAACTTTCCAAACGCACCAGATTCACTCGCTTCAAATATAGACGCAAAATCAACATCAGTTGCATATAAATCTTTAATAAACTCAAATCCAAGCAACTTAGCATGCATCATATTCAATAAACTCACGCGTCTACTCAATGCATCAGCAACAACATTTTCTTTCCCTTTCTTATACCTAATCACATAAGGGAACGTTTCTATGAACTCCATCCACTTGGCATGTCTACGATTCAGCTTATTTTGACTCTTCAAAAATTTCAAGGATTCATGATCAGAATGTATAACAAACTCTTTAGGCCATAAATAGTGTTGCCAAGTCTCTAAAGCTCTAACTAAGGCATACAATTCTTTATCATAAGTAGGGTAATTCAAGGCTGCCCCATTTAATTTTTCACTAAAATACGCTATTGGGCGACCTTCTTGTATTAAAACAGCCCCTATACCAACACCACAAGCATCACATTCAATTTCAAATGTTTTGTCAAAATCCGGCAATGCTAAAACAGGTGCACTAGTAAGTTGTCGTTTTAATGTATCAAATGCAAGTTCTTGTTCCTTACCCCACTTGAACCCAACGTTTTTCTTTATTACCTCAGTCAACGGAGCAGCAATCGAGCTGAAATTCTTGACAAACCGACGGTAGAAGCTCGCCAAGCCATGAAAACTCCGCACTTCGGTAACGGACTTAGGCGTCGGCCACTCTTGAATGGCTTTAACCTTCTCCTCGTCCACTTCAATTCCACGGCCAGAAACTACAAAACCAAGAAACACAACCTTTTCCATACAAAACGTGCACTTAGAAAAGTTAGCGTAAAGCCTTTCTTTTCGAAGCACAAGCAACACAGCTCGTATATGGTCAAGGTGATCAGAATGCGATTTCGAATAGATAAGAATGTCATCAAAATAAACCACAACAAATTTACCTATGAAATCCCTCAAAACATGGTTCATTAAACGCATAAAGGTACTAGGCGCATTAGTTAGCCCAAAAGGCATAACCAGCCATTCATACAAACCATGCTTTGTTTTAAAAGCGGTTTTCCATTCGTCACCTATTTTCATTCTAATCTGATGGTAACCACTTTTTAAATCAATTTTAGTGAAAAGTACAGCCCCACTTAATTCATCCAACATATCATCAAGTCTAGGAATGGGATAGCGATACTTTACCGTAATTTTGTTAACAGCTCTACAATCAACGCACATCCTCCAAGACCCATCCTTTTTCGGTACTAGGATGACCGGAACAGCACACGGACTCATACTTTCACGTACCAACCCTTTAGACATCAGCTCCTCGATTTGCCTTTGAAGCTCCTTCGTCTCCTCTGGATTACTTTTATAGGCTGGTCGGTTAGGAATTGATGCTCCGGGTATGAAATCGATCTGATGTTCTATCCCACGAATTGGTGGCAGTCCACTCGGCATCTCCTCGGGAAAGACATCATCGAACTCCTGCAAAAGAGAAGAAACAACACTCGGAAGAGAGTGGTCAGATTTATTTACAGACAAGCATAAATCTTTACAATAAAATAAAAGCATATTTAGTTTATTAAATTCAGCTTGCTTTACATCCCTCATCTTGGCGTATAGACTTAATCCTTTGGCTTTTGTTACGCCCTTACTTTCTTCTCTCCTCACGTCTCTCTCTCTCAACTCACTTGCCTTTTCACTCACCTCTTCTCTCAACACACCCTTACTGATTTTATCGCTCTTGTTTTCACTCTTCTCAACCTTACCCGATTCCTTACTTGTGGAATTTTGAAGGTGGAGTTGATCTTGATACACTTGAGCGGGAGTCAATGGCATAAGTGTGTATCGTTTGCCATCCTTAACAAGGGTGATCTTATTCAGCTTGCCGTTATGTATGGCCTCTCGGTCAAATTGCCATGGGCGGCCCAAGAGAATGTGGCATGCTTGCATGGGAACGACGTCACAAAGAACCTGGTCATGGTATGCTCCAATTGACAAATTCACAAACACTTGCTTCGTCACCTTTACTTCGTTACTATCATTCAGCCATTGAAGCCGGTATGGCTTGGGGTGACGAATCGTTGGCAGACCCAACTTTTCAACCATGGTGGTGCTAGCAACATTACAACAACTACCGCCATCTACTATAAGGCTACACACCTTATCAAGGACACGACATCGAGCATGAAAAATATTTTCCCTTTGTTCATCAGAAAGTTTTTGTTTAACACTTAACACACGTCTAACAACAAGGGTAACATTTTCATCTTCAAACTGATCTCCTTGATTTTCAGCGTCATCACAATCTTCTAAGGGTGGCATTCTACTATCAGATTCATATTCATCATCCGTAATGATCTCACCATGCTTTATGACCATTGTGCGTTTATTTGGACAATCACGCATCACATGGCCACGGCCTTGACACTTAAAGCATTTAACATCACGATTACGGGTTTGAGATTCAGAAGCCTTACCTCCACCTTGCGCGACTTCTTTCGGTTTGAAATCTGATTTCGGCTTCGGGGCTGGTGTTGCACCCTTTGAATCCTCACGTTTAAAGCTCGACTTCCAAGGAGTGGAAGAAGAAGAGTTAAAACGCGGCTTACTCTTGCGTCGGAGCTGCTTCTCTATTTTGATGGCTTTATGTAGCAACTCCTCAAAAGTCATGTAGTGCTGGAGGTCTACGGCATCAGCAATGTCCTCATTCAAGCCACTCACAAAACGTGCCATAGTGGCCTCTTCGTTCTCTTGGATATCAGCCCGCATCATTGCCATCTCCAATTCTTTGTGGTAGTCTTCAACACTTCTACTACCTTGCTTCAGCGTTTGCAGTTTGTGGAGAATCTCACGGTGATAGTAGGACGGCACGAAACGCTTTTTCATGATGCGTTTCATCTCGGCCCAAGTCTGAATGGCCGGATCTCCATCTCTTCTCCGGGTCTTTTTATCTTGATCCCACCATATTGCTGCATAGTCGGTTAGCTCGGAAACAACCAATTTTATCTTTTTTTCTTCCGAATAATGGTGAATATCAAATATGGCGTCTACCTTTCTTACCCAATTCAGATAAGCCTCCGGATCGCTTTTACCTTGGAAAGAAGGCATTTTCATCTTTATGGTACCTAGATTACCATCAGCTTGCGATCTCCTCCCGGGACTCCTTCTAGAGTCCTCGTCCGACAAATCAGCCTCGGAATCATTCCTGGACAGATTTCGCCTCCTATGGTGGGGACGGCCGTGATTTTGCTTTTCAAGCTCCATACGCTCCAACCGGTCTTCCAAGTTGTTTATATATTGTTGCATCCTCTCAAATTGTCCTGAAACAGCTTTTCGCAACAATTTTGGGTCCACATTTTCAAAGACGTTGTTTTCGTCTTCTAGGGACATGGTTAGACAGACAGAAATAAAAATACAGATGTAAAAGCAAGAAAAGAAAGAAAATCAGAATAAAAGCAAATAACTCACAATTGGCTCCAATACTCTCTTGTATTATGTTGATTAAGCTCAATGCGTATTAGGCCAAACGAATCAGAATCAAACAGAAGCAAGAAGGCACAAAACGAAAAAAAAGGACGGTTGAATACTAAGAAATCGAAACTGATATGATGGAACGAAACACAATATGAAGCACGAAATACACAGAAGAAGGGTAAAAACGAGTTTCAATCAAAACGAGGGTTTCAATAAAAATTGGGCTAGCTTGTGTGATAAATATGTAGAACACGTGATTCTAGGGCTGCCAATTTGAGTTCAACCAATTTCAGGTTCGTTTAGGGTGAATCTTGAAGTTTCTTGAATTTTAGGTGCCTCTTTCGTGAAGAACAAAGCAAATCAGGTTGTTGGTTCTTGATTTTCACAGATCTGATTTTTTTTTTTTTTTTTTTTTTTGTCTCCTTTTTTTTTTTTTTATATCAGATGTCACACACACAAATCAGAAATTCAGTAATGATGAATCAGCCAAAACGTAGCAGTAATGCGGAACAGAAAGCAAAAAAAAAACGCAATTTAGTAGTGGGGAAGATGAAAATCACGTAATTCAGCAATTGTGAGATGAGAAACACGAAATTGGTAATGGTAACATGAACACAACACGCAACCAGCAATTTGAGATGGTGAACACGTGGTTTATCACACAAGAGAAGAAAAGATGTAAGTTGAAGAGAAGGAAGAAAAAATTCAGCAACAGAGTGAACCCTAATTTTTCTAGATGCAAAAAGATGAGGAACTCGATGAAAGAAATAATGAAAGAAGAAAAATCAGAATTGACAAACCTCAATTTCGAAACCTTGCTCTGATACCAACTGACGCGATTCCGGTTAAGCGAGATGCAACCGAATGCGAAATTTGCCCGACCGTTCGAAATCAAGTTGAGGTTCACGAATAGATGTGGAAGATGCAGTGGAACTTGATATGAAATTGCAGCAAAATAAAGTTGGCAATAGAAATACCCAATCCAACCACGTGAATGAACAATCAAGTTAATAACTCGATTAACCCAACCTTTCGATTCGTATGATAGAACCTGATATATGGTTTGATTCCTAATCGCCTAGCCTTGACGATTGATCACAATCAAAATAATATGTTAAGAGTTTAAGCCAATCACTCAAATCACTCAACAAAGAAAGAAGAACAAAGTTCTGAATTTTTATTAGCAAAAGCAAAATTGACATCCTCTAAAGAATTCGGCCATAGCCCTTAAATAGGCTTTACAAGCTTTGTCCTACTAAAATAAGGAATACTAACTTAGAAAGGAAAGCTAAAATAAGATAATTCTGAAATGGAAAATAATCCTAAGCTAAAAAGGAAAAATAACTATAAATCAGCACTTAGTAATCCTTATCCCACAAGGAAAACCTAAATAGACAAGGATTCTTCTTTTACCATGTGTCCAAATGAGTAGATTCGGCCCCCACAACAAATCAGCCCACTCTCGCCATTTGACTTGCACGAAACAGCCTCTTTTTATGAAGATAATATTAATTTAAATTATACTAAGTTCCCAATGGGTTAACACATGTGCCATGCACATGCATGTCCAAAGCTCACTTAATATGACTTAAACCATTTCAGCCTCAAATCACAACCCTGATGGGCTGGTCTTCTTGGGCTTGAATTAAAACCATCAAACGAGTTGAACCATTCCATGCCATCTCACTTGGCCATGGTGCCTCTTGAATGCCTTGGTTATCCCATAAGCGTGCAATCAGTCCATTTAATGCCTCACGCACCCTCTTTGCCTTAGACCTTGTAATAGGCCCACTTGGAATCTTCAAGTCCACGCCATAATCAGCTCCTTGTTCCTTAGCTCCATGCTCTTGCTCTTTAGATTGATCTTTGTTAGATAGGCTGATCGCGTCAGTTTTCATATGCCATACCTCCCTCCTTACACCGGAGAAGGACCACCAGAAGCCCATTTGGATAGCTATGTGAGATTGATGACCAGTATGGGGATTGGAAAGGGTCATCTCCTGAATTTGTTCCCTACTACTCTGAGAGGCGCCGCAGCAAAGTGGTATATGAAGACACCATTGTACACCCGTTCCACTTGGGAAGACTTAGCTGACGCTTTTGTGAAACAATATGCTTACAACACCCAAGTCAAGACGACTCTCGAAGATTTGGAGAGGATCCGCCAAAAGCCGAATGAGTCCTTTCCGGCATATTACAAACGATGGATGGATGTACAGGTTTTGGTGGATGGGGCTCCAAAATTAGAATCGTTAATTGTGAAGCTTGTGGATGGCAGCTTGCCCCAATATAAAGACAAGATGAAGCTGAAGAGGTTCCACTCCTTCAATGAGGTGGTAGAGTTTGCCAAACGTATCGAGCGATACGAAGAAGAGGAACAGAGGGGCAAGCAGGGTTCAGGCTCCTATAGAAACAACCAGGGGTACTCCCAAGGATACAAGAGTGGAGGTTCTAAGACCACTGCGGCAAGACCTAGTTCAAGGACGACACCGAAGGCGGCCTCCATTGAAACTCAGGAAGCCGAAGTAGCTGCTGTGAATCAAGGGAGAGCAAATGTTCCAAGAATCACCAGTCCATGGGCTGAGTCAGTCAGCCGAATCTTTGCCAAGTGTAGGAAGGCAGGGGTGCTGCAGAGTTTGAGGCCATTCTCGCCTCCGGCAGAGGCAGATAAAGATAATTTCTGTTCCTACCATGTAATGATGGGTCACCGTACGAACGAGTGTACCCAATTGATCAAAGCCATCAAGCAGCTGGTTATAGATGGCAAGATAGTAGAGCCGGCTCTGAAGCCGATTGTGCAGAAAAATCCACTCCGCACCTTTGGTAGTCAAGTAAACATGGTGCAGTCGGGCTTGCCAGCCAATTTTGTGTTCGCCCAGATCATTAAGGCGAATCCGAGTGTGCGAGCTGTACTTGTAGAAAGGGAAGAAGAGCCAGAGGTGTTTAAAGAACAGACCGCTGTGCTAGGGGACAAGATGAGTCCGATTGATTTAGATGACTTTGAGGCGAAAGACGAGTACGATGAGTTTGAGGTGCAAGAGTCGAAGCCAGTTTACCCGGTGGAGACAAGAAGAGGGACGGTAATAGAGAAAGATGGGCCGGTGATGCACATCACTAGGAGCGGCAGGGTTTATCAACCCATTAGTGCACCACCTCCAGCACCCCCAAGAAGGAACACAACACCAGTGCAGAACAATAGCCCAATGGTTAAAGAAGAAGATATGGTTGTGGACCAGCTGAAGAGGACACCGGCCCGTGCCAGTGTGTGGCACTTGCTTATGGAATCCAAGAGACACCGAGAAGCGGTGGTGAAGCAACTGATGGAGATGGATGCTAACCCCACCATGTCCCCCGATGAGGTGTGTGCAATGATAAGGGGAGCAGAGTTGAAGGTTAATAAGGCCCCGGAGATCAGTTTTGGGGTAGAAGACCTCCCACCTGAGAGTGTGAATCATAATAGGGCCTTGTATTTGAGGGTGGAAATTATGGATAAAATAATGCCGAGCGTGATGGTGGATGATGGCTCGTCCTTGAATATTTGTCCTTCTTAGGTCCTACCTTTCCTGGGAGTGAGTCCTGAAGCTCTATGCCGGTCCAACACTGTAATCAGAGCTTATGATGATAGCAAAAGAGCTGTCTTGGGGACCTTCGAAACGGAAGTTAAAGTAGGGGAGGTTAAATCAAAGGTGTTGTTTACCGTGATTGATATTCCTGTCACCTTCTCCTTACTCTTGGGAAGACCATGGTTCCATGCTTTAGGTGGAGTTCCATCGACTTTGCACCAGAAAATAAAGTTCTTAATCGGAGGGAAAGTAGTGACGGTGGAAGCGGATGAACCCTCTGTTGTAGCCGCATTGAGTGCTACCAAGCAGCCGATGACTGGGTTTCAGGTTGCTGTGATTGCTGATAAGCCTGAGTTTCCAGACTGGATTCACAGGTATTTTGCCAAACAGAATTATGAGCCAGGAAAGGGACTAGGGGCCAAGCAACAAGGAATCCCTGAATTCAACATAGAGGCTGGGAAGTACCGACAATTCGGGCTGGGGTATCAAGAAGGAAGGACCAAACGAGAAAGGAAGAGTGTAAATCTAGTGGATACTTTTGTCCGGGCCACAGAATCAGTTTATGATGGGACCCCTGAGCCGGTAATTGTGGAGGGAGGTCAGCTCCCTGGGTTTGAAATCTTTGCTGATGTGGTGGATTTCAGCAAGTATGGAGTAGAACCGGTTGTGAACATGCTGCGTGTCGAAGCTGGAGCTGGAAACAAGGGGGTTCATATTCAGAAAGATGTTGACCAAGTCAGGATTGAATTCGGGAACAAGGGAGAAGCTTTCAAGAAGACGGATCTGGTGAGAAGCGAGATGGAAGTGGCTATGGGGGCCATTACGAGAGCACTGTCCACCTTAATGAAACCAAGCAAGGGTGCTGAAGAGAAGACATCGCCTGTGGGAAGAACACATGAGGACCTGGTGGAAGAAGTGGTAAAGGAACTTACCAAGCTGGTTATGAGAGGCAGGGCTCAGATGACAGAGGAAGAGCTGACTGACAAATAGAAAGAAGACCTGGAAGGAGACCTGGGATACTTGTTCGAAGAGGTCGACTGTGCTGCTGTTGATGAAGACCCTCCGCATGTGGAGGATGGAAATTTTTTGAATGTATCTGCTTTTTCTATTTTTGATGTGAACAATTCTGCCTACAAGGCACACAATGCAAACATTCATTTAATGTCTTTAGCATACATGATGCATCATTGCATGAAATGAACCTAGGGACAGATGATAAACCAAAGATGGTGTCCGTCTCGAAAGACCTCACGCCTGATGAGAGAAAAGAACTTGTAAAAATCCTGCAGAAACACGTCAAAGCATTCGCTTGGTCCTACGACGACATGCCAGGGGTTGACAGAGAAATTGCAGAGCATAGAATCCCGACAGATCCGAAGATGAAACCGGTTAAGCAGAAACTTAGACGACTTCGACCAGAATGGGCTGAAAAGGTTAAGGAAGAAGTAGCCAAACAGATAAAAGCCAAGTTCTTAGAAGTGGTAGAATATCCAGAATGGTTGGCTAATGTCGTACCAGTTGCAAAGAAAGACGATCGAGTAAGGGTTTGTGTGGATTACCGTGATCTGAATAAGGCGTCTCCCAAAGACGACTTCCCACTCCCGCATATCGACGTTCTTATTGACAGCGCCGCCAGGGCAGCCATGTATTCCTTCATGGATGGGTTTTCGGGATACAATCAGATTTTAATGAATGTGGTCGACAAAGTAAAGACAGCCTTCATCACAGAATGGGGAGTTTACTGCTACAGAGTTATGCCTTTTGGTTTAAAGAATGCCGGGGCAACTTATCAGCGGGCGGTCACGACACTCCTGCACGATATGATCCACAAAGAGGTCGAGGTTTATATGGACGATATGTTGGTAAAATCGATGACCCGGGAGGAGCATCCAGCCATCCTGGATAGATTTTTAAATAGGATCGAGAAGTACAACCTTCGCCTCAACCCGAAGAAATGTGTATTTGGTGTCACTTCAGGGAAGTTGCTTGGTCATGTAGTCAGCCAGAAAGGGATTGAGATGGATCCGGACAAGATTAAGGCCATCAGGGATATGCCGGCACCACAGTCAGAGAAGGAAGTAAGGTGGTTTCTCCGGTCACTACAGTATGTCAGCCGGTTTATTGCGAGATTGACAACAGTTTGCGAGCCAATTTTCAGACTGCTGAAGAAGAACCAGCCTGTGAAATGGAACGAGCATTGTCAGATAGCCTTTGATAAAATTAAGACTTATTTGATGAATCTCCCAGTTCTAAAACCTCCAATATTAGGCAAGCCTTTGATTCTATACTTAGCCATCGAAGAGACTTCTGTGGGGGCCATGCTAGTACAAGGACAAGAGGATGGGCGTGAGCATGCGATCTATTATTTGAGCAAGAAGCTACTAGAGTATGAGAGTAGGTATACGATAGTAGAGAAAACTTGTGCTGCTATGGTATGGTTGACAAAGAAGTTAAGACATTACTTCCAGTCATACAAGGTTCAGGCGGTGGCCAAGGTGGACCCCATGAAGTACTTATGCCAAGCTCCGGTATTAGCGGGAAAGTTATCGAGGTGGTTGCTTTTGTTGTCAGAATTCGACGTAGAATACGTGACGAGGAAGACAATCAAGGGAAGAGCCGTAGCAGAATTCCTCGCTAACCAGCCAATAGATTCAGACTATGTGGAGAACTTAGAATTTCCCGACGAACAGCTGGCGGTGGTGGAAGAGGAGTTGAATAGGTGGGTGATGTACTTTGACGGGGCGGTGAATAAACACGGCGTAGGCTTGGGGGTAATCATTGCCACGCCCGAAGGAGAAATCATTCCTCTGGCAAGGCGACTTGACTTTCCAGTGACCAATAATGGGGCCGAATACGAAGCATGTCTTTTTGGTATTGATGCCTTGATCACACTGGGGGCAAACGAAGTACTAGTTATCGGGGATTCAGCCTTGGTGATTCGGCAAGTAACCGGAGGCTGGGAAATAAAGGAAGAGTCGCTTCGACCCTATCTCGAGTTGGTTTGGGAAAAGGCAAAGGTATTCGGTCAATGTGAATTCCGACATGTACCGAGGGAGGAGAATCAGATGGCAGACTCTTTGGCCACATTGTCATCAATGTGGGAAGGCCCCCGAAAACAACCAATACAGCCGGTCATCCTAGAAATTGCTCAAAACCCATGCTATTTATCAGTCAATGCGGTCGCAACTACTGAGGCACGCCCTTGGTACCATGACATTCTATTGTTCATCCAGAACGGTCAATATCCTGAAGATGCCAATGAATCTGATAAGGTTTCCCTCAGGAGGTTAGCAGCACAATTCCGAATATTTGAGAATCAGCTTTTCAAGAGGATAGCTAACGGAGTCCTTTTGAAGTGTATCACGGAGGAGGAAGCAGTCGTGGTTACGAAACAGATACATTCTGGTGCTTGTGGCTCGCACATGAATGGTTTGGCTCTGGCAAAGAAGATACTGGGGCAAGGATACTTTTGGCTCACTCTACAAGCCGATTGCATCGAGGAAGTTAAGAAATGCCACGAATGTCAAGTGTATGGAGACCTCAATCATCTCCCCCCACTTGAACTTCAAGTGTCCTCGACTCCATGGCCATTCGCAGCATGGGGTATAGACATAATAGGAGGGATAAGGCCGTCTGCTTCGAATGGACACCGATTCATCGTTGTGGCTGTAGATTATTTTTCCAAGTGGGTTGAAGCAGAATCATTCGCGAATATCACTGCCAAGAAGATGGCCAAATTTATAGAAAGGAACATCTTCGCAAGATATGGGACCCCTCATCATGTCGTGATCGATAACGGGGTACAATTCCAAGGGGTAACGGCACAGTTATTCCAAGAGAAGGGGATCGAGCACCACAAGTCATCCCCATATCACCCACAAGCCAATGGGGCGGTGGAAGCGGCCAATAAGTCCATCAAGAAGATTCTGTCAAAGATGGTGGTAACCTACAGAGATTGGGCCGACATGTTACCATTGGCTTTGTGGGGATATCGGACAAGCATCAGAACCCCTACTGGAGAAACTCCATATTCACTGGTTTACGGGATGGAAGCAGTATTACCGGTGGAGATGGAAATCAGATCGTTAAGAGTGGTCATGGAGGCACAGTTACCGGAGTCTGATTGGCTTCAGTCGAGATATGAACAACTAGCACTGATTGACGAAAAGCGTCTTCAGGCTTTAGATCGGTTGCAAATGTACCAACAGCGGATGGCTAGGGCATACAACAACAAGGTTCGCCATCTGAAGCGTCCATTTAAGGCAGGGGATCTGGTACTCAAGCAGATGAAACAGACCAACACAGATGTGCGGGGGAAATTCAAGCCAAACTGGGAAGGTCCATATGTAATTAAGAGGGTGCTTTCGAAAGGTGCTGCAAAAATCATGGATATGGAAGGGAACGAATTTATCAACCCCATCAATCAGGACAAGCTGAAACACTACTACGTGTAAAAAAAAAAAAGTCCGGTGGATTGAAAACCAAAAAGGCGGTCCACGCAAAAATTAGGACAGTCCGATGGGTCGAAAACCGAAAAGGCGATCCATGCAGAAATTAGGACAGAGAGGTGAGGATCATCAACTGGAAAATCTGCAAAGACTGGTTGGTGGCAAGCGTGGCTTCGGTCGAGACTTATACCATCAATAATTCTGTCCTTAGTTTCATTTCATCATTCGATGTACATTGTACTAAAACATTATATATGAATGAATGAATGAATGTTCGGTTTTGTTCGTTTAAATGTCCCAAGTTCATCTGCAATTCAGATTATTTTGTGCATATTTATCTTTATATATCTTCCACATATCTCACATCCATAGATTGAACATATGCATTAAAAAAAAAAAAAAAAAAGGGAGTCCAATAGACTGAAAACCCGAATTGGGCGGTCTATGCAAAAGATAGGACATAAAATAAGGTCTGCTGAATTGAAAACCCAAAAATGGGCAGTTCAGGCAAAAATAAAGACAGTCCGACAGGCCGAAAACCCAAAAAGGGCGACCTATGCAAAAAAAAAAAAAAGTCATACAGAAGTAATCAATCCTAATCATCTAGAGGCCAAGATACCGCAGCGTCAGCGCATCACGTCCTCGCCGGGTGGGACAGCCGACCAGATCTGCCAACCAAGCCTTGTAGCAAGCATCTGTCTCTATGGAGGCAAGACTATCATACTTCAGGACCTCAGTACGAGTAGGGTGCATCCACTGGTGTTGCACATGCTGAGGCCACGGTGATGTAAACACCCCGCATTCAGTAGTGCACAAAGATCGAGGAACCCCTTGCAGCTGCCCATACTGCCTGCACAGCCGGGCAGGAGAGTAGAAAGTCACACGGGTCAACCCAAGCAATTGAACACCTCCGGCCCAGGTCTCAGTAGTCACATCAGTAATATCCCACCAAGGGCAGACCCATCGGATAAAGGCGTCAGATCGCCTCCTTAGCCAGTCGAACCAATGCTCCATGGACATGAAACCGAAATCTGGAAGCTCGATGTGCCGAGACAAATAGCGCTTCGGAGCATATCTCGGATGAGGTGGAGGAGGACTCAAGAGGCATAGCTTTTCCATCAGCCAAATCTGCAGGCGGTTTAGTCAGGATGAAGGGGCAATGAATGTTTGAATTCAAAAAAAAAAAAAAAATACCTGAAGCAGGAAAGGAGATCCACGGCTCTCGATAGGAGAATCAGAATGGATGGAGTCTAAGTATATCAAGGTCTCAGCTAGAACAACCCCCATGAAAGATGCACCCTGAGACACCTGAGTCACCACTGAAGCCAGCCTAAGACTACAAGTATCATCTTGCGACTCGCACAGATAGCAAGCCGTCAGTAACAGACTCATCAGTGGAGTCCACCCAGGGGCAGTGGGAGATAAAGCAAAACACAAGTCAGCAACGATAGAAGGACTAAGTCTGGATAAGGTAGACCTACCAGTAAGTGCACGATTTATGCCGGCCACAGAAGGAGCGAACTGGCTTAAGAACATGCGGGAATCATCATAATCGGGGTCAAGAACAGCCAACCGGACCCCCCGGGGGCAAGGAACACAGAGAATGGCATTAAACTCCTCTATCAAGGGGCATAACTCTTGACCGGAGAAACGGAACACATGATCCATTGGATCCCAAAAGCTGACAGCTACGTCCAAGAAGACCTGGTTCGGGGTCAAAGCGATGTAATATCTGAGATACTACAAGTTAAAGGGTGCAAGTAGGGCCCAATTAGAAGAGCGGAGCGTACCCCAGTAGCCCCGGAGTCGTCCTCTAAGCTGATCCATGTTAAAAGAGAAGCGAAAGAAGAGGAAGGGCTGAAAAATGAGTGGGGTGGCTGTAGTATGCTGGGCGGCTGTAATGCACTACAGGGGCTCGGCTGTAGTACATGGGGCGGCTATAACATTTATAAGGGCTCGGCTGTGTTGGAGAAAGCCTGAAAATCGATGTGGGATTGAATTTTTGGCATGGGGCGGCTGTAACTGCTACAGGGGCACGGCTGTAGCCTACAAGGGCGCGGCTGTAATGCATGGGGCGGCTGTAATGTCTACAAGGGCTCGGCTGTGCTGAAGAAAGCTTGAAAAACGATGTGGGATTGAATTTTTGGCATGGGGCGGCTGTAACTGCTACAGGGGCGCGGCTGTAGTCTACAGGGGTGCGGCTGTAATGGATGGGGCGGCTGTAATGTCTACAGGGGCTCGGCTGTACTGAAGAAAGCTTGAAAATCGATGTGGGATTGAATTTTTGGCATGGGGCGGCTGTAGCTGCTACAGGGGCGCGGCTGTAATATGTGGGGCGGCTGTAATAGCTACAGGGGCGCGGCTGTAGTTCAGATAATCCCTTATCTATGGCCTTTTATGATTTCTGATTGCAAAAATAAGGGTTCTGGAGATCGCCTTTCAAGGGAAACGAAGTATAAAGGCGCCAAGATGCGTCCCGGATCGGACCAAATTGAACAAAGGAGCGGTAAAATGTAAGAGAAGGCGAGAAAATACATGGATAAGAAGTACAAGTGTCATACAAAAGTTATATACATCAGACATATCCAATACAAAACTAAGTCGGATCCACACCAGGACCCGATATGTGCTAAGAAGAATCATCGTCATCCTCATCATCTTCTGCCTCATCATCATCATCATCGGCGTCGTCATCGTCTGCCGCTCCCATCTCGACGTTCCAGTCGCCTGCCTGGTCTCCGAAGGTCTGGTTCATGACCTCCAACTCGGTGACTCGACGCCGCAATTGGTCGTTCTCGACCCTCAAGCGAGCGGACTCACGACGTTCTATCCCGATCGCCGTCTGCATTAAAACAAAACATGAAAAACATCGCATATGCATCCATGCATACAATGCATGCATCCAGACATAAGCATATCATTCTGTGCAGGTACTTACTGTCCTAGCAGAATTGTCTCGGAAAGAGAGCGCCCTCAGCGCATTAATGGCCTGACCCATGTACATACCCTGCATCACTGGAATTTGCAAAAACAAAAGTTGGGATTCAGAGTATCAGCTAATGACAGAAAAAGGGAAAAATAGATTAACAAAGAGATACTCACATGTGTGGTGTCAGAAGGAATAGCCGGGGGAAAATTATGGTCTTGCAGATGCAGATCAGCCCGATAAGATTGCTGGAAGTCATCATACAGCTGAATGGAGTCTTCGATCGGGAATTCAAGCCGACCATGCACGTATCCGAGATCGGGGGCCAGAGGAGCCTGGAAGACAGGGATCGGAATATCCTCCGCAATGGCAGCAGAATCCACACCAGCGGCCCTGGGACCAGCGGGACGTGACCTACCTCCTCTCCTCCTAGCTGAAGAAGTAGCGCGTGCCCGTCTACCCCGGGAAGATGGCTGGGGTCAATCAAGCACCACAGCGTTAACTGAAAAAAAAAAGAGAGAGAGAAAAGAGGAAATTCCATTACCCCAGCGCCAGCACTAGCATCAGCGGATGGTGGGAGCAAGTGGACGGTGATGAAGCGGCTATAATCCCCATCTACACTGCCGGCCTCATATCCGACACAATAGAGGTCCGGGTGCGACTCAAGGGACAGCAGATGAGGCCAGAATAACCCTACTGGCAGGGCAGCCGGGATCCTACGCGCCCCGGGACCAGAGCGCCAGTCGCAAGTCCTCTCCCCTAAGAACCACTCCTGGCCGGAGGGGCACTCCATCACGAAGCGCCTGCTCGCGAGCGCCTGCGCATCAGCAAGCTGCTGGGGCAAATTTTCCCCTTTCCGACTCCAAGGGGCCTTGACAATCTGAAATTGAGGAACTCGTCAATTGTAAAAAAAAAAAAAAAAAAAAAAAATTATTATCATACCCCCTTGAACGTTACATCTCTCAGAGCCTGCCGGCACTCCTCCTGGTTCTTATCCACCTCGCTCCAGACGTGTCCCATGTAACGGCGGAGGCGGGGGAATTCAACCAAAGTGACCCCTTCAGGAATCTGCACGATCGGGGGAGGGACAAAGCGATACTCATAGACCCAAATCTGCGAGGGAAAATTTAAAGCAAGTCAGTAAAAAAAAAAAAATTTTAAGACACTCACGTGCAGCAGAATCCAAAAGGCCTTCAACTCCTTATGGGAGCCCCGGGCGCAAAGATCTAGAGCATAATAAAGTTGGGCCAATCCAGTCTGAGCCCAATTAAGGGTCCTCACAGCCTCCAAGTCGATCAATGAAGGCAATAGAGCCAGATTCACATTGCTCCGGCCTGTGGGGAAAAGAGTGGTGGATAGAGCATGCAACAGGTACGCTCTAGCGTACTTCCTTTCATCACCAGCATCAAAGGTGGTTCCCTCCGGAAGCGCACGCTGCCGCCTGAGCCAGTACTCGCGGAGCCTACTACATTGGATCCGGCTCTCGGGAGAACTAATCCCGATCAACGTGGATATCAACTCCTGACGATGTTCGCCATGCACGAAAACTTGATTGAAGTGAATCGTCTGGCCCGAGAAGGGAAGGCCCGTAATAGCAACGACATCCTCCGGGGTCACGGTGTATTCCCCGGAAGGGAAATGAAATGTGTGGGTAGAGTCCATCCACCTCTCCAATAGTGCGGCCAAAAGCCCCCGACTCGTGCGAGGAGTGGTGATTGACATGCTGCGAACAAGTCGGTGCAGGCCGGTGGAGTTCACAATATCCTTCACCCCTTGAGGGAGACGCCTATACCACTTTAAAGCCTCTGTGATGGATCCGCAACCACAATGGCCAGATCTCGACTGCAAAATTAATAATCAGGGAGTTTATGAGCTTTTTAGAATGCATACACGCCATAAAAATCAAAGAAACATTATTTGAATCGAAAAAATGGGGTTGCCTTAAAAATGTAGGACTACAGCCGCTCGGCTGTAGGGCTACAACCGCCCGGTTATAAGGTTACAGCCGTGCGGCTGTAACCCACATGATCACAGCCGCGCGGCTTTGATCAAAGGTGGGGCGGCTGTAGCTGCATTTTTTCGGCCCAACTCAATTTTTTTCGTTTTTTCGGTTAAATCTCGTCCTAACTCGAGCCAAACCAACAATTAATCATCCTAGGGGCATAATCTACTTAAATCATGCATCAACTTCACATATTTTCCTTAATTTTACAGAAATTGGAAACTTGGAAAAAGTGGGAAAGTTTGAGAAAACTAACCGGATTTGTGTAAGCATGGTTCGAAACTTGGAGTAAAATGGGCACCGGGTCGTCGATCTTCACTCCACAGTATGCATCCTCCTCTTTTAACCCATAAATACACTCGGTGGGTTCAAAGGGTAGAGTAAAGTTTCCTTCCGGGATAGAAAACCGAGTTTGAAACACGGGTTGAGCAGCCGGGACGGGGACGGAGGACTCTACGCATCTTTCGCCTCATGGTTTCGGCTTGGGAGCAAGAAAAATTGCCAGAAAGGAGAGTATTTTCGGCCAAAATGGGTAAATGGGGGCTGCCACATGGTGTGGCTCTTATAAACTCATCCCCACCTACCACTACAGCCGAGTGGCTGTAACACAGCCGCCCGGCTGTAGCTTCCTTTCCTTTAAAATTTGTTTCGTTTTTCTTTTCCGAAATTTATTTTATGTCCATTTGACTCCGAGAAAGGTAATTTTCTTATTTTGCAGGCATCAAAGAACGGAATTTTGGGCTCAAATTCGCTCTTGATCGAAGGGGCAAAAATTTTTGTTTCCAAAATTATCGATCAAGGAACGAATATGCGCCCAAAACGACTTCAAAGCTTCAAGTGTTGACTAAAATTCTCAAGCCGCCAAAGAACCAACTTGCCGGCTACAAGAGCCCCGTGACGTCATAATTATCCTCTCCTTCAAGTGACACATGCTTCACAAGAAGTGAAATGTCCAAAATGCCCTTCGGGTAATAACCACACCACCGGATGGCCAAAACACTTTCCCTTTAGCGATATGAGCTATATGGAATACCAAGTCACCCAAAATATTCCTCCCCTTAATGACACAAGCTCCATTAAGGTCGAAATGGCCGAGATTCCTTTTGCCGGCCACCAAGCTGTCAAATGACTGAAATACCCCTTCCCACAAAAAGGGGAACACCAGATCACTAAAAACCCGTTTCTTTTATGACATAAGCACCGCAAAAGACCAAACGACCAAAGTCTCCTTACTTCAAGGAACGTCAACTTCCCAAGTTGTAAAATTACGAAAATACCCTTCCCTTTCGTAGGCACCGAATGGAAAGGAGAATCCGATCTGGGCAAGTCCTCTGCTTCACAATAGAGTCGAAGCATGTCCCTGGCAAGTCAAACATGATCCGGGCAAGTCCTCTGCTTCACAATAGAGTCGAAGCATGTCCCTGGCAAGTCAAACATGATCCGGGCAAGTCCTCTGCTTCACGATGGAGTTGAAGCATGTCCCTGGCGAATCAAACGACATCTGGGCACAGTCCTCTGCTTTACAATGAAGTCTAAGTATGACCCTAGATAATGTCGGAACAACTCGGGCAAAGTCCTATACTTCGTATCAGAACCGAAGCAAGACCCTGAAAGAAAAGAAAAAATCAAATCAATTTAGGCAAGACCACTGTCTCAAAAGCAACCGAGACAAGTCCCTATGTACACCCAAACAAGTCGGCATGAGGAGAACCCCTCAGGTACGTTCCCTTTTCCTTCTCACTGTGCTCCTTATCACGAGACCAAACTCGAATCGGACATAAGCACCCATTTAAGTCGACTTTGGTCGCGCGAGGGGCAGCCTGTGAGCATGGGTTTTTCCCGACCTCGGTGATTAAAGCTATTATTACCTTTTTTCACGGATAAACGTGAAACGGATCCGGACCGACCAGAATGGCGTCGGAAATGTCCCGGATAGCCCAGAGGTGTGTGACAAGTCCTAGTACGGAACCCTGGAAAATTTGAGCGAATATTTAAGAGAACCGAAGAACAAACCAAAGAAAATAAGTGAAAATGTAATTTTTGGGCATTACAGCCGCCCGGCTGTAATCTACAGCCGCTCGGCTGTGATCTCATTATTTCCTTTTTTTGGGCAAAATCAGCATTTAATTCGGTTTCTGAGCAAAATAGGAATTTTTCATGCTACAGCCGCCCGGCTGTAAACTACTGCCGCGCGGCTGTATATTACAGGGGCGCGGCTATGACCTACAGCCGCGCGGCTGTAATGTTCAGTTTTCCTTTTTTGACAAAATCAGCAATTAATTCCGATTTAATTCCAAAACAGGAGATATTTAAGGCTTCTATTCGGGAATTAGGGCATTAGGGGAGGCAGAAAAAAAAAGAGAAAGAAAAAAAAAGTGAGAAAAGAAGAGAATCACATAGCTTTTCTTAAGGGTTTTCAATACAACAACACAAAAAAAAAAAAGAAAGGAATTAGACAAAAAAAAAAAAGAAAAAAGAAAGAAAGAAAGGAAAGGTTAGAGGAAGAGAGAACACCGGAAAACCAATCCTTGATTTTTCCTCGGGGTTCCGTTCGAGGTTCGGGAAACGCACTTTGCTCGGGTTCGTCCGTGACTGCGGGACGTTTTCTAGCATCCAAAAAAAATCTTTTTTTGTGGTCCAAGCGCTGGAACAGATACAAGGTAATTTTCTGAGAGGCCTAAAAATCCATTGTGTTCATCTTGGTTGTGAATCTGTTGCATGATTTGAGTTTTTTTTCGCATTTGATTGGTTTTTTTTGGACTACAGCGGCCCCATCAAAGATCACAGCCGCCCGGCTGTCGGCTGTGAGCTACAGGGGCGCGGCTGTGGTCCATTTCTTTTTTTTTTCTTCTGTTCTGTGGGAGTTTTTTTATTACAGCCGCCCCACAAGATTACAGCCACCCGGCTGTAACCTACAGCCGCTCGGCTGTGACCTATAGGGGCGCGGCTGTAATACTTTTTAGTGGATTTTTTATGGTTTTTTTGGGTTTTCTGTGATTACAGCCGCCCCATGTGATCACAGCCGCCCGGCTGTAACCTACAGGGGCGCGGCTGTGACCTACAGGGGCGCGGCTGTAACCTACAGGGGCCGAAGCTCCATCGGCCCAAATCGATCGATAACGCTCCCACGCTTCAATTAAATGTATTTTTCACATCTGTTATCGATCCAATCACATCTGTGCATGCTTTGATTCCATGTTCTTTTTTTTTTAATGAGCGGATGTGATGAATTTGGTGATTTTGGACGATTAGGGACTTCCGGATTCGATTTGGTCCATTTCGGATCTTTTCTGTTGGCTTTAGTGTTTTTCCAGAAGTCCCGGATCGCCTAAAATCATCAAACTTTGCAAAATGATCTTCGAAAACACGAAAAATAAGTCGGAATCGATTCTGGAGCATTACAGCCGCCCGGCTGTAAGCTACAGGGGCGCGGCTGTAGCCTACAGGGGCGCGGCTGTAATATGGGCAGAATTATAATTTTGCCCTTTTGGGCCCCAAACTCGTAATTTTGTATCCTTTTTACATTGAAAAATGAATTTTGGCGTGTTTGCATACTTTTGGACCCTAGATGGATGTATGTTTTAGGCCCACACTCGAACGGGACCCCCTGGGATATCCGGCCCGCTAAAGTTGGATAAATGCATGTAAATGAGCCAAACCGATTTTTCATCCATAAAACCTACAGGGCGTTTAAAAAACAGTTTTCCAGGTCTAACCGGGTCGACCCGGTTACCCCTTTCGCATGACCCCGTTTCCTAAAATACCCCTGTTCTGTCTTATATGAGTCCTTATTGTGATTTATTTACCTGTGCTAACCATATTTGGATGCAGCTTTTATTTTTACTTTATTTTTATTTTTGAATGTATTTTATAGATTATCCCGTGTATCTAGGCGATTGTAATTTTTAGATTATCGTGTATAATAGGCGGTTGTAAAAGGTGAGGATGAGAGTTTTCTTTTTCTTGGATTGTATAATTTGGCCTCTGATTTACTTTTCCGCACTTTTACTTTGGTTTTATATTTGCGTCATATGTATGAGCATTGGCTAATAACAAAAGAAGAGATAAAATGAGTAGAATTAAGTGAATGAAATGTCGTATTATGAAACAATAATTAAAAATTAGTGAGGATTAGTAGATGTGTTGCCCGAACCTCGAATCTCTGGATTAGGTACTGCGTCTGCATTTGGTAGGGAGCTGTACCGGAATTTCCCGGATGAGCTGATCCGGGTGGCGACTCTGTATCTAATTTCGAAATTTGCGTTTCGAGATCTTTAAGTTAAAATGGGATTTTCTAAAAAGCTTGTTTTCTAAAATTCGTGCTTGAAATGAAGTTTTCTATAAAAAGGCTTTTCCAATAAAATGGAAGGTTTCTCCAAGAAAGATTAAAACCCGTTTTCAAAACCAAGAGACATAAAGACCCAAAAAAGAAAATCCCCGGTTCCCGCTTCACCGCGCGTTCCGAAAAAGGTCGTCCGCTCACACTACCATACACACGCACACACATACACACACACACGTACACACACACGTACCCTTTACCAAATCTCAGTCCCCCCCGCGACTATAAAACGAAACTAGGTTTTTCGTGTCAGTCCGTTGAGTGCACCAGGTCGCACGCGGCTGTCACACACTCACGTTCACACACTTCACAAATTTGTCACACACTCACGTTCACACACTTCACAAATTTCAGTCCTACATGACTATAAAAGGTGACCTGAAACGCATCTTCCTGTATTTATTCTTGATCGAAGGGGCAAAAATTTTTGTTTCAAAATTATCGATCAAGGAATAAATACGTTCACTAAGCACGCATTACATGCTTTCTTTCGGTTCTGTATGGCAAATCATACGCGGCATTTGACTCTAAAAGTCATTTTATCTTGGCGTCATCCTTACGCGAAAATCATCGTGAGGAACCGCTCGACTCCAAAAGTCGTATTTTTCTCTGTATCATCTTCGTGCGTCATCCCTACGCGAAAATCATCGTAAGGAACCGCTCGAATCCAAAAGTCGTTTTATTTTTCCCTGTATCATCTTCGTGCGTCATCCCTACGCGGAAATCATCGTAAGGAACCGCTCGACTCCAAAAGTCGTATTTTTCTCTGTATCATCTTCATGCATCATCCCTACGCGAAAATCGTAGTAAGGAACCGCTCGACTCCGAAAGTCGTATTCTTCTTTGTATTATCTTGGCGGCATCCTTACGCGAAAATCGTCGTAAGGAACCGCCCGACTCCAAAAATCGTATTCTTCTCTGTATCATCTTCTTGGCGTCATCCTTACGCGAAAATCGTCGTAAGAAAACCGCCCGACTCCAAAAAGTCGTATTTTTCTCCACACACGGGTCACACGTTTGCATATCATCGTGATTTCGTGTTCTTTGTCGTGTACCTAAATCCGTTTCGAAAATCGGACTTCAGCTACACGAGGGGCAGCCTGTGAACACGAAATTTTTACATTTAAAAAAAAAAAATTCCGTCGTTGACCGTTGACCCACGAACTGTAAATACAGTCGTGGGATTTTGGTTACAGTCTTACAACTGTAACGTAAGTACAGTCATACGACTGTACTTTCGGGGGCAGGTTGCAGAACCCATACCCCCTTGACTAAAAAAAGGTGTGAAAATCTTGAGCATTTAATGCTCAAGATTTCCGAGTAAGTAAGTATAAAAGGGGAAAATCAGAGTAGGAAGGGACTTTTTGGCAAAAAGAAATCTGGTTTTAGGATTTTAGAGAGAGAAAGAGGGAGAAAAAGGAAGAAGAGAGAGAAGTAAACATCTTACTTTCTTCTCACATTTTCTCCTTAATTTCTTGTTTTTAATCGCTAAAATGAATTAGAAATCTTAGGTTAAACAAACACAAATCCGTGACTTTTCTGGGATTATTTGGACACTTTTGCAACCTTGACTTTCTAAGGAAAAAGAGCGAATTCACGTGGATTGGTGCGTAGCCAGAGGTCATTCCAGCTGTTGATCGTCGCCAAGGAGGTAAACAACCTTTAACTCAACTCTTTTTCCAGCTTTGGGTGATTTGCTTGTATTTGGTGTGTTTTTTATTCAAGTTTTTAAGTTTTCGTTTCTGGAAAAATAAGAATAGTCGTACGACTGTTCTTTGCACAAGAACAGGGGCACGACTGTAATTACAGTCGTACCAAACCTGTTACAGTCGTACCACTGTATTTATTTTCTCAGCTTTAAAGTGTTTTTTAGGGTTTTTTAGCGATTTCTGCCTCTGATAAGATTACAGTCGTACGACTGTAGTCTCCGTTTAGGAGAAATCCTAAAAATCCCTAAAATCCAAAAAAATTCATAAAATCCCCAAAAAAATTTCATAAAAATCAGAAAATTTCAGAAAATCAGAAAAATCTTGAAAAATAAAAAAATCATCAAAAATAAATTTTGCTGTGTGCATCACGACCTTAGATTTATTTTTCGGTAAAATTGCATTTAGAATAATTCCACGACGGAGACCCGGTTCTCCTGAAAACCGACCCACTTTGCATGTTAAGTTAAAATAAACCGGAAAAATGTTTTAAAAAAAATGATTTTTCTCACAAAACCAAAAATATAAGGACATTTCAAAATGGTTTTCCAGGTCTAACCGGACCGGCCGACCGGGCCTACCCGGTTACGCCCAATTGCATGACCCCAAATCCTAATTTTCCAATTCTGTCTGCTTGAGTCCTATTTATGGCGTGCCGCATAAATTGTGCTAACTTCTGTTTTGCAGCTTTTATTTTATTTTAATTTTCTTCTTATTTGTATTTAATAGAATTAATCGTATATTTAGGCGGTTGTAAATTTTTTTTAGATTCTCGTGTATTATAGGCGATTGTATCAGTGAGGCGAGAGTTTTATTTTTCTTTCGATTAGGTTGTAAACTCTTAAATATTTATTCTTTTTACTTTTTATGTTGTATTATTATTCCGTATGCGCGCTGCGTGTATTATTTAATAAAAAATCAATCTTTTAGCAACTTAAAGTGCCATAACTAGAACATTGGCAATAATATTTAAATTAGACACGAAATAAGGGACTTGTCCGAACCTAGATCTTTGAAAAGTGTGGCAGTTCCTGCTTCGGTTCAGCTACACTGTAATTTCCCGGTTGAGCTGAACCGGGTGGCGACTCCTATACTTTTTATCGAGATTTAGGTCTCGATTCTTTTTCGAAACGATCCGCTTTTCCAAAAAAAAAAAAAAAAAAAAAAAACGAATTTCCAAACCAAAAACCCCACGCGAGGGAGGGCCCCGCTCGAAATCGAGGTGCCCCTTCCGAAAGGGAGTCCCGCGTCCCGTCGAAAACGCGTCGTCCGTTCACACCTCCTATATCTCCTTCTTTCTAATTCCATTTGTTTCAAACTCAAGCATTATTTGCTCCAATCTGTTAAATTTTCTTGCCACAGCCTTCCGCAATAATTCTGGATCCGTTTTGTTAAAGATGGTGTTCTCTCATCTTCCACAGACATGGTTAGACAGATAGAAATAGAAACACAAATGTAAAAAGCAAGAAGAGAAAAAGAATCAGAAATACTCACAATTGGTTCCACGCTCTATGATATTATTTTGATTGATCTCAATAAGTCAAGCCAAGCAAAATTGAATAACCAAAGGCAAATCGCATTAAAAAAAAAAGAGGACAGTGGAATACTAAGAAGCAATGAAACAAGAAAATTATGTAAACGAAACACGATGTGTACGAACGACAAAAGAGAGTAGGGTAGACGTTGGTCAATCCAATGACAAGGGTTTCAATAAAATTTGGCTAATCTTGTGTAAAAAAATTGTGAAATTTTATGCAAAAAGATGCTGCCAATGTAAATTGAAAAAACTTGTTCTACGATCTTTTGGTGAAATTTTTTTTTTTAACTGTTCAATAAATCTCTTTGAGATTACGATTCTGATTCCTTTTCTTTTTATCTTTAATTTGCGTTTTTTCTTTCCAAAGATAGAAAAACTATAAGAACTAATGCAGCAAATTAAATAAAATTCACAAAAACACACAAGCAAGAAATATATATATATATATTTTTTGCTTTTTTGTTGAATGAAGAAGAAGAAAGAAAACGGAACTTCAAAGAACCCTAATTATTGTAGAAGCAAACTGATGCGGAACTCGTTCAAAAAAAAGACTGTTGAAAAGAATTAGAATGACAAACCTCAATCGAAGCCTAAAGCTCTGATAACAATTGATACGAATCCAGTTAAGCAAGGCGCTTTCCGAACTCAATGATGTTCCCGATCGTCGAATGAGGTTCCAATAGACACAAAGAACATGAAATTATAATTAGAATTCAGATTATAATTTCAAAGCTAAAAGATTAAAGAATAGAATAAAAGTAGAAGAACAATTGGCAATAAATTCACCATTGCCTAGCCGCAACAATTGATCACGATCAAAGTAATACTTTTAAGAGTTAGAACACAATCACATACTCACAAAATATTGAAGCTGAAAATTCAACAGAAATTTTCAAAGGAAATATTCAATCTTTATTGAAATATTCAGTTGTATGGGCGCAAAAGAGGAGATAAATAGCACACCCGAAAATTTTAAAACTTGTGAATAGACAATAATGAGTATCATTGCTAACGGATTATAATAATTCTATAATTCCATAATGTTGTGCAAATTATTTGTTCAACCAATCCAGCAATAATATATCATTTTAGGCTGGGGTTAGCTCATGTTCCATTTCTTCATTTGGTTCTGTTGCAGTACCGAGTTCTAATACAATAAAGCAGATAAACCTCCAGTAAATATACAAATAATGAAAAGGATACAGCATCGAGACGGTCATTCAATCTTTCAAGATCCAGTATGGGCCACAGGAACCAAGTTAGGAAACAAGGAAAACCAGTTGGTCCAGTCCAGGGATAAAGACAATGCCAAAAAGATATACCAAATTTGTCGCAAAATTAATTTACCTCAAGAGACGTGGACACATTGCTGTCATGCACTGTTAACTGTATTAAGTTAGTCCACTTCACAACAATAGTATAAAGCTTGAAACAAAAAAGTACACACTTCTGCAAACCTTATTCATCATGTCAAACACAGAGAACCTGCTTGTCAAAATCAGTAGAATTCTCTGGGTAAACATGGACAGCATAGCCTACCCTTCTTTTGATCTACCAATTCCCATGTGGCTTTCATGTTTATCAATCTGGATAATCTACAATGCCTCATGAGCTGCTTCATAAAATAAAAGAAATTTGTTTATGCTTCTAAAATATAAGGGTACATTGTCATAAAAAGCTCTTTTCCAAGAACCACTGTGAAACTCATTGAAGAATTAAATTCCTTCATGAAGATAAAATGACATTTGCGTGGCAGAATCAATTGTTATTGATGCATTTCCACATTCTCTGACAATCTTTTCATTTTCTAATGCTCAAATTACATGCATTCTTCAAGCTATTGCTCCAACAGAAGCAATCGTGTGCTTTGGGATATAATTCATCATCTAACAGAGGCTGCGGATCAGATTTTGGTGAATGCTAGGTTTAATGGTTCATCACACTACACAATTTCCATGAATGCAAGGCAGTTAATTTCAACTACGCACTTAAGTACTCGAGGCATTTATTTATCAAATTACTGTACAACAGTAATACTTGTAGGGTGCTACAATGTAATTTGTGAACAATTTAAAACTTCCACAATAGTTCTTGAATTCCACTAATTACAGTATTGAAAAAAAAAAAAACTCATTCATTGAAATATTTTCACTCAACCATAAAGAATCAAGATGGAATGAATGGAAAAGAAAAATATAAAGCAAGATAAGAGGAAAACGTTACCATAATTTTATGTTTCAGTGCATAAAAACATAAGAGGAACAAATATTCATTGAAACACAGATCAAATATTAAAAATGAATTTGTTACTTTCACCAAAAAGCTACTGAATAAATAATTATATTGCAAGCGAATATAACATTTGATCTTCAAATAATATTAGAAAATGTTGACTTACAGAGTTGCTCAATATTTTAGAAAGTAATGAGTTAGGTGATTGTGTCTTATTTCTATCTTAATTTTATTTGTAAAGTAGTATTTAAACACAATAAAACTTTAATTTTTTGTGTGAATATAAATTTAATTAAGGGTATTTCAGTAAGATTTAGATTGTTGCATTTTAATTTTTTTATTAATACATGTGAAAACCTGTAAATTTATTATTGCAGAATAGAAAGAGCTTACCTTAAACAAAATGTTAGAAACTTGGGAAAATTATGAAGCTGAAATTAAAGGTACCGGTAGCCAGCTGAACACTTCTCAGACGCACAAACCTACAGATATATATGAAGGGAAATAGTAGTAGGTTTAATGCAAGAAAAAAAAAATTTTGGAAGAAAAGGCTGAGGTCACCCTTATGAGCATCAAATGCCAACATCTTGTCCACCGCATCCTGGTAGAGCTCCATACGTAATAAACTCAGAGTAAAAATTATTTCATCAATGTGAGTGATAAATTATGAGTCCTGAAAGAAAAATCTTGCATTTCTCATCTTGGCTTGATATGTTCTCATTGCATAGTCGCTCAATATTTTCTTTATTTCTAACTGCATCCAGTACAACTGCAGCTCTCTTTATAACTTCCCTCAAGTACTCCTGCATTATCACTTATTGGGTTTGTCAGAAAATCGAAACTAAACCAAAATCAGTTTGTACTCCAAGACAAATTAATGAAATAAAAACTGCATTCCTTTCAACAGCAAAAAGGTATGTAGAGACGGAACTCTGAATCTGTCATGCTTGATTGTACTATACAGTCAACAACCGGGAAAAATAAGCAAAAGTACAAGGGGTTGACTGCCCATGTTTCATTATCATCACATCAGGCAATATGTTGAAAGGAATTCAATTAATGCACTTGACTGACTCAAACTTTATCCTAAGTGCTATACTTTCAAAAGTTTATTATTTATTGTTCAAATTGTTCAAATATTATCAACCTCAAAATAGACAAACGTACACTCCATAATCGCCAAACAAAAATCGAAGGGGATATTTTACCACCAAGAAGTACACAATGCATATAGATGCACATACTCACCATAACTGACAAGAGTATGTCTAGAAATTAACCTTCTAAGAGAGGTTGTCCATCAACATAATTTTGGCTGACAGAAGCGGTCCCTGGCCCCAAATAATGCAATGCAAGTCAACAACTAGAACTCATAGAAATTTTGTCTGTCCACTAGAAACATTAACAACCACATGTTGCTGCCTACTGACGGCACTTAAATGTAGGCAAGAAAATCGTATTCAAGAGTCCATGATGCCAACCAATGCCTTCAACATGAAACATAGGGATTAGAATGATATGGAATCCATACCAAGATGATATCGATTTATTTTATTTGGCTGATATGAGTCAGAAACTAATAATAAATTTTAGATTTGAATTTTTTAATGAATAAAACAATAACAATAAAAACAATGATCATACAAAATTATAGTGATAATAATATTACAAATAACTAAATAATAATTTATGAACAATATAATATAATATATAGATAATTAAATATTTCATATAAATATTAATACAACACTGTAGTTATTTACAATTTTAAGATAAATAATTAAATTAATTGACAAAATACAACAATAACGAAGTAGAAAAATAAGAGGTGAGAGAATGGGCTGATTGATGGGTACCAAAGAGGGATCTTTCCATTATCATGGGAAATGTGATTCGCATTCCATAATGGGTTTTGACAGAGAACAAGAGAATACAGGTCAGGTTTTGGATCATGCGGGCCAGGTTTATTCTAAAAGGAAACATGAGTAAGAAAACCATTGCGTTAGACGGAAATAGAGTATGAGCTGTAAGGGGTGGTGGAGGAATCTGTTCTTGTGATAGATAAGTTAACCATTATACTAATTGGGGGAATCAGATCTTTTCATAGTTCATCTTTCTCTTATATGCATTCACAATAACATAAGACATCAATAAAGTCCTTTTCCTACTATATTTGTATGTTCTTGTTGAGTCATCAATACATCTTTTGTCCAACCAAATAGTCTGAATGGGAATGAACCATTCCCATTCCAATTGTTGAGTCAAAAATATACTAACCAAAATGCAAATTAAAACAGGACTTAAATCAGTATGAATATGGGTTAAAGAAAAATACCGATTAGAAATGCAATGTCCTCAAGATGTGTAGCGTCTTCATCAGGTCTCAGCACACTCATGGTGTAAAAGTTTACCCTCTTGGACTGGAATTGGTTGAAAACTTGAAATATCAACTACTAATGTACTAAAGCTGTAGCAGCTCGACTAAATTGGATAACAACTCCACAAGAAGGTATACCTTTGCCAAGCAACTCTCACTAAATAACTTACGCAAGAATGTTATGCAGAAAGGTCACCGGATTCCTCTAGGTCTAATGTTATTATTTGTTCGTCCAATTTGCATAGATGACATTGCACCATTGTTGATCGAAGAATGATCACATTTTGGTGCCCTACTTTTTGAAAGAACACCAATATAAGTGCAGAACGTAAGTTTGAAACTGAGAAAAATTCAGCCACAAGAAATGGAAATATTTCACACAATGATGAAACTGTTTGTAATCATAAAGAAGCCAGGATTAATGGAGAGGAAAAATACATGACTGACAAAGAAAGGCAGAGATGATCAATTCCATCCAGTCTTAGAAACAAATGCAAGCAATTTCACTAACACCATAATATACTGTCATAGATGTGGCTGCAAGTCATTTATATTCTTAATGGCAATGACCAGCAAAAGAAAAGATAATAACTCAGGACATCAAGTTTCTCTATCATGTGGACCGATAGAATATAGGATCATAAAGTGAACCTCCCTGGTTTTTGTGTTGTTACCAAATCAGTTAGAGAAGAATATCAAAACTTTGGAGCATCGCATGCAGCAAAGTGATTTATTGCACCACTAAGCAGGCCAACACCATCTGGATTCAACATTGTGATTAACAAATAATATACAATAAAAAGAATGCAAAAGGAAGAAAAAGAATAAAAGCATGAAAAGCATATCCAATATACATGAAGATTGGAGGAAAATAACCTTCTGCAAGTGTCTCGTTACCAAATTCATCAACTAAACATAAAGATTGTGGGGTTGCCTGCCCGAAAAATTGTCAACCAAATTACAGAAACATGAATTAGTTAATTTTAAAGATGCTTTATGCACAGCCAGCTATTAAAGAACTTCAGCCAAAATTTTCGAAGACATTAAATAAATTTAACAAGTAGGAGATAACATTCTCTATGATACTCGATCTTGAAATAGTTCTTATGAGCCAAACCTCTTTAATGCAGGTTTAGCAGAAATTTTTAAGGCAGATATTTCTGAGTATACCTTAGTGTCATTCCTACTGCACAGAATATTATGTGTTACAAGAGAATTTTGGTCAGCGAATGTATTTAAACATCACTCTTTGAAACCGAAATATGAAGGTATAGCCACCTATGAGTCAAACCCATAGTGGCAGCATCTGCTGGTACAAAACTTCCTACATGCGGATGGAAAACAATCAAAGCTACCACAAAGACCAAAATTTAAATAAAATTTCTAATAAAATGATATACCATGAGAACAATAGAAAACCTCCATTTCCAGTTGAAATGATTTAAGAGAATCTAACAAAAGTTTTGACAGCACAGTGACAGGATGAGTTCAACATGTACACAACAACCACATTTCTTTAATCTAGTAAAATAGAAAGAAAAACAAATTGTGAACAGAAACGTTCTCGGTGTACAACTTGGAACTAGTTATCGATGCTTAGGCTTACAAGGAAGAAGACTGAGAAACTAAAATCATATAATTACTCACTTGCTTTATGTATATACTCTTCCCTAAACAATTTAGGACCAGTCATGCGTATCTTTCCGGATGCAACACGATCTCAGAAGGTCAGCAAGATGACACACATGGCAAGATAGCTATAGGCTTGATAAAATGTCGTGAGAAGAGATTTGGTGAGCTTAAACAAGAACCATCTTACCACCATCAATAATCCTTGTATTTGTAGGAATAAATGTGTCAACAGAAAGTTCCTGTAGAATGTATATGCAAAATAAGCACTGTTATAAGCCACTGTGATATGGCATTCTTCTAAAAGTGGTGCCTAAAATTATATCTATTCACATTCCATTCTGAATATTGAGCAATGTTAATTGAGTCAAAATGGGCCTCACATTATTGTTCTGATGAACAACAATATCCACATACTAATACTCAATAATACAATATCAAAGAAACAAAATAAAGGAAGTCCCATAATCAATTCCATGCATGCAAGCTACAAAATAGGGGAGAGAAGAAAAGATTAGAACCAATCAAGTTCAGCCAAAAAATTCACACGTTTAATCATAAATTTTGAAAATAGAAGAATATGTCACACCAAGTCTATAATAATTGCCCTCTCCATACCTTCACAGACAGATTTAAATTAACATTATTCCAAAACAAAATAGTTTTCTCTGCTCGCATTGGATTTACAGATATGATGGTATCTAAATTTTAATATGATATTAGACATACTATACACATTTCTTAATCCATATAATGTTTCAAGCAGTTAACCTCTTTACCTGAGAAAGACTTAATAGAAGATCAGTTTCAGAAGGTCATCCATTGCTCGCCTTTTGGTTACAATAAAAGAACCATTTGGTATCTCAATCATCATCAGAAGACTACAATAGATGCAAAATTCACTTTTCTGCAGAATAACCAACAAAATTACCACAAATTCAAAACCCTGAAGCCCATCCAACAAGATTAGTACCAATTAAGTTCAGCCACAAAATTCACACGTTTAATCATAAATTTTGAAAATAAAAGAATATGTGACACCAAGTCTATAATAATTGCCCTCTCACAGACAGATTTAAATTAACATTATTCCCAAACAAAATAGTTTTCTCAGCTCGCGTTGGATTTACAGATATGATGGTATCTAAATTTTAATACGATAATAGACATACTACACACATTTCTTAATCCATATAATGTTTCAAGCGGTTAACCTCTTTACCTGAGAAACACTTAATAGAAGATCAGTTTCCGATTAGATATCTAGAATCTTATGATAAGTGTCTCCAAGAAGGTCATCCATTTCTCGCCTTTTGGTTACAATAAACCTTTTGGTATCTCAATCATCATCAGAAAACTACAATTGAGATTACCTCTCCATAATAGATGCAAAATTCACTTTTCTGCAGAATTTCCAACAAAATTACAGTATAAGCACCAAATTACCACAAATTCAAAACCTTGAAGCCCATCCAACAAGGTTAGTACCAATCAAGTTCAGCCACAAAATTCACACGTTTAATCATAAATTTTGAAAATAGAAGAATATGTCACACCAAGTCTATAATAATTGCCCTCTCCATACCTTCACAGACAGACTTAAATTAACATTATTCCCAAACAAAATAGTTTTCTCTGCTCGAATTGGATTTACAGATATGATGGTATCTAAATTTTAATACGATATTAGACATACTATACACCTTTCTTAATCCATATAATGTTTCAAGCAGTTAACCTCTTTACCTGAGAAAGACTTAATAGAAGATCAGTTTCAGATTTAGATACCTAGAATCTTATGATAAGTGTCTCCAAGAAGGTCATCCATTTCTCGCCTTTTGGTTAGAATAAACCTTTTGGTATCTCAATCATCATCAGAAAACTACAATTGAGATTACACCTCTCCATAATAGATGCAAAATTCACTTTTCTGCAGAATTTCCAACAAAATTACAGTATAAGCACCAAATTACCACAAATTCAAAACCCTGAAGCCCATCCAACAAGGTTTTGTCAAGTATTTGTTCACAATTACATAGCAAATATCCTGCATACGAACAAATAAAGAAACATGGCTATTGGGAAGGTGAAAAGAAAACTTTAGTAAAGATGGTGACATCATAGGCGACACTTAAAGATAAAAATAGAAACTTTAAATAGGACTAAGGGAGAATAAGGCATTAACAAGAAATGTACACGCTTGATTGGAAATAAAGAGCCTGCCCTTTTCTAGAAAGAAATATAGAGATATATGAATTCATGGAAACACAATTATAAGAGGCACATGGAATAGAGAAAAATAGGCACAAGTCATAACTCATTTTACATGCCGCGGTATACATAAAAACTAAATTAAAAGAACAATTCACCAACTAAAGAATTATCAAAACCCATCCTTATATTTCATTTCACTTTTACTCTCCAATTATGTTTGTTATAGTGTCTTTCAAAACAGAGGGAAAGCCCTTGCAAACTTACAGTCATAGTATTAAAAAAACCTCAAGCTGATTTGAAAAAAAAAAAAAAAAAGCGTCAGCTGGTGAGAAAAATCACCCTAGTAAGATTTTAATATTACAGTCCCAAGTTCTTCAGTTAATATTAGCAGCAGTTTACACAAACATATTTGAAGTGTATAAACAATACAAGGGCAAGATTTGGATTACTCAGTTGTGGAAGTTTTGTGAGCTCCGCTGAGGAAACCTGCAATCAAAAGTATGTAAGAACAGAGTTTCAGTTACAATATACAATTCCTGTTTGGTGCGTATTGTTTACAGAGCAAGTACCTCCTGCAGAAAGCGTGGCAGATACTCACAAATTTTCCTCAGTTCATCCAGCTGCTATATTTTACGGCAAGAAGTGAAAACTCACCCCCGAACACAAATTTATAATTTGAGCAAGGACCAGTAATAAATGAAAAAAATTTAATGGAATGAAATATGAAGGTTTTACGCAAAAATGACACACAAACACACTATTATCTTAGTCCCAGTTTTCATAAAAGAGATGAAGAGTCATCATATTAACCCTTACAAAACGAAACCCAATAATAAGAAAAGAACAAATGATTTCCAACCTCATCACACCCTCTTTCAATATTGTTCCATAACCTTCCCTTTACTTCTATTCACATCTATGACACCAATAACCTACAAAATACAACATCAACTATAAGAACATGACAGATAAAATGAAGAAAAATACGGTCCAGATGGACAGTAAGGATCAATGAGGACGAGACCTTTTCCTAATTTAATTTAAGCAAAAATTATTATTATATCCCACAATTATTCAATTTTATCATACAGAACCCTCTTCTCTGTCAAAAAAGTCTTAACTGTGACAAAATAGAAATTTGAGGGCCAATGTGCACTAAAATAAAGATATAGAAATTCAAGGGTTCAATGTAACTTCAAATAACAAGTCAAGGCCTCAATAGAGCACAAAGGAGAGACTCAAGATCTCAAATCAAATAAAATCAAATTGTCAGAAACTTAAAAATGGTTCCCCTTCTGTATGTGATCATGGAGTTGCCTGCCTGAAAAATTGTCAAACAAATTACACAACCACAAAGTAGTTAATTTTAAAGATGCTTTATGCACAGCCAGCTATCAAAGAACTTCAGCAAAAAATTTTAGAGACATTAAATAAGTTTAACATGTAGAAGATAAGATTCTCTATGATACATAAAAAAGAAGTTCAAGGCCGATCTTGAGATAGTTCTTATGAGCCAAACCCTCTTTAATTCAGGATTAGCACACCTTCTTAAGGCAGCTCTTTCAGAGAATACCTTAGCATCATTCCTACTTGATGCACATCAATCATAAGTGTAAATTGTTGAGCAGTAATACCATTGTGCAGTACAAACAGAAATTTGGTCAGCGAATGTACATAAACATCATTCTTTGAAAGGTACCGACCAAAAATATGAAGGCATAGTATAAACCACCTATCAGTCAAACCCACAGCGGCAGCATCTAATGGTACAAAACTTCCTACGTGGGTAAGGAACACAACTAAAGCTATCAGGAAGACCAAATTTAAATAAAATTTCTAATGAAAGGATACACCACAAGAACAGTAGAAAACTGTTTTAAGAGAATCTAAAAAAGTTGTGACAGGACAGTCACAGGTTGAGTTAAACATATAGCAACAACGCTGCATTTCTTTTATCTATTAAAATAGAATCAAAAAGAAATGGTGAACAGAAATGTTCCGGGTATATAGTTTGGAACTGCTTTATCTATGCTTAGACTTACAAGATATACTAACATATTAAGCAGACCAATGGACATATTCCTAATAACTGCGACTAAATAATCCAGTGTATTTGATGCATAGAACTATTAGGAGAGAGTTTGATTTAGTGATATCTTTCTACATAATGGATAGAAGCCAGAATCTCTCTACACTTTTGAAACTAGTATATATCACTTTAGTATACTACAACAAAGGATTCAAAGGATCACTTATCCATGTGTATAAAAACCAACAAGCAAGCAGACTGAGAAACTAAAATCATATAATTACTGACCTGCTTTATGTATATAGTCTTCCATGAATGATTAGGACCAGTGATGATGTGGATCCTTCCTGATGCAACACAATCTCAGAAGTTCAGCAAGATGACCCACATGCCAAGATTCTATAGGTTTGATAACATGTGTAAATTGAGATTTATAGGCTAATCCCCCCGTGTTTTGCAAGAATCAACTTACCATCATCAATAATCTTTGTACCATTAGGAATAAATTTGTCAAGTTCCTGCAAAATGTGTCTACAAAATAAGCAATATTATAAGCAAATCTGTTAAGGCATTCTTCAAAAAGTGGTTCCTAGAATTTTATATATATATATATATATATATATATATATATATATATATATATATATATATATATATATATATATATATATATGTATGTATTCACCTTCCATTCCGTAAATTAAGCTATGTTTCTTCAGACAAAATGGGCCTAGCGTAAGTGTTCTGATGAGCAACAATCAACAAAGACAAAAGGGTAATAACAAAATCCACATATTAATACTCAATAATATAAAATCAAAGAAACAAAATATAGGAATCACTTCCATGCATGCAAGAAGTAAAATAAGAAAGTGGAGGGGGAAAGAAGAAAAATAATCTGACCAAGTTCAGCCACAGCTTTGAGCATAAATACCGAGGACAGAAGAACAGGTGACATGGAGTCTCTAATAATTTCCCTCTCCATATCTTCAACTACAGATTCATTTACCTGATTCCCAAACCAAAGGATTTGTTTATTCTACTTGGTAATTGCTGATTTTTAGCAGAGGAAAGTCTACCACAGGCTAGAGTTCACAGCTCACTTTGGATTTATAAAGATGATGGTATGTAAATTTTGATATGATATTAGACATCATGCTATAGATATTTTTTTAATCCATATATTATTTCAAGCAGTTAACCCAATTACTTGAAAAAGACTTAATAGAAGATCAATTTCGGATTAGATACCTATAGAATCTTATGATAAACGTCTCCAAAAAGGTCATCCAATTCTCTCGTCTTTTGGTTACGATTAAAGGATCTTTAGGTATCTCCATCAGCATAAAAAAACTACAATTGAGATTACCTCATATATAATAGACGCATAATCAACTCCTTTACAGAAATTTCCAACAAAATTACAGTACAAGCACCAAGTTACCACAAATTCAAAACCCTGAAGCTCATCCAGCAAGGTTTCATGCGTGTTTGGGAAAAATATTCTACCCTTTTCTAGAAAGATATATAGAGATATATGTCTCTATTCATAGAAACACTGTTATAAGAGGCACATGGGATAGAGAAAAAATAGAGATTTGAGGGTCAATATGCACGAAAATTTACAAAAGACAAATAGAAATTCAATGGTTCAATGTAACTTAAAATAAAAAGTCAAGGCCTCAGTAGAGCACAACAGAGATTGAAGATCTCAAATCAAACAATATCGAATTGCCAGAGAATTAAAAATGGTTCTCCCTTTATTTTTTAAAAAAGAAAACATAGGAATTATTAGAATCGCATCCATGATTTAATTTCAGTTTTGAACATCAACTGTTAAACAGCATTTGAACATAGAAATTTTGTGTACCATTTGCACCCCGAGAAATTTTCAAACTATACTGTTCCAAAAATCTAGACAATATAACTTGATATACAGAGCAGTGTTCTTTTAGAATTATTCCTACCCATTGCACTCATGTAGCCGTAGGCATTGTCAGCTGTAGCATTCCATTCAAAAACTAACAAAGACTGACCAATTTGTAGACATAAGCCACCTCTGCAGTAACACAAGAAGAAGCCTGAAAAGGGAAAAAAATTTAGGACACATTTCATATTGAGAATCTCAAGGATAGATGAAAATGCAAAGCTTTCAAAGAATAGCCAGGCTGAGAATCAGTCTAGTACCAGCTAAACAATGTAGAGATTCAAGTTCTTTGCCTACTCCCGCAGACTTTTAGATATGCCTATTTCAAATATCTTATCTGCATGCAAAAGCAAAGAATTATAGTACAAGAGAAAAAGAATGAATTACCATGGTTAGAGTGCTAATAAATTTCCTTTTATGCCTGAACATATTGGTAAATGCCTCAGCAACACCTTTGATGTGATTGTGAAGAAGAAACCCATATGTCTTGATAAAGCCCAACAATAGACCATAAGGATATGGATATAACATTCATATGAAGCATGCCAATATCCACTTCAATTTGGATTAAGTTATCAATCAAACTAGTATTATTATGACACACACTGAGATCTAAGAATGAAGAGTCCAATGTCCATCATAGTCTACATGTGGAAAAAGCCAAAAAGCCTAAAAAATGCATCCTTCTAGTTCCATATAGCTAAGAGGGTAGAGGAAGACCAAGATTAACTTGGATGAAGGATATTAAAAAATAACCTTTGATTATTAAATCTTTTAGAGAATCGTATAAGGAAAAGGAAAAAATAGAATAACAACCGGAAACCATAGCCATAAATTTCTGTAATTTAAGAAAGCCATTGATAGAAGAACAGAAATGTTTATTTGTGATGGCAATGAATATCATCCTCTGACCATTAACGTTCAACATAAGGTTTCCAAATAAGGGACTAGGATATACTCAATAACTAGGAAATGAATTGAAAATTACACAATCAGCTTCATTTAGTAAGATTACCTTCAAAAAGAATATCCAATCGCCAGTAACACACATGGAACTACCTGAGTTGAATTTATACAAATAAAACCAAATGGTTATTAATAATATTTCAGAAGATAAAATGGGGCATAGGATATACCACCAATACTACCAATCAAATTACATAAAAGAGATGGAAGCAATTATTTTAATCAGCGTACAAGGTAGGCATCACAATATTTCTGGCCCGGTATAGACTGAATAACAAAAAGATCCATGGAACTAAACTTAAATGAACTAACAAATATGATGCAGTAAAGCTGATACGCTGTGACTGAAGGAACAGAGAGGAATGCCAAGATAAGACATGTTGTTTTTAGCATGAAAGCAAGTGAGATGCAGTCAGTTCCAAATCAAATTGAACAAAGATATTTGTGACGGCATGCAGATTTTCTTTTTCTATAATTCATTCTGTTCCCATTAAACCTTCTTTTCCTGCCAAAAAAAGTAGCTTAAATATAATCTGGAAATTGCAAAACTGGAAGGAAAAATCAATTCAAGTATTAAGAATAGAAACATGAGAAATTCAAAGCAATAGAGAAACCATTAGTTCTTTAAAAACATGGTAGTTACTACTATTTATAACTAACTAATCCTAGGTAGAAGGCTACAATAACAATTCCAGATTAAAGTTGTACTCGTCAGAAAAGCCTCTAGGCATCCTGACATAAATTCCTATTTTGTGTTTGATTCCTTCACAAGTATCAGTTCAGTATGAAATTGTTTTGCTAGTACAAGCAATACATATTTAATCACATCTTTATTAGCTATCCACAACTGATATCTGGTAGTTAGAATGCGTTTAGAGCAGAAAAAGGTGAGATCTAAATTTGACTGAAATTATTCCTTTGTCTTTCTACTTTTTTTTTTTTTTTTATTAGGGATATTTGTCTTTTTACTATTTAACTATTGATGACAAAATAGAAGGCAGAATAAGCATTTAATTTTCTAATAGATTAAAACTCACAATGATCTTCTTTTGATTCATCAAATTTACAAAAATTAATGAACTCCTAAAATTCTTAGAAATGCATTTATAAAAATTCTGTAAGTCTGGTCTCGACAGAAATCGAAAAAACTATTTCAAAAATAGCTTCGTATCCAAAATTTTTTTATGATTCGATATAAGCCCATAATTTTCTACTTTTTACACTTCTGGAGACGACAAAACCATAGAATATGCCAAGAATTCATCAACAAACAGAACGAACAGCCGAGAGAGATTTTCAAACTACTTTGAGGCTGCTCCCTCGAGAACTCAGCTACATTTTCTCGGCGTGAGAAACAAAAATGTGATACAAGAAGGAAAGCATCGATAATCAAACCTGATTTTCAGGCAGCGTTTCGTCCAAAAAAAAGACACCTATGAAGAAATAAACCGACAATCTCATCCATCCATGTGTCCCGTTGCCTCTTGCTCCCTTTTCGCTGATATGCCACTAACTGTCTTGCTCCCCGTATCTATCTCCAAGAGGCCCTCAATAAAGCAATTTCGTCAAAGCAGAAATACGGAAATACATTATTTTCCCTAGAACACATTATTATAACCGAACTAACCGAACAAACACAATTTTTCAACCGGAGAATTCAATCGCAAAAGCTGAAGAGAAATTCATTCGGAAAGATAATAGGAGATTTTTACCCAGAAGTAGCTGAAGAAGTGGACAGAAATAGAATGGAAGGAAGAATGAGGCGTCAATTGGAGACGAAGAATCTTGAATGAGTTTTCCCAAATTTTTACCGTTGGATGCAAGTGCTACGGATTTATAGGAGATGCTACTTTCTGACCGTTGGGGTGAGTTATTTCTTCTTTTTGTCATTAAATTTAGTTTTACGATTGATTTTAAGCGCCAGGTAAAGAAGACTGCGGAGAGTGTAGCGTAGTGTCTCCCGTTAAACACCGAGGAAGATAGAGAAAGAAATAATTCCGGAGCATTGGAATTTTGTTGGCCATACACATAAGTGGCCCCTTTAATTTCAATTTTTGAGCCGCTTGCTCCCTTTAACTATTTTAACGATCTATCTAACCCCTTATCTAAAAGCAAAATATATATGCAGCCCCTTCAACTTTTATTTTTGAGCCGCTTGGCCCCCTCAACTATTTTAGCGACTCATCTAATCCCTCATCTATTTTAAAGTAGTATTTTTAGACATTTAAATGCTGATGTGTCGTATTTCTTCCTCCTCTTGAATTTAGTAAATTGCTAGGAAATCTTCACTTTATAATAGTTTGTAATATTAATTAGATAGAAGATAATTTCCAGCATATGTCCTACATGTTTTTAGTGTCGGGCGCGTGTAATGCATGGTATTCTGTTGTGTCTGGTTATGTTCATTCAAAGGTTTAAAAATATCACTTTAAAGTAGATGAGGGGTTAGATAGGTTGCTAAAATAATTGAGGAGGCCAAGCGGCTCAAAAATAACAGTTGAAGGGGCTGCGTATGTATTTGGCTTTCAGATAAGGGGTTAGATAGGTTGTTAAAATAGTTGAGGGGGCCAAGCGGCTCAAAAATTAAAGTTGAATCGGCCGCGTATGTATTTGGCCAATTTTTTTTTTGGGGGGGGCGGGGGCAGTTTCAGATTTTTGTTATAAATAGTTTTTCTTTATTTTATTTTTTATGTCGGAGAAAACTTATTTTTATCACGAAAAAAGTCAAAATATGATGTGATAAAATATACTAACAAACGTTTTAATTACGTGTTACTTTTTGTCTTTTTTCTTTTTTTTTTCTTTTTTTTTTTAAGGGATTGATTTGAATGTCAAGTGAATAAGATTGTGGAAGTGTGGGGTGTCCGGTTAGATAGCGAGGAAGATAGAGAAAGACAGATGCTACCGAAACACTGGATCTCTTTGAGGCCTACAGTTTTGGATTTATATATATATTATGACAGAATAGGATAAACATATAATTAGACCTATTTTCAAAATGGAGATTTGAAAAGATTTTTTTTGTGTTAACAAAAAAAAAGATTTTCATCTCACACCATAAAAAATATGACATAAAAGAGGGTAATTTATCCTCTTATTATTTATTTCAAAACTAGAAAAATATATGATGTTTATTTTTACTTTTCTTCTCTTGCTTTCTGTCTTGTCTTTCAAATAAAGATCCCAATTTTTATGAAAGCAAAGAATAAGAATTTTGTATTCGCAAAACAACAAATAATCCCCGTAATGAGGATTTGAACAGGAAAAAAAAAATATAACTAGACTAATTATTGAAAAAAAAAACTTATTTTTAAGCAAAAATTTGTACTCCAGTTAATATTTTAGCACTCATATTGATGTGCTAGATTTTTATTAGGCGGGGTTAGTATACTTGCAGCCTATACTAGAATTTCTCCTTTTTAAGATTGATTTTCACCTAATCTCACCTAATCACTTTGGTATTTTCCTAAATACCTTTTTTATAAATAGAGATTTTTAGATATCACAACTACAAAAAATACAATTATATTTATATTTTTTTATATGTTTCTTTTCTCCTTTTCCCCGTGCGTAACTATCTATCGAAAAATTCAACTCCTATTTTGACTAAAGCTCTTACTCGATCACCACTTGTCTCTGCTCATGCTCCTGCTTCTATTATATCTCAAGTTGTGACAACATCATGGCTTCTCCTTTTGTCGATTATTCATATGTTTATTTCTCATTGATTCAGTTTCAGAGTTGAATTGATGATTTCAAGAGAGTAGTTGTAGGCCTGATTAGGTGGTGTAATGGTTTTGGATTTTTCATAAATATTGAATTGATTTTATTGGCAAAAATTGCTAATTTTGTACTTCTTTTATTTTTGTGTTTAGGGATTTAGTTTGAGTGATATCAATTTCTCAATCATTTATTTCCTGCATAAATAGTGGTTTTGGAATCAGAATTATTTTTTCCTAAATCTTCGAGCGAATCATAATGTATGTGATTTTTTGTTCAAATGGTTTTGTTGATGATGTGTGGTTTAGTCTTTTTGGTATTGATGATATTTTGCAATCTTTGCTTCTCTTAAAATAATATCATCAGCATTTGAAACGGTGTTTCGCTCTGATCATGTGATGCTATTGAAACTCTCATTCTAGCTTACAGTTTATTTTACACAATGAAGCTGAAGGCATTTCACGTCTTTATTTTTTTGGGCTTTCCAGTTCAGTAAGATGCATAAACAATCACTGATTAATTAAACTTAAAGCTGCATTTAACAATGTATCAAATTGCGACAAAGATTCTAGTAAGTATAGGACCCTAGTACCAAGTGTATTAGCACATGTAATCTAATAATCGATGTTACAAAAAGAAATAGCAATGTGGAGCATATGATGGCTAACGCATGGGCTTGTGATTATTGTTAAATCATAGGCATGTTCCCATTGTGTCGTGATATCATGTTTGATTAAAAAGGCATAAAAGTTTTAACATATAAAATGGAGGCAGCAACTTGTAATCACATGCTTGATGCTTCCATTTATCTCTAAAAGACAAGGTAAACAAAGTTCTACAAAACGTATCAAAAACGTATCACAAACATATAAAAAAATATACAAAATATACATAAATGTATCAAAAACGTGCCAAACATGTATCACAAACATATCATAAATGTATCAAATATGTAACAAACACGTATCACCGAGGTTAATTCACAAAAAAAAAAAAAAAAACTCCTCAGTTGATATAAACTAGTACACCTGATACAATTTTGATACATATGCATCAAACACGTATCACTGAGGTTTTTGCACAAAAAAAAAAAACTCCTCAGTCAATCTCAATGATACGTGTTTGATGCATATGTATCAAAATTGTATCATTGTACTACTTTATATCAACTGAGGAGTTTTTTTTTTTTTTTTTTTTTGTGAAAAAACCTCAGTGATATGTGTTTGATGTAGATGTATCATAATTTTTGTGTGTTTGTGTGTGTGTGTGTAGTAGAACAAGGTTTTAAGCATTTTCTCTCTTATCTCTCAAATTCTCCCAATTCCATTTATCTATTTTTCTATAATGTTTGAAATTTTATTCAAAAAATTTCTAAATATTAGTTCTCCTTTTCCTTCTTAATGATTCAATTAAAATAATAGTTACAAAAAAATTTGTAACGGTTAACAGTTACAAAATTAATTGTTATTCATAAAAAAATAAAGGCCAAATATATAGATACGCCCCTAAACTTGGCCAAAAACGCCTACTGACCCCTGAACATTGAAAATGTCCTAATGCCCCCTGAACTTCTTAAAAGTGTTCTAATGCCCCCCTAAATTTCTTAAAATTGGCTTAGTTTGCCCCCTAAGTCCCATAAAAACCAGAGTTTGTTTTGAAAAGTTAAACATAAGACAACCAATAATTGAGTGACACGTGGCAATAAGAGGGTAAATTGGGTCACTCTTTCAAAGTTCAGAGGAGCATTAGGGGGTATCTATGTATTTGACCAAAAATAAATAATAAATAGTTACAAAAGGTATTATGTAATAATTCTAATAATTTAATGGATTATAACGTCCATAAAATTATAATTATTCAATTATCTTTCATCTATAAATAAGTGACAATACATTTCTTATATGCATAGTGATTATTCTTTTTCCCTTCCAACAATCATATCATATGTGTATTCTGCTCTTTCTCTCTCTACGAGATCTCTCTTCAAGTTTTTCAATAGCTTTTTTGTTCTACAGTTATGTTCATAAGTTTTGTATTTTATATTTTTGTTTCACTTTATAAATCATTTTTTATGGAGATCAAAGATTTTGGTAAGAAACAATGGGTACAATTCATTTGTTAGCCTTTCACAAAAATTAAAAAGATTATTTGTCTACTCTTCATCTCTATGTTTAGTCTTTTTTTTTTCTTTTTTTTTCTTTTAATCATTCATATATAAATATTAAATAAATTTTTATTTGTGAAGTTTTAGTTGAAAAGTTAAAGATTATTTGTCTTCTCTTAATCTCTTTTGTTTGGTCTTTTTTGTTTATTTCTTTCCTTTTAACTAATCATGTAGAGATCTTAAATAAATTTTTATTATTACAATTTCAGTTGTAAATCATAATTTTTGTGTTTTTCTATATATATATATATATATATATATATATATATATATATATATATATATATATATATATATATATATATATATATATATATATATATATATATATATATATATATATATTATCATTGTATAGGTTTTTCTTAATCGAGATTGAAGAAGTTAGCGATGAGCAAGTGGATTTGAGAAAAAAATAAAAAAAAAAATATAAATTATTTGTAAGGATTTCATTGAGGTTATCTTATTTGCTTCTCTCCATTTCTCTTTATTTGGTCTTTTTTTTTTTCCATCATTCTCTTTAGCAAGTTTTGTATGAAAATTATAATTTATTTTTTTGTATAATTTATTCCTTTAACAAGTTATAATTTATTATAATTACTTTATATTTTTATATTCGTATTTTTGTTTTATATTTTTTTGTACAATCGTACAGAAAATGAATTGCGGTATTTCAGTTGTTGTTTTCAAGTGTTCAAATCTTTTTATATTGGCAATAATATCCTCTCTTTTTTTCAAATTTATATGTCTATAACTCTAATTAAATGAGGCTATATTATTGTTTCTCAATTGTTAAATAAGCGTTATTTAAGTCATTTTTTGTCTTATCAATTTGTAATTCCTCATGACATTAAATGAGAGAATTATTGTCAATTTTTAAATCATATTTGGTTCATTGTTTAATATCATTATAGTGCATTAAATTTTGTAACTATTACTTAAATTAATTGTGTAATTTGAATTGAATTGAGTAAAAAAAATAATATATTTTAATTATTACTCTTAATGATCAATTACATGTATATTGAATTACCTTAATATTAAACACCATGCGTGAGAGACATAAAGAAATTTAATATAATTATGAAGAAATATTTATATTTTTTTTTATTAATGTCTATTTTTTAAATATTTAATATATTTGTAAATTTTGTATTATTATTCTTTTACAACATGAATAAGGAAAAAAAAAAGATAAAAAGGTAGTAATTTTCTACAAAAACCATAGCAGAATTTAATTTTTTTAACTTAAGAGTAGTAGTAAAATTTTTAATTTTAAGTTATTATACTAAACATATTTTTATATAATTATTGGAAAATTAAAACAAAATCAATTAAAAGTACATATTTTTATTAAAATCACATCATAACAAGATTTTGATATAGTAACACAATTTCATTATAAAAAAAGAAATAAATATATTAATATCAATTAATTTTATTTAGATTTTAGCTAATGATAGAAAATATCAAATTATTTAATACTTATATTGCTGACCAAAAGACTTTTTTATAACATGATATATCTACAATCTGCCCATTTGGTACATGTTCTATAGATTTTGCATTTTTAATATCTAATATGTACCAATTGAGAATATTTAAGATTTGGAGTAATTGGAACACTAGAATTCAGTGAAATTAATGATATTGATAGTTTAGAGAGCAGTAGTGAAGAGACACAATAATCTATTTATTACAACAACAATGATTATGACCCAAATTGACACGTTAGGTATCAAGTTAACAAATCGAATATCTCAAGTACAAAAAAAGATCTCTAATATTATCATATATATTGTACGTAGTATAGAAATAATGAGACTGAATAGAAAAAAAAAATTTATAGTGTAACAAAAAAAAAATCTCTAATATTATCAAATATTGTACGTAATATAAAAATTATAAAACTAAGTAAAAAAAAGTTTTATAGTGTAAGTATATTTGTTGTTCAATCACCGTATCATATATCAAATTCTTCATTTATAAAAATAATTTCTTAATTTTTAATTCGACTTAAAAAATATTAGAAATTTTTATATGAAATATTTTACTTTTTATATGTATGCATTGAAAAGAGTAGTTTATTAAATCGTGGAATGCGCAGGTTCAAAGCTAGTCTATATATATAGTAAAACAAGGTTTAAAACCATTTATCTCTATTGCTTAGATTCTTTCAATCATAGTTATCTAATTTCTTCTAATTTTCAAATTTATTTATATATAATTTTTAAGATATATATTATACTTTATTGATTAATAAAATTTAAAATAACTAATAAGGAATTTATATTAGGACGTTACAAAATTAATTGTCATTCATAAAAAAAATAATAAATAGAAATAATGCATGTTTTGAGGAAAATAATAAATAGAAATTAAATAGAAATTAATTGATTCATAATACTCTCTATTTTTAGAAGGGTCTGACTCAATGTAATGAAAATTTTAAGAAAAAATTTCAGAAACAAGTTTAAGAAAAACCAAAGTTTTCGATCAAGAATACGTCTTCAGGTTCTAAGACTTTAACAAACTACCTAAGAGGATTTGAAATATATTGACTTACAGTTTTCTTAATATTTGAGGAAGTAGAAGGAGAGGAAGATTTAGTCAAAACAAAATAAAAGGAGGGTAAAGATGGATGAAAATTTGAATAAAGGGCCTAGGACGAGTTGGAACAAGGGGAGAGAATCTATTTGGAGTAAAAATTAGGTTTTGATTATTTTGATTATTTTTCAAAGAGGCTTTAGTCAAAATTTTCTTCATGATCCCTGTAAAAATTCACGAGATAGAAAATCAGGTAAATTATTAGCTTTGCCTTTAGTATATTCTATTTCAAAATCAAAGTTACTTAATAAAACCTGTCATCTTGCAAATATTTGTTTTGAAACCAAATTTTTAACATCTTTTTCTAAAACATATTTAGCTGATAAACAATCAATTCTGAATGGAAATTTTTTCATATATAAATCATCTTCAAATTTCATAATACATAAAACAATACTTAAAACTTCCTTTTTTATAGTTGAATAATATTTTGGAGCCGGATTCCAATTTTCAGAATAAAATCTAACCAAATCTTCTTTATTTTTATTAGGTTCTTTTTGCTTTAAAATTTCTCCAAATTCAATCTCACTTGCATCTTTTTCCATAATAAAAAATGCATTAGGATGTGGAATATCTAAACTAGGTAAACTCTTAATTTTTTCTTTAATTAATTTGACTAGTTTAGTATGTTCTTCTGTCCAGGGTTTAGGATTCTTTTTAATCTATCATATAATGGTATATAGATTTTTCCTATATCTTTGAAAAAAATTATGTACATAATTTAAACATCCTAAAAATCTCTGCAATTGTTTTTTTATCTTTTATTTCATATGGAAATTTTGAAGTAAATTCTAAACTTCTATTAATTAGTTTAATTGTACCCTTATCTATGTCATAACTTAAAAATCTTACTTTAGTCTGGAATAATTTCATTTTTGTTGCAGAAACAACTAAACTATTATTATGAATAACATTATAAAATTTCTTCAAATGACTAATATGCTGATTAATTGATTCTAAATATATTAATACATCATCTATGTAAACTATTGAAAAATTACTTATTGGCTTAAGTATATCATTCATTATATTTTGAAATTCAGAAGGGGCATTTTTCAAACCAAATGCCATAACATTCCATTCATAATGACCAAAAGATACATTAAAACCCGTTTTATATCTATCTTGTTCACTAATATCTATTTGCCAAAAACAGATTTCATATCAAATCTTGAATAGATTTTTGCATTATATAATTTTTTTAATAAATCTCTTTTATTAGGTATTGGATATCTAATCCATTGTAATACTTTATTTAAAGGTTTGTAATTAATTACCAACCTAGGAGTTCTTCTTTCTATTTCTGCAGCATTCATAACATAAAAAGCAGAACAAGACGATAGTGACTTTGATTCTCTAATTAATCCTTTTTCTTTTAAATCTTGAATTTCTTTTCTATAAGTTTTTTCTAATTATTCAGACAAATGAATAGATTTTGTCTCAGTTGGAATATCTTTTTCATTAAAATCTTTAATATAAGGTAAATTAACTATGTGCTGTTTCCTATTCCAAAAAGCAATAAGGATGGTAGCACAAACATTTTTAGTGAACATTTCTTCAATTTCAATATCATTACTCTGTAATTGTTCTTCTATTCTTTTTTTCAGTTATTTCATCTATTAAAAATTTTATTTGTTTATGCTTATTTTTTTATTAGATTAATATTACTTTCTATACTTCCTATTCCTTTTGGAATAATAAGGAATGCAAATTCAAATAAAATTGTTTTTCCAAGTATTTGAGTTTGAATACCATTATCACATACTATAAATGGATATAACATTGTAATAAAAGGTGTGCCTAATATGACTCCTGAATTTAAATTCTTAACCAATATCAAATAAGTTTTATAACAATATCTTTTATTGCAAATTTTTACTTTTGGTAACTTATAATGTATTATTAGTTTTGATCCGTTAGCAGAACTTAATTTTTCAGAAGTTTTTTCATAATATTTAATGGGTATTAAACCTTCTTGAATACAATTTTGATCAGCACTAGTATCGATTAAAGCCAAAGTAATAAAATGAAATTCATCATCTATCACAATATCTAATTTTACTAACCATTTCTGATAATTAACTTTATTTATTATAATAACATTATTTTCATCATCTGGTTCTTTGATAATAGTACCTTTTCCATTATTACTACTAGTAAAAGGTGTATTTGAATTATTGTTGTATTGTATTATTTAATTGTATTTTAAAAGTTTCTTTTTCAAGAATATTAACTCTATTTTTCAAAGTTTTTAATTGATTAATTTCCTTATGTAAATTTTTTATTTCTTCTTGTAATTCTTTAATAGATACTTCTCTAGGCGTATTAAATCTATTATAATTTCTTTAAAGTTATATGGAGTATAATTTTTTATTTCTCTATTTCCAATAATATCTTTTAATTTTTGTAAATAAATTTTCTTATCTTCAGGATTATCGATTTTTTCTATTAATATAAAAGAAATTCTTGTTCAATAATGTTCAAGGAGCTACCCGAACTCAATAATGTTTCCGATCGTCGAATGAGGTTCCAATAGACACAAAAAACACGAAATTATAATTAGAATTTAGATTATAATTTCAAAACTAAAAGATTATAAAGAATAGAATAAAAATAGAAGAACAATTGGCAATAAATTCACCAATTCAATAAAATAAAAAGAACAATCAAATTAACATAAAAGTTAATTCAACCTCTCAATTTGGATGATAGAACCTGAGAATGGTTGATTCTCAATTGCCTAGCCACAACAATTGATCACGATCAAAGTAACACTTTAAGAGTTAGAACACAATCACATACTCTCAAAATATTAAAGCTGAAAATTCAACAGAAATTTTCAAAGGAAATATTCAATCTTTATTGATAATAATATGATATATTACAAAAGGAACATCCAACACCCTTTTATAGGCCTAAAACAAAGTAGAATCTTAAACTGAAAAGGAAAACAAATCCTTATCTGATTAGGAATTATTAAATCAAAACAAATAAGGAAAACTTAAAACTAATCCTTATGCAATAAGGATGAAAAAAACGAAATCCCCTTTTGAGTGTTGCTTATGGGCTGATTTTTAAGTCCAAAGCAGCTCACTTATTGAAAAAAAAATAACAATTAAATAAAGATACCTAAACCTAATTCGAAATCCATACATATTCCCTAAGGGTGCCTTAAATGCTAACACTTAATTGTCCTTAGCTCATAGATAGAAGTCCAATTAGGCCCAATCTAACTAAACATTAGTTTCAGATCCATAATCCCTTTCGTGGACTTGAATACAACACAAGAATAAATTATTTCCATGTGAAATATTTGGTGTGTTGTGATTAGCCCCAACCTCCATATGTTTAAGTAAGTGCATAACTAGGCCATTAAGCACTTGTTGCATCTTCTTTGCACGGCTCTACGTTATTGGACCAATCGGCAGCTCTATAGGATCTCTCTTGCCTCTATGCTCCACGCCTCTATAGCCTTGTGGTGTAATGCCCGCATCATTCCCTCTCTCTTAAAAAGGATTTGTCCTAAAATCTTCGTCTCCTGGCAACTCTAGCTTGTAGGCATTATCCCCAATGCGTGCAACGATTTGAATGGTCCATCACCCCTCAGATGTAACTTTAAAAGCTTTTGTGTAGGAAATTGCTCGTTGCGCATATGCACCCACACCGAATCAACGGGTTCAAACAACACTTGTTTGCGCCCCTTATTGGCTTGTCGTGCATAATGCTCATTTTTCTTCTCCAATTGCTGTCTCACTTGTTCATGCAACTTAGGCACCGATTCTGCCTTCTTCTCACCATCTATACTTTTCCTTCGATAGAAGCTCGCCAAACCATGAAAACTCCTTACCTCGGTAACTGACGTAGGTGTAGGCCATTCTTGAATTGCCCTTACCTTCTCGTCATCAACTTCCACTCCTTGGGCATAAACTACAAAACCCAAAAACACGACCTTTTCCATACAAAAAGTGCACTTTGAAAAGTTAGCATAATGCTGTTCCTTTCGCAACAACTGTAATACAGCTCGGATATAGTCAAGGTGCTCAGAAAGAGAATTAGAATAGATAAGAATGTCATCAAAATAAACAACAAAAAATTAACCTATAAATTCTCTTAAAACATTATTCATTAATCTCATAAAAAGTACTAGGTGTATTAGTTATCCCAAAAGGCATAACCAGCTACTCATATAAACCATGTTTAGTTTTAAAAGCGGTTTTCCATTCATCACCAATTTTCATTCTAATATGATGGTATCCACTTTTTAAATCAATTTTTGTAAAGAATACAGCCCCACTAAGTTCATCTAACATGTCATCAAGTCTAGGAATGGGATGTTGATACTTTACCATTATTTTGTTGACGGCTCGGCAATCAACACACATTCTACAAGTCCCATCCTTTTTTAGGCACTAAGATGACTGGAACAACACATGGACTCATACTTTCACGAACCAAGCCCTTCGACATCAGCTCCTCAATTTGCCTTTGAAGCTCTATCGTCTCCTTGGGATTACTCCTATAAGCTGGACGATTAGGAATTGATGCTCCGGGTATGAAATCGATTTGATGTTCGATTCCTCGAATAGGAGGTAACCCACTCAGCAACTCTTCAGGAAACACATCATTGAACTCCTACAAAAGAGAGGAAACCACACTAGGAGAATAATGGTCAGATTTACTTATAGACAAGCTTAAACCTTTGTCGGAACTAGACCGACGGGCGGAAAATCTTAATTTTGATTCAATTTTATTTAATTTAGTTTTTATGATTATTCGTGTAATGATTTATTGTGATGTTTGGGACAAAAATGAGATTTTATAGAGTCGCCACCAATCGAGTTTTGGTCCGATTGGATACCTTAAGTAACTAGAGATTTATATGGATTCGTTTGCTAATTACGTGTAGGGAAGATAATAATCACCCTACCCTGCCCATAATTGGTACTAAAAGTTGTAAATTATTCTTGTGGGATGTATTTCTTTCATGCTTTTGTATCCATACGCGGATATAGAAAAACTATATATTAAATAGATATAGTGATTTTTTACTTTAATTAATGCTATTTTATTTACACGCATAACATAGATATAAAAAAAAAATTATACCGATATTATATTTTAAATAAACTTTGTATTTTACCTCCATAACATGGACATAAAATGTAAAACAAATAATATATAATGTAGATACAATTAGTATGCAAATATCTACATGTGATTGTAGATAACATACCTGATGCAAAAGTAATAAGGACGTTATATTACTTGCTATTAAAATAAACAACAAATCTAAAACTTATTTGAAATAAAATTAGTGAACATCATTCTGGTCATGAAACAAAATTAATTGTATTAATACAAATTAAATTTAAATTCCACAACCATAGCATAGTCGTAAAATTAAACTTTTATGATTATAAGAATATAAATTTTATTCCGTATCTTTTATTTTACTTTTAGAAAATTTTTAAATCTCATAAGCCTAAGTTTTATTTTTTTTATTAACCTCTAACTAGTCTATATACATGCATTAGTGTAGAATTAAGAGAGATGTTAAAATAGAAGGCTTTAATCTTTTGTTGGGCCTAAGCTACTATTAATCTAGTTTTTGTTTAAGCCCGATAGCCAGGCCCTGACCCGGACCCGAACCAATAATCTTGACCCATTGGCCACCTGTCTATCATGCATGAATCATCTTTTTTCCCTAATTTCAAACCCTGAGATTTAGATCCTCTCACCAGCCAACACCCTCAGTTCTCTTTAGCCGCCTACCTCTCCCCAAAACTAAGCTCTACGCCGGCCAACTGCTTCTAGACTTCGACCATTCTAACCACAGCCTCTCTCTCCCTCTCTCACTCGGTTTCGTTCTCCGGCCGCTCCACACCAGTCGCCTTCCTTGCTTTCTTCTTCGTTCAACGGCGGCGGCTCAAGTTCTACTCACCGGGTAAAGGCTGAAATCAGTCCGATTTTCAACAACGCCTCTCTCCTATCCTCATCGCCGTCTTTTTCCTGAAACTCATGGCCTAATTTTACAGACCCACCATCGTTGACGCAGCCAATTCAACGATGGTTCAAATCGGAACTCTCGCCTACAATTGATAAAAAAAGTATTTCTCGTTTATCATCTGTTTCTTTCTCTTTTTTTTTTAGGCTTCTCTCCTTTTTTTTTGACTGATTCTGTTTTCATTTCTTAGGCGGATATCTGCACTTCCTAGGCTGGTCGGAGTACGTCAACCACGGTGTCCTCAGAACGAACTCAGGTATTTCTCTCCTTTGCAGGTTCAGAGACTTATGGTTTTGTTCAATGTCAACTAGATTTCTCAAGGGATTACACTGTCCCAGCTAAGAATTTGGACTCTCTACTTATAATGATACAAATAATGCAAATGCATATGTGTGAAAAATGAAATCCATGTTGTGAGATGCTTGTATGTGAGAATAAAATCTGTGTTGTGAAATACTTGTATGTACGTGGTTGGATTAAAAGGATGTTTTTATGTGTATTGGAATTAAATTGATGCTGGAAACATATGAAAATGGGATTATGGAAAAAAAAATGAAATTGCATGGCTGTACATGGGTTTGTATACCTATGGTGATGTGTGTGTTCAACTGGTGTTTTTGTAATACTTGGTTTTAATGTTTGTAGTATAATGAATTTAGGACTTATATTAAGTTTATAATTATGCTGATATGAGTTTGGTTGAATAACACAGATTAGTGATTAATGCTGTTCTTAGATGAACATATGAAATGAAAGAAAAGATAAGAAAATAGAGGAAAAGAAAAAAAATGAAATAAATAGACAAATTAGCTAAAGAGGCACTAATATTTGGTATAGACATATCATGTCTCTACCAAGTCTATTTAAGGATATTGATTAGGGATTAAAAGGACAAATCAACTAAATAATCACCAATATTCGATTTCTACATGTTGTTGATAAATGTAAGACATTTTTAGATTTACATTAGTTTATAAAGAAAAACTTGAAGAGACTCATACATATTGCCGTTTTGATCTAGTGCTTGTGGCTTTTTTGATATTTAAAAATTCTGCTGGATTGCTTGTGAGCTCCTTTAACTGATTCTCTTTGGGTGTTTTCTCTGTGCAAGGTGAGTAGGAGAATGAAAATGGAAGGGTAATTATCTTTCAACCCTCCTTCATCTCTTCTTTAAAGAAGTCATTAAAGACTTCTATCAGAGAGGGAAAAGAGCTGAAAAATATAACCTCATCCGAAGGGATCTCCGAAGGTCGATCTATATTATTCTGGAAATAAAAGAAAGGGAGGATAAAGATAATGATGCAGAGAAAAAGAAAAAGGCTGGGTTTTCTCTTCTCTTTTCGTGGGATTTTTTCCAGAAATTCTTGCTTCCCTTCTGATATCTGGTGTGTTTTGCAATAGGTGGGCAGCAAGAGGAAGTGAAGAAGTTGATATAATTTGTTGAGGCTAGAAGAACCAGAGCCTGGTCCTTCTCGAAGAATAGGTTTTCTGTCTCTTGTTTTTTTATGTTTCTACCTTTCTTCGTGTGATTTTTCTGAAATTCTCCCCCTTTGTGTTGTTGTAGGACTGCCTTTTTATAGGCAACAATTCTACTATACAAACTTGAATGGATTCAGTTGGGACTTGTTTTATCCCATGTAGTTTAAATCTAAAGGGAAGGAACTCTAGTTTCCTTCCTCAAATTGCTGCGTCAGCCTCCCATGCCTCCTGCAACTTTTACTTTTTGCCATACTTTCTACTGTTGTAGTTTCAAATTTCTGTTCAAAAAAAAACTGTAAAAAAAAGACTTTCGGTTTACATCTATTTGTGTTCATGTATTTTATGGACTCTCTTTATAGAAAATGGGACACATACCTTCCTATTTATCTGAGAAATGAAAATTAATTAATTCTGCCCTAACAATAATAATAATAATAATAATAATAATGACAATAATAAAGTAGTAGAACTATATAATAACAATAGTAATAACAATGATAGTCATAACAATAGTAATAATATAATAGCATTAATATTGACACCAGAGTGTCATAAATTAAAAATGCTTATTATTTATTTTTAGAAAAAATAAATCTACCACAAGTAGTAGGACAAAACGGGTATCTACAGTTGCCCCCCTTTGTATAGTTTTAAGAATTTAAAGTTATACAAAGTAGTGTTAGATAGCCGCTTTTGTCCATTTTATCATTAAACGACTATAGCATAGCCATTAAAATTCCTTTTTTACGAAATAATTTTTTAATCTCAAAACTCGCATTATTATAATAATCTCATCTTATATTTTAATAACAAACTAGGGAATTATATCCAAGGCTGTTGATCTAGTTAAGCCAGCGAGAAGTTACTTTCTGTTGATCTTGTCGTGATTCTACTTTAAAGTGAAAACATACATAATCGAATCCGTGCCAAATTTCATCGAAATTGATTGTTTCACAATTAAATTTTGAAAACATGATTGATTTTCACGTAATCAAATTTGCATCAAATTATACCGAAATTTGACCACTTTGTGATCGATTTAACAAGCAGAAAATCAGGATCAATAATCTGGAAATTGAAAACTAAATGAGATCAATCACATGACGATCAAATCTCACAAATAGAAAATTTGGAATCAATTTTCTATTAATTGAAATCCGAATGAGATTGATCACGTGACGATCAAATCTCACAAACAGAAAATTTGGAATAATTGAAATCCGAATGAGATAGATCACGTGACGATCAAATCTCAGAAGCAGGGAAATTTGGAATCAATTTTCTAATAATTGAAATCCGAATGAGATCGATCACGTGACGATCAAATCTCACAAGCAGGAAAATTGGGATCAATTTTCTAATAATTGAAATCCGAATGAGATCGATCACGTGACGATCAAATCTCACAAGCAGGAAATTTGGAATCAATTTTCTAATAATTGAAATCCGAATGAGATCGATCACGTGACGATCAAATCTCACAAGCAGGAAATTTGGAATCAATTTTCTAATAATTGAAATCCGAATGAGATCGATCATGTGACGATCAAATCTTACAAGAAGGAAATGTGGAATCAATTTTCTAATAATTGAAATCCAAATGAGATCGATCGCGTGACAACCAAATCTCACAAGAAGGAAATGTGGAATCAATTTTTTAATAATTGAAATCCGAATGAGATCGATCATATGACGATCAAATCTCACAAGAAGGAAATGTGGAATCAATTTTCTAATAATTGAAATCCGAATGAGATCGATCGCGTGACGATCAAATCTCACAAGAAGGAAATGTGGAATCAATTTTCTAATAATTGAAATCCGAATGAGATCGATCGTTTGACGATCAAATCTCACAAGAAGGGAAATTGGGATCAATTTTCTAATAATTGAAATCCGAATGAGATCGATCACGTGACGATCAAATCTCACAAGCAGGAAATTTGGAATCAATTTTCTAATAATTGAAATCCGAATGAGATCGATCATGTGACGATCAAATCTTATAAGAAGGAAATGTGGAATCAATTTTCTAATAATTGAAATCCAAATGAGATCGATCGCGTGACGATCAAATCTCACAAGAAGGAAATGTGGAATCAATTTTTTAATAATTGAAATCCGAATGAGATCGATCATATGACGATCAAATCTCACAAGAAGGAAATGTGGAATCAATTTTCTAATAATTGAAATCCGAATGAGATCGATCACGTGACGATCAAATCTCACTAGAAGGAAATGTGGAATCAATTTTCTAATAATTGAAATCCGAATGAGATCGATCGTTTGACGATCAAATCTCACAAGAAGGGAAATTGGGATCAATTTTCTAATAATTGAAATCTGAATGAGATCAATCACATGACGATCAAATCTCACAAGCAGGGAAATTTGGAATCGATTTTCTAATAATTGAAATCCGAATGAGATCGATCACGTGACGATCAAATCTCACAAGCAGGGAAATTTGGAATCAATTTTCTAATAATTGAAATCCGAATGAGATCGATCACGTGACGACCAAATCTCACAAGCAGGGAAATTTGGAATCAATTTTCTAATAATTGAAATCCGAATGAGATCGATCAGGTGACGATCAAATCTCACAAGCAGGGAAATTTGGAATCAATTTTCTAGTAATTGAAATCCGAATGAGATCGATCACGTGACGATCAAATCTCACAAGCAGGAAATTTGGAATCAATTTTCTAATAATTGAAATCCGAATGAGACTAATCGTTTCACGATCAGATCCCACCAGCAAGTAAGTTAAGTCGATCCTTGTCAAAGGAATTAATTTATGACTTTCAAATCTTCATCTTACGGTTATGACATAACTGTAAAATTATTAGAAGTTCTTTGTAAAATCGACTATGTAGCAGTCACTTGGTGGATTCAAATTAAATTGATAGTTTAATCAAATATGAAAAAAAAATTTTTACTAATTTTTGGTGGTTTAATCGTCATCACATGATCATTAAATATGCCTATAAATCATTATCGAGTTAATTTTTAGAATTACAAAGCTACACCTATTAAAGGGAGCTAATCGTAGTAAAATAATCAAATTGCTAAAGGGAGCTACTCTCAAGAAGAAAAGAAATGCTCCTCATTTCAAATCCTGAGACCTATAATCACAAGTGATTTGATTGTGAAAAAGATAGAGTTTGACTCCACAAACTCTGTTGCTAAGGGTTTGATTTCTTGTAAAAGATTGATTCCTACCTTGAGTAGGTTCAACCAGAAATGGTTCTGTTTTAAAAAAAGTTAAATTCTTTCTTGACTCAATGGACTGTGATCACAACGAGTTAGAAAAACTTGACCCTACGAACTCTATCGTTAAAGGTTCTACTCTTGACAAATCGCCTTGCTGGATTCTTATCACAATAGTATTGATTTTGGAAAAAGTTTCATTCGAAGAACTCGTTGTTAAGGGTTTAACTTTGAAAAGTTCTTGCCTCAATCTCTTGGGCTCGAATCACAAGAGGTTTAGTCTTTGAAAAATGAAAAGGTTTGGCCCCAAGGACTCCGATTGATGGGGTTCGCAAAACAAAGGGTAAAGCTGACCTGTATCGGTCGACTTTTGATGAAAGATTGAAATTGGCATGCCCTAGTCAAATTTCAAAAAGGTGGGAATTAACTCGAACCAGTCGAATTTTGAGAAGAGATGAAATTGATCTTTATATTAATCAAATTTCACAAGACAAAGAATTAATTCTGACTGACATCCAAATTTAGTCAAAAGGAGAATTAACTTTTTATTGATCAAACCTCAAGAGACAAAAAGTGAACTTTGACTGACATCAGTTGAAAGATATGTTTGATGCTTGATCCCTGTCTCTCCACCAAGGGTTTGACAAATCGAACATGGATATGCGTATTATAAAAAATTTCAAACACTTTGACACAATTTTTACAGTGGGCATGCTTTTGAACACAAAATGCTAAAAGTAATTGAATTGCATTACAACTACCGTTTAAAATGACAAGCAAAGATATAATTCTTGCACAAGATAAACTTTTATAAAAATATTCTTAGAGGAACCTTCATGAAAATGTATGATATGATTTTTCTAAAATGTTTTATCAAATAATGAAAGATCAAAATTGGTTTGAGAAGTAAATGAATAATTTAATTCATAAAATACTTCTTTGATTCATCCATATATATAACCGAGGAAAAATCAATTTTGCCTTTTTAGGAAGATACTTTGATGGCATCAATTATCTTCCTTAGTTTTTCGAATGTGTATCGTCTTGTTTTTCCAACAAGTCCTTAGAGTACTTTTTCAACTTTGAATGCCCTGTCTTATAGTTATTTCTTCAAACGAATAGGCACAGTAAGAGATTGGTGCAAGCATTCAAAAGCTCTGCACATAGTCCATACCCTGAGAATCCTTTTTGCTAAATTGAACAGCTCTTGGAAGAATAAAAGTGATGGTTTAATCTTCGTTTTATGTTTTATTTTGAACAAATTACTTGCAGTAACCTATTCCACTTGCAGCTTGTTTGAGCGAGACATCGGCGTTCATCTATGAACTTTGCCCCCCATTCTTATGAGTAAGTTGTTGATCCAAAAATTATGCATTTTGGTCAAAAGACCTAAATTGCTTGTTGTCCTTAGGGATCTCTTAGTGCAATATACATGAATTTCTAGAGAATTATCCATCTTGTGGTCCTTGAGTAACCATGACATGCATCAATGTTGAACCACACATGTCGGGGCATAATTTGTCAACTCATTGTTCAAAGCAAAATATGCACTGGAAATGTTCATTTCTCTTGTTCACAAGATCATAATTATTTAACGAATGCTTAAAATCATTTAACTGCATTTATTTTGTGTAAGATTATTAAAGATTGGTGAATGGTGAATTTGAATTGATTGTTTGATAAGGGAAGGAAAATGCCTCGTGACTTGGGTATTTCATAATGAGATATGTTCGAGAAGAAAATGGGAAGATTTTTAGATAATAAAGTCATATGAAAAATCTAAATGATTACAAAACAAGATATATTTCATTGCTCAAAATGTTCTGCCATAGTTTTCTTGTCCATTGGAGCATATTATTCTGATCCTTATTGGCGGTGACTTTAATTGCCCCCAGTCTTCACTTCCTTTGTTGATGATACTATTCTTGCTAGCCTAAGTAATTTTTGACTTCGGGGAATGATATTTCACAGTGACTTTATCCTTTTATCAATGATGTCCTTGTTCTTGCACTATTTTATTGGTGGCATCCTTGCAGTTACCCCCAAATTGGTTTCTAATGAAATCCTTGCTCTGATCAGCTTGTACTGATTTTGACTTTTAACAAAGACATTTTCATGGTTGCCTCCCGAGTTTATTGGAGATGAAGTTCTTGTGATAATTTTGACTTTTATTAGAGGCATTTTCCACAATTGCCCCCGGACTTGTTGTTGATGAAGTTTTTGAACCTATCAATCTGTGCTAATCTTGGGTTTCATCATTGGTATCTTCTTAGTTGCTCCCACTATCAATTTCATAATGCCCCCTCGAATCTCATCTAATATTGACACATTCCTTGTAAAGGGTCCTGAAATGATTTCTTTTCTTTTTCTTCTTTTTTTTCTTTCTTTTTTCTTTCTTTTTTTTCTTTTCTTCTCTTTTTCTTTTTCTTTTTCTTTCTTTTTCTTTCTTTTTTTTTTCTTTTTCTTTCTTTTTCTTTTTTTTTTTCTTTCAGGATAGATGCAGTGCATCCACTTGAATCCGTCCTACTCAATGTGCTTATTTTGTTCCTTAGGATATCCCACTTAATTTACAATGTTGCATCCTAGAATGAAACATTTCTCCCTTTTATCGCCTTGAGGTATTGTCTCTTGGATAACTAAGAAAGAATATGTTGGTTATCTGGCGATCTTGTATTCATCATAACTTGATTTTCTGAATTTCCATATCATGCATTTCTAAACGTTAACAAGATTAATGAATCGAGCTAATTTTTTAAACTACTATGTGCTTATTTTTCATATTCCTCTCCATTAACGAAGACTAACATCATAACTAGAGATCATAAGGGCTTTTTCGGTTTATTAGGTTGACAAGTGAAATGGGTAAAAAGAATTAGAGGGATGTTAAGTGATTCAAGAAAACCAAATGAAATAAAGGTCCCCTAATAGCTTTATTTCTTGATCTTATTAAGGCATCAGGGTTTGGAAATCTGATTTGAAAATCCTCTTTAATGCAACATATTCCTATATATTGCCTGACATATCATCCACAATATCTTCCGAATGTCAGATGTTTATCTTTGCCTATTGATTGTCATGCCAACAGTGTAGCTTCGATTAACCCTAATTGTTGGAAAGTGACCAAAAAAATTTTCCTTGAATTCCTCACTTGATAATTCACTTGGTTGCTTAGACTACACATTAGCCTAAGTAGTCGTCTAAAGTTCATTGGATCTAAAATATTCTGCCAACTTGGATTCCGAGACTCAAAGTCACCACTTTTCCTATGATTAAGGTCCCAAAAATTTGATAATCTTGGTATTCTCCATGGAATTATCCAACTTCTTTGATTTGACTTTTTTTGAAAAATGTATATCATCAAGAGATAAACCCTAGATCCCAGACAACAATTCTCATAAAAGATGTTTTTCCAAAATATTTCAAACTTTTGGATCATTTATCATCTTTTGGTAAATTTTCACTCCTTTTGAGACTTTCTTCTTATTGTCTATCTATTTTAATGAGTTAAGATCTTTCTAGAGGAGTATCCGATGTAATCACATTCTGACTACAGAAGCCGTCATCCTAACCAAGGTTAATAGCTCACAACATTGCACACCTTCTTCAAAAAGTATTATGAGCTTCTTTAAAGACTATCATTTATCATTCTCATAAAGAACTCATTTAGACAGTTTTAAAAACACAATATTCCTTAAAAGACCATGTATTCTTGCCAGGATGATTATCCTTATTGTTTCCACTATACTAGGCTCCGAGGTGATCATTGATACCAAGGGGAACTTCTTTAAAGATTCTCTTAGCGATGCTATCACCATTAAAAGGTTTTGAATTTTTAAGAGGCATTCTTCTTATACTAATACTTTCCTTTGAGTATATTTTGAGACTCCAAACTTGAATGCTTCATAAGAATTTGATTCCCCCTATATGTATTAGAAGCTTCTTCTCATAACGTTGCCATATCATATTATATCCTGTCTCAATATCCACATCGACACCTTTTAGTCCAATAGACCTTGACAAAAATGAGAGAAAACATACCCGTGCACTTTAACAATCTGATAATGTATCTATCTATTCTCATGGACAGTAATCATTTCCTCACCGCTTGTTCTTGCCATCAAGTTCCTATTCCTCACCCTCTTAATCAAATGATTTTCTTGATTTTTAGTAGAATGGATAAGGTGAATACAAAGAAAGGGCTATATCTCAAAGGGGTATACAAAGGGATATAATGAAAAGGTAGGTAAAGGGCTTAAATGTGTAATCCAAAGAATGCCTTTGTCCTTTCTTTAGTCACAAGTAGTCTAGCATTTCATCTCAAGGAATAATCAAATAAGTTCTAGAGTTTTGAAATTAACCTTATTCATTTATCGAGAAAAATTTAGAAATGCATGAATCGGTTATGAAGTAACTTCTTTGCAGATGAGTGAGATGGGCCACCCCACTAACTACTTTCACGGGCATTCACCTTGAACCAATAAGGTGTTTCTTCGTTCCTAGCTCTTTGCTTTGCAGTCGATAATAAAATGATCACAAATGAATAATCCACTTCGAGCAATAAAATTTACCTTGATTCATATATTCATTTCATTTTTCAAATTATTTATTATCTAATAACAAAAATTAGGTATATAAACAAATGACGAAAAGAAAAAAAACAAAAAAAAGAACCAAGAAACAAGAGCAGAAAGTTAAGTCAAGAGAATCACGTAAAACGAAAAAATGCATTCCACTAAATCACTATTATTATCCTGAGAACATTAGAAACAAAAGCTTTGAGTGACAATTTGATTCCTTAAATCCTAGGCAAAATTTAAGGAGATCCTACTTTTACACAAGAGTTGACAAGATTACACATTTCACAATATCATTTTAAGATGTAGGATTATCAACTTTTCCAAAGCTGCCTTTTCCTCTTTAACCATTGACTCCTTCTCTGGGATTCCAAAGATTATGACCTTCTTGTCCATTAGCTCTTGAACCTTATTTCTGAAAGGCCAACACTCCATAATCGTACGATCCCCAGCTCCCTTATGGTACTCACATATAACTCTTTTGCTCATCCCTGATGAAGATTTTTGTACTTGGACCAAATCAGCATTATAAAGTAGTTGAAAAAGCATATGCATAGGCATGCATATTTCTTCAACTTTTGTCTTGAACTGATATTCTTGACCTTTAAAGGTAATTGTATCATTTTCCTCGTCGAGTGGAGTATTCTTTTCAAATTCAACCATCCTGATTTAATAAATAATTGGACCTTCTTCTTAAAACCAAGGCAATTTTCAACAGTATGCCCTCGAGCTCCAGCATGATACATGCAGTTAGCATCATGATCATACCAATTTGGATATGGAGGTCTTAATGGTTCTAAAGGTGATGGACTGACTAAATTCTTTTCGAGGAGGATTAAATACAGTTCTTCATATGACATGGGGATGGGGTCATATCGATCACTCGCCATTCTCCTTTTACAGAGTGATTGTTCTCGTTGGCAATTTCCAATGGGTGCACTTGTGGAACCTAATTTGGAGGTTCCCTGGTCCCTTGACACACCTGATGAATTATTATAATTACATTCTTGAGGTGCAATCAACGATGTCGATGATGATGAGCCCCTTGGTTCATTTTGTTCTTGCTCATAAGGAGTGTATATGCTCTTTTGTAGCTCCTCTCCCTTAATGAATTCTAAAAATTTAGCCATCCGAGTCTTCAAATCTGAGAAGCTAGCGATCTGCTCATTTATCTCTTTAATCTCTCTCTGTACTTCCTTTAATTTCTGTGCATTCATCATCTCCGAGCTTGCTTGGGTTCTATATATGAATGGACAAATTAAATAAAACTAAATCAAGACTTTGAATTTTATCTATTTTGTTTTTTTTTTTTTTTTTAAAAATACAACAGTCAAAAGTTGAAATGGAATGAATAAAAATATCATATTTTAAACATCACAAAATTTGTACATAAATGTACCCTCATAGATGTGTATTCCTAATTTTAGGTATAAAAACAAATGCATTATGCCAAACATTCTTTTGAAGATTCCTCGAGAATTTATTCTTTTTATGCAAAATTTCAACTTTATGAAATACTACTTTACGTATAAAGAATTATTAAAAAAAATAAAATAAATAAATAAATAAATAAATAAATAAAATCTAATTTTTCTTTAAAAAAAATCCTTTTTTTCATAAAAAAAAAAAATAGGTGAAAGAGTAATATCACCTATCGAGATCCTTTCAGGATCAATTTACATTATACAAACATACCTCAAGAGAAAAGAAATTATCTTTAAGCTTGTATATTTTTCCTTCTTTTATAAACATAATATGATATTGTTTATAAAAAAAATTAAAAAAAAAAAAAAGTCGAACATATATGATGGTAACGACATGTTTAATCACTTCAAAATAAAAAGAAAATGATTTTTAGGCGTAAATTAATTGAAGCGCCCAACAAAATGAGATATATACACATGGAAATATATGGGAACTTTAAAAATTGATGGACTAAACAAAAGCTATTATTGATGTCAAAATAACTCTTACTATTTCTAATAATGACGATAAAAAAAAGGAAATATGACCAGGCCATTCTTTTATTCTTAGCATAAAATTCGTACGTACTATTGCATAATTATAATTATCAACTATAGACATAAAACAAGAATTGCACAAGTATTATATGCAGTAGTATACATATGCCTACAGTTTTTTAATTGCCGGTGTTAGGTGGTTACTAATTCTATCGGGTGGATACAAGAATATGTTTCGAGGTTCTTAAGTTGCCTTTTTACTGACGCCATTGCATGGCTAGTAAGCAGCAACCTAAGTTGAGAAAGTTTCGGGGGCTTAACCAGATTTCTCGTGGCAGCACCCGTACTTTATTCTCTCCTATAATCCTAAAACAGGATAAGATCATAACATGATCTTTTAGTGTATGTGTGCTAATGTTAGGTGTATGCGTGATGAATGCATAACATAATAAACTTATCATTTAAATACAAAAATAATACATCCACAAGATAATTTACAACAAAACATTAGCCTAGCAAGTCCCCAGCAGAGTCGCCAACTGTCGGAACTAGACCGACGGGCGGAAAATCTTAATTTTGATTCAATTTTATTTAATTTAGTTTTTATGATTATTCGTGTAATGATTTATTGTGATGTTTGGGACAAAAATGAGATTTTATAGAGTCGCCACCAATCGAGTTTTGGTCCGATTGGACACCTTAAGTAACCAGAGATTTATATGGATTCGTTTGCTAATTACGTGTAGGGAAGATAATAATCACCCTACCCTGCCCATAATTGGTACTAAAAGTTGTAAATTATTCTTATGGGATGTATTTCTTTCATGCTTTTGTATCCATACGCGGATATAGAAAAACTATATATTAAATAGATATAGTGATTTTTTACTTTAATTAATGCTATTTTATTTACAGGCATAACATAGATATAAAAAAAATATACCGATATTATATTTTAAATAAACTTTGTATTTTACCTCCATAATATGGACATAAAATGTAAAACAAATAATATATAATGTAGATACAATTAGTATGCAAATATCTATATGTGATTGTATATAACATGCCTGATGCAAAAGTAATAAGGACGTTATATTACTTGCTATTAAAATAAACAACAAATCTAAAACTTATTTGAAATAAAATTAGTGAACATCATTCTGGTCATGAAACAAAATTAATTGTATTAATACAAATTAAATTTAAATTCCACAACCATAGCATAGTCGTAAAATTAAACTTTTATGATTATAAGAATATAAATTTTATTCCGTATCTTTTATTTTACTTTTAGAAAATTTTTAAATCTCATAAGCCTAAGTTTTATTTTTTTTATTAACCTCTAACTAGTCTATATACATGCATTAGTGTAGAATTAAGAGAGATGTTAAAATAGAAGGCTTTAATCTTTTGTTGGGCCTAAGCTACTATTAATCTAGTTTTTGTTTAAGCCCGATAGCCAGGCCCTGACCCGGACCCGAACCAATAATCTTGACCCATTGGCCACCTGTCTATCATGCATGAATCATCTTTTTTCCCTAATTTCAAACCCTGAGATTTAGATCCTCTCACCAGCCAACACCCTCAGTTCTCTTTAGCCGCCTACCTCTTCCTAAAACTAAGCTCTACGCCGGCCAACTGCTTCTAGACTTTGACCATTCTAACCACAGCCTCTCTCTCCCTCTCTCACTCGGTTTCGTTCTCCGGCCGCTCCACACCAGCCACCTTCCTTGCTTTCTTCTTCGTTCAACGGCGGCGGCTCAAGTTCTACTCACCGGGTAAAGGCTGAAATCAGTCCGATTTTCAACAACGCCTCTCTCCTATCCTCATCGCTATCTTTTTCCTGAAACTCATGGCCTAATTTTACAGACCCACCATCGTTGACGCAGCCAGTTCAACGATGGTTCAAATCGGAACTCTCGCCTACAATTGATAAAAAAAAGTATTTCTCGTTTATCATCTGTTTCTTTCTCTTTTTTTTTTTAGGCTTCTCTCCTTTTTTTTGACTGATTCTGTTTTCATTTCTTAGGCGGATATCTGCACTTCCTAGGCTAGCCGGAGTACGTCAACCACAGTGTCCTCAGAACGAACTCAGGTATTTCTCTCCTTTGCAGGTTCAGAGACTTATGGTTTTGTTCAATTTCAACTAGATTTCTCAAGGGATTACACTGTCCCAGCTAAGAATTTCGACTCCCTACTTATAATGGTACAAATAATGCAAATGCATGTGTGTGAAAAATGAAATCCATGTTGTGAGATGCTTGTATGTGAGAATAAAATCTGTGTTGTGAAATACTTGTATGTACGTGGTTGGATTAAAAGGATGTTTTTATGTGTATTGGAATTAAATTGATGCTGGAAACATATGGAAATGGGATTATGGAAAAAAAAATGAAATTGCATGGCTGTACATGGGTTTGTATACCTATGGTGATGTGTGTGTTCAACTGGTGTTTTTGTAATACTTGGTTTTAATGTTTGTAGTATGATGAATTTAGACTTATATTAAGTTTATAATTATGCGGATATGAGTTTGGTTGAATAACACAGATTAGTGATTAATGCTGTTCTTAGATGAACATATGAAATGAAAGAAAAGATAAGAAAATAGAGGAAAAGAAAAAAATGAAATAAATAGACAAATTAGCTAAAGAGGCACTAATATTTGGTATAGACATATCATGTCTCTACCAGGTCTATTTAAGGATATTGATTAGGGATTAAAAGGACAAATCAACTAAATAATCACCAATATTCGATTTCTACATGTTGTTGATAAATGTAAGACATTTTTAGATTTACATTAGTTTATAAAGAAAAACTTGAAGAGACTCATACATATTGCCGTTTTGATCTAGTGCTTGTGGCTATTTTGATATTTAAAAATTCTGCTGGATTGGTTGTGAGCTCCTTTAACTGATTCTCTTTGGGTGTTTTCTCTATGCAAGGTGAGTAGGAGAATGAAAATGGAAGGGTAATTATCTTTCAACCCTCCTTCATCTCTTCTTTAAAGAAGTCATTAAAGACTTCTATCAGAGAGGGAAAAGAGCTGAAAAATATAACCTCATCCGAAGGGATCTCCGAAGGTCGATCTATATTATTCTGGAAATAAAAGAAAGGGAGGATAAAGATAATGATGCAGAGAAAAAGAAAAAGGCTAGGTTTTCTCTTCTCTTTTCGTGGGATTTTTTCCAGAAATTCTTGCTTCCCTTCTGATATCTGGTGTGTTTTGCAATAGGTGGGCAGCAAGAGGAAGTGAAGAAGTTGATATAATTTGTTGAGGCTAGAAGAACCAGAGCCTGGTCCTTCTCGAAGAATAGGTTTTCTGTCTCTTTTTTTTTATGTTTCTACCTTTCTTCGTGTGATTTTTCTGAAATTCTCCCCCTTTGTGTTGTTGTAGGACTGCCTTTTTATAGGCAACAATTCTACTATACAAACTTGAATGGATTCAGTTGGGACTTGTTTTATCCCATGTAGTTTAAATCTAAAGGGAAGGAACTCTAGTTTCCTTCCTCAAATTGCTGCGTCAGCCTCCCATGCCTCCTGCAACTTTTACTTTTTGCCATACTTTCTACTGTTGTAGTTTCAAATTTCTGTCCAAAAAAAAAAATTGTAAAAAAAAGACTTTCGGTTTACATCTATTTGTGTTCATGTATTTTATGGACTCTCTATATAGAAAATGGGACACATACCTTCCTATTTATCTGAGAAATGAAAATTAATTAATTCTGCCCTAACAATAATAATAATAATAATGACAATAATAAAGTAGTAGAACTATATAATAACAATAGTAATAACAATGATAGTCATAACAATAGTAATAATATAATAGCATTAATATTGACACCAGAGTGTCATAAATTAAAAATGCTTATTATTTATTTTTAGAAAAAATAAATCTACCACAAGTAGTAGGACAAAACGGGTATCTACAACCTTTGCAATAAAATAAAAGCAAATTCATATTATTAGTTTTAGCTTGTTTAGCATCCCTCATTTTGGCTTATAAATTGAAATTATTGGCTTTTACAACGCCCTTACTTTCTTCTTTCCTCACCTCTCTATCTCTCAACTCACACCTCTTCTCTCTTCTCACCCTTACTGATTTTATCACTCTTATTTTCTCTCTCCTTAACCAAACCCCCTTCTGCAGAGAAAGAATTTTAAAGGTAGAGCTGGTCTTGGTAGACTTGCGCCGGTGACAATAGTAAGAGAGTATAACGTTTTCCTTCCTTAATGATGGTGATTTTGTTCAGTTTACCATTATAAATGACTTCACGGTCAAACTGCCATGGACATCCCAACAGTATATGACAAGCTTGCATTAGGACATCACACAAAACTTGGTCATTATAAGCTCCAATTGATAGATTGACCAAGGCTTGTTTAGTCACCTTCACTTCATTGCTGTCATTGAGCCATTGAAGTCTATAGGGCTTCGGATGCCTAATTGTGTTCAGGCCCAATTTTTCCACCGTGGTGGTACTAGCAACATTACAACAACTACCACCATCTAAAATCAAGCTATAAACTTTATCTTGCACACGAGAACAAGCATGAAAAATATTCTCCTTTTGTTCATCAGATATTTTATTTTTAACACTCAATACACGTCTGACAACAAGGGCAACATTGTCAACTACAACATGCTCACCTCCCTCCTCAATATCACTACAATCTTCTAACTCAGGCATACCATCGTCAGAATCAGACTCACTATCAGTTATCATTTCACCACATTTTATCACCATAGCATGTTTATTAGGACAATCACGCATCACATGACCATGGCCTTAACATTTAAAGCATTTAATGTCACGGTTTCTATTAGGAGTTTTAGTGGTCTTACCTTTACAAAGCGTGTCCTCTTTTGTCTTAATATCATATTTAGGCCGTTGCGTTTGAGCACTAACCTTTTCTTCACATTTGTAATTTGGCTTCCATGATGAGGAAGAAGAATTCACAAACCGTGTTTTTCCTTTCCAACGGAGCTGCTTCTTTATCTTTATAGCTTTGTAGAGCAACTCTTCAAAGGTAACATAATGTTAAAGATCCACTGCATTAGCTATATCCTCATTAAGCCCACCTAGAAATCGAGCCATAGTGGTCTCCTTGTCCTCCTGAACATCAGCTCTCATCATAGCAATCTCCATCTCCTTGTGATTATCCTACACACTTTTATTCCCTTGAGTTAAAGCCTGTAATTTATTCAGCAATTCCCTATTATAATAGGAAGGAACAAACCACTTTTTCATGATTCGCTTCATCTCATTCCACATTTCAATAGGCGGATCTCCATCCCTGCGCCTATTTTTCTTAAATGGATCCCACCATACTGTAGAATAATTGGTTAGCTCAGAAACAAGCAATTTAATTTTCTTTTCCTCTGAATAATAGTGGATATCAAATATAGCATCAACTTTCCTTACCCATTCTAAATACAATTCAGGATTGCTTTTACCCTGGAATGAAGGAATTTTCTGTTTGATGGTGTTAAGATTACCATCTTCACGATGTCTCGTTCTAGGGCAGTAAGACATACGCTCATCCTCAGAATCTTCCTCGAGGTTAGAATTTTGCTTAAAACGTTGGTGTGGCCTCCCATTTCTCCTTTTTTCTAATTCCATTTGTTTCAAATGGTCCTCCAAACCAAGCATTATTTGCTCCAATCTGTTAAATTTTCTTGCCACAGCCTTTTGCAATAATTCTGGATCCGTTTTATCAAAGATGGTGTTCTCATCTTCTACAAACATGGTTAGACAGATAGAAATAGAAACATAAATGTAAAAGCAAGAAGAGAAAAAAAAAATCAGAAATACTCATAATTGGTTCCACGCTCTATGATATTATTTTGATTGATCTCAATAAGTCAAGCCAAGCAAAATTAAATAACCAGAGGCAAATCGCAATTAAAAAAAAGGACAGTGGAATACTAAGAAGCAACGAAACAAGAAAATTATGTAAACGAAACACGATGTGTACGAATGACAAAAGAGAGTATGGGTAGATGTTGGTCAATCCAATGACAAGGGTTTCAATCAAATTTGGCTAATCTTGTGTAAAAAAATTGTGAAACTTTATGCAAAAAGATGCTGCCAATGTAAATTGAAACTTGTTCTATGATCATTTGGTGAAAATTTTTTTTTTAACTGTTCAATAAATCTCTTTGAGATTACGATTCTGATTCCTTTTCTTTTTTTCTTTAATTTTCCTTTTTTTTTAGAAACTATAAGAACTAATGCAACAAATTAAATAAAATTCACAAAAACACACAAGCAAGAAATATATATATATTTTTTGGCTTTTGTGTTGAATGAAGAAGAAGAAAGAAAATGGAACTTCAAAGAACCCTAATTATTGTAGAAGCAAACTGATGCAGAACTCGTTCAAAAAAAGACTCTTGAAAAGAATTAGAATGACAAACCTCAATCGAAGCCTAAAGCTCTGATACCAATTGATATGAATTCAGTTAAGCAAGGTGCTACCCGAACTCAATAATGTTCCCGATCGTCGAAAGAGGTTCCAATGGACACAAAGAACATGAAATTATAATTAGAATTCAGATTATAATTTCAAAACTAAAAGATTAAAAGAATAGAATAAAAATATAAGAACAATTGGCAATAAATTCACCAATTCAATCAAATAAAAAGAACAATCAAATTAACATAAAAGTTAATTCAACCTTTGAATTTGGATGACAGAACCAGAGAATGGTTGATTCTCAATTGCCTAGCCACAACAATTGATCACGATCAAAGTAATACTTTAAGAGTTAGAACACAATCACACACTCTCAAAATATTGAAGCTGAAAATTCAAAAAAAAAATTCAAAGGAAATATGCAATATTTATTGATAATAATCTGATATATTACAAAAGGAGCATCCAATACTGACGCGATTCCGGTTAAGCGAGATGCAACCGAATGCGAAATTTGCCCGACCGTTCGAAATCAAGTTGAGGTTCACGAATAGATGTGGAAGATGCAGTGGAACTTGATATGAAATTGCAGCAAAATAAAGTTGGCAATAGAAATACCCAATCCAACCACGTGAATGAACAATCAAGTTAATAACTCGATTAACCCAACCTTTCGATTCGTATGATAGAACCTGATATATGGTTTGATTCCTAATCGCCTAGCCTTGACGATTGATCACAATCAAAATAATATGTTAAGAGTTTAAGCCAATCACTCAAATCACTCAACAAAGAAAGAAGAACAAAGTGCTGAATTTTTATTAGCAAAAGCAAAGTTGACATCCTCTAAAGAATTAGGCCATAGCCCTTAAATAGGCTTTACAAGCTTTGTCCTACTAAAATAAGGAATACTAACTTAGAAAGGAAAGCTAAAATAAGATAATTCTGAAATAGAAAATAATCCTAAGCTAAAAAGGAAAAATAACTAGAAATCAGCACTTAGTAATCCTTATCCCACAAGGAAAACCTAAATAGACAAGGATTCTTCTTTTACCATGTGTCCAAATGAGTAGATTCGGCCCCCACAACAAATCAGCCCACTCTCGCCATTTGACTTGCACGAAACAGCCTCTTTTTATGAAGATAATATTAATTTAAATTAAACTAAGTTCCCAATGGGTTAACACATGTGCCATGCACATGCATGTCCAAAGCTCACTTAATATGACTTAAACCAATTCAGCCTCAAATCACAACCCTGATGGGCTGGTCTTCTTGGGCTTGAATTAAAACCATCAAACGAGTTGAACCATTCCATGCCATCTCACTTGGCCATGGTGCCTCTTGAATGCTTTGGTTATCCCATAAGCGTGCAATCAGTCCATTTAATGCCTCACGCACCCTCTTTGCCTTAGACCTTGTAATAGGCCCACTTGGAATCTTCAAGTCCACGCCATAATCAGCTCCTTGTTCCTTAGCTCCATTCTCTTGCTCTTTAGATTGATCTTTGTTAGATAGGCTGATCGCGTCATTCCCCTCCTCTTCAAAAGGATTCGTCCTCGAATCGTCATCGCCTACACCAAACAAAGACAAATCAGAAACATTAAACGTAGCATGTACACCATACTCACCCGGAAGGTCTAGTTTGTATGCGTTGTCTCCCACACGCGCCACTACTTGAAACGGCCCATCGCCCCTTGGATGCAACTTGGTTCGCCTTTGGGCGGGGAACCTCTCCTTTCGCATATGAACCCAAACCCAATCACCGGGCGCAAACACCACTTTCGAGCGATGCTTATTGGCTTGGGCGGCGTAGCGCTCATTTGCCTTCCCGATTCGCTGTTTCACTTGTTCATGCAACTTCTTCACCAAATCAGCCTTGCGCTTTCCATCTAAACTCTTTTTCTCATCACAAGGTAAAGGAATTAGATCTAAAGGAGTCAGTGGATTAAAACCATAAACAATTTCAAAAGGTGAAAAAGAAGTAGAAGAATGCACAGCCCTATTGTATGCGAATTCAACGAATGGTACACACTCTTCCCATGACTTTAAATTACTCTTTATAACAGCCCTTAACAACTGACCTAGAGTCCTATTCACGACCTCTGTTTGACCATCAGTTTGGGGATGACAAGATGTAGAGAATAAAAGCTTAGTTCCCAACTTTCCCCATAAGGTCTTCCAAAAGTGACTTAGGAATCTAGTATCACGATCACTCACAATGCTCTTAGGAACTCCATGTAGACGTATAATTTCCCTAAAGAACAAACCAGCAATGTTAGTAGCATCATCAGTTTTATGACATGGTATAAAATGTGCCATCTTAGAAAACCTACATACAACCACAAAAATTGAGTCATTGCCACGCTTCGACCTAGGCAAACCTAACACAAAGTCCATCAAAATATCAGTCCACGGTTCACTCGGTACCGGTAGAGGAGTATACAAACCATACGGCCTAGATTTAGACTTAGCTTGTCTACAATTCACGCACTTCGCACATATGTTCTCAATGTCGCGTTTCATGTGCGGCCAATAAAAATGCTCACATAACATGTCTAAAGTCTTAGTCACACCAAAATGTCCCATGAGACCTCCTCCATGAGCCTCACGAACCAGCAAATCACGTAATGAACACTTAGGCAAACACAATTTATTTTCCTTAAATAAAAATCCATCATGCCTATAGAACTTTCCAAACGCACCAGATTCACTCGCTTCAAATATAGACGCAAAATCAACATCAGTTGCATATAAATCTTTAATAAACTCAAATCCAAGCAACTTAGCATGCATCATATTCAATAAACTCACGCGTCTACTCAATGCATCAGCAACAACATTTTCTTTCCCTTTCTTATACCTAATCACATAAGGGAACGTTTCTATGAACTCCATCCACTTGGCATGTCTACGATTCAGCTTATTTTGACTCTTCAAAAATTTCAAGGATTCATGATCAGAATGTATAACAAACTCTTTAGGCCATAAATAGTGTTGCCAAGTCTCTAAAGCTCTAACTAAGGCATACAATTCTTTATCATAAGTAGGGTAATTCAAGGCTGCCCCATTTAATTTTTCACTAAAATACGCTATTGGGCGACCTTCTTGTATTAAAACAGCCCCTATACCAACACCACAAGCATCACATTCAATTTCAAATGTTTTGTCAAAATCCGGCAATGCTAAAACAGGTGCACTAGTAAGTTGTCGTTTTAATGTATCAAATGCAAGTTCTTGTTCCTTACCCCACTTGAACCCAACGTTTTTCTTTATTACCTCAGTCAACGGAGCAGCAATCGAGCTGAAATTCTTGACAAACCGACGGTAGAAGCTCGCCAAGCCATGAAAACTCCGCACTTCGGTAACGGACTTAGGCGTCGGCCACTCTTGAATGGCTTTAACCTTCTCCTCGTCCACTTCAATTCCACGGCCAGAAACTACAAAACCAAGAAACACAACCTTTTCCATACAAAACGTGCACTTAGAAAAGTTAGCGTAAAGCCTTTCTTTTCGAAGCACAAGCAACACAGCTCGTATATGGTCAAGGTGATCAGAATGCGATTTCGAATAGATAAGAATGTCATCAAAATAAACCACAACAAATTTACCTATGAAATCCCTCAAAACATGGTTCATTAAACGCATAAAGGTACTAGGCGCATTAGTTAGCCCAAAAGGCATAACCAGCCATTCATACAAACCATGCTTTGTTTTAAAAGCGGTTTTCCATTCGTCACCTATTTTCATTCTAATCTGATGGTAACCACTTTTTAAATCAATTTTAGTGAAAAGTACAGCCCCACTTAATTCATCCAACATATCATCAAGTCTAGGAATGGGATAGCGATACTTTACCGTAATTTTGTTAACAGCTCTACAATCAACGCACATCCTCCAAGACCCATCCTTTTTCGGTACTAGGATGACCGGAACAGCACACGGACTCATACTTTCACGTACCAACCCTTTAGACATCAGCTCCTCGATTTGCCTTTGAAGCTCCTTCGTCTCCTCTGGATTACTTTTATAGGCTGGTCGGTTAGGAATTGATGCTCCGGGTATGAAATCGATCTGATGTTCTATCCCACGAATTGGTGGCAGTCCACTCGGCATCTCCTCGGGAAAGACATCATCGAACTCCTGCAAAAGAGAAGAAACAACACTCGGAAGAGAGTGGTCAGATTTATTTACAGACAAGCATAAATCTTTACAATAAAATAAAAGCATATTTAGTTTATTAAATTCAGCTTGCTTTACATCCCTCATCTTGGCGTATAGACTTAATCCTTTGGCTTTTGTTACGCCCTTACTTTCTTCTCTCCTCACGTCTCTCTCTCTCAACTCACTTGCCTTTTCACTCACCTCTTCTCTCAACACACCCTTACTGATTTTATCGCTCTTGTTTTCACTCTTCTCAACCTTACCCGATTCCTTACTTGTGGAATTCTGAAGGTGGAGTTGATCTTGATACACTTGAGCGGGAGTCAATGGCATAAGTGTGTATCGTTTGCCATCCTTAACAAGTGTGATCTTATTCAGCTTGCCGTTATGTATGGCCTCTCGGTCAAATTGCCATGGGCGGCCCAAGAGAATGTGGCATGCTTGCATGGGAACGACGTCACAAAGAACCTGGTCATGGTATGCTCCAATTGACAAATTCACTAACACTTGCTTCGTCACCTTTACTTCGTTACTATCATTCAGCCATTGAAGCCGGTATGGCTTGGGGTGACGAATCGTTGGCAGACCCAACTTTTCAACCATGGTGGTGCTAGCAACATTACAACAACTACCGCCATCTACTATAAGGCTACACACCTTATCAAGGACACGACATCGAGCATGAAAAATATTTTCCCTTTGTTCATCAGAAAGTTTTTGTTTAACACTTAACACACGTCTAACAACAAGGGTAACATTTTCGTCTTCAAACTGATCTCCTTGATTTTCAGCGTCATCACAATCTTCTAAGGGTGGCATGCTACTATCAGATTCATATTCATCATCCGTAATGATCTCACCATGCTTTATGACCATTGTGCGTTTATTTGGACAATCACGCATCACATGGCCACGGCCTTGACACTTAAAGCATTTAATATCACGATTACGGGTTTGAGATTCAGAAGCCTTACCTCCACCTTGCGCGACTTCTTTCGGTTTGAAATCTGATTTCGGCTTCGGGGCTGGTGTTGCACCCTTTGAATCCTCACGTTTAAAGCTCGACTTCCAAGGAGTGGAAGAAGAAGAGTTAAAACGCGGCTTACTCTTGCGTCGGAGCTGCTTCTCTATTTTGATGGCTTTATGTAGCAACTCCTCAAAAGTCATGTAGTGCTGGAGGTCTACGGCATCAGCAATGTCCTCATTCAAGCCACTCACAAAACGTGCCATAGTGGCCTCTTCGTTCTCTTGGATATCAGCCCGCATCATTGCCATCTCCAATTCTTTGTGGTAGTCTTCAACACTTCTACTACCTTGCTTCAGCGTTTGCAGTTTGTGGAGAATCTCACGGTGATAGTAGGACGGCACGAAACGCTTTTTCATGATGCGTTTCATCTCGGCCCAAGTCTGAATGGCCGGATCTCCATCTCTTCTCCGGGTCTTTTTATCTTGATCCCACCATATTGCTGCATAGTCGGTTAGCTCGGAAACAACCAATTTTATCTTTTTTTCTTCCGAATAATGGTGAATATCAAATATGGCGTCTACCTTTCTTACCCAATTCAGATAAGCCTCCGGATCGCTTTTACCTTGGAAAGAAGGCATTTTCATCTTTATGGTACCTAGATTACCATCAGCTTGCGATCTCCTCCCGGGACTCCTTCTAGAGTCCTCGTCCGACAAATCAGCCTCGGAATCATTCCTGGATAGATTTTGCCTCCTATGGTGGGGACGGCAGTGATTTTGCTTTTCAAGCTCCATACGCTCCAACCGGTCTTCCAAGTTGTTTATATATTGTTGCATCCTCTCAAATTGTCCTGAAACAGCTTTTCGCAACAATTTTGGGTCCACATTTTCAAAGACGTTGTTTTCGTCTTCTAGGGACATGGTTAGACAGACAGAAATAAAAACACAGATGTAAAAGCAAGAAAAGAAAGAAAATCAGAATAAAAGCAAATAACTCACAATTGGCTCCAATACTCTCTTGTATTATGTTGATTAAGCTCAATGCGTATTAGGCCAAACGAATCAGAATCAAACAGAAGCAAGAAGGCACAAAACGAAAAAAAAAGGACGGTTGAATACTAAGAAATCGAAACTGATATGATGGAACGAAACACAATATGAAGCACGAAATACACAGAAGAAGGGTAAAAACGAGTTTCAATCAAAACGAGGGTTTCAATAAAAATTGGGCTAGCTTGTGTGATAAATATGTAGAACACGTGATTCTAGGGCTGCCAATTTGAGTTCAACAAATTTCAGGTTCGTTTAGGGTGAATCTTGAAGTTTCTTGAATTTTAGGTGCCTCTTTCGTGAAGAACAAAGCAAATCAGGTTGTTGGTTCTTGATTTTCACAGATCTGATTTTTTTTTTTTTTTTTTGTCTCCTTTTTTTTTTTTTTTTTTTTTTTTTATATCAGATGTCACACACACAAATCAGAAATTCAGTAATGACGAATCAGCCAAAACGTAGCAGTAATGCGGAACAGAAAGCAAAAAAAACGCAATTTAGTAGTGGGGAAGATGAAAATCACGTAATTCAGCAATTGTGAGATGAGAAACACGAAATTGGTAATGGTAACATGAACACAACACGCAACCAGCAATTTGAGATGGTGAACACGTGGTTTATCACACAAGAGAAGAAAAGATGTAAGTTGAAGAGAAGGAAGAAAAAATTCAGCAACAGAGTGAACCCTAATTTTTCTAGATGCAAAAAGATGAGGAACTCGATGAAAGAAATAATGAAAGAAGAAAAATCAGAATTGACAAACCTCAATTTCGAAACCTTGCTCTGATACCAACTGACGCGATTCCGGTTAAGCGAGATGCAACCGAATGCGAAATTTGCCCGACCGTTCGAAATCAAGTTGAGGTTCACGAATAGATGTGGAAGATGCAGTGGAACTTGATATGAAATTGCAGCAAAATAAAGTTGGCAATAGAAATACCCAATCCAACCACGTGAATGAACAATCAAGTTAATAACTCGATTAACCCAACCTTTCGATTCGTATGATAGAACCTGATATATGGTTTGATTCCTAATCGCCTAGCCTTGACGATTGATCACAATCAAAATAATATGTTAAGAGTTTAAGCCAATCACTCAAATCACTCAACAAAGAAAGAAGAACAAAGTGCTGAATTTTTATTAGCAAAAGCAAAGTTGACATCCTCTAAAGAATTCGGCCATAGCCCTTAAATAGGCTTTACAAGCTTTGTCCTACTAAAATAAGGAATACTAACTTAGAAAGGAAAGCTAAAATAAGATAATTCTGAAATAGAAAATAATCCTAAGCTAAAAAGGAAAAATAACTAGAAATCAGCACTTAGTAATCCTTATCCCACAAGGAAAACCTAAATAGACAAGGATTCTTCTTTTACCATGTGTCCAAATGAGTAGATTCGGCCCCCACAACAAATCAGCCCACTCTCGCCATTTGACTTGCACGAAACAGCCTCTTTTTATGAAGATAATATTAATTTAAATTAAACTAAGTTCCCAATGGGTTAACACATGTGCCATGCACATGCATGTCCAAAGCTCACTTAATATGACTTAAACCAATTCAGCCTCAAATCACAACCCTGATGGGCTGGTCTTCTTGGGCTTGAATTAAAACCATCAAACGAGTTGAACCATTCCATGCCATCTCACTTGGCCATGGTGCCTCTTGAATGCTTTGGTTATCCCATAAGCGTGCAATCAGTCCATTTAATGCCTCACGCACCCTCTTTGCCTTAGACCTTGTAATAGGCCCACTTGGAATCTTCAAGTCCACGCCATAATCAGCTCCTTGTTCCTTAGCTCCATTCTCTTGCTCTTTAGATTGATCTTTGTTAGATAGGCTGATCGCGTCAAATACCCTTTTATAGGCCTAAAACAAAGTAGAATCCTAAACTGAAAAGGAAAATAAATCATTTTCTGATTAGGAATTATTAAATCAAAACAAATAAGGAAAACTTAAAACTAATTCTTTTGCAATAAGGATGAAAAAAACAATATCCCCTTTTGAGTGTTGTTTATGGGCTGATTTTTAAGCCCAAAACAGTTCATTTATTGAAAAAAAATAACAATTAAATAAAGATACTTAAGCCCAATTCGAAATCCAGACATATTCCCTAAGGGTGGCTTACGTGCTAACACTTAATTGTCCTTAGCTCATATGTAGAAGTCCAATTAGTCCCAATCTAACTAAACTTTAGTCTCAGATCCATAATCCCTTTCGTGGACTTGAATATAACACAAGACTGAATTATGTCCATGTGAAATATTTGGTGTGTTGTGATTAGCCCCAACCTCCATATGTTTAAATAAGTGCATAACTAGGCCATTAAGCACTTGTTGCATCTTCTTTGCACGGCTCCGCATTATTGGACTAATCGGCAGCTCCATAGGATTTCTCTTACCCCTATGCTCCACCCCTCCATAGCCTTGTGGTGTGATGCCCACATCACAAACAGACATATCTAGCCTGAATCATGTCTTTTCTTTCTTCATATTGTGTGCCTGGTTGTGTTGGACTTGAATAAAAAAATTTTGTTCTAGGCAAAGGAGTGTATGTATTGAATGTAAATTTTTGAATAGATTGTTCTTCCATATTTTGATTAAATTGATTTTCCAAATTTTCTATATCACTTATTTCAGATTCTGCATCTAAATCCTTATTTAAGACTTGCCTATTTTTCATATTATCTGTAATATTTAATTGTGCTAATCTAGCTTCAATTTTATTTAATATAGAATCTTCCTTTTTTAGAATAATTTTTATTCCTGGTTCATACGGTTTGAATATTGGTGTTTCTATCCTAGAAGTGGAGGCTTGATTAATTTTTGATATATTTTCTTGCAGAGATTGTACTACACATTTTACTCTGTTAAGTTGTTCTGAAATAGTATTTAATACTTGATTAGAATAATTATGTTGACAAATTACTTGCATTATTTCTTTAGATGGATTATTTTCATTAATATCTATTTTCCTAAAAAGTGTTTCATCATTATTATTTATTATTATTCCTTCTAAAGGTGGATGTATGGATACAACAGACTTATTATTTGTGGTTTTTCAAAGTTTAGCAATTTTTGTATTAACATTAATTTCTCTAAAAGGATATTCTATGTTGTTTTGCCTACAATAAAACTCAAAACAAATAAATAAAGGAATATCTACTTTTAAATCTTCCATTTTCTTATACCAAAGAATTCTGAATTCATTTAATTGTTTTCCTGTGAAATTATTAATATACCAATTACGTCTATCATCGTTATAATTTACATATAAATCTTGTCTTAAAAATTCTTTGTTAATTTCAAATTTATCCATCTTTGAGTTTATTTTAATGATTATTTAATACTGAAAAAGTCTCCATTTGTGTCCTGGTTGGACTTAATATATTATCATCTCTAATTTCTTGATAGATTGGTCTTGAAATATTTTCACTAAAATCAACGTTTGACAAGTTAAAATTCATTTCTTAATTAGATCTAGGTAAAGTATATTATTTGAATAAACAGAAGTTCTAGCAGGTTAATTTAAACTAGATGAAAAATCTATTCTAACAATTCCATTACTGTGTTAATAATTCTGGACATTTGATTATTTACCTCTAATGGTTTGGGCTCACAGATTTCTGTTAAATTCCAAGTTCCTGATCTACTTATTTCATTCCAATTTAATCTTTTAGGTATTTGAATATTAGAGTGTGCTCTATTTGCTTTAAATAACCTTCGTTTCTTTTAAAATTTTTCTTTGATCTCGGATTAAGTGTAGTGGTCATCACTTTATAATAAATCCTATAAATTATAGCAACAGATCTAACATTTTCTTTGAATTCTAAATTTTCTAATCATGAACTAGGTTCTAGTTCCAGGAATAGTGAAGAACATAATATTGAAGAAATATAATTCAACGGAAATAAATATTAGTGAAATAGAAAATGATTTGTTAGATTAGGACTTGATATTCCAGTCTTGATGTGTTTGCGTGATGGAAGACACATTAACTGTACTAATTCCTTGCTTACTATGGCTGAAACAAATTTGGCTAATGGACCCATATATTTTAATTGTTACCCTAAATTTTCTATTAGTTTATTTGAACCGAATATTTTAAATACATTAACTTTGACAGTTAAGACAAAAAATTTAGAATTCAGAGAAAATGATAGATCTGTTGCTATAATTTTTAAGGTAAAGTGATGACCACTACACTTAATCCGAGATCAAAGAAAAATTTTAAAAGAAATGAAACCCTGTTATTTGAAGCAAACAGAGCACACTCTGATATTCAAATACATAAAAGATTAAATTTGAATGAAATAAGTAGATCCAGAACAGCAAAGAGAATCGTGTCAGAAGGTTATTATTAATTCTCGAACTTGGAAACTCTCCATTTATCAATGTTATATAATCTATAAGAAATATGGCATGGAAGATTGGTAAGTTTACAATGGTTTGAGAACTTATATAACAATAAGCACCATATGCATCAACACCAACTTCCCATAAATTTTTAAGCTCGTCAATTAATGGTTGCAAAAACACATCAGTATCGTTTCCTGAGCTATTTTTCCAGTAGTGAGCAATGCCATCATGAAGTAAGGTTGTTTCATGCATAATCAAGGGGGAAACTTATAAGGAACCAAAATGATAGGCCAAACACTATAAGTGCTCATATTGCTAAATGGGTTGAATCCATCACTTCCTGATCCAAGCCTGACACTTTTAGGATCTAAAGCAAATGTTGGATAGTTCTCATCAATTGACTTCCAAGCCAATGAATCTATGGGATGTTTCATTAATCCTTTGATATGAATCCGATTAAGCAAGGGGCTACCCGAACTCAATATTGTTCCCGATCGTCGAATGAGGTTCCAATAAACACAAAGAACACGAAATCATAATCAAAATTCAGATTATAATTTCAAAACTAAAAGATTAAAGAATAGAAGAAAAATAGAAGAACAATTGACAATAAATTCACCAATTCAATTAAATAAAAAGAACAATCAAATTAACATAAAAGTTAATTCAATCTTTCAATTTGGATGATAAAACCTGATGTGAGCACGGGTTTTTCCCGACCTCGGTGATGAAAGCCATTATTACCTTTTTCACGGATAAACGTGAAGCGGATCCGGACCGACCGGAATGACGTCGGAAATGTCCCGGATAGCCCAGAGGTGTGTGACAAGTCCTAGTACGGAACCCTGGAAAATTTGAGCGAATATTTAAGTAAACCAAAGAATATAAGGGAAAATGTATTTTTTTTGGCATTACAGCCGCTCGGCTGTAAGCTACAGCCGCCCGGCTGTAATGTTCAGATTTCCTTTTTTGGGCAAAATCAGCATTTAATTCGGTTTTTGAGTAAAATAGGAATTTTTCATACTACAGCCGCCCGGCTATAAACTACAGCCGCCCGGCTGTATATTACAGGGGCGCGGCTGTGACCTACAGCCGCGTGGCTGTAATACCCAGTTTTCCTTTTTTGACGAAATCAGCAATTAATTCCGATTTTATTCCAAAACAGGAGATATTTAAACCTCCTATTCGGGAATTAGGGCAAAGGGGAGACAGGAAAAAAAAAAAAAAAACAGAAAAAAGAGAAAAGGGAGAAAAAAGAAATATCATAGAGTTTTTCTTAGGGTTTTCAAAAAAAAAAAAAAGGAGAGAATTAGAGAAAAGAAAAAAAGAGAAAGAAAGAAAGAAAAGGTTAGAAGAAGAGAAAACACTTGAAAACTAATCCTTGAATTTTCCTCGCGGTTCCGTTCGAGGTTTGAGAAGTGCACTTTGCTCGGGTTGTCTGTGACTACAGGGCGTTTTCCGGCATCCAAAAATCTTCTTTGTGGTCCAAACGCTGGAACACATACAAGGTAATTTTCTGAGAGGCCTTAAAATCCATTGTGTTCATCTTGGTTGTGATTTTATTGCATGATTTGAGTTTTTTTCGCATTTGATTGATTTTCTTTGGGCTACAGCCGCCCCACCAAAGATCACAGCCGCCCGGCTGTAATCTACAGCCGCACGGCTATGACCTACAGGGGCTCGGCTGTAGTTCTTTTCCATTTTTCTTTCTGTTCTGTGGGAGTTTTCTGATTACAGCCGCCCCACTAGATCATAGCCGCCCGGCTGTAATCTACAGCCGCTCGGCTGTGACCTACAGGGGCACGGCTGTAACCTACAGGGGCCGAAGCTCCATCGGCCCAAATCGATCGATAACGCTCCCACGCTTCAATTAAATGTGTTTTTCGCATCTGTTATCGATCTAATCACATCTGTACATGCTTCGATTCCATGTTCTCTTTTTTTTTTTAATGAGCGGATGTGATGAATTTGATGATTTTGGACGATTAGGGACTTCCGGATTCGATTTGGTCCATTTCGGATCTTTTCAGTTGGTTTTAGTATTTTTCCAGAAGTCCCGGATCGCCTAAAATCATCAAACTTTGCAAAATGATCTTCGAAAACACGAAAAATAGGTCGGAATCGATTCTGGAGCATTACAACCGCCCGGCTGTAAGCTACAGGGGCGCGGCTGTAACCTACAGGCACGCGGCTGTAGCCTACAGGGGCGCGGCTGTGATATGGGCAGAATTACAGTTTTGCCCTTTTGGGCCCCAAACTTGTAATTTTGCATCCGTTTTACATTGAAAAATGAATTTTGACGTGTTTGTATACTTCAGGACCCTAGATGGATGTATGTTTTAGGCCCACATACGAACGGGACCCCCAGGTCCCGGGATATCCGGCCCGCTAAAGTTGGATAAATGCATGTAAATGAGCCAAACCGCTTTGAAAACCGATTTTTCATCCATAAAACCTACAGGGCGTTTAAAAAACCGTTTTCCAGGTCTAACCGGGCCGACCGGTCGGGTCGACCCGGTTACCCCCTTTGGATGACCCCGTTTCCTAAAATACCCCTGTTCTGTCTTATATGAGTCCTTAGTGTGATTTATTTACTTGTGCTAACCGTATTTGGATGCAGCTCTTAGTTTTACTTTATTTTTATTTTTGAATGTATTTTATAGATTATCCCGTGTATCTAGGCGATTGTAATTTTTAGAATATCGTGTATAATAGGCGGTTGTAAAAGGTGAGGATGAGAGTTTTCTTTTTTTTTTTTTTTTTTTTTGGGTTGTATAATTTGGCCTCTGATTTACTTTTCCGCATTTTTACTTTTCCGCACTTTTATTTTGATTTTATGTTTATGTCATATGTATGAGCATTGGTTAATAGCAAAAGAAGAGATAAAACGAGTAGAATTAAGTGAATGAAATGTCATATTTTGAAATAATAATTAAAAATTAGTGAGGATTAGTAGATATGTTGCCCGAACCTCGAATCTCTGGATTAGGTACTGCGTCTGCATTTGGTAGGGAGGTGTACCGGAATTTCCCGGATGAGCTGATCCGGGTGGCGACTCTGTATCTAATCTCGAAATTCGCATTTCGAGACCTTTAAGTTAAAATGGGACTTTCTAAAAAGCTTGTTTTCTAAAATTCATGCCTAAAATTAAGTTTTCTACAAAAAGGCTTTTTCAATAAAATGAAAGGTTTCCCTAAGAAAGATTAAAACCCGTTTTCAAAACCAAAAAAACACCAAGACCCAAAAAGAAAATCCCCGGTTCCCGCTTCACCGCGCGTTCCGAAAAAGGTCGTCCGCTCACAGTGGCGACTCTGCTGGGGATTAACGGTTTCTTCAAAAGAGTTTTCACAAAAAACTTAAGGAACTTAGGCAACAATTGAAGTACATCCTCACTTATAGTTGATTATTAAATCATAATTCAATATTTCATTCACATTGCATAAAGCATGACATTTTCTCTTCTTAAATCCCTCCAACACTCATTTAAACCCGGTTTATTTCTAAAGGTGACCTACCTCTTCCACTAGGATTGGAGGCACCCGAGGAGGTAAACCACTCATAGCCTTGTACGAACCCCTTCGTTTGGACCCTTGAGTGGGGAGAAGTGAGGAGTATATATTCGCTATGGGAACCTGTACGACCCTTGGCTTGACTCATACCTTCATGTAATGGCCTAGCAACTTCCCTTTAGGTTTCCCAAAACCATATACTTGAAAATGGACATCGAGAGTACGCCTTTGGTATCCCCCGTTGATGCCAAAGAGACCCAATACCTAGGAAGAATGCGAGACCGATCGAATGGAGAAATAAGGTTGGAAGGGTGAGCATATTTTTGTGTGTGTGCTAACGTTTGCTCTATGGTTGTTTTATTTTCGACCTTTTCATACGACATAAACATGCATCATACGTATGTCATATTCTAATCACTTTCTTTATGCAGCCATTTTTGAGCATCCTCATACGTGTGTGTTATGCTAACCACATTTTCGTGCAGCCATAATCATTTTCCGTATGCCACATTCATTTTGTGTGTTCATAAATCCATAAAGCATACACGACATCATCTCGCGTGTCATTCTAACCATATTTTTGTGCAGCCATTTGCATCTCTGTATGACATAGACATCCACATCATTTCATTTTATCAAAAATGTAAGGATGTTCTAAGTATGCCCTCCACGGCCATTTCATAGCATAACATATCGGGAGTCCCCAAGGCTACCCGTATTCCGCCTGTGCATTAGCTTGCATTTGGCCTTCCCATTACATTATTAGAAGACCACAATGGTCTTAGGCTCACATTGGTGTGATGGATCACACGAAATCACCGCATCTTGATCATTCACATTTGGTGTCATGGAGACGCCTTCGTTTTGCTTGCGTGTCCCAATCCATATCGGATTGTTACATAACATCGACAACCCATTTGAAGTACTCCACGAGTGCCGAGCTAGTTTTCATATTAAGACATTCCATAGCATTCATAAATCATGCAAGGTGTTCCACGAACACCGAAATGCTGTCCGTGTTTTGATTCGCACGTGACTTGTATATGACATCACTTCATGTTAAGATGCTATGAAAGCATCGAGTGTCTATCTGCGGGATGGTTCCCTCAAGAACATTTCATGTCATTACATTGACCTACAAAGTGTCAAACTTTAGTCCGTGTGTCGGCACACATGCGACCATTTCACGACATCCCCTAGGTGCCCCAAAGGCACCGAACCTCTGTCCGTGTGATGGCTTGCACATGACGTTGTTGCATTGTCTTGTGTATAGCATAGGGTACGCTTGGAACATCCAAAGCAAAAGAAAGTAAAGCACTAAAACCATCTTTAGCATCATCCACATCCATGAGACATAATCCAAACATGAGCATAAGAATGCCATTTAGAGTGTCGAGTCTAGGACCACGACATCCATCCGAAACTCTAACCTTATGCTGATTGTGCAGTTTGGAGTCGCATCTCGGGAAGGTTAATTCGAGTTGAATCAGAACCAAACATACCAGTTCAGTTAATTTGGTCGGAACCGGTCACCGTGGAGGGAATCAATTCAGGGTCGGATTCAGACAGGGAAGTTGAAGTTCAGTTGCCTACTCTACCGGTTGACAGTCAGGCGTTGTTAGAAGAGGTTGACAGAGCAGACATGGCTGATGGAAACAGTGGAAGCAGTGGAAACAGTGGAACCAGTGGAACCATGCCCTTCGACATGGCTGCCTTTATGAGGAGCTTCTTAAGCTCAGATGAATTCAGGGCTACCCTTAGGGAGCAGGTGCAGGCAGTGATGACTACCCTCCCTGTTCCAGTTGTCCAACCAGCCCAGGCCTCGGTTGGGAACGAAGGACGACCGCCTGTTCAAGCCACTAATGGAATCGGGGGAAATACTCCTAGCGGCATGGGCGGAGTTGCTAATCACAGAGAGCCGGACCGTCAGTCTGAAGGAGATGGGGCTTTTGAGAAGGCGAGGGAAGCCTCGATTGAGTCAATGCTAGAGAAACGGCTCAATCAAAAATTTTCAGACATAGAGGCTATGATGCCCAAGTTGAAAGAAATGGTCCACTTTAATCCTATCAAGTGTGCTGATCCCGCGACGTTAGTTGCTGATGCGGAAGGACCACTCCCGGCCGGTTTTCATATGCCATACCTCCCTCCATACACCGGGGAAGGACCACCGGAGGCTCATTTGGATAGCTATGTGAGATTGATGACCAGTATGGGGATTGGGAAGGGTCATCTCCTGAATTTGTTCCCTACCACTCTGAGAGGCGCCGCAGCAAAGTGGTACATGAAGACACTGTTGTACACCCATTCCACTTGGGAAGACTTAGCAGATGCCTTCGTGAAACAATATGCTTACAACACCCAAGTCGAGACAACTCTTGAGGATTTGGAGAGGATCCGCCAAAAGCCGAATGAGTCCTTTCCGGCATATTACAAACGACGGATGGATGTGCAGGTTTTGGTGGATGGGGCACCGAAGTTGGAATCTTTGATTGTAAAGCTTGTGGATGGCAGCTTGCCCCAGTATAAAGACAAGATGAAGCTGAAGAGATTCCACTCCTTCAACGAGGTGGTGGAGTTTGCCAAACGTATCGAGCGATATGAAGAAGAGGAACAGAGGGGCAAGCAAGGTTCAGGCTCCTATAGAAACAACCAGGGGTACTCCCAAGGATACAAGAGTGGAGGTTCTAAGACCACTGCGGCAGGACCTAGTTCAAGGACGACACCGAAGGCAGCCTCCATTGAAACTCAGGAAGCCGAAGTAGCTGCTGTGAATCAAGGGAGAACAAATGTTCCAAGAATCACCAGTCCATAGGCTGAGTCAGTCAGCCGAATCTTTGCCAAGTGTAGGAAGGCAGGGGTGCTGCAGAGTTTGAGGCCATTCTCGCCTCCGGCAGAGGCAGATAAAGATAATTTCTGTTCCTACCATGTAATGGCGGGTCACCGTACGAACGAGTGCACCCAATTGATCAAAGCCATCAAGCAGCTGGTTATAGATGGCAAGATAGTAGAGCCGGCTCTGAAGCCGAATGTGCAGAAAAATCCACTCCCCACCTTTGGTAGTTAAGTAAACATGGTGCAGTCAGGCTTGCCGGCCAATTATGTGTTCGCCCAGATCATTAAGGCGAATCCAAGTGTGCGAGCTGTATTGGTAGAAGAGGAAGAAGAGCCAGAGGTGTTTGAAGAACAGACTGCTGTGGTAGAGGACAAGATGGGTCCGATTGACTTAGATGACTTTGAGGCGGAAGACGAGTATGATGAGTTTGAGGTGCAAGAGTCGAAGCCAGTTTACCCGGTGGAGACAAGAAGGGGGACGGTAATAGAGAAAGATGGGCCGGTGATGCACATCACTAGGAGCGGCAGGGTTTATCAACCCATTAGCGCACCACTTCCAGCACCCCCAAGAAGGAACACAACACCAGTGCAGAACAATAGCCCAATAGTTAAAGAGGAAGATATGGTTGTGGACCAGCTGAAGAGGACACCGGCCCGTGCCAGTGTATGGCACTTGCTTATGGAATCCAAGAGACACCGAGAGGCGGTGGTGAAGCAACTGATGGAGATGGATGCTAACCCCACCATGTCCCCCGATGAGGTGTGTGCAATGATAAGGGGAGCAGAGTTGAAGGTTAACAAGGCCCCGGAGATCAGTTTTGGGGTAGAAGACCTCCCACCCGAAGGTGTGAATCACAATAGGGCCTTGTACTTAAGGGTGGAAGTCATGGATAAAATAATGCTGAGTGTGATGGTGGATGATGGCTCGGCCTTGAACATTTGTCCTTCTCAGGTCCTACCTTTCCTGGGGGTGAGTCCTGAAGCTCTCTGCCGGTCCAACACTGTAATCAGAGCTTATGATGATAGCAAAAGGGCTGTCTTGGGGACCTTTGAAGCAGAAGTCAAAGTAGGGGAGGTTAAATCAAAGGTATTGTTTACTGTGATTGACATTCCTGTCACCTTCTCCTTACTCTTGGGAAGACCATGGTTCCATGCTTTGGGGGGAGTTCCATCGACCTTGCACCAGAAGGTGAAGTTCTTAATCGGGGGGAAAGTAGTAACGGTGGAAGCGGATGAGCCTTCTGTGGTGGCTGCATTGAGTGCTACTGAGCAGCCGATGATTGGGTTTCAAATTACTGTGATTGCCGACAAGCCTGAGTTTCCAAACTGGATTCATAGGTATTTTGCTAAACAGAATTACGAGCTGGGAAAGGGATTAGGGGCTAAGCAATAAGGAATCCCTGAATTCAACATAGAGGCTGGGAAGTACCGACAGTTCGGGCTGGGGTATCAAGAAGGAAGGACCAAGCGAGAAAGGAAGAGTGTGAATCTAGTGGATACTTTTGTCCGGGCCACAGAATCAGTATATGACGGGACTCCTGAGCCGGTAATTGTAGAGGGAGGTCAGCTCCCTGGGTTTGAAATATTTGCTGATGTGGTGGATTTCAGCAAGTATGGAGTAGAACCGGTTGTGAACATGCTGCGCGGCGAAGCTGGAGCTGGAAACAAGGGGGTTCTGAATCAAAAAGCTGTTAACCAAGTCGGGGTTGAATTTGGGAATAAGGGAGAAGCTTTCAAGAAGACGGATCTGGTGAGAAGTGAGATGGAAGTGGCTACGGAGGCCATTACCAGAGCCCTATCCACCTTAATGAAATCAAGCAAGGGTGCTGAAGAGAAGACATCGCCTAAGGGAAAAACACATAAAGACCTGGTGGAAGAAGCAGTAAAGGAACTTACCAAGCTGGTTATGAGAGGCAAGGCTCAAATGACAGAGGAAGAGCTGACTGACAGACAGAAAGAAGACCTGGAAGGAGACCTGGGATACCTGTTCGAAGAGGTCGACTGTGCTGCTGTTGATGAAGACCCTCCGCATGTGGAGGATGGAAATTTTTTGAATGTATCTGCTTTTTCTATTTTTGATGTGAACAATTCTGCCTACAAGGCATACAATGCAATGAAATCTGATTTTGCTTACTTGTGTGATGTTTTTCCGGATGGAACTGTGCATACATACAAACATTCATTTAATGTCTTTAGCATACATGATGCATCATTGCATGAAATGAACCTAGGGACAGAGGATGAACCAAAGATGGTATCCGTCTCGAAAGACCTCACGCCTGATGAGAGAAAAGAACTTGTAAAAATCCTACAGAAACACGTCAAAGCATTCGCTTGGTCCTACAACGACATGCCAGGGGTTGACAGAGAAATTGCAGAGCATAGAATCCCGACAGATCCGAAGATGAAACCGGTTAAGCAGAAACTTAGACGACTTCGACCAGAATGGGCTGAAAAGGTTAAGGAAGAAGTAGCCAAACAGATAAAAGCCAAGTTCTTAGAAGTGGTAGAATATCCAGAATGGTTGGCCAATGTCGTACCAGTTGCAAAGAAAGACGGTCGAGTAAGGGTTTGTGTGGATTACCGTGATCTGAATAAGGCGTCTCCCAAAGACGACTTTCCACTCCTGCATATCGATGTTCTTATTGACAGTGCCGCCAGGGCAGCCATGTATTCCTTCATGGATGGGTTTTCGGGATACAATCAGATTTTAATGAATGTGGTCGACAAAGTAAAGACAGCCTTCATCACAGAATGGGGAGTTTACTGCTACAGAGTCATGCCCTTTGGTTTGAAGAATGCTGGGGCAACTTATCAACGGGCGGTCACGACGCTTCTGCATGATATGATCCACAAAGAAGTTGAGGTTTATGTGGACGATATGTTGGTAAAATCGATGACCCGGGAAGAGCACCCAGCCATCCTGGATAGATTCTTGAATAGGATCGAGAAGTACAATCTTCGCCTTAACCCGAAGAAATGTGTATTTGGTGTCACTTCAGGGAAGTTGCTTGGACATATAGTCAGCCAGAAAGGGATTGAGATGGATCCAGACAAGATTAAGGCCATCAGGGATATGCCGGCACCACAGTCAGAGAAGGAGGTAAGGTCGTTTCTAGGGTCACTACAGTATGTCAGTCGGTTTATTGCGAGATTGACGACAGTTTGCGAGCTAATTTTCAGACTGCTGAAGAAGAACCAACCCGTGAAATGGAACGAGCAGTGTCAGATAGCCTTTGATAGAATCAAGTCTTATTTGATGAATCCCCCAGTTCTAAAGCCTCCAATACCAGACAAGCCTTTGATTCTGTACTTGGCCATCGAAGAGACTTCCGTGGGAGCCATGCTGGTGCAAGAGCAAGAGGATGGGCGTGAGCATGCGATCTACTATCTGAGCAAAAAGCTACTCGAGTATGAGAGTAGGTATACGGTAGTAGAGAAGACTTGTGCTGCTATGGTATGGTTGACAAAGAAGTTAAGACACTACTTCCAGTCATACAAGGTTCAGGCGGTGGCCAAGGTGGACCCCATGAAGTACCTATGCCAAGCTCCGGTATTAGTGGGAAAGTTATCGAGGTGGTTGCTTTTGTTGTCAGAATTTGACATAGAATATGTAACGAGGAAGACAATCAAGGGAAGAGCCGTAGCAGAATTCCTAGCTAACCAGCCGATAAATTCAGACTATGTGGAGAACTTAGAATTTCCCGACGAACAGCTGGCGGTAGTGGAAGAAGAGTTGAATAGGTGGGTGATGTACTTCGACGGGGCGGTGAATAAACACGGCGCAGGCTTGGGGGTAATCATTGCCACGCCCGAAGGAGAAATCATTCCTCTGGCAAGGCGACTTGACTTTCCAGTGACCAATAATGGGGCCGAATATGAAGCATGTCTTTTTGGTATTGATGCCTTGATCACACTGGGGGCAAACGAAGTACTAGTTATCGGGGATTCAGCCTTGGTGATTCGGCAGGTAACTGGAGACTGGGAAATAAAGGAAGAATCGCTTCGACCCTATCTCGAGTTGGTTTGGGAAAGGGCAAGGGTATTCAGTCAGTGTGAATTCCGACATGTACCGAGGGAGGAGAATCAGATGGCAGACTCTTTGGCTACATTGTCATCAATGTGGGAAGGCCCCCGAAAACAACCAATACAGCCTGTTATCCTGGAAATCGCTCAGAACCCATGCTATTTGTCAATCAATACGGTTGCAACTGCTGAGGCACCCCCTTGGTACCATGACATCCTATTGTTCATCCAGAACGGTCAATATCCTGAAGGCGCCAATGAATCTGATAAGGTTTCCCTCAGGAAGTTAGCGGCACAGTTCCGGATATTTGAGAATCAACTTTTCAAAAGAACGGTTAACGGAGTTCTTCTGAAGTGTATCACGGAGGAAGAGGCAATCGTGGTTATGAAACAGATACATTCCGGTGTTTGTGGCCCGCACATGAATGGGTTGGCTCTAGCAAGGAAGATACTGAGGCAAGGATACTTTTGGCTCACTCTACAAGCCGACTGTATCAAGGAAGTTAAGAAATGCCATGAATGTCAAGTGTATGGAGACCTCAATCATCTTCCCCCACTTGAACTTCAAGTATCTTCGACTCCATGGCCGTTCGCAGCTTGGGGTATAGACATAATTGGAGAGATAAGGCCTCCTGCTTCAAATGGGCACCGATTCATTGTTGTGGCTGTAGATTACTTTTCCACGTGGGTCGAAGCAGAATCATTCGCGAATATCACTGCCAAGAAGATGGCTAAATTTATAGAAAGAAACATCTTCGCAAGATATGGGATCCCTCATCATGTCGTGACCGACAACGGGGTACAATTCCAAGGGGTAACAGCACAGTTATTCCAAGAGAAGGGGATCGAGCACCACAAATCATCCCCGTATCGCCCACAAGCCAACTGGGCGGTGGAAGCGGCCAATAAGTCCATCAAAAAGATTCTGTCAAAGATGGTGGTAACCTACAGAGACTGGGCCGACATGTTACCATTGGCTTTGTGGGGATACCGAACAAGCATCAGAACCCCTACTGGAGAAACTCCGTATTCACTGGTTTACGGGATGGAAGCGGTGTTACCGGTGGAGATGGAAATCAGATCGTTAAGAGTGGTCATGGAAGCACAGTTACCGGAGTCTGATTGGCTCCAGTCAAGATATGAACAGCTAACACTGATTGATGAAAAGCGTCTTCAGGCTTTAGATCGGTTGCAAATGTACCAACAGCGGATGGCTAGGGCATACAACAACAAGGTTCGCCATCTGAAGCTTCCATTTAAGGCAGGGGATCTGGTACTCAAGCAAATGAAACAGACCAACACAGATGTGCGAGGGAAGTTCAAGCCGAACTGGGAAGGTCCATATGTAATTAAGAGGGTGCTTTCGAAAGATGCTGTAAAAATCATGGATATGGACGGAAACGAATTTGTCAACCCCATCAATCAGGACAAGCTGAAACACTACTACGTGGAAAAAAAAAAAAAAAAAAAAAAAGAAGTCCGGTGGATTGAAAACCAAAAAGGCGGTCCACGTAAAAATTAGGACAGTCCGATGGGTCGAAAACCGAAAAGGCGATCCATGCAGAAATTAGGACAGAGAGGTGAGGATCATCAACTGGAAAATCTGCAAAGACTGGTTGGTGGCAAGCGTGGCTTCAGTCGAGATTTATACCATCGATAATTCTGTCCTTAGTTTCATTTCATCATTCGATGTACATTGTGCTAAAACATTATCTATGAATGAATGAATGAATGTTCGGTTTTGTTCATTTAAATGTCCCAAGTTCATCTGCAATTCAGATTATTCTGTGCATATTTATCTTTATATATCTTCCACATATCTCACATCCATAGATTGAACATATGCATTCAAAAAAAAAAAAAAAAAAAAAGGAGTCCGATAGGCTGAAAACCCGAAATGGGCGGTCTATGCAAAAGATAGGACATAAAATAAAGTCTGCTGGATTGAAAACCCAAAAATGGGCAGTTCAGGCAAAAATAAATACAGTCCGATAGGCCGAAAACCCAAAAAAGGGCAACCTATGCAAAATTTTTTTTAAAAAAAAGAGTCATACAGCTGTAATCAGTCCTAATCATCTAGAGGCCAAGATACCGCAGCGTCAGCGCTTCACGTCCTCGCCGGGTGGGACAACTAACCAGATCTGCCAGCCAAGCTCTGTAGCAAGCATCTGTCTCTATAGAGGCAAGATTATCATACTTCAGGACCTCAGCACGAGTAGGATGCATCCACTGGTGTTGTACATGCCGAGGCCACGGTGATGTAAACACCCCGCATTCAGTAGTGCACAAAGATCGAGGAACCCCTTGCAGTTGCCCATACTGCCTGCACAGCCGAGCAGGAGAGTAGAAAGTCACATGAGTCAACCCAAGCAGCTGAACACCTCCGGCCCAGGTCTCAGTAGTCACATCAGTAATATCCCACCAAGGGCAGACCCATCGGATTAAGGTGTCAGATCACCTCCTTAGCCAGTCAAACCAATGCTCCATGGACATGAAACCAAAATCTGGTAGCTCGATGTGCCGAGACCAATAGCGCTTCGGAGCATATCTCGGATGAGGTGGGGGAGGACTCAAGAGGCATAGTTTTTCCATCAGCCAAATCTGCACACGGTTTAGCCAGGATGGAGGGGCAATGAATGTTTGAGTTAAAAAAAAAAAAAAAAAAACATACCTGGAGCAGGAAGGGAGATCCACAGCTCTCGATAGGGGAATCAAAATGGATGGAGTCTAAGTATATCAAGGTCTCAGCCAGAACAACCCCCATGAAAGATGCACCCTGAGACACCTGAGTCACCACTGAAGCCAGCCTAAGGCTACAGGTATCATCTTGGGACTCGCACAGGTAGCAAGCCGTCAATAACAGACTCATCAGTGGAGCCCACCCCGGGGCAGTGGGAGATAAAGCAAAACACAAGTCAGCAACGTTAGAAAGACTAAGTCTGGATGAGGTAGACCTACCGGTAAGTGCACGACTTAGGCCGCTCACAGAAGGAGCGAACTGGCTTAAGAATGTGCAGGCATCATCATAATCAGGGTTAGGAACAGCTAACCGGACCCCCCGGGGGCAAGGAACACAGAGAATGGCACTAAACTCCTCTATCAAGGGGCATAACTCTTGACCTGAGAAATGGAACACATGATCCATTGGATCCCAAAAGCTGACACCTGCGTCTAAGAAGACCCGATTCGGGGCCAAAGCGATGTAATATCGGAGATATTGCAAGTTAAAGGGTGCAAGTAGGGCCCAATTAGAAGAGCGAAGCGTACCCCAGTAGCCCCGGAGTCGTCCTCTAAGCTGATCCATGTTAAAAGAGAAGCGAAAGAAGAAGAAGGGCTGAAAAATGAGTGGGGCGGCTGTAGTATGTGGGGCGGCTGTAATGCACTACAGGGGCTCGGCTGTAATACATGGGGCGGCTGTAATATTTATAGGGGTTCGGCTGTGCTGAGGAAAGCTTGCAAAACCGATGTGGGACAATTTTTTGCATGGGGCGGCTGTAGCTGTTACAGGGGCACGGCTGTAGCCTACAGGGGCGCGGCTGTAATGCATGGGGCGGCTATAATGTCTACAGGGGTTCGGCTGTGCTGAAGAAAGCTTGAAAATCGATGTGGGATGGACCTTTTGGCATAGGGCGGCTGTAACATGTGGGGCGGCTGTAGCTGCTACAGGGGCGCGGCTGTAGTATGTGGGGCGGCTGTAATAGCTACAGGGGCACGGCTGTAGTTCAGATAATCTCTTATCTGTGGCCTTTTATGTTTTCTGATTACAAAAATAAGGTTTCTGGAGATCGCCTTTCAGGGAAAACGATGTATAAAGGCGCCAAGATGAGTCCCGGGCTGGACCAAATTGAACAGAAGAGCGATAAAATGTAAGAGAAGGCGAGAAAATACATAGATAAGAAGTACAAGTGTCATACAAAAGTTATATACATCAGACATATCCAATACAAAACTAAATCAGATCCACACCAGGACCCGATATGTGCTAAGAAGAATCATCGTCATCCTCATCATCTTCTGCCTCATCATCATCATCATCATCCTCGTCGTCGTCGTCGTCTGCTTCTCCCATTTCGACGTTCCAGTCGCCTGCCTAGTCTCGGAAGGTCTGATTCATGACCTCCAACTCGGTGATTCGACGCCGTAATTGATCGTTCTCGATCCTCAAGCGGGCGGACTCATGACGTTCCATCCCGATCGCCGTCTGCATTAAAACAAAACATGAAAAACATCGCATATGCATCCATGCATACAATGCATACATCCAGACATAAGCATATCATTCTGTGCAGGTACTTACTGTCCTAGCAGAATTGTCTCGGAAAGAGAGCGCCCTCAGCGCATTAATGGCCTGACCCATGTACATACCCTGCATCACTGGAATCTGCAAAAACAAGAGTTGGGATTCAGAGTATCAGCTAATGACAGAAAAAGGGAAAGTAGAGTAACAAGGAGATACTCACATGTGTGGTGTCAGAAGGAATAGCCGGGGGAAAATTATGGTCTTGCAGATGCAGATCAGCCCGATAAGATTGCTGGAAGTCATCGTACAGCTGAATGGAGTCTTCGATCGGGAATTCAAGTCGACCATGCACGTATCCGAGATCGGGGGCCATAGGAGCCTGGAAATCAGGGATCGGAATATCCTCCGCAATGGCAGCAGAATCCACACCAGCGGCCCCGGGACCAACAGGACGTGACCTACCTCCTCTCCCCCTAGCTGATGAAGAAGCGCGTCCCCGCCTACCCCGGGAAGATGGCTGGGGTCCATCAAGCACCACAGCGTCAAAAAAAAAAAAAAGGAGAGAGAAAGGAGGAAATTCCATTACCCCAGCGCCAGCACTAGCATCAACGGATGGTGGGAGCAAGTGGACGGTGATGAAGCGGCTATAATCACCATCTACACTGCCGGCCTCATATCCGACACCGTAGAGGTCCGGGTGCGACTCAAGGGATAGCAGATGAGGCCAGAATAACCCTATTGGCAGGGCAGCCGGGATCCTACGCGCCCCGGGACCAGAGCGCCAGTCGCAAGTCCTCTCCCCTAAGAACCACTCCTGGCCGGAGGGGCACTCCATCACGAAGCGCCTGCTCGCGAGCGCCTGTGCATCAACAAGCTGCTGGGGCAAATTTTCCCCTTCCCGACTCCAAGGGGCCTTGACAATCTGAAATTGAGGAACTCGTCAATTGTACCAAAAAAAAAAAAAAAAATCATACCCCCTCGAACGTCACATCCCTCAGAGCCTGCCGGCACTCCTCCTGGTTCTTATCCACCTCACTCCAGACGTACCCCATGTAACGACGGAGGCGGGGGAATTCAACCAAAGTGACCCCTTCAGGAATCTACACGATCGGGGGAGGGACGAAGCGATACTCATAGACCCAAATCTGCGAGGGAAGATTTAAAACAAGTTAAAAAAAAAAAAAGAAGATTCAAGACACTCACGTGCAGCATAATCCAAAAGGCCTTCAACTCTTTATAGGAGCCTCGGGCACAAAGATCTAGAGCATAATAAAGTTGGGCCAATCTAGCCCGAGCCCAATTAAGGGTCCTCACAGCCTCCAAGTCGATCAATGAAGGCAATAGAGCCAGATTCACATTGCTCCGGCCTGTGGGGAAAAGAGTAGTGGATAAAGCATGCAGCAGGTACGCTCTGGCGTACTTCCTTTCATCACCAGCATCAAATGTGGTTCCCTCCGGAAGCGCACGCTGCCGCCCGAGCCAGTACTCGCGGAGCCTACTACATTGGATCCGACTCTGGGGAGAACTAATCCCGATCAACGTGGATATCAACTCCTGACGATGTTCGCCATGCACGAAGACTTGATTGAAGTGAATCGTCTGGCCTGAGAAAGGAAGGCCCGTAATAGCAACGACATCCTCCGGGGTCACGGTGTATTCCCCGGAAGGGAAATGAAATGTGTGGGTAGAGTCCATCCACCTCTCCAATAGTGCGGCCAAAAGCCCCCGACTCGTGCGAGGAGTAGTGATTGACATGCTGCGAACAAGTCGGTGCAGGCCGGTGGAGTTCACAATATCCTTCACCCCTTGAGGGAGACGCCTATACCACTTTAAAGCCTCTGTGATGGACCCGCAACCATAATGGCCCGATCTCGACTGCAAAATTAATAATCAGGGAGTTTATGAGCTTTTTAGAATGCATACGCACCATAAAAATCGAAGAAACATTATTTGAATCAAAAAAATGGGGTTGCCTTGAAAATGTAGGACTACAGCCGCCCGGCTGTAGCCCACATGATCACAGCCGCGCGGCTGTGATCAAAGGTGGGGCGGCTGTAGCTGCATTTTTTCGGCCCAACTCAAATTTTTTCGTTTTTTCGGTTAAATCTCGTCCTAACTTGAGCCAAACCAACAATTAATCATCCTAGGGGCATAATCTACTTAAATCATGCATCAATTTCACATATTTTCCTCAATTTTGCAGAAATTGGAAACTTGGAAAAAGTGGGAAAGTTTAAGAAAACTAACCGGATTTGTGTAAGCATGGTTCGAAACTTGGAGTAAAATGGGCACCGGGTCGTCGATCTTCACTCCACAGTATGCATCCTCCTCTTTTAACCCATAAATACACTCGGTGGGTTCAAAGGGTAGAGTAAAGTTTCCATCCGGGGTAGAAAACCGAGTTTGGAACACGGGTTGAGCAGCCGGGACGGGACGGAGGACTCTACGCATCTTTCGCCTCATGGTTTCGGCTTGGGAGCAAGAGAAATCGCCAGGAAGGAGAGTATTTTCGGCCAAAATGGGTAAATAGGGGCTGCCACATTGTGTGGTTCTTATAAACTCACCCCCACCTACCACTACAGCTGAGCGGCTGTAGTTTTCAAAACTACAGCCGCGCGGCTGCTGTAACACAGCCGCCCGGCTGTAGCATCCTTTCCTTTAAAATTTGTTTCGTTTTTCTTTTCCGAAATTTATTTTATGTCCATTTGACCCCGAGAAAGGTAATTTTCTTGTTTTGCAGGCATCAAAGAACATGATTTTGGGCTCAAATTCATTCTTGATCGAAGGGGCAAAAATTTTTGTTTCCAAAATTATCGATCAAGGAACGAACATGCGCCCAAAACGACTCCAAAGCTACGCGTGTCAACCAAGATTCTCAAGCCACCAAAGAACCATCTTCCCGGCTACAATAGCCCCGTGACGACATAATCATCTTTTCCTTCAAGTGACACATGCTTCACAAGAAGTGAAATGTCCAAAGTGCCCTTCGGGTAATGACCACACCACCGGATGGCCAAAACGATCTCTCTTTAGCGATATGAGCTATATGAGGGGCCGAGTCACCCAAAATATTTCTCCCCTTAATGACACAAGCTCCATTAAAGGCGAAATGGCCGAGATTCCTTCTGCCGGCCACCAAGCTGTCAAATGACCGAAATACCCCTTCCCACAAAAAGGGAACACCGGATCACAAAAAACCCATTTCTTTTGTGACATAAGCACCGCAAAAGACTAAACGCCCAAAGTCTCCTTACTTCAAGGAACGTCAACTTCCCAAGTTGTAAAATTACCAAAATACCCTTCCCTTTCATAGGCACCGAATGGAAGGGAGAATCTGATCTGGGCAAGTCCTCTGCTTCACAATAGAATCGAAGCATGTCCCTGGCAAGTCAATCATGATCCGGGCAAGTCCTCTGCTTCACGATGGAGATTGAAGCATGTCCCTGGCGAATCAAACGACATCTGGGCACAGTCCTCTGCTTTGCAATGAAGTCTAAGTATGACCCTAGATAATATCGGAACAACTCGGGCAAAGTCCTATACTTCGTATCAGAACCAAAGCAAGACCCTGAAAGGAAAGAGAAAATCAAATCAACTTAGGCAAGACCACTGTCTCAAAAGCAACCGAGACAAGTCCCTATGTACACCCAAACAAGTCGGCATGAGGAGAACCCCTCAGGTACGTCCCCTTTTCCTTCTCACCGTGCTCCCTATCGCGAGACCAAACTCGAATCGGACATACGCACCCATTTAAGTCGACTTTGGTCACGCGAGGGGCAGCCTGTGAGCACGGGTTTTTCCCGACCTCGGTGATGAAAGCCATTATTACCTTTTTCACGGATAAATGTGAAGCGGATCCGGACCGACCGGAATGACGTCGGAAATGTCCCGGATAGCCCAGAGGTGTGTGACAAGTCCTAGTACGGAACCCTGGAAAATTTGAGCGAATATTTAAGTAAACCAAAGAATATAAGGGAAAATGTATTTTTTTTGGCATTACAGCCGCCCGGCTGTAAAGTTCAGATTTCCTTTTTTGGGCAAAATCAGCATTTAATTCGGTTTCTGAGCAAAATAGGAATTTTTCATACTACAGCCGCCCGGCTGTATATTACAGGGGCGCGGCTGTGACCTACAGCCGCGCGGCTGTAATGCCCAGTTTTCCCTTTTTGACGAAATCAGCAATTAATTCCGATTTTATTCCAAAACAGGAGATATTTAAACCTCCTATTCGGGAATTAGGGCAAAGGGGAGACAGAAAAAAAAAAAAAACAGAAAAAAGAGAAAAGGGAGAAAAAAGAAATATCATAGAGTTTTTCTTAGGGTTTTCAAAAAAAAAAAAAAAAAAAAAGGAGAGAATTAGAGAAAAGAAAAAAAGAGAAAGAAAGAAAGAAAAGGTTAGAAGAAGAGAAAACACTTGAAAACTAATCCTTGAATTTTCCTCGCGGTTCCGTTCGAGGTTCGGGAAGTGCACTTTGCTCGGGTTGTCTGTGACTACGGGGCGTTTTCCGGCATCCAAAAATCTTCTTTGTGGTCCAAACGCTGGAACACATACAAGGTAATTTTCTGAGAGGCCTTAAAATCCATTGTGTTCATCTTGGTTGTGATTTTATTGCATGATTTGAGTTTTTTTCGCATTTGATTGATTTTCTTTGGGCTACAGCCGCCCCACCAAAGATCACAGCCGCCCGGCTGTAATCTACAGCCGCACGGCTATGACCTACAGGGGCTCGGCTGTAGTTCTTTTCCATTTTTCTTTCTGTTCTGTGGGAGTTTTCTGATTACAGCCGCCCCACTAGATCATAGCCGCCCGGCTGTAATCTACAGCCGCTCGGCTGTGACCTACAGGGGCACGGCTGTAACCTACAGGGGCCGAAGCTCCATCGGCCCAAATCGATCGATAACGCTCGCACGCTTCAATTAAATGTGTTTTTCGCATCTGTTATCGATCTAATCACATCTGTACATGCTTCGATTCCATGTTCTCTTTTTTTTTTTTAATGAGCGGATGTGATGAATTTGATGATTTTGGACGATTAGGGACTTCCGGATTCGATTTGGTCCATTTCGGATCTTTTCAGTTGGTTTTAGTATTTTTCCAGAAGTCCCGGATCGCCTAAAATCATCAAACTTTGCAAAATGATCTTCGAAAACACAAAAAATAGGTCGGAATCGATTCTGGAGCATTACAACCGCCCGGCTGTAAGCTACAGGGGCGCGGCTGTAGCCTACAGGGGCGCGGCTGTGATATGGGCAGAATTACAGTTTTGCCCTTTTGGGCCCCAAACTTGTAATTTTGCATCCGTTTTACATTGAAAAATGAATTTTGACGTGTTTGTATACTTCAGGACCCTAGATGGATGTATGTTTTAGGCCCACATACGAACGGGACCCCCGGGTCCCGGGATATCCGGCCCGCTAAAGTTGGATAAATGCATGTAAATGAGCCAAACCGCTTTGAAAACCGATTTTTCATCCATAAAACCTACAGGGCGTTTAAAAAACCGTTTTCCAGGTCTAACCGGGCCGACCGGTCGGGTCGACCCGATTACCCCCTTTGCATGACCCCGTTTCCTAAAATACCCCTGTTCTGTCTTATATGAGTCCTTAGTGTGATTTATTTACTTGTGCTAACCGTATTTGGATGCAGCTCTTAGTTTTACTTTATTTTTATTTTTGAATGTATTTTATAGATTATCCCGTGTATCTAGGCGATTGTAATTTTTAGAATATCGTGTATAATAGGCGGTTGTAAAAGGTGAGGATGAGAGTTTTCTTTTTTTTTTTTTTTTTTTTTGGGTTGTATAATTTGGCCTCTGATTTACTTTTCCGCATTTTTACTTTTCCGCACTTTTATTTTGATTTTATGTTTATGTCATATGTATGAGCATTGGTTAATAGCAAAAGAAGAGATAAAACGAGTAGAATTAAGTGAATGAAATGTCATATTTTGAAATAATAATTAAAAATTAGTGAGGATTAGTAGATATGTTGCCCGAACCTCGAATCTCTGGATTAGGTACTGCGTCTGCATTTGGTAGGGAGCTGTACCGGAATTTCCCGGATGAGCTGATCCGGGTGGCGACTCTGTATCTAATCTCGAAATTCGCATTTCGAGACCTTTAAGTTAAAATGGGACTTTCTAAAAAGCTTGTTTTCTAAAATTCATGCCTAAAATTAAGTTTTCTACAAAAAGGCTTTTTCAATAAAATGAAAGGTTTCCCTAAGAAAGATTAAAACCCGTTTTCAAAACCAAAAAAACACCAAGACCCAAAAAGAAAATCCCCGGTTCCCGCTTCACCGCGCGTTCCGAAAAAGGTCGTCCGCTCACACCTGAGAATGGTTGATTCTCAATTGCCTAGCCACAACAATTGATCATGATCAAAGTAATACTTTAAGAGTTACTTCACAATCACACACTCTCAAAATATTGAAGCTGAAAAATCAACATAAATTTTCAAAGGAAATATTCAATCTTTATTGATAATAATCTGATATAAGTTACAAAAGGCACATCCTACACCTTTTTATAGGCCTAAAATAAAGTAGAATCCTAATAGGAATATACTTAATCTAAAAAGGAAGAGATATTGGGCAGCAAGTGAAAAACACATCTAACCCTAATAAAACTCTATGAAAAATGTCCAAAGTAAAGGCTAAATAACTGATTTCCAAATAAAACACTTAACTAAACTAAGCCTATTAAATTAAAGACATAGACCCAATAATGATAGAATAGTTAAAGATCCCAATGGGTTTACACATATGCCATGCATATGTATGTCCAAAGCTCTCTTTAATTAATCCACAATGGACCAGCCTTGTACAAAAATATGGGCAATGTTACTAGGACTTGAACTAAAGATATAAAATCAGCTTCTTCCTTCAAGCCCACTTGACTAGGCATTGGTGCTTTTTGAATGGATGAAGCGACTGCAAGGATGGAACATGGCGTGGAGCTGAAGAAGAATGATCCTTTGCAAATTCCTATCGGGCTGATTACAAGGTCTAGAGCAAAGAAGGTTCGAGAAGCATTAAATGGATTGATCAAGGATCCATTCAAGAAGCACCAATGCCTGGTCAAGTGGGCTTGAAGGAAGAAGCTGATTTTATATCTTTAGTTCAAGTCCACGAAAGTGATTATGGATCTAAAACTAATGTTTAGTTAGATTGGGTCAAATTGGACTTCTACGTATGAGCTAAGGACAATTAAGTGTTAGCACTTAAGGCACCCTTAGGGAATATGTATCGATTTCGAACTGGGCTTAGGTATCTCTATTTAATTGTTATTTTTTTTTTCAATAAGTGAGCTGTTTTGGGCTTAAAAATCAGCCCATAAACAACACTCAAAAGGGGATTTCATTTTTTTTAATCCTTATTGCATAAGGATTCGTTTTAGGTTTTCCTTATTTGTTTTTATTTAATCTTTCCTAGTCAGATAAGGATTTCTTTTCATTTTCAGTTTAGGATTCTACTTTGTTTTAGGCCTATAAAAGGGTGTTGGATGTTCCTTTTGTAATACACCAGATTATTATCAATAAAGATTGAATATTTCCTTTGAAAATTTCTGTTGAATTTTCAGCTTCAATATTTTAAGAGTGTGTTAAAGTATTACTTTGATTGTGATCAATTTTTATGGCTAGGCAATTGAGAATCAACCATTCTCAGGTTCTATCATCCAAATTGAAAGGTTGAATTAACTTTTATGTTAATTTGATTGTTCTTTTATTTGATTGAATTGGTGAATTTATTGCCAATTGTTCTTTTAGTTTTGAAATTATAATCTGAATTCTAATTTTAATTTCATGTTCTTTGTGTTTATTAGAACCTTATTCGATGATTTGAAAAATTATTGAGTTCGGGTAGCGCCTAGCTTAACCGTATTCATATCAGTTGGTATCAGAGCTTTAGGCTTCGATTGAGGTTTGTCATTCTAATTGTTTTCAAGAGTCTTTTATTCATCGAGTTTCGCATCTATTTGCTTCTAGAATAATTAGGGTTCTTTGAAGTTCCGTTTTCTTTATTCTTCTTCATTAGAAAAAAAAAGCCAAAAAAAAAAATTCCTTGCTTGTGTGTTTTTATGAAATTTATTTAATTCACTGCATTAGTTCTTATTGTTTTCTATCTTTGCAAAAAAAAAAAAAAAGAAAAAGAAAAAAAAAAAAAAAAAAAAGAAAATTAAAAAAAAGAATCAAAATCGTAATCTCAAAGAGATTTATTGATCAGTTCAAAAAAAAAAAAAAGAAAAGAAAAGTCTCACAAAAGATCATAGAACAAGTTTCAATTTACACTGGCAGCATCTTTTTGCATAAAATTTCACAATTTTTTACACAAGATTAGCCAAATTTTATTCAAACCCTTGTCATTGGATTAACCACGTCTACCCTACTCTCTTTTGTTCCGTACACATAGTGTTTCGTTTACATTATTTTCTTGTTTCGTTGCTTCTTAGTATTCCGCTGTCCTTTTTTTTATTGCGATTTGCCTCTGGTTATTCAATTTTGCTTGGCTTGATTTATTGAGATCGATCAAAATAATATCATAGAGTGTGGAACCAATTGTGAGTATTTCTGATTTTTTTTTCTTTTCTTGCTTTTACATTTGTGTTTCTATTTCTATCTGTCTAACCATGTCTGTAGAAGATGAGAACACCATCTTTGATAAAACGGAACCAAAACTATTGTGAAAGGCCGTTGCAGGAAAATTTAACAGATTGGAGCAAATAATGCTTGGTTTGGAGAACCATTTGGAATGAATGAAATTAGAGAAAAGGAGAAGTGGAAGGCCACACCAATGTTTTTAGCAAAATTCTGACCTTGAGGAAGATTCCAAGGATGAGCTAAGATGTTTGGCAACCGTCTCTTTGGCGTAGGCAGTGGATTCATGGGATGGTGTAGGACCAGTTCCAACGGTGCTGACGGCTTTCTTGTTGAGAAAGCTGAGGTCCAGGTCTGATAATGGAGCTGGGGAATAAAGCTCGGGCCATGCCACCAATCTATTTACAGAGTCTTGAAACAAAATTACCCAAAGTAAGAGTCATCAAAACCACCAGATTGATGTTGGGGATTGTATATAGCTTGGATCGAAACCTTGAAGTGCTGGCTCTATTCTCAAAGAATCATCTTCATTAGCAGCTGCATATCCAGACTCTTCTTCTATTTGCTCATCTGTCAAGTTCAAAGTCTTTAGCACAAAGCAAAACATAACAATAATACAAGGAAGAAGATAACACTGAAGAAAGGAAAGGAAAGATTACCTGAATCACTTGCATCCTCACCTTGGGGATTATCGTTGTCCTCCGGTTCAGGCTCTACCTCCACTTCCGATCAGAGGTTAGAATCATCATTTTGAACTTCTATAGTCACTTTCTCACTTTGGCTAGCTTTTACACGCTTCACAGCTGTCAATCAATTGTATTTGCAAACTGGAGGAGCAGTAGCTTTCCCACCAACTTTGCCTGTAGCTTGCTTTTTTTGTTTTTGGCTTGTTTTTTGGGTTTGCTTTGTTTCTTTCTTTTAAGAATGGCAGGAAGGACTTCTCCACCTGTCTTTTTCCCTGCACAAAACAAAATGCATAGAGCTAAAAAAGAGGACCAAGGAGGTTTGAAGCAAATTTGAAGAAGTGTGGATGTGGCTCACCCTTGGGATCATCCTTAAAAAATCTAAGGAACAAGGAATGCGAATACTCTTAAATCTGGGAATGGAAAGTTTGAGCAGGTACACAACATTTAAACACTAACTCGTCAATTTTTGGGGAGTGTATACTCTGTTCTTATACTATGTTTCGAATATCTGGGAATTTGCTATTGGGTATGGTTGTTTTCCATTGGACCAGACCAAATTGTTTCGACCATAAAGTAGGGTGATACCCCTCTAAACAAGGAAATATAGTAGTTCCTAATTTCTTTGTTCCTACCCCTAGGTGAAGAAATTTCAGAGTAAGGTAGGCTTTTCATAACCCCTTCTAGTTGGGTCAAGTCCATGAAATTGAAACTCTCTACTAGACACAGATAAGTCTATGATATTTTCATAGAAAATAAAATAGTCTTCAGGAGCCATCTTTAAAGTATAGGAAAAGGATCTTAGTCTAAAGGACATTCACAAGCAGCCACCTGTATACCCCTAAATCCTTCTGGCAATGGCTTATCACCCCTTAAAAGTAGGAAAATAGGAAAAAAGCCATAGCTGTAGGAGCCACACACACACCCACCGTTTATAAAAAGGGTTCTCTGGTGATTGACATGTATAGGTTATGGAAAAAGCATGTTTCCAAGAGCTAAAGGCTACTCCTCAGCCAAATTTTTAGCTATAACCAGATAGTCCTTGGTAGGATGGCCACTAATGGGAAAAAAGATGTACTTACAGATTAAAACTCACAAAAAGTGTATATGTTCATTAGTGGGATCAGCTTCCAAGTCCGGGCAGTAAGATGGTTAATGTATGCACCATAAGATTTGAATTTGACATCTAATTCTAAGGGTTTAAAATCAGGAAAGGCATTAGACTCATCAATGCAGGAACTTCTGGTCCCAAGATAGGTAATCTGGTTAGGGCTAAAATGTCTCTTAAGGATGAACATAGGGCCTCCAGGGAAGAAGAAGGAGTTACAATGTGTTGACCACATGGTTAATGTAGCGAGCACCATGTCTTGGCAAAAGAAAGTGGGTTGAAGAGTAAGGTTGATAAAGTCTTCTCTGCCTATCCGAGTCCAGTGAATCTCAAATACAGAAGCCAATTTGTTTATCCATTTTTTCCATTCTAAACAAAATCGGGGCCGGGATTTCATCTTACCATTGCTCTCGGGTGGACGGATTGGTTTACCAGCAAGCAACTCATCCGCTACTCCAGCAGGATAAGGAAACAATGGAGTCTCATCGATCGGGGGCAGTTAGTAAGAGAGAGCTGCATAATATGAAAGCACAGGCTTTAGAGTGTTCATAATTAACAACTAAAGCAAGTGAAGGAAGAAGGCCGAATTACCTCAAAGGGTGATAAAGCACCTTGAGGATGGAGCATTGATGGATTAGCGCTTGGGAGCATTTCTGTTGCAAAGGAGAAGCAATGTATAAGTTATTGTTTAGTGCGTATAGTGAAAGGAATTAAAATGTTTGTAATTATTATATGATGCAACACTAAAAATAATGATTTGGTTTCCTTTGGCGAATAAAAATTTGTCAAGAAAACCGAGTTTTATTTTGGTTTAATTTTCATAAGCAAAACAGAGCAATAACCACCAAATACACACAATTATGTTGATTTAGCAAAAAGTAAAGAAGTGGAGAGCTTACTAGGAGGGGTTGTGCTGAGGGCAAAAGTTTGAAACTGAGAAATAAGTAGAGGGTATTTTTTTTCCTTCGCCTATGATAAGTTCTAAAGGTCTTCTGGATTGGGGAAACTTGCAAAGTCCGTGGAGGCTATTTGTTTAGGGTTCCGGCTAGTTTTTTTGGATAGCATTCCAAGCATGAAGGAATGTGGAGAAATAAGGATGAGATATTTGAAATGTCGAGATTGAGATGGTGTAGGTTTCAATTTGGAAGAGGTAGAGATGATATGGAGTCTATATAGAAAGGGTTTGGAAATATGGAGAATATTTGAAAAAGGGAAATAGCCGAGCAATTAATTTTTAAAGCTGGATGAGGATGAGCATTGATGGGCACGTTTAAAAGGAAAAATCTCAGAAATTTCTCGTATTGGATTGGCCCAAGAAGTGTTTCTATATCCGGGTTATCAGCATTAGAAATGAAATTAAAAGCTTGCTCATTCGGCCTACTAAATTGGACCTTGGGTCTATATTTCATTTGGGAAGAACATCATTATCTTTGGGCTGAAAACAAGGGAAAAGTCTTGGTAAGTGGATTGATGGTACATCAGGGAGATTATAAATAAATAAAACTGCTTTGGGGTCTTCTAAAGAAAATATTATATTTTTGTTTACCAATAGTAATATCATAAGAGATATCCACCAACACTACACAAAACCAAGCCAGAAACACATAGACCAAAATTTCCAACCTAGTTTGTCATTTTTCTTATCTATGGAGGTTTCAAATTCCTCTACACACATTATTCTACGCAAATTCTTCTATTTTCCTCCATTTAAATTCAACAATTAGTTAATTATATTTAGTTGTAATTAACTAATTATTCAAGAAAAGAAAAATTATAAGTGGGCAATGAATAGTGGAAGCAATTAAGGTGGGTAATGAATAGCGAAAGGAAATTGGCAATTTAAAAGGCAACAAGGCATCCAGCAATACACGGTGGGCAAGCTAGCAGGCAAACACAAGCTGTGGCCGCTAACAGCCCAACAACCGCATCTCGCCCAGCGATAGCCACAGACGCACATCACAGCAGAGGACGAAAGCAGCGTTGAGCCGCAGGCAGGTGGGCGACAACCAGCAGCCATGTCTCACAGCAGCAAGAAGGGCGGCAGATCGTAGGTGACACTGCCTGAGTTCCTTCAGAAGTTTTTTTTTTGTGGTTTTTATCTTAATTTTCAAGAATAAAAATAACAGAAAACAAATTAGAAATTTAAATTTAGATAGGAATCATGAGGCACCTTGTAGAGTTAGAGTTTGGCACTTGTATTAAGCTTGGATTTGAGATTTGAAGGTTGGAGCTTGTGTTTATTTTAAATAGAGAAGCAGAGGTGAGAAGCAAAAGAAGAAGGGATAGTTGGGTTTGTGTCGAGTTGTTTAATAAATTTGGTGGCAAATATCTATTTTGATCCTCATAGTTTTATTTTTCTTATTTCATTGGTTTACTATTCTTTGTTATTTTTAGCATGTACCAATTTAATTTTTAAATTAGGTATATGGAGGGGCAATTGTTAGACCTGTAAATTACTTGGACCGATTTTAATTTCTGGCCTAATTAATTTTTTACCTAATTTCTGAAATTAATTAGTTAATTGATTTATTAATTAATTTACTAATTAATTAGTTAGATAGTTAGTTAGTAGTGGAATTGGTTGCTCTATTGGGAAGTTTTTGTTGAAGAATGTAGGATCAGGAAGTGGAGAGGTTTTTGGCAGTTGTTTTAACAATTGGCAGTGGAAAGTTACAATGCAAAGAAGTAGAGAAAATGGAGAAGTGGCATATATTGGAGCCGGACGTGCAAAAAGAAGCAGTTAATTTCTTCCCCTTAAATGCCAAAGTTGAAGGCAGAAGCAGGGGATCCCAAACATCATCAACAAAACTCTACTCAAACAGAGCATCAGTCAAAATTTACAATTCTTTTTATTCAATTTTATTCATTTTCAAGCATTTTTTTCTTAGAGAATTTTTAGTCATTTTTTAAGAATCCTTGGGAGAATCCTTAGCAATTTATATTACTTCACTCTGTAAGTTTTTATTTTTCAGCAATTCAATTCCATTCCAACGTTATTTCATTCAAGTAGCTTAATTTTGGCATTGTTATTTTAATTAATCTAGTTATAGATATTTAATTGAGAATCTTAAGCTTTTAGTCCTTAAGCATTTTCAGTCGTTTAATTAGAAGTTAGATTTTGATTCAATTTTACATAAAGGCTCTTATTGGAACACTCAACTTTACAAAAAAGACAAGAAACATATATATATATTGACTTTATGCAAAATGAAATTTGATTTAAAAAAAAAAAGAAAGAGAAATAGATTCCAAGACTAATGATTTGAGATACGGCAGAAAGTGTTCGGATGTGGTGGGGCTACTTGGTAAGAGAGAAAAGCAAATGAGGAATAGAAGACATCCTGAAGAGTGGCTGAAATGGGAGACAAGTACGTACCACGTCACATAAGCTTGTACTTGCCACGTCACACAAGCTGAATCGACATCGGACTTGCTAAACGGAAAAGTGGTTTTATCCAATTTCACATGCTCCGCAAATTAGAGGTGGCCAAATTGAACCTGAACCGATCGAACCGAACCTAGTCAAAATCGATCAAACCCTGAATCGGACCGGACCAGAACCGAATCTGTGGTTTAGGAGAAAATAAGGTTAAGGTTCAGGATCAATCGGTCCCTGAACCGGTGGTTTGAACCATTTGAGAAAAGAGGAGAAAAGAGACATTGCCCAATGCCTCTTTTCTCATTTCAAATCCAACCGTTGCGAACGGTTGGAAATCTCTTTTTCTTTTTTTTCTTTTTTTTTTTTTTTACGTTTCCTCTCTATAAATACCTTCTCCCTTTTTTAATTTTTTCACACTTTCATTTACATTTTACAAGTCATTTAATATTCTACATTATATAGGTTATAGGTTATATTATTACATTGTTTTTACAAGTATTTATTTTAAATTTTACTAACAATATGGCAAATTATAAAAATATTGATGTTGAAAATTTGGGAACGTAACAGAGTGAAACTCAACCTATTCCCACCCAAGAGGTGGGAGTGGGAGGAAGAGTTCTTACTTCCCAAATTTTTACAAAACATTTTAAGAAGGGTCCTATAAAAACTAATAATAAATTAGATGCAATTTGTAATTATTGTGGTACTAAGTATGATTGGAAAGTGGGAGGAGGCTATGGGACTTTGACGCGACATCTTCAAAATAAACACCCCGAAAAATTGGGAATATCATCGGGACAAACACAATTATCTGGGTTTGCATCATCTTCCTCTCAACCTCCCAGTTTATTTCGTTATGATCATGCATGGTTTAACAGAAACTATTTCGGTAGATTCATTATCTTTTAGTTTTGGTGAAAGAGTTGGTATTAATGATTGGATTAGTCGAGATGTTCAACCCGCATTTAGAACATCACTTAAGAGAAATTTGATTAAAGCTTATAAAAAAAGAAAACATGATTTAGTAAATTGTTTTAGTAATAATGATTTACATGTTTCTATTGGTAGCGATATTTGGAATGATCATAATTTTTAATTCATTCTTACTTGGGTCTTACATGTCATTTCATTGATGAAAATTTTGAATTGAACAAAAGATTTTAGCTTTTAGAGAATTTGATGATTCGCATACATCACATAATATATGTAAAATAATTCATAGCATTTTAGAAGAATATAGATTAGTTTATAGAGTTTTTTCGATTTCTTTTGATAATGCGTCCGCTAATAATGCTTCAATAAATGAGTTGAAATATATTTGTAAACAAAATTTTGGAGGAAAATTTTTTCATGTAATATGTGTATTATGTGTGCAAGATGGTTTACGTGTAATGGTTAATTTAATTAAACCAATAAGAGATGTTATTAAATGTATTTTGGGTACATCCTAATGTAACAAGAAATTGGTTAAAATTTTGTGAACAAAATAACGTGCATCCAAAACGTTTTTCAAAAGATGTTAGCCATCGTTGGAACTCTACTTATGTTTTACTTTGTCAATCACTTCAATACAAAAATTTTGTTGTGTTCTTTTGCTACTGAAAATATTCCAAACTCTAATTTTTTACCAAAAAATTGGGATTTTTGTGCTAAAGTTATGGAAACTTTTAGAGTTTTTAATGATGCAACTTACACTTTTAGTCATGTGTATAGACCAGGTTCTCATTTATTTTGTGTTGAAGCATTGAATATTGCATGTGCATTAAATGAGGATGAAAAAATTTTGAAATTCATGAAGCCATTCAACAAATGAAATCGAAATGGTTAAGTTATTACAGAATAATTCCCGATATTTATCTTATTGCTTGTCTTTTTGATCCTAGATTTAAATATGATGGTTTACAAGAGATGTTAGAGAAAATTATTATAAATTGTTAGGATTAGAAGATATGATGTTAGTGGCATGATTTTGAGAGTTAAATCTTTTGTTAATGATTTATTTGGTCATTTTCATGTTACTGATAATATTCATTCCCCTTCAGTATCCCTAATCCCATCAAACTCCAATGCATTAATAAGAATGGGAACAAAATTTATGATGGAAAGGTCTAAAAAACCAAGGCATTTGAGCTCACATTTGGAGCTCGACATTTATCTAACAACTATTTTTGAGTTTGTTGATGCCACATATTTAGAATTCGACATCTTAGATTGGTGGAAAAAACATAAGAGGACATTTCCAACACTTACGAAGATCGCGGCTCAAATTTTGGGCGTTCCCACCTCAACAGTTTTTGTGGAGCAAACATTTAGTATAGGGGGAAATATTTTAGACTCAAAGAGATCAAAGATGGAACCCAAATCATTAGAAACACAAGTTTGTGTGAATGATTGGAAAAGGATGGAATTAAAAACTCAATCCAACATCGCTCCATAATCATTATCCGACTAGTATGTTGGAAATACTACAACAATTCCTACCACTTCTGAATCGGGTGACTCCAATTAAGTAAGCAAGATTCCTACTTAATTTTAAAGGTAAGGGAACTACGTGGGCTTTGATTTCTCTAACCCCGAGGATACGTAGGCAACTTAATAAAATTAAGTTCAAACCCTTTCTCTCTCTCTTTTTTTTTTAACATGTTCAACTTCTTTCACTTGATTTTCTTTTTAAATGTGTATGAGAAAATTAATGGTGTATTTGTACAAGTTCTATTTTTGTAATAATTTTTATATAATGTAAATTATTAATTGTAAAATAAAAAATGTAAGTTGTTTTTCATATTTGAGAAATTATATTATTGTGTTACGTATATTAATAATTTATCGAGAAATGTCTACATCGAAACCACACGCAAATTGAATTCTAAATGTTTATTGAAAAGGATTGAATATGAACCGTTGCCACCTCTATCCGCAATGCAAATGCCGTTATTTTTCAAGGAAAAGCAAATAAATTGGAAATGAAAATTTGGACTTTACCTAAAAATATGCACATTTCTGATTGGAAATCATATATATTTCAATTGTATGGACGCAAAAGAGGAGATAAATAGCACACCCGAAAATTTTAAAACTATTCTAAGCTGGGTGTTTGTGAATAGACAATAATGAGTAACATTGCTAATGGATTATAATAAGTGGCATAATTCCATAATCGAAATGGTATACTAGTAGGTACGATAATGTTGTGCAAATTATTTGTTCAACCAATCCAGCAATAATATATCATTTTAGGCTGGGGTTAGCTCATGTTCCATTTCTTCATTTGGTTCTCTTGCAGTACCGAGTTCTAATACAATAATAAAGCAGATAAACCGCCAGTAAATATAAATAATGAAAAGGATACAGCATTGAGACGGTCATTCAATCTTTCAAGATCCAGTATGGGCCACAGGAACCAACTTATGAAACAAGGAAAACCAGTGGGTCCAGTCCAGGGATAAAGACAATGCCAAAAAGGTATACCAAATTTGTCGCAAAATTAATTTACCTCAAGAGACGTGGACACATTGCTGTCACGCACTGTTAACTGTATTAAGTTAGTCCACTTCACAACAAATAGTATACAGCTTGAAACAAAAAAGTACACTTCTGCAAACCTTATTCATCATGTCGAACACAAAGAACCTGCTTGTCAAAATCAGTAGAATTCTCTGGGTAAACATGGACAGCATAGCCTACCCTTCTTTTGATCTACCAATTCCCATGTGGCTTTCATGTTTATCAATCTGGATAATCTACAATGCCTCATGAGCTGCTTCATCAAATAAAAGAAATTTGTTTATGCTTCTAAAATATAAGGGTACATTGTCATAAAAAGCTCTTTTCCAAGGAACCACTATGAAACTTTCCTTCATGAAGATACAATGACATTTGCGTGGCAGAATCAATTGTTATTGATGCATTTCCACATTCTCTGACAATCCTTTCATTTTCTAATGCTCAAATTACATGCATTCTTCAAGCTATTGCTCCAACAGAAGCAATCGTGTGTTTTGGGATATAATTCATCTAACAGAGGCTGCGGATCAGATTTTGGTGAATACTAGGTTTAATGGTTCATCACACTACACAATTTCCATGAATGCAAGGCAGTTAATTTCAACTACGCACTTAACTACTTGAGGCATTTATTTATCAAATTACTGTACAACAGTAATACTTGTAGGGTGCTACAATGTAATTTGTGAACAATTTAAAACTTCCACAATAGCTCTTGAATTCCACTAATTACAATATTGGAAAAAAAAAAAAAAAAACTCATTCATTGAAATATTTTCACTCAACCATAAAGAATCAAGATGGAATGAATGGAAAGGAAAAATATAAAGCAAGATAAGAGGAAAACGTTACCATAATTTTATGTTTCAATCCATAAAAACATAAGAGGAACAAATATTCATTGAAACACATCTCAAATATTAAAAATATCCAAAATTAAAATAAACAAAAATAAACTATAAAAATCCCACAATGACATTCTCCAAATCAAAACTAAAAAAATCCCAAAAAATAAATAAATAAATAAACTAAAGAATGCATATTCAATCTCTATCTCTCACAATTTAATTACAAACAATTTTTAAAACAAAATAAGACTCCAGGAGAATTCATGTACAAACTAATGGTGATCATTAAACTATTTTAGGCCGGAGCGGAGGAAGACAAAAAGGACAGATAACTATGTTTTTTCTCTTGACTAGTTTGTTTTGAGAGGATTACAAAAGAAAAAAGACTTTTTTGGGTGCAGTTTAATAACAAAATATATATATATATATATATAAACTAATAGTTTAATGATCACCTAATCCTCCGCTTCTTTAAGGAAGAAAGACCTTAGAAAAAGGACAAAAGAGGGGGTGTATGGGGTAGGAATCCATCCTCACCCTTTCCCTTCTCAACAACCGAGGGAATATGGATCGAATTTTACCCAACCTCCCATACCTTTCCATCCGTCCACCTTTCAAAACAAGCAAACAATTTGTAACAAATCACTATCTAGTCCTCTCGTATGGGAGTAGGGAATAATCCTCATCTCTGCCTCCACAAGGCTTAATTCAGAGTTTTTCCATCACCATGAGGGTGGGTTCCGCAAGAAACTGGATCTTACACCCACTGCCATTCTTATCTTGAGTTAAAATAAAACTCACTTTCACATGTTAAAATCAATCATAATGGAAGAAAGTACTTTGTTTTCTTAAATAATAATATTTTCCTTCAAAACATTAACTAAAGTACATTATATTTTGTGAATCAAATGGAACCTAAAATAAACCTAAAAAAGTACTTGGTTTAACCTATCTAGGCTCTCATATTATAAGGTTTTACCAACATGATTGTCAGCATGATTGTCAGCCCAATAAGGGTTGAGAGACCACCTCAAGTTTGAGATTACTCATCACTGAAAACAAAAAGATCCACAGAAATATATTCCAAGCATTTTTACAAAAGTAGATACTACGTAGTTCGAACACCTGTATGATAGACGAAGCAAGCAAGACATTTGTTTCTTCCACTTATGGACTTATCGATAAGCCTGATTTTGAAGGGGCAAAAACTTTGCAATGTTCCACAATAACAAGCTTATGTTTTTATACATTCAAACGACTACATGAATTTGTTACTTTCACCAAAGCTACTGAATAAAAAATTATATTGCAAGCGAATATAACATTTGATCTTCAAATAATATTAGAAAATGTTGACTTACAGAGTTACTCAATATTTTATAAAGTAATGAGTTAGGTGATTGTGTCTTATTTCTATCTTAATTTTATTTGTAAAGTAGTATTTAAACACAATAAAACTTTAATTTTTTGTGTGAATATAAATTTAATTTAAAACTTTTGGTTCTAATGATATGAACATAAGGGTATTTCAGTAAGATTTAGATTGTTGCATTTTAATTTTTATTAATACATGTGAAAACCTGTAAATTTATTATTGCAGAATAGGAAGAGTTAATTAAAGTACCTGTAGCCAGCTGAACACGTCTCAGACGCACAAACCTACATATCTATATGAAGGGAAATAGTATTAGGTTTAATGCAAGAAAAAAATAAATTTTGGAAGAAAAGGCTGAGGTCACCTTATGAGCATCAAATGCCAACATCTTGTCCACCGCATCCTGGCAGAGCTCCATATGTAATAAACTCGGAGTAAAAATTATTTCATCAATGTGAGTGATAAATTATGAGTCCTGAAAGAAAAATCTTGCATTTCTCATCTTGGCTTGATATGTTCTCATTGCATAGTCGCTCAACATTTTCTTTATTTCTAACTGTATCCAGTACAACTGCAGCTTTCTTTATAACTTCCTCAAGTACTCCTACATTATCACTTGTTGGGTTTGTCAGAAAATCGAAACTAAACCAAAATTAGTTTGTACTCCAAGACAAATTAATGAAATAAAAACTGCATTCCTTTCAACACAAAAAAGGTATGTAGAGACGGAACTCTGAATCTGTCATGCTTGATTGTACTATACAGTCAACAACCGGGAAAAATAAGCAAAAGTACAAGGGGTTGACTGCCCATGTAAAGTCATTATCATCACATCAGGCAATATGTTGAAAGGAATTCAATTAATGCACTTGACTGACTCAAACTTTATCCTAAGTGCTATACTTTCAAAAGTTTATTATTTATTGTTCAAATTGTTCAAATATTATCAACCTCAAAATAGACAAATGTACACTCCATAATCGCCAAACAAAAATCGAAGGGGATATTTTACCACCAAGAAGTACACAATGCATATAGATGCACATACTCAACATAACTGACAAGAGTATGTCTAGAAATTAACCTTTCTAGGAGAGGTTGTCCATCAACATAATTTTGGCTAACAGAAGCGGTCCCTGGCCCCAAATAATGCAATGCAAGTCAACAACTAGAACTCATTGAAATTTTGTCTGTCCACTAGAAACATTAACAACCACATGTTGTTGTCTACTGACGGCACTTAAATGTAGGCAAGAAAATCGTATTCAAGAGTCCATGATGCCAACCAATGCCTTCAACATGAAACATAGGGATTAGTATGATATGGAATCCATACCAAGATGATATCGATTTATTTTATTTGGCTTATATGAGTCAGAAACTAATAATAAATTTTAGATTTGAATTTTTTAATGAATAAAACAATAACAATAAAAACAATGATCATACAAAATTATAGTGATAATAATATTACAAATAACTAAATAATATTTGAACAATATAATATAATATATAGATAATTAAATATTTCATATAAATATTAATATAACACTGTAGTTATTTACAATTTTAAGATAAATAATTAAATTAATTGACAAAATAAAATAACGAAGCAGTAAAATAAGAGGTGAGAGAATGGGCTGATTGATGGGTACCAAAGAGGGATCATTCCATTATCATGGGAAATGTGATTCGCATTCCATAATGGGTTTTGATAGAGAACAAGAGAATACAGGTCAGGTTTTGGATCATGTGGCCAGGTTTATTCTAAAAGGAAACATGAGTAAGAAAACCATTGCGTTAGGCGGAAATAAAGTATGAGCTGCAAGGGGTAGTGGAGGAACAAGTTTGTTATTTGGGGATTTGGGGAACACAGAAGTTGTTATTCTTGTTTGAATCTGTTCTTGTGATAGAGAAGTTAACCATTATATTAATTAGGGGACTCAGATCTTTTCACAGTTCATCTTTCTCTTATATGCATTCACGATAACATAAGTCATCAATAAAATCCTTTTCCTACTATATTTGTATGCTCTTGTTGAGTCATCAATACATCTTTTGTCCAACCAAACAGTCTGAATGGGAATGAACCATTCCCATTCCAATTGTTGAGTCAAAAATATACTAACCAAAATGCAAATTAAAACAGGACTTAAATCAGTATGAATATAGGTTAAAGAAAAATACCGATTAGAAATGCAATGTCCTCAAGATGTCTAGCGTCTTCATCAGGTCTCAATACACTCATGGTGTAAAAGTTTACCCTCTTGGACTGGAATTGGTTGAAAACTTGAAATATCAACTACTAATGTACTGAAGCTGTGGCAGCTCGACGAAATTGGATAACAACTCCACAAGAAGGTATACCTTTGCCAAGCAACTCTCACTAAATAACTTACGCAAGAATGTTATGCAGAAAGGTCACTGGATTCCTCTAGGTCTAATGTTATTTTTTGTTCCTCCAATTTGCATAGATGACATTGCACCATTGTTGATCAAAGAATGATCACATTTAGGTGCACTACTTTTTGAAAGAACTCCAATATAAGTACAGAACGTAAGTTTGAAACTGAGAAAAATTCAGCCACAAGAAATGGAAATGTTTCACACAATGATGAAACTGCTGTAATCATAAAGAAGCCCGGAAAAACTAGGGGACAATGGAGAGGAAAAATACACATGACTGACAAAGAAAGGCAGAGATGATCAATTCAATCCAGTCTTAGAAACAAATGCAAGCAATTTCACTAACACCATAATATACTGTCATAGATGTCGCTGCAAGTCATTTATATTCTTAATGGCAATGACCAGCAAAAGAAAAGATAATAACTCAGGACATCAAGTTTCTATACATGTGGACCGATAGAATATAGGATCATAAAGTGAACCTCCCTGGTTTTTGTGCTGTTACCAAATCAGTTAGAGAAGAATATCAAAACTTTGGAGCATCACATGCAGCAAAGTGATTTATTGCACCACTAAGCAGGCCAACACCATCTGGATTCAACATTGTGATTAACAAATAATATACAATAAAAAGAATGCAAAAGGAAGAAAAAGAATAAAAGCATGAAAAGCATATCCAATGTACATGAAGATTGGAGGAAAAGAACCTTCTGCAAGTGTCTCGTTACCAAATTCATCCACTAAACATAAAGATCGTGGGGTTGCCTGCCCGAAAAATTGTCAACCAAATTACAGAAACATGAATTAGTTAATTTTAAAGATGATTTATGCACAGCCAGCTATTAAAGAACTTCAGCCAAAATTTTCAAAGACATTAAATAAATTTAACAAGTAGGAGATAACATTCTCTATGATACTCGATCTTGAAATAGTTCTTATGAGCCAAACCTCTGTAATGCAGGTTTAGCAGAAATTTTTAAGGCAGATATTTCTGCGTATACCTTAGCGTCATTCCTACTGCACAGAATATTATGTGTTACAACAGAATTTTGGTCAGCGAATGTATTTAAACATCACTCTTTGAAACGGAAATATGAAGGTATAGCCACCTATGAGTCAAACCTATAGTGGCAGCATCTGCTGGTACAAATCTTCCTACATGCGGAAGGAAAACAATAAAAGCTACCACAAAGACCAAAATTTAAATAAAATTTCTAATAAAATGATATACCATGAGAACAATAGAAAACATCCATTTCTAGTTGAAATGATTTAAGAGAATCTAACAAAAGTTTTGACAGGACAGTGACAGGATGAGTTCAACATGTAGACAACAACCACATTTCTTTAATCTATTAAAATAGAAAGAAAAAGAAATTGTGAACAGAAACGTTCTCGGTGTACAACTAGGAACTAGTTATCGATGCTTAGACTTACAAGATATACTAACATATCTAGCCGACCAATAGAAATGCCAAATAACTGCCAGTAATTAATCCAGTGGATTTGATGCATAGAACTATTAGGAGGGAGTTTGATTTAATGATATCTTTCTGCATGATAGAAGCCAGAATCTAATAGAACTTTTGAGACTCATATATATCACTTTAATATACTACAACAAAGAATTCAAAGGATCACTTACCCATGTGTGTATCACCAATTTCCCATACACCATGATGCGTTACAAGGAAGAAGACTGAGAAACTAAAATCACATAATTACTCACTTGCTTTATGTATATACTCTTCCCTAAACAATTTAGGACCAGTCATGTGTATCTTTCCTGATGCAACACAATCTCAGAAGGTCAGCAAGATGACACACATGGCAAGATAGCTGTAGGCTTGATAAAATGTCGTGAAAAGAGATTTGGTGAGCTTAAACAAGAACCATCTTACCATCATCAATAATCTTTGTATTAGTAGGAATAAATGTGTCAACAGTAAGTTCCTGTAGAATGTGTATGCAAAATAAGCACTGTTATAAGCAACTGGGATATGGCATTCTTCTAAAAGTGGTGCCTAAAATTATATCTATTCACCTTCCATTCTGAATATTGAGCAATGTTAATTGAGTCAAAATGGGCCTCACATTGTTGTTCTGATGAGCAACAAGCGACAATGACAAAAGGCTAATAACAACAACATCCACATACTAATACTCAATAATATAATATCAAAGAAACAAAATAAAGGAAGTCCCATAATCAATTCCATGCATGCAAGCCACAAAATAGGGGAGAGAAGAAAAGATTAGTACCAATCAAGTTCAGCCACAAAATTCACACGTTTAATCATAAATTTTGAAAATAGAAGAATATGTGACACCAAGTCTGTAATAATTGCCCTCTCCATACCTTCACAGACAGATTTAAATTAACATTATTCCCAAACAAAATAGTTTTTTCTGCTCGCGTTGGATTTACAGATATGATGGTATCTAAATTTTAAAACGATATTAGACATACTATCCACATTTCTTAATCCATATAATGTTTCAAGTAGAAAGACTTAATAGAAGATCAGTTTCAGATTAGATATCTAGAATCTTATGATAAGTGTCTCCAAGAAGGTCATCCATTTCTCGCCTTTTGGTTACAATAAAAGAACCTTTCGGTATCTCAATCATCATCAGAAAACTACAATTGAGATTACATCTCCATAATAGATGCAAAATTCACTTTTCTGCAGAATTTCCAACAAAATTGCAGCATAAGCACCAAATTACCACAAATTCAAAACCCTATAGCCCATCCAACAAGATTAGTACCAATCAAGTTCAGCCACAAAATTCACACGTTTAATCATAAATTTTGAAAATAGAAGAATATGTGACACCAAGTCTATAATAATTGCCCTCTCCATACCTTCACAGACAGATTTAAATTAACATTATTCCCAAACAAAATAGTTTTCTCTGCTCGCGTTGGATTCACAGATATGATGGTATTTAAATTTTAATACGATATTAGACATACTATACACATTTCTTAATCCATATAATGTTTCAAGTAGTTAACCTCTTTACCTGAGAAAGACTTAATAGAAGATCAGTTTCAGATTTAGATACCTAGAATCTTATGATAAGTGTCTCCAAGAAGGTCATCCATTTCTCGCCTTTTGGTTACAATAAACCTTTTGGTATCTCAATCATCATCAGAAAACTACAATTGAGATTACACCTCTCCACAGAATTTCCAACAAAATTACAGTATAATCACCAATTACCACAAATTCAAAACCCTGAAGCCCATCCAACGAGGTTTTGTCAAGTTTTTGTTCAAAAATGCATAGCAAATATCCTGCATACGAACAAATAAAGAAACAAGGATATTGGGAAGGTGAAAAGAAAAACTTTAGTAAAGATGGTGACATCATAGGCGACACTTAAAGATAAAAATACGAAACTTTAAATAGGACTAAGGGAGAATAAGGCATTAACAAGAAATGTACACGCTTGATTGGAAATACAGAGTCTGCCCTTTTCTAGAAAGAAATATAGAGATATATGTTTCTATTCATAGAAACACAATTATAAGAGGCACATGGAATAGAGAAAAATAGGCACAAGTCATAACTCATTTTACATGCCGCGGTATATATAAAAACTAAATTAAAAGAACAATTCACCAACTAAAGAATTATCAAAACCCATCTTTATATTTCATTTCACTTATACTCTCCAATTATGTTTGTTATAGTGTCTTTCAAAACAAAGGGAAAGCCCTTGCAAACTTACAGTCATAGTATTAAAAAAACCTCAAGCTGATTTGAAAAAAAAAAAAAAAAAAAGTCAGCTAGTGAGAAAAATCTCCCTAGTAAGATTTTAATTTTACAGTCCCAAGTTCTTCAATTATATTAGCAGCAGTTTACACAAACATATTTGAAGTGTATAAACAATACAAGGGCAAGATTTGCATTACTCAGTTGTGGAAGTTTTGTGAGCTCCGCTGAGGAAACCTGCAATCAAAAGTATGTAAGAACAGAGTTTCAGTTACAATATACAATTCCTGTTTGGTGCATATTGTTTACAGAGCAAGTACCTCCTGCAGAAAGCGTGGCAGATACTTACAAATTTTCCTCAGTTCATCCAGCTGCTATATTTTGCGGCAAGAAGTGAAACATCACCCCCGAACACAAATTTATAATTTGAGCAAGGAGCAGTAATAAATGAAAAAAATTTAATGGAATGAAATATGAAGGTTTTACGCAAAAATGACACACAAACACACTATTATCTTAGTCCCAGTTTTCATAAAAGAGATGAAGAGACATCATATTAACCCTTACAAAACGAAACCGAATAATAAGAAAAGAAAAAATGATTTCCAACCTCATCACACCCTCTTTCAATATTGTTCCATAACCCTTCTCTTTACTTCTATTCACATCTATGACACCAATAACCTACAAAATACAACATCAACTGTAAGAACATGACAGATAAAATGAAGAAAAATACGGTTCAGATGGACAGTAAGGATCAATGAGGAAGAGAAAAAAAAAGGTGTAACCTTTTCCTAATTTAATTTAAGCAAAAATTATTATTATATCCCACAATTATTCAATTTTATCATACTGAACCCTCTTCTCTGTCAGAAAAGTCTTAAATGTGACAAAATAGAAATTTGAGGGCCAATGTGCACTAAAATAAAGATATAGAAATTCAAGGGTTCAATGTAACTTCAAATAACAAGTCAAGGCCTCAATAGAGCACAAAGGAGAATCAAGATCTCAAATCAAATAAAATCAAATTGTCAGAAACTTAAAAATGGTTTCCCCTTCTGTATGTGATCATGGAGTTGCCTGCCTGAAAAATTGTTAAACAAATTACACAACCACAAAGTAGTTAATTTTAAAGATGCTTTATGCACAGCCAGCTATCAAAGAACTTCAGCAAAAAATTTTAGAGACATTAAATAAGTTTAACATGTAGAAGATAAGATTCTCTATGATACATAAAAAAGAAGTTCAAGGCCGATCTTGAGATAGTTCTTATGAGCCAAACCCTCTTTCTTTAATTCAGGATTAGCAGACCTTCTTAAGGCAGCTCTTTCAGAGAATACCTTAGCATCATTCCTACTTGATGCACATCAATCATAAATGTAAATTGTTGAGCAGTAATACCATTGTGCAGTACAAACAGAAATTTGGTCAGCGAATGTACATGAAGGCATAGTATAAACCACCTATCAGTATAAAATACCGACCAAAAATATGAAGGCATAGTATAAACCACCTATCAGTCAAACCCACAGCGGCAGCATCTAATGGTACAAAACTTCCTACGTGGGAAAGGAAAACATCTAAAGCAATCAGGAAGACCAAATTTAAATAAAATATCTAATAAAAGGATACACCACAAGAACAGTAGAAAACCGTTTTAAGAGAATCTAAAAAGTTTTGACGGGACAGTCACAGGTTGAGTTAAACATATAGCAACGACGCGGCATTTCTTTTATCTATTAAAATAGAATGAAAAAGAAATGTTCCGGGTATATAGTTTGGAACTGCTTTATCTATGCTTAGACTTACAAGATATACTAACATATTAAGCAGGCCAATGGACATTCCTAATAACTGCGACTAAATAATCCAGTGTATTTGATGCATAGAACTATTAGGAGAGAGTTTGATTTAGTGATATCTTTCTACATAATGGATAGAAGCCAGAATCTCTCTACACTTTTGAGACTAGTATATATCACTTTAGTATACTACAACAAAGGATTCAAAGGATCACTTACCCATGTGTATAAAACCCATATGGCATGAAGCAATACAAGCAGCAAGCAGACTGAGAAACTAAAATCATATAATTACTGACCTGCTTTATGTATGTCTTCCATGAATGATTAGGACCAGTGATGATGTGGATCCTTCCTGATGCAACACAATCTCAGAAGTTCAGCAAGATGACACACATGCCAAGATTCTATAGGCTTCATAACATGTGTAAATTGAGATTTATAGGCTAATCCCCCGTGTTTTGCAAGAATCAACTTACCATCATCAATAATCTTTGTACCATTAGGAATAAATTTGTCAATTTCCTGCAAAATGTGTCTACAAAATAAGCAATATTATAAGCAAATCTGTTAAGGCATTCTTCTAAAAGTGGTTCCTATATATATATATATATATATATATTCACCTTCCATTCCAGAAATTAAGCTATGTTTCTTCAGACAAAATGGGCCTAGCGTAAGTGTTCTGATGAGCAACAAGCAACAATGACAAAAGGGTAATAACAAAATCCACATATTAATACTCAATAATATAAAATCAAACAAACAAAATATAGGAATCACTTCCATGCATGCAAGAAGTAAAATAAGAAAGTGGAGGGGGAAAGAAGAAAAATAATCTGACCAAGTTTAGCCACAGCTTTGAGCATAAATACTGAAGACAGAAGAATAGGTGACATGGAGTCTCTAATAATTTCCCTCTCCGTATCTTCAATTACAGATTCATTTACCTGATTCCCAAACCAAAGGATTTGTTTATTCTACTTGGTAATTGCTGATTTTTAGCAGAGGAAAGTCTACCACAGGCTAGAGTTCACAGCTCACTTTGGATTTATAAAGATGATGGTATTTAAATTTTGATATGATATTAGACATCATACCATAGACATTTTTTTAATCCATATATTATTTCAAGCAGTTAACCCAATTACTTGAAAAAGACTTAATAGAAGATCAGTTTCAGATTAGATACCTATAGAATCTTATGATAAACGTCTCCAAAAAGGTCATCCAATTCTCTCGTCTTTTGGTCATGATTAAAGAATCTTTCGGTATCTCCATCAGCATAAAAAAACTACAATTGAGATTACCTCATATATAATAATAGACGCATAATCAACTCCTTTTACAGAAATTTCCAACAAAATTACAGTACAAGCACCAAATTACCACAAATTCAAAACCCTGAAGCTCATCCAGCAAGGTTTCGTCAAGTTTTTTTTCAAAAACGCACAACAAATATTCTGCATAGGAACAAATAAAGAAACATGTATCCTGGGAAAGGTGAAAGAAAACACTTCAGTGAAGATGGAGACAAGGAATTAGCAAGAAATGTACATGCGTGTTTGGAAAAAATATTCTACCCTTTTCTAGAAAGATATATAGAGATATATGTCTCTATTCATAGAAACACTGTTATAAGAGGCACATGGAATAGAGAAAAAATAGAGATTTGAGGGTCAATATGCACGAAAATTTACAAAAGACAAATAAAAATTCAATGGTTCAATGTAACTTAAAATAAAAAGTCAAGGCCTCAGTAGAGCACAACAGAGATTGAAGATCTCAAATCAAACAATATCGAATTGCCAGAGAATTAAAAATGGTTCTCCCTTTATTTTTTAAAAAAGAAAACATAGGAATTATTAGAATCGCATCCGTGATTTAATTCCAGTTTTGAACATCAACTGTTAGACAGCATTTGAACATAGAATTTTGTGTACCATCTGCACCCCGAGAAATTTTCAAACTGTACTGAGCAGTGTTCTTTTAGAATTATTCCTACCCATTGCACTCATGTAGCCGTAGGCATTGTCAGCTGTAGCATTCCATTCAAAAACTAACAAAGACTGACCAATTTGTAGACATAAGCCACCTCTGCAGTAACACAAGAAGAAGCCTGAAAAGGGAAAAAAATTTAGGACACATTTAATATTGAGAAACTCAAGGATATATGAAAATGCAAAGCTTTCAAAGAATAGCCAGGCTGAGAATCAGTCTAGTACCAGCTAAACAATGTAGAGATTCAAGTTCTTTGCCTACTCCAGCAGACTTTCAGATATGCCTATTTCAAATATCTTATCTGCATGCAAAAGCAAAGAATTATAGTACAAGAGAAAAAGGATGTGAATTACCATGGCTAGAGTGCTAATAAATTTCCTTTTATGCCTGAACATATTGGTAAATGCCTCAGCAACACCTTTGATGTGATTGTGAAGAAGAAACCCATATGTCTTGATACAGCCCCACAATAGACCATAAGGATATGGTTATAAAGCATGCCAATATCCACTTCAATTTGGAATAATTTATCAATCAAACTAGTATTATTATGACACACACTGAGATCTAAGAATGAAGAGTCCAATGTCCATCATAGTCTATATGTGGAAAAAGCCAAAAAGCCTAAAAAATGCATCCTTCTAGTTCCATATAGCTAAGAGGGTAGAGGAAGACCAAGATTAACTTGGATGAAGGATATTAAAAAATAACCTTTGATTATTAAATCTTGAAAAGGAAAAATTGAAAACAAGAATCTATATAACCAACCCCAACTACTTCGGATTATTTGGTCGTACAATATTCCTTTGTTTTTGACTGAAACATACTTTTCTTTTATAATTCGCATCAAAATCTTCCACAGGTCATCTTTGCTTATATTTGAACCACTTTTAAAGAAACTTTTTCCTGGTCACTTACTGATGCTTCATCCTATCTTTTTGCAGAGACCATATCAAACTGGTAATATAAATGAACCAAGGAAATATATTGCAAGATACGTGGATTATATCATATGAAAGCTTAACCATATCAAGGAAAGGAAAAAATAGAATAACAACCGGAAACCATAGCCATAAATTTCTGTAATTTAAGAAAGCCATTGATAAAAGAACAGAAATGTTTATTTGTGATGGCAATGGATATCATCCTCTGACCATTAACGTTCAACATTAGGTTGCCAAATAAGGGACTAGGATATACTCAATAACTAGGAAATGAATTGAAAATTACAATTAGCTTCATTTAGTAAGATTACCTTCAAAAAGAATATCCAATCGGCAGTAACACACATGGAACTACCTGAGTTGAATTTATACAAATAAAATAAAATGGTTATTAATAATATTTCAGAAGATAAAATGGGGCATAGGATATACCACCAATACTACCAATCAAATTACATAAAAGAGATGGAAGCAATTATTTTAATCAGCGTACAAGGTAGGCATCACAATATTTCTGGCCCGGTATAGACTGAATAACAAAAAGATCCATGGAACTAAACTTAAATGAACTAACAAATATGATGCAGTAAAGCTGATACGCTGTGACTGAAGGAACAGAGAGGTAATGCCAAGATAAGACATGTTTTAGCATGAAAGGAAGTGAGATGCAGTCAGTTCCAAATCAAATTGAAAAAAGATATTTGTGACGGCATGCAGATTTTCTTTTTCTATAATTCATTCTGTTCCCATTAAACCTTCTTTTCCTGCCAAAAAAAGTAGCTTAAATAGAATCTGGAAATTGCAAAACTGGAAGGAAAAATCAATTCAAGTATTAAGAATAGAAACATGAGAAATTCAAAGCAATAGAGAAACCATTAGTTCTTTAAAAACATGGTAGTTACTACTATTTATAACTAACTAATCTAGGTAGAAGGCTACAATAACAATTCCAGATTAAAGTTGTACTCATCAGAAAAGCCTCTAGGCATCCTGACATAAATTCCTATTTTGTGTTTGATTCCTTCACAAGTATCAGTTCAGTATGAAATTGTTTTGCTAGTACAAGCAATACATATTTAATCACATCTTTATTAGCTATCCACAAATGATATCTGGTAGTTAGAATGCGTTTAGAGCAGAAAAAGGTGAGATCTAAATTAGACTGAAATTATTCCTTTGTCTTTCTACTTTTTTTTTTTTTATTAGGGATATTTGTGTTTTTACTATTTAACTATTGATGACAAAATAGAAGGCAGAATAAGCATTTAATTTTCTAATAGATTAAAACTCACAATGATCTTCTTTTGATTCATCAAATTTACAAAAATTAATGAACTCCTAAAATTCTTAGAAATGCATTTATAAAAATTCTGTAATTCTGGTCTCGACAGAAATCGAAAAAACTATTTCAAAAATAGTTTCGTATCCAAAATTTTTTTTATGAATTCGATATAAGCCCATAATTTTCTAATTTTTACACTTCTGGAGACGACAAAACCATAGAATATGCCAAGAATTCATCAACAAACAGAACGAACAGCCGAGAGAGATTTTCAAACTACTTTGAGGCTGCTCCCTCGAGAACTCCGCTACATTTTCTCGGCGTGAGAAACAAAAATGTGATACAAGAAGGAAAGCATCGATGATCAAACCTGATTTTCAGGCAGTGTTTCGTCCAAAAAAAAAAACACCTATGAAGAAATAAACCGACAATCTCATCCATCCATGTGTCCCGTTGCCTCTTGCTCCCTTTTCGCTGATGTGCCACTAACTATCTTGCTCCCCGTATCTATCTCCAAGAGGCCCTCAATACAGCAATTTCGTCAAAGCAGAAATACGGAAATACATTATTTTCCCTAGAACACATTATTATAACCGAACTAACCAAACAAACACAATTTTTCAACCAGAGAATTCAATCGCAAAAGCTGAAGAGAAATTCATTCGGAAAAATAATAGGAGATTTTTACCCAGAAGTAGCTGAAGAAGTGGACAGAAATAGAATGGAAGGAAGAATGAGGCGTCAATTGGAGACGACGAATCTTGAATGAGTTTTCCCAAATTTTTACCGTTGGGATGCAAGTTCTACGGATTTATAGGAGATGCTACTTTCTGACCGTTGGGGTGAGTTATTTCTTCTTTTTGTCATTAAATTTAATTTTACGATTGATTTTAAACGCCAGGTAAAGAAGACTGTGGAGAGTGTAGGGTAGTGTGTCTCGTTAAATACCGAGGAAGATAGGGAAAGACATGATGCCGGAGCATTGGAATTTTTTTGGGGGGGCGGGGGCAGTTTCGGATTTTTGTTATAAATAGTTTTTCTTTATTTTATTTTTTATTCTGGAGAAAACTTATTTCTATGACGAAAAAAGTCAAAATATGATGTGATAAAATATACTAACAAACGTGTTACTTTTTGTCTTTTTTTTTTTAAGGGATTGATTTGAGTATCGGGTGAATAAGATTATGAAGAGTGTGGGGTGTCCGGTTATATAGCGAGGAAGATAGAGAAAGGCAGATGCCACCGGAAAAACTAGAAAAATATATTATGTTGTTTGGAGAAAAAAAGATTTATTGTCAACACAAAAAAAAATCAAAATATGACGGAATAAGATAAACATATGATTAGACCTACTTTCAAAATGGAGATTTGAAAAGGTATTTTTGTGTTAACAAAAAAAAAAAAACAAATTTTCATCTCACACCATAAAAAATATGACATAAGAGAGGGTAATTTATTCTCTTTTTATTTTTTTCAAAACTAGAAAAATATATAATGTTTATTTTTACTTTTCTTCTCTTGCTTTCTGTCTTGTCTTTCAAATAAAGATCCCAATTTTTTATTGAAGCAAAAAACAAGAATTTTGTATTCGCAAAACAACAAATAATCCCCGTAATGAGGATTTGAACAAAAAAAAAAAAAAAACTTATTTTTAAGCAAAAATTTGTACTCCAGTTAATATTTTAGCACTCATATTGATGTGCCAGATTTTTATTCGGCGAGGTTAGTATACTCGCGGCCTATACTATAATTTATCCTTTTTAAGATTGATTTTCACCTAATCACTTTTGTATTTTCCTAAATACCTTTTTAATAAATAGAGATTTTTAGATATCACAACTACAAAATACAATTATATTTATATTTTTTTATATGTTTCTTTTCTCCTTTTCCCCATGCGTAACTATCTATCGAAAAATTCAACTCCTATTTTGACTAAAGCTCTGACTCGATCACCACCTGTCTCTACTCATGCTCCTGCTTCTATTATATCTCAAGTTGTGACAACATCATGGCTTCTCCTTTTGTCGATTATTCATATGCTTATTTCTCATTGATTCAGTTTCGGAGTTGAATTGATGATTTCAAGAGAGCGGTTGTAGGCATGATTAGGTGGTGTAATGGTTTTGGATTTTTCATAAATATTGAATTGATTTTATTGGCAAAAATTGCTAATTTTGTACTTCTTTTGTTTTTGTGTTTAGGGATTTAGTTTGAGTGACATCAGTTTCTCAATCATTCATTTCCTGCATAAATAGTGGTTTTGGAATCAGAATTATTTTTCCTAAATCTTCGAGCGAATCATGATTTTTTGTTCAAATGGTTTTGTTGATGATGTGTGGTTATAGTCTTTTTGGTTTTGATGATATATTGTGTTCTGCTATCTTTTTCATCTATATATTGTTATCACATTACATATATGCATTTTGCAATCTTTGCTTCTCTTAAAATAATATCATCAGCATTTGAAACGGTGTTTCGCTCTGATCATGTGATGCTATTGAAACTCTCATTCTAGCTTACAGTTTATTTTACACAATGAAGCTGAAGGCATTTCACGTCTTTATTTTTTTGGGCTTTCCAGTTCAGTAAGATGCATAAACAATCACTGATTAATTAAACTTAAAGCTGCATTTAACAATGTATCAAATTGGGACAAAGATTCTAGTAAGTATAGGACCCTAGTACCAAGTGTATTAGCACATGTAATCTAATAATCGATGTTACAAAAAGAAATAGCAATGTGGAGCATATGATGGCTAACGCATGGGCTTGTGATTATTGTTAAATCATAGGCATGTTCCCATTGTGTCGTGATATCATGTTTGATTAAAAAGGCATAAAAGTTTTAACATATAAAATGGAGGCAGCAACTTGTAATCACATGGTTGATGCTTCCATTTATCTCTAAAAGACAAGGTAAACAAAATTCTACAAAACGTATCAAAAACGTATCACAAACATATTAAAAAAAAATATAAAAAATATACATAAATGTATAAAAAACGTACCAAAAATGTATCACAAACATATCATAAATGTATCAAATATGTGTGTAGTAGAACAAGGTTTTAAGCATTTTCTCTCTTATCTCTCAAATTCTCCCAATTCCATTTATCTATTTTTCTATAATTTTTGAAATTTTATTCAAAAAATTTCTAAATATTAGTTCTCCTTTTCCTTCTTGATGATCCAATTAAAATAATAGTTACAACAAAATTTGTAACGGTTGACAGTTACAAAATTAATTGTTATTCAAAAAAAAAAAAAAAATAAAGGCTAAATATATAGATACCCCCCCTGAACTTAGCCAAAAACGCCTACTAACCCATGAACTTTGAAAATGTCCTAATGCCCCCCTGAACTTCTTAAAAGTGTTCTAATGCCCCCCTGAATTTTTTAAAATTGGCCCAGTTTGCCCCATAAGTCTCATAAAAACCAGAGTTTGCTTTGAAAAGTTAAACATAAGACAACCAATAAGTGAGTGACACGTGGCAACAAGGGGGCAAACTGGGTCACTTTTTCAAAGTTCAGAGGAGCATCAGGATATTTTAAAAGTTCAAGAGGGCAGTAGGTGTTTTTGGACAAGTTCAGAGGGTATCTATGTATTTGACCAAAAATAAATAATAAATAGTTTCAAAAGGTATTATGTAATAATTCTAATAATTTAATGGATTATAACGGTCATAAAATTATAATTATTCAATTATCTTTCATCTATAAACAAGTGACAATACATTTCTTAGATGCATAGTGATTATTCTTTTTCCCTTCCAACAATCATATCATATGTGTATTCTGCTCTTTCTCTCTCTACGAGATCTCTCTTCAAGTTTTTCAATGTCTTTTTTGTTCTACAGTTATGGTTCATAAGTTTTGTATTTTATATTTTTGTTTCACTTTATAAATCATTTTTTATGGAGATCGAAGATGTTGGTAAGAAACAATGGGTATAATTCATTTGTTAGCCTTTCACAAAAATTAAAAAGATTATTTGTCTATTCTTCATCTCTATGTTTAGTCTTTTTTCTCTGGTTTTTTTTTAATCATTCATATATAAATATTAAATAAATTTTTATTTGTGAAGTTTTAGTTGAAAAGTTAAAGATTATTTGTCTTCTCTTAATCTCTTTTGTTTGGTCTTTTTTGTTTATTTCTTTTCTTTTAACTAATCATGTAGAGATCTTAAATAAAATTTTATTATTACAATTTCAGTTGTAAATCATAATTTTTGTTTTTGTCTATATATATATTATCATTGTATAGGTTTTTCTTAATCGAGATTGAAGATGTTGGCAATGAGCAAGTGGATTTGAGAAAAAAATAAAAAGAAATATAAATTATTTGTAAGGATTTTATTGAGGTTATCTTATTTGCTTCTCTTCATTTCTCTATATTTGGTCTTTTTTTCCCATCATTTGCTTTAGCAAGTTATGTACGAAAATTATAATTTATTTTTTGTATAATTTATTTCTTTAACAGGTTATAATTTATTATAATTACTTTGTATTTTTACATTCGTATTTTTGTTTTATATTTTTTTTGTACAATCATATAGAAAATGAATTGCGATATGTCAGTTGTTGTTTTCAAGTGTTCAAATCTTTTTTTGTTGGCAATAATATCTTCCTTTTTTTTTTTAATTTATATGTCTATAGCTCTAAGTTAAATGAGGCTATATTATTGTTTCTCAATTGTTAAATGAGCGCTATTTAAGTTATTTTTTTTTATCAATTTGTAATTCCTCATGACATTAAACGAGAGAATTATTGTCAATTTTTAAATCGTATTTGGTTCATTGTTTAATGTCATTATAGTGCATTAAATTTTGTAACTATTACTTAAATTAATTGTGTAATTTGAATTGAATTGAGTAAAAAAAATTATATATTTTAATTATTACTCTTAATAATCAATTACATGTATATTGAATTACCTTAATATTAAACACCATGCGTCAGAGACATAAAGAAATTTAATATAATTATGAAGAAATATTTATCTTTTTTATTAATGTCTATTTTTTAAATATTTAATATATTTGTAAATTTTGTATTATTATTCGTTTACAACATGAATAAGGGAAAAAAAAAGATAAAAAGGTGGTCATTTTCTACAAAAACAATAGTAGAATTTAATTTTTTTTTTAACTTAAGAGTAGTAGCAAAATTTTAAATTTTAAGTTATTATACTAAATATATTTTTATATAATTATTGGAAAATTAAAACAAAATCAATTAAAAGTACATATTTTTATTAAAATCACATCATAACAAGATTTTGATATAGGAACACAATTTCATTATAAAAAAAGAAATAAATATATTAATATCAATTAATCTTATTTAGATTTTAGCTAATGATAGAACATACCAAATTATTTAATACTAATATTGCTGACCAAAAGAATTTTTTATAACATGATATATCTACAATCTACCCATTTGGTACATTTTCTATAGATTTTGTATTTTTAATATCTAACATGTACCAATTGAGAATATTTAAGATTTGGAGTAATTGGAACACTAGAATTCAATGAAATTAATGATTTTGATAGTTTAGAGAGCACTAATGAAGGGACACAATGATCTATTTATTACAAAAATAGTGATTATGACCCAAATTGACAAGTTAGGTATCAAATAAACAAATCGAATATCTCAAGTACAGAAAAAAATCTCTAATATTATCATATATATTGTACGTAGTATAGAAATAATGAGACTAAATAGAAAAAAAAATTTATAGTGTAACAAAAAAAAAAATCATCTAATATTATCAAATATTGTATTGTATGTAATATAAAAATTATAAAACTAAGTAGAAAAAAAGTTTTATAGTGTAAGTATATTTGTTGTTCAATCATCATATCATATATCAAATTCTTCATTTATAAAAATAATTTCTTAATTTTTAATTCGACTTAACAATTATTAGAAATTTTTATATGAAATATTTTACTTTTTATATGTATGCATTGAAAATAGTAGTTTATTAAATCGTGGAATGCGCAAGTTCAAAGCTAGTCGATATATATAGTAAAACAAGGTTTAAAGCCATTTATATATATTGCTTAGATTCTTTCAATCATATTTATCTAATTTCTTATAATCTTCAAATTTATTTATATATAATTTTTAAGATATATATTATACTTTATTGATTAATAAAATTTAAAATAACTAATAAGGAATTTATATTAGGACATTACAAAATTAATTGTCATTCATAAAAAAAATAATAAATAGAAATAATGCATGCAATAATTTCAATAATTTAATATATTACAATGGTTGGAAAATCATGTAAAATTTAATTATTTTTCATGTATAAATAAGCATGAAGCATTTCATCCATAGTGATTTTTCTTCCCTCACAACTATATAATGTAAGTTAGATTGATTTGAAGTTTTGTTCATTATACTAATCTCTTTCATCCTCTCTTTGACATTCACTCATTTTGAATATATTTCTTTATCAATTTTAAAAATTTTAAATCTCTCTTTATGATTTTTTTTTTCTGTAAATTTTTATTAAGTTGTGTTTGCAAAATTGTAGCTCTTTACTTTTATATTTTTGTTAATATCAGTTATCATTATCATTTTACAGGCGCGTTAATGAAATTCAAGATGTTGTTGAAGAGGATACCGCATTAAGGGTGGCAATAGGGCGGAGATTATCTTAAACCCCATGGGGATCCGAATCGACGAGCGTGGAGAATAACAGAGATTATCCTCCACGGGGATGGATGTAGGGTATGTTACCCCCAGTACTTTAAAGGGCATGGACGTGGGGGTCTCTGCCCCTCCCCTGTATAAATCCCCGCTAATATATATGTAATTATATATAATACCATAATATCTATTTATATAATTACATGTTACATTACCTTAGCTTTAACTACCAGTTGGGCTAGTTTGAAGAAAATTCTGTAATTTAATTTTACTTTTCTTCATTTGGCAATCTTTTTTTATCTTATAAATAAATTCTTGAGAATAAATTAATGACTTTCATACTTTTTTTTTTTTCGTTTAGGTTTTCTCCACAATGCTTTAATGCTATTTTGATATGTATTGTGTTGCCTTAATTTGTTTCATTATGCGGTAAACATTTCATAGTTAAACTACCAAACTCAAGAATGAAACCTTATAAATGTTACTGATTCAAATTTGATAGTGAATGATATTTCCTGGATGGGTATTTGCAAATTTCCAAAGATTTTTTTTTTATTAATAATAACCAATAAATTGGGTATTAAAATAATGAAATGTTAATTCTTTTTTTATTTGTTGAGTATGGGTGGGTTTTCCCTGACACCCGTAGGCATCCATGTGGGGAGGGGATGGGGTGAAAAAATCTCCGAAACATTAAACGGTGAATCTCCAAAACCGTCTCTGCAAGCATTGGGGCCGGAGTGGGTAATGCACCCTCGTCCCCGTCCTATCCCGTTGCTACCCCTAATACTAATTATCATAATTTGTAAGGTATATCTCTTTATTTGATCGTGATTTTTTCTCCCTTGTCTTTTTCTTGATTAGTTTTGTAAATATTACTAAAATTTTTGTTTATTGTTAAAAAAAATTCTATATATTACCTTTTTTTCTTTGTAAAATTGGTAAGAAACTAATAAAATTCCATGATGAAGGGAGTAAGAGTCTAAGCATAGTGACTTGTCCCTTGTATATATGAAAAGGATCCTAAACATTTTCTCTCTTGTGCTTAGTTTTTTTCTAATCCTATTTATCTATTTTCTTACAATTTCAAATTTCAAATTATTTTTTTATTTATTTTATCACTAAAAGTTGCATAATAATTCATCTTGAAACCGACTAATTAATGCAATTTATTATCTTAATTGGTATTATTATCTTCATAATATATAATATAGTTTGTAACATTTCTCATAACTTTAAAATAGGGTCACATTTTAACTAGGCTAATTATTGAAAAAAAAAAACCTGTTTTTAAGCAAAAATTTGTACTCTAGTTAATATTTTAGCACTCATATTGATGTGGCAGATTCTTATTAGGCGGGGTTAGTATACTCGTGGCCTACACTAGAATTTCTCTTTTTTAAGATTGATTTTCACCTATACAATTTTCACCTATACACTTTGGTATTTTCCTAAATACCTTTTTTATAAATAGAGATTTTTAAATATCACAACCACGAATACAATTATATTTATATTTTTTTATATGTTTTTTTTTCTCGTTCTCCCCATGCATAACAATTTATCGAAAACTTCAACTTCTATTCTGACTAAAGCTCTAACTCGATCACCACCTGTCTCTACTTATGCTCTTGCTTCTATTATATCTCAAGTTGCGACAACATCACGGCTTTTCCTTTTTTTGATTATTTATATGTTTATTTCTCATTATATGTTTATTTCTCATTGATTCAGTTTCGGAGTTGAATTAATGATTTCAGGAGAGCAGTTGTAGCCCTGATTAGTTGGTGTAATGGTTTTGGGTTTTTCATAAATATCGAATTGATTTTATTGGCAAAAATTGCCAATTTTGTTCTTTTATTTTTGTTTTTAGGGATTTAATTTGAGTGATACCAGTTTCTCAATCATTCACTTCCTACATGAATAGTTGTTTTGGAATCAGAATTATTTTTTCCCAAACCTTCAAGCGAATCGTAATTTACATGATTTTCCATTCTAATGGTTTTGTTGATGATGTGTGGTTTAGTTTTTTTTTTTTTTGGATGATTTTTCATCTATATATTGTTTTCACATTAGATATATACATTTTGCGATCTTTGCTTCTCTTAAAATAATATCATTTGAAACTGTGTTTCGCTTTGATCATGTGATACTGTCGAAACTCGCATTTTGGCTTACAGTTTGTTTTACACAATGAAGCTGAAGGAATTTCACGTCTTTAATTTTTTGGGTCTTTCCAATTCAGTAAGATGCATAAACAATCACTGATTAATTAAACTAAAAAGAGGTAAAGCTGCATTTAACAATGTATCAAATCGGGACAAAGATTCTAGTTAGTAGAGGACCAAGTACCAAGTGTATTAGCACATGTAATCTAATAATTGATGTTACAAAAAGAATTAACAATGTGGAGCATATGATGGCTAACACATGGGCTTGTGATTATTGTTAAATTATAGGCATGTTCCCATTGTGTCGTGATATCATGTTTGATTAAAAAAACATAAAAGTTTTAACATATAAAATGGAGGCAGAAACTTGTAATCATATGCTTGATGCTTCCATTTATCTCTAAAAGACAACGTAAACAAAAATTCTACAAACGTATCACAAACATATAAAAAAGTATAAAAAATATATCATAATTGTATAAAAAACGTACCAAAAATTTATCACAAACATATCATAAACGTATCAAATAGGCCGAATACATAGATACTCCTCTGAATTTGGTCAAAAAAGCCTACTACCCTCCTGAACTTTGAAAATGTCCTAATGCCCCCTTGAACTTCTTAAAATGTTCTAATGCCCCTTTGAATTTCTTAAAATTAGTCTAGGTTGCCCCCTAAGTCCCATAAAAACCAGAGTTTGCTTTGAAAAAAGTCAAACATAAGACAACCAATAATTATGTAACATGTGGCAGCAAGAGAGCAAACTGTGTTACTTTTTTAAAGTTCAGGAGGACATTAGGACATTTTAAAAGTTCAGGGGGGCAGTAGGCATATTTGGATAAGTTCAGAGAGGTATCTATGTATCTAGCTGTATCAAACACATATCATCGAGGTTTTTTCACATAAAAAACTCCTCAGTCAATATACATGATTACACTGATACAATTATGATACAATTTTGATACATATGCATCAAACACATATCACTGAGGTTTTTTTCATAAAAAGAAAAAAAAAATTCCTCAGTCAATATACACGATTACATTGATACAATTATAATATAGTTGTCGGAACCGTCCCGACGGGCGAAAAAAAATTTTTAAATTGGAGATGAAGATTTGTTATAATGATTTATTGAAATTCTTGGGATAATAATGATGTTTTTGTAGAGTCGTCATCAATCGAGTTTTGGTCCGATTTGACACCTTAAATAACCGGAGATTATATTAGTTCGTTTGCTAATTATGTGTTGCGAAGAAAATAATCACCCTACCCTGCCCATATTTGGTACTAAAAGGTTGTGAATTATTCTTGTGGAATGTATTTCTTTTATTTTTTTTTTTTTGTATCCATAACATGAATATAGAAACCTACATATTAACTAGATATGCATTCATACAGATACCTTATTTTAATTAATTTTATTTATTTATATCCATAACATTGATATAAAAGCTTATACAAATATTATGTTTGTACCTAAATGAATTTTGTATTTTACATCCATAACATGGATATAAAATATACGCATATAATGTATAATATAGATACGATAAATATGCAAATATCTACATATGATTATATAGGACATACGTCTATACTTGATGCAAAAGTGATAAAGGACTTTATACTTCTCTCTATGAAAATAAATAGCAAGATTTAAAGTTCACTTGAAATAAAGTTAATGATATTATTGTTTTGATCATAAAATAAAGTTAATCTTCTCAATACAAATTAGGGCAAATTACAAAAAAAAAAAAAAAAAAAAAAAAAACTGTGGTTTCATTTTTTTGCAAATAAAGGACAGTGGTTTTTTTTGTTTAAAAAGGAGGATTGTGTTTTAAAATGTTAACAAAAAAAGGATAACTAAAATTAAATCATGACATTACGTAGAGTATTTTTGTTCATTTTGAACTCAAAATTTTCAAGTTGGTATACAATACATATGAATGATAAAATTTTGAAAATTTTTGAAACGCGCAAATATTTTATAAATTAAATAATGCTAATAGATTTAAAAAAAAATCATAACAAATTGAAAAATCTTTGAAAAATATTCAAATTTTGATGTAAAATTCTTAAATAATATACATAAATTATTGGTATGTTAAATAACTAAAAATACCCTCCGCTATATCATTATTTTTAACAGAAAAATGTTAGTTATCCTTTTTTTGTTAACATTTTAAACCACAATCTTCTTTTTTAAACAAAAAAAAACCACAATCCTTTATTTGTAAAAAAGTGAAACCACATGGTTTTTTTTTTGTAATTTATCCTATAAATTAACTTAAATTATATTCCACAACCATAGCATAGTCATGAAATTAAACTTCTAAAATTATTCATGTACAAATTTTATTTTATGTCACTTATTTACTTTAGAAATTTTAAATTTCAAAAACCCAAGTTTATGACTTCTTTTTAATTAATTCCTAACTAGTCTATGGAAATTAAAAGAAATATTAAAATAAAAGGGATTAATTTTTGGTTGGGCCTTAATTCATTTTTTCCCCATTTTCTATCTAGGCCCAAAATCCAAGTGTTGACTCGGATCCGACCCAACACCATTAACCCATAGTCATTACCCAGCATTTATAAGTCATTTTATCCTCTCATCAAACCCTAAAATCCATCTTCTTCACATCAGCCGCCTCCCTCTCCTTTCCTCTTCGTTCACCTCCGGCTCATATTCTGTTCGGCTAGCGACGGCTTTAACCTGAACTAGTCCGATTTTGAATGCTGACCTCTCCTTTTTTTGCAAGTTCTCTCACACTTTTTGGTGACTTAGGTGATTATCGGTGGCCCTACGCCGATCTGACCTCTATCCAGTACCGATATCTCGCCGTCGTCCAAAGTTGCCTCAGTTACCGTCGATCAAAGGTACCGCTCTTCCCTCCTTCTCGGTTTCACTCTTCGATTTTTTGTTCACTAGTCTATTCTTATTCTTAAGCAGATGCATCCCAAACTAAATGAGTTCGCTCACCAAAGACTTCACCGGAGTTCGTCTGCAATGGCGGCTTCAGAACATGTTTAGGTATTTCCCTTTATCCCTGATTTTTGTTTTGTTTTCAATGTTCACGGATTCTAACAATAACACTCTCTGATTTTTTCATAGAATACAAACAAAAAAAAGGACTGGGTCCAGTCATCGAATGTTGGTCGGAGCCAAAACTAAACAACGAAGGACATCCGTAAGGTAACACCTCTACTTCCCTCTATTTCGATTTTGCTTTCTATTTTTCTTTCTTTTTTTTTTTGTCATTCAAATCTAATATTAATGGGTCTAAGCATACTTTCTGCAGATTTGAGGATTTATTCCTAACTAAAGCTCCAGTGGTCTCACTGGCATTCCGACGAGTCTCCAAGCAGAGATGGTGAGTCTTTAAAGTTCTCTCTATGGTGTGAAGTGTGAATTTATGTGTGTGGTTGAGTTAAAATGATGCTTATGTGCATGTTTGGTTGGTTTTAGCTGCTGTTTTTATGCTTGTTTAATTGAAGTCTCTGATGTGAAAACAGAATGAAACGGGATTAAAAAAATCTTGGCTCAAAATGTGTTGGTTTATCAAAATGCAAAATTACAGATTTATGCTAACGATGATGTGTGTCTGTGGTTTGGTGATATGATAGACACAAGGCTTGTGTAGATTTGTGGTTCTGAAAAAGAATGGGCTTTAACTGATTATTTGAACTAGGATTAATAGAAATCCTTAAGTAATCATATAAAATAGAAGGAAGAAGAAGTAAGCACCAAAGAGGAAGAAAAAAAAAGTTAAATGCACCAAAGCACAATAGATAAATTAACTAAATAGACATCAATATTTGGTAGACATAACATGTCTTTACACAATATTTGATGAATCTGTATCATATAAGACACAATACTTGTATCTTGAGCAAAGAAAAATGGAAGAAATATATACGTATTACTGCTTAAAATTGTTACTTACAGCTTTGTTTTCGAGCTTCTGTGCTTCAACTTATTGCTAGATATTTTAAAGAGGTTGAACAAGCTTTGCTTCTATTTCTCTTTCTGATGTTTGGTGTTTATTTTCAACAGGTGAAATGAAGTCCAAAGAAAACCTGGACAGCAAGAGGAAATGGAAAGATAAAAAATTTTTTTGTTAGAAGAACCAGAACCTGGTCTTTCTCATTAGAAAGGAGAAGAAAAGAGCAAGAATTCTATACTTGTTTCTGCCCAGCAATTTTTTGTGTTGTGTTTGTTGTCCCCTCTGCTCTATCCCTTTTTCTTATATGGGACTGCCTTTTTATAGGCAAAAATGCTACTGTTTAAACTAGCATAGTTTCAGTTGGGATCTGTTTATCCCATTTAGTCTAAAACTGAAGGAGAGGAATTTTGGTTCCTTTCTCAAATTTGCTGTACAAGTGAAACCCATACCTCTTGTTTTTTTTTGCCACTTTTTGCCATACTCTTGTTGTACAGATTTCTAGCAAATTTTGATAATCGATAATCAAATTTGTATCAAATTTCACGGAAATTGATCATCTAACAATCGAACTTCAAAAACAAAATTTATCTTCATGTAATCAAATCTCACATTTCACAGAAATTAATCGCTTCACAATCAAATTCTGAAAATAAGATTAATCTTCCTATAATCAAATATGTATTAAATTTTATCGAAATTGATCATATCACAATTGAATTTCGAAAAAAAAAATTGATCTTCCCGTAATTAAATATGTATCACATTTTACTAAAATTGCCCGTTTTCCAATCGAATTTCGAAAATAAGATTGATCTTCATGTAATCAAATCACATTTTACCAAAATTGATCACTTTGCAATGGAATTTTGAAAACAAAATTGATCTTCACGTTATCAAATCACATATCACTGAAATTATCGCTTTGCGATCGAATTTTGCAAACAAAATTTGAACTTCATGTAAGCAAATGCACATCACATATCGTTGAAATTGATTGCTTCATGATTGAATTTTGAAAACAAAATTGATCTTCACGTAATCAAATCTATATAATTTTCTAAAATTGGTCATTTCATGATCGAATTAAATCAAACAAACTCAAAAGTTAAAGTTAAGCCAAAACCCGCTATTCGAGAAAATGAACCCCTCTTTTTTTGTTTAAAGAAGCGATTAAATTTCAAAGGGTTTGTTTTTATAGTGATAAATTTTTAGGACATTGAATAGAAACCTTAACTATAATTTCATCCTTTGTCAGGCAGTCCATCCCGTACTTTGGATTAAACAAGAATTACCAACGTTGGGCAAGTATCTGGTCATTTTGCATATTCTGGTATTGTTTGATTAAGAAAACTTGTTTTCTATCCTATTCATTTCATAGGATTTACGCGGCTAGTTGGCGTTACTCGAAGTTCCGCCTAATTCCCCAAGACGCGAGTCGTTCCAAATATGTTTCCAAACATTATTTCTCTAGGATAAATATTTTTGTTGTCTTAAGAACACACTTCAGGAGACTAGTCCTCATTATCATCCTCTCGACCTAGAGTGGTATCATCATCTAGTTTACTGATCTTTGACAGAAGGTGAGCAAGTAACACATTATAAATTTCCTATGAAGACTTCCCTTTTCTTTGCAGCCATGGACATTGGTCCATCCTATGATTCCCTGTTCGGCAATAGTAAGGGTACTTATATCGATGGTTTATTAGTTCCCAATGAAGAATGTAATTACTTATTTAATATTATACGTAAAAGAGGTTTTTTTTAATGTAATAACAAAGATTTGAAAGTAACATTCTTATTCAGTTAGGACAACGTAGTTTTTTATTGATAACCATGAGTTCATTTATACATAATATCTTTTAACAGAATCTGAGTTCACCGGATTTGGCAAATCTTTTCCATCCATATCTGCTACTGTTAATATCGGCGCCCCCTGAAAATGGCTTCTTAACAACATAAGGACCTTCGTACTTAGGTGCCCATTTTCCCCAAGGACCTTGTCTTACCTTCTTTCCATACGACTTAATCATTCTCCTCTGATATAGTTGATCGTGACGTAATGCTGTCAAACGCTTTTCTTCAATGAAGTTCAATTGGTCATACCTTTTTTGAACCTATTCGATTTCTTCCAAGTCTGCGTCTAGAATAATCCTTAAGGAAGGGATTGTCACTTCTACGGGTATAACCACCTCCATTCTTGCTCCAGTTGAAGTTCAAATGGTGGTTCTATACCCGTGTAGGGCAAAAGGAAGCTTCTCATGCCAATCCTTGTTTGTCAATGCCATTTTCAACATGATTTTCTTGATATTCTTGTTGGCAGCTTCAACAGCTCCATTCATTTTTGGCTTATAAGGTGTAGAGTTGTGATGTTTGATTTTGGATTGTGTACACATCTCCATGCCCTTACTATTGAAGTTTTTGGCATTATCTGTAATGGTACGTTCCAGCAAGCCATACCTACAAATGATATTATGTTTGATGAATTTTATTCACTACTGCTGAGGTCACATTAGTGTATGAGACGGCTTCCACCCATTTGGTGAAATAGTCTATTGCGACCAAAATAAAACGATGCCCATTTGAAGCCTTTGGTTCAATTGGTCCTATTACATCTATTCCCCAAATTGAAAACAGCCATGGTGACGCCATCACGTGTAGTGGTTCAGAAGGAGCAATTATGTCATTTGCATAAACTTGACATTTGTAGCATTTCTAGACATATCTAATTCAATCAGACTCCATATTTGACTAATAATACCCCATCCTTAGTATCTTTTTGGCCAAAGCATATCCCCCGAGATGAGTACCGCAAAATCCTTCAAGTACTTCTTCCATTAGACTTTGGTTTTGAGGATAATCAATACATCGGATTAGCGTAGTGTCATAATTTCTTTTGTACAAAGTTTCCTTGCTAAAAAAGAAATTCATTACTAATCTCTGCATAGTCCTTTTATCTGTATTTGATGCCTCCAGTGGGTAAACTCCTTCTCTAATGTATTTCTTGAGTACCATGGTTTTCCATCTGGCTCTTGCTTCATATTATCACAATAGGCCTGTGTTTTTTGCAGCTCAATTCTGATTGGTGACATTTCTTGGCACCTCTCCATATCAAAAGCTGAAGCTAGAGTTGCCAATGCATCTGCTATTTGATTCTTACATCGAGACATATGCTCAAATTCGATAAGATGGAAGTTTTCTGCCATCATGGAAATATACTCTTAATATGGAATGGGTTTGGCATCTCGAATGTCCCATTTAGTTGATTAATAACCAATTTTGAATCACCGTAGACTTTTAACTTTGTTATTTCCATCTCTAGGGTGGCTCAAAGACCAAGAGCGCACGCTTCATAGTCAGCCATATTATTAGTGCATTGGAAACATAACTTTGCAGTGATTGGGAAATGTTTCCCTTTAGGAGATATTAACACTACTTTGATCCCGTGTCCTAAAGAATTCGATGCTCCATCAAATTTCATGATCCACATATCCATCAATTCTTTATATACTTCAAGAGTAATAATATCTTCATCTGGGAAAGCCATATCCATTATTTGATTATTTCCACAGGGGTGATTGGTAAGAAAACTTGCAATCATGGATCCTTTTATTGCCTTTTGAGTGACATAAGTAATGTCATATTTAGATAGCATGCCTTGACATTTAGCCATTCTTCCAGTTAATGCTGGTTTTTTCAAAAATGAACTTGATGGGCTCCATTTTGGAAATTAGATGAGTGGTGTTATTCAACATGTAATGCCCCAATTTATGGGTTGCCCAAACTAACACTGCACAGGTTTTTTCCAAGGATGAATATTTTAGTACTTAATCAGTAAACTTCTTACTGATATAATAAATGGCATGCTCCTTCCTGCCTATCTCATCATGTTGTGTCAAAAGTGCTCCCATGGAATTATCTTGTATTGTCAAATACAATAGCAAGGGTTTATCGGGTTCGGACACTGAAGAATAGGTGGATGTTGCAAATATTCTTTAACTTTGTCAAAGGTCTTTTGACATTCATTTGTAAGGATTGTCCTTTCTCGGCAATTTGAAGATTGGTTCACATGTGGTTGTTAGTTGGGAAATGAATCTGGCTATGTAATTCAACCTTCCTAGGAAACCCCTTACTTCCTTTTCTATTTTCAGAGGAGTCATTTCAGTAATTGCTTTGATCTTATTTGGATCTACTTCAATCCCTCTTCTGCTTAATATGAATCCCAATAACTTTACTGAGGTAATACAGAACATGCATTTAGAAGGATTTAATCGAATTCTGTATTTTCGAAGTCGATTGAAAACCTTCCTCAAGACTTCTACATGATCCTCATCTTCTTTTGATTTAGCGACCATGTCATCCATATATACCTCCATTTCTTTATGCATCATGTCATGGAAAAGGGTTACCATTGCCCTTTGGTAAGTTGCTTCTGCATTCTTCAATCCAAAAGGCATGACCTTATAACAAAATGTTCCCCACATTGTTATGAAAGTTGCCTTTTCTTTATCTGGTAGATCCATTAAAATTTGATTATATCCAGAAAATCCATCCATTAAGGAAAGCATATGATATCCAGCCGTGTTATCAACCAACATATCTATATAAGGCAAGGGGAAATTGTCTTTAGGCTTGCACGATTTAGATCTCTGTAGTCCACACACATTCGAACTTTGCCATCCTTTTTGGGTACTGGAACTATGTTAGCCACCCATTCTGGATAATTTAAGACTTCTAGGAACCCAGCATCGAATTGCTTCTTTACCTCATCTTTTATTTTCATGAGCGTTTTAGGTTTCATTTTTCTGAGTTTCTGTTTGACTGGCTTAGCATCAGTCTTTAAAGGCAATTTATGCACCACAATATCTATACTCAATCCCGGCATATCCTGATATGACCATGCAAACACATCTTTGTACTCCCTTAGCAGGTTAAAAAGCCTCCCTTTTAAACTAAGATTTAAAGACCCATTTATCCTAACCTCGTTGGGTCTCTCCTTAGTTCCTATATTGATGGTTTCAACGAACTCGTCTTGAGGCTCTAAGGTATTTTCCTTTTCTCCCACCATTTTTTCAAATTAAGAAGGAAATTCCTCTTCTAACTCTTCATCCGAATCAACATCATACACTGGATGGTCAAAATTGTACATTGGTTCATGGTTATCAATATTGTTAAATTTTTCATCATCATTCCTGAATATACAATGTAAAGGAAAGTAAAAAGAAAGAAGAAAGAAAAAAATTAAAGATATAAAATAAAAAGATAATCAAGGGATCATTCAAAAGATGCATTTTATTAGATATAGTTATTCATTTAACATTGAAAATAAGGCACCTATACAATAGAAGCTAGTAATTACTATTACTTTTCCATGGGAAGATCATAAACTTTCTAATTGTCCAAATCCCCATTGCAGATGTGAAACCAGCTTCCAGATTCTGGTCCCCCTTTCTCCTCATTTGTCACTGCAACCATATTTTCAACCTCTGCTATCATGTTCTGGTTTAAAATGAACTTCCCTTTGCTCTAAGAGAGATCATTTATAGGAGGAAATAGCATTCCTTCTTCACTAATCTCCCTACCTTCCAACCTTGTTGGTCGCTTTTCCTTCCTTTATTGCCGAATTCTCCATTTATCACCTTTGGTTGGCTTGTACCTTAATCCCACCCAAAAATAATTAGGTCACGGATCCAAGAACTTGATCATTCCTTGCCCCTCCTTTCTTAAACCCTTGGTTATTTGATAACAACTTCCTATCATTTCCTTGGCCATCATTAGAGATGCTTGTGAATATTTAGGGATGAAGAAATATGGCTCTTCGGTAGTATATGCTACATTTGTAATTTCAAAGGTTTGGAATGAACTTTCGACTACTTCTTTTGCAACTTCAATGTCAGGGGTAGATGGGTATTTGCTAATAAAAAAGTCTTCTTCTCCTGACACCTCTATTAACTTTCCTTCAATGATGAACTTAACTTTCTGATGTAAAAAAGAAGGGACTGCACCAGTAGAGTGGATCTATGGTATTCCAAGCAACATGCTATAGGCTAGGTATATATCCATAACTTGAAAAGGAATATTGAAAGTTATTGGTCCTATTTGGATTGGTAACTTAACATTGCCTATAACTTCCCTTCGTATCCCATCAAAAGCTCGAACAACAACATTACTCGGTTTGATGTATGAACTATCAATCGGCAGCTTGGCTAATATGGATCTAGGCATAATGTTGAGTGATGATCCATTATCGATCAAAACCTTTGCTATCGAGTAGTCTTTACACTTGACTGAAATATGTAAAGCCTTTGTACGACCTATTCTTTTCGTAAGGTATCTCATCATCAGTGAATGTGAGATAATTGGAAGAGACCACATTTCCCATAATATTGTTCAAGTTTTTAATAGATATGTCGTGACACATATAAGCCTAATTCAGGATTTTCAACAATGCCTCACGATGGGATTCTAAGGATAGGATTAATGATAATAATGATATGCAAGCGGGAGTCCGATTTACCTGCTCATTTGTATTCGCTTTGTTTAACCAGTTTTAGGAACTCACAAGCTTCTTGATCAGATATTGTATTCTTTTTTACCAGAACTTCTTCCAGAACATCAGGCTCCTCTCCTAAGAAGTCGTTCACCTTTTCCCCTTCTTTTAATTTACCTTTCCGTCGCCTTTCAATCACCCCTCATTTAAGCCTAGAAATATCTTCACGGTGCTCTACTTGGTTTATATTGCTATTTCCAAGCAACAAAGTGCTCTCGTACTTCCATGGAGCAGCTTTAGTGTCTTTAAAAGAAAAAGGTTTTGGAGTTTGGATAATCAATTTTTTTGTAAAAGACGATTCAAGAGTTTCAACTGCGTTTTGCTTCTTCAACACATAATCAATTACCAACGGCGTAGGTGGCCTATCTCTTTGCATCATATTGAATTCTTTTGTCTCTTGTTTTGAATTTCCAAAGACCAGGAATTTGGCATCCATGTATTCTTGAACCTTTTGTTTGAACTGTTCGCATTCCCCAATCATGTGATCAACATTTCCTTGATGATATTGACAAGACATACCTCTAGAGTCATAAGACCTTTCTCGAATTAATCCAACGCTGCACATAATATCGTACAATTGTCCCATGGGCATGATTATTTCATTGACCTTGGTTTTCACCAAATAGAAATCTTCCTTTACCACTGCGTTTACTCCTTTACTCTCGTGATTTGGTAACGGATTAGTCTTCACATCAGGCTTTTGATTGAAATCAATCCAACCTGCTTTTATCAGCTGCTATACTTTCTTTTTGAAGCCTGTGCAATTGTCAATAGAATGCCCAAGAGCCCCAGCATGATAATCGCACTTGGCGCTAGGATCACACCATTTTGGATAAGGTGGCACCAATGCTCCAAAGGGCAAGGACATACTCGACCAGCTTGCAATAAGAGAGGAGACAATTCAGAATACGGGATCGAGATAGGATCAAATAGTTCCTTTTTTGGACGAGTACTCTGATTAACCTTATCAATTGCAGCTCCTTGTATTGCTTGAGTACTTCATGCTGTATGAGTGACGAATCTATTTTTAGGGTAGGAGAAACTAGGTGTATAAGCTTGAGCGGTGTGTGTTTCTTCCTCTTTTTTCTTCCCACTCCATTTTTTTGGAAGGTGAATTTATCCTATTGAGGACTTTCGAGCCTTCCTTTCTTAATTCCCTACTCAATTCTTTCTCTAGCCATTACAAAATCAGAAACACTTGTTGTAGTATTAGCGAGCATCATACTATAGAATGGAGGCCTTAGTGTATCTAAGAAGGTAGATATCATCTTTTTTTTAGTTAATGGCGGACTGACTTAGGCTGCCTTATCTCTCCACTTTTGAGCATATTATTTAAATGTTTCCGTGTCTTTCTTTTCCATAGATCTCAAATCCTCCCTATTTGGCGACATGTCCATGTTATGCTTGTACTGTTTCAAGAAGGCACGTGCCAAATCCTTCCATCTTTGGATATGGGCACTGTCCAACTGCATTACCATCTTAAAGCAGGTACTTTAAGGCTTTCTTAGAAAACGTGCATTAAAAGTTTCTCATTATCTCTTGGGATTTTTCACTGGAAATCACCCCGATTAAATGCAAAAGAACCCTGTGATTTCCTCAAATCCATGCCCAGGAGCAATTGATGTGGAAATTGTAAAACTTAAAATTAAATAGAAGAGAATTAATTCTCACCTGGAATATCTCTTCTAGGGATGGCTGCATAAATCAAAGGAGATTCCCTCCACTCTCACGTACACGAACGCCTATCGAGTCCAACCTGTGCTAGCGGTGGATCAAAGAGAAGAGAGAAGAATCCATCCGCCATGGCCGAAAATTTCAGCCCCCATTTAAAACCATCATGGCCATATATTTATTGGGTGTTTTAACTTTGTTTCTATAAATGGAATTAATGCCATAATTCCATAAATCCTAATTAATTAATAAGGTTTAATTCCTAATCAATTCTAATTTAATTTCTATGCATGTATTTATATAATCCCATATTATATAAGATACATGTCATTTAAATTAAATAGATTTGCCAATTGGAATTAACCCAATAAATTAATTTATGATTTGACTAGAAACAAATACATATAAACCTATATATGTATTAAATTTCCACCAGGAAATTTATTCACAAGTTAATTTATTCAAATCAACTTTGTCCAACCCAATAAATATAAATATATGTCAATTAAATTATGTTGACCAATCCAATTGATCTTTAATTTAATTGATTAGTATTTATCTCTTCAATTAGTATACTCCAAGTATACAGGTGATCCGACTAGTTTGAACTTAGACATTCTATGTGTACGATCCTGTGGGCCCGTCTTTCTGTTGGCAGTAGGCCTATGGCCCACCGACTGTAGGTAGGCTCTAGCAAGCCACTGTAGCCCCCAATTAAGATAGAGATAGCAGTCCGACTGTAATTGTAACTCTGTAGTTTAAACTTGTATATCCCATGTCATCGATATCGGTCCAACACAGAGGCATGGATTGATTACCCTCTTTTGTGTCTGGACATTTACTGGATCTCGAATGTACTGATGCTCACAAACAAGTTCCAACTTGTTTGGGTGTGGCCACACTCTTATCAGTCACATCCATTAAGAGGCCGATGATATCTTCTTAGTGGACTACTGAGTGACTGTGAGCGGACGACCTTTTTTATAACGAGCGGGTCGCGGCAAAGCGAACCGGGGAAAATGATTTGATTTCGTTTGGATTTGTGGAAAGCGGATTTGTTTATCTTGCTTTAGGGAAAACCATTTGTTTGATTTTGGAAATTCCATTTTGTAGAAAACGTTTTTACGTTTTGTAACTTAAAGACCTCGAAACCTCAATTTCGAGATCAGTGACAGAGTCGCCACCCGGATAAGCTTATCCGGGAAATTCCGGTACAGCTCCCTACCGAGTGTAGATTACTGTACCTAATCCAGAGATTCAGGGTTCGGGCAACTTACCTACTTAACCTCATGCTTGTATTCGTTTATTAGTTATAAAACCATATTTATTCAATTTATCATCTTTCTCTAACCCAATTTGTTTACTTTATTAACCCGATACTAAGGTAAAAATGCATAAAATAAATTGCAGGAAATTAAACCATCTACACAAATATACAAAAGAATAATAGAGGTTGATTATACAACCAAATTGAATAAAATATAAAAACTCTCGTCCTCACTTTTACAAACGCCCAAGTACACGAGGATCTAAAAATAATACAACTGCCTAATTACACGAATTAATCTATTAAGTATAATAAAAATAAAAATAAATGTTGCAAAACAGATTAGTTAGCACATTTTATATTATAAACACAAATTGGACTCAAATCAGGACAGAATTGGGATTTGGGAAGCAGGAGCATGCATTTAGGGGGTAACCGGGTCGACCTGACCGATCGGACCAGTTAGACCTAGAAAAAGGTTTTGAAACGCCCTGTGATTTTTATGCTGGAAAATCAATTTTGGAAAACCATTTGGCTCGGTTTCATGCAAATTTCCATTTTTGTGGGTCGGTTATCCCGGAACTCGGGGTTCTGTTCATGTGGGTTCCTAAATACACACTTCATCTAGGGTTCAAAATGCAATAAACACGCCAAAAACAATTTAAATCCGAAAACAGCATCGCGCAACAACACTAGTGCGGGGCGTTCCGCGATTCTGTCTTTTCCCGGGACACAGCAGGAAATAGAGTCGGGCGACTCTGGTTAGAGCCGGACGGCTCTGATCCTTGCTGGGCGGCTGTAAAGCCCTGACCCGAAACCGGTTTTCTCGTTTTTTTTTGAAAAATTCATGTTTTTGTTTGTTTTCAAATTTTTCCTGAGATTTTATGATGTTCGGGGGTCTGCTAATGCTGAACTACGGATCCGTAATGGATCGAACAACCCCGAAACTGAAATATAAAACCCGAAAAAAAAACCGAAAAACCAATGTTCATTTATCCATAAATCTAAAAACCGGAGCTGAAACGACGTACAAACATTCTTGGGCCGGAAAATAACAAAACAGAAAAGCATGAAATGGAGAACAGACCCCTTTTCGGCCGTTCAGGACAGATCGAGAATTTGTCCCTGAGGAACAGAGCCGGGCCGGCTCTGTTCTTCAGAGACATAGCCGGCTGGCTGTGTTCATGAAGAACACAGCCGTACAGATATAGCAAGTTAAGTCTGTTTTCTGGAAAAAATTTCAAAAGAGAAAAACATGCAGAAAACATAATGTAAACAGGTTTAAGGCCTCTCAGAGTTTACCTTGGTATCTTTCCAGTGTACTGGATATGCATGAACGGATTGAAAGCTTGAGATTGTTGCCGGAGTCTCAACTGGACAAAACCACACCGATCCGCAACAAACCGAAACAAACCCAGAATGATTTCCAAACAATAAGCAATGGTTATGGAACTTTAGTTTTAATGTTCAAATCTTGGTTTAGGTTTTAATATCAGTATCTTACTCAACTTCCAGCTCTCTCTATCTTTAGTCTCTCCCTTTTCTTTCTGCCTTTTTTTCTCTTTTTTTTTTCTCTGGTTTAAGATTGCCAAAAATCCCTCCCCTAAGATTTCCTTTCTTTTTTTTTTTTATATCCCTCTCTCTTCTTTCTTTTCTTCGCATTAAATGGTCGCTTGAAAATCTGATTCAGCCCATTCCTTTTCGTTTTGCGAGACAAGTTGCCTGGTTTTGCAAGGTAACTTATCTTGCCCACTAGAGCTGACCGGCTCTAGTGTGCACTAGAGCCGTACGGCTCTAGTCTAGAGCCGGTCGGCTCTGGTTCAAGAAACCAGAGCCGCCTGGTTCTAGTGAAGGCCGAAGCGAAAGACTAAACATCAGGCATGCACCTTAAACCCTAGAGACCACACGGGAGACCTTTCCGGGGGGTTTCAGATCACGGATAGCTTGGTTTTTAGGACATTTGAAACACTCCATGTGGTAATCCGGTCGCTTTCGAATCTAATTCACGTTCGTCTGCTCCGTAGGTAACATATGAATTCTCATCACCGAAGTCGGGAAAACCTGTGCTCACAGGCTACCCCTCGCGGGATCAAAGTCGGTTCATCGTGGGCTATAAAGCCTAGAACAAGTTTGGTCTCGTGATTGAGAGCGCGGTGAGAAAGGACGAGAACGCGTACCTGATGCTCCTCATTGAGGTACCATGTCTTCAACTCACAGTGGTGGAGTGTGCCCCTGGTATCGACTCGCTGTGGTGGAGTGTGCCCGTGATATCGACTCGCTGTGGTGGAGTGTGTCCCTGGTATCGACTTGCTGTGGTGGAGTATGCCCCTGATATCGACTCGCTGTGGTGGAGTGTGCCCCTGGTATCAACTCGCCGTGGTGGAGTGTGCCTGTGATGATTTTTAACTCTTCTCCGTGTGGTGGAGTTTGCCCCTGGTATCTACTCGCTCTGGTGGAGTGTGCTCGTGATGATTTTGAACTCTTCTCCATATGGTGGAGTTTGCCCCTGGTATCGACTCGCTGTGGTGGAGTGTGCCCGTGATGATTTTTAACTCTTCTCCGTGTGGTGTAGCGACCGAATAAAACCGTTTTCTCCATGTGGTGGAGTAGACCATTAAAATAGACTTGAAAGCACGTATTTATTCCTTGATCAATAATTTTGGAAACAAAAATTTTTGCCCCTTTGATCAAGAATAAATACGGCTCGGGGCTTTTTGACCCCCAAATACCTGTAAAATTGAATAATACCCATCTCGAGATTAAATTGGAATAAGTGGAAATCGTGAAAAACTGAAAGAGAAAAGAGAAAAAAAATACGGTGTCGGATGAACTAGAGCCGGGCGGCTCTGCCTTAGTGGGGCGGAGCCAGCGGCTCACTACTAGAGCCGGCCGACTCTAGTGGGTTAAATCTGAAAGATAAAAAGGCTCATGCATTTTATTCTTTCATTCTTCTTCTCCTTCTTCTTTTCCTCTCTCTCTCTCTCTGAAAAAAACTTTCTTGATCTCTTCTATCACAAAATGAGGAAGATGCGAAGAGCCGTTCTCCCAAGTACTCTTACACAACCATCTCCTCATGTGAGGTATTCTTTACCTGAGAGAGAATTTTTTCTGCCCACTGAATCGACAGTGGACGTATACGGATTGCGAGAGTCAGTTCCGTATTGTGGAGTTGGAAGAAATGATCCTGTGCCTGTGACTTTGAAGCCATCTGCGCACATTATGCAAAATTTGGTTAGTTTTCTTTTCTTTACTCTATTTTTGAATTCCTGCAAAATTGACGAAATTAGTTGAAATTACATGAAATTGATGCATATTTAGAATAGATTTTGCCCCTAGGAAACTTAATTGATGGTTCAGAGTTGATTAAAATCGATTTTTGGGCAAAAAATACAAAACCTAGGTTTTAGGAACTAAACCACCGGTTTTCCGAACAGAGCCGATCGGCTGTGTTCGTCATCCACCGGCTCTGGTTCATAAACAGAGCCGGTTGGCTCTGTTCTAACCAGAACAGAGCCTGCCAACTATGGTTAGGGTCGGGCAGCTCTAACCATAATCGGGCGGCTCTGGTTCAACCAAAACCAGAATTCTAAGCCTCCAATTTTATTTTAAATGCTTTATTCATGAAAAATAACAAATAAATAATTTATAAAGCTCCCAGTTTATTATTTTGCAGTCAAGGCTGAACATCCGGGGAGCTGGTTCTATGGCTGACGCATTATCCTGGTACCGGTGACTCCCCGACGATGTGCGAGGGTTGGTTGATTTGACCGGTCTGGACTAGTTTATTTGTTCGATGTGTGAGACTGCACCTCGAACAAGTAGGGGTTTGTTGATGGTGCTCTTGGAGCGGTGGATGGACTCCACACATACTTTCCATTTCCTGATCGGGGAATTTATCATTACGCCCGAGGATTTCACGGCTATTACCAGTCTATCTTTCGGTGGGCACATTATAGACTTCAATCAGTCGCTGGATCGAGGAGGCTTCAGGCCAGACGTGATTGCCATGCTAATTGGCTTGACTCTTGCGGGCAGGTGGGTCCAGGGGAGCACCCTGCGGGATTATTGGTTGAGTCGTCAGAACACTTTACCTGAGGGTGCTTCCCACTTTGGGATGTGAGGCGTTACGCACGGGGCGTTCCTGCTATTCACCTTGAGCACTCTATTATTCCCTATAGGTCAGAGTGACCTGAACTTTGCTGTGCTCCCGTTGCTGATTCAGTTAGAGGATGTTGGGAGTCTGAGCTGGGGAAGAGCCGGGCTAGCTAAGCTATACTATGGCCTTGACCTCTGCGCCCATGGGAGGCACAAGGAGCTGAGGGGTGCTTGGATAGTCCTTCATGTGAGTTACCTTCCTTTTTTTTTTTTTACGTATGTCTGTATTTCAGGTGATACAAGAGCCATGGGGAAATGCCGTGTGGTCCATAGAGCTTATAGATGCTCGGAGGATGGTCCCCCGACTATTCGTAATGGAGAGCCCTATTAGTTTAGAGTGGTACCTCAGAGAGAGGGTCACTGATTGGCATGCTGGACCCCAAGAGCATAGGATTCTGCCTGCAGCTCCAATTGGACTATTCTGGCAACATCTGTTGTCGGAGGAGGATCATTCGGATTTGATGGAGGTAAGCGTCCATGTTCTTCATCCGACAGGAGTTCTAGCGGACATGGATCTGGGACTACCGGTGGCCGAGGAGATGGTAGTTCTTCCACCCACACTGGTGTGCCTAGTGTCGACACTGAGGCAGGGTACACTGAGCCTATTCCCCCTATGGTCCCTCCCGATGGTTCCTCCTGTTGGCTTCATCCCAGGACGTCTAGAGTACTTCATGGAGCCCTGGGTGATGCTGCAAAATGAAGCCGGGGAGTATTATCGAGCAGATTTGCATATCGAGTAACATCCTCCTCCTGCTACTATTCCTCCTGACACTGATCCAATCTTGTGTGTTGTTCTTTGTATAGATTTTAGTGACATAGGGGATGGCCCTGTGTCATGCGACTTCCGCTCTCAGGAATCTCTTTCTTCGAGATAATGGAGTGTTGACGGTAAGTACTTGTGTTGACAAATGCATATGCATGTATGTATGCTTCAAATGCTGGTGTATGCATGACATGATGCTCTTATTGTTTATGGTATAGGCTGCACTCTCTGCTCACCGGCGTGATAATACCCGTACGAGAGTGGAGATAGAGGAGATGCAGAGGACCATCGCAGACCTCACATTCATAAATGACACTCTTTGTACTCAGCTAGATGACTGGGAGGCTGGTTGGCGTGTCTTTGGTGATGGCGTCGAGGCCGAGGGCGAGGAGAATGACGATTCGACTGATGAGGGATAGTCGTAGACTTTGCTTTTTGTAGTTTTGTGGTTTCATGTTGATGTAGCCCGCCTATGGGCTAGGATAGAACATCATCATGTACATATACATATTTTCATCATGTGACCATTAACTGATGTATCACTTTTATTGATATTCTATGAAAACTCCTCCCTCTTCTTGTTGATCTGTTATCTTCTCATTGCTGGATCCTACCTTACTGATAGCATTTTATCTATTTTCTGTGCAGAAAGGAGTAACAATTCAAATTCATATCCCGTGCCCCCTCTGATGGATAAGTTTCGTAACCGCCTCAGGGACTACTGGAGAACATGCTGCACTTCCAATTGGGCCTTATTGGCACCTTTTAGCCTGCATTCCATGCGGTTTTACATGAATGTGCCCCTAAATCGAACCTTTCTGGCAACTGCAGCCCAGTTCTGGGATCCCATGGACCACGTTTTCTGCTTCTCCGGATAAGGGTTGTGTCCGATGGTAGAGGAATTCGGAGCATCCTCTTCGTTCATTGCCCACGTGGAGTCAGGTTAGCTGTTCCTAACCCCGATTCAGACAACCTACAAATGCTTCGAGGGTTATTGAATACAACACAGCCAGACCATCTGCTCTCTGGTGAGATTGCCCCTAGGAGATTCGACATGTCCGTCATTATGGATGTGTGTTTTGCCCTAGACCCCTCTGCCCGTGGTTGGGTTTTTCTGATGGGTCTGCTATTGATTTCCCTCTATCTGTGTGACTCAAGAGATGGGACCCGTGACTTCCGGTTAATCCCGGTGGTGGCCCAGATGGCTGATGGTGCTTCACCTGTAGGAATCATCCTAGCTGAGACCTTGATTTATCTGGATTCTATCCACTCTGGTCATCCAATGGAAACATATGGATGTCCTTTTTTGCTTCAGGTTAGCCCTCAACTTTAAGTCTGACATTCTGATTAAACGTGCAATTCTACTGACTGACCACTTTTTTGTAGATTTGGATATTAGAGAATTTGAATCTCCTGGTGCTCCTCCCCCTCAGCTGAGATAGGTTCCAAAATCATTCTGGACTCGTCATATAGAACTTACAGACTTCGCCACATGGACTACAGAGGAATGGTTCAATTGGTTGAGAGAAAGAACAGATGCATCTATCCACTGGGTCTGTCCCTGGTGGGAAATCTCGCAAGTGACTACAGAGACTTGGGTAGGAGGCGTACAGCTCCTCGGGCTGTCCAGGGTGACATTTTATTCTCCTACATGATTATGTAGACAATACAGGTAGGCAAAGGGGGTGCCTCGTTCTTTATGTACGATAGAGTGTGGTGAATTTACACAACAGTGGCCCAGACACGTGCAGCAGCAGTGGATGAATCCCACCCGCTTTGAAGTTTTGAGGTACAATGAAATAGCCTCGATAGAGATAGATGGCCGATATAGAGCCTGGTTAGCTGAGCTGGTGACCTGCCCTACAAGGCGTAAGCGTGGAATCCTAACCATGAGATATCTCAGCCTGTGGATCTCTTTTATGTTGTATGGAGTTATCAGTGGATAATATTTACTTTGATGTTTTATTTTTGTGTCCTTATTTTTACATAGACTGCCCTTGTGGCTTTTCATTCTATCGGATTGTCTTAACTTTTGCCTGGACTGCCCTTTCGGGTTTCAACCCAACAGACTTTTATTTGTATCTTAAATTTTGCATGGATCGCCGTTTGGTTTTCAATCCACCAGATTTTTTTTTCACATGATGCATGCAAAACATGGGAAGTGCACATTCACAAACATATGACAAAAATCTGACTTCAGGCGAACTCAAGACATTTAATCGGATAGAAGAAACATTCATTCATTTATTCATTAATAACGTTTTAGTACAATATGTATAAAAAATGAAATAAAGTTAGGAACAAGATCAAAAATGGTATCCGTTCTAACTGAACTCGAGAATACCGCTAACTGGTCGTTGCGGCCTTTTTCTACTGATGGCGCCTACCTCCTGCCCTAACTTTTACACGAATCGCCTTTTCGGTTGTCGATCCATGTGCTTTTTTTTTGTTTTTACACATAGTAATGCCTGAGCTTATCTTGGTTGACAGTGTTCACAAATTCATTTCCATCCATATCCATGATCTTTACAGCCCCCTTGGAGAGTACTTTCTTCACCAAATACAGACCTTCCCAGTTGGGCCTGAACTTCCCTCTCACATTCGTGTTAACTTGCTTCGTCTGTTTCAGCACCAAGTCTCCTGCCTTAAGCGGGTGCTTCTGGTGGCGGACTCTGTTGTTGTAGGCCCTAGCCATCCTTTGTTGATACATATGTAAATGATCCAATGCCTGAAGATGTCTTTCATCAATCAGCGCCAGCTGTTCGTATCTTGATTGAATCCATTCTGATTCTAGCAACTGAGCTTCCATAACCACCCTTAACGACTTAACCTCCATTTCTACTGGCAGTATAGCCTCCATCCCATAGACTAGGGAGTATGGCGTTTCTCCGGTGGGAGTTCTGATACTGGTTTTATAACCCCACAAAGCAAATGGTAACATGTCAGCCCAATCCTGATAGGTGACCACCATTTTTGAAAGAATCTTCTTGATGGATTTATTGGCAGCTTCCACCGCTCCATTAGCTTGTGGGCGATATGGAGATGACTTGTGATGCTCAACTCCTTTACCTGAAACAGCCGCGCGGTAGCCCCTTGGAACTGTACCCCGTTGTCCATGATGACATGGTGGGGAATTCCATACCTGGTGAAGATACTTCTCTCATTGAATTTGGCCATTTTCTTGGCCGTGATATGCATAAATGCCTCCGCTTCTACCCACTTTGAGAAATAGTCAACAGCCATAATAATAAATCGGTGTCCGTTAGACGCAGGTGGTCTTATTTCCCCAATAAGATCTCCTAAGTAGCTAATGGCCATGGAGTTGCTGACATTTGAAGTTCGAGGGGGGGAGATGACTGAGGTCTCCATATATCTGACATTCGTGGCACCTTTTAACCTCTTCGACACAATCTGCTTGTAGCGTGAGCCAGAAATAGCCTTGCCGCAGTACTTTCTTGGCCAAAGCTAATCCATTCATGTGTGGCCCAGAAGTCCCTGCATGAATGTGCCTCATGACTTCTTTAGCTTCCTTTTCTGTTAAGCACTTCAGTAGCAAGCTGCCATCAGTTCTTTTGAAGATCTAACCCTCGAATAATCCAAACTGTGCTGCCAACCTCCTGAGGGAGATCCTATCTGATTCACTGGCATCATCAGGGTACTGTCTGTTTTGAATGAACTGTAAAATATCATGATACCAGGGGGGTTCTTCGGCCGTCGCCATAACACCGACTGACAAGTGACATGGATTCTGTGCAACTTCCACCACCACTGGCTGCATGGGATGCTTCTGGGGTTCTTCCCACATTGACGAGAGCGTGGCTAGAGAGTTTGCCTTTGATTATCTTCTCTCGGCAAGTGTCTGAATTTGCAGAGCCCGAAAGCTTCTACCCTATCCCAAACCATCTGTAGATATGGCCGAAGTGACTCTTCTTTTATTTCCCATTCCCCTACAATCTGGTGAATTACCAGTGTGGAATCTCCAATTATCAGTGCTTCCATTGCCCCTAATGTAATCAGAGAATCAATCCCGAATAGGCAAGCTTCATATTCTACCGCGTTGTTAGTCACTTGGAATTCTAGGCGTTTAGCTAGGGGAATGATTTCTCCATCAGGCGTGCCAATGATTACTCCCAATCCTACCCCATGCTTGTTCACAGCTCCATCTAAGTACATTACCCATCTGTCCGGATATGCTTTTATTACAGCCAGCTGCTCATCAGGGAATTCCAGATTCTCAACATAATCTGACTCCAAAGGTTGGTTAGCCAGAAATTCTGCCACTGCCCTTCCTTTAATTATCTTTTTAATCACATATTCAATGTCGAACTCGGACAATAAAAGTAGCCATCTTGATAACTTTCCAGTCAACGTAGGAGTTTGACATAAATATTTCATCGGGTTGACTTTCGCCACCGCCTGAACCTTGTACGATTGGAAATAATGTCTCAGCTTCCTAGTTAGCCATACCATAGTGGTGCAGGTCTTTTCCACTATAGTATATTTGGCTTCATAGTCAAGCAACTTCTTGCTCAGGTAGTAGATCGCATGCTCTCTTCCATCCTCCTGCTCTTGAACTAACATTGCTCCTACCGAAGTGTCTTCAATGGCCAAATACAGAACTAAAGGCTTGTTCAGCATTGGAGGCTTTAGAACCAGTGGATTTACCAAATAAGTATTGATTTTGTCAAAGGCTAATTGGCACTGATCATTCCACTCTGTCGGCTAATTTTTCTTTAAAAGCTTGAAAATGGGCTCACAAATTGTAGTCAATCTCGCGATGAACCTGCTGACATATTAGAGTGACCCCAAAAACGATATGACTTCTTTCTTTGTTCTCGACGTAGGCATTTCACTAATCACCTTGATCTTATTGGGGTCCATCTTAATACCTCTCTGGCTTACCATATGACCAAGAAGCTTTCCTGAGGTGACCCCAAACACACACTTCTTTGGATTGAGGCGGAGGTTGTACTTTTCAACTCTAGTCAAGAATCTATCCAAGATAGCGGGGTGCTCTTCTTGGGTCATAGATTTGACTAGCATGTCGTCCACGTAGATCTCAACCTCTTTATGAATCATATCGTGCAACAATGTCGTGACGGCTCTCTGATAGGTGGCTCCGACATTCTTTAGTCCAAATGGCATAACCCTATAGCAGCACACTCCCCATTCTGTGATGAAAGCTGTTTTCACCCTGTCAACTATGTCCATAAGGATCTGATTATACCTAAAAAGCCATCCATGAATGAGTACATCGTGGCTCTAGCTGCACTGTCAATTAACACATCAATAGGCTGGAGTGGAAAGTCATCCTTGGGAGACGCTTTATTCAAATCTCTATAATCCACGCAGACCCTGACTCTGCCATCCTTTTTGGCGACCGGCACTATGTTAGCCAACCATTCTGGGTAGTCCATAACTTCCAGAAATTTCGCTCTTATTTGCTTGGCCACTTTTTCTTTAACTTTTTCTGCCTATTCCGGCCTGAGTCTTTGAAGCTTTTGCTTGATAGGCTTCATTTTTGGATCCGTTGGGATTTGGTGCTCTGTAATCTCCGTGTCGACTCCAGGCATATCGTCGTAAGACCAGGCAAAGGCCTTTACATGTTTCAGGAGCACATTCACGAATTCCCTTCTCTCTTGAGGTGTGAGGTCTTTTAAGACGGATACTATATTTGGGTTATTATCTGTTCCTAAATTCATTTCATGTAATGATGCATCATGTATGCTAAAAATATTAAATGAATATTTGTATGTATGCACTGTTCCGTCCGGAAAAACATCACATAAGTAAGCGAAATCAGATTTCATTGCATTAAAGGCCTTATAGGTAGAGTTGTTTACATCAAACACAGAAAAAGAAGATACATCAAAGTGATTTTCTCCCTCCATATGTGGAGGGTCTTCTCTTGCAGCAGCTTCTTCCACTTCTTCGAACAAAGCTCCCAGGTCACCTTCCAGAGATTGTTCCTGGTCAACAATCAGGCTTTCCTCGATCATCTTTGCTTTCCTGGCCAGCATCAAATTGGCCAATTTCTTTACAGCCTGACTCACTAACTCCTCTTGAGTTTTTGGCATAGCCACCTATTCTAGCTCAGACCCTGTAGTGGCTTTCATAAAAGCGGCTAGTGCCCTAGTAACGGCTGCAATAGCCTCTTTGGCTTCCTTACTCTTGGGGCCTACTTTTTCAGAGGACTCTCCCTCGACCTTGAATTCAGCTTTAGCTCGGCTGATCACTACCTCCTCCACTTTCACAGCTTTTCCTTTGTCATTTTTGGCCTCAGCACGGAGCATATTAACAATCAGTTCCACTCCATATTTTTCAAAATCAACAACATCCAAAAAAATTTCAAATCCAGGGAATTATTCTCCTTCCATTTCCACTGACTCTGAGGTCCCGTCATAGGCCTTTTCAGATGGACAGACGAAAGTGTCCACCAAATTCACAGACTTCTTGCTTGGTTCACCTCCTTTCTTATGATAACCAAGCCCAAATTGACGATACTTTCCCGGTGCTAGGTCAAACTTGGGGACACCCTGTAGTCTCACCCCCAAGCCCTTGCCAGGCTGAAACTTTTGCTTGGAAAAATATTTATATATCCAATCTGGGAACTTTGGCCCATTACAACCTTCTTCCGACATAACAGCCACTTGAAATCCTGTCATCGGCTGCCGCTTGGCTCTTAGGACAGCTACCACTGATGGCTCATCCGCCTCTACTGTCACCACCTTCCCCCCTGTCAAAAACTTAACTTTCTAGTGTAAGGTGGAAGGCACACCTCCTAGGGTATGGAACCATGGCCTCCCTAGGAGAAGAGAAAATGTGACAGGGATGTCAATAACTGTGAACAGCACATTTGACTTGAACTCCCCCACGCTGACCTCGGCCTCAAAGGTGCCAATCACTGATCTTCTACTATCATCTTATGCCCTGATCACCGTACCAGATTTACCTAGGGCCTCCACCTTAACCCCCAAATAAGGTAAAACTTTTAAAGGGAAAATATTAAGGGTTGAGTCGTCAACAACCATTACACATGGCATGGTCTTGTCCATAATTTGCACTCTCAGATATAGAGCTCTGTTGTGATTCACACCCTCCGGTGGCAGATCGGATACTCCAAAGCTGATTTCTTGGGCCTTGTTGGCTCTTAGATCAATTCCCTTTATCATTGCATAGACTTCATCTGGCGACATCATGGGAGTTGCCGCCATCTCCATTAACTACTTCACTACCGCCTCACGATGTCTCTTAGACTCCATGAGGAGATGCCAAATGCTAGCCCTGGCGGGTGTCCTTTTCAGCTGCTCGACTACCAGGTCATCCTCCTTACCCTTCGACTCGTGGGCTTCTACACTTTATTCTCCAGTAGAAAGATTCCTTCTTAGCAATATCGGGGGAGCTACATTGATGGGTTGATAGACCCTACCGCTTCTAGTGATATGCATAACAGGGCTGTCTTTCATTACCACTGTCTCTCGCTTCGTTTCTACTAGATACACAAGCTTGGGCTCTTCAAACCCGAAGTCTTCATCCTCACCTTCCAAGTCAATATCATTCAGATCAATAGGAATCTGTTCCTTCTGCACTGCTAAAGTTTGGAGTTCAGGCTCTTCTGGTTCTTCCTCTTCCCGTTTGGCTGCAACCACCTGAACACTCAAATGTGCTTCAATTATCTGTGCAAAGACGCTATTGGTCGGAATACCAGACTGAACCATAGTAACCTAGCCACCAAAATTAGGCAAGGGATTCCTTTGCACATTCGGCTTCAGTGCAGGCTCTACAATCTTTCCTTCAGTGATCAACCTTTGGATGGCCCTTATCAAGCCGGTACAATAGTTTGTGCGGTGGCCTACTGTGACTTGATAGGCACAAAAATTCTCCTGATCAGCTTCCGCAAGGGGAACATAAGGCTTCAAACCCTGCAACAGGATAGCCTTCCTGCACTTGGCCAATATACAGCCCAAGGACTCAGCCCATGGATTAATGAGTCTCTGAGGCATTCTTGTTTGCCCACCTTGGGCCACTATTGCCACATCAGCCTCTTTCGCCCGATCAAGTGCTGCTGTAATTGGAGCAGACTTAGAGCTAGTCCCCGTCGAAGAAGACGTAGAACCAGTGGCCTTGTATCCCTGAGTGTATCCCCGGCTTCCCCGGTAAGTACTCATATTTTGCTTACTTTGCGAAATCCACCACCTCGTTGAAGGAATGAAACCTCTTCAACTTCATTTTCTCCTTAGAAGTAGGTAAGCTACTATCCACAAGCTTCACAATGAGGGATGCCAATTTAGGGGCTCTATCCACCAACACCTGGACATCCATCCACCTTTTGTAATAGGCCGAAAAAGATTCATTGGGCCTTTGGCGGATTCTTTCTAAGTCTTACAATGTGGTCTCAACCTGGGTATTGTAAACGTACTGCTTTACAAATACTTCCGACAGATCCTCCCAAGTAGAACGAGTATGGAGTGGCGTTTTCAAATACCACTTGGTAGCTACGCCCTGCAGCGTAGTCGGGAATAGATTCAGGAGATGGGCCTTCCCAATCCCTAGGCTAGACATAATCCTGATGTAACTGTCCAAATGAGCTTCTGGAGGACCTTCCCCAGTATATAGGGGCAAATAAGGCATCTGGAATCCAATCGGGAGCGGCTCTCCCCCTTCTACAAATAAAGTGGATGGATCTACACATTTAATAGGCTGGTAGTGGACCATCTCTTTTAGCTTCAGTAATAGCACTTCAAAATCAGAAAATTTTTCCTTGAGACGCTTCTCAGCAGCCGTCTCAATTGAGGCCTCCCTCGCCCTTTCAAAGGCTTCATCTTCCTCAGAGTGATAGTCAACCTCCCCAGATGAGATGACCACTCTACTACTTCCTGGCACATTCCTTCCTGGGTTCAGGACTCCTTGAATAGCGTTCCCTTCATTCTCAATAGGAACCTGGACTCTCTGATTGGTTGCACCCCCTGCAGCAGACATTGTAGTCTGTACCTGCTCTCTAATGGTGGCTTTAAACTGATCAGAACTCAGAAAGGCTGTCATGAATGCATTCATATCAAAAGGAGGACTCCTTCCATTTCTACCCTGGGCCATTTCAGCTCTGTTAACTTCTTCTAGAAGGAATGGACTGTCAACAGGTAATGCCGGCAACTGCTCCACAAACTCTTGCTCCGAGTCTGAATCTGAACTGACTCTAACCCTCTCCACTGTAGCTGATTAGGTGTAAACTGACTGAATTGATTGTCTGGTCCCTGAGCTAACACGTTCAAGACGTTTCGAAGTTCGTCGCCAAACTACACATTCAACATAGGGTTAGCATTACAGATGAATATCGTGACCCTAAATGTACAGTACTATATGATATGGATGGTATGATCGTTGAATGATTGTGATTGAATGATGATTCATGAATGAGAATGATAATGAATGTAATTTCTTTTATCTTTATTTTTTTTTCAAACGTACCAAGAATGCCCCGAAATCATGGAAATGGAGTGAAATGGTCACGTGGAAATCGTTTCCCGGACAAAATCTGACTCTTTTGGGGCATCAAATATGCCATGATGTCGCAAATAAATCCCGTGTGAGCAAGAACACAGACAGAGGTTCGGCATTCGTGGAACACCTTACATGGCTTAAGAATGTTAAGGAATATACCTATATGTGAAAAAGATCCGGCACTCGTGGAGTACCTTGAATGATTTGTCTATGTTATGAAACGAACCCGATGTGGATTGTGACACACAAACAATGTTTTGGTGTTACCGTGACACCAACAACAAATGACACTAAACATGGATGATAAAATGCTTATGTTGTCGTAAGGGTAGCCATATAACCAGACCTAAAATCTTTAAGATTTTCTAGTGAATGATGCGATATAGCGAATGGCAGAGTGCGAACCAATGCACAGGCAGACTCCGGGTAGTTTCGGGTACCTGATATGGCGTGAAATGTGATGATCATGGCAGGCATTCTCAAAACATCCTTTATTTGATGTAATGAAATGATATGGATGTGAGTGTCACACAAAATGCAAATGGATCCACAAAAATGTGGTTAGGATGTATGACATACATAATGATGTCATGTTTATGTTATGACACACGAATAAAATGTTATGGCTATAAGAAGATGTGGTTAACATGAATGCCATACATATGGATGATTAGAAATGGCATATGAATGGTTATGTATATTGGATGGTTTGTGGGAAAACAAAAAGGAACTCATCACAAAACAAACGTTAGCACACAAAAATATGCACTCCCTTCCAACCTTATTTCTCCTTTCGATTGGTCTTGCATTCTTCCTAGGTGTTGGGTCTCTTTGGTATCAACGGGGAATACCAAAGGTGTACGCTCGATGTTCATTTTTATAATTTTATGTTTTGGTAATCCTAGGGGAAATTACTAAGCCATTACATGTGGACCAAAGTCAAAACCAAGGGTCGTACAGGCTCCCATAGCAAATAAACACTTCCCCACCGTAGAACACGATGTAAGGTCATATGGGCTATGAGTGGTTTACCCCATCAGTTGTCTCCAATCCTAGCGGTAGAGGTAGGCCACCTTCTTGGGTAAACCGGGGTGAAACAGTGTATTCGAGGGGTTGAGAAGAAGAAAATGTCATGATATGCAAAGTTATGAATAAATGTGATGTTTATAAATCGATAAATGAATACAAGCGAGGTTATATTTCAATAGTTGCCTAAGTTTCTTAAGTTTATTAAGAAAAACATTTTAAGAAACTAAAATACCCAGCAGAGTCGCCACTGTGAGCGGACAACCTTTTTTATAACGAGCAGGACGCGGCGAAGCGAACCGGGGAAAATGATTTGATTTCGTTTGGATTTGTAGAAAGCAGATTTGTTTATCTTGCTTTAGGGAAAACCATTCGTTTGATTTTGGAAATTCCATTTTGTAGCAAACGTTTTTACATTTTATAACTTAAAGACCTCGAAACCTCAATTTCGAGATCAGTGATAGAGTCGCCACCCGGATCAGCTCATCCGGGAAATTCCGGTACAGCTCCCTACCGAGCATAGACTACTGTACCTAATCCAGAGATTCAGGGTTCGGGCAACTTACCTACTTAACCTCAAGCTTGTATTCGTTTATTATTTATAAAACCATATTTATTCAATTTATCATCTTTCTCTAACCCAATTTGTTTACTTTCTTAACCCGATGCTAAGCAAAAATGCATAAAATAAATTGCAGGAAATTAAACCATCCACAAAAATATACAAAAGAATAATAGAGGCCGATTATACAACCAAATTGAATAAAATATAAAAACTCTCCTCCCCACTTTTACAAACACCTAAGTACACGAGGATCTAAAAATAATACAACCGCCTAATTACACGAATTAATTATTAAGTACAACAAAAATAAAAATAAATGCTATAAAACAGATTAGTTAGCACAATTTATATTATAAACACAAATTGGACTCAAATCAGGATAGAATTGGGATTTGGGAAGCAGGGGCATGCATTTAGGGGGTAAACAGGTCGACCCGACCGGTCGGAACGGTTAGACCTGGAAAACGGTTTTGAAATGCCCTGTGGATTTTTGTGCTGGAAAATCAATTTTGGAAAACCATTTGGCTCGGTTTCATGCAAATTTCCATTTTTGTTGGTCGGTTATCCTGGAACTCGGAGTTCCATTCGTGTGGGTTCCTAAATACACACTTCATCTAGGGTTCAAAATGCAATAAACACGCCAAAAATAGTTTGAATCCGAAAACAGCATCGCGCAAGAACACTCATACGGGGCATTCCACAATTCTGTCTTTTCCCGGGAACTACAGCCACACAGCAGGAAATAGAGTCGGGCGACTTTGGTTAGAGCCGACCGGCTCTAATCTTTGTTGGGCGGCTGTAAGGCCCGGACCCAAAACCAGTTTTCTCATTTTTTTTCGAAAAATTCATGTTTTTGTTTCGAAAACAGTGTTTTCTTGAGATTTTATGATGTTCGGGGGTCCGTTAATGCTGAACTACGAATCCGTAACGGGTCGAACAACCCCAAAACCAAAATATAAAACCCAAAAAAAATGAAAAACCAATGTTCATACATCCATAAATCTGAAAACAGGAGCTAAAACGACGTACAACCATTCGTGGGCCGGAAAATAACAAAACAGAAAAGCATGAAATGGAAAATAGACCCTTTCCGCCCGTTCGGGACAGATCGGGAATCCATCCCTGAGGAACAGAGCCGGGCGACTCTAGGGTTAGAGTCGGTCGGCTGTGTTCATGAAGAATATAGCCGTACGGCTATGGCGGGTTAAGTGTGTTTTCCGGAAAAAATTTTAAAAGAGAAAAAACATGCAGAAAACACAATGTAAATAGGTTTAAGGCCTCTCAGAGTTTACCTTGGTGTCTTTCCAGTGTACTGGATATGCATGAACGGATTGAAAGCTTGAGATTATTGCCAGAGTCTCAACTGGACAAAACCACACCGATCCGCAACAAACCGAAACAAACCCAGAATGATTTCCAAACAATAAGCAATGGTTATGGAACTTTAGTTTTAATGTTCAAATCTTGGTTTAGGTTTTAATATCAGTATCTTACTCAACTTCCAGCTCTCTCTATCTTCAGTCTCTCCCATTGCTGAAAATCCCTCGCCTAAGATTTCCTTTCTTTTTTTTTTTATATCCCTCTCTCTCCTTTCTTTTCTTCGCATTAAATGGCCACCTGAAAATCTGATTCAGCCCATACCTTTTCCTTCTGCGAGACAAGTTGCCTGGTTTTGCAAGGCAACTTGTCTTGCCCACTAGAGCCGGCCGGCTCTAGTCTAGAGCTGCCCGGTTCCAGCGAAGGCCGGAGCGAAAGACTAAACATCAGGCATACACCTTAAACCCTAGAGACCACACGGGAGACCTTTCCGGGGGGTTTTAGATTGCGGATAGCTTGGTTTTCAGGAAATTTGAGACACTCCAGGTGGCAATCCGGTCGCTTTCGGATCTAATTCATATCTGTCTGCTCCATAGGTAACATTTGAATTCTCATCACCGAGGTCGGGAAAACCCGTGCTCACAATGACAAATCCCTGCAGCATATCCATAGCACTGCCATGCTTAGTAACATACCCGAGAGTACCCATACTTGGAACCCTTTTATAGGCCCTTTAGGCGTACCTGTGAACACGGAATTTTCCGTCTAAAAAAAAGTAGCCTTGATTACCACAATTGTAACTATAGTAGTGGGTATTTTGTTACAGTCGTACGACGGTAACTAAATTACAGTCGTACGACTGTCAAGTCTGGGCAGGTTGCAGAACTCATGCCTCTAAAATAAAAAAATTGAGGAAAATCTTGAGCATTTAATGCTCTAGATTTTCCGGAAGAAAGGGAGGATAAAAGGCAGAAAAGAAGAGAAGGATGAGACTTTCGGGCAGATTTTGATCTCAAGAAAGATTAGAGAGAGAGAAATTGGAAAAGAAGAGAGAAAGGAGAGAAAAACCAAAAACTAAGCTTTCTTGAATTCTTTTCTTCCTAATTTCAGTGTATTAATGTGTAAAATGAATTAGAAATTGTAGGTTAAAGTCAATACACGAAATCTAAATCATTTCTACACACAAACTTGCTCAAATCCGTAACTTTTTGGAGGATTTTTGGACCCTTTTTGTAACCTTAACACACCAAGGAAAAGAAGCAATTTCACGTGGATTGGTGCGTTGCCAGGGGTCATACCAATGGTGGATCAGTGCCAAAGAGGTAAACACACTTCAATCCCTCCTATTTTCATGTTTTCTGGGTGTTTTGGTTGATTTTGTGCATAAAATTTGCTTTTCTTAGTTTGCTGTTTCTGGAAAATTAAGAACAGTCGTACGACTGTTCTTGTCACAAAGAACAGGGGCATGACTGTAATTACAGTTGTGCCATTTCATCTATAGTCGTACTACTGTTGCTAAATTTCTTCAGTTTTTATTTCTCTCCATTTAAATATTTTGGCGATTTCTGCTTAAGGGAGAGCTACAGTCGCATGACTGTAGTTTATAGTCGTATGACTGTAATCCTCGGCCAGAAGTAGAAAATCCCTAAAAATCCCAAAAAATTCATAAAAATCCCAAAAAATTCATAAAAATATCAAAAATTTCATAAAAATCAGAAAAATCCAAAAGAACAAAAAATCATCAAAAATGAATTTTGGAGTGTGCATTCACGACCTTAGATTTATTTTTCGGTGTATTTGCATTTAAAACAAAACCACGACGGAGACCCGGTTCTCCTGAAAACCGACCCACCTCGTATGCTAAATTAAAATAAACTGGAAAATATTTTCAAAAAGATTTTCTCACAAAACCAAAAATACAGGGACATTTCAAAACTGTTTTCCAGATCTAATCGGGCCGGCCAATCGGGCTGACCCGGTTACCCCCAAATGCATGTCCCGAACTTTAAAATTCCTAATTTTGTCCAACTTAAGTCCTATGTATGGTGTGCTATATATCTGTGCTAACAATCTGTTTTGCAGCTTTAATTTCTTTATTTTTATTTTTAATGTATTTAATAGATCAATTCGTGTATTTTAGGCGATTGTAAATTTTCTTAGATTCTCGTGTATCTAGGCATTTGTATTGTGAGGTCGAGAGTTTTTTATTTTTCATTCGATCGGGTTGTAAGCCTTTTAAATATTTATTTCTTTACGTTTATTTTGTATTATGTATGTATGCGCGCCGCATGTTATTATTCAATAAAATCAATTCTTAGATATTTAAAGTGTCATTATAGAACATTGGCCATTTTATTTTGATTAGACATGAAATAAGGGACTTGTCCGAACCTAGATCTCTGAAAAGTGTGGCAGCACCCGCTTTGGTTCAGCTACACTGTAATTTCCCGGTCGAGATTAGCCAGGTGGTGACTCCTGCACTTTTTATCGAGATTTAGGTCTCGATTCTTTTACGAAACAATATGATTTTCTAAAAAACGAATTTCCAATCTAAAAAAAACCCCACGCGAGGGAGGGTCCCGCCCGAAATCGAGGCGCTCCTTCGGAGAGGGAGTCCGCGTTCCGTCGAAAACGTCATCCGCTCACAGTGGCGACTCCACTGGGGATTTCTTACAAAAGTTTTTCAAAAACTTAAAAGAATTTGACAAGCCCTGAAAAATGTCTAATCAAAATAAGGCGGATGATTCTTGTATGGCATTTTATGCATTTTTGTAGTTAGACATTCTTGCTTTAGGTTAAGTATCCATTATTTAGCCCGGTGAATTGTTGAAGTGTCGCCTAAGTTCCTCTTGGCCTTGGGGGTGCGGATACGAAACACCACTCATAGCCTCGTACGAACCCTTTCGTTCACACCCTTGAGTGGGGAGAAGTGAGGAGTATATTTTGCTATGGGAGCCTTAATGTTATCCCGACTTTGGACCGAACTCATTTAAGCAACCCTAGTTGGATTCCCTTAGGATACCAAAATAAATTGTATGAATATTTCTAAATTACGCCTTCATCATCCCCGGTTGGTGATCGAAGAGAACCCCTCCTAGGACTCTGTTAGAATTTTCTCAAATTGACCACGTTTGGATGGATAAGGTTGGAGCAATACGTTTCGTGTGCTATATGCTACGTGTTTCTCGTCCCTTCATAACATACCGTCATCAACTTTTTTTCACGAACATAACAAACCACATATAAAGCATTTGTGTGATACTAACTCACATCTTTTGAACAACCATCTCCATTTTTTCATGTGTAAATACGTTAATCACCCGTGTGACATTTACACTAACCACATTTTTTGCAGCCATGCATCTTTTCATTGTGTGAAAAAAAATTAATTCATATACATCATTTGAGCGTCATAAGCATTAACCGACTTGTTTTGTAGCCATATGGAACGCATGTCATGCATAAAACATTCACATGGGCCTTGAACAATTCCATAAAGGTCACACACATCACACCACCTACCAAGTAGGAAATCATTTAGGTGCTCCACGAGCGCCGAAAAATTCATTTCATTCATTAAATCATTTAGGTGCTCCATGAGCACCGAAAAATTCATTTCATGAAATCATTTAGGAGCTCCACGAGTGCCCAAAAAAAATTCATTTCATTTCATTAAATCATTTAGGTGCTCCACGAGTGCCAAAAAAAATTCATTTCATTCCATCAAATCATTTAGGTGCTCCATGAACGCCGAAAAATTCCATCGCATACATTAAGTCATTTAGGCGCTCCACGAATGCCGAAAAATTTCATCGCATCCATTAAATCATTTAGGTGCTCCCCGAGTGCCGAAAATCCCGACCATGCGCCACGCACATGTTCATCTCATTTCACATCACAAAAAAACCCAAAATGCTCCCTTGAGCGCCGAAACTCTGCCTGTTCACCAAGAACATATTCATTTCATATCACGATTTGGAAGTTAAGATACTCCCCGAGCATCAAAATTTCCTTTCGTGCACCAAGCACGGGTTCATTTCATATCACGACATTAAAACCCAAGGTCCTCCCCGAGCTCCGAAGTTCGGACCGTGTGCCAAGCACGCGTTCATCTCTTATCATAACATGAAATCCCAAGGTGCTCCCTGAGCGCCGAAACTTTGCCTATGTGCCATTCTAACCACGTTTTCATGCAGTCATTTTCAAGACATCAACATAAGCATGGCATTTATTCTAACCACATTTTCATGCAGCCATGACATTCTATTTGTGTGCCATGCATATTTACGTCCTGTATATTGTTATCTTCGCAAAGCATACATGACATCATCATGTATGTCATGCATCCTAACCACGTTTTTGTGCAGCCACTTGCATTTTTGTGTGACACAAGCATCCACGTAATTTCATATCATTTAAATTAAGGACATTCTGAGGATACCCTTCATGATCATTTCATTTCATAACATATCGGGAGTCCTAAAACTACCTGTGCTCTGCCCGTGTACCGGAATACACTCGGCCATTTCACTAGACCATTTCATTCAATAGGAGACCATAATGGTCTTAGGTCTATTTTCGTGTAGCAGGTCACACGACATCATTGCATGGCTTCACGTCATTTATCATTGGCGTCGTGGGGATGCCGTAGTTCTGTTGGTGTGTCATGATCCATTTCAGATTGTTACATGACATTGACATTATTGTATCATTTGAGTTGCTCCACAAGTACCAGATTATTACGCATATAGGGGCATTTCATAGCATTACCGAATCATGAAAGGCGTTCCATAAACGTCGAACTTCCGTCCGTGTCCTTACCTACATGAGACTTGTCTGTAAACATAATCTCATATCATATGCCTTAAAAGCTTCAGAACTCTGTCCATGGGCCGGCCCCTGCATAACCATTTCACTTTATCTCATAGACCTACAAGGTGTCGAAACTCTGTCTATGTGTTGGCACACACGTGGTCATTTCATGATATTCATTAGGTGCTCCAAAAGCGCCATCCACACGTGGTCTTTTCGCATTATCTCTTGCATGGCATTGGGTGTTCTTGGAATGTCCAAAAAAAAAAAATCATCCTCATCATCATCTCCCTCGTGACATCATATATGCAACTCATCATTCATGCACATACATATCCCGTCATGCATTGATGCCTATATCATCTGTGATTTGGTATTCTTCATGCGTATGCACCCGTCAATGCTAATAAGTGTTCTTATCAGAGGGAAAAGGGAAAAGATTTTGAGAATGGCCAACCCAATGAACTTCAACTCCATAACGGATATCGTGGAGGATCATATCGCCTCATCACGGTTTCAAAAGGCGGTCAGGAAGGAAGTGGTAGCAATGCTGAGAGAAGTGCTGGGAGGTGATCTTGACAGAGTAGAAAGACTGACAGCAAAGTGCACCGAATTGGAAGCACGAGTGGTAGAACTCGAAGGGAAAATGGAAAATACGGCATTCTTAAACTCCAATATTGATGCTAGCGAGAAACAGAATGCCCAAATTGCTAACACTCGCCCTCGACACCTTGGAAGGCCCTCTCTCCAAGATTCGGGTTTGCCAAGGCCGACTGATGAAATAGAATTGAAAGGGCCCCTTAAGACGAATGTTGGCACCGACTCCATTCCACGGCATACCAAAAACTCACTTACTGAGGGTAGCGGAAAAGGCATTTCTCCATGGGCTAACTCATTAAGCAAGCTATTCCTCAGATGTAGAAAGGAGGGTCTCCCTCCAGAGTATTAGGCCATTTTTAGAGCCGGGAAAAGCGCAAAAGAACAATTTCTGTAGCTATCATGTGATGCTGGGCCATCAAACTAATGATTGTTTTGCTTTAAGAAAGGAGATCCACAAGCTAGTTGACGATGGGAAATTGGAAACCTCTACCCTCTCTGATAAACAACCAGGGGCAATCAGGGAGACCACTAAGGAAGTTTCTCAAGTCTCTCGAGGAAAGGAATATGATGAAGAACTTCAGAGTCTGGCTTGATAAGCGTGGGTCGAGGATGCTGAAGCTGAAATGGTGAACAATCGGAAAATAATCGGATTCTATGAGATCAATGCCTCTTGGAGATTCCCTTTTTACAAGGGACTCATTTTGTTTGTGGGATGTATTGAATTCATCATGAATGCAATGGGATTTATTTTCGTCTTACTTATGTGATGATTACTTGTACATGGCATTATATATGCATTTGACCATCTGAAACGACATATCCAACACACATAATATCAAAATGCATGACATCATTTTGAGTATTGTGGGGAACCTAAAAGTGAACCTGGTCCTGAACGAACTCTCTCTTGAAAGGTGAGCTTGTGAGATAAATAAAATGATACGATGGTACCACTTCCGCCGAGGCATCTGTTGATTCAACTCAATTACCAATCCTGCCCCAGAGCTTCAACTTAAAAGGCACACACGATACCCAAACCATTCTGAACCGAAAGCCATCTTTGAAACTCCAAATCCTACCCAAAAAAAACCTAAAAGACTCTCCTTAAGGCAAAATCAAACCGAAAAGCCTTCCTTGAGGCACCCGAACCAAGAAAGCCCTCCTAGAGGCAAAACTGAATCAAAAGCCCTCTTTGAGGCAATCACACCCAAAAAAAAGTCCTCCTGGAGGCAAACTTGGTCTCATACCCCAGAAAGTACCCTACACCAAAACCCCGAAAATAAAAAACCAAACTTATCCAAAGCACCAACCACCAAGAAATTCAAATGACCTTTACCATCCATCTTATTGTAAAACTCTAAATCATTCCTTGGTTGTAGTGCATGTATAATCTTGTTTGCATGACATTCCTGTGCACATGACATTACGCATGCATTGTTCATCCAAAAAGGCATATTAAGCACATATGACATGCATGAATTTGAATGCAGTAGGAAAACCAAGAGGTGGCTGTGGCTTGGATTTAGTCCCTTAAAAAAAAAAATCAGTGCAAACGGAAGAATTTCTCTCTCATATGGCAGCTACAGTTAACACGAGAATGACTCACCATCTCAATTTTCATCGCCACCGGATCTTTCGCACCATTTCTGTGAAAAATTTGGACTTTCTCATTTTCAAACAACCTGTGAAAGATTTGGGCTCCTATATTTTCAAACCCAAAACACTCCCCATCTCGATCTTCATCCATACCTTCAACACCCTTTCTCTTCTGTTTACATATAGGGCTCGAACACTTGTTTGATGAATTGCCTATTTATTCTTCTCTCTAGAACTGATTCTATGAAACCTTATTCTTTGCCATCAATGGTTCCTAACAAGAAATTGAACCCTAATGCTGTCCAATATCGCACTTTTCCGCATCATCTTATCACCAGAAGGAAATTCTAGACAAACATTGTCTGGAGGAAAACAAGGGCAAGTCCAAAGGACAGCCTGCTTATGATTCCCTCTATTTGCCTATGGACTCCAGGATTGGAGGAAATCTTGGTTATGCACTCATGACCTTCACCAACAGTGTTGGGGCAACCAGGTTTTACAAACCCTTCAATAATCATGAACGGGAGGACTTGTAAAGCCTACTGCAACAACATCCAAAAGAAAGTTACATTTACTAACCATTTCAAGAACTCAGTCTTCGGCCACAACGGAAGTGACTACTTACCGGTGGTTCTTTCATCTTCTAGGGCTGTACTTTGAAGGATTAAAAGCTGTGTGCATCTTTGAGAACTGTGCTCGTGTTGGAATTTGAGGTAAATTGGAAACATGCATATTGGGTTAAACTCTTGGAGGATCCAGTGGGTAATCAATTGATGCAGTTCAGTGCTCAGCTTTACACTCTGACATATGTTAGGAAAAAAAACCCTCCAATGTGGAAAATCGAAAGGACATATTGGTAATTTGAAGGGGCATCAATCAAAACTAGAGCCACACTTTGGATTTTCCTAATGCATCCACATTCATTATGTCGTAGATGTTTTATATTCAATTTTGATGTTCAATATGCACTTGTCATGTCATTGCATGTCAATGCCCACATACAGGTGACAGCACGCAGCGAACCATGTCTGATTCAGTGTTTTATACCCCAAATACAAACCTCTAATACTAGGGGCAGGTAAAGGCCAAACCACTGGATGTGATCAGCAGCAATGTTCTCACAACTATTGATGAACATGTTAAGGCGTGCTTTCCAATCTCAAAACGGATCAATACAAAGAGATCAATTCGGTTAGAATGCTCACGCAGAACTCTTGGACCATTAAAAAAAAACCACAAAGAGAAAATTTCTGACATAGAAAACCAAAAGGACGTGTTGGCAACAAGAAGAGGGTTATGTCTAAAGTCGGAGTCACTATTAATTTCTCTATCGTACTCATTATGATGTCGTCGTAATGATATTATGCATGTTTGATATTCTGCTTAGACGTTCATATTGCATATATTGTGCCATTACACATAAACATACATTAGTAGGTTATTGCATCCAAGCCCACGATAATGAAAATGAAGTTCATGTTATAAATAAGTGAAGCTCAATTAGAATGTTAAAAAAAGAAAAAAAATATGTGTAATACAAAACATCCAATCTAGCTCTCATCCTCTCCCTCCTTATCCTCCTCAGACTCACTCGGATGCGTAGCCCTATAAGAGTCAAAGTCCTCCTGCACCCGGGTCAAATCAGCCTGCATCCGGGCCATGTCAGCCCGTACCCGGGTCAACTAGTGGGTCGCAGCTAAGGCCCGATCCTCAGAAGCAGCTGCCTGTCTGGCCTGATCCTGGAGCATCTGAACTAGATTCTGCAAAATAACAATACAAATTAAGATGCATACATACATACATATTCATTCATGCATTGCATAAATCATGCGATAACGCAGGGATTGTAGAATGCTTACGCCCATATGGCGTTCTCCTGAACCAGAAAGGTCTCCAAGCCCAAGTGCTGATAGGCTATATCCTCCACCTGAGCCCGAGGGACCTACAGCATACAGGAGTGTCAAAAAAAAAAAAAAACTTACATGAGTGGTATCCACCGGGGCAAACACAAGCTGCTGCTCACGGTGAATCGGCAGCTCCCTAAAAGCATGGTTGCCATCTAGCCCTATCAGGCTAAAGCTGGTCCTAAGATCCGTCATCAGCTTACCCTCCACCACTCCAGCAGTCTGAGAAGCAGATGCCACAGCGCTGCCGGCATACACAGGATGACTCCTATCCTGAACAGGGGCATGCCCACCAGTAGTGGCGGTCTCAGCACCCTCGCATACTGGACCAGTCGGCTGAGTAGAACTGGACCCCCTGCGTCTCTTAACCTACAAATGGAAGAACATTAAAAAAAAACAAATAAATGAATACCTGACGACTGGGAGGAGCCACCGGCGCATCACCCTCCACGGGCAGCCGACACTGGCGGAAGAATACCATATATTCACCGTCAACAGTATCAGCACGGTATCCATCCCTAAAAATATCAGGATCCACAGCAGGATCAGTGAAATGGGGCCAAAACAGTGCAAGCGGGAGCGGCGGAGGTACAAGCTGGCCAATAGGGCCGTCCACGTGATCTGATAAGCAGAGGCGCTCACCCAGGTACCACTTCTAGGACATGGGACTCTCCAAGACGAACCGGCGGTCATCATACCGCACAGAAGTCTACACAATGAGGGAAATGGTGCCCTGACCACGCCACGGGTGGTGCTGAAGCTGCAAAAATACAATGAAAGAAATAAAGATTTCAACACAGGTAAGTAAAATGCCAAGTTAAATTTTTTCTTACTAACGAGAATTGGTTTGCTTACCCTCTGCCAGGAAACATCCCGTAGACCTTACCGGATCTCCCTCAAGTCGTGGCCAATACCCTGCCACCCCTGTGTCTAGGAGCACAGCATAGTCGGGCGATCCTCACCCTGAACATCCCGCAGCTCGGGTGACTCCAAAATACAGTGCTCAAACACCCAAATCTGCAATTAATAAAAGAGTTAGAAAAAAAGGAGAAAGGGAAAAAGGATAATACCAGTAAGCCTAACCAGAAACCCAAAATCTCCTGCTGCCTCCCTTTGGCACACAGGTCAAGTCCGTAGTACAGCTGCCCTAACGTAGCTTGAGCCCAATCCAAAGAGGGAAAGGCAGCCAAATCCACCAGAGTCGGCAGCAGCGTCATATTACAAGTACTTTGCCCGGTGGGGAACAGTGTGCAGGACAGCAGAACGAGCACATAAGCCCTGACATATCTCTCTACGTCCTCTGCTGACGGGTCCGGGCGAGCAGCCCAATAAGCCTCCACCCTGGAGCATAAGATCTTCCCCCTCTCGGGGGTGCAGCTAATCAACCTGTCGATATAATCATCCACCAGCTGATGGCGGGTCAAATAGCAATTGAAGCTGATCGGGGTCCCGCCAAACCCGAAGCCGATGATTGTCGTGAAGTCCGAGGGAGTGACAGTGAACTCCCCAATGGGAAAGTGAAAGGTGTGAGTGGTGCACCTCTCGCACAATGCCGTCAACACGACATGGGTGGTGTGAGGCGTGCTCGTCGGCAGTGACAAAATAAAAGTCTCTAAGCCCAACAGCCTAACCCGATCCCTCACAGACTCGGGGAGGCGGCCCCACCAGAGCCGAGGCAGAGAGAGATTTCTAGAGCTAGAAATCTCCCGATCCTACACATTCAGGAAGTACAACGCATACGTGTTTAATTTTGCATAATTTATCACATTAATTATCAACATAATCATCATTAATTAAAAGGGAGGTATGCATATATTGTAGAGAAAATTCCATAAATCATTAATCCTTATATTAAAAAAAATGGAAATTAGGCTACATTCGTAAGACTGTATCAACGCCGCACGAGCGTGGCTACAGCCGTACAACTGTTCATCCCACAGTCGTACGACTGTTCATAAAATGGATGAACAGTCGCACGACTGTTCATACAATTGCGGACATAATTTCAATTTTAGGCAAATTGCACGATTTCTAACTCGTTTTTCCTAGTTTTTTGTTCCTATGAACTACAGGGGGCTCCTAGCATGCATTCTACTCAATCAATTCACCCAGAAAGCAGTAAATCATGCCAAATCGATTCAAAAAATGCAAAGAGGAAAATATTGGAAAAACATAAAATTAAGGCTCGGATTCGGGTACCAACCTGAAATGTGGATAGATGTGAGCCCATCTCTAGTAAAATAGGGATCTCCGACCCGAACTTGATCCCGAAGTGCTCCACATAACGCGGGTGGCTGTACCCATCAGAAACGCTGACAAAAGGGATGTCCTGTGTAGTCTCAGGCCTTTGGAGAGTTTCCTCACCTTCTTTCCAAGCTTCTTCAACATTTTCGCAAATTGGAGGGTTTGGGAGTCGGTTTTTCTGTGAGAAAACGGAAAAGAGGAGAAAGTCGGAGAGAAAGGGGCAGCGAGCCCTTTTATTTTTTTCTGTCCCGCGAAGTACAGTCGTGTGATTGTAATTCATCTACAGTTGAATTCAAATACAGTCGGACGACTGTAATAGTAAAAAAGGGGAAAAATTCTCTTATTTCCTTATTTATTTTCTACACCACATTTTAGCACCGAATCTTTAATGTTCCCCATGGGAAGATATTTTAGTGATTTTGTAGGGCCAACACGTAGGCGAAAATTTTTCTAACAATGGCCCGCCTCGTCCAGGGGCACGAAACCCGAGAAAAATCACGAAAAATTCACTGTAAGTACAATTCCACTAAATTGATTTTCGACACATCCTGTATGCCAAGTCATACCAGTTCGTCACACATTTCAACAAATCTTAGTCCACCATGACTTTAAAACAGAACCCGAAATTCCGTGTCAGTCCGTTGAGTGCGCCAAGTTGCACACGGCTGTCACACACTAACAAATCTTAGTCCACCACGACTTTAAAATGGAACCATAAATTCCGTGTCAGTTTGTTGAGTGCGCCAAGTTGTACACAGTTGTCACACACTAACAAATCTTAGTCCACCATGACTTTAAAACGGAACCCGAAATTCTGTGTCAGTCCGTTGAGTGCGCCAAGTTGTACACGACTGTCACACACTAACAAATCTTAGTCCACCACGACTTTAAAACAGAACCCGAAATTCCATGTCAGTCGGTTGAGTGCGCCAAGTTGCACACGGCTATCACACACTTTAACAAATCTCAGTCCACCACGACTTTACAACGGAACCCGAAATTCAGTGTCAGTCCGTTGAGTGCGCAAGTTGCACACGGCTGTCACACACTTTAACAAGTCTTAGTCCACCACGACTTTAAAACGGAACCCGAAATTCAGTATTAGTCCATTGAGTGCGCCAAGTCGCACACGGCTGTCACACACTTCAACAAATTCAGTCCTACATAACTATAAAAGGTAGCCAAAAACGCATCTACCCGTATTTATTCTTGATCGAAGGGGCAAAAATTTTTGTTTCAAAATTATCGATCAAGGAATAAGTTCGTTCACCAACTGCACACTACAAACACCATGGCTCTGTATGGTAGGTCATACGTCGCTATCTGGTCTCAAAAGTCATGTTTTTGCTGGCATCCTCCTTATGTGAAAAGGATCATAAGGAACCGCTTGGCTCTAAGAGCCGTATTTCCCCAGCGTCTCTCTTATGTGAAAAAGGATCATAAGAAACCGGCTATCTACCAAAAGTCTCATGAAATTAACCTATAAGCCACACACATGCACATTACCTTTGATCCCGTTTTCTTTATCGTGTACCTAAATCCGTGCTAAGAATCAAACTTTAGCTACACGAGGGGCAGCCTGTGAACACTGAATTTTTCGGGTCTCAAAAAAAAAAAAAAGCAGCCTTGATTACCACGACTGTAATTACAGTGGTGTGTATTTTGTTACAGTCGTACAACGGTAACTAAATTACAGTCGTACGACTATCAAGTCGGGGCAGGTTGCAGAACCCATGCCCCTAAAATAAAAAAATTGAGGAAAATCTTGAGCATTTAATGCTCTAGATTTTCCAGAAGAAAACGAGGATAAAAGGCAGAAAAGAAGAGAAGGATGAGACTTTTGGGCAGATTTTGATCTCAAGAAAGATTAGAGAGAGAGAAATTGGAAAAAAAGAGAGAAAGGAGAGAAAAACCAAAAACTAAGCTTTCTTGAATTCTTTTCTTCCTAATTTTAGTGTATTAATGTGTAAAATGAATTAGAAATCATAGGTTAAAATCAACACACGAAATCTAAATCATTTCTAGACATAAACTTGCCAAAATCCGTGACTTTTTGGAGGATTTTTGGACCCTTTTTGCAACCTTAACACACCAAGGAAAAGAAGCAATTTCATGTGGATTGGTGCGTTGCCAGGGGTCATACCAATGGTGGATCAGCGCCAAAGAGGTAAACACACTTCAATCCCTCCTATTTTCATGTTTTCTGGGTGTTTTGGTTGATTTTGTACATAAAATTTGCTTTTCTTAGTATGCTGTTTCTGGAAAATTAAGAACAGTCGTACGACTGTTCTTGTCACAAAGAACAGGGGCACGACTGTAATTATAGTCGTGCCATTTCATCTATAGTCGTACTACTGTTGTTAAATTTCTTCAGTTTTTATTTCTCTCCATTTAAATATTTTGGCGATTTCTGCTTAATGGAGAGCTACAGTCGCACGACTGTAGCTTACAGTCGTACGACTGTAATCACAGTCGCATGACTGTAATCCTCGGCCAGAAGCAGAAAATCCCCAAAAATCCCAAAAAATTCATGAAAATCCAAAAAAAAATTCATAAAAATCTCAAAAATTTCATAAAAATCAGAAAAATCCAGAAGAACAAAAAATCATCAAAAATGAATTTTGGAGTATGCATTCACGACCTTAGATTTATTTTTCGGTGTATTTACATTTAGAACAAAACCACGACGGGACCCGGTTCTCCCGAAAACCGACCCACCTCGTATGCTAAATTAAAATAAACCAGAAAATATTTTCAAAAAGATTTTCTCACAAAACCAAAAATACAAGGACATGTCAAAACTGTTTTCCAGATCTAATCGGGCCGGCTAGCTGGGCCGACCCGGTTACCCCCAAATGCATGCCCCCGAACTCTAAAATTCCCAATTCTGTCCAACTTGAGTCCTATGTGTGGTGTGCTATATATCTGTGCTAACAATCTGTTTTGCAGCTTTAATTTCTTTATTTTTATTTTTAATGTATTTAATAGATCAATTCGTGTATTTTAGGCGATTGTAAATTTTCTTAGATTCTCATGTATCTTGGAGTTTGTATTGTGAGGCCGAGAGTTTTTTATTTTTTATTCGATCGGGTTGTAAGCCTTTTAAATATTTATTTCTTTACTTTTATTTTGTATTATGTATGTATGAGCGCCGCATGTTATTATTCAATAAAATCAATTCTTAGAAATTTAAAGTGTCATTATAGAACATTGGCCATTTTATTTTGATTAGACATGAAATAAGGGACTTGTCCGAACCTAGATCTCTGAAAAGTGTGGCAGTACCCGCTTTGGTTCAGCTACACTGTAATTTCCCGGTCGAGCTGAGCCGGGTGGCGACTCCTACACTTATTATTGAGATTTAGGTCTCGATTCTTTTACGAAACAATCCGATTTTCTAAAAAACGAATTTCCAATCTAAAAAAAACCCTACGCGAGGGAGGGTCCCGCCTGAAATCGAGGTGCCCCTTCCAAAAAGGAGTTCGCGTTCCATCGAAAACTTTGTCCGCTCACAGTACCCCTAAGTATGCGACCTCGCATGCAGCACCATCATATGGTCAGGTCAAAAGATCCATACAAGTACTGCACGAGAATCAATTGTGATACTATACCATGTGGATTTCTCGTTTAGTGGATCTATCCAGTACCCTGCCCCTTTTGCATGTACCTATTAATTTGGTTGACATCCCATGTCCAATGGCCGGTATGACACCGCCATACAACCAGATTAATGATAGTCTCTAGTTCCATTCATTCCTATGACTGGAACAGACTACAGTTCTATTTATGGTCATATCGTTTTCCCTACCCATGTTCTTACTTCTAAGTGCATGACACTTGTTAACATGGATATAGATATGTCCATTGGATACTTCATTTAAAATACAGCACAAAAATTAATGCCTTTATTTTTGACACAAAATATGTATAATACAAATATCCAATAAATGGACAATACAAATACGAGGTCCAATACCTTAGGACTAGGGCATTTCCAACATTATCAGCATGTGCAGCCATTCTACTACAGTACATAATCAAATGACTCTGAGGATAGGCTGTGCCATTATATTTTTCAAATTTAGGCGAATTTAAATTTATATGGGGCTGCGACACCAGGGACTAAACACAACTGAATAGTATCAGTTGTTCCACTAAATACCTTGATCGCCTTTAACCTTTCTTCTAGTAGACCAACCTTTTTATTTACTAATTCAGCCGACGCCTTTCTTAATTTTGCGATTACTTTTGGATCGTTAAGATCTGGGATCACATGCTCTTCTTGTTCTTTTTCAACAGAATCAACGAGGATAAATCTCTTTTCCATCTTCCCCTCATTCCTTTGGTGTTGAGAGTGAGATCCAGAAGGGGTATATTGGCTTGTTTCTGGGGAAAGGGCACTTCTGGGCCTTCCTATGTATGTTTACTTTTCATGGATGCCACGAGCTGGGCCAGTTGATCTTTCATTCTTAGCATTTCGGCCATCTATTCTTTCAGTAATTCCATATCCTTTCTCATTTTTTCTCGATTATGCTCATTCATGATTCTTGTCTTTGACCTAGTCCTATATGGATGAGCCAGTAGAAAATGATCTTGAAGCTCGGTGTCGTATCCCAATGTTCTAATTTTTAAAGAAAAAAGGGTATATTTTAGTCTTTTATTACCTTTTTTATGCTTAGGAAAAATAAATAAAGAAAATAAAGTTTTTTTTTAATTAAAAAAATGATTAACATAATTCAAACACACATATTAATATCATTTTAAAACACATCATTCAAACAAGTACACATTGCCCAACAAACTACTTCCTAAGAGCTAGCAGAACATTTTTTTATAAATACTACCGACCTAACGATTATGGAATACAGACTATTTAATGCGACAACTAATACTACTACTACTGCCTAAATGACACAGATCTTTTAATAAAACCTCAATCTTCATCCGAGTTTTCCATAAAGCTCCATCTCCTTAACGAGATTTCCCAGATATCCTGTTATGTGTTCCCCAACAAAAGGAGATGCCACAAGCTCATCATTTAATGGCTGTAACACATTTGCAATTGAGCGGGCCCTTCCTGCTGCTGCTTGAAAATTTCCCAAGGCATTTCTTACCTTTTCATCCTTAGTAGCTATTTGCTCTTGGTAAAATACCTCCTTCTGCTGAAATTCTTGCCATAAATTATTTGCATTCTTTTGACTCTACTGATATGTGACCCTCCATTGATAAATTTCATTGTCATGCGTTTGAAACCTTGTTTCTTCCTCATTCACTCGAACTTGGAATTTTTATGCTAAATCATTTTTCTCTGCTTCCACCATTTGCTTCTCCTTTTCCAAAGTGGCAAATCTCATCCTTAATTCTTCTAATTCCATTTTCATCACCTGATTTTGAAAATCGACATTTTCTTCCTCCATTATGGCCATATTTTCTTCCTCCATCATAACCGTATCCTCTGCGGGTATTAGTGTTTCTTGTTTGACATTATCGCTTTTTTCTTTCAAGTACGAAATCGTTGATTCTCTGTTGATGCCAAATGAGATATTCCTCGCTAACTCCCCCATTTGAATCTCTATTTTCCATGACCCTTAATTCTTCCTAAGCTTTGGTCATAGCTCTAAATCTTTCTTTGACTCGTGGCTCTCCATAAGTGAAATTTACTTGATCTGGACCAGCTGTAGTGGGTATAAATTATTGTGCACCATACTGTCTTCTAATAAGGTATGGTGTGTATCTTGTACCTCCCCATGGACCAAGCAATGGTACCCAAATGAATGTGCCACACTTATAAACCGCTATACTTCTGTCAAACCAGTCCGCTACCCATTTAATGCTCTATTCATCCAGATTTTGGAAAAATCTGATCCATTTTCTTTTCAAAGGGTACTTCTTTGGCCAGCTAGCCTTCCCAAAGTCAGCAATGTAATTCTTGCCAGCATCATACCTTTTACCATAAGTGATTAATGGGAAAGAGAAATTTTCTAGGAGATGAAAATGATTTAAGGCCCATATGCATAAGAGTGGTGCACATCCTCCAAATGGCCCATCTCCTTGCCTTCTACAATTGTCCAGAGATCGGAAAGTTTCTGCCAAGATTCCTATAAATGGATTAACTCCCTTTTTCTCATTTTACACAAACTTGGCAAAGTAAATAATGACTTTATTGTCAACTTTCCCAACCCGCCTTGAAAATAACATCGTGCCATATATCATCATTGCTAGCATCTTCATTCCTTTTTTGTTATCGATATTATTGACAACAAAGTTTACCATTGGAACAAAACTGAAATACTGATTCTCTTCCCATATTCCTTGGAAAAAGCTACGCTTCTGTCATTTGGCAACATTTCAAAAACCTTCTTTATCTCTTCTAAATTATTCTGAATGATCTCCACCCCTGATAAAATAGGTATAACAGTAGCAGGTTTGGTCATGACACTGTCTCCATGCCTAATTTTATTCTCCTAAGCCCATTCTCGTACTTGAGCTCCGTCATAGATTTCATACCCGGAGAAGCCATTGAGATTTTATTAAATTCCCTGTGTTATGCATTTACACCAAAAATAAAATATGTAAGTATCATTTTCGAGTGAACAAACATCTTCCAAAACAAACAATAAGATATTTAGGGCATACAACCTACTAATGCATGATATAGATCCCCTAAATAAAATTATGATGGGGATTAATCATACAAAGCAAAATACGCAGCGGAAATAAAACGGATTAATCCCCGCCACGGATCCATGTATATTGCATTGAATCGGAAAGAGGGTTAAAGAATTACCTTAATTCTTTGTAGGTTTTGAATCAAAGGAACCAAATTAGCTTCCCTCTACGGTTGATCCACACGGAGCAATTGATTCACCGCGTGCTAGCGCCGGGATTGAAGAACGATTCTTCGAACGAGAGAGAGAGAGACCAAAAAAAATCAGATTTTCTTTGGGTGTCAATGGTGAAATTCGGCTGCCACACTCCTTTTGGTTTTTGTGTCTGCCGAAACCACCTTTTTCATATTAGGAAAAAACTTGTCACTTTTAGGTTTTTATATCCTTATATATAAAACCTAAAAATTAATTATAATTATGACCTAATACACTTATTAGTCATAATTATAAATTAACCCACACAACTTAATATTAATTCTCAATTAATATTAAATCAAATCAATTCTCCATAATACACTTATGTATATACAATATTATAATTAATTATATCTCTATATAATTTAATTATAATATGTGGCATACTTTATGCAATATTAATCACATTAATATTCACATATACATATATATATATAAATATATATCACTATATATATTTATTCTCTTTCTCATTCATAAATTATTATCCAATAATAATTTATACCCGATAAGATGAACTTCATTTTGCTCTTGTGTGTGACCCCATAGGTTCATATTAATTGGCAATAAGGAAATTACCATAATGTCCTTATAGGTCATAAGCGGACTCTAGCAAGCCATTACGACTACCCAATTAATATGATTGGAATGATCCAATACCTATTTATAGAATGTCATATTCCCTTTTGTCTCTTTGATATCAAGATTAATTATAAGACATGGTACACTTGTCAATCTTTTATAATTAATCATATGCTTTCTCGATCTCAAAGTAAACTGTTCAGACAAATCAATTGATACTCTTATCAATTATTTGAGCACGGCCATGCATTTAACAGTCTTACTTATCGAGGGGCCCAGTGATATCGCTCTCTTGTTAGAGAGGGACAAAATCCCATATCTGTCACTCACATCCCTAAGTATGAGTCATATTGCACCCAACCACAGCCTTTATAACTACTCTGTTACAAGCAGCGTTTGACTGCGTCAAAGCACAACATGAATTCATCCCGGAATCCATGGTGACCTCAGGTCAAAGGAATCAGCTGATGACACTACTATAATCAAGATCAGTTGTGACACGTGACCATGAACTTGATCTTATAGTGGGTCTCCAGCAACATGTTCTCTAACACATTGCCCGTGAGTATAATCTGTATCTGTATACACTATATTCATCTTATGAATATCCATTATCACTCACACTAGTCTTAGTTTGTTATTATTCCCATAATAACAATCGACTAGGGAAATTTAGAATTACACAATTAATTCATGGATACATTATCATAAATACTAACATACAAATATATATGATAAAATAAGTCTTTATTAATGACTTAAGAAGATTGTTTACATAATCCAACATTGGCTTAGGGCACAATCTCTAACAATCTCCCACTTGCCCTAAGTCCAATCTTCAAATGTATCTAATACCCATGGACCTAGCATGACCATCATGTATAGCTTGTGAAAGAGCTTTTGTTAGTGGATCGGCAACATTGTCTTCAGACGCAACTTTGCATATCTTCACATCTCCTCTTGAGATGACTTCTCTTATGTAGTGAAAACGCCGAAGTATATGTTTGGATTTCTGTGACACACTAGGTTCCTTAGCAAGTGATATTGCCCCATTGTTGTCACACAAGAGGCTCACAGGATTCACTATGCTAGGAACGACACCAAGTTCTTCGATGAACTTCTTGATCCAAACAGCCTCTTGGGCTGCATCTGATGCAGCAATATACTCGGCTTCTGTTGTAGATACAGCTATCGTGCTTTGCTTAGAACTCTTCCAACTTATCGCACCTCCATTCAGAATGAACACATACCCAGACTGTGACTGCATCTGATCTTGATCAGTTTGGAAACTTGCATCCGTGTAACCATTTACAACAAGATCTTCGTCCGAGCCTCCATATATCAAGAATGTATCTTTAGTTCTTCTCAAGTACTTAAGAATACTCTTGACAGCAGTCCAGTGACTATCACCTGGATCAGACTGATATCTACTTGTCATGCTCAAAGCAAAAGAGACATCTGGCCGAGTACATACCATGGCATACATGATAGATCCTATAGCTGACGCATAAGGAATCCTGTCCATGCGCTGACGTTCTTCAACTGTCACAGGACATTGCTTACGACTAAGCTTTATCCCTTGCCCAATAGGAACATTTCCTTTCTTTGATTGATCCATACTGAACCTTTTCAGTATTTTGTCAATGTATGTACTCTGGCTCAAACCTATCAATCTCTTAGATCTATCCCTATAGATCTTTATTCCAAGAATGTAGGCTGCCTCACCCAAGTCTTTCATAGAAAAACACTTTCCTAGCCAAGATTTTACTTCTTGCAAGGTAGGAATGTGATTTCCTATTAACAATATGTCATCGACATATAGAACTAGGAAAACTATATTACTCCCACTGGACTTCTTGTACACACAAGGCTCATCTTCGTTTTTGATGAAGCCAAACTTTTTGACTGATTCATCAAAACAATGATTCCAACTTCTTGATGCTTGCTTCAAACCATAAATGGCCTTTTGAAGCTTGCATACTTTATCAGGATTCTTTGGGTCGACAAAACCTTCAGGCTGTGTCATGTACACATCCTCAACAAGGTTTCCATTTAGGAAAGCTGTTTTGACATCCATTTGCCATATTTCATAGTCATAATATGCTGCTATGGCAACAAGAATTCTGATGGACTTGATCATAGCTACTGGCGAAAAGGTTTCGTCATAGTCTATACCATGAACTTGTCGGTAACCCTTTGCCACTAACCTTGCTTTATAAGTCTGAATATTCCCATCCATGTCCGTTTTCAACTTGAAAACCCATTTGTGCCCTATTGCTTTAGCACCCTTTGGGAGATCAACCAAAGTCCATACTTTGTTGTCGTCCATGGATTTAATCTCTGACTTCATAGCATCAAGCCATTTTTCAGATTCTGAATTAGAGACAGCTTCCATGTACGTGGAAGGTTCATTCTCTTCTAACAGAATCAGATCATTTTCGTTCGTGACGAGAAATCCATATCTCTTGGGCTCATGACGAACTCTACTTGATCTACGTTGGACTTGTGTTATCGGTTCTGACTCAACAACTTCTTGTGAATCAGATTGTTCCATTTGAAACTCACTTTCAACTTGGTTATCCATATTTTCTTGTAGGTGTACTTTACTCCCACTGATTCCTTTGGAAATAAACTCTTTTTCCAGGAATGTACCATTCCTAGCAACAAACACTTTGTTTTCACTAGGATTGTAAAAGAAATAACCTTTGGTTTCTTTTGGATAACCAACAAAATTGCACTTCACAGATTTTGGTGCTAACTTATCTGAAATCAAGTATTTCACATAAGCTTCGCAACCCCAAATCTTGAGAAAAGACAAATTTGGTCTCTTACCAACCCATATCTCATATGGTGTCTTTTCAACTGCTTTTGATGGAAATCGGTTCAGTGTGAATGCCGCTGTTTCAAGTGCATATCCCCAAAAGGATAGAGGAAGATTTGTTTGACTCATCATCGACCGAACCATATCCAATAAAGTACGGTTCCTCCTCTCAGACACACCATTCCACTGTGGTGTACCAGGAGGAGTTAGTTGTGAGACAATCCCACACTTTCTAAGATGATCGTCAAAGTCTTGGCTCAAATATTCACCACCTCGATCAGATCTAAGTGCTTTAATTGTCTTGCCAAGTTGGTTTTGTACTTCACTTTGGAAGGCTTTGAACATTTCAAAGGATTCCGACTTATGCTTCATTTGATATAGATAACCATATCTACTGAAATCATCAGTAAACGTAATGAAGTATTGAAAACCACCTCTAGCAGTTGTGCTCATAGGCCCACATACATCTGTATGTATGAGTTCTAATAAGTCACTAGCCCTTTCACTGTGACCAGTAAAGGGACTCTTGGTCATCTTACCCATTAAACAAGACTCGCAAGTGTCATATGTTTCAAAAACATCTAGACCCAAAATTCCATCTTTATGGAGTTTTGAAATGCGTTTCTCATTAATGTGTCCTAGACGACAGTGCCAGAGATAAGTAGGATTCACAACATTTGTTCTTATCCTTTTGGTATTTATGTTATATACGTGCTCATTATAACCTTCACTAAGGTTCAACAAATAAAGACCATCATGTAAATCCGCATTTGCATAAAACAAGTCTTTATTGAAAAGCAATAAGTGATTATTCTCAATAACACATTTAAATCCTTCCTTGTCCAAACATGAAATAGAAATGATGTTCCTAGACAAATTAGGAACAAACTAACAATTATTCAAAGAAAGAACAAGTCCACTTGGCAACTTGAGCTCGTAGCAACCGACTTCATAAGCAGCAACTCTAGCTCCATTCGCCACATGGAATTCTACCTCGCCCTTCTTGAGCTTTCTACTTCCTTTAAGCCCCTGCACATTCATACAAATGTGAGAACCACAACCGGTATTTAATACCCATGAAGTAGAAACAGAAGTAGAATGAAATATTTCAATAACATAAATACCTTGATTAGCGGTCTCACCGCCTCTCTTCTTCCTCAAGTCCTCCAAATAAAGCTTGCAATTTCTGCGCCAATGACCAGGCTGATTGCAGAAATGGCATGTGCCTTCCTTTGGAGGCTTTGCCTTGGTAACAGCTTTGGGCTTCTTTGCATCCTTCCCAAACTCTTTGGGTTTGTTTGCTTTACCCTTCTTCTTCTGGATCCTACCCTTTTGCACCATATGGATCCCTTTGGAGCTTGGCTTCTCTTTTATCGTTACTTCAGCGTTTTTAAGCATCCCATGCAGTTCGCTGACCGTTTTGTCCATATCATTCATGTGATAGTTCATGACAAAATGTGAGTAACTCTCGGGAAGAGAATTAAGGATCAAATCCGTTGCCAACTCAGGTCTGAGTGGCGAACCAAGCCTCTCCAACTGATCAATGTACCCTTTCATCTTCAGAACATGGGCACTAACCGAACTCCCTTCGGTCATCTTGCACCCAACCAAGGATCTCAAGGTCTCATACCTTTCCCTTCTCGCTTGCTTTTGGAACATTTCCTTAAGCTCTTGAGACATCTCATATGCCTCAAATGTTTCCAGATCCTTCTGAAGTTCCGGAATCATTGATGCGAGCATCAGGCATTGTACATCAATCTGATCGTTTTGATGCTTGTGAAAAGCATCCTTTTCAGCTCTTGAAGCTGTGGTGGGTGGAGGGTTAGCGGGCAAAGGCCCATCCAGAACATACAGCTTTCGCTCTTGCTTGAGAACAATTCTCAAGTTGCGATACCAATCTAGGTAATTGGTTCCGTTCAGTTTTTCCTTCTCAAGGATAGATCGAATAGAACCGGGATTGCTTGTGTTGGCCATTTATCTACAACAGAAAATATATGCAAAGTTAATTACATAAGAGAATTAAACTCCCACTAAAATTATAAAACCCTTTAAAATATTTAAGTGGGTAAAAGACCCAAAATCCATACTTAACCATAGCACTGCTTTGGCATGTCCCTATGATTAAATATAATTTCGGTAGACATCACCATGTCAATTACATCATTATGTAACTCTTTTAATTTATGAGATGCATGATATCATATATCATATTTAATTTGCATGTTACTCATCTCATCTTTGCCTCGGGTTCAAAGCACCATTTTGATTAACCCTTGTTAAACCAATTACAACACAATGAGAATCACCATTTCTCATATTATCGCTTCGCTAAGGTCACAACATGCGTACCCGCTTTGGCGTGGCTACCATGATGCGAACATAGTACTTGACTAGTGTTATACGTAATTGGGTGGCAAAAATATAAACTTCATAAGTTTATTTAGGGTTTATTAATTCCTGTGAGTTAATTGTATCATTTACAATTTCATGGCATTAATATTAATCATACTTTTGTTAATATTAATTAGCATGGCATCTTATGGCATACAATTGTCTAGCATGCATATAGAATATCTAGCATGGCATCACATGGCATCTAAATAAAATAAAGCATGCATATGACTCGAACCGTGTTATGGTATGGTTTAAATCTACATTGATTTTCATAGGCCAATATGAAAATCAACAAGGTCATATCCTAGGTGGTAGCATCCATCACATGGTCATTGCACCGCCTCTTGGATCCGCCTCCACGTCTTTGCTTCTAAGCACCATCTCATGGATTTATATTTTACAAAAAAAAATTGCAACCTATACAATTTGTCTAGTAAAATAAATTTTACATATCATAAATTGCATCCTATACAATTTATCTAGTAAAATTAAAATTAAAATTTACATAAATACAAACGACTCGCAGGTCGTATTTATATAAAACCATAATAAATAAAATAAAGCATCCACGGGGTCCAAAACCATACCATAACACCATGCATAAAATTATCAACAATAATTTTATATCTAAAATATTTAGGGTTCAAAGTGGTAAAATACAATCACATTGTATTTAGAATTAATTAATTTGGAAAAATTCGTAAATATGCAGAAAACAATTTTCCACACTTAAAACGAAAAAGGGTTAAAAAACTGTCGGACAGCAGGCTCATCGGGCTGCGCATACTGCGCGCAGCCCATGCTGCGTAAGCAGCATGCTGCTTACGCAGCACGGCAATTGCAAATTGCAATTGCAAATTGCAATTGCAATTTGCAATTGCAATTAGTATTCTGGGCATTATGCCCAGAATACGAACAGTAGCATTTTGCAATTTGCAATTGCAATTAGTATTCTGGGCATTATGCCCAGAATACGAACAGTAGCATTCCTTTTTTTTTTTTTTTTTTTAATTAAAATGAATTGAAACAATTTCAATAAAAACCCATGAATCAAATTCATGATTCCAAAAACCCCTTAAACATTCCAAATCATTAACATAAAATCATTCACAATGATTAATCAATAAAATCAAATTTTATTTTGTTATTCACAATAACATAGAACCCTAAATAAAACATACAAACTCCTAACAACAATTTTGATCCAATCAAAATTATACAAACCCTAACATGCAATTTTGATCCAATCAAAACATAAATCCAATTCAATCAAAATACAAGTGGCTCTGATACCACTGATGGGGATTAATCATACAAAGCAAAATACGCAGCGGAAATAAAACGGATTAATCCCCGCCACGGATCCATGTATATTGCATTGAATCGGAAAGAGGGTTAAAGAATTACCTTAATTCTTTGTAGGTTTTGAATCAAAGGAACCAAATTAGCTTCCCTCTACGGTTGATCCACACGGAGCAATTGATTCACCGCGTGCTAGCGCCGGGATTGAAGAACGATTCTTCGAACGAGAGAGAGAGAGAAAAAAAAAAATCAGATTTTCTTTGGGTGTCAATGGTGAAATTCGGCTGCCACACTCCTTTTGGTTTTTGTGTCTGCCGAAACCACCTTTTTCATATTAGGAAAAAACTTGTCACTTTTAGGTTTTTATATCCTTATATATAAAACCTAAAAATTAATTATAATTATGACCTAATACACTTATTAGTCATAATTATAAATTAACCCACACAACTTAATATTAATTCTCAATTAATATTAAATCAAATCAATTCTCCATAATACACTTATGTATATACAATATTATAATTAATTATATCTCTATATAATTTAATTATAATATGTGGCATACTTTATGCAATATTAATCACATTAATATTCACATATACATATATATATATAAATATATATCACTATATATATTTATTCTCTTTCTCATTCATAAATTATTATCCAATAATAATTTATACCCGATAAGATGAACTTCATTTTGCTCTTGTGTGTGACCCCATAGGTTCATATTAATTGGCAATAAGGAAATTACCATAATGTCCTTATAGGTCATAAGCGGACTCTAGCAAGCCATTACGACTACCCAATTAATATGATTGGAATGATCCAATACCTATTTATAGAATGTCATATTCCCTTTTGTCTCTTTGATATCAAGATTAATTATAAGACATGGTACACTTGTCAATCTTTTATAATTAATCATATGCTTTCTCGATCTCAAAGTAAACTGTTCAGACAAATCAATTGATACTCTTATCAATTATTTGAGCACGGCCATGCATTTAACAGTCTTACTTATCGAGGGGCCCAGTGATATCGCTCTCTTGTTAGAGAGGGACAAAATCCCATATCTGTCACTCACATCCCTAAGTATGAGTCATATTGCACCCAACCACAGCCTTTATAACTACTCTGTTACAAGCAGCGTTTGACTGCGTCAAAGCACAACATGAATTCATCCCGGAATCCATGGTGACCTCAGGTCAAAGGAATCAGCTGATGACACTACTATAATTAAGATCAGTTGTGACACGTGACCATGAACTTGATCTTATAGTGGGTCTCCAGCAACATGTTCTCTAACACATTGCCCGTGAGTATAATCTGTATCTGTATACACTATATTCATCTTATGAATATCCATTATCACTCACACTAGTCTTAGTTTGTTATTATTCCCATAATAACAATCGACTAGGGAAATTTAGAATTACACAATTAATTCATGGATACATTATCATAAATACTAACATACAAATATATATGATAAAATAAGTCTTTATTAATGACTTAAGAAGATTGTTTACATAATCCAACATTGGCTTAGGGCACAATCTCTAACAAATTATAGATACGATACTTAGATTTTCAAAACGCATCCATCCATTAACCTTCCAAAAGATTACATTGTTCAAGGGATTACATAATAGGGGCTGGTGCCCTTACAGAGTCCTACTCGACAAAATACTTAAGGGATTACCTTTACAATATTTAGGCGACAATCCCTTACATATTTTATCTTCCAAAAAAGAAGCTACTGGATGTTGCTTTATAAAAGCCTGTCATAAAACATTTAAAAGATTACACTTTCAATAGTATAATCTTTTTATGTTTTATCTTACAAAATATAACTACTAGTAGCATATCATACAGAACATAGCATTCGAAAGATAATCTTCACGGTGGATTAAACCTTTTGATACTTTGCCCTAAAAAAAAATCCTAAAACCTACATCCCTTGGTTGATGAATTCTCATTCGATGAAGGACTTGTTTGCATTTCTTTCATTAGACTCATTGTTGCTCTAATCATTCCTTGAAGACCCCACTTCTTCGCTCACCTATTGATGCGGTCATCACACCACAAGGACATGGAGGCATGGAGCGAGGAGGCAAGAGAGATCCTTTGGAGCTGCCCATTGGTCCAATAACAAGGAATCATGCAAAGAAGATGCAACAAGTGCTTAACGGTCTAGTTATACACTTATTTCAACGTATGGAGATTGAGGCTGATCATAACAAACCGAACAACTCATATGGATACGATTCAGTCTTGTGTTGTATTCAAGTCCAAGAAAGTGATATTTATGGGTCTGATTGTAATGATTAGTTAAAGTGGACCTACTTGGAATTCTATGTATGAGCTAAGGACAATTAAGTGTTAGCACTTAAGGCACCCTTAGGGAATATGTATGGATTTTGATTTGGGTTTAGGTGTCTTTAGTCAAATGTTAGTTTTAACAATAAGTGAGCTGTTTTGGGATCACAAATCAACCCATAAACCACATGCTAAAAGGAAGCACGTTTTTCAATCCTTATAAAGTTTTCCTTATTTGTATTGGTTTGACTTTCCTAAGTTTAAGGCTGAAATCCAACCATTCCTTTTTCTTTGTTGTTCTTTTCCTAGTCAAATAAGGTTTTCTTTTCCTAAATAGTTTAGGTTTAGGTTTTTCTATTTAAACACCAATGTAATAGTTGAAAAGGATATATGAAATTTAATACAATTGCATTCTGAAATTTTTAGATTTTTCTCTTTGTTGAGATTGCAGCCCGGAGCTGATTTTAATATTGTGAGTTTGAGAGATCGAGTTCTTCATTCTTGCAATATTATCTTGATCGTGAACAAGTATTTTGGTAAGGTACTTGTGAATCGCCACTTTCAGGTTCTAAGAATGCTTAATCGAAGGTGTCAAGTTTGAATCCCTTTCATTGTCGTTTAAACACCTTAGGATTGGTTTGTTATCACCAATCTTTGTGTCATGCTTGTGAAATTCAAATTATATATTGTTGTCCTTAGTGATTATAATTCATTCTTCTATATACTTTGCTGCAATTGAATAGATTCTATTGAACAAGTACCTAACCGTCAAATTTTGATTCATTGTTCAATTTGTTTTAAATCCTTCAAGATAGATCGGGGAAACTTGTTGATTTCAGTTTCTTAGTCGATATCACATCAATTGGTATCAGAGCCTTGGCTCTTGAGGATTTTGTTTTTCCATCTAAATTTGAAACCATCAACATGGTTTCTACGCGTCCGAAAACCCTAAAAACGGACCAGCCCTTCTAGAGTCAATTTTGTTGATCGAGTTGCTCATACTTTTGCATCTAGATTACTAGGTTCATAGTAGTAGCGTTTGGATTATTTTTTGGACTCTGCTCTTATTTACTACCTTTGTGTGTATGCTCTAATTAAGCTGATTGCAATTCATTATCTCTACAATTCTAAATTTTTTCATTTGCATATGAGTCAAAGTGAGTTGTCTTGATTACATATAACAAGTTACCAAAAAAAAAAGTGATTCATTATAAAGAAAGCAAGTTTGAAAATATATGCAACTGAGTGGTTTGTGCACTTATGCTTTGAACGTAATGAATTTGCATGCTAATACACACTCCTGAGTATTTTTTAGCCATTGTCTTTTCTTCGAAAATTGTCTTTTATTCTTGTTCCTAGTATGCGTTATTTTCTTTTCGTTTCAATTATTAGTCATCTTTGCATCTAGAATCCTGCCTACCTTTTTTTTGTCATCTTTGCTGCTTCTGTGGCATTCGAATTACCTGAATTGATCCTTGTGATCCATCAAGATAAATACAAAAGAGTGACTGAACCGATTAGGAGGTATTTCTTCTATTTTCTTTCTTTTCTTCCTTTAGATTAGTTTTTTTTCGCTTCTTTTCTTATTTATCATGTCTGACAAATCCTGTGGAGACAACTCTAAAAAGGTTGATCAAGATTTGTGGCAACAAGCTGTTGCAGGTGAATTAAAACTAATTGGTAACATTGTTGCTGATTTTATGTCCGAACGATAGCAACACAAAGAACGACCCGATCGGAACACAAGAAATGTTGGGATATTCAATACGGAGGATGACGTACCTGAATCTGATGAAGAAGTGCGGTCCACTTCAAGGCGGCGAGTACATGACCAAAAAGATAGTAACCTCAATGCTGTCAAACTAAAAATGCCAACATTCCAAGGTGCTAGTGATCTGGAGGCGTATATTGAATGGGTACGGAAAGTAGAAGCTGTCTTTGACATTCATGAATATTCCGAGGAGAAGAAAGTTAAGCTTGTTGTTTCTGAATTGACTGATTATGCTTGTTGTTTCTGAATTGACTGATTATGCTGCAGTTTGGTGGGATCAGTTGAAGCGAACAAGGCAAAGAGATGGAGATGAACCCGTAACAACTTGGAGAGAGATGAAACGACTCATGAAGAAACGGTTTGTGCTAATGCATTATCATAAGGAGTTGTTGATTGAACTTCAGACCATGACACAAGGTAATCAGTCCGTTGAGGATTACCATAAATGTTTGGAAATGGCACTTATTCGGGCTAATGTACAATAAAGTAAGGAGGCCACCATGGTTAAATTCCTCATAGGGTTGAGACGGGAAATCAAGAATGTCCTAGAGCTGCAAACATGTTTTACAATGGAGGACATGCTCCACAAGCCGGTACAAATTGAGCGTCAGTTACAAGAAGCCGAAAGGGGTAGATCACTTTATAAAGGTACTAATTCTGCCCCATGGAGGTCAGAACCAAGAGAGAGGGACTCGAGAAGTGATCACAAGTCCAAGGCTGATTATCACACCAAAAGTGACCAAAAAGCACGAATTGACACAAAAGCTTTTGGGAAGATGAAGTTAGGAGAGACTGCCCCAAAGAATAAAAAAGCCGAGAGTTCAACTTGAACTCGTGATCTTATTTGTTTTAAGTGCCAAGGAAGAGGGCATTATGCACAGGATTGCCCGAATCAAAGAACCATGGTCATGAAGCATGGGGAGTTGGCATCTGAATTTGACTCCAAATCTGATCCCGAACTTGATGATATGCCTTCCTTGGAAGATTGTAGTGATATTGAAGAGATAGATAGCAAGGGAGGACATGGTGTAAATCTAGTCACCCGACGCACATTGAAAATGGGGGTGAGTAGCTCAACCGAACAGAGGGAACACATTTTCCATGCTCGATGTAATGTGAAGGGGACGACTTGTTTGATGATCATTGATGAACGGAGTTGCTGTAATGTGGTTAGCCACATTTTGGTGAATCGGTTGGGACTTTCAACCATTCCACATCCTAATCCATATCGATTACAATGGTTGAATGATAGTAACAAACTCAAGGTTCCTAGGCAGGTACTTCTAAACTTTTCAATTGGTTCTTATACTGATGAAGTGCTTTGTGATTTAGTCCCGATGCAAGCTTGTCATGTTTTGTTGGGGAGACCTTGGCAATTTGACCGTTCGGCACTACATCATGGTTGTCCGTACAAATTTACCATAGTCAAGGATGGGAAGAAGTATGCGTTATCACCCTTAACGCCCGTTGAAGTATATGAGGACCAGCTCTATATGCAAAGAATGTAAGAAGAAGCCATTGTGAGTAGGGGTGTGGTTAAGGTGAGTGAAAACAAGAGTGTTAAAATCAGTGATGGTGAGAAGAGAGAAGAGGGGAGAGAAAAGGCATTAAGGCCGAGTGATGACAGTGAGAGGAGGGAAAAAGGAAGGAGCATTAAAAAAGCCCAGAATTTATCTTTATATGCTAAAATGAGAGATATTAAGCAAGCTGAATCTGAAAACAAAAATTTGTTGTTATTTTGTTGCAAAAGTTTTTGTTTATCATCTCTAAACCAATGTGACCTTCCGTCAAGTGTTTACCCTCTTTTACAGGAGTTCGAGGACGTGTTCCCCGAAGAGATGCCAAACAAGCTGCCCCCGATCTGAGGAATTGAACACCAAATCAATTTTATACTCGGTGCACAAATTCCGAATAGACCAGCCTATAGAAGTAATCCGGAGGAGACGAAGGAGCTTCAAAGGTAGGTGGATGAGCTTATGGAAAAGGGATTAATTCGTGAATCTATGAGCCCATGTGCTGTACCAGTCATCCTAGTACCGAAAAAGGATGGGACTTAGCGGATGTGCATTGATTTTAGAGCCGTCAACAAAATCACGGTAAAGTATCGTCACCCTATTCCTAGGTTAGATGATATGTTGGATGAGTTAAATGGGGCTGTAATTTTCACAAAAATAGATCTTAAAATTGGTTATCATCAGATTAGCATGTTTTTAGGAGATGAGTGGAAAACGGCTTTTAAGGCTAAGCATGGTTTATATGAGTGGCTAGTTATGCCCTTTGGCTTAACTAATGCACCTAGTACATTTATGAGATTAATGAACCATGTATTGTGTTACTTTATAGGTAAATTTGTTGTTGTGTATTTCGACGACATTCTTATCTATTCCAAATCTGGGGAAGAACACCTAGAACATGTTAGGGTTGTTTTGAATGTTTTACGTGAACAACAGTTATATGCTAACCTTTCAAAGTGCTCTTTTTGCATGGAGAAAGTTGTGTTTTTGGGTTTTGTCGTTTCAGGACAAGGCATGTCCGTTGATGCTGAAAAAGTGAAGGCCATTCAAGAGTGGCCCACGCCAACTTCAGTTACTGAGGTGAGGAGCTTTCATAGATTGGCGAGTTTTTATCGGAGGTTTGTGAAGAACTTCAGCACGATAGCCGCGCCATTAACTGAGGTAATTAAGAAGAATGTTGGGTTTAAGTGGGGAAAAGCACAAGAGGATGCTTTTAATTTGCTAAAAACAACACTAACTTCTGCCCCCGTCTTGGCTCTTTTGAACTTTGATACAATGTTTGAAATTGAGTGTGATGCTTCGGGAGTAGGAATTGGAGCTGTTTTGATGCAAGAGGGCCGTCCAATAGCTTTCTTTAATGAAAAGCTAAATGGAGCAGCCTTGAACTACCTAACATATGATCGGGAACTTTTTGCATTAGTTAGAGCTTTACAAATGTGGCAACACTACTTATGGCCTAAAGAATTTGTGATCCACACCGATCATGAATCCTTGAAGCATCTTAAGGGACAGCAAAAGCTGAACCGTAGACATGCCAAATGGGTAGAGTTCATTGAAACATTCCCATATGTGATTAAATATAAACAAGGAAGAGAGAATGTTGTGGCTGATGCATTAAGTAGGCGTGTTAACTTGTTGAATGTGATGCATGCTAAGTGTCTAGGATTTGAATTTTTGAAAGATTTATATGCTAATGATAATGATTTTGCATCGATTTATGAAGCTTGTGAGAATGCTGCCTTTGGCAAATTCTATAGACATGAGGGTTTTTTATTTAGAGAAAACAGCTTATGCATGCCTAAATGTTCACATAGAGATTTGCTTGTGAGAGAGGCCCATGGTGGGGGCTTAATGGGGCACTTTGGTGTTGCTAAGACTTTAGAGATGTTGGCTAAACATTTCTTTTGGCCTCATATGAAACGTGATGTAGAGAGAGTATGTGCCAATTGCATTAATTGTAAGTAAGCTAAGTCTAGAGTGATGGCCCATGGATTGTATACTCCATTACCTATTCCTAATGAACCGTGGACTGATTTGTCTATGGATTTTGTAATGGCCTTACCTAGGTCTAGACGAGGTAATGATTCCATTTATGTGGTAGTAGATCGCTTTTCTAAGATGGCACATTTCATACCATGTCATAAAACTGATGATGCTACCAATGTTGCTAATTTATTCTTTAGGGAAATTATACGCTTACATGGGATGCCTAGGAGCATTGTTAGTGATCGAGACCCTAAGTTTCTTAGTTACTTTTGGAAGACATTGTGGGGAAAGTTGGGAACAAAGCTGTTGTTTTCTACTTCTTGTCATCCCCAGACCGATGGTCAAATTGAGTAGTTAATCGAACTTTAGGACAATTACTTAGAGCTGTCATTCAAAAGAACTTAAAATCATGGGAGGAATGCATACCATTTATTGAATTTGCTTATAATAGAGCTATGCATTCATCTACTAATATGTCACCGTTTGAAATTTTTTATGGATTTAATCCTTTGACACCATTAGACTTGATCCCATTACCTGTTGATGAAAGGAAAAGTATAGATGGTAAGAAGAAGGCAGAATCATTGCTTAAGTTGCATGAATAAGTGAGACAGCAATTGGAGAAGAAGAATGAGCGTTATGCAAGGTAAGCCAACAAGGGACGCAAACAAGTGTTGTTTGAACTGGGTGATTGGGTGTGGTTGCATATGCGCAAGGAACGATTCCCTGCCCAAAGACTTTCAAAGCTACACCCTAGAGGCGATGGACCATTTCAAGTCGTTGCATACATTGGGGATAATGCTTACAAGCTAGACTTGCCAGGTGAGTACGGTGTGCATGCGACTTTCAATGTGGCTGACTTGTCTTTCTTTGATGTAGGTGATGAAAATTTGAGGACAAATCCTTTTCAACAGAGAGGGAATGATGCAGTCATCACACCACAAGGACATGGAGGCATGGAGCAAGGAGGCAAGAGAGATCCTTTAGAGTTGCCCATTGGTCCCAATAACAAGGAACTGTGCAAAGAAGATGCAACAAGTGCTTAACGGTCTAGTTATACACTTATTTCAACGTATGGAGATTGAGGCTGATCACAACAAATCGAACAACTCATATGGATACGATTCAGTCTTGTGTTGTATTCAAGTCCAAGAAAGTGATATTTATGGGTCTGATTGTAATGATTAGTTAAAATGGACCTAATTGGAATTCTATGTATGAGCTAAGGACAATTAAGTGTTAGCACTTAAGGCACCCTTAGGGAATATGTATGGATTTTGATTTGGGTTTAGGTGTCTTTAGTCAAATGTTAGTTTTAAAAATAAGTGAGCTGTTTTGGGCTCACAAATCAGCCCATAAACCACATGCTAAAGGGAAGCACGTTTTTCAATCCTTATTGCATAAGGATTGATTTAAAGTTTTCCTTATTTATGTTGGTTTGACTTTTCTAAGTTTAAGGCTGAAATCCAGCCATTCCTTTTTCTCTGTTGTTCTTTTCCTAGTCAAATAAGGTTTTCTTTTCCTAAATAATTTAGGTTTAGGTTTTTCTATTTAAACACCAATGTAATAGTTAAAAAGGATATATGAAATTTAATACAATTGCATTCTGAAATTTTCAGATTTTTCTCTTTGTTGAGATTCCAGCCCGGGGCTGATTTTAATATTGTGAGTTTGAGAGATCGAGTTCTTCGTTCTTGCGATATTATCTTGATCGTGAACAAGTATTTTGGTAAGGTACTTGTGAATCGCCACATTCAGGTTCTAAGAATGCTTAATCGAAGGTGTCAGGTTTGAATCCCTTTCATTGTCGTTTAAACACCTTAGGATTGGTTTGTTATCACTAATCTTTGTGTCATGCTTTTGAAATTCGAATTATATATTGCTGTCCTTAGTGATTATAATTCATTCTTCTATATACTTTGCTGCAATTGAATAGATTCTATTGAACAAGTACCTAACCCTCAAATTCTGATTCATTGTTTAATTTGTTTTAAATCCTTCAAGATAGATCGGGGAAACTTGTTGATTTCGGTTTCTTAGCCGATATCACATCACCTGTTCTTCCATATCTGTTAATGGATTCTCTAGATTCTCTTTTACTTGTAAAATCTGGTTTTGTTTGGCTTCATCAATGGACTCCCTTATCGCAATAGGTTCTTTGCTTTTCTCGAGCACCTGTTTGACCATATTTAGTGCTTGTTCTTCTTCTCACAAAATTTCACCGTTGTTTTCCTTTGCACCTTCTATCGGTACCCATTGTAAATACCCATCTGCTTCATTACCTTAGTCAGCACCTCTTTCTTCAACTTCTATTAGTTCCCGATGACCTATCCAATTCATCATCTAAGTCACTATCTTCTTCCTTGACTTCTATTGGTTCCCAATTCAAATACCCATCCAATTCGTCATCTAAGTCATCATTTTCTTCCTCAACTTCCATCGATCCCCAATCCAATTCAACTTTGGAGCCCTCACTCTCATTATCAATTTCCCATTCCTCAATTACTCCTATCCCTCCATCCTCAAGATTAACCGGGTTTAGAATAGGGAAAATTTCTCCCTATTCCTCCACTTCCATAGCAGCTTGAAATTCTTGTATTTCAACTTCCATAAACTTAGGAAGACAATAAAAATTCACCTCAACTTTAGCGTATATAAGAACACTTGAGCGAGGGAGTATACCAAGGTTAATCTTTATCCTTCCATCGGGGTGGTAGCTTGCAGGATCCAGAAGTCCCAGAGATATACCAGCTCTATCCATATTGTTTGCTTTTATCAGCTCATTTTTTACAGCCAACCATTGCTCTTTATTTTTAGTCTGGTCAATCATAGGGTTTTCCTTGAAGCTACCTCTAACGCGAAGAAGTATTGATATGTATTATTTACCCCATTTACCTCCACAATCAGATTTTCCATGATTGGAAAGATATATAGCCCATATGGTAGATCAGGTGACTTCTGAAAAATTTGAAGCCATTCCTCAAGATCTACGAAGTTGATTAACCTTATGGTGAAATAACTGTCTCTTTTAGAATTTTCCATCCATCGGTGGATGCACCAAATCAGCCATGCTTTATCAAGAATGAATCCTACTCTTCCAGTATGGGCGAGATACAACAACATCATGAATGCCTCTTTTGTAAGCTTTGTCACGTGATCTGCACCGAGATAAAGGTAGTTGAGATGTGGGTATGAAGGGTGCCAATCCAGGAATCTTAACGGGGTTTCCTGCATTCCATGCTGGCTAAGGAGAATGGACTGAAGAGTAACAACCATCTTTATAGCTCGCAGATCCAAACTCCTTAAAATGTCGTGAATTACATCGTGGGGAAGTTGGACATACTCGGGTTGGTTTTCAGGCTGGTTTTCCGTTCTTGAAAAATTTAATTATTTTACCTTATAATTTTAATGAGGGGATAATGATGATGCTTACAAACAACATAAAATGCTCACACATATTTGCTTTAAATTAATTTATTATGAGCATATGCAAATGATCTTAACATGAATCCTAGGGTTTGCTCTTTTTTTTAGGTGGTTACTATTAGAGGGTTCTGAACTAATTCTACTGGGTGGATATGAGAGTATGTTTTGAGGTCCTTAAGTCACCCTTTTACTGACACCATTGCATGGCTAGTAAAGTAGCAACTTAAGTTGAGAACGTTATGGGGGCCTAATCAGATTTCTCGTGACAGCTCCCGTACTTTGTCCTCTCCTATAATCCTAAAATCGGGTAAGATCATGACATAACGTCTTAGTGTATGTGTGGTAGTGTTGGGTATATACGTGATGAATGCATAGTAACAAAAACAAAACTCATTATTTGAATAAAAAATTAATTCATTCACAAGATAATTTACAATGTAAAATTGGCCTAGCAGTTCCCCAGCAGAGTCGCCCACTGTCGGAACCGTCCGATTTGACACTTTAAATAACCAGAGATTATATTGGTTCGTTTGCTAATTACGTGTGGGCAAGATAATAATCACCCTACCCTGCCCATATTTGGTACTAAAATGTTGTGAATTATTCTTGTGGAATGTATTTCTTTTATTTTTTTGTATCCATAACATGAATATAGAAACCTACATACTAACTGGATATGCATTCATACAAATACCTTATTTTAATTAATTTTATTTATTTATATCCATAACATGGATATAAACGCTTATACAAATATTATGTTTGTACCTAAATGAACTTTGTATTTTAGATCCATAACATGGATCTAAAATATACGCATATAATATATAATATAGATACGATAAATATGCAACTATCTACATATGATTATGTAGGACGTACATCTATGCTTGATGCAAAAGTGATAAGGACTTTATACTTCTCTCTATGAAAATAAATAATAAGATTTAAAGTTCACTTGAAATAAATTTAACGATATTATAGTTTTGATCATAAAATAAAGTTAATCTTCTCAATATAAATTAACTTAAATTATATTCCACAACCATAGCATAGTTATAAAATTAAACTTCTAAAATTATACGTGTACAAATTTTATTTTATGTCACTTATTTACTTTAGAAATTTTAAATTTCGTAAACCCAAGTTTATGACTTCTTTTTAATTAATTTCTAACTATTCTACATGTATATTAATATGGAAATTAAAAGAAATATTAAAATAAAAGGATTAATTTTTGGTTGGGTGTTAGTTCATTTTTAACCCGTTTTCTATCTAGGCCCAAAATCCAAGCCTTGACTCGGATCCGACCCAACATCATTAACCTATAGTCATTACCCAGCATATATAAGTCATTTTATCCTCTCATCAAACCCTAAAATCCATTTCTCCACACCACCCGCCTCCCTCTCCTTTCCTCTTCATTCACCTCCAGCTCAAATTCCATTCGGCTAGCTATGGCTTTACCCTGAACTAGTCTGATTTTGAATGCTGACCTTTGATGTGAATCGAGATAGCCTGATCTTTGGTTTAACTTGTCTAATCAGTTTGGTTGATGCAAAGAATAATAACATCGTTTCAAATGCTGATTTATGGAGGATTCGGTGCAAAATGAAGCTTAATAGTTTATTTGTGAGGAATGTACGAGCCTATTGGGAATCTTTTGGGCCTAATTGGACTTCTACGTATGAGTTAAGGACAATTAGGCGTTAGCACTTAAGGTACCCTTAGGGAATATGTATGGATTTCGAATTGGGCTTAGGTATCCATATTTAATTGTTATTTTTTTCAATAAGTGAGTTGTTTTGGCCTTAAAAATCAGCCCATAAACAACCCTCAAAAGGGAATTTCGTTTTTCATCCTTATTGCATAAGGATTAGTTTTATGTTTTCCTTATTTGTTTTTATTTAAGCTTTCCTAGTCCGACAAGGATTTGTTTTCCTTTTCAGTTTAGGGTTAGGTTTAAGTTTTCTATATATACACCAATGTAATAGTTAAAGAGGATGGATGAAATTTAATACAATTCAGATTTTTCTCTCTTTGTTGAGATTCCAGCCCGGGGCTGATTTTTAATTTTATGAGTTTGTGAGATCGAGTTCTTCATTCTTACAATTTTATCTTGATTATGAACAAGTATTGTGGTAAGGTACTTGTGAATCATCCAACATTCAGGTTCTAAGATTGCTTAATCGAAGGTGTCAGGTTTGAATCCCTTTCATTGTCGCTTAAACACCTTAGGATTGGTTTGCTATCACCAATCTTTGTTTCGTTTTTGTGAGTTCAACCTTGATTGATAGACTTGGGAAATTTATTAAAGTTGATTTCGGCTTTCTCACAGCCGATATCACATCTCCTTTCTTCAAGCGCTCTCACACTTTTCGGTGACTTAGGCGATTATCGGCAGCCCTATGCCGATTTGACCTTTGTCCAGTACCGATATCTTGTCGTTGTCTAATGTCGCCTCAGTTATCGCTGATCAAAGGTACTGCTCTTCCTTCTTTCTCGGTTTCACTCTTTGCTTTTTTGTTCACTGGTCTATTCTTATTCTTAAGCAGATGCATCCCAAACTAAACGAGTTCGCTCACCAAAGACTTCTTGTGTAGATTTGTAATTCTGAAAAAGAATGGGCTTTAACTGATTATTTGAACTAGGATTAATAGAAATACTTAAGTAATCACATAAAATAGAAGGAAGAAGAAGTAAGCACTAAAGAGGAAGAAATAAAAAGCTAATGCACCAAAGCATAATAGATCAATTAACTAAATAGACATCAATATTCGGTATAGACATAACATGTCTTTACACAATATTTGATGAATTTGTATCACATAAGACACAACACTTGTATCGTGAGTAAAGAAAAATGGAAGAAATATATATGTATTGCTGCTTAAACTTGTTACTTACAGCTTTGTTTTCGAGCTTCTGTGCTTCAACTTATTGCTAGATATTTTGAAGAGGTTGAACAAGCTTTGCTTCCATTTCTCTTTCTGATGTTTGGTGTTTATTTTCAACAGGTGAAATGAAGTCCAAAGAAAACCTGGAAGCAAGAGGAAATGGAAAGATAAAAGTTTTTTTTGTTAGAAGAACCAGAACCTGGTCCTTCTCATTAGAAAGGAGAAGAAAAGAGCAAGAATTCTATGCTTGTTTCTACCCAACAATTTTTTATGTTGTGTTTGTTATCCCCTCCCCTCAGTCCCTTTTTCTTATATGGGACTGCCTTTTATAGGCAAAAATGCTACTGTTTAAACTAGAATATTTTCAGTTGGCATCTGTTTATCCCATTTAGTCTAAAACTAAACGAGAGGAATTCTAGTTCCTTCTCAAACTTGCTATACAAGTTTTTGCCATACTCCTATTGCTGTATAGAATTCCAGCAAATTTTGAATTTTTCATTATTATTACTTTTATACTATAATGAGAAAGAAATCTATTTTAATAAAAGACAATTTAATTTCTCTTATATGCCTTTATTTTGAGCACTTTAATAGTAATTTAATTTCTATAATGGCTGAAACCTCAAAGGTTAAAAATATACTAGAATGATGATAATAGATAAATTAACAAATTAATGCGTAGTAAAATTATTAAAAGGGATGATAAATTAACCCGGACAAAATCAGGTTTCTATAATAGTTTTGATACATGTGTAATATATGCATGATACACATATGAACAATATAAGATAATACCTAATACACTCGAACCCTCCTGAGCTTGACCCAAAGAGCCAACTGCCCCTCTGAACTTACAAAATGTCTAATTTCCCCCTTTAACTTTGAAAAACCAACCCAATTTGCCCCCTAAGTCCCTCTAATTGCAAGTTTTTGACACACGTGGTTGAAAAGTCAAACATGAGATAACCAATAAATGATAGACATGTTGGGATTCGTCCTCGAAAAAATAACATGGCACAGCGGAAAATATACCATTTAAAATTTCTTAAAATCCACCTATCGTGTCCGATTATCATTGATTAGATTAAAACCAATTTGAATCAAGAGAGATTAACTCACCAGATTCGTTTCTTCTAAAGACAGCTGCAGAATCATTTCTTGAAACTGCGATCTCCAAAGTCCGGTGCACGACCAACTATAGAGCAGGAACCGGTGCTAGCCGAAGACGTGAAGGAATGGAGGATTAATGCTGGGATTTTCGGCTGTTTTGGGGCTGCTATTGGTGGCTGAAATTTCCAGCAATTAATTAGGGTTAAATTAGGTTTTTCTTCCTTAAGTGTGCCCTTATATAGACACCTTGTCTAATTGGGTTTTAATTAGGTTAATTAAACCCATGCCCACTAGGATTATAATTACATAAATAAACTTTAATTAAAAAGTATATACTATGTAATTTAATTCCATATAGCTCAATTTAATTACCCTAAATAAAATTAAATCACACTTAAGTAAATACAATACATGTATTTAATTTTCCTACTTAGAAAAATTATTTAATTAATTGTTTACTTTATGTAATTCAATTAATTGATAAATTAATTAATTACATTATGTAAAGTTATTAATTAAATTAAATTAACCCAATATTAATTAATTACCTTGACACCGAATGTCAACTAATTAATTAACACATTCCTTCCAATGTACATTACATGCACAATTTCTATAAGTTCCGACTCAGTTGATCTATGTGCACAATCCTATGGATTTGTCTTTATGTTGGCAATAGGCCCAAGGCCCACAAATTGTAAGTGGGTTCTAGTAAACCATTACAGCCCCCAATTAAGACAGAGATGTAGATGCAGCAGTCTGTTGAAGATACTAACCCAGTAGTAATCTCACAGTGTCCTTTGCCAAACGATATCGATATGAATAAATAAGAGGCATGGTGTCCGTTATCCTCGTTTGTTGTTTATTATATTTCTTGATCTTGAGTTGACTGATTAATCAAATAAGCAACCAACTTATTTGGGTATGGCCATACACTTATCAGTCCCACTCATCAAGTGGCCAGTGATATCATCTCGGTGTTACCCGAGTGCCAATTCCATCACTTCATCATCAATATCAATATGTTCACCTGTCCACCCAATCATACCCATATTTAACATCCTTTTATAGACCTGTTAGGTGTATGTCAAAGTGAACCAGATTCCATATTGATACTATAATGAAATCTAGTCTGAGGATAAAAGAGACCTACTCAAGAAAGACCTATGATGTAACAACCATGTGGCTTTCTTATGTGGATCGATCCAGTCCCATGTCAATGACATGTACCTATATTCATGACTGACTATACAAGTACTATGGCTAGTTCAAAACTTCCATACAGTCATCGAATATACAAGTCTGTGGTTCTATTCGTTCCCACGATTAGAACAGACTTGGGATAGGTTTTATGATTATCAATCAATGGATACTCTACTCATATTATAGCACAAGATATAAATGAAATAGATTAATTGCCTTTATTAATGTGACACAAATAATGTGTTCATATAATGAGTCTTAATGTATAATACAAAATATAAGAATAAAAAACCTGAAGAACTAGGGCACACCAACAATCTCCCACTTGCACTAGTTCCAAGTGGGCATTGCCCTAATTCCTATAGATCTGATATGACCGTCGTGTTGTGTCTGCGACAGCGCTTTGGTCAATGGATCAGTGACATTATTCTTGGTGTCAACCCTCTGTAATGATATGTCACCTCTGTTCACAATCTCCCGAATGAGGTGAAACTTTCTAAGCACATGTTTGGATCTCTTGTATGACCAGGGCCCCTTAGCTTGTGTGATGGCCCTGTTGTTGTCATAAAAAACATCAACTGAGTCTAGGATAGTGGGTACTACTACCCAACTTGGTTATGAATTTCTTGATCTAAACGGCTTCCTTTACAGCTTCGCACGCAGCTATGTACTCAGCTTCCGTTGTAGAGTCAGCAATGGTGGCCTGCTTTGAGGACCTCCAATTAATGGCACCACCATTCAGGAGAAAAACATAACCTGACTGTAACTGGTTCTCATCCTCATCGATCTCAAAGCTTGCATCAGTGCAACCTGACACTACTAGCTCATCTTGACCTCCACACACTAGGAAAGCATCCTTAGTCTGGTTAAGCTACTTCAAGATTGCTTGACTGCCTTCAAGTGTTCCTCACCGAGGTCCAACTGGTACTAGCTAGTCATACTTAGTGCAAACATGACATTAGGCCTTGTACATAACATGGAGCACATGATAGATCCAATAGAAGATGCATAAGGGATCTTTTCCATGTTCTCCCAGTCTTACTCATCTTCAACCTATGGTGTATAGGCAAGAATCCTTTCTTTGCTTTATGCATGTAGAATCTTTTTAGAACCTTGTCAATGTACGTGGCATGACTTAGGCCTAGAAGCTGATTGGATCTATCTCTATAGATCCTGATCCCTAAGATCGTCTCAGCTTCGCCTAAGTCCTTTATTGTGAAGCACCTACTCAACCACTGGTTAACCCCTTACAGTGTTGGTATGTCACCTCCAATGATAAGGATGTCATTAATCTAAAGCACTAGGAAGGTGGAAATACTCCACTAACCATCTTATACACACAAGGCTCATCAAGATTCTGAGTGAAACCATATTCTGTAATGGCCTCATTGAATCTCTAGTTCCAAGGCCTGGATACCTTCTTCAATCCATAAATGGATCCTTGAAGCCTGCAAGTTAGTATACTTCGAATCGATAAAACCCTTAAGTTGTGCCATGTACACATCCTCGAGTAGCTTTCCATTCAGGAAAGCTGTTTTAACATCCATCTGCCATATCTCATAATTGTACCATACATCTATGGCTAGTAGTATCCTAATGGATTTGAGCATAGCAACTGGTGAATAGGTTTCATCATAGTCAATTCCTTGAACTTGCCTGAATCCTTGTGCCACCAATCGCCCCTTTAAGGTGTTGTCAGCTTTTAACTTGAAACACCACTTGCAACCTATCACCTTAGCACCTGGAGGTGGATCCACCAAGTTCCATACTTAGTTATCGTGCATAGATTGCATCTCAGCCTCCATGGCTTTACGCCATTGATCTGAGTGTGGGCTTTCAACAGCCTCCAGATAGGTCTTGGGCTCCTCTTGGTCAATGACCATAAGGTCCCTATCATCAGTCACGAGAAATCCGTGCCTCTCTGGCTGATGACGTGTCCTACCAGACCTTCTAAGGTCCTGTGCAATCGGTTCTGGTTCCTCAATTTCTTAAATAGGCAGATCGGTTCTCGAAGCATCCTTAACAGTAGCTGTAGGAGTTTGTGAATTGTGAACTTCTAAAAGTTCAACATTACTCCCACTATCCCTCTTAGAAAGGAATTCCTTTTCTAAGAAGATTGCATTTTTGGCTATGAAAACTTTCTTTTCCGCCGGATTGTAGAAGTAATAACCCTTAGTTTCCTTAGGGTAACCCATAAACTGGCACTTGACAGATTTGGACTCGAGTTTGCCACTTTTCAATTTCTTAACATGTGCATCACAGCCCCAAATCTTCAAGAAGGAAAAATTGGTCTTTCGGCCCTTCCATAGTTCATATGGTGTTCCCTTAACTGCCTTGCTTGGTGTATTATTAAGAATGTAAACAGCTGTCTCTAAAGCATATCCCCAAAAGGAGACATGGAGTGTAGCATGACTCATCATCGAGCCGACCATGTATAGCAAGGTCCTATTCCTCCTTTCTAAGACTCCATTCCACTGGGGTGTTCCAGGAGGAGTGAGTTGGGATACAATCCCACACTCTTTCAAAAACGAGTCAAACTCTTGGCTCAAATATTCACCTCCTCGGTCAGACTGAATTGCTTTTATTTTCTTGCCAAGTTGGTTTTCTACTTCATTCTTAAAGTCCTTGAACCTTTAAAGAGTCTCAGACTTATGCTTCATCAGATACACGTAACCGTATTTGTTGAAGTCATCCGTGAAGGTGACGAAGTACAAAAAACCTGATCTAGCACTAGTGCTCATTGGGCCGCATACATCGGAATGTATCAATTCCAATAGCTCTAAGGCCCTTTTAGCAGTCTTGCTAAAAGGCACCTTTGTCATCTTGCCTCTCAAACAAGATTCGCATGTGTCATAAGACTGGATATCAAATGACCCTAGCACTCCACTAGAGTAAAGTCTAGCTATGCTCTTCTCATTTATATGGCCAAGTCAACAATGCCAGATGTAAGTAGGATTAATTTCATTTTGTTTAATCCTTCTAGTATTTATGTTATAGATTAAACTTTCACGTTTTAGATCAAGGATATATAAGCCATTTTCAAGAAATGTTGTTCCATAAATAATATTGCCACATTGCATAGAAATTCTACCATGTCTAATATTGAATACAAAACCAGAAATATCCAACAAAGAAATAGATATAATATTCCTACGCATCGCAAGTACAAAATAACAGTTTCTTAGTTCCAAAACAAGTCCACTAGGCATCTCTACGAAATAATCTCTGATCTCCATAGCCTGAACCCGAGCTCCATTTCCGACTCGAAGATCTACTTCTCTATATCCTAGTAATCTCCTATTTCTTAGACCCTGCACATTTGAACAAATGTGAGATCCATATCCAGTGTCCAAGACCTAAGATGTAAAAATAGCCAGATTAATCTCAACAACATAAATACTTGAAGTGGCAGTGTTGCCCTTCAGTTGCTCCCTCAGCTTTGGACATGAGCTTTTCCAGTGCCCCTTTGTTGGAAATGCCCTAGTCCCGAGGCATTGGTCCTTGTATTTGTACTATGCATTTATGGGATTTATGTGTTGTACTTATTTGTGTCATTAATAAAGGCATCAATTCATTTATTATATTTATCTTGTGCAGTATAGTAAATGAAGTATCCAATGGACATATCCATATCCATGACGACTAGTGTCATGCACTTAGCAGTAAGACCATGGATAGGGTTAACGATATGACCATGAATAGATCCGTAGTCTGTTCCAGTCATGGGAATGAATGGAACAACAGACTATCATTAACCTGGTTGTATGGCGGTGTCTTACCGGTCATTGGACATGGTATGTCAACCAAGTTAATGGGTACATGCCTGGGTGCATGGTACTGGATAGATCCACTAAAGGAGTAATCCACATGGTATGGTATCACAATGGATTCTCGTGTAGTACTTGTATGGATCCTTTGACCTGACCATATGATGGTGTTACGTGTGAAGTCGCATACTTAGGGGTACGCCTAAAGGGCCTGTAATAGGGTGCCATGTATGGGTGCTTTCGGGTATGTCACCGAACATGGTAATACTATGGATATGCAGAAGGGATTTGTCGCTCAGTAACCAACTGAGAAGATATCACTGGCCACTTGATGAATGTGACTGATAAGAGTGTGGCCACACCCAAACAAGTTGGAACTTGTTTGTGAGCATCAGTACATTCGGGATCAAGTTAATGTCTGAACACAAAAGAGGGTGATCAATCCATGCCTCTGTGTTGGACACCGATATCAATGACATGGGATGTACAAGTTTAAACTACTGGGTTACGATATCAGTTAGACTGCCATCTCCATCTTAATTGGGGGCTGCAGTGGCTTGCTAGAGCCCAACTGCAGTCTGCGGGCCAAAGGCCCGCTGCCAACATAAAGATGGGCCCACAGGATCGTACACATAGAACGATAGAATGCAGACTTAAGGAATAGCATGTATGCTTGGAGTATACGCATTGGAGGGAGAGGTGTGTATATATTAATTATATTATAAAGATCAATTGGATTGGTCATAATAATAAAAAATCAATATATTCTATTGGCTCTTCATAATTAATTGGATTAATTATGAAATTATTTCCTAGGTGGAAATATTCATATGTATGGGTTTACATATGATTTTATTTTGTGCAGAGTTAATTTTAATTTGAAGGATTAAATTAAATGTCAAACCAATTTTAATTTGGATGTAAATAATATATTACTTGGAGTAATATATTAAATACATGGGTATATATTAAAATTGGGCTTGAATTAATTTGAACCAAATTAATTAAAATTAGACTGGGCCTAAATTAAAACATGGAAGCCCGCACAGAATAAAGAGGAGCCAAGATGGGCCAGAATTCTGGATGGAATTCGGCCAACCCTAGGTATAAATACCTAGGGTTGGAAGAATTCGGCCAACCTAGCTAAAACCACTCATAGCCGAATTCTCTAGCCTCTCCTCTCCTTGGTTTTTGCTTTTCCATCGCTAGCACGGGTTGCATTGCCAAGCGTTCGTGTACGTGAGAGCGGAGGAATTCTAAATTGAGTTCTGCAGTCATCATCCGTCTCTAAAAGAGATTTTTCTGGTATGAAATTTCAATCTCTTTCTATTTAATTTTATGTTTTTCAATTTCCACTTCAATTGCTCCTGGGACTGGATTTGAGGAAATCACCGCGTTCTTCCGCTTTTATCGGGTGATTTCCGGTGAAAAATCCCAACAGTGGTATCAGAGCGGGCTTTTGATCCGTGGAAATTGATTAATTTGGTTGAATCTCTGTTTTGAAATTGGATGTTTTTTGATTGGGATTCTTTGTATGGGTTTTATGATTTTTCCCATATGTTTTATGCAATGAAAATTAAATTTGCATATAGGTTTATGTTAGTTTAATTTTATTGTGTAATTTTGTGATTCTTGGTGAATTGCTATGGATGGTGATTGATTGGATATTTTTTTTTATTGATTTTATTCTGTTTATAAAAAAAAAAAAAAAAAATCGGCCTCCCGGCGGCCGCCACACGCGGCGGGAGGCGCGGCGGCAGCTGCTGCCCGTGGCGCTGGGCGCCACAGGCAGCGGCCGCTGCCTGCTGCTGCACCAGCAGCAGCCGCTGCTGGGCAGCAGCTGCTGCTGGGCGGCAGTTGCTGCTGGGCGGCAGTTGCTGCCGCAGCAGCGGGCTGCTGCTGGGCAGTGGCCGCTGGGTGGCCACTGTGCAGCGGCAGCCACTGCTGGGCAGTGGCTGCCGCACGGCAGCAGCGGGCAGCCGCTAGGCGGCTGCGCCGCTGCTGCTGCTAGGGCAACTCTGTTGCCCTAGCTGCAGCGGGCCGGGCCCAGTTTTTGGATTTTGCAGGGTTTTGGGTCCGGGGCCCATTTTTGAAATTTTAATTGGTTTTAAAATTCGTGTGTTTAAATTTCTGTAATTTAAATGCGCATGGTTTCTTGGATGAATTTTAATTTCGTTCATGTGACATTAATTTGGAAATTAATGTGGTTAATGGAAATTGGTTCGGGTAATTTTGGCACAATTACTCGGATGGCTAAATTGGACCCATGGTTTCCCAATTCCAGTGGGAGCAGTTGGACTGCCTGGGCTGGAGGCCCAAAGCCCGTTAAGGGTTAGAACCACGGTGGGCCAAAATTGGCGATTTCCGAATAATGGCTTTGACATAATTTAAATGGGCTTAAATCATACATTTTGACATGTTTTTGAATTGTATGTATTGGATGCATATGTATGGTTGAATGAATGTATGATTGGATGCTATTGGGCCTTTTACAAGATGGGTTGTATTTTTCTTTTGGGTAAATACGGCCTGCGTGTCGTTTTCTTTTAATGTAATTTTATTTTATTTAAGTTAAATATTGTAAAATTTGTAAAAGAAGAAGCCCATGGAGTGGTGAGCCCAATTGGAGGTACAAGCCCAAATGGAGGTGCAAGCCCAGAAGGAGAAGGAGGAGGCCCACCTAATATGTATTTCTAGTATAGGTTTACTAGAATTATATTAGGATGTAATATAGGCCCATAGCAGTCCATTTTATTTTATTTAATCATTTATATATTCTTTTGCATGTATGAATGTATGTTACATTTAGCTCATTCACCCGCTTTATGTATGTAAGCCGTTATAATTGAATCTAATAACCAAATGGAAATTACTAAGTCGCTTAAAAGTGCTTCCCTCATTCAAAACCGAATCGAGGTGGGAATAGGCCAGTTGTAGACCATGCCCTCGCAGGATGCACTGGAGTATTGTCACTTTGTACTGGGTTAGAGTATGGGATACTCTAACACTTGGATGGAGGTTTTGACTTAGCGTGGGTAGTAGGATTCTCCTGGCCCTAAGCACAGATGGGTAAGTGCCAACAAGCCCATCAAACCGAGAGTCCCTAGGTTGGGATTGGACGGCGTTCCTACCTAAATAGTTAAGGTGTAGTTGTACCAAACCCTCGTTTGGCTACATCTTAATGAAATATGGATCTCGGCCCATGAGCCCAACAACTCGGTTAAATTAATAACTTGATTCATTATTAATTTTATATGGGATCAACAAAGTAAAGCCCTTTATTAACACTCTAAATGTTTTTCTGTGTAGAAACACCCAAATGGCAAACACTAATACCTTATCACTGCGATCGATTCTTGAGAAGGACAAGCTTTCCGGTCCTAACTTTTTAGACTGGTCTAGGAACTTGAGGATAGTTCTAAGACAAGAGTCGAAAGAGTATGTGCTGGAAAGGCCTGTGCCGGCTGCGCCTCAGGGACGTAATCCGACGGCTGCACAGCTAGCGGAATACGAGGCGTACGTCAAGGACAACCGGGATGTGACGTGCCTTATGTTGGCGTGCATGGTCCCCGAACTGCAAAAACAGTTTATGGACCATCAAGCCTATGCTATGATAACAACTCTCAATGAGATGTTTCAGGAGCAAGCTCGTCAGGAAAGGTACCTGACCAATAAGGCATTCCACTCTTGTAAGATGGGGGCCGGGACATCTGTGAGTGCACACGTGCTCAAGATGAAGGGCTATTTGGATACTTTGGCCCGTCTCGGATCGCCTATCTCTCAAGAGTTGGTGGTGGACACGATCCTGGCGTCCTTACCGGATTCTTATGATCAGTTCATCCTAAACTATAACATGCAAGGGATGAACCGTACTGTCAGTGAGCTGCATGGGATGCTTAAGCTTACTGAGCAGTCGATCAAGAAGACTCCGCCGGTGCCGTTGGTTAACAAGGGGAACGCTCCTCTTGCTAAGGGTAAGGCCAAGGAAAAGGCCAAGGCCAAGGCCAAGAAGGCCAAAGCCAAGAAGGCCAAGGCCCAACCCAAAGGCCAGCAGAAGGCAGGTCCTGAGGACGTCTGTTTCGGGTGCAGACAGGCAGGCCATTGGAAGAGATCGTGTCCCAAGCTGATGGGAGAGCAGAGAAGGGGCCAAGGTGCGTCCTCTTCAGGTATTTATGTTATAGATATTAACCTTACTGTTTCAACATCCTGGGTATTGGATACTGGATGTGGTTCTCACATTTGTTGCAATGTGCAGGGACTTAAGAACAGAAGGTTGCTGGGGTCGGGTGAGGTGGACTTGCGGGTTGGGAATGGAGCAAGGGTTGCTGCCATAGAGATCGGCGAATACCACCTATTGATGCCCAGCGGATTCGTTTTAATTTTGGAACATTGTTACTTTGTACCTGCTATGTGCAGGAATATTATTTTTGTATCAATGTTGGACATGTCTGGATTTGAATTTTCTATTATAAATGGTCGAATTTCAATATCTAGAGAGGGGTTATTTTATGGAGATGCTCTATTAAATAATGGCCTGTATGTCCTGGACTTAAATGAAACCAATCACATCTATAACATAAACACGAAAAGGGTTAAGCCTAACGAACTTAATCCAGTCTACCTATGGCATTGTCGTCTTGGCCACATAAACGAGAAGCGCATAGCTAGGCTTCACAAAGCTGGGGTCCTAGGGTCATTTGACTTGGAGTCATTTGATACATGCGAATCGTGTTTAAGAGGCAAGATGACAAAGGCGCCTTTTAGCAAAAGGGCTGAAAGGGCCACTGGCTTGTTGGACCTAATACATTCAGATGTATGTGGACCTATGAGCGCAGCGACCAGAGGTGGGCATCTGTACTTCGTCACGTTCACGGATGATTTCAGCAGATATGGCTACGTCTATCTGATGAAACACAAGTCCGAGACCCTTGATAGGTTCAAGGAATTTAGGAACGAGGTATAGAACCAGCTAGGCAGGAATATCAAAGCCCTTCGGTCGGACCGAGGCGGTGAGTATATGAGCCTAGAGTTTGACTCATACTTGAGAGAGCATGGAATAGTTCCGCAGCTCACTCCTCCCGGAACACCACAATGGAATGGGGTGTCCGAACGGAGGAATAGGACCTTGTTGGACATGGTCCGCTCAATGATGAGTCAAGCAACTCTCCCAATTAGTTTCTGGGGACACGCCCTCGAGACAGCAGCTCTCATTTTAAACAATACTCCGACTAAGGCAGTGGAAAAGACCCCATATCAGATATGGACGGGCAAGGAGCCCAATGTGTCTTTCCTAAGGATTTGGGGATGCGAAGCACATGTCAAGAAATTGACTAGTGGCAAGCTAGAGCCCAAAACCGATAAATGCCTGTTTGTGGGCTACCCTAGGGAAACCAAAGGGTATTACTTCTACAACCCCGCCGAGAACAAGGTGTTCGTGGCAAGGAAGGGGGTCTTTCTGGAAAAGGAGTTCCTTTCCAAGAAAGATAGTGGGAGCAACGTTGAACTCAGGGAAGTTCAAGGTCCACAAGCTCCTGAAGAGGATAGCTCGGAGGCCCAGGTGGAGCTTCCACAAGTGGAGGCATCGACCCAGGCCACACAAGAACCTAGAAGGTCTGGTAGGGATCGTCGGGAACCGGAGAGGTATGGTTTCCTCATCACCGATGATCAAACTCTTCTCATCTGGGATGAAGAAGAACCCAAAACCTACCAAGAGGCTATGGCTAGCCCACAGTCTGCGAATTGGCGTAAAGCTATGGAGGCAGAAATGCAATCTATGTACGATAACCAAGTTTGGAACTTGGTTGATCCACCTCCGGGTGCTAAGGTAATTGGTTGCAAGTGGTGCTACAAGCTAAAAGCTGATAATACCTTCAAGGGGCGTCTGGTTGCGAAAGGTTTCAGACAAGTCCATGGGATAGACTATGATGAAACTTTCTCACCAGTAGCCATGCTCAAATCCATCAGGATACTACTGGCCATAGCCGCATGGTATGACTATGAGGTATGGCAAATGGATGTCAAAACCGCTTTCCTTAATGGAAAGCTACTCGAGGATGTGTACATGACACAACCTGAGGGTTTTGTCGATCCTAAGTATCCGGGAAGGGTATGCAAACTTCAAAGGTCCATTTATGGACTGAAGCAAGCATCCCGTAGTTGGAATCTAAGATTCAATGAGGCTATAAAGGAATATGGCTTCATACAGAATTTGGATGAGCCTTGTGTGTATAAGAGGACTAGTGGGAGCATTGTCACATTTTTGGTACTGTATGTAGACGACATCCTACTCATTGGAAGTGACATACCTACACTGCAAGGGGTAAAGCAGTGGCTGAGTAAGTGCTTCGCAATGAAGGACTTAGGCGAAGCTGAGATGATCCTAGGGATCAGGATCTATAGGGATAGATCAAATCGGCTTCTGGGCCTAAGTCAGGCTTCGTACATTGACAAAGTTCTGAAAAGATTCAGCATGGACCGGGCCAAGAAAGGTTTCTTGCCAATGGGGCATGGGCTGAAGCTTAGTAAGAAGAACTGTCCTAAAACTAGGGAGGACAGGGAGAACATGAAATTGGTTCCATATGCCTCGGCTATTGGATCAATCATGTACTCTATGTTGTGTACGAGACCTGATGTCGCCTTTGCACTGAGTATGACGAGCCGATACCAGCAGGATCCCGGGGAGGATCACTGGAAAGCTGTCAAGGCAATCCTCAAGTACCTTAACCGGACTAAGGATAGCTTCTTGGTGTATGGTGGTCAGGAAGTGCTATCAGTTACTGGGTATACTGATGCAAGCTTCCAGACAGACCAAGATGAGTACCAATCGTAGTCAGGGTATGTATTCTTGCTGAATGGTGGTGCTGTAAGCTGGAGGAGCTCAAAGCAGCCAACCATAGCGGACTCTACAACAGAAGCTGAGTACATCGCTGCGTGTGATGCAGCTAAGGAAGCTGTGTGGATGAAGAAGTTTATCACTGAGTTGGGAGTAGTGCCAACTATCCAGGACCCAGTCGATATCTTCTGTGACAACAATGGGGCCGTCGCACAAGCTAAGGAGCCCCGGTCACACAAGAACACAAAGCACGTGCTCAGAAAGTTTCACCTCATACAAGAAATCGCGGAGAGAGGTGACATTGCATTGCACAGAGTGGACACCGAGGATAATGTCGCAGATCCATTGACCAAGGCGCTGGCCCAGCCCAAGCATGAGGGTCATACTAGATCTATAGGGATTAGGCCCATGCCTAGTTGGAACTAGTGCAAGTGGGAGATTGTTGGAAATGCCCTAGTCCCGAGGCATTGGTCCTTGTATTTGTACTATACATTTATTGGATTTATGTGTTGTACTTATTTGTGTCATTAATAAAGGCATCAATTCATTTATTATATTTATCTTGTGCAGTATAGTAAATGAAGTATCCAATGGATATATCCATATCCATGACGACTAGTGTCATGCACTTAGCAGTAAGACCATGGATAGGGTTAACGATATGACCATGAATAGATCCGTAGTCTGTTCCAGTCATGGGAATGAATGGAACAACAGACTATCATTAACCTGGTTGTATGGCGGTGTCTTACCGGTCATTGGACATGGTATGTCAACCAAGTTAATGGGTACATGCCTGGGTGCATGGTACTGGATAGATCCACTAAACGAGTAATCCACATGGTATGGTATCACAATGGATTCTCGTGTAGTACTTGTATGGATCCTTTGACCTGACCATATGATGGTGTTACGTGTGAAGTCGCATACTTAGGGGTACGCCTAAAGGGCCTGTAATAGGGTGCCAAGTATGGGTGCTTTCGGGTATGTCACCGAACATGGTAATACTATGGATATGCAGAAGGGATTTGTCGCTCAGTAACCAACTGAGAAGATATCACTGGCCACTTGATGAATGTGACTGATAAGAGTGTGGCCACACCCAAACAAGTTGGAACTTGTTTGTGAGCATCAGTACATTCGGGATCAAGTTAATGTCTGAACACAAAAGAGGGTGATCAATCCATGCCTCTGTGTTGGACACCGATATCAATGACATGGGATGTACAAGTTTAAGCTACTGGGTTACGATATCAGTTAGACTGCCATCTCCATCTTAATTGGGGGCTGCAGTGGCTTGCTAGAGCCCAACTGCAGTCTGCGGGCCAAAGGCCCGCTGCCAACATAAAGATGGGCCCACAGGATCGTACACATAGAACGATAGAATGCAGACTTAAGGAATAGCATGTATGCTTGGAGTATACGCATTGGAGGGAGAGGTGTGTATATATTAATTATATTATAAAGATCAATTGGATTGGTCATAATAATAAAAAATCAATATATTCTATTGGCTCTTCATAATTAATTGGATTAATTATGAAATTATTTCCTAGGTGGAAATATTCATATGTATGGGTTTACATATGATTTTATTTTGTGCAGAGTTAATTTTAATTTGAAGGATTAAATTAAATGTCAAACCAATTTTAATTTGGATGTAAATAATATATTACTTGGAGTAATATATTAAATACATGGGTATATATTAAAATTGGGCTTGAATTAATTTGAACCAAATTAATTAAAATTAGAATGGGCCTAAATTAAAACATGGAAGCCCGCACAGAATAAAGAGGAGCCAAGATGGGCCAGAATTCCTGATGGAATTCGGCCAACCCTAGGTATAAATACCTAGGGTTAGAAGAATTCGGCCAACCTAGCTAAAACCACTCATAGCCGAATTCTCTAGCCTCTCCTCTCCTTGGTTTTTGCTTTTCCATCGCTAGCACGGGTTGCATTTGCCAAGCGTTCGTGTACGTGAGAGCGGAGGAATTCTAAATTGAGTTCTGCAGTCATCATCCGTCTCTAAAAGAGATTTTTCTGGTATGAAATTTCAATCTCTTTCTATTTAATTTTATGTTTTTCAATTTCCACTTCAATTGCTCCTGGGACTGGATTTGAGGAAATCACCGCGTTCTTCCGCTTTTATCGGGTGATTTCCGGTGAAAAATCCCAACACCCTTCTCATGACACTCATGGCAGACATGGTCAGGAGAAGCAACCCTTGCTTTAGGTTGGGCCACCACCCTTTTGCCCTTAGCCTTGGCCTTTTGGGCCTTAGCCTTGGCTTTAGATCTGGCCTTTCCCTTAGCAATGGGCGTATTGCCCTTGTTCACTCGCAAAACTTTAGGAGTCTTCTTAAGAGACTGCTCAGCAAGCTGGAGCATGCCATGCAGCTCAACAACCAATTTATCCAACCCTTGCATATGGTAATTCATGATAAACTGGTTGTAAGACTCAAGAAGTGACCCCAGAATAATGTCTGCTGCCAAGTCCTGCGGAACTGGTGAGCCGAGGTGGGCAAGTGTATCAATATACCCCTTCAACTTTAGCACATGAGTGCTAACAAAAGTCCCGACTGCCATTGCAGTCGTGCAAAGTGCCTTAGTTGTCTGGTAACGTTCCTGACAAGCTTGATCTTGGAACATCTTTTTAAGTTGATCCATCATCTCATAAGTATGCTCGTCCATGAACTGCTTCTGAAGATAAGAAGCCATGGTACCCAACATGAGGCACAAGACATATCAGTCATCCCTCACGTGTCAGTCGTACTGCTCCACCATCGCCGTGGTCATGCCTCGACCTACGGGAGGACAAGCTAGTAAAGGAGCATTCAGTACATACTCCTTGGACTCTTGTCTAAGAACTATTTGTAAGTTCCCAACCTAGTCCAGGAAGATAGTCCCCAAAAGCTTCTCGTTCTCTAAGAGTGACCTACGTGAGACTGAGTTGTTGTTTATTGCAGCCATTTAAATTGCTTAAGTGAAAATGGGATGATCTACATGGAAGAAATCATTGCTTAAGTTAGAAATAAAGGACTTTTGCCAATTCAAATTAATAATCCGATTTTAATTTGTTCATTGGTGATGTTGATTGGCTGACTTGACCAAGATCCACAACTTATCAATTACTGGCCGAACTAGGGCTCGCTAACCAACCGTTGTTTCGTTTGGTAGGACAACCTATCCAATCCTTCCACGAAAGACTCTTGGTTTGATGGGCTTATTGACACTTTACCCATCTGTGCTTAGGGCTCGCTCTGAGCTAATGCTACCCATGTTGAGTCGAACCACCATTCACATGTTAACCATACCGAGTATCCTAACCCTTGACGGCCCACCGAATACACAATGTACCCAGCTAGGGCATGGCTCACATTGCAGCATCAATGGGAGGAAGAGGTGTGAATGTGGGAAGCACTTTTAAACGACTCAATATTTTAATTACAGGATTAAAATTAAGTGATACGACTTAGCATGCATAAATGCGGGTAATAATTTGGTGATCCGTACATCAATATTATATGACAAATGCAATAGCATGCTTAATTTAAAACAAATGAGATCTTATGGGCCTTTAATTACAACCTAATGAAACACTAGATATCTGTAAGCGCCAGAATTTTAGTCCTCCCTAAAAAAAAAAAGGAGAACAGTCGTACAACTTTATGTATAGCCATGCGACTGTAATCAAACTACAGTCGTACGACTGTAGGATCATGGCAGGTGAGCCAGCCCATACCCTAAAAGCAGAAAAAAGGGAGGAAAAGAGGGGAGCAATTAATGCTCTGAAGCGAAGCAGAGAAATTAGAAGATAAAAAGCGAGAAGAAGAGAAAGAGGGGGGAATATTTTTTTATTCTGATTTTTAGAGAGAAAAAGAGTAAAAGAGAAGAAGAGGAAAACACCAAAAAAGGACTCTTTTTCTTCTCTTTTTCTTCTTAATTCTTGAAGTTGGAATTAAAATCTGTTAGAAACCCCTAGGTTAACAATCTAACACTCCAAACAAGCTAAATTCCGGACTAGAAACACTAGGAAACCGTGACATTTGGAGATTCTCGGACCTAAAGTTCTCAACCTCACTCAAAGAGGAAAAGTGCAAATTTGTGTGGATTAGAGCGACGCCAGGAGTCAATCCTACGGTGGACATGTGCTAAAAAGGTTACCACTCTTTATCCCTTCTGTTTTTGAAGCTTTCTGGGTGATTGATTTGATTTTGGTGCATTTTTGTTCAACTTTTCGTGTTTGTGTTTCTGGAAATCAAGAACAGTCGTGTGACTGTTCTTGAGTTTGATGAACAGTCGTACGACTGTATTTTCAGTCATACGAGTGTTCTTGGTTTCCAAATGGTTTTCTTTCAGTTTATTTCGAATAAAATTTTAGCGAAATCCTGAGTTTGGATTGCTTACAGTCGCACGACTGTAATGTACAGTCGTACGACTGTAACATTTTTCCAGAATCAGGATTTCCATTTGAATCCCTAAAAATTTCCAAAAATCCATAAAAATTCAGAAAATCAAAAGATCATCAAAATGAATTTTGTTTGTGCATCCACGACCCTAGATTCAATTTTCAATAAAATTGCATTTAGAACAATACAACGACGGAGACCTGATTCTCCCGAAAACCGACCCACTTCACATGTTAAAATGCATGTAAACCGGCAAAATTGTTTTCAAAATAATTTTCTCATAAAACCAAAAATACAGGGATGTTTCAAAATGTTTTCCAAGTCTAATCGGGCCGGCTAGCCGAGCCGACCCGGTTATCCCCTTAAATGCATGCCCCCGAATTCTTAATTTCCTAATTATATCATGTTTAGGTCCTATTTGTGGTGTGCCGTAAACTGTGCTAACCCAATGTTTTGCAGCTTTTTTTTTATTTTTATTTTTGATGTATTTAATAGATTTATCTGTATATCCTAGGCGATTGTATTTTTCTAGATAAATCGTGTATTCTAGGCGGTTGTAAAAGTGAGGATGAGAGTTTTTATTTTTCATTCGATCGGGTTGTAATAATTTAATCATTTACTATTTTACTTACCTGTATGCGCGCTGCATGTTTAACTTAATTTCAATAAAATTGACTTTAGAATTTGAAATACCGTCTATGAACATCGGCCAATATTTATTTTAATTAGACACGAAATAAGGGACTTGTCCAGACCCAAATCTTTGGATAATGTAGCGGCTGTTTGTCCGGTTCAGCTGCATTATAAATTTCCCGGTTGAGCTGAGCCGGGTGGCGACTCCTACAATATTCATCGAGACTTAGGTCTCGGTTCTTTTATGAATTAATTCTATGTTTTCCAAAACACGAATTTCCATTATAAAAACCCCACGCGAGGGAGGGGTCTGCCCGAAACCGAGGCGCCCCTCTCGAAAGAGAGTCCGCGTTCCATCGAAAACGTCGTCCGCTCACATATATGGATCTGAATGCAGTAGGAAAATCAACAGGTGGCTGTGGCTTGGATTTAGCTTCTTCGAAAAAAAAAGTACCGATGGAAGACTTCATCTCTCCCTTATAGTGAGATTTCTGCTCTTGGCCTAAAGTTTGCTCTCTTCAATCATAGATTCAAACTCTGTTGAGTGCTTGATGAATCCGGGGGTGGCCCATCTATTGCATGAAGTGCCGGGGTCAGTGAGTTGAAACAATGGAGATAAGTACGTTTTTGCCTGTTCTAAAAAGTTAACTTCGCGCGGTGGCAGAGAAGATTGGTGTCTTTATCTATCTCATACACGTCGGCCATAATTAAATCTGGAATGTCTCATGGCATTAAATGGCAAGGCGCAACACTTTCATCTTCTCCTTTGAACCGATTCTATGAAGCCTTATTTTCTGCCATCAATGGCCTCTACAAGAAATTGAACCCCAATGCTACTCCATTTTGCATTTTTCTGCATCATCTCATCACCAGAAGGGCAACGAAGCAGGTGGTTATGGCGCCGTTCCAATCAGTCTTTGTTTATCATCAACCTGTACAGAATTGGGGATACCCTTTTAATCCCATGCCATTTCTATTCAATCTGAACTCCTAGAATAATTATTTTGAATCCTCAAACTATGGGAGAGGTTTTAAGTTCCTGGCAGAGAGAGGATTTGAATATGAGTCTACTTCAAATGAGCTCAACAATGCTGGCATCTGGGATGAATTGGAAACATGAATACGGCATCAGACCGCAGGAGAATCCAGTGGTTAATTGAATTCATCTCAAGTTGTCCGTCCACAATGGCAACTCTATTCAGTGTTCGGCTTAAAAAAAATCTCTATCCAATGTGCAAAACCGAAAGGGCATATTGGTAATTTGAAGGGGCATCAATTAAAACCAGAGCCATATTTTAGATTTTCCTAATGCATCCATATTCATTATGCCATAAATGTTTTGTATTCAATTTTGGTGTTCAATATGCATTTGTTGTGTCATTGCATGTCAATGCTCACTTACGGGCTACATCATGCAGCAAACCTTTTCTGTAAAAGTGCTTTACTCCCCAAACACAAAACCTATAATACCAGGGGCAAGTAAAAAAACCGAACCACTGGGTATCATTGACAGTAGTATCTTCGCGAGTCGCAATGAACATATCAAGGTATATTTTTCTCGTCCTAAGACTAATTGTTGCGAAGGGGATCAATGCAGACAAAATGCCCATAACAGAATCTTTGGCCAAAAAAAATTTTCTGACATGGAAAACCGAAAGGGCGTGTTGGCAACAGGAGGGGAGTGATATACAAAGTCAGAGTCACTGTCATATTCCCTATTATACTCATTCTGATGTCACCATTGCGATATTGTGTATGTTTAGATTTCTGATCAGATGCTCATCTTGCATACACCATGCCACTACATATAAATACCCATCAGTAGGACATTGCATCTGAACCCGTGATAATGCCATATGAACTCCTATTATGCGGTACGGAAATGCAAGGTCTCACTCTTCTTGCTCAACCAAACGGACCATCCGTCAGCACGGCTTATTATCCTGATCCTCTGAGCACTGACAACGCTCTAGAATATGCAGAGGGTAAAGTGGAAAGTCACTCAAGATGGTAAACTCCTCCAATACCTAGATCAGCGTAATAGTCAGTCGGTCAGAAAAAACATTGGAACAATCGGACTAGGTCAGTATGATACAAAAGCATGCTTAGAGCCAAGAGGAGGCATCTACTTATTCCAATGAGACTAAACCGCATATACATGGTGCCGCAGGTCACCTAGGCTACCATTGTGGCTAATCACAAGCCACGAATTCCGTCTCCGGGCTCGCACGGATACTAAGAACAAAGCATAAGCCACATGTTGCATGCATATAGACATTTAGAACCATACATGCATCTATACATACGTGCATACGTTTAAAGTAAACACGCACAATTCATATGTATATGCATCACAACCGATCCAAGTGCAGGTACCCATTGCCATCACCAGGTCTCTCCGAACCAGGTTCGCTCGCAAAGCAGAGATGGCACAACACTAGGGCATATATTGGGCCTTAAGCGTCAGCGCAAACCTAAATCTCAACATATCAAGTCTCCAAGGGGCAGAACAATCAAGCCATATTTATCCTTGATCGAAGGGCAAAAATTTTTGCTTCCAAAATTATCGATCAAGGGATAAATACTCATCCTCGAGCCAACATCAAAATTATCATTCCTAAAGCTATCCCCTTTTCTTCATTGAAGCCAGATTTCGAACCCTTGAACTCTATTACGTTCAAGCATGGTTGCAAATCCTTGACCCTATTTCTTCATTCAAGCCAGATTTTGAGCTCTTGAACTCTATTACGTTCAAGCATGGTTTTAAATCCTTGAACCTCTTATTTCATTATTTCAAGTCCATCCAATTCCAGCAAGATTTTGAATCCTCAAAATTCTAGCAGATTTGCCTCGGGTAACATAGGCCTGGTATCGGCTTATCCGCCTTCCACCCATCCTTTCCTCAGGTAACATAGACCCGGTATCGGCTTATTTCTTCCTCAGCTTTGCCTCGGGTAACCTAGACCTGGTATCGGCTTATTTCAACAGTGGGTTCTTTCCTGTGTCTGTGGCGCTTTGAGTCACGTTCTTAAATTCACATCAACTATCCTAGACTAACATCGGGTGGCAAATTTGATCATGCAAGGGCAGCTGTAAGCACCGAAATTTTACTCCTCCCTCAAAAAAAAAAAAAAGAAGAACAGTCGTACGACTTTATCTATAGCCATGCGACTGTAATCAAACTACAGTCGTACGACTGTAGGATCGTGGTAGGTGAGCTAGCCCATACCCTAAAAGCAGAAAAAAGGGAGGAAAAGAGGGGAGCAATTAATGCTCTGAAGGGAAGCAGAGAAATCAGAAGATAAAAAGAGAGAGGAAGAGAGAGAGGGGGGATTAGCTTTTGATTCTGATTTATAGAGAGAGAAAGAGGAGTAAAAGAGAAGAAGAGGAAAACACCAAAAGAGGACTCTTTTTCTTCTTAATTCTTGAAGTTGGAATTAAAATCTGTTAGAAACCCCTAGGTTAACAATCTAACACTCCAAACAAGCTAAATTCCAGACTAGAAACACTAGGAAACCGTGACATTTGGAGATTCTTGGACCTAAAGTTCTCAACCTCAACTTAAAGAGGAAAAGTACAAATTTGTGTGGATTGGAGCGGCACCAGGGGTCAATCCTACAGTGGACGTGCGCCAAAAAGGTTACCACTCTTTATCCCTTCTGTTTCTGAAGCTTTCTGGGTGATTGATGTGATTTTGGTGCATTTTTTATCAACTTTTCGTGTTTGTGTTTCTGGAAATCAAGAACAGTCGTGCGACTGTTCTTGAATTTGATGACTAGTCGTACGACTATATTTTCAGTCGTACGAGTGTTCTTGGTTTCCAGATGGTTTTCTTTCAGTTTATTTCGAGTAAAATTTTGGTGAAATCCTGAGTTTGGATTGCTTATAGTCGCACGACTGTAACATTTTTCCAGAATCAAGATTTCCGTTTTAATCCCCAAAAACTTCCAAAAATCCATAAAAATTCAGAAAATCAGAAGATCATCAAAATGAATTTTGTTGTGTGCATCCACGACCCTAGATTCAATTTTTAGTAAAATTGCATTTAGAACAATACAACGACGGAGACCCAATTCTCTCGAAAACCGACCCACCTTACATGTAAAAATGCATGTAAACCAGTAAAATTGTTTTCAAAATGATTTTCTCACAAAACCAAAAATACAGGGACGTTTCAAAATGCTTTCCTGGTCTAATCGGGCTGGCTAGCTGAGCCGACCCGGTTATCCCCTTAAATGCATGCCCCCGAATTCTTAATTTCCCAATTCTGTCATGTTTAAGTCCTATTTGTGGTGTGCCGTAAACTGTGCTAACCCTTTATTTTGCAGTTTTTTATTTTTATTTTTATTTTGGATGTATTTAATAGATTTATCCGTGTATCCTAGGCGATTGTATTTTTCTAGATAAATCATGTATTCTAGGCGGTTGTAAAAATGAGGATGAGAGTTTTTATTTTTCATTCGATCGGATTGTAATAATTTAATCATTTACTATTTTACTTACCTGTATTAGCGCTGCATGTTTAACTTAATTTCAATAAAATTGACTTTAGAATTTGAAATACCGTCTATGAACATCGGCCAATATTTATTTTAATTAGACACGAAATAAGGGACTTGTCTGGACCCAAATCTCTGGATAGTGTAGCGGCCTTTTGTCCGGTTCAGCTGCATTATAAATTTCCTGGTTGAGCTGAGCCGGGTGGCGACTCCTACAATATTCATCGAGACTTAGGTCTCGGTTCTTTTATGAATTAATTCTATGTTTTCCAAAACACGAATTTCCATTATAAAAACCCCACACGAGGAAGGGGTCCGCCCGAAAGCGAGGCGCCCCTCCCGAAAGGGAGTCCACGTTCCATCGAAAACGTCGTCCGCTCATAATATCCTATCTAATTCTTCATAGGCCGGATTACAATCCTTCTTGGGCTCCCACCATAGGCTTACTCCATCTGGGTCTTTTTCCATACTTGATGCAATTACAACAATTTTGTAAAATAAAATCTATTCTAAAATTACATCAAAATGAAAAAAGGGCACGCAGGCCATATTTCCCAAAATCAAACTCAACATCACATTTCAAACAAAGTATCTGTCGTGCACATACACACCAATATGATGTATGATCATGGCATTCCAAATTATAAATATAAATGTTAAGCCGCGTTACTTAGGGTGAAATCGCCAATTTTAACAAACGTGACTAAGGCCCAATGGATAACATCCATAAATGCAAAATTAACAATTTTGCTCCCACTTGAATTTGGGTTGTCACAAATTTAAAATTTAGCCATCCCAATTTTAACCGGTGTCACGGTTTATTGGGCCAATTTCACAAAGTCCATATTCAATTTAATATCCAAACAATTAAATTAAATATGCATGCCAACAAAATAAACAATTTAAATACAAATTAATTTAAAAAAAATTAATTTAATTTACATTAGGGCCTGGGATAAAAAAATACCTGGAAAATCCAAAATCGGACCGGAAACCTGCGCGCGGTAACCTGCCACGGCAGCAGCTGGCTATTGCTAAGGCAATAGATGGAATCGCAGAATTGCAATTCCATCTTTTGCCCAATTTTTTTTTAAAACTTATTAAATCATAAAAAAAAAATATCCATCAAAAAAGTAAATAATCAATAAAACAATAATTTTAGATGGAAACCAATTGAGAAAAAAAATCAAAAACCCCAAACAATAATTCTAAGGTTCATCAAAAACCAAAACCAATTGAGTAAGAATCCTAAAATCACAAACTTAAAACCCATTCTTTCTTCAAGAACGCTTTCAAGAACCAATTCCAACCAATCTAATGGACAAAACCTAGGCTCTGATACCACAGTTGGGATTCATCATCGGAAAAATAATATGTCGTAGCGGAAAATATACCATTTAAAATTTCCTAGAATCCATCTATCGTGTTCGATTATCATTGATTAGAATAAAACTAATTTGAATCAAGAGAGATTAACTCACCGGATTCGTCTCTTCTAGAGACAGCTGCAGAATCGTTTCTTGAAACTGCGATCTCCAAAGTCCGGTGCACGACCAAGTATTGAGCGGGAACCGGTGCTAGCCGAAGACGCGAAGGAATGGAGGATTAATGCTGGGATTTTCGGCGGTTTTGGGACTGCTATTGGTGGCTGAAATTTCCAGCAACAAATTAGGGTTAAATTAGGTTTTTCTTCCTTAAGTGTGCCCTTATATAGACACCTTGTCTAATTGGGTTTTAATTAGGTTAATTAAACCCAAGCCCACTAGGATTATAATTACATAAATAAACTTTAATTAAAAAGTATATATTATGTAATTTAATTCCATTTGGCTAAATTTAATTACCCCTAAATAAAATTAAATCACACTTAAGTAAATACAATACATGTATTTAATTTTCCTACTTAGGAAAATTATTTAATTAATTGTTTACTTTATGTAATTCAATTAATTGATAAATTAATTAATTACATTATGTAAAGTTATTAATTAAATTAAATCAACCCAATGTTAATTAATTACCTTGACACCGAATGTCAACTAATTAATTAACGCATCCTTCCAATGTACATTACATGCACAATTTCTATAAGTTCCGGCTCAGTTGATCTATGTGCACGATCCTATGAGTCTGTCTTTATGTTGGCAACAGGCCCAAGGCCCACAGACTGTAAGTGGGTTCTAGCAAACCATTACAGCCCTCAATTAAGATAGAGATACAGCAGTCTGTTGTAGATACTGATTCAGTAGTAATCTCATAGTGTCCTTTGCCAAACGATATCGATATGAATAAATAAGAGGCATGGTGTCCGTCATCCTCTTCTATTGTTTATTATATTTCTTGATCTTGAGTTGACTAATTAATCAAATAAGCAACCAACTTATTTGGGTATGGCCATACACTTATCAGTCCCACTTATCAAGTGGCTAGTGATATCATCTCAGTGTTACCCGAGTGGCGATTCCATCAAGACACTTAGCAACAAGAGGGCAAACTAGGTTACATTTTAAAAGTTTAGGGGGTTGGACGAACACAAAGTTCAGGAGGCCACTTGTGATGTCAAGGACAAATTCAGGGGGCTTCAAGTGTATTAGGCCTATAAAATAATGATACAATGTTTCACACTTTTTCTTTTTGTTTGGTTTCTGAGATACCATCAAGACATACAATTACATTCATAGAGTTATGATACAATTTTGATACATATGTAATATATGTCTGATACACATATGAATGATACAAAATAACAAAATAAATGTAAAAAAATTCCACGAATGTATCAGAAAATGTATAAAAAATGTATAAAAAACGTATCATTTATAGAAAAATGTGTGTTATCATAATCGGAAGATTCCTAACTCACTACGGCTATAATTCCATTATAGAAGGGCTTTCTGCAGGTGTAACTATGGTGACATGGGCATCGTTTACAGACCAATTTTACAATGAGAAGCTTATAAATGAAGTGGTTCAATTTAGGGTACCTGTTGGGAATGAGAATTGGAAAGTTTTGGCATTTGATGATTTGCCATGCTTCAGTAGAGACAACATTAAGATTGCAATAAGAACATTGATGAGTGATAGAGAAGAAGCAACAAAGATGAGAAAAAGAGCAGGAAGGCTAACTCAATCGGCTAAAGAGGTAATGGAAAAAGATGGATCATCTTCCAATGACTTGAATTCTCCAATTCAAGAAATCAAAATGTACAACAACATAGCAGCAGATAAAGCAAAGAAACAACAGCATCAACAACACAAACTTTAATCTCTAATTGTACTTAATTGCTTCTATACAATTATTAATTACTTTAATAGGTTTATGATGAAGGGTACATACTAACTATTTTAACTACTTAAACTTTACTTTTATGTTGTTCAAATAGATCATTAGTATGTAGAGATGAAATCCTATAAAGTATTCATATTTTTGTAATTCAATTAAATGAAGTTCAAGATCAAGGATGATTTACACTTGTAACTTTTTCTTCTTAATAAAAATATAAGTGCTCAAGGGTGTAGGAATTTGGTTTCACCCATTCTTTGTTTTATATTAATTTTCTTCATAGTTGGAAATGTAATTTGCATTTTGACATGATCTATTCATGTTAATTGGATTGTTTAAAATAAAGCAATAGTTTTAAGACACTATGAGCGGAAGACGTTTTACATATATGAAACATGGCGAAGCGAACCTAGGAATTTTTATAAGGTTCTGGTTTTTGTAATAATAATTATAACTTGAAATACATTTTTGAAAACGATTTTCATAAAAGAGTCGAGACTGAAATCCCGAAGAAAATATAGGAGTCGCCACCCGGCTCAGCTCAATTGGGAAATTTAGATATAGCTGAAACCAAGTGAGGGCCATTATACCTTTTATAGATCTAGGTTTAGATGAGTTAATTACTTGTTATATAATTAAAATAAATGCTTCAACAACCAAATTATAGCATTTTATGAAACTAAACCAATTTTATTTAGAGCATACGACGTTCATATAAGGTACAGAAAGCAGTAAATAAATTAATTATACAGACTAAATCACATAATCTACCCTAGGGGATATATGTGAATAATATGGGGAATTGGGGTGCAATCACCTAAAATACACGAATTTATCTAACACAATAATAAAACCTAAACATACATTTAATCCTACAAAACAGATGTTAGTACACAAATAATTACATGTAGGACTCAATCAAGATAGAATGGGATAATAAATGAATGAGGGACATGTATTTAAGGGGGATAGCAGGAGAGATTCGACAAATCTCATCGACTAGACTTGGAGAACGTTTTGAAACGTCCCTATGTTGATTTTTGAGAAAACAGTTTTTCCGATTGATTATTTAGCATGGTAAGTGGGTCAGATTTCAGGAAACTAGGTTTTCATAGTTGTTCTATTCTAATCATGGTTTTCAGACCCGGACCGGTCATCGAACCGGTGAAGGGATAGATTCATGGATTTTGGATTAAACCGAAATCGAATGGGATTTAATAAATATATTAAAATATTTTTATTTTTAAATTTATAATGTATGAAAATTTGAACATTTTTATTATAATTCTTTAAGTTTAAGCATTTCAAATACAATATAGTAATTAAAAAGCTCAATTTATGAAATATAGTTTTCATAGTTACAATTAAATGTCAATTTAATTTAAAATAATATAAAAATACAAACTATATTTTATTTAATTAAAAACACCTCAAAATAATAAATTAAATTTTTAATTCAAATAATTTTTTTTTAACAATCTGGTGGAACCAGAAAACTGGTCCTGTTCACCGTTTTCTGATTCGATCGGCCGATCTGACCGAAAGTTGACTGATTGTTGACCAGAGTGAAAACCGGATACAAACCGACCCGACTGACCTCCGGTTTTAGTCGAACCCAGTCCGATCGACCAGTTCGGTCTGGTTTTACAATTATGGTTTTAATACATACTTCTGGAATATAAATCTAGGATCCAAATATCATGAAATGTATGAAAATTAGTTTTTGGTGATTCTGTCCCGAACTAAAATCGGCGCGGGTGTTGAGACAACAGCTGTGCGGCTGTATATTTACACTCGTGCAGGTGTCATTTCAAGACTAGTAAAGGATTTCAAAATCCAAAGTTTTGCGGCTCTGTTCTGAGAACCACAACTGTGCAGCTGTAGCTACAACAGCCGTGCGGCTGTAATTACAGCTATGCGGCTATTGAGACGGCCGCACAGATTTGGTTCCCAGATTAGAACTTAAAAATAGAGGAAATTTAAAAACGATGCAAATACCAAAATGCAACACAAATAAGTCAAATGCTTTGGTTTCTCAGATATCTACCCTTGTCGCCTGAATCCACAGTTTTAGGAGATGCAAATCATTCAAGAAAGTATATAATTTTGAACCCAAATTTTAAGCTTCAAAAACAGTTTCAAGCTCTAAAAATTAAGGTTTTAGTGTTCAGATTAGTCTCTAAACCTATTAGAAGTCTTGGTGAAGTGTTTTCATAAGATTTCTAACATATTTTAAGCTTGAAAACAGAGATTAGAGATGAAAGTTGAAGAAAAAGTATAATTTTCCCTTTTCCTTTTCTTCCTTTTTTTCCTCCTTTCTCTCTAAATTAAAGTTGCTAACCTCTAAAATCATAATCCAGAGGACTTTATATTGGCAAAAACATAGGTTTTTCTTCTTAAATCCGCCCAAAAAATCCAAAAAATCATTTCCAAGGTTGAAGATCATAGTTCTGTCAGACATTGACAACCGTGCGGGTTTTGATGTGACATCCATGTGGTTGTTGATGCAATAGCCGTACGACTGTTGTTACAGCCTCCTATTTCGCCTAGAAAATGATCCGTGGCTTGAAGTTTGATCAACCGGAGCTTCGATCTTGATTTGACTTTGACTCCTGCAGCTGTAGAAGGCTATAGAAGCAAATAAAAAACTTATTCATCATTGAAATTTGGGATGAAAATCTCACGCTCACAGGCACTCTTAAAATTTAAGTCTGTAATATCCCAAAATTTCAATAACTGTAAATTGAAAGTATATTGTTTGAATGGTTATTTGTTTAAATTAGTTTTGGGGATAATGAGAAGTTTAGTGGATAAAAATAATATGAATAGCAATGGTACAATTGAAATGGATCAAAATTTATATGGAGGAATCCAAAATTAAAAATATGTTATTATTAAAATAGTAACTCGAAATAGTAAAAAGACGACCTCATACATCTGAACCCCCCTGAACTCATCCTTAACATCACAAGTGTCCTCCTAAACTTTGTGTTCGCATAGTTAGCCCCTTAAACTTTAAAAAAGTGACCCATTTTGCTCTCTTGCTACCATGTGTCAATTATTTATTGGTTGTCTGACGTTAGATTTTTCAAAGCATGTGTGTCATAAACACTGATTTAGTAGGACCTAGGGGGCAAATTGGGGCGATTTGTTAAAGTTCAGGGGGGTAACTGGACTCTTTGTAAGTTTGGGGGGCAGTTGGCTCTTTGGGTCAAGTTCAGGGGGGTCTAGATGTATTCGGTCTAAAAAGACTAAATTGTGCTAAATAGTAAAGGGAAGAATAGTATTTTTGTTAATAAAAATCTATTATCTACTTCCTACGTGCTAAGCAGAGGAATTGCTTTAGACATTTCGTCCAAAGCAAAATAAGAAAAAAAAAAAAAAAAAGGAAAACAAGGAAAATTTGGAAATTTGATTTTCTATTGTCCAATCTTGATAATTTTTTTCAGTTACGGATTCAATATTCAAGTTTCTTATTTTATAAGGTTTGATTTTAATTAAATGTCTAATATTTGAGATATTTGGAGGGAAAATTTTGAGAGATTTTTATAGTTTTCGGACAAAAGGTAAAGAACTTGATAAAATTGATATAAATGGACTCCTAGAAGTGTCATGAGTCTAATGGTATCATCGATTTAAATGAATCACGTTGATTTCAAATTAATATTCTGGTGACAAAAAAATATCCGGTAAGAGTACTTTGATTGAAATTTTTTTTATGTTAATCAGTAGAATATTTTGAGTAACTTTAATTTTTAGAGTTTGATGAAATTTTGAATATATGATTTATATGAATTTATGAAGATTTATTAAGATAAATTGATTTTAAATGTAAAGTAATTTGATTATATTTACATAAAAATAAATCAAAGGGTATTTGTACGTAAGAAAAATATGCAAACTAATACAAATGGATTTGAATGATTTTGAGATATTTTTGACGAATTTGTATTTCTAATGAACAGTATTGTATACGTGACTAATAACCGTAAAAATGAATAGTAACCGTACAAGAGTAAAGTGTGATACATGTGAATGAATAGTATCACAAGAGATTAGTACCATAAATATGAGTAGAAAATAAAGTCTTACGAGAAAGTGAATAATATCGTATATGTGAACAATAATAATATAAATGAATAGGGTCATACATGACTATTAACCGTATAAGTACAAGGTTTACACGCGTATATGAGATCAAAAGGGGCGTTGTGACTAGTTAGTTGGATATTGTGAAACTACACAAATTACAGCATATGACTTTATCCAACTACGTGAATTACAAAATGGACCTATATGGTTAATTATAGAATTAGAGGATTACAGAGTCATATGGACCTATATAATTAACTAAATGAATTACAGAATTACGGAATTATATAGACCGGAAGGTTACTACATATTTATAGAACTGGACAGCCAAAATGTACATTACAAAGTGGTTAACTAGTAAAGTCACAACAATTAAAGATGAACCATTTATTCACATGAGCATTATGCGTGGTCATAACATAAAATATTAAAAAAATATATGCTCATAGTCATATAAAACATGAGTATATTACGTGATAAATAGGGTCTTAGATGTTCATACGAAATATATATGATTTTAATAAAACTAAGAGCTATGAGGTTTTGATTTCCAAAAAATATATTAGAATGCGTAGGAAGCTTGCTAATGGAATATTATCAAGTTCAAATTGAATATGACAACAAAATTAATACGATGTCTTGAGTTTAGGGGTTTTATAGGCAGCTGTCAAATAGAAGTATTAAGTTTTAAAAGAAAAAAATGACACGTTGATAGGTTATAGTATAGCTAGGAAATGGTAATATAGTAATTATACAAAAGCTAAATAATTTATTAGCTTCTATATTTTTATATATTACACTAGTTAGTCAATTCATATACTTAAATATTCTTAAGTTTTGTCTCAATTAACCCTTTAGTCTTTCCATATAATTTTGCTTATGAAAGTACAAAACTGACCTTAATTATAATTTTCAAATTTAATTGGAATATTTGTAATAACTTTTTTGTAGTATATATACGTGTACCAATAATTCTATATTAGTTAAAAAAAATTAAAATTTCACTATTATTTATTCTTTTAAATTTTTTTATCATTCTCTTTATTAGTTTAATATAATATTTTAAACTAATTAATAATAAATGTAAATATAAATCTTGATAAAGTTTCAAACTGATATTTTTTTTTTGTTAATGTTAGCCATAAGGTCAAGATAAAATGTTCGTGTTTCCAATTTTATATAGTTTTACTCTCATTTTATATTTTTAAAAATTTTTGTTTATTTATTTTAATGAAATAAATTCTCCATCAATAAATTAATTTATATAATAATATTAAATTTAATAAATTAATTAATACTAGTAATATTGGAATTATGTGAGTAAAATAAAATAAGAATAATGATATGTTTTGTAATAAATTAGTATAAAGGGCAATTTTGATATTTTTAGTCTAATTTGACCATTTATTGTAATAAAATAACCAAACAGTTGACAATGACAAAACTTTAGGGACTATATAATTATGTTAGGAATGACTAGTGTAATATGTAAAAACACAAAGACTAATAAATTGGTAACCCTGATAAAAATACATCATAGTTACACTACATAATTTGTGAATAATATAATTATAAAAAAATGTAGGGTGTTGCAATTAGAGAACAATGGAATTAGTAACAACTTACTAGTGTTAATTTTCTTTTTGAATCAAGATTTAAAAAAAAAAGAAAGAAAGAAAGAAAGATGAAAGTAGTCTTCAACAATTAAAAAGAATGGAAGCTTATTCCTGCAATTATTTTCTTTCATTTCAAAGCTTGGCAGCTCTTTACAGGTGCCTAGTGTACGTGAGATGGTAAAGGAATCACTTGTTTTAGATATTTCGAAACCCATTTGTTTTCTTGGTAATTTTTGAATTAGAAAAGAAGTATTTTAGAAATATTGAAACTATTTTATGGTTTTTTTGTAAAGTTTTTTTTTTAGGTAAATGGTTTTTCTGGAAAGTTTTTTTAGGTAAAATGTTAGTAGGTGCCAAAATAGTGCATTAAAATCTAACCAAAAAAAATATAGAGGAACAATTTGGAAGAGAAAAAGCCCAAATTTGAATAATCCAATCCATTCAACTGAAACTCAACAAAGGAGATGATGGCCGAAATCTAACAACATGGAATCTGAACTTGACCAAATTAATGCATCAATTCATTAATTTTCAAAATACTTCTTTCTTTGACCAAACCGACCGAAGGCTGTAGTTGGCATCAGAAAGCGCAGATTTCAATGGATTGACATCGTAGAGTAAAGATCGAAGGTCATCAACGGCGAGGATGAAGTCTTGGTAGTGAGCTATGCAAACTTCTTCAATCTATGACTTCTTGAAGCGAGCGAAACGGCAGAGCTTGAGGAGGGGAGAAGGACAAAGGTCCTCACCATTGCTCTTGTTTTTCAACCAAGTTGTGAGCGTTTTAGTTTGCTGGAGCCACTTTCCGATATATCTCTGTGTGGTGCTTTTTGTTCATGGTTATTGGTTTGAAGAATTTGCAATGTGATATTACATCTTGATTGTTTAAAGAGACAGGGAGGAGTCATAACATTTCTTATCCTATCCTTCTCTATCCCATATTTGTTTACGAGACAGGGACAAGGGATAAGTCTCGTTCCTCTTTTATCTCTATTTTCCTATACCAAAGCGGCAAGTATAAGGATGAAAATAAAGTTTTAATGATAGAAAAACTAAATCATTCCTCATTAAATTTAAAATATAAAAGGATAGAATAAATATATAAGAGTAAATTGTATTATTTTATTCCTATTCCTATCCTATATAACAAATATAAATTAATAAATCACATTTTACTTATTTTTTTCCTTATCTCAATTTCAATCCTTATCCTTATTTGTATTCCTGTTAAATACACCCCGTTAGCATATGTATTTGAAATAGTTGGTAGCTAGGGTTGAAGAACAATTTGATTTTACATGCCAAATTAATATTGTCCTTAAAGAATATTTACTTTTACTGTTTTATTTTAGTAATAAAATATAGACACCCCGAAAGAACTATGTATGCACTTTTCTTTGAGATTTATATATTCTTTTCCCTTATCTTTTTCTTTATCTGAAACGGAATTCCTATCCCTCTGGCCTCTGCCTAGTTTTTTGTTCTCTTCTTCTTCAATCCTTTCTCGTTCTCGTTCACCGCGCACCAGTTCTCTTGGCTATGGCGTCTCAAATTTCAACTGCTCGCTTCCTCTCCTGCTTCAGTAACAAATTGTTTGTTTTATCTACTCCACACTTCCAATCGTAGGATCACTAATATTGATTCTCTTTCTGATTCCTCCTCCTCTTGGTTTTATAGAATCGTTAGAGTGTTTTTTATTCTCGTTGTTCTTGCTGCTGTTCTTCGAGTTAGCGGCATATTTTAAGGGATGGCATTGTAGTCCCCCGTCGGTGGAGTCTACCGAGGCTCTGGAGAGACAGTTCATGCTAATTGATTGGATGTCAAAGCGAATTACATGGCACCACCGCTGTAGAGCTTACTGTGCATCGTTTTGTTTTTGATGCAGTCAGTGGATTGTGTGGTGTTGGTGTTTGGGTGTTTCTGGATCAAAATTAGGAAATTGAAGTCGGTTGCTTCTATTGAGTATGGGGCTGTGAATGCTGATAATGTGGAGGATTTTCCCATGGTTTTGGTGCAGACCCCTATGTGCAAATTAGAGGAGGTAACTTTCTGTCCATTAATGGCTGAATTTTACTCGGGTAAGTTTCACCCCATATTTTTTTATTATGCAAAAAATACTTTTTTGATCTATGAATTGTTGTGTACTTGATGAATTGGGGATTTGGGGTTCTATCTCAAGCTGAAAGTGTATTCTTATTGTATGAATTAGGGATTTTATGGTTTTTTGATACTGTTTTGCTGTTTTGATAGACTCTATTCCTCTATCCTTTTGCTAATGTATACTTTGATGAATTAGGGATTTAGGGTTCTATCTCAAGCTGAAAGTGTATTCTAAATTGTATGAATTAGGGGTTTTGCTGATAGCTCTAGGAAAAAGTTTAACTTCACTCGATCTTAGAGGGCAGAAGGGCCGTCTCGCCTTGTCAACAGATTGGATTCCTGGAAAAGAGAAAAGGTGAGGACCGGGTGACCTCGGGGTCCACTCCGATGCCTAAGTCAGAAATTTGGAGAATAGAAGATAAGAATGGAAAATGTATTAAGAGGTTAAGAGAAAGATACCCGGGGAGTCTCTTATTTCCCCCTTTTATACTAGGTTGATCCGCATGGCCTTGTCAGGTCGTCATGTACGATCCATTCTCATTGGTTGGGAGTGGTCCACTTTTGGTCCCCCCTCTGGCACATTTGGGTGACAGACTCACTCTGCTCTTGTCTCCGTGGCACTCACTCTGTTCTGGCCTCTGTGGCACTCACTCTGTTCTTGTCCCCGCGGCACCCATTTCTGGTACAATATTGTGTCCTTACACGTGTACAGTAGAGATCAACTTACCTGTCTTTCGAGATAGAAGACCTAATTAGGGTGCAAGATGTTCGAGCCGGCGTTCCCTGGGCTCTTCTTTGTGGTTCAGCCGGCCCTTTCTTCCTTGTGGCCGGGTGAATTAGAGGAGAACTACTATGTAAATAATGGATGTGTTGACGCGGTCGAAAACCGTGTGGTGCACACGGAAAGCCTCAGGACTCCATGCTATCAGGAGTCCCCCCTTGGTGAGGAGAAAAACCCCTTTTAAGGGTTTATTATTATTATAATTTTTTACAGTTGGTCTGCAAGAGCTGAGGGGATTCTTGGGATTATTACACCCTATGTTGGGGTGACGCGTGCCTCCTATTGAAACGGTGTCCGAAGGCATCCTTTCACCTGCCCCCTCTCTATCTTCTTTAAAAGGGAGACTGAAGCGCCCCTGTTTCTCTCTACTCTGAAAACTTTCTGGATTTTCACTTTGCGATTTCTGTGCTTCCCCTTCTTGCATCTGCAGCTTGTTTCCAATCCTTAGTTTCCAGTAAGTTTTTCTTCATTCTCCCACTTATTGGTTTTTTTATTTTTTGTTTTCTGCCTAGAACTTGCATTTTTTGTTTGAATTTGTTGGCTTTTGTATCGCCTGTTCCTCTTTCTCTTTGACTGTTCATCTTCTCGGTTGTTCTGGTTTTATCTACATTTTCTTTCTTTTTCTTTGCAATGAGTTTGTCCATAACCCTTAGTGACTTAGGATCTTCTAATAGTGATAGATCTGGGGAGTTGGTAAACTCTAGGAATCGCCCCAAGGCAGGTAAGGCTAAGCGGGGTTTTAGTTTCAAAACCGCTGGTGTAAAGCCGGCTCGCTGCCTCCTAGATCCTACTGACCCTGATGATTATTTAATAATTAGTACTCCTAACCTGCCAAGCCCGCCTTCTTCTTCGGGGAATGAGTATCGCCTTACCACTTCCTCAGATTCTAGCTCTCACCATTCGGCGCCTCCTACCTTCCATGAGGAGGCGGGCACTTCTGCTCAGCCTCCTATGTCTGCTGGGCCGCCTGCTGAAGGTCCTGTCCAGGTGGACTCTTCTCCCTCTGAAGCCCCTCCATCCGGTCCGAGTAGAACTAGGGCTAAGAAGATGACTCCTCGTATTGAGGACATGGTTGCCGAAACCTATGAGGAGCATATACAACTGTGCAGGGAGTTTTATCCCTGGCTGCATAAGTGTCAAGTTATGCTGCCATCTAAGTACCAGCGGGCCCATGAGCCTCCATCAGGCTATTTCTCCATATATATGGACCAGATCAGTTCTGGCTTTTCCTATCCTCTTCCATCCGGTATTAGCGACATCCTCCAGGCCTGGGGCTTTTGTCCTGCCCAAATCCATCCCAATTATTGGGGAGACATCTGTGCCACCTTCTGGCTGTGCGAGAACTTGGGATTCGAATTGAACGCTACCTTCTTTCGAAAGTTGGCCACCCCTAAGCTAAATTCCGGGGAGGACCATTATCAATTGTCCAAGAAGGCGGACTTCTATACTTTCCAAAAGCGGATCTCCTCCCTGAAGCGCTTCAAACACTTCTTCTTTTTCATCAAAACAAAAGAGGGTCATGACTCATTCCCTGTGAAGTGGTCTTTTAGGGGGGCAGGAAAAGCCCATCAGCGCTTAACACCGGATGAGAGGATCTTTTTCGAGGAGTTCAGGACTCTGGCTCCAAACAAGTGGACCTGGCAGGTCACCGTGGATGCCTACTTGGAGAGGATTAGGCATGTAGAGCGAGAAGGATTCGGCTTTACATATTATCCGGGTCCTGTACCTATGAGAAAAGGTACTTTTTTATCTTTACTTATCTATTTACTTGTGTTCTCAGGCATGAATGCAGCTGACGTCTTTGACCGCATTGTAGCAGCCAAGAAGAAAAATGTACAGAAAAAGTCGCGTCCTGACCCCACTGAGATTCCATCCGACACTGTGGGAGAGGTTAAGGGACCCAGCGCTCCCAAAACATCAAAGAGGACAAGGACTGCTGCAGCCGGTCCTGAACTGGTTCCACGACCTGTAAGTTTCTGGTCTCTTTTTTCTTTTCTTTTTTGTTTTGTTACCATCATTGCTGTTGTTGCTAATCGTTTTTGCTTAGTTAGGGTCCTGAAGCGGCTACTGCCTCCTCTAGGCCGTCTTCTCCCCCTCAGCCTTGGTTGCGGGGAAGAGGCAGACAAGGGGCCCGGATAATAGATGCATCAGCGCAAACCAAGTTCAGGGCTGGCTTCATGTTGCCTGGTGATCGGGAGGAGTTTGCCAAGATAGGTGACCAGGCGGCAGCTTCCTTGTGTCTACTGGATCTGACTTCCGTAAGGATCTCAACGGATCTTTTCAATATCTTTTCCCTTCTTCTTTTACTTATTTAATTTGCTGTTTTGCAGGGGATTTCCAGGGCTGTGGATTTGGTTGGCCACCTGTCGAAGACAAGTTTGCTGGACAAAAAAATCAATGAGGCTCAGGCGGCCTTGGACGCGGAGAAAAGTAGGGCCTGGTCCCAAGGGCAGGAGATCAACCGCTTGCAGAAGCAGTTGGAAGAGGAGCGAGCGGCGCAAGAAGCTCTGAGGAAGCAGCTGGAGGCACAAGAGGTTCTCAAGAAGCAGCTGGAGGATGAGAAGGCGGGGCGCAAACAGGACCTCGACAAATGCGAGGCCGTCTTGTTTGATGCAACCAACAAGCTGGTTCTTCTTGGACAGTTGTTTGGCCAACGCATCCTAACCGCTTGCCAAGCTATCCATCCAGACTTGGCTATCGATTTGGGCTCAGTTGATTTTCCTCGTTATGATGAGCTTCTTGCCGATGACCAAGAGGAGGAGAATGCCGAGTCGCCCGCTAATGCTGAAGGACCGGCAGATGGTAGTGTTCCTGGGGCGGATGATCGCTCCTGATTTGTAGACCCTCCCCCCTCCTTTGTTGTTTTGTTGTTTTTTTTTTCTTTCTTTCTTTTTTTTTTTTTTTTTTGAGACCTTGCTAGGTTTCTGCTTGTGTAATTTTTACTTATGAAATAAAAATTCATTTTCTTTTGAGCCGGTGTTTCCTCATATATATATATATATGTATATATATATATATATATATATATATATATATATATATATATATATATATATATATATATATATATATATTTTGCCTTTGTATGTGCTTGGTTGCGACTGACTTTATATATGGAGGTTTTTAACTTTATCCAGTTACGACTGGTTTCTCTTGCGAATGTCTTAATGTGACTATACCCGGTTATGACCGGCTCCTTTAGTAGGAGTTTTATAACAAACTTTTACCCGGTTATGACCAGCTCCTCTTGTGGGAGTTTTATAACAAACTTTTACCTGGTTATGACCGGCTCCTCTTGTGGGAGTTTTATAACAAACTTTTACCCGGTTATGACCGGCTCCTCTTGTGGGAGTTTTATAACAAACTTATCTGCTCGTAATTTGAAAGATATTTTTATTGATATTTTTGCAATATATCTTAGAGGGCGTCCCCTGCTAAATTTACAAATGCAGGTGTTGCCTCGTTAAAAACCCAGCTATGGAAAAACCCAGTGGAAAAAATCCATTATTGGGAAAAAAGAGTGCAACCCTTTTTCTCCTTAGCTACTTTCAGGCGAGAAGTATTGCCTTAGATTGGAAATATTCCATGTCCGTGGGATTTCTTTCCCATCTAGACTTTGAAGTTTATATGTTGCTGGACCGAGTGCTGCTGCAATTCTGTATGGTCCTTCCCATTTCGCACCAAGCTTTCCTTTTCCTTCCCTCGCTTGTGACGCTGTAGAGTCGTTTAGGACTAAATCCCCTTCCTCGAGTACCGTCTTCTTCACCTTTTTATCGTGGTAACGGGCCACCTTATTCTTATAGGCCGCCATTAGGATGTAAGCTCTTTCTCTTCTTTCTTCCAAGGAGTCCAGGTGGTACTTCATGTTGATATGGTTCTGAGCTTCTGTGTAGTAGAGTACTCGGTCGTTAGGGGCTCCAATTTCAACTGGGATTACTGCCTCAATGCCGTATACCATGGCAAATGGTGTTTTTCCAGTCGGTCTTCTTGGAGTGGTTCTGTAAGCCCATAAGACGTTGTTCAATTCATCAACCCAAGCTCCTTTGTGACTCTCCAGCCTTTTCTTGATCCCGTCTCCTATAGTCCGGTTGGTGACTTCTGTCTGTCTGTTACTCTGAGGATGCGCTACCGAAGAAGAGTTGTGTGTGATCTTGAGTCCTCTGCAGAATTCTCCAAATTTATTTGAAGTAAATTGGGTGCCATTATCAGATATGATTTTGTGAGGTATCCCAAATCTGGTGATGATGTGATCCCATATGAAGGAGATGACCTTTTCTGGTGTGATCGTCCGGGTTGCTTCTGCTTCAACCCACTTGCTGAAATGGTCTATCGCGACTATGATAAACTTCCTTTGCCGGCTAGCTTCAGGCATTGTTCCTATGATATCGATGCCCCATGTGGAGAAAGGCCATTCGGTCAGTATCGGCTTCTGCTCTGCTGCAGGCAAGTGGGATTTCTTTGAGTGAATTTGGCATTGGTGGCACCTCTTGAAATAACCCTGCAATCTTTCCTTCCTCACTAGTGTTTGTCCAGCCTGGTGTGCTCCGCAAATTCCTTCGTGAAGTTCTCGGAGGACATAATCTCCTTCTTCGGTAGTGATGCATTTTAACCATGCGTCAGTGAAGGACTTTTTGTAAAGCTCTCCATCAATTATCGCATATCGCTGTGATTTTCTAGAGATCTTTACGGCTTCTCCCTTGTCCTCAGGTAGACATCCCTCAACCAGGTACTTCATTATGGGCTCCATCCCCATCCTTCTCTTTCCCACTGTCATGACTTCCTCTGCCTCAATGATAGGCTTGGTTTGGACTTTATATGGGCAATTCAAAAATTGCCAATCTCTGGTGCTTGCTGCGGCTTTGGCTAGCTTGTCTGCTTCAACATTTTCGTTTCTAGATATGTTCTCCACTCTCCATGTGGTGCCTTTTCCTTCGATGGCCTCAAGCAAGCATCGTACCTTTTATAGGTACCTGGACATACAAGGATCTTTAGTTTCAAAATTTTTATTTATCTGGTTGGAAACTAACCTCGAGTCGCTCAACAGCTTCACCCGGTCTTGGACAATTTCTCGGATGAGTTCTAGCCCCTTGATTATGGCCTCGTACTCTGCAGTATTGTTGGTGGCGGGAAAGGCCAGCTTGGTGGCGTAAGATATTCTTATTTTCTCAGGCCCTTCAATATGCACTCCAATTCCTGCTCCTTCCTGAGACGAAGCCCCATCTATGTATACTCTCCACTCTTCCGGATTTAACACCTGACTTGACTCTAACCCTGTAAATTCTACCACAAAATCTACCAGGACTTGAACTTTTAATGCTGATCTGGGTTCGAAGCGAACGTCAAACTCACTAAGCCTGATGGCCCATTCAGCCAGACGGGCGGAAGTATCTGGTCTCTGGAGCACTTTCTTTAAGGGGAAGTTTGTTCTCACAATCATCGTGTGGGCTTGACAATAAGGTCGTAACCTGATGGATGCTGAAATCATTGCCAGGGCTAGCTTCTCGATCTTTGGATACCTGAGCTCCGCTCCCCTTAACACTTTGCTGGTGTAGTACACGGGGTATTGTTGGCCTTCTTCTTCTCTGATCATCACCGAACCCACTGCTTTATCTGTTGCTGCCAAGTACAAGTACAACGTTTTGCCAAGAATTGGCCGACTCAATAATGGCGGAGTTCCTAAGAAGCTCTTTATCCTGTCAAAGGCCTCCTGGCATTCGTTATCCCAATCAAACTTATGACCTTTCTTGATTGCTTTGTAAAAAGGTAGACATTTTTTGGCTGAGAAAGAAATGAATCTCCCAAGCGCGTTGATGCGGCCGTCGAGGCGTTGAACTTCATTCACTGTTCTTGGAGGCACCATGTCCAAAATTGCTTTAATTTTCTCCGGATTCGCCTCCACCCCTCTCTGAGAAATCATGAAACCCAGAAACTTCCCCCCTCATACTTCGAATACGCACTTTTCAGGGTTGAGCTTGAGGCGGTACTTCTGTAGTATCTTAAAGGCTTTCTGAATGTCACGAGCATGGTTCTCCTCATTCTTGCTTTTGATAATCATATCATCGACATACACTTCAACCATCCGTCCGATTTGTTCTCTGAACATGTCATTGACCAGGCATTGGTATGTTGCTCCTGCGTTTTTCAGGCCAAAGGGCATTATCCGGTAGCAGTAAGTGCCTTCATGCATGATGAACGTAGTTTTTTCTTCATCCTTCGGGTCCATTAGAATCTGGTGGTACCCTGACTTCGCATCCAAGAATGAGTATATTGCATGCCCGGCTGTTGAATCGACCAGCTGGTCAATGCTGGGTAAAGGGTAACTGTCTTTTGGGCAGGCTTTATTCAGGTCAGTGAAGTCTACACATATCCTCCATGTCCCATTCGGCTTCTTCGCTAGTACCACGTTTGCCAATCACTCGGAATACATCACCTTTCTGATGTGCCCTGCTTCCAGCAACTTGCTTATCTCTACCTCAATCGCCTTTTGCCGTTCCATGGCGTGTTTTCTTCTTCTCTGCACCACCGGTTTTGTAGCAGGGTCTATGTTCAGCCTGTGCTTTGCTACTTCAGGCAAGACCCCAATAATGTCGCTTGCGTTCCAGGCAAAGGTTTCCTGCTCCTCTTCGAGCACTGTCACGATTGCTTGCCTGAGTTCAGGTTCCAATTCTTTGGCCACCTAGATTGATTGTCCTGGCCCCACCACTAGGGCTTCAAGTTCATCCACCGGCTCAGCCCTTTCCGGCCTCTCCGACTTCTCCGACTCCCAACTAACCTCTTCTGTCTTTAGGGAAGCTAAGTAGGTTTTTTGGGCCGCCTGTTGGCTTCCCCTAGCCACTGCTACCCCCTTCGTAGTCAGTATTTGAAGGGCTAAATACCGGATGGAAAGGACCGCTTCTGACTCCACTAGGAATGGTCTTCCCAAGATCAGGTTATAAGCAAGCGGGGTGTCAATGATCACAAATTCCTCCTCGGATCTCTAGGTGTGCTTTTCATCGCCCACTTCTAAGGCGAGGGTTACCTGTCCCACGACAGTGACCGAATGGCCACTTAGGCCGACCAATGGTGAATGTATCGGCTAGATTCTGCTCTTGTGGATATTCAGCTGGCGAGCCACCTCCTTGGTGATAATGTTTACTGAGCTGCCGGTATCCACGAGGATTCGTTTCACCGTATACCCTTCTACCAAGGCCTCAATGACCAAGGCGTCAGCGTGATGTACCTGCACATCACTATGGAAGGAGAATGAGCGATTCAAGCTGTTGGGTCTTCTTGTATTTGCCGGTTGATGCGCCGAGGATCTAGCCCTTTTGCTGGGCGGCTCAAACTCTGGTCCTCCAGTGATAACCATGACTGGCCGGTCTCTCATCATCATCTCGCCCATCTCTCTGCTCTCTGTCCTTGTTCGTGCTCCTTGTTATGCCTTCTACGAATCTGCTGAATTTTTCCGCTTTGATCAACAGGTCTACTTCCGCAGTAAGGACTCGGCAATTGTCCATGTGGTGGCCCTTTGCTCTGTGAAATTTACAATATGCCTCCTTGTCGCTTCCCATCATTTGGCCTGGCTTCGTGTGAGGATACCGAATGCTTTTTGCATCCGGGCTTCTTTGGATGGCCACCAGCACTTCACTGAGTGGGGCATTCAGCGGTGCAAACCGTAAACGGTCGCTGGGGCGGTCTCTGCGGGAGCGATCTCTGTGATCCCGTTTCTGCTGCCTTTCATCAAACCGGATACCCTTGTCTTTTTCACCAGGTCTTCTATTCTTCGCCGGCATGTCGATTTCATCAATCTCCACCATGCTCTTTGTGAGGGCTATCATTTGGGTTAATTCTCTATGCTTTCTCGTTATGATCTCCCCCCGAAACCTCTCATTCGTGGTGTTTTTGATCATTGCCTCCTTGGCCGTACTAAAATCTAGATTCCTAACCTCCAAGCAGGCGAGGTTGAACCTGTCAATGAATGACCTTAAGGATTCTCTTGGCTTTTGGACCACCTCGTGAAGGGTGCGATTGGCCGCTCCAGTAGGTATTGAGCCCATAAAATTCTTGCAGAACTCCTGCCTCAACCGATCCTAACTGTCGATCGTTCCCGGTTCTAAGGATTCAAACCAGTAGGCGTCTGCTCCTATCAATGTAGTCGGGAATAGGCGGCACACTAGCCCTTCTGTGGCGCCCGCTATGTCCATCCGATTTTTAAAGTTCCTCGCATTGACCCTGGGGTCTGTGTCGCCCCTGCAGCTGTCAAAAGTTGGCTGCTTGAATCTATGGTCAATTGGTTGGTTGAGTATTCTTGCTGAGAAGGGGGACTCCCTATTTTCTATTAGTGGCTCTTGGTAAGGTATCACAAATGTGCTCAGTGCCTTCTTAAACAATGCCATGAACCTAGGGTCATCTGTAGGTTCTGCCCCTGATGACGACGGTGTTGGAGGGGGAGGAGTATTGCTTGGAACGCTTGGAGCGGGTGTGTTATACGGGATTGCTGTACTGTTGCCAACGCCGTATGGAGTAAGAAAATTAGGCGTTTATGGTGGGGCCGGCATTTGATATGACTGAGCAACATGTGGTAAATAAGGTTGCGGTACTCCATACCAGGAGTTAGGAAACAACATCTGGGGCCCCATGCTCAGCGGGGCAACCACACTGGGGGTTACTTGTATAGTAGCCTGCTGGTCCCCTGCTGGTACAGGCATCCAGCCAAAGGTGGGTAGACATCCTCCTGTTTGAGATCCTCCAGCCATTTCGCTGCTTGCCTCGTTGGAATGAGCCACACCTAGCCCTGACCCTTCCGATCTCACACCAGAAATCCCAGGCTCAGAAACAGGGAAAAGGGCTCGTACAGTGTTTGGATGAGAGGCTGGCTCTGGCAAAGTGTTCACCATAGGAAGGGGAGTGCTACTACTCAGCAAAGATCTTACCATGCCTTGTTCCTGCATCTGCAGGACAGCTCGCCGGAAGTCATTCTGGTCGGCTGGCGTCATTCCATAATTTTTGGCAATCTGATCCAGAACAGCATTGGCAGAGTCGCCACTGCCACCTGAAATTGTGGCGAAGGTGTGGGATGGACTTGGAGTAACGATTGTTGCAGATAAAGGCATCATAATCCCTGATAGTGGTGGCATTCCTCCTCCCTGAGAAGGAAGAATCGCAGGAATAGTGTCCGAGGTTGTTGATCTCGATGACATTGTTTCGTCTAGCGGGTCCACACTCACCACACCAAGTTGATAGCTCTAGGAAAAAGTTTAACTTCACTCTGTCTTAGAGGGCAGAAGGGCCGTCTCGCCTTGTCAAAAGACCGGATTCCTGGAAAAGAGAAAAGGTGAGGACCGGGTGACCTCGAGGTCCACTCCGATGCCTAAGTCAGAAATTTGAAGAATAGAATATAAGAATGGAAAATGTATTAAGAGGTTAAGAGAAAGATACCTGGGGAGTCTCTTATTTCCCCCTTTTATACTAGGTTGATCCGCGTGGCCTTGTCAGGCCGTCATGTACGATCCATTCTCATTGGTTGGGAGTGGTCCACTTTTGGTCCCCCCTTTAGCACATTTGGGTGACAGACTCACTCTGCTCTTGTCTCCGTGGCACTCACTCTGCTCTGGCCTCTGTGGCACTCACTCTGTTCTTGTCCCGCGGCACCCATTTTTGGTACAATATTGTGTCCTTACACGTGTACAGTAGAGATCAACTTACCTGTCTTTTGAGATAGAAGACCTAATTAGAGTGCAAGATGTTCGAGCCGGCGTTCCCTAGGCTCTTCTCTGTGGTTCAGCCGGCTCTATCTTCCTTGTGGCCGGGTGAATTAGAGGAGAACTACTATGTAAATGATGGATGTGTTGACGCGGTCGAAAACCGTGTGGTGCACGCGGCAAGCCTCAAGACTCCATGCTATTAGGGGTTTAGGGTTTTTTGATAGTGTTTGGCTCTTTTTGATAGACTCTATTCCTCTATCCTTAGCTATTTTTTGTAATTGTATGGTTTTAGTGTTTTTTGATGGACTCTATTCTTCTTCGGAAGCTATAAATCGGTAATTTAATTGATGGAATGCTCATCGATGTTGGAAATGGAAAGATGAGTAACTGCTAGCTATGGAAGTCAACAATGCTTTTTGCACATCTTTATTAACCTTTTGTTTGATCAAAGCAAATTGCGTATTCCATCACATGGTAATGTGAGAGGTCCGTCTCTACACAAACCGAGCCCTACTTCTGCCATGTTGAAGTACTTCTTTGTTTGGCTGCAAAGATTTTCGAATAGCCTTTCAGACTTCTGGTTAGTTTCGTAACCGATAACTATCTTACCAGCATTGGGGGCTTAGTGCTTGGTGGGTGATGGTTTTTGTTTTTATGTAATCCAAGTTTTTGATCCAGCTATGCTCTGTTTTCATGTGATCCAGATTTTTGATTCAGTTATTGCTCTGTTTTGTTTTTTGTTGAATGTTGAATCTTGGAGAAATTTGTTGGCTCTGTTTTGCTTATTTCTTCTCTCAAAATCTATTAACTTTCAGCTTCTACTGAATGATCTGTTGACTTTTTTTTTATAATTTGCTTCTGATATTACAATATAAAGGCTATATTCCCAAAGTCTAACGATCTAGAGAAAGTTTTCTGGACTATCCAAAAGAAGGAACCAAATTGATACAAGAGAAGTTTTAAAGCAGGAAGAAAAAAATTCAGATAAAAAAAATCCACTTGGAACTATAATGTACAACCACTATGCTCTTCGTTGCAGGAAAGAGACCAACCAACATTACGACCGTAGAATAAGCAAGTAAATAGCTTACCATTTAATCATTTATATGTGTACGCTCAATGGCATTTTTGTAATTGCCTGATGTCTAGTCCAGATGTCTTGTAAAAGATTTTCTTGTTCCCGTTTGAATCTCAATCTACTGATAAAATTTATTTGTTGCTATAAAATTGTTTAATACTGTGGAATAGAAGAGCATTTTTATTTGGAATGCCATGATATTAGCTCTTAGCTCTCACGCATAAGCAGATGCCTAATTTGGTGTATTTTTTATACCTTATTCTAGAACTTAGGTATATTTTTTATACACGTTAGTATACTAGAACGGTGAATAGTGTATATATCCGAGAAAAAATTCTTTTGTGGAAACGTCTATAATTAAAAACAATTTTGCTTAAAAAACAAGTTTTATTTTAAAATTTGGAATAAAATAATTTGTAAAACTTGTAAAAATAATTGCATTTGAAGAATTTAAATAAAATCTCCAAAAAGGCTATTAATGCTAAATATAAATGCAGAAATATAAATGACAGTAATTAAAGAGTGTAGGAATAGAGAAATTTGTGACACAAAGATTTATACAGGTTCAGACTAACTGTTCTACTCCTGTCTTCAAGTGAACCACTTGGGATTTTTCACTATAATTCCTTTAATGGTAAGAATCAAACCAAGTGATTTTTCTTCTGTTCAAGATCGGGAAGTTCAATCATACTTCTGTTTAGGATTAAGATAAAGATCCTTCTTCGGTCTAGAATCGAGACAGCCGGTGCTTTTTGCAAGTTCAAACACTAAACTTTTTACAACTGTTGTTTTTTAAAAATCAACAACCAAACTTTTATAAAGTTTGTTGATGAAACTCTGACAACAAAGCTTTCCCTCACACTAATATCCCTTAGTGTGGTATTACAATTCACTTAAAATATTTAATTTGAAAGTGTATTAATTGCTTTGATGAAGATTTGAATTTCTTTCAATTATTCTCTTTGAAGTTTATTGGAAAGACTACTCAAGAATACTTTGATTACTTTGAATGTATTGTATGCTTTGCAATTGTCTTCCCAAGCTAAAATGTTTGCAATTGTCTTCTATTTATATGTATTGGAAAAGTGGTTTGGAGAAGATATTCAAATTCTGTTCAGGTCTCTGAAACTAGCAGTTGCACAGTATTTAGCTCTTTAAAGCTTTAATTTTGATTTTCTTCAGGTGTCTGAAATTAGCCGTTGCATAGTATTTAGCCTTTTGAAGACTTGTAATGAATTTTTTTCAGGTCTCTGAATGCATCCGTTATACAGTGTTGATGATTTTGAATATTTGAGTTGGATTTTTTCAGGTCTCTGAATGTGGCCATTATACAGTGTTCAGGACTCTGAATTTTTGAGTTTGACTTCTTTAGGTCTTTGAATGTAGCCGTTATACATTGTTTAGGCCTCTGAATATTTGTAACAAAATTTCTTAAGCCTTCAGCCACTTGAAGCAATGTTTATCTTAATACTCCAAACATTTTATATTCTTTTTGCAATATGCTTCTAATGTCCTTATTGAAAGTCTATACTTTGATTATTAATTAAAAATAAAATTACATTTATTTTTAATTAATTATCAAAGTGTTCATTTAATTTTATCTTCTTCAAATGTAAAGTTGTTTTTATCAAAACAAGGTTCAATAATACCCTTCGCTAGAATTTAGGTTTTTTTTTTTTAATACCTGATTCTAGAATTTAGGTATATTTTTATACTTGAGTTTGAAGTTTTAGTAATATAACTAGCCTAATGCACGTGACATGCACGGGTAACATGTTCTTTATTATTGTTTCTAAAAAAATATATTTATTATTTTTTTAATCGTTCCTATTTAATATTATACTTTTGAATAGATAGAAATTACATATATAATAATTTTAAAGTATAATTTAACATAACTCAATATTTAAAGTTTTTTAAACATGAACTATCTATTTATTAGTGGAAATTTTGTAGTAGCAATTTAATATTTTGCAAAACATATATAATATTTTAAATATAAGAAAACATATTATAGATTCTTGTAGAAATATTATGAGTATCATCCATTTTCTCTAATCGTAATATAAAATTTAAAAATATTTGTTGAATTTGAATTCAGTCAATTTTATTTTAACTTTTGGTAACTTTTTATCCCCTCATAATTTGTTTTGTTTTGATTGGGAGAAGTAAAACTTTAAACATGTCAAGTTGTCAGCTATAAATTAATATCATAGTACCCATATTTTTTAACTGTTCCTATTTAATAGTGTTAATTTGTTTCTTTCTTTAAAAAACTATTAATTTGTTCCTCTATATTTTAATTCTCTAAGTCCCTCTCTTTTTTACAACCCAAACTTGAAAATTCAATTTCTCTCCATACTCGGTGGCGGAGCTAGGAATTGGCCGATGGGTGGGCAAAATTTCTCTAAAATTTTTCCGGTTAGCGATCAAAAATTTCCCGCCGGCGATTAAAATTTTCTGACCAGCCAACAAACCCGTAATTAATTCAATTTAATTTAATAACAACACAATCTTTCATTATTTATACACATGATATACTAACAATTAATTTTTTCCAATTAGAATCCCTAAATTAAAATTCTTAAAATTGTGAAATTTATAATTCCAATCAACCTTTAATTCTAATCAATCTAACTTCAATTTAATTTAATTTATTTTATTTTTTTAAATAGTCAGATGGAAATTTTTCTTTCTAGGCCCAAGATTTAATTATAGGATTCAAATTTTTATTTTAGGCCCAGTCAAAATGACGTCGTTTTAACAAAGGTTTTCTTTTTAATCCCAGGCAAAACGATGTCGTTTTGGGCTTTAAAAAATTTAAAATCCCAGGCAAAACGAGGGGAAAAAAAAAAAGAAAAGAAAAGAAGACTTCGTCTTCTTTCTTCCTCTGGTTTTGGGGGACTCCCCCCCCCCCCAAAGCCAGAGATCGGCGGCGCCATGGTCACCGGGATACACCCCTATTCGGCGGTCGGGGGGCGGGGGGGGGGGCGGGCAACGGCCTACCCATGCCCCCCCTGGCTCCGCCACTGTCCATACTACATCATGACCAATATTGTTGCCTTTATAAATTGAATATAATTATGAAATAAAATAAATAAATAAATGAAAAAGAAATACAAATTTTATATTCCATCCACCGACAAATACAATTTGCATGAATGTGAGTCACCAGAACCATATTTATCAATTTTATTAAAAAAAATATAAGTCAATTGAGAAGAATAACAAACTATCAATAAAACAAACGAAATAGGATAATGCTAAAATTAACTAAAGTAAGAATAATTACAATATGACCAACTCTCCTTTCTTCGTTGTTGATGTTGCACTTTCTAAATTAGCAAACATTTAGCAAAATAATTTCAACTGAATGAAGGGAAGAAAATTGGGGGCCAAGGACAAAATATAATGAAAAAGAAATTGCATAAGGAATTGGAGCAGAAACAGAGACAATTAAGACAAAAATTATGCCGAATTGAGTTAGTGAAGGCTTACTTATAATCTAATAGCATTCGTACATTGCAAATAGGGAAGAAACTCTTGCCACAAAGCCAACCTAAATTAGAAAAATTTTATTATATGCATGAAAAAATGTCCAAAAGCAATCGTGTTAGATGAATAAAATAATACAAATGGTCAAGAATTTTCTTACCAGCACTGTAAAAAGTAAAGAAAAGAAGACGGAAACATTGAATCAACAGGATGCGAACTATACAATAAAGAAAAACATAAGAAACAATTCAATCAAAAAATGGATTTCCCAAAAACAGAAATTGAAAAAATTTAGAATAGAGCCTAGGTTTTACCTAACTAAACATTGAGAGTATCGCATCAGACTACAAGAAGGTTCTTTGAAATGCTACTAAGCAAATTGGCAAAGGTAGAATGAAATTGAAAGCCATTACTGCAGATGTCGAGTCTGAAACAAAGAACCAAGCTGCAATATAAAATGAAAATTGAGAAGAGTGAAAATCTTGATATGAGAAATGGAGGAGAAGAAGATAAAATGAGATTTTAAAAATTGAAATTGTTGCGTTTTTGAGAGAGAGTGGAAGACGTTTCTTTTAAAAAAGTTTAGGATAATTTATTATCTGTTAACATTAACTAAATAATTGAAACTTACTTTAAATTAATAATAATTATTAATTAACTCAAAATTAAGAAAAAATTACTTGTCAGTATTCAGATTTAGAATATGTAATGATAATGATGATATAATGATAACAGAGATAATAGGTAATTCAAAATTTGAAAGCAGATTATCAGTGGATTATTTTTAATTAACAAATAATAATTACATAACAATATAAAAAATAAATAAGAATTAATTGAAAATTAGGAGAGCTTGACACGTGAACTTTGAGTAGTCACTTTTAGTATATATAATGATTTTATATACTAATTTTTTAGACTCAAGTATGTATTCTACATCTATGTTAGAAATTAAGTTTATAGATTTTATATACTTGAGTCTATAATTTGATATATTTTTTGTACGTTATTCTAGAACTTGGGTGTATTTTTATACTAGAAATTAGGTATATAGATTTTATGTACTTGGGTTCGTAATATGTTCTATTTTTTTATAACTTATTCTAGAACTTAGGTATATATTTTTATATCTGATTTCAGAATTTAGATATAGTTTTTTATACTTTATTTTTAATGTTTGTTATATAGTTTCATACTCGTATTTTTCAAACTCAAGTATGTAGTTTCTTTCTATACTTGTGTTAGAAATTTGACATATAGATTTTATTTACTTGAGTTTATAATTTGGTATATTTTTTATACCTTATTCTAGAATTTAGGTATGTTTTTTTAATTGAGTTGACTTGAGTTGGAAAAGGAGCATTAATGGGTTGTACATCACTTTTGTTCTCCTTGTTATTGAGCAAGAATTTCATTTCAGCCTACATTCAACATCACCATAATTAACTTTTAATACCATGCTAATTTAAGGGGATATTCAATTGAGACTTTTATAGACTTTTTTAAGTGAATGATTTTTATAGATTTTGATGACTTTTAGTGACTTTTAATTACTTTTATAGAATTTTTAAAAGTATTGATGCTTTTTAAAAAGTTTGTTCCATAAACTTTTAAATACTTTTATAGATTTATTAAAATACTAATATATAATAATTTTCATGTATGCAATTGATAATACACCAAAACATAAATAACTACAAAAATCTACAAGTATAAAATATATAATAATAACATTAAAATTGAATAGTAATGTTAATTAAAAAAAATTATAATTTAACTATAAAATTTCGAATTTTTATTATCATTCATATGCTTAACATTATTTTACATGTAAATAGCAATAATAGCTCTCTATTCATTATCATCATCTCTATGTTGCTCTTGCGTTCTAACAAATGGTTCAAAATATTCTTCTTGATTAATTGACATTGGTGTAGATGAAAAAGTTTCACCATTTGGTTCAATTGGAAACTCAAAGGATTAACATTTTTTTCTAAGAAAATTATGCATTACAGTGTAAGCAATTAATAAATATGGAATAACACATACTTGAGTAATGAAGTATCAAATAGAATTTACAGAAGTTTCATTCGAAAGAGTAAACTATCGAAGCATAAATTATAAAGGTAATCTATTTAAACAAAGTATAGAGCCAGCTCAAACAATAAAAATCATCTCAAAACGCATACTTATTTGAATTCCATCTCAAATCCATAAATTTTACCATAAAAAAATTTAGGCCGGACTTAAGGATTGTTTTGCTTGTGGTTGATCAATTTCAAGGAGATTCAACAAAGAAAGGAAAAAATGGAGGAAGAGACTATACAAATACCTCGTTAAAAGAATGGCAAGCAGCTTGGAAAGGAGGAGCAGTAGAACAGAGCGGTGGTGGGAGGAGAGCAGCCAATCAGCAACGGGAAGAGGGGACTGAGTGGAGGTTTCCGACGAGGATAGGATAGAGGAGAGAGAGCATGTGGAGGAAGAGTGAGGAAAGCAGAGAGCGAGGCAGTGAAGGAGGGAGTGTTAAGAAAAATCGCGATTGAAAATGAAAATAAAAAGTCTTCCATCAAAATAAAAAGTCTTTCATCAATATGCATGAGTTTTCTAATTGTGTTAAGTTAAAAAATTGTAAAAAAAAATATAAAAGGTTCATTGTCATCAATTGTTAATGACTTTTGAATACGTGAATAAGTTTACCAAATTAATAAACCCAAAGTTAAATTAAAATCAACTTCAATAAATACAAATTTTGCATTTAAATTTCCACCAAGGAAATTCAATTTGATTTAATTAATTATTTACTACATGTAATTAATTAATCAAATAAAATTAATTTCCCCCTTATAATTGAATTAATTATGACATAACCTAATGTCAATAACTCAATTAATTTGCTTTCCATTCCAATTCTGATTAGTCAATGTTCAATGGTTATATATGTACTATTGTGAGCGGACGACCTTTTACGAAAGAGGGAACGCGGCAAAGCGAACCGGGGAAAAAGAAATAAAGGGTTCAGTGATGTTTTGGGAAAAGCGGGTTTTGTTTATCTTGCGTTAGGGAAAATCGTTTGTTTGTTTTGAAATTCCTTTTTGTAGAAAACCTTTTCCCGTTTTATAACTTAAAGACCTCGAAACCTCAATTTCAAGATCAGTGACAGAGTCGCCACCCGGATCAGCTCATCCGGGAAATTCCGTTACAGCTCCTTACTGAGCATAGACTGCTGTACCTAATCAAGAAATTCAGGTTTCGGGTAACTTGCCTACTTAACCTCAAGCTTGTATTAGTTTATTATTTATAAAACCATATTTATTCAATTTAGTATCTTTTCTAACCCCAATTTCGTTTATTTTATTAGCCTGTGCTAAAGCAGAATGCAGAAAATAAATTACAGAAAAATAAATTATCCATACAAATATACAAAAGAATAATAGATGCCGCTTATACAACCAAATTGAATAAAAAGGAGAAAATGCTCTTGTCCTCACATTTACAATCACCTAAGTACACGAGGATCTAAAAAAAAATATAACCGCCTAATTACACGGATTAATCTATTAAATACAATAAAAATAAAAATAAATGCTGCAAAACAGATTGGTTAACACAATTTATATTATAAACACAAGTAGGACTCAAATCAGGACACAATTAGGATCTTAGGATCGGGAGCATGCATTTAAGGGGTTAACTGGTTCGACCCGACTGGTCGTACCGGTTAGACCTAGAAATCAGTTTTGAAACACCTTGTAGATTTTTGTGCTGGAAAATCAATTTTGGAAAACCATTTCGCTCGGTTTCATGCAAATTTCTATTTTTGTGGGTTAGTTATCTCGGAATCCATGGTTCCGTTCATGCGGGTTCCTAAACTCAACATTCATCTAGGGTTCAAAATGCAATAAACACACCAAAAACATTTGTGAAAATATTATTTTACCTATTTTCAATATTTTCCGGGAACTTCATAGGATTCGGGGGTCTGTGTTGGAAATGCCCTAGTCCCGAGGCATTGGTCCTTGTATTTGTATTATACATTTATTGGATTTATGTATTGTACTATTTGTGTTATTAATAAAGGCATCAATTCATTTATTATATTTATCTTGTGCAGTATATTAAATGAAGTATCCAATGGACATATCTATATCCATGATGACAAGTGTCATGCACTTGGCAGTAAGACCATGGATAGGGTAAACGATATGACCATAAATAGATCCGTAGTCTGTTCCAGTCATGGGAATGAATGGAACAAGAGACTATCATTAACCTGGTTGTATGGCGGTGTCTTACCGGTCATTGGACGTGGAATGTCAACCAAGGTAATGGGTACATGCATGGGGCATGGTACTGGATAGATCCACTAAACGAGTAATCCACATGGTATAGTATCACAAGTGATTCTCATGTAGTACTTGTATGGATCCTTTGACCTGACCATATGATGGTGTTACATGTGAGGTTGCATGCTTAGGGGTACGCCTAAAGGGCCTATAATAGGGTGCCAAGTATGGGTACTTTCGGGTATGTCACTTAGCATGGTAATGCTATGGATATGCAGAAGGGATTTGTCACTCAGTAGTCCACTGGGAAGATATCACCGGCCTCTTGATGAATGTAACTGATGAGAGTGTGGCCACACCCAAACAGGTGGGAACTTGTTTGTGAGCTTCAGTGCATTCGGGATCAAGTTAATGTCCGACACAAAAGAGGGTGATCAATCCATGCCTCTGTGTTAGACACCGATATCAATGACATGGGATGTACAAGTTTAAACTATAGGGTTATGATAACAGTTAGACTGCCATCTCCATCTTAATTAGGGGCTGCAGTGGCTTGTTAGAGCCCAACTGCAGTCTGTGGGCTGCAGGCCCACTGCCAACATAAAGATGGGCCCATGGGATCGTACACATTGGGCAACTGAACACCGAATTAAGGAATCACAGGTATACTTGGAGTATACACACTAGAGAGTGAGGAGTATATATATTAATTATATTATAAGGATCAGTTGGATTGATCATTATAATAAAATTAATATTTGGCTTCACATAATTAATTGGATTAATTATGAAATTATTTCCTAGGTGGAAATATTCATATGTATGGGTTTACATATGAATTTGTTTTGTGAAGACTTAATTTCAATTTGATGGATTAAATTAATTGGTCAAACTAATTTTAATTTAAATGTAAATAATATGTTACTTGGAGTAATATATTAAATACATGGGTTAATTAAAATTGGGCTTGAAATTAATTTAAACCAGACTAATTAAAATAAGTTTGGGCCTGGATTAAAAGGAGGAAGCCCACACAAACACAGAAGCCAGACTAAGCCTTAATTCCCATTAGGGAATTTTGAAACCCTAGGGTTAAAACCCTAAGGCGAATTCGGCCATGACACACAATTGTGTGAGCCACCACTTGACCGAATTCCTAAGCCTCCTCCCGCTCCGAAATTTTGTGATTTTCGATGCTAGCACGGGTGGTGTTCGTTAGGCGCTCGTGTACGAAAGTGAGGAGGAAATCTAATTTGATTTCTGCAGTCTTCATCCATCTCTTGAAAGAGATATTCCTGGTAAGAATTTAATCTCTTTCTATTATAATTTTGAGTTTTACAATTTTCACTTCAATTGCTCCTGGGACCGAATTTGAGGAAATGATCGCTTTCTTCCGCTTTTATCGGGTGATTTCCGGTGAAAAATCCCAACAGTGGTATCAGAGCGGGCTTTTGATCCGTGGAAATTGTTTAATTGGTTGAATCCCATGTTTTAAAATTAGAGATTTTTTTTTTGGGTACTTGGTTTGGGTTTAAGATTTTTCCCATTTATTTTGTACAATTGAAATTAAATTTGCATATACGTTTATGCTAGTTTAATTTAATTGTATGTTTTGGAATTCTTGGTGAATTTCTTTTTATTGATGGATGGAATATGTGGTTGATGTTTTTTTTTATTCTGTTTAAAAAAAAAAATCTGGCTCCCGGGGTGCTGGGCTGCCGGCGGCGGCATCGCACCGGCTGGAGTGGCGGCCGCTGCCTGCTGCTGTGCCAGCAGCAGCCGCTGGGCGGCAGCAGCGGGCAGTCGCTAGGCGGCTGCGCCGCTGCTGCTGCTAGGGCAACTCTGTTGCCTTAGCTGCAGCGGGCCGGACCCAGTATTTTGGATTTGGCGGGTCTCGGGCCCGGGGCGCAGTTTTGAAATTTTAATTGGTTTTAAAATTCGTGTGTTTAGATTTATGCAATTTAAATGCGTGTGGTTTCTTGAATGAAATTTTATTTTATTCATATGATATTAATTTTGAAAATTATTATGGTTAATTGAAATTGGTTCAGGTAATTTTGGCACAATTACTTGGACGGCTGAATTGGACCCATGGTTTCCCAATTCCAGTGGGAGCAGTTGGACTGCCTGGGCTGGAGGCCCAAAGCCTGTTAAGGGTTAGAACCATGGTGGGCCAAAATTGGCGATTTCTTAATAGGGCATTTTACATAAATACATAACTTTTGGCACCATATAACATTTTTACCTCAAAATGAAAAGTTTACATAAATACTTTAAAAACTTTTCAAAATTTCAAAAATACCTAAAACAAAAATTATCATTTATACGTGATTCATTCAGAAAATAAACAACAAACACAAATCAAAATCTCCAAAATACCTTCTCTACTTTGTCCACGTTTCTCTCTCCTCTTTTTATAATTTTTAATCTAATTTCGCATTTATCTCTTAATCCGTTTATTTTTTTGTCATGCCACTTTAGAAAAATTTTTTTATTTTTTTTTTATCTTCGAAACAAAGTCCATATGTATATACTTTTTCCGACATATTTTTTTTCACTAAAGTATAACTAATTATGCCTTTGTATATTAAGGTATAACTAAGGTATAATTAAGGTATAACTAAAGTATAATCACTATAATAGTGTATCTTAATGTATAAATAAGGTATAATTAAGGTATAACTAAGGTATAAACACTGTAATAGTGTATCTTAATGTATAATTAAGGTATAACTAATGTATAATCAATGTAATAGTGTATCTTAAGGTATAACTAAGGTATAATTAAGGTATAACTAATGTATAATCACTATCTTAAGTATAACTAAGGTATAATTAAGGTATAATCAATATAATAATGTATCTTAGAGTATAAATAGGGTATAAATAAGGAATAACTAATGTATAATCACTATAATAATGTATCTTAAGGTATAATTAACGTATAACTAAGGTATAAAGATTGTATAAACAGTGTATAAATAATGTATAAGCAATGTATAACAGTGTATAAGAATTGTATAAACAGTGTATAATGTATAAACAGTGTATAAAAAATGTATAAACAATGTATAACAGTGTATAAATAATGTATAAGCAATGTATAAGCAATGTATAACAGTGTATAAGAATTGTATAAACAGTGTATAAACAATGTATAAACAGTGTATAATGTATAAACAGTGTATAAAAAATGTATAAACAATGTATAACAGTGTATAAATAATATATAAACAATGTATAAACAGTGTATAAAGAGTGTATAACAATGTATAATAAATGTATAAACATATAACATTGTATAAAAAGTGTATAATGTATAACAATGTATAAGTAGTGTATAAACAATGTATAAGCAATGTATAACAGTGTATAAGAATTGTATAAACAGTGTATAAACAATGTATAAACAGTGTATAATGTATAAACAGTGTATAAAAAATGTATAAACAATGTATAACAGTGTATAAATAATGTATAAGCAATGTATAACAGTGTATAAGAATTGTATAAACAGTGTATAAACAATGTATAAACAGTGTATAAAAAATGTATAAACAATGTATAACAGTGTATAAATAATGTATAAACAATGTATAAACAGTGTATAACAATGTATAATAAATGTATAAACATATAACATTGTATAAAAAGTGTATAATGTATAACAATGTATAAGTAGTGTATAAACAATGTATAAGCAATGTATAACAGTGTATAAGAAGTGTAAAAACAGTGTATAACAATGTATAAATAATATATAAACAATGTATAAGCAGTGTATAATGTATAAACAATGTATAAATAATGTATAAACAATGTATAACAGTGTATAAACAATATATAAACAGTGTATAAAGAATGTATAAACAGTGTATAAACAGTGTATAAAGAGTGTATAACAATGTATAAACAATGTATAATAATATATAAGAAGTGTATAAACAATGTATAACAGTGTATAAATCATGTATAAACAATGTATAAATAATGTATAAACAATGTATAAGTAGTGTATAAACAATGTATAAATAATGTATAAACAATGTATAACAGTGTATAAATAATATATAAACAATGTATAAACAATGTATAAACAATGTATAAAGAGTGTATAAACAATGTATAATAAGTGTATAAACATATAACATTGTATAAGAAGTGTATAATGTATAACAATGTATAAGCAGTGTATAAACAATGTATAAGCAGTGTATAAAAGTTGTATAAACAGTGTATAAAGTGTATAAACGATGTATAAATAATGTATAATAATACATAAGAAGTGTATAATAGACATTGGGAGTAGAACATAGACATTATAAACCAAAAAAAGCTAAACAATCTGATATGGCTCCAAAATCAAAAAGCTAAAAAAAAAGCTAAAAAAATAAAGTAAAAAAGACCTTATAAACCAAAATAGACATTAGGAGTAGAACATAGACATTGGGAGACCATAACATCACAATACCACTAAGACAATAAAGTACAGAAGAGAATATCAACAAAGGACGGCGACCTAAACAATCTGATATGGCTCCAGAACATGTAGTTATGTGGTTTGAGATGTTGTCTCTAGATCTTCATTCATGGCATCCTCATATTTGCAGCATATGATATTACACAGGTAGTACTAGTAGTTTCTATAACTCCATCATACATCCCATTGGCGATAGGCGTAGGCCATTTGAATTATATGGCGGTCATTCCTTGATGGAAATCATATCAAACACCCTTCTAGCTTGGTTTACATTTCCACATTTGACATACATGTCGCTCAAAGCATTTGCAAATTGGAATTTGGAGCCAGAGGTCATGTCTTACTATGTATCCATGTATGGCTCTTCCTTGCTGCAATGATAGCTGATCCGTGCAAGCTGAAATTGCGCTTGCTGCAATGATAGCTGATCCGTGAAAGTATAACTGTTGATCAATTTCTCCTATATCATCTAGTGCTTTAATGCAATTAGTTATACTAAATCTTTCATCATTTTGTGTTTCTGAAACTTGTCTCCATCTTGAAGCAGCTATCATCTCCAACAAGGCTTCAGCCATTGCCTCATTTATTTCTTCATCCTTCTTGTCCTGCTCCAGAGAAGTTTGTGTCTCTATAGGACGTTTCCTTTTTCTCTCTGCCATATTCGTCACTATCTTGTCTGGCAATAAGGAGTTCCCTTGCACTGATCTTGATGATGATGGATTATCGGAATGAGAGGATCCACCGACAGGATGTGAAGTTAAGCCTGTAGATTCATTTCCTACTGTTTTTTCCAATCCTTCAAAGTGACTTGATTGGGCATACTTTCCATCGGCTGATGTATCCGTAAATATTGTGCATAGTTGCTCATATATGGGGCAGTCCTTGACTTTAATTGGTTCAGGCCTCGGCTGTGCCTGTAAGTGGAAGAAATCAGGATGCATAATATGATGGTTGACACAAGCAATTGAAATGGTAAAGTTTGAGCAAAAAAAGAAAAAGGACAGAACACAAACCCCACAGTCAAACATTAACGAAAGAAGAGTAATTAATTTGACAGTAATACAATAATTAATTTGATACAATAATTAATTTGATACAATGGGAATGGTTGCAGCATGAGACATGGCAGTGATACAATAATTAATTTGACAGTAATCAAACAATAATTAATTTGATACAATACCACTGATCCACTCACTTGCCGGCAAAAGTCACCGAACTGGTTACATATGGCCAGCCAGTTTGTCGTTGCATTTCCATTGTGTGCCAAGTATACTATGTCGGCGGCCGCAGCAGCCGCAGAGGCGTTCAGGAAAAGCAACGCCTGCAATTAATTAATAAATGAAACCAGAAGATCAATTAAATTATGATTGATTTATGAACCAACTTAATTATATAATTGGGTTTCATAATCTAATTAAAGAGGTGACTCACAGTGTCAAAAACGAAGAGCAGAATCCTGGGGCCAGGGGCATAAGGGCGTACAATTGATACAATAGAGAAGGGAAGAGAGAGGACAAGGTATGCTGCAACCATTCCCATTGCAATCACGAAAAACCTGCATTGATAGAAAAAGAGTTTCAATTTCAAAAAGTAAAGAATTTCTTTCTTCCCCAAAAATAAACTCAATTTCAAATCCATCTTTAATATGCTAAGAGAAAACCTTAACGTGCAAAACCCACAAATGAACTTCAACGAATTTGAAATTGCATAGCAGAGAAAACCCGATAACAACCACAAAACTGGAAAAACGAAAAAATCAGATCCAAAACTGAGGATTAAGATATTTCTACATGCTTTGAGAGACGTCATAGATCTGACCCTTAATAGCCATGAGCAAAGGTTTCTTAGGATCATTACCATCATATTGCGTGAGTTCTTCTTCAGTGACCTTGCCAAGCTGAATAGGAGGAGGCAGAGGCTGCATCTGCTCCTCAACGCTTCTGGGCCTAGGATGATTATCCGATGATCCAAGTAACTCAGATATGAAATAATGGGCAGCCAAACCCAAAGCTAGAACTGTAAAGAAGGTCGCCGGAGATAGACCGGTGTACACGGTGATAGCATCCTTGAGAGACTCCCATAGCTGCAAAGAGAAGAAGAAGATGCAAAACGTTTAAAAACGTAAAAAAGGAAACACATAATTATTAAAGTAATGAATAAAAGGATTTTAAAAAAAAACGTAGTTTAGTAAATACATAAACGTATGGGTTGAAAACTAAACTTATTTTTTAATATAAAACTGACAATTTCCCTTCTTAATAATGGGGTGGACATAATTGAAATGGGCTTAAATCATGCATTATAACATGCTTATGAATTATATGTATTGCATGCATATGTATGATTAAATGCTTGTATGGTTGGATGCTATTGGGCCTTGTACAAGATGGGTTGTATTTTTCTTTTTGGGTAAATATGGCCTGCGTGTCGTTTTTCTTTTTTTAATGTAATTTTATTTTATTCAAATATTATAAAATTTGTAAAAGAAGAAGCCCATGGAGTGGTGAGCCCAAGTGGAGGTGCAAGCCCAAGTGGAGGTGGAAGCCCAGAAGGAAAAGATGGAGGCCCACCTGATATTCATTTCTAGTATAGGTTTACTAGAATAATATTAGGATGTAATATAGGCGCATAGCAATCCATTTTACTTTTATTTAATTATGCTTTATGTTTATTTGCATGTATGAATGTATGATCCAATAGCAATTTCACCCGCCTTATGTATGTAAGCCGTTGTAAATTGAATCTAATAACCAAATGGAATTACTAAGTCGCTTAAAAGTGCTCCCTTATTCAAAACCGACTCGAGGTGGGAATAGGCTAGTTGTAGACCATGCCCTCGCAGGATACATTGGAGTATTGTCACTTTGTATTGGGTTAGAGTATGGGATACTCTAACACTTGAATGGAGGTTTTGACTTAGCGTGGGTAGTAGGATTCTCCTGGCCCTAAGCACAGATGGGTAAGTGCCAACAAGCCCATCAAACCGAGAGTCCCTAGGTTGGGATTGGACGGCGTTCCTACCTAAATAATTAAGGTATAGTTGTACCAAACCCTCGTTTGGCTATATCTTGATGAAATATGGATCTCGGCCCATGAGCCCAACAACTCGGTTTAAATTAATAACATGATTCATTATTAATTTCATATGGGAATAATAATTTAAAGTCCTTTATTAACACTCTAAATGTTTTTCTGTGTAGAAACTCTCAAATGGCAAACAATAATCTATTCTTGAAAAGGACAAGCTTTCCGGTCCTAACTTTTTAGACTGGTCTAGGAACTTAAGGATTGTTCTAAGACAAGAGTCAAAAGAGTATGTACTGGAAAGGCCTGTGCCGGCTGCGTCTCAAGGACGTAATCCACCGGCTGCCCAGCTGGAGGAATATGAGGCGCATGTCAAGGACAATAAGGATGTGACATGCCTTATGTTGGCCTGCATGGTCCCCGTACTGCAAAAACAGTTTATGGACCATCAAACCTATGCTATGATAACAACTCTAAACGAGATGTTTCAAGAGCAAGCTCGTCAAGAAAGGTACCTGACCAATAAGGCATTCCACTCTTGTAAGTAGGGAGCCGGGACATCTGTGAGCGCACACGTGCTCAAGATGAAGGGCTATTTAGACACTTTGGCCCGTCTCGGATCGCCTATCTCTCAAGAGTTGGCGATGGACACAATCCTCGCGTCCTTGTCGGATTCTTATGATCAGTTCATCCTGAACTACAATATGCATGGGATGAACCGTACTGTCAGTGAGCTGCATGGGATGCTTAAGCTCACCGAGCAGTCGATCAAAAAGACTCCACCGGTGCTACTGGTCAACAAAGGGAACCCCCTTGTTGCCAAGGGTAAGGCCAAGGAAAAGGCCAAGGCCAAGGCCAAGAAGGCCAAGCCTAAGAAGGCCAAGGCCCAACCCACGGCCCAGCAGAAGGCAGGTCCTGAAGATGTCTGTTTCAGGTGTAGACAGGCAGGCCATTGGAAGAGATCGTATCCCAGGCTGATGGGAGAGCAAAGAAGGGGCCAAGGTGCGTCCTCTTCAGGTATTTATGTTATAGATATTAACCTTACTGTTTCAACATCCTGGGTATTGGATACTAAATGTGGTTCTCACATTTGTTGCAATGTGCAGGGACTTAAGAACAGAAGGTCATTGGGGTCGGGAGAGGTGGACTTGCGAGTCGGAAATGGAGCAAGGGTTGCTACCATAGAGATCGGCAAATATCACCTTGTGATGCCCAGCGGATTGGTTTTAATTTTGGAACATTGTTACTTTGTACCTGCTATGTGCAGGAATATTATTTCTGTATCAATGTTGGATATTTCTGGATTTATTTTTACTATTTCTAATGGTATAATTTCTATATCTAGAGAGGGATTATTTTATGGAGATGCTCTAATAAATAATGGCCTATATATCCTAGACTTAAATGAAACCAATCATATCTATAACATAAACACTAAAAGGGTTAAGCCTAACGAACTTAATCCTGTCTACCTATGGTATTGTCGTCTCAGCCATATAAACGAGAAGCGCATTTCTAGACTTCACAAAGCTAGAGTCCTAGGGTCATTTGACTTGGAGTCAATTGATACATGCGAATCATATTTGCGAGGCAAGATGACAAAGGCACCTTTTAGCAAGAAGGCTGAAAAGGCCACCGACTTATTGGACCTAATACATTCAGATGTGTGTGGACCTATGAGCGCAGTGACCAGAGGTGGGCATCTGTACTTCGTCACATTCACGGATGATTTCAGCAGATATGGCTATGTCTATCTGATGAAACACAAGTCCGAGACCCTTGATAGGTTCAAGGAATTTAGAAACGAGGTACAGAACCAGCTAGGCAGGAATATCAAAACCCTTCGGTCGGACCGAGGTGGTGAGTATATGAGCCTAGAGTTTGACTCATACTTGAGAGAGCATGGAATAGTTCCGCAGCTCACTCCTCCCGGAACACCACAATGGAATGGGGTGTCCGAATGGAGGAATAGGACCTTGTTGGACATGGTCCGCTCAATGATGAGTCAAGCATCTCTCCCAATTAGTTTCTGGGGACACGCCCTCGAGACAGCAGCTCTCATCTTAAATAATACTCTGACTAAGGCAGTGGAAAAGACCCCATATCAGATATGGACGGGCAAGGAGCCCAATATGTCTTTCCCAAGGATTTGGGGATGCGAAGCACATGTCAAGAAATTGACTAGTGGCAAGCTGGAGCCCAAAACCGATAAATGCCTGTTTGTGGGCTACCCTAGGGAAACCAAAGGGTATTACTTCTACAACCCCACCGAGAACAAGGTGTTCGTGGCAAGGAAGGGGGTCTTTTTAGAAAAGGAGTTCCTTTCCAAGAAAGATAGTGGGAGGAATGTTGAACTCAGGGAAGTTCAAGGTCCACAAGCTCCTGAAGAGGATAACTCGGAGGCCCAGGTGGAGCTTCCACAAGTGGAAGCACCGACCCAGGCCACACAAGGACCTAGAAGGTCTGGTAGGGATCGTCAGGAATCAGAGAGGTATGGTTTCCTCGTCACCGATGATCAAACTCTTCTCATCTGGGATGAGGAAGAACCCAAAACCTACCAGGAGTCTATGGCTAGCCCATAGTCTGCGAATTGGTGTAAAGCCATGGAGGCAGAAATGCAATCTATGTACGATAACCAAGTTTGGAACTTGGTTGATCCACCTCCGGGTGCTAAGGTAATAGGTTGCAAGTGGTGCTACAAGCTAAAAGCTGATAATACCTTCAAGGGGCGTCTGGTTGCAAAAGGTTTCAGACAAGTCCATGGAATAGACTATGATGAAACTTTTTCACCAGTAGCCATGCTCAAATCCATTAGGTTACTACTGGCCATAGCCGCATGGTATGACTATGAGGTATGGCAGATGGATGTCAAAACCGCTTTCCTTAATGGAAAGCTATTCAAGGATGTGTACATGACACAACTTGAGGGTTTTGTTGATCCAAAGTATCCGGGAAGGGTGTGCAAACTTCAAAGGTCCAGTTATGGACTGAAGCAAGCATCCCGAAGTTGGAATCTAAGATTCAATGAGGCCATAAAGGAATATGGCTTCATACAGAATCAAGATGAGCCTTGTGTGTATAAGAGGACTAGTGGGAGCATTGTCACATTCTTGGTACTTTATGTAGATGACATCCTGCTCATTAGAAGCGACATACCTACACTGCAAGGGGTAAAGCAGTGGCTGAGTAAGTGCTTCGCAATGAAGGACTTAGGCGAGGCTGAGATGATCCTAGGGATCAGGATCTACAGGGATAGATTAAATCGGCTTCTGGGCCTAAGTCAGGCTTCGTATATTGACAAAGTTCTGAGAAGGTTCAGCATGGACTGGGCCAAGAAAGGTTTCTTGCCAATGGGCCATGAAAGGTTTCTTGCTAATAGGCCATGGGCTGAAACTTAGTAAGAAACACTATCCTAAAACAAGGGAGGATGGGGAGAACATGAAATTGGTTCCATATGCTTCGGCTATTGGATCAATTATGTACTCAATGTTATGTACGAGACCTGATGTCGCCTTTGCACTGAGTATGACGAGCTGATACCAGCAGGATCCCGGGGAGGATCACTGGAAAGCTGTCAAAGCGATCCTCAAGTACCTTAACGGGACTAAGGATAGCTTCTTAGTGTATGGTGGTCAGGAAGTGCTATCAGTTACTGGGTATACTGATGCGAGCTTCCAGACCGACTAGGATGAGTACCAGTCGCAGTCTGGGTATGTATTTTTACTGAATGGTGGTGCTGTTAGCTAGAGGAGCTCAAAGCAGCCAACCATAGCGGACTCTACAACAAAATTTGAGTACATCGCTGCGTGTGATGTGGCTAAGGAAGCTATGCGGATAAAGAAGTTTATCACTGAGTTGGGAGTAGTGCCGACTATCCAGGACCCAGTCGATATCTTCTGTGACAACAATGGGGCCGTGGCACAAGCTAAGGAGCCCCGGTCACACAAGAACACAAAGCACGTGCTCAGAAAGTTTCACCTCATATGAGAAATCGCAGAGAGAGGTGACATTGCATTGCACAGAGTGGACAACAAGGATAATGTCGCAGATCCATTGACCAAGGCACTAGCTCAGCCCAAGCACGAGGGTCATACTAGGTCTATAGGGATTAGGCCCATGCCTAGTTGGAACTAGTGCAAGTGGGAGATTGTTGGAAATGCCCTAGTCCCGAGGCATTGGTCCTTGTATTTGTATTATACATTTATTGGATTTATTTATTGTACTATTTGTATTATTAATAAAGGCATCAATTCATTTATTATATTTATCTTGTGCAGTATATTAAATAATGTATCCAATGGACATATCTATATCTATGATGACAAGTGTCATGCACTTGGCAGTAAGACCATGGATAGGGTAAACGATATGATCATAAACAGATCCGTAGTCTGTTCCAGTCATAGGAATGAATGGAACAAGAGACTATCATTAACCTGGTTGTATGGCGGTGTCTTACCGGTCATTGGACATGGAATGTCAACCAAGTTAATGGGTACATGCATGGGGCATGGTACTGGATAGATCCACTAAACGAGTAATCCACATGGTATAGTATCACAAGTGATTCTCGTGTAGTACTTGTATGGATCCTTTGACCTGACCATATGATGGTGTTACCTGTGAGGTTGCATGCTTAGGGGTACGCCTAAAGGGCCTGTAATAGGGTGCCAAGTATGGTTACTTTCGGGTATGTCACTTAGCATGCTATGGATATGCAGAAGGGATTTGTCACTCAGTAGTCCACTGGGAAGATATCACCGGCCTCTTGATGAATGTAACTGATGAGAGTGTGGCCACACCTAAACAGGTGGGAACTTGTTTATGAGCTTCAGTGCATTCGGGATCAAGTTAATGTCCGACACAAAAGAGGGTGATCAATCCATGCCTCTGTGTTAGACACCGATATCAATGACATGGGATGTACAAGTTTAAACTACAGGGTTATGATAACAGTTAGACTGCCATCTCCATCTTAATTGGGGGCTGCAGTGGCTTGTTAGAGCCCAACTGCAGTCTGTGGGCCGCAGGCCCACTGCCAACATAAAAATGGGCCCACGGGATCGTACACATTGGGCGACTGAACACCGACTTAAGGAATCACAGGTATACTTGGAGTATACACACTAGAGAGTGATGAGTATATATATTAATTATATTATAAGGATCAGTTGGATTGATCATTATAATAAAATTAATATTTGGCTTCACATAATTAATTGGATTAATTATGAAATTATTTCCTAGGTGGAAATATTCATATGTATGGGTTTACATATGAATTTGTTTTGTGAAGACTTAATTTCAATTTGATGGATTAAATTAATTGGTCAAACTAATTTTAATTTAAATGTAAATAATATGTTACTTGGAGTAATATATTAAATACATGGGTTAATTAAAATTGGGCTTGAAATTGATTTAAACCAGACTAATTAAAATAAGTTTGGGCCTGGATTAAAAGGAGGAAGCCCACACAAACACAGAAGCCAGACTGGGCCTTAATTCCTATTAGGGAATTTCGAAACCCTAGGGTTAAAACCCTAAGGGGAATTCGGCCATGACACATAATTGTGTGAGCCACCACTTGACCGAATTCCTAAGCCTCCTCCCTCTCCGAAATTTTGTGATTTTCGACGCTAGCACAGGTGGTGTTCGTTAGCCGCTCGTGGACGAAAGAGAGGAGGAAATCTAATTTGATTTCTGCAGTCTTCATCCATCTCTTGAAAGAGATATTCCTGGTAAGAATTTAATCTCTTTCTATTATAATTTTGAGTTTTACAATTTTCACTTCAATTGCTCTTGGGACCGGATTTGAGGAAATCATCGCGTTCTTCCGCTTTTATCGGGTGATTTCCGGTGAAAAATCCCAACAGTCTGCTAATGCTGGACAATGGATCCGATTCGGATAAAATTACCCCAAAACTCAGAAAATAAAACCCTGGGAAATACCGAAAACCCCGATATCCGTACATTCAAAAGTTAGAGAATCAAAATACAAATACATAGGGATGATTTCAGGCCGAAAATAGTCACAACAGAAAAATCAAAGTGGAAAACGGGCTGTTTCGACCATTTGGAACAGATCGAGGATATGTCCCTAAGGAACAGAGCCGGGCGGCTCTGTTCATCATAAACACAGCCAGCTCTGTGTTCCTGAGGAACACAGTCATACGGCTATTGTGGGCAGCCCATCTCTCGAATTTTCGCAAAAATAACAGAAACACACAGAAACTCAAATGCAGGTGAGTTTTAAGGCCTCTCAGAGTTTACCTTAATTGTGGTTTGGAGACTTGGAGCATCAAGAAATGGATTGAAAGCTTTGGAATGTGTACTGGGAATTCAATCGGTCGAATCCCACAACGTCCTAGAATGATTCGAAACCAAGCCGAAACGATCCCGAATCAAAGAGTGAAGGTTGTGAGCTGTGTTGTTATTGTTTTGAGATCAACTTATGATCCTAAGGAGATTGTTTGTGGGCGTTGCTTTGACTCCTCTCGGTCTCTCTTCTTCTTCTTTTATTTCTCTCTTCTTTTTCTGCTTGAGAACCCCCTAAAACAAAAAAAAAAAAAAAAAAAAAGAAAAAGTCCCTCACTCTCTCTTTTTCTTTCTTTTTATCTGCCTCTCCCTCTCTCTCCTTCTCGTTCCATCAATCAGCCGACTGAAATCTCTGAAAATCTGCCAAAACTCTTCCCTGCCAAGACAAGTTGCTCTGCTTTACAGAGAAACTATTCTTGACCATTAGAGCCACCCAGTTCTACCCAGAGTTAAGGCGGAATTTCGAAAAGTCGAGCATGCAAACCAAACCCTAGGAATGATTCGAGAGACCTTTTTCGGGACTTCAGATCGCGGATAGCCTGGTTTTTCAGAACATTTGAGATTCTCCAAGTAGCATTCTGGTCTCTTCCAAATCCCGTTCGAATCCATCCGGTCCATAGGTAACTAAGTAATTCTCATCACTGAGGTCGGAAAAAACCCGTGCTCACAGGCTGCCCCTCGTGGGACCAAAGTCGGTTTATCGTGGGATGTAAAGCCTAGATTGAGTTTGGTCTTGTGACTGGGAGCACGGTGAGGGAGGAAATGGAAACGTACCAGGTGTTCCTTACTGGAGGTGTTGACAGTGGTTTCAAGTCGACTCGTTATGATGGAGCATGTCTGTAATGTTGACTCCTTGTAGCAGAGCGTGCCCGTAACATTGGCTCTCTATGGCGGAGCATGCCTATAATGTTTACTCATTGTGGTAGAGCATGTTTGTAATGTTGGCTCTCCGTGGCGGAGCGTGCCTATAATGTTGGCTCTCTGACATTTCAAGTTGCGTATTTATTTCTTGATCGATAAATTTGGAAACAAAAATTTTTGCCTCCTCGATCAAGAATAAATACTGTTGAATTGCTTTGCCCCCCAGATACCTGTTAAAGGCAAATGAATTCCTCAATAGACATTTCTTCCCTGTCCATGTGACGACAGGGTTGAAATAAGAGATGCACTGTCCTTTCCATGTGGCAAAGAAGTAGCACGAGGTTGATTGTTGTCTTGCCCCCAGATCCCTGTTAAAGGCAAGAAGTTCTTCAATAGGCATTTCTTCCCTGTCCATGTGATGACAAGGTTGAAATGAGTGTTCTTCCTCTCCCATGTGACGAAAAGGTCGAACGAGATGTTCTATTGTTCTACCCCCAGATACCTGTTAAAGGCGAGAAGTTCTTCAACATACATTTTTTCCCTGTCCATGTGACGACAAGGTTGAAATAGGTGATGCACTATCCTTTCTATGAGGCGAAGAGATAGCACGAGGTTGATTATTGTCTTGCCTCCAGATCCCTAAGGTTTTGAAGTCGTTGGGCTCCGATTTCCATGTTGTGACTCTGGGTTAGGCCTTTCTGAATGGGAAGGATCTCTGATGACCCCTCCAATCAAAGACAAATATGGTTGAATTGGTTTACTGCGTGTATGCATGAATGCGTGCATGATTCGTGTGCACATGCATGTGTCATGATGCTTCTGATAATATGTTTGGTATCTGCACTATACTGGGGAGTGAACTTATGACTCCTGATGATCTCCTATGGGGACTGTTCCCATCAGATGACTTTGCCGAAGATTTTGATTCGGTGGGGATTGTTTTAGCTGAGAACTTAGATGGGGAGTATTCTGATCCATTTAATCTCGCTAGGAGATCTGTTGGAGATTCTGATCTAGTGGAAAAAATCTTAGTTGGTGTGAGCAGACGACCTTTTTCTTTGGAAAAAGCGGACGCGGGGGTCTGAAAAGAAATGATTTTGGATATTCTTTCTTTCTTAGTTTTCGGGGTGAGATTGGGAAAACGGGTTTTGTTTATCTTACTTAAGAAAATCCATTCGTTTATTTCGAAATTCGTTTTGTAGAAAACATTTTCCCATTTTATTACTTAAAAGATCTCGAAACCTAAATCCCGAGACCAGTGATAGAGTCGCCGCCTGGATCAGCTCATCCGGGAAATTCCGGTACAGCTCCCTACCGAGTATAGACTGCTGTACCTAATCCAGAGATTCAGGGTTCGGACAAGTCCCTTATTTCATGTCTAATCAAAATGAATTTAGCCAATGTTCTTTGATGATATTTTACATTTCTAGAGTTGATTTTTATTACATTAAGTTAAACACACAGCGCTCACACAAATAAAATAAAAATGAAGCGGTGAATAATTAAATTATTACAACCCGATCGAATAAAAATAAAAAATAAAAATTCACTTTACAACCGCCTAAAATACACGGATAAATCTATTAAATACATCCAAAATAAAAATAAAAGGCTGTAAAACAGAGGGTCAGCACAGTTTATATTACACACACAAGTAGGACTCAAATCAGGACAGAATTGGGAATTTTAGGAAATAGGGGCATGCATTTAGGGGAAAACCGGGTAGACCCGACCTGTCGGACTGGTTAGACCTGGAAAACGGTTTTTGAAACGCCCTGTAATTTTATGCTGGAAAATCAATTTTTGGAAAACAATTGGCTCGGTTACATGCAAATTTTCATTTTCGTGGGTCTGTTGTCCCGGAATCCATGGCTCTGTTCGTATGGGTTCCTAAATTCAACATCTATTTAGGGTCCAAAACGCAATAAACACACCAAAAACATTTATTAAAATGCTCTTTTATTTGTTTTTAATATTTTCCAGGGACTTATAGAGTTCAGGGGTCCGCTAATGCTGGACTATAGATCCGGTTCGGATAAAATAACCCTGAAACTTAGAAAATAAACCCCGGAATACTTGAAAATTTAATGTTCGTACATACAAAAATTCAAAAACCGGTGTTAAAATGACGTACGAATATTTATAAACCGAAATACATCAAATCAGAATGCGTATAAATGGAAAACGGGCTATTTTCGGCTTGTCGGGACAGATCGGGGAGTTGTCCCTGAAGAACAGAGCCGAGCCGGCCGGCTCTGTTCTAATTGAACCAGAGCCGTACGGCTCTATTCGGGTAGCTAGTTTTCTGGAATTTTTAAAAACAGAGAAAAATCACACGAAAAATGCAATGAACACGAGTTTAAGGCCTCTCAGAGTTTACCTTGGTGTTGTTCCAGTGTATTAGATACGCAAGAACGGTTTGAAAATCAAGAACGTAACTCGAATCCTCGAATACCCTGAAAATCCAAAAGTTTGTCCGAACGAATCCGAAATAGAACCGAGAATCGTTGTGAACCGATGAGTAACTACCAGAGTGTGTAGTTGTGTGCTTAGGAATTTTGTTTCTTGACCGTCACTCTTTAAAACCTAAAATTCTCTTCCTCACTTTTTCTCTCTCTGCTTTCTTTTCGTCCTCTCTCCTTTTTTTTTTTTCCTCCCTCCTTTATTATTGTTGAATCATTTTTCAAAATCTCCTCCCAGACAAAATAATTTCCAGAATTAAATGCGTAGATTAATTGTTTTTGTCGTTTTTTACCAAATTTCGTAGACTTGGGACATGTTGGGATATTTCTGCCTGACCCATCATAGCCGGCCGGCTCTAGTTTGCACCAGAGCCGGATGGCTCTGGTTTGTGAACCAGAGCCGGATGGCTCTGGTTTGTGAACCAAAGTCGGCCGACTCTATTCCAGAGCCAGGCGGTTCTGGTTTAAAAACCAGAGTCGTCCGGTTCTAGCTAGAGCCACGGCGACATTTCGACTATCCGACGTGTACACTAAACCCTGAAAATCACTCGGAGGATCTGCTTTACGGTAGTTTCGGATTACGGATAACTTCGTTTTCGGAGAATTCGAGACGTTTCGGGTAACATTCTGCTCATTTCTATATCCGAAGGTAATAAGGGTTCTCATCACTGAGGTCGGGAAAACCCGTGCTCACAGGCTGCCCCTCGTGAGATCAAAGTCGACTAGATCGATAGCTTAAGTCCGATTCGAGTTTTGGTTTCCCGATTGAGAGGTCAGTGAGTAAAGGAAAGAAAAGTGCACCTGATGCCCCTCGTAGAGGGTACAGAGTAATCGACTCGCTGTGGTGGAGAGGCCCCTGATATCGACTCGCTGTGGTGGAGTGTGCCCGTGATATCGACTCGCTGTGGTGGAGTGTGCCCCTGGTATCGACTCGCTGTGGTGGAGTGTGCCCGTGGTATCGACTCACTGTGGTGGAGTGTGCCCGTGATATCGACTCGCTGTGGTAGAGTGTGCCCCTGGTATCGACTCGCTGTGGTGGAGTGTGCCCGTGGTATCGACTCGCTGTGGTGGAGTGTGCCCGTGATATCGACTCGCTGTGGTGGAGTGTGCCCGTGATGATTTTTAGCTTTTGTCCGTGTGGTGGAGCAACCCAATGATACTGTCTTCTCCGTGTGGTGGAGTGTGCCTGTGATGATTTTTAACCTTTCTCCATGTAGTGGAGTGGACCGTTGGAATTGAGTCAAAAATACGTATTTATTCCTTGATCGATAATTTTGGAAACAAAAATTTTTGTCCCTTCGATCAAGAATAAATACGGTTTAGTCATTTCTGCCCCTGGATATCTGCAAAAATGAAAAATACCCTCCTCGGGATTAAATCAGACTAAATTAAAAATTTGAAAAAATCTCGAAAAACGTAAAAATTGGAGGGATCGGAGCCAGGTGGCTCTGAAGAGACAGAGCCGGCCGGCTCTAAATCAGAGCCGCCCGGCTCTGACTAGAGTCGGCCGACTCTAGCGTGCCAAGCTAGAGCCGGCCGGCTCTAGTGGGGCGGCCCTAGTGGGTTTAAAAAGGTGTTTTTGCCCTTTTATTCACTCATCTCACTTTTCTTTCTTCAATTTCTTTCTCTGGAAAAAATTTTTTCTAGCATTTATTGTCAAGATGAGGAAGATGAGGAGAGGTGTGCTCCCTAATGCTCCTACCCAACCTCCATTCCACGTGAGATACACATTACCTGAGGGTGAGTTTTTTCTGTCCACTGAATCTACAGTGGAGGTATACGGCTTGCGGGAAACGGTTCCTTACTACGGGATCGGGAGAAATGATCCAGTGCCTGTAACTTTGAGCCCATCCACGCACATTATCCAAGATCTGGTTAGTTTTTTGCTTAATTTTCCTCTTTTTTCCATTTTTTGAATTTCTGCAAAAATATGCAAAATTAAACGAGATTATATGAAATTGATGCATGTTTAGAGTAGATTTTGCCCCTAGGAAAGTTAATTGATAATTCAAAGTTGGTTAGAATCGATTTTAGGATGAAAATGGCAAAAACCGAAGCTGAAAACCGGAGAACCAGTTTTTTCCCTGACAGAGCCGGCCGGCTCACTGTTAGAGCCGGGCGGCTCTGTTCTCTGTTCTTCCCAGAACCAAACCGAACCGTCCGGCTGTGGTTTGACCTTTTTTTTTTAACGCAAACACTTTTTTTTAACCCGTGTTCATAAGAACCTATCCTGTGGAAGCGGTGCACGGTTCACTTTCAATTCGAATAAAATAACTAATATGACGACGTATACCGCAAGGACGAACTGGAACAAAAGAAGCGATGTTTCGGAATCCATAGTGATTGAAATGTAGAAATTAGAGTTGGAAAAAAGAATGTATAAAATGGGTTGGAATGGAGATGTATATATACTCGTAGTCTCCAACGGTTATGTGACCGTTGAAAATGTAGCCGTTGGGCACCATTTCAACAGTCGCTGAGCCGTTGGACAAGCGGGATTTTATATATATATATATATATGTATGTATGTATAAAAGAGATGCAAAATATAAGTGATTGAGAAAACTCCCTGATTATTGTTTTGAAGGGGTAAAAAGATAACCGGGGTGCCGGTTCTGTGTCCGATGCGCTAATTTGGTATAGGAGACTCCCTGACGAGGTGCGGGAGTTGGTTGAGTTAACCGGGTTGGATCGGTTTATTTGTTCCATGTGTGAGACTCCACCTCGGACGAGCAGGGGTTTGCTGATGGCGCTTCTTGAGCGGTGGATGGATTCCACCCACACTTTCCATTTCCTGATCGGGGAGTTTACGATCACACCCGAGGACTTTGTGGCTATCATGGGATTATCTTTTGGCGGGCGCACCGTTGAGTTCAATCAGACCTTTGGGCGAAGGGGTTTTAAGCCCGACGTGATCGCCATATTGATCGGCTTGACTCCCGCAGGCAGGCGGGTGCAAGGGAGCACCTTGAGAGATTATTGGTTGGGTAAACAGGATAGCTTACCAGAGGGTTCTGCATTCTCACTTATTGATGTGAGACGCTATGCTCGGGCATTCCTTCTTTATGCTTTGAGCACTTTGCTATTCCCCACAGGTCAGAGTGACTTGAACCTTGCTGTGCTTCCCTCTTTGATACAACTGGAGGACGTAGGGAGCTTGAGTTGGGGGCGAGCCGGGTTGGCTCAGTTATTTACAGCCTCGATGTCTGTGCCCGCGGAAGGCACAGGGAGGTGAATGGTGCGTGGATTGTCCTTCATGTGAGTTTTTTTTTGGGTTGAAAAACCAGCTCTCTTTATATTGTGTAGATTTAGGCGTATGAGTACGCCTTCGTTCCTCAGCCAAAGTTGGCTATACCGGCCAATGCTGAGATTCCTGATTTCCCCTCGTTGCGGCAGTGGCTGGGCTTTAGTTGGAGTGAGTTGGACACCGACATTTGGGCGTGCCGCCAGCTCTTGGCAGGCATGAGCTTCGAGCAGGTAAAATTCCTTTTTTTTACCTTCGTCTGTCTTTAGGTGATCAAGGAGCCTTGGGAGTATGCTGCGTGGTTCCCAGAGCTTTTCGATGCTCGAAGACTGTCACCTCAGCGATTTGTTATGGAGAGCCCTGTCAATCTCAAGTGGTATCTTAGGGAGAGAGTCTCTGATTGGCGTGCTGGTCCCCGCGAACGTAGGATACCGCCTGCACCTCCCGTCGGATTGTTTTGGCCACACCTGCTACCAGTGGAGGAACAGCAGGATCCGTTTGGGTCCGGTCACACGGTTATGGGGGATATGGCGACTATCTCGAGTTTGTCAGGACACAGCTTCTTCCCCCCACCGTGGATGTACCGCAAGAGGATGCGCCAGCTGAGGTATGTCTTTTGCTTTGCTCTTACCTTCTGCTTGTTTGAGATTATTCTCCTACCTGCTAATAAATTTTTTTTTTTGCAGCCATCTGAGAGGGGTAAACGCCCTCGTGCATCGTCAGGTAGACGATCCAGTGGTCGTGGGTCTGGGACTTTCCACGGCAGGGGAGATGGAGGTTCTTCCGCTCACACAGTTATGTTCGGAGGCGACACCGAGCCTGCTCCCTCGATGGCGCCCCCTGCTGGCTTTGTTTCAGGTCGTCTAGAGTACAGAGCTGAGCCTTGGGTGATGCTCCATAATGCGGCGGGGGAACTCTACCACGCTGAGTTGTACACTGAGCAATACCCTCCTCCTCCTTATGATCCACCAGGCGCGACCCATGTGAGTATTTTAGTCCCTGCTTATTTCCGGATTGTCCTTGTTGCCACTGGCCTGACCCGTGCGCTGTTCTTTGTGCAGATTCCAGTACCACAGGTGACGGCTCTGTATCAGGTGACTTCTGCGTTCAAAGCCCTCTCGCTTCGGGATAACAGCATGATGAATGTAAGTACCTGTGTCAACATGTATATATGCATGTATGTATGTTTCAGATGCATGTGCACGTGTATGCATGACTTGATGCTCATTTTGTTTAACTCTGACTCAGGCTGCAGTTGCCGCTCACCGTTGTGAAGAAGCCCGCCTGAAAGCGGAGATGGAGGATGTGCAGAGGTCTATGAGAGCGGAGAGGGAAACTATGCAGAGGTCTATTTCAGATCTCACGCTCAGGAATAATACTCTTTTTACTCGGTTGGACGACTGGGAGTCTGGTCGGCGTTTCTTCGGTGATGGCGTTGAGTCCCAGGATGAGGAGGACCACGATTCGACTGACGGAGGGCAGTCGTAGACTTTTATCTGCTATTTTGTAGCTTCATGTTTGATGTAATCTTGTCTGTAGGCCTGGATTTTATGCTACTATGTATCCTACTTATGTATTTATTTTATTTTATTTTTATTTTATTTTTATTTTATTTTTATTTTTTTATTTTTATTTTTATTTATTATTATTATTATTATTATTATTTTTTTATGGGTATAACGACATGTGATATGTAAGAAGGTATAACGAGATATACGCACCAAATAATCTGAATTGCAATTAAACTTGGAACGTTTAAACGAGCAGAATCAAACATTCATTCATCCATTCATAAATAATGTTTTAGTACAATGTACATCAAATGATGAAATGAAACTATGGACAGAATCATTGATGGTATACATCTCGAATGAACTCATGCTTTCCACCAGCTGGTCTTTGTAGATTTTCCAGGTGGTGGTCCTCACCTCTCTGTCCTAATTTTTGCATGGATCGCCTTTTCGGTTTTCGATCCATCGGACTGTCCTAATTTTTAGCATGGATCGCCTTTTTGGTTTTCAATCCACTGGACCCTTTTTTTTTACACGTAATAATGTTTCAGCTTGTCTTGGTTGATGGGGTTGACAAATTCGTTCCCGTCCATATCCATGATTTTCACAGCACCTTTAGACAGCACCTTCTTCACCACATACGGACCTTTCTAGTTTGGCTTGAATTTCCCCCGTACATCCGTGTGGGTCTCTTTCATCTATTTAAGTATAAGATCACCGGCTTTAAGAGGGCGTTTCGGATGGCGGACTCTACCATTATAAGCTTGGGCCATTCGCTACTGATACATCTGTAGACGGTCCAAGGCTTGGAGTCGCTTTTCATCAATGAGAGCCAACTGTTCGTACCGTGTCCGTATCCAGTCTGATTCTGGTATCTGTGCCTCTATCACCATCCTCAAAGATTTCAGCTCGGTTTCAACTAGCAGTACGGCCTCCATTCCGTAGACTAATGAGTAAGGTGTCTCACTAGTTGGGGTCCTGACACTTCGTCCTGTATCCCTACAAAGCGAAATGTAGCTTGTCTGCCCAATCTCTGTACGTAACAACCATTTTGGCCAGGATTTTCTTGATGCTTTTATTGGCTGCCTCCACTGCCCGTTGGCTTGTGGGCGATATGGTGAAGACTTATGGTGCTCAATCCCTTTGTCTTGAAACAACTGAGCTGTTACCCCTTGGAACTGAACACCGTTATCCGTTACCATATGGTGTGGGACTCCATACCGGGCAAAGATATTCTTCTCAATAAACTTAGACATTTTCTTGGCCGTGAGGTTCGCAAAAGATTCTGCTTCGACCCATTTCGAGAAATAATCTATGGCCACAATAATGAAGCGGTGTCCATTTGATGCCGGTGGCCTTATCTCTCCAATAATGTCTATCCCCCAGGCAGCGAACAGCCAAGGAGTCGAGGACGTCTGAAGTTCGTGTGGGGGAAGATGGTTAATGTCTCCATATATCTGGCATTCATGGCATTTTTTTACCCTTTCAATACAATCGGCTTGTAGTGTGAGCCAAAAGTACCCTTGCCTCAGAATTTTCTTTGCTAAGGCTAAACCGCTTATGTGTGGACCGCACGTTCCCGCATGAATATGATCTATCACTACCTTGGCTTCTCTCTCGGTTAAACATTTCAGCAGTAAGCCATCCGCGGTTCGCTTGAAAAGTTGATTCTCCAAAATCCTGAATTGCACTGCTAATTTCCGGAGGGTAATCTTATCCGCTTCAGTGGCGTCCTCGGGGTATGACCTTGTGTGAAGAAACTGTAAAATGTCATCATACCAGGGACGATCTTCTATCATAGCCACCATAAACTTTTCTGCTCTGTAGTATGGACTCTGTGATACCTCCAACACCACTGGCCGAATCGGTTGTTTCTGAGGACCTCCCCACATGGATGACAGCATGGCCAAAGAATCTGCCATTTGATTTTCTTCCCTAGGTACATGTCTGAAGTCATACTTCCCGAAGAGTTTGATCTTTTCCCAAACGGCTTCGAGGTAGGGTCGAAGGGACTCTTCTTTGATTTCCCAATCTTCGGTGATTGCTTCACGACTAATGCCGAATCTCCGATGATAAGGGTTTCATGAGCTCCTAGAGTGATCAGGGAATCAATTCCAAATAAGCATGCCTCGTATTCTGCCCCATTGTTAGTTACAGGAAAATCCAACTTCTTGGCTAGGGGAATGACTTCTCCATCAGGTGTCCCGATGATCACGCCTAATCCTGCTCCATGCTTATTCACAGCCCCGTCGAAGTACATAATCCATCTGGCCGGTTCTGCTTCTACCATAGCCAACTGTTCATCTGGAAATTCTAGGTTCTCTATATAATCTAAATCAACTGGCTGATTTGCCAAAAATTCAGCCACTGCCCTTCCTTTGATCATCTTTCATGTGAGGTATTCAATGTCGAATTCTGATAATAGTAGTAACCATCGTGACAACTTCCCTGTTAATGCTGGAGTTTGGCACAGATACTTCATCGGATCAACCTTGGCCACTGCTTGAACCTTATAAGATTGAAAGTAGTGTCTGAGTTTCTTTGTTAGCCATACCATTGCAGTACAAGTCTTCTCTACAACAGTGTATCGAGTCTCATAATCTAGCAGCTTCTTACTCAGATAATAAATAGCATTTTCTCGGCCATCCTCTCGCTCTTGGACCAGCATTGCCCCAACCGATGCATCTTCGATGGCCAAATAGAGGATCAGAGGCTTTCCTGGTACTGGAGGCCTCAAAACTGGAGGATTCATCAAGTAGCTTTTAATCCTGTCAAATGCTATCTGACATTGTTCATTCCATTCTACCGGCTGGTTTTTCTGTAGAAGCTTAAATATTGGTTCACAGACAGATGTCAACCTCGCAATGAATCGACTGACATACTGTAGTGATCCCAGGAATGACCTCACTTCCTTCTCCGTCTTGGGTGCAGGCATATCCCTGATGGCTTTGATCTTATCCGGATCCATTTCTATACCTCTTTGACTCACAATATGCCCTAGAAGTTTTCCCGATGTTACTCCAAACATGCATTTCTTCGGATTCAAACGTAGATTGTACTTTTCAATTCTAGTCAGAAATCTATCCAGGACGGCAGGATGCTCTTCCCGCGTCATCGATTTGACTAGCATATCGTCGACATACACTTCTACCTCCTTGTGGATCATACCATGCAAGAGCGTCGTGACAGCCCGCTGATAAGTTGCCCCGGCATTCTTTAACCTGAAAGGCATGACCCTGTAGCAGTAAACCCCCCATTCCGTAATGAAAGCCGTTTTCACCTTGTCGATTACATTTATCAAAATCTGATTATACCCAGAGAATCCATCCATGAAAGAATACATAGATTCGCTAGCTGCACTATAGAACATCGATATGTGGAAGTGGGAAATCATCTTTGGGAGATGCCTTGTTCAGATCTCTGTAATCCACGCAGACCCTTACCCGACCGTCCTTCTTTGCAACCGGTACGATGTTGGCTAACCATTCTGGATATTCCACAACTTCCAAAAACTTCGCTTTTATCTGCTTGGCCACTTCTTCCTTAACCTTTTCTGCCCATTTCGGTCTGAGTTGTCTGAGTTTTTGCTTAATAGGTTTCATTTTTGGATCTGTTGGGATTCTGTGTTCTGTTATTTCCCTGTCAACCCCAGGCATGTCATCATAAGACCAGGCGAAGGCTTTGACGTGTTTTTGCAAATTTTTATTAGTTCTTTTCTCTCATCAGGCATGAGGTCCTTCGAGACGGATACCATCTTAGGTTCATCATCTGTCCCTAGGTTCATTTCATGCAATGATGCATCATGTATGCTAAAGACATTAAATGAATGTTTATATGTTTGCACAGTTCCATCCGGAAAAACATCACACAAGTAAGCAAAATCAGATTTAAATGCATTATATGCCTTATAGGCAGAGTTGTTTACATCAAATGCAGAAAAAGGCGATACATCAAAGTGATTTTCCCCCTCCACATGCGGAGGGTCTTCGCTTGCAGCAGCTTCATCCACTTCTTCGAATAAAGCTCCCAGGTCGCTTTCCAGAGACTGCTCCTCGTCAACAAACAAGCTTTCCTCAATCATCTTTGCTTTCCCGGCCATCATTATCTTGGCCAATTCCTTCACAGCCTGACTCATAGCCGCCTGTTCTAATTTAGACCCTGCAGTGGCTTTCATAAGAGCAGCCAGTGCCTTAGTAATAGCTGCAATAGCCTCTTCAGCTTCCTTACCCTTGGGACCAGCTTTTCTAGAGGACTCTCCCTCGACCGTGGTTCCAGTTTCAACTTGGCTGATCGCTGTCTCTTCCATCCTTATAGCTTTTCCCTTGTCATTTTTGGTCTCAGTACGGAGCATACTAACAATCGGTTCCACCTCGTATTTTCTGAAGTCAACAACATCAGAAAAAATCTCAAATCCGGGGAACCATTCCCCTTCCATTTCCACCGACTCTGAGGTCCCGTCATAGGCCTTTTCAGATGGACGGATAAAAGTGTCTACCAAATTCATAGACTTTTTGCTCGGGTTGCCTCCTTTCTCATGATAACCAAGCCCATATTGACGATACTTTCCGGGTGCTATGTCAAACTTTGGGATGCCTTGTAGCCTCACTCCCAAGCCCTTGCCAGGCTGAAACTTTTGCTTGGCGAAATATTTATGTATCCAATCTGGGAATTTTGGATCATCACGCCCTTGTTTCATCACAACAGCTACCTGAAATCCCGTCATCGGCTGTTCCTCAGCACTTAGGGCAGCTACCACTGATGGCTCATCTGCCTTTATTGTCACCACCTTTCCTCCTATAAAGAATTTGACTTTTTGATGCAGGGTTGAAGGTACACCTCCTAGGGCATGGAACCAAGGCCTTCCTAGGAGAAGCGAAAATGTGACGGGGATATCGATAACTGTGAATAGTATATTTGACTTAACCTCTCCCACACTGACCTCGGCTTCAAAGGTGCCAATCACTGATCTTCTACTATCATCATATGCCCTGATCACTGTGCTAGAACTGCCGAGATCCTCGACTTCAATGGCCAGATAAGGCAAAACTTTTAAAGGACAAATATTAAGAGCTGAGCCATCATCGACCATCACGCACGGTATGGTCTTATCCAAAATCTGCACTTCAAATATAGAGCCCTATTGTGGTTTACACCCTCTGGTGGCAGATCAGATACTTCAAAGCTGATTTCTTGGGCCTTGTTAGCCCTTAGGTCAATTCCCCTTATCATTGCGCAAACTTCATCCGGTGACATCATGGGAGTTGCCGCCATCTCCATCAACTGCTTCACCACTGCCTCGCGATGTCTCTTAGACTCCATGAGGAGGTGCCAGATGCTGACCTGAGCCGGTGTCCTCTTCAACTGAACCACCACTTCATCTTATTCCCCCTTATCCACTGGAGTATCATTCCATACCGGCGTTGCGTTCCTTCTTGGGGGTGTTGGAGGTAGTGCACTGAGGGGTTGATAAAACCTACCGCTCCTTGTGATGTGCATCACCGGCCCATCCTTTTCTATCAAAGTCCCCCTTTTTGTCTCTACCGGGTACACAGGTTTCGATTCTTGCACCTCAAATTCATCATAATCATCATATGCTTCAAAATCCTCCAAATTGACAGGACCTGCTTTGTCCCTTACTGCTAAGCTCTGTTCTTCGATTGCCACCGGCTTTTCCTCCATTTCTACCAGCATGGTTTGCACACTCGGATTCGCCTTTATTATTTGGGCGAATACATAATTACCTGGCAGACCTGACTGCACCATGTTCACCTAATTTGTGAAGGTAGGGAGTGGGTTTTTTTGTACATTCGGCTTCAGGGTCGGCTCCACAATCTTGCCATCTGTGACTAGTTGTTTGATGGCTTTAATCAGTTGGGTGCATTCATTTGTATGGTGACCCACCATCACATGGTAGGAACAAAAATTCTCCTTATCAGCTACTGTAGGAGGGACATAAGGTTTCATACTCTGCAACAGGCCAGCCTTCCTACATTTGGCAAATATAAGGGCCAAGGATTCAGCCCACGGATTAATAAGTCTTTGAGGCATCCTTTTTTGGCCTCCTTGAGTCACGGTCGCCACATCAGCCTCTTTTGCTTGCTCCACTGCTGCTGCTGTAGTTGGGACCGACTTAGAACCAGTTCCTGTTGGAGTAGATATGGAACCACCGGCTTTATATCCTTGAGTGTATCCCCGAATTCCCTGGTAAGCATTCACATTCTGCTTGTTTTGCTGCTCCTCTTCATCATATCTTTCGACCCGTTTTGCGAAATCTACCACCTTGTTAAAGGAATGAAACCTTTTTAACTTCATTTTCTCCTTATAGGTTGGCAAACTACTATCCACAAGCTTCATGATGAGGGATTCTAACTTAGGAGCTCCATCCACCAACACTTGAACATCCATCCACCTCTTGTAATAGGCCGAAAAGGATTCATTAGGCCTTTGGTGGATTCTTTCTAAGTCTTCCAATGTGGTCTCAACTTGGGTATTATAAGCATACTGCTTCACAAATGCCTCCGACAGATCCTCCCAAGTGGACTGAGTATGAAGTGGCGTCTTTAGATACCACTTAGCAGCTGCACACCGCAGTGTAGTTAGGAACAAATTCAGGAGATGGACTTTCCTGATCCCCAGACTAGACATAATCCTGACATAGCTGTCCAGATGAGCTTCTGGAGGACCTTCCCCAGTATACGGGGGCAAATAGGGCATCTGAAATCCAACCAGGAGTGACTCTCCTCCCTCAGCAAATAAAGTGGATGGATCTGCACATTTGACAGGCTGATAATGCACCATCTCTTTCAAATTTGGCAGTAGTGCTTCAAAATCAGACAATTTTTCCTTAAGACGCTTTTCAGCAGCAGTCTCAATTGAGGCCTCCCTCGCCCTTTCAAAGGCTTCATCTTCTTCAGAATGATGGTCAATCACCCTAGATGGGATGATCACTCTACTACTTCCTGGCGCATTCCTTCCCGGATTCGGGACTCCTTGGACAGCATTTCCTTCATTCTCAACCGGACCCTGGGCTCTCTGACTGGTCGCACCCCCTACCGCAGATATTGCGGACTACACCTGCTCCCTGATGGTGTTCTTAAACTGATCAGAACTTAGAAAAGTTGCCATAAATGCATTCATATCAAAAGGAGGAGTCCCCCTATTTCCGTCTTGGGCCATTTCAGCTCTATCGATTTCTCCTAGCACAAACGGACTATCAACCGGCAATGCTGGCAACTGTTCTGCAAACTCTTGCTCTGAGTCAGACCCCAATCCTTCTCTGGTTTCAGCTACAATGCTCCATTCCAATTGATCAATTCCCAACTCCACTCTCATTAACCGTTTCGAGATTCTTTTCCACACTGCACATTTCAACAGAGGGTCAGGCGTAAGAACATGGTATGAACCTAGACTCGATTCCCTAAATGCCATACTTCACATGGATGTGGGATGATTGTGATGAGATGAAAATGTGTGCATGAATATGAATATGACATCTAATGAACTCTATTGTTCACTAGGCTTCGCGAGAATGTCCAACGCCATGCATAATGGGCGCGTGAAAGCCGTCACGCGGACAAAGTTTCGGCACCTTTAGGGCACCTAATGAAAAAATGAAATGATGTCACATGTGTGCCTTCACATGGACAAAGGTTCGGCGCTTTAGGAGCGATATGGTGATATGAAATGGTCGCGTTGGAATCGATCCACGGACAGAACTTCGACGCCTTTAGGGCATCGACATGTTATGGTACATGAAACAAATCGCGTGTACAATGGCACACGAACAGAGATTTGGCATTCATAGAATGCCTTGCGTGATTTAGGAATGTCATGAAATGCCCCTAGATGTGTAAGGATTTGGCATTCGTGGAATGCCTCAAATGATTGATAAGATGTCATGAAATAATCCGATGTGGATTACGATGTGAGATGAGATTTTTGGAATCTCCTTTATTCTTAGATGAATGGTCATGATGTCATGAAATGGAGTTGTGCATTCCACTTACACAATCTCGAGCCTAAACCCTTTTTGGGTATCCTAATTTGCGTATTTTGGTAAGATGGTCGATGTAATCCAATACACCGACATCAAAGGGGAGTTTTGGGGTTCCCGGGATGAAATGTGATGAAAGCGTTTGGCATTCTCGGGATGCCTTAAGCTTAACCAAAATGAAATGGATGCATGCTTAAGTCATGCAAATGCAAATGGCTGCACAAAAACGTGGTTAAATATGGCATACGAAATGGTGCATGTATGATTATGGGTGTGTTGATGCATAAAAACATGCATGGCACACGAAGATAAGCATGGCTGCAAAAGATGTGGTTAGTGTAAATGTCACACGGGTGATTAATGTATTTACACATGGAAAAAAATGAAATGGCTGTACGAAAGACGTGAGTTAGTGTCACACAAATGTATTACATGTGGCATGCCATGTTCATAAAAAGAATTGATGATGGTATGTTATGATGGGACAAAAATCACATAGCACGTAGCATGCGAAACGTATTCCTCCAACCTTATCCCTCCAATCGTGGTCAACTTTTAAAGATTCTAACCGAGTCCTAGGAGGGGTTCACTTTAATCATCAACCGGGGATGACAAAGGCGCATCTTATAATATTCATGCAATTGTTTTGGTACCCTAAGGGAATCCAACTAAGGTCATCTAAATGAGTTCAGTCCAAAGTCGGGATAACATCAAGGCTCCCATAGCAAAATATACTCCTCACTTCTCCCCACTCAAGGGTCCGAACGAAGGGGTTCGTACGAGACTATGGGTGGTGTTTCGTATTCGTACCCCCAAAACCAAGAGGAACTTAGGCAACACTTCAACGATTCACCGGGCTAAATATTGGATACTTAACCTAATGCAAGTATGTCTAACTAAAATGTAAAAATAAAATACCATGCAAGAATCATCCACCTTATTTTGATTAGACATTTTTCAGGGCTTGTCAAATTCTTTTAAGTTTTAAGAAAACTTTTGTAGAAATCCCCAGCGGAGTCGCCACTGTGAGCGGACGACCTTTTTCTTTGGAAAAAGCGGACGCGGGGGTCCGAAAAGAAATGATTTTGGATATTCTTTCTCAGTTTTCGGGGTGAGATTGGGAAAACGGGTTTTGTTTATCTTACTTAAGAAAATCCATTCGTTTATTTCGAAATTCGTTTTGTAAAAAACATTTTCCCATTTTATTACTTTAAAAGATCTCGAAACCTAAATCCCGAGATCAGTAATAGAGTCGCCACCCGGATCAGCTCATCCAGGAAATTCCGGTACAACTCCCTACCGAGTATAGACTGCTGTACCTAATCCAGAGATTCAGGGTTCGAACAAGTCCCTTATTTCACGTCTAATCAAAATGAATTTAGCCAATGTTCTTTGATGGTATTTTACATTTCTAGAGTTGCTTTTTATTGCATTAAGTTAAACACACAGCGCTCACACAAATAAAATAAAAATAAAGCGGTGAATAATTAAATTATTACAACCCGATCGAATAAAAATAAAAAATAAAAATTCACTTTACAACCGCCTAAAATACACGGATAAATCTATTAAATACATCCAAAATAAAAATAAAAGGCTGCAAAACAGAGGGTCAGTACAGTTTGTATTACACACACAAGTAGGACTCAAATCAGGACAGGATTGGGAATTTTAGGAAATGGGGGCATGCATTTAGGGGATAACCAGGTCGACCCAACCGGTCGGACCGGTTAGACCTGGAAAACGGTTTTTGAAACACCCTGTAATTTTATACTGGAAAAGCAATTTTTGGAAAACAATTGGCTCAGTTACATGCAAATTTTCATTTTCGTGGGTCTGTTGTCCCGGAATCCATGGCTTCGTTCGTATGGGTTCCCAAATTTAACATCCATCTAGGGTCCAAAACGTAATAAACACACCAAAAACATTTATTAAAATGCTATTTTATTTGTTTTTAATATTTTCCAGGGACTTATAGAGTTCAGGGGTCCGCTAACGCTGGACTATAGATCCGGTTCGGATAAAATAACCCTGAAACTTAGAAAATAAACCCCGGAAAACTTGAAAATTTAATGTTTGTACATACAAAAATTCAAAAACCGGTGTTAAAATGATGTACGAATATTTGTAAACCGAAATACATCAAATCAGAATGCGTATAAATGGAAAACGGGCTATTTTCGGCTTGTCGGGACAAATCGGGGAGTTGTCCCTAAAGAACAGAGCCGTACAGCTCTAGGTTTAGAGTCGGCCGGCTCTGTTCTAATTGAACCAAAGCCGGCCAGCTCTGTTCTTGAAGAACAAAGCCGTACGGCTCTATTCGGGTAGCCAGTTTTCTGGAATTTTTAAAAACAGAGAAAAATCACATGAAAAATGCAATGAACACGAGTTTAAGGCCTCTTAGAGTTTACCTTGGTGTTGTTCCAGTGTATTAGATACGCAAGAACGGTTTGAAAATCAAGAACGTAACTCGAATCCTCGAATACCCTGAAAATCCGAAAGTTTGTCCGAACGAATCCGAAATAGAACCGAGAATCGTTGTGAACCGATGAGTAACTACCAGAGTGTGTAGTTGTGTGCTTAGGAATTTTGTTTCTTGACCGTCACTCTCTAAAACCTAAAATTCTCTTCCTCACTTTTTCTCTCTCTGCTTTCTTTTCTTCCTCTCTCCTTTTTTTCGTTTTTTCCTCCCTCCTTTATTATTGTTGAATCATTTTTCAAAATCTCCTCCCAGACAAAATAATTTCCAGAATTAAATGCGTAGATTAATTGTTTTTGTCATTTTTTTTACCAAATTTCACAGACTTGGGACATGTTGGGACATTTCTGCCCGACCCATCATAGCCGGCCGGCTCTATTCCAGAGCTAGGCGGTTCTGGTTTAAAAACCAGAGCCGTCCGGTTCTAGCTAGAGCCGCGGTGACATTTCGACTATCTGACGTGTACACTAAACCCTGATATCACTCGGAGGATCCGCCTTACGGTAGTTTCAGATTGCGGATAACTTCATTTTCGGAGAATTCGAGACGTTTCGGGTAACATTCTGCTCTTTTCTATATCCGAAGGTAATAAGGGTTCTCATCACTGAGGTCGGGAAAACCCGTGCTCACAGCTGGGGACCCGTTAGGGATTTTGTTGGAGACTCTATGGCAGACCTTGCCGAGGATCACTCTGCCGAGGATGATTATGTTGGGGATGGTACAACTGAGCCGGTAGTTGCCATTTGTAGTGACAATTTCATTGATGCCACCGTGGGCTTGCATTCAATGGCCAACTGATGGATGTTTATATGCAATGGCACAGTGTATGCAATATGAGCATCTAAGCAAAAAATCAAACATGCCTAATATCATTATAATGACATCAGAATGAATGCGATAGGAAAATCAAAAGTGACTCTGACTCTGAACGTCACTCTCTTCTTGTTACCAACACGTCCTTTCGGTTTTCCGTGTCAGAAGCTCTCGATGGGGATTGTTTTGTTTTTTTTTTAAGGAATAACCAAGTCTGCAAGAGCACGCCAACTGAGTGGATTTTTTAGCACTGGTTCGTCTTAGGATTGGGAAATGCGCTTCGACAAGTCCGCCGAGGATCATGGTAGGATTGTCCTTAATGATGTTTCATGGCTTAAGTTTTTCTTGTGGAGACTTATGTTTGGATGTTTGATTGTAAAACAGTGCATCAGATCTGGTTTGCTGCATGCGGCAACCTGTATATGGTCATTTACATGCAATGGCATGACACATGCATATTAAGCATCAAAACAGCATATGAAACTTTTATGATATGATGAACGTGAATGCATTAGGAAAATCCAACCCGTGGTTCCGGTGTGGATCAATGTCCCTTCATTACACTTTTTTTTTGAAGATCTGCTGGGGATACGCTGAGAGCAGGTCACCAAAGTGTACAGCTGACCACTGGATGGAGCCGCCTCTGTTGAGTAGACCACCTGAGATGGAGTCAATTAACCACTGAAATCTCTAAGGGTCTGGAACTGTATTCATACTCTCAATTCACCCATGATTCCAGCTTATACGTAGTCTGCAAAGAGGGATATAGCTTTTAGTCCTTCAAGGCATGGCCTGATTCAGAATGATTTGAGTTAATTGTGGTTTCCCTATGTCTGCCAACCACAATAACTCTAAAGCAAAGTACACCATGGTTAGGAAATGAAGGGAACCACTAGTAAGTAGTCACTTCTGTTGCAGCTGAAGACTAAGCTCTTGAAATGGTTGGTAAATGCAACTTTCCCCTGAATATTAGCACAGTAGGCTTTGCAAGTCTTTCTGTTGATGGGAACATCCCATTCATGATTGTTGAAAGCTTTGTAAAACCTAGTTGCTCTAACACTGTTGGTGAAGTTCATAGGGGTGAGCGTCAGTCTTCTCCTTTCCCTCTCACATTTTGCTCAACAGAACCATCCCATGCTAGGTTGAGTGTTGTTGGTGGATGACCATCCCTTTCATAAAATGTCCCACCAGCCCCTCTTTTCCCTGAAGTTCAGCACAGGGTATAGTGAGGACTTTGCTGGACTAGAACAGTGGTCACCTAGGAGTTCCATCAATAGTTGTTTGAACAGTGGCAAACTCCAGCTCAATTGAAGCAGGCTTATATTCAAATCCTCTCTCTGTCATGAAATCAAGGCCTTTCCTGTCAGTCTGAGGTTATAAAATATTTGGTCTGAGGGTTTAGGTAGAAGAGAAGTGGCATGGGGTAGAAAAAGAATCCCTAATCGGGGTACAAGTTGATGATAAACAAAGACTGATTGAGTCAGTACTTTGTCATAGGCCCCCATCACCTTTTTTGTTAATAAGATGATGCGAATATGAAACAGCATTGGGCTTCAATTTCTTGTTAGAAGCCATTGATGGTGGAAAATGAGGCTTCACAGAATCAGTTCAGGGGGAAGGATGAAGAAGGGATTCACCAAATAGGTGTTGGTGGTTTGGTTATAAACGGAAGACAAAGGGTGTTGAAGGTATGGAAGAGGTTGGAAAAGGTTAGTGCTGTGGGTTTGAAGATAGGAAAGTCTAAATCTTTCACAGAAAGAGTACAAAAATCTGATAGTGATGGAAAGTTGGGAAGTGGAGGTGCTCCAGTGTCAGCTATAGCGGCTATGCATGAAAGAGAAAGATTCTCCACCTACACTAATTCCCCTTTTTGTTGTCGTTTTTTTTTTCTTTTTGAAGGACTAAGCCCAACCCATAGCCACCTATTGGTTTCCTACTGCATTCAAATCCATGCATGTGATGTGTGTTTAATATGTCTCTTTGGATGAACAATGTATGTGAAATGTCATGTACATATGAATGTCACACGAACAGGATAATATAGGCACTACGACCAAGATTGTTTCAGCATTTTACACATGGTGGGTGATGTGGGTGATGAAAGCCATTTGAATTTCCCACAGGTTGGAGATTTTGGTAAGGTTGGGAATTTTAGCTTCAGGGTCTTGGCTTGAGATGCCCCCTTTGGATATAGGGTCAAGTTGTGTCCCTAGAAGGATTTCTTGGGTGCAGTTGCCTTAAGGAGGGCTTTCTTCAGTTTGGGTGCCTCAAGGAGGGCTTTTTAAATTTGATTTTGCCTCAAGGAGGGCTTTCTTCAATTTAGGTGCCTCAATAAGGGCTTTTTCCCTTTTGGGGTAGGATTTAGAGTTTCAAAGATTGCTTTCGGTTTGGAATGGTTTGGGCATCGTGTGTGCCATTCCCGTTGAAATTTTGGGGTAGGACTAGTAGCATCTTTCAAGGATCACGGAGTTAGATTAGCAGATGCCTCGGCAAAGGCGGTGCCACCATATCATTTTATTTACCTCACAAGCTCACCTTTCAAGAGAGAGTTCGGTCAGGGCCAGTTTTGTTGGTGTGCCCTAGTTCTTAGGGCATTGGATTCTTGTATTTTGTATTATACATTAAGAGCCATGTATGAATACATTATTTGTGTCACATTAATAAGGGTAATTAATCTATTTCATTTATATCTTGTGCTATAATATGAGTAGAGTATCCATTGATTGATAATCATAAAACCAATCCCAGGTCTGTTCTAATCGTGGGAATGAATAGAACCACAGACTTGTATATTCGATGACTATATGGTAGTTCTTAACTAGCCATAGTACTTTTATAGTCAGTCATGAATATAGGTACATGTCGTTGACATGGGACTGGATCGATCCGCACAAGAAAGCCACATGGTTGTCATGTCATAGGTCTTTCTTGAGTAGGTCTCTTTTGTCCTCAGACCAGATTTCATTATAATATCAATATGGAATCCGGTTCACTTTGACATATGCCTAACAGGTCTGTAAAAGGATGCTAAATACGTGTATGATTGGGTGGACCGGTGAACATGTTGATATTGATATGAAGTGATGGAATTACCACTCGGTGACACCGAGATGATATCATTGGCCACTTGATGAGTGGGATTGATAAGTGTATGGCCATACCCAAATAAGTTGGTTGCTTATTTGATTAATCAGTCAACTCAAGATCAAGAAATATAATAAACAACAGAAGAGGATGACAAACACCATACCTCTTGTTTATTCATATCGATATCGTTAGGCAAAGGACACTATGAGATTACTACCGGGTGAGTGTCTTCTAAAGACTTCTGCATCTCTGTCTTAATTGGGGGCTGTAATGGTTTGCTAGAACCCACTTACAGTCTGTGGGCCTTGGGCCTACTGCCAACATAAAGACAGACCCATAGGATCGTGCACATAGATCAACTGAGCTGGAACTTATAGAAATTGTACATGTAATGTACATTGGAAGGAATGCGTTAATTAATTAGTTGACATTCGGTGTCAAGATAATTAATTGACATTGGGTTGAATTTAATTTAATTAATAATAAGTTTACATAATGTAATTAATTAATTTATCAATTAATTGAATTACATAAAGTAAACAATTAATTAAATAATTTTCCTAAGTAGGAAAATTAAATACATGTATTGTATTAATTTAAGTGTGATTTAATTTTATTTAGGGGTAATTAAATTTAGCCAAATGGAATTAAATTACATAGTATATACTTTTTAATTAAAGTTTATTTATGTAATTATAATCCTAGTGGGCTTGGGTTTAATTAACCTAATTAAAACCCAACTAGACAAGGTGTCTATATAAGGGCACACTTAAGGAAGAAAAACCTAATTCAACCAATTAATTGCTGGAAATTTCAGCCACCAAGTGCAACCCCAAAACAGCCGAAAATCCCAGCATTAAACCTCCATTCCTTCGCATCTTCGGCTAGCACCGGTTCCCGCTCAATAGTTGGTCGTGCACCGGACTTTGGAGATCGTAGTTTCAAGAAACGATTCTGCAGCAGTCTCTATAGGAGACGAATCCGGTGAGTTAATCTCTCTTGATTCTTATTTGATTTTATTCTAATCAATGGTAATTGGACACGATAGGTGGATTCTAGGAAATTTTAAACGGTGTATTTTCCACTGCGCCACGTTATTTTTCCAATGACGAATCCCAACAGTGGTATCAGAGCCTAGGTTTTGTCCATTAGATTGATTGGAATTGGTTCTTGAAAGCATTCTTGAAGAAAAAATGGGTTTCAAGTTTGTGGTTTTAGGGTTTTATTCAATTGGTTTTGGTTTTGATAAACCATAGAATTTTGGATTGGGGTTTTGATTATTTTTCCCCAATTGTTTTCGTCAAAAATTGTTTTTCTATATGAATTATATATTTGGCTGGAAACTAATTTTATGTTTATGATTTAATAAAAAAAAAAAAATTAGTTGGCCAAAATTGGAATCGCAATTGCGATTCCAATTTTGGCTCTTCTGCTGCTTGCCGCAGCAGGCAGCAGCCCCTTGTGGGCTGCTGCTGCCGCGCGGCAGCGCTGCTGTCCCCGGACAGCAGCGCCGCGCGCGGGATCCGGGTCCGTTTTGGATTTTGTGGGTATTTTTTTATCCCGGACCCTAATGCAAATTAAATTAAATTTTTTAAATTAATTTGAATTTAAATTATTTATTTTGTTGGCATGCATATTTAATTTAATTGTTTGCATATTAATTGAATATGAACTTTGTGAAATTGGCCCAATAAACCGTGACCCCGGTTAAAATTGGGAGAGCTAAATTTTAAATTTGTGACAACCCAAATTCAAGTGGGAGCAAAATTGTTAATTTTGCATTTATGGATATTATCCATTGGGCCTTTATGGGCCTTAGTCACATTTGTTAAAATTGGCGATTTCACCCTAAGTAACTCGGCTTAACATTTATATTTATAATTTGGAATGCCATGATCATGCATCATATTGGTATGTATGTGCACGACAGGTACTTTGTTTGAAATGTTATGTTGAGTTCTATGGGCCCTAAATTATTATCGGTTGTAATTTAATTTTGGGAAATATGGCCTGCGTGCCATTTTTTATTTTATTTTGATGTAATTTTAGAATAGATTTTATTTTACAAAATTATTGTAATTGCATCAAGTATAGAGGAAGGCCCAAATGGAGCAAGCCCATGGTGGGAGCCCAAGAAGGATTACAGTCCGGCCCATGAAGAATTAGATAGGATATCTAGTTTTTCATTAGGTTGTAATTAAAGGCCCATAAGATCTCATTTATTTTAAATTAAGTATGCTATTGCATTTGTCATATAATATGGATGTATGAATCACCAAATTATTATCCGCGTTTATGCATGCTAAGCCGTATCACTTAATTATAATCCGGAAATTAAAATATTGAGTCGCTTAAAAGTGCTTTCCACATTCACACCTCTTCCTCCCATTGATGCTGCAATGTGCGCCATGCCCTAGCTGGGTACATTGTAGTATTCGGTGGGCCGTCGAGGGTTAAGATACTTGGTATGGTTAACATGTGAATGGTGGTTTGACTCAACATGGGTAGCATTAGCTCAGAGCGGGCCCTAAGCACAGATGGGTAAAGTGTCAATAAGCCCATCAAACCAAGAGTCCTTCGTGGAAGGATTGGATAGGTTGTCCTACCAAACGACTCAATGGTTGGTTAGCGAGCCCTAGTTCGGCCAGTCATTGATAAGTTGTGGATCTTGGTCAAGTCAGCCAATTAACAACACCAACAAACAAATTAAAATCGGATTATTAATTTGTATTGGCTTAAAAGTCCTTTATTTCTAACTCAAGCAATGATTTCTTCCATGTAGATAATCCCATTTCAGGTAAGCAATTTAAATGGCTGCAACAAACAACAACTCACTCTCACTTAGGTCACTCTTGGAGAAGGAGAAGCTTTCGGGGACTAACTTCCTGGACTGGGCTAGGAACTTACAAATAGTTCTTAGACAAGAGTCTAAGGAGTATATACTGAATGCTCCTTTACCAGCTGGCCCTCCCGCAGGTCGAGGCATCACCACGGCGATGGTGGAGCAGTACGATCGGCATTTGAGGGATGACCGATATGTCTCGTGCCTCATGCTGGGTACCATGGCTTCTGATCTTCAGAAGCAGTTCATGGACGAGCATGCTTATGAGATGATGGATCAGCTTAAAAAGATGTTCCAAGATCAGGCTCGTCAGGAACGTTACCTGACAACTAAGGCACTTTGCACGACTGTGATGGCAGCTGGGACTTCTGTTAGCACTCATGTGCTAAAGTTGAAGGGGTATATTGATACACTTGCCCACCTCGGCTTGCTAGTTCCGCAGGACTTGGCAACAGACATTATTCTCGGGTCACTTCCTGAGTCTTACAACCAGTTTATCATGAATTACCATATGCAAGGGTTAGATAAATCGGTTGTTGAGCTGCATGGCATGCTCAAGCTTGCTGAGCAGTCTCTTAAGAAGACTCCTGAAGTATTACTGGTGAACAAGGGCAATACGCCCATTACTAAGGGAAAGGCCAAATCTAAGGCCAAGGCTAAGGCCCAAAAGGCCAAGGCTAAGGGCAAAAAGGTGGTGGCCCAACCTAAAGCAAGGGTTGCTTCTCCTGCCGATGTCTGCCATGAGTGTCATGAGAAGGGGCACTGGAAGAGCTCATGTCCAAAGCTAAGGGAGCAACTGAAGGGCAAAACTGCTGCTTCAGGTATTTATGTTGTTGAGATTAATCTGGCTATTTCTACATCTTGGGTCTTGGACACTGGATGTGGATCTCACATTTGTTCAAATGTGCAGGGTCTAAGAAATAGGAGATTATTAGGATCTGGAGAAGTAGAACTTCGAGTCGGAAATGGTGCTCGGGTTCAGGCCATGGAGATCGGAGATTATTTCTTAGAGATGCCTAGTGGACTTGTTTTGGAACTAAGAAACTGTTATTTTGTACCTGTGATGCGTAGGAATATTATTTTTGTTTCTTTGTTGGATATTTCTGGTTTTGTATTTAATATTGGACATGGTAGAATTTCTATGCAATGTGGCAATATTATTTATGGAACAACATTTCTTGAAAATGGCTTATATATCCTTGATCTAAAACATGAAAGTTCAATCTATAACATAAATACTAAAAGGATTAAACAAAATGAAATTAATCCTACTTACATCTGGCATTGTCGACTTGGCCATATAAATGAGAAGCGCATAGCTAGGCTTCACTCTAGTGGAGTGCTAGGGTCATTTGACATCCAGCCTTATGACACATACGAATCTTGTTTGAGAGGTAAGATGACAAATGCACCTTTTAGCAAGACTGCTGAAAGGGCCTCAGAGCTATTGGAGCTAATACATTCTGATGTATGTGGCCCAATGAGCACTAGTGCTAGATCTGGTTTTCTGTACTTCGTCACCTTCACGGATGACTTCAGCAGATACGGTTATGTGTATCTGATGAAGCATAAGTCTGAGACTCTCTAAAGGTTCAAGGACTTTAAGAATGAAGTAGAAAACCAACTTGGCAAGAAAATAAAAGCACTTCAGTCTGACCGAGGGGGTGAATATTTGAGCCAAGATTTTGACTCGTTTTTGAGAGAGTGTGGGATCATATCCCAACTCACTCCTCCTGGTACACCCCAGTGGAATGGAGTGTCAGAAAGGAGGAATAGGACCTTACTTGACATGGTCCGCTCGATGATGAGTCATGCTACACTCCCTGTCTCCTTTTGGGGATATGCTTTAGAGACAGCTGCTTACATTCTTAATAATACACCAAGCAAGGTAGTTGAGGGAACACCATATGAACTATGGAAAGGCCGAAAGCCCAATGTTTCCTTCTTGAAGATTTGGGGCTGTGATGCATATGTTAAGAAATTGACAAGTGGCAAACTCGAGTCCAAATCTGTCAAGTGCCAGTTTGTGGGTTACCCTAAGGAAACTAAGGGTTATTACTTCTACGATCCAGCCGAAAACAAAGTTTTCATAGCCAGAAATGCAGTCTTCTTGGAGAAGGAATTCCTTTCCAAGAGAGACAGTGGGAGTAATGTTGAACTTTCAGAAGTTCAAGACTCACAAACTTCTGCAGCTACTGCTGAGGATGCTTCGGGAACCAATCTGACTACTCAAGAAATTGAGGAACCAGAAATGGTTGCACAAGACCTTAGAAGGTCTGGTAGGACATGTCATCAGCCAGAGAGGTACGGCTTTCTCATGACTGATGATGGGGACCTTATGGTCGTTGACCAAGAGGAGCCCAAGACCTATCAGAAGGCTATTGAAAGCCCACACTCAGATCAATGGCGCAAAGCCATGGAGGCTGAGATGCAATCTATGCACGATAACCAAGTATGGAACTTGGTGGATCCACTTCTGGGTGCTAAGGTGATAGGTTGCAAGTGGTGTTTCAAGTTAAAGGCCCTGTGTGTATAAGATGGTTAGTGGGAGCGTTTCCACCGTCCTAGTGCTGTATGTTGACGACATCCTTATCATTGGAAGTGACATACCAACACTGCAAGGGGTTAAGCAGTGGTTGAGTAGGTGCTTCGCAATGAAGGACTTAGGCGAAGCTGAGACGATCTTAGGGATCAGGATCTACAGAGATAGATCCAATCGGCTTCTAGGCCTAAGTCAGGCCACATACATTGACAAGGTTCTAAAAGGATTTAGCATGGACAAGGCAAAGGAAGGATTCTTGCCTATGCGCCATGGGTTGAAGCTGAGTAAGAAAGATGGTTCTAAAACAAAGAAGGACCGGGAGAACATGAAAAGATCCCTTGTGCATCTGCTATTGGATCTATCATGTACTCCATGTTATGTATGAGGCCTGATGTCGTGTTTGCACTAAGTATAGCTAGCCGGTACCAGTTAGACCCCGGTGAGGAACACTGGAAGGCAGTCAAGGCAATCTTGAAGTACCTTAACCGGACTAAGGATGCTTTCTTAGTGTATAGAGGTCAAGATGAGCTGGTAGTGTCAGGTTACACTGATGCAAGCTTTGAGACCAATGAGGATGAGAACCAGTCACAGTCTGGTTATGTTTTTCTCCTGAATGGCGGTGCCATTAGTTGGAGGTCCTCAAAGCAGACCACCATTGCTGACTCTACAATGGAAGCTGAGTGCATAGCTGCGTGCGAAGCTCAAAGGAAGCTGTTTGGATCAAGAAAGTCATAACTGAGTTGGGAGTAGTGCCCACTATCCTAGACCCAGTTGATGTTTTTGTGACAACAACGGGGCCATCGCACAAGCTAAGGTGCCCCGGTCACACAAGAGATCCAAACATGTACTCAGAAAGTTTCACCTCATTCGGGAGATCGTGAACATAGGTGACATATCATTGTAGAGGGTTGACACCAAGAATAATGTCGCTGATCCATTAACCAAAGCGCTGTTGCAGACACAGCACGATGGTCATACCAGATCTATAGGAATTAGGGCAATGCCCACTTGGAACTAGTGCAAGTGGGAGATTGTTGGTGTGCCCTAGTTCTTAGGGCATTGGATTCTTGTATTTTGTATTATACATTAAGAGCCATGTATGAATACATTATTTGTGTCACATTAATAAAGGTAATTAATCTATTTCATTTATATCTTGTGCTATAATATGAGTAGAGTATCCATTGATAGATAATCATAAAACCAATCCCAGGTCTGTTCTAATCGTGGGAACGAATAGAACCACAGACTTGTATATTCGATGACTGTATGGTAGTTCTTAACTAGCCATAGTACTTTTATAGTCAGTCATGAATATAGGTACATGTCGTTGACATGGGACTGGATCGATCCATACAAGAAAGCCACATGGTTGTCATGTCATAGGTCTTTCTTGAGTAGGTCTCTTTTGTCCTCAGACCAGATTTCATTATAATATCAATATGGAATTCGGTTCACTTTGACATACGCCTAACAGGTCTGTAAAAGGATGCTAAATACGGGTATGATTGGGTGGACCGGTGAACATGTTGATATTGATATGAAGTGATGGAATTGCCACTCGCCACTTGATGAGTGGGATTGATAAGTGTATGGCCATACCCAAATAAGTTGGTTGCTTATTTGATTAATCAGTCAACTCAAGATCAAGAAATATAATAAACAACAGAAGAGGATGACAGACACCATGCCTCTTGTTTATTCATATCGATATCGTTAGGCAAAGGACACTATGAGATTACTACCGGGTGAGTGTCTTCTAAAGACTGCTGAATCTCTGTCTTAATTGGGGGCTGTAATGGTTTGCTAGAACCCACTTACAGTTTGTGGACCTTGGGCCTACTGCCAACATAAAGACAGACCCATAGGATCGTGCACATAGATCAACTGAGCTGGAACTTACAGAAATTGTACATGTAATGTACATTGGAAGGAATGCGTTAATTAATTAGTTGACATTCGGTGTCAAGGTAATTAATTGACATTGGGTTGAATTTAATTTAATTAATAAGTTTACATAATGTAATTAATTAATTTATCAATTAATTGAATTACATAAAGTAAACAATTAATTAAATAATTTTCCTAAGTAGGAAAATTAAATACATGTATTGTATTAACTTAAGTGTGATTTAATTTTATTTAGGGGTAATTAAATTTAGCCAAATGGAATTAAATTACATAGTATATACTTTTTAATTAAAGTTTATTTATGTAATTATAATCCTAGTGGCCTTGGGTTTAATTAACCTAATTAAAACCCAACTAGACAAGGTGTCTATATAAGGGCACACTTAAGGAAGAAAATCCTAATTCAACTAATTAATTGCTGGAAATTTCAGCCACCAAGTGCAGCCCCAAAACAGCCGAAAATCCCAGCAGTAAACCTCCATTCCTTCGCGCCTTCGGCTAGCACCGGTTCCCACTCAATAGTTGGTCGTGCACCCGACTTTGGAGATCGCAGTTTCAAGAAACAATTCTGCAGCAGTCTCGAGAGGAGACGAATCCGGTGAGTTAATCTCTCTTGATTCTTATTTGATTTTATTCTAATCAATGGTAATTGGACACGATAGGTGGATTCTAGGAAATTTTAAACGGTGTATTTTCCGCTGCGCCATGTTATTTTTCCAATGACGAATCCCAACAAGGTTCACTTTTAGGTTCCCTATAGTATTCAGATTGATGTCGTGCATTTTGATACTATATGTGTTTGATATGTCATTTTAGATGCTCAAATGCATGCATAATGCCATGTACATGCAATCACCACATAAGTAAGAAAATAACAAAATGCATTGCAGTCAAAATGATATTAATACACCATAGAAAAAAAATTGAGTCCCCTATAAAAAAGAAAGCTCCGAGGGTAGTTTTTTTTTAGATATTCCCCGACTAGTCATTGCCTCGACTTCAGTACCATTGCCCCATTCTCGTCAGATCAGACCTTGTAGCTCTTCATCATATTCCTCTCCCCGGGGAGATTGTGGAATCCCTTTGGTGGTTCCTTGTTTGCCACAGATCGCCCATTAGAGGCAAACGGCCCCCTCAATTGTCCTTGTCGACCAGCTTCTGGATCTTCCTTCACAGACCAACACGTTCATTAGTCTGGTGGCCTGCTATCACATGATAGCTGTAATAGTTATCCTTTTGTTCTGGTGTTGGTGCCACATATGGTCGGACACTCTGCAACAGGCCTATCTTTCTACAGATGGCGAATAGTCTGGTCATTGAACGAGGCCCAGAGGATGCGACTGCCTATTTGTCTTCGGGAGGCAAACTCTAGATTTGTCGCGAAACAGAGTCAATGTTGGCATTGGCCTCTAGAGGTCCTTGCATTTCCCCTTAACTGGTCAACCTCGATAAGCCCAAATGTTGGTGAGAGGACCTTCTAAGGTGTCGAGAAGGAGTATCGGCAATTTTAGCGCTATTCTCCTTATTACTACCAATATTAGAGTCCGTGCTCTTCATGTCCCTTATTTTCCCTTCGAGTTCTACCACCCAGATTTCCAACTCAGCACATCTCGTCGTCAGCTTCTCTATTCTATCAAGATCATCCCCCAGCATTTCTCTCGACATTGCTGCCGCTTCCTCCCTAACTGTCTTCCGGAATTATGGTGAAGCAACATAGTCTTCTACCACATCTGCTATGGCGTTGACATTCTGTGGGCTCGTCATTCTCAAGATCCTTTCCCCCTAATGAGAGTGCTTATTAATGTCGACAGGCAGATACCAAATAGGGAACAGTGTATGCATAAATGCGTGACATGAAGCGCATGTGTGTGGATGATGAATTGCATGTGTGATGTCACGTAATGCCATGTCATGCTATACTATTAGAGATCGACCATACAGATGCAATGGATGCTAGTGGGGATGATGCATGCTAAAATAAAACATGGTGTATAAATATACACCACAGGGATAGAATGACACTCGGGAGTGTCCACGGATAGAAGCAAGTAATACTTGCAATAGGGTGTATAGTTATGCCCCTGGGGAAAATGACACACTGGGGTGTCCACGGGTCAAAGCAAGATATTGCTTACGAGGGAAGTTGAGATAGGGTGCATAGTTATGCCCCTGGGAAGAATGACACACTGGGGTGTCCACAGGTCAAAGCAAGACATTTGTGAAGGAAGTTGAGATAGGGTGGATAGTTATGCCCCTGGGAAGAATGACACACTGGGGTGTCCACGGGTCGAAGCAAGACATTGCTTGTGAGGGAAATTGAGATAGGGTGCATAGTTATGCCCCTGGGAAGAATGACACACTGGGTGGTCCACGGGTTGAAGTAAGACATTGCTTGTGAGGGAAATTGAGATACGGTGCATAGTTATGCCCCTGCGGAGAATGACACACTGGGGTGTCCACGGGTCGAAGCAAGATATTGCTTGTGAGGGAAATTAAGATAGGGTGCATAGTTATGCCCCTGGGAAGAATGAAACACTGGGGTGTCCACGGGTCGAAGCAAGACATTGCTTATGAGGGAATTTGAATACTATGGTAGTGTGTATGCGCATGATGATCTAACATAATCTTCAACACTCAGGGAGCACCTTGGATGATGAAACATGATATGAGGTGAGATAGAACAGAGTGCTTGGCATGCAAATGGTTTTTCGGCACTCGAGGAGCACCTTTGGATTTTATGTGATGAAATGATATGAGATAATGTGCTTAGCATGCAGGCTGAGTTTCGGTGCTTGGGGAGCGCCTTATGCTTATGTATGAATGAGATGCACGATCACTAGTTAATACGAACGAATGATATTAGACGGATGGGAACATGAATGAATATGATTTTCTCTATTATTTATTTTGGACATTCCGTAGATGCCCCAACGCTATGCTAAAGGCAATGCAGATAGATCGTGTGTGTATCAACACACAGGTGCAGGCTCGGTGCCTTAGGAGCACCTGATGGATATCATGAAATGGTCTCGAGTGGCCGGCACACAGATAGAGTTCTGATGCTTTTGTGGCATCTAATGGATGTTATGGAATGGTCATGTGTATGCCAACACACAGACGGAGTTCTTATGCTTTTGATGCATCTGAAATGAAATGATGTTACAGATGAGTCACGTGTAACTCGAGGTATAGACAAAAGTTTGGCGTTCATTAAACGCCTTACATGATTTATTAATGTCATGACATTCCCCTGTATATGTAGCAATTGGGTACTTATGGAATACTCTGGATGATTTAATAATGTCATGAGCAACCCGACGTGGATCGCGACATACAAGTGAGATCTCGGTATCCCAATGACACCGGGAACAGACAGATGGATGAGAAGTAGTGTAATGCTTATCATGTGACTCTCCGCATGATCATAGGTTTAGGACCATTGTGGTCTCCTAATGAATGGAATGTAGAAATGAAGCAGTGCAAACCAAGGCACTGGCAAAACACAGGTGACTTTAGGATACTTGTTATGAAATGAAATGATTATGATAAGCATCTTTGGGACGTCCTTTGTTAGGAATAATGACATGAAATGGTGTGAATGCACATGTTACACAGAATGCAGGTGGTTGCAGAAGATGTGGTTAAGATGTATGGCATACAAGATGATGTTATGCGTGCAAGGAATGAATGAATATATCACCCAAATAAAGCATCGTAGAGACACACAGACGTGATTCGTACACATAACACACATACAAAGTAATGCCTTGCATGTTTTGTGGAAATATTAACACAATATGTGTATGGCACATGTCAATAAAGTATCATGGCTGCAGAAGAATGTGGTTAGTATCAATGCTACACAAATGTTGATGCCTTGGGAATGATTATACAAAACATGATATCAATGACATACAGATAGTTGTGTGCATTTGATGCTTCGTGAATGAAGACAAGAATGGGCATGAATTCCTTATTTTGGACATTCCAAGAATGCCCTATACTGTGAAAAAATAGTGCAGAGAAAACCGTATGTCGACCGTCACACGAGTAAAAAGTCGGCGCTTTTGGGGCATCTAATGAATTATCGTGAAATGGCCACGTGTAAGGCGGCAGACAGGCAGAGTTTTGATACTTTGTGGGTTGATAACATGAAATGAAATGGTCCCATGGGAACTGCCCCACGAACAGAGTTTTGATGCTTTTGATGTTGGAAATGCCCTAGTCCCGAGGCATTGGTCCTTGTATTTGTATTATACATTTATTGGATTTATGTATTATACTCATTTGTGTTATTAATAAAGGCATCAATTCATTTATTATATTTATCTTGTGCAATATATTAAATGAAGTATCCAATGGACATATCTATATCCATGATGACAAGTGTCATGCACTTGGCAGTAAGACCATGGATAGGGTAAACGATATGACCATAAATAGATCTGTAGTCTGTTCCAGTCATGGGAATGAATGGAACTAGAGACTATCATTAACCTGATTGTATGGCGGTGTCTTACCGGTCATTGGACATGGAATGTCAACCAAGTTAATGGGTACATGCCTGGGAGCATGGTACTGGATAGATCCACTAAACGAGGAATCCACATGGTATAGTATCGCAAGTGATTCTCGCATAGTACTTGTATGGATCCTTTGACCTGACCATATGATGGTGTTACATGTGAAGTCACATGCTTAGGGGTACGCCTAAAGGGCCTGTAATAGGGTGCCAAGTATGGGTACTTTCGGGTATGTCACTGAGCATGGTAATACTATGGATATGCAGAAGGGATTTGTCACTCAGTAGCCCACTGAGAAGATATCACCGGCCTCTTGACGAATGTGACTGATAAGAGTGTGGCCACACCCAAACAAGTTGGAACTTGTTTGTGAGCTTCAGTACATCCGGGATCAAGTTAATGTCCGGACACAAAAGAGGGTGATCAATCCATGCCTCTGTGTTGGACACCGATATCAATGACATGGGATGTACAAGTTTAAACTACAGGGTTATGATAACAGTTAGACTGCCATCTCCATCTTAATTGAGGGCTGCAGTGGCTTGCTAGAGCCCAACTGCAGTCTACGGGCTAAAGGCCCACTGCCAACATAAAGATGAGCCCACGGGATCGTACACATAGAACGACTGAATGCAGACTTAAGGAATTACATGTATGCTTGGAGTATACACTATGGAGAGAGAGGTGTATATATATTAATTATATTATAAAGATCAATTGGATTGATCATAATAATAAAATTAATATATTTAATTGGCTCTTCATAATTAATTGGATTAATTATGAGATTATTTCCTAGGTGGAAATATTCATATGTATAGGTTTACATATGACTTTATTTTGTGTAGATTTAATTTTAATTCGATGGATTAAATTAATTGTTCAACCTAATTTTAATTTAAATGTAAATAATATATTACTTGGTGTAATATATTAAATACATGAGTATATTGAAATTGGGCTTGAAATTAATTTAAACCAGAGTAATTAAATTTAGACTGGGCCTAAATTAAAACATGGAAGCCCGCACAGAATGGAAAGGAGCCAATTTGGGCCTGAATTCCCCTAGGGGAATTCGGCCACCCTTGGTATAAAACCTAGGGTGAAATTTCGGCCATACGAACCCTAAGACTTGGTGAGCCGAAATCTTCCTAGCCCCCTCTCTCAATTGTTTCGTTTTTCCGACGCTACCACGAGTTGCATTCATTAGGCGTTCGTGTACAAAAACGAGGAGGAAATCTGCTTTGATTTCTGCAGTCTTCATCCATCTCTTGAAAGAGATTTTCTGGTAAGAAAATTAATCTCTTTCTATTTATTTTAAAGTTTTTCAATTTCCATTTCAATTGCTCCTGGGACTAGATTTGAGGAAATCACCGTATTTTTCCGCTTTTATCGGGTGATTTCCGGTGAAAAATCCCACCAGTGGTATCAGAGCGGGCTTTTGATCTGTGGAAATTGATAATTTTGGTTGAATCCCATTTTTGATATTGGATATTTTTATTGGGGTTCTTGGTATGGGTTTTATGGTTTTTTTCATATGTTTTATATAATGAAATTTAAATTTGCATATTGGTTATGTTATTTTAATTTTGTTGTATGTTATTGGAATTCTTGGTGAATTGCTTTGTGTTGATGGATGGTGATTTTTTTATTAATTCTGTTTAATTAAAAAAAAAATCTGCCTCCCGGGGTGAGGGGCTGCCGGCGGCCGCCACACGCGGTGGGAGGCGCGGTGGTAGCCGCTGCTTGCTGCTGCCGCTGGTTCCAACAACAGCTGCCGCTGGGCGGTAGCTGCTGCCGATGCAGCGGGCTGCTGCTAGCGGGCCGGGCCCAGATTTTTTAGATTTGGCTGGTCTTGGGCCCGGGGCCTAGTTTTGAAATTTTAATTGGTTTTAAAATTCGTATGTTTAAATTTATGTAATTTAAATGCATATGGTTTCTTGGATGAATTTTATTTTCGTTCATGTGATATTAATTTTGGAAATTGGTTCGGGTAATTTTGGCACAATTACTTGGACGGCTAATTTGGACCCATAGTTTCCCAATTCCAGTGGGAGCAGTTGGACTGCCTGGGCTGGAGGCCCAAAGCCCGTTAAGGGTTAGAACAATGGTGGGCCAAAATTGGCGATTTCCTAATAATGGCTTGGACATAATTAAAATGGGCTTAAATCATGCATTGTAACATGCTTATGAATTGTATGTATTGGATGCATATGTATGATTAAATGTTCGTATGATTGGATGCTATTAGGCCTTGTACAAGATGGGTTGTATTTTTCTTTTTGGGTAAATACGGCTTGCGTGTCGTTTTTCTTTTTAATGTAATTTTATTTTATTCAAACATTATAAAATTTGTAAAAGAAGAAGCCCATGGAGTGGCGAGCCCAAATGGAGGTGCAAGCCCAATTGGAGATGCAAGCCCAGAAGGGAAAGATGGAGGCCCACCTGATATTTGTTTTTAGTATAGGTTTACTAGAATAATATTAGGATGTAATATAGGCCCATAGCAATCCATTTTACTTTTATTTAATTATGCTTTATATTCAGATGCATGTATGAATGTATGTTCCAATAGCCTATTCACCCGCTTTATGTATGTAAGCCGTTATAATTGAATCTAATAACCAAAAGGAATTACTAAGTCGCTTAAAAGTGCTTCCCTCATTCAAAACTGAATCGAGGTGGGAATAGGCCAGTTGTAGACCATGCCCTCGCAGGATGCACTGGAGTATTGTCACTTTTTATTGGGTTAGAGTATGGGATACTCTAACACTTGGATGGAGGTTTTGACTTAGTGTGGGTAGTAGGATTCTCCTGGCCCTAAGCACAGATGGGTAAGTGCCAACAAGCCCATCAAACCGAGAGTCCCTAGGTTGGGATTGGACGGCGTTCCTACCTAAATAATTAAGGTATAGTTGTACCAAACCCTCGTTTGGCTATATCTTAATGAAATATGGATCTCGACCCATGAGCCCAGCAACTCGGTTTAAATTAACAACTTGATTCATTATTAATTTTATATGGGAACAACAAAGTTAAGCCCTTTATTAACACTCTAAATGTTTTTCTGTGTAGAAACACCCAAATGGCAAACACAAATACCTTATCACTGCGATCTATTCTTGAAAAGGACAAGCTTTCCGGTCCTAACTTTTTAGACTGGTCTAGGAACTTGAGGATAGTTCTAAGACAATAGTCAAAAGAGTATGTACTGGAAAGGCCTATGCCGGCTGCGCCTCAAGGACGTAATCCACCGGCTGCCCAGCTGGAGGAATACGAGGCGCATGTCAAGGACAACCGGGATGTGACATGCCTTATGTTGGCCTGCATGGTCCTCGAACTGCAAAAACAGTTTATGGACCACCAAGCCTATGCCATGATAACAACTCTTAACGAGATGTTTCAAGAGCAAGCTCGTCAGGAAAGGTACCTGACCAATAAGGCATTCCACTCTTGTAAGATGGGGGCCGGGACATCTGTGAGTGCACACGTGCTCAAGATGAAGGGCTATTTGGACACCTTGGCCCGTATCGGATCGCCCATCTCTCAGGAGTTGGCGGTAGACACAATCCTAGCGTCCTTGCCGTATTCTTATGATCAGTTCATCCTAAACTATAACATGCAAGGGATGAACCGTACTATCAGTAAGCTGCATAGGATGCTTAAGCTCACCGAGCAGTCGATCAAAAAGACTCCGCCGGTGCTGCTGGTCAACAAGGGCACCCCCCTGTTGCCAAGGGTAAGGCCAAGGAAAAGGCCAAGGCCAAGGCCAAGAAGGCCAAGGCTAAGAAGGCCAAGGCCCAACCCAAGGCCCAGCAGAAGGCAGGTCCTGAGGATGTCTGTTTCGGGTGCAAATAGGCGGGCCATTGGAAGAGATCGTGTCCCAGGCTGATGGGAGAGCAAAGAAGGGGCCATGGTGCGTCCTCTTCAGGTATTTATGTTATAGTTGTTAACCTTACTGTTTCAACATCCTGGGTATTGGATACTGGATGTGGTTCTCACATTTGTTGCAATGTGCAGGGACTTAAGAACAGAAGGTTGCTGGGGTCGGGAGAGGTGGACTTGTGGGTCGGGAATGGAGCAAGGGTTGCTGCCATAGAGATCGGTGAATATCACCTTGTGATGCCCAGTGGATTGGTTTTGATTTTAGAACATTGTTACTTTGTACCTGCTATGTGCAGGAATATTATTTCTGTATCAATGTTGGATATTTCTGGATTTATTTTCACTATTTCTAATGGTCGAATTTCTATATCTAGAGAGGGATTATTTTATGGAGATGCTCTATTAAATAATGGCCTATATATCCTGGACTTAAATGAAACCAATCATATCTATAACATAAACACTAAAAGGGTTAAGCCTAACGAACTTAATCCTGTCTACCTATGGCATTGTCGTTTTGGCCATATAAAGGAGAAGCGCATTGCTAGACTTCACAAAGCAGGAGTCCTAGGGTCATTTGACTTGGAGTCAATTGATACATGCGAATCATGTTTACGAGGCAAGATGACAAAGGCGCCTTGTAGCAAAAAGGCTGAAAGGGCCACTGGCTTATTGGACCTAATACATTCAGATGTATATGGACCTATGAGCGCAGCGACCAGAGGTGGGCATCTGTACTTCGTCACGTTCACGGATGATTTCAGCATATATGGCTATGTCTATCTGATGAAACACAAGTCTGAGACCCTTGATAGGTTCAAGGAATTTAGGAATGAGGTACAAAACCAGCTAGGCAGGAATATCAAAACTCTTCGGTCGGACCAAGGCGGTGAGTATATGAGCCTAGAGTTTGACTCATACTTGAGAGAGCATGGAATAGTTCCACAGCTCACTCCTCCCGGAACACCACAATGGAATGGGGTGTCCGAAAGGAGGAATAGGACCTTGTTGGATAAGGTCCGCTCGATGATGAGTCAAGTATCTCTCTCAATTAGTTTCTGGGGACACGCCCTCGAGACAGCAGCTCTCATCTTAAACAATACTCCGACTAAGGCAGTGGAAAAGACCCTATATCAGATATGGACGGGCAAGGAGCCCAATGTGTCTTTCCTAGGGATTTGGGGATGCGAAGCACATGTCAAGAAATTGACTAGTGGCAAGCTGGAACCCAAAACCGATAAATGCCTGTTTGTGGGCTACCCTAGGGAAACCAAAAGGTATTACTTCTACAACCCCACCGAGAACAAGGTGTTCGTGGCAAGGAAGGGGGTCTTTCTGGAAAAGGAGTTCCTTTCCAAGAAAGATAGTGGGAGCAATGTTGAACTCAGGGAAGTTCAAGGTCCACAAGCTCCTGAAGAGGATAACTCGGAGGCCCCTAGGCCACACAAGAACCTAGAAGTTCTGGTAGGGATCGTCGGGAACCGGAGAGGTATGGTTTCCTCGTCACCGATGATCAAACTCTTCTCATCTGGGATGAAGAAGAACCCAAAACCTACCAAGAGGCTATGGCTAGCCCACAGTCTGTAAATTGGCGTAAAGCCATGGAGGCAGAAATGCAATCTATGTACGATAATCAAGTTTGGAACTTGGTTGATCCACCTCCGGGTGCTAAGGTAATAGGTTGCAAGTGGTGCTATAAGCTAAAAGCTGATAATACCTTCAAGGGGCGTCTAGTTGCAAAAGGTTTCAGACAAGTCCATGGAATAGACTATGATGAAACTTTCTCACCAGTAGCCATGCTCAAATCCATCAGGATACTGCTGGCCATAGCCGCATGGTATGACTATGAGGTATGGCAGATGGATGTCAAAACCGCTTTCCTTAATGGAAAGCTACTCGAGGATGTGTACATGACACAACCTGAGGGTTTTATCGATCCTAAGTATTCGGGAAGGGTATGCAAACTTTAAAGGTCCATTTATGGACTGAAGCAAGCGTCCCATAGTTGGAATCTAAGATTCAATGAGGCTATAAAGGAATATGGCTTCATACAGAATCTAGATGAGCCTTGTGTGTATAAGAGGACTAGTGGGAGCATTGTCACATTCTTGGTACTTTATGTAGACGACATCCTGCTCATTGGAAGCGACATACCTACACTGCAAGGGGTAAAGCAGTGGCTGAGTAAGTGCTTCGCAATGAAGAACTTAGGTGAGGCTGAGATGATCCTAGGGATCAGGATCTACAGGGATAGATCAAATCGGTTTCTGGGCCTAAGTCAGGCTTCGTACATTGACAAAGTTCTAAAAAGGTTCAGCATGGACCGGGCCAAGAAAGGTTTCTTGCCAGTGGGCCATGGGCTAAAACTTAGTAAGAAGAACTCTCCTAAAACAAGGGAGGACAGGGAGAACATGAAATTGGTTCCATATGCTTCGGTTATAGGATCAATTATGTACTCCATGTTATGTACGAGACCTGACGTCGCCTTTGCACTGAGTATGACAAGCCGATACCAGCAGGATCTCGGGGAGGATCACTAGAAAGCTGTCAAGGCGATCCTCAAGTACCTTAATCGGACTAAGGATAGCTTCTTAGTGTATGGTGGTCAGAAACTGCTATCAGTTACTGGGTACACTGATGCGAGCTTCCAGATAGACCAGGACGAGTACCAGTCGCAGTCTGGGTATGTAATTTTGCTGAATGGTGGTGCTATAAGCTGGAGGAGCTCAAAGCAGCCAACCATAGCGGACTCTACAATAGAAGCTGAGTACATCGCTGCGTGTGATGCAGCTAAGGAAGCTGTGTGGATGAAGAAGTTTATCACTGAGTTGGGAGTAGTGCCAACTATCCAAGACCCATTCGATATCTTCTGTGACAATGATAGGGCCGTCGCACAAGCTAAGGAGCCCCGGTCACACAAGAACACAAAGCACGTGCTCAGAAAGTTTCACCTCATACGAGAGATCGCGGAGAGAGGTGACATTGCATTGCACAGAGTGGACAACGAGGATAATGTTGCAGATCCATTGACCAAGGCGCTGGCTCAGCCCAAGCACGACGGTCATACTAGATCTATAGGGATTAGGCCCATGCCTAGTTGGAACTAGTGCAAGTGGGAGATTGTTGGAAATGCCCTAGTCCCGAGGCATTGGTCCTTGTATTTGTATTATACATTTATTGGATTTATGTATTATACTCATTTGTGTTATTACTCAAGGCATCAATTCATTTATTATATTTATCTTGTGCAATATATTAAATGAAGTATCCAATGGACATATCTATATCCATGATGACAAGTGTCATGCACTTGGCAGTAAGACCATGGATAGGGTAAACGATATGACCATAAATAGATCCGTAGTCTGTTCTAGTCATGGGAATGAATGGAACTAGAGACTATCATTAACCTGGTTGTATGGCAGTGTCTTACCGGTCATTGGACATGGAATGTCAACCAAGTAAATGGGTACATGCCTGGGAGCATGGTACTGGATAGATCCACTAAACGAGTAATCCATATGGTATAGTATCACAAGTGATTCTCGCGTAGTACTTGTATGGATCCTTTGACCTGATCATATGATGGTGTTACATGTGAAGTCACATGCTTAGGGGTACGCCTAAAGGGCCTGTAATAGGGTGCCAAGTATGGGTACTTTCGGGTATGTCACTGAGCATGGTAATACTATGGATATGCAGAAGGGATTTGTCACTCAGTAGCCCACTGAGAAGATATCACCGGCCTCTTGATGAATGTGACTGATAAGAGTGTGGCCATACCCAAACAAGTTGGAACTTGTTTGTGAGCTTCAGTACATTCGGGATCAAGTTAATGTCCAGACACAAAAGAGGGTGATCAATCCATGCCTCTGTATTGGACACCGATATCAATGACATGGGATGTACAAGTTTAAACTACAGGGTTATGATAACAGTTAGATGCCATCTCCATCTTAATTGGGGGCTGCAGTGGCTTGCTAGAGCCCAACTGTAGTCTGCGGGCCAAAGGCCCGCTGCCAACATAAAGATGGGCCCACAGGATCGTACACATAGAACGACTGAATGTAGACTTAAGGAAGTACATGTATGCGTGGAGTATACACTATGGAGAGAGAGGTGTGTATATATTAATTATATTATAAAGATCAATTGGATTGATCATAATAATAAAATTAATTTATTCAATTGGTTCTTCATAATTAATTGGATTAATTATGAGATTATTTCCTAGGTGGAAATATTCATATGTATAGGTTTACATATGACTTTATTTTGTGTAGATTTAATTTTAATTCGATGGATTAAATTAATTGTTCAACCTAATTTTAATTTAAATGTAAATAATATATTACTTGGTGTAATATATTAAATACATGAGTATATTGAAATTGGGCTTGAAATTAATTTAAACCAGAATAATTAAAATTAGACTGGGCCTAAATTAAAACATGGAAGCTCGCACAGAATGGAAAGGAGCCAATTTGGGCCTGAATTCCCCTAGGGGAATTCGGCCACCCTAGGTATAAAACCTAGGGTGAAATTTCAGCCATAGGAACCCTAAGACTTGGTGAGCCAAAATCTTCCTAGCCCCCTCTCTCAATTGTTTCGTTTTTTCGACGCTAGCACGGGTTGTATTCGTTAGGCGTTCGTGTACGAAAACGAGGAGGAAATCTGCTTTGATTTCTGCAGTCTTCATCCATCTCTTGAAAAAGATTTTCTGGTAAGAAAATTAATCTCTTTCTATTTATTTTAAAGTTTTTCAATTTCCATTTCAATTGCTCCTGGGATTGGATTTGAGGAAATCACAGCGTTTTTCCGCTTTTATCGGGTGATTTCCGGTGAAAAATCTCAACAGTGGTATCAGAGCGGGCTTTTGATCCGTGGAAATTGATAATTTTGGTTGAATCCCATTTTTGAAATTGGATATTTTTATTAGGGTTCTTGGTATGGGTTTTATGATTTTTCCCATATGTTTTATACAATGAAATTTAAATTTGCATATTGGTTATGTTATTTTAATTTTTATTGTATGTTATTGGAATTCTTGGTGAATTGCTTTGCGTTGATGGATGGTGATTTTTTTTATTAATTCTGTTTAATTAAAAAAAAAAATCTGCCTCCCGGGGTGCGGGGCTACCGGCGGCAGAATCGCCGCCGGCAGCCGCCACACGCAGCTGTAACCGCTGCCTACTGCTGCGCCAGCAGCAGCAGCCGCTGCCGATGCAACGGGCCGGGCCCAGTTTTTTTAGATTTGGCGGGTCTTGGGCCCGAGGCGCAGTTTTAAAATTTTAATTGGTTTTAAAATTCGTATGTTTAAATTTATGTAATTTAAATGCGTATGGTTTCTTGAATGAATTTTATTTTCGTTCATGTGATATTAATTTTGGAAATTAATATTGTTAATGGAAATTGGTTCGGGTAATTTTGGCACAATTACTTGGACGGCTAATTTGGACCCATGGTTTCCCAATTCCAGTGGGAGCAGTTGGACTGCCTGGGCTGGAGGCCCAAAGCCCGTTAAGGGTTAGAACCATGGTGGGCCAAAATTGGCGATTTCCTAATAATGGCTTGGACATAATTAAAATGGGCTTAAATCATGCATTGTAACATGCTTATGAATTGTATGTATTGGATGCATATGTATGATTAAATGTTCGTATGATTGGATGCTATTGGGCCTTGTACAAGATGGGTTGTATTTTTTTTTTGGGTAAATACGGACTGCGTGTCGTTTTTCTTTTTAATGTAATTTTATTTTATTCAAACATTATAAAATTTATAAAATAAGAAGCCCATGGAGTGGCAAGCCCAAATAGAGGTGCAAGCCCAATTGGAGATGCAAGCCCAGAAGGAAAAGATGGAGGCCCACCTGATATTTGTTTCTAGTATAGGTTTACTAGAATAATATTAGGATGTAATATTGAGGTCCCCAGCGGAGTTGCCACTGTGAGAGGACGACCTTTTACGAAAGAGGGAACGCGGCAAAGCGAACCAGGGAAAAAGAAATAAAAGGTTTAGTGATGTTTTGGGAAAAGCGGGTTTTGTTTATCTTCCTTTAGGGAAAATCGTTTGTTTGTTTTGAAATTCCTTTTTATAGAAAACCTTTTCCCGTTTTATAACTTAAAGACCTCGAAGCCTCAATTTCAAGATCAGTGATAGAGTCACCACCCGGATCAGCTCATCCCTGAAATTACGGTACAGCTCCCTACTGAGCGCAGACTGCTGTACCTAATCCAGAGATTCAGGGTTCGGGCAACTTACCTACTTAACCTCAAGCTTGTATTCATTTATTATTTATAAAACCATATTTATTTGATTTATTATCTTTTCTAACCCCAATTTTGTTTATTTTATTAGCTCGTGCTAAAGCAGAATGCAAAAAAATAAATTATCCATACAAATATACAAAAGAATAATAGAGGCCGCTTATACAACCAAATTGAATAAAAAGGAGAAAAAGCTATCGTCCTCACATTTACAATCGCCTAAGTACACGAGGATCTAAAAAAAAATACAACCGCCTAATTACATGGATGAATCTATTAAGTACAATAAAAAGAAAAATCAATGCTGCAAAACAGATTGGTTAGCACAATTTATATTATAAACACAAGTAGGACTCAAATCAGGACAGAATTAGGATCTTAGGATCGGGAGCATGCATTTAGGGGGTAACCAGTTTGACCCGACCGGTCGGATCGGTTAGACCTGGAAATCGGTTTTGAAACGCCCTGTAGATTTTTGTGCTGGAAAATCAATTTTGGAAAACCATTTGGCTCGGTTTCATGCAAATTTCCATTTTTGTGGGTGAGTTATCCCGGAATCCATGGTTCTGTTCGTGCGGGTTCCTAAACTCAACATTCATCTAGGATTCAAAATGCAATAAACACACCAAAAACATTTGTGAAAATATTATTTTACCTATTTTCAATATTTTCCGGGAACTTCATAAGATTCGGGGGTCCGCTAGTGCTGGACAATCGATCCGATTCGGATAAAATTACCCCAAAACTCAGAAAATAAAACTCCGAGAAATATTGAAAACCCCGATATCCATACATACAAAAGTCAGAGAATCAGAAGACAAATACATAGGGATGATTTCAGGCCGAAAATAGTCACAATCGAAAAATCAAAGTGGAAAATGGGCTGTTTCGGCCGTTTGGGACAGATCGGGGATCTGTCCCTAAGGAACAGAGCCGGGCAGCTCTGGGTCAGAGCCGGCCAGCTATGTTCATCGGAATCACAGCCGAACACAGCCGTACGGCTATGGTGGGCAGCCCATCTCTCGAATTTTTGCAAAAATAACAGAAACGCACAGAAACTCAAATGCAGATGCGTTTTAAGGCCTCTCAGAGTTTACCTTAATTGTGGTTTGGAGACTTGGAGCGTCAAGAAAAGGATTGAAAGCTTTGGAATGTGCACTGGGAATTCAATCGGCCGAATCCCACAATGGCCCAGAATGATCCGAAACCAAGCCGAAACGATCTCGAATCAAAGAGTGAAGGTTGTGAGTTGTGTTGTTATTATCTTGAGATCAACTTAAGATCCTAAGGAGATTGTTTGTGGGAGTTGCTTTGACTCCTTCTCTCGGTCTCTCTTCTTCTTCTTTTATTTCTCTCTTCTTTTTCTGCTTGAGAACCTCCCAAAACCAAAAAAAAAAAAAAAGGAAAAAGTCCCTCACTCTCTCTTTTTCTTTCTTTTTATCTGCCTCTCCCTCTCTCTCCTTCTTGTTCCATCAATCAGCCGACTGAAATCTCTGAAAATCTGCCAAAACTTTTCCCTACCAAGACAAGTTGCTCTACATTGTAGAGTAACTATTCTTGACCACTAGAGCTGGCCAGCTCTAGTTTATACTAGAGCCTTATGGCTCTAGTTAGAGCCGGCTAGCTCTGGTTCAAAAAACTAGAGCCGCCCGGTTCTACCAAGAGTTAGGGCGGAACTTCGAAAAGTCGGGCATGAAGACTAAACCCTAGGAATGATTCGAGAGACCTTTTTCGGGATGGATAGCCTGGTTTTCAAAATGTTTAAGATTCTCTAGGTAGCATTCCGGTCGCTTCCAAATCTCGTTCGAGTCCATCCGGTCCATAAGTAACTAAGTAATTCTCATCACTGAGGTTGAAAAAACCCCATGCTCACAACTATCATGTGGGTTCATCTTTATGTTGCCAGTAGACCCAAGGGCCATAGACTATAAGTGGGTTTTAGTATACCGTTACTACTCCTAATTAATATAGAGACTTGCAGTCTAATGTGAAACATAACCCTGTAGTGATCTTGTATATCCCTTACCAATTAACATCGATATATAAGCAAGAGGTATGGCCTTGTCATCCTTTTATATGCTTATTTATTTCTTGATACCGAGTAACGAATAAGTATCCCAACTTATTCGGGTATGGCCATACACTTGTCAGTCCCACTCATCAAGTGGCTAGTGATATCATCTCAGGGGACACTGGGTGGCAATGCTGTCAACTTCACTATCAACATCAACATGTTCACTAGCCCACCCAACATACGCATACTTGGCACCCTATTACGGGCCCATTATACATATATCAAAGTGTATGAGATCCCATGTTATGTTATAGCGAATATCGGGTCTAAGGATAATAATAAGACCTACTTGAGAATCACCTATAATGATTGAACCATGTGGTGTTCTCGCAGCGGATCAATCCAGTACCATGTAACCTAACATGTACCTATATCATTGACTTATATTCGATGTCCAATGGTCGGTGAGATGTTGCGATCCAGTTAAGAATTTGTTGGTCTTTAGTTCCATTCATTCTCATGATTAGAACAGACTATTAAAAGGTCTCATAATCCAATGGCCTACATTAGTTTACTTTTGTATTGGTTATAATCATTGGATACTCTATTTATAAATAGCATAAGATATAATAAATAGATTCATGCCTTTGTTTCAACACAAAATGTAAAATACAAAATATCCAAATATAAAGTATAATACAATACAAGAACCAATGCCATTTGGACTAGGGCACACCGTAATCTCCCACTTGAACTAGTTCCAACTAGGCATTGCCCTAATCCCTATAGATCTAGTACGTGTGTTTGTGCCAGCACCTTGGTAACGGATCAATGGTGTTGTTCCCAATGTCAACTCTCTGCAGTGAAATGTTCCCTCTGTCCACAATCTTTCGGATGAGGTGAAACTTCCTAAGTACGTGTTTGGACTTCTTATGTGACCGAGGCTCCTTAGCTTGTGCAATGGCCCCATTGTTGTCATAGAAGACATTCATTAGGTCTAGGATAGATGGAACTACTCTTAACTCAGTGATGAACTTCTTCATCCAAACAGCTTCCTTTGCAGCTCCACATGCAGCAATGTACTCAGTTCTTATGGTAGAATCGACAATGGTTGGCTATTTCGAGCGGTGCTATCAGTAAGAAGACATAACTGGACTATGACTAGTTTTCATCTTGATTAGCCTCAAAGCTTGTGTTAGTATACCCCGACAATGACAGCTCTTGTTGACCTCCATACACTAAGAAGCTATCCTTAGTCTTGTTAAGGTACTTAAGGATTGCCTTGAATGCCTTTCAGTGATCCTTCTCAGGATCTAACTAGTATCGGCTAATCATACTCAATGCAAATGCAACATCGGGTCTCGTACATAATATGGATTATATGGTAGATCCTATAGCCGAAGCATATAGGATCTTCTGCATCTTCTCCTGGTCCTCCTTTGTCATAGTACCGTTGTTCCTACTTAGTTTGAGTCCATGGTACATAGTCAAGAAACCTTTCTTTGCCTTATCCATGTCAAACCTTTTCAGAACTTTGTCTATATAAGAGGCCTGACTTAGGCCTAGAAGAAGATTGGATCTATCATTGTAAATCCTGATGCCGAAGATCATCTTAGCTTCTCCTAAGTCCTTCATTGCGAAGCACTTACTCAATCACTGCTTAACCCCTTCCAGTGTGGTATGTCACTTCCAATAATAAGGATATCATCTACGTATAGGACTAGGAATGTAGATACACTCCCACTAACCATCTTGTACACACAGGGCTCTTCTAGATTCTGTATGAAGTCATATTCCTTAATAGCTTCATTGAATCTCATGTTCCAACTCTGAGAAGTTTGCTTCAATCCATAAATTGACCTTTAAAGCTTACATACTCAGTTAGGATACTTTAGATCAATAAAACCCTCAGGTTGTGTCATGTACACATCCTCGAGTAGCTTTCCATTTAGAAAAGTGGCCTTAACATCCATTTGCCATATCTCAGAATCGTACCATGCACCTATGGCAAGTAGTATCCTAATGGATTTGAGCATTGCAATGAGAAGGTTTTGTCATAGTTAACTCCCTGGACTTTTTTGAATCCCTTTGCCACCAATCACCCTTTGAAGGTGTTGTCGGCCTTTAACTTGAAACACTACTTGCAACCGATCACCTTAGCACCCATAGGTGGATTAACCAAATTCCAATCTTGGTTATCGTACATCAATTGCATTTCAGCTTCTATGGCTTTGTGTCAGTTAACTGACTGTGGGCTTTTAATAGCCTCTTGGTAGGTCTTAGGTTCTTTTTGGTAAAAAAGTAGAAGATTCCCATCATCGGTCATGGAAAACCCATATCTCTCGGGTTGATGATGGACCCTATCGGACCTTCTAAGGTCCTATGTGATCGGTTTAGATTCCTCAATTGCTTGAGGTTTTGGTTTGATCTGCAAGCTATCATGTATAGGTGCTTGTGGATCTTGAACTTCCCTGAGTTCAACATTGCTCCCACTGGCTTCTTGGAGATAAACTCTTTTTCAAGAAAGACACCCTTTTGTCTTATGAACACCTTGTTCTCAATAGGGTTTAGAAGTAATATCTCCTTGCTTCCTTGGGGTAACCCATAAACAGACACTATTCGATTTTGGAGTCTAGTTTGCCACTTGTCAATTTCTTAATGTGGTCCTCGCAACCCTAAATCCGTATGAAAGAGATGTGGGACTCCTTGCTCGTCCATAGTTCATATGATGTCTTTTCAATTGTCTTACTCAGTGTACAGTTAAGTGTGAATACAGCTGTCTCTAATGCATATCCCCAAAATGATATTGAGAGAGCAATTTGACTCATCATCGAGCGGACCATGTCCAACAAGGTCTAATTCCTCCTTTTTGTCACGCCATTCCATTGGGGTGTTCTAGGAGGAGTGAGCTGTGAGATAATCCCACACTCTCTAAAGAATGAATCAACTCTTGGCTCATATACTATCCACCTCGGTCAGACCAAAGTGCTTTTATAGTCTTGCCAAGTTGGCTTTCTAATTTGTTCTTGTAATCCTTGAAACTATCAAGGGTTTCAGATTTGTACTTCATTAGATAGACATAGCCATATTTGCTGAAGTCATCTGTGAGAGTAAGAAAGTAGTGAAAACCGTTTCTAGCACCAGTGCTCAAGGGCCCACACACATTCGAGTGTATTAGCTCTAATAAGCCCTTGGCCCTTTCAGCTTTCTTGTTGAAAGGTGCCTTGCTCATTTTTCCTCTTAAACAAGATTCGCATGTGTCATAAGACTCCAAGTCTTAAGAAAAACATTTTTAGGAAACTAAGACAATCCCCAGCAGAGTCGCCACTATGAGCGGACGACCTGAAAAGAGGGCGGGACGCGGCAAAGCAAACTGGGGGTCTTCGAAAACGGGGTTCTCGTGGTGTTTTGGAAAATACAGGTTTTGGTTTATCTTCCTTTAGGAAAAATCATTCGTTTGTTTTAGAAATTCTTTTAGTAGAAAACATTTTCCCGTTTTATTACTTAAAGACCTCGAAACCTAAATTTCAAAATCAGTGACAGAGTCGCCACCCGGATCAGCTCATCCGGGAAATTCCGGTACAGCTCCCTACCGAGCGTAGATTGCCATACCTAATCCAGAGATTTAGGGTTCGGGCAACTTACCTACTTACCCTCAAGCTTGTATTCAATTTATAATTTATATTACCATATTTATTCAATTTATTATCTTTCTCTAACTCAATTCATTTGATTTACTAGCCTGTACTTAAGCAAAATGCAGAAAATAAATTGCAGAAAAATAAAACGTACATCCAAAATATACAAGGAAATAGAAAGGCCGATTATACAACCCAATCAAATAAAAGATAAAAACCCTCGTCCTCACATTACAATCGCCTAAGTACACGAGGATCTAAAAGATATAACCACCTAATTTACACGAGAATCTATTAAATACAGCCAAAATAATAAAAATAAATGCCGCAAAACAGAATGGTTAGCACAGTTTATATTATAAACATAGATAGGACTCATAGTAGGACAGAATTGGGGTTTTTAGGAGCGGGATCATGCATTCAGGGGGTAACCGGGTCGACCCAATCGGTCGGACCAGTTAGACCTGGAAAACGATTTTGAAACGCCCTGTAAAATTTTTTATGCTGGAAAACAATTTTTGGGAACCATTTGTCTCGGTTTCATGCAAATTTTTACATTTTAACGGGTCTGTTATCCTGGAACTCGGGGTTCCGTTCGTAAGGGCTTTCCTAGCTTCAACATCCATCTAGTCCAAAATGCAATAAACAAACCAAAAACATTTACGAAAAATACTGGTTTGCTCGTTCTCAATATTTCTGTTCATCAGGAACATACCCATGCGGCTGTGTTCATGAGGAACACACCCGTGTGGCTCTATTCGGGCAATCCGATTTCGAAAGTTGTAAAATGAAGAAAACACATAGGAAAAGTAATGCAAACAGGTTTAAGGCCTCTCAGAGTTTACCTTGATATTATTTTGATATTTTGAATGTCAAGAAACAGATTGAAAGCTTGAAATTTGTTCTGGGAACACAACCGGCTGAAAACCATGACGATCCGAAGTAAGCCGAAATGATCCCCAATCAATGAACCTGTGGGATTTGTTGTGAGTGTTTGGAGATTGATTTTAGGGCTTGGGTTTGGTGTCTGGGTCTCCTTCAGCATTTGATTTCTTTCTCTCCTTTTCTCTATTTTTTTTCTTTCTCTTTTTTTTTTTTCTAAGAACCCCCAAAAAAGCTCCCTCTTTTCTGATTTTTTTTTCTCTTTTATATCTCTCTCTCATACTTATTTCCATAAATCAATCTGCTACCTGACTTCTGAAATTTGCCCACTTTTTCCTCTTCTATCAAGCAAGTTGCTCTGAGCAACTTGTCTTGACCACTAGAGCCGTACGGCTCTATTCTAGAGCTGCCCGGCTCTAGGCTAAAAGCCAGAGTCGGGACAAAATTTTAAAAATCGGACACGTACCTTAAACCCTAGAAACAGCTCGCGAGACCTTTTCGGGGATTTTGGATTACGGATAGCTTGGTTTTCAGGACGTTTGAGATTCTCCAGGCAACATTCCAGTCGTTTTTAAGTCCGAATCAAATCTGTATGTTCCATAGGTAACAAAGAAATTCTCATCATAGAGGTCACAGGCTACCCCTCGCAGGACCAAAGTCGGCTCATGGTCGGCTGGGAAGCCTAGATCAAGTTTGGTCTCGTGATCGGGAGCACGGTGAGAAAGGAAAAGGAAGCATACTTAGTGCCCCTCGTTAGGGGTGCTGGTTCTAGTTCCAAGTCGACTCACTGTGGTGGAGTATACACATGTAGTCTACTCTTTATGGTGGAGTGTACCATTGAATTCTGCTTCCTCTCCTATGTGGTGAAGAGACCGCATGAATGTACTTCTTTTTCAATAGGCATTTCTCCCTCTCCCATGTGACAAAAAGGTGAGATGAAATGCACTGTTCCTCCTATGTGGTGAAAAGGCAGCACGAACTGTAAGTTGGTCTTCAATAGGCATTTCTTCCTCTCCCATGTGGCAAAGAGGTTGAAATAACTGTTTTTCCTTTCCTATGTGATGAAAAGGTTGAACAAAATGTGTTGTCCCTCCTATGTGATGAAGAGGCAGCACGGACTGTAATTTGGTCTTCAATAGGCATTTCTTCCTCTCCCATGTGGCGAAGAGGTTGAAATAACTGTTCTTCCTTTCCTATGTGATGAAAAGGTTGAACAAAATATGTTGTCCCTCCTATGTGGTAAAGAGGTAGCACGGACTGTAGCTTGTTTTTCCTTCCCCTCCCACATGACGAAGAGGTTGAAATAACTGTTCTTCCTTTCCTATGTGATGAAAAGGTTGAACAAAATGTGCTGTCCCTCCTATGTGGTGAAGAGGCAGCATGGACTGTCACTTGGTCTTCAATAGGCATTTCTTCCTCTCCCATGTGGCAAAGAGGCTGAAAAGTTGGAAACGTACCTGGCATCCTTTGCTGAGGCTGCCGGCCGTGGTTCCAAGTTGACTTGCTGTGGTGGAGTGTGCCCGTAATGTCGACTCACTATGGCGAAGTGTGCCCTTAAAGATTGATACATGAGCACGCATTTATTCCTTGATCGATAATTTTGGAAACAAAAATTTTTGCCCCTTTGATCAAGAATAAATAAGGCTGATTTATCTTGCCCCCAGAACCTGTAAAAGGCAAGAAATACCTTCTCGGGATTATATAAGCGTGAACAAAACTTTGATAATTGGGGAAGTTTTCATACTTGAGATTTAGTGTCGTAGGGCTCTAATTTGTACGCTATGACTCTGAGGGTGCACCTGGATTAAATCATTTCTGCTTTTTGAAGGATCCTGACTTGGGTCGACCCAATGGTGGTGATGAGTGTCTCAATAAAATTTGATGCAAGAGCATGTATTTTTTCCTTGATCGATAATTTTGGGAACAAAAATTTTTGCCCCTTCGATCAAGAATCAATACCGGCCGGATTGTTTATGATGCATGTATGCGTGCATGTTTGCATGTATGCGATATGATGTTTATGCTATATGATGTTTATGCTATTGTTGCCTGGCATCTGCGCGAGGCTGGGGAAGGGGCTTATGGCTCTTGATGATCTTTTGTGGTGGTTGAGACCAACAAATGCTTCCTCCCAGATTTGGGTGTGCTTCCAGGCCGAGCTTGCTTACTCTGGTATTCTCCTGATCTTTCTAATCAATCATACTAGTGGGTTTGGCGCATCGATACTATAGGCTTATTGCCCACTTTGTTAAGAGATGGCCCATTCATCTGAATGGGGGAAATGAGAATTAGACCTTGAATTCTATATTGCGTTCTACTGGTGACCTTGCTAAGGACGACCTTGCCGGGGACGATACACCTGGGTCAGGAGTTGCCATCTGTAACAGTAATTTCATTGGAGCCATCATGGGTTTGGATGCAGTGGCTTACTAATGGGCGTTTATATGTAATGGCACGCTGTATGCAATATGAACATCTAAGCGGAAAATCAAACGTGCTTAATATCATTATGATGACATCAGAATGAATATGATAGCGAAACCAAAAGTGACTCTGACTCTGAACATCATTTTCTTCTTGTTACCAACACGTCCTTCCAGTTTTCCATGTCGGAAATTCTCTCCTAGGGATTATTGTCTTTGTTTTTTTTTAGGACTGAAAATTGTGCACGAGTACTCCAGCCGAGTAGATTTCTTCGCACTGGCCTGTCTTGGGATTGGAAAGTGCACCTCAATATATGTTCTCCGAGGGTGGTGAGAGGATTGTTCTTGATGACACTTAGCGGTGTAGCTTTTACCTGCCCCTAGTGTTAAAGGTTTATGTTCGGGTGTTTGGCTGTAAAACACTTTATCAGATCTGGTTTGCTTTTTTGCGGCAACCTGTACATAGACATTTATATGCAATGGCATGATGCATGCATATTGAACACCAAAATAGAATATGAAACATTTATGATATGATGACTGTGAACGCCTTAGGAAAATCTAACCCATGGCTCTGGTTTGATCTATGCCCCTTCATGCTACCAATATGTCCTTTTGGTTTTCCATATTGGAGGGATTTTTTTTTATGGAAGTCAAGTCGCCAGTGTATGCAATTGAACACTGACTGGAGTCCCCACCATGAGCGGACAACCTGAGATGGAGCCAATTAACCACTAGATTCTCCAAAGGTCTGAAACTGTATTCATGTTTTCAATTCACCCCAGATTCCAGTTTGTGCACAATCTCCAAAGGTGGACATAGCTTTCAGTTCTTCAAGATGTGGCCAGATTCAGAATGACTTGAGGTAATTGTGGGTTCCCTATGTCTACCAACCACAATAGCTCTGTAGCAAATCACACCATCTTTAGGAGGTGAAAGGACCACTGGTAAGTAGTCACTTCTGTTGCAGCTAAAGACTGAATTTCTTGAAATGGTTGGTAAATGCAACTTTCCTCTGAATATTAGCACAGCAGGCTTTGCAAGTCTTTCTGTTAATGGTGCCATCCCATTCATGATTGTTAAAAGCTTTGTAAGACCTGGTTGCTCCAACACCGTTAGTGAAGTTCATGGATGCATTGCCGAAATTTCCTCCAGTCTTGAAATCCATAGATAAATAGAGGACATCATAAGCAGACTTCCCTTTGGACTTATTCTTGTTTTCCTCCAGACAACACTTGACCAGAATTCACAGTAGATTATGTCTTTGAAATCAATCTCTTTTTACTTTAGACAGGGGAAAGAATCCCATAACTTACCCGTAAGCAAGGACTCACGGGGTCAGATGATAGTCATCTACTCTCCTTGTCGCATTTTGCTCAACAGAACCCCTTGTACTATCTCTTGTTGGGTTGAATGTTACTGGTGGATAATCATCTCGTTCACACTCAAATACTGACCTCTCAAAGTGTCTCACCAGCTCCTCCTTTCCTTGAAGCCTAGTATAGGCTATAGTGTGGACTTTGGTGGACAAGAATAGTGGTCATCTCTTATTGTGAATTGCTCGTTGAAGTTGGAATGCGGCTTTTAGGTTTGTGAAACTTACAAATGCATACCCTTTGTTCACTTTGTCTTTGGAAACAAGAGGAAGGGATAAGCAATCAAATGTTGACACTGATTTCTCGTTGTTACTCTCATTCTCTTTCATGTAGTGCTCATCCAGGAATTCCACCAGTAGTTGCTTGTGCATAGGCAATCTTCCACTCAGCTAAGGCAGACTTATATTCAGATCCTCTCTCTGTCATGACATCAAGACCTTTCCTGTCATCTGAGGATACAAAGCAATTATTTTGGGAGTTTGGGTTGAGGAGAAATGGCATGGCACAGAAAGAGAATCCCCAATCTGGTACAAGTTGATGCTAAACAAAGACTGATTGAGGCAGTGCTTCGCCATATGCTTCCATCATCTTTTTGATGATAGGATGATGCAGTATGGAACAACATTGGGGTTCAATTTCTTGTTAGAAGCCATTGATGGAAGAAAGTGAGGTTTCACAGGATCAGCTCAGGGGAGAAGATGAAAGGGGTTTTATCAAACGGGTGTTTGCGGTTCACAAGTAAAAGGAAGAAAAAGGGTCTTGAAGGTGTGGAAGAGGTTGGAAGAGGGAAGGGGAAGAGCTTTGGTTTTGTAGATAGGAAAGTTCAAATCTTCCACAGAAAGGGTACAAAAATCTGATGATGGAAGATTAGGAAGTGGTGGCACTCCAGTGTTAGATACGGTGGCCGTGCATGAGAGAGAAAGACTCTTCCATCTGTACCGATCTTTTTTTTTTTTTGAGGGAACTAAATCTAAGCCATAGCCACCTGTTGGTTTTCCTGTTGCATTCAAATTCATACATGTCATGTGTGTTTAATAAGCTTTTTGGATGAACAATGCATGTGTAATATCATGTACATATGAATGTCACAAGAACAGGATAATGTGTGCACTATGACTAAGACTGTTTCAGAGTTTTACCACATGATAGGTGATAAAGATGATGAAAGCCATTTGAATTCCCTACGGGTTGGAGATTTTGGTGAGTTTGGAATTTTATCTTTAGGGTTCCAACGTGGGGTACCTTCTTGGATAAGGAATTAGGCTTGAGGCTTCATTTTGGAGTTGGATTTTGAGTTTTAATAATAACTTTTAGCTTGGAATGGTTTGGGTATCATGTGTGCTATTCAAATTGAAACTTTGGGGCAGGGCCAATAGCATCTTACAAGAATTATTGATTTGGATCAGCAAATGACTCGGTGAAGGTGGTGCTATTATATCATTTATTTATCTCACAAGGTCACCTTTCAAGAGAGAGTTCAATCAGGACCAGATTCACTTTTAGGTCCCTTACAATATTCAGATCAATGTCATGCATTTTGATATTATACATATTGGATATGTCATTTTAGATGATCAAATGCATACATAATGCCATGTATATGCAATCACCACACAAGTAAGAAGACAATTAATCGTATTGCATTCAAAATGAATTCAATACACCTTACAAACAAAAATGAGCCCCTACAAAAGGGAAGCCTCTAAGGGTATTGATTTCACGGCATCTGATCATTCCCTGTCCAGTCACTATCTCGGCTTCCGTGTCATTGCCCTGCTCTCATTAAACCAGACCATGTAGTTCTTCATCATATTCCTCTCCCTGAGAAGTTTGAGGAACTTCCTTGGTGGTTTCCCTGATTACTCCTAGTCGCTTATTAGAGATAGTTGGGACCCTCAACTTTCCTTCGTCGATTAGCTTCTGGATCCTCCTTCATAGAGCGACACATTCATTGGTCCAGTGGACCGCTATCACATGATAGCTGCAGTAGTTACCCCTTTGTTCTGGTGTTGGCCCCATATATGGCCTGACACTCTGTAACAAACCCATCTTCATGCATATGGCAAATAGCCTATTCACCGAGTGAGGCCCAAAGGATGTGATTTTTCTACTATCTTCGGATTCTTGGCACGATTACCCGGACGGCTAATTTTGGAATTCATGGTTTCCCAATTGGATTGGGAGCAATTTTGCCTGGGTTGGAGGCCCAAAGCCCGCACGGGTTTAGAACCATGATCGGCCAAAATTTGGCGATTTCAAAATAATGGCTATGGACATATTTGAAATGGGATTAATTCATGCATTTAACAAAATAATGGCTATGGACATATTTGAAATGGGATTAATTCATGCATTTAACATGTTTATAAATTGTATGTATTGGATACGTGTATGTATGATTAAATGCATGAATGGATGTTTTGGGCCTTATTTATTCGGGTTGTAATATTCTTTTGGTAAATACGGCCTACGCGCCGTTTTCTTTTTATGTAATTTTATTTTATGTGATTATTATGGAATTATGTAAAGAAGAAGAAGCCGATTGGATTGGCGTGCTAGAAGGATGAGGATGCAGCCCACCTGATGTCGTTCTAGTATAGGTTTACTAGAATTATATTAGGATGTAAATTTTGGCCCATAGCATTTCATTTTTATTTAATTATGCTTTTTGCCCACTTTGGAGAGAAATTTCTTTTGGTAAGAACTTTGAGCCCAACTTGATTACTTGTTTTATTTCTTTTGGAAAGAAATAGAGGACAACCATATTCATCTTGGGCCGCCCCTCTCTCCCTCTCTTCTTGTCATCCGAGTCGCTAGCACGGGTTTCGGTCCGAGAGCCGTTCGTGTACGTGATGTTGGAGGGAATCTACACTTGATTTCTGCAGTCTGCATCCGTCTCTTAGAGAGACTTTGTGGTGAGTTTTTGAAACCCTCCTTTTATGCTTTAAGTTTTTGATTTCCACATCTTAAGCTCCTGGGCCGGATTCGAGGAAATCGACGCGTTTTTCCGCTTTTATCGGTCGGTTTCCCGTGACGAATCCCAACACTGGTGTCAAGTGGCCCTTTCAGTCCTACTTCATTGGTCAACCCTGGTAAGCCCAAATCCTGGTGAGAGGGCCTTCCGAGGTGTTGAGAGTAAGTGTCAATAATCTGGGCACTCTGCTTCTTGTTGGCATTGGCATTGGAGTCTGTGCTTACCATACCCCTTATTTTTCCTTCGAGCTCTGCCACCCGTGCTTCCAACTCAGCACACCTGGCCATCAGTCTCTCTACTTTGTCAAGATCATCCCCTAGCATTTCCTTCAACATCGCTGCCGCTTCCTCCCTAACTACCCTTCGGAACTACGATGAAGCGACATAGTCCTCCACGACATCTGTGGTGGTGTTGAAGTTCATTGGGTTGGCCATTCTTAAGATTCTTTCCCCTTCCCCTGATAAGAACACTTGTTAGTGTTGAAAGATGCACGCATGGTAGATACCAAGCAGGGAATGATGTATGCATGGGTGCGTGATGTGACGTGTACGTGTATGAATGGTGGATTGCACGTGTGATGCCATGCAATGCCATGTCATGTTATACAATCCCAAGCCAGCTAGGTGTATACAAAGCCAAGAATGGAAATGTATAAATGTAATGAATGCTGTTGGGGATGATGCATGCTAAAGTAAAGCATGGTGTATAAATATACACCACAGGGATAAAATGACACGCAGGGCGTCCATGGGTCAAAGCAAGTAGTATTTGCAAAGAGGATTTGAAATAGGGTACATAACTATGCACCCTAGGGATGAATCGACACATGGGGTGTCCACGGATCAAAGTAAGATATTACTTGTGAAGGAATTGAGATAGGGTGCATAATTATGCACCCAGGGCTAAAATGACACACGGGGGTGTCCACGGATCGAAGCAAGATATGACTTGCAAAGGAATTGAGATAGGGTGCATAATTATGCACCCGGGGCTAAAATGACACACGAGGGTGTCCATGGGTCGAAGTAATATATGACTTACGAAGGAATCGAGATAAGGTGCATAATTATGCACCCGGGGCTAAAATGACACATGGGGGTGTCCACGGATCGAAACAAGATATGACTTGCGAAGGAATCGAGATAAAGTGCATAATTATGTACTCGGGGTGAAAATAACACATTGGATGTCCATTGGATCGAAGCAAGATATGACTTGCAAGGGAGTTGAGATGGGGTGCATAATTATGCACGCGGGGCGAAAATGACACACTAGGGTGTCCACGGATCGAAGCAAGATATGACTTGCAAGGGAACTGAGATAGGGTGCATAAATGTGTACCCAGGGCAAAAATGACATACTAGGGTGTCCACGGATCGAAGCAAGATATGACTTGTAAGGAAATTGAGATAGGGTGTATAAATATGCAACCAGGGCGAAAATGACACACTGGGGTGTCCACGGATCGAAGCAAGATATGACTTGCAAGGGAGTTGAGATGGGGTACATAATTATGCACCCAAGGCAAAAATGACACACTGGAGTGTCCACGGATCGAAGCAAGATATGACTTGCAATGGAGTTGAGATGGGGTGCATTTTTATGCACCTGGGGTGAAAATGACACACTGAGGATCGAAAATTATTATTATTATTATTATTATTGGTTTAATATTTATTTTGGACATTCCGTGGATGCCCCAATGTTATGCAAATGGTGATGCAAATAAGCGCGCATGATTGGGCATGCGAGCAGGGGTTTGGTGTCTTCGGGGCACCTAGTGGATGCCATAAAATGGTCCCGTGTGGCCGACACACAGACAGAGCTTCGACGCTTTCGGGGTGCCTAATGTATGTTATGGAATGCATGCGCACGTGCCGACACACGGGCAGAGTTCTGATGCTTTTGAGGCATCTAAATGGATGTTATGGAATGGTGGCATGCATGCTAACGCACGGACAGAGTTCTGATGCTTTTGAGGCATCAAATATGGAATGATATTATTGGGGAGTCGCGTGTAACTTGAGGCACGAACAAAGATTCGACGTTCGTGGAACACCTTGCATGATTTGGTAAAGTTATGATATGCCCCTATATGTGCAGTAATTGGGCACTCATGGAGTGCCCTAAATGATTCAATAATGTTACGAGCAATCCGATGTGGATCACAACGCACAAGTAAGATATTGGTATCCCTGTGACACTAATGATGGATGGATGAGATGTTGTGCAATGTTTGTCATGTGACTCCCCACACGAAAATAGATCTAGGACCGCTGTGGTCTCCTAGTGAATGTTATGGTGGAGTGGAATGGCCGAGTGCAAACCGGGGCACAGGCAAAACACGGGTGGTTTTAGGACACCCGTTATGAAATGAAATGACCATGATGGGCATCCTTGAAACATCCTGTATTTAAATGGAATGCAATGGTTTGAATGAATGTTCATGTCACACAAAATGTGGACGGTTGCACGAAGATGTGGTTAGAATGATATACAGGACAATGTCGTGCATACAAGGTACAAATGAATATGTCACACAAATAAAATATCATGGCTGCACAAAGACGTGGTTAGCACATATGACACATGGGGTGATGTCTTGTATGCTTCGTGGAAATGTCAGCACATAAGTGTTGGGAATTAATCGCATAAAAAAAATACGCAGCGGAAAGAAAACGGATTAATCCCCACAAGGATCCATGTATATTGCATTGAATTGGAAGGAGGGTTAAAGAATTACCTCTTAATTCTTTGTAGGTTTTGAATCAAAGGAACCAAAGCAGATTCCCTCTACAGTTGATCCACACCGAGCAATTGACTCACCGCGTGCTAGCGCCGGGATCGTAGAACAGTTCTTCGAATGAGAAGGTGAAAAATTGATATTTTTCACTTTTTGGCCAAAACAATTTTCGGCCATTTTGGAGAAAATGGGGCTGCTACTATTCCCATTTTTTTTTTGGCTGCCGAAAAATCTTCTCTCTTTGTAGGCTAGGGTTTTTCCTTTTATTATTAACTTATAATTGTAATTAAATACTATATTTAATTATAATTATAAATTAGCCCCCATAAGTTTTATTAATTCTCAATTAATATTAAACTTAGTCAATTCTCCATCATATACACATATGTATGTAAAATTAATTATATCTCCATATAATATAATTAGCATACTTTATGCTATATTAATCTTATTAATATTTACATACATACATACATATATATATATACACATATACGTAAATGTATATTATAATTAATTATATCACCATATAATATAATTATAATATACATATATATATATATAGCATACTTTATGCCATAAATATATTAATCTTATTAATATGTTCATGTGTATATACATATACATGTAAATATATATCTTTATATATATTTAATTTCTCATCAATAATAAATCATTATCTCATAATGATTTATCCCCGAATTAAGTGAATCTCATTTTGCTCTTTGTGTGTGACCCCGTAGGATCATATAAATTGGCAATGAGGAAATTACCATAATGCCCTCATAAGTCATAAGCGGACTCTAGCAAGCCATTATGACTACCCAATTCATATGATTGGTATAATCCAATAAACCTACTTATAGAATGTGTCATATTCCCTTTTGTCTCTTGATATCATGACTAATTATAAGACATGGTACACTTGTCAATCTTATATAAATTAATCATATGCTTTCTCGATCTCAAAGTAAACTGTTCAGACAAATCAATTGATACTCTTATCAATTATTTGAGCACGGCCATGCATTTAACAGTCTTACTTATCGAGGGGCCCAGTGATATCGCTCTCTTGTTAGAGAGGGACAAAATCCCATATCTGTCACTCACATCCCTAAGCATGAGTCATATTGTACCCAACCACAGCCTTTATAACTACTCTGTTACAAGCAGCGTTTGACTGCGTCAAAGCACAGCATGAATTCATCCCGGAATCCATGGTGACCTCAGGTCAAAGGAATCAGCGAATGACACTACTATAATCAAGATCAGTTGTGACACATGACCATGAACTTGATCTCATAGTGGGTCTCCAGTAACATGTTCTCCAACATATTACCCGTGAGTATAATCTGTATCTGTATACACTATATTCATCTTATGAATATCCATTATCACTCACACTAGTCTTAGTTTGTTATTATTCCCATAATAACAATCGACTAGGGATATTTAGAATAACACGATTTATTCATGGATACTTATCATAAATGCTAACATACAAACATAAATGACAATATTAATCTACATTAGATTAATCTTAGAAGTCAAATTACATAATCCAATATTGGCCTTAGGGCACAATCTCCAACAATCTCCCACTTGCACTATGGCCAATCATACATGTATCTTATACCCATTGACCTACATGACTTTCATGTATTCACTTGTGCAGGAGTCTTTGTCAGTGAATTATTAATTTTCGCTTCCGTTGTTACTTTACACATTTTCACTCTCTCTTTAGAGACAGCCTCTCTAAATTAGTGAAAAAAACGCCTAAGTATATGCTTGTGTCATACAAGGTTCTTACGCATTGAACTATTGTCCCTACAATAGTCTCACAGGATAAGCAATGCTTAGAACAAAACACAACATTTTGTGATGAACTTCTTCATCCAAAATTTCCTTTACATCATATGTAACAATATACTTTGACGACTATTATAGATATTTAGCTATATCGTTTTATTTTGAACCTTTCAAAATCATAACATCTCTTTTTAAGAGAATACTAGATCTCGACTGATATATATTGCAACTAATTGCAATCAGTTGTATATGTGCAACTATTTACACAGTTATCATAAGCAAGCTTCTATTAAGTCTTTTACATTGAACGCTTTCAATGCTTTGACTTAAGCCAAAACATTCTTTTAGATCTATCTCTATAGATTCCAATTTCAAGAACACAGGCAGTCATGCTTATAACATTAACTGAAATTACTTTCTTAGCCAAGATTTTACTTCTTGCAAGGTAAGAATGTTATTTCCAACAAGCCATATGTCATCCACATATAGCGTTAGGAATACCGATATGCTCCCACTGATCCTTTTGAAACACAAGATTCATCATCCTTTTGATAAAATCAAACCATTTGATTTTTTTATCAAAACTATGACTCCAACTATTTGATGCATGTTTTGATTCTTATAAGAATCTTTGAAACTTGCATACGCTACTTAAATTCTTTGGATGCTCAAAACTTTGGGTTGTGTCACGTACACATCCTCAATCATGTTTTCACGTAGAAAACAGATTTTGATATCCATTTGCCATATTTTATAATCATATTATGCGGATATGGCAACAAGAACTCAATATGACTTGATCATGATTAATGATGAAGGAGGATTTCATCATAGTCCTACTATGAATTTGTTCGTATCCTCATAGTCACTACTATGAATTTGTTTATAACCCCTTTTGTCACTAGTCGTGCTTTATAAGTTTGAAGATCACCATTCATGTCGGTTTTCAATTTGAAGACTCATTTGCAACCATTGCATATACATCTTCTAAAAGATTTATCAAAGTCTATACTTTGATTGTCAGACATGGACTTATCTTCAACCTTTGTAGCATCAAGTCACTTATTAGATTCAAAATCTAACATTGCTTCTTCATAAAAGAAGACTTATTCCAATCTAGTAAAACTACATCATGATTTTGAGAAATCCATATCTCTCCTATTCATGTCGTATTCTACTAGACTTTCATTGGACTTGTGTAATTTCAACAATGATCATGAAACCATTTCCATGTTCCTCTTCAACGTTAATGTCACTTTGTGAATTACGAGTTTTGTAGGTGTACTTTACTCCCACTAACTCTTCTAGAAATTAACTCCCTCTTCAAGGGGAAACCATTTCTAGCTACAACTACTTTGTATCCCAAAGAAACACAGGAGTAACAACTCCTACTTTCCTTTTTGAGTAATCCACAATACGACATTTAAATTTAGGTGCCAACTTATTCGAAATAAGCTTTACAGCCCTAAACTTATTCAATGTAACAACTTGGGTCTCTTACCCAACCATATCTCATATGTTGATTCATGAATTGTTTTAGACGGAACAATATACACAGCTGCTTTAATGGCATATTCTCGAGAAAACGATGATCAACTTGACTTCATCATAGATTGAACTATATCTGTATAGAGTTCGACTACTCCCTTTTCGACACAACTTCCTTTGTGGCGTAATTGGAGGAGTTAATTGTGAGACAGTCCCACAATCTCTAAGATGATTGTCAAAATCTTGACTCAAATGTTCACCACTTGGATCATATCTAAGTGACTTTACTATCATGTCAAGATACTTCATACTCCTTTTACAAGCTTTTGAACACTTCAAAAGTTCCAAACTCGTGTTTCATTTGATACTCTTATCTAGTGAAAAGTTCCATAAAGGTAATGAAGTATTAAAACCTTCTTTAGCAGTTGATTTATAATTCATATACATCCACATGTATAATGCTTAATAAATCGATTATTCTTTAACTAATTTTAGCAAAGAACCACTTTTGTCATCTTTTATAATAAACAACATTCGCATGATTCAAGATGATTCATAATCTCATGAATCCAAAAGTCCATTCTCATGGAGTTTCGTAATGCGACTTTGCTTATGTCTCCAAGACGACACTGCCAAAATAGGTTGAATCAAACTATTTGATTCGATCCTTACAGTATTTATGTTACAGATGGGCTCCACATATAAAGACAATTATGTAAATCTACATTTCATAATCATGTCTTTATAAAGTTTATAATTCACAATTATAAAATAAACAACATTTGTTTACTCAAGCCAACAAGCTCAATAGGCAACAAGAGTTCGTAACTCGCATGTAAAAGTTCATAACCTTTGAGTAACAACCTTTGCTTCTCTTGCATATTCGCATTCTACCTTTCACCTTCATAAGGTTTCTATTCAAATTGCGATTCATCATATTCTACTAATATGAGATTCACAACGGTATCTAATACCTTTTGATATAGAAACAAGAGTAGAATAGTTAATAAATACTTAAGGTGGCAGTCTTACTGCCTTTCATCTTCTTATAGTTCTCCAAACAAAGTTTGCTATTTCCATTCTAATGAACGATTCATTCTAGAAATGGCAACACCCTTCTTTTGGAGATCTCTCTATGCCAACAGCTTTGGCCTTTAAAGCACTTTCACCCGAACCTTTCGGTCTTTATGCTTTTCGACCTTCCTTTTATCCTTTTCCTTTTGAACCATAAGCACACAATTCGAGGCGGGCTTATCCTTTATGGATAACTTAACATTCTTTTGCATCCTATGCAACTAATTCACAATTTTCCCCATGTCATTCAAATGATAGTTCATCACCAATGACTATCAATTAATGAATTCAAGATCACATCTTAATGCCCTTTTGGAGGCCAATGAGAAAATGTTGCCTCAAACACTTATCTTTTCTTGCTCACTAACTGATGGAACATTTCCATTTGTGATGTATCATATATCTCAAGTAAAACTTCCACGTACGGAAGAATTGGTGGCAAGTGTAAGATAACAAAATTTAACAGAGTCCCTTCGATGCTTCAAGTAAGCATCTTTTATACTCGTGTTACAATTGCTAGTGGTTCATTGGGCAAAAGGATTATTGAGAACATATGATTCCTTTTGATTTGAGAACAATTCTCAATGTTCAATAACAATCGAGATCAAGGTAATAGTAATTATAACTACAATAAAGCGTGTAAAGATTTTAGTTAAATGCTCCCACTTAAATTATAAAACCCTTTAAAATATTTAAGTGGGTGAAGATCCAAAATCCATACTTAACCATAGCACTGCTTTGGCATGTCCCTATGATTAAATATAATTTCGGTAGGCAAAGACTCAAAATCATGCTTTAAACCATTTAAACATATTTTGGATGTGCACTTCTTTGCCAATTGCATCATTATGCAACTCTTATAATTTATGAGATGTATGATATCATATATCATATTTAATTGTATGTTACTCATCTCATCTTTGCCTCGGGCTCAAACACCTTTTTGATTAACCCTTTTTTAAACCAATTACAACACAATGAGAATCACCTTTTCTCATATTATCGCTTCGCTAAGGTCACAACATGCGTACCCGCCCTGGCGGTATACCATGATGCGAACATAGTACTTGACTAGTGTTATACGTAATTGGGTGGCAAATATAAACTTCATAAGTTTATTTAGGGTTCGTTAAATCCTGTGATTTTAATTGTATCATATACAATTCATGGCATTAATATTAATCATACTTTTGTTAATATTAATTAGCATGGCATCTTATGGCATACAATTGTCTAGCATGCATATAGAATATCTAGCATGGCATCACATGGCATCTAAATAAAATAAAGCATGCATATGACTCGAACCGTGTTATGGTATGGTTTAAATCTACATTGATTTTCATAGGCCAATATGAAAATCAACAAGGTCATATCCTAGGTGGTAGCATCCATCACATGGTCATTGCACCGCCTCTTGGATCCGCCTCCACGTCCTTGCTTCTAAGCACCATCTCATGGATTTATATTTTACAAAAAATTGCAACCTATACAATTTTTCTAGTAAAATAAATTTTACATATCATAAATTGCATCCTATACAATTTATCTAGTAAAATTAAAATTAAAATTTACATAAATACAAACGACTCGCAGGTCGTATTTATATAAAACCATAATAAATAAAATAAAGCATCCACGGGGTCCAAAACCATACCATAACACCATGCATAAAATTATCAACAATAATTTTATATCTAAAAATATTTAGGGTTCAAAGTGGTAAAATACAATCACATTGTATTTAGAATTAATTAATTTGGAAAAATTCGTAAATATGCAGAAACAATTTTCCACACTTAAAACGAAAAAGGGGTTAAAAACTGTCGGATAGCAGGCTCATCGGGCTGCGCATACTGCGCGCAGCCCATGCTGCGTAAGCAGCATGCTGCTTACGCAGCACGGCAATTGCAAATTGCAATTGCAAGCTGCTTACGCAGCACGGCAATTGCAAATTGCAATTGCAAGTTGCAATTGCAATTTGCAATTGCAATTAGTATTCTGGGCATTATGCCCAGAATACGAACTGTAGCAATTCTTTTTTTTTTTTTTTTTTTTTTTTTTTAATTAAATTGAATTGAAACAATTTCAATAAAAACCCATGAATCAAATTCATGATTCCAAAAACCCCTTAAACATTCCAAATCATTAACATAAAATCATTCACAATGATTAATCAATAAAATCAAATTTTATTTTGTTATTCACAATAACATAGAACCCTAAATAAAACATACAAACTCCTAACAATAATTTTGATCCAATCAAAATCATACAAACCCTAACATGCAATTTTGATCCAATCAAAACATAAATCCAATTCAATCAAAATACAAGTGGCTCTGATACCACTGTTGGGAATTAATCGCATAAAAAAAATACGCAGCGGAAAGAAAACGGATTAATCCCCACAAGGATCCATGTATATTGCATTGAATTGGAAGGAGGGTTAAAGAATTACCTCTTAATTCTTTGTAGGTTTTGAATCAAAGGAACCAAAGCAGATTCCCTCTACAGTTGATCCACACCGAGCAATTGACTCACCGCGTGCTAGCGCCGGGATCGTAGAACAGTTCTTCGAATGAGAAGGTGAAAAATTGATATTTTTCACTTTTTGGCCAAAACAATTTTCGGCCATTTTGGAGAAAATGGGGCTGCTACTATTCCCATTTTTTTTTTTGGCTGCCGAAAAATCTTCTCTCTTTGTAGGCTAGGGTTTTTCCTTTTATTATTAACTTATAATTGTAATTAAATACTATATTTAATTATAATTATAAATTAGCCCCCATAAGTTTTATTAATTCTCAATTAATATTAAACTTAGTCAATTCTCCATCATATACACATATGTATGTAAAATTAATTATATCTCCATATAATATAATTAGCATACTTTATGCTATATTAATCTTATTAATATTTACATACATACATACATATATATATATACACATATACGTAAATGTATATTATAATTAATTATATCACCATATAATATAATTATAATATACATATATATATATATATAGCATACTTTATGCCATAAATATATTAATCTTATTAATATGTTCATGTGTATATACATATACATGTAAATATATATCTTTATATATATTTAATTTCTCATCAATAATAAATCATTATCTCATAATGATTTATCCCCGAATTAAGTGAATCTCATTTTGCTCTTTGTGTGTGACCCCGTAGGATCATATAAATTGGCAATGAGGAAATTACCATAATGCCCTCATAAGTCATAAGCGGACTCTAGCAAGCCATTATGACTACCCAATTCATATGATTGGTATAATCCAATAAACCTACTTATAGAATGTGTCATATTCCCTTTTGTCTCTTGATATCATGACTAATTATAAGACATGGTACACTTGTCAATCTTATATAAATTAATCATATGCTTTCTCGATCTCAAAGTAAACTGTTCAGACAAATCAATTGATACTCTTATCAATTATTTGAGCACGGCCATGCATTTAACAGTCTTACTTATCGAGGGGCCCAGTGATATCGCTCTCTTGTTAGAGAGGGACAAAATCCCATATCTGTCACTCACATCCCTAAGCATGAGTCATATTGTACCCAACCACAGCCTTTATAACTACTCTGTTACAAGCAGCGTTTGACTGCGTCAAAGCACAGCATGAATTCATCCCGGAATCCATGGTGACCTCAGGTCAAAGGAATCAGCGAATGACACTACTATAATCAAGATCAGTTGTGACACATGACCATGAACTTGATCTCATAGTGGGTCTCCAGTAACATGTTCTCCAACATATTACCCGTGAGTATAATCTGTATCTGTATACACTATATTCATCTTATGAATATCCATTATCACTCACACTAGTCTTAGTTTGTTATTATTCCCATAATAACAATCGACTAGGGATATTTAGAATAACACGATTTATTCATGGATACTTATCATAAATGCTAACATACAAACATAAATGACAATATTAATCTACATTAGATTAATCTTAGAAGTCAAATTACATAATCCAATATTGGCCTTAGGGCACAATCTCCAACAATAAGGTGTGTATGGCATATGAATAAAATGCCATGGCTGCACACAAATGTGGTTAGTGTTAATGTCATACAAATGTCGATGTCTTGAAATTGATTGTATAAAGCCGTGATTAGAATGACACATAGATGATTGTGCGTGTTTGATGCTTCGTAGATGAAAATTATAATAGATGTGACCCCACCCTTTTTTTTCTGGACATTCCAAGAATGCCCAATACTATGTAAAAGACAATGCAAGAAACGTCGTGTGCGGACCGTCACACACACAGAGGTTCGGCGCCTTCGGGGTACCTAATAGGTGTTATGAAATAGTCGCGTGTGGGCCGACACATAAATGGAGTTTCAATGCTTTTTAGATCAAAATGAGATGGTATGAAATGGTCACGTGGAAGTCCTTCCTTAGACAAAGTTCTGATGCTTTTGGGGCATCTAATATGAAATGATGCTGCAAACAGGTCATGCGTGTGTAGGGACACGGACGGAGGTTCGGCATTCGTGGAATACCTTGCATGAATTGATAATGTTATGGAATGTTCTTATGTGTGTAAAAATTTGCCACTCGTGGAGTACCTCGAATGAGTTATCAATCTCATGAAACAAGTCCGATGTGGATTGTGACACACAAGCAATGTTTCGGCATCACCATGACACCAACAACAGATGGACATGAAATAGAGATGACATAGTGTTATGCTGTTTTGTGACTTGTACACAACCAGACCTAAAATCTTTGTGATTTTCTAGTGAATGACATGATGTAGTGAATTGCTCGAGTGCAAACAGACACACAGGCGAATTAGGGATAGTTCTAGATACCCGATATGGTATAAAATGAAATGATCATGGTAGGCATTCCTAGAACGTCCCTTAATAGGTATAATGGAGTGAAATGGCATGAATGTGTATGTCACACGAAATGCAAATGGCTACAGAAAAATATGGTTAGGATGCGTGACACACGGGATGATGTCGTGTATGCTTTATGGAAATGTTCGCACACAAGATGTGTCTATATATTTCACACGAGTAAAATGTCGTGGCTGCACAAAGATGTGATTAGTACAAATGCTTTACATATGCATATGTGTAAGAGATGGCTGTACAAAAACGTGGTTAAAAATGACACACAGGCGATTATGCATGTTCGATGCTTCATGAAAAGGTAAAAAGAAAGTCACCACAGAACAAACTTTAGCACACGCAAAAATATGCCCTCCCTTCCAACCTTATTTCTCCTTTCGATTGGTCTCGCATTCTTCCTAGGTGTTGGGTCTCTTTGGTATCAGCGGGGGATACCAAAGGCACACACTCAAATGTTCAATTTTAATTTCATGTTTTGGAAATCCTAGGGGAAATTACTAAGCCATTACATATGGGCCAAAGTCAAACCAAGGGTCGTACAGGCTCCCATAGCGAATATACACTTCCCCACCGTAGAACATGATGTAAGGTCATGCGGTGCTATGAGTGGTTTACCCCGTCAAGTGTCTCCAATCCTGGCAATAGAGGTAGGCCACCTTCTTGGGTAAACCGGGGTTAATCAAAGTACCCGAGGGGTTGAGAAGAAGGAAATGGCATGATATGCAAAGGCATAAATAAATATGGTATTTATAAATCAATAAATGAATACAAGCGAGGTTATATTTCAATAGCTACCTAAGTTTCTTAAGTTTTTAAGAAAAACATTTTTAGGAAACTAAGACAATCCCCAGCAGAGTCGCCACTGTGAGCGGACTACCTGAAAAGAGGGTGGGACGCAGCGAAGCGAACTGGGGGTCTTAGAAAACGGGGTTCTCGTTGTGTTTTAAAAAAAAAACAGGTTTTGGTTTATCTTGCTTTAGGAAAAATCATTTGTTTGTTTTAGAAATTCTTTTAGTAGAAAACATTTTCCCGTTTTATTACTTAAAGATCTCGAAACCTAAATTTCAAAATCAGTGAGAGAGTCGCCACCCGGATCAGCTCATCCGGGAAATTCCGGTACAGCTCCCTACCGAGCGTAGACTGCCGTACCTAATCCAGAGATTTAGGGTTCAGGCAACTTACCTACTTAACCTCAAGCTTGTATTCAATTTATAATTTATATTACCATATTTATTCAATTTATTACGTTTGATTTACTAGCCTGTGCTTAAACAAAATGCAGAAAATAAATTGCAGAAAAATAAAACATACATCCAAAATATATAAGGAAAAAATAGAGGCCGATTATACAACCCAATCGAATAAAATATAAAAACCCTCGTCCTCACATTACAATCGCCTAAGTACATGAGGATCTAAAAGTTATAACCACCTAATTTACATGGGAATCTATTAAATACAGCCAAAATAATAAAAATAAATGCTGCAAAACAGAATGGTTAGCACAGTTTATATTATGAACACAGATAGGACTCACAGCAGGACAGAATTGGGATTTTTAGGAGCGGGATCATGCATTCAGTGGGTAACCGGGTCAACCCAATCGGTCGGACTGGTTAAACCTCGAAAACGATTTTGAAACGCCCTGTAAAAATTTTTGAGCTGGAAAACAATTTTTGGGAACCATTTGGCTCGGCTTCATGCAAATTTCCACATTTTAGCGGGTCTGTTATCCCGGAACTCGAGGTTCCGTTCGTGCAGGCTTTCCTAGCTTCAACATCCATCTAGGGTCCAAAATGCAACAAACACACCAAAAATATTTATGAAAAATACTTTTTTGCTCGTTCTCAATATTTCCAGGGATTTCGTAGGATTCGGGGGTTCACTAATGCTGGACTATAGACCCGATTTGGATAAAATAACCCCAAAACTCAGGAGATAAAACCCCGGATAAACTGAAAACCCTAATATCCGTACGTACAGAAATCCAAAAACCAAAATATTACAACATACGGATAAATTTGGGCTGAAAATGATAACAACAGAATGCTTAAAATGGAAAACAAACTGTTTTCGGCCGATCGGGGACAGACCGGGAATCTGTCCCTGCAGAACAGAGCCGAGCGGCTCTGGGTGCCAGAGTTGGCCGGCTCTATTCATCATGAACATAGCCGTGCAGCTGTGTTCATGAGGAACACAGCCGTGCGGCTCTATTCGGGCAATCCGATTCCGAAAGTTGTAAAATGAAGAAAACGCACAGGAAAAACAATGCTAACATGTTTAAGGCCTCTCAGAGTTTACCTTGATATTGTTTTTATGCTTTGAACGTCAAGAAACGGATTGAAAGCTTGAAATGTGTTCTGGGAACACAACCAGCCGAAAACCACGATGATCCAAAGTAAGCTGAAACGAATTCAAAATAATCCCCAACCAATGAACAAAGGTTATGGGATTTGTTGTGAGTGTTTGGAGATTGATTTTAGGGCTTGGGTTTGGTGTCTGGGTTTCCTTTAGCATTCGGTTTCTTTCTCTTCTTTTCTCTTTTTTTTTCTGTCTCTTTTTTTTTTTATTTTTTTTTTTAACCTTAAAAAAAAGCTCCCTCTCTTCTGATTTTTTTTTCTTATTTCCATCAATCAATCTACCGCCTGACTTTTGAAATTTGCCCACTTTTTCCTCTTCTATCAAGCAAGTTGCTCTGCAGTCCCGACTCTCATTCGAAAATCGGACGCACACCTTAAACCCTAGAAACAGCTCGGGAGACCTTTTCGGGGATTTTGGATTGATTGGTTTCAAGACGTTTGAGATTCTCCGGTCAACATTCCAATCATTTTCAAGTCCAATTCAAATCCGTCCGTTCCATAGGTAACACAGGAATTCTCATCATAGAGGTCGGGAATAACCCGTGCTCACAAGCGGCCTTGGGCTTGGGACCTTGCTTAGCCTTCTTGCATTGGCTTTGGCTTTAACCTTACCTTTGCCCTTCACAGCAGGGGTGTTCCCTTTGTTCACTAGTAGCACCGGTGCAGTCTTCTTAATAGACTGCTCAACAAGCTTGAGCATTCCATGCAACTCAGCCACAGTCTTATCCATGCCCTGCATGTGATAGTTCATGATGAACTGATCACAAGACTCGGGGAGGGATCCTAAGATGATGTCTATCGTCAACTCTTGTAGGACTGGCGTGCTGCGATGGGCCAATGCATCGATATAGCCCTTCATCTTGAGCATGTGACTACTCACAGATGTCCAGCTGCCATCTTGCAGGTGTTGAGTGCCTTAGTTTTCAAGAATCTTTCTTCACGTGCCTAATCTTGGTACATCCTTTTGAGATCATCCATGATCGAATAGGCCTGACGGTCCATAAACTGCTTTTGCAGTCAAGAACCATCGTACCCAATATAAGGCAAGACACGTCTCTATCATCCCACTATGCAGGTCGTACTCCTCAATTTGAGCTTTAGTAACCCCTCGATTTGAAGGCTGTGTGGCCGGTAAGGTCCTATCTAACACATATTCCTTGGACTCTTGTCTCAGCAGTATTCTTAGCTGTCGAGCCCAGTTTAGGAACTTAGGCCTAGATAGTTTCTCCTTTCCGAGGAGTGATCGCAGTGAAAATGAATTACCAGCCATATTAAGTGATTATCTACAAAGAAAAATTGTAAAGTGATTAATAAAGGACTTTATTATTTTAACCATGTTATTAATCAATCCAATAATATATTGAATCGATTAAAAGTGCTTTCCACATTCGAACCTTGTCGGTGCATTGTGTTATTCATTTACTGTATAGGGTTAAGGTAATGGGTACGCTTAATACTCGAATGGTGGTTGCTGGTGTGCCCTAGTCTATTAGAGCCTAGAGAGACATCATACCTTATGGTTGACTTTCTATCATCAAGATCACCCTCCCAATTAGCATTAACATAGCTATATTACAATGGGCGAGACTTTTGAAACCATAGACCAAAAGAAGCCGTGCCTTTAAGATACCTGAGAATCTGTTTAACCGCTCCCCAATGTAAGAGAGATGGGGCATACATAAACTGTGAAACTCTGTTAACAGCAAACGTGGTGTTTGGACGAGTGATGTTCAAAACTGAAGGCCACGGGTAATGGACCGATACAATGTTGGATCGTGAAACGGTTCACTTCCATGCAAAGTGAGCTTCTCAGAAATATTAATTGGAGTAGAGATGGAGCTACACGTAGACATTTTTGCTTGAGCTAATAGATCCAAAATATATTTAAATTAGTGAAGTAAAACACCATTCGACCTCCATGTGGCCTTTACCCTAAGAAAATAATGCAATCGGCCTAGATCTTTGACTTTGAAGGTATCCTATAACTGAGATATAATTTGCCCAATAATAAAAGCATTATCACCCTATGAGCGGACGACGTGAAAGCGGGACACGGTGAAGCGAACTGGGGATTTTCGAAAAACCTGGTGCTATTTTTGGGAGAAACAGGTTTTGTTTATCTTGCTTTAGGAAAAATCACTTATTTGTTTTGAAATTCGTTTTGTAGAAAACGTTTTTCCATTTTATTACTTAAAGACCTCGAAACCTAAACTTCGAAATCAATGACAGAGTCACCACCCGGATCAGCTCATCCGGAAAATTCCGGTACAGCTCGCTACCTAGCGTAGACTACTATACCTAATCCAGAGATTCAGGATTCGAGCAACTTACCTATTCAACCTCGAGCTTGTATCGAGTTTATAATTTATATTGCCATATTTATTCAAGTTATTATCTTTTCCTACCAATTAAATTTATTTTATTAGCCCATGCTCAAGCAAATGACAGAATTAAATTACAGAAAAATAAATCATACGTCCAAATTATACAAAAGAATAATAAAGGCCGCTTATTCAACCAAATTGAATAAAGAAATAAAAACTCTCGTCCTCACATTTACAAGCGCCTAAGATACACGAGAATCTAGAAAATTACAAATGCCTAAATACACGAATTAATCTATTAATTACAGCAAAAATAATAAAAAAGAAAATAAATGCTGCAAAACAGACGGTTAGCACAATTTATATCACAAGCACAAGTAGGACTCACAGTAGGACAAAATTGGGATTTTTAGGAATGGAGGCATGCATTTAGGGGTTAACCGGGTCGACCCGACCGGTCGGACAGGTTAGACCTGGAAAACGGTTTTGAAACGCCCTGTAGATTTTTGTGCTGAAAAACAATTTTAGAAAATTATTTGGCCCAATTTCATGCAAATTTCCATATTTCAACGGTTCTGTTATTTCGGAACTCAAGGTTCCGTTTGTGCGGATTTCCTAATTTTTACAAGCATCTAGGGTCTGAAAGCGGTAAACATGCCAAAAATAGTCTGAATCCGAAAACAGCATCACACAACGACGTCCGTACATATTATTCCACGATTCTGTCTTTTCCAGGAACTACAGCCACGCGGCTAAAACTAGAGTCGTACAGCTCTGTTTTGAGCTGGATGGCTCTGTTTTGAGCCGTGCGGCTCTAAAACACAGCCGGGGGTTGTAATACCCGGACCCGAAATCGGTTTTCTCATTTTTCAAAAAATCACTATTTTGCTCATTTTCGATGTTTCTCGAGGATTTTATAGGGTTCAGGGTTCCACTGATGCTGGACTACGAATCCGGTTCGGATCGAACAACCCCAAAATACAGAAAATAAAATCTCAAAAAAATAAAAAACCTAACACCCGCACGTACAGAAATCCGAAAACCAAAGTTTAATAATATACGGATGTATTTGGGCTGAAAATCAACACAACAGAATAGTTTTTCGGCCGATCGGGCATTTTCGGGTTTTGTCCCATGAGGAACATAGCTGTGCGGCTCTAGGGTTAGAGCCGCCTAGCTCTGTTCCAAGGAAATAGAGCCGTGCGGCTGTGTTCTTAGAGAACAGAGTCGCACGGCTATATTTGGGTTGCCGGTTTTCCGAAAATTGAGAAAACAGAGAAAAATCTCACAGAAAATGCAATGAACACAAGTTTAAGGCCTCTCAGAGTTTACCTTGACGTTGTTCCAGTGTATTGGATATGCAGAAACGCATTGAAAAGCTAGAATGTGCTTCGAATCCTCAAACGTTCCGAAATCCGGAAAACGAATCCAAACCAATCCGAAACGAATCCGACAATGTATCCAGACGAACGAGTAACGATCGAGACGAGTTATAGGATGATTAGGGTATGAATTTCAGGCTTGAAACTCCCTTTCTCTCTTCTTCTTCGTCACTCTCTGTAACTATTTCTCTTTGTCTCTTTTTTTTCTTGTTGGCCGAATCCTTTCTTTTTTCCTCCTTCCTAATTGATTTTTATTTTTCTCTTTTTATATCTCACAAGGCCGTAATCATTTCGTAAATTAAATGCGCCGTCTTTAATTTTGCGAAGTTTAGCTGAATTCGCTCACCCGACCCACTAGAGCCACCCGGCTCTAGTTTATGCTAGAGCTGGGCGGCTCTAGGTAGAGCTGAGGTCAAAAATCGCAAAAACCGATGCGCACAGGGTTTTGGACCGAGGATTGTCCGGTTTTTGGAAAGTTCGAGGCGTTTGAGGCGACATTCTGCTCTTCTCCGGGTCTGATTGCTTAATAGAGGTAACAAAGAGTTCTCATCACAGAGGTCGGGAAAACCCCGTGCTCACACACCCATAAGGAGAAGATCATCAACATACACAAGGCAAAAGACTTTAGCAACCTGAGTCACTAGATAAAATAAAGAAGTACCAGATCGGGAAGCTAGAAACCTAAATTTTAACAAAGTAGCAGTAAGACACCGATTCCAAGTTCGAGGAGCTTGTTTGAGGCCATAAATAAACTTCTTTAGCTTACAAACAAATTCAGGTCTAGCCGAATCAACAAAGCTATATGGCTGTTCCATAAAAACACTCTCTGCAAGATCACTATGAAGGAATGCATTGGATACATCTAACTAATTAACAATCCATGCAAAAGCCAACGGCAAACTAAGAAGAATTTGAATAGTAGCAAGTTCAACAACTAGGCTTAATGTATCATAGAAATCAATTCCAGGACACTAATGAAAACCTTTACCTACTAAATGAGCATAATATCTATCAATACTGCCATCTGCTTTTTACTTGATGTGGTAAACACATCGACAACCAACCAAATTTTGAACTCTTAAGGGAGGAACTAAGTACCAAGTGCCATTACTCATAAGTGCTGAATATTCATCTGCCATAGCCTGTCGCCATTCAAGAATAACTACTTTTGATAAGCAGGACGGTTAAAGATTAAGCAATTCTGCACTAGCTATTAAATTAAAAATTTCTTGCCTTTTCAAACTGCTCGTTTTTTGTCTTGTTGTCATAAAATATCCACTGGAAGTCGTTACTAGTTGCCGAGAAGCTACTATGTAGGAAGCGAATTGTGATAAATCAATAATTAAGGCTGGTGAAAGCGGCGATGGAACAGGGACAGAATTAGAAACCGTCGTAGATTCACAACTAGAAACAGCAACGGGGAGGGGTGCTAGTGTTGGGATTTTTCACTGGAAATCAACCGATAAAGCAGAAGAACTTGTTGGTTTCCTCAAATCCGTGCCCAGGAGCAAATGATGTGGTAATGAAAAACCAAAATAAAAACAGAGAAAGATTAGATTCTCACCAGAAAATCTCTACAAGAGATGGCTGCAGAAATCAATACAGACTTCCTTCACCTTCCCGTACAAGAATTGCTATCGAACTCGAACCCATGCTAGCGATTCGATGAACCGAAAGAGAGAATGTGGTGGCTGGAATTTTCTATCTTTTTCCCTTGTTACTTGGCTGAAAATCCTAAGGGATTTTAACCCTAGGTAGCCGAAATTCACTGGCTGAATTTTGACCCAATTTTTGTTTAATTCTATGTAGGCTTTCTCCCTTTTAATCCCAAGTCCGTATCAATTCCTTTGGTCCCTTTTAATTCAATGTATACATTCTTGTGGACCTGTCTTTATATTGGTAGTGGGACTATGGCCCACAGAATAGAGGCGGGCTCTAGCAAGCCACTGCAACCCCCATTTAAGACGGTGATAGCAGTCCAACTGTAATCGTAACCCTGTAGTTTAAACTGGTATATCCCATGTCATTGATATCGGTGTCCAACACAGAGGAATGGATTGATCAGCCACTTTTGTGTCCGGACATAAACTTGATCCTGAATGAACTGATACTCACAAACAAGTTCCAACTTATTTGGATGTGGGCACACTCTTATTAGTTGCATTCATCAAGTGGTCGGTTGATATCTTCTTAGTGGACGACTGAGTGACATTCCTTTCTGTATATCCATAGCATTGCTATGTACACTGACATACCCATACTTAGCACCTTGTTATAGGCCCTTTAGGCGTACACCAAAGTATGCCACTTCACATGCAACACCATCATATGGTCAGGTCAAAAGATCCATACAACTACTACGCAAGAATCACTTGTGGTACTATACGATGTGGATTTCTCATTTAATGGATCTATCTAGTACCATGCCCTTTTTTGACGCGATCAGCCTATCTAACAAAGATCAATCTAAAGAGCAAGAGCATGGAGCTAAGGAACAAGGAGCTGATTATGGCGTGGACTTGAAGATTCCAAGTGGGCCTATTACAAGGTCTAAGGCAAAGAGGGTGCGTGAGGCATTAAATGGACTGATTGCACGCTTATGGGATAACCAAGGCATTCAAGAGGCACCATGGCCAAGTGAGATGGCATGGAATGGTTCAACTCGTTTGATGGTTTTAATTCAAGCCCAAGAAGACCAGCCCATCAGGGTTGTGATTTGAGGCTGAATTGGTTTAAGTCATATTAAGTGAGCTTTGGACATGCATGTGCATGGCACATGTGTTAACCCATTGGGAACTTAGTATAATTTAAATTAATATTATCTTCATAAAAAGAGGCTGTTTCGTGCAAGTCAAATGGCGAGAGTGGGCTGATTTGTTGTGGGGGCCGAATCTACTCATTTGGACACATGGTAAAAGAAGAATCCTTGTCTATTTAGGTTTTCCTTGTGGGATAAGGATTACTAAGTGCTGATTTCTAGTTATTTTTCCTTTTTAGCTTAGGATTATTTTCTATTTCAGAATTATCTTATTTTAGCTTTCCTTTCTAAGTTAGTATTCCTTATTTTAGTAGGACAAAGCTTGTAAAGCCTATTTAAGGGCTATGGCCGAATTCTTTAGGGTAGGTCAATTTTGCTTTTGCTAATAAAAATTCAGAACTTTGTTCTTCTTTCTTTGTTGAGTGATTTGAGTGATTGGCTTAAACTCTTAACATATTATTTTGATTGTGATCAATCGTCAAGGCTAGGCGATTAGGAATCAAACCATATATCAGGTTCTATCATACGAATCGAAAGGTTGGGTTAATCGAGTTATTAACTTGATTGTTCATTCACGTGGTTGGATTGGGTATTTCTATTGCCAACTTTATTTTGCTGCAATTTCATATCAAGTTCCACTGCATCTTCCACATCTATTCGTGAACCTCAACTTGATTTCGAACGGTCGGGCAAATTTCGCATTCGGTTGCATCTCGCTTAACCGGAATCGCGTCAGTTGGTATCAGAGCAAGGTTTCGAAATTGAGGTTTGTCAATTCTGATTTTTCTTCTTTCATTATTTCTTTCATCGAGTTCCTCATCTTTTTGCATCTAGAAAAATTAGGGTTCACTCTGTTGCTGAATTTTTTCTTCCTTCTCTTCAACTTACATCTTTTCTTCTCTTGTGTGATAAACCACGTGTTCACCATCTCAAATTGCTGGTTGCGTGTTGTGTTCATGTTACCATTACCAATTTCGTATTTCTCATCTCACAATTGCTGAATTACGTGATTTTCATCTTCCCCACTACTAAATTGCGTTTTTTGCTTTCTGTTCCGCATTACTGCTACGTTTTGGCTGATTCGTCATTACTGAATTTCTGATTTGTGTGTGTGACATCTGATATAAAAAAAAAAAAAAAAAAAAAAAAGGAGACAAAAAAAAAAAAAAAATCAGATCTGTGAAAATCAAGAACCAAAAACCTGATTTGCTTTGTTCTTCACGAAAGAGGCACCTAAAATTCAAGAAACTTCAAGATTCACCCTAAACGAACCTGAAATTTGTTGAACTCAAATTGGCAGCCCTAGAATCACGTGTTCTACATATTTATCACACAAGCTAGCCCAATTTTTATTGAAACCCTCGTTTTGATTGAAACTCGTTTTTACCCTTCTTCTGTGTATTTCGTGCTTCATATTGTGTTTCGTTCCATCATATCAGTTTCGATTTCTTAGTATTCAACCGTCCTTTTTTTTCGTTTTGTGCCTTCTTGCTTCTGTTTGATTCTGATTCGTTTGGCCTAATACGCATTGAGCTTAATCAACATAATACAAGAGAGTATTGGAGCCAATTGTGAGTTATTTGCTTTTATTCTGATTTTCTTTCTTTTCTTGCTTTTACATCTGTGTTTTTATTTCTGTCTGTCTAACCATGTCCCTAGAAGACGAAAACAACGTCTTTGAAAATGTGGACCCAAAATTGTTGCGAAAAGCTGTTTCAGGACAATTTGAGAGGATGCAACAATATATAAACAACTTGGAAGACCGGTTGGAGCGTATGGAGCTTGAAAAGCAAAATCACGGCCGTCCCCACCATAGGAGGCGAAATCTGTCCAGGAATGATTCCGAGGCTGATTTGTCGGACGAGGACTCTAGAAGGAGTCCCGGGAGGAGATCGCAAGCTGATGGTAATCTAGGTACCATAAAGATGAAAATGCCTTCTTTCCAAGGTAAAAGCGATCCGGAGGCTTATCTGAATTGGGTAAAAAAGGTAGACGCCATATTTGATATTCACCATTATTCGGAAGAAAAAAAGATAAAATTGGTTGTTTCCGAGCTAACCGACTATGCAGCAATATGGTGGGATCAAGATAAAAAGACCCGGAGAAGAGATGGAGATCTGGCCATTCAGACTTGGGCCGAGATGAAACGCATCATGAAAAAGCGTTTCGTGCCGTCCTACTATCACCGTGAGATTCTCCACAAACTGCAAACGCTGAAGCAAGGTAGTAGAAGTGTTGAAGACTACCACAAAGAATTGGAGATGGCAATGATGCGGGCTGATATCTAAGAGAACGAAGAGGCCACTATGGCACGTTTTGTGAGTGGCTTGAATGAGGACATTGCTGATGCCGTAGACCTCCAGCACTACATGACTTTTGAGGAGTTGCTACATAAAGCCATCAAAATAGAGAAGCAGCTCCGACGCAAGAGTAAGCCGCGTTTTAACTCTTCTTCTTCCACTCCTTGGAAGTCGAGCTTTAAACGTGAGGATTCAAAGGGTGCAACACCAGCCCCGAAGCCGAAATCAGATTTCAAACCGAAAGAAGTCGCGCAAGGTGGAGGTAAGGCTTCTGAATCTCAAACCCGTAATCGTGATATTAAATGCTTTAAGTGTCAAGGCCGTGGCCATGTGATGCGTGATTGTCCAAATAAACGCACAATGGTCATAAAGCATGGTGAGATCATTACGGATGATGAATATGAATCTGATAGTAGCATGCCACCCTTAGAAGATTGTGATGACGCTGAAAATCAAGGAGATCAGTTTGAAGACGAAAATGTTACCCTTGTTGTTAGACGTGTGTTAAGTGTTAAACAAAAACTTTCTGATGAACAAAGGGAAAATATTTTTCATGCTCGATGTCGTGTCCTTGATAAGGTGTGTAGCCTTATAGTAGATGGCGGTAGTTGTTGTAATGTTGCTAGCACCACCATGGTTGAAAAGTTGGGTCTGCCAACGATTCGTCACCCCAAGCCATACCGGCTTCAATGGCTGAATGATAGTAACGAAGTAAAGGTGACGAAGCAAGTGTTAGTGAATTTGTCAATTGGAGCATACCATGACCAGGTTCTTTGTGACGTCGTTCCCATGCAAGCATGCCACATTCTCTTGGGCCGCCCATGGCAATTTGACCGAGAGGCCATACATAACGGCAAGCTGAATAAGATCACCCTTGTTAAGGATGGCAAACGATACACACTTATGCCATTGACTCCCGCTCAAGTGTATCAAGATCAACTCCACCTTCAAAATTCCACAAGTAAGGAATCGGGTAAGGTTGAGAAGAGTGAAAACAAGAGCGATAAAATCAGTAAGGGTGTGTTGAGAGAAGAGGTGAGTGAAAAGGCAAGTGAGTTGAGAGAGAGAGACGTGAGGAGAGAAGAAAGTAAGGGCGTAACAAAAGCCAAAGGATTAAGTCTATACGCCAAGATGAGGGATGTAAAGCAAGCTGAATTTAATAAACTAAATATGCTTTTATTTTATTGTAAAGATTTATGCTTGTCTGTAAATAAATCTGACCACTCTCTTTCGAGTGTTGTTTCTTCTCTTTTGCAGGAGTTCGATGATGTCTTTCCCGAGGAGATGCCGAGTGGACTGCCACCAATTCGTGGGATAGAACATCAGATCGATTTCATACCCGGAGCATCAATTCCTAACCGACCAGCCTATAAAAGTAATCCAGAGGAGACGAAGGAGCTTCAAAGGCAAATCGAGGAGTTGATGTCTAAAGGGTTGGTACGTGAAAGTATGAGTCCGTGTGCTGTTCCGGTCATCCTAGTACCGAAAAAGGATGGGTCTTGGAGGATGTGCGTTGATTGTAGAGCTGTTAACAAAATTACGGTAAAGTATCGCTATCCCATTCCTAGACTTGATGATATGTTGGATGAATTAAGTGGGGCTGTACTTTTCACTAAAATTGATTTAAAAAGTGGTTACCATCAGATTAGAATGAAAATAGGTGACGAATGGAAAACCGCTTTTAAAACAAAGCATGGTTTGTATGAATGGCTGGTTATGCCTTTTGGGCTAACTAATGCGCCTAGTACCTTTATGCGTTTAATGAACCATGTTTTGAGGGATTTCATAGGTAAATTTGTCGTGGTTTATTTTGATGACATTCTTATCTATTCGAAATCGCATTCTGATCACCTTGACCATATACGAGCTGTGTTGCTTGTGCTTCGAAAAGAAAGGCTTTACGCTAACTTTTCTAAGTGCACGTTTTGTATGGAAAAGGTTGTGTTTCTTGGTTTTGTAGTTTCTGGCCGTGGAATTGAAGTGGACGAGGAGAAGGTTAAAGCCATTCAAGAGTGGCCGACGCCTAAGTCCGTTACCGAAGTGCGGAGTTTTCATGGCTTGGCGAGCTTCTACCGTCGGTTTGTCAAGAATTTCAGCTCGATTGCTGCTCCGTTGACTGAGAGTTTAGATGGAAAGCGCAAGGCTGATTTGGTGAAGAAGTTGCATGAACAAGTGAAACAGCGAATCGAGAAGGCAAATGAGCGCTACGCCGCCCAAGCCAATAAGCATCGCTCGAAAGTGGTGTTTGCGCCCGGTGATTGGGTTTGGGTTCATATGCGAAAGGAGAGGTTCCCCGCCCAAAGGCGAACCAAGTTGCATCCAAGGGGCGATGGGCCGTTTCAAGTAGTGGCGCGTGTGGGAGACAACGCATACAAACTAGACCTTCCGGGTGAGTATGGTGTACATGCTACGTTTAATGTTTCTGATTTGTCTTTGTTTGGTGTAGGCGATGACGATTCGAGGACGAATCCTTTTGAAGAGGAGGGGAATGACGCGATCAGCCTATCTAACAAAGATCAATCTAAAGAGCAAGAGCATGGAGCTAAGGAACAAGGAGCTGATTATGGCGTGGACTTGAAGATTCCAAGTGGGCCTATTACAAGGTCTAAGGCTAAGGAACAAGGAGCTGATTATGGTGTGGACTTGAAGATTCCAAGTGGGCCTATTACAAGGTCTAAGGCAAAGAGGGTGCGTGAGGCATTAAATGGACTGATTGCACGCTTATGGGATAACCAAGGCATTCAAGAGGCACCATGGCCAAGTGAGATGGCATGGAATGGTTCAACTCGTTTGATGGTTTTAATTCAAGCCCAAGAAGACCAGCCCATCAGGGTTGTGATTTGAGGCTGAATTGGTTTAAGTCATATTAAGTGAGCTTTGGACATGCATGTGCATGGCACATGTGTTAACCCATTGGGAACTTAGTATAATTTAAATTAATATTATCTTCATAAAAAGAGGCTGTTTCGTGCAAGTCAAATGGCGAGAGTGGGCTGATTTGTTGTGGGGGCCGAATCTACTCATTTGGACACATGGTAAAAGAAGAATCCTTGTCTATTTAGGTTTTCCTTGTGGGATAAGGATTACTAAGTGCTGATTTCTAGTTATTTTTCCTTTTTAGCTTAGGATTATTTTCTATTTCAGAATTATCTTATTTTAGCTTTCCTTTCTAAGTTAGTATTCCTTATTTTAGTAGGACAAAGCTTGTAAAGCCTATTTAAGGGCTATGGCCGAATTCTTTAGGGTAGGTCAATTTTGCTTTTGCTAATAAAAATTCAGAACTTTGTTCTTCTTTCTTTGTTGAGTGATTTGAGTGATTGGCTTAAACTCTTAACATATTATTTTGATTGTGATCAATCGTCAAGGCTAGGCGATTAGGAATCAAACCATATATCAGGTTCTATCATACGAATCGAAAGGTTGGGTTAATCGAGTTATTAACTTGATTGTTCATTCACGTGGTTGGATTGGGTATTTCTATTGCCAACTTTATTTTGCTGCAATTTCATATCAAGTTCCACTGCATCTTCCACATCTATTCGTGAACCTCAACTTGATTTCGAACGATCGGGCAAATTTCGCATTCGGTTGCATCTCGCTTAACCGGAATCGCGTCATTTTTGCATGTACCCATTAACTTAGTTGACATCCCATGTCCCATGGCCGGTTGACATCCCATGTCCAAGTATCACAAGTGATTCTTGCATAGTACTTGTATGGATCCTTTAGGCGTACAGCAAAGTATGCCACTTCACATGCAACACCATCATATGGTCAGGTCAAAGGATCCATACAAGTACTATGTAAGAATCACTTATGATACTATACCATGTGGATTTCTCGTTTAGTGGATATATCCAGTACCATGCCCTTTTTGCATGTACCCATTAACTTGGTTAACATCCCATGTCCAAAGGCAGGTAAGACACTGCCATCACCATGCTAATAATAGTCTCTAGTTTCATTCATTCCCATGACTGGAACAGACTACGGATGACTTTATGGTCATATTGTTTTCCCTATCCATGGTGTTACTACCAAGTGCGTGACACTCGTCAACATGGATATAGATATGTTTATGAGATACTCTATTTAAAACATAGCACAAGATATATAATAAATAGATTAATGCCTTCATTTAATGACACAAATTGTATGATACATTAAATCCAATAACATTGTACAAATGTATAACACAAATACAAGGATCAATGCCTCGGGACTAGGGCATATCCAATAATCTCCCACTTGCACTAGTTCCAACTAGGCATAGGCCTAATCCCTATAGATCTAGTATGACCCTCGTGCTTGGCTGAGCCAGCGCCTTAGTCAAAGGATTTGTGACATTATCCTCAGTGTCCATTCTATGTAATGAAATGTCACCCCTTTCAGCGATTTCTTACATGAGGTGAAACTTCTTAAGCACGTGCTTTGTGTTCTTGTATGACCGGGGCTCCTTAGCTTGTGCAATAGCCCCATTGTTGTCATAGAAGATATTAACTAGATCCTGGATAGTTGGTACTACTCCTAATTCAGTGATAAAATTCTTTATCCACACAGCTTCCTTAGCTACATCACACGCTGCATTGTACTTAGCTTCTGTGGTAAAGTCCATGATAGTCAGTTGCTTAGAGCTCTTTCAGGTTACAGCACTATTATTTAATAAGAATACATACCCAGACTGCCACTGGTATTCATCCTGGTCGGTCTGGAAGCTTGCATCAGTGTGCCTAGTAACTGACAGCTCTTCCTGACCTCCATACACTAAGAAGCTATCCTTAGTCTGGTTAAGGTACTTCAGGATTGCTTTGACAACATTCCAGTGATCCTCATCTGGATCCTGCTGAGCTCGTCATACTCAGTGCAAAGGCGACATCAGGTCTCGTAGATAACATGAAGTACATGATTGATCCTATAGCTGATGCATATGGGACCAACTTCATATTCTCCCTGTCCTCCCTTGTCTTAGGACAGTTCTTTTTACTAATTTTTAGCCCATGGCTCATTGGCAAGAAACCTTTCTTAGCTTGATCCATGCTGAATTTTTCAGAACTTTGTCTATGTACGTGGCCTGGTTTAGACCCAGAAGCCGATTGGATCTGTCCCTGTAGATCTTGATCCCTTGGATCATCTCAGCCTCGCTTAAGTCCTTCATTGCGAATCATTTACACAACCATTGTTTACTCCTTGCAGTGTTGGTATATCACTTCCAATAAGAAGAATGTCATCCACATATAATACCAGGAAGGTGACAATGCTCCCACTAATCCTCTTATACACACAAGGCTCATTTTGATTCTGTATGAAGTTGTATTCCTTTATGGCTTCATTGAATCTAAGATTCCAACTTCGGGATGCTTGCTTTAATCCATAAATGGACCTTTGAAGCTTGCATACCTTTCCAGGGTGCTTTGGATCGACAAAACCCTCAGGTTGTGTCATGCACACATCCTCGAGTAGCTTTTTGTTAAGGAAAGCGGTTTTGACATCCATCTACCAGACCTCATAGTCGTACCAAATGGCTATGGCCGGTAGGATCCTTATGGATTTGAGTATAGCGACTGGTTAGAAGTTTCATTATAGTCTATTCCAAGGACTTGCTTGAAACCCTTCGCTACCAGACGTCCCTTGAAGGTATTATTGGCCTTTAACTTGTAGCACCACTTGTAACCTATCACCTTAGCACCCGGAGGTGGATCAACCAGGTTCTAAACCTTATTATCGTATATAGATTGCATCTCCGACTCTATGGCCTTGCACCAGTTGGTAAACTATGGGCTAGCTATAGCCTCTTGGTACTTTTTGGGCTCTTCCTTATCGAAGACGAGAAGAGTGTGATCATCTGTAATGAGAAACCCATATCTCTCGGGTTCTTGACGATCCATACCAAACCTTTTAGGTCCTTGTGTGACTTGGGCTGGTGCTTCCTCCTGTGGAAGCTCCACCTTAGTCTCCCAGTTATCCTTTTCAGGAATTTATGAGCTTTGAACTTCCATGTGTTCAACATTGCTCACTGTCTTTCTTGGAAATGAAACCCTTTTCAAGAAAGACACCCTTTCATGCCACGAACACCTTGTTCTCGGCAGGCTTGTAGAAGTAATACCCTTTGGTTTCCCCAGGGTACGCCAAAAATAGGCATTTGTCAGTTTTGGGTTCTAGTTTGCCCCCAGTCAATTTCTTGACATGTGCATCACAGCCCCAAATCCACAGAAAAGACACATTGGGTGCCTGCCTGTCCATATTTCATATGGCGTCTTTTCCACTGCCTTAGTCAGAGTATCGTTCAAAATGAGACCTACTGTCTCAAGAACATATCCCCAGAAGCTTATTGGGAGAGAGGTAAGACTCATCATCGAGCGGACCATGTCTAATAAGGTCCTGTTCCTACTTTCAGACACCCCATTCCATTGTGGTGTTCCTGAAGGAGTGAGCTATGGAATGATTCCATGCTCTCTCAAATATGAGTCAAACTCTAGGCTCATATAGTCGCCTCCTTGGTCTGATCGAAGGGCTTTGATATTTCTACTTAGCTGGTTCTGTACTTTGTTCCTAAATCCTTGAACCTATCAAGGGTCTTGGACTTATGTTTCATCAGATAGATATAGCCATATCTGTTGAAATCATCCGTGAACATGACGAAGTGCAAATGTCCACCTCTAGTAGCTGTGCTCATGGGCCCACATACATCTGAATGTATTAGGTCCAAAAAGCTAGTAGCCTTTTTAGCTTTCTTGCTAAAAGGCGCTTTAGTCATTTTACCTCGTAAACAAGACTCACATATATCCAGTGACTCCAAGTTAAATGATCCTAGGATTCCAGCTTTGTGAAGCCTAGCTATGCATTTCTCGTTTATGTGGCCTAAACGACAATGCCAAAGATAAACAAGATTAAGTTCGTTAGGCTTAACCCTTTTAGTATTTATATTATAGACATGATTAGTTTCATTCAAATCTAGGATATATAGGCCATTATTTAATAGAGCTTCTCCATAAAATAATCCCTCTCTAGATAAACCAATTCTACCATTGCCAATAGTAAAATTAGATCCAGGAATATCCAAAACTGAAACAGAAATAATATTACTGCACATTGCAGGTACAAAATAACATTGTTCCAGTATTAAAACCAATCCACTAGGCATCATAAGATGGTACCCGCATGGTAGCTACCCTTGCTCCATTTCAAACTCGTAAGTCCACCTCCCCAGATCCCAGAAATCTCCTGTTCTTAAGTCCCTGCACATTACAACAAATGTGAGAACCACATCCAGTATCCAATACCCAGGATGTTGAAACAATGAGGTTAATGTCTATGACATAAATACCTGATGAAGACGCACCCTAAGTCTTCCTCTACTCTCCCAACAACTTGGGACACGATCTCTTCTAATGCCCTGCCTGCTTGCACCCAAAGAAGACATCCTCGGGACCGGCCTTGGGCTGGGCCTTAGCCTTTTTGGCCTTGGCTTTCTTAGCCTTGGCCTTGCCCTTTGCAAGAGGAGGGTTCCCCTTGTTGACCAGCAGTACCGGTGGAGTCTTTTTAATCGACAGCTCAGTGAGCTTAAGCATCCCATGCAGCTCACTAACAGTACGGTTCATCCCTTGCATGTTATAGTTTAGGATGAGCTAATTATAAGAATCCAGCAAGGAAGCTAGGATCGTGTCAACTGCCTGCTCTTGTGAGATAGGTAATCTAAGATGGGCTAAAGTATCCAGATAGCCCTTCATCTTAAGCATGAGTGTGCTTACAGATGTCCCAGCCCCCATCTTACAGGAGTGGAATGCCTTGTTGGTCAGGTACCTTTCCTAACGAGCTTGCTCCTGAAATATCTCATTAAGAGTTGTTATTATAGCAAAGGCCTAATGGTCCATGAACTACTTTTGCAGCTCAGGGACCATACATGCCAACATAAGGCATGTCACATCCCTGTTATTCTTTACGTGCACCTCGTATTCCTCTAGCTGGGCAGCCGGTGGATTACGCCTCGTTGGTGCAGTTGGTACAGGCCTTTCTAGTACATACTCTTTAGACTCCTGTCGTAGAACTATCCTCAAGTTCCTAGACCAGTCCAAAAAGTTAGGGCCAGAAAGCTTTTCCCTTTCCAGGATAGATCACAGTGATAATATATTATTCTTTGCCATTTGGTTACTACACAGAAAAATTATAAGGGTGTTAATAAAGGACTTGCTTTGTTTTTCCTATATTTAATTAATAATGAATCATGTTATTAATTAACTCAAGTTGTTGGGCTAATGGGCCGAGATCCATATTGCATTAAGGTACAGCCATACGAGGGCCTGGAAAAGCTATACTCTAATTATTTACGTAGGAACGTTGTCCAATCCCAACCTAGGGACTCTCGATTTGATGGGCTTGTTGGTACTTACCCATCTATACCTAGGGCCAGGAGAATCCTACTACCCATGCTAAGTCCAAACCTCTATCCAAGTGTTAGAGTAACCAATACTCCAACTGTGAGCGGACGACCTTTTTGACGAAAAGAAATAAGTGCGGCGAAGCAGGCCGAGGGAAAAGATTTTTGAGATAGGGAAAACTATTAAGTTGATTTAATTCAGAAATCCGTTTGTAGAAAATATTTTCCCGTTTTATAACTTAAAGACCTCAAAACCTCAATTTTGAGATCAATGACAGAGTCGCCACCCGGATCAGCTCATTCGGGAAATTCTGGTACAGCTCCCTACCGAGCGTAGACTACTGTACCTAATCCAGAGATTCAGGGTTCGAGCAACTTACCTACTTAACCTCAAGCTTGAATTCGTTTATCATTTATAAAGCCATATTTATTCAATTTATTATCTTTTTCTAACCCAATTTGTTTACTTTATTAACCCGATGCTAAGGCAAAAATGCATAAAATAAATTGCAGGAAATTAAATCATCCACACAAATATACAAAAGAATAATAGAGGCCGATTATACAGCCAAATTGAATAAAATATAAAAACTCTCGTCCTCACTTTTACAAACGCCTAAGTACACAAGGATCTAAAAATACAATCGCCTAATTACACGAATTAATCTATCTAAAAATACAATCGCCTAATTACACGAATTAATCTATTAAATACAACAAAGATAAAAATAAATGCTTAAAAATAGATTAGTTAGCACAATTTATATTATAAACACAAATATAACTCAAATCAGGATAGAATGGGGATTTTAGGATAAGGGAGCATGCATTTAGGGGGTAACCGGGTCGACCCGATCGGTCGGACCGGTTAGACCTGGAAAACTGTTTAGAAATGCCCTGTGGATTTTTGTGCTGTAAAATCAATTTTTATAAACCATTTGGCTCGGTTACATGCATATTTCCATTTTTATGGGTTGGTTATCCCGGAACTCGGGGTCCCGTTCGTGTGGGTTCCTAAATACATGTTTTATCTAGGGTCCAAAATGCAATAAACACACCAAAAACATTTGTGAAAATATTATTTTACTTGTTTTCAATATTTTTCGAGGATTTGATAGAGTTCGGGGGTACGCAAATGCTGAACTATGGATCAGATTCGGATAAAACCACCCCGAAACTCAAGAGATAAAACCCCGAATAAACTGAAAACCCCGATATCCGTACGTACAGAAATCTGAAAACCAAAATTTTATGGCATACGGATGGATTTGGACCGAAAATGATCGCAGTAGAATGCACAAAATGGAAATCGGACTGTTTTTGACTGATCGGGACAAACCGAAAGTCTGTCCCTGAAGAACAGAGCCGGCCGGCTCTATTCCGGAAATCCGGTTTCGAAATTTGCAAAAACGAAGAAAACACACAGAAAACACAATGCAAACAGGTTTAAGGCCTCTCAGAGTTTACCATGGTGTGTTTGAATGCTTTAAACGTCCAAAGAATGGATTGAAAGCTCGGAATTCTTCCTGGGAACTCAATCGGCCAAAAACTATAACAATCCGAAATAATCCGAAACGAATCCAAAGTGATCCCCAATCAATGTGCAAAGATTAAGTAACTTGCCACCAATGTTTAGGAATTGATTTTGGGTCTTAGTCCTTGTGTTTTTTGGTTCACCACTTTTCTCTCTTTCTCTGCTTCTTGTTTTTTCTTCTCTTTTTCTTTTTTTTCTTTTAAGATTCAAAAGCCTCCCCCCTTTCTCTGATTTGATTTTCTCTTTTTATACTCTCCTCTCACGTATCATTTCAACATTAAATGGCTGCCTTACCTTTCTGAATCTGCCCATACTTCCTCTAGTGAGACAAGTTGCTTTGTTTTACAAGGCTCCTTGTCTTGACCACTAGAATCGGGGCAAAACTTTCGTAAGTCCGACGCGCACCGTAAACCCTGGAAATCACACAAGAGACCTTTTCGAGGATTTCGGATTGCGGATAGCTTGGTTTTCAAGACGTCCGAGGGATTCCAAGCAACCATCCGGTCGCTTTTGGGTCTAATTCACGTCCGTCTGCTCTATAGGTAACATATGAATTCTCATCACAGAGGTCGGGAAAACCCGTGCTCACAGGCTGCCCCTCGTGGGACCAAAGTCGGCTCATGGTGGGCTATAAAGCCTAGAACGAGTTTGGTCTCATGACTGAGAGCACGGTGAGAAAGGACGAGAAAGCGTACCTGATGTTCCTCGTGGTAGTACAGAGTCATCGACTCGCTGTGGTGGAGTGTGCCCGTGATGACGACTCGCTGTGGTGGAGTGTGCCCGTGGTATGGACTCATTGTGGTGGAGTGTGTCCGTGATATCGACTATGGTGGAGTGTGCCCGTTGTCTCGACTCATTGTGGTGGAGTGTGCCCGTGATATCGACTCATTGTGGTGGAGTGTACCTGTGATATCGACTGGCTGTGGTGGAGTGTGCCCGTGGTATCGACTCACTGTGGTAGAGTGTGCCCTGGTATCGACTCGCTATGGTGGAGTGTACCCCTGATATTGACTCGCTGTGGTGGAGTGTGCCCCTGATATCGACTCACTGTGGTGGAGTGTGCCCCTGATATCGACTCGCTGTGGTGGAGTTTGCCCCTGATATCGACTCCCTGTGGTGGAGTTTGCCCCTGATATCAACTCGCTGTGGTGGAGTGTGCCCGTGATATCGACTCGCTGTGGTGGAGTGTGCCCGTGATATCAACTTGCTGTGGTAGAGTGTGCCCATGATATCAACTTGCTGTGGTGGAGTGTGCCCGTGGTATCGACTCGTTGTGGTGGAGTGTGCTCGTGAAAATTTCTAATTCTTCTCCATGTGGTGGAGCAACCAAATAAGACTGTTTTCTCCGTGTGGTGGAGTAACCGCATAAAATTTTCTCTTTCCCCCGTGTGGTGGAGTGGACCGTTGAAGTTGAGTCGTAAGCACGTATTTATTCCTTGATCGATAATTTTGGAAACAAAAATTTTTACCCCTTCGATTAAGAATAAATACGGCTAATTTGTTTTGCCCCTAGAACCTGTAAAAGGCAACAAATACCCTTCTCAGGGTTAAGTTGGCATGAACAAAAATTATGGTAACTGGGGTAGTCTTCATACCTGAGATTTAAAGTCGTAGAGTTCTGATTTGCGCGCTACGACTCTGAGGGTGCCCCTGGACTAAATCATTTCTACTTTGGGAGGGATCCCATCTCGAGACGACCTAATGGTGATGATGAGCGTCTCAACAAATTTGTATGCAAGAGCACGTATTTATTCCTTGATCAATAATTTTGGAAACTAAAATTTTTGCTCCTTCGATCAAGAATAAATACGGCTAATTTGGTTTGATGCATGTATGCATGAATGCGTGCATGATTCATGTGTATGAATGTATGTGACATGATGATTATGCTACCATGCTTGGTATCTACACGAGGCTGGGGAAGGGACTTGTGACATTCGGTGACTTTCTGTGGGGACTATCTTAATCGGATGACCTTGTTAGGGATTTTGACTCAGTGGGGATCGTCTTAGCTGTCGACTCTACTGGGGAGTCCTAACCCATTTAACTTTACTGGGGATCTGCTAGAGATTTTGACTCGGTGGGAATCGTCTTAGCTAGGGACTCCGTCGGGGATTTTGCTGGAGACTATAGAGAACCTTGGCCCATCTAATTTTTGTGAGAAATTGTCTGTGCTGGGGATTCCATTTATCCTGAATTTCATTCGTTTCGTCTACTCAATTGAGACCGATGGACACTTCCTCCCAAATATGGATATGTTTCCAGGCTAATCTTACTGGGGAAGGTATACAGTGATAATAATTCCATCGGAGCTATCGCAGGTTTGAATGCAATGGCCTACTGATGGATGTTTATGTGTAACGGCATGATGTATGCAACACAAACGTCTAAGCAGAATATCAAACATACATAATATCATTATGACGACATCATAATGAGTACAATAGGGAAATTAATAGTGACTCCGACTTTAAACATCACCCTCTTCTTGTTACCAATACGTCCTCTCGGTTTTCCATGTCGGAAATTTTCTCTTTGTCGGAAATTTTTTTTTTGTTTTTTTGAAGGTCCAAAAAATTCTGTGTGAGCATTCCAGCCGAATTAATCTCAACATGTTTATCAGAGGTTGCGAGAGCATTGCTGCTGATGACATCCAGTGGTTTGGCCTTATTTGCCCCTAGTATTAAAGGTTTGTATTTGGGGTGTATAACACTAAATCAGATATGGTTCATTACGTGCTGTCACCCGTATATGGACATTGACATGCAATGACATGACGAATGCATATTGAACATCACAATTGAATATAAAACATCTACTACATAATGAATGTGGATGCATTAGGAAAATCCAAAGTGTGGCTCTGGTTTTGATTGATGTCCCTATCAAATTACCAATATGTCCTTTCAGTTTTCCATATTGGAGAGATTCTTTTTTCTTTTCTTTTTTTTTTTAATAACATATGTCAGAGTGTACAACTGGACATTGAACTGAATCAATTGATTACCCATTGGATCCTCCAAGAGTTTGAACCCATATGCATGTTTTCAATTCACCCCAGATTCCAATTCGTGTATAGTTCTCCAAGAGAACACAGCTTTTAATCATTCAAAGTATGGCCCTAGAAAATGAAAGAACCACCGGTAAGTACTCACTGTTGTTGTAGTCGAAGATTGAGTTCTTGAAATGGTTGGTAAATGCAACTTTCTTCTGGATATTGGCGCAGTAGGCTTTGTAAGTCCTCCCATTCACGTTTGCTGAAGGGTTTGTGAAACCTGGTTACCCAGACACTGTTAGTGAAGTTCATGGGTCCACAACCAAACTTTCCTCCAGTCTCGGAGTTCATAGGCAAATAGAGGAAATCATAAGCAGACTGTTCTTTGGACTTGCCCTTGTTTTCCTCCAGATAATGTTTGTCCAGAATTGCAGCATTGCTCCAATATTGTTGATGAAGTCCACTGATGCACTACCAGGATTGAAGAGAAGTGGTGTGGGATAAAAGAGTATTCTCAATCTGGTACAAGTTGATGATAAACGAAGACTGATTGATACAATGCCACAACCATTTACTCCGTCGTCTTTCTAGTGATAAGATGATGTGGCAAAATGCAATATAGGACAGCATTGGGGTTCAATTTCTTGTTAGAATCTATTGATGGTAGAGAATAAGGTTTCATAGAATCAATTCCAGAGAGAAGAAGAAACGGGCAATTCATCAAACAAGTGTTGGTGACCTATATGAAAACGGAAGAGAAAAGGTGTTGAAGGTATGGATAAAGATTGAGATGGGGAGTGTTTTGGGTTTGAAAATATAAGAGCCCAAGTCTTTCACAGGTTGTTTGAAAATGAGAAAGTCCAAATTTTTCACAAAAAAGGGGCGAAAGATCTGATGGCGATGGAAATTGAGATGGTGAAACATTCATGTGTTAACTGTAGCTGCCATATGAGAGAGAGAGAGAGATTCTTTCATCTGCACTGATCTTTTTTTTTTAAGGAATTAAATCCAAGCCATAGCTACCTCTTGGTTTTCCTGCTGCATTCAAATTCGTGCATGCCATGTGTTTAATACGCCTTTTTAGATGAACAATGCATGCGTAATGTCATGTACACAGGAATGTCATGCAAATAAGATTAAAGGCACACTACAACTAAGGAATGCTTCAGAGTTTTACAATGAGGTAGATGGTGAAGGTCATTTGAATTTCTTAGTGGTTGGTGCTTTGAATAAGTTTGGGTTTTTATCTTCGGGGTTTTGGTATAGGGTACTTTCTGGGGTATGGAATTAGGCTTGCAGCTTCATTTTGGGGATCGACTCTGAATTTTAGCAGTAGCCTTGGGTTTGGAATAATTTAGGTATTATGTGGGTTGCTCAAGTTGACAGTTTAGGGTAGGGTCAAAAGCATTTTTGATCGTGATTTGTAAGGACCACAGATATGGGTCGGTAAATGGCTCGGCAGAGGTAATGCCATCACATTATTTATTTCTCTTTCAAGCTCACTTTTAAAGAGAGGGTTCAATCAGAGATAGATTCACTTTTAGGTTCCCCATAATATTCAAAATGATGTCATGCATTTTGATATTATGTGTGTTGGATATGTCATTTCAGATGGTCAAATGCATGCATAATGCCATGTACAAGTAATCACCACATAAGTAAGATGAAAATAAATCTCATTACATTCATGATGAATTCGATACATCCGACAAGCAAAATAAGTCCTTTGTGAGAAGGAAATCTCCAAGAGGCATTGATCTCATAGAATCCGATTACTTTTCAATTGGTCGCCATTTCAGCTTCAGCATCCTCGACCCACTCTTATCAAACTAGACCCTGAAGTTCTTCATCATATTCCTCTCCTCGAGAGACTTGAGGAATTTCCTTGGAGGGCTCCCTGATTGCCCCTGGTCGCTTATTAGAGATAGGTAGGACTCTTAATTTTCCTTCATCAACTAACTTCTGCATCTTATCTCGTAAAGCAAAACCGTCATTGGTCCAATGGCCTAGGATTACATGATAGCTGCAGAAATTGTTCTTTTGTACTTTTTTCGGCTCTACGAATGGCCTGATACTCTGCAGCAGACCCTCCTTTCTACATCTGAGGAATAACTTGCTTAATGAGTTAGCGCATGGAGAAATGCCTTTTCCGCTACCCCTGGTAGGTGGGTTTCTGGTATGCCATGGAATGGAGTCGATGCCGACATTAGTTTTAAGGTGCCTCTTCAGTTCTATTTCATCATTCGGCCTTAGCGAACCCGAATCTTGGTGAGAGGGCTTTCCAAGGTGTCGAGGACGAGTGTTAGCAATCTAGGCATTCTGTTTCTCACTAGCATCAGCATTGGAGTCTGAGAACATCGAATTTTTCATTTTCTTTTCGAGTTCTGCCACTCATGCTTCCAATTCGGTTCACTTTGTTGTTAGTCTTTCTACTCTGTTAAGATCAGCTCCCAGCACTTCTCTCAGCATTGTTGCCACTTCCTTCCTGACTGCCTTTTGAAACCGTGATGAGGTGATATGATCCTCCATGACATCCGTTATGGTGTTGAAGTTCATTGGGTTGGCCATTCTCGAGATCTTTTCTGCTTTCCCCTCTGATAAGAACACTTGTTAGCATTAATAGGTGCATTCGCATGAAGAATACCAAATCACAGATCATACAGGCATGAATGCATGATAGGATATTTATATGTATGAATGATGAGTTGCATATGTAATGTCACGAGGGAAATGATGATGAGGATGATCTTTATTTACCTTTTTTTTTTCTTCTTTTTTTTGGGACATTCCAAGAGCACCCAATGCCATGTAAGAAATAATGCAAATAGATCACATGTGGACCACCACACGGATAGGGATTCGGCACTTTTGGAGCACCTAGTGAACTTTGTGAGATGTCCGCATGTGTGCCAACACGCGGATAAAGTTTCGACACTTTGTAGGTCTATGAGATGAAGTGAAATGGTCACGTAGGGGCCGGCCCATGGACAGAGTTCTGATGCTTTTAAGGCATGTGATATGAGATGGTGTTCACAGATAAGTCACGTGTAGGTAAGGACACGGACGGAGGTTCGGGGCTCATGGAATGCCTTTCATGATTCGGTAGTGTTATGAAATGCCCCTATATGAGTAATAATCTAGTACTCGTGGAGCACCTCAAATGATACAATAATGTCATGTAACAATCCGAAATGGATTGCGACAAACCAGCAGAACTTCGGCATCCCCACGACACCAATGATAAATGACGTGAAGCCATGCAATGATGTCGTGTGACCTGCTACACAAAAATAGACCTAAGACCATTGTGGTCTCCTAATGAATGAAATGGTCTAATGAAATGGTTGAGTGTATTCCGTTACACAAGCAGAACACGAATAGCTTCAGGATTCCCGATATGTTATGAAATGAAATGACCGTGACGGGTATCCTCAGAACGTCCTAAATTTAAATGATATGAAATGATGTGAATGCTTGTGTCACACAAAAATGCAAGTGGTTGCACAAAAATGTGATTAGGATCCATGACGTACATCATGATGTCGTGTATGCTTTGCGCAGATAACAATATATAGGACGTAAATGTGCATGGCACACAAATAAAATGTCATGGCTGCATGAAAATGTGGTTAGAATAAATGACATGCTTATGTTGATGTTTTGAAAATGGCTGCATGGAAAACATGGTCAGAATGGCACAAAAACAAAGTTTCGGCACTCGTGGAGCACCTTGGGTTTTTATGTTATGAGACAGACGTGTGCGTGGCACATGGTCAGGATTTCGGTGCTCGGGGAACACCTAAATGGCTTGATGTATGAGATGAAATTTTTTCGGTGCTCGTGGAGCACTTAAATGATTTGATGAATGAAGTGAATATTTTGTTTTGGCGCTCGTGGAGCACCTCAGGCTTTCATGCGATGGAATGATATGAAATAACATGTTTAGCACGCAAGCCGAGTTTCAGAGCTCGGGGAGCGCCCAGTGCTTATGTATGAATGAGATGTAGGGTTATGTGTCAATGCGATTGAATGATGTCAGGCGGATGGAGATAAGAGTGAAGATGATTTTCCTTATTATACATTTTGGACGTTCCGCGGGTGCCCCTATGCTATGCAAAAAGGCAATGCAAACAGAACACGTGTGATCCCGCACACGGGTATAGGTTGGGTGCCTTTGGAGCACCTAGCAGATGTCATGAAATGGTCACGCATGGCCGGTACACAGACAGAGTTCTGATGCTTTTGGAGCATCCAATGGATGTTATGAAATGGTTGTGTGTATGTCCTCACACAGACAGAGTTCTGATGCTTTTGATGCATCTGGCGTGAAATGATGTTACCGATGAGTCACGTGTAACTTGGGACACGAACGAAAATTTGGTGTTCGTGAAATGCCTTGCATGATTTGGTAGTGTCATGGAATGCCCCTATATGTGTAGTAATCTGGCACCCAGGGGGCACCTCGAATGATTTCGCAATGTTATGAAATGGTTCGATATGAACCATAATGCACAAACAGGACTTGGCATCACCTGGACACCTATGATGAATGAATGTGATGTCATGTGATGGCATCATGTGAATTGTCACATGAAAGCAAATCTAGGACCATTGTGGTCTACTATTGAATGATATGATATTTTGTGTAATGGCCGAGTGCAATCCGGTGCATGGGCAGAAATCGGGTAGTTTTGGGTTACTCGACATGTCATGGAATGAAATGATCGTGAAGGGCACACTTGAAACATCCCTTTATTAGGTGGGACGATATGACATGTATGCGTATGTTACATGAAAATACAAATGGCTGCATGAAAATGTAGTTAAGATGCATGACATGCAGACTGAAGTTGTGTATGCTTCGTGAAAATGTCACACGTGAGATGTAAATGGCACACAAATAAAATGTCATGGCTATACAAAAATGTGATTAGTGTCACACATATGTCGATGCTCAAAAATGGATGCATAAAGATGTGGCTAGTGTCAATGTCATACAAGTGTCGATGTCTTGGAAATGATTATATAAAGACATGATCAGAATGACATATAGATGATTGTGTGCATTTGATGCTTCGTGAGCAAAAACGATAATGGGCACGAAATCTTTATTCCGGATGTCCCAAGAATGCCTAATGCTACGTAAAAGACAATGCACGAATCGTCGCATGTGAACCACCACACGGACGGAGGTTCGATGCCTTTGGGGCGCCTGATGGATGTTATGAATTGGCTGTGCAGGTACCGACACACGGGCAGGGGTTCAACACTTTGTAGGTTGACATGCAATGGTCACAGGGAAGTTGTTCCTCAGACAAAGCTATAATGCTTTTGGGGCATGCGATATGAAATGATGTGGCAAACAAGTCACGCGTATACAGGGACATGGACGGAAGTTCGGCATTGGTGGAACACCTTGCATGAACTGATAATGTCATGATATGTTCCTATATGCATAAAAATTTAGTACTAGTGAAGCACCTCGAATGAGTAATTAATGTGATGAAGCAAATTCGATGTGGATTGCGACTCACAAGCAAGGTTTCGGTATTACCGTAATGCCGACAACGAATGGACATGAAATGGAGATGATGTGACGTTATGTTGTCGTGTGACTTGCCACACAACCAGACCTAAAATCTTTGTGATCCATAAGTGAATGATTTGATGTGGTGGAATGGCCGAGTGCAAACCGACGGACAGGTGGGCTATAGGTATTTTTGGGTACCTAATATGGTATGAAATGAGATGATCGAGATAGGCATTCTTAGAACGTCGGTTATTAAGTGTAATGAAATGATATGGCATGGATGTATATGTTACACAAAATGCAAGTGGCTGCAGAAAAATGTGGGTAATATGTATGACACATGGAATGAGGCCGTGTATGTTTCATGGCAATGTTGGAACGCGAGATGTATATACATGATACGCAAATAAAACATCGTGGCTGCGTGAAAACATGGTTAGTACAAATGCCATACACATGCATGAGTGTTAAAGATGGACATACAAACATACGATTAAAAATGACACATGGATAATTATGCATGTTGGATGCTTTGTGAAAAGGGTAAAAGGAAAATTGTCATGGAATAAACGTTAGCACACGCAAAGATATACTCTCCCTTCCAACCTTATCTCTCCTTTCGCTTGGTCTCGCATTCTTCCTAGGTGTTGGGTCTCTTTGGTATCAACGGGGGATACCAAAGGTGCTTACTCAATTGCTCAATTTTAATTTTATATTTTGGTAATCCTAGGGGAAATTGCTAAGCCATTACATGTGGGCCAAAGTCAAACCAAGGGTTATACAGGCTCCCATAGCGAATAAACACTTCCCCACCGTAGAACACGATATAAGGTCATGCAGGGCTATGAGTGGTTTACCCCGTGGGGTGTCTCCAATCCTAGCGGTAGAGGTAGGCCACCTTCTTGGGTAAACCAGGGTTAAACAGTGTATTTGAGGGGTTGAGAAGAAGAAAATTTCATGCCATGCAAGGTATGAATAATATGATGTTTATAAATTGATAAACGAATACAAACGAGGTCATATTTCAATAGTTGCCTAAGTTCCTTAAGTTTTTAAGAAAAACATTTTTAAGAAACTTAAGAATGATCCCCAGCAGAGTCACCACTGTGAGCGGACGACCTTTTCGACGAAAAGAAATAAGCGCGGCGAAGCGAGCCTAGGGAAAAGATTTTTGATTTAGCGGATTTATGGAAAACGGGTTTTGGTTATATTGAGATAGGGAAAACTATTAAGTTGATTTAATTCGGAAATCCGTTTGTAGAAAATATTTTCCCATTTTATAACTTAAAGACCTGAAACCTCAATTTCGAGATCAGTGACAGAATCGCCACCCGGATCAGCTCATCCGGGAAATTCCGGTACAGCTCCCTAACGAGCGTAGACAACTATACCTAATCCAGAGATTTAGGGTTCGGGCAACTTACCTACTTAACCTCAAGCTTGTATTCGTTTATTATTTATAAAGCCATATTTGTTCAATTTATTTTCTTTCTCTAACCCAATTTGTTTACTTTATTAACCCGATGCTAAGGCAAAAATACATAAAATAAATTGTAGGAAATTAAACGATCCACACAAATATACAAAAGAATAATAGAGGCCGATTAAACAACCAAGTTGAATAAAATATAAAAACTCTCATCCTCACTTTTGCAAATGCCTAAGTACATGAGGATCTAAAAATACAATCGCCTAATTACACGAATTAATCTATTAAATACAACAAAAATAAAACTAAATGCTGCAAAACATATTAGTTAGCACAATTTTTATTATAAACACAAATAGAACTCAAATCAGGATAGAATGGGGATTTTAGGATAAGGGAGTATCTATTTAGGGGGTAACCGGATCGATGCGACCAGTTAGACCTGGAAAACGGTTTAGAAACGCCCTGTGGATTTTTGTGCTGTAAAATCAATTTTTATAAACCATTTGGCTCGGTTACATGCATATTTCTATTTTTATGGGTCGGTTATCCCGGAACTCAGGGTCCCATTCGTAATGGGTTCCTAAATACACATTTCATCTAGGGTCCAAAATATAATAAACACATCAAAAACATTTGTGAAAATATTATTTTACTTGTTTTCAATATTTTCCGGGGATTTTTTAGAGTTCGGGGGTCCGCAGAAGCTGAACTATGGATCCGATTCGGATAAAACCACCCCGAAACTCAAGAGATAAAACCCCGAATAAACTGAAAACCCTGATATCCGTACGTATAGAATTCTAAAAACCAAAATTTTATGGCATACAGATGGATTTGGGTCGGAAATGATCGCAGCAAAATGCACAAAATGGAAATCGGACTGTTTCCGATTGATCGGGGCAAACCGTTCTGTCCCTGAAGAACAGGGCCGTACAGCTCTATTCGGGCAATCCGGTTCTGAAATTTGCAAAAACGAAGAAAAGACAATGCAAACAGGTTTAAGGCCTCCCAGAGTTTACCTTGGTGTGTTTGAATGCTTTAAACGACCAAAGAACGGATTGAAAGTTCGGAATTCTTCCTGGGAACTCAATCGGCCGAAAACTATAACAATCCGAAACAATCCGAAACGAATCCAAAGTGATCCCCAATCAATGTGCAAAGATTAAGTAACTTGCCACCAATGTTTAGGAATTCATTTTGGGTCTTAGTCCTTATGTTTTTTGGTTCACCACTTTTCTCTCTTTCTCTGCTTCTTTTTTATTCTTCTCTGTTTCTTTTTTTCTTTTAAGATTCAAAAGCCTCCCCCCTTTCTCTGATTTGATTTTCTCTTTTTATACTCTCCTCTCACGTATCATTTCAACATTAAATGGCCGCCTTACCTTTCTGAATCTGCCCATACCTCTGGCGAGACAAGTTGCTTTGTTTTACAAGGCAACTTGTCTTGCTCACTAAAGCCGTACGGCTCTAACAAGATCTGGGGCAAAATTTGAAAACTAGATTCTTGCGGCTCTAACAAGAGCCGGGGCAAAATTTTCACAAGTCCGACGTGCACCGTAAACCTGGAAATCACACAGGAGACCTTTCGGGGATTTCAGATAGCGGATAGCTTGGTTTTCAAGACGTCCGAGGGACTCCAGGCAACAATCCGGTCGCTTTCGAGTCTAATTCACGCCCATCTGCTCCATAGGTAACACATAAATTCTCATCACAGAGGTCCGAAAAACCCGTGCTCACACCAACCCAATATAAAATGACGATACTCTAGTGTATCCTGTGAGGGCATCGTCTACAACTGCCCTATCCCCACTTCGAGTCGGTTTTGACTGAGGGAAGCACTTTTAAACGACTTAGTAATTTCCTTTTGATTATTAGATTCATTTTAATAACGGCTTAGATGCATAGGTGGGTGAAAGTGAGATTGGATCATACATTCATACATGTAAATAAATAAATCATAATTAAATAAATAATGGACTGCTATGAGAATATATTACAACCTAATATAATTCTAGTAAACCTATACTAGCAATACACCAGGTGGGCCTCCTCTTCTTCCTTTTGTGCTGGCCTCTCCAACAGGCTTCTTCTTTACAAAATTTTATAATAAATATATAAAATAAAATTACATAAAAAAGAAAATGGCATGCAGGCCGTATTTATCCAAAAAGGAAAATACAACCTAACTTGAATAAGGCCCAACAGCATCCATTCATACATTCAATCACACAAGCATGTAAACCAATACATCAATTTATAAACATGCTAACATGCATGAAATTAATCCCATTCCAATTATGTCCTTAGCGATTATTTTGAAATCGCCAATTTTGGCCCATCATGGTTCTAACCCTTAATGGGCTTTGGGCCTCCAGCCCGTCAAAACACTACTCCCACTGGAATTGGAAAACCATGAATCCAAAACAACCGCTCGGGTAATTGTGCGAAAAGAACCCAAACCAATATTGATTTTCAGAATTAATATATCATGAATAAAATTAAAATTCCATTCAAGAAACCATGCGCATTTGAATTACAGAAATTTAAACACACAAAATTTTAAAACCCGTTAAAATTTCAGAACTGGGCCCCGGCCCAAAACCCAGCCAAATCCAAAATAGGGCCTGGCCCGCTGCAGCTAGGGGTAGCAGCCACTGCCCAACAGTGTCTGCCGCCGCCCAACAGTGTCTGCCGCTGTTTTCGCCACAGAAAAAAAAAGCAATACCAAGCCACCAAGATATAATCAATAAACAGAAAATTAAATCAACAACATATCCAATATGCCACATTAATTTTCAATTGAAAAATCAAGAGGGGAAAATCATGAAACCCCAAGCCAAGAATCCCATAATCAAAATCAGCAATTTCAAAACAAGGGATTCAACCAAGTTAAAGATTTCCACGGATTAAAAGCCTGCTCTGATACCACTATTGGGATTTTTCACCAGAAATCTACCGATAAAGCGGAAGAACGCATTGATTTCCTTAAATCGGTGCCAGGAGCAAATGATGTGGAAATCAAAAACCAAAATAAAAATAGAGAAAGATTATATTCTCACTAGAAAATCTCTACAAGAGATGGCTACAGAAATCAACACAGACTTCCTCCACGTTCCCGTACACGAATGTTTATCGAACTCGAACCCGTGCTATCAATTCGATCAACCGAAATAGAGAATGTGGTGGCTGGAATTTTCTGTCTTTTTCCTTTGTTACTTGGCCGAAAATCCTAAGGGGTTTTAACCCTAGGTGGCCGAAATTCACTTGCTGAATTTCGGCCTAATTTTTCTTTAATTCTATGTGGGCTTTCTCCCTTTTAAGCCCAAGTCCGTATCAATTCCTTTGGTCCAATTAAATTTCAAATGTAACTTTCAACATGTATATTTATATATTATACTATATAATATATTACATACATTTAAATTAAAATTAATTTGACCAATTAATTTGATCGAGGAATTAAATTAGACTTTCATAAAATTAAACACATGTAAACTTATACATGTAAAACATTTCCACCTAGGAAATAATCTCATAAATTAATTCATTGAATTAATTTTAAGAAGGCTAATATAAAATTAATTATATTATTTTGATCAATCCAATTGATCTGTATAATATAATTAACGAAATTCTCTCTTTCCAACGTATATACTCCAAGTATACTATTGATCCTTTTAGTTCAAGCTCAGAAGTTCAAGGTGTACGTTCTTATGGGCCAGTCTTTATATTGGCAGTGGGCCTATGGCCCACAGACTGCAGGCGGGCTCTAGCAAGCCACTGCAGCCCCCAATTAAGACGAAGATAACAGTCCAATTGTAATTGTACTATAGTTTAAACTCGTATATCTCATGTCATTGATATTGGTGTCCAACACAGAGGCATGGATTGATCACCCTCTTTTATGTCCAGACATAAACTTGATCCCGAATGAACTGATGCTCACAAACAAGTTCCAACTTATTTAGGTGTGGGCACACTCTTATTAGTTGCATTCATCAAGTGGCTGGTTGATATCTTCTCAGTTGACTACTGAGTGACATTCCCTTCTGCATATCTATAGCATTGCCATGTTCACTGACATACCCGAACGTACCCATACTTGGCACCCTATTACAGGCCTTTTAGGCATATACCAAAGTATGCCACTTCACATGCAGCACCATCATATGGTCAGGTCAAAGGATCCATACAAGTACTATAGGAGAATCACTTGTGATACTATTCCATGTGGATTTCTTGTTTAGTGGATTTATCTAGTACCATGCCCTTTTTGCATATACCTATTAACTTGGTTGACATCCCATATCTAATGGCCGGTAAGACACCGCCATCCAACCAAGCTAATGATAGTCTCTAGTTCCATTCATTCCCATGAATGGAAGAGACTACGGATGACTTTATGGTCATATCGTTTTCCCTATCCGTGGTCTTACTACCAAGTGCATGACACTCGTCAACATGGATATGGATATGTCCATGGGATACTCTATTTAAAACATAGCACAAGATATATAATAAATAGATTAATGCCTTCATTTAATGACACAAATTGTATGATACATTAAATCCAATAACATTGTACAAATATATAATACAAATACAAGGACCAATGCCTCAGGACTAAAGCATATCCAATAGCTAGCGCTACAGCAGGTGGTGATGTGGTCTCGGTAGCTGGAATAGGTGCTAGCGCTGGTACTATGTGAATAGACAGATCATGGATGAACTTTTTAGCAGCAGAATCTGTTACAACAGTAGCAAACAGATCATCGTCCTTGGATTTAGCGACAGATTCGGTCAGAACAGGGCTCCGGACAGCCTTTAAAGAATCACTAGCCATAATTGGGAATGTGATTGTTAGGAAAGAGCAAGTCGATGTTAATACAGGAGAGGGCTCATTTTAAATTTGGCAAACGGGAAAACCTATTCATCAAAGAGCACGTGCTGTGAGATATAGAGTTTTCCAATTTGAATATCTAAGCACTTATATCCTTTATGTATTTTACTATATTTAATAAAAGCACATTCAATTGACCGGGGTTGTAGTTTATGTTTTATATAAGGATGTAGTCATCGAAAACATCTACATCCAAACACCCAAAGAAAATTGTAGTCACTAGAAGTTTGAAAGAGTTTATGAAATAAGGAATCAAACTCGAGAATTGGTGTAGGCAATCAGTTCATACTATAAACTGTAGTTTCAAAAGCTGAGATCCAATATTTTAATGGTACATGACTTATTGTAAGATAGCAAGACTAGTTTCAACAAATTGACGATGCTTTCTCTCAACACAGCCATTTTGTTAGGGTGTATATGGGCAAGAAACACGGTGTATGATTCCATGGTTTTTGAGATGGGTAGTAAGGGATTGGAATTTATCTCCCTAATTAGATTGAAATTGTTTAAGTTTCCTCCCAAATAATTCTCAAGAATTTTTAAAATTGAATCAAAGTGCTTAGAACATTAGACTTTTGACACAAAAAATACTCCCAAGTATATTTTGAATAATGATCAAAGAACACGACATGATATGAAAACCCATCAAATGACTGAACCAGAGATGGTCCCCAAACATCAAACCAGACCAAATCAAGAGGAAAATGAGCTTAAGTAATAGAAATAGAAAATGGCAATTAATGACTTTTGCTTACAGAACAAGCATTACATAAGTTTTTGAATTTATTATCTGAATATGTAATAGATTGACTAGCTAAACCTTTCCTAACAATTGGTAAAGCAGCATGTGCCAGATGGGAGTGCCATAAATCAAGACTAAAAACAAGAGCAACTGGGGAAGAACCAGATTAGACATAACGAGTAAAGTACATGATCATTTTGGCCTCTATATATTATCTGCTTCATGGCCAAATCCTTGATAACAAAAGAATTAGAGAAAAATTCCATAGAGACAGAGTTAGAGTTTGTTAGAGCATAAACAGATAAGAAATTACGAGAAGAAGATGAAACATGTAAAATAGTAATAAAACTCTAACAACCTATTACAAATGGAAAATTTCGAATGACCAAGATTAGAGATAGGAATGAAGATGCCAATACCAATTTAATCTTCTTTAGGACCTTGGTACTCGGAATGAACAATTAGGTTTTCCAAGTTCGTAGTAAGATGTTGAGAAGCCCCTATATCAATAACCCATGGCTAAGTAGTGGCTACATATGAAGCTGGCCGGTTTCCTTTTGAAGGACGAAAGGTCCTTGGACTGTTACAGACTTTAGAATGATGTCCAGATCCTCGATAATTGTAAAAGTAACCATAGGTGTATTTCCCAAATCCGAGTTAGAGAGTTGAACTTGTTGAGACACTTGTTTAGTTGGATTCTAGGGGTTTCTAGCCTAACCTCCTCGGCCTCGCCTTCCACGACCTCTCCCATGTGGAGTAGCAGTATTTTTGGTAGCATATTGCATAGTTGGAGCAATCGAATTGCTTTGCTCATGTTCAGCAAGCTCTCTTGCAATTAATTGTTCCTCATTCAATAAAAGTGCATACAAATGATCAAATCCCATAGCTTCTTAACGAGAATTAACAGTTTTTCGAAAGTCCATAGGTATCTCTTAAGCCATCTATAATTGCATCAACCAATCATCCTTAGGAATAGGATAATTGATAGCAGCCAATTGATCAACCATGCCTTTAGCTTTCTGAACATAGGCAGTGAAATTATCATTTCCTCAATGCAGACTCTATAACTGATTGAGGAGGTTTCGAATCTGAGTGCGAGACCTTATAGAATGAGCAACAATAAGCTTCTCCTAAGCTTTGTACATAGTCGGGGCTCTAACAAGCTGAGGTAAGATAATGTCAAAAATGGAGTTAAGAATCCAACTTAACACCTATTGGTCTTTGCCTCTCCTAGGCTTGATAGGTAAGACTTTTGGTACCATCAGCTAATTTCTTAAGAGGCACCGTGAGTGACCCATCCACATATTGCATGAAACTGCAGCCTTTAAGAAATGGTGAAATTTGTGCTTTCCATAACAAAAAATTGCCTGAATGCTATTTTGAAGCAATTGGGTGAGAGAGGTTTGGAGTAAAGGTATTTGTTGGTAAAGGTTGGAGAAAATTTTATGAAGGATAGGCATGAAGAGTAGTTGCAACAATCGGTCCTGTGTGTGGAAGAGTATTAGAGGTTTGGAATGGTTCTGTAAATCCGAATGGAGCAGCAGGATTTATGATAAAAGGATGTTGTTGCATGGGTATGATATAATAGAGATTAGGGTTTATGGAAGATGGAATAAACAAGGCTTGAGGAATAGGTGCAGATTGAACTTGTGATGTTGCTCAAATTGATGACACCGGTCCACTGGAGGTAGACACGTTGGAATTCTCATCGATGACAGCAACTGTAGAAGGCGACGGAAGAGACATACCGATTTCTCTCTCTCTCTCTCATGTTTTTCTTTCGAGTTAGGTCTCAAAACTGATTTTTCTGTGACACCATGTGATATTAAACATGGCTACTGATCTTATTAACATAACACATATACATAGCACATGAGGTATAGTTTGATTAGGATACATACAAGACTCCTAATCAATGCTAGAATACAAATACAATTACTTGGCCTCTAAGGTACCGTTATCCTTATAATGTGAAATAAATGCAGAAATTTACATAACACTTTTTGGTTACTTCTTACCATGCTTTCAGGAAAGTTATTCAGGTGCTATTTTTTTTAACCAATTTTCCATGATTTAAGCTTATGTCAACTTTTATGTTTAATAATTTAATTGTTTAGATTTTTTCTATAATCTGGGCATGTTATTCTGGATTTTTCTTGGCTTTATTTTTAATGGTTGCCTGTCAATTTGGTTATTAAGAGGCTGATTTCCCTTTTGTACTTCTAGTTCTAAAGGTGCTACTATTTTTAAAGATATGTTGAGTGTGTATTCTTATTTCAGCTAGTTTGTTTGGTAAAGAATTGAAGTCATAATTCCATAATGATTATACAATGAATGTATAGATTACCATAAACAGAATAAATAAACGGACTTACAGTTTATATGCAGCGGAAACACATTTATGGAATGGATCTGATCTACACAAGAAACCGGATCGTTCTGGTTGCCTTTCCTACGAGTATATGAATACATTGAGTACGGGCTATCCCCGTGAATTCTTCCGACGAAAGAAGAAGTATATCATGTTTTCTCTCTAGAGACGTTTTCCACAGAACCAGAAGGGAATCTCTACGATTCTCTCTTCATTTATAAATAGAGAAACTTCTTCTCTATTTATAGTGGAAATCCCAACTTCCATCTATATATAGGGTCGAACCAAATTACATATTTGGTCCCTGTAATTTACATATAATTACGGTTTAGTCCCTGCCATTCCAAAATGTCATGCGCAGACCAAAAACCAACATCTCCCACTCGCATATGACAAGACATACTTTCATGGCGATTGAACACACATACTTTTTTCAATTCTTATTCGGCGAATTCACGCGACCAGTCAACGTAAGGATTAAACCTTTGAAGCTCTCCTTTATCGTTCCACCTTTAGCTTAATGTGACTTCCCCCTAGTCCATTTTCCATGATCACTAGTTTTCAACTCACTTTTGATCTCATGAAAACATTCATATACACTACATACCTTTTCCACGAAAAAAATATTGAGCTCAAGTGTGATATGATTACTAAGTGACATGTTACTGAAAATGTACTTCCTCTCTATAAATAACCTTCCGCCATATGTCCAATGCTTATCTGACTGGTCCTTATATGCCCGTTCATAGCTAAGGAAGCCTGGTTTAGGCTTCGAATCAAGTTAATCATCAGACATATCCTTCTTGTTATTTACAAGAGTCCTTAAGGGGTGAACTTGAAACTCATAGTTTCATTTGGGTCTCACATTAGGAAAGTTTAGATCAATTTTCTTCTTTCCATCCCTTGGTCGGCTTTTACACATATTACTAAAATATGCCATAGTGTTAATCCACTTAGGACGTATGTTTTATAAACACTATGCGAAAGCATTCAGTCTCTAAATGCAACTCATGCATCATTACCTCTAATCCACATTTAAGCCTTTCACAGGACAGCTTTCGGTATAAACGAAATAATGATATTTCAGATATCACATATGGAGTTTCTCACATCTCCATCTATACTTTTACCCATGAACACACCGCTCATAGTAAAAAGATTCATCTATGTGAGTATATGACATTTCGCCAACATACTGAACTATACTCAATAGCTCTATGTGTATCGCTTTAAATAGTGAATCAATTTGAACACAACAAATAACTCACATTCTATTCCAATAGAATTTACCAAAGTTATTACAACAGTTCAAAAACAACAACATGTTCCTACAACCTACGAAGACCAAATTCCAAAATATGTTTACTAAAAACACTTGGAGCTATTGGCTTCGTTAACGAATATGCAATCATATCTCCAGTTGGAACATGCACTAAACTTATTTCTCCCTGTGCTACTTTGTCTTTTAACAAAATGATATTTTATATCGATATGCTTGCTTTTTCCATGAAAACAAGTGATGCAGTGCTATCAGAATAGATAGTTGTATATTTCCCTTTAGGCAATAGATCCAAAAAGATTTATGAAGTGTTTTAACCAAACTGCTTCTTGTACTGCAGCTGCTACAGCTACATATACCGACTCCATAGTCGATAATGCCACGCAAGCTTGTTTCTTACTACACCAGGAAATTGCACCGTTTCCTAGAATGAAAATATACCCAGACGTGGACTTCCTCCCGTCTTTATCAATTTCGTGATCAGTATCTGTGTATCCCTTTAACTGTAGATCCTTTCCTTGGTAATAAAGGGAATAATTTGAAGTCCCCTTCAAATATCTCAATATCCTTTTCACTGCTGCCCAATGCATCAAACCTGGATTAGCCTGATAACGGCTTGCGAGACCCACCGCAAAACCTATATCAGGTCGTCTACAAATCATAGCATACATTAAGCTACCAATTGCACACCTATAAGGAATTCTCTCCATCCTTTTAGTCTCTTCTGGAGTCGTGGGACACATACTAGCATTCAGTTCTGTACCTTTTGCAATAGGGGTTGGATCGGGATCACAGTGAGCCATACCAAACCGTTCTAAGATCTTATTGATATACGTCTCTTGTAAAGAGCTAATAATCTCTTAGATCGATCTCTTGAGATCTTAACCCCGAGGATGTAATTAGCTTCTCCTAGATCCTTCATCTCAAAGTTAGAAGACAACCAAGTCTTTACTTTCTTGAGTAAAGAAGTGTCATTTCCTGCTAACAAAATATCGTCAACTTATAATGTTAGAAAGACAAACTTCCCTCCGTTTTCACGCTTAATGTAGACACACGAGTCTGTATTAATCACCTTAAATTGCATTGATATAATCGTTTCATGGAAACAAAAATACCATTGTCTTGAAGACTACTTAAGGCCATAAATTGATCTTTTCAACTTACAAACCTTATGTTCTTGACCCTGGACAATGAAACCTTCAGGTTGAACCATATAGATTTCTTTGTTCAGTTCACCATTTTAAGAACGCAGTCTTTACATCCATTTGATGTAATTCAAGGTCCATACATGCTACAAAAGCAAGTACTTTTCTTACAGACGTGAAACGGACAACAGGTGAAAAAATCTCCTGATAGTCAATTCCTTCTTGTTGTGTAAACCCTTTCGCAACCAGCCGACTCTTAGTCTGGATAGGTTTCCTATCCACTGATTGCTTAATAGTATGTACCCAATTATTCCCAATGGCTTTACGCCCTTTGGGTAGATCAACTAGTTCCTAAACTTTGTTGATCCTTATTGACTCCATTTCACTTTCCATTGCCTTTATCCATTCCTCCTTTACTGGAGATTCCAATATCTCTTTCACGTTAGTTGGAATGTCTTCAATTTGAGCTACGATCAAGAAAACTTCGCTATCAACTAAATAACGGTGTCGCAGAATATTTCCTATCTTCGATTGCCTTAAAGGTTCTGCTTCTTGACAAACAAATCTCATATATTCATCAAGATTTTGGGCAAAACTCCCACTACCACTCCTACTGGGATCTATATCCATATTCACACTTGAATTTGGAACAAGACTCCCACTCAAATCAAGACCACTCAAATCAGGGTCAGGATTACTCAAATCCACTTATGAAGGTTGAAAAACATCATTCTTTTCCCTTTCCCTTACGTCTTCAACTTCATTCCTCCCACTCAGATTGAGTGATCCTGAAGTTTCAAACTCTTGAGTTTCAAAGAAAGTGAGTTCCTTATCCACCTCTCCCAGCTTAGGAAATTCATTCTCTAAGAATGTGACATCTCGTGACTCAAATTCTGTTATTTGACCATTTTCATTCTCTCCCACTAGAACATATCCTTTGGAGAGATCAGGATATCTTATAAAGATACCTTTCTTGCCTCTTAGGCCTAGCTTGTCATGCTTACTAGATGTATCATGAACATAGGTAGCACATCCCCATGGTTGTAAATGGTTCAAATTGGGCTTACGGCTCATCCATAATTCATAAGGCGTGGTTTCAATAGTGCATCTCCCTAAAAGGAGATAGGCAAATTGGCTTTAGCCATCATAGACCTTACTATCTCTAAGAGGGTTCAATTTCTTCTTTCCATGACTCTATTTTGTTGCGGAGTCCTAGGTATGGTCAACTGATGTCCAATACCTTTTTCATCACATAAAACTTTAAATTCCTCGGAGAGGTACTCTCTTCCCCGATCGGTCCTTAAAGCTTTGATTCTCCTCTTAATTGATTTTCAACTAGAGCCATAAATGGTTTGAAACATGCTAATGCTTCAGATTTATGTGCAATCAAATAGAAATGACCATACCTTGTATAGTCGTCCATGAATGTAAGGAAATAGTACGCACCATGCCTTGCCCGAACATTCATTGGGCCACAGATGTCAGAATGGATTAGTTGCAATGGTTGGTCAGCTCGCGTAGCTTTACCAAATGGTTTTCTTGTCATCTTTCCTTTTAAGCAGCTTTTATAAGTTAGGTGATCTAGTTTTGATAAATCAGCCAACAAACTTGCTTTAGCCAATCATACTAAACGATGTTGACCAATGTGACTAAGTCTCACATGCCACATTTTTTAAATGCTAACATTATCCACAGATGAGTTAACATTAAAGGAAAAACTATTATGACACACATAATTTGGATCCAAATCCATAACAATAAAACCATCCAACAAATGTCCACCACCAAAATAGATATTGTTCATAAAGAGACTAAAATTGTTCAATTCAAGAGATAACATGAATCCCAAATTCATAAGGGTAGAAACAGATAACAAGTTCCTTCGAATTCCATAGAGGACATTTTCAAGAAACAGTGGTCGCCCACTATTTAAGACCAACTGACAACAGCCAATCCCAAACCTCTTTATAGTTTTTTCCCACGTATATCCACCTAGTTCCCCGTGGAACATTGTGGAACTCAACAAAAGAATCTTGATCCTTTGTTACGTGGTCTGTTGCTCCTGAGTCTACGATCTACAAAGGACGAGATTCAGTTTGGAAAATAGAACTTGAAACAAATGTATAACACTTATACACTTCGGTAACATTTACCTTAGTAGCTGTGCAATCTTTTGCAAAATGCCCTTTCTGTCTGCAATTGTAACATTTCACCCTAGAAATGTTAAAATCTTTCTTGCCCTGCTGTTGAACTGGAACACTGCCCACCATTCTCTTTGCCTTCTTCTTGAAGAACCTCTTGTTCCTCTCCTTGGACTTCAGACCAGGACTTGAACTAGCCATGCGAACCTCAGATTTCACACTAAGAGAGGCCAAACGGTCCTCCTTCAGTTCAAGATGATGAACTGCATCGTCAAAGGTCTTAAAGTCGTTGGCATGGGTTAGGTGCAACTTTATATGCTCCAACCCGTTCGGCAAAAAACGTATCACAGCTTGAACCTTCTGTTCTTTGGTCAACTTATGACCAGTATCATGAAGCTCAGAAATCATGTTAGACATTTCCCTTAAGTGCCTCTTCATTATATGGTCAGCTCTTTTCTTGTATGTATTAAACTTGATACTTAAAGAACGGAGGTTTGTTAAGGAGACACCTCCAAAGTTCTCCTTAAGAGCATCCCACAGTTCTTTAGCTGTGTTCTATACGTGAAACTTTTTCGTGATATCATCATTACATCGCACTAAGCATGATGATGCGGGTAGACGAGTTCTTCCTCTTCCAGGCTTCATAAGCCTCAAGGTCCCTCCTAGCATGAACGGTGTTACCCTCTTCAGGAGGAACCATAATTCTTTCCAGAGTATCCAGAGCCTTTTGCTCTTCAATTACGTATTGGACTTTCATAGCCCAAACTTCATAATTGTCACCGTTCAAACGAAGGTCTTTATTTAGTCTAGCAACTATTGCTTTTGAAGCAGTCATTGAAAAACCGTTAAAGACGAATTAGCACTAATAAGTAAGCGATACACCATATTTATTATAAGATCATTTAAAACTAAAAAAAGTGTTTGGTTCACGTAAAATCGAACACTATGCGCAATGCATCGAGTCACCATTTACATAGGCTAATACAAACACCATATTAGGTTTAAATTTCCAATAATAAATATATATATATAGTTTCGTTTTAGATTATATTTTAATTTATTTAACATTTATACTTCTCTTAAGTATAAAACTGATGAGTATATAACACTTAGTTATAATCTCAAAATAAATAAATTAAAAATTACTAAAACAAATAACCAAAATAGCAATGTTTAACAAATAAACATTTTACTATACCATAAAAAATATCCAACATTTAGTCAAAATTACAACCACAAATAACACTTTAGCATGAAGCCATTCAATACAAAATTGAAATACGAAATCAGCAAGAGAAGGAATGGAAAAATGAAGAGCTCAATCTTCATTCCCATCGAGTTAAACTATCTCAATTTCTTTTGAGGTGACTGAGATCATCTCTACGAACTTATAGTAGAGATCCAAAAGCATGTTCTCAACACCCTTAATAACAGCATCCAGACATGGGCAACGAACCAACTTGTTACTTCTAAGTAACATGGTTCTAGGATTATAAGATAACTTAGCTCCCGTTTCAGCCAAGTTCAACACAAATACTTTGCATTGGGATCTATGATCCTGTTCAGGAACTAATCCTTCAATGGAGTCCACCAGTTCGTCAAATGCAGAATTTTCTCCAAACCAGAATTTCTTAAAGTGCTTTTCACAAAAAGTCTTTTTCGCAAATTTTAACATTTTTAATTGATCAGTTCCAGAGGAAAATCCTCCTTTCCAGACAAGCTCTTAGATTTCCCGGTTTAACGCGTTAAACCACTCCATAACTCCAACAATATCCCCTTCCTCCAACGGGGAATACCGTTTAGAGAAAAGCTCATCTTCAAGTTTTTGATAGTCTTCGCCTCCTCTTGAGACTCGATTATTTTCGTCATTTTTTACGAACATTGCCATTTCTGTAACACATATAGAAATAGCAAAAACTTGTTATGATCAACCAAAAATCAGTATATAAATACACAATAAATATACTGAATTTTCTTGAATTTATTAAACATAAATTAAGCATTTATACACAATAAATACTAGTAAATTTAGTTTAAAAAATCAAATGAATTCCAAAAATTCATAAAAATATACCAAAAATTCAAGAAAAATGTAAATTTTAATTCTGGAAAAAATTTGACAAAATTTGGATGTCGAAACGCCCGCACGCTCCCACACACGCCACCCGAAGCTCCGCCATGCGCCTCCACACGCCTTTACGTGCTCAAGGGGTTCTGCTGACTTACGTGACACGTGGCAACATGTGATTCATACTAACATGGCACACCTGCCACGTGTCATCACCTGATTGGATCAATGGATGACGTGGCATTGCCCTACCACGTGTCATCACCGTATTGTTCCACTATGATGACATGCCACAGTCACAACCGTTTCGCCACGTGTCGTCACGCTATTGGTCCACATGTCTGACACGTGGACTTTGACCGTTTAAAAAACGGTTGACTTTTTACACGTGTCAACACGTGATTGGTTGGACTTTTCACCCAATCCTATTGCTCCTCGTGTCCATCCGACTTAACTTCTCCCAACTGTTACGCAGCCAATTCTAGCCGCAGTGGTGGCGCGTGAGGTCCACGCGCTTCCTTCTGGGCCTCCGTTAGACGTGAAATTTGAGATTCCGACTCGATTTTTCATGCTGATTTCAGTGGTATGATCGGATTTTCAAAATTCTGACAAAAAATTTTGACACTTTGGATTGTTGGATCTAATACGGTATCGTTGTAACACGGATAACAATGCAGATCCGTATCAAAACGAACAAAAAGAATCCAAATGATCAAAAAACATATTCTTATTCGTGGAACATCAGACATCAAGATTTATGGAATCATTTTGACACGGATATCAATATAAATCCGTATTAAAACAAACAAATATGTATTAAAACGAATAAATACGCATTCAAGCGAATAAAACTTATTCTAATTCACGGAATTCCAGAAATCATGATTTGAACACATCAATTATTCATGGAATACCAGAAAACTAGATTTGAACATATCAATCTATAAACCTTTCGGCTCTGATACCAATGAAGTCATAATTCCATGATGATTATACAACGAATGTATAGATGACCATAAACAGAATAAATAAACGGACTTACAGTTTATATGCAGCGGAAACACGTTTATGGAATGGATCTGATCTACACGAGAAACTAGATCGTTTTGGTTGCCTTTCCTACGAGTGTATGAATACACTGAGTACGGACTATCTCCGTGAATTCTTCCGACGAACGAAGAAGTATATCGTGTTTTCACTCTAGAGACATTTTTCCCGGAACCAGAAGGGAATCTCTACGATTCTCTCTTCATTTAGAAATAGAGAAATTTTTTCTCTATTTATAATGGAAATCCCAACTTCCATCTATATATACAGTCGGACCAAATTACACATTTGGTCCCTGTAATTTACATATAATTACAGTTTAGTCCCTGCCATTCCAAAATATCATGGGCGGACAAAAAACCAACAAGAACAATAAAAATTGATTCACTGCTTATTCTTGCAAAATTAGTCCATTGTATTGTAGTAGGTGAGGGTCTCTTGGCTTTGCAATAGATAGAAAATAACTTTTACTTATCATATTTCCAAGTGATAATCCCCATTTAATTGCTTAACTAATTTCCTCTGTTGTCTATCATGTCATCGCTTGGGCTTTGATGGAGAGGTGAGTTCATTAAACATGGAAGATGTTGAAAAAGGAATTATAGCAGTATGCAACGGAGCAACCAATACTCATGTTATCCACAGATAAGTTACTCCCGTCTTTTCAACTCGGTTTTTGGTATTCTTTGTTTATGGTTTCCTTGTCATTGTGAATTTGCCCTTCAAGTTTAGTGTTTGTAACTGGAAAGCGTCTTTTGTTGAGATTCTATTTGCAATATATACTAATGGTGGGACATATTGCTTCATATTCCTTCTTTTATTTATATTATCATTTTTTAGAAATTCTTAATGCATGGTAAAGTAGAGAAATTTTAATGAGTAATTCTCGATGCATGGCAAAGTAGAGAAATTTTATTGAGTGACATTGTATTATCTTCAATTTGTTAACCATACTTATTATTATTTTTTTTTTTAGCTTACTTCATTTCCTTTTCCTTCTCTCAGCTTTTATTTTTTTTGGGTAAACTAATACATTGCATTGATTGGCTAACACGCAAATTAATGTTCCCTTTATTTAGAAAATAGTTATTTTTCAAATACTGGTTTTGTGTTTCGTTTTAAAAAAAATAAAATTAGTCAATCAGGCCTCTAACCTGAGCATTAAACACCCATTAACAGACTTTCAACTTCATTTATGTCTAACGCAATAAATGCTGTACAAAAGTGCTTCACCTCGGCTTGTGGTCAGCCAATAGGAATACTTCTCTCGCTATTTAATTACTTTCTTTTTTCCATTAAATATGTCTTCAGTTGGACCATTACTTCATTCTAACTCCTGCTTCTTTTATTCCTTCGGTTTGTTCCTTCTAAAATTCTCAGGTATTCAGTTGCTCTATCTTTATATTATGGCTACTTATTCATAGCCGACTTCTTACAGATTTTGCATCCAGGTTGTACCCTTTGTAAAAGGTACATGTGCTTTGCCTCCGAAGCAAAATTGCTATGTTGGTCCTGCTTAGTAGTTGTAGTAATAGCATATAATTTCCTTTTTTAACATACTTGTACATATGGTTGTTGTAAAGTTGTTATTACATGCCATTTTGCATGAGGTCTGGCCTACTATATACCAGCTAGAGGTCAAACCAGTCCCAAAAATTTGGCGCACACAACATCGCATTTCACATTGAGTGTTGACTATTGTTTCTAATTTCTACTTTCCGTGTATTGATAAGTTTGTATTTCTGTTTTTTCTCCGCTCAACTTGGGTATTCTATTATTGCATACTTGACATTACCATGCGTTTTTCTTCCTGGTTGGTTTTTTTCCATGTTCATACTAAATGTTTCTTACAAAAACAACATACAAATATGTTTTATTTCTCCAATAGATCCCGAAATAATATTATTTCCTTTACAAATGGTTGATGTTGAGTTGCCGTTACATTCATTCCTTTGTGAAATCTTGTCCCAATCAGAAATAACAAATACTGAGACCTTAATTAAAAATGCTGAAAATGGTCTTTACAGAAGCTATATCACTTTGTCTTTGCGAAAATTTGGAAGTGAAATCTTACCTGAAATTGATATTTACGGCTATAGTGCAGTAGATTACCATGAGGCAAAAAATATGGCCGCTCTTCAGAATTCTGAATACCTTAAGCTCACAGATGGACTAGAATTCAACGCCTTAAAAACTAGTGAATTCTCTACAAAGGATAGAATTCTTGGGAGCTGACAAGTGAAGGGTGCCTTGGCTATTACTTCTTTGTCTCAAAAATTTGAAAAGCTCCAAGAAATGTATGGGAAAGTTGTTGAAATCCTAAAATCCACCACTACAATATTAGGGAGCTCTAACGCTATAAAAGCTATAAATAGCGACTAGGATCTTAATTAGGGAGCTCTATCTGCTATGTCATAGGTTATCATTCAAATGATTGTTGTTTTTGATTTATATAGTATCTATATTAATTGTCTATAGTTATTTATTTATTTATTTATTTTATTTTTATTTTTATTTTTTTTGTCACCAGATGCCAAAGTTTATTCTGGCAATTGAGCCCATTCGTTTCACAATGATTGAACTAAATCGACCCTCGCGTATTATTGGATATGATTTAACTACTGTTGGCCTTTACAATTACCGTGTTTCTTATATTTATAAAGATAACCATGGTGGTGAATATCGAGTGAATGTAGCTCAATATAGTATGGAAAGCTCAGTCGATTCTAAGAAAAAATGTTGCTTTTGCATAATTTATTGCCTCCAACGCCTGTATGCTTTGCGAATAAGAGATTTCAATCATGAAAGAGAAGTTTGCTAGGTCCTCCTAACTTGAATAGCTTGGGAGTACCAAAATGTTATAGGTTTGCCGCATAAGCAACTATTGTCTGATTACCAACATTTGAAGAAATGTTACAATGTTGCATTTGGTCTTATTAGTCAATTTCATAATATTACAACAAAAATCAACAATCTACTAATCAGTTGTAATGACATTTTATTTAATTCTAAATGCTTTTTTCCAGTTTACATTTGCTAAATAACTGACGGGATTTTTGATAACAAAAAAATGGCTTAATATATTTGGACCCCCTTGAACTTGACCAAGAAGCGCTTAATGTCTCCCTGAACTTTCAAAGTATCCAATTGCCCTTCTGAACTTCAAAAAAGTGACCTAGTTTGCCCCTCAAATCCCACTAAACCGGCATTTGTGACACACATGCTTTGAAAAGTGAAATGTGGGACAACCAATAAATGATTGACACATGGCAGCAAGGGAGCCAAACTGGATCACTTTTTCAAAGTTCAGGAGGGGTAATTGGACATTTTAACCAAATTCAAGGGGGTTCAGATGTACTCGGCGTAAAAAAATCTGTTTTTCTTAACTTTTTTTCCGAAGTTCAAATGCTTCCAAATCTAACCAAGCCTTGCGATTCCATTGAAAAAATTTTGCGATTATGTAATGAAAAAAAGGAAAAATAACAAAATACCATTTCCACAAGATAAAAAGAAACAAAATTGGAGGCCAAATTTGATCTTTGGGACGTACATTCTTAAAAATTTAAAATTGATAGTTTTATCGTTTGTGTTCAAAGGGAAACAAGTTTTATCATATAACTAAAAATATTTGTTCATTTGTATTTTTCTAAAATGGTTCATGTTTATTTTTGCAATTTACAATTTTTTTCATCTAATGAACCGAATTGCCTAACCAATGTTACAGTATTATTTATTTAGGTAATGCATGTTATTTTTAACATCACTACACAACTTGTACTCGTTAATAATTATTCTTTTTATTTGTTGAAATCGTATATACCGTTTAGACCTTTTCTTCTTAATTATAAAATATTTTATTATTTTTTGATGGATGGTCTAGGCTAAATTTTTGCTGCACTTATGTGCAGTTTTATCCCGATCATATACATTCAGTAGCAACTTTAACCTATTTTATTCATTTGCTAGCATTTACCTATACTCGTTAACAGTTTAAATTTGTTACTTATGCTGTTAATTATTTATTTACATCATATGTGGCTTTTGGATGCCCTGATGCACAAGGGTACAGAGATTTGAGAATTTTCACTGCAACTAGCTCAACAGGGTTTGACGTTCCCAGTCATTCACTATCTTCTTCACGTTTACAACAGCCCGGTCATCAATTTCAATACCAAATACCTCTGCAAATACAACCAAGAAGCTACCAAATCCAATTCACGTTTTCCACAATTTACTCCCTTTTCTCATGATAACATATTCGATGTGGAATCTTTATACTCAGATGCTATTATCCCTGATTTATTTCCACTTTCTTTTTATAATGAAACTCACCACTTCTTTGATCACCAAAAAAATTGAAGAATGCTATGATTCTCACCCCTGTTCTTTGCCTCAAATCTCACAAGACAATCTCTTCATAGCCCCCCCTACTCGCTTGAACCTCCTCAGGTGAATGTAGAAGAATACAAGATGCTTCTCTACATGTATCAAAAAAGCTGCTTCCATTTGCTCTAGCAAAATTAACCAAACAAATCAGTGACATAAAAAATGCAGATCGGTTTCTTCAATTTCTTGTTGGATTGAATGACACACATGATCATGTTAGAAATCAGATTCTTCTGCTTGATCCATTAGTACAAATAAGGTTTTCTCTATGATTCTTTCGAGTGGAGAAACAACGAGAAATTTCAATAGATTCACAGATTGAAATTGTTAATGCTGCAAAATATAGATCTGGTAGTTTTATTCCTTCTCGATCTTTTGTTCCTGATAGGAAGAAAAGTATGTTTGCCAACAAAGATGAAAGGTTATGTTCTTGTTGTGATAAGTGATACCGGCCACAAGTAGTAAAAAGGATCAGCAATTTAACTTGGAAACAGTTACTTGTCATGAAAATAAATTAAAATGAAAATAAATTAAAGACATATTTTAAATTGTATCTTTATTTTAATTGTAATTATTTTATAATTAGGATTAGGAATAGATTTTATTCTAAGGATCATAAATTGATAAGAATTCCTATTTTGTTTGTATTTTAATTTATTTGGTAGTTTTTCATATTTAATCTAATTAGGAAGTTTAGACTATTTAGAAGTTTTAATTATTTAGGAGTTTTATTACATTTAGTATACTTTGCCTATAAATAGGCTATAATGTAGTTTGTAATAGACAGTTTTTCTTGATCAATAATATTTTCGGAATTAATTCCAATTCCCTGCTTTTGTGAATTTTACGAAATTCAATTAGTAGAAGGCTAATTTCCGGTATCGTGCGCGATCAATGGATCTTAGTGTTTTGTTCAAAATTTCCACTGCATCAATTGGTATCAGAGCCTAAACCATAGCCGCCATCATCATCATGCCACCAAGGAGAGGGCGAAGAGTTGATGAAGTTGTGGGGCAGAAAGATATGAACCGATTAGAGCAGAGATTAGAAAAACATATAATAGATCAGAAGATGGAGACTATTATGGATCGATTGGTAGACCGAATAGATGGGTTGTTCGCAGCTCACACGAAGGCGAATCCTCGACAAAGGAGGATCCCTAATTATGGAAAATTCAGAAACCCTTTTGTTGGATTGGAAGAGTTCTATGACTGAAAGAATGAAGTAATTTTCTCTCAAGAATCAAATCTTGACGAAGGTAAATTCTTTGATCTCACTTTACCTCCAACATATGATGAAGATTATGCTTCTGTTGAAGTAGTAGATTATGATTCTTGTGACAATTATGGTTGGTATTGAAAAAACTTTACAGCCAATTTATGATGTATATAAAGACGAATATGAGAATTCTTATTGGAAAGATGATATCGATTTTATTGGGGTTAATTATATTTTGAATATGGATCCGTTTAACAAACTTAAAGCTTGGTCTTTTAATGGAAAAACTCGAGGACGAGTTTTTTCTAAGAGGAGGAGTATGAATCGGGCCACAAGTAGTAAAAAGGATCAGCAATTCAACTTGGAAACAGTTACTTGTCATGGAGATAAATTAAAGATATATTTTAAATTGTATCTTTATTTTAATTGTAGTTATTTTATACTTAGGATTAGGAACAGATTTTATTCTAGGGATCCTAAATTGATAAGGATTCCTATTTTGTTTTGTTTTAATTTATTTAGTAGTTTTTCTTATTTAATCTAATTAGGAAGTTTAGACTATTTAGAAGTTTTGATTATTTAGGAGTTTTATTACATTTAGGATACTTTGCCTATAAATAGGCTATAATGTAGTTTGTAATAGACAGTTTTTCTTGATCAATAATATTTTCATAATTAATTCCAATTCCTTGCTTTTGTGAATTTTGTGAAATTCAATTAGTAGAAGGCTAATTTCCAGTATCGTGCACGGTCAACGGATCTTAGTGTTTTGTTCAAAATTTCCGCTGCATCAATAAGCCGAGTCACTTGTGAGAAACATGTTGGAAACTGCATGGACCTCCTGATTGGATTAAAGAGCAGAGAAAACAACAAAGTACTAACAAGTTTATGACTAAGCATTTTGCACAGGCCAATGCTGCTATTATACCTGCTGGATCTATACCTCTTGAGCATGATTCTTTTGAAGAAGAGGAAGCACAATTGTCACCAAAAATTTATAAGCACATGTCTCTAATGATTCACCAAGAGTTTCAAAAGTTTGTTAAAGGCAAATCACTTGTTGATCCATCTATAGATCTCTCCAATTTTTCTGGTTTTGCTGGTGAGTTCACTGCATTTACCACAACTGCCAATCCTACTGATTGGATCATTGATACTGGTGCTACAGCACATATGTGTTATAGTTCTGCTTGTTTTACTAGTTATGTACCTCTCACATACAAGTACACCTCCATGATGGCTCTACTCAGGCCATTACTCACATCGGTTCTATGATTTTACACGATACCTTGTAGTTGCACAATATTCTGTTTGTGCCTTTCTTTACTCACCACTTATTATATGTGGGCCAATTAACTCAAGATGCAGACATTCATATTACTTTCCATCCAACTTATTATCTTTTGCAAGAGCATTTGACTAGGAAATTGCTCGCTGTTGGTTTTCTTAAAGGAGGCTTATATCATCTTACTGCAACATCATTTACACCATCTCTACTAGCTAAGTATCTCTCACAGGTCTCTTCTATAGTTCTTGTATGTAATAAAATCACTGTAAATGACTCTTCCCTATGGCATTTGAGGTTAGCTCATGCTTCTTCTTCTTTGTCACATATACCTTGTCTTTCTATTCAATCTGATTTGTGTTTTAAAGATTGTATCGTTTATGCAAAAGCTAAACAAACTAGATTACCTTTCCGTAAAAGAACTATACAAAGTACAACAACTTTTCAATTACTACATGGTGAACTTTGGGGGCCTTATAAGGTTCCTTCTTTCACTAGAGCTAGATACATATTGATATTGGTTGATGATTTTACACGAACTACATGGAAAGTTCTTCTTTAACATAAATCTCAAGTTTGTAAAGCTTTATTTGTCTTTTTTTCTATGATTTCTACTCAATTTGGTTCTAAAGTGTAGAAGTTTCACAGTGACAATGGTACTGAGTTTGTCAATGCTAATTGTCAAGAGTTATTTCAATAACATGGTATTCTTTCTCAACATAGTTGTCCTTACACACCCAAATAGAAAGGGGTGGTAGAGCAAAAACACAGATACCTTTTGAATTTGGCTAGAGATTCGCTTTTTCAGTCTTATATGAGTGATATATTATAGGGAGAAGCCTTATTGGCTACCACACATCTTGTTATTCTCTTACTTTCTGCTATCTTAAACTGGAAAACTCCATTTGAACTCTTACATCATAAGTCTCCTGATTATTCCACTCTTAGGGTCTTTAGTTGCTTATGTCATTACATAAATACACTTCCTCATAAGTCCAAATTTCAAGCTTGAGCTTTCCTAGTAGTTTTTTTTTGCTATAGTCTTCATCAAAAGGCTTATATCCTTTATGATTTGGATACTCATAAACTAGTTTCCTATAGAGATGTTCAATTCTCTGAGGATATTTTTCCTTTTCAATCTTCCACCTTGTTCCCTTACGCCTCTTCTTTACCTTCTCTTCCATTACCCATATCCGATTTTATGTTTGACACTTCCTCTTTTAGTACCATTCTTCCCACTCAAATTTCATCCAACACACTAGATCTTTCCTCCTTATCTTCAATCTCTTTTCCATCTTCTCTTTCTCCATCACCTTCTTCATCTCCTGCTTTTCACCCTTTTATTTCCGCACCCATTTCACCTAGACTGCAAAGAATTCGTAAACGTCCTTTCTGGTTATAAGATTTTGTAGTCGATTCCATTACTACAGATCCTGTTACTGGTTTCACTACTTTTTCTTCTTTCCAACCTCATTATCAATCTATTCTGAGTTCTTCACACCAGGAAAGTGAACAAAAAAATTATCAAGAGGCAACTAAAGACCCCTGGTGGATTCAAGCAATGCAGAATGCATTGAATGCTTTAAAGCTCAATCACAAATAGGAAATGATCGAGTTGCCACATGGAAAGCATCCTATAACATCCAAATGGGTTTTTCATATTAAAAGAAATTTGGATGGCTTTATAGAAAAGTTCAAGGCACGACTAGTGACTAAGGGATTCAATCAAAAGCATGGAGTTGATTATGTCGAGTGTTTTTCTCCTGTGGTAAAGATAGTTACAGTTTGCCCTTTCTTAGCTATTGTTGATGTTGGGAACGCCCCAGTCCCAAGGCATTGGTCCTTGTTCTGTATCGTACATTCTTAGAACATTTATGGGTTGATATATTATACACTTGTGTTAATATATAAAGGCTTAATCTATTTGTTTTATAGCTTGTGCAATAAATATGAATGGAGTATACAATGGTCATATTTGTATCCATGTTGTCAAGTGTCATGCACTTGGCAGCGAGACCATGGATATGGAAATGATATAACCATGAAGCCATCCTGATGGAGCGGAAATTTCAAACAATAATACTAAAATCCATTGATCGGGCAAGATGCCAGAAGTTAGTCTTCGACTAGTTGAATTTCACAAAATTCACAAAAGCAGGGTAAGGGAAATAATTCCGAAATTTTATTGAACTCAAAAACTGCTTACAACTGATAAATAAAGGCCTATTTATAGGCTAGAAATAAACTGACCCAAAACACAAAATCCCCTGCCTAAACAGAGTTCTAGCCAAACTAGGAAACCAAAACAAAAAAGAAAAAAAGAAAAGAAAAACCGAAAATTTCCCGAATAGGCTTAAAAACAGTAAATCGCGATTTTGAGGCCCTAAACGATGTTTTTTGGCTGAAAAGCGATGGACATCACAACTAAAAAAGGCTGTAAGTTTGAATTATTAGCCCGATTTCAATAAAGTTAGGCTCAAAAATCATTGAAATCGGACATTTTTTCGGAAATTACTATTCACCATAAAATTTACCCAAGAAAGCTAAAGCTTGCTCCTTTACATCATATCCATAGTCTGTTTCAGTCATGGGAATGAATGAAACAAAAGACTGGCATGACCTTGATTTAATGGCAGTGTCTTGCTGACCATAATACATGGATTGTCAATCAGGTATATGGATACATGTAATGGGAGATGGTACTGGATAGATCCACTCATGAGAAATCCACATGGTATAGGTATCACAAGTGATTCTCGTGTAGTACTTATGTTGGATCCTTCGACTTGACCATATTATGGAGTTACATGTGAACTCACACACTTTGACATGCACCTAAAGGGCCTGTAACATGGCACCAAGTATGGGTATGGTTGGGTGTGCCAGTGAGCATGGAAAAGCTATGAATATGCAGAAGGGATATGTCACTCGATGATTCATTAAGAAGATATCACCGACCCCTTGATGAGTGCAACTGATAAGAGTGTGGCCACACCCAAATAAGCTGGTACTTATTTGTGAGCATCAGTTCACTCAGTATCAAGTAAATGTCTGGACACAAAAGAGGGTGATAATACCATGCCTCCTTGTTGGACACCGATATCGATGACATGGAACATATAAGTTATACTACAGGGTTACGACTTTCGTCGGACTACAATCTCCGTCTTAATTGGGGGCTGTAATGGCTTGCTAGAGATCAACTACAGTCTAGCCATGGGCCCACTGCCAACATAAAGACGGGCTCATAGGATCGTACACATTGAATGTCTGAACTAACACTTAACCGGTCAGTTGTATACTTAGAGTATGCTTACCGAAGAAAAGAACTTTATTGATTAAATTATATATCAATTGGGTCGATCAAAATAATATAATCAATAATTATTGGCTTTCATAGAACTAATTTAGTAAATTAATTTTATGTATTTATTTTCTAGAGGAAACATGATTACTACATATATATAGGTTATATATATATATATATATATATTCTCTTGAGTAGTGTCTAATTAATTTTAGGTTAATTTAATTAGATGAATTAAATTTGAAGGATACTTATGCAAAAACCTTGTGGTTACATTGGTTTGCAAAAAAGTCCTAGAGGTTTCATTTTTTATAAAAAAATCCCTGTGGTTTCTGACTGTTAACAAAAAAGGGATTTTGACCTAACACCGAAAAAAAATGAACACGTGGCAATTTTTGCCTCTGCCAAGTTGTGAGCAGACGACCTTAAATTCGGAACGCGGTGAAGCAGACCGATGAGGTTTTTGATAATGCTTGTTGTGAGTTTTGTTTTGATGAAAAATGGGTTTGATGATTTTGCTTAAGAAAACCAATTGATATGATTTGAAATCCCTTTTGTAGAAAACCTCATTTAGACTATGAGTTTTGGGAAAACTCATTTTACATCTTAGAAAATCCCATTTTATTAACTTAAAGATCTTGAAATCCAAATTTCGAGATCAGTGATGGAGTCGCCACCCGGATCAGCTCATTCGGAAAATTCCCATGTAGCTCCCTACCAAGTGTAGACTGCCATGCTTGATCCAGAGATTCAGGGTTCAGGCAACTTACCTATTCAACCTCAAGCTTGTTTTGATTTAATTGTTCACAATACCATATTATATTCACTTACTCTCTACCCTTTTTATCTTTTAATCTTAGCCGATGATCATTCAGATGACATAAATAAATGGCATAAAATTAAAGTGCAGAAAAGGAAACCATGCATCTAAACTAAAGAAAAGAATATAGGCCACTTATTACAGTCCAAAAAGATAAAAACTCTCATCCTCACTTTACAACCGCCTAGATACATGAAAAACTATAAAAAGTACAATTGCCTAGGATGCATGAATTGATCTATTAAATACATCAAAAATAAAATAAAAAGAAATAAAAGCTGCAAAATAGATGGTTGGCACAATTATATCACAAACACATATAGGACTCTAAATAGGATAGCATGGGGAATTTTAGGAATTAGGAGCATACGTTTAGCGGGTAATCGAGAAGTCTGGGTGACTTACTCGATTAGACCTGGAAAACCATTTTAGAAACGCCCTACAGATTTTTGTACTCGAAAACAATTTTGAAAACTGTTTTGTCTCAATTACATGCAAATTACTTCCTTTTAGTGAGTCAGTTATCCCGGAACTCAGGGTTCCATTCTTGTGGGTTCCTAATTCCAACATTCATCTAAGGCCCAAAGTAGTAAACACATCAAAAATAGTTTGATTCCGAAGACAGCATCACACGACAACGTCCATAGGAGTTGTCCCAAGATTCTGCCTCCTTTTCGTAACTACAGCCGTGCAGCTCTAGTTAGAGCCTCACGGCTATAGCCACTACAGCCGTGCGGCTGTAGTGTCCAAAAACCAAATTGGTTTTTTTTTTTTTTGCATTTGTAAATCACTATTTTGACTTGTTTCAATGATTTCTAAAGATTTTGGGGAATCCGGGGCTCCGCTAAAGCTGAACCATAGATCCGATTTTGATCGAACAACCACAGATTCTAAAAATGAAAATCAACGAAACCCAAATCTCACATCAACGTCATCGAAAATCCGAAAACTAAAATTTTGAATATAAGGGATTTGATTTGACCGACTTCATTCATAATAGAACAAACAAAATGGGAAACTGACTGTATTCGGTTGATTTAGGGTATTTCGGGTTTCTGCCCAGAAGAACACATCCATGCAGCTATACAGTTACAACCATGCAGCTCTATTCTAAAGGATTATAGTCGATCGGCTCTAGTTAGAGCCACACGGCTATAATCAAACAGACAGTTTCTGGATTTTTATAGAACTCAGAAAATACAAAGCATAAAACAATCAAGTATGAGTTTAAGGCCTCTCAGAGTTTACCCTTTTTTTGTTCCAGTATATTTGATGATCGAAAGTGGATTTGAATGTCGGAGTGCGCTTAGAATCCCGCGAATGCCCCAAAACTTAGAACATAAGCCTCGAATCGATCTGAACACACCCGAGAACGGACCGAATGAGTGATAATGCGACTGGAAACTCTCACCCTTTGTGTTTCCTGAATGTTTTCTCTTTATTCCTTATGTTTTCTTTTGTTTTTCTCTCTTTTTTGTTTTCTCTTTTTCTCTTTATTTCTCTCTACAATTCTTCTCCAAGATGATTTCTACCCTATTTTGTGTTTCTCCCCCTTTTCTGTTTCGTTTCTGGAATTAAAACCTCCTTATTATTGCTCAAATTCCCCTAATTTAGGAATAAAAATCACAGTCAAAGATATGGTTGGTTTATTTAAGAAATAACCTGGCCGCCCACTAGAGCAGCACGGCTTTAATATTATAGCCGCATGAGTCTGATGTTATAGCCGTAAGACTGTAGTTGTGAAACTATAGCCGCGCGGCTCTAACCAGAGTTGTCAAGGCTTTTCCTGAATTCTACACTCACATCTAAACTCTCTAATCATTTGAAGGACCTTTCTCGGGGTTTCAAATCGAGGATCATTTTGTTTTTGGAGTGTTCAAGAAATTCCAGGCATCATTCTACTCATTCTCAAATCCAACTCACGTTCGTCTATCTGACAAGTAACATAGGATTTTCATCACAGAGGTCAGGAAAACCCGTGCTCATAGGCTGCCCCTCAATGGATTAAAGTTGACTCATGGTTAGGCTGCTGTGCCCGGATCGAGTTTGGTCTCACAATAGGGAGCACAGTGAGAAAAGAAAGAGGAAACGTACCTGGCATCTTTCTTGTGTTGGTTCTCCGTGGTGCTTATGTCACAGATGGAATTGTGTTGACTTTAGGGACTTGTTTGGATGTCTATGTGAAATAGTGGTCTAGCCCAATTTGAGTTGGTTCTCCATGGTGCTTGTGTCATGGATGGAACTGTGTTGACTTCAGGGACTTGTTTCCATGTTCGTATGAAACAACGGTCTTGCTCGAGTTGATTTTAGGGACTTGCCTCGACATCTATGTGAAGCAGTGGTCTAGCCCAAGTTGAGTTGGTTCAGGGACTTGTTTTGATGTCTGTGCAAAACAGCAGTCTTGCTTGAGTTGAGTTCGTTCAGGGACTTGTTTCCATATCTGTACGAAACAGTGGTCTTACTCGAGTTGATTTCAGGGACTTGTCTTGATGTTTGTACGAAGCAGCGCTCTTGCCTGAGTTGAGTTGGTTTAGGGACTTATTTCGATGTCTATGCAAAACAGCGGTCTTGCCTGAGTTGAGTTGGTTCAGGGACTTGTTTCCATGTTTGTGTGAAACAATGGTCTTGCCTAAGTTGATTTCACGAACTTGCCTCGATGTCTGTGTGAAGCAGCGGTCTTACCTGAGTTGAGTTGGTTTAAGGACTTGCTTAGATGTCTGTGCAAAACAGTGGTCTTGCCTGAGTTGAGTTGGTTCAGGGACTTGTTTCCATATCCGTATGAAACAGCGATCTTGCTCGAGTTGAGTTGGTTCATGGACTTATTTTGGTGTCTGTGTGAAACAGCGGTCTTGCTCAAGTTGAGTTAGTTCAGGGACTTATTTCGATGTCTGTGCAAAATAGTGGTCTAGCCCGATTTGAGTTGATTCAGGGACTTACCTCGGTGTTTGTGCAAAGCAGCGGTCTAGCTTAAGTTCAGTTGATTCGGGGACTTATTTCTATGTCTGTGCAAAATAGCGGTCTAGTCCTATTTGAGTTGATTCAAGGACTTGCCTCGGTGTCTGTTCGGGGAGCTTTGATTTAAGGTCACTTAGGGAGCTTTGGTTTGAAGTCGGCTTAGGGAACTGTGGTTTGAAGCCGGCTCAAGGAGCTTTGGTTTGAAATCGGTTCGGGGAGCCTTGATTTGAGGTCGGCTCAGGGAGCTTTGGTTTGAAGTTGGCTCAGGGAACTTTGGTTTGAAGTTGACTCAGGGAGCTTTAGTGCGAAGTCAGCTTAGGGAGCTTTGGTTCTAAAGTTGTGTCGGCTTTTCATGGAGCAATGATTCTGAAGTTGTGTCGGCTCTTCGTGGAACAATGATTCTGAAGTTGTGTCGCGAGTGCGTATTTATTCCTTGATCGATAATTTTGGAAATAAAAATTTTTGCCCCTTTGATTAAGAATAAATACTAACCGATTTTTTTACCCCTAGATACCTACAAAAAGCGAGTATCCTTCTCGGGATTATATCGGTATAAATGAAAATTATGAAAATTGAGAAAATCTTCATACCTGAGATTTAGAGTCGCGCGGGTCTAATTTGATGTTTGTAGCCGCGCAGCTCTAGAGTGAAATTGGGAGACCCTTCAAATTCTCGGCAGAATTCCTTTTTGAAGCATCAAATCATTCTTCTTCTCTTGGTTTCTGCCTTTCTATTCCTCTCTTTTCTTTAAATCGATTTCTGACTTCCAAGATGACGAAGAAACTCAGAAAGATGCTTCGTCCGGCTGCTTCTTCATAACCCACCCCACACACGAGGTATGTTTTACCTGAGGAGGCATTTTTCTTGCCCACCAAGTCCACAACCGATACGTATGGCCTTCGCGACTTGGTTGAGTATTGCAAGGTAAAGATAAATGATCCCGTGCTAGTTACACTTCAGCCATGTACGCATGCAACTCAGAGATTGGTTAGTTTTCTCCAATTTTTCCTTTTTTCAATTCCCTCCAATTCCTACAAATGTAGCCAAAATTACATGAAATTAGGCAAAATTGATGCATGTTTAGGGTAAATTTTGCCCCTAGGAACTTCAATTGATGATTTGGCGGTGATTAGAGTTGATTTAGGGTTGATTTTGTTGAACCTAGTCTTTTTCGAAACTTTCTGTTTTTTTCCAGTTAGAGCCACGCGACTCTAAGTTATAGCCGTGCGGCTATGTTTAAAAGCTAGGATGAGTCTGCTTGATCAGATCCGCGCGGTTCTACCTCTGATGGTTATAGCCATGCGGCTATGAGAACAGAAAATCTTTCATTCTTTTTTACAATTCTAATATGTTTTATCTGGGCTATATGACTCATACGCAATCCAAACAACTCATAAAAACTCCTTGTTTATGTGGCCGGGACTCTTTTGGAAGCATTGAGATGGTATAGGAGGCTCTCAGATGGCGTGAAGGAGATTGTTGATGCTATTAGGTTACAGAGGATGGGCCACGAGTTGATGATGGCACTGATACAGCAGTGGATGGATTCCACGCACACCTTCCATTTCCCGACTGGGGAATATATGATTATGCCCCAGGACTTCGCGGCTATCACCGGGCTCCCTTTTTGGTGGGCACACGATCGAGTTTAACTAGACACTAGAGAGGAAAGGCTTTCATCATAAGATTATTGCTATGCTGATTGGTCTGACGCCTCGGGACAGGAGGATTCAGTTTAGCACTCTTCGGCATTATTGGTTGACGAGGCAGGCTGAGCTTCCTAAGGGCATCACATTCACTGCTGAGGATGCGAGCTGTTGTGCCAGGGCTTTTCTCCTTTATGCCCTTACTACACTGGTATTCCCCACAGGTTAGAGCGACCTAAACTTAGCTGTCCTTCCTTCACTGATCTAGCTGGGTGACGTGAGGGACATATGTTAGGGACGCACTGGCTTGGCTCAGCTGTGTTATTCCCTCGATCTATGTGCCCGGGGGAAGCAGAAGGAGGTGTAGGGCCCTTGGATCGTCCTTCATGTAAGTTTGTCTAACTTTTTTATTATTATTATTTTATTATTTTATTATTTTTTATTTTTTTGACTTGCCACTGACTTTCTTACTATACATCTTTTACAGATTTGGGTGAATGAGCACGGCTTCATTCCTCAGCCGGTGGTGCATATTCCAGATATCACAGAGCTCCCTGACTTCCTCCGACTGAGAAGATGGTTGGGTTTCAGTTGGGGTGAGGTAGACAGGAGTGTGGATGATTGCCAGCTGTTCTTGATCCAAATGATGTTCGAGGAGGTACATATCTCTCCTTTTTATGAATTTCGAATTTTGATATTTCACAACTATTTTTCTAATCTTCTGATTTTTTATTCTTTGATTTCATCTGACCAAGGAGCCTTAGAAGGGGCTGAGTTGCCACAGGAGATTAGGGACGCCCAGAAGCTGGCGCAAAGGAGATTCGTGATGGAGTGCCCCTTCGGCTTGGAGTGGTACCTCGAAGATCGAGTCTCTGATTGGCGCTCTGGTCCTATGGAGTGCAAGATTTTGGCCGCTCTCCCTATAGGACTATTTTGGTCTTATTTTCTATCGGCGATAGATCATCCCGATCCCTTTAGACTGGGCTACGTGGTAGATGGAGCGAAGGGAGACTACCTCCAGTTTGCCACCACACAACTTCTTCCTCCGACTGGAGCAATACAGGCAGGGGTATGCTTCCTTTTTTGCTTTCTGCTTATTTATGCTTGGATTACCATTGACTGACATTCTTCTTTTACTACTTGTAGCCATCAGGGAGGGGCAAGCTCCTTCACACTTTGTCCGGTAGATGCTCCAGCGATTGAGGTCCTAGACTACCAGTGGTCGGGACGATAGGAGCTCCTCTGCGTGGGTGGCCAAGCATGATTCTGATACAAGGTGGAGGGCGTTCCATCTGCTCCTCCGGTGATCCCCTAGTGGTCCCCTTTATTGGCTTCATCCCCGGGCAACTAGAGTTTCTGATAGAGCCATCCATTCAGTTGTTTGATAAGTTTGGATTGTCGTACTGGGATGATTTGTATCTTGGGGGCCATGTCTACCCTTCTGCCATTCCTCTTGACACCACCCGTGTGAGTGTCCACACTTTCATCTACTTTTTGCTTTTCATTGTTATCCATTTGTCTGACTTGTGCACTATTTCCCATGCAGATATCGGTAGCCAAGGGGATGTCCCAGTGTCAGGCCATCTCTGTTTTTAGAGTGCTCATGATTCAGGACAACACGATGATGACAATAAGTACCTGTACTTGAATTAGCATTAATGCATGTATGCATGTGTTTATGTATGTTTCGAGTGTATGCATACATGTGACATGATGTTTCTACTATTGGTTTTGGTGTAGTATGCACTTAGTGTCCAGCATCGTGAGTCCATTCATCTGAGGTCGGGGGTGGACCAGCTATAGAGGTGGGTCGCAGATCTGGAGCTCATGAACTAGACTTTTCGAACACTCGTGGACACGTTAGAGGAGTAGCTTGTCTATTATGAGGACACCGAGGACGAGAACCAAGTGGATGTTGTTGGATATGCCCTAGTCCTAAGGCATTGGTCCTTATATTTGTATTGTACATTTATTTGATTTATGTATTATACAATTTGTGTCATTAAATAAAGGTATTAATCTATTTATTATATATCTTGTGCTATGTTTTAAATAGAGTATCCAATGCACATATCCATATCCATGTTGACAAGTGTCATACCTTGGCAGTAAGACCATGGATAGGGAAAACGATATGACCGTAAAGAGATCCGTAGTCTATGAGTGCATTCCACTACTGTAAGATGGGGGTTGGGACATCTGTGCGTGCATACGTGCCCAAGATGAAGGGCTATTTGGATACTTTAGCCCATCTCGGATCGCCTATCTCACAGGAGCTGGCGGTTGACACGATCCTGGCTTCCTTGCTGGATTCTTATGATCAGTTCGTCCTGAACTATAATATGCAAGGGATGAACCTTATTGTTAGTGAGCTATATGGGATGCTCAAGCTCACTGAGCAGTCGATCAAAAGGCTCCGCCAGTACTGCCCGTCAATAAGGGGAACCCTTCTCTTACAAAGGGCAAGGTCAAGGCAAAGGCCAAGGCCAAGGATAAGAAAGCTAAGGGTAAGAAGGCTAAGGCCAAGCTCAGGAAAGTCTTGAGGATGTTAGCTTCCAGTGCAAGCAAGGCAAGCACTGGAAGAGATCGTGTCCCCAGCTATTGGGAGAGTAAAGGAAGAGAAACTTAACCCTGTTTACCTTTGGCACTGCCATCTAGGCCACATAAATGAGAAACGCATAGCTAGGCTTCACAAGGTTGGAATCCTAGGATCATTTGACATGGAATCAATTGATATATGTGGGTCTTGTTTACAAGGTAAAATGACTAAAGCGCCTTTTAGCAAGAAAGCTGAAAGGGCTATTGTCTTATTGGACCTAATACATTCAAACGTATGTGGGCCTATGAGCGCAGCTACCAGAGGTGGACATCTGTACTTCGTCACGTTCATGGATGATTTCAGCAGATATGGCTATGTCTATCTGATATAACATAAGTCTGAGACCCTTGATAGGTTCAAGGAATTTAGGAAATAAGTACAGAACCAACTAGGCAGAAATATCAAAGCCCTTCACTCAGACCGAGGAGGCAAGTATATGAGCCTAGAGTTTGACTCATATCTAAGAGAGCATGGAATCATTCCATAGCTCACTCCTCCAGGAACAACACAATGGAATGGGGTGTCAGAACGGAGGAATAGGACTTTATTGAACATGGTCCGCTCAATGATGAGTCATACCTTTTTCCCAATTAGCTTTTGGTGATACGCTATTGAGACAGCAGCTCTCATTTTGAATAATACTCTGACTAAGGCAGTGGAAAAGACCCCATATGAAATACGGACGGGCAAGGCGCCCAATGTGTCTTTCCTGCGGATTTGGAGATGTGATGCACATATCAAGGGATTGACCGGGGGCAAACTAAAACCCAAGACCAATAAATGACTGTTTATAGGCTACCCTAGGGAAACCAAAGGGTATTACTTCTACAACCCCGCCGAGAACAAGGTGTTTGTGGCACGAAAGGGGGTCTTTCTTGAAAAGGATTTCATTTCCAAGAAAGACAGTGGGAGCAATGTTGAACTCAGGGAAGTTCAAAGCTCACAGACTCCTGAAGAGGATAACTCAGAGACCAGGGTAGAGCTTCCACAGGAGGAAGCACCGAACCAGGTCACACAAGGACCTAGAAGGTTTGGTAAGGATCATCGGGAACCTAAGAGATATAGGTTTCCCATTACAGATGATCACACTCTTCTCGTCTTTGATGAGGAAGAGCCTAAAACCTACCAAGACAGTCTACTAACTGGTGCAAGGCCATGGAGGCAAAGATGCAATCTATGTACGATAATCAAGTTTGGAACCTAGTTGATCCACCTCCGGGTGCTAAGGTGCTAGATTGCAAGTGGTGCTACAAGCTAAAAGCCGTCAATACCTTCAAGGGGCTGCTGGTTACTAGAGGTTTTAGACAAGTCCATGGAATAGACTATGATGAAACTTTCTCACTAGTCGCTATACTCAAATCCATAAGGATCCTGCTGGCCATAGCCGCTTGGTATGACTATGAGGTCTGGCAGATGGATGTAAAAAATGCTTTCCTTAACGAAAAGCTACTCGAGGATGTGTACATGAGACAACCTGAGGGTTTTGTCGATCCAAAGTATCCTGGAAGGGTATGCAAGCTTTAAAGGTCTATTTATGGACTGAAGCAGGCATCCCTAAGTTGGAATCTTAGATTCAATGAAGCCATAGAGGAATACAGCTTCATACAGAATCAAGATGAGCCTTGTATGCATAAAAGGATTAGTAGGAGCATTGTCACCTTCTTGGTATTATATGTGGATGATATCCTTCTTATTGGAAGCAACATACCAACACTGCAAGGAGTGAAGTAGTGATGTGTAAGTGCTTCGCAATAAAGGACTTAGGTAAGGCTGAGACTATCCTAGGTTCCAGGATCTATAGGGATAGATCCAATCGGCTTCTGGGCCTAAGTCAGGCCACGTACATAGACAAAGTTCTAAAAAGGTTCAGGATGGATCAGGCCAAGAAAGGTATCTTGCCAACGAGCCATGGGCTGAAACTTAGTAAGAAGAACTGTCCTAAGACAAGGCAGGACAGGGAGAACATGAAGTTGGTCCCATATACGTCAGCTATAAGATTAATCATGTACTCCATGCTATGTACGAGACCTGATGTCGCCTTTGCACTGAATATGATGAGCTGATACCAGCAGGATCCCGATGAGGATCACTGGAAGGTAGTCAAAGCAATCCTGAAGTACCTTAACCGGACTAAGGATAGCTTCTTTGTGTATGGAGATCAGGAAGAGCTGTCAGTTACTGGGTACACTGATGCGAGCTTCCAGACTGACCAGGATGAGTACCAGTCACAGTCTAGGTATGTGTTTTTACTAAATGGTGGTGCTGTAAGCTGGAAAAGCTCCAAGCAACCGACCATCGTGGATTCTACTACAGAAGCTGAGTACATTGCGGCGTGTGATGAAGCTAAGGAAGCTGTATGGATAAATAATTTTATCACTGAATTGGGAGTAGTACCAACTATCCAGGATCTAGTTGATATCTTCTGTGACAACAATAGGGTTGTTGGACAAGCTAAGGAGCCCTGGTCACATAAGAACACGAAGCCCGTACTCAGGAAGTTTCACCTCATACGAGAAATCACCGAGAGGGGTGACATTTTATTACATAGAGTGGACATCGAGGATAATGTAGCAGATCCTTTGACCAAGGCGATGGCTTAGCCCAAGCACGAGGGTCATACTAGATCTATAGGGATTAGGCCCATGCCTAGTTGGAACTAGTGCAAGTGGGAGATTGTTGGATATGCCCTAGTCCCGAGGCATTGGTCCTTGTATTTGTATTGTACATTTATTGGATTTATGTATTATACAATTTGTGTCATTAAATAAAGGTATTAATCTATTCATTATATATCTTATGCTATGTTTTAAATACAGGGCCAAATATGGGTACATTCGGGTATGTCAGTGAATATGGCAATGCTATGGATATGTAGAAGGGAATGTTTCTCAGTAGTCCACTGAGAAGATATCACCGGCCTCTTGATGAATGTAACTGATAAGAGTGTGGCCACACCCAAACAAGTTGGAACTTGTTTGTGAGCATTAGTTCATTCGGGATCAAGTAAATGTCCGGATACAAAAGAGGATGATCAATCCATGCCTCTGTGTTGGACACCAATATCAATGACATGGGATGTACAAGTTTAAAATACAGGGTTACGATTACAATCGGACTGCTATCTCCATCTTAATTTGGGGCTGTAGTGGCTTGCTAAAGCCTTTTTGCAGTCTATGGGCCATAGGCCCATTGCCAACATAAAGACGGGCCCACAGGATCGTACACATAGAATGTCTGAGTTCGAACTAGTCGGATCACCTGTATACTTGTAGTATACTAATTGAAGAGATAAATATTAATCAATTAAATTAGAGATCAATTGGATTGGTCAATATAATTTAATAGACACATATTTATATTTTATTGGGTTACACAAAGTTGATTTAAATAAATTAACTTGTGAATAAATTTTCTGGTGGAAATTTAGTACATATATAGGTTTATATGTATCTGTTTCTAGTCAAATCATAAATTAATTTGTTGGGTTAATTCCAATTGGCAAATTTATTTAATTTAAATGACATGTATCTTATATAATATGATATTATATAAATACATTCATAGAAATTAAATTAGACTTGATTAGGAATTAAATCATATTAATTAATTAGGATTTATGGAATTATGACATTAATTCCAGTTATAGAAACAAAGTTAAATTACCCCAATAATCAAGGCCATGGTTTAAACCTAAAATGTAGATTTTCCAAAAGTGGAATTTCGGCCATATGGGTTTAAGGAGCTGAAATTTTCTAAAAAAATCTAACAGCCTCACTACTTCTCTGCCCTTGAAACAGCACTCCTTTTACCTCATCCCATCTCCTTCCACCTGTTCTAGCCCCTCACCTTTCTAATTTATGTAAAAAAAAAAAAAAAAAAAAAAAAAAAAAGAAAAATAAAGAAAGAAAGAAAGAAAATCTCCTTGTTTACATGTATTTTATGGCATTTTATTGGGGCTTTCTAATTTTTTGCAAAAAGAGTCAAATACATTTATGTTTCTGAGAAATAAAATGCACTTTTATCTTCTCTCTCTTTTTTTTTTTGCTTGAAATTTAATCCTTCCCTAATAATAGTAATAATAATAACAATAACAATGATAATAATAATATTGATAATAATAATAATAAAACTATAATAATAATATAATAGTAATAATAATAATAAACATAATAGTGGCAATAATAACAATCATAATAATAGTAATAATAATGACACTAAATATCATAAATTAAATATACTTAACAGATTTATGGTTATTTTTTTAAAAATAAACCCATATAGAGATACACGAGATTAGGTAGGACAAAACGGGTATCTACAAATTGTAATAAAATCAAAAAATTTGTTTACCAAAGTACCGGAAGTACTTAAAACCCAAACTTGGGTCAACACAAGTATTTTTTATATGATTTCCTTGCAAATTTCAACGTTTTCTTTTATTTATCTCATAATAATTTGCTCATGTTACTTAAAATTTTTTCATCAAAATTTGAATATTTTTTTGCCATAATTTTTTTTTATGATTTTTTTTTTTAACTTTTTTGTATTATTAAATTTGAAAAATAACTATGATTTTCAAAAATTACTGTGCTTCATTATCAAGATTCATTGTATTCATATTCATCAATATGCAAAATTTCAGTTCAAAATACAAAGGATAAGACAATTTTCAAAGAATGTGTTTGATAAACAATTGTATTTGTCAAACTATAAAACTACGTACTTGAGTTTATTAACTTTTAAAACACAAACCTTAGTTCACAAAATAAGCAAACAACATTTTTTTTTTTACTTTCCCCTGAAATCATTTTAAACCTTTTTTATTTGGGCTTTTTACATAAATACTTATATTTTGGCCCCAAATTTATGTTTTACGTGGAGCGTAAAAAGAATACAAAAATATTGTAGAAGCTTTTCAATATTTTCAAAATACATTTTTCTCTAATTCCTAGAATACATACTTTAGAAATGATCCCGCAAGAGGAATGAGTTTCAAAATATACAAAATACCTTTTTTTTCCTTGTTACGTTTTACTCCCTTATCTCTACTTTTCACTTTCCTCTTTTATAATTTTAACTTACTTTCGTCATTTATCTCTCAATCCATTTATTTTTTTCGTTATGCGACTTTATAAAGTTTTTTTCATTTGTTTTCTCTTCGAAATGAGATCTATATGTATATATATTTTTCTCTTTTTTATTTTTGGCTTTTTTTTTATAAAAAATGTATAGCGACATATAAAACAATGTATAAACACAGTATGTGGCAAAATACGCATGTATAACAATGTATCAATATAAACAATTTATCATGAAGCATAACCAACAGAAAACAATATATAAACAATCACAAATCCGCACAATATATGTAAACAATGTATAAAAATAATATATGACAAAAAATGCATATATAACAATGTATAAATATAAAAAATTTATCATGAACCATAATCAACAAAAAATATATATATAAAAGAAAAAAATTTATCAAACTGTAGAAACAATAAATAACCAATGTATCATGATTCACAAAATAAGCACAACATATATATATATAAACAACATATACACAATGTATAATACAATATCATGCTTAACAAACAATATCACAAAATATATAAACACAGTATCATGTATAACAAATAATACCATAAAGCATATAAACAACATATAACGATGTATAAACACAATATCATGCATAACAAACGTATCACAAAATGTATAGACAACACAGAAACAATCACAAATCAACATAATATGTTAAAACACAGTATATGGCAGATAACGCATATATAACAATGTATAAATATAAACAATATATATCATGAATCATAATCAACAAAAAATAGTATATAAACAAAGAAAAACAAATCAAAATTGTAAAAACAATGTACAACTAATGTATCATGAGTCACAAAATCAACATAATATGTATAAACAATGTATAAATACAATATCATGCACAGTGGCGAATCCAAGAGTCTAACTTCGGAAGGGCAAAAACTCTTACAAAATTTTTTGATAAAGGTGAGGCGGAAACCGGCCAGCGACGGTTTTGAAAAGAAGAAATTGAAAGAAGATATTAAGGTGAGGAGGAGAAAAACTTCGAAACAGAGACAAAGAGGAGAAGATAATGTAAAATATGATTTTTTTTTTCAAAACCAGACAAAAAAACTGAAAGAAAAAAAAAATTAAAGCCACGTTTTACCTGGAAAAAAAAAAAGCAAAACGTTCTTACACTGCAACATAAAAAGAGAAAAAATCTTCTCAATTTTTTCTCTATCTTCACGTCCCACTCCCTCTATGGTACTTTTTAGTGAAATGCAACTCAACCAATCAAAATTTGAGAAACTCCATCAAAACTCCAATAGATAGATAAGCACACATCCTTCCACTTTCTCTCTCCTCAAACTATGAACCTCAAAACTACACTTCCCATCATAATTTCCTTGACTACCCCCCTTACCCACGTGTCCTTCGCTCTCACCACTAACAATATTAACCAACTCTTTCATTTCTCTACCTTCGCCTTCCCTTTAAACTCACTCATTAACTATAACCCCATAGCCTTTCAACTCCCTGAAAAAGGAAAAAAAAAGGGGGAGAAGAAGAGAACTTCACAACGTAGCCAAAATCCCACGCCGGAGTATAAGCCAAATTTGGTACCTTTTTGCACCAAATTTCTGTTATCTTTTTTTTTTTTTTTGTCAATCCTTCTCCTCTCCTCTCTAATTTCAGAACAGAAAGGAGAAAACAGAGTAATCTGATTTTTCTATAAATCACTCGTTGTGGAGAAGAAAAAAAAAAAAGAAAGAAGAAGACCAATCGTCACCTCTGGTTTTGGGTGGGCAAATCAGCCCCTCGAAAATCAGCAGCTGGCCTTAATGGCCATCAGAAACACCTCTACTAGGGGCGTTTTCCGATGGCCGGGGCAGCTGCCTAGGCGTGCCCCCCCCTCCCTCCGCCCCTGATCATGCATAACAAACAATATCGTAAAATGTATAAACAACGTATAGACAATATATAAACACAATATCATGTATAACAAACAGTATCACAAAGTGTATAAACAACGTATAAATACCATATCATGAATGTATCAACAAGGTAATATAATTATAGTATCACAAATGTATAATTACAATATCACAAAATATATAATCACAGTATATAAGGTGATACATGTATAAAAAAATGCTAATGAATGCATAATAAACAATATCACAAAATGTATAATCACATTATATGATGTCATACATGTATCAAAAATACATAATAACCTCAATATACCTTGTAATAGAATATTTAATATTTATCAATGATTGGTTGTGGTTATATATGCGTTTTTTGCTATATAATGTGTTGATATATTGTTTATACATTTTTTATACGAAAACTAAAGATGGAAAAAAAAAGAAGAAAAAAATATATAGATATGGATCTCATTTCGAAATTAAAAAAAAAACGAAAAAAAACTTTCTAAAGTCGAATGATAAAAAAATGAACATATTTAGAAATAAATGTGATTATAGAAGAGAAAAGATAAAAAAAAAAAATTATAAAAACAAGAAGATAAGCTGTTCGGATTAAAAGGAAAGGTATTTAAAAAAAAAAAGGTATTGAAAAAATAGTGTATTTAAGTAAATATAAAAATGTATGAGATAAAAGGAACTTATTTTAACATAAAAATGGTAACTTCCCTTTTTATTTTATTGTGATACGTTGTAAACGGCAATGAAACAAGACTTAAAATGTATAACTGAAAAATTCATGAAGAGTTTGATTGAAATAAATGAATATTATGAGTTTATTTTTGTAGATTTTTAAGTAATTTATAAAAGTTTTGTACCATTAATTCGTGATTTTCACTTGTTTAGGTTATTAAAACATCTTTATTTCCATATAATTCAACTTAAGTTCCTATTACTTTAGTATTTCATTCAAAGATAGAAGTTGAAATAATAAATAAATTTCATAAAATGTTCTTGAAATTCGTAAATTCCGTTAAGCAAGCATTAAATTGCAATTTGTAACATAAGTTTAATGCAAGCAAGAAAATTTGTATATGAATTCTATTAATTAATAATTAATGTTAGTAAAACAAATTAATTAGAGCGAAATAATACTATAAATATGGAAGGAAGCTATGCAAGCATATGAGTATGACATTAGAAATGAAGAAAACAATTAAAATGATGAAAATTTCGAGCTTGAAAATTCTGATAATGATTTTGTCATTTGTTTCTGTGGCAAGCTGTGATTCAGATTTCCCCAACTTCGTAAAATGCCTTGAAAATTTTACTAACTCTTCCAACCCAATTCTTGAAACCATTTACACAAGGGACAATTCTTCTTTTGAATCCAAATTAATAGCCTATATGAGAAGTCGTAGGTTTATGACCCCTCAAACCCCAAAACCCCTTGCCATTATAGCTGCCAAAGACAAAACTCATGTTCAAGCTACTGTTGTCTGTGCCAAGACTAATGGGTTACAGATCAGGATTCGAAGTGGAGGCCATGATTTCGAAGGCCTTTCCTATATATCTGAATTGGATGTTGCATTTGTGATTCTTGACATGTTCAATTTACGAGCTATCAATATCGATCCAAATTCTTTTTCGGGATGGGTTCAAGCTGGAGCCACACTGGGGGAGCTTTATTACACGATTGCCACTAAAATAAGCAAAACCCATGCCTTTCCAGCTGGTGTCTGCGAAACTGTAGGCGTTGGAGGTCACTTCTCAGGAGGAGGATATGGAAACCTGATGAGAAAATATGTTTTGTCTATTGATAATATAGCTGATGCTAGAATTGTTGATGTTAATGGAAATATACTTGATAGAGAATTAATGGGTGAGGATTTGTTTTGGGCAATCAGAGGCGGAGGTGGATCGAGCTTTGGAGTTATTCTTGAATGGTTTATTAACTTGGTTCCAGTTCCTGAAACTGTTACTGTTTTTCGTACTACCAAAACCTTAGAGCAAGGTGCAACCGGTATCGTTTTCCAGTGGCAACAGGTTGCCACATTACTAGATAAAGATGTTTTCATAAGACTATATCCAAAATTAGTGAATGTTAGCAAAGCTGAATGTGATCAAAAGACGGTTGAGGTTGAATTCGTTGGTTTGTTTCTTGGACAAACCGACAGTCTTCTAGCAATACTAATGAAAAGTTTTCCTGAATTGGGTTTAAAGAGACAAGATTGTCAAGAAGTAAGCTGGATTGAATCAGAACTTTTCTGGGCAGGATATCCTCCTAATAAAAAATCCCTTAATCGTTTGATTGAAAGGCCCGAAGGATCAATTGCGTCTGGGAAGTTAAAGTCAGATTTCGTAAAAGAAGTGATTCCTAAATCAGGTTTGGAAGACATATGGAAATGGATGATTAAATATGAAATAAATTGGATGGAATGGAATCCATTTGGAGGAAGAATGAGTGAGATAGCAGAGAGTGAAACACCATTTCCACATAGAGTTGGAATATTATTCTTGATAGAGTATGCAAGTATGTGGACACAAGAAGGGGTTATAGAAGAAAGAGATAATATGTCAAGACAAATGTATGAAGCAATGACACCATATGTGTCAAGTAATCCAAGACAGGCATTTCTTAATTATAGGGATATTGATATTGGTAGCAGTCCTAGCAATTTTACTGACTTTCGGAAAGCTCGAGTTTATGGCCAAAAGTATTTCAACAACAATTTCTTGAGGTTGGCAAAGGTTAAAGCTGAGGTTGATCCTGATAATTTTTTCAAGCATGAACAAAGCATTCCTCCTCTTTTTTCCCACTAAAATATATGTTCACTATAGTTTTTGCACAATCGGTATGTGGTAATGAATAAACATGATTTTGATAATCGAATAATTGAACAATTTTTTTGTTTCTTCTTTCGGGTAAGATGGAGAGCCAAAGCCCAAAAAAAAAAAAGTACAAAGAAACTCCTTTTTACTAAATAGCTTGGAAGCCTACAGACACGTGAATTACTATTTAGTTACTTTTCTTCATTTCTTTCTTAAACTCTCAAACATGATTATGCTCTCTCTTTACGGAAAACCTTTGCCTGGCGAGGCGATTGCTGATTGGTAGTGTTTAGGCTTCAGGAGCTAATGTGGACACTCTCTTTTTGAAATTGAAACTCACAGGGATATATTCAATTAAAACTTTTATAGACTTTTAAAGACTTTTAAAATCCAGTGGTACTCAATTAAGACTTTTATAGAGTCTACAAAAGTAATCTTGTATTCAAAAAGTCATTAACATGATGACAATGACTTTTATATACTTTTTTATAATTTTTTAACTTAAAACATAATTAAAAAAGTCATGCATATTGATGAAAGACTTTTTATTTTGATGGAAGACTTTTTATTTTCACTTTCAATCGTGATTTTTCATAACCCTCCCTCCTTCACTGCCTCTCTCTGCTCTCCCTACTCTTCCTCCACCTCCTCTCTCTCCTCCATCCCATCGCCGTCGGAAACCTCCACTCAGTCCCCTCTTCCCATCGCTGATTGGCTGCTTTCCTCTCGTCACCATTCTGTTCCACTGCTCCTCTATTCCAAGCGTCCTGCCATTTTTTTAACGAGGTATTTGTCTAGTCTCGCCTCCATTCTTTGCTTTCTTTGTTGAATCTCCTTGAAATTGATCAACCGCAAGCAAATCAACCTTTAAGTCTGGCATAAATTTTTTTTATGGTAAAATTTATCTGTTTGAGACGGAATTCAAATAAGTATGCATTTTGAGATGATTTTTATTGTTTAAACTGATTTTTATACTTTGTTTAGATAGATTACCTTTATAATTTATGCTCTGATAATCTACTCTTTATATTCGATACTTTATTACTCAGGTATGCGCTTGTTCCACATTTATAAAGTTGCTTACACTTAAATGCATAATTTTCTTAGAAAAGAGTATTGATCAGTTGAGTTTCCAATTGAACCAAATGGTGAAACTTTTTCAACAACACTAATGTCAATTAATCAAGAAGAATATGTTGAACCATTTGTTAGAACGCAAGAGCAACATAGAAATGATGCTAATGAATGGAGAGCTATGATTTCTAGTTACATGTGGAATAATGTTGAGCATATGAATGATAATGAAAATTAGAAATTTTATAGTTAAATTACAATTTTTTTAATTAACATTACTATCCAATTTTAATGTTATTATTTTATATTTTATGCTTGTAGATTTTTGTAATTATTTATGTTTTGGTGTATTATCATTGAACACATGGAGATTATTATATTTTAGTATTTTAATAAGTCTATAAAAGTCTTTAAAAGTTTATGAAAGTCTATGGAATAAACTTTTTAAAAGTCATCAATACTTTTAAAAACTCTATTAAAGTAATTAAAAGTCACTAAAAGTCATTAAAGTTTATAAAAGTCATTCACTTAAAAAAAAGTCTATAAAAGTCCCAATTGAATACCACCTCCTGAGATTCAGAGGTGGAAGTTTGTGTGTTTTTGTTTTTTTTTTTATTGAAATCAATATATTATTTCTTTTATATAATGAAATGGGATGTTTGATTTGGTTAAGAAGCTCTAGATGATGTATCTTTGCAAATGCTTTTGGTCTCTATATGCTATGCTGGCTTGATAGGGCAAAAACTATACTTTTGCCTTGCATTTCATGCATCATTTTTACACACACACTGAAACACCCTTTATTTCCTGTGCTATATTCGAAGATGGTATGATCACATATATTTTTTTTGTCTTTTTTTTTCAAAATGTAATCCATTTACTTATTAACATAAATCCATAAGTACACCACACAAGTATATGTTCTATTATACATATTCAAACCACACTTATAATACAAAATTCCAAACCCAAAATGATCTATTCTACATGCTTAAGATGAGAGGAGAGAGAGTGAGATAGAACTCAATCGGCCGACCTTTCATCCATGCTTTCTACTGTGCTTTAAACTTCTAGGAACTTAAACTTTATCTACAACTTCACCTAGCTGGAAAAATATAGCGATTATATGAGTCGCCACTCAGTGAATATAAACCATCAATGAATTACAATCACACACATTCACACAAACAAATTCCAACAAACTCAACCAAGCACATGCAAATGAATGATCCATTTTATTTATTTGTTGTGAGACAACCACCCAAACAACTGCCCAGGGATCATGTACCAGATATAAAATGATTTCGCTGGCCAGCTCATGTAACCATGTACTTAACCTTTCGGTCCATATAATCAGATATTCCATGTGATTGACCATATAGGTCCAGATAATCAGATATTCCATGTGATTGACCATATAGGTCTAAAAAATCCATGTGAATCATGTATTCGTAGTGTTTGGTCAGGTATGTCACAACACCCTTAATGTCTCATGTAACGATGTACACTAACTTTCACATATAACATTTAACCCAAATCTTTCAACATAATTCATGTCGTACATATAATCGTTCAAATAACACTTCACGTTTGTACACTACGCAATCACCATATATTCAACATATACTCATATACAAAATAGTTCACCTCAACACATAAATCCACGTAAAATTCATTTCCAACAAATTACAGCAATACACATACAAACATATCAATACATCAATTCACAATTTTCATCAACATACTCACAACTTAGTCGTTAATTCCCTTGTGGGAAGCTGGTACCCTCTTCCAGATTATCTTCAAGATTATGAAATCCTAAAAATATCAATTCATATCAAATACAAATACATCATATTTTTCCTTTTTATAAAAACACTCTATCCTCACTTATATAGATAGGTTTCCATGACCTAACCACATTTAAAAATTCATAACTTACACTATATTTATCCAAATGACCTAATTATTGTTTTATTTTACTCCTAACACAAAGATACATATCATGTTAAAATCAAATAATTTTCGGATTATTATACAAATTATTATAAAATTTACATTCCAGCCCTGTTTTTGCCCTGTTTTACCTGAACAGCTCCTAGTAATTTCACTATAACTTTATCCATACAAGTTGGATCAACCTAATTATTTTTTCTACTTAAACTAGACACATAAGGGAACAACATATCCAAAAATCAGAATTTTATGGAGGCTAAAATAATTATGGCATCACTTTGTATCTGACCCTATTTCTTTGATCATCCAGTTTTGAGCACATCCTCTTTCAAAAATTCTAGATTTCACTTTATTTGCCTAAAAATTATGAAATTTTGCAGAAATATTACTAAGTCATAGATGAACAATTCATCACTTTACAACTTTTTTAGATTCTATTTCTAACTATACGAAATTAATATCACAAACTACATGAACATACCTCTTCCTTCTACTTCTCTATTTCTCCCTTATTTCTCTTCTTCTTCTTCTTCTTCTTCTTCTTCTTCTTCTTCTTCTTCTTCTTCTTCTTCTTCTTCTTCTTCTCTTCTATGTTTTTTGCAAGTCCTCTAGATTGTTTTACACAACCAAAACCCATATTAATCCTCTTCATCCTTATCTCTCCCTCATTGGACCATTTGTCTCTAACCCTAATGTTATTGGACCATTTGTCCAATGTTTGACTAACAATTCTAATTCTAATTCTAATAATAATAATAATAATAATAATAAAAAGATGGCGGTAGATATTTTAATCTCTAATCAATTATCCCTCCTAAATTACATTTTAGTCCCCTAATTTCTAATTTTATTCGATTATACCCCTAAGCATTTAAGACACATTAAATTTCTAGTGTTGTACTTTTGATTTTTACCTTACTTAGTAACATGTATAGTACAAATATATTTCTCTAGTTTATCTAATTGTGACATGTAATGATCGTGCACAAATGCCAAATGAATGCAGTAAAATGGGATGTTACACACACAAAAAAAAAAGGGGTAATGAGGAAGAGGCCAAAATGAGGCTATGATTTGTGATCTTTTCAGTGGTTTCCTTCTAATGCTTGAAAATGAATTTGAGTTGGTTTTCCCCTAAGTAACCAATTGCCTATTTTTGAAGCTTTCTCTTTTAAAAGGTTTAGGGCTCAAAAGTTTGGTCTTTGTTGGTACTATTCCCCATTTTAAAAGAAGAAAACAAAGCTTTTCAAAATGAAACTTGGATGGCTTATAGGGAATCTCCTACTTTTAAGCATTTTTAACTAAGGAAAAACCACACCCATAGCAAATGACCTAACACAAAATCTGAACCCATTTTCTTACATAAATTTATGAATCTAACAGCACATTTTCATTCAAAAACTACTAAAATTAGACCTCTAATCATTAATAGGAAATAGGTATATTACATGCCCTATTTCTTATTAATGATCCTGGACACCACTCAAGGGGGTATCCTTTCTCCATACATATAGAGCAAGGATCTCCCTTTGAGTCATGAATAACTTATATACCAACCATATAATAAAAGAAAAGTTAAAGAGAAGTTTACATGGAAAAAGACCTACTTAAATGGGTAGCTGTTTTATAGAAGAGTGGGAATGATTTGCTTGTCTTTAATGTCTTGTATTTGGTTGATTTACTGGTCTTTAGTGCTTTGTGTTTGGTTCATTTACTGGTCTTTAATGCCTTGCGTTTGGTTCTCTTAAAGGCCTCCAACTACCAGCTGCTTGTTTAAGGAGATCATGAACAATGAGAAGGGATGAATAAATGGAAAAGAGGATGATTGAATGAAAGGGAAAGGTGGAGGGGGCAAAAGATGGTTTTCTAGAAAAGAAATAAGAGAAGGGCGCTTGCTACTGCCTACTATTCTCACTCTCCAATTTCTTTCTCTTAAAATGTTATCTTTCTACGCTACCGCTTTGCCTTACTATTAAGAACCTTTTATTGTCCTCTTCACTGTGTGATTGTAATTGAATTCTCTCCTCCGTCATTTGGTTTGTCCTTTTCTAGTTTCATCAGAACTAGAAGCTCTTAAAAAAATCTCCCATGTTTTGAGGAGAAGCTGATCCTGCACAGTAGCTGCTACAACCTACCTTGTTCTCATCCAGGTGTAGAATTAGTACCCTTTAGTTTCCTTAGGGTAACCCACAAATAGGCACTTGTCAGTCTTTGAGGATAGTTTGTCCACACTCAATTTCTTGACGTGGACCTCACATCCCAAAATCCTTAGAAAAGACAAATTTGGCGTCCTGCCAGTCCATAGTTCATATGGTGTCTTTTCAACAGCCTTGCTTGATGTACGGTTCAATATAAAAGCTGCAGTTTCTAAAGCATAGGACCAGAGCGATTTTGGAAGAGCAAGACTCATCATTGAGTGGACCATATCCAATAGGTTCCTATTCCTCTTTTCAGACACCTCATTCCATTGAGGTGTTCCAAGAGGTTTGAGTTCAAGGACTATCCCACACTCTCTCAAATATAAGTCAAACTCTAAGCTCATATACTCACCACCCCGATTTGACCGGAGGGCTTTGATATTTCTGCCTTGGTTTTGTGCTTTATTCCTAAAGTCCTTGAACCCATCAAGGGCCTCAAATTTATGCTTCATTAGGTAGATATAGCCATATCTATCAAAGTCATTTGTAAAGGTAGTAAAGTACAGAGACCTATTTCTAGCTGTAACACTCATGGGCCCACACACATCCGAGTGTATCAAGTCCAATAAGCCAGAAGCCCTTTCAGCTTACTTGTTAAAAGGGCTTTTAGTCATTTTTCCATGTAGACAGGACTACAATGTCCAATAAGACTCCAAGTTAAATAAGCCTAGGATTCTATTTTGGTGGAGCCTAGTGATGCATTTCTCATTCATGTGGCCCAAACGATAGTGTAAGAAATATGTAGTATTCAACTCATTAGGTTTTATCCTTTTACTATTTATGTTGTAAATTGGATTAGGTTCAGATAGGTTAAGGATATAAAGACCATTATTTAAAAGCCTTTGTCCATAAAAATGTCATTATGAAAGATACTAATTTTATTACATCCAATGTTAAAATGATATCCCTCGATATCCAAACAAGAAATGGAAAATAAACATTCCTTGAGATCAGAACCAATCCTGTGGGCATCTCCAGATGACACTCTTCTGGTTAAATGGCTGCAACCTTAGCCCTATTGCCAACACGGAGTTCCACCTCACCAGATCCCAACACCTTCCAATTTCTTAGCCCCTACACATTGCAACAAATGTGAGAGCCATATATGGTATCCAATACCCATGATGTTGAAATAGTAAGTATGTCACAAACATAAATTGCTGATGTGGAAGCAACATCCTAGTACTTCCTTTGCTCTTACAGCAATTGAGGACAGGTTCTCTTCCAGTGCCCAGGTAGCTTGCAGAGGAAGCATACATCCTCAGCTGAGGGTTGGGGTTGGGGTTGAGGAACAGGCTTCTTACAATTAGGCTTAACCTTAGGTTTGGCCTTTCCCTTGCCCTTTCCCTTAGCAATGGGGTGGTTCCCCTTTCTCACCATTAGAACCGTTGAAGTCTTTTTTGTCGATTGTTCTGTAGTTTTAAGCATCCTATGCAACTTAGAAACAATCTTATTCTTCCCTGACATGTTATAGTTCATGATGAATGGATCATTAGACTCAAGCAGAGATCCAAAGATAGTGTCTCTGGCTAGATATTGTGGCATTTGGCACACCAAGGTGTGATCGAGTCTCCAAGTACCCTATCATCTTGAGCACATGGGTGCTCACAGAAGTTCTTAGTGCCATCCTGCAATGGTTAAAGGCCTTTGTTGCTAGGAACCTTTCCTGACGGGCCTGTTCCTGGAACATCTACTTCAGATGATCCATGATGGCAAATGCTTCCATCTCCATGAGCTACTTTTGCAGCTCAGGGACCATGGTTGCCAATATAATGTAGGTCACATCCCTAGATACCCTCCTGTACAAGTCATATTCTTCCACCGCTTATGGAGTGGCATGCCTGCCAGTCGGTTCCCTTGGTGTTGTCATCTCAATCACATACTCCTTACTCTCCTACTTAAGGACTATCCTCAGGTTTCTGGACTAGTTAAAGAAGTTTGATTTATTAAGCTTTTCCTTGTCCAAAATGGACCGCAGTATAAACTGCACATTAGGAGGTTGTGCCATTTAAAATCTAGACACATAAAGAGATATAGGATGGATAAATAAAAGGACTTAAATTTTCCCATTTAATTGATTAAAATCCCAAGAAAAATCAAGTTAGTGTAGCCAGGTAAAGTGGGACTAAGATATTTCATTGTGACTTAGTCAAGCTGAGCCTGGACACCTAAGCCGCAGTTATTTTGGTAGAGACTCTGCTCAATCCCACCAAGGGACTATTGGTTTGATGAGCCAATTGGCAGTTGGCCTCACCTGTGCTTAGGGCCAGGATATGTCCTATTACCCATGTTAAGGCAAACCACCAATTGGATGTTTAGGCATACCTAGTACCCTTAACCTTTTACAAAATACGGATACCTCAATGCACCCGGCTTTGGCACAACCCACATTGAGTAACCTATACCCCGACAAGGTCTAATTATGGAAAGCACTTTAGTGACTTAATATTTAAGGGATTACTTTTAAAATTTTGGCCTTACAAAAATCCAATTTGCAGGTTTATGAAAAATTGGCTTAAAACATGCAATGCCACCAAAATGCACAAATAATTCAAACAATATTATTTGAGATTTTTAGATTTTGGGTCTTTACATGAACACCTTCCTCTCATCCAGGTTGTAGAAGTAGTACCTGTGAGCGGACGACCTTTTCAAAAGAAGAAAATCGGGACGCGGTGAAGTGAACCGGAGAAAACATTTTCGTTCTTTTTGGTTTTGGTGGAAAACGGGTTTTGTTTATCTTGAATTAGAAAAATCATGGATTAGATTTGAAAATTCCTTTATAGAAAACATTTTCCCGTTTCAACTTAAAGACCTCGAAACTTAAATCCCGATATTAGTGACAGAGTCGCCACCCGGATCAATTCATCTGGGAATTCTGGTACAGCTGCCTACTGAGGACAGACTGCTGTACCTAGTCCAGAGATTTAGGGTTCGGGCAAGTGACTTACTTAACCTCTAGCTTGCTTTCACTTTATAGTTTATATTACCATATTTAATTTGCTTTATTATCTTTCTCTAACCCTAATTTATTTTATTTTAAATCAGCCGATGCTAAAGCAAAATGCAGAAAATAAATTGTAGGAAAATAAAGCATTCACAGAATATACAAAAAATAATAGAGGCCGATTATATAACCCAATCGAATAAAAGATAAAAACTCTCGCCCTCACTTTACAATCGCCTAAGTACACGAGGATCTAAAAATTACAATCGCCTAAAAATACATGAAATAATCTATTAATTACAGCGAAAATAAAAATAAAAATAAAAGCTGCAAAGTAGACGATTAGCATAATTTATATTGCACACACAGATAGGACTCAAATAAGACAGAATTGGCAATTTAGGAAACGGGGGCATGCATTTAGGGGGTAACCGGATCGACACGACCGGTCAGACTGGTTAGACCTGGAAAACGGTTTTGAAACGCCCTGTAATTTTTGTGCTAGAAAATCAATTTTTGGAAAACATTTAGCTCGGTTACATGCAAATTTCCATTTTTTGTGGGTCTGTTATCCCGGAATCCAGGGTTCTGTTCGTGCGGGTTCCTAAATACACAATCCATCTAGGGTCCAAAATGCAATAAACACACCGAAAATATTTGTGAAAATAATATTTTGCTTGTTTTTAATATTTTCCGGGGACTATATAGGGTTCAGGGGTCCGCTAATGCTGAACTATGGATCCAATTCGGATAAAACAACCTCGAAACTCAGAAAATAAAACCCCGGGAAATATGAAAACACTAATATCCGTACGTCTAGAAATCTAAAAACCAAAATTTTTTGACATACCGATGGATTTAGGCCAAAAATGATTGCCACAGAATGCACAAAATGGAAAACGGACTATTTTCGGTCGATCGGGGACAAACCGGAAGTCTGTCCCTGAAGAACAGAGCCGGGTGGGTCTAGGTACTAGAGCTGCCCAGCTCTGTTCATTATGAACACAGCCGTACGACTGTGTTCATGATGAAAACAGCCACCCGGCTCTATTTGGGCAATCCGGTTTTTGAAAGTTGTAAAAATGAAGAAAACACACAGAAAAGACAATGCAAACAAGTTTAAGGCCTCTCAAAGTTTACCTTGGTGTTGTTTTGATGCTTTACACATCATGGAATGGATTGGAAGCTCGAAATATATCCTAGAAACCCAACCGGTCGAAAACCACAATGATCCAAAACAAGCCAAAACGAATCCGAAATGATTCCCAACGAATGAGTAAAGGTTATATGATTTGTGTTTAATGTATTAGAATTGATTTTAAGTCTTAATCCCTGTGTTTGGTTCAACTCTTTTCTTGCTTAGTCTCCACCTCTCTTCTTTCTTTTTTTCTCTGCTTCTTTTTCTCTATTTTTTTTTCTTTTAGATTGAAAAGCCTCTCCCCCTTTTTTCTTGATTTGATTTTCTCTTTTATGCCCTCCTCTCACATATCATTTCGCACATTTAATGGCCGCCTGAATTTCTAATTTTACCCATATCTTACTTCTAGCGAGACAAGTTGCTCTACTTTGCAGGGCGACTTGTCTTGCCCACTAGAGCCGTGTGGCTCTAACAAGAGCCGGGGTAAAATTTTGAAAGTCCGACGCTCACCTTAAACCCTGGAAATCACTCGGGAGACCTTTTCGGGGATTTAGGACCGTGGATAGCTTGGTTTTTAGGATGATTGAGGGACTCCAGGCAACATTCTATCATTTTCAAGTGCAATTCAAGTCCGCTTGGTCCACAAGAAATACAAGAATTCTCATCATAAAGGTTGGGAAAACCCGGAACTTACAACTGCCCCTCGCGTGATCAAATTCAATACCCGATACCAGGTCTAGGTTACCTGAGGGGAATTTGAGAACGCGAATGACAGCGCCACAAAAGGAAGAAAAGAAAAACATACCTGACTTGTTGGAGCATCGTTATTGTAGTGCTGATCGAAAAAAAGCCGATACCGGGTCTAGGTTACCCAACACAAGGAAGGTGGAAGGCAGAATAAGCCGATACCGGGTCTCGGTTACCCGAGGCAAGGAAGGTGGAAGGCAGGATAAGCCGATACCAGGTCTAGGTTACCCGAGGCGAAAGAAGGTGGAAGGCGGATAGGCCGATACCGGGTCTAGGTTACCTGAGGCGAAGAAGATGGAAGGCAGGATAAGCCGATACCGGGTCTAGGTTACCTGAGGCGAAGAAGGTAGAGGGCGGGATAAGCCGATACCGGGTCTAGGTTACCCGAGGTGAAGAAGCTGGAAGGCAGGATAAGTCGATACCGGGTCTAGGTTACCCGAGGTGAAGAAGGTGGAAGGTGGAGGGTGAGATAAGCCACCCGAGGTGAAGTTGTGCTGGGGATCTAGAATAGAGCCAATCTGAACTGATACCGGGTCTAGGTTACCCGAGGTGGATCTACTGGGGATCTGAAATGAAGCCGATCTGGACCGATACCGGGTCTAGGTTACCCGAGGTGGATCTGCTGGGGATCTGAAATGAAACCGATCTGGACAGATACCGGGTTTAGGTTACCCGAGGTGGATCTGCTGGGGATCTGAAATGAAGTCCATACTGGATCTATCTGTATCCGCGACGGACCACTGTTGATGAATTCCTGTATTTGAAACAGCGAGTCCTCATTTCTTGATCGAGAGATTTTAAACAAAAATTTTTGCCCCTTCGATCAAGAATGAAGATTAGCTGGGAATGAGTGCTTTATACATGATATGTATGTATGCATGATGATGCATATGAATGCAGATTCTAAGAGATGTGTTTCTTGCCATGTCTGACCCGGGCGTCTCACATTCCTATTGGGGATGTTTCTGGAGGTTGTGCCACGACTCTGACTGGCTTTTAACTGAGGAAGTACGCCCTTTGGGCAGTGTGATCCTTATAGCCTTGTTGGGGATGTGCGATGACTTACTAGGGAGGACATGAAGACGACCCTTGTAAAGGTCCCACTGAGAGTAATGTGGATGCTCCTGCTAGGGAAGATATCATAGAAGGGTTCCTGCTGGGGAGAAAGTGATGGCACTCTTTGTGATAGTTTCACTGGGGAATAGTATAGGTGATCCTGCTAGAGGACATATGGAAAGGCTTCTGCCGAGGAATAGTGAAAGGGATCTCCGTTGAGGAATGGAAGTGTCTTCGCTGGGGAATGGTAGTGTCTCCGTTGGGGAATGACGAAAGTTTCTCGTCTTTCTGTCCCTAGGAGTGGTGAGTTCGAAAATGCTCTAAATTTTGCTAGAACTGCTCGACATGGGTTTTCAGCTCAGCGAGCTGCTCTAACTTTTGCCTAAGGTGCCTTTTCGGTTTTTACCTTAGCGAGCTCTTTTTTTTAGAGGTCCTGTAGCTCTTGAACATGGCAATGCTATGGATATGTAGAAGGGAATGTTACTCAGTAGTCCACTGAGAAGATATCACAGGCCTCTTGATGAATGTAACTGATAAGAGTGTGGCCACACCCAAACAAGTTGAAACTTGTTTGTGAGCATTAGTTCATTCGGGATCAAGTAAATGTCCGGACACAAAAGAGGATGATCAATCCATGCCTCTGTGTTAGACACCAATATCAATGAGATGGGATGTACAAGTTTAAACTACAGGGTTACGATTACAATCGGACTATTATCTCCATCTTAATTGGGGGCTGCAGTGGCTTGTAAAGCCCTCGTGCAGTCTATGGGCCATAGGCCCACTGTCAACATAAAGATGGGCCCATTGGATTGCACACATAGAATGTCTGAGTTCGAACTAGTCGGATCACCTGTATACTTGTATTATACTAATTGAAGAGATAAATATTAATCAATTAAATTATAGATCAATTGGATTGGTCAATATAATTTAATTGACACATATTTATATTTTATTGGGTTACACAAAGTTGATTTAAATAAATTAACTTGTGAATAAATTTCCTGGTGGAAATTTAGTACATATATAGGTTTATATGTATTTGTTTCTAGTCAAATCATAAATTAATTTGTTGGGTTAATTCCAATTGGCAAATCTATTTAATTTAAATGACATGTATCTTATATAATATGATATTATATAAATACATGCATAGAAATTAAATTAGACTTGATTAGGAATTAAACCATATTAATTAATTAGGATTTATGAAATTATGACATCAATTCCATTTATAGAAACAAAGTTAAATTAACCCAATAATAAAGGCCATGGTTTAAACCTAAAATGTAGATTTTCCAAAAGTGGAATTTCGGCCATATGGGTTTAAGGAGCTGAAATTTTCGGCCATGGTGATTGTCTCTTCCTCTTCTCTTTTGATCCGCCGCTAACACGAGTTCGACTCGATAGGCGTTCGTGTACGTGAGAGTGGACGGAATCAGTTTCGGTTTCTGTAGCCATCTATAGAGGAGATATTCCTAGTGAGAAACTAATTCTTCTCTATTGAATTTTGTTGTTTATGATTTCCATTTCAATTGCTCCTGGGTACGGATTTGAGGAAACGCTCTGCAGTTCTGGTTGGAAACTTAATTGCTTGGATTGATTATCTGGTAGATTATGAAAGGAAAAGCTTGAGGATGGGTGATAAGGAATAGAGAGAGTGAAGTGGAGATTAGGGTGAATGATGATGAATAAGAAAAAGAAAGGGATTAAGATGGGTTTTCTGTTCTCATTTTCTTTGCTTGTGGGCGAAATGTTTTTGAATCACTGCCCCCTCCCTTTTGCTCTCACAACGACCTCTTTTATAGTGCCAATTTTCACTGTGCTCTTTCAATTTGAAAGAAAATCAGTTGCTAATTGCCCAATTTTAATCCTAATAACTGGAAATAGTTCCATTTGGACTAAATCACAGCTGAAAAAAAACTCTAACAACCTCACTACTTCTTTGCCCTTGAAACAACACTCCTTTTACCTCATCCCATCTCCTGCCACCTGTTCTAGCCCCTCACCTTTCTAATTTATGTAAAAAAAAAAGGAGAAAGAAAGAAAGAAAATCCCCTTATTTACATGTATTTTATGGCATTTTATTGGGGCTTTCCAATTTTTTGCAAAAAGAGTCAAATACATTTATGTTTCTGAGAAATAAAATGCACTTTTATCTTCTCTCATTTTTTTTTTGCTTGAAATTTAATCCTTCCCTAATAATAGTAATAATAATAACAATAACAATGATAACAATAATATTGATAATAATAATAATAAAACTATAATAATAATATAATAGTAATAATAATAATAAACATAATAGTGGCAATAATAACAATCATAATAATAGTAATAATAATGACACTAAATATCATAAATTAAATATACTTAACAGATTTATGGTTATTTTTTTAAAAATAAACCCATATAAAGATACACGAGATTAGGTAGGATAAAACGGGTATCTACAAATTGTAATAAAATCAAAAAATTTATTTACCAAGGTACCGGAAGTACTTAAAACCCAAACTTGTGTCAACACAAGTATTTTTTATATGATTTCCTTGCAAATTTCAATGTTTTCTTTTATTTATCTCATAATAATTTGCTCATGTTACTTAAAATTTTTTCATCAAAATTTGAATATTTTTTTGCCATAACTTTTTTTTATGATTTATTTTTAACTTTTTTGTATTATTAAATTAGAAAAATAACTATGATTTTCAAAAATTACAGTGCTTCATTATCAAGATTCATTGTATTCGTATTAATCAATATGCAAAATTTCAGTTCAAAATACAAAGGATAAGACAATTTTCAGAGAATGTGTTTGATAAACAACTGTATTTGTCAAACTATAAAACTACGTACTTGAGTTTATTAACTTTTAAAACACAAACCTTAGTTCACAAAATAGGCAAACAACATTTTTTTTTACTTTCCCCTGAAATCATTTTAAACCTTTTTTATTTGGGCTTTTTACATAAATACTTACATTTTGGCCCCATATTTATGTTTTACATGGAGCGTAAAAAGAATACAAAAATATTGTAGACGCTTTTCAATATTTTCAAAATACATTTTTCTCTAATTCCTAGAATACGTACTTTGGAAATGATCCCGCAAGAGGAATGAGTTTCAAAATATACAAAATACCTTTTTTTTCCTTGTTATGTTTTACTCCCTTATCTCTACTTTTCACTTTCCTCTTTTATAATTTTAACTTACTTTCGTCATTTATCTCTCAATCAATTTATTTTTTTCGTTATGCGACTTTATAAAGTTTTTTTCATTTGTTTTCTCTTCGAAATGAAATCTATATGTATATATATTTTTCTCTTTTTTATTTTTGGCTTTTTTTTTTTATAAAAAATGTATAACGACATATAAAACAATGTATAAACACAATATGTGGCAAAATACGCATGTATAACAATGTATAAATATAAACAATTTATCATGAAGCATAAACAACAGAAAACAATATATAAACAATCACAAATCCGCACAATATATGTAAACAATGTATAAAAATAATATATGACAAAAAATGCATATATAACAATGTATAAATATAAACAATTTATCATGAACCATAGTCAACAAAAAATATATATATAAAAGAAAAAAATTTATCAAACTGTAGAAACAATATATAACCAATGTATCATGATTCACCAAATAAGCACAACATATATATATATATAAACAACATATACACAATGTATAATACAATATCATGCTTAACAAACAATATCAGAAAATATATAAACACAGTATCATGTATAACAAATAATACCATATATAAACAACATATAACGATGTATAAACACAATATCATGCATAACAAACGTATCACAAAATGTATAGACAACACAGAAACAATCACAAATCAACATAATATGTTTAAACACAGTATATGGCAGATAACGCATATATAACAATGTATAAATATAAACAATATATATCATGAATCATAATCAACAAAAAATAGTATATAAACAAAGAAAAACAAATCAAAATTGTAAAAACAATGTATAACTTATGTATCATGAGTCACAAAATCAACACAATATGTATAAACAATGTATAAATACAATATCATGCACAGTGGCGAATCCAAGAGTCTAACTTCGGGGGGCAAAAACTCTTATAAAATTTTTTGATAAAGCTGAGGCGGAAACCGGCCAGCGACGGTTTTGAAAAGAAGAAATTGAAAGAAGATATGAAGGTGAGGAGGAGAAAAACTTCGAAACAGAGACAAAGAGGAGAAGATAATGTAAAATCTGATTTTTTTTTTTCAAAACCAGACAAAACAACTGATAGAAAAAAAAATAAAGCCACGTTTTACCTGGAAAAAAAAAGCAAAACGTTCTTACACTGCAACATAAAAAGAGAAAAAATCTTCTCAATTTTTTCTCTATCTTCACGTCCCACTCCCTCTACAGTACTTTTTAGTGAAATGCAACTCAACCAATCAAAATTTGAGAAACTCCATCAAAACTCCAATAGATAGATAAGCACACATCCTTCCACTTTCTCTCTCCTCAAACTATGAACCTCAAAACTACACTTCCCATCATAATTTCCTTGACTACCCCCCTTACCCAGTGTCCTTCCCTCTCACCACTAACAATATTAACCAACTCTTTCATTTCTCTCCCTTCGCCTTCCCTTTAAACTCACTCATTAACTATTACCCCATAGCCTTTCAACTTCCTGAAAAAGAAAAAAAAAGGGGAAGAAGAAGAGAACTTTACTACGTAGCCAAAATCCCACGCTGGAGTATAAGCCAAATTTGGTACCTTTTTGCATCAAATTTCTGTTATTGTTTTTTTTTTTTTTGGTCAATCCTTCTCCTCTCCTTTCTAATTTTAGAACAGAAAGGAGAAAACAGAGTAATCTGGTTTTTCTATAAATCACTCGTTGTGGAGAAGAAAAAAAAAAAGAAGAAGACTAATCGTCACCTCTGGTTTTGGGTGGGCAAATCAGCCCCCCCAAAATCAGCAGCTGGCCTTAATGGCCATCGGAAACACCTCTACTAGGGGTGTTTTCTGATGGCCGGGGCAGCTGCCTAGGCGTGCCCCCCTTCCCTCCGCCCTTGATCATGCATAACAAACAATTTCGCAAAATGTATAAACAACGTATAGACAATATATAAACACAATATCATGTATAACAAACAGTATCACAAAGTGTATAAACAATGTATAAATACCATATCATGAATGTATCAACAAGGTAATATAATCATAGTATCACAAATGTATAATTACAATATCACAAAATATATAATCACAGTATATAAGGTGATACATGTATAAAAAAATGCTAATGAATGCATAATAAACAATATCACAAAATGTATAATCACATTATATGATGTCATACATGTATCAAAAATACATAATAACCTCAATATACCTTGTAATAGAATATTTAATATTTATCAATGATTGGTTGTGGTTATATATGCGTTTTTTGCTATTTAATGTGTTGATATATTGTTTATACATTTTTTATACGAAAACTAAAGATGGAAAAAAAAAGAAGAAAAAAATATATAGATATGGATCTCATTTCGAAATAAAAAAAAAACGAAAAAAAACTTTCTAAAGTCGAATGATAAAAAAAGAACATATTTAAATGTGATTATAGAAGAGAAAAGATAAAAAAAAAAAAATTATAAAAACAAGAAGATAAGCTGTTCGGATTAAAAGGAAAGGTATTAAAAAAAAAAAAAAAGGTATTGAAAAAATAGTGTGTTTAAGTAAATATAAAAATGTATGAGATAAAAGGAACTTATTTTAACATAAAAATGGTAACTTCCCTTTTTATTTTATTGTGATACGTTGTAAACGGCAATGAAACAAGACTTAAAATGTATAACTGAAAAATTCATGAAGAGTTTGATTGAAATAAATGAATATTATGAGTTTATTTTTGTAGATTTTTAAGTAATTTATAAAAGTTTTGTACCATTAATTCGTGATTTTCACTTGTTTAGGTTATTAAAACATCTTTATTTCCATATAATTCAACTTAAGTTCCTATTACTTTAGTATTTCATTCAAAGATAGAAGTTGAAATAATAAATAAATTTCATAAAATCTTCTTGAAATTCATAAATTCCGTTAAGCAAGCATTAAATTGCAATTTGTAACATAAGTTTAATGCAAGCAAGAAAATTTGTATATGAATTCTATTAATTAATAATTAATGTTAGTAAAACAAAGTAATTAGAGCGAAATAATACTATAAATATGGAAGGAAGCTATGCAAGCATATGAGTATGACATTAGAAATGAAGAAAACAATTAAAATGATGAAAATTTCGAGCTTGAAAATTCTGATAATGATTTTATCATTTGTTTTTATGGCAAGCTGTGATTCAGATTTCCCCAACTTCGTAAAATGCCTTGAAAATTTTACTAACTCTTCCAACCCAATTCTTGAAACCATTTACACAAGGGACAATTCTTCTTTTGAATCCAAATTAATAGCCTATATGAGAAGTCGTAGGTTTATGACCCCTCAAACCCCAAAACCCCTTGCCATTATAGCTGCCAAAGACCAAACTCATGTTCAAGCTACTGTTGTCTGTGCCAAATCTAATGGGTTGCAGATCAGGATTCGAAGTGGAGGCCATGATTTCGAAGGCCTTTCCTATATATCTGAATTGGATGTTGCATTTGTGATTCTTGACATGTTCAATTTACGAGCTATCAATATCGATCCAAATTCTTTTTCGGGATGGGTTCAAGCTGGAGCCACACTGGGGGAGCTTTATTACACGATTGCCACTAAAATAAGCAAAACCCATGCCTTTCCAGCTGGTGTCTGCGAAACTGTAGGCGTTGGAGGTCACTTCTCAGGAGGAGGATATGGAAACCTGATGAGAAAATATGGTTTGTCTATTGATAATATAGCTGATGCTAGAATTGTTGATGTTAATGGAAATATACTTGATAGAGAATTAATGGGCGAGGATTTGTTTTGGGCAATCAGAGGCGGAGGTGGATCGAGCTTTGGAGTTATTCTTGAATGGTTTATTAACTTGGTACCAGTTCCTGAAACTGTTACTGTTTTTCGTACTACCAAAACCTTAGAGCAAGGTGCAACCGATATCGTTTTCCAGTGGCAACAGGTTGCCACATTACTAGATAAAGATGTTTTCATAAGACTATATCCAAAATTAGTGAATGCTAGCAAAGATGAATGTGATCAAAAGACGGTTGAGGTTGAATTTGTTGGTTTGTTTCTTGGACAAACCGACAGTCTTCTAGCAATACTGATGAAAAGTTTTCCTGAATTGGGTTTAAAGAGACAAGATTGTCAAGAAGTAAGCTGGATTGAATCAGAACTTTTCTGGGCAGGATATCCTCCTAATAAAAAATCCCTTAATCGTTTGATAGAAAGGCCCGAAGGATCAATTGCGTCTGGGAAGTTAAAGTCAGATTTCGTAAAAGAAGTGATTCCTAAATCGGGTTTAGAAGACATATGGAAGTGGATGATTAAATATGAAATAAATTGGATGGAATGGAATCCATTTGGAGGAAGAATGAGTGAGATAGCAGAGAGTGAAACACCGTTTCCACATAGAGCTGGAATATTATTCTTGATAGAGTATGCAAGTATGTGGACACAAGAAGGGGTTATAGAAGAAAGAGATAATATGTCAAGACAAATGTATGAAGCAATGACACCATATGTGTCAAGTAATCCAAGACAGGCATTTCTTAATTATAGGGATATTGATATTGGTAGCAGTCCTAGCAATTTTACTGACTTTCAGAAAGCTCGAGTTTATGGCCAAAAGTATTTCAACAACAATTTCTTGAGGTTGGCAAAGGTTAAAGCTGAGGTTGATCCTGATAATTTTTTCAAGCATGAACAAAGCATTCCTCCTCTTTTTTCGCACTAAAATATATGTTCACTATAGTTTTTGCACAATCGGTACGTGGTAATGAATAAACATGATTTTGATAATCGAATAATCGAATAATTTTTTTGTTTCTTCTTTCGGGTAAGATGGAGAGCCAAAGCCCCCAAAAAAAAAAGTACAAAGAAACTCCTTTTTACTAAATAGCTTAGAAGCCTACAGACACGTGAATTACTATTTAGTTACTTTTCTTCATTTCTTTCTTAAACTCTCAAACACGATTATGCTCTCTCTTTACGGAAAACCTTTGCCTGGCGAGGCGATTGCTGATCGGCAGCATTTAGGCTTCAGGAGCTAATGTGGACACTCTCTTTTTGAAATTGAAACTCACAGGGATATATTCAATTAAAACTTTTATAGACTTTTAAAGACTTTTAAAATCTAGTGGTATTCAATTAAGACTTTTATGCAGTCTACAAAAGTAATCTTGTATTCAAAAAGTCATTAACATGATGACAATGATTTTTATATACTTTTTTATAATTTTTTAACTTAAAACATAATTAAAAAAGTCATGCATATTGATGAAAGACTTTTTATTTTGATGGAAGACTTTTTATTTTCACTTTCAATCGTGATTTTTCATAACCCTCCCTCCTTCACTGCCTCTCTCTGCTCTCCCTACTCTTCCTCCACCTCCTCTCTCTCCTCAATCTCATCGCCGCCGGCAACCTCCACTCAGTCCCCTCTCCCCATCGCTGATTGGCTGCTTTCCTCCCGTCACCAATCTGTTCCACTGCTCTTCTATTCCAAGCCTCCTGCCATTTTTTTAACAAGGTATTTGTCTAGTCTCGCCTCCATTCTTTGCTTTCTTTGTTGAATCTCCTTGAAATTGATCAACCGCAAGCAAATCAACCATTAAGTCTGGCATAAATATTTTTTATGGTAAAATTTATCGGTTTGAGATGGAATTCAAATAAGTATGCATTTTGAGATGATTTTTATTATTTAAACTGGTTTTTATACTTTGTTTAGATAGATTACCTTTATAATTTATGCTCTGATAATCTACTCTTTTGAATGGAATATTCTCTTGGTGACTTCTGTAAATTATATTCAATACTTCATTACTCAGGTATGCGGTTGTTCCATATTTATAAAATTGCTTACACTTAAATGCATAATTTTCTTAGAAAAGAGTATTGATCAGTTAAGTTTCCAATTAAACCAAATGGTGAAACTTTTTCATCAACACTAATGTCAATTAATCAAGAAGAATATTTTGAACCATTTGTTAGAATACAAGAGCAACATAGAAATGATGCTAATGAATGGAGAGCAATGATTTCTACTTACATGTGGAATAATGTTGAGCATATGAATGATAATGAAAATTAGAAATTTTATAGTTAAATTACAATTTTTTTAATTAACATTACTATCCAATTTTAATGATATTATTTTATATTTTATGCTTGTAGATTTTTGTAAATATGTTTTGGTGTATTATCATTGAACACATGGAGATTATTATATTTTAGTATTTTAATAAGTCTATAAAAGTCTTTAAAAGTTTATGAAAGCCTATGGAATAAACTTTTTAAAAGTCATCAATACTTTTAAAAACTCTATTAAAGTAATTAAAAGTCACTAAAAGTCATTAAAGTCTATAAAAGTCATTCACTTAAAAAAAGTCTATAAAAGTCCCAATTGAATACCACCCCCTGAGATTCAGAGGTGGAAGTTTGCGTGTTTTTGTTTTTTTTATTGAAATCAATATGTTATTTCTTTTATATAATGAAATGGGATGTTTGATTTGGTTAAGAAGCTCTAGATGATGCATCTTTCAATTGCTTTCTTCTATACTTCTTGTGTAATTTTGCAGGGTTTGATTTTGAGTTATTTGAATCCTTCTGTCAGATTGATTTCGTTGCATCCTTTGAATCTTTTGTTCCATTAATAGGACTGTGTGAGATTGGTAATTGTCCATAGTATATTCACCCTTTTATGTTTATTTTGTGAATTAATTATTCATATAAGAGAAATTTCGGTAATATGATCTTCAGCTTTAATATTCATAATCTGTTTCATGATTTTGTTGTTCATATTCCAATAAATAAGTCATTAAATTAAGAAGTTAAATGTCAAGATCTTTAAACCAGTGGTTTATAGACCACCTAAAATACAGATGCGACAAATTTCATCAATCAATGATAAGAGTGACGATGGCAAGTCCAATAACATCAAGAAGCAGGTTGAAGTTTTTGGAGTTTCTTTGCAATTGTTTCTTTTTTATGCAAGAATAGACTGAAAGATAAGGTTCACATGTACTGGTGAGCATTTCTTTCATTCATCTATTTTATACATTTCTCTTCTTTCGACATTTTCTTTTTCCATGTTTTCAAGAGATTTCAATATTGGTTTGTGATATCAAATGAGCAGAATTTCGTATACTTTTCAATTATCTGTGAATTTATATGATTCCTCTAAATCTCTGAAATGATAATGCAGTGAAGATCATAGGACTTTGGATGGTTTTGAAGAAGAAATTGCTCAAGATGTCGGAACGAGATTGAAAACTGCAGGTTTACTGATGCTCAACATTAAAACGACCCAAGGCTGGGTTTGGCTTTCAGATTCCAAGTAATTGACTCACTCTCAAAGTAGCATAAATACATAACTATAGGTCTTTTTTTTTATTTTCATCTAACAACTTGGACTTTTTATGAGTATTAAAATAAAGCCAAATCAATTGTGTAAAGCAGATGAGAAAGAGAAGAACAGCAAGGGATTAAAAAAAATCGTGTTCATGGTGACCTATTGTGTATTCATCACTCTCAAAGTTGCTTTTAGTTTCTCTCTGCCCTGAATATTCTATGAATAGATAGATTTCTTACGTAGTTCAAAACTTTTCTTAGTGTTCCTTTTGAACTCTGATTTGCATTCTTAATTGATTTGATTAGTTTGAATTAATGACAAAAATAATGCATGTGAGTTTGTTGGAACCGGCCAGACCGAAGAAAAAGAAAAATAAGTGGTTATCTCTTTTTCTTTTTTTTTTTTTCTTTTTTTCTTTTTTATCATGTTTTGATTAGAGTCATCACTAATCGATTTTAGTGCGATTGGACACTGTCAACAACTAGAGATTCTATTTTTGATCTGTTTACCGATTACGTATAGGGAAGACCTAAGTCACCCTACCCTGCTCATATTTGGTACTAAAGGTTGTAAACTATTTATTTTGATGTAATTTTATTCTTAACCACGACATAATCCTACCTACGCATACTTAACAACATATAATGACTTTTATATAAAACATAAAAGAAAGATCATGCATACATTCTTTAAACTGGCATAGTTATCTTATACTTCTTTGTTTTTAATGGGTGTAACTAAAAAGGAATTTAATATAATAAAAGAAAAATCCTCCTAATACCAAAAAAAAAAAAAAGAAAAAGAAAAAAAACACTACCCTAATCCCTCTACATATTTTACTTTAATATAAATCCTAAATTGGGTCTTCATTTATTAAAAATAGAATATATATATATATATATATATATATATATATATATATATATATATATATATATATATATATATATATATATATATATATATATATATATATATATATATATATATATATTTCTTTAGACCTCAAAGAAATTATTTAATTTCTTTAAATTCTATTCAGTAAACCCTTCACTTAGACTAAAACTGTACTATGACCCTAAAAAAGAACACAGTAAAACAAAACACACAAAAGAAAAAAGCAAAACCCAGAATAAAATGAGATTGAACTGGGCTTGATGATCAAATTAACCCACACTTTTGGACCCAATCCGGTTTGACCCGTCTTTATATCCCCTTGGTTATTATCCACCATATAAAACCCACTTTATCTCATTCCCTTTAACCCTAACTTCCTATCCCTCTCCTAGCTGCCTCTCTTTACCACTTTCCGTCAGTCGATCTCATCGCCTACCGCCTCTCTCCTTTTTCCTCGTTATCTTGCTTTATCTAGGCCAAGCTCTCTCTCTCTCTCTCTCTCTCTCTCTCTCTCTCTCTTTGTAAATCGATACCCATTAAAATTCGAAAACTCAACTCTTACAACTTCGGCTCCTAGAGTCACCGAACCGACATAAGTTCATGTTCCCTCTTCTCCTCAACTAAATGTACTAATCTTTATTCTGATTTCATTTTAAGTTCAAATTTTTGGGTAAAATCTCCCTAGTCCACTGTTTATTTTGTTAAATCCGAAAAAATCTGACGATGTTCACTCGTCGGTGGCCCTGTGAAACTCGACGTGAGTGAACGGCGGTGAGAAAGGAACCTACCACCGACACCAATGGACCAAAGGTATCTTTTCCCCTTTGTATCTATTTTTCATCTTTTTTTTTTTTTTTTTTGTTTCCTACTTCTAGTTGTTGTTGCATTTTTTTAACTCATGAACTTATAGATCTTGATGGTTTTTTTTGTAGATTTCAGGGTTCATCTATGGCCGTAATTTTATTTGAAATAAAAAGAAACTACTGACTTAAGATGATTCCAAATGATAAGTTTCTGAGTCCCTTTTTATGATTTTCTCCTAAATGCTAGTGCGTATATTATGTGATGTGTACGATTGCCTTTACTGTGGGTGATAAAAATGCTAACTAACTAGCATGTATACTGAACACGGTTTTTAGTTAGTCTATATGCACGTGTGCTTGAGAATGATTGAAAAATGAATGCTGTCCGACTTGTGGGAGAACTAATAATGGAGTTTTAGTTTATATGCATGCTATTAACGAACTAGATTTGAGAATAACTGGCCTTTATATATGCTGGATACTGAGAGCAGATTCCTGATTTTGAGATTTTAATTTAGTGTATGTGTTTGGGAATCTCTAATGCTAACATATGATGCTTGAACCTCTATGCATGTTGATTTGGACAAATTTATTGGTGAGAAAAAAATTGAAATACTGTAAATGCACTTATCTTGGTGACGTGTGTGTTGGTGTATTGGACCTTGATTTGCTCAATATAACATGCACAATTCTTTTTCAATATGTTCTTATATGGTGGTACATACATAACTGTTTGTAAGGCCCTAATTTACAGCTAATTGATGAATGTGATTACATCCGACTGATTGCTACTGACAGCCTCTTAAGAGAATGCAAATGTCGGTTGTGCTTTGCTATCTGTTGTGATGAGTTGCATATAAAAAGAAAAGTATAGTTTAAGTTGGCTTTGGATTTGATTATGCAAATGCTTTTGGTCTCTATATGCTATGCTGGCTTGATAGAGCAAAAACTATCCTTTTGCCTTGCATTTCATGCATCATTTTTACACACACACTGAAACACCCCTTATTTCCTGTGCTATATTCGAAGATGGTATGATCACATATATTTTTTTTTTGTCTTTTTTTTTTTCAAAATGTACTCCATTTACTTATTAACATAAATCCATAAGTACACCACACAAGTATATGTTCTATTATACATATTCAAACCACACTTATAATACAAAATTCCAAACCCAAAATGATCTATTCTACATGCTTAAGATGAGAGGAGAGAGAGTGAGATAGAACTCAGTCGGCCGACCTATCATCCATGCTTTCTACTGTGCTTTAAACTTCTAGGAACTTAAACTTTATCTACAACTTCTCCTAGCTGGAAAAATATAGCGATTTATATGAGTCGCCACTCAGTGAACATAAACCATCAATGAATTACAATCACACACATTCACACAAACAAATTCCAACAAACTCAACCAAGCACATGCAAATGAATGATCCATTTTATTTATTTGTTGTGAGACAACCAGCTAAACAACTGCCCTGGGATCATGTACCAGATATTAAATGATTTCGCTGCCAGCTCATGTAACCATGTACTTGACCTTTCGGTCCATATAATCATATATTCCATGTGATTAACCATATAGGTCTAGATAGTCCATGTGAATCATGTATTCGTAGTGTTTGGTCAGGTATGTCACAATGCCCTTAATGTCTCATGTAACGATGTACACTAACTTTCACATATAACATTTAACCCAAATCTTTCAACATAATTCATATAGCTCATATAATCGTTCAAACAACACTTCACGTTTGTATACTACACAATCACCATATATTCAACATATACTCATATACAAAATAGTTCACCTCAACACATAAATCCACATAAAATTTATTTCCAACAAATTACAGCAATACACATACAAACATATCAATACATCAATTCACAATTTTCATCAACATATGCAAGTCCATATCAAGTTTATACTCACAACTTAGTCGTTAATTCCCTTGTGGGCAGCTGGTACCCTCTTCCAGATTATCTTCAAGATTTTGAACTCCTAAAAATATCAATTCATATCAAATACAAATACATTATATTTTTCCTTTCTATAAAAACACTCTATCCTCACTTATATAGATAGGTTTCCATGACCTAACCACATTTAAAAATTCATAACTTACACTATATATATCCAAATGACCTAATTCTTGTTTTATTTTACTCCTAACACAAATATACATATCAGATTAAAATCACATAATTTTCGGATTATTATACAAATTATTATAAAATTTACATTCCAGCCCTGTTTTTGCCCTGTTTTACCTTAATAGCTCCTAGTAATTTCACTATAACTTCATCCGTACAAGTTGGATCAACCTAATTATTTTTTCTACTTAAACTAGACACATAAGGAAACAACATATCCAAAAATCAGAATTTTCTAGGGGCTAATTTTTGAGCACATCCTCTTTCAAAAATTCTAGATTTCACTATATTTGCCTAAAAATTATGAAATTTTGCAGAAATATTACTAAGTCATAGATGAACAATTCATCACTTTACAACTTTTTCAGATTCTATTTCTAACTATAAGAAATTAATATCACAAACTACATGAACATACCTCTTCCTTCTACTTCTCTATTTCTCCCTTATTTCTTTTCTTCTTCTTCTTCTTCTTCTCTTCTACGTTTTCTGCAAGTTCTCTAGATTGTTTTACACAACCAAGACTCATATTAATCCTCTTCATCCTTATCTCTCCCTCATTGGACCATTTGTTTCTAACCCTAATGTTATTGGACCATTTGTCCAATGTTTACTAACAATTCTAATAATAATAATAATAATAATAATAATAATAATAATAATAATAAGATGGCTGTAGAGATTTTAATCTCTAAAAATTATCCCTCCTAAATTACATTTTACTCCCCTAATTTCTAATTTTATTCGATTATACCCCTAAGCATTTAAGACATTAAATTTCTAGTGTTGTACTTTTGATTTTTACCTTACTTAGTAACATGTATAGTACAAATATATTTCTCTAGTTTATCTAATTGTGACATGTAATGATCGTGCACAAATGCCAAACGAATGCAGTAAAATGGGATGTTACAAAAAAAAAAAAGGGTAATGAGGAAGAGGCCAAAATGAGGCTATGGTTTGTGATCTTTTCAGTGGTTTCCTTTTAATGCTTGAAAATGAATTTGAGTTGGTTTTCCCCTAAGCAACCAATTGCCTATTTTTGAAGCTTTCTCTTTTAAAAGGTTTAGGGCTCAAAAGTTTGGTCTTTGTTGGTACTATTCCCCATTTTAAAAGAAGAAAACAAAGCTTTTCAAAATGAAACTTGGATGGCTTATAGGGAATCTCCTACTTTTAAGCATTTTTAACTAAGGAAAAACCACAGCCATAGCAAATGACCTAACACAAAATCTGAACCCATTTTCTTACATAAATTTATGGATCTAACAGCACATTTTCATTCAAAAACTACTAAAATTAGACCTCTAATCATTAATAGGAAATAGGTATATTACATGCCCTATTTCTTATTAATGATCCTGGACACCACTCAAGGGGATATCCTTGCTCCATACATATAGAGCAAGGATCTCCCTTTGAGTCATGAATAACTTATATACCAACCATACAATAAAAGAAAAGTTAAAGAGAAGTTTACATGGAAAAAGACCTACTTAAATGGGTAGCTGTTTTATAGAAAAGTGGGAATGATTTGCTTGTCTTTAATGTCTTGTATTTGGTTGATTTACTGGTCTTTAATGCTTTATGTTTGGTTCATTTACTGGTCTTTAATGCCTTGTGTTTGGTTCTCTTAAAGGCCTTCAACTACCAGCTGCTTGTTTAAGGAGATCATGAACAATGAGAAGGGATGGATAAATGGAAAAGACGATGATTGAATGAAAGGGAAAGCTGGAGGGGGCAAAAGATGGTTTTCTAGAAATGAAATAAGAGAAGGGCGCCTGCTGCTGCCTACTATTCTCACTCTCCAATTTCTTTCTCTTAAAATGTTATCTTTCTACGCTACCGCTTTGCCTTACTATTAAGAACCTTTTATTGTCCTCTTCACTGTGTGATTGTAATTGAATTCTCTCCTCCATCATTTGGTTTGTCCCTTTCTAGTTTTATCAGAACTAGAAGCTCTTAAACAAATCTGACAAGTTTTGAGGAGAAGCTGATCCTACACAGTAGCTGCTATAACCTACCTTGTTCTCATCCTGGTGTAGAATTAGTACCCTTTAGTTTCCTTAGGGTAACCCACAAATAGGCACTTGTCAGTCTTTGAGGATAGTTTGTCCACACTCAATTTCTTGACGTGGACCTCACATCCCAAAATCCTTAGAAAAGACAAATTTGGCGTCCTGCCAATCCATAGTTCATATGGTGTCTTTTCAACAGCCTTACTTGATGTACGGTTCAATATAAAACCTGCAGTTTCTAGAGCATAGGACCAGAGCAATTTTGGAAGAGTAAGGCTCATCATTGAGTGGATCATATCCAATAGGTTTCTATTCCTCTTTTTAGACACCTCATTCCATTGAGGTGTTCCAAGAGGACTAAGTTCAAGGACTATCCCACACTCTCTTAAATATAAGTCAAACTCTAAGCTCATATACTCACCACCCCGATTTGACCGGAGGGCTTTGATATTTCTACCTAATTGGTTTTGTGCTTAATTCCTAAAGTCTTTGAACCCATCAAGGGCCTCAAATTCATGCTTCATTAGGTAGATATAGCCATATCTATCAAAGTCATTGGTAAAGGTAATAAAGTATAGAGACCTATTTCTAGCTAAAATACTCATGGGCCCACACACATCCGAGTGCATAGGGTCTAATAAGCCTGAAGCCCTTTCAGCTTGCTTGTTAAAAGGGCTTTTAGTCATTTTTCCATGTAGACAGGACTACCGTGTCCAATAAGACTCCAAGTTAAATAAGCCTAGGATTCTATTTTGGTGGAGCCTAGTGATGCATTTCTCATTCATGTGGCCCAAACGATAGTGTAAGAAATATGTAGGATTCAACTCATTAGGTTTTATCCTTTTAGTATTTATGTTGTGAATTGGATTAGGTTCAGATAGGTTAAGGATATAAAGACCATTATTTAAAAGCCCTTGTCCATAAAAATGTCATTATGAAAGATACTAATTTTATTAATTCCAATATTAAAATGATATCCCTCGATATCCAAACAAGAAATGGAAAATAAACATTCCTTGAGATCAGAACCAATCCTGTGGGCATCTCCAGATGACACTCTTCTGGTTCAATGGCTGCAACCTTAGCCCCATTGCCAACATGGAGGTCCACCTCACCAGATCCCAGCACCTTCCAATTTCTTAGCCCCTGCACATTGCAACAAATGTGAGAGCCATATATGGTATCCAATACCCATGATGTTGAAATAGTAAGGTTTATGTCACAAACATAAATTCCTGATGTGGAAGCAACATCCTAGTACTTCCTTTGCTCTTGCAGCAATTGAGGATAGGTTCACTTCCAGTGCCCAGGTAACTTACAGTGGAAGCATATATCCTCAGCTGAGGGTTGGGGTTGGGGTTGAGGAACATGCTTCTTACAATTAGGCTTAACCTTAGGTTTGGCCTTTCCCTTGCCCTTTCCTTTAGCAATGGGGTGGTTCCCCTTTCTCACCATTAGAACTGCTGAAGTCTTTTTTGTCGATTGTTCTGTAGTTTTAAGCATCCCATGCAACTTAGAAACAGTCTTATTCTTCGCTGACATGTTATAGTTCAGGATGAATGGATCATAAGACTCAAGCAGAGATCCAAAGATAGTGCCTATGGCTAGATATTATGGCATTTGGCACACCAAGGTGTGATCGAGTCTCCAAGTACCCTATCATCTTGAGCACATGGGTGCTCACAGAAGTTCCTAGTGCCATCCTGCAATGGTTAAAGGCCTTTGTTGTCAGGAACCTTTCCTGATGGGCCTGTTCCTGGAACATCTACTTCAGATGATCCATGATGGAAAATGCTTCCATCTCTATGAACTACTTTTGCAGCTCAGGGACCATGGTTGCCAATATAATGCAGGTCACATCCCTGGATACCCTCCTGTACAAGTCATATTCTTCCACCGCTTATGGAGTGGCATGCCTGCCAGTCGGTTCCCTTGGTGTTGTTGTAACAATCACATACTCCTTACTCTCCTGCTTAAGGACTATCCTCAGGTTTCTGGACTAGTTAAAGAAGTTTGATTTATTTAGCTTTTCCTCATCCAAAATGGACCGCAGTATAAACTGCACATTAGGAGGTTGTGCCATTTAAAATCTAGACACATAAAGAGATATAGGATGGATAAATAAAAGGACTTAAATTTTCCCATTTAATTGATTAAAATCCCAAGGAAAATAAAGTTAGTGTAGCCAGGTAAAGTGGGACTAAGATATTTCATTGTGACTGAGTCAAGCTGAGCCTGGACACCTAAGCCGCAGTTATTTTGGTAGAGACTCTGCTCAATCCCACCAAGGGACTATTGGTTTGATGAGCCAATTGGCACTTGGCCTCACCTGTGCTTGCGGCCAGGATATGTCCTAGTACCCATGTTACGTCAAACCACCAATTGGATGTTTAGGCGTACCTAGTACCCTTAACCCTTTACAAAATACGGATACCTCAATGCACCCGGCTTTGGCACAACCCACATTGAGTAACCTCTACCCCGATAAGGTATAATTATGGAAAGCACTTTAGTGACTTAATATTTAAGGGATTACTTTTAAAATTTTGGTCTTACAAAAATCCAATTTGCAGGTTTATGAAAAATTGGCTTAAAATATGCAATGCCACCAAAATGCACAAATAATTCAAAAAATATTATTTGAGATTTCTAAATTTCGGGTCTTTACATGAACACCTTCCTCTCATCCAGGTTGTAAAAGTAGTACCTGTGAGCGGACGACCTTTTCAAAAGAAGAAAATCGGGACGCGGCGAAGCGAACCGGGGAAAACATTTTCGTTCGTTTTGGTTTTGGTGGAAAACGGGTTTTGTTTATCTTGAATTAGAAAAATCATGGATTAGATTTGAAAATTCCTTTATAGAAAACATTTTCCCGTTTCAACTTAAAGACCTCGAAACTTAAATCCCGATATTAGTGACAGAGGCGCCACCCGGATCAACTCATCCGCGAATTCCGGTACAGCTCCCTACTGAGGACAGACTGCTGTACCTAATCCAGAGATTTAGGGTTCGGGCAAGTGACTTACTTAACCTCTAGCTTGCTTTCACTTTACAGTTTATATTACCATATTTAATTTGCTTTATTATCTTTCTGTAACCCCAATTTGTTTTATTTTAAATCAGCCGATGCTAAAGCAAAATGCAGAAAATAAATTGTAGGAAAACAAAGCATTCATCCAAAATATACAAAAAATAATAGAGGCCGATTATACAACCTAATCAAATAAAAGATAAAAATTCTCGTCCTCACTTTACAATCGCCTAAGTACACGAGGATCTAAAAATTACAATCGCCTAAAAATACACGAAATAATCTATTAATTACAGTGAAAATAAAAATAAAAATAAAAGCTGCAAAACAGACGGTTAGCACAATTTATATTGCACACACAGATAGGACTAAAATAAGACAGAATTGGGAATTTAGGAAACGGGGCATGCATTTAGGGGGTAACCGGGTCGACACGATCGGTCAGACTGGTTAGACCTGAAAAACGGTTTTGAAACGCCCTGTAATTTTTGTGCTAGAAAAGGAAAACATTTAGCTCGGTTACATGCAATCCATCTAGAGTCCAAAATGCAATAAACACACCAAAAATATTTGTGAAAATAAATTTTGCTTGTTTTTAATACTTTCCTGGGACTATATAGGGTTCGGGGGTCCGCTAATGCTGAACTATGGATCCGATTCGGATAAAACAACCCCGAAACTCAAAAAATAAAACCCCAGGAAATATGAAAACACTAATATCCGTACGTCTAGAAAACTAAAAACCAAAATTTTATGACATACCGATGGATTTAGGCCAAAAATGATCGCAACAGAATGCACAAAATGGAAAACGGACTGTTTTTGGCCGATTGGGACAAACCGGAAGTCTGTCCCTAAAGAACAGAGCCGGGCGGCTCTGGGTACTAGAGCCACCCAGCTCTGTTCATCATGAACACAGCCATACGGCTGTGTTTATGACAAAAATAGCCGCCCGGCTCTATTCGGGCAATCCGGTTTTAGAAAGTTGCAAAAACGAAGAAAACACACAGAAAAGACAATGCAAACAAGTTTAAGGCCTCTCAGAGTTTACCATGGTGTTGTTTTGATGCTTTAAACATCACGGAATGGATTGGAAGCTCAGAATATATCCTGGAAACCCAACCGGCTGAAAACCGCAACGATCCAAAACAAGCCAAAACGAATCCGAAATGATTCCCAACCAATGAGTAAAGGTTATATGATTTGTGTTTAATGTATTAGAATTGATTTTAAGTCTTAATCCCTATGTTTGGTTCAACTCTTTTCTTGCTTAGTCTCGGCCTCTCTTTTTTCTATTTTTCTCTGCTTCTTTTTCTCTGTTTTTTTTTCTTTTAGATTGAAAAGCCTCTCCCCCTTTTTTCTTAATTTGATTTTCTCTTTTTATGCCCTCCTCTCACATATCATTTCGAACATTTAATGGCTGCCTGACTTTCTGATTTTGCCCATATCTTACTTCTGGCGAGACAAGTTGCTCTGCTTTGCAGGGCAACTTGTCTTGCCCACTAGAGCCGTGTGCCTCTAACAAGAGCCGGGGTAAAATTTTGAAAGTCCGACGCTCACCCTAAACCCTGGAAATTACTCGGGAGACCTTTTTTGGGGATTTAGGATCGTGGATAGCTTGGTTTTCAGGATGATTGAGGGACTCCAGGCAACATTCTATCATTTTCAAGTCCAATTCAAGTCCGTTTGGTCCACAAGTAACACAAGAATTCTCATCATAGAGGTCGGGAAAACCCGGCACTTACAGCTGCCCCTCGCGTGATCAAATTCAATACCCGATACCAGGTCTAGGTCACCTGAGGGGAATTCAAGAACGCGAATGAAAGCACCACAAACGGAAGGAAAGAAAAACATACCTGACTTGTTGAAGCGTCGTTATTATAGTGCTGATCGAAAATAAGCCAATACCCGGTCTAGGTTACCCGAGGCAAGAAAGGTGGAAGGTGGGATAAGCCAATACCGGGTCTAGGTTACCCGAGGCAAGGAAGGTGGAAGGCAGGATAAGCCGATACCGGGTCTAGGTTACCTGAGGCGAAGGAAGGTGGAAGGCGGATAGGCCAATACCGGGTTTACGTTACCCGAGGTGAAGGAAGGTGGAAGGCGGATAGGCCGATACCGAGTCTATGTTACCCGAGGCGAAGGAAGGTAGAAGGCGGATAGGCCGATACCGGGTCTAGGTTACCCGAGGTGAAGGAAGGTGGAAGGTGGATAGGCCGATACCGGGTCTAGGTTACCCAAGGCGAAGGAAGGTGGAAGGCGGGATAAGCTAATACCAGGTCTAGGTTACCCGAGACGAAGAAGGTGGAAGGCGGGATAAGCCGATACCGGGTCTAAGTTACCCGAGGCGAAGAAGGTGGAAGGCAGGATAAGCCGATACCGGGTCTAGGTTACCCGAGGCGAAGAAGGTGGAAGGCAGGATAAGCCGATACAGGGTCTAGGTTATCCGAGGCGAAGAAGGTGGAAGGTGAGATAAGCCGATACCGAGTTTAGGTTACCTGAGGTGAAGTTGTGCTGGGGATCTAGAATAGAGCTGATCTGGACCGATACCGGGTCTAGGTTACCCGAGGTGGATCTGCTGGGGATCTGAAATGAAACCGATCTGGACAGATACCGGGTTTAGGTTACCCGAGGTGGATCTACTGGGGATCTGAAATGAAGTCCATGCTGGATCTATCTGTATCCGCGGCGGACCATTGTTGATGAATTCCTGTATTTGAAACAGTGAGTCTTCATTTCTTGATCGAGAGATTTTAAACAAAAATTTTTGCCCCTTCGATCAAGAATGAAGACTAGCTGGGAATGAGTGCTTTATACATGATATGTATGTATGCATGATGATGCATATGAATGCAGATTCTAAGAGATGTGTTTCTTGCCATGTCTGACCCGGGCGTCTCACATTCCTGTTAGGGATGTTTGTAGAGGTTGTGCCACGACTCTGACTGGCTTTTAACTGAGGAAGTACACCCTTTGGGCATATGAATGCAAAGTGCTTTCTTTAAATGGATGTTTAGTCGCGATAACTTTGTTTATGCATTGTAATATGACCATGCAAACATATTTAATCAAAACGTCACACTTTATTGATGAAAGTAGCATAAATACATTTGAAAAGATTGGTTCCAAAAATGGTATTCATTTCACATAGAACCAGAATCCATCACCAGCCATCCCTTGTAGATTTTTCGACTGATCATTTTTGCTCCTGTCCTGATTTTTGCTTAGGTCGCCCTTTTTCGAGTTTTCAACCTAGCAGACCTTTTTTCTTTCTCTTTTTTTCTTTTTTTTTTTTAGACATAGTAAGGCTTCAGGCGGTCTCGATTGACAAGGTTTGCAAATTCATTCCCATCTATGTCTGTGATGCTTACTCCACCCTTTGATAGTACTTTCTTTACAATATAGGGGCCCTCCCAATTTGGTCTAAATTTCCCGCGAGCGTCCGCATTTGTAGGCCTTAACTATTTCAGAACCAGATCCCCGACTCTCAGCTGTTGTCTGGGAGACTTCACATTTCGATTATAAGCTCTAGCCATTTTGCATTGATACATCTGCAGGTGATCAAGTGCTTTCAACCGTTTTTCATCCACTACCGCCAACTGCTTATATCTAGCCTGAGCCCATCCCGTTTCTGGTAGCTGGGCTTCCAAAGCTATTCTGAGTGACTTGAGCTCTATTTCTACTGGCAATATGGCTTCCATCCCATACACCAAGGCGTAGGGAGTCTTGTCTGTTGGTGTTCTGACACTAGTTCTATAACCCCAAAGAGCATATGGCAGTTTATGAGCCCAGTCTCTATAGGTGGTTACCATTTTGGATAAGATCTTCTTAATTGACTTATTAACTGCCTCCACTGCACTGTTAGCTTGTGCTCTATAAGGCAAACACCTGTGATGTTCAATGCCATGCTTTGAGAATAGCTTAGATGTTGCCCCTTGGAATTGCACCTTGTTGTCAGTCATTACATAGTGAGGGATTCCGTATCGAGAAAGGATGTTCTTCTGAATGAACTTAACCATCTGCTTAGCTGTCACACTGGAGAAGGATTTTGCTTCTACCCATTTGGAGAAATAGTCTACTGCAACCACTATGAATCTGTGCCCATTTAGAAGCTGCGGGATGAATTTCTCAGATCATGTCAATCCCCCACGCCAAGAACGGCCAAGGAGATGCTAAGTCTTGTAGTTCAAGTGGTGGTAGATGACTGATATCTGCATAGATCTGACATTCATAACATCTTTTCACTTCCTTCACACAATCAGACTGCATTGTCATCCAGAAGTATCCCTGTCTCATTATCTTTCTAGCCATGGAAATCCCATTCATATGCGGCCCGCAGGACCCTACATGTACTTGCTGCATCACAGTTTCTACTTTTTGTTCTGTAAAACATCTCAGAAGAACCCTATTTACTGTCCTTTTATATAGTTTGTCTTTGAAGATTCTGAACTGGCTGGCTAATCTTGTTAATGAACCTTATCAGCAATATTAACTCCTTCTAGATACTTTCCCTCTTTCACATAATGATAAATGTTAAAGAACCAGGGCTTTTCCTCGGTTGTTAACTCCATCACTTCATGCATATTAAAGCAGGGTTGCCTGGAAATTGCTATAACCATAGGTTGTATCTGTGTCTTTTCCAGATCCTCCCACATGGAGGACAGTGTTGCTAGTGCATCTGCCTAGGAACATTTCTGAACTCGCACTAGTCAAATAACCCCCTCCTATACTGCAGCAGTTCTAAGTAAGGCCATAATGCTTCCTCTTTCAAGTCCCAGTCGCCTTGTGCTTGCCTAATCACCAAAAGTGAATCCCCAACAATTAAGACATTGTCCACCTTTAATGTCAGGAGAGCTTCCATTCTGTATAAGCATGCTTCATATTCCGCTCCATTGTTGGTTATGGAGAAGTCCAACCTCTTTGACAGCGGAATGATTTCGCCATCTGGCGTTGCTATAAGTACCCCGATTCCAGCACCCTTTTTGTTTACGGCACCATCAAAGCACATAACCCATCTTCTCACTTCTATTACAGCTAGCTGTTCGTTAGGGAACTCTAGACTTTCCGCACGGTCTGATTCTAATGGCTGGTTTGCTAGGAATTCTGCCACGGCTCGCCCTTTGATAGTTTTCCTAGTGATGTACTTGATGTCGAATTCTGATAGAAGTAGTAACCACCTGGATAATTTCCTAACCAACACCGATGCTTCGTACAGGTATTTCATTGGATCCACTTTAGCCACGGCTTGTACCTTATATGATTGAAAGTAGTGGTGTAGCTTCCTAGTCAGCCAGATCATCACCACACATGTCTTCTCCACCAGTGTGTACTTGGTTTCATATTCCAGCAGCTTCTCACTGAGATAGTAAATGGGGTACTCCTTCCTCCCATCTTGATCCTGTGCCAGCATTGCCCCTATAGAGGAGTCTTCAACAGCCAAGTAAAAAATCAAAGGCTTCCCTATAGTCGGCGGGCTGAGAACTGGTGGATTTACCAGGTAAGCTTTGATCTTTTTGAAAGCCAACTGGCACCTGTCATCCCATACAATCGGCTGATCTTTCCTTAATATTTTGAAAATCGGCTCACACACTAAGGTTAACCGTGCTATGAAGTGGCTGACATACTGCAAGGAACCCAAGAATGATCAAACCTCCTTTTCTGTTTTAGGGGCTGGCATATCTCGAATGGCTTTGATTTTGTCTGGGTCCATCTCTATTCCCCTTTGACTGACCACATGACCCAGTAGCTTACCTGTTGTAAACCCAAATATGCACTTCTTAGGGTTGAGTTGCAGGTTGTATTCCCTGATGCGTGTAAGAAATCTGTCCAGGATAGTAGGGTGCTCCTCCCGGGTCATTGATTTAACAAGCATGTCATCGACATACACCTCCACTTCTTTGTTAATCATGTCATGTAGCAATGTTGTGATAGCCCTTTGGTAAGTGGCCCCAGCATTTTTCAATCCAAAAGGCATTACTTTGTAGCAGAAAGTGCCCCACTCTGTAATGAAAGATGTTTTCACTTCGTCAATCACATCCATTAAGATCTTGTTGTATCCTAAAAATCCATCCATGAAAGAGCACATGGCTGACTTGGCTGCGCTATCGATTAAAACATCAATGTGAGGCAAGGGGAAATTATCTTTTGGGTAGGTTTTGTTCAAGTCCCTGTAGTCGACACATACTCGAACCCTTCCGTCTTTCTTAGGCACTGGCACAATGTTGGCTAACCATTCTGTGTATTCTACCACTTCAAAGAACTTTGCTTCAATCTGCTTAGCCACTTCTTCCTTCACTAATGCAGCCCATTCTGGTCTTAGCCGTCTCAACTTCTGCTTTACTGTTCTGAATCGAGGATCTGTTGGAATCTTGTGAACTGCTATTTCTATGTCGACCCCTGGCATGTCTTCATATGACCAAGCGAAAGCCTTAACATGTTTTTGCAGTATTCTTATCATTTCTCTCTCTGCTCCGGATTTTAGTTCGTGTGAAATGAATACCATTTTGGGGTTTTCATCAGTACTTATGTTAATTTCATGCAATGCAGTGTTATGAATGCTAAATATGCTTGATGGTGATTCAAATGCATGCACAGAAGTATCAGGATAAACATCACACAAGTAAGCAAAATGGGATTTCATTGCATTAAACTTGTTAAAAAGTACATGGTTCACATCAAAAAGAGAAGAAACAGATACAACAAAAGCATTTTCATCCTCCACAGGTGGAGGGCCTTGAACTTCTTCAGCATCCTCACTCAGCTCCAGGATGTTGTCCAGGTCAGCAGCAACTTCAGACTCCTGTTCGGTAGGAAGAGCAGTATTCTCAATCTTAGCCACCTGTGCCTTGGCTCTCATCATGATTCCTGCTATCTCAGCAACCATGGAATCCAGGCTTTCCTTGGTCATCAGCTCTTTAGTGGATCCTTTGCCAGATTTTTCAAATGCTTTGCCTAAGGTAGTAGCCAGCGCTTCTAAAATTGCTTTCACAGACTCATTACAGACTTTCTCTTTAGCTTTCTCTGTGGGCACTTCTACTGCTTCTTCCATTACTTTAAATGGCTTCTCCTGGGGGATGACATGATCAACAACTGCCTCCTCCACTATCACTGGTTCAACTGGCTCCTCCTGGCTCTTTTCAAAGTCCACAACATCAGAAAATATCTCGAAGGTTGGGAGTTTGATGCTCCCAACCTTCACCAGTTCAGCTTGCCCCTTGTACATTTGTTCGTCAGCCTTAATGAATGGCTTCATCATGGGCTTGCCATTCTTTCCTCTTTTCAGGTCTTTCTTCTCAGATGCCTCTATTGTATAGCCTAAGCCAAAATTCCTCAGCTTTCCAGAATCAATGTTAAATTCGGGGACCCCCTATAGATTGGCTCCGAGTCCCATGCCCAGAACAAAGTCATGCCTGCGAAGGTATTTAGACAACCATTCTGGCTTATAGTTCTCATAGATAACCATGGGACCCTCTGTAGTTTCCTCCTCACTAACCATGGCGACTTGTGGTCTCCTCACTAACAGCAGCAATCACGGACTGAGAATCTGCCTCGACTGTCACAACCTCACTGCCTACTGAAAACTTGATCTTTGGTGCAAGGTTGAAGGGACACCCCCTAACAGGTGGAACCATGGCCTCCCCAACAGCAAGGAGAATGTGACTGGAATGTCAATCACAGTAAAGGAGACCATCGACTTGACCGGTCCCACTTCCACTTCAGCTTCAAAAGTCCCAATCACAGTCCTTTTAGAATCATCATAAGCTCTTATGACAATAGAGGACTTTTTCAAACTGTCCTCGCTCAGACCCAGGAATGGCAGCATCTTTAGTGGACATATATTCAGGGCAGATCCATTGTCCACCATCATGCATGGCATAACTCGGTCTAGGAGGTTAACCTTGACATATAGAGCTTTGTTATGAGATCTTCCCTTATGTGGAAAATCTTTTTCGGAAAATACAATCTCAGAGGACCCTATATGAATCTTGTCCAGTAAGCAACACATGGCCTCTAGAGATGCCAGTGGAGAAACTTCAATTTCAGATAGCTTTTTAACCAGTGCTGCTCTGTGTTCCTTGGAAGTCAGCAATAAATGCCACAGACAGGCTTGAGCTGCGGTCTTTTTCAATTGCGAGATAACCAGGTCTTTCTTCTCTACTTCTTTCGATGCTGACATACTACCTGACCCGGTCATTGAAGCCTTGTCACTCTGTTGAACCGCTGGCCGATAGACTCGGCCACTCCTGGTTACATTTTGGACTTCAGATGCTTTTGTCTCCATAATTGGCAGCTTCACTGTCTCACTACTGCCATATTCTTCATATTCATCTTCTGAATCCAGATCATCCAGACTCACAGGTTTCAGTTCCCTCTGCTCTGTCGATTTCTCACAATCAGACTTTACCCCAGCTCCACTAGCCACTACAGACTGTATGGTGGGATTTGCCTGCAGGACTTGTGCAAAAATGAAGTTGTCTGGTAGGCCCGACTGCACCATATTAACCTGCCTTTCAAATGCTAGCAAAGGGTTAGTCTTCGTACTGGGTTTGGAAGGCTCCTGTAACTTCCCTTCATCGATCAACTTCTAGATGGCATGCCTTAGCTTGTAGCAGTTGTTGGTCCTATGTCCCACCATGACATGGTAAGTGCATAAATTGTCTTTGTCTTCCTCTACTGGCTTCTCAAATGGCCTGAGGGAGTCCAACAGACCGCCATTTCTACACTTGGCGAAGATCTTAGCCAAGGAGATGGCCCAGGGTGATATGCCTTGACTATTTCTGCCTTGGCTTCCCCACTGCTGAGATACAACGGAAACCCCTACTTGCTTGGTCTCTGAAAACTGTCCACTTTACTTGCAGAACTAGACCCAGACCCAGACCCACTGCTTGACCCAGTCGCAGGTGTTGACCAATACCCTGAACCATACCCGGAGCCTCTGCTGCCCTTTTGGTTTACTGCCCTTTCTTCTTCATCTCTCTCAATTTTCATTGCCATACTATATACTTCGCTGTGCTCACTGAAAGAGTGGAATTTCATGTTGTTCCTGAAAATATCCTGACTACCGTCAATCAACTTTTGAATGAGTTCATCCTCGTCGAGGCGGTTCTTCAGCAGAATCATCTTGTTCATCCATCTCTGATAGTATGCATCAAAGGATTCATTGGGCTTCTGTTTAACCCTCTCTAGATCGTACAGCTTCACTTGGATCTTAGTATTGAAGCTTTAGTATTTGATGAAAGCCATTGATAAGGCTTCCCAGTCAGATTGCACATCTTCTGCCAAAGAGTCGTACCAATTCAGGGCTCCCCCTTCTAGTGTGGTCGGGAAGAAGTTAACCAGCTACAGTTTAGTGGCTCCCGCTGTCAGCATTATCTGGGCATACAAATTCACATGAGCCTCTGGGGAGCCAATCCCCTTATAAGAAGGAATCTTTGGCACTTGAAACCCAATAGGGAAGTTCTCAATGCCCTTGTTGATCATTGCATCTACATTCAACCCTCTCTTGGAGCCCATACTGATGTTGGCCCCCTTCTTCAGTTCAGCCACTACTTCGTCAAGTTTGGACTACTTGGCCTTCATTTTCTTTTCCATAGCTGCTTCCATCTCTTGCAGCTTCTCCACACTGGCTGACACATCAGCCCCAAATTGAGAGGACTCGTCTACCTTTTCTTTTCTTAGCCTACTGGTTCCGATATCCCCGGTTTCCCTTACAACAGACCGCATCTCTTCTTTTAGCATGTCACGAAAGTCCTGGGATCTCAGAAAATCCTTCAAGGCATCAGCAAGACTTGGTGTTTGGTTGGCCATCTCCACTTACTCCCCAGAATCAGAATCACTGTCAGTTTCTATTGCTCTCTGTTCCCCAATAGCCCTCAAAGCTTGAGACCTTGTCCTTGGTCGATCTAGCTTACCCTGTGAACTATCTGTATGGAGCTTTAGCCTTTTCCAGTCTCACGTGTGTATGGTCCTACATCATAAGTGAAGAGTTAGGGATGGCAAATGAATGACGTGGTGCCATAGAGAATGATGCTTGGATAATGCTTGGTGAATGGAGATGAAAATGAGGACGATCTTTGCATGTTTGAATTTCATTTGTTTGGGATGTCCCAAGAGTGCCCAATACTATGCAAAATAATGCAAAAATGTCTCGTGGGAGCCGCCGTACGAATAGAGGTTCGGCGCCTTTGGGGCACCTAATGAATTGTAGTGAGATGGCCGCGTGTGTGCCGACACGCAGGTAGAGTTTCGATGCTTTATAGGTTGATGTCGTGAAGTGAAATAGTCACATGGGGACCATCCCACGGACAGAGTTCTGATGCTTTTGAAGCAATGTGATATGAAGTGATGTTGCAGAAAAGTCGCGTGTAACTGGAGACATGGACAGAGGTTCGGAATTCGTGGAACACCTTCCATGATTTGGTGATGTTATGAAACGCCCCTATATGTGTACTAATCTGACACTCGGGGAGTGCCTTGAATGATTTCACGATGTTATGAAATGGCCCGATATGAACCATAATGCACAAATAGGATTTTGGCATCACCGGGACATCTATGATGAATGAATGTGATGTCATATGATGACGTCGTGTGAACTGTCACAAAGCAATAAATCTAGGACCATTGTGGTTTACTATTGAATGGTATGATATTTGTGAAATGACCGAGTGCAATCTGATGCACGGCCAGAATACGGGTACTTTTGGGGTACCCGATATGTTATGGAATGATCGTGAAAGGCACACTCGAAACATCCTTTATTAGATGAGATGAAATGACATGGATGTGTATGTCACATGAAAAATGCAAGTGGCTGTATGAAAATGTGGTTAAAATGCATAACACATGGGATGATGTCATGTATGCTTCGTGGAAATATTGGATGCGAGATCTGAATGGCACGCAAACAAAATGTCGTGGCTGCACGAAAATGTGATTAGCATCACACATATGTTGATGTTTGAAAATGGTTGCATAAAGATGTGGTTAGAATGGCACATAAAAGTTATGCATGTTTGATGCTTCGTGAAAAGTTAAATAGAAAACATCACAGAACAATCGTTAGCACACGCAAAAATATACGCTCCCTTCCCTCCTTATTTCTCCTTTCGATTGGTCTTGCATTCTTCCTAGGTGTTGGGTCTCTTTGGCATCAATGGGCGATCCCAAAGGCGCACGCTCAATTTCCATTTTGAATTTAAGTTTTAGTAATCCTAGGGGAAGTTGCTAAGCCACTACATATGGGCCAAAGTCAAAACCAAGGGTCGTACAGGCTCCCATAGCGAATATACACTTCCCCACTGTAGACCATGATGTAAGGTCATGCGGTGCTATGAGTGGTTTACCCCGTCGGGTGTCTCCAATCCTAGCAGAAGAGGTAGTCCACCTTCTTGGGTAAACCGGGGCTAAACAGTATATTGGACGGATTGAGAAGAAGAAAATGTAATGATATGCAAGGTGCAAATAAATATGGTATTATGAATTAGGTAAAGTGACTGCAAGCGAGGTTTTATTTCGGTAGTTGCCTAAGTTCTTTAAGTTTTTATGAAAAATTTTTAACAAACACATCCCCAGCAGAGTCGCCACTGTGAGCAGACGAGGCGAAGCGAACAGGGGAAAACTTTTTCGTTCGTTTTGGTTTTGGTGGAAAACGGGTTTTTTTATCTTGAATTAGAAAAATCATGGATTTGATTTAAAAATTCCTTTATAGAAAACATTTTCTCGTTTTAACTTACAGACCTCGAAACTTAAATCCCGAGATCAGTGACAGAGTCGCCACCCGGATCAGCTCATCCGGGAATTCCAGTACAGCTCCCTACCAAGGACAGACTGCTGTACTTAATTTAGAGATTTAGGGTTCGGGCAAGTGACCTACTTAACCTCTAGCTTGCTTTCACTTTACAGTTTATATTACCATATTTAATTTGCTTTATTATCTTTCTCTAACCCCAATTTGTTTTATTTTAAATCAGCCGATGCTAAAGCAAAATGCAGCAAATAAATTGCAGGAAAATAAAGCATTCATCCAAAATATACAAGAAAATAATAGAGGCCGATTATACAAGCCAATCGAATAAAAGATAAAAACTTTCGTCCTCACTTTACAATCAACTAAGTACACGATTACAATCGCCTAAAAATATATGAAACAATCTATTAATTACAGTGAAAATACAAATAAAAATAAAAGCTGCAAAACAGACGGCTAGCACAATTTATATTACACACATAGATAGGACTCAAATAAGACAGAATTGGGAATTTAGGAAACGGGGCCATGCATTAAGGGGCTAACCGGGTCAACCCGACCGGTCGGACAGGTTAGACCTGGAAAACGGTTTTGAAACGCCCTATAATTTTTGTGCTGGAGAATCAAATTTTGGAAAACATTTAGCTCTGTTACATGCAAATTTCCATTTTTTGTGGATCTGTTATCCCGAAATCCAGGGTTCTGTTTGTGCGGGTTCCTAAATACACAATCCATCTAGGGTCAAAAATGCAATAAACACACCGAAAACATTTGTGAAAATACTATTTTTCTTGTTTTTAATATTTTTCAGGGACTATATAGGGTTAGGGGGTCCTCTAATACTGAACTATGGATCCGATTCGGATAAAACAACCCCGAAACTCATAAAATAAAACCTCGTGAAATACAAAAACACTAATATCTGTACGCATAGAATTCTAAAAACCAAAATTTTATGACATACCGATGGATTTGGGCTAAAAATGATCGCAACAGAATGCATAAAATGGAAAACGGACTATTTTCGGCCGATCGGGGACAAACCAAAAGTCTGTCCCTGAAGAACAGCATCGGGCGGCTCTGGGTACTAGAGTTGCCCAGCTTTGTTCATCATGTACAGTTGTGTTCATGATGAACACAGCCGCCCAGCTCTATTCGGGCAATCCGGTTTCCAAAAGTTGCAAAACGGAGAAAACACATAGAAAAGACAATACAAACAGGTTTAAGGCCTCTCAGAGTTTACCTTGGTGTTGTTTTGATGCTTTAAACATCACAGAATGGATTGGAAGCTCGGAATATATCCTAGAAACCCAACCGGCTGAAAACCGTAACGATCCAAAACAAGCCGAAACAAATCCGAAATGATTCCCAACCAATGAGCAAAGGTTATATGATTTGTGTTTAATGTATTAGAATTGATTTTAAGTCTTAATCCCTGTGTTTGGTTCAACTCTTTTCTTGCTTAGTCTCGGCCTCTCTTCTTTCTTTTTTTCTCTGCTTCTTTTTCTCTTTTTTTTTTTCTTTTAGATTGAAAAGCCTCTCCCCCTTTTTTCTTGATTTGATTTTCTCTTTTTATACCCTCCTGTCACATATAATTTTTAACATTTAATGGCCGCCTAACTTTCTGATTTTGCCCATATCTTACTTCTGGAGAGACAAGTTGCTCTACTTTGCAGGGCAACTTATCTTGCCCACTAGAGCCGTGTGGCTCTAACAAGCCGGGGCAAAATTTCAAAAGTCCGACGCGCACCCTAAACCTTTGAAATCACTCGGGAGACCTTTTCGGGGATTTCGGATCGCGGATAGCTTGGTTTTCAAGATGTTTGAGGGACTCAAGGCAACATTCCGTCATTTTCATGTCTAATTCAAGTCCGTTCGGTCCACAGGTAACATAAGAATTCTCATCATAGAGGTTGGGAAAACCTGGCGCTTACAATACCCTTTAGTTTCCTTAGGGTAACCCACAACTAGGCACTTGTCAAGCTTTAAAGATAGTTTGTCCACACTCAATCTCTTGATGTGGACCTCACATCCCCAAATCGTTAGAAAAGACAAATTTGGCATCCTGCCAGTCCATAGTTAGTATGGTGTCTTTTCAACTGCTTTACTCGATATAAGGTTCAGTATAAAAGCTGCAATTTCTAGGGCATAGGACCAGAAAAACAAATTGGGAAAAAATAAATTAAAAACCCCAAATCCAAATTCTAGGGTTCATAAAGCAAATTGAAAAACCAATTTCAACAAATTTAACCAAGAATCAAAAGACCCTAAGATCGATCTTCCTCAATCAAGAATGGGTCGCTCTGATACCACTGTAGGGATTTTCACCGTGCAAAACAAAAATTTTAGCAATGGAAGCATTCGATTTGCACTTAAATCCAGTCCAGGAATCCATTCAGATCGGGAAAAAACGACTCAACCAGAAAGCAATATAAATCTTACCTGGATTTTGAAGCTAAATTTCAAAGCAGGAAATCTCTGCCTTCACACACCTAGGCCTCAAGCGATTGGAAGAGCGTGCTAGCACTAGACAGAGAGCAGCAATGGCCGAACCCTAAACCTACAAGAGGCCGAATTTCACTGTCTGTGGGACGAGAGAATTCCAGTCTCTTTTTCCTGCAAACCTCCCTAAAGAAAATTGAATTAATAAAAGTGCTATTTATATTTACATTTTAATTTAATTAAACTTTATGTTGAAGTCTTAGTCAAATTATAGACCCATAAACCTTATAATATAAATATTGATGAACACTTAAATTAATTTATGTCAAAATCTAATTTTGACATAATTATATTTTAGCTTTAATTTATTTATTTCACTATGCAATAAATTAAATTAACCTAAATATAATTAATTCCCTTTGATTTCAAAAACCAATTTTGACAATTTATATTCTAATTGAATTTTTTATTGTACAATACAATAATTAATTTAATATGAATATAATATAAATCTCATAAACATCAAAATCCAATTTTAACTGGTTATATTTTAATTGATTTATTTATTGCACCATACAATAATTAAATCAATATAAATATATCAATTGCTCTTCAAATTAAACATATATCCAATATATATTTATGTCCTAAACATCCAATCTTGACCCTATGAGTGCAATCAGGTAGGTTCATCTTATGTTGGTAATGGGCCTAGACCTTTGGGCTCACGGACTATAATTAGGTTTTAGCAAACCATTATAGCCCCCAATTAAGATGAATATATCTTTTGGACATATATACGTTATAGCCTTTTTCTTATATATCCCATTCCCTATGGATATCTCTGTACTACCAGTACCATGACTAAGTCATTCCCTATGGCTGCAAGTACATTCCTTGATACTGAGTAGACTAATGAACTCAATCACTTAATCACCTAGTAATTAAGTAATGGGTTTGGCCAAACACTTCTCAATTTCACTCATTAAGTGGCCAGTGATATCACGATCTTATTTAAGAAATTGGCATTAAACTTCACCTTGCTCATGAACCTTAGGTATTCACTATCATACGCAATCATACCCATATTTGGCATTCTGTTACGAGCCCGTTAGGAGTGTGTCAAAGTATGTGAGATTGTCCCTAAGTCTATAACAACATCAGGTCTAAGGATCCAATATAAGTTCTACCAGAGATTCACTTGTATGATAGGGGTCAAGTGTTATACTCTGAGAGGATCGATCCAATACCATGTAACCTAACATGTACCCATCTCTTTGATTGACAATCCATGTCCAATGGTCGGTAGGACACCACCATACAATCAAAGACCATGCTAGTCTTTAGTTTCATTCCCATGATATAAAAGACTAGGGATATTTATAATTAATGTTAACCCTACTCTCAGTCCTACTTGTTAGGAGAAGCTCTTAACAAACAAAAGTATGACTTAACTAGTGGATACTCTATAACTGTTAATTGCACAAGAAATTAATAAAATAGATTAATGCCTTTTATTAAATATCAAAAATCTAATTACATTGATAAAGGGCCTAGGGCACACATTAATATTTATATACATACATACATACATACATACATACATACATACATATATACATACATACATGCATGCATCAAGTATTCATTTACAGGAACTAAACTTTGTTCAACAGAATTTCATTCTTGACCGCAGGGGTAAAAATTTTTGTTTCCAAAATCTTTCGGTCAAGAAATGAAAATCCTCCGCATTGGAACAAGGCTTCTGACAACTAAGCTGAAGAGCTTTGTCTCAATCAAAGAAAAAGGAACTTTGTATTGCAAAGCGAGTTATTTGCTAATGGAACTAGTTTGCTTCAAACAAATTCAACTGACACAACAACGGATGGGTTCAGCCAGCGGTTCAGTCGCTTGTAAAGCTTGCAGTCTCTAATTACAATGAACAACTCTAGTCAGCAGGTAAGTTTTTCCTTCCTTCATTCACGGTGCTCTTTTCCACTTTTACAAATTCACCTCAGGTATTTTAGACCTGGTACCGATATTGAATTTGCTCACTAGAGGGGTAGCTGTGAGTGCCAAGTTTTTCCAACCTCAGTGACGATAGAATAATGAATTTCATATATCCTTTTTGTTCATTACAAGAGTCAATTCGAGAAGCAAAGATTCGGATTTGATTGAGCTTGAAACTTGAAACTGAGAAAAATTTGAAGAATAAGAGCTGTTGAAGACAACAGCCGCACAACCATCAGAATAACTGCATGGCTATTGTGTCAATAGCTGCATAACTATTGATGTGACAGTTGCACGACTATCGATATGTCACCAGAACCTTGCATGGAGGAGACAGCTATTGACTTGCAAGAATAACAAGCCAAATCCCACTTATTCCCTTTTGTTATGGTCTTAATTTGGATTAAAGGAGGAGGAGAGGGATTAACAAGATAGAAAAGGGGGAGCTTAAGCAAGAAAAAAAAACCCATAAAATTCTCAAAATTGGAAAGCTCAAATTCAAGAATTAAAACAAAAATTCACTCAAATTCATACACCAAACTCATCTTTCAAACCAAAATCAAACCTTCAGAGACTTATTGATTGCTGGAATTGAAGAATTGGAGTAGAGACTTATTGATTGCTGGAATTGAAGAATTGGAGTTGAATTGAAGAATCTCAAGTTTCGATTTTAAAGTTCAATTTTTCAATTCAAATCCGAATTCAAGTTTCAAGAAGCGGTTTTCTGTCAAATTAAACCCTGGAGAAACATCTAAAAGGTAATTCGTAGAGGCCTTAGACTCATTTACAGCTTTCTGGGTTGATTTGTTGTGCATTTGATAGATTTTTAATTTTGCTTTGTTTTTCTAGTTTTTGGCGAACCAGAGTCGTACAGCTATTACGAGAGCTGCACAGCTATTGTTTGTTTCAGATTTAGCGATTTCTAAGATTTTTAGTGATTTCTCTAACTCGCTTAAAACCAGAGTTGTCCGGGTGTTAACAGCCGCACAACTGTTGCTGCTACACCCGTATGGCTGTAGTTTTAATTTCAGAATTGATTTTTGTGAATTTTTCTTATTTTTACATATCATTTTGAACTAGATTTATATTCTGTATTTATTTAATCTCTGTAATAATTTCTGCAAATCAGTCCAATGATAGAAACATGAGTTTCTTAAAATCTGGCCTATTTTTTTGTATGTGTATATATTAAACCAAAAAATTTATTTTTAAATGAATTTCTAGTCCCATCAAAATTGTGTTTTAAAATTTTTTCTATGTCAAATCGTGTAATTTATCAAATTTTTTTATTTTTCCATTTCACGTCTCGAGCTACCTTGAACACCTATTCTGAGTCTATATGAGTCCTACGTGTATATGTATTTATCTGTACTAAGTTTGTTTTGTAGGTAGATGTATGTTACATTAGATGAATGTTTAGTTTTTCATTTTTAGACATTTTGTATATAGATTAATTTGTACTCCCAAATCCTTTTTTATACACTTGTATCCCCTAGGATAGTCATTTGATTAGTCTGTATATTTTAGATTTCCTTTCAGAATTTATTTATTGCTTTTAGCATTTGTATCTTGTGTGTGAGCATCGGATAAATAATTCAAGGTAAAATCAATCGTAGAAAATATAAAAGGCATTGATATATACTCTTAAATATGTTTTGAATCAAGAAGAAATAGGTGAATTGTCCGAACTTGAATCTCTGACTAAAGGCATAGCGATTCGTAGCTTGTCTCGGCTTTACTGCAATTTTCCTGGTTAAGCTGAGCCAGGTGGCGACTCCTGTCACTTTAGTGCGAGCATACGAGTTTGTTTGTTTTCTCACTATCAAACCCCATTTTCATAAAACGCTAGTTGAAATCTTCCCGGTCCACTCACGAGGCCGGTCTTTTTAAGGATCCTCAGCTCACAGGTGGTTATTTCATCATCTTGGTCCTACTTGCCCGGGTTCAGAACAAATTTCCCCTTACTCTAGAAGGTACTGCTAATGGGAGGGAACTCCATCTTTTCTTCACTGGCTTCTCTGCTTTCCAACCTAGCTACCCATTTCTCTCTTTTTTGTCGTCGTATCCTCCATTTATCATTTCTAGATGGTTTATATCCTAATCCTACTCGGAATTGATTGACTGGCAGTTCTAAGGGCTTTCTTATTCCTTGGTTCTGCTTTCCTAACCCCTTCCCTACTTGATATTGATCTTCTATCATTTCTTTTGTTGTCATCAATGCTCTTTGGGAATGTCTAGAGGTAAAAACCTCAGGACCCTTAGTGGTATTTGCTATCTCGAAAGTTTGAAGGAACTTTCCACCACTTCTTCAGCCACCTCGATATAAGGAGCTGACGGGCATTTACTGATCATAATATCCTTTTCTTCGAACACTTCTATTAGTCTACCTTCTGCTATGAATTTGACCTTTTGATGCAAAGACAATGGAATGGCCCCAACTGAATGGATCCACGGTCTTCCGAGCTACATGTTGTATGCTGTATAAATATCCATGACCTGAAAGGGAGATTAAATGTTACAGGTCCAATTTGGATAGGTAACTCAATATCTCCGATAACTTCTCTCTTCATACTGTCGAAAGCTCGAACCACAACATTGCTTGGTTTAATGTATAAACTTTCAATCAGTAATTTTACCAATGTAGATCTAGGCATGATGTTGAGAGATGAACCATTATCAATCAAGACTTTAGCCATTAAAAAATCCTTACAATTTATTGAAATATGTAATGCCTTTGTGTGCCTAGTACCTTCTGCTAGTATCTCATCATCAGAGAACATAAGGTAATTGGAAGCAATCATGTTTCCTATGATATGGCTAAGACTGGCGATGAGTATATCATGGCAGACATAAGCTTGATTCAAGATTTTGAGCAATGCCTCTCAGTGTGATTCTGAGGACACAATTAATGACAACAAAGATATCCTGGCCGAGATTCGATTAAGTTGTTCTATCACCTTATACTCGCTATGTTTCACCTGTTGGATATACCTTAGTCCCGAGGCATTGGTCCTTGTATTTGTATAATACATTTGTACTTTGTTATGAGATTTATGTATTATACAATTTGTGTCATTAAATAAAGGTATTAATCTATTTATTATATATATTGTGCTATGTTATAAATAGAGTATCCAATGGACTTATCCATATCCATGTTGACATGTGTCATGCACTTGGTAGTGAGACCATGGATAGGGGAAACGATATGAGCATAAAGTCATTCGTAGTCTGTTCTAGTCATAGGAATGAATGGAACCCAAGACTATCATTAGCCTAATTGTATGGCAGTGTCTTACCAGCCATTGGACATGGAATGTCAACCGAGTTAATGGGTATATGCAAAAGTGCATCGCACTGGATAGATACACTAAACGAGAAATCCACATGGTATAGTATCACAAGTGATTCTTATGTAGTAATTGTATGGATCCTTTGACCTGACTGTATCATGGTACTGCATGTGAGGTGACATACTTTGGTGTACGCCTTAAGGGCCTGTAATAGGGTGCCAAGTATGGGTACGTTCGGGTATGTTAGTAAACATGGCAGGATCATGGATATGCAGAAGGGAATGTCACTCAGTAGTCCATTGAGAAGATATCATAGGCCACTTGATGAGTGCAACTGATAAGAGTGTGGCCACACCTACACAAGTTGGAACTTGTTTGTGAGCATCAATTCATTCAGGATCAAGTTAATGTTTGGACATCAAAGAGAGTGATCAATCCATGCCTCTGTGTTGGACACTGATATCAATGACATGGGATATACGAGTTTAATCTATAGGGTTTATATTTCAGTCATACTGCTATCTTCGTCTTAATTGGGGGCTGTAGTGGCTTGCTAGAGCCCACCTACAGTGTCATGTACGCAACTCTTTATTAGTTCAGATGTGCGGCACTAGCGAACAAAATGTCCAAGTGCTATGCTAGTCAGCCCTCCCAAAAACGCTAAGCAAGGATGCTTAAGCAAGCTAAATGGCTAAGTGAACAAAGAGCAAAGCTTACAAACTTAAAGAGAGATTTTATTACTTGAAGAATGCTTTACAACAACTCTTGGATGATTTACAAATGAGGGGTAGAGGCCTATTTATAGCCATTCCACCTCCTTAACATGTGGTTGACATTCATTTGGAATATTCCTAGAATACTCTACTCAATAATGTACAAAATATCTCTTAAGGTCGGTTAGAAGCTTCTAGAGACACTTAAGTATGTTTCCTATGGATCTGGAACGGGCTGGTTATTTCTAGAAGCTTTTGGAACTAAAACAGTTATGGATTTTCCATTACTAAGGTGCTGCGAGATGGCTGGGCTGCTTGCATGCGAGCTAGGCCTGTTCTCCACCCAACCACTATCTTTTGTAACACAACTTCCTTTTCTTTGGAAAATTTTAAGGCCACCCATAACATTCTCCCCCACTCAATCTGGCAACGTCCTCGTTGGCTCTTGGAGGTATGCCTCAATCTTGTCTTAAGAGTTCCATAGCGAGAGCTCATGCTTCCAACTTGCCTCACTATCCGGTAGTCCTTTCCATTTGACAAAGTACTCCATATAACTCGGATATGAGCCCCTCGCTTTGATCCTTTGGTGGGATAATATCTCTTCTACCACATGCTCGTGTTGGGTGGTCATTGTAGTCAGTTGCCTCTTCGATTCACCTCGGCTCAGATCGTCCTTATCCTCATGATAAGGTTTTAGTAAGCTCACATAGAATACCAGATGCACTCTAAGTGTGTTGGTAATTTGACTTGATAAGCCATCTTACCGACCCTTTTCTCAATTGGAAATGGGCCCTCATAATGCCTAGCTAACCCCTTATGTAACTTGGCTAACCTTATGGTTTGATGGGGAAGGAGCTTCACCATCACCAAGTCTACTTCTTCGAACTCTATGTGGCGCTTCTTTTTGTCAACCCATTTCTTCATCTTCTTGGCAGCTTTGGCTAAGGAGGAGTGTGCTATCTCCTTTTTTTCTTGCCATCCCTTGGTGAATTTGAATGCGATGGGGCTTTGGCCTCTATAGCCAATAGCAAGATCTTGGGGTGTTGTAAGTTGTTACCCTATGACAATCTCAAATGGGCTGGCCCCCAATGATTCGCTTTTTTGTAAGTTGTACGAGAATTGGGTGATGTCTAGCAACTTCGTCCAATCTTTTTGGTTAGCACCCACATATTGCCTTAAGAATAGCTCCAACAAAGCATTCACCCTTTCTGTTTGCCCATCTATTTGGGGGTGAAAGCTAGTGGAGAAGTTGAGCTCGGACCCCAATAGCTTGAACAATTCTGTCTAAAAGCGACCGGTGAAGCGAGTGTCTCTGTCGCTCACAATGGACTTTGGTATGCCCCAATACTTTACCACATGTTTGAAAAATAGCCTAGCAGCATCTTCACCATTAAACTTAGTAGGGACGGGAATGAAAATTTTGTACTTACTAAATCGGTCCACTACGACCATGATGTTGCTACATCCCTCAGACTTGGGGCAGACCAACGATAAAATCCATCGAAATGCTCTCCCAAGGTCTTTCGGGGATTTGTAGGGGCTGAAGTAGGCCAGTAGGTTTATCTTGTTTTACCTTATCTTGTTGGCACACAAGACAAGTCTTCACATATAGCTCCACATCATCTCGCATTTGGGGCCAATAGTAAGTTCATTCTATGAGTGCTAACGTGCGGTGTACGCTCGGATGTCCCACCCACTTGGAGTCATGGCACTCCTTAATGATTGTCCTCCTCAAGCCTTGCCATTTTGGCACATACAAGCGGTTGCCTTTGGTAAACAATAACCCATCCTCAAGCCAAAACCGACGAGTTTTTCCACTCTTCACCAATTCTATCAAACTCTTGGCTTACGGGTTGTGCTCCATTCCTTCACTTATGCTAGATGCTAAAAGGAAATTAGGTTGGCTGATTGCGGCAAGCTCACCCTTCCTACTTAAGTCATCCGCCACTAGATTATTCTTGCCCGGTTTGTGCTCCATGGTAAAGTCAAACTCTTCTAAGAAAGCTTGCCACCTCATCTATTTTGGCGTAAGCTTTTTCTGATTTAAGAAGTAGCTAATGGCTACATTGTCCATCTTTACCACAAACTTGGACCCTAATAAGCAATGCCTCCATAGGCGTAAGCAATGAACGACGGCGGTCATCTCCTTCTCCTAGACCGTATAGCGGCACTTAGTGTCGTTCAACTTTCTACTTTCATATGCAATCGGATGTCCCTCTTGCATAAGAACTCCCTCTATGGCAAAATTAGAGGCATTGGTATGTACCTCATATGCCTTCTTATGGTAGGGTAGTGCCAAGATAGGTTCTTCGGTCATGGCTCTTTTAAGATCTTCGAATACGGCTTGGCACTTATCATCCCGATTCCACATGCGGTTCTTCTTCAATAAATCTGTTAGAGGGGATGCCAAGGTCAAATAGTTCTTAATGAACCTTCGATAATAGTTAGCAAGGCCCAAGAACGATCGTAGTTCGTTCACCTTTTTAGGTGGTTCCCAATCTACGATTGCTTAGATCCTTGCTTTATCCATATGAATCTTGCCTCCTCCCACAATGTGCCCTAAGAATGGTACTTCTCTTTAGGCAAAGGCATATTTCTCCTTCTTGACATATAACTCATGCTCCCTTAATACTTGGAAAACTTGTCGTAGGTGCTGTACATGCTCCTCCAATGAGTTGCTATACACTACTATGTCATCAAGATACACTATGACAAACTTGTCCAAGAATGGTTGGAGCACTTGATTCATCAACATGCAAAATGAGGCAGGAGCATTGGTCAAGCCAAAGGGTATGACTAAGAATTCATAAGAACCATACCTCATCATGCATGCCGTCTTTGGCACATCCCTTTGATAATAACCCAACCGCAAATCTAGCTTGGTGAACCATCTTGCTTCTCCAAGTTGGTCAAACAAATATGCGATGAGGGGGATAGGGTATTTGTTCTTTATGGTCACTTTGTTGAGCGCCCTATAGTCGATACACAGCCGCAATGACCCATCGTGCTTCTTTTGAAATAGTACTGGTGCCCCGTAAGGTGACTTCGATGGTTGGATTTGGCCTACATCTAACATCTTCTTTAACTGCTTCCTTAATTCTTCAAGTTCGAGAGGTCCATTCGGTAAGGAACTCCCACAGGTGGTGTGGCACTAGGTACTAGTTCGATTTTGTGATCCACTTCCCTTTCTGGGGGAAGTTTCTTCAGTAGCTAGGAGGGAATTACATCCTTGAAGTATTCCAGGACATGGACAATCTCCTTGGGCATCTCATGGCTAGCTTCCTTATCTCCATCTTCCTTGATAGTGACAAGGAACGTGGGCTTGTCCCTCTTCAAGCCCTTGGAGACTTGCATGCCCGAGAGTTGCTTCATCTTTGTTGAACTCTCTCGAGCCAACGGCACCATGCATGCATTATCCTTCTCTAAGATGCCGATGGCATCGGTGAAGGGAATAGGCACCGCTTGTACTTGGTCCATCAACTCCATACCAAGTACAATGGGGTAGTCATCTATGGGTATAATCAAAAAATTTATAAGGCCAGTCCACGTACCTAAGGTTACACAAACTCCTTTAGCTGTACCGTGGATTGCCTTTGGAGCGGAGTTGACGGCCTTCAACCACCCACTTTCTTTTGTATAGCGAATGCCCAGCCTGTCGGCCTCCTTCTCTTCGAGGAAGTTATTGGTAGCTCCAGTGTCTTCTAGTGCCTTAACGACATTGTTGCCTACCTTTACTTCCACGAACAGTCGACCCTTCTTTTTGGTCTTGGGCATCTCTACTTTGGCCTTAGTAGCGCTAAGAAGTTGCAAGGAACCCATCCTTGTACACCGCTCTTGTTGTTGCCTTTCTTCAACCAAGGTAGAAAACTTGGCCTTCGTGGGACGGTCCCTCGCCTTATGCGGTCCTTTGCAGAAGAAGCATTTTACTAGCCTATATCTACTCTTCTCTTCCTTCGCTTTGGGTGGCTTGCCCTCCTTAGTCTTGTTGCTATTATTTGGCTTGGAACCACTGGCTCCCCTACTCTTGCCCTTGTTACCCTTTTCTTGGTTAGACTTGGGTTTCTCAAACTTGTTGTACTCGATTAATGAATCGACAATAGTAATGGCGGTGGAGAGGTCAGTAGCATTCCTACGTTGGATCTCCATTCTCGCCCATGGTTTGATACCTTCTAAGAAGAGGTAGAATTCCTCTTCTCAAGGATACCCGGGAAGCTCCAAAAAACCTCAGAGAACTCTTTGATATATTCATGGATGCTACCTCTCTGCTTGAGATGTCTCAACCTGGCCCTCTTTTCTAATTCACCCAACTCAGGATAGAATTGGGCCTTGAGCTCTCTTTTAAAGTCGTCCCAAGTGCCAATAGTGCAAGTTCTGCTTTGCATATCTAGCTCCTTCGTTCTCCACCATACTACAGCAGCGTCTTGGAGATACAGTGAAACGGTGTCCATCATTTAGGCATCGTCATGAGCCTTAAAGTATTTCTTCAAACTCCAAAGGAAATTGTCAATGTCCTTGGAATTCCTTGAGCCACTGTAGGCTTTTGGCTTTGGCACATCTAGCCGCTGAGGGCTAGAATAGGTGGATGAAGTAGCCCCACTTGCAATGGCTTTCTTGCAAAGGACTAATTCATCCTTCATCTCTCCTAGCTCTCTCTTGGTTGAAGCCAACTCGGTAAGAACCTTCTCCAATTCTTGCCTATTCGGAATGAAAGACTCCTTCCAAGGCTTTAATATGGTCCTCACCTTCAGCGGTCACCCTGTTTAGAGTGGTCAGCACCTCCTCCCGAAGTTCATCTCCCTCGAACTCCTCTACGCGCCTTTCGACCTCCTCTAACCTGTCCAAAAATTGATCTCGACCTTCAGCTATGGCAAGTTCTACCTTTGCTAGCTGGCTGTTGAATTCTGCCAAGGTATCACCTGTCGGATCCCTTGTCTTTTACTGCCCCCTTTTGGCCTTGGTAATCTTTGGTTCCTCCACGTGTGTGGCAGCAGCACCTAATTCAATACCCATGCTTCCCTCGTCACCACTTGCCATTCTCGATCCTAGGCTCTGATACCAACTATCACGTACACAACTCTTTATTAGTTGAGACATGTGGCACTAGCGAACAAAATGTCCAAGTGCTATGCTAGTCAGCCTTCCCACAAATGCTAAGCAAGGATGCTTAAGCAAGCTAAATGGCAAAGTGAACAAAGGGCAAAGCTTACAAACTTAAAGAGACCTTTTATTACTTGAAGAATGCTTTACAAAAACTCTTGGATGATTTACAAATGAGGGGTAGAGGCCTATTTATAGCCATTCCACCTCCTTAACATGTGGTTGACATTCATTTGGAATATTCCTAGAATATTCTACTCAATAATGTACAAAATATCTCCTAAGGTTGGTTAGAAGCTTCTAGAGGCACTTAAGTCGATTTCCTATGGATCTGGAATGGACTGGATACTTCTAGAAGCTTCTGGAACCGACATAGCTATGAATTTTTCGTTGCTAAGGTGCTGCACACTAGCTAGGCTGCTTGCATGCGAGCTAGGCCTATTCTCCACCCAACAACTATCTTTTGCAGCATAACCTCCCTTTCTTTGGAAAATTTTGAGGTGACCCATAACAACAGTCTTTGGGCCATAGGCCCACTACGAACAAAAAGATGGGCCCATAGGATCATACACATTGAAAGTCTGAGCTTGAACTTAAAGGATCAACTGTATACTAGGAGTATACACACTGGAAAGAGAAGATTCCATTAATTATATTATGTAGATCGATTGGATTGATCAAAATAATATAATTAATATTTGTATTAGTTTTCTTATAATTAATTCAATGAATTAATTTATGAGATTATTTTCTAGGTGGAAATATTTCACATGTATAGGTTTACATGTGTTTAATTTTATGGAAAGTCTAATTTAATTCCTCGATTAAATTACATGGCCAAATTAATTTTAATTTAAATGGAATGTAATATATTACATGGTGTAATATATAAAGATACATGTTGAATTGAAGTTACATTTGCAATTAAATTGGACCAAAAGAATCAATGCAGACTTGGGCTTAAAGGAGAGAAAAGCCCGCATAAAATTAAAACAAATTGGGCCTAAAATTCACTAGGTGAATTTCGGCCAACTAGGGTAAAAATCCCTAGGAAGAATTCAGCCAACACATCCATCCTTTAGGCAGAAAAATTTCAGCAAAGAATTTTCCTCTCTTTCATCGATCAAATCACTAGCACGGGTTCTAGTTCGATAGCTGTTCGTGTACAGGACCATGGAGGAGATTGATATCAATTTCTGCAGCCATCTCTAAGGAGATATCCTTGGTGAGAAACTAATTCTTCTTTTGATTTTTTTGTTGTTTATGACTTCCATTTCAATTGCTCCTGGGCACGGATTTGAGAAAATCAATGCGAGCTTCCGCTTTAATCGATTGATTTTCTATGAAAAATCCCTTCAATGAGCTTTAGAAATTCACTTGCTTCTTAATCAGTTACTGAATTTTTCCTTGGAACCTCTATCTCTTCTTCCAGGGGTTCTTTTATCCTCTCCCCTTCCCTCATCTTTCCCTTTCTTTTCCTTTCCATTACATCTTGGCGCCTTTTTTCAACTTCTTGAGAATTAAAACACCTACCACTCCTGTTCATACCCCCTAACCTAGAGACGTTCTCATGTTCTTCTGTTCGACTTACATCACCATTTTCTAGTCACATAGTACTTTCATACTTCCATGGAATAGCTTTGGTATCCTTGAAAGGAAACGGTGTCGGGTTTGGATAATCCAATTTTTCACGAACGATGACTTGAGAGCTTCGATCATATTTTCTTCTTTTAATATGTAGTCAATTACCTGTGGCGGTGGCGCTTTACCTCCCTATATCATATTCACCTTATGTTTTTCTTGGTTCGAATTTTCGAAGACTAAAAATTTAGTGTCTATATACTCATGGACTAACTACTTAACTGCATGCATTCTTCAATCATATGCTCGACTTTCTCTTTATGATACTAACAAATCATACCTTTCGTGCCACAAGCTTTTTCTTGGATTAACCCTATTCTGCACATAATAACATACAACTATCCCATGGGCATTATTACTTCACAGACTTTTGTATTGATTGCATAAAAGTCCTCTTCGACCATAACATTCACCCCTTTATTTTCATGATTTGGTAATGGATTGGTCTTCACATCTGCTTTTTGATGGATTAGATTGAAATATAACCACACAGCTTTCACCAATTGTTGAACCTTTTTTTTAAAGCTGGACAATTGTCTACAGAATGTCCAAGGGCCCCAGCATGGATTCGCATTTAGCATTAGGGTCATACCATTTAAGATATGGTGGTGTCAAAGGTTCTAATGGCAAAGACATATTCTTCCACTTTACAACAAGAGGGGAAACAATTCAGAATATGAAATGGGAATAGGATCAAACTGTTCCTTCCTTGGGCGGTGGGTCTAGAAACTATTCCTCTGACTGCCTATTTTATCATACACTTCTTGCATATTGTTTACAGGCTGGTTAACTATAGGAGTGTGTGTTAAGAACCCATTTTATGGTACATGGTAGAGTAAGAAAGGCTAGAAGTATATGCCTAAACTACGCGGGTATCCTCCTCCTTCTTCTTTCCCTCGTTCTTTCAAAACCCAAATCATTCCTGCTGGGGTGCTTCTACCATTCCTTTCCTAATTCCCTACTCGATTCTTTCTCCTACTATGATTACAAGGTCAGAGAAATTTGCTATAGTATTTGCGAGCATCATATTGTAGAATGGTGGCCTTAGCATATCTAGAAAGGTGGATACCATCTCCTTCTTAGTTAGGGGAGGGATCACTTGAGTTGCTCTATCTCTCCATTTTTAAGCATATTCTTTGAAAGTCTCAGTATCTTTCTTTTCCATAGCTCTCAGATCTTCCCTGTTAGGAGCTGTGAGCACATGTTTTTTCCCGACCTCGATGATGAAAGCCATTATTACCTTTTTCACGGATAAACGTGAAGCGGATTCGAAACGACAGGGATAACGTCAGAAATGTCTCGGGTGACCCGAATGTGTGTGACAAGTCTTGGTACGGAACCCCAAAGGAATTTGAGTGAGTATTTAAGAGAACTGAAGAAAATAATGAAAAATAAGCAAAATAGGCTAATCTGGTCACTACAGCCGCGCCCCTGTAGTGCCCAACAGCTGCGCGGCTGTAGTTCATTACAGCCGCGCGGCTGTAATAAACAGATTTCTTTTTTTGTTCAAAATCAGTATTTAATCCAGATTTTTAACCTAAATAGGAGACATAAAAGGATTATGACCGGGATTAGGATGGGAGAACAGAGACAGAACATAGAGAATAGGGAGAATTGAAAGAAAACACAGCCACACTTAGAGTTCTTGAAAGAAAAATATTGAAATTAAGTGTTTTAATCCAAAAGTAATAAAAAAAACCTTAATAAAATATGTAGAAAGAATCATAATTTTGAGAGAACTAGTTTTCTAGGGGTGTTTCTAGACTATAATCATTCATTCGATTTCATTCAGGGTTCCGCTCGGGCTTCGGAGATCACACACGCTTTTAGGTTGTTCGTGATTGCAAGGTGTTTTCCGGCATCCGAATCCATCCCTGGTGGTCCAAAACACTAGAACACAGACAAGGTATATTCTGAGAGGCCTTAAAAATCCTTTTTAATTCATTCTGGGTGCTATTTGTCGGTTTTTTGAGTTTTTTGGGATTTTGGAAGCAATTCCGGTTACAGCCACTGCACCTGATGATTACAAGGGCGCGGCTGTAACCTACAGGGGCACAGCTGTAACCTATAGGGGCACAGCTGTAATCTCCAGATTACAGCCTCTGCCCCTATAAATTAGAGCCGCACGACTGTAATCTACAGGAGCAGAAGCTCCAAATGCCCCAAATCGACCGATAACGCTTTCGTTTTCCAATTAAATGTGTTTTTCATGTTTATTATCGGTCCAATTACATCCATGTATGCTTAGATTCCCAGTTTTCCTATTTTGATTGATGGATGTGATTTCAAATTTGGTGATTTCGAGTTTTTAGGGATTACCAGACTTATTTTGATCCGTTTCGGATCCGTTTGGTTGAAGTTAGTGTGTTTCTAGAAATCCTAGATTACTCGAAATTGCTAAATTTGCAAAACGATTTTCGAAAATGAGAAAAGAAAGCTGGGACACATTCTGGAGCATTACAGCCGCACGGCTGTAGGTGTTACAGCCGAGCGACTGTAGTTCAGGAGGCAGAATTACAGTTTTGCCCTTTTGGGCCCCAAACTTGTAATTTTGCATCCTTTTCCTATTCAAAACTGAATTTTGGCGTGTTTATATTCTTTTGGATCCTAGATGGATGTTTAATTTAGGCCCACTCACTCGCGAACGAGACCCCCTGGTCCCGGGATATCTGGCCCGCTAAAAGCTGGAAAATGCATGTAAAATGAGCCAAATAGTTTTCAAAATTGGTTTTTTCATCCATAAAACCGACAGGGCATTTCAAAAAACCGTTTTCCAGGTCTAACCGAGCCGACCGATCAGGTCGACTCGGTTACCCCCTAATGCATGACCCCGTTTCCTAAAATACCCCTATTCTGCCCTATGTGAGTCCTTGGTGTGTTTTATTTACTTGTGCTAACTGTATTTGGATGCAGCTTTTATTTTTTCTTTATTTTTATTTTTGGATGTATTTTATATATTAAATCGTGTATCTAGGCGATTGTAATTTTTAGATCATCGTGTATTATAGGGGGTTGTAATGGTGAGGATGAGAGCTTTTTCTTTTTATGGGTTATATAATTCGGCCTCTATTTACTTTTCCGGCACTTTTACTTTTCTGCGCTTTATTTTGGTTTTTATATTTATGTCATTTGTATGAGCATTGATTAATTATAAAAAGAAGATAAAATGAGTAGAATTAAGTGAATGCAACATTACATCATGAAATAATAATTGAAAATAAGTGAGGATTAGTAGATTTGTTGCCCGGACCCTGAATCTCTGCGTCTACACTTGGTAGGGAGCTATACCGGAATTTCCCAGATGAGCTGATTCGGGTGGCGACTCTGTATCTAATTTCAAAATTTAGGTTTCAAGATCTTTAAGTTCAAATTGGGATTTTCTAAAAACCTATTTTTCCAAAATTCACACTTACAATTAAGTTTTCTACAAAAGGGTTTTTCCAATAAAATGAAAGATTTTCTTAAGAAAGATTAAAGACCCATTTTCAAACCACATCATCACACTTCAAAAAAGAAAGTCCCCGGTTCCTCCTTCACCATGCGTTCCGTAAAAAGGTCGTCCGCTCACAGTGGCAACTCCGCTGGGGATTAATGGTTTCTTTTAAAAGTTTTCATAAAAACTTAAGGAACTTAGGCAACAATCGAAGTACATCCTCACTTGTAGTCAATTATTAAATCACAATTTGATGTTTCATTCACATTTGCATAAGCATGACATTTTCTTCTCTTGAATCCCTCCAACACTTGTTTGAGCCCGGTTTATCTTCAAAGGTGACCTACCTCTTCCGCTTGGATTGGAGGCACCATAGGGGGTAAACCACTCATAGCCTCATACGAACCCCTTCATTTGGACCCTTGAGTGGGGAGAAGTGAGGAGTATATTTTCACTATAGGGACCTGTACGACCCTTGGCTTGACTCATACCTTCATGTAATGGACTAGCAACTTCCCCTTAGGGTTACCAAAACATATATTTGAAAATGGATATTGAGAGTGCACCTTTGGTAACCCCGGTTGATGCTAAAGAGACCCAACACCTAGGAAGAATGCGAGACCAATCGAGGAGGAATAAGGTTGGAAGGGTGAGCATATTGTTGCGTGTGATAATGTTTGTTCTATGGTGGTCTCATTTTTTGACTTTCACATGCAACATCAACACGCATCATTCGTGTGCCATTTTCTAACCACATCTTTATGTAGCCATATGCAAACATCATCATACGTGTGGTATTATACTAACCACGTTTTCTTGCAGCCATGACATCTTACTCGTGTGTCATATACATCTTGTGTGCTTACATTTCATAAAGCATACATGACATCATCTCGTGTGTCATGCATCCTAACCACGTTTTTGTGCAGCCATTTGCATTCTTTATGACATGGGCATTCACATCATTTCAACCCATCTAAAATGAAAGATGTTCTAAGTATGCCCCTTATGACATTTCATTTCATGACATATCAGGAGTCCCCAAGATTACCCATGTTCGCTTGTGCACCGGCTTGCACTTGGCCATTGCATACATGACATCATCTCGTGTGTCATGCATCCTAACCAAGTTTTTGTGCAGCCATTTGCATTCTGTATGACATGGGCATTCACATCATTTCACCCCATCTAAAATGAAGGATGTTCTAAGTATGCCCCTTCCGACATTTCATTTCATGACATATCGGGAGTCCCCAAGATTACCCCGTGTTCGCCTGTGCACCGGATTGCACTTGGCTATTTCATTACATCATTGCACCATTAGAGGACCACAAAGGTCTTAGGTTCGTGTTCATGTGGCGAACCACATAATACCATTACATGACATCATATCCATTCATCATGGTGTCATGGCGACACTAACGTCTTATTTGGTGTGTCACGATCCACATCGGATTGTTTCATAACATTGAAAGTTCATTCAAGGTACTCCACGAGTGCCGGATTAGAACTCGTACTAGGACATTTCATAACATGCCTAAATCATGCAAGGTGTTCCATGAATGCTGAAATGCTGTCCGTGTCTCGAGTTACACGCGACTTGTTTGTGACATCACCTCATCTAAGATGCCATAAAAGCATCGAACCTCTGTCTATGGAACAGCTCCCATATGACCATCACATGTCACTTCATTGACCTATAAAGCATCGAACCACTATCCATGTGTCGGTCCACATATGACCATTTCACGACATCTGCTAGGTGCCCCGAAGGAGTCGAATTTTTGTCTGTGTGCCGGCCCACACGTGACATTTCCTTTTGCATGGCATGGGATATGCTTGGAACATCCAAAACAAAAAGAAAGAAAATACAAAAGTCATTTTCATCATCTGCATCCATAAAGCATCATCCGATCATGAACATGAACACACCATACACGTCATTTAGGGTGTCGAGTCTAGGTCCATGACATCCATCCACGACTCTAACCTTGTGTTGAATGTGCAGTTTGGAGATGAACCTCAAAGCGGTAGTTAATGTCGAGTTAGTGCCAAACCCATCAGTTCAATCAGTTTAATCAGAGCCGATCACCGTGGAGGGGATCAGTTCAGGGTCAGACTCAGATCGGGAGATCGAAATTCAATTGCCTACTCTACCAGTTGACAGTCAGATTTTGTTAGAAGAAGCTGACAGAGCGGAGATGGCTGACGAAAACAATGGAAACTTGCCTTTTGACATGGCTGCTTTTATGAGGAGCTTTCTAACCTCAGACGAGTTCAAGGCTACTCTTAGGGAAAAATGCAAGCTGTAATAAGCACCATCCCTGTTCAGATTGTTCCACTAGCTCAAACTTCGGTTGGAAGTGAGGGACAATAGTTTGTCCAAATTACTAATGGTGCCACAGGAAGCCTTCCTAGAGGAAGTGGTGGAGTGGTTAACCACAGAGAACCTGATCGTCAGTCCGAAGAGGATGAAGCCTTTGAGAAGGCAAGGGAAGTCTCAATTGAGACGATGCTAGAGAAGCGTCTCAATCAAAAATTTTCTGATATTGAAGCTATGCTACCTAAGCTAAAGGAGATAGTCCACTATAACCCTGTTAAGTATGTCGACCCGACTACTTTGATGGCTGATGGAGGAGAGCCACTCCCAACTAGTTTTCAGATGCCTTACCTACCTCGGTACACTGGAGAGGGCCCACCGGAAGCCCATTTGGACAGTTATGTGAGGTCGATGACTAGCATGGGGATTGGGAAAGTTCATCTCTTAAATCTGTTTCCGACTACACTGAGGGGTGCTGCGACGAAGTGGTATATGAAGATGCCTCTCTACACCCGTTCTACTTAGGAGGACCTATCTGAAGCTTTTGTAAAGCAGTACGCTTACAATACCCAAATAGAGACTACCCTCGAAGACCCAGAAAGAATTCGCCAGAAGCCAAATGAGTCCTTCCCGGCTTACTACAAATGATGGATGGATGTGTAAGTTTTGGTGGATGGGGCACCAAAGTTGGAATCGCTCATTGTGAAGCTGAGCAATACGAGGAAGAGGAGTAGAGGGGCAGACAGAGTTTGGGCTCCTACAGAAGCATTCAGGGGTACTCTCAAGGGTACAAAGGCAACAGCTCTAAGGCTACTCCAGTGAGGTCCAGTGCTAAGTCGACTCAGAATGTAGACCCAATCGAAGTGCCATGGGAGGACGTGGCCACTGTGAACCTGGGAAGACAAACTCCTTAAAGGGTCACCAGTCCATGGGCTGAGTCAGTAAGATGAATTTTTGCTAAGTGTAGAAAGGGTGGGTTATTACAGAGCTTGAAGCCATTTTCGCCTCCAGCTGAGGCAGATAAGGATAACTTCTGCACTTATCATGTGATGATGGGTCACCGTATAAAAAAATGCACCCAGTTGATTAAGGCTATCAAGTAGTTGGTCGCTGATGGAAGGATCACCGAGCCGGCTCTGAAACCTAGCATTCAGAATAATCCCTTGCCCAACCTCGAATGATTCGGGTTCACAAGACATTGAGGACCATGACGCTACAATAAAGAGAAGACCCTCCGCATGTGGAGGCGATAGTCATTTTGATGTTTTAATTTGTTTTATTTTATTATTATTATCATTTATCATGTGAACAATTTAGCCTCTGAGGTGTTTAATTTAATAGAGTTTGATTTCAATTACTTGTGCAATATTTTTCGGATGGAACTGTGTATGCATCCAAACATTCATTTAATGCCTTTAACACATATGATACATCACTGCCTGAAATGAATCTAGGGACAGATGACGACCCAAAAATGATATCCATCTTGAAAGATCTCACGCCTGATGAGAGGAAAGAAAATTGCAATATACCACAAAAGAACATGGAAATCTTTGCCTGACTGAACGATGTCGCACGGAGATTGACGGAGAAATTACTGAATACCAAGTTCCAAAGGATTCGAAGATGAAATCAGCCAAGCAGGAGCTCCATAGACTTAAACTAGAAAAAGGAGGGTTGTCACAACATGGGGAATTGACAGTGTCAGTAAAGTAAGGCAACAGACTCAAACGGACATCGCTCCATGGTCGCAACCGTCAACTGCTTCTCAAAGTGGGTAGAAGCAGAACTATATATGAATGCCACTTAAAAAAAAAGAAGTGCTATTATGTCATGACTGATGATGGAGTAAAATTCCTAGGGGCAATAACACAGTGCTCCAAAATAAAGGGTTAAACATTATAGACAATTTCTATATCTCTCACAAGCCAATAGGGCAATGAAAGCGACTCATAAGATTCTATCCAAACGAAAACCATCTACAAAGGATAGGCTGATATGCTATCATTTGTCTTACAAGGATACAAAACTAGCACCGGAATACTCACTAGACAAACACTGTACCAATTAGCCTATAGGATGGAAGCGGTTCCACTAGGGGAGATAGAGACCAAGTCATCGGCCCCATCAACCCACACAAGTCTAGGTGTTGTTACGTGTAAAAAAAAAAAAGGAATCTGATGGATCAAAAACCAAAAAGGCAATCCATGCAAAAGTTAGGATAGAGAGGCAAGGACTATCAGCTGGAAAATCTGTAAAGACCAGTTGGTCGCAGGCATGGGTCCAGTCGAGACGGATACCACTACTGATTTTGTCCTTAGCTTCGTTTCATCTTTGATATGCATTGTGCTAAAACATTATAAATGAGTGAATGAATGAATGCCATTTTCTGTTCAATTAAATGTCCTAAGTCTACTTGAAATTGAATTCGTATGGATGTGCACATTTTGTGTTTACATGCATCTCACTTAAAAAAAGACTCAAAACCAAAGAGGCGGTCCATGCAAAAATTAGGACAGTCCGATAGATTGAAAACCCAAAAGGGCAGTCTATGCAAAAATTAGGACACAAAATAAAGCCTGATGAGTTGAAAACCCGAAAGGGCAATTCAGGCAAAAGTAAAGACAGTCTGATAGGCCGAAAACCCAAAAAGGTGGCCTATGCAAAAGTCAGGACATAAAAAAAAGAGAGAAAAAAAAAGAAGAATAAAAGTCATACAGTAGAAATAAGCTCAGGTAACCCTAATCCTCTAAAGACCGGGGCACCTCAAAGTCAGCATCTCACGTCCACATCTTGTGAGGCAAGCAACCAAGATGCATCCACTGATGCTGTATGTGTCGAGGCCGCTGTGGTGTAAACACTCTACACTCGGTGGTGCATAAAGATCGAAGGACCCTTAGCAGCTGACCATACTATCCGCACAGCCGAGCGAGAGAGTAGAAAAGTCACGCGGGTCAATCGAAGCAGCTAGATACCTCCGGCCCAAGTCTTAGTTGCCACATCAGAAATATACCATTAGGGCTAGACCCACCTGGGCCTCTAAATTATCCACCTGATCTATGAAAGTCTGACTCATGATCTCTAACTCGGTGACCCATCGACACAACGGGTCAACCTTCACCCTCGAGCAAGCGGACTCTTGGCACTCAATCCCAATCACCGTCTGCACCAAGCAGTCATAAAAAGCACAATAATGATACGCATATTCATCCAAGACATGCACATACACATACACTCAAAACATACACACACACATGCATACACGCATCAATGTGTACTCAAGTACAAGTACAGGCTATCTCGAGCCATGAGTACTCTGAAAGTGGAAATAACCTGACACTGGGGCATCCTTAAATCCCAAGGTATTCCTTGTCTTTTACATGTATCCAGGGGCAAAACAATCAAGCCGTATTCTTGATCAAAGGGGTAAAAATTTTTGTTTCCAAAAGTATCGATCAAGGAATAAATATGCACTCCCGATCCAATTTCAATGGTATTGCTCTACCACAGAGAGCTGATTTCAATGGTATTGCTCCACCACAAAAAGCTGATTTCAATGGTATCGCTCCACCACAAAGAGCCAACTTCAATGGTATTGCTCCACCACAGAGACCCAATTTCAATGGTATTGCTACACCACAGAAAGCCGATTTCAATGGTATCACTCCACCATAAAGAGCCAACTTCAATGGTATTGCTCCAGCACAAAGAGCCAACTTTAATGGTATTGCTCTACCACAAAGAGCCGATTTCAATGATATTGCTCTGCCACAGAGAGCAGATTTCAACAGTATCAAGGGGCAAAATATTCAGTTCATATTCATTCTTGATTGAAGGGGCAAAAATTTTTGTTTCCAAAATCATCGATCAAGGAAAGAACACATACCCGAAACAACTTCAAAACATCAAAGGAGATAATCAAGCTTCTCAAATCACCAAAGTATCTTTCCCCAGCCACAAAAGCTTCATAGGAAACACTATTATCCTTTCCTTCAGTGACACAGGCGCCACTAGAAGTGAAATGTCCAAAATACCCTTTTCATAAAAAAGGGAAACCAAATCATCAAAACTCATTCCTTTTAATGACGTAGGCCCCACGAGAAGTCAAATGACCAAAGTACCCTTCCTTCAAAGGGTGCCGACTTCCCAAGGTGCGAAATCATTAAAATACCCTTTCCTTTCATGAACACCAAATGACAAGGAAAATTCAGTCCGGGCAAAGTCCTCTGCTTCATGATGGAGTCGAAGCACGTCCCTGGGTAATGCAATCTAGGCAAAGTCCCCTACTTCGCGATGGAGTCGAAGCACGACCCTAGAAAACCAATACAATCTGGGTAAAGTCCTTTACTTCATGATGGAGTCGAAGCACGTCCCTGTAAAACATCAAACCAATTCAAGCAAAGTCCTATACTTCGTAACAGAATCAAAGTAAGTCCCCGAAGAATCAAATCAACCTGGGCAAGACCATTGTTTCACGAAACAACGAAGACAAGTCCCTACAAACATCAAAGCTAGTCGACGCGGGAGGAGCCACTAGGTACATCCTCTTCTCCTTCTCACTGTGCTCCCTATCGTGGGATCAAACTCGAATCGGGCATAAGCACCTGTTCAAGTCGACTTTGGTCACGCGAGGGGTAGCCTGTGAGCACGGGTATTTTCCCAACCTCGATGATGAAAGCAATTATTACCTTTTTCATGGATAAACATGAAGTGGATTTGAAACAACAGGGATAATGTCAAAAATGTCTCGGGTGACCCGAATGTGTGTGACAAGTCTTGGTACGGAACGTCGAAGGAATTCGAGTGAGTATTTAAGAGAACCGAAGAAAAGAATGAAAAATAAGCAAAATAGGCTAATCTAGTCACTACAGCCACCCCCCTATAGTGCCCTATAGCCGTGTAGCTATAATACAGTGGCACAGCTTTACTACAGCCGCGCGGCTGTAGTTCATTATAGCCGCACGGCTGTAATCATCAGATTTTCTTTTTTGTTCAAAATCAGCATTTAATCCGGATTTTTAACCTAAACAAGAGATATAAAGGGATTATGACCGGGATTAGGGTGGGAGAATAGAGACAGAACATAGAGAATAGGGAGAATTGAAAGAAAACACAGCCACACTTAGAGTTCTTGAAAGAAAAAGATTGAAATTAAATGTTTTAATCCAAAAATAATCAAAAAACCTTAATAGAATCATAGAAACAATCAAAATTTAGAGAGAACTAGTTTTCTAGGGGTGTTTCTAGACTATAATCATTCATTCGATTTCATTCGAGGTTCCGCGCGGGCTTCGGAGATCGCACACGCTTTTGGGTTGTTCGTGATTGCAAGGCGTGTCCCAGCATCCGAATCCATCCGTGGTGGTCCAAAACACTAGAACACAGACAAGGTATATTCTGAGAGGCCTTAAAAATCCTTTTTAATTCATTCTGGGTGCTATTTGTTGGTGTTTTTGAGTTTTTTGAGATTTTGGAAGCGATTCCGGTTACAGCCACCCCACTTGATGATTACAGCTACGCGGCTGTAACCTATAGGGGCACGGCTGTAACCTATAGCGGCGTGATTGAAATCTCCAGATTACAGCCACGTGGCTGTAATCTACAGGGGCAGAATCTCCGAATGCCCCAAATCGACCGATAACGCTTCCGTTTTCCAATTAAATGTGTTTTTCATGTTTATTATCGATCCAATTACATCTATGTATGCTTAGATTCCCGGTTTTCCTATTTTGATTAATGGATGTGATTTCAAATTTGGCGATTTCGAGTTTTTAGGGATTTCTGGATTTATTTCGATCCGTTTCGGATCCGTTTGGTTGAAGTTAGTGCGTTTCCAGAAATCCCAGATTACCCGAAATTGCTAAATTTGCAAAACGATTTTCGAAAACGATAAAAGAAGGCTGGGACACATTCTAGAGCATTACAGCCGCACGGCTGTAGGTGTTACAGCAGCGCGACTGTAGTTCAGGAGGCAGAATTACGGTTTTGCCCTTTTGGGCCCCAAACTTGTAATTTTGCATCCTTTTCCTATTCAAAACTGAATTTTGGCATGTTTAAATTCTTTTGGACCCTAGATGGATGTTTAATTTAGGCCCACTCACGAACAGGACCCCTGGGTCCTGGGATATCCGGCCCACTAAAAGTTAGAAAATGCATGTAAAATGAGCCAAATGGTTTTCAAAATTGGTTTTTTCATCAATAAAACCTACAGGGCGTTTCAAAAAACCGTTTTCCAGGTCTAACCTAGCCGACTGGTCAGGTCGACCCGGTTACCCCCTAAATGCATAACCCCGTTTCCTAAAATACCCCTATTATGTCCTATGTGAGTCCTTGGTGTGTTTTATTTACTTGTGCTAACTGTATTTGGATGCAGCTTTTATTTTTTCTTTATTTTTATTTTTGGATGTATTTTATATATTAAATCGTGTATCTAGGCGATTGTAATTTTTGGATCATCATGTATTATAGGCGGTTGTAATGGTGAGGATGAGAGCTTTTTCTTTTTATGGGTTGTATAATTCGGCCTCTATTTACTTTTCCCACACTTTTACTTTTCTGCACTTTATTTTGGTTTTTATATTTATGTCATTTGTATGAGCATTGATTAATAATAAAAAGAAGATAAAATGAGTAGAATTAAGTGAATGCAACATTACATCATGAAATAATAATTGAAAATAAGTGAGGATTAGTAGATTTGTTGCCCAGACCCTCAATCTCTGAATTAGGTACCGCGTCTACCCTTGGTAGGGAGCTGTACCGGAATTTCCCGGATAAGCTGATCCGGGTGGTGACTCTGTATCTAATTTCGATATTTAGGTTTCGAGATCTTTAAGTTCAAATTGGGATTTCTAAAAACCTATTTTTCCGAAATTCACATTTACAATTAAGTTTTCTACAAAAGGGTTTTTCTAATAAAATGAAAGATTTTCTTAAGAAAGATTAAAGACCAGTTTTCAAACCACATCATCACACTTCAAAAAAGAAAGTCCCCGGTTCCCGCTTCACCGCACGTTCCATAAAAACGTCGTCCGCTTATAGGAGCCATATCCATATTATACTTATATTGCTTCAAGAAAGCATCTGCTAGGTCCTTCCATTTCTTAATATGCCTCGGTCAAACTGCATGTACCACCTAAAAGCTGGTCCTTTTAGAGTTTCTTGGAATACATGCATTAGAAATTTGTCGTTACTGGCATATGCTGCCATTCTACTATAGTACATGATCATTCCATCGTATTTTTTGAATTTTAGGGATTTGAATTTGAACAGTATCACAACATCTGGTACTAAACGTAATCTAGTTACATCAATTGTACTGTTAAATCCTTCTATAGCCTTCAGTCTTTCCTCTAATAACTCAAATTTTTTGCTCATCATTTCTGTCGAAGCCCTTTTCAAATCTTCCATTACTTTAGGCTCATCGAAATCTGGTACTAATAGTTCATCTTGTTTTTTTTTCTTACGAATCAACGAGGATGAACCTTTTATATGCTTTTCCATCCCTTTTCCAATGACTTGAAGCGGACCTTAGATGATGCCTTCCCTCTTGATCTGGTGACTCTTATTCTTACCATGTCTGCTTATTTTTTATAGAGGCTAAGAACTGCATCATCTGATCCTTCAGACTTAACATCTCAGTCATTTGCTCTTTTAGTATTTCCATATCCTTAGAAATCTCCTCTTGCCTTTACTCACTCACGATTCTTGAATTTGCCCTAGTTCCATATAAAGAAGCCAGCAAGAAATGAGCTTATTCTCGTGAGATTATCTTGATATTGATTCAATAGATTGACAAATCTGTTTTTTAGTAAAAAGAAAATTCCTCATTTTAGTTCTTTTCATATTATAGTGCTATCATATTTTTGAAAAATATTGGGGACGTAATGAAAATGCATGGTGCTATTAACACAAACAAACACATAACCATCATTTTTAAACACATAGTCAATGTTTTCCACAACACATGACATTCCTAAGCTATTGCTAACACTAAGTCTAATACCGTCAAACCTAAACACATAACTAATATTTCTACGCTAACTACATAACACAAAGCATCCAATAAGATCTCAATCTTCAATCCAACTTTCTGAAATGCTCCATTGCCTTGGCGAGCCTTCTCAGGTAATTTGGTATATGATGACCGACACTGCAATTAGCCTTAACCTCACTCCATATTGGCTTCAATTCTTCTGCATAGGTTTGAGCCTGATCTACCATAATTTGGAGCTTTTGATTAACACTTGCCATCTGCTATTGACGAGACTTTCCTGCTTGTTGGAAGTTCGACCATAAGTTATTCAATTGTTCTTAACTTTACTCGTATGATGCTTCACATTTGTAAGCTTCACTTTCCCAATCTTAGAGTTTTTTAGTCAATTCATTCTTATCCATTATCATCTTCTACCTTTCTTCTTCCAAAATAGCAACCCTTCTTCTTAATTCTTTGACTTCCATAACAGGTGTTTGTTCTTGATAACCGTTATCCTCTTCATCCGTTAAGTCGACTCCTACTAGTAGGGAGATACCTCTTTTGAAATGCTCTTCACATTCATTAGGCATCTTGAAAGTGAACCCTTTGCATCTTTTCGTTTGCCAAGTGGTATACCCTTCACTTACTTCATTATTATCTTCCTTTATTATGGCTTTTACTTTTACCAAGTTTGAATGATGGCACTACTTTTTCCCATAACTCAGCTCTCCATAAGTGAAGTTCACCTGATCTAACCCAGAGTTCACTAGTATGAACTGCTGAGCACCATACTGTCTTCTTACCATACATGGCACATGTAACTTGTCCCTCCCCATGGTCTTAACAATGGCACCCAATCAAATGTACTACATTTGTAAACAGCATGTGTACCATCAAACCATTCGGCCATCCATATGACCTAGGACTCTTCTAAGCTCCTTAGAAATATGATCCACTTCCTCTTTGATGGTCCCTTTTTAGGCCACTAAGCTCTCCCAAAGTTTTTAACGAAATTCTTACCAATATCATATCTTTTATCATAAATCACCATAGGGAAATTAAAATGAGATAGGCAATGGAGATGATTCAAAGCCCACATGCATAGTAATAGGGTGCATCCCTCAAATCTTCCTCCTCCTCTCTACCTACATGAATCCAAAGACCTGAAAGTCTCTGCCAAAATCCCTATGACCAGGTTAACTCCAACATTATCAACGACTTTCTCGAAGAAGATAATGACTTTATGATCGACTAGTCCATCTTTTTTTGGGCAACAAAACCAAACCATATATTAGTAAAGCCAACATTTTCAATCCCTTTTTTTCAATAATGTGGTTAATGGTGAAGTCCATCAATTTTGACATGTTGAAATCTTGACCTTCTTCTTAATCAGTGATGTCCTGAACTTACAATTCAGCTATTCGAGTTAGTTGTCTTTTGGCTTTTTCTTTTTTGTTATAGGAATACAATCGATTATCTTTCTTTTGGGGAATTTTCAGCATCGGGTGATATTCTTCCAAGTTCGGAGTCAAGTCTATTTTTCCAAAATTGAAGCATTTGTAGCTCGGGTCCCAAAAATGGATCAAAGATCTCAGTATTGTTTCATGGAAAGGCAAATACATCAAGTAAGCTATCCATCCAAAGTCATCTGTAAAAGCCTTCACTCGATCACTAGGCAACAACTCAAATTTTTCCTTCACTTTATACAAATCATTCTAGCTAAAGTCCATTTTTGATAAATCAGGTAAGACGATCTTTGATTCGTTAATTAAGCTGTCTCACTTGCTAATTTGCATTTCCCGTTACCAATCCCTTACTTGAGCCTCCCTGTGGAATTCGAAAGCCGGGGAAGACATTGAGATTTTATTGGCTTTTTCCGTGTTATTTTCTTGACAAAAAGAAAACCAAACATAAGTATTGTACCAAAGATATTAAACATGCGCAATGTAGCATACACAATGTGTATCATGAAGATCGATGAAATGATGCATGGTGCGAATCCCTCATTACATAATTAAAAGATATAATATTTAAATTCACCAAAATATATTCATTCGTGACCTTAAAAAAAATAATTGCATTAATTAAAAAGATTACATAGCTAGTCTGAAGTCTATTATGGTGATATCTTCTAACAAAATATCTAAGGGATTAAATCAGCAATACAAGAAGAAAACAAAGCTTTTCAAAATGAAACTTGGATGGCTTATAGGGAATCTCCTACTTTTAAGCATTTCTTACTAAGGAAAAACCACACCCATAGCCAATGACCTAACACAAAATCTGAACCCATTTTCTTACATAAATTTCCAAATCTAACAGCACATGTTCATTCAAAAACTACAAAAACTAGACCTCCAATCATTAATAGGAAATAGGTATATTACATACCTTATTTGTTAATCTTAGACACCTCTCAAGGGGGTATCCTTTCTCCATACCCATGGAGCAAGGATCTCCCTTTAAGTTATGAATAACTTACATACCAATCATACAATAAAAGAAAAGTTAAAAAGAAGTTTACATGGAAAAAGACTTACTTAAATGGGTAGTTGTTTTGGAGAAGAGTGGAAATGATTTGCTTGTCTTTAATGTATTCTATTTGGTTGATTTAGTAGTCTTTAATGCCTTGTGTTTGGTTCTCTTAAAGGCCTCCAACTACCAGCTGCTTGTGTAAGGAGATGATGAACAATGAGAAGGGATGAATAAATGGAGAAGAGGATGATTGAATGAAAGGGAAGGGTGGAGGGGGCAAAAGATGGTTTTTTGGAAAAGAAAGAAGAGATGGGCGCTTGCTGCTACTGCCCACTATTCTCTCTCCAATGTCTCTCTCTTAGAATGTTGTCTTTCTACACTACCCCTTTACCTTACTATTGAGAACCTTTTATAGTCCTCTCCACTGTCTGCTTATAACCAAATTCTCTCCTCCTTCATCTGGTTGGTCCCTTTCTAGTTTTATCAGAACTAGAAGCTCTTAAAAAAATCTCCCATGTTTTGAGGAAAAGTTGATTCTACACAGTAGCTGCTACAACCTACCTTTTTGGTTTTTTTCTTTTCTTTTCTTTTCTTTTTTTAAAAAAACAAAAACTAATGGGGCTTGTAAAGTTATTGGGCTTAGGCCCCTTTTGCATTTTTTTGTAATTTCTGTATTTTTTATTTTTTATTTTTTGTTATTTTGTTATTTTTTTGTATTCAAGACTTGTAATCAAAAGAAAATCAATAAAATAATTCATTTATTTTTTACGTCTTCTCCTATCTTTATTTCTTTTAACACTTCTTAGTCTATAAAAATGAAAAATATAAAAAATCAAAAATCAAAATTAAAAGTTATTGTATTTTTGGATTTTTCTTAAAATAATTAAAAATAAAATAACACGCGGATAAAATAGGTATCTACAGGGTTCATTTGTAACAAATGGTGGTTGAGAAGCCAGGTAAGAGTGATTCCAATGTTGTTTATCGAATTTTAAGCCTATAAAGGGGTTAAAGAGCAAAATAATGCAGATTGGGCAAATAGATCCAAATATGGGGTCATTTGAAAACTAAAGACAAAAGTAATGTGGGAGGAGAAGATGAGAGATGTGTTATTATAAAAGCGTTACACCGTCCAGCGCGTTTAGAGTAATAATTTTCCGGACCGCCTGCCATTTTGGCAGGCTTTTCAGAGCTGAAAGCGCTGGTCCCACCAGCGCTTTCAGAAGCTTTTAAGATTAACTCTAAAGTCACTGGTGGGACCAGCGCCTTTAGAGTTAATTTTCAGAGGGAATAAATTCCCTCTGAAAAGGTGATGTGGTGATGGACGGAAAGATGGCTCAGTAAAAATGGGTCCTTTAATTTCAATAGTTGAAGTGAATTTGCCCATTTCCCTGCATTGCAATTTTTCTTCTTCTTCTTCAACATTTCTTCTTTTCTTCTTCTTCAACATTTCTTCTCTTCTTCTTCACCTTAACTTTTATTTTTTTGTAAACCATTTTTCACCACTTCGTATAACAGGGACCACATCAAATTAAAAGAGGTTAGTTTCTTTTTAATCCAAAAATTATGTTATGTTTCGTTTTTATTTTTCTAGAGAATTTAGGACAGTGGCGAATCTAGGACATCAACTTCGGGGGGGCAAAAATTTCCCTAAAAATTTTCCGGCCGGCGATCAAAAAATTCCGGCCAGCGTTTAAAAATTTCCGACCTGCCAACAAACCCATAATTAATTCAATTTAATTCAATAATGACACAATCCTTCGTTATTTATATACATAACATAGTAACAATTAATTTTTTCCAATTTAAATCCCTAAATAAAAATTCTTAAAATTATAAAATTTATAATTCCAATCAATCTAATTTCAATCTAATTTATTTTTTTTTTTTAGGCCCACGTTTTAATTAAAGAATTAGAGTTGGTTTTTTAGGCCCAGTCAAAACGACGTCGTTTTGCATGGGGATTTTTTTTTATACCCAGGCAAAACGACGTCGTTTTGCCTGGGCTGTTAAAAATTTAAAATCCTAGGCAAAACGACGTCGTTTTGCCTAGGATTAAAAAAAAAAAAAAAAAATTCTTCCCTGGGTTTTTGGGGGGGCTGCCCCCCCCCCCCCCCCCCCCCCCCCCCAAAACCACCGACGGGTGGGCCACGGCCGCCAGAATCACCCCTACTAGGGGTGATTCTCGGCGGCCGGGGGGGCAGCGGCCTACCCATGCCCCCCCTGGCTCCGCCCCTGATTTAGGATATGTGATTATAGATTTAAATTTAGTTATGGAAACTTAATTTTTTAATTATGTTTTATGTAAAGGTTTATTAAAAAAATGAAAATATAATGCATTTAAAAAAACTATTTTTGCATGATCGGTAAGTATTTTTTAATTCGGAGATATAATATGTTATATGCTATGTGTAAATGTATGAATTTTAGTGTATAATCAAAGCTTGAAAGAAAATATATTTAGATGTCACATGCACAAATCTTTTTTGAAAATTTTCATATCATCTATAATGTTCCAATATAGACTTTTACTCCAGACAAGTCCTCTAGTAAAGGCAAAAACATCATATGAACGAGGTTATTGTTCTTTGCAACAAAGATGTTTCCCCCAAGTATACGTAATATTAGGGCACAGGCATACCATTGAATAATGTAATCATCTGCATGCTCTGGTAGTGTATTAAATGTTTGTGTCAACCATGTCATCTTCAATTTGTTACCCTTTAAATAACTCCTTGGTGGTCTACATCCTAGTAATCTTTCACAATACCCTTCCCAATCTTGTTGTACATGTCCACATGTCACTGCGTTGCTGTTAATGGGCAATCCAGTTAGCACTTGCACATATTGCAAAGTAATTGTGGCTTCCCCACATTTTAGATGAAACGTGTGTGTTTCAGGACGCCATCTTTCCACTAAGGCTGTAATTAAATGGTGGTCCACTTGAATGTTGCCTATTGATATAATACCATAGAAACTTGTGAACTTGAGGTATGGTATTAGCCTTTCATCAATGTTTTCATACATGGGTTGATTAACAACACACTTCACTTCAAGCAAAATATTATCATCCTAATACGTAAACATGAAAAATTAATGTTAATTTCCTTAATGCAAAAACTAGTATGTGCAGAATTTTTCAACTGTTTCATAAAAAATGAATACCTCATTAGTCCATACAAGTTGAGAACGGTGAACTAATTGTGCCTTTAATAATTCGTCATTAAATGGTCCCGGTTGGATTACTTGGTAACGTCTATGAGGCAGCTCCATATTTATATATCTACCTATATCAGATTTATAAAATTAAGCATCCATAAAAATTATTGATAGAGAAACTTGGTAAAAATTGATAAAAAGCCCATATCTACCCACCTCTACATAACGGTGAGCATCGGTCGGTTCCGAATTGTCGGTTTACCGAACCGAATTATCAGTAATAATTAGACCCGAACCAAACCAAACAAGGATAAAAACCGAACCGAATTCGGTTCGGTTATTACCGAAATTTGGTATTTTTACCGAAAATAAATAAAAAAAAATATTTGAAATGATTTTTAGGGCAATTAATTGAACCATTATATATTATTTTTGTAATTAATTGTTATTTAGTCATTTTATATTTTTTGATGAAATATAAAATTCAATTACGTTAATTAGAATATTACAAACCTAATATATATATATATATAAAATTCGGTTCGGTTTCGGTCAAACCGAAATTTTTTACTGACAAACCGAACCGAACCGAATACCAAAATATATATAAAATTGTTACCAAACCAAACCAAAAAATATTCAGTAACCGAACCATTTTTTTTTTTTTTTTGCTTTGGCTCAGTATTGGTATTCGGTTTTACGAATAGTGCTCACCCCTACCTCTACATGATATGAAAATTTTCAAAAAAGATTTATGCATGTGACATCTAAATATATTTTCATTCAAGCTTTGATTATACACCAATATTCATACATTTACACATAGCATATAACATATTATATCTCCGAATTAAAAAATACTTACCGATGATGCAAAAATAGTTTTTTTAAATGCATTATATTTTCTTTTTTTTAATAAACCTTTACATAAAACATAATTAAAAAATTAAGTTTCCATAACTAAATTTAAATCTATAATCAAATATCCTAAATTCTCTAGAAAAATAAAAACGAAACATAACATAATTTTTGGATTAAAAAGAAACTAACCTCTTTTAATTTAATGTGGTCCCTGTTATACGAAGTGATGAAAAATGGTTTAAAAAAAAAATAAAAGTTAAGGTGAAGAAGAAGAGAGGAAATGTTGAAGAAGAAGAAAAGAAGAAATGTTGAAGAAGAAGAAGAAAAATTGCAATGCAGGGAAATGGGCAAATTCACTTCAACTATTGAAATTAAATGACCCATTTTTACTGAGAAGCCTGCCAAAATGGCAGGCGGTCCGGAAAATTATTACTCTGGACGGTGTAACGCTTTTATTATAACACATCTCTCATCTTCTCCTCCCACATTACTTTTGTCTTTAGTTTTCAAATCACCCCATATTTGGATGTATTTGCCCAATCTGCATTATTTTGCTCTTTTTTCCCCTGTAAAGCATATGGTCTTATTTGTTATCAGGTATATCTGTCTTTGCTTATTAAAATCATTTCTGACATGTTTAATTAACTCAAAAGGTGCATTGTGAATCCATGTTTTGATAAAACTAAAAATTTTTTTGACTCAGAACCCATAATGGTGCATTTTGCTGTATTGATTTAAAAAGAAAAATAATTGTTGTCTCTGTAGTATCTAAACTTTGTCAATTCTGCAGCCAGACGGAAAAGATTTCAGTACATCCTTTGTCCTCCAACAGGTTTTAAAGACATGTATATCTATTTCAATAGTATCACCGCAACCAAGGTTTCAAAGTCATCTGCAATTCTTAAACATAACTCCTTGTGCTCGCAAATTTTACTTTAGTCTAATAATTTTCAAAGTTAAGGCATTGTCTACTAAAAGAATTTGGACACAAATAATTGGCATAATTGTCTTCTAGTTGTTCCCGAAGATAAAATCTGTAAAATACTATGTCACTGTATTCTGAGATAATTCGAGTTATTAATCTACAGAACTTTAGAACTCCAAAATGATAACTACCAATACTACACAGTTCAAATATTTTTTGAACTATGAAAGGAAATGTCTGATAGCTAATTGTGTTTTAATTTGCAGGATATTATGGAGTTTTTGGCAAGTAATAAGTGAATGAGGTAATGCTCATGTTGTCCATGCTCAGTTAATTCCATTTGGGGCTTTGGATGCGAAGTTCATTTTGGTGCTTATTCACTTAGTAATCCTTGCTTACAATATATCTTCTTTTAATATTTTTGCTATTTGGTTATCCTATTACTTTGTTAGTTCAAAGAGACTACCTTTATGATTTTTGATGTGATTCATCTGTAATGACAAATTATGTGGCCATTTTTTTATGTAATTTTCTTTATTGGTTGGTGTAGGGGACAGAGTTATTTTTTGGAGCTGTCATCATGGGCGAAACTAAGGGAGGGTCTGGGGCTCACCGGCCCTCCCTGTCGTCGAAAGGAGGACCTCCATCATCTGTCTTATTTGTGCAACGGCGGTTTGATAAAGAGAGAGTTGAAGAAAACCCTCCTCTCTATGCCTATTATTTAGAATTAAAATAATAATAGAAGGAAACGCGGTCGTTTTGGAAAAAAAAAAATCAAATATAATACAAATTAATTCTCCTCTCCAGCCTCCTGGTTAGGGGTGCACAAAAAAAACCAAAAAACCGAAAAACCGTGAAACCGAACCGAAACCGGACAGAAAATATGGTTAACCGAAACCGATGGACTAGTGTACGGTTTTTATTTTTCAATTTTCACGGTTTCGGTTTCGGTTTCGGTTTTTATACCGAAAGTCCATGTGGACTCGGTTAACCGACCGTTGGAAATATATATATATATATATTTTTATATATGGGTTAAATGAATTAAAGATAAAACATTTGGGTTTTTTTGTAATTTTACATTATTTTCCTTTATCCCTCTTCACTGCACTCGATCTCTCAATCTGCCTCATCTCCTCTCTCTCTCAAATTCTCAAAATCCCTAATTCCATTTTGTCTCTCCCTCCCATCCGAACCCAAATCATTGAATCCCTAGCCTAATCCTTCTTCCTCTCTCTCAAATCTCAAGTTTACAGCCCCTGTCAATCCTGATTCAACGCACAACCATGACAAGGAGAGGAAAGGTAAACACAGGCGGCCGATCGAGAACAGGGGAAATCCGGCCACTGCCGCCGCCACCAACTGTAAGTAATTAGTTTTATCTTAATCATACATTTTGTTTATAATTTCTGATTACTGCTATTTTATGTTTTATCTCTCAATTATTCTCAACCTATTAATCATACATTTTGTTTATAATTTCTGATTACTGCTATTTTATGTTTTCTTGAAAGAGTTCAAAGGGTCAATTCTGCTTACTTGCATAATCAATTTAGTTGGAATTGCTTTTTGGATTTTTGGATTTTGATTTTACTTTTCAATGTTATATTTGAAAAAATTGACCTTTTCGATCAATGGCAGAAAAATTGACCTTTCCCTTCTCAAGAATTTTGGTGCCAATTTTCTAATTACAGATAAAAGCGGTACCTAAAATTTTGTTTACTAAAGATGTGTTATACAGTTTTCCTCTACTCTTTATCTCATCTCTCTAGGTTACATGTATTTGTGATATTGCTAAAGCATTTTGTTGTTTGTTTCTATTACGCTTTTTGTTGCTGCTGATTAAAATTGGCTGCAGGCACATTTATATTTCTGCTTGCAAATGAAAAGGGTAATCCTCAAACAAATATTTCCACTCTCTGCTTTGATCAATAAATTGTGGAAATTAGTTTTTCAATAACTGATAAGTTGTGTTTCTTCTTTGATGTTACACGTTGTCAAGATTTGCTGAAATAGCTTGCTAAATTAGCAGAGTTGGATTAGCTGTGAGAAAACTTAGTCTTGTTGAATGCATAACAGTTTCGATCTAGTCTCTTATATTTCTTGGAATAATCAGTATGCAAGTCCTTAATCCAAATATTTGGTGCTAATTGTGAATGATTCTCAATACTGTTTTTTTCTGAAAAATTGAACTCTTCAGATAAACTAATTACTTATAATTAGATTGTTGTGTGGCTTTTGTACTCTCTAAAAATGATTTTGATTATTGAATAATCTAGAATTTGCTAGTGTAAGAGTTGCTAGAGGGTTTTACAAGTTGCCGGCGTTGATCACATAAGTGTAAGAGTAGTCATATAAATTGCATCAAGTTCTTGTAGTTTGGCCCCTACCAATTTTGGCCGTGTCCTTTTCCTACCTGTTGTCACTACTTCATTAATTTACTCATGCAAAACTTTTAAATTCTTTGGATTAGTAACAATAAAATTCATCTGATTCACAAATTCCATTGTTTTATATGGTTGTTATTTTATAAAGCATTGTATCAACTTTAATTTTGATTATTGTTTTAATTATATATGCAGGAAATATGAAGGTTTTGTGAAATGGATATGGAGTTTTTCTTTCAATAATGTTTGATTTTGAGAAACAAATTCCGTGTTTGGGATTTTTTTGTTTTTGTTTTTGTTAATATTTTAATTACTTTAGTTTATGGTTGTAAAACCATTTTTAATCAATTGTGAAGACTATGGTTTGTAATTTCATGTTTGTTTTTGATATTTGAAATTTATAGTTTAAAATTTGAAGTTTAAAATATAATGTTTATCTCGGAAATGGTTAACCGTAAAAGAATGGTTAACCGACCGAAATTAATGGTTAACCGAATAATGGTTAACCGAATTTAGTGGACAGTGTACGGTTAGTAAAATTGAAAAACCGTTCAAGCGGTTAACCGTTACCAAAAGTCCACATGGACCGGTTAACCGACCGTGTGCACCCCTACTCCTGGTCCACCCCCCTTCTCATCTCAACTGTATCTTTTTATGTTCTACCTTTTTCTCTCTCTTTCTTCAAATATATAAAATTAGTTTTTTTTTACAATGTATTCTTTTATTATTGGTTGAAGAGACAACATTTTGTTATCAATTTTATTCATCATTCTATACTTTTATTTAGTTTTTTTTTTTATTTTCATGATATATTAATTAAATAGTATAATTGTTATCATAGATAGCAATTGTAGAAGTTGCATTATTTCATAAATATGCATTGCTATACATTTTTATCATTAAAAAAAAATTGTATAAAAATGGTAAGATTCACATTTTATATTAATATATTTCAAGTATAATATGGCAATCCCTAAAATAATTTTCCAGTTACACCTTTATGATGATAATGATAAGAAGAAAACGCTCTCTCAAATGATAGCTTTTTATATCCAAGGTTTTGTTTATCATTCTAAAATTTTATTTTAAAATTTTGTGTTATTTACATACTTTGAAAATGTTTACTTTGAAGAGTAACTCTCAATTTTCAGGGATTTACCAAATTTTTGCTTTGCACATCAATTTCTTTTAATTGGGTTTTTATGCAGGTAAGATATAAAACTAATTGCTAGGAACTTTTTGGATGGATGCTGTACAACTTTATTAACTAAGGGAAATTGTGGGAAGCCAACTCAAGAAATATTTAAATAACCGAGAAAGTTTGATTGTTTTCACTCTACTGTTTCAAGGAGCATACTTCCTTTCTCAACATTGTCAATCATACGTAGAGCTATGATTTAGCTACATAGAAAATTGAAATTACCGCACTCAACTCAATCGAAAAAAAAAAAAAAAAACTATCAATATTATATTTGAATATTACGATAAAATTGTATTTGATATAACCTATGGTATAAATCAAGGGTTAACCTAAATATAAGCTAAAGGTTAATATATTTATAACCTGAGAATAAGCTTAAGGTTAACCCTAAGAATAAGCTTAAGGGTAAACCTAATATAAGCTAAGGTTTATCATCTATCTCTCAACATTTATTACGTGTATTAGTCAAGAGCTCCTACCACCTGGCAACCCACTTCACAAGCAGTTATAATGAACGTGGAACGTGTTGTTTCACATCAGGTAACTTCCACCCTTGAAGCTATAAATAGCTTCTCATTCAATGATACGGGGGTTGGTTTTTTGGAGAACCAGAGCTTATACTATTTTACAGCAACGTAATCAGGATCACCGTATAACTTTAGCATCGGAGTGTTTGTGGGAAGAACACCCTTCCCACACTGTAACAGGTACCTTGCTGAAGGAGAGTCATAATCCAACCACTACCAGCGTTTCTCTTTCGGAGGCACCCTCGTCCGGTCAACCCTCAGGCTTCCAACAACACCCCTTGACGATCGATTTTCCCTTAACAAATTTACTGCTGTACCGTGGCTACAACAGTTGGCGCCGTCTGTGGGAAACCGATCAAAAAGCCATCTCTAGTTCCTTTTGCATCTTCAGTTTCTTTTGCGGGAATAAGATGCCTCCAAAGAGATCTCAAGTTGCACCTTCTCAGGCCAATCATCCAGAACATACTCACAGTGAACCACGAGAGGTACCTGATCGAGAAGATGATAGTGAACCCGGACGCCATCTAGAAGGCACAATTCACCCTGCTCGACGCCATCCAGAAGGCACCATTCGTCCCGGAGGGTCGGGAGTTGTCCCACCAACTGTACCCTTGGAAGAATATGAATTTCTCAAGAAGAAATTTGAGGATAATAACCGCCGGCTTGAAAGTTTACTCACGTTTATTCAGCAAACTCATCCTCAGGATAAGCTTCCCCCACATTTACAGCCTAGGGGAAAAGATCATATAGAGCCTCATCATCCTGAAGACGATGAAGTGTCACACCCTTCACACGACAGGGTGGAACAGCACAACAATCGCAAGAAAAATGATGCGTACTATGAAGTGGTGGAGAGTACTTTCAGAGAAGGAGGCCTCCATACTACAGGAAGAAGGAATAATGAGGAATCCACATTCAGCGTAGTAGAAGCCAGAGACTTGAAAAAGATGATTGAGGAAATATTAGAACAGAAAAAGCTAGTTCCTGCAGGTGAAGAGCAGCCAGGAAGAAAAGTCCCCTTCACTGATGAAATAATGAAGAAACCCCTCCCAAAGAAATTCAAAATGCCTCAACTAGCTACATACTCTGGCAAAGGCGATCCCCATGACCATATGCAAAGTTATGAAGCTGTTATGCTACTCCATGGATGGGAAGATGCAATCATGTGTCGGGCCTTCTCCCTCACCTTAACGGAACATGCTCGAACATGGTTCAACAGCTTGAAAGAAGGATCCGTCTCTAGCTTTGATCAACTCAGGGAGGAGTTCATAAATGCTTTCATCATCAATACAAGGAAAAAGAAGGATGCTACGTACCTTCTTACCATCAAGCAGGAAGAACGAGAAAGTTTAAGGGACTACATTGAGAGATTCCGTGCTGCAACTTTGGAGATTCATGATCTTCAAGTAGGAATGGCGGTGGCTGGAGTACTTCAAGGAACAAGGTCGAGAGATTTCCAAAAATCCCTTTCTTATGATCAGCCTTCTACTCTTGGGGAGTTGTTCAGTCGAGCTAGCAAATTCATCCTTTCTGAAGATGTCATGAAGAACGTAACTGGAGGCTTCCAGGATAGGAAAAGAAAGGAAAGGGATGAGCATCATGAGGAAGCAAAGAAAAATGGAAAAGAGAAAGATGGGAGTCGTGCCCCCAAGTTGAAATTTGAGAGCTTCACACCCTTACTTGAACCTCGCTCCAATATCCTTGCTGCAATAGAAGGGTCAGGGCTACTCACATTTCCTCCAAAAACTGACAGGACAATGGGAAAGTTTGCTGATGCTTACTGTCGATTTCATAAAACCCATGGTCACTCTACAAACAGGTGTAGAGAATTGATGAACGAAATTGAAACCTTAGTACGTCAAGGGAAGCTCGGAAGATTTGTGTATGCCGAAAGATGGAGGGAAGAGAGACCCTCATACTCAGAAAGGGAAAGATATCAAAACAACAGAGGGAAGGATGACCGCAGTTATGCTAAGCCAAAGGAAGATAGGAAGGAGAAAGCGTCTGCGTTAGATAATAAGCCAGCTCATCCAACAATAAATGTCATCTCAGGTGGGGAGACCTTGGCAGGAGGATCTTCAGCTTCAAGAAAAGCCTATGCGAGACAAGCTTATGAAGTGAACAATGTCATGAAGATCCGCGATGAGGAAGTTATAACCTTTACCTCTGCAGATCAAGGAAATGTGGTAACTCCCCATGATGATGCAGTGGTCATTTCGGCCATCATAATGAAGTTCCCAGTGGAGAGAATCCTCGTTGATATTGGAAGTTCCGTCAATCTCCTCTACTGGAATTGTTTTGAGAAGATGAACATATCCCTCGATAGGCTGAAAAAAGTGCAAGCCCCTCTGTTTAGTTTTTCGAATGAAGCTGTCCCAATAGCAGGGTCGATCCAGCTACCAATCACACTAGGAGAAGATCCTTGTAGTACCACAAGGATGGCAAACTTTATGGTGGTTAGGTCGACATCTCCGGCCTATAATGTAATTCTTGGAAGACCGTTACTAAATGACATGGGAGCCATAATCAGCTCAAATTATCTACTTGTGAAATTCCCTACACCCAATGGAATAGGTCAAGTCCGAGGCGATCAGAAAAAAGCTCGCATTTGTCACATATCTTCCATCAAGGGAAAGCAGACTGCAAGAGGAGAAACACTGGCAATCTCGGGAAAGGGAGAGTCAGAGAATAAGCCTAAGCCAGTTGAAGAAGTTGAGCCCATAAGGCTGAAAGAAGACGATCCAGACAAAATCACTTACATTGGGACACGAATGCAAAAAGAAGTGAAGGATGAAGTGATAGATTGCCTGAGGAAGAATGTTGATGTCTTTGCTTGGACACCCGCTGACATGCCAGGAATTGATTTAGAGGTAGCTTCTCACCATCTGAATGTTGATCCAGAACTAAAACCAGTCAAGCAAAAAAAGAGGAATGTAGCACCAGAGAGGCAACGAATCATAGAAGAAGAAATAGACAAGCTACTCCAAGCTAACTTCATCAGGGAAGTTCAATATCCTGAATGGATCGCTAACATTGTGATGGTAAAAAAGCCAAATGGGAAGTGGAGGATTTGCATAGACTTCACTGATCTGAACAAAGCTTGCCCAAAGGATTCATACCCGCTCCCTCAAATCGACAAGATGGTGGACCAGACTTCAGGATATGAATTGTTGAGTTTTTTGGATGCTTTCATGGGGTACCATCAAATAAAGATGAACCCTTCGGATGAGGAAAAGACTGCATTCATCACCGATAAGGGGACGTACTGTTACAAAGTGATGCCCTTCGGACTTAAAAATGCTGGGGCAACCTATCAAAGAATGGTGAATAAGGTGTTTAAACCTTTATTGGGCAACACCATGGAAGCGTACGTGGACGACATGATCGTTAAAAGCAAGAAGGAAGAATCACATGTTGAGAAGCTCACTAAAGTATTTAACATTCTGAGAAGCTTTAACATTAAACTCAACCCAAATAAATGTACGTTCGGAGTGGAGTCAGGAAAATTCCTAGGCTACATGATCACAGAGAGAGGCATTGAAGCAAACCCCGAGAAAGTTCAAGCTATACTGGACATGAAGCCTCCAGCTTCAATCAAGGAAGTGCAACGCCTAACAGGGAGGATAGCATCTTTAAATAGATTTCTATCCAAGTCAGCAGAGAAAAGTCTTCCATTCTTCAAAACGTTGAGAGCTAAAAAAAACTTTCAGTGGACCCCAGAATGTGAGAAAGCATTTGAAGTATTGAAGGAATATTTGAAAGAGATACCCCTTCTAACTAGACCTGAGCCAGGAGAATCATTGTTTGTGTACTTAGGGGTCAGCAATGTGGCATTGAGCGCAGTATTATTGAAGAAAGAAGGAAAGATTGACAAGCCTATTTACTACGTCAGTAAAGTCCTCCAGGGCGCTGAACCCCGATACCCATTTGCTGAGAAAGTTGCACTTGCATTAGTGATGGCATCTCGAAAGCTAAGGCCTTACTTCCAAGCTCACCGTATGATAATATTGACAGATCAACCCCTACGTCAAGTCCTACAAAAGCCAGAATGTTCAGGGCGCCTCACTAAATGGGCAATAGAGTTAAGCGAATATGACATCACCTTCGAACCAAGGCAAGCAATCAAAGGGCAGGCTTTAGCTGACTTCATTGTAGAATGTACAGGGGAGAAAAAGTCAGTTGAAGGAGTAGCAAGCATGTGGAAATTGTTTGTCGATGGAGCATCTAGTTCATCTGGTAGTGGAGCAGGGATAGTGATCATATCCCCCGAAGGAGATCCTTTGGAGTATGCCTTGCGTTTCAACTTTCCAAGCTCGAACAATATTGCCGAGTATGAAGCTCTTATTGCTGGAATGAAGCTAGCCCAACAGCTACAGGTGAAGAGGATAACAGCTCATAGTGATTCACAGTTGGTGGTTCAACAATTCCATGGAGAATATGAAGCAAAAGAACCTGTTATCATCCAATACCTTCGCAAGGTCAAATCCTTGTCCCAAGAATTTGAAGAATTCCAGTTGACGCAGATTAACAGAAGTTCTAATGCCCATGCAGATGCATTATCCAAACTTGCCTCGTCTTTAGACACCAAGGGAAGAATCGTGCACCTCGAGGAACTCAAAAGACCAAGCATAGAAGAGAATGTGGTTGCATGCATTATGGAGCAACAAGACTGGAGAACCCCATTTATAAAGTTCTTGAAAACAGGAGAGCTTCCCACTGATTCCACCGAAGCTAAAAAGTTAAAAATGAGAGCAGCTCGATTCACCTTAATTGGAAATATTCTATATAAGAAAGGTTTCTCCATGCCACTTCTCAAGTGTCTTGGTTTAGACAGAGCAAAGGAGGTGCTAGCGGAAATACACGAAGGAATATGTGGACAGCACTTGGGAGCTAGAGCATTAGCCTCTAAGGTTTTGCGAACTGGATTCTTCTGGCCTTCACTAAGAGATGACGCGCTGAAAAAGGTTAGAGAATGCGATAAATGTCAGAGATTTGCTCCCATCCAGCATGCTCCTGCTTCGGTTTTCAGAAGCTCTATTGAACCAACACCTTTCGCCAAATGGGGATTGGACCTACTAGGACCTTTCCCACAAGCAACAGGAGGAAGAAAATTTTTAATGGTAGCAACTGATTACTTCACCAAATGGGTGGAAGCTGAACCTTTAGCCAGTGTCACTGCAAAGAAGATAGAGGGAATCGTTTGGAAAGACATCATATGCCGGTTCGGGATTCCAAGAGCTTTGGTTGTAGACAGAGGAAAACAGTTCGACTGTGATGCGTTAAAACAACTCTGTGCAAACCTTCACATCCAACTAAGCTATGCTTCAGTAGCCTACCCGCAAGCCAACGGTCAAGTCGAAAGAGCTAATCGAACCATCAAGGAAGGCTTGCAAATGCGTCTGGACAAAGCAAAAGGAGCATGGGTAGACGAACTTCCATCCATCCTTTGGGCATACAGGACTACAAGTAGAGTCTCAACAAAAGAAACCCCGTTTAGCCTGGTGTATGGAACGGAAGCTTTGATCCCAGTCGAGATAGGAGCATCTTCACCAAGGATGGTCGAGTTTGACGAAGAGGCCAATTCTGAGGGACTTTGTACCAACTTAGACCTTTTAGAGGAACACAGAGAACAAGCATGCATACGCCTGGCAGCTTATCAACAAAGGGTATCTCGCTATTACAACTCTAAGGTGAAAGAAAGACCATTTGCAGAAGGAGATCTTGTCTTGAGAAAGACAGCCATAACCAATGCTCACCTTGAAGATGGGAAGCTCCGTCCAAATTGGGAGGGGCCATATCGAATAAGAAGAATGGTTGGGCCAGGCACTTGCAAACTTGAAACCTTAGAAGGAAAGAAGATTGGAAAAACTTGGAATGCAAATCATCTGAAGCTCTATTTTCAGAGTACTTGTATTCTGTAACTGTTTTTATGAATCAATAAATTTGATGGTGCTGTGATTGCAGGCCCGTGGTTTTTCCCCTCATTGGGGTTTTCCACGTAAAAATATCGCGTGTCATACCTTTAATTTTTCTACAATGTTGCTATATTTAATTATCTTTGACGATAATCTTATGCATTTGCTAAAGATAAACCGTTTGTAATCAAGCTAAAATACGTTCTTCTATGAGGGAGGATACGATTCTCGTAATATCTCTTCCATGAGAAAAGATATAACGTTCTTCTATGAGGGAAGACGTGAACTTTGCAACATTTCTTCTATGAGGGAAGACGTGAACTTTGCAACATTTCTTCTATGAGGGAAGACACATACACTTATATTCTTTTCGAAGGCTGTTAAGACATATGGTAGGCCAAAAAGCTTATCTTCTATGAGGGAAGAAAGTTTGCTACCATGATGCACGCAGTAAAAAATTCTTCAAGACTGTTACGACATATGGTAGGCTAACAAGCTTATCTTCTAAGAGGGAAAAAAAGCTTGCTACCACGATGCAAGCAGTTTATAAAAAATCAAACATACAGCGTGAAAAATCACACTCAATTCAATAAAAATTGTTTGTGATTGGGGAGCGATTAATGTCAACTATGAAAACGTCAACTATGAAAGAAGATTAACATTAAACAGGAAGGAAGGTAAATAATAAAGTAAATAAAAAATTCCAAGTCAATAAATTCTCAAAATATATAAAGAATAAAAATAGTGAATAGAAATCTAAGATGCAGGATCGACATCGGCAGAAGGTTCATCATCAGCACCATGATCCTCATCTAAATCTTGCAACGCCGATATCTCATCATCTGGGACTACATCTGAAGGTTCCATGACTCCATTCCTCCCATAGAATTCCCAAGGTCCACCAAGGTTCTTCAGATCATCAAACAAGCCTTTATTTACACAGGTAGCACTATCCTCCTCATTCGGATCAAAATTCTTCCAATTGGTATGGTGGGAAAGAGATTCAGTTTTTGAAAAAACTAATTCAGGGTGAGAATGACCATCCTCCTGCTCAAGAATCTGCCGAGCCAGATAAAAACCTATCTTGGAGAAGCTGACCCCGGCTACACATTTTCTCTCGTAACAATCTTTGGATTCCCTATACTCACGAACTGCGGTAGAACGAATGGAAGCATGGTCACTCTTAAGTTTCTGCACCATGCTAGTCTCATCAGCTAACTTCAGTTCAAGCTTCTTGATATCATCCTTAAGGAGGGAATTCTGCTTATCTAGCTTCTCATAATCATTGCTCAGAATTGCATATTTGGATTCCACGGCTTTCAGATTCACTTGATCAGCTTCCAATGATTTAATACGGTCTTGAAGCTTCACATTTAAACTCCGACTTTCTTGAAGCTTCCCTTCAACCTCTTGAAGTTTCCCTTCAAGATTTTCAACCATCTGTTTTAGCTTTCGGGCAAACCCAAAAGCCACTGAAGCACGTTGAGCACCCTACCATCAAAACAAAGGAAATGAGTTATATTCAAATAAAACGCATATGATAAAGTACATATTTATAGATACACACTTCAACGATCCGACGCTCAGCCATATCAAGGTTGTCACATAAATCCTTGCAATAACTCTCTTCATCACGAGGGAGGATAGAGGAAATCATCAATCTAGAAGCTACCCCTGACATGTCAACAGAATCAGTATTTAGCAAACCAGGGTAAAATCTGAAATCCTCCCCTTGAAGAGTGGTTTTCAAAGAAGTATTTTTGTAGATGTTGTAAGATGCAACAGGCATGCCCATCCTTGGAAAGACAAGATCCATTCCAGGTAAAGATTCTGAGCGAAGTTTCTTCCTCTCACGACGAAGTGGAATATTAGGATGAATCCTCTCATCTCTGGTGTTTCGTATTGATTGGGAACCACTTCTCTCATCCCGAGCAGAGGAAGAGCGATTCGGGGATGAATTTAACACACTTTTCTTAGCCTTATTGGAAGGATCAACTTCAGAAGACTTAGACTTTGGCTGCACAGGAGGGATTGAATTCACACCAGCGGTGATCTTTGGAATAGCGGCTTCTAATGAAGCATTTGATGGAGCTGAAGGATGAGCCTTCTTCAGAGCCGAAGCATCACCTTCTAAAGTAATTTGACAAGTAGGAGAAATTTCTGCCCTAGTACGCTTCTGTCCGGCTGCAAAAGCAGCGAAAGCGGAGTTCCCGGCCGCGAAATTAGCGAAAGTAGAGTTTTCTGATGGAGTCATGCCTATAAAAGAAAATTGTCAGTAAACGTCCATACTCTGAAAAAGCGAGAATCATATATAATATCACATATATAAATTATTTTAACTAGTCACCATTGTCGAATAAAGAAGTCGTATGACTGGAAGGGATATCAACATTATGTGGTAAAGTATTTTCTAAAGGAGGGATCTCATGTTCAGACGAAGAATCTTCGATGTTGCCCTTAGATGAGGAACCCCCGGATGAATCGAAGGAAGAATCCGATGAAGAGTCGGAGGAACTTTGGTTATTAGGAGTTTCACGATCTGAATGTGTAGAGGAAGAAGAGTTAGCTTCGTTAATGAAAGGAAGACATGAAGAGACTTCCCAACCCGCGGCAGATAGATTGGATGGTGTCAGAATTTTACTTAAATAACACTTTGTTTTACGCAACATATCAATCTCGACTGAATACTTTACTAAAAGAGAAGCACGAACCGGCCAAGTAATACGCTTTCTAACCCACACCCAGCTCCAAGGATGAGCAACTTTCCATATGTCAACAGGAGGGTAAATAAGCAACCATTTATCTTCATAATTACCAATGGGAGGAAGATCATCGATTAAGGTGAGTGTTTCCTCACCAAAGTCGGTCTTTTGGAGAAGAAAACGACCTGATTTATCTTTGCATGCCTTTGTGAGGTATAAGAGATGAAAGAGGTTGACAGTCGGAATGACCTTCGCTTTATGACAGAGAAGATAAAAACCGATGAGAAATCTCCATCCCATGGGGTGCAGTTGTGGTGGAGATAATTTGTTAGCCTTTAAAAAGGCCATAATGAAAGGAGGCAATGGAAAAGTGACACCCATGTCTAGAAGAGCCTCATGAAAAGCGAAAGATTCATAAGGAGCCAGGGCAAAAGAAACATCTGAATTTGGAGGAAGTGCGACCCTCTAGCCGGATGAAAGGGATAATTTAGCTTTAAAAGATTTGACATCATTTTCCTTGAGTCGAGTCGGAACACATCTGGCAATTACTTCATTTGAGCGAGGACCAAGAACCTCAGACCTGAGTCTCACTGTCTGCTTAGTTCGAACCATCTTCGGGTGCGAAAAATGAACGTTAAGGGAATGAAATAAATATATTAAAAATATATATATATATATATATAAAATTTCTAAAGCAGAATGAGTAACATTGTATAATGTTCACAACAAACTATTTCAATAGCCAAGAGTTTATTTTGTTTGATCATAATCAATTGGAGGTTCATTGCGGCAAATTTAAAGATGATGACTTAATCATCAAAAAAAGGAAAAGTCAGTGTCATCACCCATTCAATCCTTCATCGATAGTCAAATTTTAGCTGCAGATAGAACAACACAGCAAAAGGAAGGAGGCGAAAATAATGAGGCCCAAGTAATCAAAGCAAGCGGTACCACGCGTTATGATCCATAAAGCCCATGAACGCCCCAAAGTAACCACCACAATAATCTCATGAACATTGAGACCCAGAATCAGGTCTTACTTTAGTGATCAAACTAGAAACTACAAATAACATCCCTTTGAGGAAAAACGGCGGAACAGTAACATCACACACCAGTAAATCGGCATGCTCCTAAAACCCAATCGCAGACAATAAGGCATATAAAATTGCGCCAAAAAATCGATCAGATAATGAATTGAAGCTTGAAAACTCGCAAGAACAACTACACAACGGCAAAAGTAATCACCACAAACAGCAACTTAATCACAATTACAAGGATAAACAACCACCAGTGCTTATAAGCTAATTGATAAATTCAGACCAATATTCAGAAGGTTTACATCACTTAATTGCAGCAACCAAATTTACATCCAATTTATTATGTTTACAATAAAAATCTAATAGGAAATTTCAAACTCAAAAATTAAGGAAAGACTAGAAAATACCTAAGCCTAGAAGCTGCCGGAAAACCGAGTTCAATGAGCTAACCGGAATGACCGACGAAAGCTGGTGAACGGCGGCGTTGAGGCACTGAGGAGGAGCAGCGCTGATGAAACGCGGAGGCGCTGACGGCGAAGAGAAAACAGATCGAGGGTGAACGGCGGCGTTGAGGCGCTGAGGAGGAGCAGCGCTGATGAGGCGCGGAGGCGCTGACGGCGAAGAGAAAGCAAATCGGGTGGTGAACGACGGCGCTGAGACGGAAGCGCTGAGGAGAAAGAGCAGATCGAAGTGGGGGGACGGCGGCGTTGAGGCGCTAAGGTGGAGCAGCGCTGATGAGGCGCGGAGACGTAGACGGTGGAGAGAAAGCAGATCAAGGTAGGGGACGGCGGCGTTGAGGCACGGAAGAGGAGCAGCAACAAGTTTTTTCTTTTTCAACAAACCTTTTGGCAGAGCATTTTCATCTTGGGCAAATATTTTAAACCCACCAACTAACAAACCTAAACCCATAAGACCTCTACTCCTACTATTAGTATTATTGTTATTATTATTATTATTATTATTATTATTATTATAATTAATCTTGCCAACATTATTTACTATTATAATAACTATTATTAAGCCTAAAAAAGTGATATCAATCTTAGATTAATACTATGCTTTTTAAAGTATATAGCATTTTTCAGTGAGTAATTTTCACATTTTAAAAACTAATAGTCGGTTTTGCTTACTTATATTTTCTGGATAGACCCAAAAAATAGAAGTGGGGAGCAACTGATATAACCTATGGTATAAATCAAGGGTTAACCTAAATATAAGCTAAAGGTTAATATATTTATAACCTGAGAATAAGCTTAAGGTTAACCCTAAGAATAAGCTTAAGGGTAAACCTAATATAAGCTAAGGTTTATCATCTATCTCTCAACATTTATTATGTGTATTAGTCAAGAGCTCCTACCACCTGGCAACCCACTTCACAAGCAGTTATAATGAACGTGGAACGTGTTGTTTCACATCAGGTAACTTCCACCCTTGAAGCTATAAATAGCTTCTCATTCAATGATACGGGGGTTGGTTTTTTGGAGAACCAGAGCTTATACTATTTTACAGCAACGTAATCAGGATCACCGTATAACTTTAGCATCGGAGTGTTTGTGGGAAGAACACCCTTCCCACACTGTAACAGGTACCTTGCTGAAGGAGAGTCATAATCCAACCACTACCAGCGTTTCTCTTTCGGAGGCACCCTCGTCCGGTCAACCCTCAGGCTTCCAACAACACCCCTTGACGATCGATTTTCCCTTAACAAATTTACTGCTGTACCGTGGCTACAACAGTATTGAATCACCAAGTGAATTTTTTTAAATATATTTATTAGAGCATTTGCATAGTGGTTTGTTGATTAATTTCAGGTCTAAAATATCTGTTATGTATGACTTATGATTCCCCAATAGTTAGGGTAAATAATTATAACCTCTCTAAAGTTTGTACAAATATATTATTATCTTTCTACGTTTTACGTATATAATTTATGCCTTCCTGTAATTTACCTACATCCAATTATAACCTCCCTCTGTTAGATTTCAGCTGTTCTCCGTTGAAATGGATCACTAGATTTATTTTTGTGGACAAAACTACCCTTGTCTTCCCATCTTCTTCGTTAACCTTATTTTAAGACTTGCTTTATTAGATGATGATTTACAATTTCTCTTCATCTCTCTTGCTTTCTCCATCCCTCTAATTTCTTGATTTAATTCATTGATTATTTCATCATTAATTTTGCAAACGATGATTCCTCTGCAACTAGTGTATTGATTGAAGAGGAACAGCTAATTTTTGAAGGCATCTGAATTTACAAGGTAAGAAGATAAGGGTTTTATGTGTAGATTTAATTTCCAAATTTTTGAAAAATGAACTTCACAAGTTTTGGTTGAGAGAAAGAATTAATGTTCAATTTAATTTTGCAACTTAGTTTGTGTTTTTTTTCCTTTTTTTGCTGTAATTTTTTTTTCGTATTCAGCTGTATTTTGTTGTCTTGATTGTTGGTAGACAGCTGCAACGTTTCTTGTTTTTTCCTGTGGGCAGTTGCTTTGTTAGGCCTGGCTCTCTCTTGTATTGGTTTAAGGTCTTCTTAATAAAAATTTCAACACTGTTGTTTCCCAAATTTTGACAATATTATTTCTCAAATAAAAAATAGAAAGATAAGAAGATGAAAAGCTTTTATATGAAAACATGTTCTTTGCATGTTAAGAAACTCTGATGGACATAGATGATGGAATCATCGATTGTACCCTACCAGTCCAAACACATACAAATTTTAGCCTAACCAGTGGTCTTGTTGCTGCTTCGACAAGTTCCATTGATTCTTTTCAACACAGAAAACAAGTGGAAGAAGTGCTTGGTAGAAACATCTTCCCAACTCTGCCCGATGATAATTTTTACAAAAGAAGAGGAAGACATGTAAAACTAAATGTATCAAGAGGAGGGAGTAGAGGAATAGACATGGGAGGAAGGGGCAGAGGGATAAGCATGGGAGGAAGGGGCATAAGTGATGACAATGAAAATAGTGAGACCGATAGTGATGAGGAATATATTTTATCTAACACTGATGAAGATAAAGATAAGTTGGATTACGAAGGGCTTGTAAATGAGGATAATCTGGATCAAGATACTGGTGTTGATAGTGAAAATGTACATGAAGAAAATAATAATGTAGAATCTAATGAGAATGACTTAAGTGATGCATCAACAGATAATGAAAAAGACAAATTAGATGAAAGCAAATATGAATATGGACTGTTGGGGCATCAAAATAGAAGGCGAAAATGGAAGGATCCTTTTGAAGGTATGTATGATAACCCATTTAATGATCCCAGTGATGGTAATATAACATTCGTTGAAGGGCAAACATTTGGGGATGTGAATATTTTTAGAGGTGCATTAAGGGATTATGCTGTTAATGGAGGGTATTTGTTGAATAGGATAAAGAATGACCCAAAAAGGGTTACTGCTATATGTAATGGAGAACATTGTGAATGGAAGATCCATGCTTCCATTTTACAAGATGGGAAAACATTTATGGTTAAAACTTTGTACGATGTTCATGCATGTGTGAGGCCTACAAACAATAAGAATTCAAATGCAAGGACTAAATGGATTGCTGAAAAAGTACAACAGTTCCTCCCTGGTGACACAAATGCATCGTATGATACTATGCAAGCCACTTTGACAAAAGTTTGGGGAGTTGAAGTGCCAATATGGCAGATGTATAAGGCTCGAAACATTATTCGATATGGAAATCAAGGCTCCCATGCTGAATCATATAAACAACTTCACAAGTGGATTGTAGATGTTCAAAAATACAATCCTGACACAGTGATTAAGTTAGAGTATCAACCAAGAGAAGATTTTAACCAACCGCCGCAATTCAAAAGTATATTTGTTTGCTTTGAGGCTATGAGAAAAGGTTTTCTTGAAGGTTGTAGGCCATTTATTGGCCTTGATGGATGTCATTTAAAGGGTCCATATGGTGGATGTTTATTGGCAGCTGTTTCAATGGATGCAAACAAAGGAATATTTCCACTTGCAATTGCTATAGTAGAGAATGAAAGTTACATGTCATGGGAGTTTTTTTTTTTATATATATATAGCTTGAAGTAATGCATCGATCGTGGAACTGAGGACAAACATTTTACTTTCATGTCTGATAGACAAAAGGTAATTTCTTTTAGTATAAAAAGTGAGTGAATATTATGTCCGATAGGTAGAATTTTATTGTTGCATATTCTGTTTGTTACACATGTATGGTAGTATTTTGTTCTCATTAGGAAATAGTCTGATCTATGGCATTATTTGCCTTATTTAAAGCTTATGTATCTTCATTTGCAGGGTCTTATTGAAGCTGTCAAAAATCTGTTCCCAAATTCTGACCATAGATATTGTGCCATGCACATATGGATGAATTTTAAACAAAAGTTTCCTGGTTCAGGGTTGAAAAAAGAGTTTTGGTCCGCTGTGAAGGCAACAAGTGGCTTTCAATTTTGGGCAGTAATGCGATCTATGAAAGATAAACTAGAAGGAAAGCCATATGAATGGTTGATGAAAATTCCTATGTCGCAATGGAGTAGACATGCATACAGCCCAGATTCAAAGTCTAAACACACCACTACTAACATGATTGAAAAGTTTAATGCTTGGATATTGAAGATAAGAGGGCGTCCAATTGTACAACTACTTGAGGCATATAGGCAAAAATGTATGATTCGAGTTCATAAAAGACATGCAAAAGGTTGTCAAATGGAAGGGAAGTTAGTGCCTAAAGCAAAAAAGACCATCAATGATACAATTAAAAGTGCTAGGCTATGCACCTTGGTTCCAGGTAGAAATGGTGAATTTGAGATCAAAGATGGCAAAGCAAAGTATTTTGTTAACTTGGAAAAACAAATCTGTAATTGCCAATGGTGGAAGATTAGTGGCATGCCTTGCAAGCATGCTATATTGTGAATTGGGTATAAGCGAGGGAAGATTGAAGAATATGTATCTAATTGTTTCACTGTCGATGCATACATGAGGACCTATGATATTCACCCTGTACCAGATGCAGGGATTGATATTGACAGTCCATTGCAAGTCATCTTACCACCTCCACTTAAAAGGATGCCTAGTAGACCAAGGATATCAAGAAGAAGACAAGCGGGAGAGGAGGCAGCATCAAACATAAGAAAAAGATCTTATACTGTGAGATGCTCAATTTGTAAGATGCCAAGACACAACAAGATAAATATCAACGTGATACAAATGATCCAAGAGTAATATTCTTCTTACCATATTATATGCTTCTTTTTATTTTCTACAAAACTTTGTAGCATAATGGCTTTTATATGGTGGGTAAACAATAACTGGATAGGTTGCACGAAATTGCTTTCTCTTAAATGTTTTTGCCATTTGATTGAGTTATAATAATCTCAATTATGCCTATTATAGCTCTGTTTTGAGTGAATCAAGTTATTGAGGATGTGAACTGTCTCCTCAATAGCTTATGTTTGATATGCAGGCACCTAGGCAAGCAACAAGTGATAATGAAAGAGGGAGAGGCAGAGGCAGAGGTCAGACAAGTGAAATAAGGAGAGGTGCAAATAATGAAAATACTAACCTATTCTACTCCCAACCAGCACCAACAGCTTCACAGCCTACAACCTCTACAAGAGGTGCAATGAGCTATTCACAACCTATGAGAAGATTTGGATTGAGCAGTGGAAGAATGGGTAGAAGAGGTGAATCTTATATCGGCAGCAGCAATAGGGGTCCATCTGATTTAGGAAGAAGTGATATATGATGAAACATATGGGTTTATAATTAACTATATATATTTGGTGGGGTACCATTACCTATGACATTGTTAAGTGGCTTTTTTTGGGACCATTACTTTGTTTTGTCTTCCCACTTGCATTTCAATTAAATTAATTTTTTGGCAGCATGTAGCTCAAGTATGTATGGCACTGGGTAAGTAATAGTTTCTAGACTATATATTGTGGTGGACCCTTCTATGTCCATTGATTTTCGTCTTATTATAGATCTGGACAAATTAATTTTGTGGAAATAAACAAAGCCACTCTGATTGTGGTACAACAGAAAACTTCAACATCTAAACATATCAAAAAGAAAGGATCTGTGTATAATTGAGTAAAAAGCTATTCTATCCTTTCATTAATTCTAGAAAAAAGTTGTTAATAAAAGGTTATCGATTGCCAAGCTCTAACAGGATCTGTGTATAATTGAGTAAAGATATGAAAGAATTTCTCATTTCACCTATTTTTACCAAACTCAAAATGAAGTTCTCTATAACTTAATATGTAGAAGAGATAAATATCGCGCCAAAAAAGAAAAGAAAGAAGCAAAAAAAACCTGCAATTGTAGAAGCACTAATTAATCCATGCTAAGAGGTACCAAACTTTAAATAGATTATTTTACAGTCGCTTGCAAGGTGAAAATGGAATAGATTTAATTATTCCAAGTTTCATGTATCAGAAAGTAATCTTCTTTATGCATAAAGTTCAATATTGGAATGTTAATCTTCTGTGAAGTCTTATAAATACAATAACAAATATTCTTACCCAAGTATTCAATATATGAGATTAATCTAATAAAATAAAAGAAAGAAAAACACAGGCACGTAAAATTTAGATAGAGTTTTGCCATTATGTAAAATAAGGTTTTAAGGTGTGAGATGAGAAGAAGGGCAGTTTTGTCAACAAAAATAAATCTAGTGATCCATTTTAACGGAAAAGAGCTGAAATCTAACGGAGTGAGGTCATAATTGGATGTAAGTAAAATACAGGGAGGCATAATTATATACGCAAAACATAGGAAGGTAATAATATATTTGTACAAACATCAGGGAGGTTATAATTATTTACCCCAATAGTTAAACCAAAGTGACCCCTTAGGTCTACTATATTCTGCCACTACCTTTTGTTATACGAATTGGGGGTGTGGATCAAATACCAATACTACACTTTTGTATTTGACTGATTTTCTTTTTCATGTCTAGTTAAGACATATATAGCATGTTATTTCTTGACAAGATGAATAGTATTTTTCAACAATCACATCCATTTGATGGGCTTCTGTTTTTAACAGCCAAGCAAATTAATAAGGGAAATTATCGAAAATACCCTCTTTTAAGTATTTATTCATCCCATACCTTTTTATATTTTCATAAATACGCTTTTAGTATTATACTTATTTCTGTTTTACGTTTTCTTCATACATTCCTCTCTTTTACGTTTTCTTTCCCATTCTATGATTCGACCTGCAACAATGAGCAACTTCGATTGCGCTCCATTCACCCCCTTGATCTCTCTCAACTCTCGTATGTATGTCCGTCTTTATTTCTTTCTCTCTTTTTTTGATGGGAAATTTTGAACTTTTGAATGCGTTTCGATCTGATATAGGCGTGATGTTCTGTTTGGCGTGATGTTCTGATATTGGCTGATATGGCGTATGAAGTGGAGGAGCATATGGGGAGAATGGGAGTAAGTTTGGAGGAGGCAGAAATTGCAGAGTTGCTGAGAGTAAGTGTGGAGACTGCAAAAGAGGAGAGGGTTTATGGGTACTTGCAGAAATTGAGGAAGACAGTGAGGTGTGTGAGAGAGGAAACTGCAAAGGTGATTGAAGATTGGTTTAAGGGATTTGAGGTTAAAGGGCCGCAATCGGAAATTGTTTTGGTGAAGGAGGCGGTTGTGACGATGCACACCATTTGTTTGTTGAAAATCCTCAACCGGATGTAATTTCATGGAACATTGTTTTTGCAGTGCAGATTGTGGCATCCATATCAAGGTAATCCTTTTGGTTTAATGCTATTAAATGCTGCAATTAGTTTAAAGTGACAAGGACCAATATTCTGTAAAGATTGATTGAGGTAGAGAAACGAGAGTAGATATTCTGGATGCTTAATTATATTCTCTGCAAGTAACTAGGATAGTGAAAATCTTTCTTCCATATTTTAGGTGGTAGAGGAAGGAAATATAATTTGGTGAGTTTGGGGGATTTTGTGCAATAATTGCTGATTGCCCATAATTCCATATTACATTACATAGTATTAAGAAATGGGTGCAGGTGCTACGTTAGTGAAGATATGTGGTTTAATTGTGATGATTTTAAGTGAAATTTGTGGTGCGGTTGACTTGTCAAATGCAATTCTGATAAGGGTAGATCAGTCTGGTAAAGCAGATTTTACTAAAATACAAGATGCTATTGATTCTGTTCCACCTAATAATTCTGAATTGATCTTCATATGGGTTAAGCCTGGAATATACAGGTATACGCACGTTTTAAATGTATCATCTCAAATATTAATTCTGCATTTTTATTTTTTCTGATTAAAACTCAATTCATTTGGTGAATATTAAACAGAGAAAAGATTGTAGTACCTGCAAATAAGCCGTTCATAACAATAAGTGGTACAAATCCATCAAAAACCATAATAACATGGAATGAAGGAGGGAATATAATGGAGTCTCCAACTGTTTCTGTGTTGGCTTCGGATTTTGTTGGCCGATCTCTTACTATTCAGGTTTCTATTTTGAATTCAATGTAGTTTCGTTTTTCTCCCAATGAATTAATTAACAACAGTATTGATATTGAATTTGAATTCTGTGGGGAGCAGAATACATATGGGAGTGGAGATAAAGCAGTAGCACTAAGAGTATCAGGAGATAGAGCAGCATTTTACGGTTGTGAATGAGTGAAAGATAATCCTCTGTATCCCATTCAAGTATTTGGTGGTTTATGGGGAAGTACACTGGCCCTTGCATACAGTCAAGCTCATCCGGACTGAAGATGGCACTTTAGGACTGCATTTCAATTTTGGGACTGCATCTGTACTTAGGATTGTATTTTTAGGATTGTAATTTTGGGACTGCAATTTTGGGATTGCACTTATATTGTTATATACTATTATACATTGGTTATACGCTGTTTATACATTGTTGTACACTGTTTATACATCGTTTATATACTGTTTATACATTTGTTATACACTGTTTATACATTTATTATACATAGTTATACATTGTTATACCTTCTTATTTATTATTATACATTGTTTATATATCGTTTATACACTGTTTATACATTCTTTATACACTGTTATACATTGTTTATACATTGTTATACACTGTTTATACACTTCTTATACATAGTTATACATTGTTATACCTTCTTATATATTATTATACATTATTTATACATCGTTTATACACTGTTTATACATTCTTTATACACTGTTTATACACTTCTTATACACTGTTATACATCGTTTATACACTGTTTATACATCATTTATACACTGTTTATACACTGTTTATACATTATTTATACACTGTTATATATTGTTATACATTGTTTATACATTGTTATACATTATTATACACTTCTTATATATTATTATACATTATTTATACATTGTTTATACACTTTATACATTTTTTATACACTGTTTATACAATCTTTATACCTTAGTTATACCTTAATTATACCTTAAGATACATTATTATAGTGATTATACCTTAGTTATTCCTTATTTATACCCTAAGATACATTATTATATTGATTATACCTTAATTATACCTTAGTTATACTTAAGATACACTATTACAGTGATTATACATTAGTTATACCTTAGTTATAACTTAGTTATACACTATTACATTGATTATACATTAGTAATACCTTAATTATACATTAAGATACACTATTACAGTGTTTATACATTAGTTATACTTTAATTATACATTAGTTATACATTAAGATACACTATTGCAGTGAGTATACTTTATTTATACCTTAATTATACCTTAGTTATACCTTAATATACAAAGGTATAATTAGTTATACCTTAGTGGAAAAATTATGTCGGGAAAAGTATATACATATGGACTTTGTTTCGAAGATAAAAAAAAAATAAAAAAAACTTTCTAAAGTCGCATGACAAAAAAATAAACGGATTGAGAGATAAATGCAAAATTAGATTAAAAATTATAAAAAAATGAGAGAGAAACATGGACAAATTGGAGAAGGTATTTTGGAGATTATAATTTTTTGCTCTTATTGTTTTTTAGGCAAGAATCACGTAAAAGAGAAATAAATTTTTTAGGTATTTTTGAAATTTTGAAAAGTTTTTTATGTATTTATGCAAACTTTTGATTTGTATGTAAAAAAGTTATATGGTGCCAAAATGTAAGTATTTATGTAAAAATCCCAATTAATAATGTTTGGCAAATTGAGGAAATTAATCATAGATGTTGAATTTCTCAATGTCTAGACATCATCTCAACATCTCTGACACTTTCCTTTTTTAAACGTTCTCTGACTCTAAGTTGAAATTTACATGCCAAGATAGAAAAACCAATTATGTATCACTAATTTCAACTGATTTGTAGAAAGACTAAAAAATTCGGTTCATATTTTGAATTTCAGGTTGAGTTGTAAAAAGATAAGCCTCTCTCTCTACGTTTGGATTCGTACTTGAGTTTTGCCCCTTTTTATAAATGGAATTCATGGAACCTAAATGAGACCTGGGACTGTAAAAAAAAAAAAAAAACTCACTTTCAGCATCGAATGGCTCAAAGATTTGTTTTTCTGCTTGAGGTGCTTATATATAACACTTTAAACAAGTTTAAAAAGCCAATTGCTAATGGGACATCTTCAAAATTTAGGAAGCCAATCAAACTGAACAGACAAGCTCCTGTGACCCTGGATGTATTAGGCTGCAAAAGATTCTATTTGCCCCAAATTTCTAATTGTAGGTACTTGGTTGGACCAAACAAAATTCAACTACTCAATTGACAAAACTGAAAAATATACGCCTTATTATGTAAGCTTTGGCCATCCAAGATAATACTGTTAAAGTATAATCAAACATAATCAATTCAAAAATATAACCAAATATATTCTCCAAGATTTTAAATAAACTTTGTGATTTTCTTTCAATTCAAAAATTAATTAATAACCCTTCATTTTGTTCACAAAATGGAGATTTTAGTTCAATCCATATTAAAAAATAAAAGCTATTAACCTTCCATTCCAGGACACTCGTAAGATTAGATTAATTCTAATTCCTTAGAGCATTTTTCTGTTAAAATTAAGAACATTAATTATGAGCAAGTCTAAAATAGACTTTTTCTTGTTTTAAATCTATAAGCTATGTTTAGTTCATGGGATAGAGGATGAATAAAATGGCTATTCCATGTTCCAATGTTTGGTTCAATATTTAGTGATAAAATAGTTATTCCATGGAATAATCATTCTTCAAAGTAAGAAATAGCTATTTTCTATGAAACAAAAAAATAGCTATTCTATATTTCACTACACATCAATATTTTTTTTTATATTAACTTTTATCTTATTTATTTTTTAATTTCTCTATTTTTCTTTAGTGTTTTATATTCATTTGTTTGTTTCCGTGTGTTTTAGTATTTTGTTTTTCTTCGTTTTTTCTTCTTTTTTTTTTTTTTTTTTTTGGTCTTTTTTTTATAGTTTTATTTTGTTTTTTCTTCACTTTTTCTTCATTTATCTCATTTTTTATTGTTTTCTTTATTTTCGTTTTTTTTTTTCTTTTTTTCTTTGTTTAACCCAAATCACCTAATTTTCTTCGTTGTTTTTCGATTCAATATGATATATTCCATACATTATTCCAAAATTGAACCAAACATTAGAATAGAATGGGAAAAGGAATAGCTAATTCCATTCCTCCTCTATTCCATTCCATGAAATATCTATTTTATTAACACTTTATTCTATTCCATGAACCAAACATAACCGTAATGCAATGTAAGATTCTAATAGCACAAATACTTGGTTTTAATCTTTATAACAAAGAATAGTATATATATTCATTTTCTTTTGTAGACCTCATAAAAATTTATTTCTACTCCTGACATGTTGCAGACAAGAATCAATTTTGAAAACTTCTTAATGCTGTTGGTACTGTTGGAATTACTGGTATCGTGTAGCATGCAGCTCAAATGATGGAGGACTTACCATATTTACTTGATTCAATATCACTCCCCCTGTTCTGTGCACCTATTTGTAGGCTACTGCAAACATGGAAGCTACCGAAAAAGCTTTTTCAGATAACTAGGTAAATGCTTCTCGCTCTTCTGTAGGAAGCTCTAGATTGGGCTCCGATTCATTTAGAGACGAAAAATAACACTCCACCATGTCTTCTGTCACGTCTTCCAATCTTGGAGGATTCCACTGTACAGTTCAGAAAACACATACCATACTGTTATTGCTAATACATGTGTGTTTTCGATTGACAAAAGGACAAATTCCTATTCCATTATAATTTGATAGTTTGCCAATCTTGCAGTTGGACGAAATATCTGAAGTGCAATTTAGATTATCATGTGCCACAATCTTAATAGCGCATATCCATGTCCCTGTATGGGAAAAAGTGATATGAAGAAACAAAAGTGTACCTTTGGTGCCAAGTCTTTGTCCACCATTCTTGCTCGAACACCCTGAAAATGGAATAGAAATCAGACAGTGACATAGAATGTGTATTTCGGCAATGGACAATTTTTACCTCACAAAAGTCACCAGAGATCTGTTTCGATATTCCCTGTAAGGACATTCGGTACTCACGAACCAAACATTGATCAAGTGTTTGATGTCTACCTTCGCGTATCTATAATAAAACAACAAAGCAGTTGCGGTGAGTTCACATTGTAATGGTTTTAGAAACAGAGACGCCTAGAGAAAGGATAAGAAAGCACTCACAGATCTTAAGGAAACCTTCAAGCTCAGTGGTGATGCTTCTTTAAGTCTCCTTATAGTGGAATTACAAAATGCATCATTGGTTCCAGAAGCCTCACTTTCCTAAGAGAAATATCCATTCATCAGATTGCATTTTTCATGGAGTTAGTGCAGCACTTTAACTCTGATAATTTGGAAAATGAATTCTAAGATATTATTTGACAAGACCACAGCACAGTTGGCAGGTCACAGAAAGAGTCAAAACAAGGCAAGACACTAGCTAATATCCCAAATGTTCAATCTACTATAACGGCCTTGGATATTTTTTGGGCCACGTGGATTCCTCGAATTTTCATGAGTATGGAAAATTAATAAGATAAAATCAATACTGATTAGTACCTTTACCCCAAAGCAGGATTCCCCTAAAGCAAATTACATTCCAGCGAACAATATTTCTTTTTTACACTTTTTTCCTGTTTTCCACTCCTATACACTCTTTCATTTTCCTTGTTATTCTCAAGATAAGCTAATTGGATTTGAACCATGGAAGAAAAAAATCTGTGGCTGTAGTAATAGATGCTTACCAAAGAATCAAATATTTCTTCAACAGTGTCTTGGCTGAAACATTTATCAATAGTTTCAATCCTAAACAAATAACACAAAAAAGCAATCAATCAACTTGATCATTATATCAACAAAAAAGTTGCTTCTGCAAGTTTGAAGTTGTAAAGGTTAGATATTAAACTTTCAGAAAGAGAAATGAAAATGAGCCGCAGATATAAGAGGTTCAAACAAAACTTCCATGAGTCTGCATTTTGTGTCGTAAAACAAACCTGTGAAGTGCACTCATTTTATCCGGCTGGACAAGGTCACCATATTTTTCCAAAGTTGTTTCAATGACGGAAGGATCATCAGTAACCAGTTTCCCAAGCTGCTGCTCAATCAATTGATGCCTCTGTAGATTTTTTTCTTTTTTGTTATTAAGAAGACAGATTGATGTTGTATAACCAGATAAGACAAAAGTAGAACGGAAAATATTAATGAGGGTCCATCAATATTAACTTCACTATGTGCATAATGTGTAGCTAAGCCGCAAGCAATCATTTCTGCTCCATTGAGGGTTTCTCCAGTTAGAGCCAAGTATTCTCCTGCCGATAGGAATATACCAAACTTATGAACCTTATCCAAATTGTATCTATATTGCTAGTTGATGTGTTACAATGTTTTGAGAAAGCTAGCTTCAACAAAAATATGTTAACACCATTAGTTCTGACTTCAGGGAGCCGACCAATCTATGTAAAGCATGTGCAATTCCATCAATCATATAATCCAATCGGCCATGCAACACTTCACTTAGCGAAAAAACAAATCCATTTCTTTAATGTGTTGAGAACCAAAAGTCTCTACAGTAACGCAAATAGTTATGACTTAAAATTTTGAACTGTCTCCAAGGAGAAACTATTGATCCTGTTGAGTGAGACATTTATGAAATGTCCATCAAGGAAATAACAAAAACCATGACATATAGAAAAGGAGTTGCTAGCAACTCCAGGGAATTTGGTAGGACAAAAAAAAACACTTTCAGAAGATATAAGTACAGAATCAAAACACAGCCCAAAAAAGGGAGAGGTAAGGGTGACGATGGGAAGAAAAAAAGAACTGAAAAAGAATACCCAAGTAACCAGGAAGGTGCGAAAGGTAGAAGGATGCACCAGCATCAGGGTGGAATCCGATGAGAGTTTCAGGGGTAGCAAAAACCTGAAATGTCACAATAGATGTATCATTAATCATCGCCATTCAAGAACTAAAATTCAAAATGGAGAAACTGAAACAAATGAAAATAAAGTATTGCGCATAGATTCCACTAGCAGATTTATAGAAAGTGGAAAGCATTAATCAGTAATATTTACATCCTTGGTTTGAACTGAGTCTGAACTTTAAAACTTGCATATAGATTATAGAATGCAAGTTATGGAAGTGATTGAGGTAGTCAAAATAAACAATTTAAAACAGTATTCAAATCGGTTTATGATTTGTAGGTTTTAGGGGAGAACAAAATTTACAAAAATACTAACAATGAACAAGAAATTGCAAAAAGGTATGAAGTCTCTGATTCATACAGTTTTATCAGTTGCAACCCGAAATGTGCCAGGAATTGAAACTCCAGCACCACCACCCATGGTAATTCCGTTCAGAATAGCCACCTACAGGAGATTATGAATACACCATTAATATTTTTATAGGTCAAATACAGAGAACCACAACAGTGTCAACACATGTAAAATACCTCTAGCCGACCCTCTTCTACCAAACACAATAAACTGATATTACAGAGGATACAACAAGAAAAGAAAAGGCCATACCATGAACAAATAAATCAAACGGTTATTTATCAAATACTCAACCTCTTCAAAATCCATATTTAAAAAAAAAAAAAAAAAAATGAGATAGTGTAACAAATTGTGACAAGTAATGACACAAGTAAGGAATCAGCTTATGTAAAAGAGCCGATCCCCCAAAGCATCGAGGGGCATTGTAGTATCAGATCCCTAAGATAGTAAGTCTTTCTTATGAGGGAAGCTTTTTTCAAAGATTCTAATGTAGCCAAAACCAAGGTAGTTATCTACTTTTTTAGATGCTCAAAAGAAAATGAAACAAATGAGAAGTTAAATGTACAAAGGATGATGAGTGGGAGCAAGTACCAAGACAAAAAAAAGAAGTACACATTAAACATATACAGAAAACTTAAAATGAATGATAGTCATATATGTGAATGGGAAACAGAAAGCTAGTATCCCATAATGATGTTAAGAATTTGAACGATTGTGAATACTCACATGCGGCTTCAAATAAGTACCTAGTAAGTATATGAAACTGTACAGAGTCCCAAAGAATTCCTTACACTCTTCAGACTTTCCTGCAAAGATAGTAGCAAACACACCGCTAGCTTTTACAGTTACAAACTTTCACAAGAACTAAAAAGGGAACGCGAGAGAATAATTTAATTCATAAAAAAATCAGGGGCTATGGAAGACAAAACTTTGTCATCTCTGTACCTTGGTTTATCAGATTATAGAGGCTAACAATGTCCCCTCCTGCACAGAATGCCCTGCCATTGCCCTTCACAGATTTAAAAATAACATATAAATATTCCTCGAAAGAGATGGGAAAAAAAAAAAAAGAGCTTAAGAGCTGGAATATTGCCTTCATCATCACAAAACCAATATCTGGATTATCCTCCCAAGATTTGAACAATTTTAGCAATCTCGCACCCTAATATACAGTCAAAGGATTAAATTGTATAACTTAGCAAAGTAATAAGTATAACAGGCAAAATTATTGAACTAGAAAATAAAGAAAAGCACACACCATATTAGTATTGAGAGCATTGAGGGCAAAAGGCCTATTGAGAATGGCAGTTCTTGAATAAGCTTCCTCTTGAACTAATACCTGTCTCATTCATCCACCACCACCACCGAATTAAGAGCCTTAATTAAAAACACAAAATCGAATGATTATAACTGAAAAGGAAAAAAGGAAAAGTAACTTGATTATCGAGATTATCATCGATAGGTCGACTGCTCGAAAAGGACGAGAGATTTCTGCTGTAGCAATATTGGCGGTGGACTTTACTCCGCCTTACCAGAGATGCCGCGGCGGCCTTAAAGCCCTGCATTTCTTTGTTTTCCCGGTATCAGATTTGCTCAAATCCACCATCTTCTGGACTGTAAGTCCGTCATATAGTAAGTTGGATAATTATTAAGTCACCAAATTTTATGATTTAGTCCTTTTCTATCAAATTAGATAAATAATACTAGTATTACTTTTATTCCATTTTATAGTAACAACGTATATCATCTTTTGTATTTTATATTTTTTCTCACACAATCTTAAATTTTACTAATTTTTTTTTTAATAAAAATGCTCTTTAATTAAAAAGATCCGCCTCTAAAATAGGTCGGAGAAAAAAAGGAGAGAAAGATATCCACTTTCTTGTGTGTGTCGAATTACAAGTTGTTTGTACTAAGCTATAAGCAACCTTGTTCGTAAACCGTTTAAAATGCACAAAACTCACATCTCCTATCTCCCTAGCCAAAGCTACACAATCATCAATTAGCATCTAAAGAAGTTCACAAATAAGTTCCAGAATTAATAAAATGTACAATTCTCTTAGTATCTAACTCGACGATTACTAAGGTAAAATTCATATCTTTAATCCAAGATAGGGCTTCATGACATGTTAGTGTTTCCGCCTTTTTGCCGGTGACATTGCTCCATTAAGTTTTGCATTCTTTGCCATAACAAAACGCCTTTGATCATTACGAATAACTGCTCCAAAGCTGATGGTTTGTCCATTTGCAAAGAATTCGACATCTACATTACATTTGAGCTTCCCATTAGGCGGAGCACACCATCGCACCGGTCCAGTCACCTACGCCTGAGCCGCACCACCATTGATCACCGGTTGAGCCAAGACCCAATCTTGAACCGATGAAGCTGCAATACATTGTATACGGACTAAATTAATTTGCTCATGTTGCCATAAAAGGCTGTTGCAAGCCAACCATACACTCCACGCCTCCGCTACAATTTGTACCTACAAAACCTCATTTGCCTGAGCAGAGTTGATCACCCAATCCGATAATCTTGTCTCTTCTGTCACGGATTGCAACATCAGAACAGCAGCCCATATTGGTGAAATAATTCAGCATAAAAATAGGCAATGAACCACTGTCTCCTTTGCTATATCACACATAAGGCAACGATCATCAATTTGTGCATTTTTTCTTTACAAATTACTCTTAATCGGCAAACAATTAATCAAACATCGCCACCAAAAATTTCTCATTCGCGGAGAGATCTACATCTTCCAACCAACATTCCATGGAACCAATGCATTATGATTTTGAAGCCTATATCGCTGCATCAAAACATAATATGCACTCTTCACCGTGTACATGCTGTGAGCATGGGTTTTCCCGACCTCTGTGATGAGAACTCTTTGTTACCTCTGTAAAGCAGTCGACTCAGAAAAGAGCAGAATGTCACCTGGAACGCCTCGAACTTTCCGAAAACTGGGCAATCCTCGATCCAAAACCCCGAGAAAAGTCCCCTGGGTGATTTTAGGGTTTAGGGTGCACGTTGGTTTTTGCGGATTTTGACCCCGACTCTACTTAGAGCCACGCGGCTATAGTTTTCAAACTACAGCCGTGCTGCTCTAGTGGGTTAGTCAGGTTGCTCTCAACTTGACTAAAAGGAGCGAAAATCGGCTGAAATTCGCAAAAACAAAGACGGCGCATTTAATTCTCGAAATCATTGCGAGGATGTGAGATATAAAAAGATATAAAAAAAATCAAATGGAGGATTTGGAAAAAAGAAGGATTCGGCCAAAAAAATAGACACGGAGAAAAAATAGAAATAAAGAGAGTAAGGAAGAAGAAGAGAGAAAGAGAGAAAGGGAAATTGTAATTTTCAAGTCTAAAACTCATATCCTAATCGTCCTATAACTCGTCTAGACCATTACTCATTCGTCCGGATACATTTTCGGATTCGTTTCAGATTGATTGGGGATTCGTTTTTGGGATTTTGGAACGTTCGAGGATTCGAAGCACATTCTCGCTTTTCAATCCGTTTGTGAATATCCAATACACTGGAACAGTGTCAAGGTAAACTCTGAGAGGCCTTAAACTTGTGTTAATTGCATTTTCTATGCGATTTTCCTCTGTTTTCTCAATTTTCGGAAAACCGGCTACCCGAATACAGCCGTACGGCTCTGTTCTCCAAGAACACAGCCGCACGGCTCTGTCCCCTTGGAACAGAGCCGTGCGGCTCTAACCTCAGAACCGCACGGCTATGTTCCTCCCGGGCGGAAACCCGAAAATAGCCCGTTTTTCATTTTTATGCATTCTGTTGTGATATTTTTCGGCCCAAATACATTCGTACATTATTAAACTTTGGTTTTCGGATTTCTATACGTACGGGTATTACGTTTTCGGTTTTTCCCGGATTTTAGTTTCTGAAATTCGGGGTTGTTCGATCCGAACCGGATCCGTAGTCTAGCATTAGCGGACCCCCGAACCCTATAAAAATCCTCGGGGAACACGAAAAAGAGCAAAATAGCGATTTTTCGAAAAACGAGAAAACCGATTTCGGGTCCAGGTATTAAAGCCGCACGGCTCTAGTTACAGCCGCGCTGCTGTAGTTCCTGGGTAGAGACAGAATCACGGAACAACCCGTACGGACGTCGTCGAGCGATGCCGTTTTCGAATTCAAATTGCTTTTGGTGTGTTTACCGCTTTCAGACCCTAGATGTTTGTAAAAATTAGGAAATCCGCACGAACATAACCCCAAGTTCCGGAATAACAGACCCGCTGAAATATGGAAATTTGCATGAAATCGAGACAAATAATTTTCTAAAACTATTTTTCAGCACAAAAATCTACAGGGTGTTTCAAAATCGTTTTCCAGGTCTAACCAGGCCGGCTGGTCGAACCGACCCGATTACCCCTTAAATGCATGCTGTTGGAGATTGTGCCCTAAGGCCAATATTGGATTATGTAATTTGACTTCTAAGATTAATCTAGTGTAGATTAATATTATCATTTATGTTTGTATGTTAGCATTTATGATAAGTATCCATGAATAAATCGTGTTATTCTAAATATCCCTAGTCGATTGTTATTATGGGAATAATAACAAACTAAGACTAGTGTGAGTGATAATGGATATTCATAAGATGAATATAGTGTATACAGATACAGATTATACTCACGGGTAATATGTTAGAGAACATGTTACTGGAGACCCACTATGAGATCAAGTTCATGGTCATGTGTCACAACTGATCTTGATTATAGTAGTGTCATTAGCTGATTCCTTTGACCTGAGGTCACCATTGATTCCGGGATGAACTCATGTTGTGCTTTGACGCAGTCAAACGCTGCTCGTAACAGAGTAGTTATAAAGGCTGTGATTGGGTACGATATGACTCATGCCTTGGGATGTGAGTGACAGATATGGGATTTTGTCCCTCTCTAACAAGAGAGCGATATCACTGGGCCCCTCGATAAGTAAGACTGTTAAATGCATGGCCGTGCTCAAATAAATTGATAATAGTATCAATTGATTTGTCTGGACAGTTTACTTTGAGATCGAGAAAGCATATGATTAATTATATAAGATTGACAAGTGTACCATGTCTTATGATTAATCATGATATCAAAGAGACAAAAGGGAATATGACATTCTATAAATAGGTATTGGATCATTCCAATCATGTTAATTGGGTAGTCATAAAGGCTTGCTAGAGTCCGCTTATGACCTATAAGGATATTATGGTAATCTCCTTATTGCCAATTAATATGAACCTATGGGGTCACACACAAAGAGCAAAATGAAGTTCATCTTATCGGGTATAAATTATTATTGGATAATAATTTATGAATGAGAAAGAGAATAAATATATATAGTGATATATATTTAAATGTGTATATATATAAATATTAATTTGATTAATATTGCATAAAGTATGCTACATATTATAATTAAATTATATAAAGATATAATTAATTATAATATTATATATACATATGTGTATTATGGAGAATTGATTTGATTTAATGTTAATTGAGAATTAATATTAAATTGTGTGGGTTAATATATAATTATAACTAATAGGTGTATTAGGTTATAATTATAATTAACTAATTAGGTTTTATATTTAAGGAAATAAAAACCTAAACCTAATCACTCTCTCCAAATACACTAACTGAATTCGGCCAGCCACCACAAGAAAAGCAACCAGCCGAAATTCTCCTCCTAAGCCAAAGGGAAAAATCTGATTTTTCTGCTCTTTTCTCTCGTTCGAAGAATTGTTCTTCAATCCCGGCGCTAGCACGCGGTGAATGAATTGCTCCGTGTGGATCAACCGTAGAGGGAAGCTACTTTGGTTCCTAATTGATTCAAAACCTACAAAGAATTAAGGTAATTCTTTAACCCTCCTTCCAATTCAATGCAATGTACATGGGTCCTTGGTGGGGATTAATCCTTTTATTTCCGCTGCGTATATATTGTTTTTGTGCGATTTATTCCCCAACACATGCCCCTATTCCCAAAAATCCCAATTCTATCCTGCTGTGAGTCCTACTTGTGCTTGTAATATAAACTGCGCTAACCGTCTGTTTTGCAGCATTTATTTTTCCATTTTTATTATTTTTGGTGTAATTAATAGATTAATTCGTGTATTTAGGCGTTTGTAATTTTTTAGATTCTCGTGTATTCTAGGCGCTTGTAATGTGAGGATGAGAGTTTTTATTTTTATTCAATTTGGTTGTATAAGCGGCCTTTATTATTCTTTTGTATAATTTGGATGTATGATTTATTTTTCAGCAGCTTATTTCTGCCATTTGCTTGAGCATCGGCTGATAAATAAACATAATTGGGTAAAAAAAGATAATAAATTGAATAAATTTGGTAATATAAATTGTAAACAAATACAAGCTCGAGGTTGAATAGGTAAGTTACCCGAACCCTAAATCTCTGGATTAGGTACGGTAGTCTGTGCTCGGTAGGGAGCTGTACCGCAATATCCCGGATGAGCTGATTCGGGTGGCGACTCTGTCACTGTTGTTGTACGACTTGCCACACAACGAGGCCTAGGATCTTTGTGATCTTCCACTATATCATATCATTCACTAGAAGATCACAAAGATCCTAGGCCTCGTTGTGTGGCAAGTCGCACGACAACATAACATTACATCATCTCCATTTTATGTCCACTCGTCGTTGGTGTCACGGTGATGCCGAAACCTTGCTTGTGTGTCGCAATCCATATCGGATTTGTTCCATGACATTAATAACTCATTCGAGGTACTCCACGAGTGCCGAATTTTTACGCACATAGGAACATTTCATAACATTACTAATTTATGCAAGGTGTTCCACGAACGCCGAACCTCTGTCCATGTCCCTGCTTACACGTGTCTTATTTGCAACATCATTCCATATTTGATGCCCCAAAAGCATTGAAACTCTGTCTGCGGAACGGCTTCCACGTGACCATTTCATGCCATTTCATTTTGACCTACAAATCATCGAACCTCTGTCCGTGTGTCGGTACACGCACGACCATTTCATAAAGTCCATTAGGTGCCCCAAAGGTGCCGAGCCTCTGTCCATGTGATGGTTCGTATGTGACGATTCTTGCATTATCTTTTGCATAGTTTTGGGCATTCTAGGAACGTTCGAAATAGAAACAAAGGAAACCACATTCATTATCATTTGCATTCATGAAACATCATCTAACCACGATCATCCCATGATCATACCAGACATGCCACTTAGTACGTTGTGTCTAGGTCCATGACATTCATGCACGATGCTAACTCTATGCTGAATGTGCAGTTTGGAGTCGAACTTCGAAGCGACTGGTATGAGTCAGATCAGGGACTAGTCAGTCGGTTCAATTTGCTCAGATAGAATCAATCACCGTGGAAGAGGTTAGAGTTAGTTCAGATTCAAATTCAGAGCAAGAGTTTTGGGGACAGTTGCCTTCCTTGCCAGTTGACAGTCAGTTTGTGTTCGAAGAAGCGAACAAAACAGAAATGGCTCAAGATGGGAAGGCTGGAAACCTGCCCTTTGATATGAATGCATTCATGATTGCTTTTCTGAATTCTGATCAGTTCAAAGCTACCATCAGGGAGCAAGTGAAGACTGCAGTAACTACCACTGTGGACTAGACTAGTCAGTAGGCCCAAGCCCCTGTTGAAAACGAAGGAAATGTCATTCAGGGGGGCCCTAATTCAGGAAGGAATATCCCTGGCAGCAGTAGGGTGGTCATCCCACCCTGAGAAGTTGATCATCATTCTGTGGAAGACGAGGCCTTTGAAAGGGCTAGGGAGGCCTCGATCGAGACAGCTACTGAAAGGCTCCTTAAGGAAAAATTCTCTGATTTTGAAGCACTGTTTCCAAAGTTAAAGGAAATGGTGCATTATCAGCCTGTTAAGTGTGCGGATCCATCTACTTTATTAGAAGAGGGGGGAGAGCCGCTCCTGGTTAGGATTGAGATGCCGTATTTGCCTTCGTACACTGGGGAAGGCCCGCTAGAAGCTCACTTGGATAGCTATGTGAGAATCATGTCTAGCTTGGGGATCGGGAAAGTCCATTTGCTGAATTTGTTCCCAACAACCTTACGGGGTGCAGCCGCTAAGTGGTATTTGAAGACACCAATTCATACCCTTTACACCTAGGAGGATCTGTCTAAGACGTTTATGAAAAAATATGCCTACAACACTCAGGTTAAAACTATGTTGGAAGATTTGGAAAGGATTCATCAGAGGCCAAATGAATCCTTCTCTGCGTATTACAAGAGATGGATGGATGTGCAAGTAATGGTAGACGGGGCTCCTAAATTGGAATCTCTTATTGTGAAGCTAGTTGATGGTAGCTTACCGCCTTACAAGGAGAAAATGAAGCTGAAAAGGTTCCATTCCTTTAATGATGTTGTGGATTCTACTAAGCGCATTGAGAGATATGTGGAGGAAGATCAGATGAACAAATAGTGTTCAGGCACCTACCGAGGCAGCCGGGGATATACTCAGGGGTACAAGGCCAGTAGCTCCACAACCACCCTGTCAGGATCTAGTTCAAAACCGGCCCAGACTGTAGTGACAAACCGGGTGTAGCAACAATGGCCCAGGACAGACAGTCAAGGGCTCCTCCAAGGCTCACAAATCTGTGGGTCAACCCCTTAGGCTGTATTTTTGCCCAATGTAGGAACGCTGGTTTGTTACAGAGTGTGAAACCCTATGTTCCTCCTTCTAAATCTGATAAAGACAATTACTACGCCTACCATGTGATAGTAGGCTACCGCACCAATGAATGTACCAGTCTGATAAGGGCTATTCAACAGCTGGTTACTGAGGGGAAGATTGTGGAGCCTGTATTGAAACCAAATGTTCAGAAAAACCCCTTGCCTAATTTCGGGGGTCAAGTCAGCATGGTTTAGTCTGGGATACCGACTAATAGTGTGTTTGCTTAGATAATTAAGGCCAATCCGAATGTCCATGCAGTTATAGCTGAAGAGGAGGAAGAAGAGCCAGAGGAAACCAAAGTGCAGACATCTGTGGTACAGAATAAGCAAGGTCCGATTGACTTGGATGACATTGATTTAAGGGATGATGACAAGGAATTTGGGTTGGAAGAACCAAAGCTAATATACACAATGGAAACAAGGGAGGGAACAGTGGTCTCAAAAGACGGCCCAGCCATACATATCACCCGAAGTGGCAGAGTTTACCAACCTGCTAACGTGGCTCCTCAGGCACCACCCAAGATGAGTAGTCCGGTTGTAGAGGCAGACACAGCTATTTAGGGGTTGAAGAATAAGGAAGAAGATGCTGTGGTTGAGCAATTCAAGAGAACACCTGCCCGGGCAAGCATATGGCACCTTCTCATGGAGTCCAAAAGAGGCGGTAGTGAAGCAGCTGATAGAAATAGAGGCGACCCCTATGATGTCCCCTGACGAAGTATGTGCCGTGATAAAGGGGGTTGATTTGAAATCCAACCGGGCCCCAGAAATCAGTTTTGGGGCATCTGACTTGCCACTAGAAGGATTGAATCACAATCGGGGCCCTGTATCTGAAGGTAGAGATCATGGATAGGGTAATGCCCTGTGTAATGGTCGACGATGGTTCGACCCTGAATATCTGTCCTTTCAAAGTCTTGCCATATCTGGGAATTAGCACGGAAGCACTCTGCAGGTCTGGTACTATGATCAGAGCTTATGACGGCAGCAAGAGGTCAGTGATCGACACATTTGAAGCCGAAGTTAGTATGGGTGAAGTCAGGTCCAAGGTACTGTTCACAGTTATTGACATCCTTGTCATATTTTCCCTACTCTTTGGAAGGCAATGGTTCCATGCCTTGGGGGGTGTGCCTTCCACTCTACACCAAAAAGTGAAATTCTTAATAGAAGGGAAGGTAGTGACCGTGGAAGCCGACGAACAGTCTGTGATGTCTGCTTTGAACACAGTGGAGCAACTGATGATGGGATTTCAGGTGGCAGTAGTGACTGATGAAAGTGTGAACAAACTGAGATTCCCGAAGGGGGTCCATAAGTACTTTGCCAAGCAGAAATTCGAGCCTCATAAGGGATTAGGGGTAAGGCAGCAAGGCATCCCCAAATGAAACATTAAGGCTGGAAAATACAATCAACACGGTCTTGGTTATCATGAGAAGGAGAACAAGCTAGGCAAGATGCTTGTCAATTTGGTTGACACCTTTATCTGTGCGACTGAAGAAGTGTACGATGGGGCTCCAGAACCAGTGGAAACTGAGGAGGGCCAGCTCCTAGGCTTTGAGATCTTTTCTGATGTAGTAGACTTCAGAAAGTATGGAACTGAGCCAGTCGTGAACATGCTACATACTGGAACTGAGGGAAGGGAAAGAAAGTTATGAAGAAGTAGGAAAGGGCAATTGACCAGGTCAAGGTCAAGTTCGGAAACAAAGGGGAGTCTACTAAGAAGGTAGGCCAAGAAAGTGGGGAAGCTAAAGCAGCCATCGAAGCTATCACCAAAGCACTGTCTGCACTGATGAAAGTCAACATAGGTTCCGATTAGAAGCAAACACCTATGGTAAAGACTCAGGAAGAACTGATGAATCAAGCTGTGAAGGAGTTGGCTAAGCTGATGATGGCTGGGAAGGCAAAGATGATTAAAGAGGAACTATCTACTAACCAGGAAGAAGCCCTTGAGGGTGACCTGGGGGACTTGTTTAAAGAAGTCAAAGATGCTGCAACAGGAGAAGACCCTCCATATGTGGAGGATGATAATCATTTCAATGTATCTGCTTTTTATGTTTTTGATGTAAACAATTCAGCCTACAAGGCTTTTAATGCAATGAAATCCAATTTCGCTTACTTGTGTGATGTTTTTCCGGATGGAACTGTGCATACATACAAAAATTCATTTAATGTCTTTAGCATACATGATGCATCATTACATGAAATGAATCTAGGGACAGATGATGATCCAAAAATGGTATCCGTCTCGAAAGACCTCACACCTGAAGAGAGAAAAGAAATTGTGAATGTGCTCCTAAAACACGTAAAGGCCTTTGCTTGGTCCTATGACGACATGCCCGGGGTTGACAGGGAAATTGCAGAACACAGAATCCCGACAGATCCGAAAATGAAGCCCATCAAACAGAAACTTAGAAGACTCCAACCAGAGTGGACAGCATCCAGATAAATCAGGGTCTCAGCCAAGATAATCCCCATGGGTGAAGTACCGTTGGCCATCTGGGCCACCACCGAGACTAATCGGAAATCACAGGTCCCATCTCTCGACTCATATAAATAAAGGGACATCAACAACAGACTCATTATAACAGCCCAACCAGGTGCAGAGGTGTTCAGGGTAGAACATAGATCCATAATAGTAGACAGGTTGAAGCTCCTAGGGGTAGCCTCGCCAGAAAGTAAGTGGTCTAAATATGCCGTGTCCAGTACGGTTAGCCTCTGAAGTGTCTGTAGGTTGTCTAAATCGAGTTCAGGAACAGCTAACCTGACTCCGTAAGGGTAAGGGACACAAAGGACAGCACTGAACTCCTCAACCATGGGGCACAACTCTTGCCCAAAAAATTAGAAGATATGATCCATCGGATCCCAGAAGCTGGCTGCAGCTGCCAGAAAGGTCCGGTTTAGAGTCAGAATCATATAGAACCGTATGGAATGTAGGCTGTAAGGCACCAATAAGGCCCAGTTGGAAGAGCTTGAGGTTCTCCAATAATCTCTGAGACAGTCACGAAGTTGATCCAATGAAAAGCGCACAGAAAGAAAAAGAAATGGCTGAAATACAAGCAGAGCTAGACGGCTATAATCAGAGCCGTGTGGCTGTATATAGAGCTGTGCAGCTCTGGTCAGCTGAGCCAACCCAACTCGTCTCAAGTTTAAGCTCCCCACATCCTCCAGCTATAGCAGCGAAGGGAGCACTACTAGATTGATTCAGATCGCTCTAGCCCGTCGGGAACAGTAAGGTACTCAAGACATACAGTAGAAATGCCCGGGCATAGCACTTTGCATCCCTCGTAAAGAATGTGGAGCCCTCAAGGAGACTGTCCTACCTACTCAGCCAATAGTCCTGCAATGTGCTGCCTTGGACCCGCTTGCCTAGAGGAGACAAGCCGATTAGCATGGTAATGAGCTCTGAGCAGAAGCCCCCTCGCTCTAGGATCTGGTTGAACTCGATGGTACACCCACCGAACGGCAGCCCGGTGATAGCCACGAAGTTCTCGGGCATAATGGTAAATTCCCCGTTCGGGAAGTGGAAGGTATGGGTGGAATCCATCCACCGCTCCAACAGCGCCATCAATAAACCCCTACTCATCCGGGGGCGAGACCTCACATATGAAGCACATAAACCGGTCCTGCCCGGTGGAGCCAATAATCTCCCTCACCTCGTCAGGGAGTCTCCTGTACCAAACCAGCGCATCGGACACAAACCTGGCCCCCCGGTTATGGGTCCGCTCCTGCAAAATAATAAATAAGGAGTTTCATGAGTTATTTATGTTGTGCATTGCTTGAATAAATTTAATAGAAGCATTGAAATAGAATTAAAACATGAAAAATCCTGTTTTCTGCCTGAACAGAGCCGCACGGCTTTAGTTACAGCCATACGGCTGTGTTCTAGGAAGACAGAGCTGCACGACTCTGTTCTTTACTAGAGCCGTTGGGCCAAGAACAGAGCCGCCTGGCTCTATCGTTAAGCCGCGTAGCTCTATTTAGGAAACCGATGGTTTCACTTCTAAAACCTAGGTTTTGCAATTTTTCACCCTAAAATCAATTCTAATCAACTTTAAATCATCAACCAAGGTTTCTAGGGGCATAATCTACTCTAAAAATGCATCAATTTCATGTAATTTTACCTAATTTTGCCTACATTGTAGAAATTCAAAAATTGGGAAAAAGGAGGAAAAGTTGGAAAAACTAACCAAATCTTGGACAATATGTGTCGATGGCTTGAGAGTCATGGGCACGAGGTCATTCCTCCTAACCCCACAGTAGGCGACCGATTCCGGGAGTCCATACACGTCCACTGTGGATTTGGTGGGTAGAAAAAATTCTCCCTCGGGTAATACATATCTGACGTGAGGAGTGGGTTGTGCAGGAGTGTTCAGGTTTAGAGCTTTCCGCATTTTCTTCATTTTGGCAGTATTGAGTTCTAGTGGAGATTTTCAGAGGAGAAGAGGAAAAGAAGAAGAAGAATTGTGACTTATGACAAAGGAGGCACCGGCCCCCTTTAAAGGGCCACCTCTTCCCCTCTAGAGCCGTGTGGCTCTGACTCCCTAAGTAAGCACTTTTTCTCGATTTTTCACAGTTTTTGTTTATTCTAATATAATCCCGAGAAGGGTATTTCTCACCTTTTACAGGTATCTAGGGGTAAAATAACCAAGCTGTATTTACTTTTGATCGAAGGGGCAAAAATTTTTGTTTCCAAAATTGTCGATCAAGGAATAAATACAAGCTTTCAACTCAATTTGAACGGTATGCTCTGCCATAGAGAGCCGATCCCAGCAACAAACCCAAATTCACTGGGCACACTCCACCACAGAGAGTCAACCTTATCAGTACACTCCACCATATGGAGAGTCAACTTCATCGGTATGCTCCACCGCACAGAGAAATCAGTCTTATTAGGTGCTCCATCACACGGAGGAATCAGTCTTATTGGGTGCTCCACCACACCGAAAAATAAGTCTTAGTAGGTGCTCCACCACATGGAGAATCAAATTTTATTGGTCACACTCCACCACAGCGAGTCGACATCATAGGCGACACTCCACCACAGCGAGTCGACATCATGGGCAACACTCCACCATAGTGAGTCAACTCGAGACCAAAGCCAGTACCCCCAAGTGAAGGGCATCAGGTACATCTTCTTTTCCTTTCTCACTGCGCTCCCAATCACGAGACCAAACTCGATTCGGACTCCACAGCCTGATCATGAATCGACTTTGATCCTGCGAGGGGCAGCCTGTGAGCACGAGTTTTCCCGACCTCTGTGATGAGAATTCTTTGTTACCTCTGTTAAGCATTCAGACTTGGAAAAAAGCAGAATGTTACCTGGAATGCCTCGAACTTTCTGAAAACCGGGCAATCCTTGATCCGAAAAAGGTCCCCTGGGTGATTTTAGGGTTTAGGGTGCACGTTGGTTTTTACGGATTTTGACCCCGGCTCTACCCAAAGCCGCGTGGCTGTAGGTCTAGAGCCGCACGGCTCTAGCACAACTAGAGCCGTGCGGCTCTAGTGGGTTAGTCAAGTTGCTTTGTAAAGCAGAGCAACTTGATTGAAAGGAGCGAAAATCGACTGAAATTTGCAAAAACAAAGACGGCGCATTTAATTCTCGAAATCATTGTGGGGATGTGAGATATAAAAAGATATAAAAAAATCAAATGGAGGATTTGGAAAAAAGAAGGATTCGGCCAAAAAAATAGACACAGAGAAAAAATAGAAACAGAGAGAGTGAGGAAGAAGAAGAGAGAAAGGGAAATTGTAATTTTCAAGTCATATCCTAATCGTCCTATAACTCGTCTAGACCGTTACTCATTCGTCTAGATACATATTCGGATTTCATTTCGGATTGATTCGGGATTTGTTTTCGGGATTTCGGAATGTTCAAGGATTCAAAGCACATTCTCACTTTTCAATCAGTTTCTGAATATCCAATACACTAGAACAGCATCAAGGTAAACTCTGAGAGGCCTTAAACTTGTGTTCATTGCATTTTCCGTGTGATTTTCTTCTGTTTTCTCAATTTTCAGAAAACCGGATACCAAAATATAGCCTGAAGGTCTGTTCTCTAAGAACATAGCTGCACGGCTCTATCCCCTTGGAATAGAGCCGTAAGGCTCTAACCTCAGAGCCACACGGCTATGTTCCTCCTGGGCGGAAACCCGAAAATGCCCGATCGGCCGAAAATAGCCCGTTTTCCATTTTTATGCATTCTGTTGTGATATTTTTCGGCCCAAATACATTCGTACATTATTAAACTTTGGTTTTCGGATTTCCGTACGTACGGGTATTAGGTTTTCAGTTTTTCCCGGATTTTAGTTTCTGAATTTCGGGGTTGTTCAATCCGAACCGGATCCGTAGTCTAGCATTAGCGAACCCCCGAACCCTACAAAAATCCTCAGGAAACACCGAAAACGAGCAAAATAGCGATTTTTTGAAAAATAAGAAAACCAATTTCGGGTCCGGGTATTACAGCTGCATGGCTCTAAACAGAGCTGCACGGCTCTAGTTACAACCACGAGGCTGTAGTTCCCAGGTAGAGATAGAATTGCGGAACGACCCGTACGGACGTCGTCGTGCGATGCTGTTTTCGGATTCAAATTGTTTTTGGTGTGTTTACCGTTTTTAGACCCTAGATGTTTGTAAAAATTAGGAAACCCACACGAACGGAACCCCGAGTTCCGGAATAACAGACCCGCTGAAATATGGAAATTTGCATGAAATCGAGCCAAATAATTTTCTAAAACTATTTTTCAGCACAAAAATCAACAGGGCGTTTCAAAATCGTTTTCCAGGTCTAACCAGGCCAGCTCGTCGAACCGACCCGGTTACCTCCTAAATGCATGCCTCCATTCCTAAAAATCCCAATTCTGTCCTGCTGCGAGTCCTACTTGTGCTTGTAATATAAACTATGCTAATCGTCTGTTTTACAACATTTATTTCTCCATTTTTATTATTTTTGGTGTAATTAATAGATTAATTCGTGTATTTAGGCGTTCGTAATTTTTTAGCTTCTAGTATATTCTAGGCGCTTGTAATGTGAGGACGAGAGTTTTTATTTTTATTCAATTTGGTTGTATAAGAAGCCTCTTTTATTCTTTTGTATAATTTGGATGTATGATTTATTTTTCTGCAATTTATTTATGTCATTTGCTTGAGGGTAGAAAAAGATAATAAATTGAATAAATATAGTAATATAAATTGTAAACGAATACAAGCTCGAGGTTGAATAGGTAAGTTACCCGAACCCTAAATCTCTGGATTAGGTACGACAGTCTGCGCTTGGTAGGGAGCTGTACTGGAATTTCCCGAATGAGCTGATTCGGATGGCGACTCTGTCACTGATCTTGAAATTTAGGTTTCGAGGTCTTGAAGTAATAAAATGGGAAAATGTTTTTCTGCAAAATGAATTTTTTAAACGAATAAATGGATTTCTCTAAAGCAAGATAAACAAAACTTGCTTTTCCAAACCAAAACCCATTAAAAACCCATGGTTCACTTCCCCGCATCGGTTTGAAACGTCATCCGCTCACATACGCCCTTCTCATCATGTATCCAATATACTCGATCATTAAAATCATGACGTGGCAGTGGAATTTAACAAATAATATTTGCATCTCTCATATTAAAAATGCTGCGCATTAACTCTTCATTCTAGTGCCTGCCATCCAGTAACAACAAGTCAGCTACTCGCATTTAATTCCACCTGGGATCATTAGTGTCTGAACCCCTGGTGAAGCATCATCTGGCTACCTTGGCACTTGCCAAATTTTTGTTGATTTTCCATTGCCTATGACCATAGCAGCCCCCTTCTCAAAATTATTCACAGCCACTAAACTTTGCCAAACAAAACTATCATTAGCTTTGTAAACTCCATGCAAAACGTGATATTCCGGAAAATACTTAGCTTTAAAAACTCAACTCACAATGCATCTGGATGCATTAAAAATCACCATAGAGTACGACCAAGAAGAGATAAATTATACTCTTTTAATTTTCAATAATTTAAACCCCCAAAACTTCCTTTGATGCACATAATCTTGCCCAACACATTCAATGAATTGACTTTCTCTCTGATAGATTGTTATCCCACCAAAAAGAATTCATCATTTTCTCTAATTATCACATACACCAGTCAGAATCAAAAAAATCCCCATTGCGTAAAGCGGAAAAGCTTGCGCCACTGACTTCAACAAAATTTCTTTTCCGGCTTGCGAAATACCCCCCTTTCTCCAACTAACAATTCGGCCAGCCAATTTTTCAATTAAAAATTGGAATTCTGTAGTTCTATTTCGGCCAATTGATGATGGTAAGCCAGGATATGTACCATGTTTTTGCACCTCTTGAACCTGCAATTTTCCACAAACCCGAGACCTTGTTTCACGCGGTGTATTAGCACTAAAAAAATGCTATACTTCTAAAAATTAATTAATTGTCCCAATGCTTATGAATATAATTGAAACCCCAATTTTAATTGAGCCGCCTCCTCTTCCGATGCACGGAAATAAAATATACTATCATCCGTAAAAAAAGTAAATGCGAAATTTCTGGAGCTCCCATAATAACACTACATCCGTGTAAGAAACCTCGTGCAACCCAATAATTTAAAAAACATGATAAACCCTCGACACAAAACAGAAAAAAAAAATGGGGATAAAGGGTCTCCTTGTCTTACTCCACAACTCGGTAAAATATTCATAAAATTAGCTCCTTTATAGCTTATAGAATAAGAAACTGTTCTGACATAATTCATCCCCAAAGAAATAAAATTTGTTGGTAAACCCAACTGCCCCATCATATTTTCAACAAAATTCCATTCTACTCGATCATAAGCTTTAAATAAATCAATTTTTAAAGCACCCACACCCACTACACCCATTCGCTTACGCCTCAAGCAATGACTATTTTCAAATGCAATCAATATATTATTCGAAATCAACTGACCTAGAATAAACACACATTGACTATCAGAAATCAATAAATGCATATAAGACTTAATTAGAGCTATAATGCATTTTGAGATTGCGTGAAAAATAACATTTCATAAAGAGATAGGATGTAAATCTGTTACCTTCTCCTAATGTTGCACTTTAGGAATTAAGACTATCACCGTGCCATTAAGCTCATTCGGAATCTGCCCCATATTCAAACAATGCAAACATAGTCTTGTAACATCCGCTCCAATTATATCCCAAAAAGTTTGAAAGAAGCCAGGGTTAAAACCATCCGAGCCCGGTGCTTTATCAGGGTGCATATTTTGGAAAGCTTCCTTCACCTCTTCTGTAACAAATGGTCCCAACAAATCATCACACATCTCATCAAAAGCTCATCGATTAACACACTCCATAATTGCATTCGATACACTGCCTTTTGCTTGAAAAATAGACTAAAAATAATTTTGAATGTGCTCTTCCAACACGCTGCCCCATTTTAAAATGTTTCCATCATCATCCTTCAAACTACTAAAAAATTTTTTCCTTTTTCGAAATGTTGCACTTCTATGAAAAAAATGAAGTATTAACATCTCCATTCGCAAGCCATAGTTGCTTCTCCCTCTGTCTCCAATACTAATGTTGTTGAAGTAAATCATTGTGAGAATGCTTCACCTCCACCAATTCTTGTTCACTAACTGCATCATTCAAACCACTCAACCACACCATGTCACGCTTGCATCGATAAAATTTTGCCTTGTTGAAATTCCTATAGCGATAGCCCCAATCTTACAAAGCATCTCTACAAGCCGATAATTTTTGCATGACATTCTAAACCGGATCTTCCAAACCCAACCATACTTGTTCAACAACAGCCCTGCAATCTGGTATAGCATGCTAAGCATTCTCAAATCGGAGTGGTATGTGTGTTTGCGATGAAACCCTAGCTGGCCGTACCACCACTATAACATGATCAGAGTTGATTACTGGCACAACCTCAACTTGCATTTCAATGAACCGATCCATCCAATTAAACTGAGCCACTACTCTATTTAGTCTCTCCTTCATTATCATTCGGTTTTGATATCTTCTCTCCCAAGTAAACCACAAACCCTTTGCACCCGAATCAATCAAGTTACATTGTTCTAAACAATCTTGAAAACCATGTAACAAATTTAACGGCTTAGGTTGACCACCCCACTTCTCCTCCCTTGACAACATATCATTAAAATCTCTAAAAACACACCAAGGAAAATCTAAGACTTGGGCTAGATTTTGCAAACACTCCCAAGATTCCCTTCTTCTATTTTGCTCCGGAAAACCATAATACCTAGTAAGTCTCCAATTACCCATCCTATCTTTAATACATGCATTGATATAATTGATATTTGAAGACATTATGTCAACCATATTTTCTTCTTTTCACAGCATCGTGAGACCCCCACCATGATTAAGATGAGGAACATAGAAAAATCACTAAATTGAATTTGTTGGCAAACTTCTACTACTTTTTCTCTACCAAGTTTCACTTGTACTAAAAACACCAACCTGGGTCTAGATGCAAAAACTTCGTCCTGCAATTCTTGAACGGTCGCTGGCAGACCCAACCCGTGACAGTTCCAACATAAGAGATTCATGGCCCCTGGCAGGTCTGGTCATTAGCAAATCCTACCTCAGAATTAATCACAATATCATCAGCATCCATTGAATTAGAGGTGCTTCTTACCGGCGGTGTTTTCTGTTTCCTCGCCTCAACCCTAATTGTCTCCGCCTGATCTTTTTCTCCTTCTTTTAGAAAAAAATAAGTGCATTATCTTTTGAACATGCTCTGACTAGCATTGTGCAATTTTTTGAGTCTTAGTAAGAACCTTAGTATCATCAGTCACTGTTGTCAATGGGTTGCCATGCTCATCCCTAATCCATTTATTATGTACTAAACTCCCAACACGGTGAATAGGGACTCGAAGCATAGCTTCATATTTTCTTAGAATTTCTTCTCCTCCAACAGCATAAACGATCGAACAATAGTGCTCAGTATGATCAAGAAGGCCACATACAAAACAAAAGGAGGGAAGCCTTTCATAATGAAAAAGTACCATAAAACCCACACCCCCTTCCACCCTTAATCTCATTTGTTGCTTTAAAGGGATTCACACATCAACCTGAAATTTAATTCACATGTAATCCCGATGTATAGTTGAAAAATATTTGCGTCTTCTTCAAGAAAACAACCAATATAACCACCGATCATCTCACAGACCGAAACAAAAAAGAAACCGGCGGGTACCTCATAAACTTGAACCCAAAAATCAACAAAATTCAGCTTAACCGCCATTGGATCAATACTTGCTAGACCTTGTTGTTGAAAGACCATGAACCACTACCAAGAATCCACTGCACATCGCATAGATGGAATAATTTGAAACTAAACAGATTAAATCCTATCTTTTGAAAGTTGACACGATGCTTTGGCCGCCATACAAATGCAATCGTTCGCTGGAAGGCCACATAGTTTACTTCTCTATCTAGTAATATCCTTCCAACCAGCAAAAACCCCACCTCCGACACAGTAGGATGATGGACTACATGTATAAGAAATTCTAGTTCATCATCATCTTGCAAATTCAATCATTAAAGAGCACCAATCTCCCTGTCGTTCATCTTTGCATCAATAATCGACTAAATAGAAAATAAGAGTGAAAGAAAAGCTTCTTCAAAATCAAGAATTTGGGACTTTACTTCCTTCACAAGAAACTTAGCAAATTCCAGGGACAACAGAAAAATCAAACTTTCACGTGCGCAAGAAACGCAGGAGCTCTAGCAAACCCTAGAGAACCTGAACATCACATAATTGATTAATTAATTTATTAAATTTTATATAGTTATAGAACTAAAACCTTACATAAAATTTGTTATATTAAAATAGCTAAATAAAAAATATATATATTAAAGAAAACAAATAATAGAAATATTTTTATTTTTATAAATAATATATAAAACTAAAAGAAATATTGATGTATGTGTATAAACTACAAAAAAAATTTAATAGAAATTCTCTGATTAAATTTAAAAATTGAACGATAAACTTTTACTTATAATTAAGAATAATTTTGTTCTTTCATGAGCAAAAATAAAGAAAATGACTAAAGAGTTCATTTTGACAAAACATAAGGACCTTATGTAATACGTAAAAATATAGAGAGTAATAAATTATTTAGCCTAATAAGTAATATATAATGACTAAAGTTAGGGGTGGCAACAGGGTGGGGAATAACCGAAAATTGCGAGGATCCAAATCAATGGACGCGGGGCATCACCGAAATTGCCTCCTACGGGGACGGGGGTGGGGGATATTTTACCCCCATTGTTTAAATGCAGGTGGGGGTAGGGATAGTTTTGCACCCCCCCCCCCCCCCCCCCCCCCCAGGGGTTTTTTTTTTTATGTGTGTGTATTCAATGTTTGAGTGTTTTAATCATTCATATTATTGTAGTGGAATTAGTATAAAAAGAGTATTATTGAGTGTCATGCATATTAAAACTTTAAAAGCATATCATATTGCTTTGGTACAAAGGAATACATAATTAAAGTGCTTTTCTGTCCAATTACATATATGGAACGAAGACATGAAATTGTTGCAATGACTACACAATTGCATATGTTTATTTAAAAGAAGGGACCTTATGCAAGTGTCAACAAGAATAAGGGCGCTGGCAAGAAATAGTTTTGCAAGTTGCTAAGCAAATTTTTCCGAAGAATGAAATATTTTATTAGTTGATCAGTATAATTTGTATTTTAATAGTTCATAAATATATTTCTTTTGAGAATGTAATGCAAAATTTAATGAAGCATCTTTTGTTCAAATGCTAAGTGTTACATATTTTAACTATTTTATGATAAATTATATTAATTCATTCCCAAAGTAACACGAGGGTTTCTTCTCTGAACATATAAACAACAAATAGAATTCAATTTATGGATATGGGTGGGGAATTCCCGACACCCATAGGCACTCGCGTGGGGATGAAAAAATCCCCGTAACTTTAAATGGGGAATCCCCAAAACCGCCCCCGCAAACATTGGGGCCGGAGTGGGGAATGCACCCCCGCCCTTGCTCTGCTCCGTTGCCATGCCTAACTAAATTTGATAAGTGCCTATTAACTGGTAAATTATAGGCACATCCCCCAATTTTTGTCTAGTTTCGGAAAAAAGCATGTCTTTTATTTGTTAAAGGCCTAAAGCACATTTTGCCTCCTAAACTATTCCTCAAAAGCAATTTAGTCCTTCAACTCTCAAAATTACTAATTTAGTTTCTTATTTATTCAATTTTGAACAAAACGCCCCTGTAATAGATGTCATCCATAAATTACAATCTACATTAGTTATAGACATGTTAGCTTTATCCATACGCCATAGAATCTTCGATTTAGGTTAGCAGGGTTCCAAGAGGTCCAAGGCAAAGCTTGAATTTCATAATTTTCAAAAATTGATTTCTCTTTTATATTCATACTTCAACTCACCTTTGTTTTGTGTAGGAGTAGAAATGGACAAAGGTAATGCTCAATTTGCAATTCGTAAATGATTCTCGGTGATTAAACAAGACAATTTATATTCAAATATTGTGAAAATAGAAGGATATGAGATTATTAGGGTTCATAAAGTATGAGAGGCTTGGTTTTTCTCTCAGATATGGAGCAAAAAAAATTTCATTGCATTGTACTTGTCGATTTTGCTAATCACTGTTATGCATGTCACATTAATATGCTATCCATTACAAGGAACATTTTGCTCAAAATTGTATAGATAAAGGATTAATTTGGTAATTTTGAGATTTAATGGAGTAAATTAACTTTTGAGAAACAGTTTAAGGGCAAATTAAGGTCAAGTCCTTCGTTAAAAACAACTAGAAGTCATCAATTTTAAACTACAAGTCTTTATTACAAAATTTTTTATTTACTTGTGATACATAATTCTCCATAGACTTTTTTTAAGGCAAACATTTCATTAAACATCTAGGCTCAACGAAGTAAGGATAAACTGAGGCGGATTCAAGATCGAAAAACCTTAATCGGACATAGAACTTGAAGCTCGTGCAAGAGTATGAGCAACCATATTTGACCTTCGAACAATGCAAACTTACAACTTGTAAAATGGCTACCAAACAACTTACAATCCTCAACTATTGTTCCTAATAGATTAGGAACAATAACTCCCGAATTGAGCATCAAACAAAAAACTTACAAATCAATTTCCACAACAATATTAAGAATCCATTCTCCTTGAGCCATGAAAGGGCTTCTTTGCATGAAAGCACTTCAATCAAAGCAGAGTCATTTTGAATTAGAGAAAGTATGTTCCCTATTACCACAAAGGAACGATTTATTGCCTTGATCACAAAACCAAAACTCTTGAATACCTTGATGATGGAAAAAAGCATTATCCATATTGCATTAAAAAAATTAGAATGGGAAGGAACCCACCTTTAGACCACTATAGGTTGCTGCAAACTGCTGCCATTCGTCGATCTTCTTCGTGCTTACTGCTGTGTAATTAACACTAATCTACCTTGGTTCAGCACTTATGCTGACGAGCGATCCTCGTGTCTCCACATAACTGCATTGTAATGACACCACAAACCCGACAACAAAATCACTACAATCTCCATTTCCTCCTGAGGCTTTGAACGAGAATGATTAGTCCACCACTGCTTGAACTCCAATCCCTATCCAAGACCATCACCTGAATCTACAATATGCCTAACTTCTCGAGCAAAACTAAAAAAAGAAAAAGGAATACCCAATTGTCTCAACCTCCGTACAAGAGAGAAACTAGATCAACATGCTTTTGAGCTAAATTACACAGTGTTGGCAATTTCTGCATTCTTATTGCCATAGAAATATTTTGATTTTTGACAGAACAAAAAGACTCCATAATCGCTCAAAATGAAACAAACACCCCACTCTTGCAGCCTTGTTTTGGTCAAGAAATAACACGCCACTTTTACCAAATAAAACCCCTTCTCTTCAAACACCCACTAGAAACTGTCTAAAACTCGTCTAACCAATAACATAATCTGCATAATCCGTTGGTCCTCTTCTGAGAAAACAGACTTAATAACTTCCTTATTCTAACCTCCATCGCATTACCAGGAGCATTCTCACAAGGGATTAAAGGAATGTCATTATTAAGTGAAAGTGAGTTCCAAATTGGATTTGATTCCCCATCCCAACCCTCCATCTAAAACCAACATGAATGAGGTCACTTGTAGAAATTATACTATGCCATATGTAACTTGGATTGCCCCCTGAAGATGAATCCAAAAATGAAGAATTAGAGTAATATCTTGCCTTAAAAATTTTTGAAAGCAAAAGGTTTGGACATGACAGTAATCTCCATGCCTGCTTCCCCAATAAAGCCAAATTAAACTCGTGTAATCGTTTAAAATTAAGGTCATCCCACATAGCATCCATGCACATCCACTCCCACCTCACGTAGTGAATATTCCTATCACCTGCATTCCCCCACCAAAACTTATTAAAATACTTTTCAAGTACATAACACGTTTGAACTGGCAACAAGAACACATTCATGATATAAGATGGCAATGCTTAAGCTATGGCCATTTCCCACTTTTGACAACTTTCTCTGGATCCATCCTTGAATCCTCTTCCACTCTCTATCAATCACATAAAAGAAAAACTCCATTTTTCCTTCCCACAATAGTTGGTAACCCCAAATATTTGTATTAACAACCTCCTGCCTCGTTCCCATAAGGTTACATAGCTCAACCCTTACCTCCTCTTATACCTTAGAAGTATAAGACTATGAAGATTTCATAAAATTAACCAATTTGACTAGAAGCCTTCCATAAAAATTCAAGTATTCTTTAACATAGACACACTCCACCCTTATTGCTTGGAAAACAGGTATCCATCGTTAACAAAAAATAGATGTGATACTCTAGAAGCTTTATTTGCAACTTTGGAACCATGAATAAGACCCTAAACCTCATATCTTTAAATTAAAGCTAACAATCCCTTCGTGCATAAGAGAAACACATGGAAATAAAAGACCCCCTTATTGGGAATCATCCCAGCAGTAAACGAAAATGTTAGCAGTGGTAGCCTCCATTTACTACTGGCTTTTCTGCCCGGATCATGAATAGGTGATAAAAAGAATAAAAAGGAACAAAACTAGAAGAAGATTCGAATCATACCGTTGTCATCTCCGAAATAGAAATTGACAAAGGATTGCTTTTACGTGAATTCTCTCTACACTCAAACACACACCAAAGCCTGTAGGATGAATCTAAATGCTAGCTCCGGATCATAGATTTATCAATTTTCTCCCTAGTAAGCTGATCCTGTACTAAGAGCTAAAATTGGCTAAGGTAATGGGTCATAATTACTACGGTTTTCCTTTCCTTCACTGTCTATTTCGAAAAACCAGAGAGAGCCAGAAAGAGAGAGTGGGATTCTCATTCTTTATATTAGAAAAGGTCTTCCTATCTCATAACTCTGATCACCATGTGAGATATCTCATATATTTTGATACAAAATATCTTAGGTATTTAATTTCCTTTCACCTCTTAAAATTATTACCATATCGTAATATTTTATAAGCGGAAATGACCACTTTAGGCGGGCTTGTTATGTTTAACTAGGCCTTAAACCTATTTAAGCGCATTTAATAAACCAGCCTTAAACAACCAAATTTTATATGTAACTATTATGTATAAAATAATCTAATATAAATTCATCCAGACAATATAATAGGCGATCCTATAGGTCCATCTAATATTAACAAAGGGCCAAAATGCTTTTCTGTTCATAAGTTGTAAGTCGACTCTAGCAAGTCATTACAACTACCCAAATTAGATGAATGCTAATAAAATGATGACACATAATTGTAAATTTATATGATCCTTTACCTACCAATATCAGGGGTCTAGTATGAGGTATGGTTCTCTCATCATAGCAAACAACGACTTCTCCCTCGCTTCTCTTCTTTCACTTTGGTTGAGTTCTAGTAACGGAGATCCTTTCTCATTAATACATCGATATATAACTATCGTATCTTCTCTTATGGTCTAGACCTAAACAATTCATCATCACAGCTAGAACAACAATAGAATCACGTTCTCTTTCGTTGTTCCTTAGTTTCATAGGTATGCTTAGTTCATCTTTGTGATTTACAAGCATGTAAGGTGTAAGGTGTTTGATGAAATGCATAAAAGGGATATAGCACTTGATGTGATGACATTTCATTTCTTCTTGGGTGTCTTTAGAAGCAACTCAAGATTCCTTCATTCTTTGGCACAATGATTGAAAGTGGGGTTCGATCTAGGATGAACACTAATGTGATGCTATGAGGAAATTCAGTAGATGGCGTTTAGTCTTTAAATTTAGCCTTAATAAATCAGTTACCCCCTAAAGTTGACACCAATCGTATATTATCATGCCTAACTTAGAGAACATCCAATTTGCACCCTCATCTTGGCTAAATTGACCCGATTTGTACCCTACAATCCAACATAGCAAGAGAGTGAAAGTGGCTCAAAGTAGAGCGTGTGAAGATATTGTATACTTCATGATGATGCCTCCTCTCTTTCTCACAAGTATGGAGTTCATATCAATTTTCCAATATCCAAATCCACTAATTATCAACAGTAAGTTCTTCTTCTTCGTCCAGTGCTTTTAAATTCTCTTTTTTTTTTATTTTCCTTTTTCTCAATTAATACCTTTTTATGTGTTCAGAATCAAATTGAATCTTTTTTTTTTTAATAAAAACGATTTTGTCTAATAATACAAGTTTTACTAAAATGCATAATAAAATAGTTTGTAAAACTTGTGAATATGGTGCTTTGATTTGTTTAAACAATATCTCTAAATAATACTAATGTTATTAATTTAAATGCTCAATATGTAAATAGCAGTAAGTAATGTTATTGAAGACACAACGATTTATATAGGTATAGCCAATTGGCCTACTCCTGTCCCCAAGCCCATTGCTTGAGATTTTCCACTAATGATTCCTTTACGGGCCAAGCCTATGATTTCTTCATGGGCAAAAACCAAGCCTTGGGTTACTTTTTGGGAGTTCAAGTAACCAACTCAATACTTTTTGAGGCAAAGTATCAAAATATCTACCGACACCTTTTATAAGATCAAGTGTCAAATTTATAGGTGTTGTTTTATAACTCAACAACAACTATCTGTTGGAAATGCCCTAGTCCCGAGGCATTGGTCCTTGTATTTGTATTATACATTTATTGGATTTATGTATTGTACTATTTGTGTTATTAATAAAGGCATCAATTCATTTATTATATTTATCTTGTGCAATATATTAAATGGAGTATCCAATGGACATATCTATATCCATGATGACAAGTGTCATGCACTTGGCAGTAAGACCATGGATTGGGTAAACGATATGACCATAAATAGATCCGTAGTCTGTTCCAGTCATGAGAATGAATGGAACAAGAGACTATCATTAACCTGGTTGTATGGCGGTGTCTTACCGGTCATTGGACATGGAATGTCAACCAAGTTAATGGGTACATACATGGGGGCATGGTATTGGATAGATCCACTAAACGAGTAATCCACATGGTATAGTATCACAAGTGATTCTCATGTAGTACTTGTACGGATCCTTTGACCTGACCATATGATGGTGTTACATGTGAGGTCGCATGCTTAGGGGTACGCCTAAAGGGCCTGTAATAGGGTGCCAAGTATGGGTACTTTCGGGTATGTCACTTAGCATGGTAATATTATGGATATGCAGGAGGGATTTATCACTCAGTAGTCCACTGGGAAGATATCACCGGCCTCTTGATGAATGTAACTGATAAGAGTGTGGCCACACCCAAACAGGTGGGAACTTGTTTGTGAGCTTCAGTGCATTCGGGATCAAGTTAATGTCCGACACAAAAGAGGGTGATCAATCCATGCCTCTTGTTAGACACCGATATCAATGAAATGGGATGTACAAGTTTATACTACAGGGTTATGATAACAGTTAGACTGCCATCTCCATCTTAATTGGGGGCTGCAGTGGCTTGCTAGAGCCCAACTGCAGTCTGCGGGCCAAAGGCCCGCTGCCAACATAAAGATGGGCCCACGGGATCATACACATAAAACGACTGAACACAGACTTAAGGAATCACATGTATACTTGGAGTATACACTATGGAGAGAGAGGTGTATATATGTTAATAATATTATAGATCAATTGGATTGATCCCAATAATAAAATTAATATATTCAATTGGCTCTTCATAATTAATTGGATTAATTATGAGATTATTTCCTAGGTGGAAATATTCATATGTATAGGTTTACATATGATTTTATTTTGTGAAGATTTAATTTTAATTTGATGGATTAAATTAATTGGTCAAACTAATTTTAATTTAAATGTAAATAATATATTACTTGGTGTAATATATTAAAGACATAGGTATATTAAAATTGGGCTTGATATTAATTTAAACCAGAACAATTAAAATTAGACTGGGCCTAAATTAAAACATGGGAGCCCGCATAGAATGAAAAGGAGCCAAACTGGGCCTGAATTCCCCTAAGGGAATTTGGCCACCCTAGGTATAAATACCTAGGGTTAGAAATTTCGGCCACCCCTAAGAGAGAACAAGTGATAGCCGAAATTCCTAGCCCCTCTCACAAAAGGTTTTTGTTTTTCCAACACTAGCACGGGTCGTGTTCGTTAGGCTTTCGTGTACGAAAACGAGGAGGGAATCTAGTTTGATTTCTGCAGTCTTCATCCATCTCAAGAAAGAGATATTCCTGGTAAGAATTTAATCTCTTTCTATTAAAATTTTAAGTTTTACAATTTTCACTTCAATTGCTCCTGGGACTGGATTTGAGGAAATCATCGCGTTCTTCCGCTTTTATCGGGTGATTTTCGGTGAAAAATCCCAACACTATCTCGATGCTTTTTACAAGGTCAAACAACAAACTTTAACAACTGTTGTTTTCAAGCTTAACAACCAAACTATAACAACACTTTTCAAGCTCAAGTGTGAAATTTTACAGTGCTTTGTTGAAATCACCACAACAAAGCTTCTCCTCACACAAACCCTATTGTGTGAATTACAATTCCCTTTTGAATGAATAAATTTGTTGTTTGAGAATTGATGAAAACTATAAATCTTTGAATATCTCTTTGAAGAATTATGTTGGAAAAGATTCTCAAATGTATGATTGTAATGTGATTTGACAACTGTCTTCTCAACTTGTGAATGTTTCAATGGCTTTCCTTTTATAGGTGAAAAACTAGTTGTTATATGATCGTTTTATTGCTGTTACTCACAAGTGTAAATTGATGGAGTTTATGTTCTTTCAGGTCTGTGAAGCTGCTATAAGAATTCGTTCATGTGATGCATAGCCTCCTGAAGCTTGTAAATTAAACTTTCTTTAGCCTTCTGTAGGTGACTGTTATATAGTGCACAACCTCCTCTAAATACATAGCCTTCTGAAGAAATGTTCCCTTTTGTAACTTAATGCTTGTATAGTCTTTGCTTTTGTCTTCAATTTTTCTTGTATGTGTTCATCTTTTATAATAATATATGCTTTATAATTTTATCCAAATTTAAGTATCATTAAAGTATGTATTATCTTCTTTCTTCTTTCTTCTTTTTATGGAATAATAATAAATCCTTTGTAATCTTAATAAACACTATTATTCGTTTAATCTTAATTTAATTACTTAAGATTACATTATTATTATCTTCTTTTTTATAATATTGTTAACATCAAAACTCGATTCAACATTCTCTCCCTTTTTTATGATTATAATACTCTTTGAAATATCTTTGTCAATTTGAAAGAAGAAATGTGGTCAGGGTAATAATTTCAATCTTTGTAAGCTTCCCCAAAAATTGTGATTCCTTTGCTTTAAGGGTAAATTCAGATTAATTCAAAAAATTTTATGAATCGATTTGATTTCTAATATCTCTTAAAATTAATCTTATCTTATCTGCATATAGGAGAAAGAAATTCTATTAGAATAATTTTATTTTCTGAATAATTCGTTATTGGTTTAATTTTCAAAAACCTTTCCATATTTTGAAAATTTGCTAATAACCAATTTCATAAGATAGGTCCATAAAACGATGAGCTTATGATATTGCTTGAGAACTTGATAGCTCATACAGATTATATGACCTAAAAACTAACGGGCTTTTTGGTTATACAAGGTTGGTCCGGATTCTTAAAATGAATAACAAGCCTTAACTCATTTAAAAAACAGGTATACTGATATTTTCATTCCATAGTAAAAACATCATAAACTAGACTTTATAAGAGACATATGATTTAATAAAGATTCAGAAATATTATAAAAAAATCAGTAGCTTTATTTCAGCAAAATTTGCTTGTTTTGACATTGCAATTTGCATACCAAACAATACTGCCAGAAACCTTGTTTAACATATAACATTTTCATCATTGAAGAATAGCAAGTTAAGAATCTGCTGCAGGCATTTCAACAAGCTTATTTCTTATTGAAAGTATAAAGCATTGCAAATACATATCAAGCTCAAAAGATCAAGCATTCATTATCATATTTGGATCCAGTGATCAAAATACCACAAAATACTTAATTTAGTTCCAAAAAGTAGACAAGAACTTTAAATACTATCATTGTACTTAATAGAAGACAAAATATAGGATAATAACAAAGTTTCTTCAAAAAGATATAGAGAGAGCTTATGAATTAGAGAGATGGCCTGTAGCTAGTGATCCTTCTCATTTCTGAAGTCTTTATACCAAGAAACTGTAAAGATCAAACCTGTTCAGGGCTTTCCAGATGGAGGTGGTGCACCTGTTAAAATCCTGCACACCATATACTTCAGGGAATTAACAGTCTGGGTCAAGCTTTGCATTTCTCCAGTGACTTTGGCTAAAGTCTCTTCCTGGTATTGAGTGATCTCTATCAATCTATTTTGCATCTTAAGCATCTGCAACTGGATATTTTTCAGCTCAGTTGGAACTTAATGAAGGGCTTTAGCATTCATGGGGCTTTAAGCAACTTGGAGAACTTCAGTTGTAAGCTTAAGGGAGGACTCCAATATGATAGCAATGATTCTAAGATTATTGTAAATAAAGGGCATGGGAGTGTGAGGATCTCTAGTGGGAGGTGGAATCTCTGATGGAGGTGGATCTGAGGATGTGGTCTAAACATGAGTGGTTGGTGATGGAGGTTCAATCCCAAGAGGTTGAGGGAGATAAGGTGAATGAGTTTGAGGTTAAGACATGGTATGAAAATGAGGGTGAAGGCAGTAGAATCGAGTGTTGTTAATTAGCTTGGTGTAAAAGGCAGGATAGTCCATAAGTTCTGAGATGACTTCATTAATGAGTGTATTTCCTCCTTCACTTCTTAAAGGACTATTGAGAGGTGAAGATTCTTTTGATGGAGAGATGGAGCTTAAGAAGGCCATTGAAAGGTATTGTAGAAGAGAGATTTGTTTCCATATCTTCTGTGGCAGTAAAACAAAGTTGAGGTATGGTATATAACTCATCCAAGGAGTTGAAGATATCAATATCATTGTCAAAAAGGTCCACTACAGTGTAACTTTCCTTTGCAAGGTCTTCTATTGCCTATTGTGAAAGCTTTTCAATATGAGAAAGAGACTCAGAGGATTGTACTTCTTGATAGACTTTATCAAACAAATCATTTAGATTATGACTTGTAGAGTACATCTTCTCTTTCCCTTGTTGCAATATGTACATTAGAAACAAGGTAATCTTGCTCCTTAGCAAAGTATGCTTTCATAGTCTAGTCATCTTGTGTTTCACTTTGTATTGCCCCTTCGAAATCAGCTTGTTCATCTTCTTTAGACTGATTCTTCTCAGCAGCATCAAAATTAGCTTCTTGCTCTTCTTCATTCAAACTTTCTTCAACAGCATTCTCTCTTTCAGAATTTTCTACTTGAGGTCTTTCTTCATGATCAACACTAGTTTTCTCTTCTTCTTCTCCTTTCGACTCACTTTGCATGTAGCCTAGAGGCTCAGTGGGAATCTGTGTCTTATGATCATTCTTTCCTATAGTGGTTTCAATGTTGATCTTGCTTAGGATAGACTTTATGCCTACTCCTAGTGGAATATAGGTCTCAATTGATATCCTATGATAATGAAAGAACCTTGTAAGCATCATTCCATAGAGTAGTGAAGATGTGCACCTAATGCTTGTCATGTAATTGATCATCATCCAAGGGAGGTTGATTTTCTTAAAGTTTATTAGGTGCCACACAAAGCACACATCTGACCCTATAATTTCTAAACTGGAGGTCTGTGGCATGAAGAATGTGGAATTAAAGAGTTGCAAGTTTCTGAAAGTTCCATTAAGATACCCTAAATCCAAATTGGATCTAGGAGTCCTATGATCAGAAGGAATATTAAATAATTCTCTAGTGAAACTCTCAAAGCTGTATTCCCCAAACACAAACATATCAGCAAATCGGTTTATCTTAGCCCCAACTCTAGGTAGATTAAACACTTTGCTAAGAACTTTGTCATTGACAACATAAGTTTTCCCTCTAATTGTAACTTCAAATTGCTTCTTTCTAATCTTACTCAGGGTGCCATAAAACTCAAAGACTAATGCAGCGTAAATTGGCTCATCAGTTTTCAAATAATCTACCCAACCCTGATGCTAAACCATTCTGCAAATGGAAAATCTTCCCTTCCCAAATAGTTCCAGTCAATTTTCCAACAGTCTACCCTTTTTCTAGTGAAACCATTGAGGTAAACAATCGTACCTCTTTTTTATACAAATACCATGGTAGGAATGGGAGGTTGATATCCTCTTTTGGTTTTTCTCTGAGGGCATGAAGCAACCTACCTTTTTGCTCTGGTCTGTGGTCTGACATTCTCTAATGAAGCTTAATTAAAGGACTCACTTCTTCCTCTCTTATTCGAGGATTTGCTTAATCAAAGGTGGTGATCGTTGCTTCAGAGTTAAAGCTGTTAATTTTCTAATACTGGTTTTCTTAGTTTCTCCTTTTTGTCCACTGACATTCCTCATTTTAACTGGCAATTATGTTCGTTTGTAGAAGAATTGCGAATAATGGTGCAAAGCAGGAGAGATTTGGTGGAAAGATTGCTTCTTGAGCTTTGGGAAAAGATGGCTATGGAGGTATGAAGATGTCTTTTCATTTTGTGTCTATGAGGGAGATGTTGTCAGTTAAGAAATTTGAAATGCTTAACACTTTCTTTTTGGTTTGTAATTGACAATTGCCCGTTCCTTTCCTCTTTGTTGCGTTTTGAATTCCTTTCATAAGACCGGATGTTTTGGCCCAAATTTGTATCAAACTTGTTTTGGACTTTTTAATCCTTGGCCCAAAAATGCTGACCCGCTACCAGATTAAGCTTGTTAAGACTTAGGATTAAATATTTTTGAATTTTGAATAATTTAGGGAATTATCCAAAATTTAAATCAATAGATGGATGATCTATTAATTAATTTGCTAAAATGAGTAGATGACTCAAGTTATACAGAATTTAAATTAATGAGTAGAAGACCCATTATTTTAAACAATAGATTAACAAGTAAATGACCTGTTAATTATAATTAATCTAATTTTGTGATAATTGAATTTATTAAAGATAGTGTTCATACTTATATATATTTTGCAAATTTATACCTAAATACTTTAAAATGTATTAGGTGCGAATATATAAATATGAAGCTATTTTTCAATAGGATTACACATTCCTATTTCTCTCCTTAAGGTACTGAATCTTTCTTCACTGAGTGGCTTTGTGAAAATGTCTGCAATTTGTTTTTCAGTAGGAATAAATTCCAAATAGATATCTCTCTTTTGAGCATGATCTCTGATAAAGTGATATTTGACATCTAGATGCTTTGTTTTTGAATGCTAAATTGGATTCTTTGTTAGGTTGATAACACTTGTATTATCTTATCTTATAGGACTATTATCATACTTTAGTCCATAATCTTCAAGATACTGCTTCATCCATAATATTTGTGTTACACACTGGCTTGCAGATATATATTCAGTTTCTATTGTTGATATTGCTACTGAAGTTTGCTTTTTACTTGACCATGAGACTAATGCTTGTCCTAGAAATAGACAAGTACTAGAAGTACTTTTCCTTTCTAATCTGCATCCAGCATAGTCCGCATTGCTATAACCAATAAGCTCAAAATCTCTACGCTTTAGATATCATATTCCAATATCTAGAGTACCATTTAAGTATTTGAATATTCTTTTAACAACACTAAAATGTGACTCTTTTGGGTTAGATTGAAATCTTGCATAAATTGAATATCTGGTCTACTAACAGTTAAATAAATAAAGACCTAATCATATCTCGATATAATTTGGTATCTACTTTTTTACCTTCACATTACTATCTAGTGCGATTGCAGAATTCATTGGTGTCTTCATAGGTTTTGAATTTTTCCACTTGATAGTTCTTAATAAGCTCTTTTGTATACTTTGTTTAACCAATGAATTTTCCTTTCTTTCCTTATTTAATTTGTAATCCAAGAAAGAAGGTTAATTCATCCATCATAGACATTTTAAATTCTTTGCTCATTTCTAGCGAAAATTCATTGCACAACAACTCATTAGTAGAACTAAATATAATATCATCTATATAGATTTGTACAATCAATAAATGATTTTTAATATGTTTAATAAACATAGTTGTCTCAACTTTACCTTGAGTAAAACCTTTAGCAAGTAAGAAAGCACTTAACCTTTCATATCAAGCTCTTAAAGCTTGCTTTAAACCAGACAATGCTTTGGTCAATTTGTAGACATATTCAGGATGATGACAATCTTCAAATCTCGGTGGTTGCTTTACCTAAACTTCTTCATTGATGTAGCTATTTAGAAATGCACTCTTCACATGCACACAACATGTTGATGGCTTCTAATCCTGCAACCAGAGCAAATGTCTCATTGAAGTCTATTCCTTCTGACGTAACTAATCTGGCTTTGTTTCTGAAAACTTTACCAGATTCATCAAGCTTATTTCTAAAAACCCATTTGGTTCCAATAACAGTTTGATCTTTGGGTTTAGGAATAAGTTGCCATACATTATTTCTTTTGAATTGATCAAGTTCCTCTTGCATAGCCATCAAATTTCTTCCTTTTCAGCTTCTTGGAAATTTTTAGGTTCCATCTCAGAAACAAATGCAGTGTCCTTAAAGTATTCTTTTAGCTGGTTTCTTGTCGTCACTCTTTCTGATGGATTATCAATGATATTTTCTTTTGAGTGATATTTGTGAAATCTGAATACCTTTGATAGATCATGATGTTGATCCTCTTGTGTTTGTAATTGTTGTACATTATGCTCATCTTGATTGCCATGGTTTTTATTTTTTTGCAGAGTACTTTTAGTGCCATTTTGATTTTCATCCTATGATACAAAGATCTCAAGGGTATCCTTAAAATTTTCTTTTTCTAAGAGAGAGTTAGATTCCTCAAAGACCATATGTATGGACTCATCTATGGTAAGAGTTCTTTAATTAAAAACTCTATATGCTTTGCTATGTGGTGAATATCCTAAGAAAATTCCTTCATCTGATTTAGCATCAAACTTGCCAAGGTATTCCTTATTGTTGAAAACAAAACATTTATAACCAAATGAATGAAAAAAATTGATATTAGGCTTTCGGTTATTCCACAATTCATATGGTGTTTTCTTTAAAATGGGTATTATCAAAGCTCTATTTTGAATATAACATGCTGTATTCAGAGCTTCAACCCAAAAATATTTTGGCAAATTATTTTCATTAAGCATGGTTCTGGTCATCTCTTCTAAATTTATGTTTTTCCTCTCAACAACACCATTTTGTTGTGGAGTTATTGATGCTGAGAAATTATGAGACATACCATGCTCATTGCAAAACATTTCAAAATGATAATTTTCTAATTCTTTTCTATGATCACTTCTAATTGAGACACTAGAAGTGTTTTTCAAATTTTGGATCTTTTTACAAAAACTTGTTGCAAAAGGTTCATCCTTTTTACTTAAAAGCAATGTCCATGTGTATCTAAAAAAATCATCTACTATGACAAATGCATATCTCATTCATCCTTTTGACTTAAAAACAATGTCCATGTGTATCTAGAAAAATCATCTACTGTGACAAATGCATATCTCATGCCTCCTAGACTAGTTGGTTGTACATGACCAAGTAAATCTAAATGCAGTGGTTCTAATGGTCTAGAGGTAGATAAATGATCTTTAATTTTAAAAGAACTTCTTGTGTGCTTACCTTTTTGACATGCATCACATATATGAGTTTTATTAAAAATGATTTTCAGTAAACCTTTGACCAAATCCTTTTTGGAAAGTTTTGAAATCAGATGTATGCTAACATGTCTTAGTCTATGATGCCATAGCTAACCCTCTTCTTCTTGTGAAACTAAACATTAATCTTATATAAGACTACTTGAATTCAAAACATAGCTATTACCAACTCGGGGGAACAATAAGTAAAGTTTTACCATTTTGATCATCAATAATTTTACACTTCTTTGAATCAAAGATTACCTTTCAATTTTTGTCACACAGTTGACTGACACTTAGTAAGTTGTATTTTAATCCATTTAGTAATGATACTTCATTAATACATGAATTATTGCCAATTTTTCCTCTGCCAATAATTTGACCTACCTTTTTATCTCTGAATTTCATGATTCCTCCCTTAACTGGTCTTAGAGTGGTGAAGTATTTGCTGTCACCAGTCATATGCCTTGAACATCTACTGTAAATGTACTAATTTTGTGCTCCAAGGGTGTTCTTTAGGCAAACATGCAATACAAATTAAGTAACTTTAGGTACCCAAACAATATTGGATCCGTCTTTGTTAGAAAACTTTGGCTCCATTGTTTTAGGAATGCACATCACTTTTCCATGATATAAACCTCTACATAAGTTACATTCACTGAAAGCATGTCATGTATGATTACAGTAATAACAAGTAATTTTTCTTCTTTGCTTTTGTGAATGTTGATGATGTGGTTTGATAGTGAGGTATTCGTGTTTTGGTAAAGAATCATGGTTAAATTTTGCTATGATGTTTTGGGAATATAATCATGTTTTGGTGAGGTCTTATATGGATAATTCTTGGATATAAGAAATTGGGAGTTTTTGAAGTAGGGCATTTGTTTATGATGTGATACAGAGGGCTACACTTGACATAAATTTTGTCTATTGTTGTGTACAATTCCTTTTGTTGGTATTGTATACAAGATTCTATAGCCTTTTTGTGTTTATTTGTACAAAAGACTGTATATGACTAATCTTCTGCTTTTGTGTTTGTACAGGGCTCTATTTAGTGTTGTTGCTATGCTTTTTGGATGGGGGATTTTGCATAGTAATGAATGTAGTAGATTGGGAGGTTTCCATAGGTATCTCATACATACTTTGATAGCTAAGTCCTGATCTATCATTTGGATTCTTTTGGGCTTCAAGCATCATATTTAGCATGTTTTCTTCATGTGTGAATTTGTTAAATCTAGTATTTAACTTCTCACATTTTTCTTCTGGACTTGATACTTTGTGTACTAATCCAAGATTAGTATCTTCAAGAAACTTTGCTTTGTTTTGTAGCTCAAGATTTTCTAATTTTGTTTCACAATATTTTCTCTCATAATTCTTGAGTTTAGAATTTGTTGCTTACAAAGTATTATGAATCTTAAAATATGCATTAATAATATTTTTATGAGATAAGCCAGTTAGAATTAACTCATCTTCATTATTTTCTTCTTCATTTTCTCTTAATGAAGATTCTACTTGATTATCTGCCATGAAACAGATTTGTGCATTTTCTTCATCATCGGAATTAGATTCTTCACTTTCACTCTATGTTGCCATCATTGCCCTTTTTTCCTTCTTGTTGAATTTGCCTTTGAGCTTAGGACATTCGGCTTTGAAATTACCGGGTTTATTGCATTCAAAACATGTAGTGGATGATTGTGGTCCATCTTTATTGACTTTATCAACTTTGTTGCTCTTCAAATCTTTCTTGAATGGTTTCTTATCTTTGTTTGTCTTAATTGGGGGCTGTAACGGTTTGCTAGAACCCACTTACAGTCAATGGGCCTTGGGCCTACTTCCAACATAAAGACAGACCCATAAGATCATGCACATAGATCAACTGAGCCAGAACCTATAGAAATTGTACATGTAATGTATATTGGAAGGAATGCGTTAATTAATTAGTTGACATTCAGTGTCAAGGTAATTAATTAACATTGGGTTGATTTAATTTAATTAATAAGTTTACATAATGTAATTAATTAATTAATCAATTAATTGAATTGCATAAAGTAGATAATTAATTAAATAATTTTCCTAAGTAGGAAAATTAAATACATGAATTGTATTTTTTCAAGTGTGATTTAATTTTATTTAAGGGTAATTAAATTTAGCCAAATGGAATTAAATTATATAGTATAAATTTTTTAATTAAAGTTTATTTATATAATTATAATTCTAGTGGGCTTGGGTTTAATTAACCTAATTAAAACCCAATTAGACAAGGAGTCTATATAAAGCACACTTTAAGAGGAAAATCAACCCTAACCCTAGAGTAATTTGTGAATTTCGGACAGCCTAAATACAACAACCCCAACAGCCAAAATTTCAGCGATAATTTTTCATTCCTTTCGCTTCTTCTGCTAGCGCCAGTTCCCGCTCGATAGTTGGTCGTGCACCAGATTGTAGAGATTGTTTCCGCTTAAAGATTCGATTCTGCAGCAGTCTCTAGAAGAGACGGATTTGGTGAGTGAATCTCTCTTCATTCAAATTATTTTATTCCAATCAATGGTAATTGGACACGATAGGTAGATTCTAGGAAAATTTTAAATGTTTTAATTCCGCTGCGCCACGTTATTTTTCCGATGATGAATCCCAACAATGGTATCAGAGCCTGGGTTTTGTCCATTAGATTGATTGGAATTCATTCTTGAAAGTGTTCTTAAAGAAAGAATAGGTTTTAGGAATGGTTTTTCGGGTTTTTTTTATTATTTTTCCTGATTGGTTTTATCTTTTTTTTTTCCTACTGCGATTTATTTTTGCTACTGATTTTTTTATTGCTGTTGTATATATTTTGTTGCTACTGTATTTTTTTTAAATAATAATAATAATAATAATAATAATAATAATAATAATAATGATAATGTTTTGGCCAAAACTGGAATTGCAATTTGTGATTCCAATTCTGGCCGCGCTGCCGCTTACCGCAATAGGGAACAGGCTGCGGCGCGGCAGCGCTGTTGTCCCCAGACAGCAGCACCGTCGCGCGGAGTTTGGATCCGATTTTGCGGATATTTTTACCTGGGACCGTAATGCAAATTAAATTAAAATTATTTTATTTTAAATTAATTTGTATTTAAATTGATTATTATGTTGGCATGCATATTTAATTTAATTGTTTTGCATATTAAATTGAATATGGACTTTGTGAAATTGGCCCAATTATAATTTGTTTTTGGGAAATATGGTATGCATGCCATTTCTTTTACTTTGATGTAATTTTAGAATAGATTTTATTTTATAAAATTATTGTAATTGCATCAAGTATGGAGGAAGGCCCAGATAGAGCAAGCTCATGATGGGAGCCCAAGGAGAATTGCAATCCAACCCATAGAGAATTAAATAGGATATCTAGTTTTTCAATAGGTTGTGATTAAGGCCCATAGGATCTCATTATTTTAAATTAAGTATGCTATTGCATTTGTCATATAATATGGATGTATGGATCACCAGATTATAACCCGCGATTATGCATTCTAAGCCGTATCACTTAATTTTGATCCAGAAATTAAAATATTGAGTCGTTTAAAAGTGCTTCCCACATTCACACCTCTTCCACCCATTGATGTTGCAATGTGTGCCATGCCTTAGCTGGGTACATTGTAGTATTCGGTGGGCCGTCGAGGGTTAGGATACACGGTATGGTTAACATGTGAATGGTGGTTTTGACTCAACATGGGTAACATTAGCTCAGAGTGGGCCCTAAGCACATATGGATAAAGTGTCAATAAGCCCATCAAACCAAGAGTCCTTCATGGAGGGATTGGATAGGTTGTCCTACCAAACGAATCAATGGTTGGTTAGCGAGCTCTAATTCAGCCAATCATTGATAAGTTGTGGATCTTGGACAAGTCAGCCAATTAACATCACCAAATGAACAAATGAAAATCGGATTATTAATTTGAATTGGCATAAAGTCCTTTATTTATAACTAAAGCAATGATTTCTTCCATGTAGATAATCCTATTTCACATTAGCAATTTAAAATGGCTACAACAAACAACAACTCACCCTCACTTAGGTCACTCCTAGAGAAGGAGAAGCTTTTAGGGACTAACTTCCTGGATTGGACTAGGAACTTGCAAATAGTTCTTAGATAAGAATCCAAGGAATATGTACTGAATACTTCTTTACCAGCTGGCCCTTTCGGAGGTCGAGGCGTCACCACAAGATGGTGGAGCAGTACGATCGGCACGTGAGGGACGACCGTGATGTCTCTTGCCTTATGCAGGGTGCCATGGCTTCTGATCTTCAGAAGCAATTCATAGAGTAGCATGCTTATGAGATGATGGATTAGCTTAAAAAGATGTTCCAAGATCAGGTTCGTCAGGAACGTTACCTGACTACTAAGGCACTTTGCACGACTACAATAGCAGCCGGGACTTCTGTTAGCACTCATGTGCTAAAGATATGGGGGTACATTGATACACTTATCCGCCTCGGTTTGCCAATTCTGCAGGACTTGGCAAGATACATTATTTCAGGTCACTTCCTGAGTCTTGTTGGGATTTTTCACCGGGCGATAAAAGTGAAAGAAAGTGATGATTTCCTCAAATCCATGCCCAAGAGCAATTGAAATGGAAGTTGAAAACAACAAAACAAAATTAAACAAATTGAGATTCTCACTAGAAAATCTCTTTAAGAGATGGCTGCAGAAATCGAATCTGACTTTGTCCACATTCCTGTACACAAACGGCTATAGAACACAACCCGTGCTAGCGAGAGGATCGGCCGGAATAGAGAGAAAAGGGGCTGGCATTTTCTATTGTTCCAAGTGTGTCTTGGCCGAAAATTACACTAGGGATTTAAACTAGTAGACTGAATTCCTCTAAGGAATTTTGGGCCCAATTTTCTTCTTTATTTTATGTGGGCTTTTCATCTTTTAAACCCAATTCCGATTTAATTCTCTGGGTCCAATTTAATTCCAAATGTAATTTTAATCCAACATGTATGTCAATATATTATACCATATAATATATTACATATATTTAAATTAAAATTAATTTGACCAATTAATTTTAACCAAGAGATTAAATTAGACTTTCATAAAATAAAACACATGTAAACCTATACATGTAAAATATTTCCACCTAGGAAATAATCTCATAAATTAATTCATTGAATTAATTATAAGAAGGCCAATACAGATATTAATCATATTATTTTGATCAATCAAATTGATTTGTATAATATAATTAATACAACTCTCTCTTTCTGATGCGTATACTCCAAGTATACAGTTGATCCCTTAAGTCCGAGTTCAGACGTTCAATGTATACTATCCTGTGGGCCCATCTTTATGTTGGCAGTGGGCCTTTGACCCACAGACTACAGGCGGGCTCTAGCAAGCCACTACAGCCCCCAATTAAGATGGAGATAGCAGTCTAATTGAAATCATGACCCTATAGTTTAAACTTGCACATCCCATGTCATTGATATCGGTGTCCAACACAGAGGCATGGATTGATCACGCTCTTTTATGTCCGGACATTTACTTGATCCCAAATGAACTGATGCTCACAAACAAGTTCCAACTTATTTGGGTGTGGCCACACTCTTATCAGTTGCATTCATCAAGAGGCCGGTGATATCTTCTCAGTGGACTACTGAGTGACATTGTCTTCTGCATATCCACAACATTGCCATGTTGATTGACATACCCGAACATACCCATACTTGGCACCCTGTTATAATCCCTTTAGGCGTACACCAAAGTATGCCACTTCACATGCAGGACCATCATGTGGTCAGGTCAAAGGATCCACACAATCACTACTACACGAGAATCACTTGTGACACTTTACCATGTGGATTTCTCGTTTAGTGGATCTATCCAGTACCATGCCCCTTTTGCATCTACCCATTAACTTGGTTGACATTCCATGTCCAATGGCTGATAAGACACCATCATACAACCAAGCTAATGATAGTCTCTAGTTCCATTCATTCCCATGACTGGAACATACTACAGATCTCTTTATGGTCATATCGTTTTCCCTATCCATGGTCTTACTGTCAAGTGCATGACACTTGTCAACATGGATATAGATATGTCCATTAGATACTCTATTTAAAACATAGCACAAGATATACAATAAATAGATTAATGCCTTTATTTAAGACAAAAAATGTATAATACATAAATCCAATAAATGTACAATACAAATACAAGGACCAATACCTTGGGACTAGGGCACATCTAATAATCTCCCACTTGCACTAGTTCCAACTAGGAATGGGCCTAATCCCTATAGATCTAGTATGACTCTCATGCTTGGGCTGAGCCACCGCCTTGGTCAAAGGCTATGCGACATTATCCTCGGTGTCCATTCTATGAATGAAATGTCACCCCTCTCAATGATTTCTCATATAAGGTGAAACTTCCTAAGTATGTGCTTCATCTTCTTGTGTGACGGGGGCTCCTTAGCTTGTGCAATAGCCCTATTGTTGTCACAGAAGATATCAACTAGATCCTAGATAGTTGGTACTACTCCCAATTCAGTGATAAACTTCTTTATCCACACAGCATCTTTAGCTGCATCACACGTCGTAATGTACTCAGCTTCTGTAGTAGAGTCTGCGATGGTCGATAGCTTGGAGCTCTTCCAGCTTACTTCACCACCATTTAGCATAAACACGTACCTAGACTGCGATTGGTACTCATCCTGGTCGGTCTAGAAGCTTGCATTAGTGTACCCAGTAACTGATAGCTCTTCCTGACCTCTATACACTAAGAAGCTATCCTTAGTCCGGTTAAGGTCCTTCAAGATTGCTTTGACAACCTTCAAGTGATCCTCACCGAGATCTTGCTGGTATCAACTCGTTATACTTAGTGCAAAGGTGACATCAGGTCTTGTACATAGCACGGACTACATGATTGATCTTATAGTCGAGGCATATGGGACCAACTTCATGTTCTCCCTATCCTCCCTTGTCTTAGGACAGTTCTTCTTACTAAGTTTCAGCCCATGGCTCATTGGCAAGAAACCTTTCTTGGCCTGATCCATGCTGAATCTTTTCAGAACTTTATCTATGTACGTGGCCTGACTTAGGCCCGAAGCCGATTAGATCTATCCCTGTAGATCTTGATCCCTAGGATCATCTCAGCCTCGCCTAAGTCCTTCATTGCGAAGCACTTACACAACCACTACTTTACACCTTGCAGTGTTGGTATGTCGCTTCTAATAAGAAGGATATCATCCATATATAATACCAGGAAGGTGACAATGCTCGCACTAATCCTTTTATACACACAAGGCTCATCTTAATTCTGTATGAAGCCGTATTCCTTTATGGCTTCATTGAATCTAAGATTCCAACTTTAGGATGCTTTCTTCAGTCCATAAATGGACCTTTGAAGCTTGCATACCCTCCCAGGATACTCTGGATCGATAAAACCGTCAAGTTGTGTCATGTACACATCCTCGAGTAGCTTCCCATTAAGGAAAACAGTTTTGACATCCATCTGCCAGACCTCATAGTCGTACCAAGTGGCTATGGCCAGCAGGATCCTCATGGATTTGAGCATAGCGACTGGTGAGAAGGTTTCATCATAGTCTATTCCATGGACTTGTCTGAAACCTTTTGCAACCAGATGCCCCTTGAAGGTTTTGTCGGCTTTTAGCTTGTAGCACCACTTGCAACCTATTACCTTAGTACCCGGAGGTGGATCAACTAGGTTCCAAACCTGATTATCTTACATAGATTGCATCTCTGCCTCTATGGCCTTGAGCCAATTGGCAGACTGTGGGCTAGCTATAGCCTCTTGGTAGGTTTTGGGCTCTTCCTTATCGAAGACGAGAAGAGTGTGATCATCAGTGATGAGAAAACCATATCTCTCTGGTTCTCGGCGATCCCTACCAGACCTTCTAGGTCCTTGTGTGACTTGGGTCAGTACTTCCTCCTGTGGAAGCTCCACCCTGGTGCCCGAGTTATCCTTTTTAGGAGTTTGTGAGCTTTGAACTTCCCTGAGTTCATCATTGCTCCTACTGTCTTTCTTGGAAATGAAATCCTTTTCTAGAAAGACCCCCTTCCGTGCCACGAACACCTTGTTCTTGGCGGGGTTGTAAAAGTAATACCCTTTGGTTTCCCTAGGGTAGCCCACAAATAGGCATTTGTCGATTGTGGGTTCTAGTTTGCCTATGAGCGCATGTTTTTTCCCGACCTCTATGATGAGTACCCATATTACCTATTATGGCAGATGGACGTGAATGGGAATTGAGAATGAACGGGATACCGCTTGGGATATCTCCAATGTCCTGAAAACCAACCGATATTCGATCCGAAATCCAGAGTAAAGTCCTTTGAGTGAGTGGGAAGCTTAGGTGGCTCTACCTAGAGTCACGCGGCTGTAGTTTTGCAACTACAGTCGCACCACTGTAGTTATAGTCATACGATTGTAGCAACTACAGCCACACGGCTGTAATATTATAGTCATGCGACTTTAATGGGCAGTCGGGTTTTCCATTGGAAATCAGAGAGTTGGTGATAGAGGGATGGGTTTTGTTGATTTTCTGTGGATTCTGGCCGGTTTTGGTGAGAAATCTCAGAAATTGGATTTAAAAAGAAAGGAAAGAGAGAGAATGGGGGATTTTTTGGAGGAGAAATTGAAAAAAAGAAAATTAAGAGAGAAAGAAAGGAAGGGAGGCAGAAAAAGAGAGGAAGAGAAAAAGAAAGAAAAACTAGAAAACACCTCAAACACATCTAAGACAGGAGAGACTCACATTCCAAACCTTATCACATTTGTCCGGGATTATCTCGGTTTTGTTTCGGATTGATCCAAAGCTCTGTTCGGGAATTTCGAGTTGATTGTGGAATCCAAGCAGTATTCCGCTTTCTCAAACCTATTCCGGACATCAAACACTTCAAGGCATCTCTAAGGTAAACTCTGAGAGACCTTAAAACTCGATTTATACTGATTTGTGGGTGCATTTAATGTTTTTGAAATTTTCTGGAAAAATATCTGCACAATTACAGCCTCTCGACTGTAATTATAGTAGTAAGACTATAATTACAGTCGTATGACTGTAATTGTTCTTGAACACAGCTGTGCGGCCGGCTGTATTCTTCTGGGCAGTAGCCCGAAAAGCCCAGAAACGACTGAATCAGCGGTTTTCCCTTTTTAAATGATTTTCTGTGATTCAATTCGGTCGACTCACATCTGTACACTATAAAGTCGTGATTTTTGGATTTCTAATAATGCAGATGTGAGATTTTAGGGTTTTGTTGATTTCTATTCTTGAGGTTTGTGATTATTGAATCCACAATCGAACCCCTCATCTGGTGTTAACGGATTCTTGAATTTCTAGAACCCTAGGAATCATCAAAATCCTTTGAGACAAATGATTTTAGAAAATGAAGAAAATCACTTTTAGGTGTTGCACATTACAGTCATGTAGGAAAGCATTACAATCGTACGACAATAATTATAGTCATACGGATGTAATCATTACATTCGTGCAACTGTATGTTACAGTCGCACAGCTGTGGTTTAATCTACATGGCTGTAATGGCAGAGAGAAGGCAGAATTACGAGATGACCTGCATGGACATCGTCGCGCAATCCCGTCTTCAGATTAAATCATTTTTTATGTGTTTATGGCTTTTGAACCTTAGATGCATGTTAAAAATTAGGAATCCCGCACGAACGGAACCTCGAGTTCCGGGATAACCGACCCACTATATGGAAGAATTTGCATGAAATCGAGCCAAACAGGTTTTCTAAAAATAATATCCAGCACAAAACCTACAGGGCATTTCAAAACTGTTTTCCAGATCTAGTCGGATCGACTAATCGAGTCCACCCGACTACCCCTTAATTGTATGCCCCCGAATTCCTTAAATTCCCATTCTGTCTTGTCTAAGTCCTATGTGTGTTTATAATGTAATTGTGCTAACCATTTGTTTTACAACTTTTTAATTTTTATGTCATATGTAATTTATAGATTATCGTGTATTCTAGGCGGTTGTAAATTTTCTAGATCCTCTTGTATATTAGGCGCTTGTAATGTGAGGACGAGAGTTTTCCTTTTTATTTGATCTGGTTGTATAAGCGGCCTTTACTTTTATTCTTTTGAATTGCTTGGATGTATGTTTTATATATTCTGCAATCTATTCCTATCATTCACTTGAGCATGGGTTAAATAAATACAAAACAAAATTGGGTAGAGAAAGATAATAAAGCGGATAAAATATGGTAATATAAATAAGAAAATGAATGCAAGCTTGAGGTTGAATAGGTAAGTTGCCTGAACCCTAAATCTCTGGATTAGGTACCGTAACCTACCCTTGATAGGGAACTGTACCAGAATTTCCCAGATGAGCTGATTCGGGTGGCGACTCTGTCACTGATATTGGAATTTAAGTTTTAAGGTCTTTAAGTTAATAAAATGGGAAAAGGTTTTCTAGAAAAAAGAATTTCCAAATAAACCAACGGTTTTCCTAAATCAAGATAATTAAGATCTCATTTTCGAAAAGCTCAAATACATTTTTCCGTTGTTTCCTTTTCCTTGGTTCGCTTCGCCGCGTTCCACCCTCTTCGTTAAAAGGTCGTCTGCTCACAGTGGCGACTTCGCTGGGGATATGCAATGTTTCTTAAAAAGTTTTCATAAAAACTTAAGGAACTTAGGCAACTACTAAAACATAACCTCGCTTGCAGTCATTTTACTAGTTCATAATACCATATTTATTCATACTTGCATATCATGACATTTTCTTCTTCTCAACCCCTCAAATACACTGATCAGCCCCGATTTACTCAAGAAGGTGACCTACCTCTTCTGCTAGGATTGGAGGCACCCGAAGGAGTAAACCACTCATAGCACCACATGACCTTACATCGTGTTCTACAGTGAGGAGTGTATATTTGCTATGGGAGCCTGTACGACCATTGGTTTTGACTTTGGCCCACATGTAATGGCTTAGCAACTTCCCCTAGGATTACCAAACCGTAAATTTAAATTGGACATCGAGAGTGCACCTTTGGTATCCCCCATTGATACCAAAGAGACCCAACATCTAGGAAGAATGCAAGACCAATCGAAAGGAGAAATAAGGTTGGAAGGGAGTGCATATTATTGCGTGTGCTAACGATTGTTCCGTAATGATCTTCTTTTTACCTTTTCACTTAACATAAAACATGCATAATCATCCATGTGCCATTTTTACCACATTTTCGTACAGCCATTTTAACGTATATGCATACATATGGCATTTATGCTAACAATGTCTTCGTGCAGCCATGACATTTTATGCTCCATGAACATTTCGTGTGCCAACATTTCCATAAAGCATACATGACATCACCTCGTGTGCCATGCATCCTAATCACATTTTTCTACAGCCACTTGCATTTTGGGTGACATACACATTCATGCCATTTCATCCCATTACATCTAATAAGGGATGTTCTAAGAATTCCTGTCACGATCATTTCATTTCATACCATATCGGGTATCCCAAACACTACCTATGGTCTGCCTGTGCACCGATTTGCACTTGGCCATCCCGCTACACCGTGTCATTCATTAGAGGATTGCAATGATCTTAGATTTATGTTTGTACGGCAAGTCTCATGATAATATAACATAACATCATTCGCCGTTGGTGCCATGGTGATGCCGAAACCTTGCTTATGAGTCGTAATCCACATCGGATTTGTCCCATGACATTAACAACTCATTTGAGGTACTTTATGAGCACTGAATTATTACACACATAGGAGCATTTCATAACATTACCAAATCATGCAAGGTGTTCCACGAATGCCGAACTGTTGTCCGTGTCTCGAGTTACATGTGACTTATTTGCAACATCATCTCATGTTAGATGCCCCAAAAGCATCAGAACTCTGTCCGCAGAACGACCACCATGTGACCACATCATACCACTTTATTTTGAATTATCAAGAGTCGAGACCCTGTCCGTTTGCTGACGTACATGCAAACATTTCACTACACCCACTAGGTGCTCCAAAAGCGCCGAACCTCTATCCATGTGTTGGCTCACGCACGACTCCTTTTGCATTTTCTTTTGCATGATGATGGGCATCCTTGGAATGTCCAGAACAAAGAAGTCACATTTATTATCGTTCATGAAGCATCAAACACATACAATCATCTGTTTGTCATTCTAATCACGTCTTTAAGCAGCCATTTTCAAGACATCGTCATATGTATGACACTGATGCTAACCACATCTTTGTACAGCCATGAACTTTATTTGTGTGCCATGTGCATTTACATCTCATGTGTTAACATTTTCACGAAGCATACACGAAATCATCACATTTGTCATGCATCCTAACCATGATTTTGTGCAACCATTTGCATTTTCGTGTGACATACACATTCATGTCATTTCATCCCACCTAATAAAGGATGTTCCAAGTGTGCTCATCACAATCATTTCATGTCATTCCATATCGGGTGTCCCAAAACTACCCGTGTTCTACCCATGCACCGGATTGTACTCGGCCATTTCACTAGACCATCTCATTCAATAAAGGACCATAATGTTCTTAGGTCTATCCTAGTGTGGTGGGTCACACGTTATCATTACATAACATCACGTCCATTCATCATTGGTGTCACGGTGATGCCAAAATCTTGATGGTGTGTCGTGATCCACATAGGATCATTTCATGAACATTATTGAATCACATGAGGTACTCCATGGGTACCAGACTAATACATATATAGGGGCATTTCATAACACACCGAATCATATAATGTGTTCCATGAACACCGAATCTTTGTCCGTGTCTCAAGACGCATGCGACTCGTTCATAACATCACTTCATCTTAGATGCTTTAAAAGCATCAAAATTCCATCCATTGGCCGATCCCCAAGTGACCATTTCATTTCATCTCATTGACTTTCAAAGTGTTTAAACTCTATCCGTGTGTTGGCACACACGTGATCATTTCATGACATCCACTAGGTGCCTTGAAAGCACCGAACCTCTGTCCGTGTGATGGCTCACACGTGATGTTCTTGCATTATCATTTGCATGGCATTGGGTATTCTTGGAACGCCAAAAATAAAAAGAATAAAAACAAAGGAAGTCATCCTCATTAACTCACGACACACATTTCAGTCATTCGTCAAATTTTTAAGTGCTCTACAAACACCCGAAATTTCATCTCATGCATTGAATCATTTAGGTGTTCCAGGAATGCCAGAAATTTCATCAAACCTTTTAAGCACCCCGCAAGCATTGGAAACCCATTTCATACATTGATGTTTCACGAACATCGAAAAAAATATATCATCTCATATCACGAAAATCCAAGGTGCTCTCTGAATATCGAAATTATGTCCATACCCCATGCGCATGCACGCGTCCATAGCATAAAACCCCCTCGCAACTATCATCTTTCTTCAATCCGTGGACACCCCACATGTCATTTCATTCCCCGGGTGCATAGTTATGTACCCTATTCCAAGTTCCCTCACAAGTATCATCTTGCTTCGATTCGTGGACAACCTGTGTGTCATTTTATCCCCTGGGTGTATAGTCATACACCCTATTTCAAATTCTCTGGCAAGTATCATCTTGCTTCGATCCGTGGACACCCCATGTGTCATTTCATTCCCTAGGTGCATAGTTATATGCCCTATTCCAAGTTCCCTCGCAAGTATCACCTTGCTTCGATCCATGGACACCCTACTTGTCATTTTATCCATGTGGTGTATATTTATACACCATGTCTTACTTCAACACGCAGCCTCTTCAACAGCATTCATTGTATTTGCACATTTTCTTTCTTGGCTTTGTATACACTTGGCTGGTTTTGAATTGTATAACATGACATGGCATTATATGACATCACATGTACAACTCATTATTCATACATGCACACATCACATCACGCATTCCTGCATACATCATCCACGATATTGGTATTCTTCGCGCATGCACCCGTCGACACTAACAAGTGTTCTTATCAGGGAAAAGGGAAAGAATTTCGACAATGGCCAATCCAATGAACTTCAAATGGCCAATCCAATGAACTTCAACACCATAACAGATGTCATGGAGGATTATGTTGCCTCATCACAGTTTCGAAAGGCAGTCAGGGAGGAAGCGGCAGCAATGCTAAAAGAAGTGCTAGGGGGTGATCTTGGCAGAATAGAAAGACTGACGGCAAGGTGCATCGTATTGGAAGCACGGGTGGCAGAGCTCGAAGGAAAAATAAAAGATATGGCATGCACAGACTTCGATGCCGATGCTAGTAAGAAGCAGAATGTCTAGATTGTTGACACTCATCCCCGATACATCGGAAGACCCTCCTACCAGGACTTGGGTCCACCAGGGCTGACCAATGAAGTAGAACTGAAGGAGCCCCTTAAGACTAATGTCAAAACTGACTCCATTCCACGACATGCCTGAAGCTCATCTACCAAAGGTAATAGAAAAGGCATATCCCCTTTGCCCTGCTCGTTGAGCAGACTATTTACCAAGTGTAGAAAGACGGGTCTGCTGTAAAGTGCTAGACCTACGTGGAACCAACGCTAGCACAAAAGAGTAATTTCTGCAGCTATCATGTGATAACGGGCCACCGAACCAATGAGTTTTTAGCCTTAAGAAAAGAGATCCAAATGCTAGTCGATGAAGGAAAATTGGAAGTCCCTTCTTGCTTTGATAAACGACGACTGCCAAGGAGACTCCTCAAGCCTCTCGAGGAGAGGAATATGATGAAGAACTTCAGGGACTGGTCTGATAAGAATAGGGTAAGAACGTTGAAGCTGGAATGGTGACCAATTGGAAAATAATCGGTTTCTATGAGATTAATACATTTTAGAGACTTCCTTCTTGTAAGGGCTCATTTTGTTTATGAGATGTATTGAACTCATTATGAATGCAATGGGATTTATTTTCTTCTTACTCATGAGATGATTACATGTACATGGAATTATGCATGCATTTGACTATCTGAAACGGCATATCCAACACACATAATATTAAAATGCATGGCATCAATCTGAGTATTGTAGGGAACCTAAAAGTGAATCTAGCTCTGATCGAACCCTCTCTTGAAAAGTGAGCATGTTAGATAAATGAATAACGGGATGGCATCACCTCCACCGAATCATTTTCTGACCCAAATGACTGATCCTCATAAATCATAACACAAAATGCTATTGGTCTTGCCCTAGAGTTTCAATTTGAGCAGCACACAAGATACCTAAACCATTCTAAGCCAAAGACTATTGCTAAATATCAGAATCAAACTCCAAAATGAAGCCCCAAACCTAATTCCTTATCCAACAAAGTACCCTGTGCCAAAACCCTAAAGCTAAAATCCCAAACTTGTCAAAATCCCCAAACTGTAAGAAATTCAAATGACCTTCATCACCTATCATATGGTAAAACTCTAAAGCAGTTCTTGGTTGTAATACATGTATTATCTTGTTCGTATGACATTCATGTGTACATGACATTACGCATGCATTGTTCATCCAAAAGCATATTAAACACACATGACATGCATGAATTTGAATGCAGCAGGAAAACCAACAGGTGGCTATGGCTTAGATTTAGTTCTTTCAAAAAAAAATCAGAGATAAGGGATAACGGGTAATATCCACTTCCCACATTCCCATCACTATCAGATTTTTGTACACTTTCTGTAGAAGATTTGAGCTTTCCTGTTTTCAAACCCAAAGCATCTGCCCTACACATTCTCCTTTCAACTTTCATCCATACTTCAATACACTTTCTCTTCTGTTTATATGTAAGGCACGAACACGTGTTTGATGAATTGCCCCTTTCATCTTCTCTCTTGAACTAATGCTGTGAAACCTCATTTTCTACCATCAATGGCTTCTGACAAGAAATTTAACCCTAATGATGTTCCATATCGCATCATCTCATCACCAAAAAGGCGACGGAGCAGGTGGTTATGGCACTGTTTCAATCAATCTTCGTTTATCATCAACTTGTACCAGATTGGGAATACTCTTTTATCCCGTGCCACTTCTCTTCAATCTAAACTCCCAGACTAATTATTTTGCATCCTCAGATTGTGGGAAGGGTCTTGATTTCATGACAGAGAAAGGATCTGAATATAAGTCTACTTCAAATGGGCTAAAGAATGCCGATACACGAGCAAATTATTGACAGGATTCCTGGATGAGCACTACATGAAAGATAATGAGAGTAATAATGAGAAATCAGTGTCAACCTTTGATTTCTTGAACCTTCCTTTTGATTTCAAAAACAAAGTGAACAAAGGGTATGCATTTGTAAATTCGACAAACCCAAAAGCCGTATACAGGTTTTAGTGAGCAGTTAATGGTAAGAGATGGCCACTTTTCTTACCCAGGAAAATCTGCACTATAGCCTATGCAAGACTTTAGAGCAAAGAGGAGCTAGAAAGGCACTTTGAGAGGTCAATATTTGAGCTTGAAAGGGGTGATTGTTTACTAGTAACATTCAACCCAGCGAGGGATGGTACAAGGGTTTCAGTTGAGCAAAAGGCAATAAGGACAAGGTGGAGACTGGCACTTAGTCCTTTTCAGGCTAGAGGAAATCCTGATAGTGCATTTATGAACTTCACCAACAGTATTGGAGCAATTCTGCAAATTCTGGACAAGCATTGTCTGGAGGAAAACAAGAACAAGTCTGAAGGAAGGTCTGCTTATGGTTTCCTCTATTTGCCTATGGACTCCAAGACTGGAGGAAATTTTGATTACGCACTCATGAACTTCACCAATAGTGTTGGAGCAACCAGGTTTTATAAAGCTTTCAACAATCATGAATGGGAGGACTTGTGAAGTCTGCTGTGCCAATATTCAGGGGAAAGTTGCATTTACCAACCATTTCAAGTACTCAGTCTTCAGTTGCAACGAAAGTGACTACTTACCAGTGGTTCTTTCACCTCTTCGGGATGGTACGACTTGCTCTAGAGTTATTGTGATTAGCAGCCATAAACAAACTAAAATTACTCAAGTCACCCTGAGCCAGGCCATACCTTGAAAGGCTAAAAGCTATGTCCATCTTTGAGAACTGTGCGTGAATTGGTATCTGGGGTGAATTGGAAACATGTATATGGGTTCAGACTCTTGGAGGATCCAGTAGGTAATTAATTGATTCAGTTCAGTGCTTGGTTGTATACTTTGATGACTTGCTTTAATACATGTTAGCATCCCTAAAAAAAACCCTCCAATGTGGAAAACCGAAAGGACATATTGGTAATATGGAGGAACGTCAATCAAAACCAGAGCCACACTTTGGATTTTCTTAATGCATCCACATTCATTATGTCATAGATGTTTTATATTTATTTTCGATTTTCAATATGCATTCGTCATGTCATTGCATGTCAATGTCCACATACGGGTTACAGCACGTAGCAAACCATATCTGATGAAGTGTTTTACGCCTCAAACACAAATCTTTAATACTAGGGGCATGTAAAGGCCAAGCTAGTAGATGTCATCGGCAGTAATGTTCTCACAACTTTCAATGAACATATCGAGGTACACTTTCCAATCGTAAGACAGATCAATACGAAGGGATCAACTCGGCTGGAATGCTCGTGCAGAATTTTTGGACCATTCATAATAATAATAATAAAAAAAATCGAATCATAAAGAGAAAATTTTCGACATGGAAAACCGAGAGTACGTGTTGGTAACAAGAATAGGGTGATGTTCGAAGTTAGAGTTACCGTCAATTTCCCTATCATACTCATTCTGGTGTCATCATAATGATATTATGCATGCTTGGATTTCTGGTTAAATTTTCATCTTGCATACATTGTGCCGTTACATATAAACACCTATCAATAGGTCATTACATCCAAGCCCATAATAATGCAAATGGAATTCCTGTTATAAACACTGATATCAGGTCAGAATGTTATGCAATACAAAAATACAGGGTCTAATTCTCACCCTCTCACTCAGACAAATAGACCATTCCTTGGCAAAGCCTATGATCCTGATCCACTAAGCCTGACAGCACTTCGGAGCATACCACGAATAAAGTGGAGGAATACTCGAGAGGCTCAACTTCTCCAGTAACTAGATTTGTGTGATAGCCAGTTGATAAAACATAGAAGCATCATGTCACATACATACATACACTTAAATCATACATGCATCCACACAAACATGCATACACTTAAATCATCCATACATCTATGCATACATGCATATGCTTAAAACATACACATAATTTGTGCGTACATGCATCAAAATCAATCCAAGTACAGGTACTCATCACTATCATCGGGCCGTCCTGAATCGAGATCGCTCCTAAAGCGGAAATGGCCTAATCTAGGGGCACTCTCAGGGTTATAACATGCAAATCAGAACTATACGACTCTAAATCTCAGGCATGAGAAATTGCTCAATTGTCAGATTTTTTGTTCACACCAACATAACCCTGAGAAGGTATTTCTTACCTTTGCAGGCGTCTAGGGGCAAACAACTCAGTCGTATTTATTCTTGATCGAAGGGGCAAAAATTTTTGTTTCCAAAATTATCGATCAAGGAATAAATACGCGCTTTCAAGTCAAAATCATGGGCACATTTCACTACAACAAGTCAACATTATGGGGCACTCCACCACACGGGGAATCGAATTTCAACATTATGACGGGGAATCAAATTTCAATGGTATGACTCCACCACACGGAACCGAAACTCGGAATCGAAACCAACATCCTTGGCAAGGGACGTCAAGTGCATTTCCTCTTCCTTTCTCACCACGTTCCCTATCGGGAGACCAAACTCGTTCTAGGCTTCGCAGCTGACCATGAACTGACTTTGGTCCCGCAAGGGGCAGCCTGTGAGCGTGGGTTTTTTCCCGACCTCTATGATGAGTACCCATGTTACCTACTATGGTAGATGGACGTGAACAGGACTTGAGAATGAACGGGATGCCGCTTGGGATATCTCCAATGTCTTGAAAACCGACCGATATTCGATCTGAAATCCTGAGTAAAGTCTGTTGAGTGAGTGGGAAGCTTAGGTGGCTCTACCTTACCCATTTGTGCTTAGGGCCAGGAGAATCCTACTACCCACGCTAAGTCAAAACCTCCATCCAAGTGTCAGAGTAACCAATACTCTAACCCAATACAAAATGACAATACTCCAGTGCATCCAGCGAGGGCATGGTCTACAACTGGCCTATCACCACTTCGAGTTGGTTTTTAAATGACGGAAGCATTTTTAAGCGATTTCGTAATTTCCTCTTGGTTATTAGATTCATTTTAATAACGGTTTAGATACATAGACGGGTGAAATTGGGTTTGGATCATACATAAACACATGTAAATAAATAAAGCATAATTAAATAAATAAAATGGACTGCTATGGGCCTATATTACAACCTAATATAGTTCTAGTAAACCTATACTAGAAAATACATCAGGTGGGCTTCCTCTTCTTCCTTCTGGGCTCGCCTCTCCACTGGGCTTCTTCTTTACATATTTTATAATAAATAAATAAAAAGAATTACATAAAAAAAAAAGAAAATGGCACGCAGGCCGTATTTACCCAAAAAGAAAAATACAACCCAACTCGAATAAGGCCCAATAGCATCCATTCATACATTTAATCATACATCCATGCATCCAATACTTCAATTTATAAACATGTTATAATGCATGAATGTAAGCCCATTTCAATTATGTCCTTAGCCATTATTTTTGAAATCGCTAATTTTGGCCCATCATGGTTTTAGCCCTTAATGGGCTTTTGGCCTCCAGCTCAGGCAGATAACTGCACCCACTGGAATTGGGAAACCATGAGTCCATATTAGTTGCCCGGGTAATTGTGCCAAGAAAACCTGAACCAATTTCAATTAAACCATATTAATTTCCAAAATTAATATCTCATGAATAAAATTAAAATTTCATTCAAGAAACCATATGCATTTAAATTACAGCAATTTAAACACACAGAATTTTAAAAACCTATTAAAAATTACAAAACTGGGCCCCGGGCCCAAATCCTAAACTGGACCCGGCCCGCTGAAGCTAGGGCAATGCCCTAGCGGCAGCAGCCGCTGCTGGTCTCGACAGCAGTTGTTGCCGATGCAGCGGCTGCTGCCGCTATTCCTACTGCTACGGCAGCTACCGTTGGTGATTCCTCCTCCGGCAGCCCCATATCCGCAGGAACAGCACGTGTTTTCAACCAAATAAAAAAATTGCACCCAAAAAACATAAACACATCCAAACAATTGAAAATCAAACATGAATATAACCTAATATTCCAATTAATTTTCAATTGAAGAAAACAAAGGGGAACATCACAAAACCCAATCCAAAGAATCCCAAATCAAATCATTCAATTTGAAACCAAGGGATTCAACCATGTTAAACAATTTTCACGGATCAAAAGCCCGCTCTGATACCACTGTTGGGATTTTTCACCGGAAATCACCTGATAAAAGCGAAAGAACGCGATGATTTCCTCAAATTTGTGCCCAGGAGAAATTGAAATGGAAATTGAAAACAACAAAATAAAATTAAACAAATTGAGATTCTCACCAGAAAATCTCTTTAAGACATGGCTGCAGAAATCGAATCCGACTTCCTCCACGTTCCTGTACACGAACGGCTATAGAACACGACCCGTGCTAGCGAGAGGATCGACCGGACTAGAGAGAGAGGGGCTGGAATTTTCTGATGTTCCAAGTGTGTCTTGGCCGAAAATTACACTAGGGATTTAACCTAGTAGGCCGAATTCCTCTAAGGAATTTTGGGCCCAACTTTCTTCTTTATTTTATGTGGGCTTTTCATCTTTTAAACCCAAGTCCGATTTAATTCTCTAAGTCCAATTTAATTCCAAATATAATTTAATCCAACATGTACGTCAATATATTTTACCATATAATATATTACATATATTTAAATTAAAATTAAAATGACCAATTAATTTTAACCAAGAGATTAAATTAGACTTTCATAAAATAAAACACATGTAAACCTATACATGTAAAATATTTCCACCTAGGAAATAATCTCATAAATTAATTCGTTGAATTAACTATAAGAAGGCTAATACAGATATTAATCATATTATTTTGATCAATCCAATTGATCTGTATAATATAATTAATACAACTCTCTCTTTCCGATGCGTATACTCTAAGTATACAGTTGATCCCTTAAGTCCGAGTTCAGACGTTCAATGTATACGATCCTGTGGGCCTATCTTTATGTTGGCAGTGGGCCTTTGGCCCATAGACTATAGGCGGGCTCTAGTAAGCCATTGCAGCCCCTAATTAAGATGGAGATAGCAGTCCAATTGAAATCATAACCCTATAGTTTAAACTTGCACATCCCATGTCATTGATATCGGTGTCCAACATAGAGGCATGGACTGATCGCCCTCTTTTGTGTCCAGAAATTTACTTGATCCCGAATGAACTGATGCTCACAAACAAGTTCCAACTTGTTTAGGTGTGGCCACACTCTTATCAGTTGCATTCATTAAGAGGCTGGTGATATCTTCTCAGTGGACTACTGAGTGACATTCCCTTCTGCATATCCATAGCATTGCCATGTTCACTAACATACCCGAACGTACCCCTACTTGCCACCTTGTTACAGGCCCTTTAGGTGTACACTAAAGTATGCCACCTCATATGCAGCACCATCATATAGTCAGGTCAAAGGATCCATACAAGTACTACACGAGAATCACTTATGATACTTTTCTATGTGGATTTGTCGTTTAGTGGATCTATCCAGTACCATGCCCCTTTTGTATGCACCCATTAACTTGGTTGACATCCCATGTCTAATGTCCAGTAAGACACCGCCATATAACTAAGCTAATGATAGTCTCTAGTTCCATTCATTCCCATGACTGGAATAGACTATAGATCTCTTTATGGTCATATCGTTTTCCCTATACATGGTCTTACTGTCAAGTGCATGACACTTGTCAACATGGATATGGATATGTCCATTGGATACTCTATTTAAAACATAGCACAAGAGTATATAATAAATAGATTAATGCCTTTATTTAATGACACAAAATGTATAATACATAAATCTAATAAATGTACAACACAAATGCAAGGACCAATGACTCGGGACTAGGGCACATCCAACAAGTCTTACAACCAATTTATCATGAACTACCACATGTAGGGTCTTGATAAATTAGTTGTTGAGCTACATGGTGACTAAGGGCAATACGCCCACTGCTAAGGGTACGGCCAAATCTATGGCCAAGGCTAAGGGCAAGAAGGTGGTGGCTTACCCTAAAGCAAGGGTTGCTTCTCCTGATGATGTCTGCCATGAGTGTTATGAGAAAGTTCACTCAAACAGCTCGTGTCCAAAACTAAGGGAGCAACTGAAGAGCAAGTCTGCTACTTTAGGTGTTTATGTTGTTGCGATTAATCTAGCTATTTCTACATCTTGGGTTTTAGACACTGGATGTGGTTCTCACATTTGTTCAAATGTGCAGGGACTAAGAAATAGGAGATTGCTAGGACCCAGAGAAGTGGATCTTCAAGTCGAAAATGGCGCTCGGGTTCAGTCCATGAAGATTGGAGATTATATCTTAGAGATGCCTAGTGGACTTGTTTTGGAACTAAGAAACTATTATTTTGTGCCTTGAATGCACAGGAATATTATTTCTGCTTCTTTGTTGGATATTCCTAGTTTTGTATTTAATATTGGACATGGTAGAATTTCTATGCAATATGGCAATATTATTTATGGAATAGCATTTCTTGAAAATGATTTATATATCCTTGATCTAAAACATGAAAGTTTAATCTATAACATAAATACTAAAAGGATTAAACAAAATGAAATTAATCCTACATACATCTGGCATTGTCGACTTGGCCACATAAAAGAGAAGCGTATAGCTAGCTTCACTCTAGTGGAGTACTAGGGTCATTTGACATTCAATCTTATGACATATGCGAGTCTTATTTAAAAGGCAAAATGACAAAGATGCCTTTTAGCAAGATTGCTGAAAAGGCCTTAGAGCTATTGGAGCTGATACATTTCGATGTATGCGGCCTAATGAGCACTAGTGCTAGATCAGGTTTTCTATACTTCATTACCTTCACGGATGACTTTAGCAGATACGGTTACGTGTATCTAATGAAGCATAAGTCCAAGACTCTTTAGAGATTCAAGGACTTTAAGAACAAAGTAGAAAACTAGCTTGGTAAGAAAATCAAAGCACTTCGGGCTGACCGAAGGGGTGAATATTTGAGCCAAGAGTTTGACTTGTTTTTGAGAAAGTATGGGATTATATCCCAATCACTCCTCCTAATACACCCCAGTGGAATGGAGTGTCGAAAAGGAGGAGTAGGACCTTGCTAGATATGGTTTGCTTGATGATGAGTCATGCCACACTCCCTGTCTCCTTTTAGAGATATGCTTTAGAGACAGCTCCTTACATACTTAATAATACACCAAGTAAGGCAGTTGAGGGAACACCATATAAACCATGGAAGGGCTGAAAGCCAAATATTTCCTTCTTAAAGATTTGGGGTTGTGATGCACATGTAAAGAATTTGATAAGTGGTAAGCTCGAGTCCAAATCTGTCAAGTGCCAGTTTATGGGTTATCCTAAGGAAACTAAGGGTTATTACTTCTACAATCCGGTAGAAAACAAAGTTTTCATAGCCAGGAATGCAGTCTTCTTGGAGAAGGAATTCCTTTCCAAGAGAGACAGTGGGAGTAATGTTGAACTTTCAGAAGTTCAAGACTCACAAGTATGGAACTTGATGGATCCACCTCCGGGTGCTAAGGTGATAGGTTGCAAGTGGTGTTTCAATTTAAAAGCTGACAACACCTTCAAGGGGTGATTGGTGGCAAAAGGATTCAAGCAAGTTCAAGGAATTGACTATGATGAAACCTGTTCACCAATTGCCATGCTCAAATCCATGAGGATATTGCTGGCCATAGCTACATGGTATGAATATGAGGTATGGCAAATAGATGTTAAAACTGCTTTCCTTAATGGAAAGCTACTGGAGGATGCATACATGACACAACCTGAGGGTTTTATCCATCCAAAGTATCCTAACCGGGAATGCAAGCTTCAAAGATCCATTTATGGATTGAAGCAGGCATCCAATTCTTGGAATCAGAGATACAATAAGGCCATTAGAGAATATGGCTTCACATAGAATTCTGATGAGCCCTGTGTGTATAAGATGGTTAGTAGGAGCGTTGCCACCTACCTAGTGCTATATGTTGACGACATCATTATCATTAGAGGCAACATACCAACACTGCAAGGGGTTAAGCAATGGTTGAGTAAGTGCTTCGCAATAAAGGACTTAGGCGAAGCTAAGATGATCTTAGGGGTCAGGATCTACGAAGATAGATCCAATCGGCTTCTAGGCCTAAGTCAAGCCATATACATTGACAGGGTTCTAAAATGATTCAGCATGGATAAGGCAAAGAAAGGATTCTTACCTATGTGCCATGGGTTGAAGCTGAGTAAGAAAGATGGTCCTAAAACAAAGAAGGACCAGGAGAACATGGAAAAGATCCCTTATGCATCTGCTATAGGATCTATCATGTACTCCATGTTATGTACGAGGCTTGATGTCGTGTTTGCACTAAGTATGACTAGCCGATACTAGTAGGACCCCAGGGAGGAACACTAGAAGGCAGTCAAGGCAATCCTGAAGTACCTTAACCAGACTAAGGATGCTTTCAATAGTGTATGGAGGTCAAGGTGAGCTGGTAGTGTCAAGTTACACTAATGCAAACTTTGAGACTGATGAGGATGAAAACCAATCATAGTCTGGTTATGTTTTTCTCCTGAATGGTGGAGCCATTAGTTGGAGCTCCTCAAAGCAGGCCACCATTGCTGACTTTACAACAGAAGCTAAGTACATCATTGCATGCGAAGCTGCAAAGGAAGCCATTTGGATCAAGAAGTTCATAACTGAGTTGGAAGTAGTACCCATTATCCTGGACTCAATTGATGTTTTCTGTGACAACAACGGGGCCATTGCATAAGCTAAAAAGCCCTGGTCACATAAGAGATCCAAACACGTGCTCAGAAAGATTCACCTTATTTGGGAGATTGTGAACAGGGTGACATATCATTACAGAGGGTTGACACCAAGAATAATGTCGCCGATCCATTGACCAAGGCACTACCACAGACACAACACGACGATCATACCAGATCTATAGGAATTAGGGCAATGCCTACTTGGAACTAGTGCAAGTGGGAGATTGTTGGTGTGCCCTAGTTCTTAGGGCATTGGATTCTTGTATTTTGTGTTATACATTCAGACTATTTGTATAAAAACATCATTTATGTCATATTAATGAAGGCATTTAATCTATTCCATTTATATCTTGTGCTATAACATGAATAGAGTATACATTGATTGATAATCATAAAACATATCCTAAGTCTATTATAATCGTGGGAACGAATAGAATTACAGATTGTATATTCAATTACTGTATGGTAGTTCTTAACTAGCCATAGTGCTTGTAAAGTTAGTCATGAATATAGGTACATGTCGTTGACATGGGACTGGATCGATCCACACAAGAAAGCCGCATGGTTGTCGTGTCATAGGTCTTTCTTAAGTAGGTCTCTTTTGTCCTCCGACCAGATTTCATTATAGTATTAATTTGGAATCCGGTTCACTTTGACATACGCTTAACAGGTCTGTAAAAGGATTCTAAACATAGGTATGATTGGGTGGACAGGTGAATATATTGATATTGATAATGAAGTAATGGAATTGCTACTCAGATAACATCAAGATGATAGCACTGGCCACTTGATGAATGGGACTGATAAGTGTATGGCCATACCCAAATAAGTTGGTTGCTTATCAATTCAACTCAAGATCAAGAAATATAATAAACTGCAGAAGAGGATGACAGACACCGTGTCTCTTGTTTATTCATATCGATGTCATTTGGCAAAGGACACTGTGAGATTACTACCGGGTGAGTGTCTTCTAAAGATTGTTGTATCCCTGTCTTAATTGGGAGCTGTAATGGTTTGCTAAAACCCACTTATAGTTAGTGGGCCTTAGGCCTACTACCTACTACCAACATAAAGACAGACTCATAGGATCGTCCACATAGATCAACTGAACTGGAACTTATAGAAATTATACATGTATTATATATTGGAAGGAATGCGTTAATTAATTAGTTGACATTCGGTGTCAAAGTAATTAATTAATGTTGGGTTGATTTAACTTAATTTATAAATTTATATAATGTAATTAATCAATCAATTAATTGAATTACATATAGGAGACAATTAATTAAATAATTTTCCTAAGTAGGAAAATTAAATACCTGAATTGTATTTTGTCAAGTGTGATTTAATTTTATTTAGGGGTGATTAAATTTAGCCAAGTGGAATTAAATTATATAGTATAAATTTTTTTAACTAAAGTTTATTTATATAATTGTAATCCTAGCGGGCTTGGGTTTAATTAACCTAATTAAAAACCAAATAGACAATGAGTCTATATAAGGCACACTTTAGCAGAAAAATCAACCCTAACCCTAGAGTTATTTGTAAATTTCGGACAGCCTAAATACAGCAGCTCCAACAGCCAAAATTTCAGCAATAATTCTTCATTCCTCCCACTTCTTCGGCTAGCACCGGTTCCCGCTCGATAGTTGGTCGTGCACCAGATTGTGGAGATCATTTCTGTTTAAAGATTCGATTCTATAGAAGTCTCTAAAAGAGACCAATTTGGTGAGTGAATCTCTCTTGATTCAAATTGTTTTATTCCAATCAATGGTAATTAGACACGATAGGTAGATTCTAGGAAAATTTTAAACGGTGTAATTCCGCTGTGCCACGTTATTTTTCCGATGATGAATCCCAACAATTATAGCCCCTGATTAAGATAAAGATGACAATCTAACGGAAGTCTTAACCCTGTAGTTGAACTTATATATCCCATGTTGCTAGTATCGGTATCCAACACGGAGGCATGGTGTCATCACCCTCTTTTGTGTCCGGACATTTACTTGATCCCAAATGAACTGATGCTCACAAATAAGTTCCAACTTGTTTGGGTATGGCCACACTCTTATCAGTTGATCTATCAAGAGGTCGATGATATCTTCTCAATGGTTTACAGAGTGACATTCCCTTCTGCATGTTCATAGTCTTGCCATGCTTACTGGCACACCCGAACATACCCATACTTGGCACCCTGTTACAGGCCCATTAGGCGTACACCAAAGTATGTCACTTCACGTGCAAGACCACAACATAGTCAGGTCAAAGGATCCATATAAGTACTACACGAGAATCACTTGTGATACTATACCATGTGGATTTCTTGTTTAGTGGATCTATCTAGTACAATGCACCATTACATGTACCCATGAACTTGGTTGACATTCCATGTTCTATAGCCGATAAGACATTGCCATACAACCAAGCTTATGATAGTCTTTGGTTCCATTCATTCCCATGACTGGAACAGACTACGGATGACTTTATGGTCATATCGTTTTTCCTATCCATGGTCTTACTACCAAATGCATGACACTTGTCAACATAGATATGGATATGTCCATTGGATTCTCTATTTATAATATTGCACAAGATATATAAAATAAATAGATTAACGCCTTTATTCATTCACACAAATGTATAATACATAAATCTCATTATAAGATACAAAATGTATGATACAATACAAAGACCAATGCCTTGGGACTAGGCATTCCCAACAATTTGAACAAAGCAATTTATTTTGGTACATAAGTAATAGTAGACAATATCTTATGCAAGTTATAAGATAGTATTTGCTTGGCCTTTGAATGAAGATTATTTTAACAACATTTTATAACTCATAAAGTCATAATATATGTTGAAATGAACTAAAAAATAATCTTTGGTGGTAGTTGTAAGTTGTGTTGTTTCACAAACTTATTCTATGATGATTTACTTGATATTGTTATATTTAAAAAGGTGATCTCTACCTAGTGTAGGAAGCTTGTTTTGTATATTTGTGATGATATGGCTCTATGTACATTATCTTTATGAGGTGCACTTTTAAAAGGTAATCAATGTATGGGTTTGTTTGCCCTTTACGGCTAGCCTGTTTAACTATTTCTTTTCTTTTTCTTCTCCATATGCTATAGATTTCCAAATGCAAGGAACTTATCCTTTCAAACCATTAATTTCATTCTTTTGCTTGTTTAAAAGTTTGATCTGATTTGCTTTTCTATTTACATTGATAATATGCTCTTACTCGTAACTTAGTATGTAACAACCGGAAAGACGAGTTGGTAGAATTAAGATCTGGACTTGTTTGAAACTGCGTTTACTTCAAATCCATAGAACGAATTGTGGTGTGCGAAGATGGGATATGCGTAGAGATGTGACCAGATCATTTGTGAGTGGAGAACAACCACTAATTATGAAGTGAATAAGGCAGATGATGAAATGGAAAGAGACCAAGTTAAGGTGACTTTAAGATGCGGAATGAGCGGAAGCCAGATTTGTAAGTGATAAGTTACATGTGTCATTTTTAGATGAAGGCTAAATGGATTACATGTGTCAATTAGGGATGGCATTTTAGGAGTTAGGTGGACAGGTGTGATAATCAGATGGTAGGGGTTGGTAGAATAGTTGGTTAAAAGAAAGACTCGCATTGTTTAAAAGAATAATTTTTAGCATTCATAATCTACTCTTTCTCTAAGCTTCTAAAAATTTTGATAGCTAAACTAAGATATGTGGTTTGTAGAAATTGAGAATCAGGTGGAAGATAGGGGAAAAGAGTTCTTGAATGACCTTTAAATTGATTTTTAACACTTGTGTGGCATTACCATAATTAATTTTTTATAAGTTTTGTATTTCAGATTTGCTGGAAATTTTGGTATTTGTGTCCTGGAAATTCATATGATGTTAGTAAGGCTGTTTTTAATTGAGTTTTTGAAAGTTTTGAGTTTATATGATGTTCTTAATTATGGTATCGTTTAAAAATTTTTATATGATGTTTTTGGAAAAAAAATTTGGGTTTGATAATTGAGTTTACAATTGAATTTATATTTAAACTTCGGGGAAGTTTTAAACTGTTGTTGATATTTTGGTTTTGAACAGTACCTGAATTTAATTTTAGATTTGAAAAATATGTGTTGATGAGATGAGACACAAATGGTTTGAGATATTCGGTTTGGATTGGACAAACTATTTCGGTAATATTTTTGTGTGGAATGGATTGCATGAGAGAAGTGGTTATTTCATTTTGAATTATTTTGTTATTTGGTTATTAGCCATGTAGAGGTGTCAGATGAGCTGGCAGTGGTAGATTGGATCCAACAAAGGAGAACGTGGTAGTACTACTCTACCACTTGTGATGATCTCACAGGGTGGCTGGATTGTTGAACATTGATTAGATATTGTGATTTGAGACCCGGGTAGTGAGACCCAAGGTCATTTTGAAAAGTGATGAGACTTAGTTTGATAATTCTCTCGTATCTAGTCGTTAACCGCAAACCAGTTTGAGTTCCTCCAAGGCAACTATGTTGAGATGCGCATTATTTTTTGAAATGTGGAGTACTTGTTAGCTTGTTTTGTAATATATTTATTCAGTTTACTTGGAATTCGGCTTATTGTTTCAGTTTGAAATTTGCGATAACCTCTTTTGTATGGTTACTCCATTTGTAACTCTTGGAAACTAGGTTTGTTATCTATATAAGTTTTAAAATTGCATAAATATTTATATTAAATGCGGTTTTGCCCAAACAAGTGTACCACTAAGTATTTGTTACTCAGCATATAGTATTTTCTATACACAAGATTAGGTGATAAAGAGGTGATCTGGTAGACAAGGTTTGATAAATATTTAAGGTTAAGGTTATTAGTTTTGTCATCTATACATATGTAAATATGTATGGATGGTTCTAGTGGTATGTACACTTTGGGAGTTCTTGTAAGAAAAATTTTTATTATTATTATTATTATTTTTTTTTGTATAAATGTAGTAATGAAATTACTATATATTACTGTGTTAGCTATTTAATTAATTTAGTCTTATAAATTGTTTAAATCAAGCTTGATATCATTTTATAGAGTAATTTGGTGCTCTGACATCCGGTCTAGCTAGTTTAGGACACTACATCATAGCTATAGAATATTACCAACCAATAGTGAGTAGTGCAAGTTGTGTGTTATAGTTAAAAGGCTGAATACATATATACCCCCTGAACTTGGCCAAAAACTCCTACTGGTCCCTTGAACTTTGAAAATGTCCTAATGTCCTCCTGAACTTCTTAAAACTATTCTAATGCCCCCTGCATTTCTTAAAATTGGCCTAGTTTGCCCCCTAAGTCGCAAAAGAACCAGAGTTTATTTTGAAAAGTCAAATATGAGACAAGCAATAATTGAGTGATATGTGACATTAAGGGGGCAAACTGGATCATTTTTTCAAAGTTCAAGAGGGCATTAGGACATTTTAAAAATTTAGGGGGCCAGTAGGCGTTTTTGGACAAGTTCAGAAAAGTATCTATGTATTTGGCCTAGTTAAAATGCACCATGAAAATAATATTATACACGCTACCTTTTGTTGATATGTTTGTGAAATCAAATCTATCAAAATGCTAAAATTGTGCCAAGCATAAAGCACCTAAAATTCAGAGACAAAGTATGCTTAATCTTTACAAATTAATTTTAAGAAGCTGACCATGAGATTCTATTTTGATGCAAGAGCGCAGGCATACAGAAATTTAAAAGATACATGCAAACAAAATATAATTACCTACATAAATATGTAATTGTGTTGTGGGTTTAAGGTATTAGAGGTCGACATAAAAAAAAATATTAAGCCAAATTGATCAAGCAGAGTTCGTAGTGGCATTTGTTGGAATTCAAGATTAGAATTGATCAAGCAGAGTTTGTAGTGGCATTTGTTGGAATTCAAGATTAGAAACCTATGAAGCTTCTTTCTAGTGCATTTCATCCTATTGTCCTTGTATTGTAGATAAAATAGGAAGGGATTTTTGGATCACTGTTGATGTTGGTCATATTTGGAGAGTCAGCAAGTTCTGCGCTGTGTAGGTCACTAGGGAAAATGTTTTCAGGTTAAGGGGCTAACGTGGATACTTATTGCAATTGGTGCTTTATTAAGTACTCTATCTATACGCGTTGGGTACAAGCTGGAGTAGACACTGTTGACCAAAATTTTGCGGCAGTCAACAAACTATTAAACACTGAGCAAATGTTCACTGCCAAGAGTTCCTATACAGAAGCTTTGATTCCATGTTCTCTTCACACAACAGCTTATCTTCCAATTGATGCTTTACATGTTTGATACAAGTAAAAAAGGCAATAAAAGTATTTGTATAAAGCAGAGATGTAGTATTAACAGTCTGTGATCTATATTTGCGATATGTTCCGTTAAGTGAATATCCAACGTATATAACTAATTAACATTAATCAAAGTTCATCAATTTCAAATGATCATTATGAAAATATTTATATCAAATTATGGGTCAATAGTCTACTTGTATAATTTGTAAAAATTGTCTACATTCTCTAATCATTGCCAATGGAAAATGCAAATTTTACAACCTGATTTCACAATTTAGGTACATGATTCCAAAATTTAGGTATATTTTTATATTGTATGCCAGAATTTAGGTATAATTTTGATACTTGATTTTGAAGTTTTTGTATATAATTTATACTCATATTTTTCAAACTCACGATACTTGAGTCTATAATTTGATATTTTTTTTTATACACAATTCCAAAATTTAGGTATATTTTTTGCACTTGATTTTGAAGTTTTGGTATATAATTTTATACTCATATCTTTCAAACTCAGGACACTTGAGTCTATAATTTGATATATGTTTTTATACCTTATTCCATAATTTAGTATATTTATTACAACCCATTTCAGAATTTAGATATATTTTTTATGCCTGATTCTAGAATTTAGATATATTTTGTATATCGTATGTAAGAAGTATACATTTTATACTTGATTTTGTATATACCTAAATTCTGAAAAAGGGTATAAAATTATGACTCAGTACTGGAATGAAGTATAAAAAATATATTTAAATTTTCAAAATCCAAAACAATAAAGACACCTTAAACAACATAACAAAAGGAAAAGATCAATAAAATTTATTGGTGGCTTCCAACTCAATTCAACGACTACTTTAGCTACTCGATTCAAAGCATCTGACATCCATTTAGCGGCATGGGAGAAATAGTTCTCATTTACGATAGTGTTTGCTGTTGCTACTGTTGTTCTCCTTATGGTTGATATAGCTGATTTGTTCGTATCGATGTATGGTACTTCTTATCAATGGCTTTAACAACTTAATGCCAGCAAAAACCTTATCAGCAAGCCCAGTTCTCTCTGTAAACTTGGTAACTTTTAACTGTAGCAATTGTGGTCATAATCAAATGTTTTTTCAGCGAATCAAACTGAATAATTCCACAGCAATAAGATGTAATTAATTTGTCAAATTTTATCAACATAAACAACTACTAATTTTCAGGAAACTTGTCCCTCATCCAATGAAGAAAAACCATAACCTATTTGCCAATCCCTCGAAAACTAATTCAATAAAAAGGGATGTTCTAGGACTCCATATGCATATGCTCTATAAAAATTTTGCTCGCAAAGTGTACTGCACAAAGTTCCAAACTGATTATATCCGCGTATGAAAATTAATTACCAATTTAGCCCTTCACCAAGATTTTATTTCAAGTGCTCATTTTCTCCTAGTTGCCCTGTCAAAAAGAAGGTACTTTTATCCAAATCATTTACATTATCAATTCTACCATAAATGTAATTTGACTACAACTAAAAACTTGCGAACATATATAAGAACCCTAAATTATTTCTCAATTAAGAAAATCCTTCTACTTTTGTTGTAAAACTTATAAGGGATCGGTTGCCAATTGAAGCAGCGTTTCTTTTACTTGAGCAAAAATGAGTTCAGTCGACAAATTTCCATATAAAGTTTGATTTTAGGCCAAATTGTTGTGATCCACTCATCAGGAGATGATCAAAGCAATGATTTTCGTTATGACTATTGCTCCTGACATGATATATGTTTATTAAATACAGATGTATGTTTGTCCTTTAATTACTTTGACTGGATACAGTATGCGCTATGCAATTTACACCACGATCCTAACTTCTTGAAACTCATGCAGCGTGTAAGGAGGACACAGCGACATACATAAGGACAAGGCTCGACGACACATCAGCATGCATAAGCATGTGCTAAATCCAGCAAGTTGTGGTAAATGAGACATATTGATGGTTGTTCCTTCCAGAGGTGAAAGTGGCATAAGAACTACTATAAGGGGACACTACTCCTACCAGACTTAGGCATAAGATCTCCATCTCCCCTGGGCCCTATAAGAAGGCACTGTGGCTTAAGCGATCCATCCTAGTTTAGAAGAGACTGGGAGGCGGGCATACGACCTTGAGAAGAGAGTGATGAAATCATAAATTCTCTTGATTTTGGGTAATTTATTAGACTTTATTTGTGATTTTGTGGATATATTTGGATGGATACTGCTGTGGTCTGGTTTTATTTGTGCAGGAGGTAACTTTCATGCTGAATTGGATTGATGGAAGCTGATTCCGGGCTATAATGGAGTGCTGTCCAGTTTTTGGTGATTAGCCTTGGGCAAGGCTAAACCTTCGGCGAGGTGGCAGACTTATTCAGGATTTAATTTCCAGCCCTCCTTTTTAGAAGCTTCCTGTTTTGATTTTGAAGCGGTCAAACTTGTAAATTGCACAAATAGTAGGAGACTATTAATTAGTTATTTAGGAGTTTTATTTTTAGTAGGATTCTTCCTTTGCTAAGATTCTCTTTTAGGTTTTTAGGGAATCTATAAATAGCACAAGTTTAGGCTAATTTTGGGACTCTCCAACGTGCTTCTCTCCTTTTTTCTTCTAAGTTCTATTTTTCTTCAACATTATTTTTCTCTTCATGTATTATTTTCTTTTAGCTATGTGTGGCTAAATCTTCTACTTTGCCTAAGGAATTCAAGGCTTGATTTAGTATTGTGAGATCGATTATTTTATTGTTCGTTTAGTTCCCCTATGTTTTTAATCTTGCTTCAAGAGATTGTTTTCTCTTTTATTATATTGTAATTTAGATTTCTTGGCCAGACTTTGATATTGCAATTTAATAAATTGTTGTTAGTAATTAGATTCGTTTCCAATCTCAATTATTAACTTAAGAACGTTTTTAGGGATTAATCAAACTTGAACTTAAATTATTTTCGCTAAGAATTTAATTGGTTTAGGCTAGGCTTTCCTTGAACTTAAAGCTCCCATTGGATTAAACTCTAAAACCGCTAAGGAGGGGTTGTCTTTCGGGAATAGATTTATTTGAGGCGTACTAGGTAAATCTGATTTTGGGAAGGTTGATCTCGATGCGCTAAGCTAGAGGTTTTAACTGGTCTAGGGGAAATTAAATGATTATCTTTAACATCAGTGATCGATACTAACATTCAAGTTAACGAATGTCCTAGGGCGAAGTACATTTTTATATCATTCTTTTCACTCTATTAAAATTCCAGCAGTCTTTAATTCCTGTTTTAGTAGTTAATCTTAGTTTCTTCATTTCAACAATTATCAACAAAACCCCCCCTTGTTTTTAGTTTTCCGTTTTAAGTTAAGAAGTAATTGTTAAATTGAGTATTAAATCCCTAGGGTTCGACCTCGACTTATCCGGCTACAATCATTTATTGTTAGGAATAGACGAGAAAATTCTTTAATTATTTTTGGCGGATTCGACACCCGACCAGAGAGGCGAATGTCCCCAATAAGGAAGGAGCCTTACAGAAACTATTGAGCCACCCGGGCTTATAATGCGCGCTCCTTGATAAGGTGAGGCTAAACCACAGGGATCGATATGTGGGATGCGATACACAAAGTAGAAATCGAAGGACACGAATTAGAGAGAATCCCCCTTGTGCAAGTTAGCTGGTCTTATGCTCATGAGAGTCTCGTTGCCACACGGGGCCAATGGCCTAGCCATAGGTCATCCCCATGACATTTGGTATCAGAGCCTAAACAAAATGAGCTCTTCGTGATTTTGGCTTGAGATGCTAAACCACTTGAATGAGTTGATGGACAATGAGTTGATGGATTGTGATTTATAGATGCTTTTACAAATGAATCGAAACCTTAAGTTTGCTCAGGTTAGGTTGCGATGAGCCTACCTAACAAGCGAAAGTATGGAGATTGCGAGAATGGAATTAGATATAATGGCACGTAAGGATACCCATACTCTAATGCCTACCATTATGGAGTAACGATGGATGCTCTACGATGATCAACCCCTCAAGTGGGGGAGAGATGTCACAATTGACGATGCAAGGCAACAAGATTTTGCATTGTCAAGGGGCAAGTGCAAGCCATTGAGGCGTGGCTTATATCTTGTTATGACACAACTCAATTGAATGTCAGGTGTGCTAGTACACATGTCAATAAGACTCTACGCGGGCTAGTGAGGAAGCTCTACAACAAGTGACCCATCAAGTGGGGGAGAAGCCTTGTAGTTAATGTTGCAAATTTGAAAAAGAGATATCATATGAATTGAAGAGGTAGAGTGTCATGGGTTGTCGAGGGATGAGTACAAACTACTGAGGTGTGGTTTGTATCTTGTCACAATGAAATCCAACTGACTGTTACTTGTGTTAAGACAATGTGTTACTCAGATTGTATGGCGAAAAGGAAACTAACGCGAAGCCTATGTAGGGAATACAAAATCTATCTAGTAGCCTATGAGGAAGAAAATAGGTTTCGAAAATGATATACAAATTTCTTAGTGAGAAATTTATTAAGCAAGCTTATAAGACTCATAGGGTCTTTGTGTAATAGGGGCATGGGAGACAAATGAGACTGCGAGATGACAGACCTCTTAGAGATTGCGAATGCAATACCTGTGTGGCTAAAAAGGCCAAGGGTATGATATATATGGGAAAATCACCTCGGGGGAACATTAGATAGTGATTCAAGGTGCAATCGTCTTGTGATCACAAGAGTTCAATCAGCAAGAGGCCAAAACGATGCGAGTAGCCTGCAGCAATGTGCTTCTTGTGGGGACGCCTACAACAAGTCATTGCCTTGGTTCTCGTTTGCAAAGAGATTTGCGATAGGGATGCCCTCAACAAACTCTTGTGCAAAAGAAAATGTGTTTTTGTGCAACTATAGGTTGCGAAATAAGAAGGCTTAAGAGAAGCCAAATTCGAAGAAACGAGCGAAGAGTTGAGCGAAAAGCAAGGAGGTGGACCAGGGCAAACCCCAAGATGGTGGAGATGTGAGATACAAAATGTAACAAACCAAAGGCGAGTGAGTACATAAAAGGGAGAAATTTTAAAGAACACAACGTGGGAACTAATTCAAGGAAGCATACAAGACTCGGATCAAAATGAAAAAATAAGTAGAGATAAGAGAGAGCCAAAGCAAGAGATGATAACGAGAACACCCCAACATTGAGTCGATTTGAGGAAGAAAAGAAGCAAGAAAGGAAGGTCATAGCAAAAAAATAGAAGCAAAAGATCAAGGGTACGATTTGAAAGAATTTGAATACTTTTACTTGAGATGACGAGTATGCATTATACTAAAGGTGTCAGTAATGTAAACTTTTATTGTACATTATATGAACATTTATTTAGCTAACGTAATGTTGAGGGTGCATGCGATAATTTGTATTTTTTTTTTTTTGGATACTGTTGTATTCTTTTGTGAGTTTTGCAAGGTACAAAATAAGGATGGCAACTGAGAATGATTGAAGTAGATGAAACAAAGGCATCAGTTGAGCGACTAGACAACGACAACTAAAATGATGAACGAGCATCAGGGACAATGATGGAACAAGTGGGGGAAAGGGCAAAAGGCCTAATATGAAGGGTTGGGATGGATATTTAATATAATATTCTTAGTATAAAAGAATAAAGATGAGAACAATAGAAGGGCAGGGGCGGGCAAGATCTACTACATGACAAAAAAAGATAATAGAAGAGACTCCAAAGATATACACGAGATGTAAGAAAAGAATTTTTCAACTTTTTCACGGCGATTGTATGAGATGTGTGGTGACACCATGAGAACAAACGAGGGCGAAGGAGGAGCAAGAAGTTTAGAGTGTAGAAGATTGAATGAGATCATGAAGCAGTTTTTAGATTATGTGGTCAGTTTGAAACAAAACGAACAGGCGGGACTTAGTGATGAAAGTGGCAAGATGACTATAGAGCATTCAAGAAGCATTCACTGTGGCAGACATCCAAAGCGAGCAGAACCTTAATCGAGTTTGAAGGAAATGACACAAAGACCTTTCAAGAGAAAAGGTGTGCTCCATCAATGAGGATGTTGATCATCTAAGTGAGGGAGAATGTAAAGGGGATGCAGTGGTGTGTATAAGGACAAGGCCTGATGGCCCGTCAGGGTGCATGAGCATGAACTAAATCCAAAAAGGTGTGGTGAATGAGACATATTGATGGATGTTCCTTCTAGAGGTGAAAGCAATATAAGAACTACTGTAGGGGGACACTAGTCCCACTGACTGAGGCATAAAATCTCCGTCCCTGGGCCATATGAGCAAGCACTGTGGCTTAAGCGATCCATCCTAGTTTAGGAGAGACTAGGTGGTGGGCATTCAACCTTGAGAAGAGAGGTGAATGTCTCCATTAAGGAAGGAGCCTTAGGAACACTATCGAGCCACCCGGGCTTATAGTGCACGCTGCTTGATAAGACGAGGCTGAACCACAGGGGTCAGTATGCGGGACGTGATACTCAAAGTAGGAATCGAGGGACATAGATTGGAGAGAATTCCCCTTGTGCAAGTTGGCTGGCCATAGGCTCGTGGGAGTCTCGGCACCACAGGGGGCCAATGGCCTAGACATAGGTCATCCCCATGACATAGCGCAATCTAAGGCCTGGTCTACCTAATATCATTCGCCTTTTGATTAAGACTTCCAAAACTAGTTACAAGAAAACAAGCAATTACTAACGGAAGAAATCCACCTTGACCACGAAAAATCCGTCAATGAATGTGTTTACCAACGGATTTGTGTCCACCGCGAAAAGAGGGGTCGTTGACCGATGTTGGGATTTTTCACCGGAAATCACCCGATAAAAGCGGAAGAACGCGGCGATTTCCTCAAATCCAGTCCCAGGAGCAATTGAGATGGAAATTGAAAAACTTAAAATTAAATAGAAGGAGATTAATTTTCTTACCAGAAAATCTCTTTCAAGAGATGGATGATGACTGCAGAATTCAAAGCAGAATCCCTCCTCGTTCACGTACACGAGCGCCTAACGAACACCGTACGTGCTAGCGTCAAAAATCACAAAATTCAGAGATGGAGGAGCTTAAGAGAATTCGGCCAAAGGGGTGGCTACACACACATGTGTGTTGGCCGAATTCCTCACTAGGGTTTTAACCCTAGCGCTTCCAAATTCCCTTGTTGGAATTTCAGGCCCAGTCTGGCTTCAGTGTCTGTGTGGGCTTCCTCTTTTTAATTCAGGCCCAAACTTATTTTAATTAGTCTGGTTTAAATCAATTCCAAGCCCAATTTTAATTAACCCATGTATTTAATATATTACTCCAAGTAACATATTATTTACATTTAAATTAAAATTAGTTTGATCAATTAATTTATTCCATTAAATTAAAATTAAGTCCTCAAAAAACAAATTCATATGTAAACCTATACATATGAGTATTTCCACCTAGAAAATAATTTCATAATTAATCCAATTAATTATGTGAAGCCAAATATTAATTTTATTATAATAATCAATCCAATTGATCCTTATAATATAATTAATATATATACCTCTCTCTTTCTAGTGTGTATACTCCAAGTATACCTGTGATTCTTTAAGTCGGTGTTCAGTCGCTCAATGTGTACGATCCTATGGGCCTACCTTTATGTTGGCAGCGGGCCTTTTGGCCCGCAGACTGCAGTTGGGCTCTAGCAAGCCACTGCAGCCCCCAATTAAGATGGAGATGGCAGTCTAACTGTTATCATAACCCTGTAGTTTAAACTTGTACATCCCATGTCATTGATATCAGTGTCCAACACAGAGGCATGGATTGATCACCCTCTTTTGTGTCCGGACATTAACTTGATCCCGAATGTACTGATGCTCACAAACAAGTTCCAACTTGTTTGGGTGTGGCCACACTCTTATCAGTCACATTCATCAAGAGGCTGATGATATCTTCTCAGTGGGCTACTGAGTGACAAATCCCTTCTGCATTTTTATAGTATTACCATATTCAGTGACATACCCGAAAGTACCCATACTTGGCACCCTATTACAGGCCCTTTAGGCGTACCCCTAAGCATGTGACTTCACATGTAACACCATCATATGGTAAGGTCAAAGGATCCATACAAGTACTACACGAGAATCACTTGTGATACTATACCATGTGGATTACTCGTTCAATGGATCTATCCAGTGCCATGCTCCCAGGCATGTACCCATTAACTTGGTTGACACTCCATGTCCAATGACCGGTAAGACACCGCCATACAACCAGGTTAATGATAGTCTCTGGTTCCATTCATTCCCATGACTGGAACAGACTACGGATCTATTCATGGTCATATCGTTTACCCTATCCATGGTCTTACTGCCAAGTGCATGACACTTGTCATCATGGATATAGATATGTCCATTGGATACTTCATTTAATATATTGCACAAGATAGATATAATAAATGAATTGATGCCTTTATTAATAACACAAATGAGTATAATACATAAATCCAATAAATGTATAATACAAATACAAGGACCAATGCCTCGGGACTAGGGCATTTCCAACAATTCCTGACAAAAAGAATACGATCTTTCAGTATGATTACTGATGGTCTCTGGATCGCAGAGTAGTTGTCAGTGAAGTAATACTAACTTAAATTTATTGGCAAAAAATTGGCAGGTGAAATTTACCATAGGTAATTTTTATAAACTGGTGTTTCGCTGGTAATTATTTCCAAAATTTAAAAATAAAATAAAATTTCAATTAGTTTGGATTGAAGGGAACTCAAATTTAGAAAGGGTTACTTTTATAGAACTCCATAAGTGAAATTCCAATCCTTCCTAATTCGTGAGAATCCATATCATAAAGAGAACTCATGAAATTTAAAATTGAACACGTATGTAAGTGAAAGTAGCACATTTCGCACATTTAACACAAGAAAGAATGAAATGACTACAACATCAACAAAGTAGCACCACAATTAACACTTGAAAGATTATGTTAATGTACTCATCATAAATATAACACTAGTCAGTCCATAAATAAATTTTAAGATTTTTAAATTTTTTCGTAATAAACTCGTTAGTCATTTCTTTTATTTTCACTTATAAAAAGACAAATGAAAATTTATATTTTAGTTTTCAAATCTAAATAGAGTATTTCTAATAAAATTTTTTTAGTAAACGTAGGCTCGCGGGAGTCTCGGCACCACAGGGGGCCAATGGTCTCGCCATAGGTCATCCCCATGACATAGCGCAATCTAAGGCTTGGTCCACCTAATATCATTCGCCTTTTGATTAAGACTTCCAAAACTAGCTACAAGAAAACAAGTAATTACTAACGGAAGAAATCTATGTTTACCATGAAAAATCCGTCAATGAATGTGTTTACCAACGGATTTGTGTCCACCGTGAAAAGAGGGGTCGTTGACCGATTCCTGACAAAAAGAATACGATATGTCAGCATGATTACTGACAGTCTCTGGGTCGCAGAGCAGTTGTCAGTGAAGTAATACTGACGTAAATTTATTGTCAAAAAATTGGCAGGTGAAATTTACTATCGGTAATTTTTTTATAGACTGGTGTTTCGTTGGTAATTATTTCCAAAATTTAAAAATGAAATAAAATTTCCGTTAGTTTGGATTGAAGGGAACTTAAATTTAGAAAGGGTTACTTTTATAGAACTCCACAAGTGAATTTCCAATCCTTCCTAATTTGTGAGAATCCATATGATAAAGAGAACTCATGAAATTTAAAATTGAACACGTATGCAAGTGAAAGTAGCACATTTCGCACATTTCACACAAGAATGAAATGAATACAACATCAACAAAGTAGCACCACCATCATCAACACTTGAAAGATCATGTTAATGTACCCATCATAAATATAATACTAGTCAGTCCATAAATAAATTTTAAGATTTTTAAATTTTATCGCATTAAACTCTATAGTCATTTCTTTTATTTTCACTTATAAAAGGACAAATTAAAATTAAAATTTTAGTTTTCAAATCTAAATAAAGTATTTCTAATAAAATTTTTTTTAGTATATACACATAAAACTATATTTCCTTACTTTTATATATTAGTTATAAAAAATAAAAATATTTCTATCATTTGTTTTCTTGACTAAACAATTTATTAGTTGCTATTTTTTTTCTCAGTTTCAGTTCCAGTTCCAATATATCCGAGAACTTCCAGCTATTTCCCATTAAATTCTAAATTAGTGAGCCTACACAAGATCAGAAAATCATTAGTACTCGTTATGAAAGCAACTCTACAATAAAGCGGAGATTAACTGACAAACTAAAATTTCAGATGCAAAAGGCACAAAGCACAATCCACTCAATTAACTGAAGATTTAATTAATTGCATTATGCATCTCAGTTTCCAGAAAATCGATGAAATTAACAAAACAGGACAAAGTACTTTGACTAATTTACGAAATATCATGTACATGTTTCATCCATTAGACATAGTAGAAATACACTGACCACAAACATTCATATTTATAGAGTTAACCAGACCAAATTTTCATGTTGGCTATTATTCAAACAACAGAGATTAGGTTACTTCACCCAGTAAAATAATCACATAAAACAAGCACCACTTTGAGACATATTAGCATTCAAAGGACAAAAACCAAGGACTAAACATGATAATGGACCCTACCAGGAAGTAAACTATCAATCATTAATGCGTTTAATCATACAGAAGGAAATAAAAAAAATTATATAAAAAAAATGTTCCAAAACAAGAGATCCGAGTTAAATCCCCTCATGGAAGGGTCCAGATCAGGCGTTCACAAAACGTGAGTTGGTGGGTCTGGTCTCCGCTTTGCTTCTCACCGGAGTTACTGCTGAAAGAAGAGGACAAGTACAGATGGGGATTGGACTATGATATGGGTCTGAAGGCATGGAGATTTGGAGGGATATAGAATGAGGGGAAAACATAAGCAATATGAGAGGGCGGAGAAGGCGGCAGGGTACGCCGGAGAACTTTTTGGAGAGATGGGCTGGAGGATTCCAATTGTCTAAGGGGGAAGGATTAGAATAAGAGGGAAATATTTCATTTACCGCCAATTTTTACCCTTTTTTATTTTTTTTTATTTTATTATTTGATTTAATCCGGGACAGATATCCGTTGATATATTACACGTGTCCGCCAGTGACGTCGCTGATGGAAACCTAGCACTAACAACCTTGTCTGGAGTGAAGACGTGTGTGATCCACGCGCTTCATTAATGACAGACTGCAACATTCCTGTCAATGCGACCCGTTTGTAATCGTCGAATTTCTTGTAGTGAAGGACAAAATCAACTAGTAGATTCCCACAATCTCTTCGGCAGTCCTCTACTATAATGTTTATCTTTATTTTACTTTTGTAAAAGAAGATGTTTTCTTTATGTTAAGTCAGTTGTATGTTTATACTTTATGTTTTATAAAATATTTGTAATAATGTTTAGGTCCATGAAGCAGCTTCCTTGGTAAGCTAGCTTCCTCTGTAAGATTCCAAAGCCTTCCATCCTCTATATAAATAAGCTCTTAGCTAGTAAGATATCTAATTTGAAATAAATAAAAATCTTTGTGCTTTAAAATTATCCTGAATATCAGTTGATTGTAAAAATATTCTCATTCTATTCTTCCAAAAATTGTAATTATCTCCATCAAATAGAGGCTCATGAATAGAATACCTTTTAGGCATAAAAACATTTTGTTCCCTGATATACTAATCATACTTGGATCACTCTAAGGATGTTAATCCTTTTGGACAAGAGTCAAGCTCTGATACCAATTGTTTTCCCAAATAGGCTTTGAGGTACACTAGAGGGGGGGTGAATAGTAAATACTTAGATAAAAATTCTTTTGTCGAAACCTTTAAAATCAAAAACAATTTTGCCCAAGAAACAAGTTTTACTTTAAATGCGGAATAAGATAATTTGTAAAACCTGTAAATATAATTGTTTTTGAATAAATATATTAAAATCTTTAAAAGGTTATTACTGCTAAATATAAGTGCAGAAATTTAAATGGCAATAATTAAAGAGCGTAGGGATAGAGAAATTTGTGATGCAAAGATTTATGCAGGTTCGGACCAACTGTCATACTCTTGTCCCCAAGTGAACCACTTGAGATTTTCCACTATAATTCATTTAAACCTAGTGATCTTTCTTCTATCCAAGATTGGGACAATCTATCCTACTTTTGTCTAGGATTAAGACTTTGATCCTTCTTCTATCTAGGATCGAGACTACCAGTGCTTTTTGCAAGCTCAAACACTAAACTTTTACAACTTATTGTTTTTCAAAGATCAACAACAAAACTTTTACACAACTTTGTTGATAGAATACTAATCAACAAAGCTCCCTCTCACACTAATATCCCTTAGTGCGAATTTTCAATTCACTCAAAATATTATATTTTAAAGAATGTGAATTGTTTTGATGAAGACTTGAATTTCTTTCAATTGCTCTCTTTGAAGTTTATTGGAAAGACTACTCAAGAATGCTTTGAATGCTTCGATTTCTTTGAATGTATTGTAGATTTGCAAATTATCTTCTCAAGTTGAAACGCCTGCAATTGTCTTTTATTTATAGGCATTGGAGAGGTGGTATGGAGAGGAAATTCAAATTCAGTTCAGGTCTCTGAAACTAGCCATTGTAGTGTATTCAGCCCTCTGAAGCTGTAATTTTGATTTCCTTCAGGTCTTTAAAACTAGCCATTGCATAGTGTTTAGGCCTCTGAAGGTTTGTAATGAACTTTCTTCAGGTTTCTAAATGTATCCGTTATACAGTGTTCAGGTCTTTGAAGATTTGAATTGAACTTCTTCAGGTCTCTAAATATGGCCATTATACAGTGTTCAAGACTCTGAATATTTGTAGTTAACTTCTTCAGGTCTTTGAATGTGGCCGTTATACAGTGTTCAGGACTCTGAATATTTATAGTTGACTTCTTCAGGTCTCTGAATGTGGCTGTTATAGGGTGTTTAAGCCTCTAAATGTAGCTGTTATACCGTGTTTAGACCTCTGAAGATATGTAACTGAATTTCTTAAGTCTTCAGCCTCTTGAAGCAATATTTATCTTATTACTCCAAACTTCTTATCATCTTTTTATTATCCTTCCAATGTCCTTGTTGAATGTCTTCATCTTTATACTTTATTTAATTAATTAAAAATAAAATCACCTTTATCTTTAATTAGTTCTCAACGTATTTATCTAATTTTATCTTCTTCAAATATAAATTTGTTTTCATCAAAACAAGGTTCAACAGAATCTAATATAGAGTAGGACTCTATTTTTTTTATAACGTTAAATTAATCTCAACTCTCGACAATTACAATCCTCTATTTTCCAAGCTCAAAAAAATTACATCAATATTCAAATTTCAAATAAATAACTAATTCTTAAAAAAAAAAATTAAGCATCTTAAATTAAATTAGTTTACATTTGCATTGAATTTAATTTAACCTTTAAATTGCATTTAATCTAAATATCCAACATTAGTATTTGGCATGTAAAATATTCTCAAGTTAAAAATTCCTATTTGTTTATCAAGTGTCATCAATTCAATTACTTATTCCAATTAATTTCATTAATCGGATTATTAAAAGTTTTTGTTATATATAAATTGTATGCATAAAATTAGTATTACTTACTGGTTGTGCTATAAAAACTTCAATATTTTTATATTATTTTAAATCCACATATATATTTTATTATATTAAATGTATTTTGTTCAATCCAAAAAATAATTTAAAGTATTTTGTATTAATAAATTTCAAAATAATATGGACCTTAAAAAATTGTTCCGGTTTTGTCACTGAACTCGTAACTTGGTGAAGTCAGAATTCCATAGATAACCATAAACAGATAGATAAACAGACTTACGGTTTATATGCAGCGGAAACTCGTTTATGGAATGGATCTGATCTACGCGAGAAACCGTATCGTTCTGGTTGCCTTTCCTACGAGTGTATGAATACACTGAGTACGGGCTATATCCGTGAATTCTTCCGACGAACGAAGAAGTAATCCGTGTTTTATCTGTAGGGACGTTTTCCCTGGGAATAAAATGGGAATCTCTACGATTCCATCAATCCATGTTGAAATAGAGAAACTTCTTCTCTATTTATAGTGGAAATCCCAACTTCCATCTATATATAGGGTCGGACCAAATTACATATTTGGTCCCTGTAATTTACACATAATTACAGTTTAGTCCCTGCCATTCCAAAATGTCATGGGCGGACCAAAAACCAACATCTCCCACTCGCACATGACAAGACACACTTTCATTGCGATTGAACACACATACTTCTTTCAGTTCTTGTTCGGCAAATTCACGCGACCAGTCAACGTAACGGTTAAACCTTGAAGCTCTCTTTCATCGTTCCACCTTTAGCTCAACGTGACTTCCCCCTAGTCCATTTTCCATGATCACTAGTTTTCGACTCACTTTTGATCTCACGAAAACATTCATATACACTACATACCTTTTCCACGAAAAAGTATTGAGCTCGAGTGTTATATGTTTACTAAGTGACATGTTACTGAAAATGTACTTCCTCTCTATAAATAACCTTCCACCATATGTCTAATGCTTATCTGACTGGTCCTTATATGCCCGTTCATAGCTAACGAAGCCTAGTTTAGGGTTCCAATCAAGTTAATCATCAGACATACCCTTCTTGTTATTTACAAGAGTCCTTAAGGGTGAACTTGAAACTCATAGTTTCATTTGGGTCTCACATTAGGAAAGTTGAGATCAATTTTCTTCTTTCCATCCCTTGGTCAGCTTTTACACATATTACTAAAATATGCCATAGTGTTAATCCACTTAGGACGTATGTTTTATAAACACTATGCGAAAGCATTCAGTCTCTAAATGCAACTCTTGCATTAGTACCTCTAGTCCACTTTTAAGCCTTTCACAGGACAGCTTTCGGTATAAACGAAATAATGATATTTCACATATCATATATGGAGTAACTCACACTCCCACTTTTACCTATGAACGCACAATTCATAGTAAAAGATTCATCTATGTGAGTAGATGACATTTCGCCAACATACTGAACTATACTCAATAGCTCTATGTGTATCGCTTTAATGAGTGAATGAATTTGAACACAACAAATAACTCACATTCTATTCCAATAGAATTTACCAAAGTTATTATAACAGTTCAAAAACAACAACATGTTCCTATAACGTACAAAGACCAAATTCCAAAAATGTGTTTACTAAAAACATTTGGAACTATTTGCTTTGTTAACGAATCTGCAATCATATCACCAGTTGGAACATGCATTAAACTTATTTCTCCTTGTGCTACTTTGTCTTTAACAAAATGATATTTTATATCGATATGCTTGCTTTTTCCATGATAACAAATATTCTTGGAATAAGCTATCGATGCAGTGCTGTCGGAATAGATAGTCGTATATTTCCTTTTAGGCAATAGATCCAAAAGATCTATTAAGCGAACCAAAACGCTTCTAGTACTGCAGCTACTGCAGCTACATATACCGACTACATAGTCGATAATGCCACACAAGTTTGTTTCTTGCTACACTAGGAAATTGCACCATTTCCTAGAATGAAAATATACCCAGACGTGGACTACCTCCCATCTTTATCAGTTCCGTGATCAGCATCTGTGTATCCCTTTAACTGCAGATCCTTTCTTTGGTAATAAAGGGAATAATTTGAAGTCCCCTTCAAATATCTAAATATCCTTTTCACTGCAGCCTAATGCTTCAAACCTGGATTAGCCTGATAATGGCTTGCAAGACCCACTGCAAAACCTATATCAGGTAGTGTACAAATTATAGCGTACATCAAGCTACCAATTGTACACCTTTAAGGAATTCTCTCCATCTTTTTAGTCTCTTCTGGAGTCGTGGGACACATACTTGCATTCAGTTCCGTACCTTATGCAATAGGGGTTGGATCGGGATCACAGTGAACCATACCAAACCGTTCTAAGATCTTATTGATATACGTCTCTTGTGAAAGAGTCAATAATCTCTTAGATCGATCTCTTGAGATCTTAACCTCAAGAATGTAATTAGCTTCTCCTAGATCCTTCATCTCAAAGTTAGAAGACAACTAAGTCTTTACTTTCTTGAGTAAGGAAGTGTCATTTCCTACTATTAAAATATCGTTAACGTATAACGTTAGAATGACATACTTCCCTCCGTTTTCACGCTTAATGTAGACACACAAGTCTGCATTAATCACCTTAAATTGCATTGATATAATCATTTCATGGAAACGAAAATACCATTGTCTTGAAGACTGCTTAAGGCTATAAATTGATCTTTTCAACTTACAAACCTTATGTTCTGGTCTCTGGACAATGAAACCATATAGATTTCTTTGTTCATTTCGCCATTTAAGAACACAGTCTTTACATCCATTTGATGTAATTCAAGGTCCATACATGCTACAAAAGCAAGTACTTTTCTTATAGCCGTGAAACAGACAACAGGTGAAAAAGTCTCCTGATAGTCAATTCCTTCCTGTTGTGTAAACCCCTTCGCAACCAGCTGACTCTTAGTCTGGATAGGTTTCCTATCCGCTGATTGCTTTATTGTATGTACCCATTTATTCCCAATGGCTCTACGCCCTTTGGACAGGTCAACTAGTTCCCAAACTTTGTTGATCCATATTGACTCCATTTCACTTTCCATTGCTTTAATCCATTCTTCTTTCGCTGGGGATTCCAATAACTCTCGTATGTTAGTTGGAATATCTTCAATTTGAGCTACGATCGAGAGAGCTTCGCTATCAACTAAATGACGGCGTCGCTGGATATTTCCCCTCTGTGATCATTTTAGAGGTTCTGCTTCTTGATATAACAAATCTTATATATTCATCAAGATGTTGGGCAGAACTCCCACTGGGACCACTCCCACTGGGATCTATATCCATATTCACACTTGAATTTGGAATAAGACTCCCACTCAAATCAAGACCACTTAAGTTAGGGTCAGGATTACTCAAATCCGCTTGTGAAGGTTGAAAAACATCATTCTCTTCCCTTTCCTTCCCTTACGTCTTCAACTTCATTCCTCCCACTCGGATTGAGCGATCCTGAAGTTTCAGACTCTTGAGTTTTGAAGAAGGTGAATTTCTTATCCACTTCTCCCAGCTAAGGAAATTCATTCTCTAAGAATGTGACATCTCGTGACTCAAATTCTGTTATTTGACCATTCTCATTCTCTCCCACTAGAACATATCCTTTGGAGAAATCAAGATATCTTATAAAGATACCTTTCTTGCCTCTTGGGCCTAGCTTGCCATGCTTGCTAGATGTATCACGAACATAGGTAGCACATCCCCATGGTCGTAAATGGTTCAAATTTAGGCTTGCGGCTCGTCCACAATTCACAAGGCGTGGTTTCAACGGACTTAGAAGGTACTCTATTGAGTACATATATGGCAGTCAATAGTGCGTCTCCCCAAAAGGAGATAGGCAAATTGGCTTCAGCCATCATAGACCTTACCATCTCTAAGAGGGTTCGGTTTCTTCTTTCCGCTACTCCGTTTTGTTGTGGAGTCCTAGGTATTGTCAACTGATGTTCAATACCTGTTTCATCACATAAAACTTTAAATTCCTCGGAGAGGTACTCTCTTCCCCACATCGGTCCTTAAAGCTTTGATTCTCTACTCTAATTGATTTTCAACTAGAGCCATAAATCTTTTGAAACATGCTAATGCTTCAGATTTATGTTAAATCAAATAGACATGACCATACCTTGTATAGTCGTCTATGAATGTAATGAAATAGTACACACCATGCCTGGCCCGAACATTCATTTGTTACAGATGTCAGAATGGATTAGTTGCAATGGTTGGTCAGCTCGCATAGCTTTACCAAATGGTTTTCTTGTCATCTTTCCTTTTAAGCAGCTTTCACAAGTTGGGAGATCTACTTTTGATAAATCAACCAACAAACCTGCTTTAGCCAATCGTACTAAACGATGTTGACCAATGTGACTAAGTCTCGCATGTCACATTTTTGAAATGCTAACATTATCCACAGATGAGTTAACAGTAAAGGAAAAACTATTATGACACACATAATTTGGATCCAAATCCAAAACAATAAAACCATCCAACAAATGTCCACCACCAAAGCAGATATTGTTTATAAAGAGACTAAAATTGTTCAATTCAAAAGATAACATGAATCTTAAATTCATGAGGGTAGAAACAGATATCAAGTTCCTTTGAATTCCTAGGAGCATAGAGGACATCTTTAAGAATTAGTGGTCGACCACCATTCAAGACCAGCTGACAACAACCAATCCCTAAGACTTCCTCTTTAGAGTTATTTCCCACGTATATCCACTTAGTTCCCGGTGGAACACAGCGGAACTCAACAAAAGAATCTCTATCCTTTGTTACGTGGTCTGTTGCTCCTGAGTCTATGATCCACAAAGGACGAGATTCAGTTAGGAAAACAGAACTTGAAACAAATGTATAACACTTATACACTTCGGTAACATTTACCTCAGGAGCTGTGCAATCTTTTGCAAAGTGCCCCTTCTATCTGCGATTATAACATTTCACCCTAGAAATGTTAAAATCTTTCTTGCCCTTCTTTTGAACTGGAACACTGCCCACCGTTCTCTTTGCCTTCTTCTTGAAGAACCTCTTGTTCCTCTCCTTGGACTTCAGACCAGGACTTGAACTAGCCATATGAACCTCAGATTTCACACTAAGAGAGGCCAGACAGTCCTCTTCCAGTTCAAGATGATGAACGGTATCATCAAAGGCCTTAATGTCGTTGACGTGAGTTAGGTGCAACTTCATATGCTCCCACTCGACATGAGTTAGGTGCAACTTCATATGCTCCCACTCATTCGGCAAAGAACGTATCACAGCTTGAACTTTCTGCTCCTCGAGAGCATAAATCGCACTAAGCATGTGTTATATACGTGAAACTTTTTCACGATATCATCATTCATCGCACTAAGCATGGTGATGCGGGCAGATGAGTTCTTCCTTTTCCAGGCTTGATAAGCCTCAAGGTCCCTCCTTGCTTGAACGGTGGTACCCTCTTCAGGAGGAACCATTATTCGCTCCAGATTGGCAAGAACCTCTTGTTCTTCAATTATGTATTGGACTTCCATAGCCCAAACTTTATAATTGTCACCGTCCAAACGAAGGTTCCTTATTTAGGTAAGCAACTATTGCTTTCGAAGCAGTTATTGAAAAACCGTTAAAGACAAAATAGCACTAATAAGTAAGCGATACACCATATTTATTATAAGATCATTTAAAACTAAAAATAGTGTTTGGTTCACGTAAAATCGAACATCCATGCGCAATGCATCGAGTCACCATTTACATAGGCTAATACAAACACCATATTAGGTTTTAAATTTTCAATAATAAATATATATTTAGTTTTGTTTTAGATTATATTTTAATTTATTTAACATTTATACTTCTCTTAAGTATAAAACTAATGAGTAATATAACACTTAGTTATAATCTCAAAATAAATAAATTAAAAAAAATACTAAAACAAATAACTAAAAATAGCAATGTTTAACAAATAAACATTTTATAATACCATAAAAATATCCAACATTTAGTCAAAATTACCACCACAATAAAAACTTAAGCACAAAGCCCTTCAATACAAAATTGAAAAACGAAATCAGCAAGAGAAAGAGTGAAAAATGAAGAGCTCAATCTTCATTTACATCGAGTGGAACTGTCTCAATTTCTTTTAAGGCGACTGGGATCATCTCTACGAACTTATAGTAGAGATCCAAAAGCATGTTCACAACACCCTTAATAACAGCATCCAGACATGGGCGATAAACCAACTTGTTACTTCTAAGTAACATGGTTCTAGGATTATAAGATAACTTAGCTCTTTCTTTGGCCAAGGTCAACACAAACACTTTGCATTGGGATCCATAATCCTATTCAGGAACTAATCCATCAATGGAGTCCACTTTCGTCGAAATCAGAATTTTCTCCAAAATAGAATTTTTAAAGTGTTTTTCACGAAAAGCATTTTTCGCAATTTTAACATTTTTAATTGATCAATTCCAGAGGAAAATCCTCCTTTCCAGACAAGCTCTATGATTTCCCGGTTTTAACGTATTAAACCGCTCCAAAACTCTAACAATATTCCCTTCCTCCAACGGGGAATACCATTTAAGAAAAGCTTATCTTCAAGTTTTGGATAGTCCTCGTCTCCTCGTGAGACTGGATTATTTTCACCTTTTTTTTTACGAATGTTTTCATTTCTATAACATATATAGAAATAACCAAAACTTGTTAATGATCAACCAAAAATCAGTATATAAATACACAATAAATATACTGAATTTTCTTGAATTTATTAAACATAAATTAAGCATTTATACACAATAAATACAAGTAAATTTAGTTTAAAAATATCAAATGAATTCCAAAAATTCATCAAAATATATCAAAAATTCAAGAAAAATGTAAAATTTAATTCTAAAAAAAATTTGACGAAATTTGGACGCCGGAAAACACCTCACGCGCCAACACGCGCCTCCGGATTCTGTTCCACGCGCCACCACGCGCGGAAACGCGCCTCCACGCGCTACGTAGGGCTGCTGATGCATGTGACACGTGGCCGCTTGTGATACGTGCTGACATGTCCTAAATGCCACGTGTCATCACCTGATTGGGTCAACGGATGACGTGGATGATGACGTGTCGTAATGATGTGGCCAGCCTCGACACGTGTCGACACCCTATTCGTCCACACTGATGACGTGGCAAGTGACGTGTCACGATGACGTGGCAAAATCACAAGTGGTTGGACACGTGGCGTCTTACCATTGGTACACGTGTACAACACGTGGCAGTTGACCGTTTCAGGAGCAGTTGACTTGAACACGTGTCCTAATGTGATTGGTTAGACTTTTCAACCGTCAGAAAAATCAACGAATGGCGTCGCGCCACGTGTCCAGCATCAAAACTACCCCAACCGCTTGGAAACAAACTCCACTCGCGGTGGTGGAGAGTGAGGGCCACGCGCCGCCTTCTGGGGCTCCGTTGGCCGTGAAATTTGACATTCCGACTCGATTTTTTGTGCTGATTTCAGTGGTGTGGTCAGATTTACGAAATTCCGATAAAAAATTTTGACACTATGTACTGTTGGATCTAATACGGTATCATTTTGACTCTGATAACAATGCAAATCCGTATCAAAACGAACAAAAACGAATTCAAAATTAACAGAAACATATTCTTATCATGGAATATCAGATTTCAATGTCTACGGAATCATTTTGACGCGGATTTCAATATAAATCCGTATCAAAACGAATGAATATGTATTTAAACGAATCAATACGTATTCAAACGAATAAAGAAACGTATTCTTATTCACGGATTTCCATAAACCAAGATATGAACACATCAATTTTTCATGGAATACCAGAAAACTAGATTCGAACACATCAATCTGTAAACCTTTCGGCTCTGATACCAATGAAGTCAGAATTCCATAGATAACCATAAACAGATAGATAAACAGACTTACGGTTTATATGCAGCGGAAACTCGTTTATGGAATGGATCTGATCTACGCGAGAAACCGGATCGTTCTGGTTGCCTTTCCTACGAGTGTATGAATACACTGAGTACGGGCTATATCCGTGAATTCTTCCGATGAACGAAGAAGTAATCCGTGTTTTATCTGTAGGGACGTTTTCCCTGGGAATAAAATGGGAATCTCTACGATTCCATCAATCCATGTTGAAATAGAGAAACTTCTTCTCTATTTATAGTGGAAATCCCAACTTCCATCTATATATAGGGTCGGACCAAATTACATATTTGGTCCCTGTAATTTACACATAATTACAGTTTAGTCCCTGCCATTCCAAAATGTCATGGGCGGACCAAAAACCAACACTTGGTTTGTATACTTTTTCTTGGAAGAGAGAAGTTGTTACATTGAAGAGTATAAAGAGTATTCGACTTCAGTTTGCAATTGGGCTTTAGGCCAAATACCCAGTTTGTTCCGGTTTTGCTATTTTCATTATTAGCTCCTATACAAGAAAGCTCAGATTGTATTTTAGGATTAAGTTGTTTTCATAATAATTTTTCTTTTCTTCTCTTAAAATCATTGATTTGTTGATGGTATCAGAGCATTAGGTTTTTGAACGAATTGTAATCTTGAGAAGAAATGGAGAAAACAAGAGTTGAGAGACCTTTGCAAACTTCTGATCCACAGGAAGTAAATGATGAGCAGATTGAGAATGTTTTTGAAGATGTTGGGAATCTTGATCGGATTAAGGGAAATTCTATTCCAAATCGAGAAGCAAGATCTGAAGAAGCAAGATCTGAAGTTGGTAAAGATGAAGAACGTAGAAGGATTTTGAGGATCTTACAATATTGCACAATAGAGGAGGAGAATGCAATTTACAAACTAGAATGTTCAGATCATCCTGGACTTGTTTTGGTAACTACACCTCTTACACATTCGATTTCCAAGCTATAAAGATTTCTTTATCTGCAAAGCGAAAATTAGATTTTATTTATGGAGATGATATGAAACCTGGAAAGAATTCACCATTTTATCCAAAATGGGAAAAAGTTGATAATATGGTACTTTCATGGCTTTTTAATGAAATGTCAAAAGATTTGGTGTAAGATTTTTTGTATGTTACTCCTGCAAGGAGTTTATGGGTTGAATTAGAACATCGTTTTGGTGAATCCATTGGACCACTGATTTACAAGATTAAGAAGGAATTGGGTTCTTTAACCCAAGGTTCAATGACTATATATGATTGTTATTCAAAGTTGAGAAGGTTATGGAAGGATTTATTGTATCTTAATCATTATCCATCATGTGATTATGGGGCCTCAAGACAGTTAGCTGCTATGTGTGAGAGAGATCAGTTAATGTAATTTTTTATGGGTTTAAGTGATTCCTATGAGCATATTAGGAATCAAGTTTTGATGATGGAACCTTTACCTTCAATGCATAAGGCTTTTTCAATGGTTAATCGTGTTGAGAAGAAGAAAGATGTAGTTACGGAGAATTTTTCTGAAATTGCAAATGTTATAAGTTATGGAAATACAAATGCAAGAGGGCCTGTGAATTATGCCAAGAGAGATGTTGTTAACAAAGATGGCCTGTTTTATACTAATTGTAACTCTTTTAGGAACATAAAAGAGGATTATTTTCAGTTAATTGGATACCTGAACTGGTATAGAAAGAAAAAGCCTATTCATAAACTAGTTGACGAAAAGCGCAAGAAGAAAGCTTATGCACATTTGGCAGGACGTTCACCATTTGATTTTGATGAAGACAAAGATATTTCACAATTGATTCAAATAGAGTTTTAGAAATTCATGCAAGCATAGATGCATAATGGCGCTGGACACTCTAGAGCAGAAGCAAATCTAGCAGTTTATTCTGGATTTGCATGTACAATTTCTCATATCTCTCTATCGTGTTATACCTTAGATAGAGATTTAGGAGTTTGGATAGTTGATTCTGGTGCAACATCTCATATGTGTGGAAATTGAGTTGTCTTAGTACTTATGTCCTATTAGTTTGTCCTAGACCTGTGTATTTTACCTGATGAGAATATACAACAAATTAGAAGGGAAGGCACAATAAAGTTTATCCATGGATTCATGTTGAAGAATGTATTACATATCCCTTCATTTAAGTTTAATTTGCTATCTGTTGGACAAATACTTAAAGAAGGATATGTAATAGTGACATTTTATCCTGAATGATGTGTTTTACTTGACCAGCAGACTAAAGGGTTGATTACAGTGGGATTGATGAAGCAAGGCTTGTGCAAGTTGGATCAGAAGTCCTTTGATAAGGCTTTTCTTTGTGATTTTTGTAAGAATAAGATTTTTTGTAGTCATGTTTCTGATAGTTTTAAGAATTCTGAGTTGATAAATAGTATGATGTGGCATTGTAGATTACGTCATGCATCATGGAAAAAGTTACAACATGTGGAGATATTAGATTGTTATAAAGTTACAAATTGTGATGTATGTCCATTGGCAAAACAGACAAGATTGCCTTTTCCTAATAATACCGATGTTACTTCTTCTATTTTTGAGTTGATTCACATAGATATTTGGGGTCTATTGGCTCCAAAACATGCTAGAGACACACTAGAGGGGGGTGAATAGTGCGTATGCCCAAATAAAAAATCTTTTACAAAACTTTTTCGGTAAAAACAATTTTGCCCAATAAAATAAGTTTTACTTAAAATACAGAATTAAATAGTTAGTAAAACTTGTGAATATAATCGCTTTGATTAGTCTAAATAATATCTCTAAATACCACTAATGCTATTAATTTAACTACTTAGCAATATACAAAGAGAGTAGGGATAGAGATACTAAAGACATGTCGATTTATACAGGTTCAGCTCAACGGGCCTACTCCTATCCTCAAGCACATCACATGAGATTTTCCACTACGATTTCTTTAACGGCAGAAATCAAGCCAACCAGTGTTTTTATAGCTTTAACATTAAACTTTGGCCAGTGCTTTTTATAGCTTTAGCACCAAACTCTAACCGGTGTTTTTATAGCTTTAACACCAAACTTTGGCCAGTGCCTTTTATAGCTTTAGCACCAAACTTTACAAATATTGTTTTTCAAATATCAACAACCAAACTTGTGCAAACTTTGTTGATAACACCTAACAACAAAGCTCCCCCTCACACAAAGACCTCTTTGTGTGATTTTACAATTTCCTCAAAATATTTGATTTGAAAGTGTGTGAATTGTTTTGATGAAGACTTGAATTCTTTCAATTGCTCTCTTTGAAGTTTGTTGGAAAGACTACTCAAGAATGCTTTGAATACTTTGATTGTAATGTATACTTTCTAAATTATCTTCCCAAGTTGAAAGGTTTGCAATTGTCTTCTATTTATAGGCACTGGAGAGGTGGTTTGGAGAAGAAATTCAATTCCTGTTCAGGTCTCTGGAACTAGCCATTGCACAGTATTTAGCCCTCTGAAGCTTTAATTTTGATTTTCTTCAAGTCTCTGAAACAAGCCATTGCACAGTGTTTAGCCCTCTGAAGACTTATAATGAACTTTCTTCAGGTCTTTGAATGTATCCATTATACAGTGTTTAGGACTCTGAAAATTTGAGTTTGACTTCTTCAGGTCTCTTGATAAGTGAGAGATATAACAATAATTTCATGTGTTAATTGAAATTAAATTGAGCTTTATTGAATTAATTTTGCCTAATTAGAGCTTATTTCAGGCTATAAATTAAATTGGAGCAAAAATTTGGAAAAACCTCAATAAGCAGGCTTGGAAGCATGCTGAAAGAAGCTGGAAAAGAGCTTTGGAAGACAGAGAAAAAGATGGGCAGAAATTTGTCCATACCCTAGGCCCATGGAGGGATGGAAGAGAAGGTTTGATTTGTCTCAAAAGAAGAGATTTGACTTTTGGAGAAGATTTAACTTGTAATCCTAGATTTTACTTTAGTGGTTGAACTTATTATTATTTTATTTTGTGGCTGAATTTGAGCCACCAATGCTAAGTAATTTATTATTATTTTAATTTTTAGGGTAGTTTAGTCTTTTAGGGAGTGTTATATATACTCCTTTAGTGTTAGTAGTAGGGAGCTTTTGGACTCTTGGTTCATTTTCTCTCTTGTATTTTAATTCTTTAGTTTAATATAATTAGTAGCAATTTCTCTTTATTTATTTATTTTATTTATTATTATTTTTCTGGATGATGCTCATGTGTTGTGAGTAGTCCGTCCCAAGTAGGCTTGAGTCAACTCGCCTGGCAGTAGTAAGTACTCCTCCTATATTACGGGTATTATGTATGTGATGATTGTTTCTTGGTGTGCTTCATCGTCCTTTAAGACTGATCACCTCATATGCTAGTGGTTAGGATGAGACCGAGATGAGATTCTTAACAATGGAAATACCTTGAAACACATGCATGTTTATTGCTGAAGAAATTCGAGTAGACTGAATGCTAGGGGTTTTTATCTTTGACAAAATGCTTACAAGATCTTAATGCATGATTAAGTAGTCTTTTGCTGAAGAGATTCGATTAGGCTGTTGTCATAGGATCCACATGTCCAAAGGTTCCTAGTGTGATGATTTGAGAGTGAGATACCCTAGATTTATGTTCTATAACCCTGCTCATAATGGTTAAGTAGAGAAATGTACTGAAACTGCTTGCTTATATGTGGTTTGGGTCTGCTGCCTTTTTATTATTGTTGTTATTTTTATTCTTTGCCATCGTGAATCTGTTAATGCTAGAATCTGTGTCAGTCTACTTAGTTATTTGCTTAAATTCTTCATTTTTATTATGAAAGATATCATATCTGCCTGTTTGCTAGAAATTTAAGGTTGTTCGCATAGATCCCTGAGGAAACGATACTTGGTCTTGCCTTAGTACTACAACTAACTTAGTGCACTTGTTAGAGTCCAATTTCATAGGCAACATCTTTGAAGGTGGCCGTTAAATAGTGTTCAGGACTCTAAATATTTGTAATGAACTTCTTCAGGTCTCTGAATATGGACGTTATACAGTGTTTAGACCTCTGAAGATTTGAGTTGAACTTTTTCAGGTCTCTAAATGTGGCCGTTATACAGTGTTTAGGCCTCTGAAGCTTTGTAATAGAATTTCTTATATGTTCAGCCTTTTGAAGCAATGTTTATCTTATTAATCCAAACTTTCTATCCTCCTTTTATAATATCCTTCCAATGTCTTTATTGTAAGTCTTCATCTTATTCTTTGTTAACTAATTAAAAATAAAATCATATTTATTTTAATTAATTCTCAAAGTATTTATTTAATTTTATCTTTTTCAAATATAAAGTTGTTTTCATCAAAACAAGAGTCAATAGGGTCCTTATAGGATAAAATCCTTAAATGGTGCTTGATATGTGTTAACTATAGATCACAAGTGTCTAACTTATTGACACAATTTTTTGCTATGGTTCAAACTCAGTACAATGTCAGTGTAAAGAAAGTAAGAAATGATAATGGTTCTGAATACTTAAGTATAGCCTGTCAACACATGTTTACAACAAAGGTAATTATACATCAGAAGAGTTATCCTTATACACCTCAGTAAAATGGCCTAGTGGAAAGAAAGCATAAGCATTTGCTCGAGGTTGCAATAGCTTTTTTGTTTCAGTCAGGATTACTAACCAAGTTTTGAGCTGCTACACATGTTATAACTTTGTTACCTATTGCTGTTTTGAAGTGGAAAAAACCTTTTTAGATATTATAAAGCAAGGTATCTGATTATGGCCACTTACTAGCTTTCAGATGTTTATGTTATGCAACCAATGTCAAGCCACAAAAGGACAAGTTTTATACAAGAGTAGCACAAGGTATTATTATTGGATATCCTTCATATTAGAAAGGCTACAAGGTTTATGATTTGCAGAATCATAAGGTGTTAATTTCTAGAGATGTCATTTTCCATGAATCAGTTTTTCCATTCAAAAGACATAAAATCCGTTGACTGAAGAATGCCGGTACCGATACTAGTTTTTGTACCTGATTTTGTTGATGATCATCATTCTGAAAAAGATGATTCATTTCATCACTTATGTCACCAGTTAAGGGTCATCATGATTCACCAGAGACAAAAGTATGTTTTTCACCAGACTTGTAGCAGTTGCAATCACATAGTCCTTCACCTGAGTTACTTATCCAACAAAGGCCATAGGATAGAAGAAGCAGCCTTCTGGGATGTCAAATTATATTATGGCAAATGCTGTTAAAGGGTTGCCTAGTTTCGTTATGGACAATTTAGTTACTATAAAAGGTTTTTATGATTTACATAAAGCCTTTTTAGTAAATATCATGCACAGGGTTATAAAGAGCCAATTGTTGATTCAAGATGGGTTGCAGCAATGGAATCAGAATTACATGCTTTGGAACAGGATCAAACATGGCTTTTAACTACTTTACCAAAGGCTAAGAAAGCCACAGCCTCTAAGTGCATATATAGAATTAAAAGAAAGCCTGATGGAAGTGTAGATTGGTATAAAGCCCGATTGTTAGCAAAGGGATTCAATCAATTACAAGGTATTGATTACAATGAGTCTTTCTCGCCTGTAGCCAGACTTGTCATGGTTAGAATATTTTTAGCCATTGCAGCAAATTTTCAAGGCTAATTCAACAAATTGACATAAATAATCCTTATTTACACGGTTATATTGATGAAGACCTCGATATGTTACCTCCATAGGGGTATATTAAAGCAACTGTGAGCACGAGTTTTCCCGACCTCTATGATGAGAATTCATATGTTACCTATGGAGTAGACGGACTTGAATTGGGCTCGGAAGCAACCGGATTGTTGCCTGGAGTGTCTCAAATCTCCCAAAAACCAAGCAATCCATGATCCGAAACCCCCGGATAGGTCTCCCGAGTGATTTCTAGGGTTTAGGGTACATGTCCGACTTTTTGATTTTTCGCTCTGACTTTTGCTAGAACCGGGCGGCTCTGGTTTCTTGGACTAGAGCCGTACGGCTCTAATACACACTAGAGCCGGGTGGCTCTAGTGGGCAAGACAAGTTGCCTTACAAAACAAAGCAACTTGTCTCGCCAGAAAGGAGATATGGGCATATCAGAAGTCAGGCGGCTATTAAATGTAAGATATGATATGAGAGAGAAGGATATAAAAAGAAAGAAATAAAGAAAAATGGGAGTAGGAGGGATTACAATCTTAAGACAGAAAAAATTATATCGAGAGAAAGAGAGGAGAAGAAAGAAAAAAAATGAAGGAGAGGAAAAGAGTGAACCAGAGTCTCATGGTTAAAAAACCCTACACCATTTAGAGGGCATTAAGAAAAGACCTAAAACCTTTGCTGATCAATCTGGGACACATCCGGGTTGGTTTTGATTTGCTTAGGATTGCTGCGGTTTTTGTCCAGTTGAGATTCTAGCACCAATTTCAAGCTTTTAATCCGTTCTTGCATATCTAGTACGCTGGAACAACACCAAGGTAAACTCTGAGAGGCCTTAAACCTGTTGACATTGTCTTTTCTGCATGTTTTTTCTCTGTTTTATGTTTCCGGAAAGCAGACTCAACCCATCATAGCCGTACGACTGTGATAGTGAAGAACAGAGCCGGCCGGCTTTGACCCTATAGCCGCCTGACTCTGTTCCTCAGGGACAGATTCCCGATCTGTCCCGATCGGCCGAAAGGAATCCGTTTTTCATTTTATGCCTTCTATTTTGATAATTTTCGGCCCAAGAATATTTGCACGTCATTTTAGCTCCGGTTTTCAGATTTTTGGATGTGTGAATATAGGTTTTTTTTGTTTTTTTAAGGTTTTATATTTCAGTTTTAGGGTTGTTCGATCCATTATGGATCCTTAGTTCAGCATCAGCGGACCCCTGAACATTATAAAATCTCAGGAAAATATCGAAAACGAGCAAAAATAACAATTTTTCGAAAAAAAGCGGGAAAACCGGCTTCGGGTCCGGGCATTACAGCCGCCCAGTGTGGGTTAGAGCCGCCTGGCTCTATTTCCAGCCGCGCGGCTGTGATTGCCAGAAAAGATAGAATCGCAGAACGACCTGCATGAACGTCATTGCACGATGCTGTTTTCGGATTCAAACTGTTTTTGGCGTGTTTACTGCTTTTTGGACTTTAGATGTTTGTGAAAATTAGGAAAACCCACACGAACAGGACCCCGAGTTCCTGGATAACAGACCACAATAGTGGAAATTTGCATGTAATCGAGCCAAATGGTTTTCAAAAATTGTTTTCCAGCACGAAAATTTACAAGGCATTTCAAAACCGTTTTCCAGGTTTAACCGGTCCGACCGGCCGGGTCAAACTGGTTACCCCCTAAATGCATGCCCCCAATTCTGTCCTACTTTGAGTCCTATTTGCATTTATGATACAAACTGCACTAACCAGTTTGTTTTGCAACATTTATTTTTATTTTTGCTATATTTAATAGATTAATTCATATACTTAGGTAGTTGTATTTTTAGATCCTCGTGTACTCTAGGCGATTGTAAATGTGAGGACGAGAGCTTTTTCTCCCTTTTATTCAATTTGGTTGTATAAGCGGCCTTTACTACTCTTTTGTGTAATTTGTGTGGATGATTTATTTCCTGTAATTTATTTTCTGCATTCTGCTTTAGCACGGGCTAATAAAATAAACGAAATTGGGGTTAGAAAAGATAATAAATTGAATAAATATGGCTTTATAAATAATAAATCGAATAAAAGCTTGAGGTTAAGTAGGTAAGTTGCCCGAACCCTGAATCTCTGGATTAGGTACAGTAGTCTGCACTCGGTAGGGAGCTGTACCGGAATTTCACGGATGAGCTGATCCGGGTGGTGACTCAGTCACTGATCTCGAAATTTAGGTTTTCGAGATCTTGAAGTTATAAAATGGGAAAACGTTTTCTATAAAATGAGTTTCAAAAATAAACGAACAAATTTCCCTAACTCAAGATAAACCAAATCCGCTTTTCCCAAAACATCATTAAACCATTTCTTTCTTTCGTTTTCCCCGGTTCGCTTCGCCGCGTCCCGCATTTTAAGGTCGTCCGCTCACAGTGACGACTTCGCTGGGGATTGAACTGTTTCTTAAAATGTTTTTTTCTTAAAAACTTAAGGAACTTAGGCAGCTATTGAAATATCACCTCGCTTGTATTCGTTTATCTATTTATAAATAGCATATTTATTCATACCTTTGCATATCATGACATTTTCTTCTTCTCAATCCCTCAAATACACTGATTAGCCCTGGTTTACCTAAGACGGTGGCCTACCTCTACCACCGGGATTGGAGACACCCGATGGGGTAAACCACTCATAGCCCCGCACGACCTTACATCGTGTTCTACGGTGGGGAAGTGTTTATTCGCTATGTGGTTTGACTTTGGCCCACATGTAACGGCTTAGTGACTTTCCCTAGGGTTACCAAAACATAAATCTAAAATTTGAACATTTGAGCGTGCACCTTTGGTATCCCCCGTTGATGCCAAAGAGACCCAATCCCTAGGAAAAATGCGAAACCAATCGTGGGAGGAATAAGGTTGGAAGGGAGTGCGTTTTGCATGCGCTAACATTTGTTCATGTTTGTTTGCCTTTCTTTTTGTTTCTTGGTACATCATGCATCAAGCATCAAATCATCATCATTCATGATCACCACTAACCACGTTTTTATGCAGCCACATTTTAAAGCATGACCGCATTATGCATGTTTCTAACCACATCTTTTGTAGCCATGTCTATTTTCGTGTGCCATGCATATTTTTATGCATCGACATACCCATAATCATACATGCACCACTTCGTATGCCACACTTAACCATGTTTTTATGCAGCCATTTGCATTTGTGTGACTCGAGCATGCATCCATTTCATCACCATTTAGGCATCCCGAGAATGCCAAGCGCTTTCATCACATTTCATCCCGGGAGCCCCAAAACTCTCGTTTAATGTTGGTGTATCAGATTACATCGACCATTTCACCAAATGCACCAATTAGAACACCCGAAAAGGGTTTAGGCCCGTGATTGTGTAAGCAGAATACACAATTCCATTTCATGACAGCATAATCATTTATCGTTGGAATAAAGGAGATTCCGAAAGTCTCATCTTGTGTCGTAATCTGCATCAGATTATTTCATGACATCTCATCAATCATTCAAGGCGTTCCGCGAGCTCCGAATCCTATGCATCTAGTGGCATTTCATGACATTTCCAAATCACGTAAGGTGTTCCATGAATGCCGAATCTCAATCCGTGTACCGTTGTACACGCGGTTTGTTTTCATGTACCATAACATGTCTGATGCCCTAAAAGCATCGAAGCTCTATCCGTGGATCGATTCCAATGCGACCATTCCATATCATCATATTGCTCCTAAAGTACCGAATCTCTGTCCGTGTGAAGTGACACACGTGACTTCATTTCATTTCTCATTAGGGGCCCTAAAAAGCGCCGAAGCTCTGTCCGCGTGACGGCTCTCACGCGCTCGTTATGCATAGCGTTGGACATTCTCGAGAGGTCGAGTAAAAAAAAGTAGAGTTTGTTAGATGTTATAATCATGTTCATGCATCCATTTTTATCTCATCACAATCATCCCACATCCATGCAAAGTGTGGCATTTAGAGAATCGAGTCTAGGTCCATACCATGTTTTTACGCCTAACTTTCCATTGAAATGTGCAGTGTGGAATAGAACCTCGAAGCTGTTAGTAAGAGTAGACCGGGAAATCAATCGACCAGAGAGGGATTGGGATCTGAGTCCGAGGAAGAGTTAGGGGATCAGTTGCCTTCTTTACCGGTTGACAGTCAGTTCTTGCTAGAAGAAACAGTAGAACCAGAAATGGCTAAACCGAATGAAACTAATGTTGGAGGAGTGTCTGCGCAGGATATAGTTGCCATTGTGAATGCCCTTCTAACATTTGATCAATTTAAGGCAACAATCAAAGAGCATGTGAAGATGGCAATGGCTGAAGAAAAAGAGTTGACCCGACAGGATGGGATTCCGATTCTGAATGGGGGTAGTTCATGACAGCTAAACTTGGGATTCGTAGGAAGTACAGATGAGAACGTGCAAATTGGAACTAAATCTCAGAGAAATGTGCCTAGAGGAAGTGGAGTAGAGGCTGCGGCCAGGAATGTAGATAGTCAGACTGAAAAGGGGCCAGCTACTCAAAAGGCCAAAGAGGTGTCCATCGAGACGACAATAGAAAGGCTCCTGCACCAAAAGTTCTCGAATCTTGATGCCCCATCGCCTAAGATGAAGTCAGGTCTGACTCAATGCGCCGATCTGGATGTGCTGATAGCAGAAAATGATCCTCTTCCGGTTGGGTTCCACATGCCTTATATTAACCCTTATACCGGGGAGGGTCCACCAGAGACCCATTTGGATAATTATGTAAGGCTCCTGACGAGCATGGGACTAAATAAGAATCACTTGCTTAATCTTTTCTCGACAACCCTCAGAGGTGCAGCAGCTAAATGGTACATGAGAATCCCTTCGCACACTCGTTCTTCTTGGGAGGAGCTCGCTGAGGTTTTCATCAGGTAGTATGCATATAACACCCAAGTTGAGATGACCTTGGAGGATTTGGAGAGGATTCATCAGAAACCCAATGAAAGTTTTGGGGCATATTACCAGAGATGGATGGAAGTTCAGGTCCTTGTGGATGGAGCCCCGAAGCAAGAATCTTTAATTGTGAAATTGGTAGATGGGAGCCTGCCCCTATATAAAGATAAAATGAAGCTGAAAAGGTTCCAAGTCTTCAATGATGTTATGGAGTACGCGGAATGTATAGAAAGGTATAAAGAGGAGGAGCAGAGGACCAAGCAAAGTGTAGGGGGATATCAAGGCAGCCAAGGGTATTCCCGAGATAACAGAAGCGGGAGCTCGAAACCAGTAGCCACGGGTAGTGGTACTGAGGCAGGTCAGACCATGGCTGCTATTCAGGAACAAGGGGCAGAAGTAGCGGCGGTAAATCCGGGCAGAATGGTGGGGACTCCCCAAAGAATCACTAGCCCGTGGGTAGAATCGCCGAGCAGAATTTTCATGAAATGCAGAAAAGTTGGGTTACTGCAAAGTATAAAACCATTTTCTCCTCCATCTGAAGCTGACAAGGATAATTTTTGTGCATACCATGTCATGACTGGGCACCGGAAAAACGAGTGTACTCAGTTAATTAAAGCTATCCGCCAGTTGATCGCCGATGGAAAGATAGTCGAACCCCAATTGAAGCCAAATGTTCAAATGAACCCTCTTCCAAACTTCGGGAACTAAGTGAGCATGGTGCAGTCATCCTTACCTGATAATTTTGTATTTGCTCAGATCATTAAGGCAAATCCAAGTGTGCAGGCAGTATCAGTTGAAGAGGAGGAGAAAAAGAGGGTTAAGACTCAAGGGGCAGCATCTGGAAGTAAGCAAGGTCCGTTCAATATAGAAGACATTGAGCTGGATGATGGTGAAGAAGAAGTTTGCAGGCCTTACAAGACAATAAAGCCCATCTACCCGGTAGAGACAAAAAGAGGAACTGTTATAGCCAAGGACGGGCCGATAATGGATATAACAAGGAGTGGAAGGGTTTATCAACCTGTGGTCGCAACACCTCCTGCTATACCAAGGAGGAATACCACTCCAGTTGAAAAAGATGTTGTGGATCCTATTCTGAGGATGGGTAAGGAAGATGAAGTGGTAGTACAGTTGAAAAGGACTCCGACGTGTGCTAGTGTTTGGCATTTGCTCATGGAATCAAAGAGGCACCACGAGGCAGTAGTGTAGCAACTTATGGAGATGGATGCTTCCCCTACTATGTCCCCCAATGAGATTTGTGCATTAATAAGGGGTGTAGATGTGAAGCCCAATAAAGCACCGGAGATCAGTTTGGGAGTATCTGATTTACCACCAGAAGGAGTAAACCATAACAGGGCATTGTATTTGAAAGTAGAAGTCATGGATGGAACGATGCCTTGTGTGATGGTGGATGATGGCTCAGCCTTGAATATCTGCCCGGTGAAAGAACTGCCATATCTGGGGATCAGTCCTGAAGCACTGTGTAAGTCTACGACTATTATAAGGGCCTACGATGGCAGTAAATAAACTGTGATTGGAACTTTTGAGGTTGAAGTGAAGGTGGGCGAGGTCAAGTCCAAAGTTATGTTCACTATGATAGATATTCCAGTCACATTCTCTTTGCTGTTAAGGAGGCCGTGGTTTCATGCTCTTGGCAGAGTACCCTCCACTTTGCACCAAAAGATCAAGTTTCTAATTGGAGGAAAGATAGTGACTGTCGAAGCAAATGAGCCTTCCATAGTGGCAGCATTGAATACTGCAGAGCAGCCTATCACCAGATTTCAGGTAGCAGTCATATCCGACAAACCAAAATTCCCCGACTGGATCCATAAATATTTTGCCAAGCAAAAGTTTCAGCCGGGAAAAGGGCTAGGGGTTAATCAGCAAGGTATCCCCGAGTTCAACATCGAAGTGGGTCAGTATTGCCGAGCTGGGTTGGGTTATAATAAAGACGCAAAAAAATCTGCAAAGAAGTATGTGAACTTGGTTGATACTTTTGTGCGTGCAACCGAGGAAGTCTACAAGGGAGAATATGAGCCTGTCAAGTTCGATGATGAGGAGGTGCCGGGTTTTGAAATCTTTGCTGATGTAGTTGACTATGGAATGTACGGTGTGGAGCCGATCATGGGCATGCTGAGATCCGAAGTAAGTGGCAAGGGGAAGGCCATTGTGGATGAGGCGGCTAAAGTCCAGATTGAGTTCGGGAACAAAGGCGAGCAGTTTCTGAAAGCTGACCTGGTGAAAGGTGAAGTGGAGTTGGCTGTGGACGCCATTGCCCGTGCTCTGTCTATTTTGATGAAACCAAACAAAGCAGGTGAGGAGGAAAAGTTGAAGGTTGAGAAGGTTCAAGAGAAGCTGGTTGAGGAGGCATTGAAAGAATTGACAAAGATTATGATGAAGGGCAAAATGAAGGCCCTAGAGGAGAGGCTATCTGAAGAGCAAAAGAGCAAGCTGGAAGGTGATATGACAAACCTTTTTGAAGAATGTGCTGATGATCCTCTGCATGTGGAGGATGAAAACTACTTTAATGTATTTAGTTCTCCTCTTTCTGATGTGAACAATGCTGCTTAAGTGGCGTTTAATGCAATGAAATCTGATTTCGCTTACTTTTGTGAGGTTTTTCCTGATGGAACTGTGCATACATTCAAGCATTCAATTAATGTTTTTAGCATTCATGAAGCATCTTTGCATGAAATAAATCTAGGGACAGAGAATGATCCAAAAATGGTATCCATTTCGAAAGAACTCACACCGGACGAGAGAAAAGAGTTAGTGAAAGTACTGCTTAAGCATGTAAAAGCATTCACGTGGTCCTATGATGACATGCCCGGGGTGGACAGGTAGATAGCAGAGTACCGAATTCCTACTGACCCAAAGATCACACCAGTAAAGTAGAAGCTCAGAAGGCTGCGTCTGGAATGGGCAGAAAAAGTAAGAGAGGAGGTAGCAAAGCAAATTAAGGCCAAGTTCTTAGAGGTAGTGGAGTACCCTCAATGGTTGGAGAACATTGTACCGGTTGCGAAGAAGGATGGAAGAGTCCGGGTTTGTGTGTATTACAGAGATTTGAACAGGGCCTCGCCGAAAGATGACTTCCCGCTTCCATATATTGATGTTCTAATCGACAGTGCTGCCAGGGTAGCTATGTATTCATCATGGACGGTTTCTCCGTGTATAACCAGATCCTCATGAACATCATTGATAAAGTAAAGATGGCCTTCATCACGAAATGGGGAGTTTACTGCTATAGGGTCATGCTGTTTGGGCTGAAGAACGCTGGAGTGACTTATCAATGGGCTGTCACGACACTTTTGCACGATATGATTCATAAGGAGGTAGAGGTGTACATTGATGATATGCTAGTCAAATCGATGACCCGGGAAGAGCATCCCGCCGTCCCGGATAAATTTCTGACTAGGATTGAGAGGTATAATCTACGTCTGAATCCAAAGAAGTGCATGTTTGGAGTAACATCAGGAAAGCTTCTGGGTCATGTTGTGAGTCAGAAGGGTATAGAAATGGATCCATATAAGATCAAAGCCATCAAGGATATGCCTGTGCCTAAAAAGGAGAAGGAAGTGAGGTCGTTCCTGGGGTCGCTACAGTATATTAGCCGGTTCATTGCAAGGTTGACAACGGTATGTGAACTAATATTTAAGCTTCTAAAGAAGAACCAGCCAATGGAGTGGAATGAGCAGTGTCAGATAACATTTGACAGGATTAAAGGCTACTTGATGAATCCTCTAGTTCTGAAGCCTCCTATACTAGGAAAGCCTTTGATCCTCTATTTGGTCATCGAAGATGCGTTGGCTGGGGCAATGCTGGTTCAAGAGCAAGAAGATGGCTGGGAGAATGCTATTTATTATTTTAGCAAGAAACTAATGGAGTATGAGACTCGATACACAGTAGTAGAGAAGACTTGTGCAGCAATGGTATGGCTAACAAAGAAGCTCAGGCACTACTTTCAATCTTATAAAGTTCAGGCAGTGGCCAAGGTCGACCTAATGAAGTATCTATGCCACACTCCAGCATTAACGGGGAAGCTGTTGCGGTGGCTGTTGTTGTCAGAATTCGACATCGAATACATCACGCGGAAGATGATCAAGGGAAAGGCAGTAGCTGAATTTTTGGCAAATTAGCCAATTGACTCAGATTATGTGGAGAATCTCGAATTTCTAGATGAACAGTTGGCAGTGGTAGAAGCAAAACTGGCCAGATGGATTATGTGCTTCGATGGGGCTGTAAACAAGCACGGAGCAGGATTGGGCGTGATCATTGGGACACCTGACGGAGAAGTCATTTCCCTAGCAAAGAGGTTGAATTTTCTTGTAACCAACAATGGGGCAGAGTACGAAGCATGTTTATTTGGAATTGATGCCCTGATCACCTTAGGGGCGTATGAAACCTTTATCATCGGAGATTCGACGTTAGTCGTGAAGCAAATCACTGGAGATTGGGAAATTAAAGAAGAGTCCATTCGCCCCTACCTTGAGGCCATTTGGGAAGGGATCAAAGTCTTTAGGGATTATGAATTCAGACATGTGCCTAAGGAAGAAAATCAGATGGCGGATTCATTGGCCACTCTGTCGTCCATGTAGGAAGGTCCCCAGAAGCAACTGATTCGGCCAATTGTGTTGGAGGAATCATAGAATCCTTACTATAGAGCAGAAAAGGTTATGGTGGCTATGATAGAAGATCATCCATGGTATGATGACATTTTACAGTTTCTTCAGAAAGGGTCATACCCTGAAGATGCCACTGAAGCAGATAAGATTACTCTCCGAAGGTTAGCAGCGCAATTCAGGATCTTTAAGAATTAGCTTTTTCAGCGAACCGCGAATGGATTACTACTGAAATGCCTAACCGAGAAAGAAGCCAGAGTGGTGATAGATCAGATTCATGCAGCCCTGGCAATGAAAATTCTGAGGCAAGGGTACTTTTGGCTCACACTCCAAGCTGATTGCATTGAAAGGGTAAGAAGGTGCCATGAGTGTCAAATATATGGAGACATTAGCCATCTTCCCCCACTCGAGCTTCAGATGTCCTCGACTCCCTAGCCATTCGCTGCTTGGGGGATCGACATTATTGGAGAGATAAGGCCGTCGGCATCAAATGGACACCGCTTCATTGTTATGGCCGTAGATTATTTTTTGAAGTGGGTAGAGGCAGAATCTTTTACGAACCTCACAACCAAGAAAATGTCTAAGTTCATTGAGATAAATATCTTCGCCCAGTATGGAGTCCCACACCACGTGGTAACAGATAATGGTGTTCAGTTCCAAGGGGTAACAGCTCAGTTATTTCAGGACAGAGGGGTCGAGCACCATAAGTCTTCACCGTATCGCCCACAAGCCAACGGGGCAGTGGAGGCAGCCAATAAAACTATCAAGAAAATTCTAGCTAAAATTGTTGTCACGTACAGGGATTGGGCAGACAAGCTACCTTTCGCTTTGTGGGGATACAGGACGAGTATCAGGACCCCAACTAGTGAGACACCCTACTCATTAGTATACGAAATGGAGACCGTATTGCCAGTTGAAACCGAGCTGAAATCCTTAAGAATAGTGATGGAGGCACAGATACCTGAATCAAAATGGATGCGGTTACGATATGAATAGTTGGCCCTGATTGATGAAAAACGACTTCAAGCATTGGATCGTTTGCAGATGTATCAACAGCGAATGGCCCGAGCTTATAATGGTAGAGTTTGCCATCTGAAGCGCCCTCTTAAAGCTGGTGATCTTGTGCTCAAACGGATGAAGCAGACTCATATGGACGTGTGAGGGAAGTTTAGACCTAACTGGGAAGGACCATATGTGGTAAAGAGGGTGCTGTCTAAGGGTGCCGTAAAAATCATGGATATGGATGGAAACGAATTTGTCGACCCCGTCAATCAAGACAATCTTAAGCAGTACTTTATATATAAAAAATCTCTGGTGGATCAAAAACCAAAAGGTAGTCCACGCAAAATTTAAGATGCGAATAAAAAGTCTGCTGGATTGAAAACCCGAAAGGGCGGTCCGGGCAAAAGTTAAGATAGTCCGATAGATTGAAAACCCGCAAGGGCAGTCTATGCAAAAGTAAGGACATAAAATAAAACAGCAAAATAAATGTTATCCAATGATAACTTCATACAGCATAAAGGAGATCTACAGGCCGGGATGCCTTAGGTTTAGCATCCCACGCTCGCGCCTTGTAGGACAGGTCATCAACTCAGCTAACCAGGCTCTGTAATGATCATCTGTCTCTATCGAGGCTATTTCACCATACCTCAAAACCTCGATGCGGGTGGGATTCATCCACTGCTGTCGCACGTGCCGAGGCCACTGTTGTGTGAATTCCCCACACTAGGTTGTGCATAAAGAACGAGGCACCCCTTATGCTTGCCCATATTGTCTACATAATCATGCTGGAGAATAAAATGTCACCTTGAAGAGTCTGAGGAGCTACACACCTCCTGCCCAAGTCTCTGTAGTCACTTACGAGATTTCCTACCAGGGACACGCCCAGCGGATAGATGCGTATGTTCTTTCTCTCAACCAACTGAACCATTCCTCTGTAGTTCATGTGGCGAAGTCTGCAAGCTCTATACGACGGGTCCAGAAATGTTTTGGAACATATCTCGGCTGAGGTGGAGGAGCACTTAAGAGAACTTAGCTTTTCTAATAGCCAGATCTACAGAATAGATGGTCAATCAGTAGAGTGCATGTTTAATTAGAATATCAAACTCGAAGCTGAGAATTAACCTGAAGCAGAAAAGGACATCCATATGTTTCAATCAGGTGACTAGAGTGGATAGAATCCAGATAGATCAAGGTCTCAGCTAAGATGATTCCCATGGGTGAAGCACCATCGGCCATCTGGGCCACCACCGGGATTAACCGAGAATCACAGGTCCCATCTCTTGACTCACACAGATAAAGGGACATCAACAACAGACCCATCAGAAAAACCCAACCAAGGGCAAAGGGGTTTAGGGCAAAACACACGTCCATAACGTCGGACATGTTGAGTCTCCTAGGGGCAGTCTCACCAGAGAGCAGGCGGTCCAAATGTGCTGTATTCAGTAACCCTCGAAGTGTCCGTAGGTTGTCTAAATCAGAATCAGGAATAGCTAACCTGACTCCACGTGGACAGGGAGCAAAGAGGATGGCTCCGAATTCCTCTACCATAGGACACAATTCTTGCTCAGAAAAGTGGCAGACGTGATCCATCGGATCCCACAACTGGGCTACAGTCGCTAGAAAGGTCCAATTTAGGGGCATATTCATGTAAAACCGCATAGAATGTAGACTAAAGGGCGCCAATAAGGTCCATTTGGAAGTGCGGCATGTTTTCCAGTAGTCCCTGAGGCGGTCACGAAGCTGATCCATCAGAGAGGGCACGGGAAATAGAATTGGACAGTTACTCTTTTCTGCATAGAAAATAGATGAAATGCCATTAGTAAGGTATGTCCTAGCAACGAGAAGATAACAGATCAACAAAAGGGGGGAGGAATTTCCATAGAATATCAACAAAAATGGTACATCAGTCAATGATCACACAATAAAATTATGTATATGTATACAATGACGTCCTATCCTAGCCTACAAGCGGGCTGCATCAACATGGAACTGCAAAGCTACAGAGAACAAGGTCTACGACTATCCTCCATTAGTCGAGTCATCATCCTCCTCGCCTTCAGCTCTGACGCCATCACCAAAGATACGTCTACCGGCCTCCCAGTCATCCAACTGAGTATGGAGAGTCTCATTCATGAATGTGAGGTCTGCAATGGTCCTCTGCATCTTCTCTGTCTCCACCCTCGTGCGGGCATCCTCACACCAATGGGTGGCGAGTGCAGCCTGCATCATAAACAATAGAAGCATCATGTCATGCATACACATACATCTGAATCATACATACATACATATACACTTGTCAACACAGCTACTTACCGTCAATACCCTGTTATCCTGAAGAAAGAGGTTCCTGAGAGTAGAAGTCACCTGGCATAGAGCCATCCCCCGTGTCACCGAAATCTGCACACAAGAACAGTACACAAATTGGATCAGTAACAAAAACAATAGTCAAAAGTAAGCAGGGGCAAGGATACGTACATGTGTCATGTCAGGAGGAATAGTAGCAGGAGGAGGGTGTGCCTCGATATGCAGATCTGCTCGATAAAAGCTCCCCGGCCTCATTATGTAGCATCACCCAGGGCTCTACGAAGTACTCCAGACGTCCTGGGGTGAAACCAGCAGGAAAAACCACCGGAGGGACTATAGAGGGAATAGGCTCAGTGTACCCCGCCTCGGTGTCGACACTAGGTACACCTGTATAGGTAGAGGAACCTGTATAGGTAGAGGAACCTCCATCTCCCCGGCCGCCGGCAGTCCCAGACCCGAGACCACTAGAGCGTCTGCCAGATGAAGAACTTGGGCACTTACCTCTCTTAGATGGCTAAAAAGAAAATAAGAAAAGGAATGGTAAGTGGCAGTCTAACCTCAAAATAAATAGAAGATTAAGCAAGGCAAAGAAGTACCCCAGCTGAAGCATCCTCTGGTGGTGCAATCCCGATGGGAGGAAGAAGCTGTGTAGGATGAACTGTGGGTATCGCTATCATCTCCTATAACTATGTACCCAGACCCAAATAGATCCGGATGATCCTCCTTCGGTAATAGATGTGGCCAGAATAGTCCGACTAGAAGTGCAAGCAAGATCCTTCGCTCTTGAGGCCCAGCACGCCAATCAGTGACCCTCTCCCCGAGGTACCACTCCAAGCTGACAGGGCTCTCCATGACGAATCGACGGGGCACCAGCCTCCAAGCGTCTATAAGCTCTGAGAACCACACAGTGTTCCCCCACTGTTCCTTGATCACCTAAAAAAAAACGACAGTTAACCAAAAAAAAAAAAGAATGAAAATGAAATGATGATTGAATTGAAGGAGTACCTGCTCAAAAGTCATGTTCGCCAAAAGCTGGCGGCAGATCCAAGCATCGGTGTCTACCTCACTCCAGCCAAAGCCAAGCCACCGCGGCAACCAAGGAAAGTCAAGAATCACAGCATTAGCCGGTATGTCTAATTTTGGTTGAGGAACAAAGGCATACTCATATGCCCAAATTTGCAGAATAACAGCAGAACGTATTTAAAAAAAACAAAAAAAAGAAAGGAGGAAGGCAACTCACATGAAGCACTATCCAAGCACCCTTCAACTCTTTATGCCTCCTGCGGGCACAGACGTCAAGGCCATAGTATAGCTGAGCCAGCCCGACTCTCCCCCAGCTCAGACTCCCAATATCCTCTAACTGTATCAGTGATGGGAGCACAGCAAAGTTCAGGTCGCTCTGACCTGTGGGGAATAACAGAGTACTTAAAGCGAACATCAAGAATGCCCGAGCGTAACGTCTCACATCCCTAAGTGGAAATGAGGAACCCTCAGGCAGACTGTCTTGACGACTTAGCCAATAATCCCGCAGAGTACTCCCTTGGACCCTCCTGCCTGCGGGAGTCAAGCCAATCAATATGGCGATCACATCTGGTCAGAAGCCTTCTTGCTCTAGTGACTGGTTGAAGTCTATAGTACACCCACCGAAGGATAGCCCGGTGATGGCCACGAAATCCTCGGGCGTGATGGTGAACTCCCTGATCGGGAAATGAAAAGTATGGGTGGAATCCATCCACCGCTCTAGGAGCGCCATCAGTAGAACCCTACTCATCCGAGGCGTAGACTCACACATCGAGCAAACGAACCGGTCCAGCCCTGTCGAATCAACCAGCTCCTGTACCTCGTCGGGAAGTCCTCGGTAGCAGGTAAAGGCATCAGACACGGAGCCAGCCCCTCGGTTATGCTTTCTCGTCTGCAAAACAATAAACATGAAGTTTTATGAGTTATTTATATGTATGTTGCTTTGCATGAATAAAGCATTTAAAATAAAAATTAGAGGCTCGGAATCTTGGCTTTGGTCGAACCAGAGCCGGCCAGCTCTGTTCTGGCCAGAACAGGTAGTTAGAGCCGTCCGGCCCTAACCATAGCCAACTGGCTCTGTTCTAGCCAGAATAGAGCCGGCCGGTTCTGTTCTTGGCCAAAGCCGCCGGATGATGAACACAGCCACCCGGATCTAGCGTTGAGCCGACCGGCTCTGTACGGAAAACCGGCGCCGTATGGAAAACCGGCGCCGTACGGAAAACCGGCGCCCAAAAATCGGTTTTAATAAACTCTAAATCATCAATTGAGTTTCCTAGGGGCAAAATCTACTCTAATTATGCATCAATTTCATGAAATTTCTCCTAATTTTGTCTATTTTGCAGGAATTCAAAAATAAAGAAAAAGAGCCAAAATAAAGAAAAGAAAACTAACCAGATTTTGAATAATGTGCGCAGATGGTTTCAAAGTCACAGGCACAGGATCATTTCTACTAACTCCATAATACGGGACCGTCTCCCGCAATCCATACACATCCACTGTAGATTCAGTGGGCAGAAAAAACTCCCCTTCGGGTAAAGAATATCTCACGTGAGGGGATGGTTGTGTAGGAGCATTTGGAAGAATAGCTCTTCACATTTTCCTCATTTTGGTCTAAAGGAAATGAAGAAATTTTTCACAAAATGAGCAAGAAGAAGAGGAACGAATAAATGAGGTTACAGGAGAGAACTCTCCCTTTTATTTTTCAATCACAACCCACTGGAGCCGTACGGCTCTAGCTTTGAGCCGGGCGGCTCTATGGTTGAGCCGCCGGCTCTGTCTCACCAAGACTGAGCCGCCCGGCTCTGATTCTTCGGGTATTGTGTTTTCATCGGTTTTTCATAATTTCTGCTTATTCCAATGATCCCGAGAAAGTATTCTTCACTTTTGCAGGTATCCAGAGGTCTAGAAGGCCTCCAAGCCGTATTTATTCTTGATCGAAGGGGCAAAAATTTTTATTTGCAAACTTGGCGATCAAGGAATAAATACGTGCTTTCAACTCAACCTTAACGGTCTACTCCGCCACACGGAGAAAACAGTATTATTTGGTTGCTCCACCACACGGAGAAGAATTAAAAATTATCACGGGCACACTCCACCATAGCGAGTCGATATCACAGGCACACTCCACCACAGCGAGTCGATACCACAGGTACACTCTGCCATAGCGAGTCGTTGCCACGGGCACACTCTGCCACAGCGAGTCGATACCACGGGCACACTCTGCCACAGCGAGTCGATACCACGGGCACACTCTGCCACAGCGAGTCGATACCACGGGCACACTCCGCCACAGCGAGTCGATACCACGGGCACACTCCGCCACAACGAGTCGATACCACGGGCACAATCTGTCATAGATATCAAGGGCACACTCCTGTAAGCGCTGGAATTTTTCGTCTTAAAAACAAAATTACGCATGTCACACGACTGTAACATACAGTCGTGCGATTGTTGTTACTATCGTGCGGCTGTAATTAAATTACAGTCGTACGACTATAACGTCAGAGTAGGTGCAGAAGACCATACCCATGATATAAGAAAAGAAAGGGGAAAAGATGGGGCAATTAATGCCCGGATTTTGGTGAAGAAAGAGCAGAAAATAAGAGAGGAGAGAGGAAAGAAAAGGAAAAGAGTTGACATTTTGATTTCTGGGGGAAAAAGGAGAGAATTGGGAGTAAAAGGAAAGAAAAGGAAAAATACCAAACAAAGAGCATTCTTTTTCTCTTCTTTTTCTTCTGAATTCTTGAGTGATTAAGTTTAAAATCTGTTAGATATCAATAGGTTAACAACTTAACACGCTAAATTCAATCAATCTCGGATTAAAAATCATCAGAATCCCTAACATTTGGAGATTTTTTCGGACCAAACTTCTCAACCTCAACCAAGGAGAAAAAGAACAAATTTAAGTGGATTGGAGTGATGCTAGGGTTCATTCCTACGGTGGATTAGCACCCAAGAAGTAAGCACACCTCATCCTCTCTTTTTCTTATGCTTTCTGGGTGATTGGATGTGATTTGGCGCATTTTATTTCAATTTTTGTGTTTTCTGCTTCTGGAAATCAAGAACAGTCGTGCGACTGTTCTTGAATTGATGAACAGTCGTACGACTGTAAATACAATCATATGAGTGTTCTTGGTTTCCAGCTAACTTCTTTCAGTTTTATTTTGAATAATTTTGGCAAAATCCTGAAATTGGAGGATTACAGTCGCACGACTGTAATGCTCGTCTAATGGCAGAATTTCCAGAATAATCCCCAAAAATTTCTAAAAATCCCTAAAAATTCAGAAAATCAGAAAATCACCAAAAATGAATTTTGTTGTGTGCATTCACTACCTTAGATTTAATTTTCAGTGCATTTGCATTTAGAACAATACCAGGACGGAAACCCGATTCTCTCGAAAACCGACCCACCTCACATGCTAAATTAATGTAAACCGGAAAATAAAAATGTTTTCAAAATGATTTTCTCACAAAACCAAAATACAGGGAAGTTTCAAAATGTTTTCCAGGTCTAATCGGGGCCGGCTAGCCGAGTCGACCCGGTTATCCCCCTAGATGCATGCCCCCGATCTCTAAAATACCCAATTCTATCTTACTTGAGTCATATTTATGGTGTGCCATAAACTGTACTAACCCTCTGTTTTGCAGCTTTTTATTTTTATTTTGGATGTATTTAATAGATTTATCCGTGTATCCTAGGCGATTGTATTTTTCTAGATAAATCGTGTATTTTAGGTGGTTGTAAAGTGAGGACGAGAGTTTTTATTTTTATTCGATCGGGTTGTAATAATTTAATCATTTACTATTTTACTTTATTTGTATGCGCGCTGTATGTTTAACTTAATGCAATAAAATTGACTTTAGAATTTGAAATACTATCTATGAACATTGACCATTTTTTATTTTAATTATACACGAAATAAGGGACTTGTCTGGACCTAGATCTCTGGATAGTGTAGCGGCCGTTCGTCCAGTTCACCTACACTGAAATTTCCTGGTTGAGCTGAGCAGGGTGGCGACTCCTACACTCTTCATCAAGACTTAGGTCTCGATTCTTTTATGAATTTATCTAATTTTCTAAAAACAAATTTCCATTCTAAAAGCCCCACACGAGGGAGGGATTTGCCCGAAATCGAGGCGTCCCTTGCGAAAGGGAGTCTGCATTCCGTCGAAAACGTCGTCCGCTCACAGTGGCTACTCCGCTGGGGAATACTTACAAAAGTTTTCTTAAAAATTTAAAAGAATTTGACAAGCCCTAAAAAGTGTCTAATTAAAATAAGGTGGATGATTCTTGATTGGTATTTTATTTTTGCATTTTAGTTAGACATGCTTGCATTAGGTTAAGTATCCCGCTTCAGCCTGGTGAATCGTTGAAGTGTCGCCTAAGTTCCTCTTGGTCTTAGGGGCACGGATACGAAACACCACATGTATCCTCGTACGAACCCCTTCATTCAGACCCTTGAGTGGGGAGAAGTAAGGAGTATATTTTGCTATGTGAGCCTTGATTTTAACCCAACTTGGACCGAACTCATATAGGCAACGTTAGTTGGATTCCCCTAGGATACCAAAATAAATCGTGTGAATAAAATAAAATAGCGCCTTCATCATCCCCGGTTGATGATCGAAGAGAACCACACCTAGGACTTGGTTAGAATTTTCAAGACTGACCACGATTGGAGAAATAAGGTTGGAAGAATTTGCTTCGTGTGCTATGTGTTATTCGCCTCTCGACATCCCGTGGCATATCATAATCACATTTTCCATTCACATGACATACCATTCACAAAACATTTTCTTTGTGCGATGAATAACCCACATTTTTATGCAGCCACTTGCATTTTATTTTCGCGTGTAAAAAGAATTATTCATCTGCTTGCCATTCATACTAACTATTTCTTTTTCAGCCATGACATTATATTTGTGTGATTAGCATTTTTTCCACATAGCATACACAACATCATTATGTATGTCATGCATCCTAACCCACGTTTTTGTGCAGCTATTTGCACTTTGTGTGTCATAAGCATTCATGACATATCACCTAAATTAAATTAAGGACATTCCAAAGGACGCCCACCATGATCATTTCATTTCATAACATATCGGGTATCCCAAAATGCCCGTATTCTGCCAATGCACAGGATTGCATTCGGCCATTCCACCAAATTATCTCATTTAAAAGAGACCACAATGGTCCTAGGTATATTTCCATGTGACGATCCACACGATGCATTTCATGACATCATACCCATTCATCACAAATATCATATAACACTGTGATCTATGTCGGGTTACTTCATGACATTACTACATTATTCAAGGTGCTCCCCGAGTGCTGAATTAGTATGCATGTATGGGCATTTCATAACATTCCAAATCATGAAAGGTGTTCCCCGAACGCTGAGCTTCTGTCCGTGTCCCTGTTACACATGACTCCCTCATAACATCATCTCATATCATATGCTCAAAAGCATCAGAACTCTGTCCAAGGGGCAGTCCCATGTGACCATTTCATATCATCTCATAGACCTTCAAAGTGTCGAAACTCTATCCATGTGTCGGCACACACGCGACCATTCCATGAATTCACTTGGTACCCCAAAGGCGCTGAACTTCTGTCCGTGTGGTGGTCCACACGTGACACTTTTGCATAGCATTGGTGTTCTTGGAATGTCCCAAAAAAAAAAAGAAAAAGAATAAAAAAAGAAACCATTTATATCATCATTTCACTCATAACCTCACCCCATTCATTAATTACAAGCACTTCTAGTGTCTTACTCTTCATGTCACCATGCCATTCATTCCTATCCCTAATACTTCTCGTATGATGTCGAGCAAAGTAAGCTGGGGCGTCCTAGAACAAGATCCCAAACTGCAAGAGCACGTGAGAGCGAAAAATCAGTCGAATCAAACAGCGCGACAGAGTCCGGAGAAGAGGTAGCAATGGCTGATCAAACACCAAACATTGCTAATGTTCTGAAGGATTTCTTTAGATCCCAAGACTTCCGAGATATGTTAAAGGAAGAATTGAGGGCTGTTGTTAGGGAAAGTGGTGAAGTTGGTAATGGTGGGACCGGTATAGAAAAAGAAGGGGAAACCTCTCAACATGGGGCTGATGCTTCGGCCAGTGAGGCAACTATGGAACAGAAAATGAAGGCCAAATATTCTGAGTTAGATGAGATGGTAGCTGAGCTAAAAAAGGGAGCCAATATCAGTTTGGGTTCCAGGCGGGGCGTAAATGTGGATGCCATGATAAACAAAGGTATCGAGACATTCCCTGTGGGATTCCAAGTACCCAAAATTCCTTCTTACAAGGGGCTCGGATCACCGGAAGCTCACATCAACCTATACACTCGGATAATGTTAACAGCGAGTGCAACCAAGCAGCAGTTGATCAACTTTTTCCCGACCACATTGGAAGATGGGGCATTGAGCTGGTACAATTCCTTAGCTGAGGAGGCATAATCGGATTGGGAGACCTTGTCGGCAGCTTTTATTAAGTATTATAGCTTCAATACAAAGATCCAAGTGAAGCTATATGACTTGGAGAGAATCAAGCAGAAGCCCAATGAACCCTTTGATGAGTATTATCAAAGGTGGATGAACAAGATGATCCTATTGAAAAATCGCCCCGATGAAGACGAACTGATTCAGAAGCTGATCGAGGGCAGCAGGGATGCCTACAGAGACAACATGAAATTCCATGCCTTCAGTGAACTCAGTGAGGTCTATAGTATGGCCATGAAAGTTGAAAGAGACGAAGAAGAAAAAGCGACAAGTCAAAAGGGTAGCAGAAGCTTCAGGCACGGTCTAAGGTATCGATCTACAACTGCCATTGGATCAAGCAGTGGATCTGGTTTTAGCTTTACAAATAAAAACGACCAATCCTAAGAAGACAAGCCAACTAAAATTGCTGTTGTGTCCCAGCAGCAAAACAACCAAGAGGGAAATGTACAAAATTAAGGCCTATCCCCTTGGACTCTTTCTTTGGCCAAGATTTTTGCAAAATGCAGGAAAGGCTGTCTCTTGAACTCTCTGAAGCCATTCGAAAAGCTGGCTGAGACGGACAAGGGCAGATTCTATTCTTATCATGTGACAGTGGGGTACCATATGAATGACTGCATACAGCTACTGAGGGCTATCCGAGAATTGATCACTGAAGGAAAGATTGTGGAACCACCTCTAAAGCCCAATGTTTAGAATAATCCCTTGCCAAGCTTTGACTGATCCACATGTGTAAGCTATTATCCAGATGATGCAGTAGCGAAAGAAAACCCTCCGCCTGTGGAGGATGATGACTATTTTGATGTATCAGCTTTTGTTTTCTTTTCTGTTTTGTGAACAATTCAGCCCACGAGGCATTCAATGTTATGCAATTTGATTCCAGTTACTTGTGCGATATTTTTCTGGATGGAACATTGTGCATGCATATAAACATTCATTTAATGTCTTTAACATACATGACACATCATTGCGTGAAATGAATTTAAAGACAGATGATGACCCAAAATGGTGTCTGTCTTGAAAGACTTCATGCCTGATAAGAGAAAAAAGAGAAGAAATCGCATAAACATTCATTTAATGTCGTTAACATACATGACACATCATTGCGTGAAATGAATTTAAAGACAGATGATGACCCAAAATGGTGTCTGTCTTGAAAGACTTCATGCCTGATAAGAGAAAAAAGAGAAGAAATCGCACAGTATCCAAAAGCGCATAACAAGCCTTGCCCGATCCTACCACGGCATGACTGGGGATCGACAGAGAAGTTACCAAATGCCGGACTCCAAGGGATCTAAGGGCGAAATCAGCTGAGCAGAAACTCCACGGATCCAGATCAGACAAAGAGGGGAAACCACGAAAGGAGAAACTGATGTTGCCAGAAAAACAAGACCATCCACGGTAAATAGACATCAGTTCACAGCCATGACTGTCAACCTCCCAATGTGGATGAAAACGGAGTCGACCATGCTGTCACAGCCTCAAAAAAAAAAACAACGTATGCCCAAATTTATGAAGAAGAACACGCCTACATGATACAGAATTACGTGTTCCATCATGACCAAGAGGAGACCATGGTTTCAAAGGGCAACGGCGCATGTGCTCCAAAATAAAGGGCTGGGGCATCGATTGTCAACTCCACATCATCCACGAGCCGGTGGGATGACGGGAACAACCAACAGATCTGTCAAAAGGAATTCTATCTATCAAAATAGATTGACACATCATTATTCACCTTGCTAAAAAAAAAAGAAAAAAAGAGAGTCTGGTGGACCAAAAACCAAAAAGGCGGTCCACGCAAAAGTTAGGACGATAGGATGAGCACCACCAGGTGGAAAATCTGCAAAGACCAGTTGGTGGCAGCCGTGAATTTGGTCAAGACAGATACCATTGTTGATTCCGTTCTTAATTTCATTTCATCTATGATGTGCATTATGCTAAAACATTATCAATGAATGAATGAATGAATGCCTTGCTCTATTCATTTAAATGTCCTTATTCTGCTTGGAATTGAATTCGCATCATGCATCATACATGGTTGTGTACATCTTTCGCTTACACGCATCGCCTTCAAAAATAAAATAAAATAAAATAAAATAAAACAAAATAAAATAAAAAAAGCTCGCTGAGGCGAAAACCGAAAAGGCGCCTCAAGCAAAAATTAGAGCAGCTCGCTAAGCTGAAAACCCATGTTGGGCAGTTTAGGCAAAAGTTAAAGCACCTTTAAAAAAAAAGGCTCGCTGAGGTGAAAACCGAAAAGGCTCCCCAGGCAAAAGTTAGAGCAGCTCGCTGAACTGAAAACCCACATTGGGCATTTCAGGCAAAATTTAAAGCACATTCGGATTCATCATTCCTAGACACAGAAAGACAAGACACTCTTGTCATTCTCCAGCGAAGACACTTTCATTCCCCAGCGAAGATCCCTTCTACCATTGCCCAACGAGAACTCCTCTACTATTTTCTAGCAGGATCCTCTATACTACTCTCTAGCTGAACCATCATAAAGAACGCCACCACTTTCCCTTCAACTGTCATCAGACTTCCCTAATAGCCAGTGCATATTCCCGCATATCTCTGAAGGAAGCGAGAATCACATCACATAAAGGATATGCTCTCCAGCTAGATCAGCCATAAGTGTGAGGTACTTTCCCTAGCCGGAGGTGCAACTCAATCTCCCCAGCAAGAGCACGGCATTTCAAGGCCGGATGAATGACGAGAAATGCATTTCCCAGCATCATTTGCACATGCACGTATTACCACATGCACATGCAAGCATTCTAAACATATGCACATATGTATGCATACATCACAACCAATCCAGGAACAGGTACCTGCCACCATCGTTGGGCCGTTCTGAATCCGGATCACTCTCAAAGCAGAAGTAATCCAACACTGGGGCATTCACCAGGTCTCAAAAGACAAGTCAAAGCTGTGCATGCCCAAGCCTCAACACCTCGAGTTCTTAGGGGCAAAGTAATCCAGCCGTATTTATTCTTGATCGAAGGGGCAAAAATTTTTGCTTCAAAAATTATCAATCAAGGAATAAATACTTATTCTCAACCTGATTCCAAATTTATCACTCCTAAACTACCACCACTCAAGCTAGATTTCGAATCCTTGAAACTCCTTCAAGCATGATTCCCGATCCTTGAAAACCTCTCCAAGCCAGATTTCGAATCCTTGAACTTCTTCAAGCATGATTCCCAATCCTTGAAAACCTCTCCAAGCCAGATTTCGAATCCTTGAACACCTTCAAGCTAAATTCTTAATCTTTGCAAACCTTCCCAAGCATGATTTTGAACCCTTGAAATTCCTTGAAGCATGGTTCCCAATCCTTGATAAACCTTCTCAAGCCAGATTTCGAATTCTTGAACTCCTTCAAGCCAGATTCTTAATCCTTGATAAACACCTCTCCAAGCCAGATTTTGAATCCTTGAACTTCTTTAAGCATGATTCCTAATCCTTGCAGACCTCTCAACCTTGATTTTGAATCCTTGAAACCTCTTCAAGCCTGGTTCATAATCCTTGACAAAACCTCTCCAAGCTAGATTTCGAATCCTTGAACTCTTTCAAGCCAGATTCTTAATCCTCGATAAACACCTCTCCAAGCCAGATTTCGAATCCTTGAATTCCTTCAAGCATGATTCATAATCCTTGATGAACCTCTTCAAGCCTGATTCTTAATCCTTGAAAACCGTCCAAGTCAGATTTCGGATTCTTGAAAATCAATTCAAGCAAGATCCTAGATCTTTGAAGCCAATTCAAATCTCCAGCATTGCGTCGGGTAATATAGACCCGGTATCGGCCTATTCCATCCAATCAATTCAACGCATCACCACGGCAGTGAGGCTTCAGTAACTCAGTTGCATGTTTTCATTTCCTGTGTCTGCGGCGCTTTGATTCCCGCTCTCAAATTCATCATCTCAGGTATTTTAAACCTGGATCCGGGTGTCAAATTTGATCACACGTGGGGCAGCTGTAAGTGCCGAAATTTTTTGTCCTAAAAAAAAAATTTATGTGTGTCACACGACTGTAACATACAGTCGTGTGGCTGTAATTAAATTACAGTCGTACGACTGTAACATCAGAGCAGGTGCAGAAAACCATACCCATGACATAAGAAAAGAAAGGGGAAAAGATGGGGCAATTAATGCCCGGATTGTGGTGAAGAAAGAGCAGAAAATAAGAGAGGAGAGAGGAAAGAAAAGGAAGAGAGTTGACATTTTGATTTCTGGGGGAAAAAGGAGAGAATTGGGAGTAAAAGGAAAGAAAAGGAAAAATACCAAACAAAGAGCATTCTTTTTCTCTTCTTTTTCTTCTGAATTCTTGAGTGATTAAGTTTAAAATCTGTTAGACATCAATAGTGTAAGCGCCAGAATTTTTCATCCTTAAAAAAAAAAGTGCAGCGGTGTCACACGACTATAATATACAGTCGTGCGACTGTCATTACAGTCGTACGACTGTAATGTCAGAGTAGGTGCAGAAGCCCATACCTCTGCAATAGAAAAAGAGGAGGAAAAGATGGGCAATTAATGCCCGGATTTTGGTGAGAAAGAGCAGAAAATAAGAGAGGAGAGAGGAGAGAAAAGAAGGGGGATTGGACATTGTGAGTTCTGGTGGAAAAAAGAGAGAGAATTTAGAGGGAGAAAAGAGAGAAAAAGGAAAAAAAAGTTCAGTAAAACACAAGTTCTTTTCCTCTTTTATTTCTTTTAATTCTCAAGTGATTAAGTATAAAATCTATTAGAACTCAGTAGGTTAACAATCTAACACTTTAAATTCAATCAATCTCGGACTAAAAATCATCAGAATCCTTAACATTTGAAGATTTTCAGACCAAACTTCTAAACCTCAACTTAAGGAGAAAAAAAGCAAATTTAAGTTGATTGGTGCGACACCAGGGGTCAATCCTACGGTGGATAAGCGCCAAAAAGGTGAACACTCTTCATTCCCTCTATTTTTCGTGATTTCTAGGTGAATTGGTGTGTTTTTGTGCATTTTTATTTATTTCCTGTGTTTTCTGTTTCTGGAAATCAAGAATAGTCGTGCGACTGTTCTTGAGTTGGTGAACAGTCGTACGACTGTAATACAGTCGTACGAGTGTTCTTGGTTTCCAGATTGTTTTCTTCACAGTATTATTTTGAATGATTTTGGCGAAATTCTGAAGTTGGATTGATTTACAGTCGCACAACTATAATTCCTAAAAATTCCTAAAAATCCATAAAAATTCAGAAAATAGGAAAATCACCAAAAATGAATTTTGTTGTGTGCATTCATGACCTTAGATTTAATTTTCAGTATAATTGCATTTAGAGCAATACCACGACGGAGACCCGATTCTCCCGAAAACCGATCCACCTCACATGCTAAAATTAAATTTAACCGAAAGATAAATCGTTTTTCAAAAATGATTTTCTCACAAAACCAAACTATAGGGACGTTTCAAAATGTTTTCCAAGTCTAACCGGGCCGGCTAGCCGAGCCGACCCAGTTATCCCAGAATGCATGCCCCCAATCTCTAAATTCCCAATTCTGTCTATTTTGAGTCCTATTTGTGACGTGCCGTAAATTGTGCTAACCCTCTGTTTTGCAGCTTTTTATTTTTATTTTGGATGTATTTAATAGATTTATCCGTGCATCCTAGGCTGTTGTATTTTTCTAGCTAAATCGTGTATTTTAGGCGTTTGTAAAGTGAGGACGAGAGTTTTTATTTTTTATTAAATCGGGTTGTAATAAATTAATCATATACTTTTTTTTTTACTTTATCTGTATGCGTGCTGTATGTTTAACTTAATGCAATAAAATTGACTTTAGAATTTGAAATACCGTCTATGAACATTGGCCGTTTTTATTTTATTTAGACAAGAAATAAGGGACTTGTCTGGACCTAGATCTCTGGATAGTGTAGCGGCCGGTCGTCTGGTTCAGCTACATTATAAATTTCCCAGTTGAGCTGAGCCGGGTGGCGACTCCTACAATATTCATTGAGACTTAGGTCTTGGTTCTTTTATGAAATAATCCAATTTTCTAAAAACGAATTTTAATTATAAAAACCCCACGAGAGGTAGGGATTCGCCCAAAATCGAGGCGCCCCTCCGAAACGGAGTCCGCTTTCCGTCGATAACGTCGTCCGCTCACATTGGCAACTCCCCTGGGGATTTCTTAAAAAAGTTTTCTTAAAAACTTAAAAGAATTTGACAAGCCATGAAAAGTGTCTAATTAAAATAAGGTGGATGATTCTTAATTGGTATTTCGTTTTGCAAAAGGGATCAACTCAGACAAAATGCCCATCACAGAATCTTTGGGCCATCTAAAAAAAATCAAAATCAAAATTTTTCGACACGGAAAACCGAAAGGATGTGTTGGTGATGGGAAAGGGGTGATATACAAAGTCAGGGTCACTGTCGTATTCTCTATTATACTCATTCTGATGTCACCATTACAATATTGTGTGTGTTTGGATTTCTGATCAGATGTTCATCTAGCATACACCGTGCCATTACATATAAACATCCATCAGTAGGACATTGCATCTAAGCCCGTGATTGTTATACACACTGATACCAGTTCAAAGAATAATATAGTGCAGAAATACAGGGTCTCACCCTTATCCTCTTGCTCGACCAAACGGACCATCCGTCGACGCGGCGTATTACCCTGATCCACTGAGCCTGACAACGCTCTAGAATGTGCAAAGGGTAAAGTGGAAGGACACTCAGGAGGGCCAATTCCTCTAATACCCAGATCTGTATCATGGTCAGTCAATCAAGAAAATGCCGAAACAATCGGACTGGGTCAGTATGATACAGAAGCATGCTTGGAGTCAAGAGGGGGCATGTACCTGTTCCATTGAGATTAGACCGTATAGACATGGTGCCGCAGGTCACCTGGGCTACCATTGTGGCTAATCACAAGCCTCGAATTCCATCTCCGGGCTCGCGTGGATACCGAGAATCGAGCATAAGCATCATGTTGCATACATATATTCATTCAAAATCATACATGCATACGTGCATAATTTCAAAATGAACACACACAATTCATATGCATATGCATCACAACCAATCCAAGTGCAGGTACCCACTACCATCACCAGGTTTCTTTGAGCCAGGACCACTCTCAAAGTAGAAAATAGGTCTCAAGAGACAAATCAAAGCCGTGCGGGCCTAAGCCTCAACATCTTAGAGTAATGTAATCAAACCGAATTTATTCTTGATCGAAAGGGTAAAAATTTTTGTTTCCAAAATCGTCGATTAAGGAATAAATACGTGTCGCCTATACAACTTCAAATCCTCAGCAGATTCGCTTCATTCCAGATCCCAGCCTAACTCCCACCTTCTTTGCCTCGGGTAACATAGACCTGGTATCAGCCCATCCGCCTTTCACCACTTTCCTTGCCTCGGGTAACATAGACCCGGTATCTGCTTATCCGCCTTCCACCTTCCTTGCCTCGGGTAACATAGACCCGGTATCGGCTTATCTGCCTTCCACCTTCCTTGCCTCGGGTAACATAGACCTGGTATCGGCTTATCCGCCTTCCACCTTTCTTGCCTCGGGTAACATAGACCCGGTATCGGCTTATCCACCTTCCACCTTCCTTGCCTCGGGTAACATAGACCCGGTATCGGCTTATCTACCTTCCACCTTCCTTGCCTTGGGTAACATAGACCCGGTATCGACTTATCTACCTTCCACTTTCCTTGCCTCGGGTAACATAGACCCGGTATCGGCCCATCCGCCTTGCACCTTCCTTGCCTCGGGTAATATAGACCCGGTATCGGCTTATCCGTCTTCCAACTTCCTTGCCTCGGGTAACATAGACCCGGTATCGGTTTATCCACCTTCCACCTTCCTTGCCTCGGGTAACATAGACCCAGTATTGGCTTATCCGCCCTCCCCTTCCTTGCCTCGGGTAACATAGACCCTGTATCGGCCTATTCGCCTTCCGCTTTCCTTTGCCTCAGGTAACCTAGACCCGGTATCGGCCAATCCGCCTTTCACCACTTTCCTTTGCCTCGGGTAACCTAGACCCGGTATCGGCCAATCCGCCTTTCACCACTTTCCTTTGCCTCGGGTAACCTAGACCCGGTATCGGCCTATACGCCTTCCACTTTCCTTTGCCTCGGGTAACCTAAACCCGGTATGGGCCAATTTTATCTCTTTCCTTGCCTCGGGTAACCTAGACCCGGTATCGGCTTATTTCTTCCCCAACTTCGCCTCGGGTAACCTAGACCCAGTATCGGCTTATTTCAACAGTGGGTTCTTTCCTGTGTTTACGGCGCTTTGATTTGCGCTCTCAAATTCATCACCTCAGGTATTCTAGACCTGGAGTCGGGTGTCGAATTTGATCACTCGAGGGGCAGCTGTAAGCGCCGGAATTTTCCGTCCTTAAAAAAAAAGTACAGCGGTGTCACACAACTATCATTACAGTCGTGCGACTGTAGTTAAATTACAGTCGTACGACTGTAACGTCGGAGCAGGTGCAGAAGCCCATACCTCTGCAACAGAAAAAGTGGAGGAAAAGATGCGTAATTAATGTCTGGATTTTGGTGAGAAAGAGAAAAAAATAAGAGAGGAGAGAGGAGAGAAAAGAAGGGGGATTGGACATTGTGAGTTCTGGTAGAGAAAAGAGAGAGAATTTAGAGGGAGAAAAGAGAGAAAAAGGAAAAAAAAGTTCAGTAAAACACAAGTTCTTTTCCTCTTTTATGTCTTTTAATTCTCAAGTGATTAAGTATAAAATCTATTAGAACTCAATAGGTTAACAATCTAACACTTTAAATTCAATCAATCTCGGACTAAAAATCATCAGAATCCTTAACATTTGGAGATTTTTGGACCAAACTTCTCAACCTCAAATTAAGGAGAAAAAGAGAAAATTTAAGTGGATTGATGCGACGTTAGGGGTCAATCCTTCGGTGGATAAGCGCCAAAAAGGTGAACACTCTTCATTCCCTCTAGTTTTCATGATTTCTGGGTGAATTGGTGCGTTTTTGTGCATTTTTATTTATTTCCCGCATTTTCTATTTCGGGAAATCAAGAACAGTCGTGCACTGTTCTTGAGTTGGTGAATAGTCGTATGACTATAAATACAGTTGTACGAGTGTTCTTGGTTTCATGATTGTTTTCTTCTGAGTTTTATTTTGAATGATTTTGGCGAAATTCTGAAGTTGGATTGATTTACAGTCGCACGACTATAATTACAGTTGTATGATTGTAGTTACAGTCGTAGGACTGTAGTTATAGTCGCACGACTGTAGTGCTCGTCCAAGAGCAGAATTTCCAGAATAATCCCTAAAAATTCCTAAAAATCCATAAAAATTAAGAAAATCAGAAAATCACCAAAAATGAATTTTGTTGTGTGCATTCACGACCTTAGATTTAATTTTCAGTATAATTGCATTTAGGGCAATACCACGACGGAGACCCGATTCTCCGGAAAACCGATCCACCTCGCATGCTAAAATTAAATTTAACTGGAAGATAAATCGTTTTTCAAAAATGATTTTCTTACAAAACCAAACTACAGAGACGTTTCAAAATGTTTTCCAGGTCTAACCGGGCCGGCTAGCCGAGCCGACCCGGTTATCCCCGAATGCATGCCCCCAATCTCTAAATTCTCAATTCTGTCTATTTGAGTCCTATTTGTGGTGTGCCGTAAATTGTGCTAACCCTCTGTTTTGCGGCTTTTTATTTTTATTTTGGATGTATTTAATAGATTTATCCGTGTATCCTAGGTGGTTGTATTTTTCTAGATAAATCGTGTATTTTAGGCGTTTGTAAAGTGAGAACGAGAGTTTTTATTTTTTATTCGATCGGGTTGTAATAATTTAATCATTTACTTTTTTTTATACTTTATCTGTATGCGCGCTGTATGTTTAACTTAATGCAATAAAATTGACTTTAGAATTTGAAATACCGTCTATGAACATTGGCCGTTTTTATTTTAATTAGACACGAAATAAGAGACTTGTCCGGACCTAGATCTCTGGATAGTGTAGCGGCCGTTCGTCCAGTTCAGCTACATTATAAATTTTCCGATTGAGCTGAGCCGGGTGGCGACTCCTACAATATTCATTGAGACTTAGGTCTCAGTACTTTCATGAAATAATCCAATTTTCTAAAAATGAATTTTAATTATAAAAACCCCACGCGAGGTAGGGATTCGCCCGAAATCGAGGCGCCCCTTCCGAAAAGGAGTCCGCGTTCCGTCGAAAACATCGTCCGCTCACAGTGGCGACTCCGCTGGGGATTTCTTAAAAAAGTTTTTCTTAAAAAATTAAAAGAATTTGACAAGCCCTGAAAAGTGTCTAATTAAAATAAGGTGGATGATTCTTGATTGGTATTTCATTTTTCATTTTAGCTAGACATGCTTGCATTAGGTTGAGCATCCCATTTTAGCCCGGTGGATTGTTGAAGTGTCGCCTTTGTTCCTCATGGTCTTAGGGGCACGGATATGAACCATCACCCATAGCCTCGTACGAACCCCTTCGTTCGGACCTCTAAGTGGGGAGAAGTGAGGAGTATATTTTACTATGGGAGCCTTGATTTTAACCCGACTTGGACCGAACTCATATAGGCAGCCTTAGTTGGATTCCCTTAGTATACCAAAATAATTGTGTGAATAAAATAAAATCGTGCCTTCATCATCCCCGGTTGATGATCGAAGAGAACCCCACCTAGGACTCGGTTAGATTTTTGCCAAAATTGACCATGTTTGGAGGAATTCGCTTCGTGTGCTACGTGTTACACGCCTCTCGATATTTCACGACATACCATAATCACCATTTTCCATACACACGACATACCATTCATAAAACATTTTTGTGTGATACTAACCCACATTTTTATGCAGCCAATTGCATTTTATTTTCGCTTGTAAAAACATTAAATCATCCGTATGCCATTCATACTAACCGTTTCTTTTTCATCATTGACATTATATTTGTGTGATTGGCATTTTATTTTCACATAGCATACACAACATCATTACGGGTGTCATGCATTCTAACCATGTTTTTATGCAGCCGTCTGCATTTTTTGTGTCATAGACATTCATGACATATCACTTAAATTAAATTAGGAGTATTCCAAGGACGCCCACCACGACCATCTCATTTCATAACATATCGGGTATCCCAAAATGCCTGTATTCTGCTAATGCACCAGATTGCATTCCACCATCCCACCAAATTATCTCATTTAAAAGAGACCACAATGGTCCTAGGTATATTTCCGTGTGACAATCCACACGATGCATTTCATGACATCATACCCATTCATCATAAATATCATATAACACTGTGATCCACATCGGGTTACTTCATGACATTACTACATCATTCAAGGTGCTCCCCGAGTGCTGAATTAGTACTCATATAGGGGCATTTCATAACATCCCAAACCATGAAAGGTGTTCCCCGAACGCCGAGCCTTTGTCCATGTCCCCGGTACACGTGACCCTTTTACAACATCATTTCATATCATATGCTCAAAAGCATCAGAACTCTGTCCATGGGGCAGCCCCATGTGACCATTTCATATCATCTCATAGACCTTCAAAGTGTCAAAACTCTGCCGTGTGTTGGCTCACACACGGCCATTTCATGGCAATTCACTTGGTGCCCCAAAGGCGCCGAACCATGGCCCGTATGGTGGTCCACATGCGGTCTCCATTGCATTATTTTGGAACGTCCAAAATCAAAAGAATAAAAATAAGGGAAATCATTCTCATTCTTTCACAATGTACATCTCATTCATCTTTTAAACATTTAGATACTCCACCAACACCAAACATCTTCATTTCATGCACTGATTTGGTATCCTTCGTGCGAATGCCCCGGCCAATCCTAACAAGTGGTTTTATCAGGGGAGAGAGGGAAAGAGTCTTGAAAATGGCCGGCCCATTGAACTTCAACACCATAACAGATGTCGTGGATGATTATGTTGCTTCGTCACGATTTCGAAAGGCGGTTAGGGAAGAGGCAGCGACAATGTTGAAAGAGATCCTTGGAGATGATCGTGACAGGGTAGAAAAGCTGATGACTAGGTGCTCTGAATTGGAGGCACGTGTGGCAGAGCTTGAAGGAAAAATAAAAGGGCTGACCGGAGAGATAATATTGAAAGTGCCCCCCAAGGCCAATACTAACATTGTTCCGCAACACATCGGGAATCCACTTCCTAAGGGTAAAGGGAAAGGCATATCTCCATAGCCTATTTCGTTATGCAGATTATTTGCCAAGTGTAGAAAGGAAGGATTGCTCTAGAGCATCAGGCCATATGTTGAGCCGGCGCCGAATCGGAAGAATAATTTTTGTAGCTATCATGTGGTGACAGGTCACCAAACCAACATGTGCTTTGATTTAGGAAAGGAGATCCTGAAATTAGTCGCCGAAGGAAAATTGAAGATCCCATCCACCTCCGACCAGCGACTAGTGGCAAGCAGGGAGACCAGCAAGGAAATTCCTCAAACCTCCCGGGGAGAGGAATATGACGAAGAACTCCAAGGTCTGGTTTGATGAAAGTGGGGTAGTGACACTAAAGCTGGGGTAGTGACCGGATAAGGAATGGTTAGGCGCTATAAGATCAATACTTTTAGAGGCTCCTTCTTGTAGGGAACTCATTTTGTTTGTAAAGTGTATTGAACTCGTTTTGAATGTAATGCATCTTGTTATTTTCTTACTTATATGGTGATTACATGTACATGGCATTAAGCATGCACTTGATCATCTGACACTACATATCCAACACGCATAATATTTAAAATGCATAACATCAATCTGAGTGTTGTAAGGAATTTAAAAGTGAACCTAACTTCGGTTAAACCCCTTTCTAAAAAAATAAATAAATAAATAAATAAAGAAGTCTGCCAAATAAATAATTAGATGGCGCCATCTCCGCCAAGTAATTTGTTGACCTAGATCAATAATCTCTACAAACCACGATCCAAAACACTGATGGTTTTACCCTAAAAGTTTCAACTTGAACAGCTCACCATACACCCAAATCATTCCAAATCAAAGGCTATTGTTAAAATTCAGAGACTGATTCCCAAAATGAACCTTCGAGCCTAATTTGTGCCCGAGAAAGCATCTCACACTATAACCTTGCAGTCAAAACCCTAGCTTATCAAAAGCACCAAGTCCTGAGAAATCCAAATGATCTTCGCCACCCACCATGCTGTAAAACTCTGAAGCAGATATTGGTTGTAGTGCATATATAGTCTTGTTTGTGTGGCATTCATGTGCATATGACATTACACATGCATTGTTCATCCAAAAGACATAATAAACATGCATGACATACATGGATTTGAATACAGCAGGAAAATCAACAGGTGGCTGTGGCTTGGATGTAGCTTCTCAACAAAAACAAAAACCCAGTACAGATGGAAGACTTCCTCTCTCCCTTACAGTGAGATTTCTGCCCCAGGCGTACAGTCGTGCTCTCTTCCTTTATAGATATATAGCCTTGTCAATCTCTCACACGTTACCGCAATGGCGGCACAAACAAGGCTAAACCCGGAAACACCTGAATCCTCCCTAATCAATTACCAATTAACCTGTCACCCTGGCACTAATCCGCTTCTGCCTTTATTCCCACTACCAAATTCCAACCCCTATACCTGTTACTCCACTCCTATACCTCATCCTTCCTCGTTTGTACAACTTCCCAATTCTTCCTATCCAAACAATGAAACCCAAGCAAACTCTGTTGAATGTTTAATGAATCCGAGGGTGGCCCATCTATTGCATGAAGTGCCGGGATCAGTGAGTTGAGACAATAGAGATAAGTATGTTTTTGCCTGTTCTGAAAAGTTAACTTCGCGCGGTGGCAGAGAAGATTGGTGTCTTTATCTCTCTCATACACGGCGGCCATAATTAACTGTGGAGTGTCTCATAGCATTAAATGGCAAGGTATAAAAAGTAATCTCCACTTCCCAATTTCCACCGTTATCAGATTTTTGTTAGACTTTTGGTGAAAGATTTAAACTTCCCTTATCTTTAAACCCAAAACACTTCCCTTTTCATTCTACCCTCTACCTTATCCCTTGCCTACAACGCCCTTTGTCTTCCATTTATTATATGCAAGGCATAACACTTTCATCTTCTCCCTTGAACGATTCTATGAAGCCTTATTTTCTGCCACCAATGGCTTCCAATAAGAAAAATGCTGCTCCATATAGCACTTTTCCGCATCATCTCATCACCAGAAGGGCGACGGAGCAGGTGGTTATTGCGTCGTTCCAGTCAATCTTCGTTTATCATCAACCTGTACTGAATTGGGGATACCCTTTTAATCCCGTGCCATTTTTGTTCAATCTGAACTCCTAGACTAATTATGTTGAATCCTCAAACTATGGGAGAGGTCTTGAGTTCATGATAGAGAGGGGATTTGAATATGAGTCTACTTCAAATGAGCTCAATAATGCTGGAAAAAGGGGAAAATGAAATGTATAGTTTTGAGGTTCTGGAGTAAGGAGGAAGCAATTTCTTCAGGTGAAAAGGGGCAACAGTGGTTACCCAAGAATCTAACTATTGAAGAGATCAAGCTGAATAAGAGGGGGATCAACACCGATCTCGGTGAGAAAACAAGCCTGATGATCAGAAGTCTCCCAGACCAGTTCCAAAGACATAATCTACCACAAATTCTGGTCAAGAGTAAACCCAAAGGGAAGTTGCTTATAGTTCCCCTTACTTCCCTATGGATTTCAAGACAGGAGGAAATGTCGGTTATGCATTTGTGAACTTCACCAACAGTGTTGGAACAACTGGATTTTACAAAACCTTCGACAATTATGAATGGGATGATGCCATCAACAGGAAAAGCTTGTAAAGCCTATTGTGCTAATATTTAGAGGAAGGTTGCATGTACCAACCATTTTAAGAACTCGGTCTTTGGCTGCAACAGAAGTGAATACCTACTAGTGTCATTGTGAGTGGCACACACAAGGGAACCAAGATTAACTCAAGTCAGTCTGAATCAGATCACGCATTAGAAGGCTGGAAGCTGTGTCCGTCTTTGGGAGCTGTGCTTGAACTGGAATCTAGGGTGAATTGGAAACATGAATACGGCATCAAACCGCAGGAGAATCCAGTGGTTAATTGAATCCATCTCAGGTTGTCCATCCAAAATGGCAACTCTATTCAATGTTCGGCCATTTATTCCTTTAAAAAAAAATCCAATGCGGAAAACTGAAAGGACATATTGGTAATTTGAAGGGGCATCAATCCAAACCAGAGCCACACTTGGGATTTTCCTAACGCATCCATATTCATCATGTCATAAATGTTTTGTATTCAATTTTGGTGTTCAATATGCATTTGTTGTGTCATTGCATGTCAATGTTTACATATGGGCTACGTCATGCAGCAAACCATATCTGTTGAAGAATTTTACACCCCAAACATAAAACTCTAATATTAGGGCAAGTAAAAAAGCTGAACCACTGGGTATCATCAACAACAGTATCCTCACAAGTCCCGATGAACACGTCAATGTACATTTTTCTTGTCCCAAGACAAAATGTCGCAAAAGGGATAAACGCAAACAAAATGCCCATCACAGAATCTTTGGGCCATCTAAAAAAAATCAAAATCAAAATCTTCCGACACAGAAAATCGAAAGGACGTGTTGGTGATGGGAAAGGGGTGATATACAAAGTCAGGGTCACTGTCGTATTCTCTACTCATTCTGATGTCACCATTACAATATTATGTATGTTTGGATTTCCGATCAGATGTTCATTTATCATACACCGTGCCATTACATATAAACATCCATCAGTAGGACATTGCATCCAAGCTCGTGATAGTTATACACACTGATACCAGTTCAAAGCATAATATAATGCAGAAATGTAGGGTCTCACCCTTATCTTCTTGCTCGACCAAACGGACCATCCGTCGGCGCGGCCTATTACTCTGATCCAATGAGCCTGACAACGCTCCAGAAGGTGCAAAGGGTAAAGTGGAAGGACACTCAGGAGGGCCAATTCCTCTAATACCCAGATCTGTATCATGGTCAGTCAATCAAGAAAATGCCGGAACAATCGGACTGCATCAATATGATACAGAAGCATGCTTGGAGTCAAGAGGGGGCATCTACCTGTTCCAATGAGATTAGACCGTATAGACATGGTGTCGCAGGTCACCTGGGCTACCATTGTGGCTAATCACAAGCCACGAATTCCATCTCCGGGCTCGCATGGATATCGAGAATCGAGCATAAGCATCATGTTGCATACATATATTCATTCAAAATCATACATGCATACGTGCATAATTTCAAAATGAACACACACAATTCATATGCATATGCATCACAACCAATCCAAGTGCAGGTACCCACTGCCATCACCAGGTTTCTCTGAGCCAGGACCACTCTCAAAGCAGAAAATAGGTCTTAAGAGACAAATCAAAGCCGTGAGGGCCCAAGCCTCAACATCTTAGAGCAATGTAATCAAACCGTATTTATTCTTGATCGAAGGGGCAAAAAATTTTTGTTTCCAAAATCGTCGATCAAGGAATAAATACATGTCGCCTACACAACTTTAAATCCTCAGCAGATCCACTTTATTCTAGATCCCAGCCTAACTCCTACCTTCTTTGTCTAGGGTAACATAGACCCGGTATCGGCCTATCCGCCTTTCACCACTTTCCTTTGCCTCGGGTAACATAGACCAGGTATTAGCCAATCCGCCATCCACCTTTCCTTGCCTCGGGTAACATAGACCCGGTATCGGCTTAACCGCATTCCACCTTCCTTGCCTCAGGTAACATAGACCCGGTATCGGCCTATTCGCCTTCCACCTTCCTTGCCTCGGGTAACATAGACCCGGTATCGGCTTATCCGCCTTCCACCTTCCTTGCCTCGGGTAACATAGACCCAGTATCAGCTTATCGACCTTCCACCTTCCTTGCCTTGGGTAACATAGACCCGGTATCGGCTTATCCGCCTTCCACCTTCCTTGCCTCGGGTAACATGGACCCGGTATCGGCCTATCCGCCTTCCACCTTCCTTGCCTAGGGTAACATAAACCCGGTATCGACCTATCTGCCTTCCAACTTCCTTGCTTAGAGGGTAACATAGACCCGGTATCGGCCTATCCGTCTTCCACCCTCCTTGCCTCGGGTAACATAGACCCGGTATCGGCTTATCCGCCCTCCACCTTCCTTGCCTTTGGTAACATAGACCCGGTATCGGGCCATCCGCCTTCCGCTTTCCTTTGCCTCGGGTAACCTAGACCCGGTATCGGCCAATCCACCTTTCACCACTTTCCTTTGCCTGGGGTAACCTTGACCCGGTATCGGCCAATTTGCCTTTCACCACTTTCCTTTGCCTCGGGTAACCTAGACCCGGTATCGGCCAATCCGCCTTCCACTTTCCTTTGCCTCGGGTAACCTAGACCCAGTATCGGCCAATCCCCCTTCCACTTTCCTTTGCCTCGGGTAACCTAGACCCGGTATCAGCCAATTTCATCTCTTTCCTTGCCTCGGATAACTTAGACCCGGTATCGGCTTATTTCTTCCCCAACTTCGCCTCAGGTAACCTAGACCCGGTATCGGCTTATTTCAACAGTGGGTTCTTTCCTGTTTGCGGCACTTTGATTCGCGCTCTCAAATTCATCACCTCAGGTATTCTAGACCTGGAGTCGGGTGTCGAATTTGATCACGTAAGGGGTAGCTGTAAGCGTCGTAATTTTTCATCCTTAAAAAAAAAGTGCAGCGGTGTCACACGACGGTAATAAGCAGTCATGTGACTATCATTACAGTCATACGACTCTAACGTCGGAGCAGGTGCAGAAACCAATACCTCTGTAATAGAAAAAAAGGAGGAAAAGATGGGTAATTAATACCCGGATTTTGGTGAGAAAGAGCAGAAAATAAGAGAGGAGAGAGGAGAGAAAAGAAGGGGGATTGGACATTATGAGTTCTGGTGGAAAAAAGAGAGAGAATTTAGAGGGAGAAAAGAGAGAAAAAGGAAAAAAAAGTTCATTAAAACACAAGTTCTTTTCCTCTTCTATTTCTTTTAATTCTCAAGTGATTAAGTATAAAATCTATTAGAACTCAGTAGGTTAACAATCGAACACTTTAAATTCAATCAATCTCGGACTAAAAATCATCAGAATCCTTAACATTTGGAGATTTTCGGACCAAACTTTTCAACCTCAACTAAAGGAGAAAAAGACAAATTTAAGTGGATTGGAGTGATGCTAGGGGTCATTCCTACGGTGGATTAGCACCCAAGAAGTAAGCACACCTCATCCTCTCTTTTTCTTACGCTTTCTGGGTGATTGGATGTGATTTTATGCATTTTATTTCAATTTTTGTGTTTTCTGCTTCTGGAAATCAAGAACAGTCGTGCGACTGTTCTTGAAATGATGAACAGTCGTACGACTGTAAGTACAATCGTACGAGTGTTCTTGGTTTCCAGCTGACTTCTTTCAGTTTTATTTTGAATAATTTTGGCCAAATCCTGAAATTGGAGGATTACAGTCGCATGACTATAATGCTCGTCCAATGGCAGAATTTCCAGAATAATCCCCAAAAATTTCTAAAAATCCCTAAAAATTCAGAAAATCAGAAAATCACCAAAAATGAATTTTGTTGTGTGCATTCACTACCTTAGATTTAATTTTCAGTGCATTTGCATTTAGAACAATACCACGATAGAGACCCGATTCTCCCGAAAACCGACCCACCTCACATGCTTAATTAATGTAAACCGGAAAATAAAAATGTTTTCAAAATGATTTTCTCACAAAACCAAAATACAGGGACGTTTCAAAATGTTTTCCAGGTCTAATCGGGCCGGCTAGCCGAGCCGACCCGGTTATCCCCCTAGATGCATGCCCCCGATCTCTAAAATCCCGAATTCTGTCCTACTTGAGTCCTATTTGTGGTGTGCCATAAACTGTACTAACCCTCTGTTTTGTAGCTTTTTATTTTTATTTTGGATGTATTTAATAGATTTATCCGTGTATCCTAGGCGATTGTATTTTTCTAGATAAATCGTGTATTTTAGGCGGTTGTAAAGTGAGGACGAGAGTTTTTATTTTTATTCGATCTGGTTGTAATAATTTAATCATTTACTATTTTACTTTATCTGTATGCGTGCTGTATGTTTAACTTAATGCAATAAAATTGACTTTAGAATTTGAAATACTGTCTATGAACATTGGCCATTTTTTAATTTAATTAGACACGAAATAAGGGACTTGTCCGGACCTAGATCTCTGGATAGTGTAGCGGCCGTTCGTCCGGTTCAGCTACACTGAAATTTTTCGGTTGAGCTGAGCTGGGTGGCGACTCCTACACTCTTCATTGAGACTTAGGTCTCGATTCTTTTATGAATTTATCTAATTTTCTGAAAACAAATTTCCATTCTAAAAACCCCACGCGAGGGAGGGATTTGCCCGAAATCGAGGCGCCCCTTCCGAAAGGGAGTCCGCGTTCCGTCGAAAACGTCGTCCGCTCATAACTCCACCACAGCGAGTCGATACCACAGGCACACTCCACCACAGCGAGTCGATACCACAGGCACACTCCACCACATCGAGTCGATATCATGGGCACACTCCACCACAGCCAGTCGATACCACGGGCACACTCCACCACAGCCAGTCGATATCATGGGCACACTCCACCACAGCGAGTCGATACCACGGGCATACTCCACCACAGCGAGTCGATATCACGGGCACACTCCACCACACCGAGTCGATACCACGGGCACACTCCACCACAGCTAGTTGATACCACGAGTATACTCCACCACATCGAGTCGATAACTCTGTACCCCCAATGAGGGGCATCAGGTGCGCTTTCTCTTCTTTTCTCACCATGCTCTCAGTCGTAAGACCAAATTCGTTCTAGGCTTCATAGCCCACCATGAGCCGACTTTGGTCCCGCGAGGGGCAGCCTTTGAGCACGGGTTTTCCCGACCTCTGTGATGAGAATTCATATGTTACTTATAGAGCAGACGAACCTGAATTGGGCTCGAAAGCGATCGGATTGTTGCCTGGAGTGTCTCAAATCTCCCGAAAACCAAGCAATCCGCGATCCGAAACCCCCGGATAGGTCTCCCGAGTGATTTCTAGGGTTTGGGGTGTATGTCCGACTTTTCGATTTTTTGCTCCGGCTTTCGCTAGAACCGGGCGGCTTTGGTTTCTTGGACCAGAGCCGGCCGGCTCTAGTGCACACTGGAGCCGGGCAGCTCTAGACTAAAGACGTACGGCTCTAGTGCACACTGGAGCCGGACGGCTCTAGTGGGCAAGACAAGTTGCCTTGCAAAACAAAGCAACTTGTCTCGCCAAAAAGGAGATATAGGCATATCAGAAGTGAGGCGGCTATTAAATGCGAGATATAATATGAGAGAGAAGGATATAAAAAGAGAGAAATAAAGAAAAATGGGAGTAGGAGGGATTACAATCTTAAGACAGAAAAAATTATATCGAGAGAAAGAGAGCAGAAGAAAGACAAAAAAACTGAAGGAGAGGAAAAGAGTGAACCAGAGTCTCAAGGTTAAAAAAACCCTACACCATTCAGAAGACATTAAGAAAAGACCTAAAACCTTTGCTGATCAATCTGGGACACATCCGGGTTGGTTTCGGTTTGCTGGGGTTTTCGTCTAATTGAGATTCTAGCACCAATTTCAAGCTTTTAATCCGTTCTTGCATATCCAGTACACTGGAACAACACCAAGGTAAACTCTGAGAGGCCTTAAACCTGTTGACATTGTCTTTTCTGCATGATTTTTCTCTGTTTTATATTTCCGGAAAGCAGACTCAACCCATCATAGCCGTACGGCTGTGATAGTGAAGAACAGAGCCGGCCGGCTCTGACCCTAGAGCTGCCCAACTCTGTTCCTTAGGGACAGATTCCCGATCTATCCCGATGGTTTGAAAGGAGTCTGTTTTTCATTTTATGCCTTCTGTTTTGATAATTTTCGGCCCAATCATATTTGCACGTCGTTTTAGCTCTGGTTTTCAGATTTTTGGACGTGTGAATATAGGTTTTTCGGTTTTTTCCAGGTTTTATATTTCATTTTCGGGGTTGTTCGATCCATTATGGATCTGTAGTTCAGCATCAGCGGACCCCCGAATATTATAAAATCTCAGGAAAACATCGAAAATAAGCAAAAATAGCAATTTTTTCAAAAAAGGGAAAACCGGCTGGCATTACAGCTGGCCGGCTCTAACCAGAGCCACGCGACTGTGATTTCCAGAAAAGACAGAGTCGCGGAATGACCCACATGAACATCGTTGCGCGATGCTGTTTTCGGATTCAAACTGTTTTTGGCGTGTTTACTCCTTTTTGGACTTTAGATGTTTGTGAAAATTAGGAAAACCCACACGAACGGGACCCCGAGTTCCTGGATAACAGACCCACAAAAGTGAAAATTTGCATGTAATCGAGCCAAATGATTTTCAAAAATTGTTTTCCAGCACGAAAATTTACAGGGCGTTTCAAAACCGTTTTCCAGGTTTAACCGGTCCGACCCACCGGGTTGAACTGGTTACCCCTTAAATGCATGCCCCCAATTCTAGAAATCTCAATTCTGCCCTGCTTTGAGTTCCATTTGCGTTTATGATACAAACTACACTAACCAGTCTGTTTTGCAGCATTTATTTTTATTTTTGCTGTATTTAATAGATTAATTCGTGTACTTAGATGGCTGTATTTTTAGATTCTCGTGTACTCTAGGCGATTGTAAATGTGAGGACGAGAGCTTTTTCTCCCTTTTATTCAATTTGGTTGTATAAGCGGCCTTTACTAATCTTTTGTGCAATTTGTGTGGATGATTTATTTCCTGGGCTAATAAAATAAACAAAATTGGGGTTAGAAAAGATAATAAATTGAATAAATATTGTTTTATGAATAATAAATCAAATAAAAGCTTGAGGTTAAGTAGGTAAGTTGCCCGAACCCTGAATCTCTAGATTAGGTACAGTAGTCTGCACATGGTAGGGAGCTGTACCAGAATTTCTCGGATGAGCTGATCCGGGTGGCGACTTTGTCACTGATCTCGAAATTTAGGTTTCGATGTCTTTAAGTTATAAAAGGGGAAAATGTTTTCTATAAAATGAGTTTCAAAAATAAACGAACGATTTTCCCTAACTCAAGATAAACCAAATCCGTTTTTTCCAAAACATCACTAAACCATTTCTTTCTTTCATTTTCCCCGGTTCGCTTCGCCGCGTCCCGCATTTTAAGGTTGTCCGCTCACAGCAGTTGAGGGACAAGTGTGTAAATTAGTAAAGTCATTCTATGGTTGAAAAAAGCCCGGCGGCAATGGAACAAGGAACTTTCAGAAAAGTTAATTAAACATGGTTTTCAAAAGTCCACAAATGATCATTTTCTTTATACAAAGAAGGAGAATGGTGATTTTATCATGTTGTTGATGTATGTGGATGATCTCCTTATATTAGGTACTTCTTTTGATCTTATTATTGATACCAAGAATCTTTTGCACGATGCATTTATTATTCAAGATCTGGGCTCTGCAATATACTTCTTGGGTATAGAGTTGGCACGAAGTCATTAGGGTATTGTGCTTACACAAACCAAATACATAATGGATTTATTAAAAGATACAGGGTTACAGGATAGCAAACCTGTTTCATGTCCATTGCCAAGTGGTTTTCAACCTACTGATCACAGTCCAAAGCTTGATACATCATAGATGTTTAGAAGAAGCATTGGCAGATTATTATACCTAAGATTTACTAGGCCATACATCACTTTTGCTATGCAACAACTTAGTCAATACATGTCTACTCCTTGTCAGAATCATTTTGATGCAGCTTTACATATTATTAAGTACTTAAAAGATACATTGAGTTATTGTTTTCATTACATTGTTTAATCTAAATCTCAGCTGGTGTTGAAAGGTTATTTGATGCTGATTGGGTCAAGTGTAAAGAAACAAGGAGAAGCATATCAGGTTATTGCATTTTTCTTGGCAGTTCAATGGTAGCACGGAAAGCTAAGAAACAACCTACAATGAGTAGGTCTTCCGCAGAGGCAGAATATAGAAGCTTGCGTGCTACTGCATGTGAATTGAAGTGGATTTCATTCTTGCTTAACGATCGATAGCTTGTAGTTGCTTTACCAATTCAATTGTTTTGTGATAATAATGCTACAATCTCAATAGCTGCGAATCCAATAGATCACGAACGAACCAAACATTTTGATATTGATTATCACTTTGTTCGTGAATATATCAAGAATGGTTTTTTTGCTAGTTCAACATTTAGTGACAAAAAACCAACTTGCTGATATGTTCACAAAATCACTCTCTCGCGCCAGGTTACTTCCTTTCCTTCACAAGATGGGTTTGATTCAAATCCCAACTCCATCTTGAGGAGGGCATGAAGAGTATAAAGTAGTATTGGACATGAGCTTGTAATTAGGTTTTAGGCCAAATACTCGGTTTGTTCCGGTTTTGGTATTTTCATTATTGGCTCCTATATAAGAGAGCTCAGGTTGTATTTTAGGATATATTTGTTTTCATAATAATTTTTTCTTTTCTTCTCTTAGAATAATTGATTTGTAGATACATTTGTTTTTATGTACAACCGATACCTGATTGGTCCACTCATATAAAGAATGATGTGATAACTCATTCGCCCCACACTTGTAAGGTACTAATGAACTTAGACTGTTACGGTGCTTGTTGTGCAAGCATGAATACCAAACCTACACATGTATGGCTGTGATGAGATTATCCTCAAGCCAGTGCCCACGTCATGGTGGATCGAAAATCCATGTGCACAGCTTGGGTGAAGTTAGTATTCACCCTATTATCAAATGTCTCCCCAAGGAATCCTTATATCTAGCAAGGTCTTATGCCTGGCAGGGCCCGGTTAATGAAGATACATTTGGATGAGGACATGTCCTTTCATCTTTTGAATTTCAACGTTGCTCATTTTACTCGAGATGTCATGTCTTTTCAAATGTTTTGATGAAACCACATGAAAATGGGGATGATTTCATATGGCAATATTCAAACGTCGTTTCCTCATTTATCACGTCTCATTATGAGAAGGTATTAATGGGGAGGTGCATGGAATAGAGTCACGAATCTTCACTGAGAAGCGTGATAACAACAAAAAAGAAAACTATAAATACCTAAGGAGTGATTCTCTCACCTCTTCTACTTCATTTAAGAGATTGTTGACAATTCTTTCTAGCAATTTCCTTCTGTCTGCTATTGTAGTTTCATTAAGTTCTTTTTCCTTCTGTCTGCTACTGAAGAAAACACACGTCTAAAATTCTTGTTATACATGAAAAGAGAAAAAAAGACATTGGAGCAGAAAAGGTTTCGTTCCTTTTTAAGATAAACATGGGAACATATTAGGAGAAAATATTATTATTATTATTATTTCATTTTCTCCAAAAATGTTGTGTTTAAATGAAGTGCAAGATTTTTGTAAATTTACGGGAAAAGGGATCTATATTCAGCTGCCTCTTGAGCCATCTCCTCTATGCTTCTATCTTTCCTTTCCTTGTCTAAATCCAACTTTTCTTTCAATTCCTTCTCCTTGGCATCAATCTCAACCACCAAACAACACCAATTTAATCAATTCAGAGTTAATTTTCAATAACAAAAAAAATGAAATGTTTCAACTTACTGCATCATAGATCTCATCATTGTTTGCAAAATCGCCGCCTTTCCTGGGAAGAATGTGGATATGAACATGGGCCACTGTCTGCCCTGCCTGGGGACCATCCTAATACAACCTCATTTTGTTAGTTGCATGATCTATAATATATCTTTCTTTTCATTTTTTTGAAAGAAACAACTTTATTAAACAAAAAATGATCTACAATATATCTAAAAACTATAAAATAGACCTCAATCTGTCACCAAAATCGTCTCTTGATGCCGATATTTGACCCGCATAAATGAGGGCTCAAAATAAATGACTAAGGAGTTGCATAACTGTTGCTCTGAGTAATATGTACTTCCTAGCAAAGCAGTGAAGATTACGAAAAGGGTTTATGATCACTCTAAACAACCTTTTTCTTTCAGATTTTTCAGAAGGACATATCATTTCTCTTACTTTTCTTTTGGTTCTTTCTATGGATGTTTTTTCAAGTAGAAGGCAGCTACATTACACACTTCTCAACTGCTAGCATATTTTTCATAGACGCTAAAAAAAAAAAAAAAAAGGAAGTATTGCTGTTTAGTTTGTTTTTAGGAAAGCAAGGACTGCGGAATTGTTGTGTTTTATATCAAACCAGTTCCTATTGTTTTTATTTTGGGGAAGAAGAGAGAAATCGCTAATATTGGCATTTCATGCTGGCGTGACAGAGGTAAACTTAAGTGTCAGTGATTTTTTTTTTCTTTTTTTTTCCTTTTTTGGATTAAGCAGCTCCCTATCATTTCTGTCATGTCAGCATATATTAACAGTATAAAGTGTTTTCCATTTTTGCTAACTACAAAAACCAGAGTATTAGTTTGACACAAAATCAAACCAAATCCTCACTTTGCAAAAGCACAAATCCACTTTTTCTTTACGTTCCTTCCCCCTAATATTATTTTATCATTACAATACTCTAAAAGAAATTTCATTCTTCAGATATGAATCTTATCCATGAAAAACTGGGTGAATTTGGTTACATAAAATGACAAGCAAAGCACTAAGGCTGACAGGTATGTATTATGTGCTGTAAGGTTCTATTATTGTCCTCATAGAACAATATTTAGGAATTCTTCATCAATTGGACACTAGAAATATACAGTTTGCGAAAATATATGCATCAAGATCCTTGGAAAGGCTAAAGGGGAAAAAACCACAAGAAAAAATGGAAATTTTTTATCGGATTAAAGAAATTCGCATACAAACAGAGTTTCTTACTTGGATTGTAAATGTTAGCGATGTTGCTTGGTGGTAGCTCTCAAGCCGGCTGCCAATTTTCTGTGCCACAAGCCATAAATCACCAATCTCATCAGCAGTGAGATCAACAAAACGCTTTACTTGGCGCCTTGGGCAGACTAGTACATGTAAATAAAGTCAAGAAACCAAATTGAATTGCAGTAAATGTGATGATTTCAGTGTCTTGGATTGTTGTTTATGATGTAAGATAAGAGTCTCTTCTAAAACAGAATGCATTTGTGTATGGAAATTGCTTGGCACATAACGACACAGTAAATTGGACAGTTAAGTATTGCCGGTAGTCATATTCTTTTGGTTTACACATGGAAGATCATTATACAAAATTATCGTGTCCATTGTTTGTCTCCATGGCCGAGACCGAATTCATGGAAGTAATAAAAATCATATCCAATTACTGAAAGACCAAAACGGTATAACTAACCAAAACAAGCTCGATGACCTGAAAATCAAAGCAGTAGTAAAGTGGCATTTATTGCTTTTTTTCATGATACTAAGGGTGAAAGTTTGAGTTATCCAGTCAGTTGATAGAGCTTCCGAATCCCAAGCAACTCTGATGTAGTGCAGTTACGTTTTCTTATCAGCAAATCATATTTGAATAAGAGGATTGATTACAATTAGCATTTATGTCCCCTACAAGTGCATTACTGAAAATGACAGCACAACGCATCAATCGATCAAAGGTATGACTGATATCTAAAACAATTTGAAAGCACGTTATGGATACATAATTGATGCATGTTTGAAAAATGACAGCACAATGCATGAATCTATCAGAGGTATGACTGATATCTAAGACAAAATGAAAGCACTAATCAAAATCAAAGCAGTATAATTTATGGACACAATTGATGCATGTTTGCATAACATCAAAGCAAATTTTGCTGGAAAAGGATATGACCTGCAAAGGAAAAGAAAAATGAACCGTATGGTCAGAATAAAGTGAAGACACAGCACATAAAGAAGAATAAACATATGATCTACTTGAACAGAAACACCTGCGACCACGGAAAGTCAGAGCATCAATATCAAGCATAAGAGAAACCATAACATCTGTGATTGTTAATCAATTCTATACCCTTGATGTAGTATTAGTTGATTGAGAAGCACCACACTAATATTGTGATGACTCTTAGATGACTGAAAGTTCATAAAAGAATATCTTTATTGATAGCTAAAGGAAAACGAGACGGAGTACATATAACTTTAACATAAAAAGTCAACAGGAGAACTGCTGCATTTACAAAAGGAGAAAAATATAAATCATAATCAAAGATGTAACTGGATTTTGTTGTTATTATTACAACAGAAGAGAAAAAAAGTTATTGTTGTAAATAACTGCTATTGCACGGGCATGCAGGTTATGTTATAATATCATTCAAATTTGAAACAATTTCAGGTCATGAATACGGATATCATTCTATACTAAATGAACATCACACAAATATATGGGTAGGAAGGGACCAGGTAAACCATACAAGCCAAAAAAAGATCTACTGCTCAACTAATAACTAATAACCCATCACTCAACAATTGAAAAGTTCTGGCTTGAAGTGATTTAAGGGAGTACATGACAGCACTAATGAATGCCCAAGTTGCATTTATTTTTTATCAATTACATGTGTCATATTAATAGGAGTTTTGAGGTCTTGTAGAAAGGCTATGATTCTTCAATATTGCTTTAAAAGTAGCATTAAAGACATCAAAATGAAATTTGGTAAAAAATCCTTCATTCCAAATGTAATGATGTGGTTGCTTTCAAGCATATCTACAACTCGTGTGCTTCAAGCCCATATAACTCCGCTTCTCATATTGTAGTTCTTCATTATATAAGTACTTTTGGATCTAGATAAGTGCCTTCAGTAAAGGTAAAATAATAGGTTTCTCCACTAGAAAATTGGCATACAGTAACACATAGCAGTGTTTTTCTTGCCAAGATTTTTCGATTCTTTGTAAGTGTACGTATGCACATGCCTATAATTTGTAAATTAAGTGATTTTCAAGTCACCACAACCAACTATATACTCTAGTACATATATTAGGTGAGGATATCGACTTAGAAAGTATATATCTGAGTTTCCAAGAACTTGTATCTCTTTACCTCTCCATCAGCAAACACATTGAGCCTTGGAGTACCCAATTAATAGAAATCACCAGATGATATTCAATATGCTAATTCTAAAGATTAAAACTTTCTTAGGTACAAGTGACCCACCATGTTGCTCAAAAGAGATTTATTATTATTATTATTATTATTATTAACCACAAAACCCAATAGAGGGTAAATATCCAAAGCAAATGAAATGCAGTATGATTGAGCTAATAATAAAAAGTGAAGGACTGAAAAAGCAAAGAGAAGAAGATGAAAGAGGGTACCAGGAATAACAGGGCGGAGGTTGACCAACGCAAAGGAAAGCTGGGTGGAGTAAAAGACTTCCTTGGGATCTATTCCGTAAGGACCGAACTTGTAGGTCTCAATCGACATCTGTGTTGAGAAAAGCACAGGGGTTTTGATCATACCATGAATTAACAAAGTGAAAAATCGCAGAAATGCAGACAGATTAGAAGAAAAAGAAGAAGAATTGAAAATACCTTGGTGGTGATGGGTCGGAACCCTTTTTTTGAGGAAAAACGAGGAGGAAGAAAGTAGCTTCTGGTTCGAGCGAGAGAGGGCAGCAGCTGCAGCAATGCCTTTCCCATTTTTAACTCCTTTCTTTTGCGCCAACGCCAGCATGCTTTACGCAAGAGTGGTTACACGTGCCTGTCACGTGTTGATTATAGTCCATTTCCCTACCAATAAAACTTTTAATTCAGTTTGAGGCTGTTTGAAAACCATTTTAAGCACTTAAAATGAAAATATTCAGCATTTTAGTCATCACTTAAATTATTTAGTTAAGTTAAAAATAACTTAAACATTTGTAAATGTAGAATTCCACTTAAAATTTAATTATAAATTTCCCACTTGAAATCAATCAACTTAAAATGTAAATTCATGTAATTCATGTAAATGTAGAATTCCTATAAAAAGATGCTGACTTCATTTGTAAATTTCACATATTTTAATGGAATTTTCTCAAGATATATTAATTTTCATGGAATTGAATTCTAAAATTGAAATCCTTAATTTTTTTCATTCCAAGCACAAAAATTGAAAATTGAAAATGAATTTCTCATTTCAAGCGCAGAACCTTAACTTAGAAAATTTTAACTTAAACTATCACTGAAAACACTCAACGATGGGTGTTTAATTTGGAAAATTTTAGTATACTCATGAAGTATGGTATCCTTTTAAAATATATTAACAAAAAGGGTTGATACATGTTTTTTTAGAATATAATAAAAAAAATATAAATCTCATTTTTATAAGTAGGAGAATATGTATTCCTAGAGTATTGTAAAATTTCTCAACTCGGACTCCCACTTATGCGCCACATGTATAAAAACATGAAACATCATTGCCACATGTACTTCACGTGGCTGACATTAAAATTTTTTTAAAAAATTAAGAGACAAAACATAACCCAACAACTTTTTATCAGAGTTATGTTGATTTTTATTAGCCCGTATCATCCCTTGGTTCCCAAATAGGGATAGCAAACGGTTCGGTTTTCATGGATACCCAATGCTATCCGATCCTATGAGGACTACCCCGAACTCGATACAAAAGGGTTTGGGACGAGAATGAAATTTAATTCCCTACTCGTCACGGGTATGGGATGAGAATAAGATTACCCCTCTAGCTACCCGCAAAACCCAAACTCGTTTATTTGTAACAATTACGTAATAATTTATTAATAAAATTAGATATAGTATTATAAACAAATTTTCGGTTACATTATATCAATTATATTTATATCAATTAGATATAAGTTTATTATATGAATTATATTTATTTGTAATTATATTTGATCTTATCCTTTCTCATAACCCATAATTTGACTCAATACTCACCTAACCCTAAAAGAATCCTTAACTAAACCTACCCTAAGTCTTATGTTTTCCTTCCTATCGATGCTAATTTGTACATTTTTGGATTGTCAATTTGTAAATTTTTTTAAATTTTATTATTGTTTATTTATTTATTTAATTTATTTAACAGTTACTTGACGGATTAGGATAATTACCCAGTACCTGTTACCCGTCACGGGACGAGAATGAGATTATCTTATTCAATACTCACGAGTAATTGGATGGAACAGGTAATATATTTCTAAATAGGAATGGAATGGGTAATTCCATTACTTGCTGGTACCCTACCCGTTGTCATCCCTATTCCCCAAATCCCAGTCCACGAATTATACGGATATACCTTTTTTGCCGTTTGTGGATGAACCCTGGAAACAGACTTTGAAACCCAAATTCCTCCTCCTCCTTCAATTTGTCTTCTTTTTTATTCATGTTTAATTTGATCGTCATATTTTTAGTTTGGAATCATATATCATAGTAGATAAATTTTCTTGAAACAGAAAATTCTTATTGTTTCGACATTGAGAAAAACCAACACAAATAACTTTTGAATTCGTCATTTTTGTGGGTCTTTTTCAAAAAAAAAAAAAAAAAAAAAAAAAAAGGGGGCGATACTGACTTTGTAGGCTAAATCATCAAAGTTTAGGTATTTTATAGGTAAACATTGAAGTGTAGCGACCTCCCAGATAAATGTAGCAAACTTTTTACTCTAGAAATATGAGTCATAAGTTAAGTTATTAATTATATTGTAATTTGTAATAGACTTTTAAAGATTAATATAATTTGTTAGTCCAGTTTGAAATTGTTGATGATAAAAATGTTTTTTTATGTTTTCAGTAGTTTTTGGATGGAAAAATAGTTTTTGTTTTTCTAACTACCTTAAAAAATATTTAAAAGAAGTTTTCTAAATTCAAAATGTATTTTACTAGACATTTCTTTTAAGCTAAACACTGTTTTTTCCAAAAGGAAAGTAATACCGAACATGTCCTCATTAGTTTATTACATATTGCGAGGAGTGAGTTTAATTTGGAGGTAATTGAAAATTAAATTGATACTAATTAAAAAGGAAATTGGGTTCAGTGACCAAATAATTTTAGAAATATTTCAGTTTCACTTTCCAATGAACAAATTGGTTTCAGTTTTTCTTTTTACATCTAATCTTTTAATCACTAATATCATAAATTTTATTAAATTTCTGTTTTTAAGTGCTAAATATTCTCGAATTTTACAGATCAAATACCAAACAGACCAAATCAATAAATAAAATATTAAATGAATAGATTACAGATAAACCATTCTGCAAAAAAAAGTCTTTCATTTACTAAATTAGATTTTAATATCGTTCTTTACAGGATCTATACAAATGGGTAGGAATTGAATATTTTTTGTGGACACTTTAATTTTAATATTGAAAAGAAAAAAAATTAATAGCTCAATCAATTTATGGTATTTTTTGTCCTAAAAATATTTCAAAAATCTCAATTATTACTCCTTATTTGGTTGGATTTGATGGTTTACTGTTGATCACATTTTAGTTTGGTTAATTAAAAATTCGGTTGGGTTTCGTAACCAAACTAGACCGATACTTTGCCGTTTTAAGCGTGCAAAGCACATGATATTGCCTAAAACGGCGCCGGATAAGGAAAAGTTAAAGGCAAGCGAAAAGAGTATAATAGTAGGAATGAAGATAAACTGGATAAGGCATTAAGGTAATAGTAATACTATCTTGTTGAGTTGAGATTCTCTTGGCTTTTCTTTCTCTTCTTCCAACCAGCATCAGAAGAAGAAGAAAATGTTGAGTCTTGCAGTTGGATCATCAGCTGCCATGGCTACTAAGCTCTCCCCGCATTTTGTTAATGGCAGAAACATGTCTCAGCTTCCAAACACAAACCACCTTCTTTTCAATGGATCGCAACACCCCACGTGTCTCTCCATCCTAACTACTACACCCACTTCCTCCTTTAAGACTGCCGTTGCCGCCGTCGACTCTAATGATCTCGCTTCCTCCTCCTCCGACAAGGTTTTCTTCCTTTCCATCTCTCTTCTTATCTAAGGAAATTAACTTTATTCTGTACATTGCCTTAATTTTGCCTAATGATTCCTCAACTTTGATTTCAAAATTTTCACACTTGAAGTAAGTTAGGGCTTCGATGAGTCTTTAATAGAATCAACTTTAGTTTTAATTTCAAGCATTTGAAAGCTACCAATTTTTTGTGATTCAAGTTATCGTTCGTTGCACATTGAATTTGTGAGTTTTTGAAGAGTTGTGATTTCTTTTTTTTCTTTTTTTTTTTTTTAATTAAACAAAAGCTACATAACTTATGTATAAAAGTCTTTTTAAGAACCTTGTATGTGCTAGCAAGATTGAAGAGGAGCAAGCGACAGTTCCTCTAACTAGAGGAGTAATAAATTACGAGTTATGCCATAATACAATCAAATTAATACCCATTGCTTTGAGAACTTGTATCTTTTGCTGGTTGTTTTTGTTTTTTATTTTATTTTTATGTGAATGTGTCTAAACTTACTCGTTTTGTTTTGCAATACAGCAACAAGCCAACAAATACTATTTTGTTGTTGCAAATGCAAAATTCATGCTGGATGAAGAGGAGCACTTCAAGGAGCTCTTATTCGAGCGCCTTAGAATGTATGGGGAGCGTAATAAAGAACAGGACTTTTGGCTTGTGATCGAGCCTAAGTTCCTTGACAAATTCCCTAACATTACCAACAGGTTGAAAAGACCTGCTGTTGCTCTTGTCTCGACAAATGGTCCATGGATCACGTAAGAACATCATTGACCCGTCTTTTGATTACAATTTCCTCTTGGCATTCGTTTCGCCTCATGCCTTTATGTTAGAGTAAAAGATGATGTCTTTCAATTGCTCAGAACTGCAAAATGCCATTCTGTTATAGGATCCCATCTGGGTGGAGATTACTGAACTCTTACTAGGCTGTGGCTGCTTGGAGTATCACATGGATATGTAGATGAGAATTTCTTGAATATTGACATTGTATTTTTGCTGCACCTTTACTAATTGATGGAAATAGATCATTAGCTCGTTTTGCATCCATTTTGCCTCTATAGTTTCCTAGCCTTGTTGTTACATAATCCTGCAAGATGCTCAAAAACAATCTGCAGATGATGACTCATCAATGGATAAATATTAAAATTGAATTCTGTTCCTTAATTGTGGTATTTGGATAAAAGCCAACTACAGTAAATAGTATGTTCAGTTCATAATGAATTTGAGTTTGAATATTGTTTTCTTGGCCACTAAACAAAAGGTGTCCAAGTATGTGAAACTTTGGACGAACATGTTGGTTAGTCTAGACTGGAAGAGTGTGTCTTGTATATTCTATCAATTGGGATAATTGTGCAATAGGTCCTTCTAGGTTTTATTGTTTTACGAGGTTTCCATTAAAACTTATGCTCTTGACCAAGTATTCACAGAAAGAGATTATTGGTAGGATCAGGTCTATTTTTCATTGAATGACTGGGATTTATTGCTCACAGATTAATGTATCAATGCATGTAAAACTATATGTTTTATATTTATGCCTTATATAATATGTTGATTGTGATGACATGAATTGGCAGGTTTATGAAATTAAGACTGGATCGGGTTTTAGCGGATAGCTATGAAGCTGACACCTTAGAAGAAGCATTGGCTTCCAACCCTACCACTATAGAGTTTGAGAAGCCAGAAAAATGGGTGGCACCATATCCAAAGTACGAATATGGGTGGTGGGAGTCGTTCTTGCCCGCTGCACCTAAAGAATCAAAAGTATAGTGCCCTTTCCTCTTTTTGATTGGACTAGTTTTCTTTGATCTATGATTTTGTTCTTTTTGTTTTTGACGAGTGAGGAATTTTCTTGTGTTACTAGTAATTGTATGTCTTGTAACAAAAAAAAAAAAAGGTAATTGTATGTCTAAGCTTCTGCAGTTGCTATATACGACTTTGTTATTAGATGATTTAGCTTTTAAAATTTGCTTCAACTTAATCTACGATTGACATGTAAATTTTGAAGACAGTACAACTTTTCAATGACTAATTTAGTTGGATTACATTGAACATAATTTGGTTAAATATTGCATTACATCTTTAAGGGTTTCTTTCTCAAAGTATATTGTGAAAAAGTAATTATCTCATTTTCGTTAAATAACATGTCCTTAATTTCTTACAAAAATGAAAACCCGTGTTGGTCTTTGGTGAAACTACACATACATAAGCATCTAAATTTTATGTGTTACAGAGGGTAACTTGTTCTCAGTGCTGCTTTTGATCCTTCTTAGCTAGTAGTACTTGTAGAGGTATCTTACGAATAAGCTTTTCATCCAACGCTGCATAGTGCTTTTTTAGTTCAATCCATGCTTTCTCTGCATATGTGTCCACCTCATCTTCGTGCCTTTCGTACATCATTGGCAGGGTAAACAGCATTGCAAACACTGCACATACAAGTGAATAAGAGATAAATATGTCATTCTGTTATTTATGTGATGTACAAACAGAGAGTAAGTATGAAACAATTTAAAATGCATTAATAAAACCAAACCTAAATAGAAAAGGGTGAGAAAACTGAACCAACTGGCAACAATGGAGATAATCCACAAAACAAAAATCACCTGAAAATGAAATTGAATGCAAATCCCTTGTCAAAATCAGCACACAAGAAAGAAAACAAAAAACCAAAAAATGCATTTTTAAGTTCATGATGTTGGCACAATTCATGAGTTTGGTCTTAATCTCGTGTGATAGCATTGACATTCTGTCCTTCGCAAAATGTCTTCAAAAAATGGCAATGTGTGAAACATACGAGCCAATACTTAATCAGATGCGAATGTTCGAGCACAAAATCCGAAACTCAATCCATGGATTGTGCCAAAAATACATCGTTTTACAGCAAAAAGTCTGTCAAATTCAATCCTAATGGAAGAAAATAAAAAATGGCATCATACAGATATGAACTGCTTGAAATTCTTGCCAGCAGCAATGTTCTGGAAAGCAATAAAAGCTCTGTGGAATTCATTTCTGAGCCATAGAAGAACAGCCACGACCATATCTTCTCGAACTGTGATCTTTGGGAAATCTGGGGGCGATCTGTCTCAAAAACAACAATACATGGGATATAAACAAAATTCCTTGTCAAGGAACATAAAATTTAATCAAATATAATCACTTACACATTAACAAAGGAGGCTAGATTGGACCACAGGAAGAGAGTTGCCATAATCAAAATAAGACTGTGGCAAAGAAACGTAAGCAAATGGTAACCTACACACTCAAATAGAAGCCATAAAACAGTGCCTGCAGCAAACACACAAGCTGAGGCCTGCTTGTTCCTCCACAGCACAATATCAGCGGCTGAAATCACAACACAAAAAATGCAAGAAGAAAGTGAACAAATTGCACAGTCTGATTCTGCAAAAGGATGAAAAAAAAAATATATATATATATATACATTTTCCTCCTCCAAGAACCAAATGCAGAGGCTTCTGGCGGCCAAAAAGGCGGATCTTGTTAGCAGTATGCAAGATGAAGTTATCAGTCTCATAATCAGAGGAAGAAGAAGAAGATGAAGAGTTTTTGTCGTTTTCGATTTCTTTTACCATGACATTATCAATAGGTTCAACATGTTGAACAGCCTCAAGCAATTGATCATCCATTTTGTTCAATCAATGAGAGAATAATTATAAAATGAATGAATAAAAGTGAAAAAGGGAAAACTTGATAGGTTTAATTAGCAGGGTTATTTGTTTGTGTGAATTTTCTGTTTTTGGATGTGAATCTGAAAATCTTCAATCACCCAAAACGTAAGGCTCGCCTCTATTACTCCACCAAATTCGCTATGACTTATTCCTTTTTGCTTTTTACCTCAATTTTTCTTCTTTCTAACTTAACTTGTACACATATTTTCCTATCCACTTTCATATATATATGTTTTGGGATACAGGATGAATTTCGCACTTTCAATCTGCTTCAAGAGGTCAATTTTACCATAACATAAATTTTTGGTAAAACCCATCCTAAACCCCCTAAACTTTTATAGATTTTACAATTGCCCCTCTTGATCAATTTTTTCAACACATTCAACACATAATTTTTATGTTCTCATAGTATTAGCCCCAAACTTGACACTTTTGTCTCGCATGAGCTACATTATCTGTTAACTAGTACGTAACAATTCTGGTAACAAGTAGAAGACTTTGTAGTTCATTGGAAGAATCTGAATCGTACTTCCTATGTAAGCGTGCCATAGCTATAAATGTAAATTATAAATCCGATTTAGTGTCGCGTATCTGCAAAAATTGTGTCACACGTCAGTTGACGGATACCACAGCTAACACGAGATAAATGTGGCAAGTTTGGGGTTAATATTATCAAAATAGAATGCTTAAAAAAATTGGTCAAAAGATCAATTGAGAAATAATTAAAAATTTAGGCAGTTCAAGATTCCCAAAAATATAACTTGTCTCTTTTAACTCAATTCTAAAAAATGACAGGTTGAAAAATCAAATTGTATAAAAGTTTCATTTTAAATCAAATTCAACATGCAAACCAAATTTATCCTACTGTTTGCGCTAAATTTCCAAACTCAATATTATTTCTTCCTTCTGAAAAGTATTTAGAATAATATATTTTAACCAAAATGTAAATAAAATTTCAACATTTTAACCAAACTTGATAAAATTTTTGGCTTCGTACAGATGTAAGAAATCAGAGAGAAGTGTTTTTCTTTTTTTTTCTTTTTTTAATGCCAACTAGTTAAAATTACCATTCAACATTTACATTCTGTTTTGTAACCACAAATTTAGATGGAATTCTATTCTATTCTATTCTATTTTTTTTAATCAAATTTCATGTTTGGAAAAAAAAAAAATTAAAAGGATTCAATTCCACTAGAATTTAACCAAGCTTTAATGACAGAATTGGAAATCAGGCCAAAAATGGCCTGATTTTGAAAGAAGAAAAATTTACACAAAATTGTAAGAAGTGAAAACAATTTACAACAATTATTTCAAAAATAACTATAGCGTTCAAAATCTTAAATTTACGCTCCAAACTATGACACATTCCCATAATACGTTCCAAACTATTATCTCTCATCTTTTTGTAATTTAAATGTTATTTTTTCATTTATCTCTCAAACCGTTTCCTTCTTTGACATTCCGCTTTAAGAAGTTCTTTTCGTTTCTTTTTTTATCTTCGAAACGAAATCTATATGTATATAGTTTTTTTTTTCAATTGTCAAAAATATATCAGAAATGTATCAACGATATATTTTTGATACATTTCTGATACTTCTCTGATACATTTCTAGTACTTTATGTACTATGTTATGTATTAGTTTTTATTTAAATTTATTATTATTTTGATTATAATTTTTATAGTATCTTTTCTTGTAACCAAATTTTTTCTTTCTAGATTTAATTTTATATTTTGATGATGGAGCTTTACTAGTTTCATAACCATATTGTTGACAGAAGGACCTTAATTCTTTTCTTCCTACTAAATTATCTTTCTTTAATTTGGACTTAAACTTCATATCAGAACAAATCATTAAACCTTCATGATTAATATAATTTATCAGCTTACCATACGTTAAATCATTATATGGGATAATATCATTAAATTCTGTTCTAAGCTTTTCTCTAATTCTATCAACAAATAATTTAGGTAACAGCAATAAATCTTTCTTTCCAATAAGAATTATTACAATCTTCTCTAGTCATTACTTTAGTTGGAAATAAATCTTTATACCAATGAAAAACTTTAAGTTTTGGACAAGTCAAATTTTGTAATATTTTAGAATTTCTATCTTGATATATCCTAGAATCTCCTACAAAACCTTTTTGTATCGCAAATCATAAAGTTGGAATAATATCATCTTCTTCAGTTTGTATTCTTTGACAACTATTTTCTTAGCATTTATTATTTTATTTTTATCTTCTTGGATTACGTAGTAATTCCACCAACTTTTTAATTGACCAGTAAAACCTGATACTAAAACCTGTAATACTTGTATTTCAGAATTATTTTTTGACCTAGCGGCAGTAGCTGCCATTGACTTTTCTTGTAATAAATATATTATTTGATATTCAGCTAAACCATCAATATTCCATTCACAAACAAACTCACTATCATATTTAGCCTGAATCATGTCTTTTCTTTCTTCATATTGTGTGCCTGGTGGTGTTTGCCTTGAATAAAAATTTTTTATTCTAGGCAAAGGAGTGTATGTATTGAATTTAATCTTTTGAATAAATTGTTCTTCCATATTTTGATTAAATTGATTTTCCAAATTTTCTATATCGCTTATTTCAGTTTCAGTAGCTGAATCCTTATTTATTACTAAGACTTGCTTATTTTTCAAATTATCTGTAATATTTAATAGTGCTAGTCTAGCTTCAATTTTATTTAATATAGAATCTTCATTTTTTAAATTAATTTTTATTCCTAGTTTACAAGGTTTAAATATTGGTGTTTCTATCCTAGAAGTAGAGGCTTGATTAATTTTTCATATATTTTCTTGAGGAGATTGTACTACGCATTCAACTCTGTTAAGTTGTTCAGATATAGTATTTAATACTTGATTAGAATAATTATTGTGACAAATTACTTGCATTATTTCTTTAGATGAATTATTTTCATTAATTTCTATTTTCTTAAAAGGTGTTCCTATAAACGTTTCATCATTATTATTTATTATTATACCTTCTAAAGGGGATGTATAGATACAACGGATTCATTATTTGTAGTTTTCCAAAGTTTAGTAATTTTTGTCTTAACACTAATTTCTCTAAAAGGATACTGTATATTGTTTTGCCTACAATAAAACTCAAACCAAATAAATAAAGGAATCTACTTTTAAATCTTCTATTTTCTTATACCAAAAAACTCTGGATTCGTTTAATTATTCTTTTGTAAAATTATTAAAATATCAATTACGTCTGTCATCATTATAATTAGCGTATAAATCTTGTCTTAAAAATTCTTTATTAATTTCAAACTTATCCATTCTTGAATTTATTTTAATGATTATTTAATACTTAAAAAGTCTCCATATGTGTTCTAATTGGACTTAGTGTATTGTCATCTCTAATCTCTTTATAGATTGGTCTTGAAATACTCTCACTAAATTCAACACTTGACAAATTAAAGTTCCTTTCTGAATTAGATATAGGTAATGTACTGTTACTAGATAATGGCCTATTATTTGAATAAACAAAAGTTCTGGCAGGTTGATTTTAAACTAGATGAAAAATCTATTCTAACAGTTCCATTACTATGTTCAATAATTCTAGACATCTGATTATTTATTTCTAAGGGTTTGGGTTCACAAATTTCTGTTAAATCCCAAGTTCCTGATCTACTTATTTCATTCCAATGTAATCTTTTAGGTATTTGAATATTAGAGTGTGCTCTATTTGCTTCAAACAACAAAGTTTCATTTCTTTTGAAATTTCTCTTTAATCTTGGATTAAGGGTAGTGGTCATAACTTTGTAATATATTTCATAAATTATAGCAACAGATCTAATATTGTCCTTAAATTCTAAGTTCTTTGTTTTAACTGTCAGAGTTAATGTATCTATAATATTAGGATCAAATAGACTAATAGAAAATCCAGGGTAAAAATTAAAATATATGGGTCCATTTGCCAAGTTTGTTTCAGCCATTGCAAGCAAAGAATTAATAAAATTAATATGTCTTCCATCACGCAAACACATCAAAACTGAAATATCAAGTCCTAATTTAAACAAAGGCTTAATTGCAATTTGTATAGAACCAATATGTAAAAATTTATATTTTTTCATGTAGGGATTTGTCACCGGAAATCACCCGATAAAAGCGGAAGAACGCGGTGATTTCCTCAAATCCAGTCCCAGGAGCAATTGAAGTGGAAATTGAAAAACATAAAATTAAATAGAAAGAGATTAAAATTTCATACCAGAAAAATCTCTTTTAGAGACGGATGACGACTGCAGAACTCAATTTAGAATTCCTCCACTCTCACGTACACGAACGCTTGGCGAATGCAACCCGTGCTAGCGTCGGAAAAACTGAACAAAGGAGAGGAGAGGCTATAGAAATTTCGGCTAGGAGCTAATGGCATAGAGATGGCCGAAATTTTCTAACCCTAGGTATTTATACCTAGGGTTGGCCGAATTCCTTAGGGAATTCTGGCCCATCTTAGCTCCTCTCTATTCTGTGCGGGCTTTATTGTTTTAATTTAGGCCCAGTCTAATTTTAATTAATTTGGTTCAAATTAATTCAAGCCCAATTTTAATATACCCATGTATTTAATATATTACTCCAAGTAATATATTATTTACATCCAAATTAAAATTGGTTTGACATTTAATTTAATCCATCAAATTAAAATTAACTCCACACAAAATAAAATCATATGTAAACCCATACATACGAATATTTCCACCTAGGAAATAATTTCATAATTAATCCAATTAATTATGAAGAGCCAATTTAATATATATTAATTTTATTATTATGACCAATCCAATTGATCTTTATAATACAATTAATATATACACACTTCTCCCTCCAATGTGTATACTCCAAGTATACATGTTATTCCTTAAGTCTGCACTCTATCGTTCTATGTGTACGATCCTGTGGGCCCATCTTTATGTTGGCCGCGGGCCTTTGGCCCACAGACTGCAGTTGGGCTCTAGCAAGCCACTGCAGCCCCCAATTAAGATGGAGATGGCAGTCTAACTGAAATCATAACCCTGTAGTTTAAACTTGTACATCCCATGTCATCGATATCGGTGTCCCACACAGAGGCATGGATTGATCACCCTCTTTTGTGTCCGGACATAAACTTGATCCCGAATGTACTGATGCTCACAAACAAGTACCAACTTGTTCGGGTGTGGCCACACTCTTATCAGTCACATTCATCAAGAGGCCGGTGATATCTTCTCAGTTGGTTACTGAGTGACAAATCCCTTCTGCATATCCATAGTATTACCATGTTCAGTGACATACCCGAAAGCACCCATACTTGGCACCCTATTACAGGCCCTTTAGGCGTACCCCTAAGTATGCGACATCACATGTAACACCATCATATGGTCAGGTCAAAGGATCCATACAAGTACTACACGAGAATCCATTGTGATACCATACCATGTGGATTACTCGTTCAGTGGATCTATCCAGTACCATGCACCCAGGCATGTACCCATTAACTTGGTTGACATTCCATGTCCAATGACCGGTAAGACACCGCCATACAACCAGGTTAATGATAGTCTGTTGTTCCATTCATTCCCATGACTGGAACAGACTACGGATCTATTCATGGTCATATCGTTAACCCTATCCATGGTCTTACTGCTAAGTGCATGACACTAGTCGTCATGGATATGGATATGTCCATTGGATACTTCATTTACTATACTGCACAAGATGAATATAATAAATGAATTGATGCCTTTATTAATGACACAAATAAGTACAACACATAAATCCAATAAATGCATAGTACAAATACAAGGACCAATGCCTCGGGACTAGGGCATTTCCAACAATCTCCCACTTGCACTAGTTCCAACTAGGCATGGGCCTAATCCCTATAGATCTAGTATGACCCTCATGCTTGGGCTGGGCCAGCGCCTTGGTCAATGGATCTGCGACATTATCCTCGGTGTCCACTCTGTGCAATGTAATGTCACCTCTCTCCGCGATTTCTCGTATGAGGTGAAACTTTCTGAGCACGTGCTTTGTGTTCTTATGTGACCGGGGCTCCTTAGCTTGTGCGACGGCCCCATTGTTGTCACAGAAGATATCGACTGGGTCCTGGATAGTTGGCACTACTCCCAACTCAGTGATAAACTTCTTCATCCACACAGCTTCCTTAGCTGCATCACACGCAGCGATGTACTCAGCTTCTGTTGTAGAGTCCGCTATGGTTGGTTGCTTTGAGCTCCTCCAGCTTACAGCACCACCATTCAGCAAGAATACATACCCTGACTGCGATTGGTACTCATCTTGGTTTGTCTGGAAGCTTGCATCAGTATACCCAGTAACTGATAACACTTCCTGACCACCATACACCAAGAAGCTATCCTTAGTCCGGTTAAGGTACTTGAGGATTGCCTTGACAGCTTTCCAGTGATCCTCCCCGGGATCCTACTGGTATCGGCTCGTCATGCTCAGTGCAAAGGCGACATCAGGTCTCGTACACAACATAGAGTACATGATTGATCCAATAGCCGAGGCATATGGAACCAATTTCATGTTCTTCCTGTCCTCCCTAGTTTTAGGACAGTTCTTCTTACTAAGCTTCAGCCCATGGCCCATTGGCAAGAAACCTTTCTTGGCCCGGTCCATGCTGAATCTTTTCAGAACTTTGTCAATGTACGAAGCCTGACTTAGGCCCAGAAGCCGATTTGATCTATCCCTATAGATCCTGATCCCTAGGATCATCTCAGCTTCGCCTAAGTCCTTCATTGCGAAGCACTTACTCAGCCACTGCTTTACCCCTTGCAGTGTAGGTATGTCGCTTCCAATGAGTAGGATGTCGTCTACATACAGTACCAAAAATGTGACAATGCTCCCACTAGTCCTCTTATACACACAAGGCTCATCCAGATTCTGTATGAAGCCATATTCCTTTATAGCCTCATTGAATCTTAGATTCCAACTACGGGATGCTTGCTTCAGTCCATAAATGGACCTTTGAAGTTTGCATACCCTTCCCGGATACTTAGGATCGACAAAACCCTCAGGTTGTGTCATGTACACATCCTCGAGTAGCTTTCCATTAAGGAAAGCGGTTTTGACATCCATTTGCCATACCTCATAGTCATACCATGCGGCTATGGCCAGTAGTATCCTGATGGATTTGAGCATGGCTACTGGTGAGAAAGTTTCATCATAGTCTATCCCATGGACTTGTCTGAAACCTTTCGCAACCAGACGCCCCTTGAAGGTATTATTAGCTTTTAGCTTGTAGCACCACTTGCAACCAATTACCTTAGCACCCGGAGGTGGATCAACCAAGTTCCAAACTTGGTTATCGTACATAGATTGCATTTCTGCCTCCATGGCTTTACGCCAATTCGCAGACTGTGGGCTAGCCATAGCCTCTTGGTAGGTTTTGGGTTCTTCTTCATCCCAGATGAGAAGAGTTTGATCATCGGTGACGAGGAAACCATACCTCTCCGGTTCCCGACGATCCCTACCAGACCTTCTAGGTTCTTGTGTGGCCTGGGTCGATGCCTCCACTTGTGGAAGCTCCACCTGGGCCTCCGAGCTATCCTCTTCAGGAGCTTGTGAACCTTGAACTTCCCTGAGTTCAACGTTGCTCCCACTATCTTTCTTGGAAAGGAACTCCTTTTCCAGAAATACCCCCTTCCTTGCCATGAACACCTTGTTCTCGGCGGGGTTGTAGAAGTAATACCCTTTGGTTTCCCTAGGGTAGCCCACAAACAGGCATTTATTGGTTTTGGGCTCTAGCTTGCCACTAGTCAATTTCTTGACATGTGCTTCGCATCCCCAAATCCTTAGGAAAGACACATTGGGCTCCTTGCCCGTCCATATCTGATATGGGGTCTTTTCCACTGCCTTAGTCGGAGTATTGTTTAAAATGAGAGCTGCTGTCTCGAGGGCGTGTCCCCAGAAACTAATTGGGAGAGTTGCTTGACTCATCATTGAGCGGACCATGTCCAACAAGGTCCTATTCCTCCGTTCGGACACCCCATTCCATTGTGGTGTTCCGGGAGGAGTGAGCTGCGGAACTATTCCATGCTCTCTCAAGTATGAGTCAAACTCTAGGCTCATATACTCACCGCCTCGGTCCGACCGAAGGGCTTTGATATTCCTGCCTAGCTGCTTCTGTACCTCGTTCCTAAATTCCTTGAACCTATCAAGGGTCTCGGACTTGTGTTTCATCAGATAGACGTAGCCATATCTGCTGAAATCATCCGTGAACGTGACGAAGTACAGATGCCCACCTCTGGTCGCTGCGCTCATAGGTCCACATACATCTGAATGTATTAGGTCCAACAAGCCAGTGGCCCTTTCAGCCCTTTTGCTAAAAGGCGCCTTTGTCATCTTGCCTCTTAAACACGATTCGCATGTATCAAATGACTCCAAGTCAAATGACCCTAGGACCCCATCTTTGTGAAGCCTAGCTATGCGCTTCTCGTTTATGTGGCCAAGACGACAATGCTATAGGTAGACTGGATTAAGTTCGTTAGGCTTAACCCTTTTCGTGTTTATGTTATAGATGTGATTGGTTTCATTTAAGTCCAGGACATACAGGCCATTATTCAATAGAGCATCTCTATAAAATAACCCCTCTCTAGATATTGAAATTCGACCATTTATAATAGAAAATTCAAATCCAGACATGTCCAACATTGATACAGAAATAATATTCCTGCACATAGCAGGTACAAAGTAACAATGTTCCAAAATTAAAACCAATCCGCTGGGCATCACTAGGTGGTATTCGCCGATCTCTATGGCAGCAACCCTTGCTCCATTCCCGACCCGCAAGTCCACCTCACCCGATCCCAGCAACCTTCTGTTCTTAAGTCCCTGCACATTGCAACAAATGTGAGAACCACATCCAGTATCCAATACCCAGGATGTTGAAACAGTAAGGTTAATATCTATAACATAAATACCTGAAGAGGACGCACCTTGGCCCCTTCTCTGCTCTCCCATCAGCTTGGGACACGATCTCTTCCAATGGCCCGCCTGTCTGCACCCGAAACAGACGTCCTCAGGACCTGCCTTCTGCTGGCCTTTGGGTTGGGCCTTGGCCTTCTTGGCTTTGGCCTTCTTGGCCTTGGCCTTGGCCTTTTCCTTGGCCTTACCCTTAGCAAGAGGAGCGTTCCCCTTGTTAACCAACAGCACCGGCGGAGTCTTCTTGATCGACTGCTCAGTAAGCTTAAGCATCCCATGCAGCTCACTGACAGTACGGTTCATCCCTTGCATGTTATAGTTTAGGATGAACTGATCATAAGAATCCGGTAAGGACGCCAGGATCGTGTCCACCGCCAACTCTTGAGAGATAGGCGATCCGAGACGGGCCAAAGTATCCAAATAGCCCTTCATCTTGAGCACGTGAGCACTCACAGATGTCCCGGCCCCCATCTTACAAGAGTGGAATGCCTTATTGGTCAGGTACCTTTCCTGACGAGCTTGCTCCTGAAACATCTCATTGAGAGTTGTTATCATAGCATAGGCTTGATGGTCCATAAACTGTTTTTGCAGTTCGGGGACCATGCACGCCAACATAAGGCACGTCACATCCCGGTTGTCCTTGACGTGTGCCTCGTATTCCGCTAGCTATGCAGCCGTCGGATTACGTCCCTGAGGCGTGTTGGAGATTGTGCCCTAAGGCCAATATTGGATTATGTAATTTGACTTCTAAGATTAATCTAGTGTAGATTAATATTATCATTTATGTTTGTATGTTAGCATTTATGATAAGTATCCATGAATAAATCGTGTTATTCTAAATATCCCTAGTCGATTGTTATTATGGGAATAATAACAAACTAAGACTAGTGTGAGTGATAATGGATATTCATAAGATGAATATAGTGTATACAGATACAGATTATACTCACGGGTAATATGTTAGAGAACATGTTACTGGAGACCCACTATGAGATCAAGTTCATGGTCATGTGTCACAACTGATCTTGATTATAGTAGTGTCATTAGCTGATTCCTTTGACCTGAGGTCACCATTGATTCCGGGATGAACTCATGTTGTGCTTTGACGCAGTCAAACGCTGCTTGTAACAGAGTAGTTATAAAGGCTGTGATTGGGTACAATATGACTCATGCTTTGGGATGTGAGTGACAGATATGGGATTTTGTCCCTCTCTATCAAGAGAGCGATATCACTGGGCCCCTCGATAAGTAAGACTGTTAAATGCATGGCCGTGCTCAAATAATTGATAGAGTATCAATTGATTTGTCTAAACAGTTTACTTTGAGATCGAGAAAGCATATGATTAATTATATAAGATTGACAAGTGTACCATGTCTTATGATTAATCATGATATCAAAGAGACAAAAGGGAATATGACATTCTATAAATAGGTATTGGATCATTCCAATCATGTTAATTGGGTAGTCGTAATGGCTTGCTAGAGTCCGCTTGTGACCTATAAGGACATTATGGTAATTTCCTTATTGCCAATTAATATGAACCTATGGGGTCACACACAAAGAGCAAAATGAAGTTCATCTTTTCGGGTATAAATTATTATTGGATAATAATTTATGAATGAGAAAGAGAATAAATATATATATAATGATATATATATTTATATATATATATGTATATATAAATATTAATATGATTAATATTGCATAAAGTATGCTACATATTATAATTTAATTATATAGAGATATAATTAATTATAATATCAATATACATATGTGTATGATGGAGAATGGAATTGATTTAATATTAATTGAGAATTAATATTAAGTTGTGTGGGTTAATTTATAATTATAACTAATAAGGGTATTAAGTTATAATTATAATTAAGTTTAATGGATATAAAAGGAAGTTTTATAACCTAAAATCTCTAACCCTAGCCTACACATAAGATGCAGTTTTTTCTGCAGCCTCCATGTAGCCAGCCGACTTCACCCTTCTCCTTCACCCAAGGTTTTCGAAACTTTGGCTTTTCCATTCGAAGAAATCGTTCTTCAATCCCGGCGCTAGCACGCGGTGAATGAATTGCTCCGTGTGGATCAACCGTAGAGGGAAGCTACTTTGGTTCCTAATTGATTCAAAACCTACAAAGAATTAAGGTAATTCTTTAACCCTCCTTCCAATTCAATGCAATGTACATGGGTCCTTGGTGGGGATTAATCCTTTTTATTTCCGCTGCGTATTGTTTTTGTGCGATTAAATCTCCAACAAGGCGCAGCCGGCACAGGCCTTTCCAGCACATACTCTTTCGACTCTTGTCTTAGAACTATCCTCAAGTTCCTAGACCAGTCTAAAAAGTTAGGACCGGAAAGCTTGTCCTTCTCAAGAATCGATCGCAGTGATAAGGTATTAGTGTTTGCCATTTGGGTGTTTCTACACAGAAAAACATTTAGAGTGTTAATAAAGGGCTTTACTTTGTTGATCCCATATAAAATTAATAATGAATCAAGTTATTAATTTAACCGAGTTGTTGGGCTCATGGGCCGAGATCCATATTTCATTAAGATATAGCCAAACGAGGGTTTGGTACAACTACACCTTAACTATTTAGGTAGGAACGCCGTCCAATCCCAACCTAGGGACTCTCGGTTTGATGGGCTTGTTGGCACTTACCCATCTGTGCTTAGGGCCAGGAGAATCCTACTACCCATGCTAAGTCAAAACCTCCATTCAAGTGTTAGAGTATCCCATACTCTAACCCAGTACAAAGTGACAATACTCCAGTGCATCCTGCGAGGGCATGGTCTACAACTGGCCTATTCCCACCTCGATTCGGTTTTGAATGAGGGAAGCACTTTTAAGCGACTTAGTAATTCCATTTGGTTATTAGATTCAATTATAACGGCTTACATACATAAAGCGGGTGAATGAGCTATATGTAACATACATTCATACATGCAAAAGAATATATAAATGATTAAATAAAATAAAATGGACTGCTATGGGCCTATGTTACATCCTAATATAATTCTAGTAAACCTATACTAGAAATACATATTAGGTGGGCCTCCTCCTTCTCCTTCTGGGCTTGCACCTCCATTTGGGCTTGCACCTCCATTTGGGCTTGCACTCCATGGGCTTCTTCTTTTACAAATTTTACAATATTTAACTTAAATAAAATAAAATTACATTAAAAGAAAACGACACGCAGGCCGTATTTACCCAAAAGAAAAATACAACCCAACTCGTAAAAGGCCCAATAGCATCCAATCATACATTCATTCAACCATACATATGCATCCAATACATACAATTCAAAAGCATGTCAAAATGCATGATTTAAGCCCATTTAAATTATGTCAAAGCCATTATTTGGAAATCGCCAATCTTGGCCCACCATGGTTCTAACCCTTAACGGGCTTTGGGCCTCCAGCCCAGGCAGTCCAACTGCTCCCACTGGAATTGGAAAACCATGGGTCCAATTTAGCCATCCGAGTAATTGTGCCAAAATTACCCGAACCAATTTCCATTAACCACATTAATTTCCAAATTAATGTCATATGAACGAAATTAAAATTCATCCAAGAAACCATGCGCATTTAAATTACATAAATTTAAACACACGAATTTTAAAACCAATTAAAATTTCAAAACTGGGTCCCGGATCCAAAACCCGCAAAATCCAAAAAAACACAATAAAATTAAACTAACATAAACCTATATGCAAATTTAATTTTCATTGCATAAAACATATGGGAAAAATCATAAAACCCATACCAAGAATCCCAATCAAAAACATCCAATTTCAAAACAGGGATTCAACCAAATTAATCAATTTCCACGGATCAAAAGCCCGCTCTGATACCACTGTAGGGATTTGTCACCGGAAATCACCCGATAAAAGTGGAAGAACGCGGTGATTTCCTCAAATCCAGTCCCAGGAGCAATTGAAGTGGAAATTGAAAAACATAAAATTAAATAGAAAGAGATTAAAATTTCATACCAGAAAAATCTCTTTTAGAGACGGATGACGACTGCAGAACTCAATTTAGAATTCCTCTACTCTCACGTACACGAACGCTTGGCGAATGCAACCCGTGCTAGCGTCGGAAAAACTGAACAAAGGAGAGGAGAGGCTATAGAAATTTCGGCTAGGAGCTAATGGCATAGAGATGGCCGAAATTTTCTAACCCTAGGTATTTATACCTAGGGTTGGCCGAATTCCTTAGGGAATTCTGGCCCATCTTAGCTCCTCTCTATTCTGTGCGGGCTTTATTGTTTTAATTTAGGCCCAGTCTAATTTTAATTAATTTGGTTCAAATTAATTCAAGCCCAATTTTAATATACCCATGTATTTAATATATTACTCCAAGTAATATATTATTTACATCCAAATTAAAATTGGTTTGACATTTAATTTAATCCATCAAATTAAAATTAACTCCACACAAAATAAAATCATATGTAAACCCATACATACGAATATTTCCACCTAGGAAATAATTTCATAATTAATCCAATTAATTATGAAGAGCCAATTTAATATATATTAATTTTATTATTATGACCAATCCAATTGATCTTTATAATACAATTAATATATACACACTTCTCCCTCCAATGTGTATACTCCAAGTATACATGTTATTCCTTAAGTCTGCACTCTATCGTTCTATGTGTACGATCCTGTGGGCCCATCTTTATGTTGGCCGCGGGCCTTTGGCCCGCAGACTGCAGTTGGGCTCTAGCAAGCCACTGCAGCCCCCAATTAAGATGGAGATGGCAGTCTAACTGAAATCATAACCCTGTAGTTTAAACTTGTACATCCCATGTCATCGATATCGGTGTCCAACACAGAGGCATGGATTGATCACCCTCTTTTGTGTCCGGACATAAACTTGATCTCGAATGTACTGATGCTCACAAACAAGTACCAACTTGTTCGGGTGTGGCCACACTCTTATCAGTCACATTCATCAAGAGGCCGGTGATATCTTCTCAGTTGGTTACTGAGTGACAAATCCCTTCTGCATATCCATAGTATTACCATGTTCAGTGACATACCCGAAAGCACCCATACTTGGCACCCTATTACAGGCCCTTTAGGCGTACCCCTAAGTATGCGACATCACATGTAACACCATCATATGGTCAGGTCAAAGGATCCATACAAGTACTACACGAGAATCCATTGTGATACCATACCATGTGGATTACTCGTTCAGTGGATCTATCCAGTACCATGCACCCAGGCATGTACCCATTAACTTGGTTGACATTCCATGTCCAATGACCGGTAAGACACCGCCATACAACCAGGTTAATGATAGTCTGTTGTTCCATTCATTCCCATGACTGGAACAGACTACGGATCTATTCATGGTCATATCGTTAACCCTATCCATGGTCTTACTGCTAAGTGCATGACACTAGTCGTCATGGATATGGATATGTCCATTGGATACTTCATTTACTATACTGCACAAGATGAATATAATAAATGAATTGATGCCTTTATTAATGACACAAATAAGTACAACACATAAATCCAATAAATGCATAGTACAAATACAAGGACCAATGCCTCGGGACTAGGGCATTTCCAACATTTCAATCTATGTTCATTTATTGCTTTTTTTGAGAATAATTGAATATTTTCATATTCTTTATTTATAGCAACAGTTTGCTCAGCAGTTTTAATAGCATAATCAGTCAAGAATTCAAATGTTCCAACAGAATAAATTGTATTAATATCTTGCTTTGGTATAGTCCAATCCAAGAAATCATTTTCTATTTTACTAATATTAATTTATCTCTTCTTCAATATTATATTCATTCCTATTTCTAGAACTAGAGCCTAATTCGCGATTAGAAAATATTCTTGTTAACCTATTTATCTTCAAATCTTATATTTATTAAATTTAGACTCAGAAATTTAATAGTTAAAATAGAACCTGTTGATGAATAACGGGATCACCTAGCTCTTCTGGCTCTTACGGCTGACCAACGCTATGCCTTCAGGGCTAACCAACGTTTCATCATTAACAAGACTAACCTTCACTATAAAGTTTCTTTGTATAAACTTAACAAACATAAAATCAAAGATGGTTAGACCAAACAAAAATATATCCTAATACCCTCATTAGGCTCTGATACCAAAAACAGTAGAACCTTCTAAAATTGAAGGAGATCATAATTCTTGGAGATTTTATATTTGATTAACAATCTAATAATACATTTAGCCAAAGCTTTGATTAATCTTAATTTTAGTGTCATTCTTAAAAATTCATTTTCATCAAAATTCCTATTTCTGATTTTTAACTTAGTTTCATAAAACTGAATTAACAAAGTCAATTTTCCTAATAATAAACCCAATTCTTTCATATTATTTAAATCCAATTGATTAAGTGCATTAATAAAATTATCTGATATTTGATTATTCTGAAACTCTGCTGGAAACATGTTTAATTTAAATAATTATTAATAAATTGTAATAAAACCATAATAAAATGACGCTTTCTTTGAAAATCTAAATAATTACACCAACCTTCAATATGAAAATCATTATGTTCTGTAAATATTTTTTCTTCTAGTTCTAACAATTCATTTTTGAAAAATATTAATTCTGGAATATGAGAAAAATCTATAAGTTCAATATTAAAAATAATTTTCTCTATGTGGCAATGCATAGTTGATTAAATAACTGATTTACCTTTATTGAATAATGATTTACAAGAAGTTGAATTTTGAATACAAAGATCTGACTTTTGAATATTGGAACAAGACTTTTGAATACAAGGTGTTTGAATAGGTGAATTTTGAATAAATAAGGAAGACTCTGGGTGATTGGAAATATACGTACATGGATTGAATAACAATTGTATGTCTAGGGATTTTTTGCAAAGGGAAGTTGATATTATCAAGGTTTTTTTCGTTTCTCTAGTTTTTATTCTTCAGGAATTTGGGCATGCTCAACTTTTTCTTTCATGCTTCTTTTATAGTTGGAGGAGAAGTGATGAAAATATCTTTGCCAAATTATAATTAGACTCTGACGATAATTGATGCCTGCCAGATGGAAGATGCTGTCTGCCAAGGAGAAAGTATTTGTGATGATCTGTCCAAGGGTCTATCATTACTGAAGTGAGATTTGTCCAAAAAGAGGGTTCCACCAAAGATGTTGTCTGCCATGTGACGTTACTGCTTACGTTTCAACCAAAAATAATTGTATCTATCATTCCAAGCTTATCTGCCAGCTGTATACCCAAAGGAGAGACTAGGTCCTACCAAAAGATACTGTCAATGCGTTTTTTGAACAAAGAGTTTCGAATCAAAAGTAGAATTATATGCCTTAAATTTTACTTGAGTTAAAAAGAACTCAACAAACTTTTTACTCTTTTTTTTTCTTTTTACCTTTATTGTTGCCTAGACTAATGTAGGATTTCCCATTTCCATTAAACTATTTTTATTATATCTATACTATAGAATACAATATTGAGAAATAAAAGTAAGGAATTCTTAAATTTGTGATATATTGAGAATAAATTTTCTAGACATGACTAATATGAATTTGTTGTGTGATTTTTCATTTTTTTTTTTTTACTGAAAATTTGTTGTGTGATTGGTTGCAAAGTAATACTTTGTTATTAGTAACTAATTATTACCATTAGTTATGAGTTTTACTATTATACCGCTATATATTTCTGCTTTGTTCGTTCCATTTAATCTTCTCCCCGGCGAAGGAAAACGATCTCTATCGGCTTTCTCACTCCCGCGAACCATGCAATAGCCAGTCAGAATTCAGGGTGCAACTCCACCGTCTAGTAGCCGTCGCCGTCATCGTCGATATCTCCGATGTCTTATCACGACTTCTCGCCAGCAGTGAGGTAAGTTTTATTTTCGTCAACACAGTGGAAATCTGGGATTAATGTTTATCGATTCTATTCCTGTGGTTGGTTTTTAAAAATAATTGAATGATGGACTATTGAGATTTAATGATGGTTTCGACTCCTTGGCCTTCCAATTAACTGATGGGTGTTGATTCCTGCTGGTTATGGTTAAAATTCATACTATAGAGGGAAAGAAACTGTTAGAATACTTGAGATTTTTCTAGGATACAGGATATTTTTTTGTTTAGTGTAGTTGGTTTTAACTTATGGTTAAACTTCGTGGTTAATATCTAGTTAGCTTTTAGATTAAAATAATCTAATTTATCGCTGCAATTAATTGTGTAAAAACTTCTATTGTATAATCTAATCTCATATATAAATAAGAATTACCCTCCCAATAGCTTCAGAGAGGGAAGTTTAAAATCATTCTCTCATTTTCAATCACTGAAGCTTTTTACTTCAATCCTCTTACATTACAAAGTCGATTTCTTTTGCTGCACTAAGCTACAGTGGTATTAGAGTTTGTTTTCTGGTAGGCTGTGTTTTCTCTATTTCTTCGAAGATTTGTAGTAATAGCTACTTTTAATCTTGCTGCAACAGTTCCTCCAATGTTCACAGGGGAGAATTATACTGTTTGGGCCATCAAAATGCAAACTTTTCTCAAAGGTCAAAATCTTTGGGAAGTTGTAGAGGGTGGAGGACAGAATGTTCCACCACTTACGAGAAATCCAACTTTGAATGAAATAAAGAAATATGAGGAGCTTGTATCTAAAGATCCAAAGGCACTTTCTTGCATTCAATCTGCAGTTTCTGAAGGAATTTTTACAAGAATTATGGCTTGCAAATCTGCCAAAGAGGCATGGGACAGGTTGAAAGAGGAGTTTGAAGGCAACACCAAAGTTAAGAGATTCAAACTCTTAACTTTAAAAAGAGAATTTGAGCTGCTTCGTATGATTGAGAGGGAATCAGTCAAGGAATTCTCAGCCAGACTCATGGAGATTGTCAATCGTATTCCACTACACGGTGATGAATTCCCAAAGGGGAGGATCGTGGAGAAAATCTTGGTCAGCTTACCAGAAAAATTTGAGTCTAAGATCTCTACTATAGAATAATCTTGTGATCTTAGTACTCTGTCTGTAGCTGAGTTGATTTCCAAGCTTCATGCCACTGAGCAAAGGACTTCTGTTCGACAAATGCAAGTTACAGAAGAAGCTTTTCAGGTGAAGCAAACGGGAAATTATCGCAAGGATGGAAAGAAGCAACAAGGGAAAGGTAAGCAACCAAATTTCTGGCGGAAGATGAAATTCCCACCTTGTTCTACATGTGGAAAGACAAATCATTTGGAGAAAGATTGCTGGCAGAAGCATGGCAAACCTCAAATTCAATGCAATTATTGCAAGAAATTTGGTCATGTGGAGAAATATTGCAAGGCAAAGCAAAATCAGAATGCTCAACAAGCTTCCTCACAATCAAAAAATCAGCAGGCCCACTTTACTGAAGATCAGATTGAAGCTGAAACAGAAGCAAAGCTTTTTATTGCTTCACAAACATCAGTTGCTAATAACAACAATGTTTGGTACATTGATAGTGGATGTACCGGGCATATGGTGAAGGAAGAAAGCTTATTCTCTCATTTGGATAAGCAGAACAAAATAAAAGTGAGGCTGGGAAATGGAGGCATCATTCAAGCTCAAGGCAGAGGTACGGTTAAAATCAAAACTTCTAAAGGTACAAATCTAATTAATGATGCTCTTTATGTTCCCAATTTAGCACAAAATTTGTTAAGTGTGGGCCAAATGATAAACAAGGGCTATAGTTTGTTGTTCAAAGATAAAAATTGTGAAATTAAATATTCTACAGGTGCTCTTGTTGTTACAATTGAGATGAAAAATAATTGCTTTCCTATTAATTGGAATGCAATTAAAAATTGTGCTTTGTCTGCAATTAAAGATAATTCATTGTTGTGGCACAAGAGATTTGGCCATTACAATCTTCATTCTTTGAAATTCATGGAAAAGAATGCCATGATAAATGGTTTAGATAAATTAATATTTGTAAGGAGACTTGTGAAGCATGTCAATTGGGTAAGCTTCATCGGCAACCTTTCTCTCAAAGGAGTTCATGGAGAGCTAGTACAAAGTTGGAACTAATCCACACTGATATTTGTGGCCCAATGCAACTCCAGCTTTGAATGGTAGCAGATACTTTCTGCTATTTATTGATGATCTGACTTGGATGACATGGGTGTACTTCCTCATCAATAAGTCACAAGCCTTTAAAGTCTTTAAATCTTTCAAAGCCTCAGTTGAAAAGGAGAGTGGATGCCTACTTAAAATACTCAGATCTGGTAACGGTTCTGAGTATACATCAAGAGAGTTCGCAAAGTTGTGTCAAGAAGAAGGCATACATCACCAACTCATTATGCCCTATTCGCCTCAACAGAATGGAGTCTCCGAAAGGAAAAATAGAACTATTATGGAGATGGTTAGATCTATGTTGGTAGAGAAGAAGATGCTTAAATGTTTTTGGGCCGAATTTGTGAACACAGTAGTCTAATTGCTTAATAGACTTCCAACCAGATCCGTTGAAGGGAAAACTCCATTTGAGTCTTGGTATGGACTTAAGCGTTCTGCCAAGGATTTGAAAGTATTTGGCTCCATCTATTACTCTCTCATTCCATCATCTAGGAGGAGAAAACTTGGTGAGAAATCTAAATTATGTATTTTGTTGGGTTATTCAGCTCAGTCAAAAGGGTACAAGTTGTATAATATCCAAGAGAAAAAAGTTCTTATCAGCAGGGATGTTCATTTTGATGAGAACGCTTATTGGGATTGGGAGAAAAATACGGTGATTAAACAACAGCCACACTTCAATCAAGTTGTTTCAGCACCAGAAAATGTTGATCGACAACAACACATAAATTCAGTAGAGAATACTACTGATGCTGAGGTAATTAAGACAAGATCACTATCAGATGTATACGAAAATTGCAATCTTTCAGCAACTGAACCTTCAAGTTTTGCGGAAGCTATTAAGTTTTCTAAATGGAAACAAGCCATGGAAGATGAATTGGCTGCTATAGAGAAGAATTGGACTTTGTCTTTAGTTGACAAGCCAAATGACAAGCATGTAATTGGTGTCAAATGGGTTTTCAGACACAAATATAATCCAGATGGTAGCATCTTCAAGCATAAAGCAAGACTGGTTGTGAAAGGACATTCTCAACTTCCTGGTGTTGACTTTGGAGATACCTTTGCTCCCGTTGCAAGACATGAGACGGTGAGACTCTTAATTGCTCTTGCTGCCCAATATAGGTGGAAATTGTATCACATAGATGTAAAGTCAGCTTTTCTAAATGGCTGGCTTGAAGAAGACATATATGTACACCAGCCTGAAGGATTCTTTATACCAGGTGCAGAAGATAAAGTTTATAAGTTACATAAGGCATTATACGGGCTTAAACAAGCTCCGCGTGCTTGGTATTCCAGAATTGACTCATATCTGGAGTCTCTTGGGTTCAAAAGAAGCATGAATGAGCGCACTTTGTATATGAGAAGAGGCAAAAGTAACAGCTTGGTAGTGATCTCACTTTATGTTGATGATCTTTTAATAACAAGAAATGATGAAGTTGTTATTGATGATTTCAAGTCCAAAATGATGCAAGAATTCAAGATGACTGATTTGGGGCTGATGAAGTTCTTCCTTGGGCTGGAAATTAATCAAACATCAGCTGGAATCTTTTTGTCTCAAAGTCAGTATGCTGAATCGCTGTTGAAGAGATTTAATCTTCATAATTGTAAGTCAGTCTCTACTCCTATGGCTGTTAATGAGATGCAAGTCAGTATAGAAGTCTGATTGGCAGTCTACTTTATCTCACTGCATCAAGGCCTGATTTGATGTATTCAACAAGCATTTTGTCCAGATTTATGCATAATCCGAGTTCAAAACATCTTGGTGCTGCTAAAAGAGTTCCAAGGTACATCAAGGGCACAATTGATTATGGCATTTGGTATAAGCAAGCTGAAAATGGCAAACTAATTGGTTATGTCGATGGTGATTGGGTTGGATGCATTGAAGATTGCAAAAGCACATCTGGATATTGTTTCTCTTTTGGTTCAGGCATTTTCTCATGGAATTCTAAAAAGCAGAAGGTGGTTGCTCAATCCACAGCAGAAGCCGAGTATATTTTAGCCGCTTCAGCTGCAAATCAATGCATCTGGATCAGAAAAATCTTGGTTGATCTTGACCTTTATTCTCAAGCTCCGCTGTTATTTACATTGATAATAAATATGCTATTTCTATAGCAGATAATCCCACTCAACATGGAAGAAAAAAGCATATAAATGTCAAATATCATGCTTTAAGAGAAGCTGAAAGATTAAAGGAGATTAAGCTGGTGCATTGCAAAGGAGAAGAGCAATTGGGAGACATTTTTACCAAAGCTCTACCCAAGGCCAAGTTTTATTTTCTTAGATATATGCTTGGTGTATCCAAGAAAAATCTCAAGGAGGAGTGTTAGAATACTTGAGATTTTTCTAGGATACAAGATATTTTTTTGTTTAGTGTGGTTGGTTTTAACTTATGGTTAAACTTAGTGGTTAATATCTAGTTAGCTTTTAGATTAAAATAATCTAATGTATGGCTGTAATTAAATGTGTAGAAACTTCTATTGTATAATCTGATCTCATATATAAATAAGAATTACCCTTCCAATAGCTTCAGAGAGGGAAGTTTAAAATCATTCTCTCATTTTCAATCGCTGAAGCTTTTTACTTCAATCCTCTTCCATAACAAAGTTGATTTCCTTTGCTGCACTAACTGCTTTTAGCTAATTAGTCAGCCATTTGGAGTTTTCACTTGATCCCTTAGAAGCAAAATTGAATTCATATCCTGTCTGGAGGTACTAACCAAAGAAACAAATTGAGTTTTGTCACCCTCACAAACCATGTTTTTTTTTTTTTTTTTTTTTTTTTTTGTTTATCATAACCGCTTTTAAATCCTCTCCAAACCTTCATTTTGCTATTAGTCATTCTTTTTCCTGGAACCGATATGGAAAAGTTCACTCCCAATTATCTTTGTTGGAGCCTCAGTACAACCGTGTATTTATAATGGGAAAATCCATCGCCGTGTGTTGATTTGAGTCTTAATAGGATGAGAGGTTTAATGTGGTTGACTTGGGATGATTGTAGCTTTAATGTGAAGGTAGGCGATTCTTGACGAGATACCTGTTGTAGTGAGGGAAGGTGGTCCTCCCACAAACACTCCGATGCTAAAGTCAGATAGTCAGATATCGTAATAATAGCTCTAAAATCTCAGTAGATCCAATCCCTTACCATTAAATGTGAAACTATTTATAGCTAAAGGAAGTTACCTAAAGAAACATCACGTTCTACATTTACTTTGTTACTACCAAAGGTGATGGTGATATGTGTAATATAACTGCTATTAGAACCTAATTTTACGGTGGGGATCAATTAATCAGTTTCTATTTGGATTCTCAAATCTTTTTCCCAAGTAATTTAGAATTACACCTCTCAATATTTAATAATCACAACCTATTATTCTCTTAAAGTTGCTGCCGCCGGTCTTTCTTGCTTTTCCTTCCTCTTAACACAGCTTTGACAAATATTTATAATCTTTTTTTGCTGTTAAAAAGCATATACTTGGAAACAATCTGTTCATGCCACACAAGTTAGAAAATTCTTTTACCTATTTATCTTGGAATCGCTATTATTCCTTGTTGATCTTGATGCACTTGGATCTTTTTTTGTGGCTGTTATAATTACCTAGTATACACTATCAACATAATAATAACATAAAAACACTAAATGCAGTGCCATAAAAATTACAAAAAAGAGACTTCTTTTAACTTGAATTTTGTGTTGAACCACTTAATTTATATTTGTCTTAATTTTGTTACCCTTGACTACTCAGATTCAGCAAATAGATTTGTTTACATATTTAGTTTGCCATTCTTCACCTTTCAATTCACCACAGACATTAAACCCTATTAAATGAACTTCAAAAATTTCGTGGCTGATTTTGTAATAAAGATAATTATTATCATACTGCTTGGACAATGAGCATGTTCTATAACCACAAGAAACTAGAAAAATTAATCAGAGCATGCTCTAATTCAATTTAATTCTATGTCCAGTAATTATGGGTAATAATTATGCACAATGTCCAATTTAATCACAGTGAAAATTCCTATGATCAATTCCATGTACAATAAGATCATAGTTGATTTTATTGGGTAAGATTTTGTTATTCAATCTGTTATTTGGTAATCTTCATAAATTATCATGCAATAATACTATGTTACTTTACCAACATGTAACTTAATAGCGCATAAAAAAATTAACATCTGTTATTTGGTAATCTTCATAAATTATCATGCAATAATACTATGTTACTTTACCAACATGTAACTTAATAGCGCATAAAAAAATTAACCTCATGGGACGCTTATCAAATAGTCTAAGAAGATATAGCAACAATAACATGGTCATTGCCCTCAAAAAATAACACAGATTTAAGGCAAAGTGACTCTATTCTAGATATAGACATGTTGCATTATATATATATATTATGTTGGTTAGGATTATATGATACTATGATAAATTTTGAATAAACATTGTTGTTAGTATAAGGTGCACTAACCTTTTTTTTTTTTTGTATCTTTTTGCAGTTCAAGTGGAGTAAGCTTTTCATTCTTTGATTTCAAGGCTTTCTTAATTTAAGGTATAACTTGTATTCTCAAATCCTTTATTCTTTTCTTCTGACTTTATTCCATTGTTGATTTATTGCATAAGAAGACATCTAGAATGGTTCAAACTAAGCAAACGATGAGTTCCGTCGGCAAGGTCTTCGGACCTCATTCTAAATATGTGATTGTTGCATGTTCTCCAACTTGGCTAAAGGAGGATGATATCCAAACTTTTCAAGAAGACTTATGTCCATCACTTCGTTGGAAAGTTGCTCTTCATCCAGATAAAAAAACTTCTTTTGCACTTGTTCCATCTAACTCATTTGCCGTGCATGAAATTTTACTGGAGATTAGAGTTAGATTTCCACTACTGTCCTTCATAGTGGCCTTTTTTAAGGCTAACAAGTTGTTGCTATTGCAACTTCATCCTGCAGGGGGGAGGTTTCTCATTGAATTTTACGTTCTCTGCTCCCGAAAAGGGATAACTCCATATGTCAACATTTTTCATCTTTTTTCTGTGGTCAAGGCTCACCAAGATAAATCAGGGTGTTTTCTCCTTCAAAAGATAGATCTTTGTGAAGACTTGCTCATAAATGATCTTCCTCCAATCAGAGTTTATGAAGATAGATGGATGCTTATCTATCCTTTTAATGATGTTTGGCCAGTTCCTCTTACATGTTGTTGGAATTGGCGTAGAAAGGGGATACGTGGCCGACTTGTATTAAGCTTTTGGATGAATATTCTACTGAGGTTGATGCCTTACCACATATGAAGTGCTACCTAAGTAAACTTTTGATAGCAAGTCTGACTGCAATTGGTTGGAGAGTTTCCTCAACTCATAGACTTTTCCCTATAATAATTAATTCGGTTGCCGAAAAACTCAGCTTAGACTCTTCTAAAACGAACTCTTCTTCCGAGCATACATCTAACCATAAAAATTCTTCGTCTGGGCATAAAAATCATATGGACTCTTCATCTGAGGATACCTCATCCATCCGTGTGGACTCTTCATCCGGCCGTGCAAGCTCTTCACATGATGATTACACTAATGACACAAATTCTTGATCTATGCATCCCTCTAGGAATATAAACTCTTCATCTAATCACACAGATTTGTCATCAAAGCATGGTGAATGGTTCAAAATGATATAGTTGATCTATATCTTTATTAATCATGGATTGTTATTAATATATATATTTTGCAGGTATGACTTCCACTGGAAATTCTGCTCTTGCTGCTTTCAGGGCTGGACAACAAAAACGTCTTAGAAAAGAAACCAATCTTCCTAACCCAAGGCCTGCTGAAGATGATGTTTCGGCTCTTAAAATGGCTAAGCCTACAGCTCCATCAACTGATTCCTTCAAGGGTGTTGATGCTAACTCATCAAAGATTATTACTCCTTTTAATCCCCCTATGTTGTTGAGATCTTCATCTTCTAAAGTCGACTATTTTAACAAAGCTAGGAATGTTAATTAGAGTTCAATGGCAAACATTCTTCCTTCAGAAAGAGTTGAGAGGGGTGGTTCGAACTTAACATAAAGTAATCTTCATCCTAGAAGAAATGAGAAGGGTGGCTCAAGTCCCCTTCCAAGTGTAATTTCACGCCGTGATAGAAGGGAGCTTCGTTATGAATCTCTTCCTGGACATCATCTTATTTTTCCCTCATTGGAAAAACCTTTGTCATTTTGGAACATATATAAGAATAACCCAGCCTTGAAGACTTCTCTCAAAAGTGAAGACTTTAAGGTGTATCCTAGTTTGGTAGACACTGATTCGATTGAGCAACCAGGTGTAGCTTCAAGGTTGATGATTTCTTCTATCCTTCCCTGAGATGAAGAAACATATTGCAAAAATATATATGAAAACATCAATATTGCTGAATGTAAAATTGTTGAGCTACATACCTTCTTTTATTATCCTTGATTATCGTTATTTGTATCTCTAAATATCAGCTTTATATACAAATCTCATATATTTATCTTACTTGGATGATAAGGGGCTCAACATGCTTCATTGGCTCTTAGATTTGTAAGGTCATTAACAAAAAGGCTTGATGAATTGACAAAATAACTTGATGAGCCTTTTGATTGTGAAAAGAGTTTGAATCATACCATTGATGATCTTCAGAGAAAGCTGCATGAAATAGACCAGAGCAACAAAGAAATACAAGAGCAGAATAAAAAGCTTTAAGAGCATGTCCGATCATTAGAGTCTGATAATGATAATTTGAAAGCGAATGCTTCCAAGTTAGCGGATAATCAGACACGTCTTTATGAAGACTTCAATAAACTTAAGAGAAAGTTAGATGAAGAAAAGAGAGTTGTGCAAGAACTTAAAAATGAGCATACATCGATCCGTTCTACTGCTATTCGTGAGTATAGAGAATCTAAAGAATGTTACGAAAAGAAATGTGCAGTGGGGGGTCTCTTTTTCTAAAATTGGTTTTTACCTTGCTCAACAAATCCTTGAAAAAGAGCGTGGCCATACTTATCCAGAGTTAGTCTTTTCAAAGGCTCAATCTGTTTCTGATCTTAGACCTTGGCAAAATTTTGATCCTAATGAGGATGACAATGCTTCCTTTATGAATAATGCCCTTTTTGATGATTTAGACCATCTCAATGGTCCTTGGGAGTTCTATGGGGGGAAAATGGGATCTATGAGCCTTTGGAAGGCATTGCTAAAGACGATAAGATACCATCTTCTTCAAAAGAGGTTGCTCGTGATGATAAGATTCCAGCCTTGCAATGTCTCGATAAGGATCATGAAGTTGAGGAAAAGCCTACCGTGGATGATGTCCCTGCCCCTGCTTCTGCTCCTGCAACTTAGATTTATATATCACATTTTATTTAGATTAGCTGTGTGATTTATTTTTATTTTTATTATTGTTATTATTTTTACACACTTTTATTTAAATAAGCTATATAAGCGCTATTTGTTATCATATTTGCTTTTCTTCTACAGTTACTGCTCCCCAATCGTGTGTAGTTTATTTTGAATTACATGTGATTTTTGTTATATAAATATACTTGCTTTTGTGTGCATCTTCATCGGAAACTTACCCTTTTGTTATTAGAATCTTAATAGAATAAAAGTATATGACTGCGTGCATCATGGTAGTAGACTTTCTTTCCTCATAAAAGATGAGCCCCTTTTTTTGTACCACATGTCTTAACAATTTTGGAGAATAATATATATAAAATTGGAGAATGATTTGAGGTCCTAAAAAGGTGAGTTTGGTTTGGCGCATTATTATATTATCCATTGTCTCTACTACAAATGGCTTCTTGTAATTAGCTATTACTCCAAGCCTTCCTTCAACTTTTACACTGAATAAATTACTTAAAATATAATTTTCAATTCGTATTCCATATTTCCGTTCATAATTTGACTCAAAAGTCCTTCAATCTTCTTTTCATATTTAGTTGGATACATACTTCTCTTTATTTTATTGGAAAGACTATTATTATATATATAATGCTTGAGCAGTTGAGTCTCTAACAATATATAATTAAATATACCTAAGATATAAGAACAAATTAAGGAAAACAATTTCTAGAGTTATTTTTCCACACTTGGATTTAAAAAAATATATAGAAGATAGCAATTATTGAATTATTTCCCAACCTTTTAGTTATTTGAAACCAAATTCATTTTTTATGTCTTAAAAAAATAGGAAAAATATTTTATTTCCTATTTTGTAACATTATTATTATTTTAAATAAATTGGATCCTTGAAGAGAGTTTTATATAAAAATTAGGTCAAAATACCCACAAAATAAATATTGAAATTGAAATTTTGTCTGAAATGAAATAGCAAATATATTGACGTGATAAGATATCATTGCAACGAACTAAGTAGTGTTGTGGTGGGTAATGATAATAGATTATGACAACTTGTTGACAACAAGATGGAGTCCATGCTCGGGCTCAATGACCAATCTAAGAACAGGCGAATGAACATAATTTGGGGAGAGAGAGAAAGAGAAATGAGTGAGAAGGAGAGCAATAAGAATCTTGAGTTCAACAATGGCTAAGTTCTGACCAAGGCAAACTCTTGGGCCAACCCCAAATGGCATATACAACCATGGATACTTGCAAGCGCCTGCTATTCCATTCACAAATCTCTCAGGATTGAACTTGTAAGAATCTTGTCCCCATATTTGTGGATCTGTATGTAATGGAAGCACCAAAGTCCACACATTAACTCCTTTAGGAACATTAATTTCCCCAAACTTCATGTCCATGAAGGCTTCTCTTGATATAACTGTGACGGGTGGATACAACCGTAATGTCTCTTGAATCACCATGTGAAGCTGCTTCATCTTGAGAAGCATGTGATAATCAGGGATGATTGAATCTCCACAAATTTGGAGAACCTCAGCGCGAACACGATCCTGCCAGTGTTGATTGGCAGCCAAAAGCATGAGAGTCCATGTGGCGGAAACTGCAGTGGTCTCGTACCCGGCCAAGTATATGTTCTTGCAGTTATCAACAATGAATCTGTCCATTTCTTCCTTGCTCAAGCTGCTGTTTTTGGCACCTTCAATTACTGCTTGTAGTAAATCCTTGTGGTATGCACCACCCCCTTCTCTCTCCTTTGCCACTTCAAGCACTAAATTCCCGATTTCTTTCTCTAATGCCCATACTTGTCTATTGCTTTTGGTAGGAACGTATCTGCAATGCAATGTTGTATATCCATTAGTGGCTAAATTTTGAGGGATTTGAAAATTAAACTCGTGAAGAAACATGAATTAATAATGAAAACCTCAAGACAGGAATTCCAGTGGAAAGGCTTTTCTTAGACATGGCTTCCTGGAGAGATCTTAATTTCAAGAAAATAATTTCTCCTTTGGAATAACTGCTGCCAAAACAGGCCTTGGATATCACATCTCCTGAGAAACTTCTCATTCCGTCGTCAATTTTGAAATCTGATGAGATTCCACCTTCTTCCTCAATTCTACTCTTCCATGAATTCACCAAGATCATACTTGACTCTGTTATCACCTTCACCATCCCCTGCATAGGGTACGTTTTGTTTGGTTTCAAAATGCTCAACTGAAAAACAAATCCAGTTACTGGTGATATTACCTTGACTTTGTCCAAGTAGAGTTCAGGAGCAAGGATTTTCCTTTGGTGAGCCCAAACAGAACCATTAGAAGTGAGAATACCTTGTCCAAGCAAAGGACCTCTTTCTTTATGCTGGTAAGCTGGTTTCCCAAATTCCAAACTTGTACATGTTGTTATCTCTTTCACCATTTCTGGTTCATTCACATATAATATCTGTAGGTTCCCCAATGAAAACACAAACACTGGACCTGTTTATATATAACCCAAATTCCTTCAATAAAAAAAACCCATGAATTAATTTGAACAATTAGAAAATTAAAATAATAATAATAAAAAAAAAAGCATACCATATTGGTTTTTCCATTGTTCAAAGCAAGAAAAGATGTAAGAAGAACAATTGTGGAAGAGAGTAGGTTGATTGGTTTGATTAAGTTTGGAAGCAGAGAAATGAGCCTTGATTTCCTTAATATTTCCAAACAAGAATGAAGGGGGTGGACCATTGATGCCCTGCTTCTTCAGCATGCCTCTCAGCTTTCCTGGTTTACCTACTAACCCATTATACACTCGGATTACCAATCCAATTATTCCAATTGCTGCAAATGAAATTATCATCCCTGTCATATTCTCCATTAATTCCCAAATTCCTAATTTCCCTCTTCTCTCCTTATAATTATATATAGGAAGAGGACAACAACTCTTCATGTTTTTTTTGGAACTGCAACTCTTCAAGAAGAAGACTTTTCTTGTGGATCTTTTGACTTTTGACCCCTAAATCAATCTTGTTTCTTAACTACCAAGCCCATTTGCCTTCAATTCGCAAGTTAGGTCTCCCATCAATTTACAATTCTTAATAACGAAATTTAATAACGTATTAAGTACTCCTATATTCAAAATCTTTTACTTTCTTTTTATTATTATTGTATAATGTTGATTTTTCCCTTTTTTTTTTTATGGATAAATTGATTTTAAAATTAAAGATATTTCACTTTTTTATATAGAAAATTTTAGCACATTATACTCTTTGAAAATACATATGCTAAACTTTTAGAGTATAATAAAAAAATATATATCTTTTTTTTATATATAATTAAGGGGGTAGAGTACTGTAAAAATTCATGTAGATTTGGAATTTTATAAGATGAGATACGTGTTTCTTTTTGAAGGACAATGGGATTTATAATGTTAAAAGAAAAAAAAAAACCCCTAATTGTCTAGATTTTTTAATGGTAAAATTATTGTTGATATGTTATTAAGTTATGACTTAATAAATCAAGTCAACAGGTGTTTTTTTTCTCTCTCATTTGAAAAAAAACCCTAGTTTATAAGTAAGGAAAAAAATCATATTTTTAGAGTTTATAATTTTATTGGCTTGATACACGGATGATATGGTGTACCGGAGGTGTTATATAATCTCTCTATTTTTGAAATTGTAAAAATACAAAATCACTTGGGACCTAATTAATTGTGAAACACATATTTTTGATAGCGACCTGCAACGTCATTTGGGATAATATGCTTAATTGAGGAACCCACCCATCTCTATTCATAAATTATGGAATGTAAAAATTGGCTTTCCTTGTTGTTGTTGTTGTTGGGTTTGGCATTTCATATATATTGGTATAATCCCATCTATAATTTATTTTCATTATTACATGTTTTTCTAATTTAATAATAATATAGGTATTCTATCAGAAAAATAATGATTAGGTATATTTTCTAATAGATTTACATTGATATAATTTTTAAAAATAAATATTACAGTATTTAAATAAACTTTTCAAATAAATAATATTTAAAAATCTGACATTAAAATATGAAAAAATAGATTATAAAGAATAAAAAAACTGAAGATAAATTAAATGTATTTTCTAGTTCCTTGTTTTCAATTTGGAAATGAAAAATTAGAAAGCTTGGGAAAGAAAAACAAGACTGGAAACTAAAAAATGGAAACTTTTTTCAAAAACTAAACATGCTCTTTTTTTTTTTTTTTTAATTAATTTCTTAACATTACGAAGTCTAATATCGACTATGAAATAAAGAAGGTAGTTATTTTTGGTAGTTTAATACATAGTTTAGTACACAAACATAAAAGAGCATCATTGAGTAAAAGTGGAAAAGTGGTGAGTTTGGGAATAAAATAGCATTTAGATTTGAATGGCTAACTATATATTAACATAAAAAAGAAGAATGTAGTCAACTTAATGGACAAAACGGGTTGGTTGTTGCACCACTCTTAACTTTTCTCTATATATAATCTATCAAATTGTATATTCCTTCAATTCAAGTTCCACATCTACATACATTCTGATAGGATTTTATTGGCTCATAGATATGTAGTAAAATTCAATTCCTAATATATACTCCAAAAGTTAGATAAACGGTCCATATTTTATATATAATATTTGTAGTTTAAAAAAACTTTCAGGTAGCATTTTGATTTTTTTAAGGAAAAGAGTCATCTGTTATTCAGTGTTTGTATGTAATTAATTAAATTAAAAATGGCATTTCTTATACACCAAATTAAAAGTTATATTTATTTGAATTAAAAATGGACCAAACTAAAAGTCACCCAATAACGTCTGATGCAAAAGTATTTGGTAGCTTTCTTTCTTTCTTCCATATATATATTGATTTTGACCTTCTTTTCAACGGTCTCTTCTTTATGCTCCCATTCCATCACTAAATAACTTAATTAAACAAAAACAATGAATTATTTTCTAATTACTAAATTCATTTCTATAAGCCTAGATTTTCTTAACTTCATACTCTATTTCTTCTTCTATTACTTTAAAGTATTTTGCATGATTTTGTTTCGAAAATAATAATAATATCCGAGGTTAGTAAACAAAGAAAAATCTTCTAATAGAGTTAATATATATATATATATATATATATATATATATATATATATAATTAATAACACCAAAGAAAACTTGAGAGTTAAGTCAAAAATCAACTAAAGCTGCAATTGGGTTTTCCATTTGCTTCAAAGTTCAAAGTGCAACATCACCGAACGGAATTATGTTTTGGAGAAATAGAACAAAATCACCAAACTCTTAAGCCTCGCCGCTTCTCTCTTCTCTTATTATGTTTTTTTTTTTTTTTTCATTTTATATATTTTGGTAAAAGTTTGTTTGTTTCTTTTTTACCGTAAACCATGAGAATTTGTATCACAATTAAGTGTTAGAGAAAAATATGAATTGGGCTAGGCCTTTCTTCCCTTATACCTTTTAAGCCCACAAGCCCAAACGTTTCATACTCAAACCCAAAAAGAAAGTGGTAACAACAAACCATAATTCACACTCCACTCTCTGTAAACTCTCTCTTTATTCACATGATTATTCTCTCATATGCTAACTTGAGATTTGGAGTCTATACAGGGGGACCCAACCCGGCCTGTCCACACAAACAATGACTTATCATTTGGTCCGGTGAGCGTCGATGAGCTTCGATGCTTAGCGCTCTCCCCAAAACATAGTTGTTTTCTCCAAAGTTCGTACCAAAAAACAAACCCACCAATCACAATGGAAAAGAAAGACAAACCCATTAAGCCCAAAGACCCCGAAAAAGATACGTCAGACGCTAAAGGGACCCTGGAGACCCCACGCCCATCATGGAGTCGACCTCTACCACCAAAGGTGGCACCCTCAACAAGCCCATACCCTTTGAGGTTGACCATACCTTAGGAGATCGAGGAAAACAGATCTTGGATACGCTCCATCAAATGCTGGGGACCTTGCAAGCTGTGAAGACAGAGCAACAACGACTATAGGACCACATCAGGAGAAAAGAGCCCAACCCTTGAGAGAATGATGACTGGAATAACCAATAAGCCGGGAAAGATGGCAACAGTACAGAGGACAGCCCCAACAATGATGTTATAATAAAAAAAGCCAGGGGAGGGACCTCATAGCAAGGTCAGACCATTTGATAGAGGTACAAGTATCTCTAGTCTAGAGGGCCCAATGGATAACAACAGCTTCGAGTAGAGAATACAAAGGTTCTTGGATAAGCGGGCATTTGGGGGAGCGTTGGGCTACCAGATACCAACACATTCACCCCTTACCTAAAGCATCGTGGATGCACCCTTCCACCAAACTAGAAGATGTCACGGTTTCCCAACTATACGGGCATCAGAAGTTGTATATTGACCCTCCTAAAACCTTCAAAGAATTGATGGCTACAAGCCAAAGCTTTTTCTTGATATGATGCTAGTAAGCAACCGATGGATTATGTGGAGGATGAAGCTTATAAGAAACACCCGAGGCAAGTAACTAGGCAACACATAGAACACTAAAGCCCTTAGAGAATACTACCAGTAAGAGTATCTTGTATATATCAAGGGTCAATCAATGAGCAACACCTTATTATACATAAATAAGTGTGCAAGTAAAGTTTTCGTGTCAGTTCAATATCTTTATTATAGAAAAGGCGGCGTCTTACGTCTCTCATAAAGGAACACCTCTTGAAATATCAAAATGAAGGGTCCAACTCATGAGAAGCAACCCTCGACATAATAGGTGGGGTCCATCCTCTCTCGTAGAGGATTAATCTCTCAAATTACAATTTATTTATATAGTTACGTGAGCTATGAAAAAATAATACCACGTTTATAAAAATGTGAGTTTTAAATATTTTCATTTTTTAAAAAATTATTTAATCATTTAAATTATATTTGCTTCATTTATATTATATTTTTATTTGTATAGTTATTATATATTAAATTAAAATATACTTATATTAGTATTTTTACATATCTTAACAGTAACAACTCATAGATTTATCAAATACTAATTATGAATTTTCAAATAACCAAGAACTAACTGCAACATCAAACAAATAACAACAACTAACAACAACCGCTTCCAACTAACAGTTGAACCAGTTAAACATGTCCTATGTGAATATCTTACTATACACGCATGTCTTGAATATTCTAAGGAGATGTTTGGTTCAAATTTCGGAATGAGAATTAGAATCAGAATCACCATTTAATAGTTTTGATTGGTTTAGTCGGGAATCAGAATTGTCATTTAGTAGTTATGTTTGGTTTAATATGGAATTAGAATCCTTATATATATATATATATATATTTATGTTTTTCCTTCACATACATCTCATGATTATAATAATACAATTTTATTAAAAAAGAGTACTAATTACAAAATTTTATGGACATAATATATATATATATATATATATATATATATATTCAATTAAAACAAATAGTGGGGTGTGCAAAAAATCGTGGGCAAATTTGGATAGAAAAACGTGGATTTTTTTTTTCTTTTAAATAAACAAATGAATGGAAATCGGGGGAGGGGTGAGAATCATGATTCCTATTATTGGGGGAATTGGTTTCCCAAACCTAGGTTAATATTTGTAAAATCAAACAATGAGAAATGGAATTAATCATTCTCTTTCTCATTCTCTAGTATAATTATCACTAACCAAACACATTATAAAAGAAAAAAGAGAAATCATAAATCGAAGCTTCCATTTGGGATCTTATCAGGCCGCACGATGTGACAGAGTTTTGTCGGCCATGTTTGCATAACCAAGTTTTTTTTCTCTTTTTTATCCAAAATGCTTGGATATCATTAATAAGAAACAAAACAAACCAAACTCCCCAAAGAAAAAAAAAGAAAAATAACCTTAAAAGAAAGCTTCCAATAAAACTAAAAGAAACCCCAGAACAAAGTCTAACAGACAAATATGAATATGAAGAAGAAATTGAGGTTGCAACTGTAAAATTGGGAAAAATACTTTCCATTGATTTTATAATTGTGATTACAAAAGGGTATATATAGACAAGAAGAGATAAATACAAGAATATACAAAAGGAAAAAAATATACAATAAATACAAATATATTTATTCCCTTAACACCCCCCGTCAAGCATATGGGTATCCGCCACATGAAGCCGAGATCAAAGATGAAGGAATCAGGAGGTACGAAGAGGCTTGGTAAATATATCTGCTAACTGATCATCAGATTGAAGAAAGCTGATATTAAAAACATCGACTTCGACAAGTTCCCAAACAAAGTGATAATCCAAGACAATGTATTTTGTGGGAGAATGAAAAACAGGATTCTTGCTCAAGTAGATGGCATCAATATTGTCATACCATAATGTAATTTTACCACTAAGAGGAAATCCAATTTTAGTAAGGAGAGAATTGAGCTAGAGTACTTCAATTTCAGTACTGGAACGGGCTATGGTTGGCTATTTGCAAAAAGACCAAAAACTAAGTTGTTGCCCAAAAAGATGCAATAGAGGACCGATTGAACGACGATCATCGGGGCAACCACCCCAGTAGGCATCCGAGAAGCTATCATATGTAAAGAGGACCGATTGGAGAGAAGAAGACCATGCTGAACAATACCCTTTAAATACCAAAGTAGCCGCTTTATGCTTTGCCAATGAATATTTGTAGGCATATGCATGAATTGACAGAGCTTGTTAACCAAAAATGCAAGCTCAGGCTGTGTAAGGGTAAAATATTCAAGAGCACCAACCACTCGATGATACCCTTCACCAGACGTAAGAGCAATACCCATTGACTTTGAAAGATTGGGAGAGGAAGCCATAGGTGTGAGACAAGCTTCGAATCCAACATGGATTCACAATGTAGTAAATTCTCTATATATTTAGATTGCTAAAGTAGAATACCATTAGGTGTGTGGTCAACCTCAATGCCAAGGAAGTAAGAAATACACCCCAAGTCTTGGATAGGAATTTCAGAATCCATGATCCTAATAGTGTTGCGTACAGTGGAAAGGCTAGAACTTGTGATCAAAATGTCGTCGACATAGCAAAATACATATGTATAATTACTATCCTTTGTGTGAATAAATAAAAAGTGATCAACTTGAGACTTTAGAAATCCATGTCAAATGAGAAAAGAGCACAACCGAGTGAACCACGCTCTGAGAGCTTGTTTCAGACCATAAAGCGACTTCTGAAGTAAGCATACATGGTCAGGTCGATTGGCATCAAGGAAACCTAGAGGTTGTTTCATATAAATTGTTTCTATGAGATTACTATGTAGAAATGCATTAGTAACATCAAGTTGATGAACCGGCCACTTGTGTACTGATGCAAGAGCAAGAATAGTCCAGATTGTAGTAGCTTTGATAACAGGACTAAAAGTCTCTTTATAATAAATGCCAGCCTGTTGAGTGAAACCCTTGGCAAAAAGATTTTTTGTATTTGTTAATGCTCCAATCTGAATTCCTCTTAATTCGGAACAACCATTTACAATCAATAATATTAGGATCATAGGGTTTCAGGACTAATTTCCAAGTTCGAGTATCAAGTACAACTGTAAACTCTTTGGTCATAGCATCATGCTACTCTGTGTACTTCCAAGCTTGGGAATATGTGGTGGGTTCGATTTTGGTGTAATCAAGCGATGTAAGGGTTGAATCTAGGGCATATTGGGAAGTTGGTTTTCTATAGTGAGCAGGCCGAAGTTGCATATGAAAGGTGGGTTGAGGTTTCAGGTTGGTAGTTGTTTTGGTTTCAGTTGGGTAAGATGGGAGGTCCCCTGGGAATTTAAGGCCAGGAGATGAGCTGGGTAAAGGTGAGCTTGGAATTTAAGGTTGAGGAAAGGATGTATTGGGTATGGAATTTGAAGGTGGAGAATTCGGAAAGGTGGGATTAGATGAGGTGGCAATAGGTGTTGAGGTGGGAGAGATAAGATGTGAGGCTGTGTGGGCATTAGTGGATGTAGGGAGAGTGGTTACATTAGGGATTTGGTTGAAGATGGCAAAATATTAGCAAGAGGTGTCAAGTTATGCAAATGTGAGGACTCACGTGAGGAATGGCTAATGGGATCATGGTAGGGATGTGCCACATCACATGTTCTGAAGTAGCCATGGTTGGTTTTGGTGAGCTACTTATTTTAGACACAGAGAAAGGAAAGTTATTCTCATTGAATTTTACATGCTTAGCAATATAAATTTTGTCATTCTCATGGATATGGCAAATGAATTCTGAATGAATTTTTGATTTTCCAAGAAAAATGTAGGAATGAATGTGAAATTGAAATTTATTTTTGTTATAAGGACACAAAGGGGAAATATTTCACAGCCAAATATTTTGAGATCTTTGTAATCGGGAGTTTTCTTAAACAACTGAAGATAAGGGGATTCTTTGTTTAGTGTGGGAGAAGGTAGATAATTGATGAGTTCAACACTATGATTGCCTGCATAATTCCAAAACCGGAGAGGTACTTTCGCATAGGCAAGTAATGTGAGAGTAATATCAACTATGCCTAATCTTACATTCAGAAATGACATTTTGTTCATGAATGTAAGGGCAAGCTAAAAAGTGAATAATACTCGATTTTCTAAAATAAGGAGCTATTTTCTGAAATTCACCTCCAAATTCAGAGTGAAATTTCTTAATTTTTCCATTAAATTGACGTTTAAGCATGGCATGAAATTCGAGAAAAATATTAAACAAATCACTTTTAAGTTTCAAACAATATACCCAAGTAAAACAAGTACATTTATCAATAAAAAGAACAAAATACTTTTGACCCAAATAAGATTCAACCGGGGCAAGGCCCCAAACATCAGCATGAATAGTTTCAAATGGAATAGTATTAGGTCTACTAATAGATTTCAAATAAGTTTTAGTAAGTTTACCCATTTGACAAGCTGAACATAAGCTCCTAGAATGACTGAAATTTAAATTGCTATATTGTAAAACTTGTGATGTAATTTGCTTATTGGAATCTCCAAACTAAGCATGCCACGTGTTGAAGGAGACCTTCTCACCAACCAATGCTTGCTTCAAGACAGGTGGTAGCACATTCAAGCTATGATCACTGGGGGCTTTCAACAAGATGTCCTTCGTTACCTGGTCCTTTGACAAGAAAATAAGAGGGCCAAAATTCAAAGAAACAACTATTTTTAGTGGCAAATTCTTGTACAGATAAAAGGGATTTAACAATGTTTGGTACAAACAGGACATCATTGAGTTTAAAGGTGAAGTGTGAGGAAGTACCAGTATGTGTAATGGGCATACCCTGGTCATTACCAACTCTGATATTTTCATTACCATAATATGGTTGCATTGTTTGCATATGATTGTAGTCTATCGCCATGTGATGAGTAGCATCCGTGTTAGGGTACCAAGGCCGAGTGGGTTGAGTTGGATTTGGTAGCTATTGCTGAATCAAATACGGACACCAAGCAAGATTGGCCTTACCGAAGGTCTGCTGCCCATGTGAAGGATTTCTAGGCCAAAAATTAGGGTTAGGAATCACCCTTTTACATTTATTATCTCTATGATTGTTAAGACTACAGATTTGGCAAGGAGCCCTAAGCTGACAACACCGAAATGAGTTCTGATTGGGCTGTCTCAAATTATTTTGAGCATAAGGTCGAGTATTGATCGATGGTCTTTGAGCCATAAGAGTAATCAGAGGTTCCTAATATTGAAAACTCTTAAGTGGAATCTCATGAGATGTCAAATGTCCAAGGAGAGTATAGAAGTTTACAAGTGGTTCCATAACACATAAGGTTCCAATAATGGGCTGAAATTCATTACCAAGAGTTTAAACATAATAATTAAGAATCACTCAAGGGTGCATTAGCAACAGTTTACTCATCTGAGAGTGCTTTGTAACGCTGAAGATAATCAGCCACTCCGGCTTTTGTTTTCTTCCATTCTTGCAACTGTTAATGAATTTAAAGCTGGTAATTTTGAGAGATAGAACCATAGGCATTAGAAAGAGAGCAATCCAAGACGTTTTTGTTGAAGTTAATCCAACCACTGTTTTGAAGACATCAGGGGAAAGGGAGGTAAAAATCCAAGAAAAGAGCATTTGGTCTTTTGTAAACCATACTTAATATGTCAGATTATCTACTTGATCTATCAGATTAGTTTCCGATGGTATGCAACATGGCGGAGCACGAGGGGTGCCGTCAATATGGCCTATGAGATTGTGGGAATGGAGGACAGGTGTGAATTGTGTTTTCCTTACTAGATAATTTGATTGGCTTAGTTTGTTTGAAAAGATTTGACTTGTAGTGATTAGGATGGTAGTGGTTTGGAGAGCAGAGGTGGTCATGGTGAAGGTTGATGATGAAGATAACGAGGGTTGATGGGTGTTAGAGTGATCGGTGATTTATCGTGTAGTTGAGGAAGAGGCATTAACAGCAACAAGCAATTCTTAACTAAAGGCAAATTCCAAAAGCCTGCGTGCATATAATATAAATCCAAGCTACAAAATCCCCTCTAATCAATGAAACCCTTGAGAATCCGCGAAAGGATTACATTCCCTTTGCTTGTGAACAAAACAAACCTTCCCAATTTCAGTGGTTGATGAATAAAATTGATTTTTTATTTAGCAAAATTTCAAGGTCTTTCAATTATCCTCGGATTAGATAACCATTTAACAACATTACACCATAATGGATTCGATTGAAAATCCTTCTTTGAATACAGATCTCTACTAAGGACAGGTCTTTTTTCATCATATCCTGTAAGACAAAATGAATGAGACACCAATAACCTTTGGGTTATGCTTTGATGCCTAAGTTGGCTTAGGGAATATGAATTTAATCTCTGGCTATATTATCTTAGTGTAAAATGAATCCCTTACCTCTCTGCCTACTTCCTTTTTATTGGGTTGGTAGTTGAGATTGATGTGGATTAGGAACCCACTGTCCTTATCAGAGTTGTATCTCAAATCCCACGTGGGGTCTGAGAATCCCTTTTGAACATGCCTTTTGAGTAGAGGTGGACTTTAAGGAGGACACTGCCTCTTGCCTTTTAGAAGACTTCATAGTCGTTAGATTCGGATGACCGTACCTAATCACCGGATCCCATTTAGCGGATCCGCAACTACTACCCATCCTTACTGAAGATCCGGCATTGATTTGCCTGGGAGTCATCACACCATACCCATGAAACTATATAATATGTCAACACGATATGCTTAGAAAAATTGTTGTGTGTTCCTGCTATAAAGTTGTGACCGTAAGTATTTGCAACAAAAATTTGATATAATTTTGTTGCTAAATATGTTTTTGAAGTATTTTTTGGATATTACTATTAAATGAGCTTTTTGTAGTAAAATTTTTTGTTGCTAACATTCCTTGTAGTGATTAAATTTCCATCACGCTAATGACCTCTACGATATAAGAAGAATCTTGTATTAATTTTATTTTGAAGGGTCAACCACAAAATCTTACACTACAAAAAAATATAAGATTTAATAGCAATATCCACAAGAATGGCAACAGAAAATTATATCAAATCTTCCTCTAAATACACACAGTTACAATTTTATAGCAACAACATATTGTGAACACGAAATTTTCTTTTAAAAAAAATAAAAATAAAAAAAATAAAAATCCGCCGTTGACCGTTGACCCACGATTGTAAAATACAGTCGTGGGATTTTGTTACAGTCGTACGACTGTAACGTAAGTACAGTCGTACAACTGTACTTTCGGGGGCAGGTTGCTGCCCATACCCCCTTGACTTGGAAAAAAAGGGAAATCTTGAGCATTAAATGCTCAAGATTTCTGGGTTAGTGGGGAGGTATATAAGGTGAAGAAAACTAGATTTTGAGGACTTTTTGCCAGAAATCAAATTTTTTTAGTGAGAGAAAAAGAGAGAAGAGAGATAATTAACTCATTGCCTTCTTCTTGCCTTTTCTCTTTAATTTCTTATTGTTAATCACTAAAACGAAGTAGAAATCCTAGGTTAACACTCACACTAAAAATCTAAATCATTTTGGGACAAAAATAAACACAAATCCGTGACTTTTCTGGGATTATTTGGACACTTTTGCAACCTTGACTTTTTTGGGGAAAAAGAGCGATTTCACGTGGATTGGTGCGTAGCCAGGGGTCATTCCAGCTGTGGATCGTCACCAAGGAGGTAAATAACCTTTAACTCAACTCATTTTCCAGCTTTCTGGGTGATTTGCTTGTGTTTGGTGTATTTTTATTCAAGTTTTTGCGTTTTTATTTCTGGAAAAATAAGAACAGTCGTACGACTGTTCTTGAAACAAGAACAGGGGCACGACTGTAAATACAGTCGTGCCAAATCATCTACAGTCGTTCAATTGTACTTATTTTCCCAGTTTTAGGCTTTTGTTTTTAGGGTTTTTTAGCGATTTCTGCCTAGCCAGGAGTACAGTTGCACGACTGTAGTCCTCGGCCAGAAGCAGAAATCCCTAAAAAATCCCTAAAATCCAAAGAAAATCCCAAAAACCCAAGAAATTTCATAAAAATCAGAAAATTTCAGAAAATCAGAAAAATAAGAAAACCCCAAAAATCATCAAAATGGATTTTGTTGTGCGCATCAGGACCTTAGATTTATTTTTTTTGGTAAAATTGCACTTAGAACAATTCCACGACGGAGACCCGGTTCTCCCGAAAACCGACCCACTTTTGCATGCTAAATTAAAATAAACCGGAAAGTTGTTTTCAAAAATGATTTTCCCACAAAACCAAAAATACAGGGACGTTTCAAAATGGTTTTCCAGGTCTAATCGGGCCGACCGATCGGGCCGACCCGGTTACCCCCAATTGCGTGACCCCGAATTCTAATTTCCCAGTTCTGTCTACTTGAGTCCTATTTATGGCGTGCCGTATAAATTGTGCTAACTTCTGTTTTGCAGCTTTTATTTTATTTTAATTTTCTTTTTATTTGTATTTAATAGAATTAAATCGTGTATTTAGGCGATTGTAATTTTTTTAGATTCTCGTGTATATAGGCGATTGTATCAGTGAGGCGAGAGTTTTATTTTCTTTCGATTGGGTTGTAAGCTCTTAAATATTTATTCTTTTTACTTCATACTTTGTATTATTATTCTGTATGCGCGCTGCGTGCATCATTCAATAAAATTGAATTTTAGTAAATTAAAGTGTCATAATTAGAACATTGGCAATAATATTTAAATTAGACACGAAATAAGGGACTTGTTCGGACCCGAATCTCTGAAAAGTGTGGCAGTCCCGCTTTGGTTCAGCTACACTGTAATTTCTCGGTTGAGCTGAGCCGGGTGGCGACTCCTATACTTTTTTATCGAGATTTAGGTCTCGATGCTTTTTCAAAATAATCCGCCTTTTTAAAAACGAATTTCCAAATCAAAAAACCCCACGCGAGGGAGGGCCCCGCCCGAAATCGAGGCGCCCCTTCCGAAAGGGAGTCCCGCGTCCCATCGAAAACGCGTCGTCCGCTCACAGTGGCGACTCTGCTGGGGATTTCTTAAAAGTTTTTTCAAAAACTTAAAAGAATTTGACAAGCCTTGAAAAGTGTCTAATTTAAATTAAGCGGATGATTCTTATATGGCACTTTATGCATTTTTGTAGTTAGACATTTATTGCATTAAGTTAGGTATCCACTATTTAGCCCGGTGAATCGTTGAAGTGTCGCCTAAGTTCCTCTTGGTCTTAGGGGCACGAATACGAAACACCACCCATAGCCTCGTACGAACCCCTTCGTTCGGACCCTTGAGTGGGGAGAAGTGAGGAGTATATTTTGCTATGGGAGCCTTGATGTTATCCCGACTTTGGACCGAACTCATTTAGGCAACCTTAGTTGGATTCCTTTAGGATACCAAAATAAATTGTGTGAATAAAATAAAATCGCCTTCATCATCCCCGGTTGGTGATCGAAGAGAACCCCTCCTAGGACTCGGTTAGAATTTTATCGACCTGACCACGTTTGGAGGAATAAGGTTGGAGGAATACGATCCGTGTGCTAATTGCTACGTGTCTTTTTTGTCCCTCCACAACATATCATCATTCACATTTTTTCACGAACATAACATACGGCATGTAAAGGATTTGTATGATTTTAACCCACGTCTTTATAAATACATTAATCACTCGCGTGACATTTACACTAATCACATTTTTTTTAGCCATGCATCTTTTCTTCGTGTGAAAAATTAATTAATTCACATACATCACTCGAATGTCATGAGCACTAACTATTTTATTTTGCAGCCATGGGAAATGCGTGTCATGCATAAAACATTATACGAATCTTGAATAATTCCATTAGGGTCACACACATCACATTACCTACCAACTAGGAAAGCATTTTAGGCGCTCCACGAGTGCCGACAAAAATTCATCGTATTTCATCAAAGCATTTTAGGCGCTCCACGAGTGCCGACAAAAATTCATCGCATTTCATCAAAGCATTTTAGGCGCTCCACGAGTGCCGAAAAAAATTCATCGCATTTCATTAAATCATTTTAGGCGCTCCCCGAGTGCCAACAAAATTCTTCGCATTTCATTAAATCATTTTGGGTACTCCACGAGTGCCGGAAAAATTCCACTTCGTGCATCAAAACGTTTAGGTGCTCCCCGAGCACTGGAACTTTGCCCGTTCACTAAGAACGCATTCACCTCATATCGCGGTGCAGAAATCGAGATACTCCTCGAATATCGAAATTCCACCCGCAAATCAAGCACGAGTTCACTTTGCATCATCAAAAATCCGAAGTGTCCCCCGGACACCGAAACCCCGACCAAGCGCCATGCGCGTGTCGATTTCACATCACAAAATTCGAGGCACTCCACGAGTGCCGAAACTCTGCCCGTTCAATAAGGACATTCATCTCATTTCGCAAAACCCGAGGTACTCCCCGAGCACCAAAGGTCTCATCCATGCATCTAATGCTTGGATTGCAATATATGCATACATAAATAGGAGTTCATGCATACTTCATCCCCGAAGGTTTGATTATTCAAGGTTCGTGTTACAAATTCATTTCATACAACATCCACACATCATTCATCCAACACGCCATGCATACATGCATATCCCCTAGAGTTCATAACTCTTTGGGTGATCATATTTCACTAACCTTTTGTTTGAAATATTTTGTAGTTTGGCTCCGGTCGGGACGACGACTCGTGAGGCTAGAGCACAGCGATTCATCATCTAGTGAGTCTGGGGAGTCTACTCAGTTTGGGGAGGTTGAAGTGTCATCTGAATTAAGTACTGGGTTTTCGCCGGAATTTGAACAGTTGCAACAGAGATTTCAAGATATGGCAATCACACCTGAAGCTGCTGCTGCCGTGATGGCCACCACTGCTATTCGAGAATTCATGAATTCTGATGAGTTTAAGAATCTCATCAAGAACCAAGTGTAGAGTGCATTGACTGAATCATCTAATCAGCGGTCGGAAAGGGCCGCCCATGAGGAGAGTAGTGGCAGGAGATTGAATGATGGGCAGTCGGATGCTGAAGAGGGTCGAAGGGATAATATTAAGCGACCTGTGGAGTCTGCTTTAGAGAGAAAGATGAAGGAAATGGAGGAGACTATAGTGGAGCTGCGTGCCAGTTCTAAGATTCAATCTGCCAAGCATATTGAACCATCCACACTAATAGCCGGAGGAGTTGAAATGCTGCCAGTAGGCTTCCAAATGCCTAGGATTGCACCATATGTTGGGAAAAGTCCTCCCACGGCCCATTTGAATCAGTATGTGCGGATTATGACTATGGCAGGGCTTACCATGAATCAATTAGTGGGATTATTCCCCACTACTTTGGAAGGAGGAGCCATCACATGGTATAATAAACAGCCCGAGGGTGTACAAGGCGACTGGGATGCACTGTCCGATGCCTTCATTAAGTACTTCAGTTTCAATACGCAGCTGGAAGTCAAGTTACAAGATTTAGAGGCGGTAAGGCAGAAGCCGAATGAGTCCTTTTCTGAATATTATCAAAGGTGGATGGATAAGATGATCCTCCTTCATCAGAAGCCGTTGGAAGATGAACTGATTGTGAAGCTGATTGATGGGAGCTTGGAAGTTTATAGGAATGTGATGAAGTACCATAAGTTCCAGTTCTTGATAGAAGTACATGAATTGGCTCGCAAGGTGGAGAAGTACGAGATTGACCCGGCTCACAACAGTTCTGGAGGAGGGTATCGAAGCCGGACATATTCTTTAGGGTACAAGAGTAATAACAATCCAGCAGCTTCTTCTTCGACCAGTGCCAAGCCAAGTCAGTCACCTGCTCCTGTCAAGCAAGTAGAAGTAGCGGTAGTGGCACAAGGGGCAAGTCAACAAATAGCTGGAAAAGGGATTTCTCCTTGGGAGGATTCTCTCGGGCGCATTTTTTTGAAGTGCAGAAATTTGGGTTTTCTTCAAAGCCTGAAGCCGTACACGACTCCGGCCGAGGCGGACAAAAACAACTTTTGCTCCTATCATGTGACGAAGGGGCATCAAACCAATGAGTGCCATGCCTTGAAAAAGGCAATTTAGCAGTTGATTGATGAAAAGAAGATAGAAGCGCCTCGTTCAAAGCCCAATGTTCAGAGTAATCCACTGCCTCAGTTTGAAAGAAGGGTGAATTTGGTGCAATCGGGTTTATCTCCTAACTTTGTCTTAGCACAGATTGCAAGGGCGAATCCCGCAATTCAAGTGGTAGTGGGCGAAGATGTTGAGTCATCTGTGGAGGAGAGCAAACCTGTGAATTTGGATGATGTAGAATTGGATGATGATGCGGACGAATTTGGGTTGATGAGTAGGCCCAAGCCTGTGAACCGGACAACACCTGTCTATCCTGTCTGCACCAAGGACGGAATGTATATAAGGAAAGAGGATGCTCCTGTGAAAAATGTCACAAGGAGTGGAAGGGTTTATCAACCCGAGCCGCAACGGTTAGGGGAGCCGAGTAAGAGGGTAGAAGCACCGATTCAAGATTATTTGCCCATCAAAGTGAATGAGAAAGAAGACCTGGTAGTGGAGCAACTCAAAAAGATGCCTGCACGTGCATCTATGTGGCATTTGCTTATGGAGTCCCAAAGACACCGAGCTGCAGCGGTGAAGAAGCTTATGGAAATGGATGCAAATCCGTTAATGTCTCCTGAGGAGGTGTGCATGGCAATTGGAAATACAAGGAGTCCGCAACCTGACAGTCCCAAGGGGATCACTTTCACTGATGATGACCTGCCACCGAAAGGAACTAACCACAATCGTGCCTTGTATCTGAAAGTGGAAATGACGGATAGAACCCTGCCTTGTGTGATGGTTGATGACGGTTCAGCATTGAATATCTGCCCTCTGAAAGTTTTACCTAGTCTTCATCTGTTCGAAGAAGCATTGTCACGGTCTAACAAGATGATCCGGGCCTATGACGATTCCAAGCGTACTGTGATTGGTACCTTCGAGGCGGAAGTGTCAATTGGGGAAGTTAAATCGACTGTATTGTTTACTGTCATTGACATTCCGGTGACTTTCTCCTTGCTTCTGGGGAGACCTTTGTTTTATGCATTGGGAGGCGTGCCATCAACCTTACACCAAAAGGTGAAGATTCCAATGGGGGGAAAGATTGTAACTCTCGAGGTGGATGAATCTTCTATGGTGGCTGCTTTGAACTCATCTGAACAACCCTTGACCAGCTTTCAAGTGGCAGTTGTCTCGGAACATAAGGAGAAAGACTTGGTGTTTTCTCCATGGATCCACAAGTACTTTCGAAGGCAGAATTTCATCCCAGGAAAGGGGCTTGGGGTCAATCAACAAGGGGTCACAAAGTTTGATATCACTGTGGGCCAATCACACCGAGGGGGTCTTGGTTACAAAGGTGCTGAAAAGAAGGAGATCTCAGAGACAAAGAGAGTCCATCTCTTGGACACTTTTGTTCGAGCCAATGGTGAGCCATATGGTGGTAAGCCGGAACCGATGATTATCGATGGGGAAACAGTCCCCGGGTTTGAGATCTTTGCTGATGTCGTTGACTTCTCGAAATATGGGGTTGGTTCGGTGGAAGAAATGCTTAAGCCTGAAGGTGTGAAGGAGATTAGTCCTCCTCCAATAAGCCAAGCTGAAGTGGTGGCTCCCATCATCCCGGAGGAGCAACCAAAAGAAGATACAGACCCCCTGGTGGACGCCATTACCAAAGCATTTGCTGAATTGCTGAAGAAAGGGTTAAAAGAGAGCCCTGTGAAGAAGGAAGCTGTTTCAGGACAGGCAGAATTAGTGGAAAAAGCTGTTGCTGAACTCACCAAGATGATGGCTAAAGGGAAAGCGAAGGTGGAAAAAGATGCCTTATCTGAAGCACAGAAAGAAATTCTTGAAGCTGATTTGAGTGACTTGTTCAAAGAAGAGCCTGCTGATCCGGAAGACCTTGCTGCAGAAGACCCTCCACATGTGGAGGAAGAAAATGATTTCTTTGTAAACTTATCCTATGTACTTGATATGAACAATTCCGCTTTTAAGGCGATGAATGAAATGAAATCTAACTTTGCTTATTTGTGTGATGTTTTTCCTAATGGCTCTGTGCATACATGCAATCATTCATTCAATGTGTTCAGCATTCATGACACTGCATTACATGAAATTAATTTAGGCACAATTGAAAATCCTAAAATGGTATCTATCTCTAACGAACTCAATCCTGAAGAAGAGAGAGAATTGACAAAAATACTTAAAAAGCATGTGGGAGCGTTCGCTTGGTCTTACGACGATATGCCGGGGGTTGACAGAGAAATAGCAGAGCACAGAATTCCGATTGATCCCAAGTTCAGCGCAGTAAAGCAGAAGCTCAGGCGTCTACATCCAGAATGGGCTGAGAAAGTCAAGGAAGAAGTAGCAAAGCAGATTAAGGCCAATTTCCTGGAGGTGGTGGATTACCCTGAATGGTTAGCCAATATAGTCCCAGTTGCCAAGAAGGATGGAAGAGTCAGAGTTTGTGTGGATTATCGGGATTTGAATAAGGCCTCTCCAAAGGATGACTTCCCACTTCCTCACATTGATGTCTTCGTTGACAGTGCAGCAAGGGCAGTTATGTACTTGTTCATGGATGGTTTCTCGGGATATAATCAGATTTTAATGAATGTCATTGATAAAATCAAGACAGCTTTCATCACTGAGTGGGGGGTATATTGCTACAGGGTAATGCCTTTTGGGTTGAAAAATGCTAGGGCGACCTATCAGCCGGCGGTTATGACGTTGTTACATGACATGATCCACAAAGAGGTCGAGGTGTATGTTGATGACATGTTGGTGAAGTCCATGACCCGGGAAGAGCACCCGGCCATCCTGGATAGATTTATGACCAGGATTGAGAAGTATAACCTGCGGCTCAACCCAAAGAAGTGTGTATTCGGAGTTGCATCGGGCCAGTTGTTGGGGCACATTGTTAGTCAAAAAGGCATTGAGATGGACCCAGATAAGATTAAAGCCATTCGAGATATGCCAGCACCGAAAACAGAGAAGGAAGTCAGATCTTTTCTGGGGTCACTTCAGTATGTCAGCAGGTTCATTGCCAGATTGACCACGGTCTGTGAGCCCATTTTCAAGCTTCTTCGGAAGGAACAACCCGTTGTGTGGAATGACCAGTGTCAGGTTGCATTTGATAGGATCAAAGAATACTTGATCAATCCTCCAATGTTGAAGCCCCCAACTCTGGGAAGACCTTTGACTCTGTACTTAGCCATTGAAGAAACCTCCATAGGGGCGATGTTGGTTCAAGAACAAGATGACAAAAGGGAGCAAGCTATCTACTACCTTAGTAAGAAGCTGCTAGACTATGAAACTCGATACACTGTGGTGGAGAAGACTTGCAGTGCTATGGTCTGGCTTACGAAGAAATTGAGACACTATTTCCAATCCTACAAGATACAAGCTATGGCAAAAGTTGATCTAATGAAATATCTCTGCTCTGCCCCATCCTTGACAGGGAAATTGTCCCGGTGGTTGATTTTGTTATCAGAGTTCGATATCGAGTATGTGACGAAGAAAGTAATCAAAGGGAGAGCAGTGGCTGAGTTCCTGACCAATCAGCCGCTTGAATCTAATTATGTAGAAAACCTGGAATTTTCAGACTAGCAGTTGGCCTTGGTAGAGGTGGAGATTAGGAAATGGATTATGCATTTTGATCTGTAAACAAGAGAGGGGCAGGCCTCGGAGTAATCATCGTAACCCCTGAAGGAGAGATAATTCCTTTGTCAAAACGGTTAGAATTCCCAGTGACTAACAACGGTGCAGAGTATGAAGCCTGTTTATATGGCATTGATGCTCTCATCTCACTAGGGGCAAATGATGTCACCATTGTCGGAGATTTGCTGTTGGTAATCCGTCAAGCCACTGGGGAATGGGAAATCAAAGAAGAATCACTTCGCCCGTACTTGGAGACTTTGTGGGAAATGGTGAAAGTATTTGGACATATTGAGTTCAAGCATGTGGCTAGAGATGATAATCAGATGGCGGATTAGTTAGCTACCTTGTCATCCATGTGGGAAGGACCTCAGAAAGCACCGATGCAGCCTTTGATCCTGGAAACAGCTAAAACACCGTTTCATTGTTCTAGCAAGGTCCTGGCTTTAGTTGTAGATGATAAGCCCTGGTACCAAGATATAGCTGACTTTCTGCAAAATGGCCAATATCCCGAGGAAGCGGATGCATCAGATAAGACCACTTTAAGAAAGTCGACAGCTCAGTTCAGATGGTTTGACGGACAGCTTTTTAGAAGGACCGCGGATGGATTGTTGTTGAAGTGTCTGACAGAAGCAGAAGCCAAGAAGGTTATGCAAGAAATGCATTCAGGGATCTGTGGCCCGCATATGAATGGATTAGCTCTGGCAAAGAAGATCATGAGACAAGGGTACTTCTGGCTTACTATACAGACTGACTGTGCAGAAGAAGTGAAAAAGTGTCACGAATGCCAGATTTACGGGGACATCAGCCATCTTTAACCTATGGAGTTGCAAAACCTCATGACTCCTTGGCCGTTTGCAGTATGGGGTATAGACATAAATGGCAAAATTCGACCTCCGGCATCGAATGGTCACAAATTCATTGTAGTGGCAGTGGATTATTTCTCCAAGTGGGTTGAGGCTGAATCTTATGTCACGGTCACGGCTAAGAACATGGCCAAGTTCATGAAGAAGCACATTTTTGCAAGATATGGAATACCACATCACGTGGTTACTGATAACGGAGTGCAATTTCAGGGAGCCACAGCTGAACTGTTCGAAGAGTAAAATGTGGAACATCGTAAGTCTTCCCCTTATAGGCCACAAACCAATGGAGCAGTGGAGGCGGCAAACAAGTCTATTAAGAAGATCTTATCCAAGACCACCTCAACCTACCGGGATTGGGTAGATAGATGACCTTATGCTCTGTGGGGGTACAGAACCAGTGTTAGAACACCGACTGGAGAAATGCCTTATTCGTTGGTTTATGGGATGGAAGCAGTCCTTCCTGTTGAAGTGGAATTGAAGTCACTAAGGACGGTCTTAGAAGCACAGTTGCCTGAAACAGAATGGGTAAAGGCGAGATTTGAACAGCTGGCTATGGTCGATGAAAGGCGTCTCAAGGCTCTGGATCACCTACAGATGTATCACCAAAGGATGGATAGGGCCTATAATCGACGGGTTCATCATCAGAAACAGCCTCTGAAAGCAGGAGATCTAGTGTTGAAGCAAATGAGACCGACTAACACAGATGCAAGGGGCAAATTCAAACCTAATTGGGAAGGGCCGTATGTGGTAAAGAAGATACTCTCCAAGGGTGCAGTGAAGATTATGGATATGGATGGCAACGAATTTACCAACCCGATTAATCAAGATCACCTCAAGCGCTACCATGTGTAAAAAAAAAAAAAGAAGAAGCCTGTTAAGTCGAAAACCCGTAAGGGCGACTTAAGCAAAAGTTAAGGCTACGAGGGTTAGCTTATCGACCAGAAAACCTATATAGGATGGTTGATAACAGGAATGAGTTCGTTTGAGATATGTACCAAGTTTAAAATTTTCAATTGGTGCGATAATTAAATTTCATTAATGGAGTGCATTATGCTCAACATGTTGCATGAATGTTTGGAGTATGTTACATGATACATTTGTCGAAACATCCGGATAAACAAAGACATTTAGACACCTAAGTGTGCAATTGCGAATATCATCCATTTGTAAAAAAAAAAAAAGGCCTGTTAAGTCGAAAACCCGCGAGGGCTGCTTAAGCAAAAGTTAAGGCAAAAAAAAAAAAAAGATTGTATCAATAATAGAAAAGATGTATATAAATAATAATAATGGTAGCCAATACATGCGTGATAATGAAAATCACTTTTTTCCCTTTATGCTCTCCTTTTCTTGACAGGAAGTGGTCTCACGGCCTCAGAAGGAGTCAGCCAGCGGAAGGTCGCACTCTCACGCGCCTCACAAGTCGGTAAATCTTGGATCTCAGCCAGCCACTGCTTGTAACGATCATCTGTCTTTGTAGGGGCAAGACAGGCATAATTCAACACCACACGATAGGTATCTCTGGCCCAGTGAAGTCTGATGTGATCTGGCCAAGCAGCAGTATACTCCTCACAATTGGTAACACAAAATCGCTAGGGGATATCCTGCAGATGACCGTACTGCCGGCAAAGGCGACTCGGAGAATAGAATGTCACCCTGGTCTGTCCTAACAACTGCACACCATGTGCCCACATCTCCACAATCATGTGGGTAATCTTCCACCAGGGACACACCCACCTAATCTGGTCATCAGTTAGGCGAGATAGCCAAACGCCCCACTCATCAGCGGACATATCAGTATAGGAGTCGATGGAGAAGCCTCGTTCCCTGAGATTGGCCGGGTGGTATTTCTTGAAGTTCCCCCTCGGAATCTTAGGAATTGATAGTTTCTCCAACAACCAGATCTGCAGTTGATGGAAAGCAAGGGTTAGAAGTTCATTTGACCCAGAAATACACCAGACAATAAGGAATTTCACCTGGAGCAGTGTGAGGTGAGGGCCAATGTGGAGAACACCATTTCTCTTAGATGCATGCAAGCTAATCAGTGTCTCAGCAAGTGTGAAAGGAGCTGGAGATGCTCCCACAGCCATCTGAGAGATAAGGGAGACAGCCCTGAAGGAGACAACCCCATCACTAGGACCGCAGAAATACCGGGTCACCAGTAACAGACTAACCATGGAGGCCCAGCTCATGTGGTCCCTAGGGGCATTGACACACCACTCCAGTATAGAGTCTGAGCTTAACCCGGGAAAAGGGGAACCAATAGCAAATAAAGCTTCCACCTCGGGATTGGGAAGCCTGAACAAGCTCACCAAAGAGGAAATGCTACCAAAAGTGAACTCGGGGATGGCGATGTCCACTCCTTTATGGCAGGGGATGTTCAAGATAGCACTGAACTCTTCATATAAGGGGCAGAGCTCTTGGCATGAGAAGCGGAAAACGTTGTCCACTGGATCCCAGAAGCGATAACAGGCATTCAACAACTCGATGTTCCACGAGTGTTTGTAATAGGCCTTGAGATTCCACAACCCGAAAGGCTTCAATTTAAGCCAATCAGAGTCTTGTAATGATTCTAGAAAATTGTAAAAGCCTGGATAAAAAGAAGCAAAAAAAAAAAAAAAAATGAAGAAGGAAAAGAAGAAGAGTGAATTTCCAAATATTAATGAAGCAAAAGCAAATCCCATAATATAAAAAGTGCAATTCACAATGTGTCTAAAAATTCAATACAAAAGACAAGAAACTATAAAGACAACAAATAAGAAGAGCAGGACACTCCATCTAGCTCTCATCCTGCCCTCATCATCCTCCTCCTCTTTGGACTCACTCTGATGTGTAGCCCTGTAGGAGTCAAAATCCTCCTGCAGACGAGCCATCTCAGCCTGCAGCCTGGCTATCTCGGCTCTCACCCTATCCACCTCTTGGTTCGCAGTCTGGGCCTGAGCCACGGCAGAAGCAGCCTCCCTGGCCTGCTCTCGAAACATCTCGACTCGGGACTGCAGTCGACAGCATAAATCAACATTCATACATACATACATACGCATTCATGCATTACATAAATTATGATGCAGGAAACACGGGATGCTTACCACCCAAACGCCATTCTCCCGGACTAAGAAGTCTCCTAGACCTTTGTACCGGTAGGCTATCTCTTCCACATCAGCTCGCCCAACCTAGAGAATATCAAAGATAAAAAAAAAAAAAAAGACTTACGTGGGTGGTGTCCTCTGGAAAGAACATAGTTGGTTCCTCATGAGGAATACTCCATGTCGTATAAGCTTGGGTGCCATCCAACCCTATCAGAGTGAAGCTGGCCCTAAGCTCAGACACTAAACGGCCCTCCACTACACCACTAGCGCCGACGGCTTGCGAAGCCGAAGCTGCGGCGCTGCCTGCATGGACAGGATGGGTCTTATCCTGAATAGGAGTATCCTCCCCAGCAGTAGCCGCGTCAACACTTTCGCCGCCCGGGCCACTAGGCTGAGAGGACCCGGTTCCCCTACGTCTCTTAAAATGCAGAGAGAATAAAAAAAGTCAAAAAAAAAAATGAATACCTGGCGAGGACGAGGAGGAGGAGCCGCTGGCGCGACACCGCAACAGGCAGTAAACACTGCTGGATATAAGTCAAATAGTCTCCATCCACGGGGTCTACACTATACCCCTCTCTGAATATATTGGGGTATGTCGTGGGGTCCACCAGATGAGGCCAGAAGAGCGCCTGTGTAAGCGGTGGGGGCACAAGCCGGCCGACTGGACCATCGACGTGGTCGGAGAGGAAGAGGCGCTCGCCCAAATACCACTCTTGGGACATAGGGCTCTCTATGACGAACCGGCGGCGGTCGAAGCGCGCGGAGGACTGAGCAAGAAGGGTGATGGCACCCAGATTCTCCCAAGGGTGGTGCCGGATCTATAAGAAGTGCAATAAAGGAAATTCAGTACAGGTAAACAAAAGTTGTTCAAGTTTTCTTACTAACGAGTTTTGTCTACTTACCCTCCCCCAGGTCGTATCGAGCAAACTCTGCCGCACCTCCTCTATATCACGGGCAGTACCCTGCCACCCCTGCGTCCAGCAATGCAGAACGGTCGGACGGACATCGCCCTGGATGTCCCTCAACTCCGGCGGCTCCAACACACGATGCTCAAACTCCCAGATCTGTAGTTATGAAAAAATAATACTTGTAAAAAAAAAAAAGGGGGAGAAAAGAGACAATACCAGAAAGCCAAACCAGAAGCCCAGGATCTCCTGCTGCGCCCCCCGGGCACACAAATCCAGCCCGTAATATAGCTGCCCTAGTGCAGCCCGTGCCCAGTCCAAAGATGGGAAAGCAGCCAAGTCCACCAGCGTGGGAAGCAGAGTCAGATTACAAGTACTCTGCCCAGTGGGGAACAGCGTACATGATAGGTGGACGAGCACATAGGCTCTGGTGTACTGCTCTACATCCTCCTCAGTCGAGACTGCACGGGCGGCCCAATAAGCCTCCACCTGGGAGCATAGGATCTTCCCCTTCTCAGGGGTGCAGCCAATCAACCTCCTGATGTAGGTATCCACCTGCTGGTGTCGAGTCAACCTAAAGTTGAAGATGATAGGGGTCCCGCCGAACTCGAAGCCTGTAATCACTACAAAGTCCGAGGGAGTGACGGTGAACTCCCCGATGGGCAGGTGGAAGGTGTGGGTGGTGCAGACCCATCTCTCACACAGAGCCGTCAGCACGGCGTGCGTGGTATGCGGTGTGCTCGTAGGCAAGGATAAGACGAAAGACTCGAGCCCTGGGAGCCTAACCCGGGCCCGCACAGGTTCGGGAAGTCGATCCCACCAGACCCGTGGCAGAGAGAGATTCCCGCTGCCGGAAATCCTATGTACCTGCATTATGGGGAAGTGCAACATACATGCATTCAGATTTTGCATAATAGCAACATAGTAAAATTAATCGAACGAAATAAAATTTTAAGGCCTAATTTTCTTTCTACAGTCGTACGACTGTAGTACGCTTTGCACGAGCGTAACTACAGTCGCACGACTGTAGTGCCCACAGTCGTACGACTGTTCATCGTCGGCATCGAATTTTTTTCTGCAGGGATATGAACAGTCGCACGACTGTTCATATCCCTGCAGAAAAAAATTCGAAATTCGTCCAATTTTCACAATTTCTAACTCGTTTTTCCTAGTTTCTTGTTTCTTTTGACTACAGGAGACTCCTAGCATGCATTCTACTCAATCAATTCAACCCAGAAAGCAGTAAATCATGCAAATCAATTCCAAAAATGCAAAAGGAAAAATATTGGAAAACTCAAAATCAAAGCCTTGGAATCGGGTACCAACCTGTGTAACGGACAAGTGGGAGTCCATCACTAGCAGAATAGGGATCTCCATCCCGAATCGGATCCCGAAATGATCCATATAAAGTGGGTGCCCATACCCTTGCGCAATCCCCACAAAAGAGATCTCATTGGGGTTATTGGGTTCTAGAATTGTGTTACTCTGGATTTTTTTCAGTTTCTTTCCCATTTTCTTCAACATTTTGGAGAGATTTTGAAGGTCGGGATCGGTTTCAGAGAGAGGGAGAAGAAGAGTTTTCGGAGGTTTGAAGGAATGGGAGAGAAAGGGGCGGAAACCGCCCCTTTATTTTGTTCTGCCCGCGAAGTACAGTCGTACGACTGTACTTCATCTACAGTCGTACGACTGTATTCAAAATTTGAATACAGTCACACGACTGTAGTGGAAAAAAAGGGGGGAATTTTCATTTTTTTTTCCTATTTATTCTTTAAACCCTATTTTCATTATCTGATGTGTAATTATTCCACACAGGGGTATTTCAGTAATTTTGCAGGACTAATCCAGCGACGACTAATTTATTTCAATGATGGTCCGCCTCACCCAAGGGGCACGAAACCCGAGAAAACCATGAAAAATTCACTGTAAGTATAATCACACCAAATTGCATATTCAACGCGCCCCGCGTGCCAAGACACACCGGGCCGTTACATTCACAAAAATTATAGTCCCCCACGACTTTAAAAGGGAACCCAGATCCGATTTCAGTCTGTCGGGTGCGCCCAGTCACACACAATCGTCATGCATTCACACAAAAATTATAGTCCCCCAAGACTTTAAAAGGGAACCAAAAATCCCGTGTCAGTCTATTGAGTGCGCCAGTCCTACACGACTATCACATCTTGTATTCGTAAATCCAGTCCCGCACGACTATAAAAGGCAACCATGACACGCATTCCCGTATTTATTCTTGATCGAAGGGGCAAAAATTTTTGTTTCAAAATTATCGATCAAGGAATAAATACGTTCATCAAACACGCATCACATGCATTTTTTTTGGCTTGGTATGACAAACCATACGCGGCCTTTTGACTCCAAAAGTCATTCTATCTCGGCGTCATCCTTGCGCGAAAGCCATCGTAAGGAACCGCCCGACTGCAAAAGTCATTTATACTCTCGGTGTCATCCTCATGCAAAAGGCATATGGACCACCTGACTACCAAAGTCACCTACAGTTCACCTGCGAAAACTGCGTTTGCATATCCATGTGATTTCGTGTTCTTTGTCGTATACCTAAATCCGTTTCGGAAATCGGACTTTAGCTACACGAGGGGCAGCCTGTGAACACGAAATTTTCTTTTAAAAATAAATAAATAAATAAATAAAAATCCGCCGTTGACCGTTGACCCACGACTGTAAAATACAGTCGTGGGATTTTGTTACAGTCGTACGACTGTAACGTAAGTACAGTCGTACGACTGTACTTTCGGGGGCAGGTTGCTGCCCATACCCCCTTGACTTGGAAAAGAAGGGAAATCTTGAGCATTAAATGCTCAAGATTTCCGGGTTAGTGGGGAGGTATATAAGGTGAAGAAAAACCAGATTTTGAGGACTTTTTGCCAGAAATCAAATTTTTTTAGTGAGAGAAAAAGAGAGAAGAGAGATAATTAACTCATTGCCTTCTTCTTGCCTTTTCTCTTTAATTTCTTATTGTTAATCACTAAAACGAAGTAGAAATCCTAGGTTAACACTCACACTAAAAATCTAAATCATTTTGGGACAAAAACAAACACAAATCCGTGACTTTTCTGGGATTATTTGGACACTTTTGCAACCTTGACTTTTTTGGGGAAAAAGAACGATTTCACGTGGATTGGTACGTAGCCAGGGGTCATTCCAGCTGTGGATCGTCACCAAGGAGGTAAATAACCTTTAACTCAACTCATTTTTCCAGCTTTCTGGGTGATTTGCTTGTGTTTGGTGTATTTTTATTCAAGTTTTTGCGTTTTTATTTCTGGAAAAATAAGAACAGTCGTACGACTGTTCTTGAAACAAGAACAGGGGCACGACTGTAAATACAGTCGTGCCAAATCATCTACAGTCGTACGACTGTACTTATTTTCCCAGTTTCAGGCTTTTGTTTTTAGGGTTTTTTAGCGATTTCTGTCTAGCCAGGAGTACAGTTGCACGACTGTAGTATACAGTCGTATGACTGTAGTCCTCGGCCAGAAGCAGAAATCCCTAAAAAATCCCTAAAATCCAAAGAAAATCCCAAAAACCCAAGAAATTTCATAAAAATCAGAAAATTTCAGAAAATCAGAAAAATAAGAAAACCCCAAAAATCATCAAAATGGATTTTGTTGTGCGCATCACGACCTTAGATTTATTTTTTTTTGTGAAATTGCACTTAGAACAATTCCACGACGGAGACCCGGTTCTCCCGAAAACCGACCCACTTTTGCATGCTAAATTAAAATAAACCGGAAAGTTGTTTTCAAAAATGATTTTCCCACAAAACCAAAAATACAGGGACGTTTCAAAATGGTTTTCCAGGTCTAATCGGGCCGGCCGACCGGGTCGACCCGGTTACCCCCAATTGCATGACCCCGAATTCTAATTTCCCAGTTCTGTCTACTTGAGTCCTATTTATGGCGTGCCGTATAAATTGTGCTAACTTCTGTTTTGCAGCTTTTATTTTATTTTAATTTTCTTTTTATTTGTATTTAATAGAATTAAATCGTGTATTTAGGCGATTATAATTTTTTTAGATTCTCGTGTATATAGGCGATTGTATCAGTGAGGCGAGAGTTTTATTTTCTTTCGATTGGGTTGTAAGCTCTTAAATATTTATTCTTTTTACTTCATACTTTGTATTATTATCCTGTATGCGGGCTGCGTGCATCATTCAATAAAATTGAATTTTAGTAAATTAAAGTGTCATAATTAGAACATTGGCAATAATATTTAAATTAGACACGCAATAAGGGACTTGTCCGGACCCGAATCTCTTAAAAGTGTGGCAGTCCCGCTTTGGTTCAGCTACACTGTAATTTCCCGGTTGAGCTGAGCCGGGTGGCGACTCCTATACTTTTTATGGAGATTTAGGTCTCGATTCTTTTTCAAAATAATCCGCCTTTGCAAAAACGAATTTCCAAATAAAAAAACCCCATGCGAGGGAGGGCCTCGCCCGAAATCGAGGCGCCCCTTCCGAAAGGGAGTCCCGCGTCCCGTCGAAAACGCGTCGTCCGCTCACACATATGGTATAACTTTTTTATTGCTACATAAAACTATGATAATAATTTTAATACTTTTGGTAGGAAAAATTTTTACCGGCGAATCTCATATATCTTGTAGTGAATTAGTAAGGGCAATACAAGATTAGATTTTTCCAAAAGCAAGTTGAATATCATACTCAAGAAGAGAAAAATTCTAGAAAAGATATTATTTATGTTGTTATTGCTATAAAATTGTAGCATTACGTATTTAGAATAAAATTTAATATAATTTTATTGTCATTGATGTAATATATACTAACTACTTTTGTTACTATATTAACTTTTTGACAATAAAATTTAGTTTAAATCTAAATTTTGTTGTTAATTCTAATATTTTTTGAGTTCAAGAATGTTAATTTGTATCATAATTCAAACAATTAATTATCATCAGTTCCTAATTTTTAGGCAACGAAATTCACTTGGAAGTTGCGGTATTTAAGCAAAAAGAATGGTGATAGGTAAATGAAGAAATATTTAATTTGGTAGAGAATAAGGATTACAAAGTCGGTAGTTCCACCAATAAGGGTTAGTTCGAGTGGTAAAGATTTGAACTTCTGTTTGACAGGTTTGGGGTTCAATTCCCCACTTTGTCAAAATTTAACCTATATTGGTAGCGATCTGTAAATGCCACTATAAACCCCATGGTTTTCAGACCTGGACCGGTCATCGAACCGATAAAGAAATGAATTTATGAATTTTGGATTAAACCAGAATAAACCGAATTAATGGAATCAGATTTAAGAAATATATTAAAATAATATATTTATGTTATTTATATTTATAACATATGAAAAATTAGAATATTTTTATTATAATTCTTTAAACATAAGGATTTTAAACACAATACAGTAATTAAAAATGCTAAATGTATTTAATATAGTTTTTATAGTTACAATTAAATGTCAATTTAATTTAGAAATTAACATTTTATTTTATTTTAATTAAAAAACCTAAAAATAATAACCTAAATTATTGATTAAAATAATTAAAAAAAATGTGGTCGAACTAGAAAACCTGTCTGCTTTACAGGTATCCTGTTCGATCAACCGGTCCGACCGAGCGTGACAGATGTTTTACCATAGTAAAAACTGTGCAAACCAATCGGACCGACCTTGAATTCCAATCGAACTAGGTCCAGTCTGGTTTTTATAGCTATGATAAACCTTCATCGAGAACTGTGGTTTGCCCTGACCTTGAGATTTGGTAGGCCTACCTTTGCCTAAACTTTTTGTAACAAAAAAAAAAAAAAAGTCAATCGTTCCAAATTTATGCAGTCAATTGATATTTATGGCCAACTAAATAGAACAAAAACTTAAACATGATCATGTAACTCGTTGCTTAACTGCAAGATGTGCGGATTATAAATTTTTTTAAACAAATTACATATTACAGTTTACATAAGGATTATAAATTTAAAAAAACATTAGCAATAAAATACTAATTTTAATTAGCAAGTCATTCAAAAATAATAATAATAATAATAATAGTAATTTAATTAGCAAGACTAATTAATAGTATCATATCATCCTCATCATGGACAAATGATATATGGGAGCTCTGCTGCTAAAAATTTGGCTGGCTACAATCAAAAATAATTTTCTCATCATTATCTACTTTCTCTTGCAAATACTTTTGTGCTATCTATTTTTATTTAGAAACGCAAAATTTGCTCATCATCAATTTATGATTCATTTGCTTATCAATCACCTCAAAAAAATTAAAAAAAAAAAAGATAAAATAAAATAAAATAAAAAATTTACGCCGAAAATCATACGTTGATTAATTTTCTTATCATTAGAAAATTATATGAGAAGCACATCTCGGAACTCCTTTTTTTTTTTTTAAATGAATTTAGCGACTTTTTTTTTTTTTTTGAAAGTACTAGCTACAAACTTAACATTTTTATTTCGCGAACGCCGTTTAAAGCATGTGATACAATTTTTGAGAAAAGTAAAAGACTTTAGAGTTCACTGGATGGATTTAAATCACACTTCCAATTTAGTCTAACATGTCCACAAAAGTTGTTTATGGAACCAATTGCGGATGTGAACCATACCTATGATTCAGTCTGACATATTTAGAAAAATTATGTTACGTGCTAATATTGTATCAAAATTGGGGTCAATATTATCAGGGAATCAATTACGAAATTCATAAAAGTTCAGGGGATTGAAGATGTGTTTTTCCTAAATTTTTAATTTGTCATCTCATGCTTTCCAATTTGTTTTTGTTGTTTTTGCAGTTTATGGGAAAATATTGGTTTTTATTTTTAAATTCTTTTTCAAACAATCTAAATGTCATATAAAAATATTAAATATGTTGTGAGATGAATAAGAAGACTTGGAGTGGAAGAAGCACATAAAGCAATTGGAAAAGCAAGACTAATTTATGTGGAAAGAGCCTTTTGTTCTTCTTGACTTGCGTAGAAAATGGTTGTTGAGGAATCCATCTCTACTCGTTTAAATTAATAATATAATATTTTTTTAACTATCTACTTCCACATAATTTCTTTTTTGGACTAAATACTTAATGATTGAAGTGTTGTGTCTAATATACATGAAAAACTAGTTTTTATTAGGGTAATTTAGAGAAATACTTCTTTTTTCAAATAGTATATCAAAAATACACTCTCCTCTTGTTCAAAAGTTCTAGTGGGTTGTTCACTTTTGTTGATTGGAGCCCAACATCACTTGAACGGGCTGGACTGAAAGAGAAACAAGTTTAAATCACTTGATGAATGCAACTGATAAGAATGTGGCCACACCCAAACAAGTTGGAACTTGTTTGTGAGCATCAGTTCATTCGGGTTCAAGTAAATGTCTGGACAAAAAAGAGGATGATCAATCCATGCATCTGTGTTGGACACCGATATTCATGACATGCGATATACAAGTTTAAACTACAGGGTTTTGATTTCAGTTGGACAGCTATCCCTGTCTTAATGGAGGGTTGTAGTGGCTTGCTAGAGTCCACTTAAAGTCTGTGGACCACAGGCCCACTGTCAATATAAAGACGAGCCCACAGGATCGTACACATAGAATATCTGAATTTGAACTTGTCGGATTGCCCGTATACTTGGAGTATACAGACTGAAGAGATAAAATATTAATTAATTAAATTATATATCAATTGGATTGATCAATATAATTTAATTCATAAATATTGATTGGAAATTTATTTCCAGGTGGAAATAAAATGCATATATAGGTTTTTATATATTTTGATTTAAGTTTAATCTCAATTAATTTATTGGGTCAATTAATTGGCAAATCAATTTTAATTTAATGACATGTACATTATATAATATGATTTTATATAAATACATGCATGAAAAAGTAAAATAGATTTGCATTTAATTTTACCCATGGTGATTAATTTGGATTTAGGGATTAATGACATTAAATCCTAACATTAAATCCTCACTCAAATCAAATTAAATCCAAGCCAAAATTAAGGCTCAACATTTTGACCAAAATGAGCATTAATTGAATATGAAAATCACGGCCAAAATGAATGGTTGGCTGCTGATTTTTTGGGCAATTAATTGCATGAGAATTTGACCATTAAGTGGGGCTTTTTGGCACCTGATTTTCCGCCATAAGTGTGAATTTTTGCTGCTGGAATTTTTCAACTTTAGGCAGAAATATTCAGCCCAATTTTGCTCTCGATTTTATTAATCTACTGCTAGCACGGGTTCACGCTCCATAGCCCTTTGTGTATGGGATTGTGGAGGAGATCGAATTCGATTTCTACAGCCATCTCTAAAAGAGATATTTCTGGTGAGAATCCGAATCTTTCTCATTTGGTTTTGTTGTTTTGATTTCCACTATAATTGCTCCTGGGTCACGGATTTGAGAAAACATTCTGTAATTCTGCTTTAATCGGACGTTTTGCTTTGAAAATCGCTACATATATTGTGTATTTTGATCCTTGTAGGGTTAGGGTTACTATTGTTGTACACATGTATGTAAACCCTAATTATCAATACAATATACACGTTGCCTCAATTGGCTTTATCCCCTAAGTTTGATGGTTCGATTGGGTTGTATTAATTTATTTTCCCGCATTTATTTGCTTTTCCTCATTTATTTATTGCTTTCCGCATGAGTATAAAAATAATCAAGAATGAAAATGGAATATGAAAGAAACACAAAAGATGCGAAGAATAAAATGATTCACGATTATTTGAAGCAAGAGAGAATTAAGTGATTTGTCCAGAACAAAATCTTTGAGTAAAAGATATAACGATTTCTACTCGATTTGGCTATGCCGCGACTTCCCGGTAGAACTGAATCGGATGGCGACTCTTTAAATCTTTTAGTGTGAGAATTCTATTTTGTACATGTTTCTTTCACTTTCCAAAAATCAAAATATTTTCCATCACTAATAAAAACTTTCTCCCAGCCTGGCCTCGTGGCTCGTCGCATGAAAAAGGATCGTCTGCTCACATGTACCTTCTGATACATTAGTTGTAAATTGTTTATATCTTTTGTAAAACTATTAGACCTTGTTTATACATCTATTATACCTTTTGATACTTTGATTATACCTTCTGGTACTTTGAATAGACCTTTTTTTATAATTTGATACACTGATTAAACCCTTGTTTATATTATTGATACACTAATTATACATTTGTTATATACTGATACCTTTATTATACATTACTTCTGCAGTTCTAAAATTGTTAGACCTTGTTTATATTTAGTGATACATTGATTATACCTTCTGATACTCTGATTATACCTTCTTCTTTTTTTTTTTACTTTGATACACTGTTTAGACTTTTTTTATACTTACTGATACAATGATTATACATTTGTTATATCTTGTAATATCTTATTATACATTGTTTATACCTTTGAAAATCTGTTAGACCTTGTTTATACTTATTGACACATTGATTATACCTTGTAATACTCTGATTATGCCTTTTTTATACTTTGATATATTGCTTAGACCTTGTTTATACTTACTGATACACTGTTTATATATTTTTTCAATGATTGTGGACTTTTGGTTTGAGTTTTGATGAGTATCTAATAGAGAAGAAGCTTTTTCTGGATCCATTTGATATTAAAGCTCATAAGACAAGGTCATCAGTTTCTTTGTACAACCATGAATTGAGGAAGAATGAGGAAAACGAAGAGAGTGAGAATGAATATGTGGATGCACTGGATGAGTGTATGTATATACTTATGTTTTTTTTTTTTATGTTTACGATCATGGGATCACCCAGTCTATAGGGACCACCTATGGCTCACTGACACTACACGGTTGACCAACGCTAGACCTTCAGGGCTGACCAACGTTTCAATGCAAAAAAATCTAACCTTCATTGTTAAATTTCTCTGATGAAACTTAATAAACATAAAATCAAGACAATTAGTTAAAACAAAATTATTCTCCAGTACCCCCATCGGGCTTTGATACCAAAAATAGCAAGATCGCATATTTAATGATTTTATGTTTATTATTTAGCTATCCAATAAAACATCAAAGGGGTGTGTATAAGATTCAAATATTTCTAAAATAAATTTGATTAAGGTTTTAACGAGACTTAATTTTCTAGTTAATCTAATACATTCATTTTCATCAAAATTTCTATTATTTTTAATCTTAAGTTTAATTTCATAAAATTAAACTAACAGAACTAATTTTCCGAATAACAAACTCATTTCTTGAATATTATTTAAATCTAAGTGAGTTAAATTTTCTATAAATCTGTATGATATCTTATTATTTTGAAGCTCATGAGAAAACATTTTATAAAATATTTTCAATAAAAGAAATCATCAAATTAGTAAAATAAATTTTTCGATTAAAATCTATACAAGTACAAAATCCATCAATATGAGTAAAAGTATGTTCTCTTATTAAATAATCTTGGAAAACAATTAATCCTTCTCATAAAATAATTAAATCTAGAATATGAGAAAAATCCATTAAAATTAAAGCATTCATAAAACTATCTATATAACGAGGCATAATTGATTAAATACCTGATTGATTATTTACCAAATTCTTACAAAAGGTTGACTCTAGAATACATTGAGGAGGTATGTGAATAATAGACTCTTGAATAGATGACTCTTGAATAGAAGAAGACTCTGACTTGTTTTGAATACATGTACATGGATTGAAAACTAATTGGAGATATAAGGTTTTTTTACAAAATGAAGTTGATAAAAACAAAGACTTTGGTTTCTCTCTAATGATTTCGAATTCTGGGAATAGTGCACCTCTAAACTTCTCTGTAACTTGAATATTTAACCAAAGAGAACTTAAGAGATACGTCCTGCCTTTGCTACGTGTGTGATCCAAATTTAAAAAAGGAAATGATTAATTAAAGTTGTCTACCACTGTTGATTATTACGAAAAGATGTTTTGTTGATTTCTGAATAATTATTTACCGTTGACAGTTGTCTACAATAATTGATTAATTCTGCCATAAGGATGAATCCGCGTATTTCTGTCTAAATAAGAATTGTAAGCCAAAGATTGTTACATCTGATGTGTTAGAGGGCACACCAAAGACGCCAAATGTCTGGAATATCTGTAATATATATACATACTACAATATGTATTTGGATACATACATTTATATATATATATATTAAATACTGATAAAAAATACTTTCTTTTTAACCTTAATTTTTGCTTGGGCTTTTTGGCCCAACTGGCTTTTATTATTATTTTTCGACCCCAATATTTTCCTGAGCTGCCTAAATGGGTTTTCAACTCAGCACGCTTTTAATTTATTTTTATAAAATTTTATTTTACTTATTACATATTTAAAATTTACATTTTTACAAGTCTATATCACCAAATGGGTCTTGACTATCTTGAAATAACCTGGAAAAGGCTTTTTTCTTTGAAATAGGAAGACTTGAATCAAATGCTTCTTCTGACTCACTTGATGTGGAGCAAGCTTTTTCAAGAATCGATGCAATTCTGATTCTAACTTAGCTTCCGAAATTAATTTGATTAATTGTTCTTTATCCTTTTGTGGCTTGCTATCCTTAATAGACAGTGTCTCTGTAGAAGTCTTCTTTAAACAGAATTGTTCTACCACTTCTGGAGTAACTTTACTTCCGTCAAAATTATCCCAAAATTTCACTCTAGATTCTCTCTATAAAAAAGGAAGAGGAGTTTCTTTTTCATAATAGTAAGTCCATGATAATATCCACGGTCACTACTACATTTAAGACCTAATGCAACAGGTTTTTGCTGTTGCATTAGGTGCCATAACTGTTGCAATAGACCATTTAACTGTTGCATTAGCTCAACATAGTGTGTTGCACTAGCTTCAGTTGCATTAGGTCTAATGCAACAGTTAACGCGACCTAATGCAACAGTTCCGTCCTTTTTTTTTAACCTGTTGCATTTGCCCTATGGCAACAGCGTAATACATCTATTGCAACACCATTATATTAAATTGTACACCTGTTGCATTAGACGTATTGCAACACAAAATATCAATAATGCAACAGTTTTTACAAAATTTTACACCTGTTGCATTAGAGTTACAGCAACATCAGATTTTGTAATGCAACAGCTTTAGGAAAATTTTACACCTGTTGCATTAGACATATTTCAATTTTCATTCTAATTTATTATTAATTATTTGCTATAATATTTATTTGGTTTCTTTAATCTAATGCAAGATTATCCAATTTACAATACATTCCATCAAAAATAGAAATTTCATTCTAAAAAATACATATAATAGAATATTTTCATTTCATAATATAGAAAAGTCACTACAAAATTCATTATCCATAATTTAGTTCAAATGTATAACATAAAAATATAAAAATTCATTGTTAACTTTTGTTCTACCTCAAAGGTCCACAAACTTGATAAAGAAAGGTATACATCATAGACATTCTAATATGCCTTCCATATAATTCACTCCGATGGTTCTTCTTCTTCATCTTCATTTTCTTCCAAGTCGTCGTATTGAATCAACACCATGATCAAGTCCTGATATACCACGATTATCAACAGACATTCTTCTTTTAGAAGCAGACAGTGTTCTTGCAGGTGTACCTTCAAAGTGATCAGTGTCAATGCTATCAGCCTCTTGTTTGATATTCTCAAGAAGAAGTGCAGCATTTGTTGGGCTGTGGATGCTCTGCCCCTCATAAAATAACCTGGACTCCTTGAACTTGGACACTGAAGTGTCTTGATGGGGTGATACACTTGAGGTGGAGTGCCTTTTTCTGCATATAACACAGGAGGTCTTAAGTGCCAGCACATACAACAAGAATCACTGTGGTACAATCAAAAAGACTCACAAAACCAGCAGTAAACCAACAATAACTTAACAAATTAGAACATAAAGTAAAAATAAAAGCAGAATGACACAATTAGTGCTCTATGTCAGCTCTCTGAGACTCCAACTTAACATTTAGTTATTCATAGGAACATATGGTTTATTATAGGAACATATGCTCAACACCAACACTCCAGCAGCAGCCTGCAAAAATCGGAATGAACAAGCAGATAGAATTGAACACAATAAGATTCATTTCCTGAAAAAATCATTTCAGGAAATATTATAAGATACTGAAATATTATAAGATTCCAAAAAGCATTGGGGGTGTTTTCTGTAAAATTCTAATGACAAGTGATTACTAATGCTACTCTTAGAAATATTATAAGATTGTTAACTCTGACTACTCAGGACACTATAATTGTACAAAGTCAATAAAATTCGAAATTTTAACATTGTATTTTTACAAACAAAAGCATAACATTGCAATCCTATCATGATACTAGAAATACAACATGAAGAGTGAGTAAATTGAAACATAGAAAGAGAACACCCCTCCAAGCACTAAGACTTCTGCCTTGACAGTATGAAGACAGGAATTGGTATAAGCAGCTGCTGACTTGAGCAGTTTCAACTTCCAAATAAGACTTTCCTTCGGAAGGATATTGGCTAAACCCTAAATTAAACACATTTAAATCTTTGAATAGGCCTAATAACATATTTCAAGAGATGAAATAATAATAAGAATGCACAACAAGAACCAAAATTATTTCACAACAGACGTTAATAGGTACTAGTCTTTGAATAAATCATGCATTCTACATACATAATTTGCATTCCCACTTGTTTCGATGTGTATAAACATGAGATAAACTACTCAGTTACATAATTACATTAAATTAGGAGGATTAATGTTTTGAGTTTAAGCATCAATTCTTGCTTGCAGTATAATTTTAAATAGAAATTGGAGTTCTTAGACACAAAAAAAAAGGGCACACCTATAAATCTAACACGTTAAACAAAACCTCAGATAGTGTGAAGTTAGGCCACAGGTACTAGGAAGCAAAAAAGCATTCATTGCATCCATACTTCTACTTTGTTATCAAATTAAAAAATGAGTGTTTATAAGAATGGCGTACCATAAAGACAGCATTTCTTTTCCCATCCCCAGTTTAATAAATGAGAGAAACACCTTTACACAATTTGAGCCAAAAGAAGTCTATTCCTATATGCAAGTCCTATCCTCTTCAAAAATTTTAAATCTTGCCATTGATGACCACATTTTAAATGTGGGCAACATTTTAATTTGTTGGCAAGTTTACCATCCATCTTTTGTATAAAAAAACCAACATTCAAGACTATATGACAAGTTGTGTCACAAGGCATGTTAACTTCACTTAAAAAATTTGATCTGCAAAGCCTATCATATGTGTACCCAGATCTCTCTTCCTACACTACAGCTGCCGTGGGAAACATTTGTATGTTCATAAATTAGCAAATGGAAAGTAAAATGGACATGCATACCCAACAAAATAAACACAAAGCAAATAAAAAAAACAGATGCAATGTATAGGTAGTGCTGCCTAAATTTCTTGTGGAAAGATGTGGAAGAAACCCAGTAAGATTTGTAGTGACTTGTTCAATTTTCGATCTGGGAGGAAGCCTGTGTTCAATATCTGCCATTGACATCTTCATTGGACTACCTAATGTATGAAAAAAAAATTAGCCATAGCAGAGCATTGTGTTCACTGCATAGACACACTTCTTATTTTCAGTGTTGGAGATAAAGCCATTTGAAAACTGCAGAATGGTGCAAAATAACTTGAAGCACATTATATACTTTTGATGGGCATCGAATATGTTTCTGATGAATTGCATGATTTCATCTTTGATAAACTCAAAAGAGTTGCATGCAGTAAATATAGAAATATGCATTCTCAGGACAATAGATCAAGCACATAAATTAATCAACAAAGAATCCAGGTTCAGAATTTAAGCATAGAGAAACATGTCAGAGGAAAAAAGAATGTTTTTAGCTTGTAGGTCAAAAAGAATTTAGAGTGCAAAAGAAATTAGGGACTTGAACAAGAGTCAAGAAATGCTTTTCTGAAGTGTATCTTTATGTCGTAACTATAATGTTGTAAAAATGTTGAGCTTGGGTTTTGGTTAATTATTTTAAGTTCATGGGAATCCATGAGGTGTTTGGGTCATGAATATGTTAGTCTCTTTGATCACCCTTGAGGGGTTTTGTGAATGGGTTATTTGTACTTGAACTTGATGCTTGACCTAATAGATACAAGGGTAAAAGGAACAGATAAATAATCATTACTGTCTAGACATTTCAATACCTTGTTAAAAAGAGGAAAAAAATGAATAAATTCAGTAACCATGTGATTTGAATTCATCTGTGCCAATGTGCTTCATTTCAGTATCTGATAATGTTGAAATGAATCTGCAAAATTCATTTCAGTACCTGCAAAAATCATTCTTAATGCTCCTTTTCGATGAAGGCAGGGGCAAAGGAGACTACACCATGAGTAAGAGAGAAGAATGGGCTAAACAAAGTTCAACAAAGTTCAAAAACTGACTAAAAGCTAAACTCTGCTCACATGCTAAACAACTGAAGAGAGAACTAAGCAACAGTATTGTTTTATGATTAGAGGTTAGTTGAAATATACCAGCAGATATAATCAACCCATTATCACAGCACTCTTATCAGCATAGCAGCAAATATTAACAAGTATCAATAGCCTAATTTGGTAGTGACACCAGAACATGAAGTTAGCAGGATACCGTAGTGCAGGTGGAAATGTGAACTCAAAAACAGAAAACCTCTAATTATTTGATGGCAGACCAAATAAACAGAAAACCTCATTGTTCATATCTTAGAATATATGTAATTCTTACCCTGTAAATAGATTGAGGTCTTGAACAGCATAAGCATCAGCATCTTGAGAACTTGTTTCTAGAGTTCCTCATCCTTCAACCTGAAAGAAACATTATAAGCATAATTATTATGAACCATGTACTTTCAGCATTTGACATGTGAAAAGGATTCAATTAATTAGGGTTAGACATTTTGTATCATTAATATATATAGATTATGAAAAAGAAACAAGTGAACTAACAGCATATCATCAATGTATTAAAATGCACAAGCAGAATAACACAATTAGTGCTCTATGTCACCACCCTGCCCTCCCTCAGCAGGAATTGTTCCCGGATTATATGGAGGATGAACAAGCACAGCCAACAAATTCTGACCTTCAGGATTTAGAATATCAGTAACATCAAGAGAATGTCTTCGAAACATCCCTTTTGGCAATAACTTTTGGTATCCATTTAGATATACTTCAGCAGAATAATTGATTGCACGAAAATCAGTTCTGGCACTCAATAAAAGATTAAAATGCAATGTGAAAGATATAGAGAACAAAATGAGGAAGTTAAAGGAAAAATAAGTTGTACTGACCCCAGGCAACGTTTTCTTATTATGGCACGCAGTAACGGCCTTATCTGCTTCCTGCCTCGACGGGTATATTACAAAACAACATCCTAAAAACAACAAACTACAAATTAGGGTTGGAATGGCCATAAATCTGGAACTAAATGGAGCAAATCAAGCCAATCAAGACGAAATCAGAAGCATAACCAGATTCATTGAATGTGAAACGAAGGAGAAGGAGAATAAAGAAAAAGAAATCACCTCTAGAGGCACGCGTAGTCTTGTCTTTGATTATGTTGACCTCGTCGACCAGAGCAAATTCTTTGAACATTGCGAGAAGCTGAGCTTCCGTCATGTGCTTAGGCACCTGACCTACGAAAAGCTCAACGCTCTCTTCGGCCAATTTCTTCTCCTTATTACTCTCCGCCATTAATGCCTGTAAAACATAGACAGAGACAACAACAAAGGGACACGCAGGGCATAGTATTTCTCTTTGTATCTCTCAGCTTCGTGTTCTCTCTGTAGAATTCGCTGGCTGTGTTTTCCCTCTCTCGATTCTTGTTGGTGGTAAGCAATGCATTTTGGAGTTGGGAATTGGGGGCTAGGGTATTTTAATTGAGAGAGGAGCAGCAGACAGAAACGCAAGAGGAGAGGAGCAGATTAGTATCGATGAAAAAAAATAATGATTTCTTTTTTTTGGGTATTATTTTAGGTGGCGCCAATTTAAAATTTTGGGGGTATTTTTATTAAGTGTTGCAATAACCCACCAATACTGTTGCAATTGATCAATTAATTAACATGTTGCATTAGGTGTGTTGCATTAGCCTAGCATGTTGCATTCGGTGTGTTGCATTACCCTCGCAAGTTGCCTTTGTGTGTTGCATTAGTCTCACCTGTTGTATTTGGGTGTTGCATTAGCCGTGTCTGTTGCATTTGGTTATTGCATTAGCCTTACATGTTGCATTAGGGTGTTGCATTAGCCGTGTCCGTTGCATTTGGTTGTTGCATTAGCCTTACATATTGCATTAGGGTGTTGCATTAGCCTCGCCTGTTGCATTAGTTTGTTGCATTAGTTCTTTAATGTAGTAGTGGGTACAGAAAAAATGCTGGCAAATCTTATTATTTTATGTGGCTCAGAATTATTATAATATTCCAAAAACTTATTGTAACTCTTAATAACTTGAATAGGGAAAACTTTAGGAATAGGCCCAAAGAATTTAGCCCATGTGACAAACCAATTTGGGAAAATTCCATTAAAATCTCGATGGAAATAAAAGAACTAAAATGATTAAAAATATTAATAGAAAAGCTTTAAACCAAGCTTAGTAATCATAATAATTATAGTTTCTATAGGGAGTAGTTGTTAAAACTTTTGAAGTAAATGAACTTTGTCCCCAATCTTGAGAAGAGAGAATTTTGACAATTTTAACTAGACTATAAGTAATCTTAGTATTATCCTTAATATGCTCAATTTCTATAGATCCTGTTAAAACAAGAATAGACTCATAGAATTCCCTAATTCTACTCAAGTCTGACTCAAATATAGTGAAAATCTAGAGGAAAAATTTCAGTAACAAGTCTTGAAAAATTAAAATTTTTTACCATAAATATATCTTCTGGTTCCGAAACTTTATTAAATTGTCTAATTGGATTTGAAATATATTGACTAATATTTTTCTTAGTTTGAATATTTGAAGGGGCGGAAGGGGAAGGAGACTGTGCCAAAACTGATGAATAAGATAATTTAAAAGCTGGATTTAAAGAACTTTATTGATTAAAACTTGAATAAGGAACACGTGGACGCACTGGAGTACGAAGAGCAAATCTATTTGGAGTTAAAATTTGATTTTGATTATTTTGACTAGATTGAATTTTCTCTAAAGAGGCTTTGAGCGGACGACCTTTTTCGGAGCACGCGGTGAAGCGGGAACCGGGGATTTTCTTTTTAAGTGTTGATGTTTTGGTTTTGAAAACAGATTTTAATCTTTCTTAGAAAAACCTTTCATTTTATTGGAAAAGTCTTTTTTGTTGAAAACTTAATTTTAGATACGAATTTTAGAAAACAGGCTTTTAGAAAATTCCCATTTTAACTTAAAGATCTCGAAACACGAATTTCAAGATTAGATATAGAGTCGCCACCCAGATTAGCTCATCCGGGAAATTCCGGTACAGCTCCCTACCAAGTGTAGACGCAGTACCTAATCCAGAGATTCGAGGTTCGGGAAACATACCTACTAATCCTCACTTATTTTTAATTATTATTTCGTAATATGACATTTCATTCACTTAAATCTATCCATTTGATCTTCCTTTAATCGTTAACCAATGCTCATGCAAATGACATAAGTATAAAAGTGCGGAAAAGTAAATCGGAGGCCAAATTATACAACCCAAGCAAAGGAAAACTCTCATCCTCATCTTTTACAACGGCCTATTATACATGATAATCTAAAAATTACAATTGCCTAGATACACCGGATAATTTATTAAATACATCAAAAGTAAAAAGAAAACTGAAAATAAAAGCTGCATCCAAATAGGGTTAGCACAAATAATCAAGACATATAAAAGACTCAAAAAGGACAGAATAGGGATTTTTAGGAGTGGGGGACATGCATTTGGGGGTAACCGGGTCGGCCCGGTTGATCGGCCCGGTTAGACCTGGAAAACGGTTTATTTAAACGCCCTGTAGGTTTTATAGATGAAAAGCCAATTTTAAAAGCGGTTTGGCTCATTTACATGCATTTTTTTAACTTTGGCGGGCCTGATATCCCAGGACCCGGGGGTCCCGTTCTTGTGTGGGTCTAAATCAAACATCCATCTAGGGTCCAAAAGTATGCAAACACGCCAAAATTCATTTTTGAATAAGAAAAAGATGTAAAATTACAAGTTTGGGGCCTAAAAGGGCAAAACTGTAATTCTGCCTCAACTACAGCCGCACGGCTGTAATGCTCCAGAATTGTTCCAGCCTTCTTTTCTCGTTTTTGAAAATCTTTTTGCAAATTTAGCGATTTTGCCTTAACTACAGCCACGACACTATAGATTACAGCCGCGCGGCTGAAGGTTACAACTGCGCCCCTATAGATTACAGCTGCGTGGCTGTAAGTTACAGCCGGGCGGCTGTGATCATTAGTGGCGGCTGTAACCGGAAAAACTCCCAAAAAACCGTAAAAAATTCAAAACATTGCATTACAGACGTGCCCCAATAAGTCACAGTCGCGCGGCTGTAGGTTACAGCCGAGCGGCTGTGATCATAAGTGGGGCTGCTGTAGCCAGAAAAACTCCCCAAAATCGTAAAAACTCAAAACATGTAATCAAATCACAACCAGAATGAACAAAACGGATTTCTAAGGCCTCTTAGAAGATTACCTTGTCTGTGTTCCAGTGCTTGGACCATGAAAAATGGATTCGGATGCCAGAAAGGTCTTGCAGTCACGAACAAATCGAACAAAGTGTGATTTTTGAAGCCCGAACGGAACCCCGAAGAAGATTGAAGGATTGATTATTATGTGTTCTATTAAGATTATTTTTGTTTTCTTTTTTAGGTCAAACTCCTTTTTTTTTTAATTGTCTTAAGAACCCTAGAGAAAAGCTGAGTGATGGTCTATTTTTCTCTTAAAATCCCTCTTTTTCTCTTTGTATCTTTTGTTTTCTGCCTTCCTTGACCCTAATCCTGGATTATGATGTTTAAATACCTCCTTTTTTGGCATTAAATCAGAATTAATTACTGATTTCGGCAAAAAAGGAAAACTAACACTTACAGCTGCGCGGCTGTAGTACAGCCGCGCGGCTGTAGTGACAAAAATGCCTATTTTGCTTAAAAACCAAATTAAATGCTGATTTAGACAAAAAAAAAGCAAATATGATGATTACAGCCGCGCCCCTGTAGACTACAGTCACGCAGCTGTAATGTCTAGATAAGGCCATTTTCACTTATTTATCATACTTTTCCTCGGTTCTCTTAAATACTCACTCGAATTCTTCAGGGTTCCGTATTAGGACTTCTCACACACCCTCGGGTTATCCGGGACATTTCCGACATTATCCCGGTCAGTCCGAATCCGCTTCACATTTATCCATGAAAAAGGTAACAGTAGCTTTCATCATTAAGGTTGGGAAAAAACCCGTGCTCACAGGTTGCCACTCGCGTGGCCAAAGTCGACTTGAACGGGTGCTTGTGCCCGATTCGAGTTTGGCCTCGCGATAAGGAGCACAGTGTGAAGGAAGAGAGAACGTACTTGGGGGTTCTCCTCATGTTGACTCGTTTTGATGTTTGTAGGGACTTGTCATGGCTGCTTTTTGAGACAGTGGTCTTGCATAAATTGGTTTGAATCTTCAGGGTCTTACTTCGATTCTGATGCGAAGCATAGGGCTTTGCCCGAATTGATTTGATGTTATCTAGGGTCATGCTTAGACTCCATTGCAAAGTAGAGGACTTTGCCCAGATCTTGTTTGATTTGCCAGGGACATGCTTCGACTCCATTGCGAAGCAGAGGACTTGCCCGGATCGAATTCTCCTTGTGAATTGATGTTCATGAAGGTGAAGGGTATTTTGGTAATTTTGTAGTTCAGAAAGTTGGCATCCTTTGGAGGAAGGTTATTTTGGTAATATCACCTCTAGTGGAGCCTATGTCACTAGGGGAAGACATATTTCAATGATTTGGTTTCCCGTGAAGCTTGCGTCACTAAAGGGAAGTTGTTTTAGACATTTGGTAGTTTGGTTACCAACAGAAGGGCATTTTGGTCATTTCACTTCTAGTGGGGCCTGTGTCACTAAAGGAAAAGATAATAGTGTTTCCCGTGAAGCTTTTATGGCTGGGGAAAGATGATTTGGTGATTTGAGAAGCTTGATGATCTCCTTTGATGTTTTGAAGTTGTTTCGGGTACGTATTCGTTCCTTGATCGATAATTTTGGAAACAAAAATTTTTGCCCTTTCGATCAAGAATGAATATGGACTGAATATCTTACCCCTTGATACTGTTTAAATCGGCTCTCTGTGGCGGAGCAATACCATTAAAATTGGCTCTCTGTGGTGGAGCAATACCGTTGAAACCGGCTCTCTGTGGTGGAGCAATACCGTTGACATCGGCTCTCTATGGTGGAGCAATACTATTGAAACTGGCTCTCTGTGGTGGAGCAATACCTTTGAAGTTGGATTGGGGGTACGTATTTATTCCTTGATCGATAATTTTGGAAACAAAAATTTTGCCCCTTTGATAAAGAATAAATACGGCTTGATTGTTTTGCCCCTGGATACTTGGGATTTGAGGATGCCCCAGTGTCAGGTTATTTCTGCTTTCGGAGTAATCATGGCTCGAGACAGCCTAATGATAACAGCATGTACTTGTACTTAAGTACACATTGATGCATGTATGCATGTGTGTGTGCATGTTTTGAGTGTATATGTATGTGCGTGTCCTGGATGCATATACGTATGATTATGGTGCTTTTTCATGTTTTGTTTATTGCAGACAATGATTGGGATCAAGCGCCATGAGTCTGCTTGTTTGAGAATGGAGGCTGATCAATTGCGTCGGTGGGTCACCGAGCTGGAGGTCATGAATCAGACTTTCAGGGACCGGACGGATGATTGGGATGCCCAGATGGGTTTATCCTTGGTGGGATATCGCATTGAAGTTTGGTTGATTGACCTGATTACTTGCTCCACGAGGCATGGGCGTGAGGCACTGGCTTTGATGTACCTCGGTTTTTACAGGATTAGAGTTGTCTGAGCTTGATACTACTGTATGACTTTTGTTTTATTTTCATTGTTTGTCCTAATTTTTGCATAGGTCGCCCTTTTTGGGTTTTTGGCCTATCAGACTGCCTTTATTTTTGCCTGAACCACCCTTTTGGGTTTTCAATTGAGCAGACTTTATTTTATGCCCCGGCTTTTGCATAGACAGCTCTTTTCGGGTTTTCGATCTATCGGACTCTTTTTTTTTTTAAGTGAGATCCATGTAAACAGAAAATATGCACATCTATACGAATTCAATTTCAAGCAGACTTGGGACATTTAACCTGAACATAAAACGACATTCATTCATTCACTCATTTATAATGTTTTAGCACAATGCACATTATAGATGAAATGAAGCTAAGGACAGAATCAGTAATGGTATCCGTCTCGACTGGACCCATGCCTGCCACCAACTGGTCTTTGCAGATATTCCTGCTGATGGTGGTCGCCTCTCTGTCCTAACTTTTGCATGGACCGCCTTTTTGGTTTTCGATCCATCGGACTATCTTGATTTTTGCATGGATCGCCTTTTTGGTTTGTGACCCATCGGACCTTTTTTTTTTCTTTTTTTTTTACATGTAATAGTGCCTGGGCTTGTCTGGGTTGATGGGGTTGACGACTAGGTCTCTGTCTCCCCTGGTGGAACCGCTTCCATCCTATAGGCTAAGGAGTATGAAGTTTCTTTAGTGCGTGCTCTGATGCTAGCTCTGTGTCCTTGCAAGACAAATGACAACATATCGACCTATCCTTTGTAGGTGATTGTCGTTTGGATGGAACCTTATGAGCCGCTTCTATCGCCCCATTGGCTTGTGGGAGATGCAAAGATATTCTATGATGCTCCATCTTTGCCTCTTGTAATTGTAGGCCATTATTGGTCATGACATGATAATGCTTTTTTTTCTTCTTTTTTTTTTTTGTCTTTTTTATCAGTGACATTCATATATGACTCCGCTTCTACCCACTCTGAGAAGTAGTTGGCGGTTGCCATGGAGCGATGCCCATTTGAGTCTACAGAGCTCCTGCTTGATTGATTTCATCTTTGAATCCCTTGGAGCTTGGTGTTCAGTAATTTCTCCGTCAACCCCCACACGACACTGTACAGCCAAGCAAAGATTTCCATGTGCTTTTGTGGTACTTTTAATTTTCTTTCCTCTCATCAGGCGTGAGGTCTTTTGAGACGGATATCATTTTTGGGTCTTCATCTGTCCCTGGATTTATTTCATGCATTGATGCATCATGTGTGTTAAAGGCATTAAATGAATGTTTGGATGCATGCACAGTTCCATCCGAAAAATATCGCACAAGTAATTGAAATCAAATTGTATTAAATTAAACACTGAGAGGTTGAATTGTTCATATGATAATTGATAATAATAATAAGATGAAACAAATTAAAACATCAAAATGACTATTGCCTCCACATGCGGAGAGTCTTCTCTTTATTGCAGCGTCATAGTCCTCAATGTCTTGTGGAGCCAAATCATCCGAGGTTGGGCAAGGGATTATTCTGAATGCTGGGTTTCAAAGCCGGCTCGATAATCTTTCAGTCAGCGACCAACTACTTGATGGCCTTAATCAACTGGGTGCATTCATTTGTACGATGACCCGTCATCACATGGTAAGAGTAGAAGTTGTCTTTATCTGCCTCAGTCGGAGGTCAAAATGGCCTCAAACTCTGCAACAGACCAGCTTTTCTACACTTACCATAGATCAAGCTTACTGACTCAGCCCACGGACTAGTGACCCTTTGAGGAGTCTGTCTTCCCAAGTTCATGGTTGCCACATCCTCCCATTGCATTTCGATTGGGGCTGCACCCTGAGTCGTCTTAGCATTGGACCCCACTAGAGTAGCCTTAGAGCTTCTGCCTTTGTACCCTTGACAGTACCCCTGATTGCTTCTGTAGGGGCCCAAACTCTGTCTGCCCCTCTGCTCCTCTTCCTCGTATCGCTTGATACGTTTGGTAAACTCCACCACCTCATTGAAGGAGTGGAATCTCTTCAGCTTCATCTTGTCCTTGTATTGGGGAAGACCACCATCTACCAGCTTCACAATGAGCGACTCTAACTTTGGTGCCCCATCCACCAAAACCTGCACATCCATCCACTGTTTGTAATAAGCCGGGGAAGACTCATTTGGCTTCCGACAGATCCTTTCTAGATCCTCGAGTGTTGTCTCAGTCTGGGTGTTGTAGGCATACTACTTCACAAAAGCATCAGATAAATCCTCTCAGGTGGAGCGAGTGTGTATACGCATCTTGATGTACCACTTTGCCGCAGCACCCCTCAGAGTAGTTGGAAACAAGTTCAACAGATGACCCTTTCCAATCCCCATGCTGGTCATCAACCTCACATAACTGTCCAGGTGGGCTTCTGGTGGGCCCTTTTTGGTGTACGGAGGCAGGTAAGGCATCTGAAAACCAGCTGGGAGCGGCTCACCTCTATCAGCCATCAAAGTAGTCGAGTCGACATACTTAACAGGGTTATAGTGGACCATCTCCTTTAGCTTAGGTAGCATGGCTTCAATATTAGAAAATTTCTGATTGAGGCGCTTGTCTAGCATCATCTCAATCGAGGCTTCCCTTACCTTCTTAAAGGCCTCATCCTCTTCCGACTGCTGATCGGGTTCCCTCTGGTTCACCACTGGGCCACTCCCACCAAGAAGACTTCCTCCAACACTGTTGGTAACTTGGACAAACTGTTGTCCCCCACTTCCATCTTACGTTTGGGCCGATTGGACAACATGAATAGGGAGAGTGGTTATCACCACTTGCACTTGCTCCTTGAGAGTGGCTCTGAACTCATCCGAGCTTAAGAAGCTCCTTATAAAGGCAGCCATGTCAAAAGGCAGGTTTCCATTGTTCCTGTTGTTCCCATTGTTTCCGTTATTTCCTTTAGTCATCTCTGTTCCGTCGACCTCTGCCAACAAAACCTGACTATCAACTGGTAGGGTATGCAACTGCACTTCAAACTCCCTGTCTGAATCCGACCCTGAAATGATTCCCTCCACGGTGATCGGTTCTGATTGAACTAACTAAACTGGGGTGTTTGGTTCTGACTCAACTCGAACTAACCTTCCCGAGATGCGACTCCAAACTGCACAATCAACATAAGATTAGAGTTTCGGATGGATGCCGTGGTCCTAGACTCGACACTGTAAATGGTGCTTTTATGCTCATGTTCGGATGATGTCTCATCGATATGGATGATGATGAAGATGGTTTTGGTGCTTTTCTTTCTCTTGCTTCGGATGTTCCAAGTATACCCTATGCTACAGAAGAGACAATGCAATAATGTCATGTGCGAGCCATCACACGGACAGAGGTTCGGTGCCTTTAGGGCACCTAGGGGATGTCGTGAAATGGTCGCATGTGTACCAACACATGGACAAAAGTTTGACGCTTTGTAGGTCAATGTGATGACATGAAATTGTCCTGAGGCAACCGTCCCACAGACAGACGTTCGATGCTTTTATGGCATCTAACATGAAGTGATGTCACATACAAGTCATGTGCGAGTCAAAACACGGACAACATTTCGGTGTTCGTGGAACACCTTACATGATTTCTGAATGCTATTAAATGTCTTAATATGAAAACTAGCTTGGCACTCGTGGAGTACCTCAAATGGGTTGTCGATGTTATGTAACAATCCGATATGGATTGGGGCACGCAAGCAAAACTAAGGCGTCTCCATGACACCAAATGTGAATGATCAAGATGTGATGATGCCGTGTGGTCCGTCACACAAACGCAAGCCTAAGACTGTTGTGGTCTTCTAATAATGTAATGGGATGCCCCAAATGCAAACTAGTGCACAGGCGGAGTACGGGTAGCCATGGGGACTCCCGATATGTTATGAGATGAAATGGTCATGAAGGGCATACTTAGAACATCCTTACATTTTTAATGAAATGAAATGATGTGGATGCATATGTCATACAAAAATGCAAATGGCTGCACAAAAATGTGGTTAGAATGCATGACACACGAGATGATGTCATGTATGCTTTATGAAATGCGGGCACACAAGATGTGTATGACACACGAGTAAGATGTTATGGTTGCATGAAAATATGGTTAGTATAATAGCACACATATGGTGATGCTTGCAAATGGCTGCATATAAAAAAATGTGGTTAGAAAATGGCACACGGATGATGCATGTTTGATGTTGCATGTAAAGATCAAGAATGGAACCACCATAGAACAAACGTTAGCACATGCAACAATATGCTCACCCTTCCAACCTTATTCCTCCATTCGATTGGTCTTGCAATCGTCCTAGGTATTGGGTCTCTTTGGCATCAACCGGGGATACCAAAGACGTACTCTTAATGTCCATTTTTCAAATATATGTTTTGGTAATCCTAAGGGGAAGTTGCTAGGCCATTACATGAAGGTATGAGTCAAGCCAAGGGTCGTACAGGTTCCCATAGTGAAAATATACTCCTCACTTCTCCCTACTTAAGGGTTCAAATGAAGGGGTTCGTACAAGGCTATGAGTGGTTTACCCCCTCAGGTGCCTCCAATCCTAGCGGAAGAGGTAGGTCACCTTTGGAAATAAACCGAGCTTAAATGAGTGTTGGAGGGATTTAAGAAGAGAAAATGTCATGCTTTATGCAATGTGAATGGAATATTGAGTTACGATTTAAAAATCAACTATAAGTGAGGATATACTTCAATTGTTGCCTAAGTTCCTTAAGTTTTTGTGAAAACTTTTTTGAAGAAACCGTTAATCCCTAGCGGAGTTGCCACTGTGAGCGGACAACCTTTTTCGGAGCGCGTGGTGAAGCGGGAACCGAGAATTTTCTTTTTAAGTGTTGATGTTTTGGTTTTGAAAACAGGTTTTAATCTTTCTTAGAAAAACCTTTCATTTTATTGGAAAAGTCTTTTTTGTTGAATACTTAATTTTAGACACGAATTTTAGAAAACAGGCTTTTAGAAAATTCCCATTTTAACTTAAAGATCTCGAAACACGAATTTCGAGATTAGATACAGAGTCGCCACCCGGATCAGCTCATCTGGGAAATTCCGGTACAGCTCCCTACCAAGTGTAGACGCAGTACCTAATCCAGAGATTCGAGGTTCGGGCAACACACCTACTAATCCTCACTTATTTTTAATTATTATTTCGTAATATGACATTTCATTCACTTAAATCTATCCATTTGAACTTCCTTTAATCATTAACCAATGCTCATGCAAATGACATAAGTATAAATACTAAAATAAAGTATGGAGAAAATAAAAGTGCAGAAAAGTAAATCAGAGGCCAAATTATACAACCCAAGCAAAGGGAAACTCTCATCCTCACCTTTTACAACCGCCTATTAGACACGATAATCTAAAAATTACAATCGCCTAGATACACGGGATAATCTATTAAATACATCAAAAGTAAAAAGAAAACTGAAAATAAAAGCTGCATCCAAATAGGGTTAGCACAAATAATCAAGACATACAAAAGACTCAAATAAGACAGAATAGGGATTTTTAGGAGTGGGGGACATGCATTTGGGGGTAACCGGGTCGACCCGGTTGGTCGGTTCAGTTAGACTTGGAAAACGGTTTATTTAAACGCCCTGTAGGTTTTATGGATTGAAAAACCAATTTTAAAAGCGGTTTGGCTCATTTACATGCATTTTTTCAACTTTGGCGGGTCGGATATCCCGGGACCCGTGGGTCCCGTTCGTGTGTGGGCCTAAATCAAACATCCATCTAGGGTCCAAAAGTATGCAAACACGCCAAAATTCATTTTTGAATAAGAAAATGATGCAAAATTACAAGTTTGGGGCCTAAAAGGGAAAAACTGTAATTCTGCCTCAACTACAGCCGCACCACTGTAGGCTACAGCCGCGCGGATGTGATGCTCCAGAATTGTTCCGGCCTTCTTTTCTCGTTTTTGAAAATCGTTTTGCAAATTTAGTGATTTTGCCTTAATTACAGCCGCACGATTATAGGTTACAGCCGCGCCCCTGTAGATTATAGCCGTGCAACTGTAAGTTACAGCCGGGCGGCTGTGATAATGAGTGGTCGCTGTAACCGGAAAAACTCCCAAAAAACGTAAAAAATTCAAAACATAGCATTACAGCTGCACCCCCATAAGTCAGAGCCGCGCGGCTGTGATCATGAGTGGGGCAGCTGTAGCCAGAAAAACTCCCAAAAATCATAAAAAACTCAAAACATGCAATCAAATCATAACCAGAATGAACAAAACGGATTTCTAAGGCCTCTTAGAAGATTACCTTGTCTGTGTTATAGTGCTTGGACCACGAAAAATGGATTCGGATGCCAGAAACGTCTTGCAGTCATGAACAACTCGAACAAAGCATGATTTCTGAAGCCCGAACGGAATCCCGAAGAAGATTAAAGGATTGATTATTATGTGTTCTATTAAGATTATTTTTGTTTTCTTTTTTAGGTCAAACTCTTTTTTTTTAAATTTTCTTAAGAACCCTAGAGAAAATCTAAGTGATGATCTATTTTTCTCTCAAAATCCCTCTTTTTCTCTTTGTATCTTTTGTTTTCTGCCTTCCTTAACCCTAATCCCGGATTATGATATTTAAATACCTCTTTTTTTGGCATTAAAACGGAATTAATTACTGATTTCTGCAAAAAAAGGAAAACTGACACTTACAGCCGTGCGGCTGTAGGTTACAACCAAGCAGCTGTAGTGACAAAAATGCCTATTTTGCTTAAAAACCGAATTAAATGCTGATTTAGACAAAAAAAGGAAATATGATGATTACAGCCGCGTCCCTGTAGACTACAGCCGCGCTGCTGTAATGTCCAGATAAGGCCATTTTCACTTATTTATCATTCTTTTCCTCGGTTCTCTTAAATACTCACTCGAATTCTTCGGGGTTCCGTATTAGGGCTTGTCACACACCCTCGGGCTATCCGAGACATTTTCGATATTATCCCGGTTGGTCGGAATCCGCTTCACGTTTATCCGTGAAAAAGGTAATAGTAGCTTTCATCACCGAGGTCGGGAAAAAACCCGTGCTCACACCTTCTTCATGTTCCCTGTAAAAATTCACATGATAAAAAATAAGGTAAACTATTATTTTCTCCTTTAATATATTCCATATCAAAATCAAAATTACTTAACCAAGCTTGCTATTTTGCAATTATTTGTTTTGAAATCAAATTTTTAACATCCTTTTGTAAAACAAATTTTTCAGATAAACAATCAATTCTTAGCAAAAACCTTTTCATGTATAGATCATCTTCAAATTTTAAAATACATAAAACAATAGTTAAAACTTCTTTCTTAATAGTTGAATAATTTTTCTGAGCTCTATTCCAAGTTCTTGAATAATATCTAACTAAATCTTCTTTATCTTTATTAGGTTCTTTTTGTTTAAGTATTCCTCTAAACCCTAAATCACTGGCATCTGTTTCTACAATAAAAAATGCTTCAAGTTGTGGAATATTTAAACATGGAAGACTTTAGTTGTTTCTTTAATTATCTTAACAATCCTAGTATGTTCTTCAGACCAAGGTTCTAGATTCTTTTTTAATCTATTATATAAGGGTGTACAAATTTTGCCAATATTTTAAAAAAGTCATGCACATAATTCAAACATCCTAAAAAGCTTTGCATTTGTTTTTTATCTTTAATTTCATATGGAAATTTTAATATAAATTCTAAATTCCTATTAATTGGCTTAATAGTTCCTTTACATATGTCATAACCTAAAAATCAGACTTTAGTTTGGAATAATTTCATCTTTGTTGCTGAAACGACTAAACCATTATTATGAATAACATTGTAATATTTTTTTAAATAACTAATATGTTGATCAGTTGACTCTGAATATACTAACATATCATCTATATAAAATATTGAATAAGTACTGATTGGTTTAAGTATATCATTCATTACCTTTTGAAATTTTGATGGTGCATTTTTTAATCCAAAAGGCATTGCATTCCATTCATAGTGTCCAAAAGGTACATTAAAACCTGTTTTATACCTATCTTTTTCATCAATACCTATTTGCCAAAATCCTGACTTCATATCAAATTTAGAATAAATTTTTGCATTATATAATTTTTTTAATAAATCCCTTTTATTTGGTATATCTTATCCATTGTAATACTTTATTTAATGGTTTATAATTAATTACTAACTTAGGTGTTCCTCTTTCTATTTCAGCTGCATTCATAACATAGAAAGCTGAACAAGACCAAGGTGATTTTGAATCCCTAATTTGGCCTTTATCTTTCAAATCTTGAATTTCTTTCCTAGAAGTTTTTTCTATCTCTTCTGACATATGTATTGATTTTGCCCCCGGGTGGAATATTTCTTTCATCAAAATCTTTAATATATGGTAAATTTACTATGTGTTGTTTTCTATTCCAAAATGCATTGGGAATTGTAGTACAAACATTTTTGAGAACATTTCTTCTATTTCTTTTATTTTCTGTTTAACATTATTATCCTCTAATTGTTCTTCAATTTTTCTTTCTGCAATTTCTTCAATTAAAAATTCTATTTTTTTATGTTTATTTTGGATTAAATTAATATTTCTTTCTATTTGACTAACTTTTTTGGGAATAATTGGAAAAGCAGATTCAAATAAAATATCTTTTCCTAATATTTGTGTCTTAATACCATTACTGCAAACAGAAAAAGTATATAACATTGTAATAAATGGTATTCCTAATATAACTCCCGTATTTAAATTTTTAACCAAAATTAAATAAGTTTTATAATAGTATCCTTGATTATAAATATTAAATTTAGGTAATTTATAATGTATTATTAATTTTGATCCATTAGCGGAACTTAATCTTTCATATGTTTTTTCATAATATTTAGTAGGTATTAATCATTCTTGAATACAATTTTGATAATCTACCTTATTAATTATATTAACATACTCTTCTTCTTGATCCTTAATAATAACTATACTTTTACTATTACTAGATGAAGCTGTATTAGAATTTTTCTGTAATAAATTTGTTAATCATATTTTAAAATTTTCTTCTTCTAAAATTTTAACTCTATCTTCTAATTGTTTTAACTAATTAATCTCTTTACTAAGATTTCTTATTTTTTCTTGAAGTTCTTTAATAGAGATTTCTCTTGGAATATTAAACCTATTACATATTTCTTTAAAATTATAAGGCTCAAAATTCTTATTTTCTTTAACTCCTATTATATCTTTTAGTTTTTGTAAATATATTTTCTTGTCTTTTGGATTACCTATTTTTTCTTTTAAGTCTAAGAAAAATTCTTGTTCATTTGTTAACATATTAATTTTTTCACAAGTACATGGTCCTATACATCCACAAATTTCAGATTCCATTTCAGTTTTAGTTTCACTATTACTTAATATATTTAAATTATTTTCCGAAAAATCTGATATCTCTAGTTTAATTCTGAGGTTTCATTAATCATAATTTTCATAATTTTATCTTTTAATTATTCAGATATATCTAGACTATTTATTTTATTTTCCACATTTATAACAAATAACTATATCTCTATTACTCTTTTTATAATTTCTATGTTTTTTATTTTTTCTTTTAAATTTATTTCTTAATTGCTTTTGAGACTTTTTATTATATTTTTCTAGACTATTGTATTTTTTATAATAATTTTTCTTATAATTATATTTTTTCTTCTTAGACTTTAATCTTTGTTTTGCTGATGGTGACTTAATAGTTTCATCACCATGTTGTTGACAAAAGAATCCTAATTCTTTTCTTCCTACTATGTTATCCTCTTTTAACTTAGCTTTAAATTTTATATCTTAACAAGTTGCCAATCATTCATGATTAATATAATTAATTATTTATCCATAAGTTAATTCTTGATAAGGAATATTATTATTAAACTCAGATTTTAATTTATTTTTTGTCCTATCAGCAAATAGTTTAGGTAATCCTGCAACAAATCTTTCTTTCTAGTACGCATTATTACAGTCTTCTCCAGTCATTACTATTGTTAAAAATATACCTTTATACCATCTAAAATCTTGTAAGCTTGGGCAAGTTAAATTTTGAAGCATTTCAGAACTTCTATCATGATAAATCCTAGGGTCTCCTACAAAACCTTGCAAAATTGTAAAGAGTAAAGTTGGAATAATATCTTCTTCTTCAGTTTGTAATCTTTTGATTATTTTCTTCTTTTATTATAATTTTTCTAGCATTTAATAGTCTATTCTTTTCATCCTGGGTTATGTAATATTTCCACCAACCTTTTAACTGACCAGTAAATCCCGATACTAAAACTTGTAATACTTGAGTTTCATTATTATTTTAGGGTTTAGGTCTTTATGTAGTAGCAGCCATTGACATTTCTTGTAATAAATTTATTATTCAGACAAACCATCTATGTTCCATTGACAAAGAGCTTCTTCATCATACTTAGCTTGTACTATATTACTTCTTTCTTCATATTGAGTATCTGGAGGAGTAGGTCTTGAATAATAATTCCTAGTTTTTGGTGTAGGTGTATAAGTATTAAATTTTATTTTTTGAATAAATTGATCTTCTAATTTTTCAATATCTTCACTTCCTATTTCTGAATCTTTATTAATTACCATAACTTGTTTATCTTTATTTATATTTAATTAAGCAAGTCTAGCCTCTGTTTATGTAAAACTGGATCTTCTTTCTTTAATCTTATTTTAATTCCTGATTCAAAAGGTTTAAATAATGGAGTATCATGGAAAGTTGAAGTTAAAGCTTGATTAGTTCTTAATGTCGGAGTTACTATTGGTGTTTGAACAATAGATTCTACTCTATTTAATTGTTCTGAAATTGTCTATAATATTTTATTAGAATAATTAATTTGCATTATAACTTGTAATATATCTTTAGATGGATTATTTTCTATTATATCAATTTTTCTAAATGGAGTTCCAATAAATGATTCTTCATTATTCTTAATTATTATATCTAGAGGAGGGTGAATCAATATTACAGATTCTTCATTAGTTGTTTTCCAAAGTTTAGTTATTTTAGTATTTACATTTATCTGTCTTTCTAAACAATAATATTCAAACCATACAAATAAAGGAATATCTACTTCTAATTCATTCATTTTATTATACCAAAGTGTTTTAAATTCTTTTAATTGATTATCTGAGAAAGTATTGAAATACTAATCTTTTTTCTCTTTATTATAATTTGCTTTTAAATCTTGTCTCAAAAATTCTTTATTAATATCAAATTTACTCATTTTAATTTATTGATTATTTAATACAGAGAAAGTTTCCATTTGAGATCTAGTTTTACTAATTACACTATCTTCTCTAACTTCTTCATATATTGGACTTGGAATAGTTTCACTAAAATCTATACCAGATAAATTAAAATTTCTATATGAATTAGATCTTTGCATAGTATTATTACTTGTTGATGGTCTATTATTTAAATAAACTGGCATTCTAGCAGGTTGACTCATACTTGAAGAAAAATCTATCTTAATTGACCCATCACTATATTCAATTATTCTTGATGTTTTATCAATTTCTAATGGTTTAGGTACACAGATTTCTTTCAAATCCCATGAGCCTGATCTTGTAATTTTATTCCATTATAGTCTTTTACGTACTTGAATACTAGAGTGTGATTTATTAACTTCAAATAATATTGTTTCATCTCTTTTGAACATTCTTTTAGATCTTGGATTTAGTGTGGTAGTTATAACTTTATAATATATTCCATAACTTATAGCAACTGATCTTACATTTTTTTTAAACTCTAAACCCTTAGTTTTAAGGGTCAAAGTTAACATGTCAAGTACATTAGGATCATACAAACTAATAGAAAATCCTGGAAAGCAATTAAAATAAACTGGTTCATTAGCTAGATTAGTTTCGGCCATAGTTAACAATGAATTTGAGAAATTAACATGTCAAGCATTCCTTAAACACATTAAAACAGGAATATCTAATCTTAACCTAAACAATGGTTTAATAGCAATTTGTACCAAACCAATATGAAAAAATTTATATTTCTTTAGCCTATGTTCATTTATTGTATTTTTTTTTTGTAAACAATTGAATATTTTCATGGTCCTAGTTAATAGCTATTGTTTGTTCTGTAGTTTTTATATAATAATCTGTCATAAATTCAAAGTTTCCTACTGAATATATCGTGTTAATATCTTGCTTAGGAATTGTCCAATCAAACAAATCATTCTCAATCTTAGCAATATTTATCTCTAAAGAATTTATTTTCATATCATTATTATTAAGATCATTATTTGTCCTAGAACTACAGCCTATTTCTCTCCTGGAAAATATTCTTGTTAATCTATTCATCTTAACTTTACAGATATTAAGTTTAATCACAAAAATTCAAGAATTAAGACTAGAACCTGTTTATTATCATGGGACCACCCAGTCTATCGGGACCACCTATGGCTCACTAGCACTACACAACTGACCATCGCTAGACCTTCAGGGTTGACCAACGTTTCAACGCAAATAAATCTAACCTTCATTTTTAAATTTCTCTGATGAAACTTAATAAACATAAGATCAAGACAATTAGTTAGAGCAAAATTATTCTCCAATACTCCCATCGGGCTTTGATACCAAAAACAGCAGGATCGCATATTTGATGATTTTATGTTTATTATTTAGCTATCCAATAAAGCATTAAAGGGGTGTATGAATAGGAGATGGAAAGAAATTAAAGATATATTTTATATTATATCTTTATTTTAATTGCAATGAATTTATAATTTGGATTAGAAATAGATTTTATTCTAAGTATCCTAAATTGATAAGGATTCCTATTTTGTTTGTACTTTAATTTATTTAGTATATTTTTCTTATTTAGTCTAATTAGGAAATTTAAACTATTTAGAATATTTTATTATTCAAGAATTTCATTATATTTGAAATAATTTGCCTATAAATAGGTTATAATGTAGTTTGTAAGAGTTAGTTTTTGATGATTAATAATATTTCTGGATTTATTCAAATTTCTTAGTTGTGTGAATTTTGCGAAATTCTAGCTGTAGACTAACTTCCTCCATCGTGCGATCAACAAATTTTAGTATTTATCCCGATGCATAAAAAATGGTTTCATTTTAATTTGTTACTAAAATCTCCTTTTCGATGTAAACAACCAAACTATCATATGTCATTTATCTCCAATTTAATCGTGCAATTTAGTTTTCACAATCTTAAAAAAAAAAAAAAGAATTTAATTTGAGAATATTTTAGATCTCAAATACTAATGTTATTTAGATTAAACTGAATTTAGTAGAAGGTTAATTTTTTTAATAAAGACGATAGTTCATTAAGCTAAAGGGGTCCTATATTGCCGTCTATCTCAACAAAATTTAAAATACATTCTTTGAAATGAGTGAAAAGCAGTTTAATGTCTTCAATGATGACTTTAATCTTTGCCGGAAGATTGTGACTAGGAGAGATTAAAATGTAATAGAAGGTTAAATTCAATGCAAATATAAACTATTTAGATTTTAAAAAAATTCAATTAAAAGAAATTAATAAAATAAAAAAATAGAAAAAAGGGAAACAAACAACACATGGGTTGGTATGTAGGAAACTTGAAGATGAAAGGAACCAGGCTGCTTACTTTTTGTTTTGGTATTTTAGAATTAAAAATATATTCGGGCAACGTGGGGTATTATGTAAAAAAAATAAAATAAAATAAAAGAGGATAAAAATAATTTTGTCATCTTCTTGAATGGAATGATGACAAAAATATAACACCATGTGGGGTATTATGTGAAAAAAAAAATATAAAGCAGTTACAATTCCAGCCAATAATGAAATTTGGTTGGTAGATAGTGGATGCACAAGTCATATGGCCAAGGATCCATACATCTTTACTCAACTTGACACCACAGTGACAAAACTGAGACAATTTTTTAGGAGACGATATTATATTAAAAACTTATTAACTATAAATAATATATATATATATATATATATATATATATATATATATAAGACTCAAGATAATATTAAAAAAATTAAAATATTAAAAGTTTTTTCACATTTTCATAATGTTGCAAAATTGATGCCGGCAACAAATAATAAAAAGTATCAGCAATTCATTTTGGAAACAGTTAATTATCATAGAAAGAAATTAAAGATATATTTTATATTATATCTTTGTTTTAATTGCATTTATTTTATAATCTGGATTAGGAATAGATTTTATTCTAAGGATACTAAATTGATAAGGATTCCTATTTTTTTTGTACTTTAATTTATTTAGTATTTTTTCCTTATTTAGTCTAATTAGAAAGTTTAAACTATTTAAAATCTTTTATTATTTAGGAGTTTTATTATATTTGGAAGAAAAGAAGTGAGTAAAAGCAAACTTAACAATTAAATGGGTGTATTTCAAAGAATTACTAAATGTCCGCATACAAGGAAAGTTAAAATTGAGATATTTTTTTGCAATTTTCCTTTTCTGTGGATCTTGTTTTGAAGAGAAAAAAAAAGATGATAAAACTAATATCTTATATGGATTTATAATCACAAAAATAAATAATTATGAGATATATTTAATTTCATAAGCCAAGAATATATTCAAACTTAATTTTATATTTTCATTAATTAGATAACATTAATTTACTATTAGACTTAAATTAGGTTTAAAAAATTATATAGTGTATAATAAAAACTTAAAAACCTCTAAACAAAAATAAAAATAAAAATAAAATATCAAATAAATAAATATACAAAAAATCTATTTAGAGATATATGCTTATACTTGACATATTGAATTATAAAAAAGTTTATACATTTAATAATAAATGTTATACAGTGACATAAAAGATAAAAATAAGAATTATTATTTATATTGGATTTTTTGTTATTTTTAGATATTTTAAAAAATAAAAATATTGAAATTTCCAATAATATAAAAACTATCGTTTTCTAGGAAAAAAAAATAGTTTAAAATATTTTATAAACGAAGTATGGAACATAAAGTAATAAATATTTGATGATTAACAAAAGTTACTTGATACTTTTATAAAATTATCTCTAAAAAAGTATTTAAAAATAATAATGGTGAAGTGCATGTAGTAAGGCCGGATTATGGTTGAAAATACAAGGGATAAAAGGGATATTGCTTAAATTTTAGAGTATAATAAAAAAAAAAAAAGGAAATTATAGCATAAGTCAAATATTTGGAACAATTTACAACTTTATCGATTAAAATTTGAACTTTTATGAAGACACAAGCTCCATTATCAATTAGGCAATACAAACAAAATCAATCCGTAATTTGTCAAGCTTATTATTAGTTTATATTAATAATCAATTATTAGTATCCATTATCCAAATTATCACAAAGGTATAAACAAGTTCTCATAGTTTTACAAAGATATCAATGTATCAGAAAGGTACAATCAGTTCATCAGAAGGTACAAACAATGTATAAACAAAGTATTTAAAAATATTAATGGTGAAGTGCTTGTAGTAAGGAATAAAAGGGTTGTTGCTTAAATTTTAGAGTATAATAAAAAATGGAAATTATAGCATAAGTCAAATATTTGGAACAATTTACAACTTTATCGATTAAAATTTGAACTTTTATGAAGACACAAGCTCCATTATCAATTAGGCAATACAAACAAAATCAATCCGTAATTTGTCAAGCTTATTATTAGTTTATTTTAATAATCAATTATTAGTATCCATTATCCAAATTTTGAAGTTCATTATTCTAATGATGTCTTTAATTGAAATAGTAAATCAGATAAAAGCATATGGAGAAGATTTGGATGACAAAAAGATCATTCAAAAACTATTGATTTCCATTTCAGAAAATTCGGTTCTATGGTAGATATTCTTGAATCAAAGCACATCAATCAACTCACTCTAGCAGAAGTAGTGAGCTCCCTTAATGCCTGTGAACAGAGGAAGGAGAAGAGGACTGAATCTGTCACAGAAGGAGCAATGTAAACTTCTCACAAAAACAACAATTCTTTCTCAAAGAAAAATACGAAATAGAGAAAGAATGGGAAAAATAAACCATGTTCTGCAAGTAACACAAGAGATGGAGAAAAGAAAGGAAAGTACCCTCCTCGTGGTATTTGTAAATACACAAATCACCAAGAGAAGGATTGTTGGTTCAAAGGGAAGCCCAAGCGCAACAATTGTGGGAGGTTTGGCCATGTGGAAATTGCTTGCAGATCCAAGAACAAGTCTATCCAACCTGCAAAGCAACGTATCAGAAGCGCAATATGAAGAAGACAATCTCTTCTTGGCTTGCCAAGCAATTACAATTCCAGCCAATAATGAAATTTGGTTGGTAGATAGTGGATGCACAAGTCATATGGCCATGGATCCACACATCTTCACTCAAACCACAGTGACAAAACTGAGACAATTTTTCAGGAGACGATATTATATTAAAATTTATTAACTAAAAATAATTTATATATATATATATATTTTTTGGACTTTAATTTATTTAGTAACTAGAAATTTTAAACTATTTAGAATCTTTTATTATTTAGGAGTTTTATTATATTTGGAATAATTTGCCTATAAATAGGTTATAATTTAGTTTGTAAGAGTTAGTTTTTGATGATTAATAATATTTCTGGATTTATTCCAATTTTCTACTTTGTGAGAATTTTGCGCAATTCTTGAAGATGAAAGGAAACAGTCATTGTACTTTTTGTTTTGGTATCTTAGAATTAAAAATATATTAGGATAAAGATAATCTTGTCATCTTCTTGGATGGAATGATGACAAAAATATAAAGCCATGTTAGTATTATGTGTGAAAAATATTGTGACATATGCCTGGAATATAAACTTCAACAAGAAATGATATATTTTATTAAAATTTTAACCTATCAAATCTCAAATAAATTATATATAGATCTAAATTAGTATATAAATTCAGTCGTGGTTACAGTTCATTTTCTTTATGGAAATCAATTATTAAAAGATAATCCTCCCGTTTTTTATTATATGAAATTTTAGATTTTTCACTTTGTTCTTTTTTATTTGACACTTTACATTACCAATATATTTTTTACCATAGTTTATCATATTTGCCATTATTTAAAGTACGAGAGAGGTTCATTATTTAATGCAGAAAATACTACATTAAACTTTGATAATAAAGATGAAAGAGAATTTTTGCATGAAAAATAGAATCTTGGGAAAGAAGTATTAAGGGTAAACTAGCCATTTTAGTAATCTAATTAATATTTCATTAGTTTTTGTAAACAACTTTAAACATTATATAATAAAAAACGAAGGGAGTAAAAAATAAAATACAGTATCAAGTTAACTCATATTTAGACCAAAATCATCAATTTGTCTTGAAATAAATCATTGCACTATGTACTTAATATTTTTAGACAAATGAATTGAAAATTGATATATGTTGATATATAACTAGTGATTTGTTATATATATATATCAATTTTAATGTTATCACGTGCAATTTAAACTGTCATTAGAAATTAATTAATTTTAAATATCTATTTAATTGAGAGATAGACTACCTAATAATAACTATTCCGGTTAATCGAATCCCACCTTGTTAATTCAACCCCAGACTAGATATGAAGGTGAGGGTTTCCATTAATTTGGGAAGAAAAAATGTATGTTGGAAATAAATGTAATTAAAATATAAGGTTGAATGGTAAGAAAAACTTGGTATTGTTTTGGTAAAAATTCTTGAATGCTTTAAACACATTAAATAGTGTCCCTCCCAGCAGTAAAAAGGACTTAATGAAAGGCATGTGGTCCTCTAGCTATTACGTACTATTTATACAATTAGGATTACAATGGTGTGAATCATACATATAATTATAAAATTTAAAATCAAATTATTTAATAAAATTTATGGCAACCACTAATTTATTTTAATTTGCTTGAAAAAAAATTAAATTAAATTGTAGATGAGAAAATAGATGGGCAGTCCCTCCCCTCCCCCGTGTTCTAAGGTGCAATAGATGATTTAATTAATTTGTTTGTAACAAATTAGAGCATAGAATTAAATCAAAATTATATATATATTATATTAATTGTATTTCATGATCAATGTTCCGTTATCTAAAATGGTATGAGAAGATAGTAGTACAATTCAAATGAAATGATATTTTGTTTAATTCGACTGAATCAATTAGCATTCATTAAGTAATTAAGAAGAAGTGATATTTTGTTTATAGCATAATGAAATGATACCTAATTATTGTATGAGAATTTAATAGGTACAGTAGCAGTGATGATGATGACTGAATTAGGGTCAGCTTAAAAGAAGAATTAGATGCACATATATAAGGGGTTGATCAAGCTGCAGGTTGGTAAAGATATGGTGGCAAACGAGGTATTCCTAATGCAACCAAAGGCTTGGCTAGTGCAAGACTATTGGCAGACTCAGTGAGATCAATGCTTGTTTTGTTCGAAGGTGCGCTCCAACTAAATCCTTGTAGAAGCCTAGCAAACAACATCACTGTCATCGATGTTCCCATTTCTATTCCTGGGCATCTTCGTTTTCCAGTGCTGAATGAGATAAATCTTAAATCGGGTTCTGTTAAGGTAACTTGACTGAATCCCTCCTTTAAATGCCTCTCTGGCTTGAACTTTTCCGGTTCGTCCCACACATTAGGGTTCCGTCCAAGTCCCACGCGGCTGAGCAGAACATGGCTGCCCTTGGGAATGAAGTAGTTTCCAACAGTTGTATCGGCCATTGCAACATGAGGAACATTGAATGGAGCAATAGGGTGGAGCCGAAAGGCTTCTCTTGCGCATGCCTTGACATAATTTAACTCGCAGAAATCGGATTCTTCAACGAGTCTTTCCTTTCCAACAACTCTATCTAATTCTTCAACAGCTTTTGCTAGAATCTCGGGTTGGTTTATCATCTCAGCCAGTCCCCATTCTAAAGCATTTGAAGGATTATCAACTACTTCTATCATTATTTCCTGCAAATATATATTTATTGATCAATTTCCTTTCTCAATTAGGATATATATATATATATTACTGGCAACTCGAGATAAAATAGTTACCGTGATTTGAGCTTGAATTTCTTCCTTTGATAGCAAAGGGTGGCCATTGGCATCTTTTAGTGTAATAAACATGTCAAGCAAGTCCTCCACATCCTTGTCATGATTCCCAATACTCCAATGATGAAACCTTTGTTGGATTATCGGGTTTTGATATTTCCTCATAATGTTGGCAGCTTCTTTCATGACTTTTTGATGACCATCCAAGTCAAATCCTTTCAAGCATGCCAAATAATCCGAAACTGAAAACGCATACAAATAAGAAAGCAAAGTGAAAATGGCATCAACATGCTCTTCATCCTCATAACTTGGTCCTCCGTCTTTCTTTCCTTCTCCAAAAAACCTCTTGTTGAACAATATATTCCTAATGAGGTTTGCACAATAATGTTGTGAGACAAATCGGATGTTTACTAAGCCACCATTGTCGGATTTTGTGCACAAGTTGTACACATACCGAACAAGATGATTCGCTTCTTCGAGTCTTTTGCTGTAGAATAACTTGTGTTTGGATGGAGAAAGCATTTCTTTCACAAGAAGTCTCTTCATTTTTTGCCATTGCTCTCCCACCGGAACAAGGGCTGTTGTCAAGTACCCAGTGGACGCAATTTCTGCAGACATCATTAAAGGTCGGTTGGCAAAAACAGAATCTTGTGCTTTTAAGAATTGGCAGCCAATCTTAGGACAAGTAACAGGTATTACATGAACGTTTCCTAGACGGATACATGCAATTTCGGTGTCTAATTCTTTCATAAGATTGTGAATCCATCTAAAGACGGGCTTGTTTTGAAGCATTTGGGGCAAACAGCCAACAAGAGGCCATGGTTTTGGACCAGGAGGTAACTGAAGTTGGGAAGTGGATTTTGTATGTCTTAGCTTAATGAATTTGAGAAAGCCAAGTGAAATTAATAGAATAATAAATGGTGAGAAGAAGAAATGGAAGATGAGTGAAGTGGATGTTATATTCTCCATTGGATCCTTTAATTCTAATTAATCACCAAATCCATCTCCTATTTATACATGGGATACTCTCATTAATCCTCCACGTATTGAATTAGATTAATTTAATTGAATATCTAACATGCAACGACATAGATTTTACATCGTCAATATACTAACCCATGTTTTTGTCATGACTTATAAAAGCTTTGACTAAACATAATAAAATAACCAATATATATCACCTGTTTGCACTTTGAAAACGTGGAAATAATATAACCAATATATATCACATAACTTTCTGTTCTTTCTTTTTTTCTTTTATTATAGCAAAATCCATCCCAATCTTCTCAAACATCTATGAATTTCGTAGTTAACTCACGGATCAATTTTTGCAATATATTTAGTACATGATTTTTCTGTTTTAATAGTATTTGTCCAAAATTTGACCTTTTTGTCTCACATGGATTGTAGTACTGTTAACTGTCACGTGATACAATTTTTGTGGACACGTGAGACTAAATCAGAGGTATATTTCATATCTGTAACTATCACATAACTAAATAAAATAACCAATATATATCACCATTTGCAACATTCATCTTACACGCGCTAATAACATTAAACAAAAACTAATATTCCTAATCTCACTCTAATTTTAACATGTTCACACATTTTTATTGTTTGATTTCCATCTGCATACATAAATAAAAGACCTTAACAACAGGAAAACGTGGAACCAACTATTCTTGATGTGTATCTTTGGAATGGATATATACTACCAATCCCCACCAAACGGATGAGCCCAATCCATCCTAATCTTCTCAAACTTCTATGAATTTCGTAGTTAACTCACGGATCAATTTTTGCAATACATTTAGCACCAATTTTACATATTCGCAATAATTATAATTTTCAAAACCCTAATCAATTTTTTTAAACACATTAAGTGCCTAATCTTTTCATTTTAATATTATTAGCTCCAAACTCGATTTTATTTTATATCTATGTAACATGCACTATTAAGTGACATGACCAATAATATTTTAATACGTAACACAATTTTAGAAAATTGTTTAGATATAAAAACATATTTGCTAGAAGTGTCCATTTTACAGTTTCAAGTGATAAAACTATATAATTTTTAAATTATTTGGAAATATTTGTTTCAAAATTCTATCACTGAATGAAGCATATTACACATACGCAAAAGAGAGGTCGAGTTTGGGGCTAATAATATTGAAATAAAAAGATCAGGTTCTTAATGTGTTCAAAAAATTAATTAGGAGGCTTATTACATTTTTGGTAAAAGATTAGGGTACTCAGGATGTGTTTTACCTTAAAATTTTATTAAGTAAATCAGTATGTATGATTTAATTAAACCATCAATCACTTAGTCAAAAATGTTATAATAATATATTACGTGACCAATTTGCGTAAATGTTAACTAATAGTGATGCGGGCCACAAATAGTGAAAAAGATCAGCAATTGAACTTGGAAATAGTTACTATATAAAGCGGGTTCCCCACAGGTTCAATAACGAACTCTATTTGAGTACTTTCATTACTTTCTAAGATCCGAAAACTTAGGAATCAGAGCATACCTCCTACCCCCGCGCGATTACCCACAGATTCTTATTTCGAAGCTATCTATCTCAGAAACACCAGAATAACATGGCGATTTGATGAAGCGGAATCCATGTTTATTTTCATAATCCATCAATATATAGATTCTACAAATTTTCTTACACAATAAGGCTAATCTCTTTTGGATGAAAAAGAAGGGGCACAATAAACCACACACCTTAATTTATTAGAATGAAATCAAATTAAAGCTTTCAGTCTCTAACCACACACCTTAATTTATTAGAACGAAATCAAATTAAAGCTTTCAGTTTCTAACAAGCACAATTGAAACGACAAACAAATAAAAAAAAAAAAAAAAATCTAAAATAAATGTTCACAACCCTGAATAAGATTGAAAATCGAAGGAAAAACTGCCACCTTTGGGAGAATATTGCATACAACGTGAGAGTTAATTTCAATTATTAGATTCTGATATCCATTACCTTTAAGCTAATTAGACAAATTGTATTTACATGCAAGGCAGTGGCTGAACTGGGATGTAATTTGAAGGGTACTTCATGGCATCTAAAATTTATTGATATTATTATTATTTTTTTTTAATGGAAACGAGATCTAAAACATTTTGACACGATAAAATAATACAAAAATTACAAAATCATCAAAATATACGAAATACTTAAACCAAAACATAAATGTCAATTATAGAAAAAAAAATTTAAAACATTTTAAATAAAATACTATGTTATTAAATATCAATTTAGCTGTTAGAAAAAAATATATATAAGTAAAGAAAAAACATGTGAGAAGAGCCTTGGAAAAATGAAGCAAAAACAAACTAATCAAGTACTTAAAATAAAATTGTCAAAAAAAAAAAAAAAAAAAAATAAATAAATAAATAAAAAAAGAGGATTTTATAAAAATACATACAGTTTGGCACAGTATAACACTTTTATGTGAAACGAAAAAAATTATATAAATACGTTAAAAACTTTTCAAAATTTCCAAAATAAGTGAATCAAACATTCATGTTTTACGTGATTTCTTTAGTATTAAACAACACAATAAAGAATCATAATCTGTTTTAATAGTATTAGTCCTAAATTTGACCTTTTTGTCTCACATGGATTGTAGTACTGTTAACTGTCACGTGATACAATTTTTGTAGACACGTGAGATTAAATCAGAGGTATATTTCATATCTGTAACTATCACATAACTAAATAAAATAACCAATATATATCACCATTTGCAACATTCATCTTACAGGTGCTAATAACATTAAACAAAAACTAATATTCCTAATCAATAATATTTTAATACGTAACACAATTTAATACGTAACACAATTTTAGAAAATTGTTTAGATATAAAAACATATTTGCTAGAAGTGTCCATTTTACAGTTTCAAGTGATAAAACTATATAATTTTTAAATTATTTGGAAATATTTGTTTCAAAATTCTATCACTGAATGAAGCATATTACACATACGCAAAAGAGAGGTCGAGTTTGGGGCTAATAATATTGAAATAAAAAGATCAGGTTCTTAATGTGTTCAAAAAATTAATTAGGAGGCTTATTACATTTTTGGTAAAAGATTAGGGTACTCAGGATGTGTTTTACCTTAAAATTTTATTAAGTAAATCAGTATGTATGATTTAATTAAACCATCAATCACTTAGTAAAAAATGTTATAATAGTATATTACGTGACCAATTTGCGTAAATGTTAACTAATAGTGATGCGGGCCACAAGTAGTAAAAAAGATCAGCAATTGAACTTAGGAATAGTTACTATATAAAGTGGGTTCCCCACAGGTTCAATAACGAACTCTATTTGAGTACTTTCATTACTTTCTAAGATCCGAAAACTTAGGAATCAGAGCATACCCCCTACCCCCGCGCGATTACCCACATATTCTTATTTCGAAGCGATCTATCTCGGAAACACCAGAATAACATGGCGATCTGATGAAGCTGAATCCATGTTTATTTTCATAATCCATCAATATATAGATTCCACAAATTTTCTTACACAATAAGGCTAATCTCTTTTGGATGAAAAAGAAGAGGCACAATAAACCACACACCTTAATTTATGAGAACGAAATCAAATTAAAGCTTTCAGTCTCTAACAAGCACCATTGAAACGACAAACAAATTAAAAAAAAAAATCTAAAATAAATGTTCACAACCCTCAATAAGATTGAAAATCGAAGGAAAAACTTCCACCTTTGGGAGAATATTGCATACAACTTGAGAGTTAATTTCAATTATTAGATTCTGATATCCATTACCTTTAAGCTAATTAGACAAATTGTAATTTGAAGGGTACTTCATGGCATCTAAAATTTATTGATATTATTATTATTTTTTTTAATGGAAACGAGATCTAAAACATTTTGACACAATAAAGTAATACAAAAATTACAAAATCATCAAAATATACAAAATACTTAAACCAAAACATAAATGTCAATTATTGAAAAAAAAATTTAAAACATTTTAAATAAAATACTATGTTATTAAATATCAATTTAGCTGTTAGAAATATATATATATAAGTAAAGAAAAAACATGTGAGAAGAGCCTTGGAAAAATGAAGCAAAAACAAACTAATCAAGTACTTAAAATAAAATTGTCAAAAAAAAAAAAAAAAATAAAGAGGATTTTATAAAAATACGTACAGTTTGGCACAGTATAACACTTTTATGGGAAACGAAAAAAATTGTATAAATACGTTAAAAACTTTTCAAAATTTCCAAAATAAGTGAATCAAACATTCCTGTTTTACGTGATTTTTTTAGCATTAAACAACACAATAAAGAATCATAATCTCCAAAATACCTCCATCGTAATCGCGAAATCTCCGATTGAAAAATCACAGTAATAGCATAAATCTCAAAAAATCACAAAGCTCACTCCAACACTACTTCACTGACACAGTCGAACTTACTACGACATAAACATCAAATCGATCATAGAAATATGGAAGTAATCTGATAACTCATTTTCACATAGGCATATCTAGGTCCATTTTAACTTATTTTCTTAGTTATTTTTTCATTTTAGTATTAGTTTTATTATTTTCTTAGTTAGTGTTGTTTATCACTTTTAGGTGTTTAAAAGTAGATTTTGGCTATTTAGGAAGACTGCTAGAAGAGGATTCGTTAAAGACTGAACTTCAGCTGGATTTGAGGAAGAGTTGGAGGCTGTTTTAGCTCCAGATTTTTTCTGCAAGATTGTGCGTCTGTCCGTTAGCTTTTCAGAGCATCAAGAATCATGCCAATCGGAGTTGTATCGGAGAAGTTAGCTGAGTTTTTCTGTAGCATGCCTGGATCCTGTGGGTCAACCTTCCCTTGTTGACTTTTTCTTCTTATTTTGGCACTTCTTCTCCTGATTGGGCCGGATTTCTCTTTAAGAGGCCCATTGCTTGCTCTTAAAATTTACAGCAAATCTTTTGTTTAAAGGGGGGGCAATTTTAGACTCCTAATTATGTTTGAAGAAGGAAAGACTATAAAAGAAAAAAAGAGGAGGTTTTCAAGGGGGCTGAAAAACGTTTTTCTGAAGTCATCAAAGGGAGAAGGCTACACGATTTTCCTTAAAGATTTTCGGTGGATTTTGTTTAGTTATGAGTAGCTAAACTTTCTTCTAGTTGAGGTACTTTGAAGTTTAATTCCATTTGATTCATGAGACTTGTGTTTTAATTGTATTCTTTTATTCAAATATTTGTTCAATTCCTACACTGTAAATTGTTTTATTGTTGTTGATTTAATCAAATTAATTTGGCCAGTTAATTGATTGATTATACTGCATATTGCTGAATAGAATAATATATCCGTGATTGTTGTTCTATCATAGTAGCAAGTTCGCTTTGTGTAAAGTTAACGGAATTGAATAGTTTAGTCTTTATGATTTGCGGCGTTTCCGATTTCATTAGCTAAGATAGAAGTCTTTTTGTGATTAATGCTACCATAGGTTAATTCTCGTTAGAAGTTTCTTGGAGATTATCTATTAGTTAGGGAAGTAGTTTATTCAGGCGTTTCCTGGAACTATCGATAAATTAAGAAAAGATTGGTTATTGAGTGCGTTTCACCTTTAACTATAACTCTGTCTATTTGGATAATTGAATTGGATTTTTGGTGTCTGTGATTGAATTACGGAATTAAACTGAAAAGTATCTCGGCTAGTTGTTCTTTCTATTGATTTATTCTGTTTTAATTTACATTCTACAAATTCACAAATCACATCATTTATTTTTGTTATAAAACAATTTTCAATCCAATCTATTTTCTTTCTTTTTGCAAATAAATATACCTACATTAATCCCTGTGGTTCGACCCCGTTCTTGCTATACTACCCAGTATAAGGAACCGGAGATATTAAATAAAATTTTGACGGGTTGACGACCTATCATAATCACAATTCTACTCCATCAAAATGGAACGTGGACAAGATCAATTATCTATAAACTACAAAGAAAGTGGAGTCTTGGTATCAACAACTTCAGCATTCAACGGCTTTAAACGAATTATCACGGAAAACATTGAGATCGATCAAGACAAAGAAGATTTATAGATCCTATTCCAGGTAACAGAAGGATATCCTCCAATGAAAATCATGAATGACATGTCAATTAGATTCTATTTATGGATAAAAACTGCAAGCAACATCCTAGTGCAATATCCATTATGCATAACAATAATTCTTAGAGAAATCACAGATAAACAAGGTAATATCATCACACTTTCTCAAAATGTATATTAATAGTTTTACAAAAGTATAATCACCGTATCAAAAGGTATAAACAATGTATAAAATAAAGGCCTAACAGTTTTAGAAAAGTATAAACAATATATATAAGTAAGGTATCAATGTATAACAAAGGAATAGTTAGTGTATCAATAAGTATAAACAAGGCTAACCAGTGTATAAAAGTAAAAAAAAAGGGTATAACCAGAGCATCAGAAGGTATAATCAATGTATAAATAAGGTCTAACAGTTTTAAAAATGTATAAACAATGTATATCCAAGGTATCAGTGTATACCAAAGGTATAATCAGGATATTAGTAAATATACAACACACTATATCAATGGTATAAACAAAGGTCTCAATTTTAAAATGTATCAATGTATAACAACGGTATAGTCAGTGTATCACTAAGTATAAAACACATTATCACAAAGGTACAAACAAGGTCTCATAGTTTTACAAAGATATCAATGTATCACAAAGGTAAAATCAGTTTATTGGAAGGTATAAAAAATGTATAAACAAAGGTGTCAATGTATAACAAAGGTTTAATTAATGTATCAATAAGCATAAACAAGGTCTAACTAGTGTACAAAATTATAAAAAAAAGGTGTAAACAGAGTATCAGATGAAAAAATCAATGTATAAACAAGGTCAAATAGCTTTAGAAATTATAAACAATGTACAACTAAGGTATCAGTGTATAACAAAGGTGTAATCAGTGTATCAGTAAGTATTAAAAACATTATAAATAAGGTCTCACAGTTTTAGTGAGGTATCGTGTATAACAAAGGTATAATCAGTGTATCACTAAGTATAAAACACATTATCACAAAGTTATAAACAAGGTCTCACAGTTTGACAAAGATATCAATGTATCACAAAGGTATATAATTAGTGAATCAGTGAAGGATAAACAAGGTATAACAAATGTATAAAGCTTAAAATGAAAGGTATAATCACAGTATAAAAAAGGTATCGCACTAATGCAACACAAATGTATAAACAATATATCAGAAAGGTATAGAAATTTATAATGAATGTATCTGACATGTAACATTATATCAAATGTATAACAATTTTATGCAAATTTAATACAAAGAGTAGAAGAGGACCACATCAATAACATGGAAGAATCTCAGTTTCAAATAGAGTATAATTAGTGGAACTTAGAAGAAGAAGAAGAAGAAGAAGAAGAAGAAGAAGAAGAAGAAGATGACCATGCAACTTACATAATAAACATAAAAAAAAAGCACAATAGAGGAAATATACAACATAAAACAAGACAGCCGAAAACCAACAAAAAAAGTTGAAGAAGAAGAAGATAGTGATATATCATATCTCAATATTGACTATATACAAGTTGAACAAATCTACACAAACAAAAAGACACTTAAAAAAGTAATCACTCACTATGCAATAAGAAAAAATTTTCCAATTCAAGGTCTAAAAATCATTTCCAAAATAGTACTTCCTACAGTACATCGATGAATAGTGTACATGGAGATTCAATGCATCAAAGAAAAAAAGATAGAAAGATTTATAATAAGGAAATATGTTAAAGAGCACACATGCAACATTGATGAAAGAAATGATGACAACAGGGACAATTATAGCAAAGATGATCAAGAACAAATACATCAGACTAGATAGCATCAGATACAGTGCATGACTTTAAAGAACAACTAAGAGCAAAAATCAATTACCAAAAAGCCTAGTGTTCAAAAGAAGAAGCATTTAACAGAATCAGAGCTTCACCATCTAAATCCTACAACATGTTACCGAGCTACCTCTACATGGTCCAAAAAACAAACCCAAGCAGTAATTAACCTGGAAACAGAAGGAAACAGATTCTTGTGCCTCTTTGTAGCAATGCATGCTTCGATACAAGGATGCCAACCAGTTGTTGTTAAGGCCACATTCCTCAAAACATGTTATAGTGGAACACTCATATCAACCTGCACACAAGATGCTCCAAGTTAAAAACACTAAAGTATATATGAACTATGTATTTTCAATATATCACTTATAAATACATTGTTTATATAATATTATATAAAAAAGGTATCACAGTTCACAAAAAAAGGTATAAATGTGAGCGGACAACTTTTTTTTTTAGTACAATGAAACACGGCGAAGTGAACCACGGAATTTTTATAGGTTTTGTTGTTGTATAATTATAATTGGAATTTCATTTTGGAAAAAAATGTTCGTAAAAGATTCGAGACCGAAATCTTGAAAAAGATATAGGAGTCACCACCCAGCTCAGCTCAATAGGGAAATTTAGGTACAGCTAAAACCAAGTGAGGGCCGCTATACCTTCCAGAGATCTAGGTCTGGACGAGTCACATACTTGTTATCTAATTAAAATGAATGCTTCAATAATCAAATTATAGCAGTTAATAAAACTAGGTCAATTTTATTTAAAGCATACGGCATTCATGTAAGGTACAAAAAGCAGTAAATAAATTAATTCTACATACTGAATCAAATAAACCATCCTAGGGGATATATATGAATCAAATGGGAAATCGGGATACAATCGCCTAAAATACACAAGTTCATCTAATGCAAGAATAAAATTTAAACATACTTTTAATCATGCAAAACAGACGTTAGTACATGAATAATCACACATACACTACAAGAAATTTACCATTTTATTACAGATGAAAATATCACAAAAAGATGAATTTTCATCACAAAAAACAATAGGTGATGAAAATTTATCGTCATAGCAATTGTCATGGCATGTTTGTGGTATTTAGTATATGTGACCAATTTTTAATTCGTCATCAAATATGCACATTAATATGATGAAAAAAGCATTTGTGATCATTTTTTTCAATTTTTGTGACGCTTATTTTGTCACTTTAATTAATTTATTGTGTTGCTTGAATATCAAATAATGTCACAAAAAACTAAATTTTAAATTACAAACCCATATTACGCCACCATAGGAGTAATTATAGTGACAAAATATGGTAAAATACTGAGATGATAGAACTAATAGTGACAATTGTTAGCATCACTAATAACTCCAATTTTCATCACATTAAAAGAAATTTTGCCACTGAAAAGAAAAAAATGATGACAAAATATTATTTGTCATTGTATTAATATTTATTGTGACACATAAAATGCGTCATTGTAATTCACTTATGCTGGTAATTTATACTTTTTTTTGACAATATCCATCATCATGAAAAAGCACTAATAGCAACAAAATAAAAACTCTCACTACAAAGAATTCATTTGTGATATTATACACTATCACCAGAATGAATCTGAATTGACACAACAATGTGTCATAAAAATCTGAATAAATCCTAATTAGGACTCAATCATGACGGAATGGGATGATAAATTAGTCGGGCTCATGCATTTACGGGGGATAGCAAGAGGAACTCGCCAAATCTCACCGATTAGACCTGGAAAACATTTTAGAACGTCCCTACATTGATTTTTGAAAAAACATTTTTACCGGTTAATTATTTAGCATGGCAAGTTAGTCAGTTTTCAAGACACTAGGTGTCTATCACTGTTCTGTTCTAATACACACTTCTAGAATGTAAATATAAGGTTTACATGTCATGAAATTTTCAGAAATTGGTTTTTGGTGATTCTATCCCGAGCTGATACCCATGCGAGTGTGGGGAAAACAGCCATACGGGTATCACTTCAAGACCAGTAGCAGATTTCTAGGAACCAGAGCCATGTAGCTATTATAGCTATAGCCATGCGGTTGTCTTGATGACTGCACGGCTCTGGTTCTCAGACTAAAACCCAAAAACAAAGCAGTCTCAAAAATATACAAATGATATTTACCGTTGTAGTGTGGATCCACAGCTTTAAGAGGTGTAAATTTTTCAAGAAAGGTTCTGATTTCGGACCTGAACTTCAAGCCCTGAAAATAGTTTCAGGCTCAAAAAGTATTCAGATTAGTCTCTAAACCTGTTAAAAGCCTTAGTGAAGTCTTTAACTAAGATTTCTAGCCGATTTTAAGCCTAAAAACAAAGACTGAAGATGAAAATTGAAGAAAAAGTTTGGTTCTTTTCTTGTTCTTCACTTTTCTCTCCTTCGAGATTTAACTTGCCAACCCCTTCTCTCTATTCTAGTGAGGTTTAAATAGGCACAGAAACTAGTTCTTCATTGTAAAATTTGCTGCCTATAATCCAAAAAAATCATTTCCAAGAGGAAGATCATGGTTTTGTTAAACCATGAGACACGTGCGGCTGATGGTGCAACAGTTGGGAAATGATCTGATGCTTGAGTTCAATTGACCGGAGCTTTGATCTTGAATTGACTTTTAATCCTGCGGTTGTAGAAATCTATAGAAGCAAACAAACAACTTAGTCATCGTTGAAACCAGGGGATGAAAACCCATGCTCACAATAAACTAGTACAAACACACTAGAACAAAAAGGTATAATCACTATATCAAAAAAAAGATATCACAGTATCACAAAGTATAATCATAGTATAAACTATGCATAAACACACTATCACAAAGGTATAATTAAAAATTGAAGGTATAATCTAAGTATCACAAATGAATAATCTAAGAATCACAAAGGTATAATGGTAGTATCACAAAAGGTAGGGGTGTGCACGATCGGTTAAGCATTTGAACCCTTTTTTTAATTCACTAACCATACACTGTCAATTAAATTTGGTTAACCATTTCTTTACAGCTAACCATTTACAAAATAAACATTATATTTTGCTAAATCTATTATATTTAACCTCAAAATAATGCACCATAAATCTCAATGTCAAATAAAAATATGAAATTACAAACTATAGTCTTAATAATTAATTAAAAGTAACATTATAACCATAAATTCCAATAATTAAAACATTAATAAAAAAAAGGTTCCCAAACAAAGAATTTGTTCTTCGAAATCAGACATTAAAAAAGAAAAAGTCTATGTCCATTTCACAAACCCTGCATATTTCCCGCATAAATAATTAAAACAATAATCAAAATTAAAGTTAATGCAATACTATATATATATATATATATATAAAGAACCATGTAAATTCAACTACACATACTTAGCATAAATCTGGTAAGCTCTGATTCATCAATGAAGATGAGATCATGATCATTCATTACATAAGAAGATTTTGAAAATTAAGAAATAGCCAATAATTATAAACTGTCACAAAGTTACATACAAAAATGATTAAAAAGTAAAATTAAATAAAATTAATGATACATATTTGAGCAATATCTAGTATAATAAGGAAGTAAAATTACATTAAAGGCCCAAATGATTCACTTATTATTATTCATATTACCTATATATATATATATATTGAATATTTGTAAACGATGGGTTAACCAAGTCCACAAGGACTTTCGGTGTAAAAACTGTACACTAGTCTATCAATTTCAGTTAACCACTTTTTAGTTTGGTTTCACAGTTTTTTTATGCAACCCTAAAAAAAGGTGTAAACACAATATAATACAAATAAATCAAAGTATAAGAAATGTATAGAGGCAACATTAGAAAAAAGATACTAATATACAATAACCTATCAAATGTAGAGATGATCTTCCCGTTGGCATTTGCAGTAGTTGATGGAGAAACTAATGAATCATAGGAATGATTCTTCAAAAAATTCAAATAGGCATAAACACAAAACCTAGAAATGGTTATAATTTCATATAGACATAAGAGCATAGAAGAAGCTTCAAGCAAAATATTATCAGATGTTGCACATTACGTGTGTGCTTTCCACCCAATGTATGTCCTCAAAATCAAATACAAAAGCAACACAAAAGAAATGAAGAATCGAGAGCATACACAATACAAGAGTTTGACAAGTACACGATCCAACTACAAAATATTAACAAGTATATTCCAGGGTACCTTTAGGACGTTGGGTACGATAAATGGAGTAGAGTATACTAAAAAATAATAGATACAACATGCTGACATCAAACATTACGGAATCTATAAACTTGATAAACAAAACAGCAGAAAAACTACCAATAATGACTGTCACGTCCGTGTCCTATAGTTCTAGCATTATTACCCCAAGTTTAATTACATTAATTGTTATTTTAGCATTAGAGTATTATTTATTTTGGTTGGGTGTGGTTAATTAGGAAAAATAGATTAGTTTGTGTGTTTTAGAGAAAACTAATTTTGAAGGGGGGAGAAAATTAAACGAGGAAAGTATTAGGAGGACCAAAAGTGATATCTTTACACTATAAAAAGGTGAAATTCAGCTTAAATTTTCGTGTGAACCATTTTCCTTCTTCTTCTTCTTCATTTTCTCTTCTTTCTTCTTTCATTTCCAAAAACTGACAAGTTTTTATAAAATGCAAATTGCTGGAGTTTGAACCGTCGGATCGCCACCAAATTTTAACTGAAGCTTTTAGACACATTAGCCTTTAGTCTGAACGGTGGAGATTGGATTTCAAGTTCTAGGGAGCAATTCCGTATCTGGGCAGATTTAGGGAGATTTCTTGATCCTTGGTTGGTTCATTTCAATTTTTCTTGTTCAAGTAAGTGATTATCACTACCCTTATGTTTTTAGTATATTTATATAGTTATATAAAGGTATTCATACTTGTGATTTCCAGATTTTATAATTAGGGTCCTTGGGTGAGAAATTTTTAAATTTGGGGATTTTGTCAATTGAGTTCTTAAATGATGGTTTGAAGTTATTTTTGTGATGATTATTTATATGCATGTATTTTCCCTGTAGTTGCAGAATTATTTCTTGATATATATATATATTTGTAAGTTATGTTTTGAAAAGTGAAGAATTCAAAGTGTCTTAGATTGTGTTGAAAAGGGGTTGTTGAACCCGGAAATGTGATTTTGAGAAGGATGGTTTATATGAAGTGGATTTATATGAATTCTATTTTGATGTTGGAATTGAAATGTTTTGATATCCATCTAGAGTGATTCGGATCGGTGGTTTTATTTGAAGACCATATCTAGTGAGTGATATGGCCTGTGTACACAGCTTAAAGACCTAATCGGGTATGGCAAAGAAGTGTTGGGTAATGCGGGATTAGGCAATGTAAGAGATATCTCGACTTTATTGTGATTGTTGATTTTGATTCAATTGGGGATGAACTCTAGATTGATACAACTTGTTTTAGAATGAATGATTTGGAAATAAATATGTATTTCTTATGATTTGGGAATTTTTATGAGATAATCTAATTTTACTTCTATTTATGTTGTGAGATGTTTTTGCAAGTATTTTGGTATTTTAAATCAATGTTGTTGGAATAAAAATGATTACTTAAGCTTTTATTTAAATATAGTTGATTTTTGGTAAAAGTAAATATATGCATATATAGCTATGTCGCGTATGATTATTTTATGTAGTTGACAATTGCTTATTGAGATTTTTGTCTCATTTTTCTTTAAATGTTTTTATTGTTTTTAGGCGAAGAGGAAGTAGGTACCGAGGAGGGTACTATTCGCTAGGGGAGGTTCGGAAGTGGCCACGGATTGTCAGTCGTCACCAGGGTATTGCATTGCATGATGAGCATGAATTTATTACTTTTGTTTTGTATGAACGTTATTTCCAAAAATGTTATTTTGGATTGAAATATGAAGCAATGTATCTGTATATTTTAAATGTCAATATTTTCTGTATGAAATCTAGAACTTAAAATATGTATTTCTCTTTTGACTCTTTATTCATTATCATTATTTTTGTGAGATGCTACCTTGGCTTAGGCGCCCACCAAAGTAGTGCCTCACCGTCACGCTGTGGTCGGTTGGGGCTGGGTGTGACAATGACACTCATGGAGTACTTACAAAGCTTCTACGAGATATCTTGTACAAAAATAGAAATATTGCACAAGCAACGATGACCAGGCTCACACAGAGGCAAGAACAAGTATTACAAGCAGGCTACATATCAGCCTTGAAATGCAGGTTAAAGAAATAGATGTAATACTTCTATTATACTTTCAAGATGCACATTCAAGACAACAAAGAATTAACCACAAAATCATAATTACAAAAATGTAGGTAAAACCATCCACAAGCCATTTGGTAATAATCACAAGAAATGGAATAGATTTCACAGTTGACATGAGCTAAAAGACACATACCTACAATATATTCCAAACGGATGAGCTTCTATGTCCACATGCCCTTGCATACATAATGAAATTTCACCTCAACACATATAACTACTACTCAAATCACTACACAAAACAAAAAAAAATGTTAGCAGCTTATGAAGGAACAATATACTCTATGCCATCAAAAGATACATGGGACATGCATCAAGACATTAACGATCAGAAACTCAAACCACCAGAAACAAAACAAAAAGCGAGAAAACCAAAGGAACAAAGGCTCAAAGCAACTCGGGAAAGGAAAACAAAGATAAGAGTAAAAAGCGGAACTTGTGGAAATTTAGGCCACAACAAGAGAACATGTAGAGGATTAAAAAATGATTAAATGGAATTACAAAAACATATTGTATTGTATCTTCTCATTTAATAAAAACAAAGAATTACAAAAAATATTCAAATAAAAATTCATACAAAAATGTACTTTCTAGCAAAAAAAAAAATTGTATCTTAAATGTATAAACATTGTATCTGAAACCTTTAATAACCTACAAAAACATTAAAAAAAAGGACATAAGTATATGCATTCACTCATTTAGTGCCTCCACATTTTCATTCTCACTCTCTTTGTTTTCCTCATTCCTCCTCAATCGATGGTTGTATAGAGAAACTGATAACCTTGTCCTATGAGCTTTAACATGAAATGGATCCCAAAAAGGCTTCTGCTCTATTAGATACTTAGAAAAACTCAAAACAAAAACTCCATATCACTAAAAAAAGATATAATTAGTGTATTAGTAAGTATAAACAATGCCTAATCAATAAGTTAAAAAAGGTATAACAATTGTGTTAGTAAGTACAAACAAAATCTAAACAGTGTATCAAAGTATAAAAAATTGTGTAATCAGAGTATCAGAAGATGTAATCAATGTATTGGTAAGTACAATCAAGGTCTAATAGTTTTAGAAATGTATAAACAATGTATAACTAAGGTATACAATGTATAACTAAGGTATTAGTGTATAACATAGGTATAATTGGTGTATCAGTAAGTATAAATAGTATAATCAGTATATCAAAAAAGATATAATCAAAGTATCAGAAGGTATAACCAATGAATAAAAAGCTCTAATTGTCATTACATAAAAAATATAACAAAAAAAAGCACACCAGTCGGTCTGTTGAGATATGTCTTGAATGATTTCCACTTTAAGAGGACGTAGAAGATTCTCTCCTTTATACACATCAGATTCCATAAGATCAACTCTGCTACTAAGAATTACCAACTGATGAAAAAAGTATGGAAGTACAACAACATACTCATTAGCCCCTTCATTTGTAGAATCAACACTACGCCTATCTAAATAAGAATTATAAATAAAAAAATTTTCTCAACATCAATGAAAACCTCCTCAGCATGCAATGGTTTTCACCTACATGAATATGGAAAAAAAACTTCATCTACCTTACACCATGGTTTCGCAGTCCAAATAACAACACCCGTCATCATACTAGTAATGATATCATTAAATCTTACGTATTCAAACACCTCATCAGTTCCTGGAATATCTTTCACAACACTATAGAGATACTTCACTCTAGCATCGAACATCATATCGGTAGTTGTGAAATTATATGTTATCTGTTTACACTATTTTCCCTTCCTCGTCAAATGACGAACAATATACATGTGCTAAAAATAATGAGTCGAACAATATCAAAAAGATATAAACACAGTTTTACAAAAAGTATTAGTGTCTCACAAATAAAAAAAAAAGAGATTACATTGGAAGGTATCACAAATGAATAATCTAAGTATCACAGTATCACATAGATATAATCTAAGAATCATAAAGGTATAATGGCAGTATCACAAAAGGTAAGGGTGCGCACGATCGGTTAAGCATTTGAATCCTTTTTTTAATTCACTAACCATACAATGTCAATTAAATTTGGTTAACCATTTCTTTACGGTTAACCATTTACAAAATAAACATTATATTTTTCTAAATCTATTATATTTTAAATCTCAAAATAATGGACCATAAATCTCAATGTAAAATAAAAATATGAAATTACAAACTGTAGTCTTAATAATTAATTAAAAGTAACATCATAACCATAAATTCCAATAATTAAAACATTAATAAAAAAAAAAACATAGAATTTTTTCTTCAAAATCAGACATTAAAAAGTCCATGTTCATTTCACAAACCCTGCATATTTCTTGCATAAATAATTAAACAATAATCAAAATTAAAGTTAATGCAATGCTATATATATAAAAAAAAGAATCATGTAAATTCAACTACACACACCTAGCATCAATCTGGTAAGCTCTGATTCATTAATGAAGATGAGATGATGATCATCTGTTACACATGAAGATTTTAAAAATTAAGAAATAGCCAATAATTATAAACTGTCACAAAGTTACATACAAAAATGATTAAAAAGTAAAACTATAAACAAAATTAATGATACCTATTTGAGCAATATCTTCTATAGTAAGGAAGTAAAATTACATTAAAGGCCCAAATGATTCACTTATTATTATTCATATTACCTATATGTGCAATTATATAATTTTTTTAAATATTTGTGAATGGTGGATTAACCAAGTCCACAAGGACTTTCAGTGTAAAAACTGTACACTAGTCCATCAGTTTCGGGTAACCACATTTTTAATTCGGTTTCTGTTCGGTTTCACTCTTTTTTTATGCAACCCTAACAAAAGGTATAAAGACAATATAATACCAATAAATCAAAGTATATGTATAGAGGCAACATTAGAAAAAAGATACTAATATACAATAACCTATCAAATGCAGAGATGATCTTCCCGCTGGCATTTGCAGTAGTTGATGGAGAAAATGATGAATCATAGGAATGGTTCTTCAAACAATTCAAACACGCATACACACAAAAACTAGAAATGGTTATAATTCAGATAGATATAAGAGCATAGAAAAAGCTTCAAACAAACTGTTATCAGATGTTACACATTACATGTGTGCTTTCCACCTACTGCAGAACCTCAGAATAATATACAAAAGCAACACAAAAGAAATGAAGAATCGAGAGCATACACAACACAAGAGTTTGACAAGTACACGATCCAACTGCATAATATTAACAATCATATTCCAGGGTACCTTCAGGACGTTGGGTATGACAAATGGAGTAGAGTATACCAAAAAAACAGATAAAAGATGCTGACTTCAAACATTGCAGAATCAATAAACTTGATAAACAAAGCAGCAAAAACACTACCAATAATGACACTCGTGGGGTACTTACAAAGTATACTACAAGATATTTTGTACAAAAATAAAAATATCGCACATGTGTGAGCAGGGTTTTTTCCCGACCTCGGTAATGAAAGCTACTGTTACCTTTTTCACGGATAAACGTGAAGCGGATTCGGACCGACCGGGATAACGTTGGAAATGTCCCGGATAGCCCGAAGGTATGTGATAAGTCCTAATACGGAACCCCGAAGAATTCGAGTGAGTATTTTAAGAGAACCGAGAAAAAGAACAAAAAATAAGTGAAAATGGCCTTTTCTGGACATTACAGCCGCTCGGCTGTAGTCTACAGGGGCGCGGCTGTAACCGATAAGGGCGCGGCTGTAACCTACAGGGGCGCGGCTGTAACCTACAGGGGCGCGGCTGTAACCTACAGCCGCGCAGCTGTAATCTTCATATTTCCTTTTTTGGTCAAAATCAGCATTTTATTCAGTTTTTAAGCAAAATAGGCATTTTGGTCGCTACAGCCCCGTGGCTGTAGTCTAAAGGGGCACGGTTGTAACCTACAGCTGTGCGGCTATAATCTTCATATTTCCTTTTTTGGACAAAATCAGCATTTAATTCGGTTTTTAAGCAAAATAGGCATTTTGGTTGCTACAGCCGCTCGGATGTAACCTACAGCCGCGCGGCTATAGTTTACAGCAGCGCGGTGGTAACCTACAGCTGCGCGGCTGTAAGCGTCAGTTTTCCTTTTTTGTCGAAATCAGCAATTAATTCTGATTTAATACCCAAAAGGGAGGTATTTAAACATCCTAATCCGGGATTAGGGTAAAGGGAGGCAGAAAACTAGAAAAAAAAGAAAGAAAGGATTTTTGGAGAGAAAAACACCATCACTTAGGTTTTTCTAGGGTTCTTAACACAATTGAAAAAAAAAAAAAGAGTTGCACCTAAAAAAAAAAAGAAGAAAACAAAGATAATCTTAAAAGAACACATAACAACCAATCCTTTAATCTTCTTCGTGGTTCCGTTCGGGCTTCGAAAATCGTACTCTGTTCGAGTTATTCATGACTGCAAGACGTTTTTGGGATCTGAATCCATTTTTCGTGGTCCAAGCACTGGAATACAGACAAGGTAATCTTCTGAGAGGCCTTAGAAATCCGTTTTGTTCGTTCTGGTTGTGATTTGATTGCATGTTTTGAGTTTTTTTACGATTTTTAGGAGTTTTTCCGGCTACAGCCACCCCACTCATAATCACAGCCGCTCGGCTGTAACCTACAGCCGCTCGGCTATAACCTACAGCCGCGCGGTTGTGACCTATAGGGGCACGGCTGTAATGCCATGTTTTGAGTTTTTTACGATTTTTGGGAGTTTTTAGGCTACAGCCGCCCCACTCATGATCCCAGGCGCTCGGCTGTAACCTATAGCCACGTGGCTGTAATCTACAGGGGCGTGGCTGCAATCTACAGCCGCGCGGCTGTAGTTGAGGCAAAATCACTAAATTTGCAAAATGATTTTCAAAAAGAGAAAACACACTGGAATCGATTCTAGAGCATTACAACCACCCGGCTATAAGCTACAGGGGCGCAACTGTAACCTACAGCCACGCGGCTGTAGCCTATAGGGGCACGGCTGTAATGGAGGCTGATCGGGTCGACTTGGTGACTTCCTTTGCATGATCCCGTTTCCTAAAATACCACTATTCTGTCATATATGAGTCCTTAGTGTGATTTATTTATATGTGCTAACTATATTTGGATGCAGCTTTTATTTTTGCTTTACTTTTATTTTTGAATGTATTTTATAGATTATCCCGTGTATCTAGGCGATTGTAATTTTTAGATTATCGTGTATAATAGGCGGTTGTAAAAGGTGAGGATGAGAGTTTTCTTTTTCTTGGGATGTACAATTTGGCCTCTGGTTTACTTTTCCGCATTTTTATTTTGGTTTTATATTTATGTCATATGTATGAGCATTGGCTAATAATAAAAGAAGAGATAAAATGAGTAGAATTAAGTGAATGAAATGTCATATTATGAAATAATAATTAAAAATAAGTAAGGTTAGTAAATCTGTTGCCCGAACCCTGAATCTTTGAATTAGGTACCGCGTCTACACTTGGTAGGGAGCTGTACCGAAATTTCCCGGATGAGCTGATCCGGGTGGCGACTCTGTATCTAATTTCGAAATTTAGGTTTTGAGATCTTTAAGTTCAAATTGGGATTTTCTAAAAACCTATCTTCCCAAAATTCACACTTACAACTAAGTTTTCTACAAAAAACTTTTTCAATAAAATGAAAGGTTTTTTTTCTAAGAGAGATTAAAAAACCGTTTTCAAAACCCAGACATCACACTTAAAAAGAAAATCCCCGGTTCCCGCTTCACCGCGCGTTATGAAAAACAGTCGTCAGCTCATAGTGGCGACTCCGCTGGGGATTAATGATGGGTCCTAGGCGTAGTAGTAAAACTTAAACCTAGAAATGCACAACTAAGGCAGTGTACCTATCGTTGACAAGTAATAATTCTGGTTGGTCCAGGTATCGATCCCACAGAGAAAAGAATATTCTGCAAACACTAACTACTCGGGTTCCTTGCATGTCCTAGGCGGAACGTAGTTTGGGTTGATTATGTCACAACTAAACTATCCTACTCCTAGTTGATCTATTCCAGCTTACTCTGCACTTGAGTTTTGTGTTATCAATTGGCGGTTTACCGACCTATGAATGCTAATGGGGATGGCTTTCTCAATTAAGTACAAAAGAAGAATTTAACTCAACAATTCACCCTTAATTATGCTTTTTCGATAATACAACCTAGCGTATCTAGATCTTTTACGTCCTTAGCCGGTTTTCCTTGTTTAGAGGGGGTCTAATTCATAAGCTCAGAAAATAAGGGCACGTAAGTTCCACAGTGTCGTCAATACTAATGGTTTCCTAGGTGTCAATCTAGGTAATGCCATAAATATGAACTTTACTAAATTAAGATCTTATGAGACTAGACATACATTAAAGAAATTACATAAAGAAAAAGCATAAAGATTGAAATTAACTTGCAAGCATTTGTATTAATCAAGAAAGATGAACAAATTCAGTGTTTACAACCAAACATAATTGATTCGCGGAATCAAATCTAACTTAATCAAATTACAAAAGAGAAGAAGAAAAACTTATGCCCTTTTGGTCCGATTAACAAGATTCCGACGGTGTGAAGATGCTTGGGGTGTACCTCTACAGACGAACTCAAGCCGGAACCAAGAACGTCGCAAAAGGGGAAGATTCTATGCAAACTACAACCAATCGATGGTTCAAGACTCAAAGAAATCAAATAGTTCAAGCTCAAAACCTCACTACAAGTTTTTGCTCTCACTCAAAAAGACTGGAAAAAGATCCTCTAAAACATAGAAAATAACCTATTTATACGGCTAGGTTAAAACCAGGAAAAAGAAGAGATGAAAGTAGGGCAACAGCAGGTTTCGGGGCTCGGCACGCCGTGCTGGTGGAGTTGGCACGCCGTGCTGTGCAGAAGTGAAGGCGGCACGCCGTGCTGCTAGAGGTGGCATGCCGTGCCGCGCGAAATTTGGGGTTGGCACGCCGGGTTGATCTGAGTGGCATGTTTTCGTGCCACTCCACTGGACTACTCCTCTAGGCACGCCGTGCCCTAATTGTGGCACGCCGTGCCCTAATTGTGGCACGCCGTGCCGCCCTGATTTTCAGCACTTCGAACTCTTCCTCGCCGCCGATGCTCCAACTTCCAGTCCGGGTCATAATACCTGTCCAAAACAAGCACAAAGAAACATAACGGCACCAACGCCACGGACCATAAAAACAACAAATAAACAAAAATTACAAGAACAACCCTAGAAAACACGAAAAATACTAAAAGTTATAAAAATCTATCCAAAACATAAAGATCACAAAATATTCAAAAATCACACAAACATTCACACAAAAGACTCTAAAAATTGCCGTTCAAACCACGAAATTACCTAAAAGATAAGGTCAAAAACCGACCTTATCAACCACCCCACACTTAAAGTCTTGCTTGTCCTCAAGCAAATCAACTAAAGACAAAGGAGTAAACTTGCTCGCTTTCACTTGCAAATCCAACTAAGGGTTTAACCGTACGAGATTCATAAACTCAAGAAAGTCACCTTCGAAATGACATTAGGTGCACCAGGTTCAAAACCACTCAATACCCAAACCCAACACAATTTAGCTAGTCAAAGGGCGAGGAACAAACAGAGTTTATACGACCACAAAGCACCTCACAAGATGTCACTCCAACGCTCAAGCTCAAGGCAAGGCGGATGAGCACACAAAAAACAAACAATGGCACACATCACATAGCGAACTAATGGCAATCCCGGTGAAGTCATTGGTCAAGGAGCAAAATCAGAGAACCTGGGGCTTGTAATGTTATGGCTTAGGGTAGGTTTGATAAGGGAAATTTTAGGTGTACAACTCCTATAAATCAACTAAAATGTACAAATTGACTAAGTACTAAAGACGGGTCATGCACTTTCAACTCTAAGCTAGTCCTAAGAGTGTTTACTTTGCTCTTTTTTTTTTTTTTTTTTTAAATTAACTTGACAAAAAGAAGGCCTTATCCACACCCAATGGCCGAAACACAACTTAATGAGAAAACGAAAACAAAAATTACAAGACATGGGTCAAGGCAATTAGCTGATCGCCCTAATCCTTTATTCAACCAATGAAAAATTACAAGACATGGAACACAAATACGGGCTTAAAGATGCAAACCGGACAACCAAGACAGGCGTTTATAAACTCCGAGTTGTACAAAAAGAAACCGAACAAACACATTGACTCTATTTTGATTTATTTATTTATTTATTATTTTTTTTTGTTTTTTTGTTTTTTTTTTAACTCAATTTTTCCATAGGACTAGATATGGAAGAGAGTTGAAATGCAAATGGTGATTGACCCCAAAATGAATGAACAACTTAGCCAATTACTTGATTTAGGAGAGGAGGGTGAGAAAGGAAAATCAAAGTGAAATGGTAAAAAGTTAGGATTATAGAGTTGGCTTGGTGAAGGTTTTTTAAGTCAAAAAGGTTAATTTAGTGGCTATGGGTGATCTAAGGGATGAATTAGTAGTTAGGGTTAGGGTTATTTAAGTCAAGGGGTTAATCCTAAGGGTCTCCACATATTAAGCTCTCGATGCCAAGTGCAAAACAACACCGGGTTCTACGATCTAGTGTGCCACGATTGTTTTTACCCTCACAAAGAAATAGAACCGATGTGAAATGGTTCTAAAGGCTCAAATTCGCACAAGTGTATTAGGGTTTGTATGCTAGGTCGTGTGACTCAACCAATGTTCCAAGGCGTAATCCTAGCTCAATCATGCAAGTCGGGGTAGAGGACTAATTCCCTAATGCAACCTAAATGACAAATCTAACCAACGGTTACCATCAAGAATCACAAACCACGCACAAACAAGCTAATGACTTGCAAACAACTCCTAATATCCCTAGCCAATTGCTATCAATCCAAGCACAGAGACTTAGGTTCGAGGGTGGATTAAGCAATGTTATTCAAACGGCAATTGATACATAAGCAACCTAAAAATATAACAAACCAAAACAACCAAAACCAACTTCACATGCATTGAAAAGTAAAGCCTAGATCTAACCATAAACCAACACAAAACATCCAATCATGCAAAAACACCAACAAACACCAACAAACATGCTAAACAAACAATCAAAAAGTGCAATATAAGAAGAAGAAAAAGAAAGGGAGAAGTCCCTTTACCCACCCCACACTTAGATTGCACTTACTTCCAAAAGTGCAATGGAAGAAGAAGCAAACTAAATGGGAAAGGACAAAGGTTACCTCACATATCGGGAGCTGGTGGTGGTGGCGGTGGGTACGGTCACCCTTGGGCGGCACAGTAGCGGGAGGCGAATGCCTCGACGTTGGCGAGCTGAGCTGGTTGCTGATCAAGGAGCGCGTTCAACCACTGCTCCAGCAGAACCTGATGGACGGTTAAGCCTTCCAATTGCTCAATAATGCCATCCAACCGTCCTTCAATCCGCCCCATAAAATCTACCCCCACCGATACATTCTCCGCGTCCTCCTCGCTGTCCTCTGCTTCCTCACTCTCTTCCTCCTCGTCCACTTCCATAGGTGCCTTTCCCCGACTTGAACCTCTTGCACTTGAAGGACCTGCAGCTGCCCCAACCTGGGAACAAGACAATATTCCCTTCGAAAGCTTTTTGGGAAGAATGCTCTCGAGGTTCCTATAACAAGTATTACTATGAAAAAAACATGCAATACAAGTCACAATATGTCCTAACCCTAGTTCGGACTTGGCTCGGTTGTGATGATTGTATAAAGCTTCCATGACAAAGAAGCCCAAATGTACTTTAATTTCACTATGCACATGCCACAGGATCAACAATTCAAATGCATTAACCCGGTTGCTCTCAGTCTTTCCCGAAAAATTAAAGCATATAAATTTATGAACTAATTGCAAAACAGGGTCTTGGATTTGGGAGGTTTTGGCAAACCGGGGTTGGTATACCCCTTGCCCTATTAAGCGCTAAAATTTCTTGGCATCCAGATTTTCGGGCCATTTGTAACCATTCCCGTCAATCCCTATGCAAGCCCGAAGGCCATCAATATCCAAAGTCCGCTCCGTGCCAAAGAGGCGGAAGGTCATGCTTCTAAGGCCTGTATCCGGGTTGGTTTTAAAACTCAAGGTGGAGTAAAATTCTAGGTTTAGCTCCCTAAAGACCGGAGGGTTAGATTTCACAAATTCGTACCACCCTAAACTAGTCAATTTAGCTTTTACTTCCTCCGACCTATGTTGTGCAAAGAGAAATTGCCAATCAAAAGTGCGAAACGGAGTGCTCTCTAAAGGGAATAAAGTTTTGTACTTCTTACCTTCATCGTCCGAGAGTAACGGAAAATGACATTTGTATTTCCTTGAGAAATTTGTCAGCGGAGCCATCAATTGTTCAGTGGGCGGCGCGTCACGTTGCACCGGCTCCGGTGACGGTTCCAGGGGTCGGCGAGACGAACCGTGTCTCCGATCGGCGATGGTTTTCCTCTTGATCCTACAATTGCATAACCATAAAACTAAAACAAGAATCAAAGACACAAAGCCAAAGAACATCTACTGTCAAAGATACAAACCCCAAAGAAGAAAAAGAAAGCAAAATAAAACCCTATTAAGCAGTCAATCCATCAAAACCAAAATGAGAAAAAGAACAACAATAATAAGAATAATGAATAAAAGAAAGAATAAAGCAAGAATTCATACCTGATTCAAGGAAATTGAAGCAAAATAAAACCCTAAGGCAAAAGAATGGAGGAAAAGGGATGAGATGGAGAAGAAGAAGAAAAAGAAAAAGAAGAAGAAGAAGAAGAGGAGAGTAAGAGGGGATAGGGAGAAGAAAAGAGAGGAAGGAAGAAGAAGAAGAATAGGGAAGGAGAAGGAGAGAATGGGTTCTAGAGAGAAAGAGTGAAAAGGGGAGAGAGAAAGTGAGAAGGTGAGAGAAAGTGAGAGAGAGGAAGGAGAAGAAGAAGAAGTGGGCGGTTATGAGAAGGGGGAAAGGGGGAAACAGCATTAAATAGGCAGTGGAAACCCTTGGGATTCAAAATTTAAACGCTCGGCACGCCGTGACAAACACTCAGCACGGCGTGCTGAGCGGGTTAAAAATACTTACCTGGAAACAGAATGATGGCACGCCGGCGTGCTGCCTTGAATTTTGAACATATGGCACGGCGTGTTGAAGTCTTGACACGGCGTGCTGATCATTTTTCTCGCAACTCACTTTTTGGAACAGAAAGACGGCACGTTGGCATGCCAACTTGGCACGGCGTGCTGTTCTTCAGGACTGTGATTGGCACGGCGTGCGGATTCTTGACACGGGGTGCTGATCCTTTTTTCTCACAACTCTCTCGCGGAACAGAACAGCGGCACGCGGGCGTGCTGAAATGACACGACGTGCCGCCCTGCATACCATTACCTTGGCACGGTGTGCTGAATATGGCATGGCGTGCTGTTGACTTATGCACAATTTTCTTCCGGAACAGCAGCCTGGCACGATTTCGTGCCACCTTGGCACGCCACGTGCTACACCCCACTTCACCTTGGCATGGCGTGCTGAGTAGTGACACGGCGTGCCACCATGAATTCTGCCAACTGTTGCCTTTTTTCACATTTTGAACACGATTTCCGATTAACTTGCTTAAGTACCTAATCCTACACACAAAAACACACAAAAACATATTAACGTGAAAACTAATGTACACGGGAGGTATACGTACCTCAGTGCTATGTTTATAGTCGGAATAGCTCGACTTCTACACCCGTGATTTAGCATTAAACATCACGAAGGAGCAAGACTTGCTTCTCCTCCTTTATTCCTCCGCTGACATAGGGCTTCAACCGGTGCCCATTCACTTGTTGAATTCCCTCCGGGGTTTCATTTTCCACCATCCCGGAGGGGTAAACCTTATGCACGGTAAATGGTACCGTCCATCGACTTCGCAGTTTGCCCGGAAAGAGTTTCAACCGGGAGTTATACAAGAGCACCAACTCTCCTTGGTTGAAACCTTTCTTTATTACATGCTGGTCATGCCATTTCTTGGTCCTCTCCTTGTAAATCTTGGCATTCTCATACGAGCTCAACCGAAGCTCATCTAGCTCTATGAGTTGCCTTAATAGAAGCTCACCTGCAGCTTGCATATCAAAGTTAAGAAATTTTAAAGCCCAATATGCCTTGTGCTCTAGTTCTACAGGTAGATGACAGGATTTACCGAAGACCAAACGGTAAGGGGACATCCCTATAGGTGTCTTAAAAGCAGTCCTATATGCCCATAATGCATCGTCTAACCTTAAACTCCAGTCTTTCCTAGATGCACTTACCGTTTTTTCTAAGATGCGTTTTAGTTCCCTATTCGAAACCTCAACTTGCCCACTCGTCTGAGGATGGTAAGGAGTCGCTACCTTATGCTTAACCCCATATTTATGCACAAGATTGTCAAATTGCCTATTACAAAAATGGGAACCCCCGTCACTGATGATAGCTCTTGGGGTTCCGAACCTAGTAAGAATGTTTTTCTTTAGAAACCTGACAACTACCCTTGCATCGTTGGTTGGTAAAGCGACAGCCTCTACCCATTTAGACACATACTCAACCGCCACAAGAATGTATTGGTTGTTGTGAGACATTGGGAAAGGTCCCATGAAATCTATGCCCCAAACATCAAAAAGTTCACACACCAAGATACCCTATTGGAGCATTTCATTCTTTTGGGAGATATTTCCCGTCCTTTGACACGCATCACAGGCTCGAATATAACTAATGACATCCTGTTTCATGGTTGGCCAATAAAACCCACTAGATAAGATTTTTCCTACAGTTCTATCGGGTCCAAAATGGCCACCCGCTTCTCTATCATGACACATTTCAATAATGGAGGGAACCTCCTCATAAGCAACACACCGCCTAATCACACTATCAGCACATAATCTAAAAAGATAAGGGTCATCCCAAAAATAATCCTTAGCGTCATGAAAGAATTTACGCCTCTGTGCATGTGAAAGGTTAGGTGGAAGAATGTTACCGACTTTGAAGTTTGCGATGTTCGCAAACCATGGTATAGAAGTTACCCCACACAACTGTTCATCGGGGAATGTGTCACGAATGTTCGCTTCCGGAGAGGATACGGATCCTTCACTTGGTAGTCTTGACAAATGGTCGGCCACTACTTTCTCTACTCCTTTCGTATCCTTAATCTCCACATCAAACTCCTGGAGGAGTAGAATCCATCGAATCAATCTGGGCTTTGCATCCTGTTTAGCCAACAAATACTTAAGGGCAGCATGGTCAGTATACACAATGACTTTTGATAAGACCAAGTAAGACCTGAACTTATCAAAAGCAAACACAACAGCCAGTAATTCTTTCTCAGTCACAGTATAATTCATTTGAGCATCATTTAATGTCTTACTAGCATAATAAATTGGGTGAAAAATTTTATTCACCCTCTGACCTAAACATGCCCCAACAGCATTGTCACTTGCATCGCACATAAGTTCAAAAGGGATTTCCCAATTCGGACTCACCATAACCGGTGCCTCAATCAATTTCTGTTTAAGCAAATTAAAAGCATACATACATTCATCATTGAAATTAAATGGGGCATCCTTTAAGAGTAACTCAGTCAATGGCTTAGCAATTTTAGAAAAATTTTTCACAAAGCGCCTATAAAAGCCCGCATGTCCCAAGAAACTCCTACTAACTTAACCGAATTTGGGGGAGGCAGTTTCTCAATCACCTCAATCTTGGCCGGGTCGACCTCGATTCCCTTTCCCGACACCTTATGCCCTAAAACAATGCAATCCCGGACCATCAAGTGACACTTCTCCCAACAAAGTGCCAAATTGGTGTCTTCACATCTCTGAAGCACCTGGTCCAAATTCCCCAAACATGACTCGAACGTATGACCAACAACAGAAAAATCATCCATAAAGACTTCCATAAAATCCTCAATCATATTAGCAAAAATGGCTAGCATGCATCTTTGAAAGGTAGCCGGGGCATTACATAATCCGAAAGGCATCCGCCTATATGCAAACGTCCCGTATGGACACGTAAACGTGGTTTTCTCTTGATCAAGAGGGTCCACTGGAATTTGCATATAACCGGATAGCCCATCTAACGTACAAAAATATTCGTGCCCGGCCATCCTTTCTAACATTTGGTCAATAAACGGTAATGGAAAATGATCTTTCCGGGTGGCGTCATTCAACTTCCTATAATCAATACACATACGCCAACCCGTGACAGCTCTAGTAGGGATTAGTTCCCCTTTATCATTTTTCACTACCGTCGTGCCTCCTTTCTTAGGCACACATTAGACCGGACTCACCCATTGACTATCAGAAATAGGGAAGATGATACCTGCGTCGAGGAGTTTTATCACCTCGGTTCTTACCACTTCCTTCATGTTGGGGTTCAACCGACGCTGAGGCTTTGCACATGGTTTTACCTCATCTTCCAGAAAAATTCTATGTGTGCAAAACGTCAGACTTATTCCCTTGATGTCGTGGATTGTCCACCCGAAAGCTCCTTTGTGCTTCCTTAGCACCTCTAACAGCTTGTCCTCCTCCTCTTCTGTTAACAAAGAAGAGATTACAACGGGTAAGTCCTTTGGAGGATGTAGAAAAACATATTTAAGGTTAGGGGGAAGGGTTTTGAGCTCCAATGATGGAGGTTCCTCCAATGAGGATTTAGGTGCTGGTTTGACTTCACGCTCCAGCTTATCAAACCGTCCCTTCACCCATGAGCATTCCTCACTAATCACTTCATTTGCCTCACTTTCACTTAGACCTTCTCCTATGATGCAATCTAGTTCACTGCACAAACTCTCAACCACACAAGCATCAATAGGACAAAAGGAGTCCACAAAGTTACAATTTTCAACGTCTAACGGATATTTCATTGAATTATAGACATTGAAAATTACCTCCTCGTTATGCAACCTAAGAATGATCTTACCTTCCTGGACATCTATCAAAGTCCTACCGGTCGCGAGAAAGGGTCTCCCAAGTAGAAGGGGCACCAAGATATCTTCCTCCATATCCATTACCATAAAATCTGCAGGGAAGATAAACTTGTCCACCTTTACTAACACATCTTCGACCAACCCCTTTGGTCTCGTGAGGGATCTATCCGCCAATTGGAGGGTCATATTGGTTGGCTTTGGGTTTCCCAATCCGAGTCTCCTGAAAAACGACAAAGGCATCAAATTTATACTCGCACCTAAGTCACACAGGGCATTGGCAATCTCCAAGTTTCCTATCCGGCATGGAATAGTGAAACTGCCCCTATCTTTGAGCTTAGGTGGGAGTTTGTTAGTTATAATTGCTGAACATTCCTCTGTCAAAGCCACCACTTCATCCTCGCCTAGCTTTCTTTTCCCTGCAAGAAGTTCTTTAAAAAATTTGGCATAAGAGGGCATCTCTTGGAGAGCCTCAATTAATGGCATGTTAAACTCTAACTTCTTAAAAATCTCAAGGAATTTGGCATATTTCTGCTCCAGTTTATCTTTCTTCTCCCTTTGAGGATAAGGAAGTTTAGGCACATAGGCTCTCACTGGTTCAGGAATTTTCCCTTTTTCGTTTATGCTAGGTTCGGGTTCAGAAATCGAATCGGGGTTGCTTACCTCTCCCGACTCTTCACTTACCTCGGTAGGTTGAGATGGGATATCAGCGTTGTGCACCCGGTCCTCCACTTGCCTATCGCTTCGTAGGGTTATAACCTGAGCTGTCTCCCTTTGATTACCCTTAGGGTTTTTTTCAGTTCTACTCGGAAGTGCTCCTTGAGGTCTTTCCTGCCTCTCCCTACTCAATTGAGCCACCTGCTTACCAAGATCCCTACAGTACGCTTCATTATCAGCAAGCCGAGACGAGATGTCTTTTAGTAACGACAAAACCGTCTCATCTTGCTTAGACTGTTGAGGCTGCTGTGGAGATTGTTCATTAGGAATAAATGGGGCCTTACCTAACCCCTGCTCACGGTGCTCATAATGGAATCCGGAAGGAGGTCTCAACACATTTTGGTTGTTACTATAGGACATGTTCGGGTGTTGATACCTTCTTCCGTAATTATTATTATTATTGAAGTTTTGTGAATAAGAGTTAGAGTTATTGTACCTTTGGTTTCCTCCCACAAAACTTACGTTTTCGGACGATTGAGCGAATGGGTCGCCCAATTCACAATCTTGCCCGAGATGCTTCGCTCCACATGATACACACAACACCGGTTGGTATTGTGGTCCATTTAAGTTTAGGCGGGACATCAACAGGTCCAACTTCTTGTTTACATGGTCCATAGCTGCATCTTGGCATCCCAAATCTGCAGCTCGAACCTCATTCCTTGTTGGCGTGTCCGACTGCCACAAGGTACTCTTTCTAGCCAGCTCCGCAATCAACTCCTCAGCTTGTGTAGCAGTCTTCTTAAAAATGTCCCCACCTGCAGAAGAATCAATAATGGCACGGTTAGCTGGTGTCAAACCATGATAAAACGTGCTTACCTATGTGAAATGCGGCATGTCATGGTGGGGGCAGTTCCGTAATAACCGTTGGAATCTCTGCCATGCTTCATTAAGAGTCTCCGTCCCAAATTGCCGGAATCCCATGATCTCATTCCTTAGCTGAACCGTCTTTGATGGTGGGAAGTAGTATGCTAAGAATTGCTCTTCCAACTGGTCCCATGATGTCACTGAACCGGGCCTCAAGGATTTGTACCATTCCATTGCTCCCCTGTATAGTGAAAATGGGAACAGCTTCAACCGCACAGCATCTTGGGGCACCCCACCGATTCGAACTGTATCAGCCACCATGAGGAACCGGTCTAAGTGATCATTGGGGTTGTCACTTATTCCGCCACTGAATAGACCGTTCCCTTGGATCAAATGGATCATACTGGACTTCAGCTAGAATTGGTTGGCAGTGATGGCTGGGATAACCACTCCGGATCTATTCCGGGGCCGATGTGGAGCTATTAAGTCAGTCATGACCATGTTGTCTCTATCACCACCCCTTCTTCTATCAAAATCCTCCCGCTCTCGCCGGAGTTACTCTTGCTCAACTCTTTCCGAAGTTGTCTCTCCTCGTCTTCATGCTGTTGATGCTCCATTTGAATAATCTGCTCTTGGCGTACTCTACGGTTCCTGCTACACAAACGTTCGATTTCAGGGTTATAAGGTAAAAGCTCAGGATGCTAAGAGCGAGTTCGCATAAGCTAGAAAACACACACACACAAAAATTAAAGTAAACTAAATTGTAATAAATATTCACAGAAAAGAAAAATTATTTAACGATATGCACAGAAATGTTGCCTAGATCAGCAAATAGACCTTTTGCTAAATGATGCAGATATATAAATTTCCCCGACAACGGCGCCAAAAACTTGATGGGTCCTAGGCATAGTAGTAAAACTTAAACCTAGAAATGCACAACTAAGGCAGTGTACCTATCGTTGACAAGTAATAATTCTGGTTGGTCCAGGTATCGATCCCACAGAGAAAAGAATATTCTGCAAACACTAACTACTCGGGTTCCTTGCGTGTCCTAGGCGGAACGTAGTTTGGGTTGATTATGTCACAACTAAACTATCCTACTCCTAGTTGATCTATTCCAGCTTACTCTGCACTTGAGTTTTGTGTTATCAATTGGCGGTTTACCGACCTATGAATGCTAATGGGGATGGCTTTCTCAATTAAGTACAAAAGAAGAATTTAACTCAACAATTCACCCTTAATTATGCTTTTTCGATAATACAACCTAGCGTATCTAGATCTTTTACGTCCTTAGCCGGTTTTCCTTGTTTAGAGGCGGTCTAATTCAAAAGCTCAGAAAATAGGGGCACATAAGTTCCACAGTGTCGTCAATACTAATGGTTTCCTAGGTGTCAATCTAGGTAATGCCACAAATATGAACTTTACTAAATTAAGATCTTATGAGACTAGACATACATTAAAGAAATTACATAAAGAAAAAGCATAAAGATTGAAATTAACTTGCAAGCAATTGTATTAATCAAGAAAGATGAATGAATTCAGTGTTTACAACCAAACATAATTGATTCGCGGAATCAAATCTAACTTAATCAAATTACAAAAGAGAAGAAGAAAAACTTATGCCCTTTTGGTCCGATTAACCGAATTCCGATGGTGTGAAGATGCTTGGGGTGTACCTCTATAGACGAACTCAAGCCGGAACCAAGAACGTCGCAAAAGGGGAAGATTCTATGCAAACTACAACCAATCGATGGTTCAAGACTCAAAGAAATCAAATAGTTCAAGCTCAAAACCTCACTACAAGTTTTTGCTCTCACTCAAAAAGACTGGAAAAAGATCCTCTAAAACATAGAAAATAACCTATTTATACGGCTAGGTTAAAACCAGGAAAAAGAAGAGATGAAAGTAGGGCAACAGCAGGTTTCGGGGCTCGGCACGCCGTGCTGGTGGAGTTGGCACGCCGTGCTGTGCAGAAGTGAAGGCGGCATGCCGTGCTGCTGGAGGTGGCACGCCGTGCCGCGTGAAATTTGGGGTTGGCACGCCGGGTTGATCTGAGTGGCACGTTTTCGTGCCACTCCACTGGACTACTCCTCTAGGCACGCCGGGTTGGCACACCGTGCCCTAATTGTGGCATGTCGTGCCGCCCTGATTTTCAGCACTTCGAACTCTTCCTCGCCGCCGATGCTCCAACTTCCGGTCCGGGTCATAATACCTGTCCAAAACAAGCACAAAGAAACATAATGGCACCAACGCCATGGACCATAAAAACAACAAATAAACAAAAATTACAAGAACAACCCTAGAAAACACGAAAAATACTAAAAGTTATAAAAATCTATCCAAAACATAAAGATCACAAAATATTCAAAAATCACACAAACATTCACACAAAAGACTCTAAAAATTGCCGTTCAAACCACGAAATTACCTAAAAGATAAGGTCAAAAACCGACCTTATCAAGGTACTCCACGAGTGCTGAACTAGTTTTCATATTAAGACACTTCATAGCATTCCTAAATCATGTGAGGTGTTCCACGAACACCGAAATGCCATCCGTGTTTTGACTCACATGTGACCTGTATGTGACATCACTTCATATAGACGCCATAATAGTGTCGAACGTCTGTCTGTGGGACACTCCCTCAAGACCATTTCATGTCATTACATTGACCTACGAAGTGTCAAACTTATGTCCGTGTGTCGGTACACATGCGACCATTTCACGACATCCACTAGGTGCCCCAAAGGCACCGAATCTCTGTCCGTGTGAAGGCTCGCACGTGACGTTATTGCATTGTCTTGTGTATAGCATAGGGTATGCTTGGAACATCCAAAGCAAGAGAAAGAAAAGCACTAAAACCATCTTTAGCATCATCCACATCCATGAGACATCATCCAAACATGAGCATAAAAGTATCATTTAGAGTGTCGAGTCTAGGACCACGACATCCTTCCGAAACTCTAACCTTATGCTGATTATGTAGTTTGGAGTCACATCTCGGGAAGGCTAATTCGAGTTGAATCAGAACCAAACACCCCAGTTTAGTTAATTCGATCAGAACTGGTCACCGTGGAGGGAATCAGTTCAGGGTCGGATTTAGACAGGGAAGTCGAAGTTCAGTTATCTACTCTACCGGTTGACAGTCAGGCGTTGTTAGAAGAAGTTGACAGAGCAGACATGGTTGACGGAAATAGTGGAAACAGTGGAACCAGTGGAAGCATGCCCTTCGACATGGCTGCCTTTATGAGGAGCTTCATAAGCTCATATGAATTCAGGGCTACCCTTAGGGAGCAGGTGCAGGCGGTGATGACCACCCTCACTGTTTCTGTTGTCCAACTAGCCCAGACCTAGTTGGGAACGGGGGACGACAGTCTGTTCAAGTCACTAATGGAACTGGGGGGAATACTCCTAGTGGAAGTGGCGGAGTTGCCAATCACAGAGGGCCGGACCACCAGTCGGAAGAGGATGAGGCCTTTGAGAAGGCAAGGGAAGCCTAGATTGGGACGATGCTAGAGAAGCGCCTCGATCAGAAATTTTCTGATATTGAAGCCATGCTACCTAAGCTGAAGGAGATGGTCCACTATAACCCTGTTAAGTATGTCGACCTGACTACTTTGATGGCTAATGGTGGTGAGCCACTTCCAGGTGGTTTTCAGATGCCTTACCTGCCTCCGTACACCGGAGAGGGCCCACCGGAAGCCCACTTGGACAGTTATGTGAGGTTGATGACTAGTATGGGGATTGGAAAGGGTCATCTGTTAAACTTGTTTCCAACTACTCTGAGGGGTGCTACGGCAAAGTGGTACATGAAGGTGCCCATACACACTCGCTCCACCTGAGAGGATTTATCCGATGCTTTTATGAAGCAGTATGCCTACAACACCCAGACTGAGACAACTCTCGACAATCTAGAAAGGATCCGTCAGAAGCCGAATGAGTCTTTCCCGGCTTATTACAAACGGTGGATGGACGTGCAGGTTTTGGTGGATGGGGCACCAAAATTAGAGTCGCTCATTGTGAAGCTGGTAGATGGTGGTCTTCCCCAATACAAGGACAAGATGAAGTTGAAGAGATTCCACTCTTTCAATGAGGTGGTGGAGTTTGCTAAATGTATTGAGTGATACGAGGAAGAGGAGCAGAGGGGCAGACAGAGTTCGGGCCCCTACAGAAGCAATCAGGGGTACTCTCAAGGGTACAAAGGCAGCAGCTCTAAGGCTACTCCAGTGGGGTCCAATGCTAAGACGACTAAAGGTGCAGCCCCGATTGAAATGCAATGGGAGGATGTGGCCACCGTGAACCTGGGAAGACAGACTCCTCAAAGGGTCACTAGTCCGTGGGTTGAGTCAGTAAGCTTGATATATGCTAAGTGTAGAAAAGCTGGTCTGTTGCAGAGTTTGAGGCCATTTTCGCCTCCAGCTGAGGCAGATAAAGACAATTTCTGCTCTTACCATGTGATGACGGGGTCATCGTACAAATGAATGCACCCAGTTGATTAAGGCCATCAAGCAATTGGTCGCTGACAGAAAGATTATCGAGCCAGCTTTGAAACCCAGCATTCAGAATAATCCCTTGCCCAACCTCGGATGATTCGGCTCCACAAGACATTGAGGACCATGACGCTGCAATAAAGAGAAGACCCTCTGTATGTGGAGGCGATAGTCATTTTGATGTTTTAATTTGTTTCATCTTCTTATTATTATTATCAATTATCATGTGAACAATTCAACCTCTCAGTGTTTAATTTAATACAATTTGATTTCAATTACTTGTGCGATATTTTTCGGATGGAACTGTGCATGCATCTAAACATTCATTTAATGCCTTTAACACGCATGATGCATCAATGCATGAAATGAATCTAGGGACAGATGATGACCCAAAAATGATATCTGTCTCAAAAGACCTCACGCCTGATGAGAGGAAAGAAAATTAAAAGTACCACAAAAGCGCATGGAAATCTTTGCTTGGCTGTATAGTGTCGTGCGGGCGTTGATGGAGAAATTACTGAACACCAAGCTCCAAAGGATTCAAAGATGAAATCAATCAAGCAGGAGCTCTGTAGACTCGAATGGGCATGGCTCTATTGTTGCAACCGCCAACTACTTCTCAGAGTGGGTAGAAGCGGAGTCATATATGAATGTCACTGACCAAAAAAAAGAAAAAAAAAGCATTATCATGTCGTGACCAATAATGGCCTACAATTACAAGGGGCAAAGATGGAGCATCATAGATTATCTTAGCATCTCCCACAAGCCAATGGGGTGGTAGAAGCGGCTCACAAGGTTCCGTCCAAACGACTATCACCTACAAAGGATAGGCCGATATGCTGTCATTTGTCTTGCATGGGCACAGAACTAGCATCAGAGCAGGCACTGAAGAAACGTCATACTCCTTAGCCTATAGGATGGAAGCAGTTCCACCAGGGGAGACAGAGACCAAGTCATCAACCCCATCAACCCAGACAAGCCCAGGCACTATTACGTGTAAAAAAATAATAATAAAAAATAAAAAATGAAAAAAAGGTCTGATGGGTCGAAAACCGAGAAGGCGATCCATGCAAAAATCAAGACAGTCCGATGGATCGAAAACCGAAAAGGCGGTCCATGCAAAAGTTAGGACAGAGAGGCGAGCACCATCAGTGGGAAAATCTACAAAGACCAGTTGGTGGCAGGCATGAGTCCAGTCGAGACGGATACCATTACTGATTCTGTCCTTAGCTTCATTTCATCTTTGAGGTGCATTGTGTTAAAACATTATAAATGAGTGAATGAATGAATGCCGGTTTTATGTTCAGGTTAAATGTCCCAAGTCTGCTTGAAATTGAATTCGTATGGATGTGCATATTTTCTGTTTACATGCATCTCACTTAAAAAAAAAGAGTCTGATAGATCGAAAACCTGGAAAGGGCAGTCTATGCAAAAGCTAGGGCATAAAATAAAGTCAGCTGAATTGAAAACCCGAAAGGGCGGTTCAGGCAAAAATAAAGACAGTCCGATAGGCCGAAAACCCAAAAAGGGCGACCTATGCAAAAATTAGGACAAGCAATGATAATAAAACAAAAGTCATACTATAGTATCAAGCTCAGAAAACTCTAGTCCTGTAAAAACCGAGGTACATCAAAGCCAGTGCCTCACGCCCATGCCTCATGGAGTAAGCAATCAGGTCAATCAACCAAACTTCAATACGGTATCCCACCAAGGACAGACCCATCTGGCCATACCAATCGTCCGTCCGGTCCCTGAAAGTCTGATTCATGACCTCCAACTTGGTGACCCGCCAACGAATTGATCAACCTCTGTTCTCAAATGAGCGGACTCATGGCGCTCGATCCCAATCGTCGTTTGTAACAAACAAAACATGAAAAAGCACCATAATCATACGCATATGCATCTAGGACACGCATATGCACATAAACCCAAAACATGCACACACACATGCATACACGCATCAATGTGTACTCAAGTACAGGTACATGCTGTCATCATCAGGCTGCCTCAAGCCATGAGTACTCCGAAAGCGGAAATAACCCTGACACTGGGGCATCCTCAATTCCCAAGTATCCAGGGGCAAAACAATCAAGCCGTATTTATTCTTGATCGAAGGGGCAAAAATTTTTGTTTCCAAAATTATCGATCAAGGAATAAATACGTACCCCCAATCCAACTTCAAAGGTATTGCTCCACCACAGAGAGCCAGTTTCAATACTATTGCTCCACCATAGAGAGCCGATGTCAACGGTATTGCTCCACCACAGAGAGCCAGTTTCAACGGTATTGCTCCACCACAGTGAGCCAATTTTAATGGTATTGCTCTACCACAGAGAGCCGATTTCTACAGTATCAAGGGGCAAGATATTCAGTCCATATCGATCAAGGAACGAATACGTACCCGAAACAACTTTAAAACATCAAAGGAGATCATCAAGCTTCTCAAATCACTAAAGCATCTTTCCCCAGCCATAAAAGCTTCGCGGGAAACACAATCATCCTTTCCTTCAGTGACACAAGCTCCACTAGAAGTGAGATGACCAAAATGCCCTCCTATCAGTAACCACATTATCGGATGGCCAAAACACCTTTCCTTTAGCGACACGAGCTACACGAAAGACCAAATGACCAAAGTACCCTTACTTCAAGGAATGCCAACTTCCCAAGTTGTAAAATTACCAAAATACCCTTCCCTTTCGTAAGCACCGAATGGCAAGGAGAATTCCATCTGAGAAAGTACTCTGCTTCACAATGGAGTCGAAGCATGTCCCTAGCAAATCAAACAAGATCTGGGCAAAGTCCTCTGCTTTGCAATGCAGTCTAAGCATGACCCTAGATAACATCAGAACAATTTGCGCAAAGTCCTATGCTTCGTATCAGAATCGAAGTAAGACCCTGAAGATTCAAACCAATTTAGGCAAGACCACTGTCTCAAAAGCAACCGAGACAAGTCCCTATAGACATCAAAATGAGTCAACGTGAAGGAAACCCCCAGGTATGTTCTCTTTTCCTTCTCACCGTGCTCCCTATCGCGAGACCAAACTCGAATCGGGCACAAGCACCCGTTCTAGTCGACTTTGGTCATGCGAGGGGCAGCCTGTGAGCAGGGGTTTTTTTCCGACCTCGGTGATGAAAGCTACTATTACCTTTTTCACGGATAAACATGAAGCTGATTCAGACCGACCGGGATAACGTCGGAAATGTCCCGGATAGCCCGAAGGTGTGTGATAAGTCCTAGTACGGAACCCCGAAGAATTCGAGTGAGTATTTTAAGAGAACCGAGAAAAAGAACGAAAAATAAGTGAAAATGGCCTTTTCTGGACATTACAGCTGCTCGGCTGTAAACTACAGCCGTGCGGCTATAGTCTATAGGGGCGCGGCTGTAACCTACAGTCGCGCGGCTGTAATCTTCATATTTCCTTTTTTGGTCAAAATCAGCATTTAATTCGGTTTTTAAGCAAAATAGGCATTTTAGTCGCTATAGTCGCGCGGCTGTAGTCTACAGTGGCGTGGCTGTAACCTACAGCTGTGCGGCTGTAATCTTCATATTTCCTTTTTTGGTCAAAATCAGCATTTAATTCGATTTTTAAGAAAAATAGGCATTTTGGTCACTGCAGCTGCTCGGCTGTAACCAACAGCCGCGCGGTTGTAGTTTACAGCGGCGCGGCAGTAACCTACAGCCGCACGGGTGTAAGCGTCAGTTTTCCTTTTTTTTCCGAAATCAATAATCAATTCCGATTTAATACCAAAAAGGAAGGTATTTAAACATCCTAATCCGGGATTAGGGTAAAGGGAGGCAGAAAACTTAAAAAAAGAAAAAAAGAAAGAAAGGATTTTTGGAGATAAAAACACCATCACTTAGATTTTTCTAGGGTTCTTAACACAATTGAAAAAAAAAAAGAGTTGCACCTAAAATAAAAAAAGAAGAAAACAAAGATAATCTTAAAAGAACACATAACAACCAATCCTTTAATCTTCTTCGTGGTTCCGTTCGGGCTTCGAAAATCGCACTCTGTTCGAGTTCTTCGTGACTGTAAGACGTTTCTGGGATCCGAATCCATTTTTCGTGGTCCAAGCACTGGAACACAGACAAGGTAATCTTCTGAGAGGCCTTAGAAATCCGTTTTGTTCATTCTGGTTGTGATTTGATTGCATGTTTCGAGTTTTTTACGATTTTTGAGAGTTTTTCCGGCTGCAGCCGCCCCACTCATAATCACAGCCGCTCGGCTATAACCTACAGCCCCGCGGCTGTGACCTATAGGCGCACGGCTGTAATACCATGTTTTGAGTTTTTTATGATTTTTGGGAGTTTTTCGGCTACAGCCGCTCCACTCATGATCACAGCCGCTCGGCTGTAACCTACAGCCACACGGCTGTAATCTACAGGGGCACGGCTGTAACCTACAGCCGCACGGCTGTAGTTGAGGCAAAATCACTAAATTTGCAAAACGATTTTCAAAAACGAGAAAACACACTGGAATCGATTCTGGAGCATTACAGCCACCCGGCTATAAGCTACAGAGGGCGCAGCTTTAACCTACAGCCGCGCAGCTGTAGCCTACAGGGGCACGGCTGTAATGGAGGCAGAATTACAGTTTTGCCCTTTTGGGCCCCAAACTTGTAATTTTGCATTCTTTTCTCATGCAAAAATGAATTTTGGCATGTTTGCATACTTTTGGACCCTAGATGGATGTTTGATTTAGGCCCACACACGAACAGGACCCCCGGGTCCGGGATATCCGGCCCGTTAAAGTTGGAAAAGTGCATGTAAATGAGCAAAACCGCTTTTAAAACTGATTTTTTTATCCATAAAACCTACAGGGCGTTTAAAAAACCGTTTTCCAGGTCTAACCGGGCCGACCGATCGAGTCGACTTGGTTACTCCCTTTGCATGATCCCGTTTCCTAAAATACCACTATTTTGTCCTATATGAGTCCTTAGTGTGATTTATTTATCTGTGCTAACCATATTTGGATGCAGCTTTTATTTTTGCTTTACTTTTATTTTTGAATGTATTTTATAGATTATCCCGTGTATCTAGGCGATTGTAATTTTTAGATTATCGTGTATAATAGGCGGTTGTAAAAGGTGAGGATGAGAGTTTTCTTTTTCTTGGGTTGTACAATTTGGCCTCTGGTTTACTTTTCCGCACTTTTACTTTTCCGCATTTTTATTTTGGTTTTATATTTATGTCATATGTATGAGCATTGGCTAATAATAAAAGAAGAGATAAAATGAGTAGAATTAAGTGAATGAAATGTCATATTATGAAATAATAATTAAAAATAAGTGAGGTTAGTAAATCTGTTGCCGGAACCCTGAATCTCTAAATTAGGTACCGCGTCTACACTTGAAGGGAGCTGTACCGGAATTTCCCAAATGAGCTGATCCGGGTGGCGACTCTGTATCTAATTTCGAAATTTAGGTTTTGAGATCTTTAAGTTCAAATTAGGATTTTCTAAAAACCTATCTTCCCAAAATTCACACTTACAACTAAGTTTTCTACAAAAGACTTTTTCAATAAAATGAAAGGTTTTTTTCTAAGAGAGATTAAAAAACCGTTTTCAAAACCAAGACATCACACTTAAAAAGAAAATCCCCGGTTCCCACTTCAGCCTTGAAAATGAAGGTTAAAGAAACAGATGTAATACTTCTATTATACTTTCAAGATACACATTCAAGACAACAAGGAATTAACAAAAAAATCATAATTATAAAAATGCAGGTAAAACCATCCACAAGCCTTTTGGTAACAACCACAAGAAATGGAATAGATTTCACAGTTAACATGAGAGAAAAGACACACACCTACAATATATTCCAAACGGATGAGCTTCCATGTCCACATGTCCTTGCATACATAAAGAAATTTCACCTCAACACATATAACTACTACTTACATCACTACACAAAACTAAAAAATGTTAACAGTTTCCGAAGAAACAATATACCCTATGCCATCAAAAGATACGTAGGACATACATCAAGAAATTAAGGATTAGAAGCTCAAACCACCAGAAACAAAACAAAAAGTAGGAAGACCAAAGAAATAAAGGTTCAAAGCAACTCGGGAAAGGAAAACAAAGGTGAGAGTAAAATGTGGAACTTGTGGAAAATTAGGCCACAATAAGAGAACATGTAGAGGATTAAAAAATGATTAAATGGAATTACAAAAACATATTGTATTGTATCTTCTCATTTAATAAAAACAAAGAAATACAAAAAATATTCAAATAAAAATTCATACAAAAATGTGCTTTCCAGCAAAAAAATAAAAAAACTGTATCCAAAATGTATAAACATTGTATCTGAAACCTTAATAACCTACAAAAACATAAAAAAAAGACATAAGTATATGCATTCACTCATCTAGTGCATCCACATATTCATTCTCACTCTCTTCATTTTCCTCATTCCTCCTCAATCGATGGTTGTATAGAGAAACTGATAACCTTGTCCTATGAGCTTTAACATCAAACAGATCCGAAAAAGGCTTCTACTTGATTAGATACTTAGCAAAACTCAAAACAAAAACTCCACAGTCACTGAAAAAGATATAATTAGTGTATTAGTAAGAATAAAAAATGCCTAATCAATAGGTTAAAAAAGGTATAACAACTGTATCAGTAAGTATAAACAAATTACAAGAGTCATGCATGCATATAATCTAATCCAAGCTACAAAATCCCCTCTACTCGATGAACCCCTTGAGAATCCGCAAAAGGATTACATTCCCTTTGCTTGTGAACTAAACAATCCTTCCTAATTTCAGTGGTTGATCAATAAAATTGATTTTTTATTCAGCAAACTTTTAAGGTCTTTCAATTATACTCGGATTAGATAACCATTTAACAATATTACACCATAATGGATTCGGTTGAAAATCCTTCTCCGAATCCGGATCTCTACTGAGGACAGGTCTTCTTTCATTAGATCTCATAAGACAAAATGAATGAGACATCAGTAACCTTTGGGTTATGCTCTGATGCCTAAGTTAGCTTAGGGAATATGGATTTAATCTTTGGCTATATTAGCTTAGTGTAAAATCGATCACTTACCTCTCTGCCTATTTCCTTTTTATTGAATTACTAGTTGAGATTGATGTGGATTAGGAATGCCCACCATCCTTATTAGAGTTGTATTAGGATAGAATAACCTCAAATCCCTCGTGGGGTCTGAGAATCCCTTTCGAACACACCTTTCGAGTAAAGGTGGACTTTAAGGAGGACACTGCCTCCTGCCTTCTGGAAGACTCCATAATCGTTAGATTCGGATGACCGTACCCAATCACTAGATCCCATCTAGCAGATCTGCAACTACTGCCCATCCTGAATGAAGATCCGGCATTGATATTCCCAGGAGTCATCACACCATACCCATGAAACTATAGAATATGTCAACACGATATGCTTAGAAAAATTGTTGCACGTTCCTGCTATAAAGTTGTAACCGTAAGTATTTGCAACAAAAATTTGATATAATTTTGTTGCTAAATGTGATTTTGACAGTATTTTTTGGATATTACTATCAAATGAACTTTTTTGTAGTAAAATTTTTTGTTGCTAACATTCCTTGTAGTGATTAAATTTCCATCACGCTAATGACCTCCACGATATAAGAAGAATCTTGTACTAATTTTATTTTGAAGGGACAGCCATAAAAATATTTCAAGCTTACACTACAAAAAAAATAAGATTTAATAGCAATATCCAAAAGAATGGCAACAACAAAATTGTATGAAATCTTGCTCCAAATACACACAGTTACAATTTTATGGCAACAACATATGGTATAACTTTTTTGTTGCTACCTAAAGCTATGATAATAATTTTAATACTTTTGGAAGCAAAAATTTTTACTGGCGAATCTCATATATCTTGTAGTGAGTTATTCAGGGCAATACAACACTAGGTTTTTCCAAAAGCAGGTTGAATATCATACTCAAGAAGAGAAAAATTCTAGAAAAGATATTGTTTAGGTTGTTGTTGCTATAAAATTATGACATTACGTAATTAGAATAAAATTTAATATAACATTATTGTCATTGATGTAATATATAGTAACTACTTTTGTTACTATGTTAACTTTTTGACAATAAAATTTATTTTAAGTCCAAAATTTTGTTGTTAATTCTAATATTTTTTGAGTACAAGAACATTAATTTGTATCATAATTCAAGCAATTAATTATCATCAGTTCCTAATTTTTAGGCAATGAAATTCACTTGGAAGTTGTGGTATTTAAGCGAAAAGAATGGTGATAGGTGAATGAAGAAATATTTAATTTGGTAGAGAATAAGGATTACAAAGTCGGTCGTTCCACCCATAAGAGTTAGTTCGAGTGGTAAAGATTTAAACTCCTGTTTGACAGGATTGGGGTTCAATTCCCCACTCTGTCAAAATTTAGCTTATGTTGGTAGTGATCTGTAAATTCCACTGTAAACCCCATAGTTTTCAAACCTGGACCTGTCATCAAACTGATGAAGAAATGGATTCATGAATTTTGGAAAAATAATAATAACCTAAATTATTAATTAAAATAATTTTTTTTTAGAAAAAGCCTGATCGAACTACAAAACCGGTCCACTTTACAGGTATCTTGTTTGATCAACTGGTCTGACCGATTTTTGACCATAGTAAAAACTGTGCAAACCAAATGGACCGATCTCCGATTCCAATCGAACCAGGTCTAGTCCGATTTTTATAGCTATGGTAAACCTTCATCGAGGACTGTGATTTACCCTGACCTTGAAATTTGGTAGTCCTACCTTTGCCTAAACTTTTTGTAACAATGGCCAACTTGAGGCTAATAACACCTAGGACATAGGATAAATAGAACAAAAACTTAAACATATAAATTTTTTTAAACAAATTACATATTACGGTTTAAATAAGGATAATAAATTGAAAAAAATATTAGCAATGAAGTACTAATTTTAATTAGCAAGTCATTCAATAATAATAATTTAATTAGCAAGACTAATTAATAGTATCATGTCATTCTCATCATGGACAAATGATATATGGGAGCTCTGCTGCTAAAAATTTGGCTGGCTACAATCAAAAATAGTTTTCTCATCATTTTCTACTTTCTCTTGTAAATACTTTTGTGCTATCTATTTTTATTGAGAAACGCAAAATTTGCTCATCATCAATTTATGATTCATTTGCTTATCAATCACCTCAAAAAAATAAAAAATTTACGCTGAAAATCAAACGTTAATTAATTTTCTTATCATTAGAAAATTATATAACAAGCATGCCTCTCGGAACTCCTAATTTTTTTTTTTTTTTTTTATGAATTTAGCCATTTTATTTTGTTTTGATAGCACTAGCTATAAACTTAACATTTTTATTTTCCGTGATCCGTAGTATCCATTATAAAGCATGTGACACAATTTTTGAAAAAAAGTAGAAGATTTTAGAGTTCACTAGATGGATTTAAATCACACTTCCAATTCAGTCTGATATGTCCACAAAAATTATTTACGGGACCAATTGCGGATATGAACCATACCTATGATTCAGTCTGACATATTTAGAAAAATTGTGTTACGTGCTAGTTAACGGATACTACAACCCACATGAGAAAAATGTATCAAAATTGGGGTCAATATTATCAGGGAATCAATTACAAAATTCATAAAAATTCAGGGGATTGAATTTAATTTGTCATCTCATGCTTTCCGATTTGTTTTTGTTGTTTTAGCAGTTTATGGGAAAATATTGGTTTTTATTTTTAAATTCTTTTTCAAACAATCTAAATGTCATATAAAAATATTAAATATGTTATGAGATGAATAAGAAGACTTGGAGTGGAAGAAGCACATAAAGCAATTGGAAAAGGAAGACTAATTTATGTGGAAAGAGCTTTCTGCTCTTCTTGACTTGCGTAGAAAATGGTTGTTGAGGAATCCATCTCTACCCTACTTGTTTAAATTAATAGTATAATATTTTTTTTTTTTTAACTATCTACTTCCACATAATTTCTTTTTTGGACTAAATGATTGAAATGTTGTGTCTGATATATATGAAAAACTAGTTTTTATTAGGGTAATTTAGAAAAATACTACTTTTTTCAACTATTATATCAAAAATACGCTCTCCTCTAAATCTCTCAAAACTATAGCCAATTCTTATTATATGCTCCAAGCATTCTTCAATTATTCCATCTTATTCTCTTTCTCCTCTTTTATTATTTAAATGTTATTTTTCCATTTATCTCTCAAACCGTTCACTTTTTCGATATTCCATTTATCAAAGATACATTTTTGATACTTCTCTGATACATTTTTGATGCATTTTTTTTATGTTTCTCTGATACATTTTTGCTACATTTTCAATCCATTTCTGATCCTTTATGTTATGTATTAATTCCATAACAATAAAAGAAATCAGTTTAGGTGATTCCTTAATACAGATAAAACATGTAGAATTAATACATAAGACACAAAACGCAAAGTGTAAAAAATGTATCAGAAATTGATAAGTACAAACTATACCTATTAATTTAGGGTAGTTATATATTTATTTTGTGTTAAATAATAAATTCTAGAATAAAATATCTTTTTAAGCTCATTTATTTGCAGGTTGTTCAAAAGTTCTAATGGGCTGTTCACTTTTGTTAATTGAAGCCCAACATCACTTGAATGGGCTGGACTAAAAAAGAAACAAGTTTAAATCACTTAAATGGGCTGGGCTAGAAAAAAAAAAAGGAGAAAGAGGCTTGAATTTTACAAGATAACTGATTACTTTTGGCTAAGATTTATATGGACTAAAATTAGATCTACTCTTATCATTTATCTAAGATTTGCATGGTCTAAATTTAGATCTTGTCGTTCCATGTCAGAAATTTCAGAGTGAGCAATCTACTCTACTCATTCTGTTATCTTTTCACATCTTTGGAGACTATATGTTATCTCTTTTGTGTTTGTAAAAGAGGATCTCTCGAGAACTTAATTTCCTGCATTTCTTTTAAAATAGGAGCTTTTTTTTTCTTTTAGTTCTTCTTCAAATTTTTGTATGTTGTTCTACATGCAAAAAGTTGCTTTCTACATGAGGATGAGTGAGTAGTCAACTTTCGGGTCAAGACCAGCCATGAGCTGGCAATTGTAAGTCTGTTCTTCCTATTTATAAATGAATAAAATTGTTTGATGGTTGTTCAATGGAGTACTTCATGTTTTATGAGTTTGCCATCTCATATATAGTTAAATAAATACAAGGAGACTTGGTTTCTAAGACTGAACTACCATTAGGCACATGTTATTGGGATACGAGGCTTGAATGACCACATGTTAGGGGTTTTTGCATGCTTATGTAAAATGTTTTTTTATTCTTAATGCTTAAAGACTAGTTAATGTAAGGAGACTTGGTTAATGAATATCTAAAGAATTTTTGGTGCAAGGAGACTTGACTTTAATGAATTTCGTGAAAGATACCTTAAACCTCTGTTGTTAACATCATTCATATAAAAGGGAGAAATATTACTTATAAATTGCTTGTTCTTGCTGTGTTCTTAGCCTATCCTATTTATTATTGGGTAATTTTTATATTTTTACCTTGTTCTATCTGTTTGTTCATCATTTTCGTGTTATTCATTTAATTTTATTGTTGTAGTTATAAATTTAAAAGAACACTTTTGAAAGAAGTTACTTACTCGTTCTACTGTTTTACACTACAAAGTGAATAGATTTTGCTTGTTCAATCCCCGTGGAGATGATATTTTACTTACCTAGTTTGTTACTTGAAAGCCTAGTGCACTTGCTAGTGTATTATTTTAGGACAACAGAAATGTATTAGAAAATATCGACAAACAGAAACATTGATACAGTATACTTTATTCTATATTTTTTCTATGGTTAGATTTTATTTAGCCCTCATAACAACAATAAAAAAAAAACCAGTTTAGTTCCTCACTATAGATAAAATCATTTTTCATACAATTCTAATACATTTATGATTCGTTTATGATACAATTCTGATACATTTATGAAAATAAAAAAAAAATCCTAAAAATATATCAGAAATGTATTAGAATTGTATCAAAGATACATTTTTGATACTTCTCTGATGCATTTCTGACACTTTATGTACTGTGTTATGCATTAATTCCATAACAATAAAAGAAATTAGTTTAGGTGATTCCTTACTACAGATAAAGCATGTAGAATTAATACATAAAGCATAGAATACGAAGTATCAGAAATGTATCAGAATTGCATTAGAAAATATTGATAAACAAACATTGATATAATATACTTTATTCTATACTTTTTTCTATGGTGAGCTTTTATTTAGCCTTCATAATAATTAAAAAAAAAACAGTTTAGTTCCTCACTACAGATAAAATCATTTTTTATACAATTTTGTTACATTTCTAATACAATTTCGACATATTTTTGATACAATTTTGATACATTGCTAGAAATTAGGAAAAAAAATTCGAAAAAATATATACATATAGATCTTGTTTTGAAGAGAAAAAAAAGATGATAAAAAAAAAATTCTAAAATGACGTTGCAAAAAAATTAACAGATTAAGAGATTAATGACAAAATTAAAGTTAAAAATATAAAAGAGGAGAGAGAATCACATGGAAGGAAGGAAGTGGATAAAAACAAAACTACCAATTAAATAGGTGTATTTCAAATAATTACTGAATATACGCATAAAAGGAAAGTTAAAATTGAGGTATTTTTAGTAATTTTCCTTTTTTATTATACCTAAAATTGAATAACTAAATTGAATAACTAAATTTTGTGTTGGTTTGACTATTTTAATACCAGAATTCAATAATTCATTATTTTCTTATTACCTTTCATGAATTTCTTATTCACTACATATCTTTGCAAGACTATATATATTGAATGCTTACAAACAATAGAAATTATACAACATATAAAATTCTTTGTTTCTTAAAATAAATAAAACAAATATCTTATATGGATTTATAATCACAAAAATAAATAATTATGAGATATATATAATTTCATAAGCCAAGAATACATTCAAACTTAATTTTATATTTTGATTAATTAGATAACATTAATTTACTATTAGAATTAAATTAGGTTTAAAAAATTATATAGTGTATCATAAAAACCTAAAAACCTCTAAACAAAAATAAAAATAAAAATAAAATATAAAATAAATAAATATACAAAAAATCTATTTAGAGATATATGCTTATACTTGACATATTGAATTATAAAAAAGTTTATATATTTAATAATAAATGTTATACAGTAACATAAAAGATAAAAATAAGAATTATTATTTATATTGAATTTTTTGTTATTTTTAGATATTTTAAAAAATACAAATATTGAAATTTCCAATAATATAAAAACTATCGTTTTCTAGGAAAAAAAATAGTTTAAAATATTTTATAAACGAAGTATGGAACATAAAGTAATAAATATTTGATGATTAACAAAAAGTTACTCAATACTTTTATAAAATTATCTCTAAAAAAGTATTTAAAAATATTAATGGTGAAGTGCTTGTAGTAAGGCCAGATTATAGTTGAAAATACAAGGAATAAAAGGGTTGTTGCTTAAATTTTAGAGTATAATAAAAAAAGGAAATTATAGCATAAGTCAAATATTTGGAACAATTTACAACTTTATCGATTAAAATTTGAACTTTTATGAAGACACAAGCTCCATTATCAATTAGGCAATACAAACAAAATCAATCCGTAATTTGTCAAGCTTATTATTAGTTTATATTAATAATCAATTATTAGTATCCATTATCCAAATTATCACAAAGGTATAAACAAGTTCTCATAGTTTTACAAAGATATCAATGTATCAGAAAGGTACAATCAGTTCATCACAAGGTATAAACAATGTATAAACAAAGTATCAATGTATAACAAAGGTTTAATCAATATATCAATAAGTATAAACAAGGTCTAACCAATGTATAATAATATAAAAAAGGTATAAATAGAGTATCAGATGGAAAAATCAATGTATAAACAAGATCTAATAGTTTTAGAGATTATAAGCAATGTAAAACTAAGGTATCAGTGTATAACAAAGGTATAATCAGTGTATCAGTAAGTATTAAAAACATTGTAACAAACGTATAAATAAGGTCTCAAGTTTTAGTGAGGTATCGTGTATAACAGAGGCATAATCAGTGTATCACTAAGTATAAAACACATTATCACAAAGGTATAAACAAGGTCTCATAATTTTACAAAGATATCAATGTATCACAAAGGTATATAATCAGTGAATCAGTGAAGTATAAACAAGGTATAACAAATGTATAAAGCTTAAAATGAAAGGTATAATCATAATATAAAAAAAAGGTATCACACTAATACAACACAAATGTATAAACAATATATCACAAAGGTATAAATATTTATAATGAATGTATCTGACATGTAACATTATATCAAATGTATAAAATATTATGCAAATTTAATACAAAGAGTAGAAGAGGACCACATTAATAACATGGAAGAATCTCAGTATCAAATAGAGTACAATCAATGCAAATCAGAAGAAGAACAAGAAGAAGACCATGTAGCTTACATAATCAACATCACAAAAAGCACAATAGAGGAAATATACAACATAAAACAAGACAGCCAAAAACCAACAAAAAAAGTTGAAGAAGAAGAAGATAATGACATATCATATCTCAATATTGGTTATACACAAGCTGAACAAATCTACACAAACAAAAAGACATTTAAAGAAGCAATTATTCACTATGCAATAAGAAAAATTTCCAATTCAAGGTCCAAAAATCATGTCCAAAACAGTACTTCCTACAGTATATCGACGAACAATGTACATGGAGATTTAGTGCATCAAAGAAAAAAAAGATAGAAAGATTTATAATAAGGAAATATGTTGAAGAGCACACATGCAACATTGATGAAAGAAATGGTGACAAAGACAGACAACAAGGACAGTTATAGCAAAGATGATCAAGAACAAATACATAAGACTACATTGCATCAAATATAGTGCATGACATGAAAGAACAAATAATAGCAAAAATCAATTAACAAAAAGCCTAGTGTTCAAAAGAAGAAGCATTTAACAGAATCACAGGTTCACCATCTAAATCATATAACATGCTACCAAGCTACCTCTACATGGTCCAGAAAAAAAACCCAACTCAACCTACAGATTCTCGTACCTCTTAGTAGCAATGCATGCTTCAATACAAGGAGACCAACCAGTCTTTGTTGAGGCCACATTCCTCAAAACATGTTACAGTGGAACACTCATATCAACCTGCACATAAGATGCTCCAAGTTAAAAAAAAAATTAAATTATATATGAATTGCATATTTCCAATATATCACTTATAAATACATTGTTTATAGTATTATCACATAAAAAAGGTATCAAAGTTCACAGAAAAAGGTATAATTAAGGTAGAAATGTGAGCAGACAACTTTTTTTTAATACAATGAAACGTGGCGAAGCGAACTATGGAATTTTTATAGGTTTTTTTGTTGTATAATTATAATTTGAAGTTCGTTTTGGAAAACAATGTTCGTAAAAAGATTCGAGACTGAAATCTCAAAAAAGATATAGAAGTCGCCACCCGGCACAACTCAATAGGGAAATTTAGGTACAGCTGAAACCAAGTGAGGGCTCTATACCTTCCAGAGATCTAGAACTAGATGAGTCACGTACTTGTTATCTAATTAAAATAAATGCTTCAATAATTGAATTATAGCATTTTATAAAACTAGGTTAATTTTATTTAGAGCATACGGTGTTCATGTAGGGTATAGACAGATGTAAATAAATTAATTATACAAATTGAATCAAATAAAGTATCCTAGGGGACATATATGAATCAAATGGGGAATCAGGTATAATCGCCTAAAATACATGAGTTCATCTAATGCAAGAATAAAAATTAAACATACATTTAATCATGTAAAACAGACGTTAGTACACGAATAATCGAACATACAAGAAATTTGCCATTTTATTACAATGAAAATCATCACAAAAAGTTAAATTTTCATCACAAGAAACAATAGATGACGAAAATTTATCATCACAGCGATTATCATGGCTTGTCCGTGGTATTTAGTATATGTGACAAATTTTTAGTTCGTCATCAAATATGCACATTAATATGATGAAAAAAGCATTTGTCATCATTTTTTTCAATTTTTGTGATGCTTTGTCACTTTAGTTAATTTATTGTGTCACCTAAATATCAAATAACGTCACAAAAAACTAAAATTTTAAATTACGAACCCATATTACCTCACCATAGTAGTAATTATTGTGACAAAATATGGTAAAATACTGAGATAATAGAACTAATAGTGAAAATTGTTAGCATCACTAACAACTCCAATTTTGGTCACATTAAAAGAAATTTTGTCACTGAAAAGTAATAAAATGATTACAAAATATTATTTGTCATTGTATTAATATTTATTGTGACACATAAAATGCATCATTGTAATTTACTTATGCCAGTAATTTATACTTTTTTTGACAATATCCATCATCATGAAAAAGCACTAATAGCGACAAAATAAAAATTGTCACTACAAAGAATTCGTTTGTGATATTATATACTATCACCAGAATAAATCTAAAATGACACAACAATGTGTCATAAAAATCTGAATAAATCCCAATTAGAACTCAATCATGACAGAATGGGATGATAAATGAGTCGGGATCATGCATTTATTGGGGATAGCCAGAGGAACTCGACAAATCTCACCTATTAGACCTATTTTTGAGAAAACGGTTTTACCGGTTAATTATTTAGCATGGTAAGTTAGTCAGTTTTCAAGAAACTAGGTGTCTATCGTTGTTCTATTCTAATACACCCTTCTAGAATGTAAATGTAAGGTTTACATGTCATTAAATGTTTAAAAATTGGTTTTTGGTGATTTTGTCTTGAGCTGATACCCATGCGAGTGTGGGGACAACAGCCGTATGGGTATCACTTCAAGACCAGTAGCAGATTTCAAATAATCTAGTTTTTTGGTTCTGTTCTGTGAACCAGAGCCATGCGGCTATTGCAGCTATAGCTGTATAGCTGTCTTGACAGCTGAACGGCCCTGGTTCTCAGGCTAAAACCCAAAAATAGAGCAGTCTCAAAAATATACTAAAAAAATACAGCACAAACAAGTCAAATTTTTTGGTTTCTTAGATATTTATCATGTAGTGTGGATCCACAGCTTTAGGAGGCATAAATTTTTCAAGAAAGGCTCCAATTTTGGACCCAAATTTCAAGTGTCGAAAATAGTTTCAAGCTCCGAAAGTTATGGTTTTAGGGTTCAGATTAGTCTCTAAACCTATTAAAACCCTTAGTGAAGTCTTTACCTAAGATTTCTAGCCGATTTTAAGCCTAAAAACAGAGATTGAAGATGAAAATCGAAGCAAAAGTTTGGTTTTCTCTTTTCCTTTTCTTCACTTTTCTCTCCCTCTAGATTTAATTTGCCAACCCCTTCTCTCTATTCTAGTGAGGTTTTAAGAGGTAGAGAAACTAGTTTTTCATTGTCAAATTTGCCCCTTACAATCCAAAAAATCATTTCTGATGCATCTAAAACACACACACTATAGAGCAAGTATACTCTGTCGCTCAAGTAATATAGAATAAGAAGGATGTCGATCCTATGGAGACTATGTATGCTAATCCTAAATGCAGTTGGGGTTCTATTAATTTAGGCAGTGAAAATTATATCTTTGATTTCAATTTGCAAAATAAAATCTACTGCTAAGCAACAAATTAAATAAAATAATTTAGACTAAGATTGAAATGCAATTGGATAAAAATCGATGGAGAAGTTGGCTAAGGCATATGGTTTTACTTAGCATTCATTCTAGAAATTTCCTCGATTTTTACAATTAAAGTTATTAATTTCCCAAGATGGCAAATTCCTAAAGCAATTAACACCGGTTAAGGCTGCTAACTCTAATTCTCAACCTAACTACTTAAACTGGTTCTGTCTTAAGCAATTAGTTTGGAAAGCATTAAGCATATGAAAACCTAGCACAAACTAATGAGCCACAAAGCAATGGTAATGCATTTTTCATGTTATGAAATTTCGTTAATTCAGTCCTTTGGTCAATTATGAATTAACTACGAACTTTGAAATAGATGGTCATGCATTCAAAGTTTTAAGCAATCATAACACAATAATGGACAAATAACAAGAACTTAATTGCATTAAACTAAAGAAATCACATGGAAATCCTACTAAGTTCCACCATAGCCTTAGCTATGGAGGAATTAGTTCATGATTGAGTTATAAACAAATAAGTAAAATACAGAAAATATGATAAAGAGAGTTAAGAATAAACTAGGAAGATGGAGATCCCAATGGTGGCTTGCGGAGAGAAATCAGAGAAGAAGAATTGTGGATTGAACCTTCAAAACCCTAGTTTCTTGACTTTCTTCAAAAATCACGTTCTCTTGTGTAGAGAGCAAAGTAATAAAATTGCAGCCTAGATGAATGAATAAAAAATCGTCCAATCCCCCTCAAATCTCTCAGCCAAAAACGTTTTCAAGAGAGAGAGAGAGATAGAAGAAAAACCTAGTTAGGAAATAATTCTCCTAAAATTAATAATAAAAAAATCCTAATTTGGAGTTATTCCTAAAATAAAAGTATTAAATAGAAGTTGTTGCTCCCTATCCTAATTACAAAAGGAGAAGAAATAAAATAGCCCAAAGTTGAAAAGTCAAAACTCCTAACCCTAGTTGGAGTATAAAATTCGTAACTCTACAGCCTGGGCATGTCTTAAGACTGGTCAGCTTCTGTTTCTAAAAAATTCTTCAGTTTTGGCCCTCCATATGGCATGCCCATGCCTTAGGACTTCCTTATTCTTCCAAATAGCACGTTTGAGCCCCAAAAATAGGCGATTTAGCCTCTAAATGTTCAAATTCCAACTTTAATGCCCTAACACATAAAAATGGAACAAATGAGGTAGAATCCATCTAAATTAAAGCAAAATAACACAATCCAAGACCAAAGAATAGGATAATTTACGTGCACAAAACATACTTATCAATTTCCAAGAGGAAGATCATGATTCTGTCAGACCATAAGACCCGTGCGGCTGATGGTGCAACAGTTGGGAAATGATCCAATGCTTGAAATTCGGTTGATCGGAGCTTTGATCTTGAATTGACTTTTACTCCTGTCGTTGTAGAAATCTATAGAAGCAAACAAACAACTTATTCATCATTGAAAACTGGGGGATGAAAACCCATGCTCACAATAAAATAAGTATAAACACACTATAACAAAAAGGTATAATCACTATATCAAAAAAAGATATCACAGTATCACAAAGTATAATCATAGGTATAAACTATACATAAACACACTATCAAAAATGTAAAATTAAAAATTAAAGGTATAATCGCATTATCAAAAACGTATCATAGTATCACATTATCACATAGATATAATTTAAGAATCACAAAGGTATAACGGCAAAAAGGTATAATCACTATATCAAAAAAAGATATCACAGTATCACAAAGTATAATCATAGGTATAAACTATACATAAACACACTATCAAAAATGTAAAATTAAAAATTAAAGGTATAATCGCATTATCAAAAACGTATCATAGTATCACATTATCACATAGATATAATTTAAGAATCACAAAGGTATAACGGCAGTATCACAAAAGGTAGGGGTGCGCACGATCGGTTAAGTGTTTGAACCATTTTTTCAATTCACTAACCATACACTGTCAATTAAATTTGGTTAACAAATTCTTTATGGTTAACCATTTACAAAATACACATTATATTTTGCTAAATCTATTATATTTTAGACCTCAAAATAATGGACCATAAATCTCAATGTCAAATAAAAATATGAAATTACAAACTGTAGTCTTAATAATTGATTAAAAGTAACATCATAACCATAAATTCCAATAATTAAAACATTAATAAAAAAAGTTTCCAAACATAGAATTTGTTCTTGAAAATCAGACATTAAAAAAGAAAAAGTCCATGTCCATTTCACAATCCTGTTTTTTTTTTTTTCTTGAAATTCATTATTCTAATGATGTTTTTAATTCTTCTTTAGTTCTTATTTCCTTTTAAGCAGCTTTCACAAGTGGGGAGATCTACTTTTGATAAATCAGCCGACAAACCTACTTTAGCCAATCGAACTAAACGATGTTGACCAATGTGACTAAGTTTTACATGTCACATTTTTGAAATGCTAACATTATCCATAGACGAGTTAACAGTAAAGGAAAAACTATTATAACACATAATTTGGATCCAAATTCAAAACAATAAAACCATCCAACAAATGTCCACCACTAAAGTAGATATTGTTCATAAAGAGACTAAAATTGTTTAATTCAAAAGATAACATGAATCCTAAATTCATAAGGGCAGAAACAGATATCAAGTTCCCTCGTATTCCAGGAGCATAGAGGACATAACAGTGGTCACTCACTATTTAAGACCAGCTGACAACAGCCAATCCCTAAGACTTCCTCTTTAGAGTTGTTTCCCACGTATATCCACCTTGTTCCCCGTGGAACACTACGGAACTCAACAAAAGAATGTCGATCCTTTGTTACGTGATCTGTTGCTCCTGAGTCTATGATCCATAAAGGACGAGATTTAGTTTGGAAAACAAAACTTGAAACAAATGTATAACACTTATACACTTCTGTAACATTTACCTTAGGAGCTGTGCAATCTTTTGCAACATAGCCCAAACTTCATAATTGTCACTGTTCAAACGAAGGTCCTTATTTAGTTAACCAACTATTGCTTTTGAAGCAGCAATTGAAAAAAAAACCGCTAAAGACAAAAGTAGCACTAATAAGTAAGCGATGCACCATACGCAATGCATCGAGTCACCATTTACATAGGCTAATACAAACACCATATTAGGTTTAAATTTCCAATAATAAATATATATTTAGTTTTGTTTTAGATTATATTTTAATTTATTTAACATTTATACTTCTCTTAAGTATAAAACTAATGAGTAATATAACACTTAGTTATAATCTCAAAATAAATAAATTAAAAATTACTAAAACAAATAACTAAAATAGCAATGTCTAACAAATAAACATTTTATAATACCATAAAAATATCCAACATTTAGTCAAAATTACCACCACAATAAAAACTTTAGCACAAAGCCCTTCAATAGAAAGTTGAAAAACAAAATCAGCAAGAGAAAAAGTGAAAATGAAGAGCTCAATCTGCATTTTCATCGAGTTGAACTATCTCAATTTCTTTTGAGGTGACTGGGATCATCTCTACGAACTTATAGTAGAGATCCAAAGGCATGTTCTCAACACCCTCGATAACAGCATCTAGACATGGGTGACGAACCAACTTTTTACTTCTAAGTAACATGGCTCTAGCATTATAAGATCACTTAGTTCTTGTTTCAGCCAAGTTCAACACAAATACTTTGCATTGGGATCCATAATCCTGTTCAGGAACTAATCCTTCAATGGAGTCCACCAGTTCATCAAAAACAGAATTTTCTTAAAGTGCTTTTCACGAAAAGCCTTTCTCGCAAATTTTAACATTTAATTGATCAATTCCAGAGGAAAATCCTCCTTTCTAGACAAGCTCTTGGATTTCACGGTTTAACGCATTAAACCGCTCAATAACTCCAACAGTATCCTCTTTTTCTAACGGAGGATACCGTTTAGAGAAAAGCTTATTTACAAGTTTTTGTAGAGTCCTTGCCTTCTCCTGAGACTGAATTATTTTCGCCGTTTTTACGAAAATTGCCATTTCTGTAACACATATAGAAATAACAAAAACTTGTTATGATCAACCAAAATTCAGTATATAAATACACAATAAATATACTGAATTTTCTGGAAATTTATTAAACATAAATTAAACATTTATACACAATAAATACTAGTAAATTTAGTTTAAAAATATCAAATGAATTCCAAAAATTCATCAAAATATACCAAAAATTCAAGAAAAATGTAAATTTTAATTCTGGAAAAAATTTGACGAAATTTGGTGGCCGGAAACACCCGCACATGCCGACACGCACCGAATGAAGCTGCGCCACGCGCGGACACGTGCCTCCACGCGGTCCCAAGGGTTCTGCTGACTCACATGACGCTTGGCAACTTGTGATTCGTGTTGACGTGGCCACGTGCCATGTGTCATCACATGATTGGATAGACGAATGATGTGGCATGATGATGTGGCACTGCCTAGACACGTGTCATCACCCTATTTGTCCACAGTGATGACGTGGCACAATCACAACTGTTTTGCCACGTGGTGACATTCTATTGGTCCACGTTTTTGACACGTGGCAGTTGACCGTTTCAAAAACGGTTGACTTGTACACGTGTCTAAACGTGATTGGGCTGACTTTTCAACTGTCATAAAATCAACCAATAGAATCGTGCCACGCGTCCAGCAGACCTAAACTTCCCCTAACCATCACGCGGCCAATTCCAGCCGCAGTGGTGGCACGTGGCCTTCACGAGCCGCCTTCCGGCCCTCCGTTGGCCATGAAATTTGACATTCCGACTCGATTTTTCGTGCTAATTTCAGTGGTGTGATCGGATTTTCAAAATTCCGACAAAAAATTTTGACACTTTATACTATTAGATCTAATACGGTATCATTTTGACATGGATAACAATGCAAATCCTTATCAAAACGAACAAAAACTGATCCAAATGAACCAAAAAACATATTCTTATTCATGGAACATCAGATTTCAATATTTACGTAATCATTTTGACACAGATATCAATATAAATCCGTATCAAAACGAACAAATAGGTATTTAAACAAATAAACACGCATTCATAATGGATAAAACTTATTTTAATTCACGGAATTCCTGAAATCAAGATTTGAACACATCAATTATTCATGGAATACCAGAAAACTAGATTCGAACACATCAATCTATAAACCTTTCGGCTCTGATACCAATGAAGTAATAATTCCATAGGACCATACAACGAATATAAAGATTACCATAAACATAATAAATAAACAGACTTACGGTTTATGTGCAGCGGAAACTCGTTTATGGAATAGATCTGATCTACCAGAGAAACCGGATCGTTCTGGTTATCTTTCCTACGAGTGTATGAATACACTGAGTACGGGCTATCTCCGTGAATTCTTTTGACGAGCGAAGAAGTATGTCGTGTTTATCGTTAGGGACGTTTTCCCCGGATCTAGAAGGAATCGCTACGATTCTTCCCTCTATCTGAAATAGAGAAACCCCTTCTCTATTTATAGTGGAAATTCCCAACTTCCATTTATATATAGGGTCGGACCAAATTACACATTTGGTCCTTGTAATTTACACATAATTACAGTTTAGTCCTTGTCATTCCAAAATGTCATGGGCGGACCAAAAACCAACAAAAATCAATCCGTAATTTGTCAAGCTTATTATTATTTTATTTTAATAATCAATTATTAGTATCCATTATCCAAATTTTGAATTGTTTTTAATTGTTAAATATTGTTTTTAATTGTCAAGCTAATGATGTTTTTAATTGTTTTTTCAGTTTCCCTTGTAGATATTGATGCAATTAGTTTTCACCTGTTTTTTTTTTTTTTTTTTTTTTCTTGAAATTCATTATTCTAATGATGTTTTTAATTCTTCTTTAGTTCTTATTTCGTAGCCTCGCCACCATGTTACGATATCTTCTCAAACTAACCAATTTATATTGCATGCGTATTTACAATTTATCTTAATTCTATTATATTAAACCTTCTTGCACTTATCAAGGTTTGAAACAGTGACAAAACTGAGACAAATTTTCAGGAAACGATATTATATTAAAATTTATTAACTAAAAATACTTTTAATATATATATAAAACTCAAAATAATATTAAAAGTTTTTTCACATTTTCATAATGTTAACAGTCATTGTACTTTTTGTTTTGGTATTTTAGAATTAAAATTATATTAGGGCAGCGTGGGGTGTTAACAGTCGCAGTAGCATGCAAAAGTGGGGAAGCAACAAAGCAAATTAAGTGAGTTCCAACAGCACTCGTTCGAAAATAACAAAACAAAAATTCAGAAAGAAGTATTGAAATTAAGCTTGACATTAAACATCAAATCAATAATACGAACAGAATAACAAAACAAAAACAAAAATTCAGAAAGAAGTATTGAAATTAAGCTTGACATTAAACATCAAATCAATAATACGAACAGAATATAGCAACTACATAAGAGAATAGGATCCAACAAAAAGGAGAAGTTTTTTGAAGGGCTAAACTCCATTTGAAACATTAAAAAAACAACAATCTTATTTCATCGGCTACAATGACTATTGGAGTATTAGATTCAAGGTTGTCCTTAGAGCATTAGATCTTTGGGAAGTAGTCGAGCAAGGGATTTTAACATGTTCACACATTTTTATTGTTTGATTTCCATTTGCATACATAAATAAAAGACATTAACAACAGGAAAACGTGGAACCAACTATTCTTGATGTGTATCTTTGGAATGGATATAAACTACCAATCCCCACCAAACGGATGAGCCCAATCCATCCTAATCTTCTCAAACTTCTATGAATTTCGTAGTTAACTCACGGATCAATTTTTGCAATACATTTAGCACCAATTTTACATATTCGCAAGTTTGGATCTAGGAATATAATGTATTAATCAATTAATTATAATTTTCAAAACCCTAATCAATTTTTTTAAACACATTAAGTGCCTGATCTTTTCATTTTAATATTATTAGCCCCAAACTCGATTTTATTTTATATCTATGCAACATGCACTATTAAGTGACATGACCAATAATATTTTAATACGTAACACAATTTTAGAAAATTGTTTAGATATAAAAACATATTTGCTAGAAGTGTCCATTTTACAGTTTCAAGTGATAAAACTATATAATTTTTAAATTATTTGGAAATATTTGTTTCAAAATTCTATCACTGAATGAAGTATATTACACATACGCAAAAGAGAGGTCGAGTTTGGGGCTAATTATATTGAAATAAAAAGATCAGGTACTTAATGTGTTCAAAAAATTAATTAGGAGGCTTATTACAATTTTGGTAAAAGATTAGGGTACTCAGGATGTGTTTTACCTTAAAATTTTATTAAGTAAATCAGTCTGTATGATTTAATTAAACCATCAATCACTTAGTCAAAAATGTTATAATAATATATTATGTGACCAATTTGCGTAAATGTTAACTAATAGTGATGCGGGCCACAAGTAGTGAAAAAGATCAGCAATTGAACTTGGAAATAGTTACTATATAAAGTGGCTTCCCCACAGGTTCAATAACGAACTCTATTTGAGTACTTTCATTACTTTCTAAGATCGGAAAACATAGGAATCAGAGCATACCCCCTTCCCCCGCGTGATTAGATCTTTGGGAAGTAGTAGAACAACAAGGACCTTTGCTCAAGTTTTTGGTAAATCAACTCCAATACAAAGTACTACAAGTACAATAGCTAAGGGTGAGCAAAACCAAACCGCGAATCAAAAACCGAACCAGACTGAGGCTGAAAAACCGAACCGAACCAAACTCTATTTGGTTTGGTTTTGGTTTTATAAAATATAATAATTTAGTTTTTGGTGCGGTTTTTGGTTTTTATTTAAAAAATCAAAACTAAACCTAACCGAACCGTAGTATGAAAAAATATTTTTTAAAAAATGTGTATATATATAAATAAATTTTATGTGACATATTATATATTTATATTATTATATAGTTTGTATTTATGACACTTTAGAAATATACATGTAATATAAATCCTTTTTAAGCAATAACTTACATGTAATTTATAAAAAATAATGATAATAAAAATTAAAAACCTGAAATTTTTGTTGATTTGGTTTTCACCGAACTGAACCGAACTGGTTTGGTTCGGTTTTATCTGAACCATATGAATTTTGGTTTGGCTTTGGTTTCTATTTTTCTTTTACTTTAGTTTTTGGTTCGGTTTGGTTCAACCGAACCATGTTTTGCTCACCCCTAACAATAGCTCATGCATCAAGTTCAATCCTAGAAGATAAAAGGAAGGAATGGACAAAGAAAGATGTTGAAGCTCTTGCAAAAATACACCTAGCAGTAGCAGACCATATTTTCCCAAGGATTATGAACGTGACAACAACAAAAGAAGCATAGGAGACCCTAAGGAATGAGTTTCAAGGCACAGGTACGAGCCATGAAACTTCAAACTTTAAGGAGAGACTTTGAAAATTTGAAGATGAGAGAAGATGAAAAATTTATGAACTACTATGCTAGAGTGACTGAAATAGTAAATCAAATAAAAGCATATGGAGAAGATTTGGATGATAAAAATATCATTCAAAAACTATTAATTTCCATTCCAGAAAAATTCAATTCTATGGTAGATATTCTTGAATCAAAGGACATCAATCAACTCACTCTAGCAGAAGTAGTGGGCTCCCTTCATGCCTGTGAACAGAGGAAGGAGAAGAGGACTGAATCTATCATAAAAGGAGCTATGCGGACTTCTCGTAAAAACAACAATTTTTTCTCAAAGAAAAATACGAAACCGAGAAAGAATTGGAAAAATAAACCATGTTCTGCAAGTAACACAAGAGATGGAGAAAAGAAAGGAAAGTACCCTCCTTGTGGTATTTGTAAATACACAAATCACCAAAGAGAAGGATTGTTGGTTCAAAGGGAAGCCCAAGTGCAACAATTGTGGGAGGTTTGGCCATATGGAAATTGCTTGCAGATCCAAGAACAAGTCTATCCAACCTGCAAAGCAACAAAGCAACGTATCAGAAGCTCAATATGAAGAAGACAATCTCTTCTTTGCTTGCCAAGCAGTTACAATTCCAGCCAATAATGAAATTTGGTTCGTAGATAGTGGATGCACAAGTCATATGGCCAAGGACCCACACATCTTCACTCAAACCACAGTGACAAAACTGAGACAATTTTTCTGGAGACGATATTATATTAAAATTTATTAACTAAAAATAATTTTTATAAATATATATATATATATATATATATATATAAATTAAAATATACAAAGTTTTTTCACATTTTCATAATGTTGCAAGATTGACGGGGGCTGCAAATAATAAAAAGTATCAGCAATTCATTTTGGAAATAGTTAATTATCATGGAAAGAAATTAAAGATATATTTTATATTATATCTTTGTTTTAATTGCAATTATTTTATAATTTGGATTAGGAATATATTTTATTTTAAGGATCCTAAATTGATAAGGATTCCTATTTTTTTTTTTTTTTGTACTTTAATTTATTTAGTATTTTTTCTTATTTAGTCTAATTAGAAAGTTTAAAGTATTTAGAATCTTTTATTATTTAGGAGTTTTATTATATTTGGAATAATTTGCCTATAAATAGGTTATAATTTAGTTTGTAAGAGTTAGTTTTTGATGATTAATAATATTTCTGGATTTATTCCAATTTTCTACTTGTGAGAATTTTGCGCAATTCTTGAAAATGAAAGGAAACAGTCATTGTACTTTTTGTTTTGGTATTTTAGAATTAAAAATATATTAGGATAAAGATAATCTTGTCATCTTCTTGGATGGAATGATGACAAAAATATAAAGCCATGTTAGTATTATGTGTGAAAAATATTGTGACATATGCCTGGAATATAAACTTCAACAAGAAATGATATATTTTATTAAAATTTTAACCTATCAAATCTCAAATAAATTATATATAGATCTAAATTAGTATATAAATTCAGTCGTGGTTACAGTTCATTTTCTTTATGGAAATCAATTATTAAAAGATAATCCTCCCGTTTTTTATTATATGAAATTTTAGATTTTTCACTTTGTTCTTTTTTATTTGACACTTTACATTACCAATATATTTTTTACCATAGTTTATCATATTTGCCATTATTTAAAGTACGAGAGAGGTTCATTATTTAATGCAGAAAATACTACATTAAACTTTGATAATAAAGATGAAAGAGAATTTTTGCATGAAAAATAGAATCTTGGGAAAGAAGTATTAAGGGTAAACTAGCCATTTTAGTAATCTAATTAATATTTCATTAGTTTTTGTAAACAACTTTAAACATTATATAATAAAAAACGAAGGGAGTAAAAAATAAAATACAGTATCAAGTTAACTCATATTTAGACCAAAATCATCAATTTGTCTTGAAATAAATCATTGCACTATGTACTTAATATTTTTAGACAAATGAATTGAAAATTGATATATGTTGATATATAACTAGTGATTTGTTATATATATATATCAATTTTAATGTTATCACGTGCAATTTAAACTGTCATTAGAAATTAATTAATTTTAAATATCTATTTAATTGAGAGATAGACTACCTAATAATAACTATTCCGGTTAATCGAATCCCACCTTGTTAATTCAACCCCAGACTAGATATGAAGGTGAGGGTTTCCATTAATTTGGGAAGAAAAAATGTATGTTGGAAATAAATGTAATTAAAATATAAGGTTGAATGGTAAGAAAAACTTGGTATTGTTTTGGTAAAAATTCTTGAATGCTTTAAACACATTAAATAGTGTCCCTCCCAGCAGTAAAAAGGACTTAATGAAAGGCATGTGGTCCTCTAGCTATTACGTACTATTTATACAATTAGGATTACAATGGTGTGAATCATACATATAATTATAAAATTTAAAATCAAATTATTTAATAAAATTTATGGCAACCACTAATTTATTTTAATTTGCTTGAAAAAAAATTAAATTAAATTGTAGATGAGAAAATAGATGGGCAGTCCCTCCCCTCCCCCGTGTTCTAAGGTGCAATAGATGATTTAATTAATTTGTTTGTAACAAATTAGAGCATAGAATTAAATCAAAATTATATATATATTATATTAATTGTATTTCATGATCAATGTTCCGTTATCTAAAATGGTATGAGAAGATAGTAGTACAATTCAAATGAAATGATATTTTGTTTAATTCGACTGAATCAATTAGCATTCATTAAGTAATTAAGAAGAAGTGATATTTTGTTTATAGCATAATGAAATGATACCTAATTATTGTATGAGAATTTAATAGGTACAGTAGCAGTGATGATGATGACTGAATTAGGGTCAGCTTAAAAGAAGAATTAGATGCACATATATAAGGGGTTGATCAAGCTGCAGGTTGGTAAAGATATGGTGGCAAACGAGGTATTCCTAATGCAACCAAAGGCTTGGCTAGTGCAAGACTATTGGCAGACTCAGTGAGATCAATGCTTGTTTTGTTCGAAGGTGCGCTCCAACTAAATCCTTGTAGAAGCCTAGCAAACAACATCACTGTCATCGATGTTCCCATTTCTATTCCTGGGCATCTTCGTTTTCCAGTGCTGAATGAGATAAATCTTAAATCGGGTTCTGTTAAGGTAACTTGACTGAATCCCTCCTTTAAATGCCTCTCTGGCTTGAACTTTTCCGGTTCGTCCCACACATTAGGGTTCCGTCCAAGTCCCACGCGGCTGAGCAGAACATGGCTGCCCTTGGGAATGAAGTAGTTTCCAACAGTTGTATCGGCCATTGCAACATGAGGAACATTGAATGGAGCAATAGGGTGGAGCCGAAAGGCTTCTCTTGCGCATGCCTTGACATAATTTAACTCGCAGAAATCGGATTCTTCAACGAGTCTTTCCTTTCCAACAACTCTATCTAATTCTTCAACAGCTTTTGCTAGAATCTCGGGTTGGTTTATCATCTCAGCCAGTCCCCATTCTAAAGCATTTGAAGGATTATCAACTACTTCTATCATTATTTCCTGCAAATATATATTTATTGATCAATTTCCTTTCTCAATTAGGATATATATATATATATATTACTGGCAACTCGAGATAAAATAGTTACCGTGATTTGAGCTTGAATTTCTTCCTTTGATAGCAAAGGGTGGCCGTTGGCATCTTTTAGTGTAATAAACATGTCAAGCAAGTCCTCCACATCCTTGTCATGATTCCCAATACTCCAATGATGAAACCTTTGTTGGATTATCGGGTTTTGATATTTCCTCATAATGTTGGCAGCTTCTTTCATGACTTTTTGATGACCATCCAAGTCAAATCCTTTCAAGCATGCCAAATAATCCGAAACTGAAAACGCATACAAATAAGAAAGCAAAGTGAAAATGGCATCAACATGCTCTTCATCCTCATAACTTGGTCCTCCGTCTTTCTTTCCTTCTCCAAAAAACCTCTTGTTGAACAATATATTCCTAATGAGGTTTGCACAATAATGTTGTGAGACAAATCGGATGTTTACTAAGCCACCATTGTCGGATTTTGTGCACAAGTTGTACACATACCGAACAAGATGATTCGCTTCTTCGAGTCTTTTGCTGTAGAATAACTTGTGTTTGGATGGAGAAAGCATTTCTTTCACAAGAAGTCTCTTCATTTTTTGCCATTGCTCTCCCACCGGAACAAGGGCTGTTGTCAAGTACCCAGTGGACGCAATTTCTGCAGACATCATTAAAGGTCGGTTGGCAAAAACAGAATCTTGTGCTTTTAAGAATTGGCAGCCAATCTTAGGACAAGTAACAGGTATTACATGAACGTTTCCTAGACGGATACATGCAATTTCGGTGTCTAATTCTTTCATAAGATTGTGAATCCATCTAAAGACGGGCTTGTTTTGAAGCATTTGGGGCAAACAGCCAACAAGAGGCCATGGTTTTGGACCAGGAGGTAACTGAAGTTGGGAAGTGGATTTTGTATGTCTTAGCTTAATGAATTTGAGAAAGCCAAGTGAAATTAATAGAATAATAAATGGTGAGAAGAAGAAATGGAAGATGAGTGAAGTGGATGTTATATTCTCCATTGGATCCTTTAATTCTAATTAATCACCAAATCCATCTCCTATTTATACATGGGATACTCTCATTAATCCTCCACGTATTGAATTAGATTAATTTAATTGAATATCTAACATGCAACGACATAGATTTTACATCGTCAATATACTAACCCATGTTTTTGTCATGACTTATAAAAGCTTTGACTAAACATAATAAAATAACCAATATATATCACCTGTTTGCACTTTGAAAACGTGGAAATAATATAACCAATATATATCACATAACTTTCTGTTCTTTCTTTTTTTCTTTTATTATAGCAAAATCCATCCCAATCTTCTCAAACATCTATGAATTTCGTAGTTAACTCACGGATCAATTTTTGCAATATATTTAGTACATGATTTTTCTGTTTTAATAGTATTTGTCCTAAATTTAACCTTTTTGTCTCACATGGATTGTAGTACTGTTAACTGTCACGTGATACAATTTTTGTGGACACGTGAGACTAAATCAGAGGTATATTTCATATCTGTAACTATCACATAACTAAATAAAATAACCAATATATATCACCATTTGCAACATTCATCTTACACGCGCTAATAACATTAAACAAAAACTAATATTCCTAATCTCACTCTAATTTTAACATGTTCACACATTTTTATTGTTTGATTTCCATCTGCATACATAAATAAAAGACCTTAACAACAGGAAAACGTGGAACCAACTATTCTTGATGTGTATCTTTGGAATGGATATATACTACCAATCCCCACCAAACGGATGAGCCCAATCCATCCTAATCTTCTCAAACTTCTATGAATTTCGTAGTTAACTCACGGATCAATTTTTGCAATACATTTAGCACCAATTTTACATATTCGCAAGTTCGGATCTAAGAATATAATCTATTAATCAATTAATTATAATTTTCAAAACCCTAATCAATTTTTTTAAACACATTAAGTGCCTAATCTTTTCATTTTAATATTATTAGCCCCAAACTCGATTTTATTTTATATCTATGTAACATGCACTATTAAGTGACATGACCAATAATATTTTAATACGTAACACAATTTTAGAAAATTGTTTAGATATAAAAACATATTTGCTAGAAGTGTCTATTTTACAGTTTCAAGTGATAAAACTATATAATTTTTAAATTATTTGGAAATATTTGTTTCAAAATTCTATCACTGAATGAAGCATATTACACATACGTAAAAGAGAGGTCGAGTTTGGGGCTAATAATATTGAAATAAAAAGATCAGGTACTTAATGTGTTCAAAAAATTAATTAGGAGGCTTATTACATTTTTGGTAAAAGATTAGGGTACTCAGGATGTGTTTTACCTTAAAATTTTATTAAGTAAATCAGTATGTATGATTTAATTAAACCATCAATCACTTAGTCAAAAATGTTATAATAATATATTACGTGACCAATTTGCGTAAATGTTAACTAATAGTGATGCGGGCCACAAATAGTGAAAACGATCAGCAATTGAACTTGGAAATAGTTACTATATAAAGCGGGTTCCCCACAGGTTCAATAACGAACTCTATTTGAGTACTTTCATTACTTTCTAAGATCCGAAAACTTAGGAATCGGAGCATACCTCCTACCCCCGCGCGATTACCCACAGATTCTTATTTCGAAGCGATCTATCTCGGAAACACCAGAATAACATGGCGATTTGATGAAGCGGAATCCATGTTTATTTTCATAATCCATCAATATATAGATTCTACAAATTTTCTTACACAATAAGGCTAATCTCTTTTGGATGAAAAAGAAGGGGCACAATAAACCACACACCTTAATTTATTAGAATGAAATCAAATAAAAGCTTTCAGTCTCCAACCACACACCTTAATTTATTAGAACGAAATCAAATTAAAGCTTTCAGTTTCTAACAAGCACAATTGAAACGACAAACAAATAAAAAAAAAAAAAAATCTAAAATAAATGTTCACAACCCTGAATAAGATTGAAAATCGAAGGAAAAACTTCCACCTTTGGGAGAATATTGCATACAACTTGAGAGTTAATTTCAATTATTAGATTCTGATATCCATTACCTTTAAGCTAATTAGACAAATTGTATTTACATGCAAGGCAGTGGCTGAACTGGGTTGTAATTGGAAGGGTACTTCATGGCATCTAAAATTTATTGATATTATTATTATTATTTTTTAATGGAAACGAGATCTAAAACATTTTGACACGATAAAATAATACAAAAATTACAAAATCATCAAAATATACGAAATACTTAAACCAAAACATAAATGTCAATTATAGAAAAAAAAATTTAAAACATTTTAAATAAAATACTATGTTATTAAATATCAATTTAGCTGTTAGAAAAAAATATATATAAGTAAAGAAAAAACATGTGAGAAGAGCCTTGGAAAAATGAAGCAAAAACAAACTAATCAAGTACTTAAAATAAAATTGTCAAAAAAAAAAATAAATAAATAAATAAAAAAAAATAAAAAAAAATAAAAAAAAATAAAGAGGATTTTATAAAATACATACAGTTTGGCACAGTATAACACTTTTATGTGAAACGAAAAAAATTATATAAATACGTTAAAAACTTTTCAAAATTTCCAAAATAAGTGAATCAAACATTCATGTTTTACGTGATTTCTTTAGTATTAAACAACACAATAAAGAATCATAATCTCCAAAATACCTCCATCGTAATCGCGAAATCTCCGATTGAAAAATCACAGTAATAGCAGAAATCTCAAAAAAATCACAAAGCTCACTCCAACACTACTTCATTGACACAATCGAACTTACTACAACATAAACATCAAATCGATCATAGAAATATGGAAGTAATCTGATAACTCATTTTCACATAGGCATATCTAGGTCCATTTTAACTTATTTTCTAAGTTATTTTTTTATTTTAGTATTAGTTTTATTATTTTCTTAGTTAGTGTTGTTCATCACTTTTAGGTGTTTAAAAGTAGATTTTGGCTATTTAGGAAGACTGCTAGAAGAGGATTCGTTGGAGACTGAACTTCAGTTGGATTTTCGGAAGAGTTGGAGGCTGTTTTAGCTTCAGATTTTTTCTGCAAGATTGTGCGTCTGTCCGTTAGCTTTCCACAGCATCATGAATCATGCCAATTGGAGTTGTATCGGAGAAGTTAGCTTAGTTTTTCTGTAGCATGCTTGGATCCTGGGGGTCAACCATCCCTTGTTGACTTTTTCTTCTTATTTGGGCACTTCTTCTCCTGATTGGGCCGGATTTCTGTTTAAGAGGCCCATTGCTTGCTCTTAAGATTTACAGCAAATCTTTTGTTTAAAGGGGGGGGGGGGCAATTTTAGACTCCTAATTAGGTTTGAAGAAGGAAAGACTATAAAAGAAAAAAAGAGGAGGTTTTCAAGGGGGCTGAAAAACATTTTTCTAAAGTCATCAAAGGGAGAAGGCTACACGATTTTCCTTAAAGATTTTCGGTGGATTTTGTTTAGTTATGAGTAGCTAAACTTTCTTCTAGTTGAGGTACTTTGAAGTTTAATTCCATTAGATTCATGAGACTTGTGTTTTAATTGTATTCTTTTATTCAAATATTTGTTCAATTCCTGCACTGTAAATTGTTTTATTGTTGTTGAATTAATCAAATTAATTTGGCCAGTTAATTGATTGATTATACTGCATATTGCTAAATAGAATAACATATCTGTGATTGTTGTTCTATCATAGTGGCAAGTTAGCTTTGTGTAAAGTTAACGGAATTGAATAGTTTAGTCTTTATGATTTGCGGCGTTTCTGATTTCATTAACTAAGATAGAAGTCTTTTTGTGATTGATGCTACCATAGGTTAATTCTCGTTAGAAGTTTCTTGGAGATTGTCTATTAGTTAGGGAAGTAGTTTATTTAGGCGGTTCCTGGAACTATCGATAAATTAAGAAAAGATTGGCTATTGAGTGCGTTTCACCTTTAACTATAACTCTATCTATTTGGATAATTGAATTGGATTTTTGGTGTCTGTGATTGAATTAAGAAATTAAACTGAAAAGTATCTCGGCTAGTTGTTCTTTCTATTGATTTATTCTGTGTTAATTTACATTCTACAAATTCACAAATCACATCATTTATTTTTGTTATAAAACAATTTTCAATCCAATCTATTTTCTTTCTTTTTGCAAATAAATATACCTACATTAATCCCTGTGGTTCGACCCCGTTCTTGCTATACCACCCAGTATAAGGAACCGGAGATATTAAATAAAATTTTGACGGGTTGACGACCTATCATAATCACAATTCTACTCCATCATAATGGAACGTGGACAAGATCAGTTATCTATAAACTACAAAGTAAGTGGAGTCTTGGTATCAACAACTTCAGCATTCAACGGCTTTAAACGAATTATCACAGAAAACATTGAGATCGATCAAGACAAAGAAGATTTACAGATCCTATTCCAGGTAACAGAAGGATATCCTCCAATGAAAATCATGAATGACATGTCAATTAGATTATATTTATGGATAAAAACTGCAAGCAACATCCTAGTGCAATATCCATTATGCATAACAATAATTCTTAGAGAAATCACAGATAAACAAGGTAATATCATCACACTTTCTCAAAATGTATATTAACAGTTTTACAAAAGTATAATCACTGTATCAAAAGGTATAAACAATGTATAAAATAAAGGCATAACAGTTTTAGAAAAGTATAAACAATGTATATAACTAAGGTATCAGTGTATAACAAAGGAATAGTTAGTGTATCAATAAGTATAAACAAGGCTAACCAGTGTATAAAAGTAAAAAAAAAAAAAGGTATAAACAGAGCATCAGATGGTATAATCAATGTATAAATAAGGTCTAACAGTTTTAAAAATGTATAAACAATGTATATCTAAGGTATTAGAGTATAACAAAGGTATAATCAGTATATTAGTAAATATACAACACACTATATCAATGGTATAAACAAAGGTCTCAATTTTAAAATGTATCAATGTATAACAACGGTATAGTCAGTGTATCACTAAGTATAAAACACATTATCACAAAGGTATAAACAAGGTCTCATAGTTTTACAAAGATATCAATGTATCACAAAGGTAAAATCAGTTTATTGGAAGGTATAAACAATGTATAAACAAAGGTGTCAATGTATAACAAAGGTTTAATTAATGTATCAATAAGCATAAACAAGGTCTAACTAGTGTATAAAATTATAAAAAAAGGTGTAAACAGAGTATCAGAAGGAAAAATCAATGTATAAACAAGGTTTAATAGTTTTAGAAATTATAAACAATGTACAACTAAGGTATCAGTGTATAACAAAGGTATAATCATTGTATCAGTAAGTATTAAAAACATTATAAATAAGGTCTCACAATTTTAGTGAGGTATCGTGTATAACAAAGGTATAATCAGTGTATCACTAAGTATAAAACACATTATCACAAAGGTATAAACAAGGTCTCACAGTTTGACAAAGATATCAATGTATCACAAGGGTATATAATTAGTGAATCAGTGAAGGATAAACAAGGTATAACAAATGTATAAAGCTTAAAATGAAAGGTATAATCATAGTATAAAAAAGGTATCGCACTAATGCAACACAAATGTATAAACAATATATCAGAAAGGTATAGAAATTTATAATGAATGTATCTGACTTGTAACATTATATCAAATGTATAACAATTTTATGCAAATTTAATACAAAGAGTAGAAGAGGACCACATCAATAACATGGAAGAATCTCAGTATCAAATAGAGTATAATAAGTGGAACTTAGGAGAAGAAGAAGAAGAAGAAGATGATGACCATGCAGCTTACATAATAAACATAACAAAAAGCACAATAGAGGAAATATACGACATAAAACAAGACAGCCAAAAACCAACAAAAAAAGTTGAAGAAGAAGAAGATAATGATATATCATATCTTAATATTGACTATATACAAGTTGAACAAATCTACACAAACAAAAAGACACTTAAAAAAGTAATCACTCACTATGCAATAAGAAAAAATTTTCCAACTCAAGGTCTAAAAATCATTTCCAAAACAGTACTTCCTACAGTACATCGATGAACAGTGTACATAGAGATTCAATGCATCAAAGAAAAAAAGATAGAAATATTTATAATAAGGAAATATGTTAAAGAGCACACATGCAACATTGATGAAAGAAATGATGACAACAGGGACAATTATAGCAAAGATGATCAAGAACAAATACATCAGACTAGATAGCATCAGATATAGTGCATGACTTTAAAGAACAACTAAGAACAAAAATCAATTACCAAAAAGCCTAGTGTTCAAAAGAAGAAGCATTTAACAGAATCAGAGCTTCACCATCTAAATCATACAACATGCTACCGAGCTACCTCTACATGGTCCAAAAAACAAACGCAAACAGTAATTAACTTGGAAACAGAAGGAAACAGATTCTTGTACCTCTTTGTAGCATTGCATGCTTCGATACAAGGATGCCAACCAGTTGTTGTTAAGGCCACATTCCTCAAAACATGTTATAGTGGAACACTCATATCAACCTGCACACAAGATGCTCCAAGTTAAAAACACTAAGGTATATATGAACTGTGTATTTTCAATATATCACTTATAAATACATTGTTTATATAATATTATATAAAAAAGGTATCACAGTTCATAAAAAAGGTATAAATGTGAGTGGATAACTTTTTTTTAATACAATGAAACACGGCGAAGTGAACCGCGGAATTTTTATAGGTTTTGTTGTTGTATAATTATAATCGGAATTTCATTTTGGAAAAAAATGTTAGTAAAAGATTCGAGACCGAAATCTTGAAAAAGATATAGGAGTCACCACCCGGCTCAGCTCAATAGGGAAATTTAGGTATAGCTAAAACCAAGTGAGGGCCGCTATACCTTCCAGAAATCTAGGTCTGGACGAGTCACGTACTTGTTATCTAATTAAAATGAATGCTTCAATAATCAAATTATAGCAGTTAATAAAACTAGGTCAATTTTATTTGAAGCATACGGCATTCATGTAAGGTGCAAAAAGCAGTAAATAAATTAATTCTACATACTGAATCAAATAAACCATCCTAGGGGATATATATGAATCAAATGGGGAATCGGGATACAATCGCCTAAAATACACAAGTTCATCTAATGCAAGAATAAAATTTAAACATACTTTTAATCATGCAAAACAGACGTTAGTACGTGAATAATCACACATACACTACAAGATATTTACCATTTTATTACAGATGAAAATATCACAAAAAGATGAATTTTCATCACAAAAAACAATAGGTGATGAAAATTTATCGTCATAGCAATTGTCATGGCATGTTTGTGGTATTTAGTATGTGTGACCAATTTTTAATTCGTCATCAAATATGCACATTAATATGATGAAAAAAGCATTTGTGATCATTTTTTTCAATTTTTGTGACACTTATTTTGTCACTTTAATTAATTTATTTTGTTGCTTGAATATCAAATAATGTCACAAAAAAACTAAATTTTAAATTACAAACCCATATTACGCCACCATAGTAGTAATTATAGTGACAAAATATGGTAAAATACTGGGATGATAGAACTAATAGTGACAATTGTTAGCATCACTAATAACTCCAATTTTCATCACATTAGAAGAAATTTTGCCACTGAAAAGAAAAAAATGATGACAAAATATTATTTGTCATTGTATTAATATTTATTATGACACATAAAATGCATCATTGTAATTCACTTATGCTGGTAATTTATACTTTTTTTGACAATATCCATCATCATGAAAAAGCACTAATAGCGACAAAATAAAAACTCTCACTACAAAGAATTCATTTGTGATATTATATACTATCACAAGAATGAATCTGAATTGACACAACAATGTGTCATAAAAATCTGAATAAATCCTAATTAGGACTCAATCATGACAGAATGGGATGATAAATTAGTCGGGATCATGCATTTACGGGGGGATAGCAAGAGGAACTCGCCAAATCTCACCAATTAGACCTGGAAAACATTTTAGAACGTCCCTACATTGATTTTTGAAAAAATAGTTTTACCGGTTAATTATTTAGCATGACAAGTTAGTCAGTTTTCAAGAAACTAGGTGTCTATCACTAGTCTGTTCTAATACACACTTCTAGAATGTAAATATAAGGTTTACACGTCATGAAATGTTCAGAAATTGGTTTTTGGTGATTCTATCCCGAGCTGATACCCATGCGAGTGTGGGGACAACAGCCGTACGGGTATCACTTCAAGACCAGTAGCAGATTTCAAATAATCTATTTTCGTGGTTCTGTTTTGGGAACCAAAGCCATGCAGCTGTTATAGCTATAGCCATGCGGCTGTCTTGATGACTGCATGGCTCTGGTTCTCAGGCTAAAACCCAAAAACAAAGCAGTCTCAAAAATATGCAAATGATATTTATCGTTGTAGTGTGGATCCACAGCTTTAAGAGGTGTAAATTTTTCAAGAAAGGTTCTGATTTCGGACCTGAACTTCAAGCCCTAAAAATAGTTTCAGGCTCAAAAAGTTATGGTTTTAGTATTCAGATTAGTCTCTAAACCTATTAAAAGCCTTAGTGAAGTCTTTACCTAAGATTTCTAGCCGATTTCAAGCCTAAAAACAGAGATTGAAAATGAAAATTGAAGAAAAAGTTTGGTTCTTTTCTTGTTCTTCACTTTTCTCTCCTTCTAGATTTAACTTGCCAACCCCTTCTCGCTATTCTAGTGAGGTTTAAATAGGCACAGAAACTAGTTTTTCATTGTAAAATTTGCCGCCTACAATCTAAAAAAATCATTTCCAAGAGGAAGATCATGGTTTTATTAGACCATGAGACACGTACGGCTGATGGTGCAACAGTTGGGAAATGATCTGATGCTTGAAGTTCAATTGACTGGAGCTTTGATCTTGAATTGACTTTTACTCCTGCGGTTGTAGAAATCTATAGAAGCAAACAAACAACTTAGTCATCATTGAAACCAGGGGATGAAAACCCATGCTCATAATAAACTAGTACAAACACACTAGAACAAAAAGGTATAATCACTATATCAAAAAAAGATATCACAGTATCACAAAGTATAATCATAGTATAAACTATGCATAAACACACTATCACAAAGGTATGATTAAAAATTAAAGGTATAATCTAAATATCACAAATGAATAATCTAAGAATCACAAAGGTATAATGGTAGTATCACAAAAGGTAGGGGTGTGCACGATCGGTTAAGCGTTTGAACCCTTTTTTTAATTCACTAACCATACACTGTCAATTAAATTTGGTTAACCATTTCTTTACGGCTAACCATTTACAAAATAAACATTATATTTTGCTAAATCTATTATATTTAACCTCAAAATAATAGACCATAAATCTCAATGTCAAATAAAAATATGAAATTACAAACTATAGTCTTAATAATTAATTAAAAGTAACATTATAACCATAAATTCCAATAGTTAAAACATTAATAAAAAAAAAAAGTTCCCAAACAAAGAATTTGTTCTTCGAAATCAGACATTAAAAAATAAAAAGTCTATGTCCATTTCACAAACCCTGCATATTTCCCGCATAAATAATTAAAACAATAATCAAAATTAAAGTTAATGCAATACCGTGTAAATTCAACTACACATACTTAGCATAAATCTGGTAAGCTCTGATTCATCAATGAAGATGAGATGATGATCATTCGTTATATAAGAAGATTTTGAAAATTAAGAAATAGCCAATAATTGTAAACTGTCACAAAGTTACATACAAAAATGATTAAAAAGTAAAATTAAATAAAATTAATGATACATATTTGAGCAATATCTAGTATAATAAGGAAGTAAAATTACATTAAAGGCCCAAATGATTCACTTATTATTATTCATATTATATATATATATATTGAATATTTGTAAACGATGGGTTAACCAAGTCCACAAGGACTTTCGGTGTAAAAACTGTACACTAGTCTATCAGTTTCAGTTAACCACTTTTTAGTTCGGTTTCAGTTCGGTTTCACAGTTTTTTTATGCAACCCTAAAAAAAGGTGTAAACACAATATAATACAAATAAATCAAAGTATAAGAAATGTATAGAGGCAACATTAGAAAAAAGATACTAATATACAATAACCTATCAAATGTTGAGATGATCTTCCCGCTGGCTTTTGCAGTAGTTGACGGAGAAAATGATGAATCATAGGAATGATTCTTCGAAAAATTCAAATAGGCATACACACAAAAACTAGAAATGGTTATAATTTCATATAGACATAAGAGCATAGAAGAAGCTTCAAACAAACTATTATCAGATGTTACACATTACGTGTGTGCTTTCCACCCAATGTAGGTCCTCAAAATTAAATACAAAAGCAACACAAAAGAAATGAAGAATCGAGAGCATACACAATATAAGAGTTTGACAAGTACACGATCCAACTACAAAATATTAACAATCATATTCCAGGGTACCTTTAGGACGTTAGGTATGATAAATGGAGCAGAGTATACTCAAAAAAATAATAGATACAACATGCTGACATCAAACATTACGGAATCTATAAATTTGATAAACAAAACAGCAGAAAAACTACCAATAATGACCCTCATGGAGTACTTACAAAGCATGCTACAAGATATCTTGTACAAAAATAGAAATATCACACAAGCAACGATGACAAGGCTCACACAGAGGCAAGAACAAGTATTACAAGCAAGCTACATATCAGCCTTGAAAATGCAGGTTAAAGAAATAGATGTAATACTTCTATTATACTTTCAAGACGCACATTTAAGACAACAAAGAATTAACCACAAAATTATAATTACAAAAATGTAGGTAAAACCATCCACAAGCCATTTGGTAATAATCACAAGAAATGGAATAGATTTCATAGTTGACATGAGCTAAAAGACACATATCTGCAACATATTCCAAACGGGTGAGCTTCCATGTCCACATGCCCTTGCATACATAATGAAATTTCACCTCAACACATATAACTACTACTCAAATCACTACACAAAACAAAAAAAAAATGTTAGCAGCTTATGAAGGAACAATATACTCTATGCCATCAAAAGATACGTGGGACATACATCAAGAAATTAAGGATCAGAAACTCAAACCACTAGAAACAAAACAAAAGCAAGAAGACCAAAGGAACAAAGGTTCAAAGCAACTCGGGAAAGGAAAACAAAGATAAGAGTAAAAAGCGGAACTTGTGGAAATTTAGGCCACAACAAGAGAACATGTAGGGGATTAAAAAATGATTAAATGGAATTACAAAAACATATTGTATTGTATCTTCTCAGTTAATAAAAACAAAGAATTACAAAAAATATTCAAATAAAAATTCATACAAAAATGTACTTTCTAGCAAAAAAAAATTGTATCTTAAATGTATATACATTGTATCTGAAACCTTTAATAACCTACAAAAACATTAAAAAAAAAAGACATAAGCATATGCATTCACTCATCTAGTGCCTCCACATTTTCATTCTCACTCTCTTTGTTTTCTTCATTCCTCCTCAATCGATGGTTGTATAGAGAAACTGATAACTTTGTCCTACGAGCTTTAACATCAAACAGATCCGAAAAAGGCTTCTGCTTGATTAGATACTTAGCAAAAATCAAAACAAAAACTCCACAGTCACTGAAAAAAGATATAATCAGTGTATTAGTAAGAATAAAAAATGCCTAATCAATAGGTTAAAAAAGGTATAACAATTGTATCAGTAAGTATAAAAAATTACAAGAGTCATGCATGCATATAATCTAATCCAAGCTACAAAATCCCCTCTACTCTATGAACCCCTTGAGAATCTGTAAAAGGATTACATTCCCTTTGCTTGTGAACTAAACAAACCTTCCTAATTTCAGTGGTTGATCAATAAAATTGATTTTTTATTGAGCAAACTTTCAAGGTCTTTCAATTATACTCGGATTAGATAACCATTTAACAATATTACACCATAATGGATTCGGTTGAAAATCCTTCTCCGAATCCGGATCTCTACTGAGGACAGGTCTTCTTTCAATGGATCTCGTAAGACAAAATGAATGAGACATCAGTAACCTTTGGGTTATGCTCTGATGCCTAAGTTAGCTTAGGGAATATGGATTTAATCTCTGGCTATATTAGCTTAGTGTCAAATCGATCACTTACCTCTCTACCTATTTCCTTTTTATTGAATTACTAGTTGAGATTGATGTGGATTAGGAATGCCCACCATCCTTATTAGAGTTGTATTAGGATAGAATAACCTCAAATCCCTCGTGGGGTATGAGAATCCCTTTCGAACACACCTTTTGAGTAGAGGTGGACTTTAAGGAGGACACTGCCTCCTGCCTTCTGGAAGACTCCATAATCGTTAGATTCGGATGACCGTACCCAATCACTGGATCCCATCTAGCAGATCTGCAACTACTGCCCATCCTGAATGAAGATCCGGCTGATATGCCCGGGAGTCATCACACCATACCCATGAAACTATAGAATATGTCAACACGATATGCTTAGAAAAATTATTGCACGTTCCTGCTATAAAGTTGTGACCGTAAGTATTTGCAACAAAAATTTGATATAATTTTGTTGCTAAATGTGTTTTTGACAGTGTATTTTGTGGATATTACTATGAAATGAACTTTTTTGTAGTAAAATTTTTTGTTGCTAACATTCCTTGTAGTGATTAAATTTCCATCACTGGTCGGGTGTCGAATCCGCCAAAAATAATTAAAGAATTTACTCGTCTATTCCTAACAATAAATAATTGTAGCCGGATAAGTCGAGGTCGAACCCTAGGGATTTATTACTCAATTTAGCAATTGCTTCTTAACCAAAAATAACTTAAAACAGAAAATTAAAAACAGGGGGGTTTTGTTGATGATTGTTGAAATAAAGAACAAAGAATAAATAACTAAAACAGAAATTAACTATTGCTGGAATTTTAATAGAGTGAAAAGAATGATATAAAAATGTACTTCGCCCTAGGACATTCGTTAACTTGAATGTTAGTATTGATCATTGATGTTAAAGATAATCATTTAATTTCCCCTAGACTAGTTAAAACCTCTAGCTTAGCGCATCGAGATCAACCTTCCCAGAATCAGATTTACCTAGTACGACTCAAATAAACCTCTTCCCGAAAGACAACCCCTCCTTAGCGGGTTAGAGTTTAATCCAATGGGAGCTTTAAGTTCAAGGAAAGCCTAGCCTAAACCAATTAAATTCTTAGCGAAAATAATTTAAATTCAAGTTTTTAATCCCTTTAAACGTTCTCAAGTTAATAATTGAGATTAGAACGAATCTAATTACTAACAACAATTTATTAAATTGCAATCTAAGAATCTAAACGAACAATAAAATAATTGATCTCACAATACTAATTCAAGCATTGAATTCCTTAGGCAAAGTAGAGGAATTAGTTACTCATATCTAAAAGAAAATAATACATGAAGAGAAAAATAATGTTGAAGAAAAATAGAACTTAGAAGAAAGAAGGAGAAGAGGACGTTGGAGGCTGCTCTCAAATCAGCCTATACTTGTGCTATTTATAGGCTCCCTAAAAACCTAAAAGAGAATCTTAGTAAAGAAATAATCCTACTAAAAATAAAACTCCTAAATAACTAATTAATTATCTCCCACTATTTGTGCAATTTACAAGTTTGACTGCTTCAAAGTCAAAACAGGAAGCTTCTGAATAGGAGGCTGGAAATTAAATCCTGAATAATTCTGCCAGCTCGCCGAAGGTTTAGCCTTGCCCAAGGCTAATCACCAAAAACTGGACAGCACTTCATTATAGCTCGGAATCAGCTTCCATCAATCCAATTCAGCCCAAAAGTTACCTCCTGCACAAATAAAACCAGACCACAGCAGTATCCATCCAAATATATCCATAAAATTACAAATAAAGTCTAATAATTTACCAAAAATCAAGAGAATTTATGATTTCATCACATCCCCACACCCATTACATGCTTGTCCCCAAGTATGGACTGAAATAATTCTAAACAGAATCCTTTTTAAAGACAAAATCACCCAAAAACAAATTTCCAGTCAAGAGCAACAGGAGGAAGAAAAATATTTTTAAGGAATCTATTCAAAGACACAAAGTTGCTAATCATCCTTTTAACCTACATCCACAAACACATTGCTTTAATTCTTTTCTAATTCTCGATGTCAAGTCGCAATTTTTAATTCATGCATATTTTGTAGTTCTCTATTTATTCCATCTCGTAAACAAGGGTCTCCATTAAAGTCAGCCCATGGACCTATCAAACAAATGTATTTCCTGGTTAAAAAGAAAGGGGAAAAGACTGCCAATTATTCAGGACGAAGATTAGATATGTTTTTCTCTTTTTTTTTTTCGATAAAGCTTACTTCGGGTTGTAGATGTCTTTTTGACGCGAGGGTACCCGGTTCTGACCCGCATACACCCGGTTACTCAGACAACACGGACCCTTGCGGCTACTAGCTCGGTTCATGGCGCTTGGGCCAGCGGAACCTTTATTCAAGATTGACACAGGAGCCAAGAAAGAGCAGTAAAATAGATAATTTCCCTTCCTTTAAACCAAGAAAACAAATGTGATTCAGTTCTTAAGAAAGACTTAACAGAACCTTTATTACACAGGATGGCAGAATTCTTTTAGTTCCACACAAGATTTACTGTTTCGATAATTAGATTCAGACTTGACAGAGAGAATTTAGTAAAGTTTCAACTTTGTGTGAGAGAGCAAGCAAAATTTTGATTTTTGCTACAAAGTGCTTCTTCAAGAATCCCTTAATTTGATGATTTTCTAACTCAAGCAAACTCTATATTTTGGAAAAAATTTCTGGACAATTATCTTTCTCTAGGGTTCTAATTTAAAATTTCAGCACAGATGACAAGACTCAAGACAATTCAATTCAGCGGGGAATATTCAACAATTCAACAAAAATTTTGTCAAAAGGCATCCAAACAGAGCATCCACAAGACTCGACTATGAAAGACCACTAGTACCTACATAAAACCATCCCCACACCCACTCATAGCTTGTCCCAAAGCTACAGCAAACACAAGGAGGGAGAAGATAAGAAACTTACATGGGTCTTCGGCTTGCGATGTGGAGGCTGGGTTGGAGGTTACTGGTGACGACGGGGCTGATGATGGCTGAACAGCAGCGGCTGGTTGTGGTCTAGCCATGAGGAAAAAGGAACGGGATCACGGTTTTTCAAGGAAACGCGATGTGGGCTGATGGCGGCGGCGGCCTGAGGGGCGGAGGCGGTGGAAGGCGGCGACCTGAGAGGCGGAGGCGGTGGAAGGGTTGATGGCGATTTGGAGAGGGATGGGTGGAGAGATATGTGAAAAGGCAGATGTTGAAGTAGGGAGAGAGATGAGTGAAGTAGGTGTAATTAATGTGGGTAGGTGGGTGTAAGTAATGGGTAGGTGAGTAATTAATGTGTAGGTGAGAGAAAATTTAAAAAAAAGAATAAAATAAAGGAAAGAAAAGAATTGGATGTGGTAAAAAAAAAAAAACGTAGCAGACAAAACTTAAGGGAAAACAAAATTGACTTTTTGTTTTTTTTTTTTTTTTTTTTGAAAAAAAAAAAGCAAAGGCCCATTACTTACAGGTATGGGTTTTTTTTTTTTTTTTTTTTTAAAAAAAAAAAAACCATTAAAGGCCCTTGAAGCTCTCAAAATCAGCCCAGAAATCTGCAGACACCCATAAAAAAGAAAAACAAAGGTTGAAGATGACAGTTATGTTAGTTAACTAAAAGAAAAAGGGAATAAACGAAATAAATTAGCCCTGGGCAAGGCTAAATCGGGTTGCCTCCCGGAAGCGCCTCTAGTTAGAGTCTATGGCCAGACATGAGTTCTGAGGTTGCTATGGTGGCCTGGGTGGTTCCTCTAGCTGCACCTCTTGCTCAACTTTAGGCTCGAATCCCTCATAAAATGTTTTGAGTCTATGACCATTAACTTTAAAAATTTTTCCATTCCCTAAACTTTGAATCTCCACTGCTCCAGGATCAAAAATTTTCACCACCAAGAACGGACCAATCCATCGGGAATGTAATTTACCCAGAAATAGTTTCAACCGAGAGTGGAAAAGCAAAATTTTCTGGCCTATCTTGAAATGCTTCCGGTTTAACATTTTGTCATGAAATTTCTTTGTTCGATCCTTGTAGACCATAGAACTCTCATAAGCTTCGTTCCTCAGTTCTTCTAACTCGACTAGTTCCAATTTTCTTTCCTCATCAGCATCGTCATAAGAAGAGTTGTATTCCTTCAATACCATTACCAATTGTTGCTCTTCTTCCTGAGTTAATTTATTCGAAATTATCACCGGAAGAGTTCCATTTTCTCCAAGGAAAGCGTACTTTAGGTGTTGAGGTAGTTCCTTTAATTCCAATTTTGGTGCCTGCAAAATAGACGGAAGCAGCTTTGTATTAGAACCCGGAATTTTTATTTGAGCATCATTACTCACCTGAGTTATTGAAGTGGCTATTTCCCTTGAGATTTCGATTAAATCCTTTTGCTGGAATTCTTCCAATGCTTCCTCATTGACGTCTTCACTCAAGAATACCTGCAACTTGTCATCACCGCTAACTCGAAAAAATTGTTGGGTTAATGGGTCAATAATATCAATACCACAAACAGTAGATATATCACTAGGATACTTCATGGCATCATAAACATTAAAGTGTACCATTTTTCCATCAAATTCCATGGACAAGACACCCTTATGGACATCTATTTTTGTTCTAGCAGTGGTAAGGAAAGGTCTTCCTAATAATATTTCAGATGATTCCGGTGAGTTATCGTCCTCCATGTCAAGAATATAAAAATCGGCAGGGAAAATCAAATCATTCACTTGCACCAAGACATCCTCCAAAACTCCCTTAGGGTAAACTAGTGTTCGATTAGCCAATTGAATTACTATTCTTGTATCGCCTAGGGGACCAGCATTTAAAGTGTCATAGATTGACTTGGGCATGACATTTATTGAGGCTCCTAAATCACACATAGCTCTTTTTATGCAAGTATTCCCTATTTTACAAGAAATAGCAAACATTCCCCTATCTTTACACTTTTGAGGCAGATTTCTTTGTAGGACAGCAGATACATTTGCTCCTACGACTACTTTTTCATCACCTTTTAACTTAGATTTATTAACACACAATTCCTTCAAGAATTTAGCATACCTAGGAATTTGTTTAATAACATCAAGTAAAGGAATGTTTACCTCAACCTTTCGGAAAGTCTCAAGTATGTCTTTATCTTCCTTCTTCTTCTTGGAAGTTGCAAATCTCTCGGGAAAAGGTGGAGGAATCACAATGGGACGAAGCTGATTTTCATCCTTGTGTTGGGATGACGGTTTGTGCTCCTTCCCTTCCAGATTCTCGGCTTCTTTATTGACTTTGACCTCCAACTCTTTCTCGACCCTTTCTTTATCTTTTTCAACAGCTCCCGGAATTTCCTTCCCATTTCTAAGGGTAATTGCACTTGCATTTTCCCTAGGATTTTCAACTGTTTGGGAAGGTAACTTCCCTCTAGACTCCAAGGCACTCATTGATGTGGCTAGTTGACTCATTTGTTTCTCCAAATTCTGAATACTAGCCTTTGTTTCTTGTTGATGTTGTTGCATATTTGTAGCTAAGGAGTGCACAATATCTTCAAGAGACATTCCGGGTTTTTGGGTGGATGAAGATGGCTGATTTCTTACTGGAAACGGATTGTGAGGTTGCTGTTGAGGACGATTTCCATAGCTAAAATTCGGGTGATCACGCCATCCTGGATTATAGGTCTGAGAGTACGGATCATATCTCCTCTGATTTTGTTGCGGAAAGCCTGAGGTGGCATTTACGTGCTCGGAATCCATGGTAAGTGTTGGACAAGAATCAGTTGGGTGTCCTGATATTGCACAAATCCCACAAACCATGCCTTGGGCTCCGCCTCCAGTTACTAAAGACCGAACCAATGTAGTTAGTGAGTTGATTTTATCTTCCAAATTATGAGTGTTCACCTCATGTGCTCTTCTAATGGTCTCGGCTGGGTTTTCAAATTGTCTTGAATTTTCAGCCACATTCCGAATCAGCTCCCACGCAGCAGTTGGCGTTTTGTTGATCAAACACCCACCACTTGATGCATCTATAATTCTTCTCTCAATCGGCAACATTCCCCTATAAAAATGTTGTACAAGAGCTGACTCCGTCATTCCATGTTGGGGGCAGCTGTTTCTCAGATGCTGAAATCGCTCCATATAGTCATAGAGTGACTCAATTTCTTTCTGCTTAATACTACTGAGTTGACTCTGAAGCATGGCTGCTTTGGATGCCGGAAAGAACCTTTCCAAGAATAATTTTGCCATATCAACCCAAGTTGTAACCGATCCTGGAGGTAAGTAAAATAGCCAAGTCTTAGCTTTATCCGCCAATGAGAACGGGAAAGCTTTCAATTTGATTAGTTCCTCGCTAATCCCATGGGGTTTCATCCCTGAACATACTGCGTGAAATTCCTTTAAATGCATATAAGGATTCTCACTTTCCATCCCATGAAATTTTGGTAACAGATGTATCAGCCCTGATTTGAGTTCAAAGTTTGCTTCAGTGTCCGGATACGTAATGCACAAGGGCTGCTGATCTATGTTGGGGGTCTGTAGTTCTCGGAGAGTTCGAGCAGCCATTGTCTCGGTTTCTATCTCTGATTCACTCGAAGGGTCTGCTGAAGTTTCAGTCTCAGCGTCACGAATTTCAGCCCTTGAACGCCTTTCTTCGGCCCTTTTCAACCTTGTCTCCTTTCTTAATCTTTTTGCTGTTTTTTCAATTTCAGCGTCGTACTCTAATTCCTTGGAGACTTCAGACCTGGTCATAAAGCAAAAGAAAATTAAGTGAGATTAAATCCCCGGCAACGGCGCCAAAATTTGGTCGGGTGTCGAATCCGCCAAAAATAATTAAAGAATTTACTCGTCTATTCCTAACAATAAATAATTGTAGCCGGATAAGTCGAGGTCGAACCCTAGGGATTTATTACTCAATTTAGCAATTGCTTCTTAACCAAAAATAACTTAAAACAGAAAATTAAAAACAGGGGGGTTTTGTTGATGATTGTTGAAATAAAGAACAAAGAATAAATAACTAAAACAGAAATTAACTATTGCTGGAATTTTAATAGAGTGAAAAGAATGATATAAAAATGTACTTCGCCCTAGGACATTCGTTAACTAGAATGTTAGTATTGATCATTGATGTTAAAGATAATCATTTAATTTCCCCTAGACTAGTTAAAACCTCTAGCTTAGCGCATCGAGATCAACCTTCCCAGAATCAGATTTACCTAGTACGACTCAAATAAACCTCTTCCCGAAAGACAACCCCTCCTTAGCGGGTTAGAGTTTAATCCAATGGGAGCTTTAAGTTCAAGGAAAGCCTAGCCTAAACCAATTAAATTCTTAGCGAAAATAATTTAAATTCAAGTTTTTAATCCCTTTAAACGTTCTCAAGTTAATAATTGAGATTAGAACGAATCTAATTACTAACAACAATTTATTAAATTGCAATCTAAGAATCTGGCCAAGAAATCTAAATTACAATATAATAAAAGAGAAAATAATCTCTTGAAGCAAGATTAAAAACATAGGGGAATTAAACGAACAATAAAATAATCGATCTCACAATACTAATTCAAGCATTGAATTCCTTAGGCAAAGTAGAGGAATTAGTTACTCATATCTAAAAGAAAATAATACATGAAGAGAAAAATAATGTTGAAGAAAAATAGAACTTAGAAGAAAGAAGGAGAAGAGGACGTTGGAGGCTGCTCTCAAATCAGCCTATACTTGTGCTATTTATAGGCTCCCTAAAAACCTAAAAGAGAATCTTAGTAAAGAAATAATCCTACTAAAAATAAAACTCCTAAATAACTAATTAATTATCTCCCACTATTTGTGCAATTTACAAGTTTGACTGCTTCAAAGTCAAAATAGGAAGCTTCTGAATAGGAGGCTGGAAATTAAATCCTGAATAATTCTGCCAGCTCGCCGAAGGTTTAGCCTTGCCCAAGGCTAATCACCAAAAACTGGACAGCACTTCATTATAGCTCGGAATCAGCTTCCATCAATCCAATTCAGCCCAAAAGTTACCTCCTGCACAAATAAAACCAGACCACAGCAGTATCCATCCAAATATATCCACAAAATTACAAATAAAGTCTAATAATTTACCAAAAATCAAGAGAATTTATGATTTCATCAATCACGCTAATGACCTCTACGATATAAGAAGAATCTTGTACTAATTTTATTTTGAAGGGACAGCCATAAAAATATTTCAAGCTTACACTACAAAAAAATATAAGATTTAATAGCAATATCCAAAAGAATGGCAACAACAAAATTATATGAAATCTTGCTCCAAATACACACAGTTACAATTTTATAGCAACAACATATGGTATAACTTTTTTGTTGCTACCTAAAGCTATGATAATAATTTTAATACTTTTGGAAGCAAAAATTTTTACTGGCAAATCTCATATATCTTGTAGTGAGTTAGTCAGGGCAATACAACACTAGGTTTTTCCAAAAGCAGGTTGAATATCATACTCAAGAAGAGAAAAATTCTAGAAAAGATATTGTTTAGGTTGTTGTTGCTATAAAATTATGACATTACGCAATTAGAATAAAATTTAATATAACTTTATTGTCATTGATGTAATATATAGTAACTACTTTTGTTACTATGTTAACTTTTTGACAATAAAATTTATTTTAAGTCCAAAATTTTGTTGTTAATTCTAATATTTTTTGAGTACAAGAACATTAGTTTGTATCATAATTCAAACAATTAATTATCATCAGTTCCTAATTTTTAGGCAATGAAATTCACTTGGAAGTTGTGGTATTTAAGCGAAAAGAATGGTGATAGGTGAATGAAGAAATATTTAATTTGGTAGAGAATAAGGATTACAAAGTCGGTCGTTCCACCCGTAAGAGTTGGTTCGAGTGGTAAAGATTTAAACTCCTGTTTGACAGGTTTGGGGTTCAATTCCCCACTCTGTCAAAATTTAGCTTATATTGGTAGCGATCTGTAAATTCCACTGTAAACCCCATAGTTTTCAAACCTGGACCTGTCATCAAACCGATGAAGAAATGGATTCATGAATTTTGGAAAAATAATAATAACCTAAATTATTAATTAAAATAATTTTTTTAGAAAAAGCCTGATCGAACTACAAAACCGGTCCACTTTACAGGTATCTTGTTTGATCAACTGGTCTGACCAATTTTTGACCATAGTAAAAAATGTGCAAACCAAATGGACCGATCTCCGATTCCAATCGAACCAGGTCTAGTCCGATTTTTATAGCTATGGTAAACCTTCATCGAGGACTGTGAACCTTGAAATTTGGTAGACCTACCTTTGCCTAAACTTTTTGTAACAAAAAAAAAAAAAAAAATCGGTCGTTCCAAATTTATGGAGTCAATTGATATTTGTGGCCAACTTAAGGCTAATAACACCTAGGACATAGGATAAATAGAACAAAAACTTAAACATGATCATGTAACTAGTTGTGTAACTGCAAGATGCGAGGATTATAAATTTTTTTAAACAAATTACATATTACGGTTTAAATAAGGATAATAAATTGAAAAAAATATTAGCAATGAAGTACTAATTTTAATTAGCAAGTCATTCAATAATAATAATTTAATTAGCAAGACTAATTAATAGTATCATATCATTCTCATCATGGACAAATGATATATGGGAGCTCTGCTGCTAAAAATTTGGCTGGCTACAATCAAAAATAGTTTTCTCATCATTTTCTACTTTCTCTTGTAAATACTTTTGTGCTATCTATTTTTATTGGGAAACGCAAAATTTGCTCATCATCAATTTATGATTCATTTGCTTATCAATCACCTCAAAAAAATAAAAAATTTACGCTGAAAATCAAACGTTAATTAATTTTCTTATCATTAGAAAATTATATAACAAGCATGCCTCTCGGAACTCCTAATTTTTTTTTTTTTAATGAATTTAGCCATTTTATTTGTTTTTGTTGTTTTAGCAGTTTATGGGAAAATTGTGTTACGTGCTAGTTAACGGATACTACAACCCACATGAGAAAAATGTATCAAAATTGGGGTCAATATTATCAGGGAATCAATTACAAAATTCATAAAAATTCAGGGGATTGAATTTAATTTGTCATCTCATGCTTTCCGATTTGTTTTTGTTGCTTTAGCAGTTTACGGGAAAATATTGGTTTTTATTTTTAAATTCTTTTTCAAACAATCTAAATGTCATATAAAAATATTAAATATGTTATGAGATGAATAAGAAGACTTGGAGTGGAAGAAGCACATAAAGCAATTGGAAAAGGAAGACTAATTTATGTGGAAAGAGCTTTCTGCTCTTCTTGACTTGCATAGAAAATGGTTGTTGAGGAATCCATCTCTACTTCCACATAATTTCTTTTTTGGACTAAATGATTGAAATGTTGTGTCTGATATATATGAAAAACTAGTTTTTATTAGGGTAATTTAGAAAAATACTACTTTTTTCAACTATTATATCAAAAATACGTCCTCTAAATCTCTCAAAACTATAGCAAATTCTTATTATATGCTCCAAGCATTCTTCAATTATTCCATCTTATTCTCTTTCTCCTCTTTTATTATTTAAACGTTTTTTTTCCATTTATCTCTCAAACCATTCACTTTTTCGATATTCTGTTCTAGCAAGTTCTTTTCGTTTCTTTTTTTCTTTATATTCAAATTTATATCCATATGTATATCTTTTTCCTGATTTTTTTATTACGATCGTCAGTGTTGTATCAAAAATGTATCAAAGATACATTTTTAATACTTCTCTGATACATTTTTGATGCATTTTTTTTTTAATGTTTCTCTGATACATTTTTGCTACATTTTCAATCCATTTCTGATACTTTATATACTGTGTTATGTATTAATTCCATAACAATAAAAGAAATCAGTTTAGGTGATTCCTTACTACAGATAAAACATGTAGAATTAATACATAAAACACAAAAGGCAAAGTATAAAAAATGTATCAGAAATTGATAAGTACAAACTATACCTATTAATTTAGGGTAGTTATATATTTATTTTTTGTTAAATAATAAATTCTAGAATAAAATATCTTTTTAAGCTCATTTATTTGTAGGTTGTTCAAAAGTTCTAGTCGGCTGTTCACTTTTGTTAATTGAAGCCCAACATCACTTGAATGGGCTGGACTAAAAAAGAAACAAGTTTAAATCACTTAAATGGGCTGGGCTAGAAAAAAAACAAGGAGAAAGAGGCTCGAATTTTATAGGATAACTGATTACTTTTGGCTAAGATTTATATGGACTAAAATTAGATCTACTCTTATCATTTAGCTAAGATTTGCATGGTCTAAATTTAGATCTTGTCGTTCCATGTCAGAAATTTCAGAGTGAGCAATCTACTCTACTCGTTATGTTATCTTTTCACATCTTTGGAGACTATATATTATCTCTTTTGTGTTTGTAAGAGAGGATCTCTCGAGAACTTAATTTCCTGCATTTCTTTTAAAATAGGAGCTTTTTTTTTCTTTTAGTTCTTCTTCAAATTTTTGTATATTGTTCTACATGCAAAAAGTTGCTTTCTACATGAGGATGAGTGAGTAGTCAACTTTCGGGTCAAGACCAGCCATGAGCTGGCAATTGTAAGTCTGTTCTTCCTATTTATAAATGAATAAAATTGTTTGATGGTTGTTCAATGGAGTACTTCATGTTTTATGAGTTTGCCATCTCATACATAGTTAAATAAATACAAGGAGACTTGGTTTCTAAGACTGAACTACCATTAGGCACATGTTATTGGGATACGAGTCTTGAATGACCACATGTTAGGGGTTTTTGCATGCTTATGTAAAATGTTTTCTTATTCTTAATGCGTAAAGACTAGTTAATGTAAGGAGACTTGGTTAATGCATATCTAAAGAATTTTTGGTGCAAGGAGACTTGACTTTAATGAATTTCGTGAAAGATACCTTAAACCTATGTTGTTAACATCATTCATATAAAAGGGAGAAATATTACTTATAAATTGCTTGTTCTTGCTGTGTTCTTAGCCTATCCTATTTATTATTGGGTAATTTTTATATTTTTACCTTGTTCTATCTGTTTGTTCATCATTTTCGTGTTATTCATTTAATTTTACTGTTGTAGTTATAAATTTAAAATAACACTTTTGAAAGAAGTTACTTACTTGTTCTACTGTTTTACACTACTAAGTGAATAGATTTTGCTTGTTCGATCCCTGTGGAGACGATATTTTACTTGCCTACTTTGTTACTTGAAAGCCTAGTGCACTTGCTAGTGTATTATTTTAGGACAACAGAAATGTATCAGAAAATATCGACAAACAGAAACATTGATAGAATATACTTTATTCTATATTTTTTCTATGGTTAGATTTTATTTAGCCCTCATAACAATAAAAAAAAAAAAAAAAAAAACCAGTTTAGTTCCTCACTACAGATAAAATCATTTTTTGATACAATTCTAATACATTTATGATTCATTTATGATACAATTCTGATACATTTATGAAAATTAAAAAAAATCCTAAAAATATATCAAAAATGTATTAGAATTGTATCAAAGATACATTTTTGATACTTCTCTGATACATTTCTGATACTTTATGTACTGTGTTATGCATTAATTCCATAACAATAAAAGAAACTAGTTTAGGTGATTCCTTACTAAAGATAAAGCATGTAAAATTAATACATAAAACATAGAATACGAAGTATCAGAAATGTATCAGAATTGCATTAGAAAATATTGATAAACAAACATTGATATAATATACTTTTTTTCTATGGTGAGCTTTTATTTAGCTTTCATAATGATAAAAAAAAAAACCAGTTTATTTCCTCACTACAGATATCATTTTTTACACGATTTTGTTACATTTCTAATACAATTTCGACATATTTTTGATACAATTTTGATACATTGCTGGAAATTCAGAAAAAAAATTCGAAAAAATATATACATATGAATCTTGTTTTGAAGAGAAAAAAAAAAGATGATAAAAAAAAAATTCTAAAATGACGTTGCAAAAAAATTAACAGATTAAGAGATTAATGACAAAATTAAAGTTAAAAATATAAAAGAGGAGAGAGAATCACATGGAAGGAAGGGAGTGGATAAAAACAAAATTAACAATTAAATAGGTGTATTTCAAAGAATTACTGAACGTACGCATAAAAGGAAAGTTAAAATTGAGGTATTTTTAGTAATTTTCCTTTTTTATTATACCACCTGTGAATAAATAAATTTTGTGTTGGCTTGACTATTTTAATACCAGAATTCAATAATTCATTATTTTCTTATTACCTTTCATGAATTTCTTATTCACTACATGTCTTTGCAAGACTATATATATTGAATGCTTACAAATAATAGAAATTATACAACATATAAAATTCTTTGTTTCTTAAAATAAATAAAACAAATATCTTATATGGATTTATAATCACAAAAATAAATAATTATGAGATATATATAATTTCATAAGCCAAGAATACATTCAAACTTAATTTTATATTTTGATTAATTAGATAACATTAATTTACTATTAGAATTAAATTAGGTTTAAAAAATTATATAGTGTATCATAAAAACTTAAAAACCTCTAAACAAAAAATAAAAATAAAAATAAAAATAAAATATAAAATAAATAAATATACAAAAAATCTATTTAGAGATATATGCTTATACTTGACATATTGAATTATAAAAAAGTTTATATATTTAATAATAAATGTTATACAGTGACATAAAAGATAAAAATAAGAATTATTATTTATATTGGATTTTTTGTTATTTTTAGATATTTTAAAAAATAAAAATATTGAAATTTCCAATAATATAAAAGCTATCGTTTTCTAGGAAAAAAAATAGTTTAAAATATTTTATAAACGAAGAATGGAACATAAAGTAATAAATATTTGATGATTAACAAAAAGTTACTCAATACTTTTATAAAATTATCTCTAAAAAAGTATTTAAAAATATTAATGGTGAAGTGCTTGTAGTAAGGAATAAAAGGGTTGTTGCTTAAATTTTAGAGTATAATAAAAAATGGAAATTATAGCATAAGTCAAATATTTGGAACAATTTACAACTTTATCGATTAAAATTTGAACTTTTATGAAGACACAAGCTCCATTATCAATTAGGCAATACAAACAAAATCAATCCGTAATTTGTCAAGCTTATTATTAGTTTATATTAATAATCAATTATTAGTATCCATTATCCAAATTATCACAAAGGTATAAACAAGTTCTCATAGTTTTACAAAGATATCAATGTATCAGAAAGGTACAATCAGTTCATCAGAAGGTACAAACAATGTATAAACAAAGTATCAATGTATAACAAAGGTTTAATCAATATATCAATAAGTATAAACGATGTCTAACCAATGTACAATAATATAAAAAGGTATAAACAGAGTATCAGATGGAAAAATCAATGTATAAACAAGGTCTAATAGTTTTAGAGATTTTAAGCAATGTAAAACTAAGGTATCAGTGTATAACAAAGGTATAATCAGTGTACAGTAAGTATTAAAAACATTATAACAAAGGTATAAATAAGGTCTCACAGTTTTAGTGAGGTACGTGTATAACAAAGGTATAATCAGTGCATCACTAAGTATAAAACACATTATCACAAAGGTATAAACAAGGTCTCAAAATTTTACAAAGATATCAATGTATCACAAAGGTATATAATCAATGAATCAGTGAAGTATAAACAAGGTATAACAAATGTATAAAGCTTAAAATGAAAGGTATAATCATAATATAAAAAAAAGGTATCACACTAATACAACACAAATGTATAAACAATATATCACAAAGGTATAAATATTTATAATGAATGTATCTGACATGTAACATTATATCAAATGTATAAAATATTATGCAAATTTAATACAAAGAGTAGAAGAGGACCACATTAATAACATGGAAGAATCTCAGTATCAAATAGAGTACAATCAATGCAAATCAGAAGAAGAACAAGAAGAAGACCATGTAGCTTACATAATAAACATAACAAAAAGCACAATAGAGGAAATATACAACATAAAACAAGACAGCCAAAAACCAACAAAAAAAAGTTGAAGAAGAAGAAGATAATGACATATCATATCTCAATATTGGTTATACACAAGCTGAACAAATCTACATAAACAGAAAGACGTTTAAAGAAGCAATTATTCACTATGCAATAAGAAAAAAAATTTCCAATTCAAGGTCCAAAAATCATGTCCAAAACAGTACTTCCTATAGTAGATCGACGAACAATGTACATGGAGATTTAGTGCATCAAAGAAAAAAAAGATAGAAAGATTATAATAAGGAAATATGTTGAAGAGCACACATGCAACATTGATGAAAGAAATGGTGACAAAGACAGGCAACAAGGACAGTTATAGCAAATATGATCAAGAACAAATACATAAGACTACATTGCATCAAATATAGTGCATGACATGAAAGAACAAATAAGAGCAAAAATCAATTAACAAAAAGCCTAGTGTTCAAAAGAAGAAGCATTTAACAGAATCACAGGTTCACCATCTAAATCATAGAACATGCTACCAAGCTACCTCTACATGGTCCAGAAAAAAAAACCAACTCAACCTACAGATTCTCGTACCTCTTTGTAGCAATGCATGCTTCAATACAAGGAGGCCAACCAGTCTTTGTTGAGGCCACATTCCTCAAAACATGTTACAGTGGAACACTCATATCAACCTGCACACAAGATGCTCCAAGTTAAAAAAAACTAAATTATATATGAATTGCGTATTTTCAATATATCACTTATAAATACATTGTTTATATAGTATCACATAAAAAAGGTATCAAACTTCACAGAAAAAGGTATAATTAAGGTATAAATGTGAGCAGACAACTTTTTTTTAATACAATGAATCGCGGCGAAGCGAACCGTGGAATTTTTATAGGTTTTTTTGTTGTATAATTATAATTTGAAGTTCGTTTTGGAAAACAATGTTCGTAAAAAGATTCGAGACTGAAATCTCAAAAAAGATATAGAAGTCGCCACCCGGCACAACTCAATAGGGAAATTTAGGTACAGCTGAAACCAAGTGAGGGCTCTATACCTTCTAGAGATCTAGAACTGGACGAGTCACGTACTTGTTATCTAATTAAAATAAATGCTTCAATAATTGAATTATAGAATTTTTTAAAACTAGGTTAATTTTATTTAGAGCATACGGTGTTCATGTAAGGTATAGACAGCAGTAAATAAATTAATTATACAAACTGAATCAAATCAACTATCCTAGGGGATATATATGAATCAAATGGGGAATTGAGTACAATCGCCTAAAATACATGAGTTCATCTAATGCAAGAATAAAAATTAAACATACATTTAATCATGCAAAATAGAAGTTAGTACACGAATAATCGAACATACAAGAAATTTGCCATTTTATTACAACGAAAATCATCACAAAAAGTTAAATTTTCATCATAAGAAACAATAGATGATGAAAATTTATCATGACAGTTGTAATACCCCGAATTAATTACCATATGAATATCCATATAGAGTGTTTAGATGCATATATGGTTGTATATATTTAAGTGAATTAATGAGAAATTATAAAAGTTTAGGGATGAATTGGAAAATTATCGAATAGGGAGGGATCATAGAGGATATTTTATAAAAAATCAATTCAATTAAATTGGAGATGGCCGACAGCCATCCCCTTCTTTTCTTTTTCTTCTTCTTCTTCTTCTTTCTCTTCTTTATTTCTTTCATTCTTTTCCATTTGAAATTTCAACTCCCAAATTCTCTCTCAATTCTCATCCGTTTTTCGCAAACTTTATACCGAAATGAAGCTCTCACCACGTACTACAATCCTATGTAAGTTTTAGGAGGAGAAATCAAGTGTTGAGAGAGAGATTAAAACCTGAAATTTCGTGCTAATTGCTGTCCCGCACGATTCACTACCTTCCGTCCAAAATTTCGAAAATCTGACCCCGGAAATGAACTCAGGAGGCCGAAAACCTTTGGGTAGGTTGAGAATCGGAACATGCAAGCTTGATTTTCCGGTGATCGGAGCTTCGCCGGTAAATTTCTAATTTCTCCGATTTCTTGAGTTTTAGTTGGAATTAGAGTAATGTAATGGTATATTTAGACTCCTGAGATTATAATCTAGCTAATGGTATGAATCGTTTCCACATAGGGCGAGTTCGAAATTTTCCGGCGACGGATTCCGGCGACTGTCAGTAATTCCGGCGAGGTACATTAGGTACTTGAAAAATATTCCTAGTCTTATTTGGAGAAAGATTAATTCTTAGACCTTGCCCAAATTCCTTAAGTGTTAAATTTTATTAATTTTAGAAATATATTAGTTAATTAATTAAAAAGAAATAGATGTTAATTCTTGGTTTGTGAAGGATATAATTATGTTAATGGAATGAATTAATTGAGAATGTCAATAGGAAGAGAATATTTGATGTGATATGGACTGAATTTAATGCTAGTGTATGTGTTGAAGAATTGGTATATTATGGAATTTAATTGAGTTGGCTATCCAGTCGGGTTATTGAATTGCAGTCTATGGAGACCGACTGGAATTGTTGTGTGGATTATAGAAGTGTAATTTTATGCAGGTTTGACCCTAATATTAATTAGGGGGATATCCAGTTTATAGAGAAACTCTGCCGAAATTTCTATTGATATTTCGGATAAATAGAATAATTAGTTCCTTCCTCATCTCCATTATAAATTCTCTTGTGTAGACATCCAACCGGTAGGCGGAGCAGGAGAGCCGGAGAAATAGGATTCGTCGGCTAGGAGTATCAGTGAGTTAATTATATGTTATGCATATTTAATTTAGCATTTGCATTCATGACAGATTTTTTTAAAGTTTAAATCTTATTATGTGATTATTATCATTATTTAAAAGAGTATCGCCTAGCATTATAATTATATTTAATTATAATTCCTATGGTGGTTTAAATACGTATATGGACATGCTTCCTGGTGAGCGGCATCAGGACCTTGTGCGCACAGGTACTATCGGGCCTATGGAATAAATGTATGAGTTGATGATATGTTTATGTTAAGCTCGGTTGAGTTATTCTCGGGCTATGTGATATTATGGCATTGGAATTAAGTGAGGCTGGGTATGGGTTCGGTTGAGTTATTCTCGGTCCTCCAACCGACTGGGTGTGGGTTCGGTTGAGTTATTCTCGGTCCCCCAGTCATTGGATATAAGAGAGCCGGATGGCTATGTAGATTATGCGATACTTTGGGTATTGAGGTTTAGGGTCCATGACGTATAGAAACCACTTATTAATAATTGTTTTATTATTTGGTTTACCGAAATCATGTGTATGAATGCCTGTACAATATATATGTATATAAATATACATACATATGTATAGTATTGTGTGATTGGTGGATTGCTAAATTATTCATGCATTGCATATAATTAATTCACTATGGGAGGTCTGACTCCCTAAATTTTTCAGGTAGCTAGAAGCGTGTTGCAGCCCAAGATCTTCCTCCGGGCGGCACATTAGTTTTACTATGTAGGTTATCATTAATTACTTCCAATGTATTAAATTTTTAGACCGCAGTACCAGAGTAAGGATTATATTTGATGTTGTATATGTGAAAAGGATTTAATGTGTTAAGTAATGACGGATTGAAATATTATATTTTGAGACTGTAGTTTAAAGTATGATTTTAGGCTTGCTACGGGTTCCGGTGGCGATATGCCTACCCGTTCCCTAGCGCCGGTCACGGCCGGGGTTTGGGTCGTGACAAAGTTGGTATCAGAGCTTAGGTTAAAGATTGTCTGACCTAGTAATCTTGTACTGCGGAGTTAGGATTCGAACTCGTCTTTGACAGTTTTCTCATAGGTAGAAATCAGCTTGCCGTAAGAGTCTTGTTATTTCTAATATCTATTCTTGATTTCAGAATGAGGCGATCAAGAGCTGTAAGACCACCTGATGAACCCGAAATTGAGGATTTGGGTGATGAGAATTTTGAACATCAGGAAGGTATTGATTTACCTCCACCACTACTACCTCCACCCCTTCGAAGAGGCAGAGGTAGACCTAGAAGACAAGTAAATCCGCAGGATGAACAAGTAGAACGTTCACAAAATGTACAACAAAATCAGTCACAAATTCCACAAGGAAGGTATGGAAGGCAGGGAAATTTGGAAGAGGAGCAAGTAGAGCATCCGCACACTGTGCAACAAAATATTCCACAATTTCCACAAGGATTCAACTTCAACCAGTTCTTATCAGGTGTAGAAGTAATGCAGCAAATGTTGATAAGACAAGGACAGAATGAAGACAGCTCTAGTGGTATGGGTACAGTTGAAAGATTTGCCCGAATGAATCCTACTACGTATGATGGTGTTGATGGAGATGCTATGGATTACCTTGATGAAGTTGAGAAGAGTGCAAGATATTTGAAGGCCAATGAATATGAAACTATTCAAATGGCGGAATACTCTTTAAGAGGTGATGCAGGAGTGTGGTTTAAGGATTATGTTTTTCCTCAAATGCAGAACATGTCATGGGATGAATTCAAAGAGCTATTTAAAGAGGCTTTCATTCCATTTAGCTACAGTGAGGAGCAGAGGAGAAAATTTGTGACCTTTAGAAAGGACAGGAATATGTCTGTGAAGGAGTTTCATCGACAATTTTTAAGGTTGGGCAGATATGTTCCAGAAGTGATGCAAAATGAAAGGATTAAGTGTTCTACTTTCATTTCTGGGTTGGGAGAGCAGTATACTTCTTTGCATGCTTTCTCAACAATGAGAGGATGCACTTTTTCTCAGTTGGTTGATGCTGCAAAACGAATGGAGCTTGATTTTAATCAAGCAAATTTGATTTCTCAATCTATTCAGAATCCTAAGCCCAAAGATGGTGGTCAGTCTTCTTCTGCTACAATGGGTAATACAGGCAATTTTCACATGGGAAGTGCACAACCTTCTAATCAGAAAACAAGATTTCACAAGAAGGGGCACCACAGTCAAAGGCGTGGTAGAGGGTTCTACCAATATGGTGGTGGACAAAGTTCTAGTTCTGGCCATAGTAGTTCTACATCAGGCTCTAGTGCTTGTGTTAATTGTGGCAGAAATCATCAGGGTCCTTGTTATGTTGCTCCTGGCAGTTGTTTTAGATGTGGGCAGCCTGGACATTTTGCTAGACAATGTCCACAATTGGGATTCCCATCCAATACAATAAGGTCTAATTTTCCAATGCAGCAGGGAAATTTCTCTTCACCAACACAGTTTCAGCATGCACCTGCTATGTCGCAGGGTCAGTCGAGTCGTTCTGGAGGTAGCGGTAGAGGAGGAGGAAGGAATCCTCAAGCTGGACAAGGACAAGCAAGGGTGTTCACTCTCACTCCACACGATGCTCAAACTTCAAATGCTGTGGTTTCAGGTACTATTCCTGTATGTTATATGGATGCTAAAGTACTTTTGGATCCCGGTGCTACACATTCTTTTATTTCTCCTTGTTTTGCTACGAAAATAAGTAGGAATCCTGAAATGCTAGAGTGTACCTTATCTGTGACTACACCACTACATGAGTCAGTAGAAACACAACTTGTATTTCCTTCTTGTCCTATTACAATCGAGGGAAGAGATTTATTAGCAGATTTAGTTCTACTTGACGTGATTGATTTTGATGTTATCTTGGGAATGGATTGGTTGTTCCAACACTTTGTCACTTTGGATTGTCGAAGGAAAGTGGCAAGGTTCAGTGTGCCAGGAGATGTAGAATTTGAATTCCAAGGTGATAAGGGGATGTCTTCTTCGAATTTGATATCGGCCATAACAGCTAGAAAGCTTTTGCACAAAGGGTGTCAAGGGTATTTGGCCTTTGTTAAGGATACAAGCATTGATGAAGGCAATATTGTGAATGTTCCTGTTGTAAATGAATTTCCTGATGTGTTTCCTGAAGACTTACCAGGAATGCCTCCCGAACGAGAAATTGAATTTTGCATTGACTTAGCCCCTGGTACCGCTCCAATATCTATGCCACCTTATAGGATGGCACCAGCAGAGTTGAAGGAGTTAAAGGAACAACTACATGAATTACTCGATAAGGGTTTCATTCGGCCTAGTGTATCTCCTTGGGGTGCTCCCGTGTTGTTTGTTAAGAAGAAGGATGGGTCACTACGACTTTGCATTGATTATAAGCAGTTGAACAAGGTGACTATCAGCAATAAGTATCCACTCCCTCGGATTGATGATTTGTTTGATCAATTGCAAGGTTCATGTTGCTTTTCCAAGATTGACTTACGGTCTGGGTATCATCAATTGAGAATCAGGGGTGAAGATGTACCTAAGACAGCATTCAGAACACGATACGGTCATTTTGAATTTTTAGTAATGCCATTTGGCTTAACCAATGCACCAGCAGCATTTATGGATCTCATGAATAGAGTGTTCAAGCCATTCTTAGATCATTTTGTAATTGTGTTCATCGATGATATATTGGTGTATTCAAGAAGTGAGGAGGAGCATACATACCATTTGCGAATGGTACTGCAAACTTTAAGAGAACATCAGCTTTATGCCAAGTTCTCTAAATGTGAGTTTTGGTTGGATAGTGTGGCATTTTTAGGACATGTAGTGTCCAAGGATGGAATACAAGTAGATCCGAAAAAGGTGGAAGCAATTACAAATTGGAGGAGACCTACTACAGTGACAGAAATTCGAAGTTTTCTGGGTTTAGCCGGCTACTATAGGAGATTTGTTCAAGATTTCTCTAAGATAGCAGCACCTTTAACCCGACTAACTCAAAAGAATGTTCCTTTCGTATGGTCAGAAGCATGTGAGAATAGTTTTCAAAGATTGAAAGATTGTTTGACCTCGGCACCAGTACTTACTTTACCGTCTGGATCTGGAGGATTCACTGTTTATTGTGATGCTTCTAGAGTTGGTTTGGGTTGTGTGTTGATGCAAAATGGAAAGGTTATTGCTTATGCATCGAGGCAATTAAAGAAACATGAACAAAATTATCCAACTCATGACTTAGAAATGGCGGCAGTGGTTTTTGCATTGAAGATATGGAGGCATTATTTGTATGGAGAAACGTGTGAGATTTACACTGACCACAAGAGTCTTAAATACATATTCCAACAAAGGGATTTGAATCTAAGGCAAAGATGATGGATGGAGCTGTTGAAAGATTATGATTGTACGATATTGTATCATCCAGGCAAGGCTAATGTTGTGGCAGATGCTTTAAGCAGAAAATCCTCAGGTAGTTTAGCTCACATTAGTGTTGAAAGAAGGCCTTTGATTAAGGAGATGCATAATTTATGTGATTCTGGAGTGCAATTAGAACTGGGCAACTTTGGAGCAATATTGGCACATTTCAAAGTGAGATCAGTGTTACTTGATAGAATCAAAACAGCTCAAGCCAAAGATCCTCAATTGTGCGAAATTTTGACTGAGTTGGAGAACGGTAATGTTCGTGATTTTAGAATTGATGATGATGGATATCTACATTATGGGGATCGACTATGCGTTCCTAATGTGGATAATTTAAGAAAGGAGATCATGGAAGAAGCTCATTTTACAGCCTATAATGTACATCCGAGTTCTACAAAAATGTACCAAGATCTTAAGAAGTTGTATTGGTGGAATGGTATGAAAAGAGATGTCGCGGAGTTTGTATCTCGTTGTTTGACTTGCCAACAAGTAAAGTTTGAACATCAAAAGCCTTCAGGATTTTTACAGCAGTTACCTATTCCTGAATGGAAGTGGGAGCGAGTAACTATGGACTTTGTAGTTGGATTGCCTCGTACGTTGAACGGGTATGACTCAATATGGGCGATTGTTGATAGATTGACTAAATCGGCTCATTTCCTTCCGGTTAAGACAACATATTCAGTAGCAAAATTGGCACGTGTTTATGTGGATATAATCGTTTGTTTACATGGTGTTCCAGTGTCCATTGTGTCGGACAGAGGATCAGTCTTTACATCCAAATTTTGGGAGAAACTTCAGAGTGCTCTGGGCACTAGATTAGATTTTAGCACGGCTTTTCATCCTCAAACGGACGGTCAATCCGAACGAACAATTCAAACTTTGGAAGATATGCTAAGAATGTGTGTGCTAGATTTTGGTGGTCATTGGGATGCACACTTGCCTCTCATTGAATTTGCTTACAATAATAGCTATCATTCAAGCATTGGGATGGCTCCGTATGAAGCACTATATGGTAGGAAGTGTAGATCCCCTTTATGTTGGGACGAAGTTGGTGAAAGGAAACTTATTGGCCCAGAGTTAATACAGATTACTTCAGAAAAAGTCCCGATTATTCGTCAACGAATACAAACAGCTTTTAGTAGACAGAAAAGCTATGCCGATCCAAAGAGGAAGCATGTAACATTCATGGAAGGAGAGTATGTATTTATTAAAGTATCACCAATGAAAGGAATTATGAGATTTGGCAAAAAGGGAAAGTTGACACCCCGGTATATCGGACCGTTTGAAATTTTGAAGAAAGTAGGTGAGGTGGCATATCATTTGGCATTACCTTCCAATTTATCACAAGTCCATCCAGTCTTTCATGTATCAATGCTAAGGAAATATGTGCCGGATCCATCTCACGTCCTTCATCCTCAAAATGTACAAGTTAGTGGAGACTTGTCATACGAGGAACAACCCGTGGCAATTGTTGATCAACAAACTCGTCAACTACGAACTAAGGAAATTCCAATGGTGAAAGTACTATGGAGTAACCATGCCATGGAAGAATGCACTTGGGAATCAGAGTGGGAGATGCGGAACAAATATCCTTACCTATTTCAATCATGAGGTTAGTCTTCAAATTTTAAATTCGAGGACGAATTTCTTTAAGGGGGGAGAATGTAATACCCCGAATTAATTACCATATGAATATCCATATAGAGTGTTTAGATGCATATATGGTTGTATATATTTAAGTGAATTAATGAGAAATTATAAAAGTTTAGGGATGAATTGGAAAATCATCGAATAAGGAGGGATCATAGAGGATATTTTACAAAAAATCAATTCAATTAAATTGGAGATGGCCGACAGCCATCTCCTTCTTTTCTTTTTCTTCTTCTTCTTCTTCTTTCTCTTCTTTATTTCTTTCATTCTTTTCCATTTGAAATTTCAACTCCCAAATTCTCTCTCAATTCTCATCCGTTTTTCGTAAACTTTATACCGAAATGAAGCTCTCAACACGTACTACAATCCTATGTAAGTTTTAGGAGGAGAAATCAAGTGTTGAGAGAGAGATTAAAACCTGAAATTTCGTGCTAATTGCTGTCCCGCACGATTCACTACCTTCCGTCCAAAATTTCGAAAATCTGACCCCGGAAATGAACTCAGGAGGCCGAAAACCTTTGGGTAGGTTGAGAATCGGAACATGCAAGCTTGATTTTCCGGTGATCGGAGCTTCATCGGTAAATTTCTAATTTCTCCGATTTCTTGAGTTTTAGTTGGAATTAGAGTAATGTAATGGTATATTTAGACTCCTGAGATTATAATCTAGCTAATGGTATGAATCGTTTCCACATAGGGCGAGTTCGAAATTTTCCGGCGACGGATTCCGGCGACTGTCAGTAATTCCGGCGAGGTACATGAAAAATATTCCTAGTCTTATTTGGAGAAAGATTAATTCTTAGACCTTGCCCAAATTCCTTAAGTGTTAAATTTTATTAATTTTAGAAATATATTAGTTAATTAATTAAAAAGAAATAGATGTTAATTCTTGGTTTGTGAAGGATATAATTATGTTAATGGAATGAATTAATTGAGAATGTCAATAGGAAGAGAATATTTGATGTGATATGGACTGAATTTAATGCTAGTGTATGTGTTGAAGAATTGGTATATTATGGAATTTAATTGAGTTGGCTATCCAGTCGGGTTATTGAATTGCAGTCTATGGAGACCGACTGGAATTGTTGTGTGGATTATAGAAGTGTAATTTTATGCAGGTTTGACCCTAATATTAATTAGGGGGATATCCAGTTTATAGGGGAAACTCTGCCGAAATTTCTATTGATATTTCGGATAAATAGAATAATTAGTTCCTTCCTCATCTCCATTATAAATTCTCTTGTGTAGACATCCAACCGGTAGGCGGAGCAGGAGAGCCGGAGAAATAGGATTCGTCGGCTAGGAGTATCAGTGAGTTAATTATATGTTATGCATATTTAATTTAGCATTTGCATTCATGACAGATTTTTTTTAAAGTTTAAATCTTATTATGTGATTATTATCATTATTTAAAAGAGTATCGCCTAGCATTATAATTATATTTAATTATAATTCCTATGGTGGTTTAAATACGTATATGGACATGCTTCCTGGTGAGCGGCATCAGGACCTTGTGCGCACAGGTACTATCGGGCCTATGGAATAAATGTATGAGTTGATGATATGTTTATGTTAAGCTCGGTTGAGTTATTCTCGGGCTATGTGATATTATGGCATTGGAATTAAGTGAGGCTGGGTATGGGTTCGGTTGAGTTATTCTCGGTCCTCCAGCCGACTGGGTGTGGGTTCGGTTGAGTTATTCTCGGTCCCCCAGTCATTGGATATAAGAGAGCCGGATGGCTATGTAGATTATGCGATACTTTGGGTATTGAGGTTTAGGGTCCATGACGTATAGAAACCACTTATTAATAATTGTTTTATTATTTGGTTTACCGAAATCATGTGTATGAATGCCTGTACAATATATATGTATATAAATATACATACATACGTATAGTATTGTGTGATTGGTGGATTGCTAAATTATTCATGCATTGCATATAATTAATTCACTATGGGAGGTCTGACTCCCTAAATTTTTCAGGTAGCTAGAAGCGTGTTGCAGCCCAAGATCTTCCTCCGGGCAGCACATTAGTTTTACTATGTAGGTTATCATTAATTACTTCCAATGTATTAAATTTTTAGACCGCAGTACCAGAGTAAGGATTATATTTGATGTTGTATATGTGAAAAGGATTTAATGTGTTAAGTAATGACGGATTGAAATATTATATTTTGAGACTGTAGTTTAAAGTATGATTTTAGGCTTGCTACGGGTTCCGGTGGCGATATGCCTACCCGTTCCCTAGCGCCGGTCACGGCCGGGGTTTGCGTCGTGACAACAGTGATTATCATGGCATGTCCGTGGTATTTAGTATATGTGACAAATTTTTAGTTCGTCATCAAATATGCACATTAATATGATGAAAAAAGCATTTGTCATCATTTTTTTCAATTTTTGTGACGCTTTGTCACTTCAGTTAATTTATTGTGTCACCTAAATATCAAATAACGTCACAAAAAACTAAAATTTTAAATTACGAACCCATATTACCTCACCATAGTAGTAATTATAGTGACAAAATATGGTAAAATACTGAGATAATAGAACTAATAGTGACAATTGTTAGCATCACTAACAACTCCAATTTTGGTCACATTAAAAGAAATGTTGTCACTGAAAAGTAATAAAATGATTACAAAATATTATTTATCATTGTATTAATATTTATTATGACACATAAAATGCATCATTGTAATTTACTTATGCCAGTAATTTATACTTGTTTTGACAATATCCATCATCATGAAAAAGCACTAATAGCGACAAAATAAAAATTGTCACTACAAAGAATTCATTTGTGATATTATATACTACCACCAGAATAAATCTAAATTGATACAACAATGTGTCATAAAAATCTGAATAAATCCTAATTAGAACTCAATCACGACAGAATGGGATGATAAATGAGTTGGGGTCATACATTTATGGGGGATAGCCAGAGGAACTCGACAAATCTCACCGATTAGACCTATTTTTGAGAAAACGGTTTTACCGGTTAATTATTTAGCATGGTAAGTTAGTCAGTTTTCAAGAAACTAGGTGTCTATCGTTGTTCTGTTCTAATACACACTTCTAGAATGTAAATGTAAGGTTACCATGTCATGAAATGTTTAAAAATTGGTTTTTGGTGATTTTGTCTCGAGCTGATACCCATGCGAGTGTGGGGACAACAGCCGTATGGGTATCACTTCAAGACCAGTAGTAGATTTCAAATAATCTAGTTTTTTGGTTCTGTTCTGTGAACCAGCGCCGTGCGGCTGTTGCAGCTATAGCTGTGCAGCTGTCTTGACAGCTGAACGGCCCTGGTTCTCAGGCTAGAACCCAAAAACAGAGCAGTCTCAAAAATATACAAATGATGCCAAAAAAATACAGCACAAACAAGTCAAATTTTTTGGTTTCTTAGATATTTATCATGTAGTGTGGATCCACAGCTTTAGGAGGCGTAAATTTTTCAAGAAAGGCTCCAATTTTGGACCCAAATTTCAAGTGTCGAAAATAGTTTCAAGCTCCGAAAGTTATGGTTTTAGGGTTCAGATTAGTCTCTAAACCTATCAAAACCCTTAGTGAAGTCTTTACCTAAGATTTCTAGCTGATTTTAAGACTAAAAACGGAGATTGAAGATGAAAATTGAAGAAAAAGTTTGGTTTTCTCTTTTCCTTTTCTTCACTTTTCTTTCCCTCTAGATTTAATTTGCCAACCCCTTCTCTCTATTCTAGTGAGGTTTTAATAGGTAGAGAAACTATTTTTTCATTGTAAAATTTGCCCCCTACAATCCAAAAAATCATTTCTGATGCATCTAAAACACACACACTATAGAGCAAGTATACTTTGTCACTCAAGTAATATAGAATAAGAAGGATGTCGATCCTATGGAGACTATGTATGCTAATCCTAAATGCAGTCGGGGTTCTATTAATTTAGGCAGTGACAATTATATCTTTGATTTCAATTTGCAAAATAAAATCTACTACTAAGCAACAAATTAAATAAAATAATTTAGACTAAGATTGAAATGCAATTGGATAAAAATTGATGGAGAAGTTGGCTAAGGCATATGGCTTTACTTAGCATTCATTCTAGCAATTTCCTCGAGTTTTACAATTAAAGTTATTAATTTCCCAAGATGGCAAATTCCTAAAGCAATTAGCACCGGTTAAGGCTGCTAACTCTAATTCTCAACCTAACCACTTGAACTGGTTCTGTCTTAAGCAATTAGTTTGGAAAGCATTAAGCATATGAAAACCTAGCACAAACTAGTGAGCCACAAAGCAATGGTCATGCATTTTTCATGTTATGAAATTTCGTTAATTCAGTCCTTTGGTCAATTATGAATTAACTACAAACTTTGAAATAGATGGTCATGCATTCAAAGTTTTAAGCAATCATAACACAATAAAGAAATCACATGGAAATCCTACGAAGCTCCACCATAGCCTTAGCTATGGAGGAATTAGTTCATGATTGAGTTATAAACAAATAATTAAAATACAGAAAATATGATAAACAGAGTTAAGAATAAACTAGGAAGATAGAGATCCCAATGTTTACTTGCGGAGAGAAATCGGAGAAGAAGAGTTGTGGATTGAACCTTCAAAACCCTAGTTTCTTGACTTTCTTCAAAAATCATGTTCTCTTGCGTAGAGAGCAAAGTAATAAAATTGCAGCCTAGATGAATGAATAGAAAATCATCCAACCCGCCTCAAATCTCTCAGCCAAAAACGTTTTCAAGAGAGAGAGAGAGAGAGAGAAGAAAAACCTAGTTAGGAAATAATTCTCCTAAAATTAATAATAAAAAAATCCTAATTTGGAGTTATTCCTAAAATAAAAGTATTAAATAGAAGTTGTTGCTCCCTATCCTAATTACAAAAGGAGAAGAAATAAAATAGCCCAAAGTTGAAAAGTCAACACTCCTAACCCTAGTTGGAGTATAAAATTCGTAACTCTACAGCCTGAGCATGTCTTAAGACTGGTCAGCTTCTGTTTCTAAAAAATTCTTTAGTTTTGGCTCTCCATATGGCATGCCCATGCCTTAAGACTTCCTTGTTCTTCCAAATAGCACGTTTGAGCCCCAAAAATAAGCGATTTAGCCTCTAAATGTTCAAATTCCAACTTTAATGCCCTAACACATAAAAATAGAACAAATGAGGTAGAATCCGTCTAAATTAAAGCAACATAGCACAATCCAAGCCCAAAGAATAGGATAATTTGCGTGCACAAACATACTTATCAATTTCCAAGAGGAAGATCATGATTCTGTCAGACCATAAGACCCGTGCGGCTGATGGTGCAACAGTTGGGAAATGATCCAATGCTTGAAGTTTGGTTGATCGCAGCTTTGATCTTGAATTGACTTTTACTCCTGCGGTTGTAGAAATCTACAGAAGCAAACAAACAACTTATTCATCATTGAAAACTGGGGGATGAAAACCCACACTCACAATAAAATAAGTATAAACACACTATAACAAAAAGGTATAATAAGGAATTAAAAGGTATAATCACTATATCAAAAAAAGATATCACAGTATCACAAAGTATAATCATAGGTACAAACTATGCATAAACACACTATCAAAAATATAAAATTAAAAATTAAAGGTATAATCGCATTATCAAAAATGTATCATAGTATCACAAATGAATAATCTAAGTATCACATTATCACATAGATATAATTTAAGAATCACAAAGGTATAATGGCAGTATCACAAAAGGTAGGGGTGCACACGATCGGTTAAGTGTTTGAACCATTTTTTCAATTCACTAACCATACACTGTCAATTAAATTTGGTTAACAAATTCTTTACGGTTAACCATTTACAAAATAAACATTATATTTTGCTAAATCTATTATATTTTAGACCTTAAAATAATGGACCATAAATCTCAATGTCAAATAAAAATATGGAATTACAAACTGTAGTCTTAATAATTAATTAAAAGTTACATCATAACCATAAATTCCAATAATTAAAACATTAATAAAAAAAAGTTTCCAAACATAGAATTTGTTCTTCAAAATCAGATATTAAAAAAGAAAAAGTCCATGTCCATTTCACAATCCCTGCATATTTCCTGTATAAATAATTAAAACAATAATCAAAATTAAAGTTAATGCAATACTATATATATGATGAATTCAAAGTTTTGTGTCATGAAAAAGGAATTGTGCATCAGTTGTTGATTGCTTACATCCACAACAAAATGGTGTTGTTAAGAGGAGAAATAGAACTCTTCTTGACATGGTTAGATCTATGAGGGTTGCAGCAAATTTGCCTATCTCCTATTGGGAGATGCATTGCTTACAGCTGCATATGTTCTCAACCGAGTGCCCTCTAAATCTGTCACATCCACTCCTTATGAGCTATGGACAGGTCGAAAACTCGACTTAAGCAACCTCAAACCGTGGGGTTGCACTGTTTTCGCCTATGATACCTCGAGTAAGTTTGGGAAACTAGGCTCAAGAAGCAAAAAGTGCATCTTTATAAGGTATCCAAATGTGTCAAAAGGATATGTCTTAGTGGGAGAAACACAAGACGGAAAAGTGATAGAGTTTGAATCATGTGACGCCATTTTCTTAGAGAATGAGTTCCCTAAGATAGGCAAGGTGCACCATGATTTACCATTTTGTGGGGAATTGGAAACTAACGGATCTTTCCATTCGAGTGGGAGAAATTTTAAGGAAACTGAAAGTGTTCATGAACCTCAAAATGTTACGAATGATCAAGATCACGGTCTAGATCAAACTCCAATTCCTAGTGTGCATATGGATCTAGACTTCAGTGGGAGTACGAAATATGGTCCAAGTGGGAGCATACTGAATTACGATGAAGATATGAGACATGTTTATCAGGATTCGGTACTTCATAAATCTAAAGGACAAAAGGTCGAACATCGATGATTTAGTATCGAAAGCATGACTCTTTTAGTCGCCCCATAAGATGATGATGAGCTTAGAGATTTCAACGAAGCTCTTTTATGCCCTATAAGAAATGAATGGATTAAGGCTATGGAAGAAGAAATGGCTTCCATGAGATCTAACAAAGTCTGGGAACTTGTTGATCTACCAAAGGGAAGAAAAGCTATTGGGAATAAGTGGGTTCTCAAGATCAAGCATAAGGCTAATGGCAGTATTGAAAGATACAAGGCCCGCCTAGTTGCTAAAGGCTATGCACAACAGGAAGGGATAGATTATAAGGAAACTTTCTCACATGTTGTGAGGTTCACATCTATTCGATTAATCCTAGCAATTATTGCAAATCTAGACCTAGAAGTATATCAAATGGAAGTTAACATTGCTTTTCTCAATGGAGAATTAGACGAAGAAATCTACATGGATCAATCTATAGGTTTCATCATAAAAGGTAGTGAACAAAAGGTTTGCAAATTGAAAAGATCAATTTATGGCCTTAAACTATCTTCTAGACAATGGTACCTTCAATTTCATAATGTGATGACATCAAATGGCTTCATGGTGATTGAAGAAGATCATTGTGCCTATAAGAAAAGCTTTGGAACTAGATTTGTGATTATGTCATTATATGTTGATGACATTCTAATTATAGGAAATGACATGGAATATATGAATCAAATCAAAGCTTGGTTAACTTCAAGTTCTGGGATGAAAGATATGGGTGAAGCTGCTTTTATTCTTGGAATTAAGATTTCAAGGGATCGTTCAAAGAAATTGTTAGCATTGTCTCAAAAGACATATATTAACAAGGTTCTTGAATGTTTCAATATGAGCAATTGTAAACCCGTAGATAGCCCAATTTCTAAGGGAGTGACCCTTAGTACTGATATGTGTCTCAAAACACAAACAGAAATGGATCAGATGAAAAATGTTCCTTATGTGAGTGCTGTGGGCAGCCTCATGTATGCCATGATGTGTACTAGATGTGATATCTATCATGAAGTTGGCATAGTGAGAAGATATCAGTCCAATCCTAGACAAGCACATTGGACAGCGGTAAAGAGGATACTGAGGTATCTCAAAGCCACTGTGGATTACTCTGTGTTATCAAGGCAAGGATCTGCAATTGAGAGGATATACAAATGCAGATTGGGCAGGAGATGTGGATGAGAGGAAATTCACTTCTGGTTTTGTTTTCTTGCTTAGTAATGGTGCAGTATCATGGAGTAGTAAGAAACAAACCTGTACTACCCTATCCACGATGGAAGCGGAGTATGTGTCATACTTGTCTGCAGTTCAAGAGGTAGTATGGTTAAATAGGTTTATGAACCATTAATGTATTACTTCCTGAAATGCTCCAGTGATGATTAACAGTGATAGTCAATCTGCTATTGCGTTTGCTAAGGATCAGAGGTTCCATAGCAAGTCAAAGCACAGAGAGATTAAGTATCACTTTGTTAGGGACTTAATAGCACACAAAGAAGTTAATTTGAAATGTATTGACTCATGATATAGTAGCAGATCCATTAACGAAACCTGTCACGAGAGATGTTTTTGTGAAACATCTAAGATCCCATGGTTTGCGTATGATCTTAATTACATATTTCTGTATGTTTGAGAACATATTATTCAATAAAGTTTGAATTACAATACACGAGTGCGAATGTTAATTTGTTAATATTTGCTGTTATATTTTGAGATGCATGTTGGACAGAAAAGTAGCTCACTCACACGAGCATTTACCCTTATTTTGTCATTTATTGACAAATGTAAAGGATGAGGCTATTTTTGAACAAATGACAGCTTGTTCAATAATAGAAGCCGTTTCGCTTCAATTATGGAAAAAAAGTTTTCATTAAAGTACGAAATTCATATACATGCAAAGGAAAGTATATAAGAGATTATATGTTCACATCTTGAGTTTCTATACATTACAACCCAGGTAGTTATGCATGTGTGCATATCTGTAATGATAGAAAATTGTAGAGATCAAAATGATTACAATGGATGTGATGTGACATCTATGATAAGGCATATAGAGTTTCGACATTTTCATCGAGCTGCTATATATCTCCAACGGGTGTATAGCATTAAAGCTCTCAAGGTATGCTGGTCGCACGAACTATTTGCGAGTATGAAAGAGATGATGTAGTGGATCTGTTCTGTTACGTGCTAGTGGAAGATGTTGGGTTTATGGACCCGATCCGCCCGTATCAATCAGACCTAGAATTGAGAAGCTAATAAGCTGTGGCTCATAAGTTGAGAATAGCTTATTAGTTGAGAATATATATATACACGTGTGATATCAATAAGTTAACATCAAGCTAATAAGCTAACAAGCTGTGGATAGCTTATGAGTTGAGAATAGCTTATTAGTTGAGATTATATATATATATATATATATATATCAAAGTGTTGATATCAATAAGAAGAAGCAGAAGAAGAAAAAATTGATCTTCTTCCTCTCTCTCTCTCTCTCTCTCTCTCTCTCTCTCTCTCTCTGTCGCTTTGGTTTGTGGATTACACGAATTCCTCCCGAATACATCGGTGTGGGTTTCCCGTTGATCAGTAATATGCAATCGGCTTGAAGATCTTTCCACTACGTTCATTCCTGTGGATTCGGCGCTATAAGAGGTAGCCCATTTCTACAACCCGAATATATATGTGTATGTATCCATCAAATATTAAAAAAAATAAAAATATTGAAATTTCTAAATAAATAATATAATTTAAAAACTCTCGTTTTCTAGGAAAAAAATAGTTGAAAATATTTTATAAACGAAGTATGGAAGATAAAGTAATAAATATTTGATGATTAACAAAAGTTACTTGATATTTTTATAAAATTATCTCTAAAAAAGTATTTAAAAATATTAATGGTGAAGTGCATGTGGTAAGGCCGGATAATAAAAAAGGAAATTATAGCATAAGTCAAATATCTGGAACAATTTGACTTTTATGAAGAGAATACAAACAAAATCAATCCGTAATTAGTTTATTTTAATAATCAATTATTAGTATCCATTATCCAAATTTTGAATTGTTTTTAATTGCTTTTAATTGTCAAGCTAATGATGTTTTTAATTGTTTTTTTAATATTGATGCAATTAGTTTTCACCTTTTTTTTTTAATTTTTTTTCTTGAAATTCATTATTCTAATGATGTTTTTAATTCTTCTTTAGTTCTTATTTCTTAGCCTCGCCACCATATTACGATATCTTCTCAAACCAACAAATTTATGGTGAAGTGCATGTGGTAAGGCCGGATTATGCTTAAATTTTAGAGTATAATAAAAAAGGAAAAACCTCTAAACTATATGCTTATACTTGACATATTGAATTACATAAGCCAAGAATATATTCAAACTTAATTTTATATTTTCATTAATTAGATAACATTAATTTACTATTAGACTTAAATTAGGTTTAAAAAATTATATAGTGTATAATAAAAACTTAAAAACCTCTAAACAAAAATAAAAATAAAAATAAAATATCAAATAAATAAATATACAAAAAATCTAATTATGAGATATATTTAATTTCATAAGCCAAGAATATATTCAAACTTAATTTTATATTTTCATTAATTAGATAACATTAATTTACTATTAGACTTAAATTAGGTTTAAAAAATTATATAGTGTATAATAAAAACTTAAAAACCTCTAAACAAAAATAAAAATAAAAATAAAATATCAAATAAATAAATATACAAAAAATCTATTTAGAGATATATGCTTATACTTGACATATTGAATTATGAGATATTTAGAGATATATGCTTATACTTGACATATTGAATTACTCATAATTACTTGACATATCTCATATTTAGAGATATATGCTTATACTTGACATATATTGAATTATGAGTAATTCACAAAAATAAATAATTATGAGATATATTTAATTTCATAAGCCAAGAATATATTCAAACTTAATTTTATATTTTCATTAATTAGATAACATTAATTTACTATTAGACTTAAATTAGGTTTAAAAAATTATATAGTGTATAATAAAAACTTAAAAACCTCTAAACAAAAATAAAAATAAAAATAAAATATCAAATAAATAAATATACAAAAAATCTATTTAGAGATATATGCTTATACTTGACATATTGAATTATAAAAAAGTTTATATATTTAATAATAAATGTTATACAGTGACATAAAAGATAAAAATAAGAATTATTATTTATATTGGATTTTTTTGTTATTTTTAGATATTTTAAAAAATAAAAATATTGAAATTTCCAGTAATATAAAAACTATCGTTTTCTAGGAAAAAAAAAATAGTTTAAAATATTTTATAAACGAAGTATGGAACATAAAGTAATAAATATTTGATGATTAACAAAAGTTACTTGATACTTTTATAAAATTATCTCTAAAAAAGTATTTAAAAATAATAATGGTGAAGTGCATGTAGTAAGGCCGGATTATGGTTGAAAATACAAGGGATAAAAGGGATATTGCTTAAATTTTAGAGTATAATAAAAAAAAAAAAAAGGAAATTATAGCATAAGTCAAATATTTGGAACAATTTACAACTTTATCGATTAAAATTTGAACTTTTATGAAGACACAAGCTCCATTATCAATTAGGCAATACAAACAAAATCAATCCGTAATTTGTCAAGCTTATTATTAGTTTATATTAATAATCAATTATTAGTATCCATTATCCAAATTATCACAAAGGTATAAACAAGTTCTCATAGTTTTACAAAGATATCAATGTATCAGAAAGGTACAATCAGTTCATCAGAAGGTACAAACAATGTATAAACAAAGTATTTAAAAATATTAATGGTGAAGTGCTTGTAGTAAGGAATAAAAGGGTTGTTGCTTAAATTTTAGAGTATAATAAAAAATGGAAATTGTAGCATAAGTCAAATATTTGGAACAATTTACAACTTTATCGATTAAAATTTGAACTTTTATGAAGACACAAGCTCCATTATCAATTAGGCAATACAAACAAAATCAATCCGTAATTTGTCAAGCTTATTATTAGTTTATTTTAATAATCAATTATTAGTATCCATTATCCAAATTTTGAAGTTCATTATTCTAATGATGTCTTTAATTGAAATAGTAAATCAGATAAAAGCATATGGAGAAGATTTGGATGACAAAAAGATCATTCAAAAACTATTGATTTCCATTCCAGAAAATTCGGTTCTATGGTAGATATTCTTGAATCAAAGCACATCAATCAACTCACTCTAGCAGAAGTAGTGAGCTCCCTTAATGCCTGTGAACAGAGGAAGGAGAAGAGGACTGAATCTGTCACAGAAGGAGCAATGTAAACTTCTCACAAAAACAACAATTCTTTCTCAAAGAAAAATACGAAATAGAGAAAGAATGGGAAAAATAAACCATGTTCTGCAAGTAACACAAGAGATGGAGAAAAGAAAGGAAAGTACCCTCCTTGTGGTATTTGTAAATACACAAATCACCAAGAGAAGGATTGTTGGTTCAAAGGGAAGCCCAAGCGCAACAATTGTGGGAGGTTTGGCCAAGTGGAAATTGCTTACAGATCCAAGAACAAGTCTATCCAACCTGCAAAGCAACGTATCAGAAGCGCAATATGAAGAAGACAATCTCTTCTTGGCTTGCCAAGCAGTTACAATTCCAGCCAATAATGAAATTTGGTTGGTAGATAGTGGATGCACAAGTCATATGGCCATGGATCCACACATCTTCACTCAAACCACAGTGACAAAACTGAAACAATTTTTCAGGAGACTATATTATATTTTTATAAAATTATCTCTAAAAAAGTACTTAAAAATATTAATGGTGAAGTGCATGTGGTAAGGCCGGATAATAAAAAAGGAAATTATAGCATAAGTCAAATATCTGGAACAATTTGACTTTTATGAAGACAATACAAACAAAATCAATCCGTAATTTGTCAAGCTTATTATTATTTTATTTTAATAATCAATTATTAGTATCCATTATCCAAATTTTCAATTGTTTTTAATTGTTAAATATTGTTTTTAATTGTCAAGCTAATGATGTTTTTCATTTTTTTTTCTTGAAATTCATTATTCTAATGATGTTTTTAGTTCTTTAGTTCTTATTTCTTAGCCTCGCCACCATGTTACGATATCTTCTCAAACTAACCAATTTATATTGCATGTGTATTTACAATTTATCTTAATTCTATTATATTAAACCTTCTTGCACTTATCAAGGTTTGAAACAGTGACAAAACTGAGACAAATTTTCAGGAAACGATATTATATTAAAATTTATTAACTAAAAATACTTTTAATATATGTATAAAACTCAAAATAATATTAAAAGTTTTTTCACATTTTCATAATGTTAACAGTTATTTTACTTTTTGTTTTGGTATTTTAGAATTATATTAGGGCAGCGTGGGGTATGATGACAAAAATATAAAATAGGATAAAGATAATCTTGTCATCAACAAAGCAAATTAAGTGAGTTCCAACAGCACTCGTTTGAAAATAACAAAACAAAAACAAAAATTCAGAAAGAAGTATTGAAATTAAGCTTGACATTAAACATCAAATCAATAATACGAACAGAATAACAAAACAAAAACAAAAATTCAGAAAGAAGTATTGAAATTAAGCTTGACATTAAACATCAAATCAATAATACGAACAGAATATAGCAACTACATAAGAGAATAGGATCCAACAAAAAGGAGAAGTTTTTTGAAGGGCTAAACTCCATTTGAACATTAAAAAAACAACAATCTTATTTCATAGGCTACAATGACTATTGGAGTATTAGATTCAAGGTTGTCCTTAGAGCATTAGATCTTTGGGAAGTAGTCGAGCAAGGGATTTTAACATGTTCACACATTTCACACATTTTTATTTCCATTTGCATACATAAATAAAAGACATTAACAACAGGAAAACGTGGAACCAACTATTCTTGATGTGTATCTTTGGAATGGATATATACTACCAATCCCCACCAAACGGATGAGCCCAATCCATCCTAATCTTCTCAAACTTCTATGAATTTCGTAGTTAACCAAAAACCGAACCGGACTGAGGCTGAAAAACCAAACCGAACCAAACTCTATTTGGTTTGGTTTTGGTTTTATAAAATATAATAATTTGGTTTTTGGTTCGGTTTTTGGTTTTTATTTAAAAAATCCAAACTGAACAGAACCGAACCGTAGTATTAAAAAATATTTTTAAAAAAATGTGTATATATATAAGTAAATTTTATTTGACATATTATATATTTATATTATTATATAGTTTGTATTTATGAGACTTTAGAAATATACATGTAATATAAATCCTTTTTATACAATAATTTACATGTAATTTATAAAAAATAATGATAATAACAATTAAAAACCTGAAATTTTTGTTGATTTGGTTTTCATCGAACCGAACCGAACTGGTTTGGTTTGGTTTTATCTGAACCATATAAACTTTGGTTTGGCTTTGGTTTCTATTTTTCTTTTACTTAGTTTTTGGTTCAGTTTGGTTCAACCGAACCGTGTTTTGCTCACCCCTAACAATAGCTCATGCATCAAGTTCAATCCTAGAAGATAAAAGGAAGGAATGGACAAAGAAAGATGTTGAAGCTCTTGCAAAAATACACCTAGCAGTAGCAGACCATATTTTCCCAAGGATTATGAACGCGACAACAGCAAAAGAAGCATATGAGACCCTAAGGAATGAGTTTCAAGGCACAGGTACGAGCCATGAAACTTCAAACTTTAAGGAGAGACTTTGAAAATTTGAAGATGAGATAAGATGAAAAATTTATGAACTACTATGCTAGAGTGACTGAAATAGTAAATCAAATAAAAGCATATGGAGAAGATTTGGATGATAAAAATATCATTCAAAAACTATTGATTTCCATTCTAGAAAAATTCAATTCTATGGTAGATATTCTTGAATCAAAGGACATCAATCAAATCACTCTAGCAGAAGTAGTGGGCTCCCTTCATGCCTGTGAGCAAAGGAAGGAGAAGAGGACTGAATCTGTCACAGAAGGAGCTATGCAGACTTCTCACAAAAACAACAATTTTTTCTTAAAGAAAAATACGAAACAGAGAAAGAATTAGAAAAATAAACCATGTTCTACAATTAACACAAGAGATGGAGAAAAGAAAAGAAAGTACCCTCCTTGTGGTATTTGTAAATACACAAATCACCAAGAGAAGGATTGTTGGTTCAAAGGGAAGCCCAAGTGCAACAATTGTGGGAGGTTTGGCCATGTGGAAATTGCTTGCAGATCCAAGAACAAGTCTATCCAACCTGCAAAGCAACAAAGCAACGTATCAAAAGCTCAATATGAAGAAGACAATCTCTTCTTTTCTTGCCAAGCAATTACAATTCCAGCCAATAATGAAATTTGCTTGGTAGATAGTGGATGCACAAGTCATATGGCCAAGGATCCACACATCTTTACTCAAACCACAGTGACAAAACTGAGACAATTTTTCAGGGGACGATATTATATTAAAATTTATTAACTAAAAATAATTATATACATATATATATATATATATATATATATATATATATATATATATATATATATATATATATATATATATATAAAAGACTCAAGATGATATTAAAAAAATTAAAATATTAAAAGTTTTTTCACATTTTCATAATGTTGCAAAATTGATGCGGGCCGCAAATAATAAAAAGCATCAGCAATTTATTTTGGAAATAGTTAATTATCATGGAAAGAAATTCAAGATATATTTTATATTATATCTTTGTTTTAATTGTAATTATTTTATAATTTGGATTAGGAATAAATTTTTTTCTAAGGATCCTAAATTGATAAGGATTCCTATTTTTTTTTTTTGTACTTTAATTTATTTAGTATTTTTTCTTATTTAGTCTAATTAGAAAGTTTAAAGTATTTAGAATCTTTTATTATTTAGGAGTTTTATTATATTTGGAATAATTTTCCTATAAATAGGTTATAATTTAGTTTGTAAGAGTTAGTTTTTGATGATTAATAATATTTCTGGATTTATTCCAATTTTCTACTTGTGAGAATTTTTCGCAATTCTTGAAGATGAAATGAAACAGTCATTGTACTTTTTGTTTTGGTATTTTAGAATTAAAAATATATTAGGGCAGCGTGGGGTATGATGACAAAAATATAAAATAGGATAAAGATAATCTTGTCATCTTCTTGGATGGAATGATGACAAAAATATAAAGCCATGTTAGTATTATGTGTGAAAAATATTGTGACATATGCCTGGAATATAAACTTCAACAAGAAATGATATATTTTATTAAAATTTTAACCTATCAAATCTCAAATAAATTATATATAGATCTAAATTAGTATATAAATTCAGTCGTGGTTACAGTTCATTTTCTTTATGGAAATCAATTATTAAAAGATAATCCTCCCGTTTTTTATTATATGAAATTTTAGATTTTTCACTTTGTTCTTTTTTATTTGACACTTTACATTACCAATATATTTTTTACCATAGTTTATCATATTTGCCATTATTTAAAGTACGAGAGAGGTTCATTATTTAATGCAGAAAATACTACATTAAACTTTGATAATAAAGATGAAAGAGAATTTTTGCATGAAAAATAGAATCTTGGGAAAGAAGTATTAAGGGTAAACTAGCCATTTTAGTAATCTAATTAATATTTCATTAGTTTTTGTAAACAACTTTAAACATTATATAATAAAAAACGAAGGGAGTAAAAAATAAAATACAGTATCAAGTTAACTCATATTTAGACCAAAATCATCAATTTGTCTTGAAATAAATCATTGCACTATGTACTTAATATTTTTAGACAAATGAATTGAAAATTGATATATGTTGATATATAACTAGTGATTTGTTATATATATATATCAATTTTAATGTTATCACGTGCAATTTAAACTGTCATTAGAAATTAATTAATTTTAAATATCTATTTAATTGAGAGATAGACTACCTAATAATAACTATTCCGGTTAATCGAATCCCACCTTGTTAATTCAACCCCAGACTAGATATGAAGGTGAGGGTTTCCATTAATTTGGGAAGAAAAAATGTATGTTGGAAATAAATGTAATTAAAATATAAGGTTGAATGGTAAGAAAAACTTGGTATTGTTTTGGTAAAAATTCTTGAATGCTTTAAACACATTAAATAGTGTCCCTCCCAGCAATAAAAAGGACTTAATGAAAGGCATGTGGTCCTCTAGCTATTACGTACTATTTATACAATTAGGATTACAATGGTGTGAATCATACATATAATTATAAAATTTAAAATCAAATTATTTAATAAAATTTATGGCAACCACTAATTTATTTTAATTTGCTTGAAAAAAAATTAAATTAAATTGTAGATGAGAAAATAGATGGGCAGTCCCTCCCCTCCCCCGTGTTCTAAGGTGCAATAGATGATTTAATTAATTTGTTTGTAACAAATTAGAGCATAGAATTAAATCAAAATTATATATATATTATGTTAATTGTATTTCATGATCAATGTTCCGTTATCTAAAATGGTATGAGAAGATAGTAGTACAATTCAAATGAAATGATATTTTGTTTAATTCGACTGAATCAATTAGCATTCATTAAGTAATTAAGAAGAAGTGATATTTTGTTTATAGCATAATGAAATGATACCTAATTATTGTATGAGAATTTAATAGGTACAGTAGCAGTGATGATGATGACTGAATTAGGGTCAGCTTAAAAGAAGAATTAGATGCACATATATAAGGGGTTGATCAAGCTGCAGGTTGGTAAAGATATGGTGGCAAACGAGGTATTCCTAATGCAACCAAAGGCTTGGCTAGTGCAAGACTATTGGCAGACTCAGTGAGATCAATGCTTGTTTTGTTCGAAGGTGCGCTCCAACTAAATCCTTGTAGAAGCCTAGCAAACAACATCACTGTCATCGATGTTCCCATTTCTATTCCTAGGCATCTTCGTTTTCCAGTGCTGAATGAGATAAATCTTAAATCGGGTTCTGTTAAGGTAACTTGACTGAATCCCTCCTTTAAATGCCTCTCTGGCTTGAACTTTTCCGGTTCGTCCCACACATTAGGGTTCCGTCCAAGTCCCACGCGGCTGAGCAGAACATGGCTGCCCTTGGGAATGAAGTAGTTTCCAACAGTTGTATCGGCCATTGCAACATGAGGAACATTGAATGGAGCAATAGGGTGGAGCCGAAAGGCTTCTCTTGCGCATGCCTTGACATAATTTAACTCGCAGAAATCGGATTCTTCAACGAGTCTTTCCTTTCCAACAACTCTATCTAATTCTTCAACAGCTTTTGCTAGAATCTCGGGTTGGTTTATCATCTCAGCCAGTCCCCATTCTAAAGCATTTGAAGGATTATCAACTACTTCTATCATTATTTCCTGCAAATATATATTTATTGATCAATTTCCTTTCTCAATTAGGATATATATATATATATTACTGGCAACTCGAGATAAAATAGTTACCGTGATTTGAGCTTGAATTTCTTCCTTTGATAGCAAAGGGTGGCCATTGGCATCTTTTAGTGTAATAAACATGTCAAGCAAGTCCTCCACATCCTTGTCATGATTCCCAATACTCCAATGATGAAACCTTTGTTGGATTATCGGGTTTTGATATTTCCTCATAATGTTGGCAGCTTCTTTCATGACTTTTTGATGACCATCCAAGTCAAATCCTTTCAAGCATGCCAAATAATCCGAAACTGAAAACGCATACAAATAAGAAAGCAAAGTGAAAATGGCATCAACATGCTCTTCATCCTCATAACTTGGTCCTCAGTCTTTCTTTCCTTCTCCAAAAAACCTCTTGTTGAACAATATATTCCTAATGAGGTTTGCACAATAATGTTGTGAGACAAATCGGATGTTTACTAAGCCACCATTGTCGGATTTTGTGCACAAGTTGTACACATACCGAACAAGATGATTCGCTTCTTCGAGTCTTTTGCTGTAATAACTTGTGTTTGGATGGAGAAAGCATTTCTTTCACAAGAAGTCTCTTCATTTTTTGCCATTGCTCTCCCACCGGAACAAGGGCTGTTGTCAAGTACCCAGTGGACGCAATTTCTGCAGACATCATTAAAGGTCGGTTGGCAAAAACAGAATCTTGTGCTTTTAAGAATTGGCAGCCAATCTTAGGACAAGTAACAGGTATTACATGAACGTTTCCTAGACGGATACATGCAATTTCGGTGTCTAATTCTTTCATAAGATTGTGAATCTATCTAAAGACGGGCTTGTCTTGAAGCATTTGGGGCAAACAGCCAACAAGAGGCCATGGTTTTGGACCAGGAGGAAACTGAAGTTGGGAAGTGGATTTTGTATGTCTTAGCTTAATGAATTTGAGAAAGCCAAGTGAAATTAATAGAATAATAAATGGTGAGAAGAAGAAATGGAAGATGAGTGAAGTGGATGTTATATTCTCCATTGGATCCTTTAATTCTAATTAATCACCAAATCCATCTCCTATTTATACATGGGATACTCTCATTAATCCTCCACGTCTTGAATTAGATTAATTTAATTGAATATCTAACATGCAACGACATAGATTTTACATCGTCAATATACTAACCCATGTTTTTGTCATTACTTATAAAAGCTTTGACTAAACATAATAAAATAACCAATATATATCACCTGTTTGCACTTTGAAAACGTGGAAATAATGTAACTTTCTGTTCTTTCTTTTTTTCTTTTATTTCAGAAAAAAAATATATAGCAAAATCCATCCCAATCTTCTCAAACTTCTATGAATTTCGTAGTTAACTCACGGATCAATTTTCGCAATATATTTAGTACATGATTTTTCTGTTTTAATAGTATTAGTCCTAAATTTGACATTTTTGTCTCACATGGATTGTAATACTGTTAACTGTCACGTGATACAATTTTTGTAGACACGTGAGACTAAATCAGAGGTATATTTCATATCTGTAACTATCACATAACTAAATAAAATAACCAATATATATCACCATTTGCAACATTCATCTTACACGCGCTAATAACATTAAACAAAAACTAATATTCCTAATCTCACTCTAATTTTAACATGTTCACACATTTTTATTGTTTGATTTCCATTTGCATACATAAATAAAAGACATTAACAACAGGAAAACGTGGAACCAACTATTCTTGATTTTAATATTATTAGCCCCAAACTCGATTTTATTTTATATCTATATAACATGCACTATTAAGTGACATGACCAATAATATTTTAATACGTAACACAATTTTATTGAAAATCGAAGGAAAAACTTCCACCTTTGGGAGAATATTGCATACAACTTGAGAGTTAATTTCAATTATTAGATTCTGATATCCATTACCTTTAAGCTAATTAGACAAATTGTATTTACATGCAAGGCAGTGGCTGAACTGGGATGTAATTTGAAGGGTACTTCATGGCATCTAAAATTTATTGATATTATTATTATTTTTTTTAATGGAAACGAGATCTAAAACATTTTGACACAATAAAATAATAAAATTACAAAATCATCAAAATATACAAAATACTTAAACCAAAACATAAATATCAATTATAGAAAAAAAAATTTAAAACATTTTAAATAAAATACTATGTTATTAAATATCAATTTAGCTGTTAGGGAAAAAAATATAAGTAAAGAAAAAACATGTCAGAAGAGCCTTGGAAAAATGAAGCAAAAAAAACTAATCAAGTACTTAAAATAAAATTTTCAAAAAAAAAATAAAAAATAAAAAATAAAGAGGATTTTATAAAAATACGTACATTTTGGCACAGTATAACACTTTTATGTGAAACGAAAATAATTGTATAAATACATTAAAAACTTTTCAAAATTTCCAAAATAAGTGAATCAAACATTCCTGTTTTACGTGATTTCTTTAGCATTAAGCAACACAATAAAGAATTATGATGTCCAAAATACTTCCATCGTAATCGCGAAATCTCCAATTGAAAAATCACAGTAATAGCATAAATCTCAAAAAATCACAAAGCTGACTCCAACACTACTTCACTGACACAATCGAACTGACTACAACATAAACATCAAATCGATCATAGAAATATGGAAGTAATCTGACAACTCATTTTCACATAGGCATATTTAGGTCCATTTTAACTTATTTTCTTAGTTATTTTTTCATTTTACTATTAGTTTTATTATTTTTTTAGTTAGTGTTGTTCATCACTTTTAGGTGTTTAAAAGTAGATTTTGGCTATTTAGGAAGACAGCTAGAAGAGGATTCATTGGAGACTGAACTTCAGCTGTATTTTCGGAAGAGTTGGAGGCTGTTTTAGCTCCAGATTTTTCTGCAAGATTGTGCGTCTATCCATTAGCTTTCCATAGCATCTTGAATCGCGCCAATCGGAGTTGTATCGAAGAAGTTAGCTGAGTTTTTCTGTAGCATGCCTGGATCCTACGGGTCAACCTTCCCTTGTTGACTTTTTCTTCTTATTTGGGCACTTCTTCTCCTGATTGAGCCGGATTTCTCTTTGAGAGGCCCATTGCTCGCTCTTAAAATTTACAGTAGATCTTTTGTTTAAAGGGGGGCCAATTTTAGACTCCTAATTACGTTTGAAGAAGGAAAGGCTATAAAAGAAAAAAAGAGGAGGTTTTCAAGGGGGCTGAAAAACGTTTTTCTGAAGTCATCAAAGGGAGAAGGCTACACGATTTTCCTTAAAGATTTTCGGTGGATTTTGTTTAGTTATGAGTAGCTAAACTTTCTTCTAGTTGAGGTACTTTGAAGTTTAATTCCATTTGATTCATGAGACTAGTGTTTTAATTGTATTCTTTTATTCAAATATTTGTTCAATTCCTGCACTGCAAATTGTTCTATTGCTGTTGATTTAATCAAATTAATTTGGCCAGTTAATTGATTGATTATACAGCATATTGCTGAATAGAATAATATATCCGTGATTGTTGTTCTATCATAGTGCAAGTTAGCTTTTTGTAAAGTTAACGGAATTGAATAGTTTAGTCTTTATGATTTGCGGCGTTTCCGATTTCATTAACTAAGATAGATTTTTTTTTGTGATTAATACTACCATAGGCTAATTCTCGTTAGAAGTTTCTTGGAGATTATCTATTGGTTAGGGAAGTAGTTTATTCAGACGTTTCCTGGAACTATCGATAAATTAAGAAAAGATTGGTTATTGAGTGCGTTTCACCTTTAACTATAACTCTATCTATTTGGATAATTGAATTGGATTTTTGGTGTCTGTGATTGAATTACGGAATTAAACTGAAAAGTATCTCGGCTAGTTGTTCTTTCTATTGATTTATTCTGTTTTAATTTACATTCTACAAACTCACAAGTCACATCATTTATTTTTGTTATAAAACAATTTTCAATCCAATATATTTTCTTTCTTTTTGCAAATAAATATACCTGCATTAATCCCTGTGGTTCGACTCCGTTCTTGCTATACTACCCAGTATAAGGAACCGGAGATATTAAATAAAACTTTGACGGGTTGACAACCTATCATAATCACAATTCTACTCCATCATAATGGAACGTGGACAAGATCAATTATCTATAAACTACAAAGTAAGTGGAGTCTTGATATCAACAACTTCAGCATTCAACGACTTTAAACGAATTATAACAGAAAACATTGAGATCGATCAAGACAAAGAAAATTTACAGATCCTATTCCAGGTAACAGAAGGATATCCTCCAATGAAAATCATGAATGACATGTCAATTAGATTCTATTTATGGATAGAAACTGCAAGCAACATCCTAGTGCAATATCCATTATGCATAACAATAATTCTTAGAGAAATCACAGATAAACAAGGTAATATCATCACACTTTCTCAAAATGTATATTAACAGTTTTACAAAAGTATAATCATAGTATCAAAAGGTATAAACAATGTATAAAACAAAGGCCTAACAGTTTTAGAAAAGTATATACAATGTATATAACTAAGGTATCAGTGTATAACAAAGGAATAGTTAGTGTATCAATAAGTATAAACAAGGCTAACCAGTGTATAAAAGTAAAAAAAAAAAAAGGTATAAACAGAGCATTAGAAGGTATAATCAATGGATAAATAAGGTCTACCAATTTTAAAAATGTATAAACAATGTATATCTAAGGTACCAGTGTATAACAAATGTAGTATCAGTGTATTAGTAAATATACAACACACTATATCAATGGTATAAACAAAGGTCACAATTTTAAAATGTATCAGTGTATAACAACGGTATAGTCAGTGCATCACTAAGTATAAAACACATTATCACAAAGGTATAAACAAGGTCTCATAGTTTTACAAAGATATCAATGCATCACAAAGGTAAAATCAGTTTATTAGAAGGTACAAACAATGTATAAACAAAGGTGTCAATGTATAACAAAGGTTTAATTAACGTATCAATAAGCATAAACAAGGTCTAACTAGTGTATAAAATTATAAAAAAAAGGGTGTAAACAGAGTATCAGAAGGAAAAATCAATGTATAAACAAGGTCTAATAGTTTTAGAAATTATGAACAATGTAAAACTAAGGTATCAATGTATAACAAAGGTATAATCAGTGTATCACTAAGTATAAAACACATTATCACAAAGGTATAAACAAGGTCTCACTGTTTGACAAAGATATCAATGTATCACAAAGGTATATAATTAGTGAATCAGTGAAGTATAAACAAGGTATAACAAATGTATAAAGCTTAAAATGAAAGGTATAATCATAGTATAAAAAAGGTATCGCACTAATGCTACACAAATGTATAAACAATATATCAGAAAGGTATAGAAATTTATAATGAATGTATCTGACATGTAACATTATATCAAATGTATAACAATTTTATGCAAACTTAATACAAAGAGTAGAAGAGGACCACATCAATAACATGGAAGAATCTCAGTATCAAATAGAGTATAATCAGTGGAACTTAGAAGAAGAAGAAGAAGAAGAAGAAGAAGAAGATGACCATGCAGCTTACATAATAAACATAACAAAAAGCACAGTAGAGGAAATATACAACATAAAACAAGACAGCCAAAAACCAACAAAAAAACTTGAAGAAGAAGAAGATAATGATATATCATATCTCAATATTGACTATATACAAGTTGAACAAATCTACACAAACAAAAAGACACTTAAAGAAGCAATCACTCACTATGCAATAAGAAAAAATTTTCCAATTCAGTACTTCCTACAGTACATCGATGAATAGAGTACATGGAGATTCAACGCATCAAAGAAAAAAAAGATAGAAAGATTTATAATAAGGAAATATGTTAAAGAGCACACATACAACATTGATGAAAGAAATGATGACAACAAGGACAATTATAGCAAAGATGATCAAGAAAAAAATATCCGACTAGATAGCATCAACTATAGTGCATGACTTGAAAGAACAACTAAGAGCAAAAATCAATTACCAAAAAGCCTATTGTTCAAAAGAAGAAGCATTTAACAGAATCAAAGGTTCACCATCTAAATCATACAACATGCTACCGAGCTACCTATACATGGTCCAAAAAACAAACCCAAACAGTAATTAACCTGGAAACAGAAGGAAACAGATTCTTGTACCTCTTTGTAGCAATGCATGCTTCGATACAAGGATGCCAACCAGTTGTTCTTAAGGCCACATTCCTCAAAACATGTTATAGTGGAACACTCATATCAACCTGCACACAAGATGCTCCAAGTTAAAAACACTAAAGTATATATGAACTGTGTATTTTCAATATATCACTTATAAATACATTGTTTATATAATATTATATAAAAAGGTATCACAGTCCACAAAAAAAGGTATAATCAAGGTATAAATGAGAGTGGACAACTTTTTTTTAATACAATGAAATGCGGCGAAGTGAACCGTGGAATTTTTATAGGTTTTGTTGTTGTATAATTATAATTTGAATTTCATTTTGGAAAACAATGTTCATAAAAGATTTGAGACCGAAACCTCAAAAAAGATATTAGAGTCACCACCTGGCTCAGCTCAATAGGGAAATTTAGGTACAGCTGAAACCAAGTAAGGGCAGCTATACCTTCCAGAGATCTAGGTTTGGACGAGTCACGTACTTATTATCTAATTAAAATGAATGCTTCAATAATCAAATTATAGCAGTTAATAAAACTAGGTCAATTTTATTTAAAGCATACGGCATTCATGTAAGGTATAAAAAGCAGTAAATAAATTAATTCTACATACTGAATCACATAAACTATCCTAGGGGATATATATGAATCAAATGGGGAATCGGGGTACAATCGCCTATAATACACAAGCTCATCTAATGCAAGAAAAAAAATTTAAACATACATTTAATCATGCAAAACAAACGTTAGTACACGAATAATCACACATACACTACAAGAAATTTACCATTTTATTGCAGATGAAAATATCACAAAAAGTTGAATTTTCATCACAAAAAACAATAGGTGATGAAAATTTATTGTCATAGCAATTGTCATGGCATGTTTGTGGTATTTAGTATATGTGACCAATTTTTAATTCGTCATCAAATATGCACATTAATATGACAAAAAAAGCATTTGTGATCATTTTTTTCAATTTTTGTGATGCTTATTTTGTGACTTTAATTAATTTATTGTGTTGCCTGAATATCAAATAATGTCACAAAAAACTAAATTTTAAATTACGAACCCATATTACGCCACCATAGTAGTAATTATAGTGACAAAATATGGTAAAATACTGAGATGATAGAACTAATAGTGACAATTGTTAGCATCATTAATAACTCCAATTTTCATCACATTAAAAGAAATGTTGCCACTGAAAAGAAAAAAATGATGACAAAATATTATTTGTCATTGTATTAATATTTATTGTGACACATAAAATGCGTCATTGTAATTCACTCATGCTGGTAATTTATACTTTTTTTGACAATATCCATCATCATGAAAAAGCACTAATAGCGACAAAATAAAAACTCTCACTACAAAGAATTCATTTGCGATATTATATGCTATCACAAGAATGAATCTGAATTGACACAACAATGTGTCATAAAAATCTGAATAAATCCTAATTAGGACTCAATCATGATAGAATGGGATGATAAATTAGTCGGGATCATGCATTTACGGGGGATAGCCAGAGGAACTCGACAAATCTCACCGATTAGACCTGGAAAACATTTTAGAACATCCCTACATTGATTTTTGAAAAAACAGTTTTACCGGTTAATTATTTAGCATGGCAAGTTAGTCAGTTTTCAAGAAACTAGGTGTCTATCACTGTTCTGTTCTAATACACACTTCTAGAATGTAAATATGAGGTTTACATGTCATGAAATGTTTAGAAATTGGTTTTTGGTGATTCTATCCTGAGTTGATACCCATGCGAGTGTGGAGACAACAGCCATACGGGTATCACTTCAAGACCAGTAGCAAATTTCAAATAATCTAGTTTCGTGGTTCTGTTCTGGGAACCAGATCCGTGTAGCTGTTATAGCTATAGCCATGAGGCTCTCTTGATCACTGCACAGCTCTGGTTCTCAGGCTAGAACCCAAAAACAAAGCAGTCTCAAAAATATGCAAATGATATTTATCGTTGTAGTGTGGAACCACAACTTTAAGAGGTGTAAATTTTTCAAGAAAGGTTCTGATTTCGGACCTGAACTTCAAGCCCTAAAATAGTTTCAGGCTAAAAAAGTTATGGTTTTAGTATTTAGATTAGTCTTTAAACCTATTAAGAGCCTTAGTGAAGTCTTTACCTAATATTTCTAGCCGATTTTAAGACTAAAAACAGAGATTGAAGATGAAAATTGAAGAAAAAGTTTGGTTCTTTTCCTTTTCTTCACTTTTCTGTCCTTCTAGATTTAACTTGCCAACCCCTTCTCTCTATTCTAGTAAGGTTTAAATGGGCACAGAAACTAGTTTTTCATTGTAAAATTCACCGCCTACAATCCAAAAAATCATTTCCAAGAGGAAGATCATGGTTTTGTTAGACCATGAGATACGTGCGGCTGATGGTGCAAAAGTTGGGAAATGATCTGATGCTTGAAGTTCAATTGACCAGAGCTTTCATCTTGAATTGACTTTTACTCCTGCGGTTGTAGAAATCTATAGAAGCAAACAAACAACTTATTCATCATTGAAACCAGGAGATGAAAACCTATGCTCATAATAAACTATTACAAACACACTAGAACAAAAAGGTATAATCACTATATCAAAAAAAGATATCACAGTATCACAAAGTATAATCATAGTATAAACTATGCATAAACACACTATCACAAAGGTATAATTAAAAATTGAAGGTATAATCTAAGTATCACAAATGAATAATCTAAGAATCACAAAGGTATGACGGTAGTATCACAAAAGGTAGGAGTGCACACGATCGGTTAAGCGTTTGAACCCTTTTTTTAATTCACTAACCATACACTGTCAATTAAATTTGGTTAACCATTTCTTTGTGGTTAACCATTTACAAAATAAACATTATATTTTGCTAAATCTATTATATTTAACCTCAAAATAATGGACCATAAATCTCAATGTCAAATAAAAATATGAAATTACAAACTATATTCTTAATAATTAATTAAAAGTAACATTATAACCCTAAATTCCAATAATTAAAACATTAATAAAAAAAAGTTCCCAAACAAAGAATTCGTTCTTCGAAATCAGACATTAAAAAAGAAAAAGTCTATGTCCATTTCACAAACCCTGCATATTTCTTGCATAAATAATTAAAACAATAATCAAAATTAAAGTCAATACAATACTATATATATATATAAATATATATATATATATATATATATATATATATATATATATATATATATATATATATATATCAAGAACCATGTAAATTCAACTACACATACTTAGCATAAATCTGGTAAGCTCTGATGCATCAATGAAGATGAGATGATGATCATTCGTTACATAAGAAGATTTTGAGAATTAAGAAATAGCCAATAATTATAAACTGTCACAAAGTTACATACAAAAATGATTAAAAAGTAAAATTAAATAAAATTAATGATACACATTTGAGCAATATCTATTATAATAAGGAAGTACAATTACATTAAAGGCCCAAATGATTCACTTATTATTTTTCATATTACCTATCTATATATATATATATATATATATATATATATATATATATATATATATATATATATATATATATATATATAGATATATATTTTAAATATTTGTAAACGATGGGCTAACCAAGTCCACAAGGACTTTCGGTGTAAAACTGTACACTAGTCTATCAGTTTCAGTTAACCACTTTTTAGTTCGGTTTCACAGTTTTTTTATGCAACCCTAAAAAAAGGTGTAAACACAACATAATACAAATAAATCAAAGTATAAGAAATGTATAGAGGCAACACTAGAAAAAAGATACTGAAAGGCTTGAATGAATTGTCTATTCATGAGAGTACAAGTTACATATATATACTGGGGTTATACACTTAGGGTTAGGCTATACAATGAGAATCCTTATAGGACTATACAAGGAGAGACTAAATAGGACTATACAAGGAGAGACTAAATAGGAATACAATACTAAGTAGGAATATAATTGTAACTACCCTTTTACTTTATCACTCCCCCTCAAGGTGAACGGAGCGAGAAGCCAAGTTCAACTTGCTACACATGTAAAGAAACCGATTTTTACTTAATGGTTTGGTGAGCCCATCCGCAAGTTGATCTTGTGAAGTGACAAACTGAACTTGGAGTTGTTTTCTGGATACTTGATCACGAACAAAAAAGAAATCCACTTCCAAGTGCTTACTACGCGAATGAAAAATAGGATTACCAGTGAGATAGGTAGCACTCAAGTTATCACATCATACTCTTGGAGGCACCGGAATCCGAAAACCAACCTCATGGAGAAGAATCCGAATCCACTGAATTTCAGAAGAGACAGCAGCTAATGAACGGTATTCAGCTTCAGTGGAGGATCGAGCAACCGCCTTCTGCTTACGAGAACACCAGGACACCGGATTGGAGCCAAGATAAACAATAAATCCGGAGGTTGACTTCCGCATGTCCAAACATCCGGCCCAATCAGCATCAGAATAACCTTGAAGGAGTAAAGAAGAAGAGGCACGAAGTAGAATACCCGAAGTTGTGGTACCACGCAAGTACCGTAGGATGCGTTTAACCGCTGCCTAGTGACCTGAGGTAGGAAAATGTAAAAATTGAGACACCTTGTTGACTGCAAATGAGATGTCTGGACGGGTTAAAGCCAAATATTGAAGGGAGCCAACAATACTTCGATATTGGCTTGGATCAGGCAATGGTTCCCCAAGCTTGAGATGTAATTTTTCTGAAGTGGAGGCAGGTGTGGAGATCAAACTACACGTGTGCATGGAAGCTCGATGTAAAAGATCCTCAATATACTTGGTCTGTGTAAGTAACAGTCCAGAGGACAACCAATGTGCTTCAATGCCAAGAAAATATTTCAGAGGGCCGAGATTTCTGATTTCAAATCGGGATTGTAACATTGAAATAATGCGATTCAAGAACAGCTGATCATTGCCAGTGAGCACCAAATCATCCACATAGATTAAACAAAATAATCGAACTTAACCTTTAATATAGAAGTATAAAGAAGTATCCGATTTTGACCCTTGAAATCCAATTTTGCACAACTCATCAGTCAAGCACCTATGCCACATACGCGGAGCCTGCTTCAACCCATACAAAGATTTTCCAAGGAGACAGACATGTCCGGGGGAAGTCGGATTCACAAAGCCAGGGGGTTGTGCCATAAAAACTTTTTCCTCTAAATTACTATGTAAAAAGGCATTAGAGACATCCATATGTATGATAGACCAACGAAGAGACACAGTAATGGAGAGAATAACCCGAATAGTAGTGGGTTTGACCACAGGACTATAAGTATCAGCATAATCAAGACCGGGCAGTTGAGTGTAGCCTTTAGCAACAAGACGAGCTTTATATCTCTCCACAGAGCCATCCGGATGTCTTTTAATTTTAGAAATCCATCTGCATCCAACCAAATTCTGCCCAGCACTAGGTGGAACTAGTTGCCAAGTACCATTCAAAATAAGAGCATTATATTCTTCTTCCATGGCCCGACGCCAATGAGGAATTTTATAGGCCTGAGTAAAGCAAGTTGGCTCAATTCAGTATCAGAAACAATGCTGGAAAATTGTCTTGGCCGTGGAGGAAGAGATCCAGTCTGAAGGCGTGTCATTATCTGTCTTGGAGGAGATTGCGGAGAAAGTTCAGCAGATGAAACAGCAGGTAAACGACCATAACCTGTAAAATCAACAGCAAAGGAAGGACTTGGCATGATGCTTGAAGGGGGAACGGGTTCAGTTGGGGCTGGAGGTGAGGTGGAGGGAGGAGGCAGGTGGATTTCCGGGTGGAGCTGCTGGTTAGGCGGGTTAGGTAGGGCATCGGTTTGGGTCAGGGCTTACGATTGCGGGCAGGATGGTAGGGGCGAGTTGGCTGGCTGGTTCGTTGGGCCTGATTTGGGGCTAGTTGGGAGCAGGGCAGGTTGTTCGGGTCGTTGTGGTGGGCACGGGTTGGGAAGTTGAGATGGTAGAGAAGGTGGATAGCAAATAAGAGGACCGAGTTCAGGAGCTGGAGTTGTTGATACCGGGGGTAACTCATCAGAAATCTTAGCAAAGGGAAACACCTGTTCATCAAAGAGAACATGACGTGAGATATAAAGACGACCCGAAGGAATATGATAACATTGATAACCTTTATGAAGTTTACTATATCCAAAGAAAACACAAGGAAGAGAACGAGACTCCAATTTATGCTTAGTGTATGGACGCAACCAAGGATAACATAAGCAGCCAAATATTTTAAGAGAAAAATAATCAACATCTGCAGCAAATAAACGATGAAAGGGGGTCTGAAAATTCAATTGTTTCATAGGCAAACGATTAATGACATGTACAGCACATTCAAAGGCCTTAGTCCAAAATTTCAAAGGTACTTTGGTGTAAGTGAGGAGAGCTAAACCAGTTTCAACTGTGTGTCGATGTTTTCTTTCTGCACACCCATTTTGTTCAGGAGTATATGGACAAGAGACCCGTTGTGTAATCCCACTCTCTCGCAAGAAATTGGTTAAGGCGCGAAACTCACCACCCCAATCAGATTGGAACATCTTAATTTTGGTGTCAAAATAATTTTCAACAAGAGTCTTAAAGGATTTAAAAATGGACAGCACTTCAGACTTGTGTTTCATTGGATAAAACCATGTATATTTGCTATAGTGATCATAAAATAAAACATAAAAGACATAGCCATCATAGGAACTAATAGGTGCAGGACCCCAAACATCAGAACAAACAAGTTGCAGAGGTTGCGTGGCATTAAACGTGGATAAAACAAATGGCTGCTTATGAGCCTTACTTGAACAACAAGCATGACACAAAGAATTATTGGAAAAAGAACTAGCTGAAATTTTATTAGATCGTAAAACTTGAGAAACAATAGGATTGGCAGCATGGCCTAGGCGAGCATGCCAAGTAGATAAAGAAACAAAATTTTCTTGAAAGGAAATTAGAGGTGTAAGACACATGGAGTAAAGCCCTTGATTACTCTGGCCGCGATACAGAACCTGCTTCGTTGCCAAATCCTTGATAACAAAATAATTGGCAAAAAATTCAACAGAAACCGGGTTAGAGTTAGTTAAAGCATAAACAGATAATAACTTTTGATTAGTGCGTGGAACATAAAGAATATGACGAAATCGAAGCAACGTATTATCAAAATAAAAACTCGAACTACCAATGCGAGAGATATTGAGTTTAGACCCATTACCAAGCTGGACTTCTTCCGGACCCTGATATTCAGAATGAATAGCAAGATTATCCAGATCATTAGTAAGATGATGAGTTGCTCCCGAATCAACAATCCAAGATTTATTAGAGGCGGGGGCTGGTTCGGTTGTGGTCATATAGGAGCTAGGTGAAGAATTATCGTTGCTACGTTTTTGTTTCGGCGAGGGACAAACATTAGCCAAGTGTCCATTGCCACGACAATTATAACAAATTCGGTCGGTACGGGGCTTATCACCATGAGAACCTGCAGAAAAAGAAGGATTATACCTTTGTTGAGGGGAGGAACGGCCTCCTCACCCTCGGCTGGCACCTCGGCCACGTCCCCTACCACGTCCAAACGTGGACTGCTGCTGCTGCCCATGGACAGAAAAATGGGCTGTTGGTGAAATTCCATCACCACTCGACCGTTGTTTGGCACGTTTTAAATAACATTCTTCAGATAGAAGCATCCCATAGACATCATCAAAACTAACCGGCTCCATTTTAGTTTCAAGAGTGCGAATAAAAAGATGATAATCATCAATCAAACCAGCAAGCAGAAAATCAATTAAATCTTCTTCCGGAACTGAATATCCTAACACCGCTAATTGATCACCAACAGACTTAGCTTTTTGAACATAGGTAGCAATATCATCTGTACCTTATGAGAGAGAGTGCAATTGTCCATGAAGATTGCGGATTTGAGCCTTGGAACCAGAGGCATACGCGGCTGTCAATTTATTCCATGCATCACGAGCGGTGTTGGAGCCAACAATTTGAGGCATAATTGAAGGCGACACAGATGAAACGATCCAACTAAGGACCTGTTGATCACGTTGCTCCCATGCCAAGTAAATTGGATTATCAGAACCATCAGATAAGTATTTGGATGGAGGAGGAGAAGTACCAAGAATGTGATGAGAAAGACCACATCCACGAAGCATTGGAAGAATCTGAAGCTTCCATAGGAGATAATTGCTTGGAGTTAACTTTTGTGAAATTTGAACAGCTGGGGCGGGATTAAATGTCACAGGTGGAATTGTTTGGGGCACAAAGCCCGTTTGGGGTACATAACCCGTTGGAGGCACAAAGCCTATGTGATGGTCAGCAGCATGACTAATGGAATCGGAAGTGTGGAGGAGAGCATGGGTGAGAGGTGAGGTCATGATGGGAACGCCGGAGAGCTGTCCGGTAGGAGCCACGGAGGCAAAGATGGGTGCTGCCACAGAGGCGGAGGAAGCCGCAGCCACAGAGGCGGAGGAAGCCGCAGCCACAGAGGCGGAGGTATCGGCCAATGTTGAAGAAGTAGAAGCCATGAGTTTCAAAAGAAGAAAATTAGGGTTTTGGGTTTAGTGTTTTTCGAAAAAGGAGGGTGGCTCTAATACCATGAAAGGCTTGAATGAATTGTCTATTCATGAGAGTACAAGTTACATATATATACTAGGGTTATACACTTAGGGTTAGGCTATACAATGAGAATCCTTATAGGACTATACAAGGAGAGACTAAATAGGAATACAATACTAAGTAGGAATATAATTGTAACTACTCTTTTACTCTATCAGATACTAATATACAATAACCTATCAAATGTAGAGATGATCTTCCCGCTGGCATTTGCAGTAGTTGATAGAGAAAATGATGAATCATAGGAATGATTCTTCAAAAAAGTCAAATAGGCATACACACAAAAACTAGAAATGGTTATAATTTCATATAGACATAAGAGCATAGAAGAAGCTTCAAAAAAACTATTATCAGATATTACACATTACGTGTGTGCTTTCCACCCAATGTAGGTCCTTAAAATCAAATACAAAAGCAACACAAAAGAAATGAAGAATCGAGAGCATACACAATACAAGAGTTTGACAAGTGCAAGATCCAACTACAAAATATTAACAATTATATTCCAGGGTACCTTTGGGATGCTGGGTACGATAAATGGAGCAGAGTATACTCAAAAAATAATAGATACAACATGCTGACATCAAACATTACGGAATCTATAAACTTGATAAACAAAACAGCAAAAAAACTACCAATAATGACACTTATGGAGTACTTACAAAGCATGCTACAAGATATCTTGTACAAAAATAGAAATATCGCACAAGCAACGATGACAAGGCTCACACAGAGGCAAGAACAAGTATTACAAGCAAGCTACATATCATCCTTGAAAATGCAGGTTAAAGAAATAGATGTAATACTTCTATTATACTTTCAAGATGCACATTCAAGACAAAAAAGAATTAACCACAAAATCATAATTACAAAAATGTAGGTAAAACCATCCACAAGCCATTTGGTAATAATTACAAGAAATGGAATAGATTTCACAGTTAACATGAGCTAAAAGACACATACCTGCAATATATTCCAAATGGGTGAGCTTCCATGTCCACATGCCCTTGCATACGTAATGAAATTTCACCTCAACACATATAACTACTACTCAAATCACTACACAAAACAAAAGAAAATGTTAGCAGCTTATGAAGGAAAAATATACCATATGCCATCAACAGATACGTGGGACATACATCAAGAAATTAAGGATCAGAAACTCAAACCACCAGAAACAAAACAAAAAGCAAGAAGACTAAAGGAACAAAGGTTCAAAGCAACTCGGGAAAGGAAAACAAAGATAAGAGTAAAAAGCGGAACTTGTGGAAATTTAGGCCACAACAAGAGAACATGTAGAGGATTAAAAAATGATTAAATGGAATTACAAAAACATATTGTATTGTATCTTCTCATTTAATAAAAACAAAGAATTACAAAAAATATTTAAATAAAAATTCATACAAAAATGTACTTTCTAGCAAAAAAAAAAATTGTATCTTAAATGTATAAACATTGTATTTGAGACCTTTAATAACCTACAAAAACATTAAAAAAAAAGACATAAGTATATGCATTCACTCATCTAGTGCCTCCACATTGTCATTCTCACTCTCTTCGTTTTCCTCATTCCTCCTCAATCGATGGTTGTATAGAGAAACTGATAACCTTGTCCTATGAGCTTTAACATCAAATGGATCCCAAAAAGGCTTCTGCTCTATTAGATACTTAGAAAAACTCAAAACAAAAACTCCATAGTCACTAAAAAAAGATATAATGTAACATCCCCATAATTCGATAAGTATAAATATTTGGCAAAAGTATATCCCAGTACAATTATGAGAGATATTATAATTTAATGATTAGTTTGGAATGATTTTAATGGTGAAATATATATATTTGAGAATATATATTTATGAGGTGAAATATTAAGAAAATAATAATAATAATAAACGAAAAGTTTAGAGGTGAAAATTATATATATAATAAGGATATAATCGAAAGAAATTAAAAGTTTTGTGGAGGAATTTGAAAATTTAAAAAAATATATTAATTAATGGCAAAATAGTAATTTTGTAGAAAAGATATTTTTATGAAAAAAAATATATAAAGAAAAGAGGGGAAGAAAGAACAGCGGAAAGGGGAAGAATGCTCTGGACATTTCGTCCAAAGCAAAGCCGTATATATATATATATATAAGAAATTTGATTATGGGATATTCTGCTGTCCGATCTGATGAAATTTTAGGTACATGTCTATAACTAAGTGAATTCCATTATATACGGTTAAGATTTTATTTTGAGGACAATATGATAGTGAATTTAGAAATGAAATTTTCAAGTATTTTTGTAAATTACTTTTAAATATGAAGTGATATATGAATAAAATTAGTATTTTTGGACTCCTAGCAGTGCTGTGAATCTAGTGGTATTCTCCGTTCGAATTATGGGTATTTCTTCGGTGACCGGAATATTTTTCGGCGAGTCTTTGTTTGTTTAATATTTTTATATTGATCTATGAATTATTTGGAGTAATATTAATTCTTGGAGTTTTTGATGTTTTTGAGCATATTATTTTATATGAATTAGTGAAATATTGGAAGTTAAATTAATTCTATTATTTGTTGTAAAATTTGTTTAAGTGAGATTTATATGTGAAGAAAATATGAAAATTACTAGAAATGCGTTTGGAGCAATAAATGATGTTTAGGGTGATTTTTGAAAATAGGTGAATAGTGGTATACCGTATTTGTGAATAGTAATTCGTACGAATAGTGACCGTATAAGTGAATAGTGATAGGATGAGGTATTATACGGAATAAGTTATATGAGAAGGATAATTAAGTTATTTTAAGATTAGGAGAACTACGTGGCTTTGATTCCCAAATTGGAATTTGGGATATGTAGGAAGCTTGATAATAAATAATTATCAAGTCCAAGCCAAATAAGTATTTTAAGTTAGATAGATTATATATAATTTTATTGATGCATTTAATATAAGAATATTCTATATTAGAATTGGTAGATTGATTTTAACAAGGAATTTATTGGGTTATAAAGGATATTGTTTGGTGGTATGAGAGACGTTAGGAGGAGTATAAAGGTTATAAAATTTTAGAGTTGGGTGTCACATTTAATGGTATCAGAGCCTAGGTTATAATTCCTTCGGACCTAGTGTGGATAAGATGATAATTGCTGAGGATAAATTAGAATAATGTTGGGAATATAAAGTCTAAGATCAATACATTGTGAATGATTGGAGATTGAGTACAAGGGATACAATGGTACATACAGGCTTGAGAATGCATATGTGGTTTTTAAAAAAAAAAAATCAACTTTTCTAATTTTCATATATAATTTTTTTAGATATAATATATGTTGGATCAATTGTTATTATACACTCAATTATAAGACTATTTGATCATGCCCATGATGACGGGTATTGTCACACCCAGCCCCGACCGGCCGCAGCGTGACGGTGAGGCACTACTTTGGCGGGCGCCTAAGCCAAGGTAGTGTCTCACAAAAAAAAAAAAAAATGATAATGAATAAAGAGTCAAAAGAGAAGTACATAATTTAAGTTCTAGATTTCATACTAAAAATGTTGACATTTAAAATATACAAATACATTGCTTCATAATTCAATCCAAAATAACATTTTTGGAAATAACGTTCATACAAAACAAAAGTAATAGATTCATGCTCATCATGCAATGCAATACCCTAGTGACGACTGACAATCCGTGGCCACTTCCGAACCTCCCCTAGCGAATAGTACCCTCCTCGGTACCTACTTCCTCTTCGCCTAAAAACAATAAAAACATTTAAAGAAAAATGAGACAAAAATCTCAATAAGCAATTGTCAACTACATAAAATAATCCTACTCAAAATAGCTCTATATGTATATATTTGCTTTTGCCAAAATCAACTATTTTTAAATCAAGCTTAACAAATGTTTTTATCCGAAAACGATGTATAAAATACCAAAATCCAACAAATGTTTTTATCCAACAATGATGTATAGAATACCAAAATCCAACAAATGTTTTTATCCAACAATGATGTATTGCAAAAACATCTTACCACATAAATAGAAATAAAATTATATCGTTTCATAAAATTCCCAAATCATAAGAAACACATAGTTAATTCCAAATCATCCATTCCAAAACAAATTGTATCCAATCTAGAGTTTATCCCCATTGTATCATAATCAACAATCACAATAAAGTCGAGATCCCTCTTACATTGCCTAATCCCGCATGGTCTTACCCAACACTTCTTTGCCATACCCGATTAGGTCTTTAAACTGTGTACACAGGCCATATCTCTCACTAGATATGGTCTTCAAATAAAACCACCAAACCGAATCACTCTAGATGGATACCAAAACATTTCAATTCCAACATCGAACTAGAATTCATACAAAACCACTTCATATAAGCCAAACTTCCTCAAAATCACATTCCCGGCTTCAACAAGCCCTTTTCAACACAATCTAAGACACTTGAATTCTTCATTTTTCAAAACATAACTCACAAAAATATATATATATCAAGAAATAATTCTGCAATTATAGGGAAAACACATGCATATACATAATCATTATAAAAATAACTTCAAATCATCATTTAAGAATTCAATTCACAAAATCCCCAAATTTAAAAATTTCTCACCCAAGAACCCTAATTATAAAATCTGGAAAATCAAAGTATGAATACCTTGATATAACTATATAAATATACTTAAAATCATAAGGGTAGTTGATAATCACTTACTTGGACAAGAAAAATGAAAAGAAACAACCAAGGATCAAGAAATCTCTCCAAATCTGCCTAGATACGAAATGAATTTCTAGGTTTCTAAATCCAATCTCCACCGTTCAGAATGAAGAACTATGAGTCTAGAAGTCCCACCTAAACTTTGGTGGCAATCCGACGGTTCAAACTCCGGCAAATCGGAAATCACTAAAGCTGGGCAGACTAGAAATGAAGAACAAGGATGGAGAAAAATGAAGAAGAAAAAGAAGAAGAAGAAGAGAAATGGTTTCCACGAAATTTCTCATTAGAATCTTTATATTTATAGGGTAATAATATCACTTTTGGTCCTCCTAATATTTCCCTCATTTAACTTTCCACCCTACAAAAATTAATTTCTCCAAAGTACACCAAATTATCTCACTAATTATACCCCTCTAAAAACTTAATACTCTAATGATAAAATAACTAATTAGTAAAATTAAACTTTAGGGTAATAATATTACTAGAAATATAGGACACGGATGTGACAGGTATTGTGCTGATGATACTAATAAAGCTAAGATGTGGATGTATGGTTTCCACACAGATATTTTATATGTGATAAGACGTGGATGCACAAGGTTTCCACGCATACTTTATATATGATTGGCTGTGGATGCATGGTTTCCACACGCTTGTTTCAGATGTGATAAGACGTGAAATGTAAAGAATTCACGCTAGTATCTTCAGTTGCTTCCTAGAGCTGATTAGTCATCCCTACATGGTTTCGCTCTATGAAGTTGATCAATGTGATTCGTGATTGAGTGTATAATGATTATTGATATAACATAAATGATAGATAATTTCGAAAAGAGTTTTACAATATGTCTCTTGAATATTTTGGAACTTTAACCTTGAGATCAGATGATGTTGTCATTGCATACATACATGCATCATGAAATTACATCACATATTATGAGTCACAATGTACATTGCATCGATTATGCATTGGTCTGTTACATCTGACTCAAGTGTTATAAGTTCCAAATAACTATATATATATATGTAGATGACTAGGATATCTTTAGAAAAGTGCTTTTATTCACGAGAACTTTTTGAGAAATGTTTTAAATTTTCTATAATGCAAATGTTCGTGAATAATTTCGAATTTACGATCTATTGTTTTAAAATTTCAAAGAATGTCGAACATGAGAAGTTTCATGGGAAATTGGTGAAAGCCGGTGGATTGAGCAAAATGATTTATGCGAATGTGGAAAAAAATGATGAAGTGATTTTTATGGAAGCATCTCTTTCTTGTGGTGTTCCACATGGATTCATAATTTTGATTATTTGACATACCAGTATAGAAAAAAATAGTTATGATTTGAAACGAAAGAAAAGAATTTTCTTTTCTAAGAATATATATGTATATATTATTCAGAATGATGATTCGAAAGAGCCTGTTTATGACAACAGTATTATGGCATTAAAATAGAAAACCATATGCATTCTCAAATAAGTGATCGAATAATGAATTGAAATTAAGAGTTGTGAAAGGAAACATAGAAGAGGAAAAGAAGAAGAGAAATAAAGAAGTGGAGAAGACCAAGAGAAATGTAAGATCTATACTTTGTGGTATTATTTTTGTGGTCTTAGAGGTAGAATAAGTAAAATTTATAAAAAGAGTAAATTGTGTATCTATGTCTTAGGAACATTTTTGTAAAATTTCGTAATTTTTAGGCAAGTATAATGAAAGCTAGAAATGTTGAAAGAGGATGCGTTCAAAACTGGAAGATCAAAGAGACAAGGGTAGACTCAAAGTTATGCCATAAATATTTTAGTGCCTAGAAATTGCTTATTTTTGGATATGTTGTTCCTTTATGTGTCTAGTTTAAGTAGAAGTAGAAAAAAGAATTAGTTTGATCCAAGTTGTACGGATAAAGTTATGGTGAAATTACTAGGAGCTATTTAGGTAAAACGGGGCAGAAACAGGGCTGGAAAGTACATTTGATAATAAATTGTATGATAGTCTGAAAATTATGTGATTTTATTATGTTATGTACCTATGTGTTAGGAGTAAAATAAAACAAGAATCCAGCCATTTGAATGAATATAGCAGCAGTTATGAATTTCTAAGTATGATAAGGTCATAAAAACCGATATATATAAGTGAGGATAGTTATGCATAAGGGAGTGTTCTCATAGAAAGGGAAGAAAATATATATGCTATATTTGTATTTGATATGAATTTATAGGAGCTCAAAACCTTCGAGATAATCCGGAAGAGGGTACAAACTTGATTTGAGTTTGCTTGTGTTATGGGAATAGTTGTGATTTGATTTATGTGATATGTGATGATGATGATTGTGATCTGTTATGTTGAGGTGTTTGTGTTTATATCGTTATGATTGTTGGAAGTGAAATTTAAGTGGATTTATGTGTTGAGATGGAACCATATGTATATAAATATATATTGCCTATATGGTCATTACATAGTGTACAAAGTGAAATGTTGTTCAACCGCTATTATGTACTACATCAATTTTGAAAGTTGTTAGTGTTGTTATTACTTAAAGTATTGTTACCTACAATCTTGAATTTTATAATTAAGGTATATTACGTGTATTAGATATATGGCTTGGAGAATCAAATTTTAATTTAAGTTACTTAAAGAAGATAATAACAAGAAGTGACTAGCAACATGTTCTTAAGTTTTCTTATTTGAGTTTCAATATTTGGAATCTCAATGTTATGATATAAAAGACAAATACTTTGAGATATAATATCTAGTAGAACATATATATTGTATTACACATGTAAACTTACAAGTTAGTTTAAATTTCACTGGGAAAGATAATAGAATTGTGATTTGTGATAGTTTATAAGATTATTATCCACATAGTTGTAGTGATATTTGGATAGATACAAAGATTTGATCTGTGAAAGAGATAGACAACAGGAAATTTCGAGGACGAAATTTTTTTTAGAGGGGGAGAAATGTAACATCCCAAAAATTCGATAAGTATAAATATTTGGTAAAAGTATATCCCAGTACAATTATGAGAGATATTATAATTAAATGATTAGTTTGGATTGATTTGAATGGTGAAATATATATATTTGGGAATATATATTTATGAGGTGAAATATTGAGAAAATAATAATAATAATAATAATAATAATAATAATAATAAACGAAAAGTTTAGAGGTGAAAATTATATATATAATAAGGATATAATTGAAAGAAATTAAAAGTTTTGTGGAGGAATTTGAAAATTTTAAAAAAATTAATTAATGGCAAAATAGTAATTTTGTAGAAAAGATATTTTTATGAAAAAAAATATATAAAGAAAAGAGGGGAAGAAAGAACAGTGGAAAGGGGAAGAATGCTCTGGACATTTCGTCCAAAGCAAAGCCGTATATATATATATATATATATATATATATATATATATATATATAAGAAATTTGATAATGCGATATTCTGCCGTCCGATCGTGATGAAATTTTAGGTACATGTCTATAACTAAGTGAATTCTATTATACACGGTTAAGATTTTATTTTGAGAACAATATAATAGTGAATCTAGAAATGAAATTTTCGAGTATTTTTGTAAATTACTTTTAAATATGAAGTGATATGTGAATAAAATTAGTATTTTTGGACTCCTAGCAGTGCTGTGAATCTAGTGGTATTCTCCATTCGAATTATGGGCATTTCTCCGGTGACCGGAATATTTTCCGGCGAGTCTCTGTTAGTTTAATATTTTTATATTGATCTATGAATTATTTGGAGTAATATTAATTCTTAGAGTTTTTGATGTTTTTGAGCATATGATTTTATATGAATTATTGAAATATTTGAAGTTAAATTAATTCTACTATTTGTTGTAAAATTTGTTTAAGTGAGATTTATATGTGAAGAAAATATGAAAATTACTAGAAATGCATTTGGAGGAATATATGATGTTTAAAGTGATTTTTGAAAATAGGTAAATAGTGGTATACCGTATCTGTGAATAGTAATTCGTACGAATAGTGACCGCATAAGTGAATAGTGATAGGATGGGGTATTATACGGAATAAGTTATATGAGAAGGATAATTAAGTTATTTTAAGCTTAGAAGAACTACGTGGCTTTGATTCCCAAATTGGAATTTGGGATACGTAGGAAACTTGATAATAAATAATTATCAAGTCCAAGCCAAATAAGTATTTTAAGTTAGATAGATTATATATAATTTTATTGATGCATTTAATATAAGAATATTCTATATAAGAATTTGTAGATTGATGTTAACAAGGAATTTATTGGGTTATAAAGGATATTGTTTGGTGGTATGAGAGACGTTAGGAGGAGTATAAATGTTATAAAATTTTAGAGTTGGGTGTCACATATAATCAGTGTATTAGTAAATATAAACAAAGGTATAATGGCAGTATCACAAAAGGTAAGGGTGCGCACGATCGGTTAAGCGTTTGAACCCCTTTTTTTAATTCACTAACCATACAATGTCAATTAAATTTGGTTAACCATTTCTTTACGGTTAACCATTTACAAAATAAATATTATATTTTGCTAAATCTATTATATTTTAAACCTCAAAATAATGGACCATAAATCTCAATGTAAAATAAAAATATGAAATTACAAACTGTAGTTTTAATAATTAATTAAAAGTAACATAATAACCATAAATTCCAATAATTAAAACATTAATAAAAAAAAAGTTCCCAAACATAGAATTTTTTCTTGAAAATCAGACATTAAAAAAGAAAAAGTCCATGTTCATTTCACAAACCCTGCATATTTCCTGCATAAATAATTGAACAATAATAAAAATTAAAATTAATGCAATACTATATATATTAAAAAAGATTCATGTAAATTCAACTACACATACCTAGCATCAATCTAGTAAGCTTTGATTCATTAATGAAGATGAGATGATGATCATCCGTTACACATGAAGATTTTAAAAATTAAGAAATAGCCAATAATTATAAATTGTCACAAAGTTACATACAAAAATGATTAAAAAGTAAAATTATAAACAAAATTAATGATACCTATTTGAGCAATATCTTCTATAGTAAGGAAGTAAAATTACATTAAAGACCCAAATGATTCACTTATTATTATTCATATTACCTATATGTGTAATTATATATATTTTTTTAAATATTTGCAAATGGTGGATTAACCAAGTCCACAAGGACTTTCAGTATAAAAACTGTATACTAGTCCATCAGTTTCGGGTAACCACATTTTTAATTCGGTTTCTGTTCGGTATCACTCTTTTTTTATCCAACCCTAACAAAAGGTATAAACACAATATAATACAAATAAATCAAAGTATAAGAAATGTATAGAGGCAACATTAGAAAAAAGATACTAATATACAATAACCTATCAAATGCAGAGATGATCTTCCCGCTGGCATTTGCAGTAGTTGATGGAGAAAATGATGAATCATAGGAATGGTTCTTCAAACAATTCAAAATCTTGCTTGAAAAAGTTCAAGGATTCGAAATCTAGCTTGGAGAGGTGTTTATCAAGGATTGGAAATCATGCTTGAATGTAATGGAGTTCAAGGGTTTGACATCTAACTTGAATGAAGAAATGGGTTCAAGGATCTGTAACCATGCTTGAACGTAATAGAGTTCAAGGGTTTGACATCTAGCTTGAATGAAGAAATGGGTTCAAGGATCTGTAACCATGCTTGAACGTAACGGAGGCTAAGGGTTTAAAATCTGGCTTGAATGAAGAAGGGGGGGTTCAAGGATTTGTAACCACGCTTGAATGTAATGGAGTTCAAGGGTTTAAAATCTGGCTTGAATGAAGAAAAGGGGTTCAAGGATTTGTAACCATGCTTGAACATAATGGAGTTCAAGGGTTTAAAATTTGGCTTGAATGAAGAGGTGTGTTCAAGGATTTACAACTATGCTTGAACGCAATGGAGTTCAAGGGTTTGAAATCTGGCTTGAATAAAGGAAGATAGCTTTAGGGATGATAATGGCTCTAGGATGAGTATTTATCCCTTGATCGATGATTTTGGAAACAAAAATTTTTGCCCCTTCGATCAAGGATAAATACGGCTTGATTGTTCTGCCCCTTGGAGACTGGATATGTTGAGATTTGAGTTTGTGTTGAGGCTTAAGGTCCAATGGATGCCTCGGCGTTGTGCCATCTCTGCTTTGAGAGCGATCCTGGTTCGGAATAGTTCGATGATAATGATGGATACCTGCGCTTAGGTTGGTTGTGATATGTATGTGCATGTATGCATGTATGTTTTGAATGTATGTATGCATGCAACATATGGCTTATGCTTCGTTCTTGGTATCCGTGTGAGCCTGGAGACGGAATTCACGGCTTGTGACTGGCCCCGATGATAGCCCAGGTGACCTATACCGATTGTTCCGACTTGTTTTCTGACCGACTGACTATTACGTTGATCTAGGTATTAGAGGAGTTGATCGTCTTGAGTAACTTTCCACTTTACCCTCTGCATACTCTAGAGCTTTGTCAGTGCTCAGCGGATCAGGATAATAGGCCGTGCTGACGAATGTCCTTTTGGTTGAGCAAGAAGATGAGAGTGAGATCTTGCATTTCCATACTGCATAACAAGAGTTTCTGCGATATTGTCATGGGCTTGGATGCAATGTCCTACTGATGGATGTTTATATGTAATGGCATGGTGTATGCAAGATGAACATCTGATCGAAAATCCAAACATACACAATATTGCAATGGTGACATCAGAATGAGTATAATAGGGAATGTGACATTGACTCTGACTTTGTATATCACCCCTCTCCTGTTGCCGACACGTCCTTTCGGTTTTCCGTGTCAACAATTTTTTTTTATGAAAGATTCTGTGATGGGCATTTTATCTGCGTTGATCCCTTTCGCGACGGTTTGTCTTAGAACGGGAAAAGATATATCTTGATATGTTCACTGCCACTCGTGAAGATACTGCTGTGGATGATACCCAATGGTTCGATTTTTTTACTTGCCCTTGATATTATAGGTTTATGTTTGGGGAGTATTGTAGGTTTGTGTCTGGGGAGTAAAGCACTTCTACAGACAAGGTTCGCTGCGCGATGTAGCCCGTAAGTGAACATTGACATGCAATGACACAACAAATGCATATTGAACACCAAAGTTGAATACAAAACATTCACGGCATAATGAATACGGATGCATTAGGAAAATCTAAAATGTGGCTTTGGTTTTAATTGATACCCCTTCAAATTACCAATGCGTCCATTCGGTTTTCCGCATTGGACTTTTTTTTAAGCCCGGTCACTGGATAGAGTTGCTATTGTGGATGGACAACCTGAGATGAATTTCAATTAACCACTGGATTCTCCTGCGGTTTGATGCCGTATTCATGTTTCCAATTCACCCCAGATTCCAGTTCAGGCACGGTTTCCAAAGACTGAACCCTTGAAATGGTTGGTAAATGCAACTTTCCCTTTGAATATGAGCACAACAGACTTTGTAAGCTTTCCTGTTGATGGTATCGTCCTCTTCATGATTGTTGAAGGCTTTGCGAAACCAAGTTGCCCCAACACTGTCGGTGAAGTTCACAAATGCATAACCGACATTTCCTCCAGTCTTGAAATCTATAGGGGAGTAGGAAAACCATAAGTAGACTTTCCTTTGGACCTACTCTTGACCAGAGTTTGTGGCAGATTATGTCTTTGGAACTGGCCTGACAGATTTCCGATCATCAGGCTTGTTTTCTCACCGAGACTGGCGTTGATCTCCCTCTTATTCGGCTTGATCTCTTCAATAATTAGGTTGTTGGGTAACCATTGTTGAGCTCATTTGAAGTAGACTCATATTCAAATCCTCTTTCTGCTCCATCGCCCTTCTGGTGATGAGATGATGAAGAAAAATGCGATATAGAAAATAAGGCTTCACAGAGTCGGTTCAAGGGAGGAGATGAAAGTATTGCGCCTTGCCATTTAATGCCATGAGACACTCCAGACTTAATTATGGTCGCCGTGTATGAGATAGATAAAGACACTGATCTTCTCTGCCACCACGCGAAGTTAACTTTTCAGAACAGGCAAAAACGTACTTATCTCCATAGTCTCAACTCACCGACCTTGGCATTTTATGTAATAGATGGGCCACCCCCGGATTCATCAAGCACTCAATAGAGTTTGACTCTATGATTGAAGAGAGCGCAACTTTAGACCAAGAGCAGATATTTGGCTGTAAGGGAGAGCTGAGGTCTTCCATCGGTGCTGAGTTTTTTTTTTTTTTGAAGAAGCTAAATCCAAGCCACAGCCACCTGTTGATTTTCCTGCTGCATTCAAATCCATGTATGTCATGCGTGTTTGATATGTCTTTTTGGATGAACAATGCTTGTGTAATGTCATATGCACATGAATGCCACACAAACAAGACTATACATGCACTAAAACCAGTGTCTGCTTCAAAGTTTTACAGCACGGTGGGTGGCGAAGGTCATTTGGATTTTTTAGGGCTTGGTGCTTTTTTATGGGTTTGGTTTTTTGACTACAAGGTTATAATGTGGGATGCTTTCTCGGGCATGAATTAGGCTCAAAGCTTCAGTTTGGGAATCGGCTCTAAAATTTAGCAATGGTCCCTGGTTTGGAATGATTTGGGTGTATTATGGGCTGTTCAAGTTGAAACTTTTAGGGCAAGACCAACAGTGTTTAGGATCGTGGTTTGTAGGGGTCACTGATCCAGGATGGCAATTGATTCAAAGGAAATGGTGCCATCCCATTATTTGCTTGGCAGACTCTTCTCTTTTTCTTTCTTTTTTTTTCGAAGAAAGGGATTTATCGAAGTCAGGTTCACTTTTAAATTCCCTGTAAGGCTCAGATTGATGTCATGCATCTTAATATTATGCGTGATGGACATGTCGTTTCAGATGATCAAATGCATGCTTAATGCCATATACATGTAATCACCATATAAGTAAGAAAATAACAAGATGCATTGCATTCAAAATGAGTTCAATACATTTTACAAACAAAATGAGTTCCCTATGGGAAGGAGACTCTAAAGGTATTGATCTCACAGTGCTCGACTATTCCTTTTCCGGTCACTGCCCCGGCTCCAATGTCACTGCCCCACTTTTATCAAATCAGGCTTAGGAGTTCTTCATCATATTCCTCTCCCCGAGAGGTTTGAGGAATTTCTTTGCCAGTCTCCCTACTAGCCCCCAGTCGCTCATCAGTAGCGGGTGGCACCTTTAACCTCCCCTCATCAACTAACTTCTGGATCTCCTTCCTTAAAATATAGCAAACATTGGTTCGGTGACCTGTCACTACATAATAGGTGCAGAAGTTGTTCTTTTGATCTGGTGCTGGCTCCACATATGGCTTGATGCTCTACAGTAGCCCCTCTTTTCTACATTTGGCAAATAATTGGCTCAGTGAAAAAGGCCACGGGGATATGTCCTTTCCGTCGCCCTTGGGGAGTCGACTCCTGGTTGGTCGCGGAACAAGGTCAGTGTTGGCTTTGAGGGGGGCCTTCAATTCTGCTTCACCGGTCAGCCCTCTTATTACTCCCTCAAGCTCAATCACATGTGCCTCCAATTCAGAGCACCTTGCCATAAGCTTTTCCACCTTATCAAGATCACCTCTCAGCATTTCCTTCAACATTACTGTTGCCTCTTCCCTAACCGCCTTTCGGAATCGCGATGAGGCAACATAATCATCCACGACGTCTGCTATGGTGTTAAAGTTCATTGGGCCAGCCATTCTCGATACTCTTCCCTTTTCTGTCCTGATAAAAACATCTGTTAGCATTGAATGGGACATGCGCACGGAGAATACCAAGTCAAGGGATGATGTAGGTATGAATGCGTGATGTGATGCATACATGTATGAATGATGATGTCATGTGATGCAATGTCATGTTATACAATCCTAAGCTAGTCAATGCACACAAAGCCAGGGTTGGAAACGTGTAAAATGCAATGAATGTTATTGATGAAGCTATATGCTGGAGGAGAGCGTGGCATATAAATATACACCACATGGATAGAATGACACACAGGGTGTCCACGGATCGAAGAAAGGTGATACTTACGAAGCGCTTACGTGTAGAGCATATGTTACACGGGAGGAGAGTTAATATTTGAAGCGGTACGTGCAGAGTGGTTCTTACACAGGGAGGAAGGGTAGTGTTTGATGTTGTAAGTGCAGAGCTTGTCTTGCACAGGAAGATATTTGGAGCGATACGTGTAGAGCTTCTCTTACACGGGGAGGAAGTCTAGAGTTTGATGCGGCACGTGTAGAGCTTGTCTTGCACGGGAAGATTTGGAGCGGTACATGTAGAGCTTGTCTTACACGGGAGGAAGTGTGTAGAGCTTATCTTGCACGGGAATATATTTTGGAGCGGTAAGTATAGAGCTTGTCTTACACGGGGAGGAAGGGTAGAGTTTGATGCCGTACGTGCAGAGCTTGTCTTGCACAGGAAAATTTGGAGCGGTACGTGTAGAGCTTGTTTTACACGGGGAGGAAGTGTGCAGAGCTTGTCTTGCACGGGAATATATTTTGGAGCGGTACGTGTAGAGCTTGTCTTACACGGGGAGGAAGGGTAGAGTTTGATGCGGTACGTGCAGAGCTTGTCTTGCACGGGAAGATTTGGAGCGGTACGTGTAGAGCTTGTCTTACACGGGGAGGAAGTGTGCAGAGCTTGTCTTGCACGGGAAGATAATTTGGTATTTAGGTGCACGGAAACAAGGATAAGGTTTCTAATGATTATGGAAGACCTAAGGGGCTTAATGAAATTTCTAGCATTTTTGGAACACTTAAATGGCTCAGTGCATGCTGTAAAGTCCTTGGTGCTTGTGAAATGCTTGAACGTTGACGGATGAATGAAATGCACATCGTGAGATAATGAAGATGATTCCTTTGTTTTTATATTTATTTATTTATTTATTTATTTGTTTGTTTTTGTTTTGTTTTGTTTTTTTTTTTTTTTTTGACTTTGGACATCCCAAGAACACCCAATGCTATGCAAAAAATATTACGTGTGGACCGCCACACGGATAAAAGTTCGGTGCTTTTGGTGATGAATTTTGTGAAATGGTCACGTTTGTACCGACACACGGGACGAGGTTCGACACTTTGTAGGTCTATGAGATGATATGAAATGGTCCAATGGGACCGCCCCTTGGACAGAGTTCTGATGCTTTTGAGCATATGAAATGAGATGATGTTATGAGAGAGTCGCGTGTAACGGGGACATGGACGAAAGCTTGGCATTCGGGGAACACCTTGCATGATCTGGGATGTTATGAAATGCCCCTAAATGAGTACTAATCCAGCACTCGGAAGCGTCTTGAATGATATAGTAATGTCATGAAGTAACCCGATGTGGATCACAACGTTATGTGATATTTGTGATGAATGGATATGATGTCATGAAATGCATTGTGTGGATCGTCACACGGATATACACCTAGGACCATTGTGGTCTCTATTGAATGAAATGATTTGGTGGAATGGCCGAATGCAATCCTGTGCATTGGCAAAACACTGGAATTTTGGAATACCCGATATATGATGGAATGATATGATTGTGGTGGGCATCCTTGGAATGCCCCTAATTTAATTTAGGCGATATGTCGTGAATGCTTGTGGCACACAAAATGCAAATGGCTGCACAAAAACGTGGTTAGGGTGCATGACACACATGATGATGTTATGTATGCTATGTGAAAAAATGCTAATCACACAAATATAATGTTACGGCTGAAAAAAGAAAGGGTTAGTATGAATGGCAAACGGATGAATTATTGATTTCATACAAAAATAAAATGCAAATGGCTGCATAAAAATGTGGGTTAGTATCATACAAGATATTTTATGAATGGATAATGTTAATTGTGTATGGAAAATGGTGGTTATGATATGTCATGAAATGTCGAGAGGCGTGTAACATGTATCACACTAAGCGAATACATCCAACCTTATTTCTCCAAGCATGGTCGGTCTCAAAAATTCTAACTGAGTCCTAGGCAGGGCTCACTTCGATCACCAATTGGGGGTGATGAAGGCGCAATTTTATTATTATTCACACAATTATTTTGGTATCCCAAGGGAATCCAACTAGGGCTGCCTATATGAGTTGGGTCCAAGTCGGGTTAATAAACAAGGCTCCCACAGCAAAATATACTCCTCACTTCTCCCCACTCAAGGGTCCGAACGAAGGGGTTCGTACAAGGCTATGGGTGGTGTTTCGTATCCGTGTCCCTAAGACCAGGAGGAACTTAGGCGATGCTTCAACGATCCACCGGGCTGAAATGGGATACTAAATCTAATGCAAGCATGTCTAACTAAGAATGCACAAGGAAATACCAATCGAGAATCATCCACCTTATTTTAATTAGACACTTTTCAGGGCTTGTCAAATTCTTTTAAGTTTTTAAGAAAACTTTTTGAAGAAATCCCCAGCAGAGTCGCCACTGTGAGCGGACGACGTTTTCGACGGAACGCGAGACTCCGTTTCGGAAGGGACGCCACGATCTCGGGAGGGCCCCTCCCTCGCGTGGGGTTTTTATAATGGAAAAATCGGTTTTGAAAAATAAATGGAATTAATGCATAAAAGAACCGAGACCTAAGTCTCGATGAATATTGTAGAGTCGCCACCCGGCTCAGCTCAACCGGGAAATTTATAATGCAGCTGAATCGGACGAACGGCCGCTACACTATCCAGAGATTCGGGTCCGGACAAGTCCCTTATTTCATGTCTAATTAAAATAAAATTGGTCAATGTTCTCAAATGGCATTTCAAACTCTAAAGTCAATTTTATTGCATTAAATAGACATAGAGCGCGCATACAGGTTAAACAAAATAATAAACGAGTAAATTATTACAACCCGATCGAATAAAAGATAAAAACTCTCGCCTCACTTTTACAAGCGCCTAGGATACACAAGAATCTAGAAAAAAAATACAATCGCCTAGGATACACGATTAATTCTATTAAATACATCAAAATAAAAATAAAAAGCTACAAAACAGGAAGTTAGCACGATATATAGCACGCCAAAAATAGGACTCAAATAGACAGAATTGGGAAATTAAGAACTGGGGGCATGCATTTAGGGGATAATCGGGTTGGCACGGCTAGCCGGCCCTGTTAGACTTGGAAAACATTTCGAAACGTCCCTGTATTTTTGGTTTTGTGGGAAAATCATTTTGAAAACAATTTTTTCGATTTACATGCATTTTTTAACATGTGAGGTGGGTCGATTTTCGGGAGAACTGGGTCTCCGTCGTGGCATTGTTCTAAATGCAATTTTACTGAAAATTGAATCTAGGGTCGTGAATGCACACAACAGAATTCATTTTGATGATTTTTGGGGTTTTCTGAATTTTTAGGGATTTTTGGAAATTTTTGGGGTTAAAAGGGAAATTCTGATTCTGGAAAGGGATTTACAGTCGTGCGACTGCAACTACAGTCGTACGCCTGTAAATTACAGTTGTACGACTGTAAATTACAGTCATGCTACTGTAAACACTCCAGACTCAGGATTTCGCCAAAATTTTATTTGAATCAAAATGAAAGAAAAACAACCTGGAAATCAAGAACACTCGTACGACTGTATATACCGTCGTACAACTATTCATAAAATTCAAGAACAGTCGTGCGACTATTCTTGATTTCCAGAGCAGAAGCGCGAAAGCACAACAAAAATGCACAAAAATACACTTCAATCACCCAGAAAGCAAGAAAAAGTGAAAGGAAAAGGAGTGCCTACCTTTTTAGAAGCTTATCCAAGTCGATTTGACCCCTGGCATCGCTCCAATCCACACGAATTTGCGCTTTTCCTTTTGAATTGGGGTTGAGAGCTTTGTGTCCAAAAATCCAAAATGCTTGGGATTCTAATGATTTAATTCCGAGATTTTGATTTTTTTGTGAAGTTAAGTGATTAACCTAAGGATTTCTACCAAATTTTAATCCTAATTCTAAGAATTAAAGAAGACAGAAGAGGAAAAGAAGGATTGGTGAGTTTGGGTTTTTCTTTCTTTTCCTTCTTTCTTTTCTCCTTTCTCTCTCTAAATCCCTTTCACCAGAAATCAAAAGCCCCCATTTCCCTTCCTTTTCCTTCTTTTTATCCTCTGCTTTCTGAGGTTCCTTACTGCAACAATGGAGCTATTAATGCTCCTCACTCTCTCCTCCATTTTCTGCTGGAGAGGTATGGGCCCCTGCAACTGCCTTGGCATTACAGTTGTACGACTATAATTTTTAAATTATAGTCGCACGACTTTAAGGACAGTCGTACGACTATCTTTTTTTTTTATGAGTAAAATTCCGGCGCTTGCACCTAATTTGTTACTCTAAAGCCTAGTGCACTTGCTAGTGTATTCTTTTAGGACAACAGAAACGTATCAGAAAATATCGACAAACAGAACATTGATACAGTATACTTTATTCCATATTTCTTCTTTGGTTAGCTTTTATTTAGCCCTCATAACAATAAAAAAAAACCAGTTTAGTTCCTCACTACAGATAAAATCATTTTTGATACAATTCTAATACAATTATGACACATTTATGATACAATTCTGATACATTTATGAAAATAAAAAAAAATCCTAAAAATATATCAGAAATGTATTAGAATTGTATCAAAGATACATTTTTGATACTTCTCTGATACATTTCTGATACTTTATGTACTGTGTTATGCATTAATTCCATAACAATAAAAGCAATTAGTTTAGATGATTCCTTACTACAGATAAAGCATGTAGAATTAATACATAAAACATAGAATACGAAGTATCAGAAATGTATCAGAAATGTATCAGAATTGCATTAGAAAATATTGATAAACAAACATTGATATAATATACTTTATTCTATACTTTTTTTCTATGGTGGGCTTTTATTTAGCCTTCATAATAATAATAATAAAAAACCAGTTTAGGTTCTCACTACAGATAAAATCATTTTTTATACAATTTTGTTACATTTCTAACACAATTTCGACATATTTTTGATACAATTTGATACATTTCTGGAAATTCGGAAAAAAATTCGAAAAAATATATACATATGGATCTTGTTTTAAAGAGAAAAAAAAGATGATAAAAAAAATTCTAAAATGATGTTGCAAAAAAACTAATAGATTAAGAGATTAATGACAAAATTAAAGTAAAAAATATAAAAGAGGAGAGAGAATCACATGGAAGGAATTTGTCAATTAGGCAATACAAACAAAATCAATCCGTAATTTGTCAAGCTTCTTATTAGTTTATTTTAATAATCAATTATTAGTATTCATCATCCAAATTATCACAAAGGTATAAACAAGTTCTCATAGTTTTACAAAGATATCAATGTATCAGAAAGGTACAATCAGTTCATCAGAAGGTATAATCAATGTATAAACAAAGTATCAATGTATAACAAAGGTTTAATCAATATATCAATAAGTATAAACAAGGTCTAACCAATGTATAATAATATAAAAAAAGGTACAAACAGAGTATCAGATGGAAAAATCAATGTATAAACAAGGTCTAATAGTTTTAGAGATTATAAGCAATGTAAAACTAAGGTATCAGTGTATAACAAAGGTATAATCAGTGTATCAGTAAGTATTAAAAACATTATAACAAAGGTATAAATAAGGTCTCACAGTTTTAGTGAGGTATCGTGTATAACAAAGGTATAATCAGTGCATCACTAAGTATAAAACACATTATCACAAAGGTATAAACAAGGTCTCACAATTTTACAAAGATATCAATGTATCACAAAGGTATATAATCAGTGAATCAGTGAAGTATAAACAAGGTATAACAAATGTATAAAGCTTAAAATGAAAGGTATAATCATAATATAAAAAAAAGGAATCACACTAATACAACACAAATGTATAAACAATATATCACAAAGGTATAAAAATTTATAATGAATGTATTTGACATGTAACATTATATCAAATGCATAAAATATTATGCAAATTCAATACAAATAGTAGAAGAGGACCACATCAATAACATGGAAGAATCTCAGTATCAAATAGAGTACAATCAATGCAAGTCAGAAGAAGAAGAAGAACAAGAAGAAGACCATGTAGCTTACATAATAAACATAACAAAAAGCACAATAGAGGAAATATACAACATAAAACAAGACAGCCAAAAACCAACAAAAAAAGTTGAAGAAGAAGAAGATAATGACATATCATATCTCAATATTGGTTATACACAATCTGAACAAATCTACACAAACAAAAAGACATTTAAAGAAGCAATTATTCACTATGCAATAAGAAAAAAATTTTCCAATTCAAGGTCCAAAAATCATGTCCAAAACAGTACTTCCTATAGTACATCGACGAACAATGTGCATGGAGATTTAGTGCATCAAGGAAAAAAAAGATAGAAAGATCTATAATAAGGAAATATGTTGAAGAGCACACATGCAACATTGATGAAAGAAATGGTGACAAAGACAGACAACAAAGACAGTTATGGCAAAGATGATCAAGAACAAATACATAAGACTACATTGCATCAGATATAGTGCATGACATGAAAGAACAAATAAGAGCAAAAATCAATTAACAAAAAGCCTAGTGTTCAAAAGAAGAAGCATTTAATAGAATTACAGGTTCACCATCTAAATCATATAACATGCTACCGAGCTACCTCTACATGGTCACAAAAAAAAAAAACCCAACTCAACCTACAAATTCTCGTACCTCTTTGTAGCAATGCATGCTTCAATACAAGGAGGCCAACTAGTCTTTGTTGAGGCCACATTCCTCAAAACATGTTACAGTGGAACACTCATATCAACCTACACACAAGATGCTCCAAGTTAAAAAAAACTAAATTATATATGAACTGCTTATTTTCAATATATCACTTATAAATACATTGTTTATATAGTATCACATAAAAAAGGTATCAAAGTTCACAGAAAAAGGTATAATTAAGGTATAAATGTGAGCAGACAACTTTTTTTTAATACAATGAAACGCGGCGAAGCGAACCATGGAATTTTTATAGGTTTTTTTGTTGTATAATTATAATTTGAAGTTCGTTTTGGAAAACAATGTTCGTAAAAAGATTCGAGACGGAAATCTCGAAAAAGATATAGAAGTCACCACCCGGCTCAACTCAATAGGGAAATTTAGGTACAGCTGAAACCAAGTGAGGGCTCTATACCTTCCAGAGATCTAGAACTGGACGAGTCACGTACTTGTTATCTAATTAAAATAAATGCTTCAATAATTGAATTATAGCATTTTATAAAACTAGGTTAATTTTATTTAGAGCATACGGTGTTCATGTAAGGTATAGACAGCAGTAAATAAATTAATTATACAAACTGAATCAAATAAACTATCCTAGGGGATATATATGAATCAAATGGGGAATCGGGTACAATCGCCTAAAATACATAAGTTCATCTAATGCAAGAATAAAAATTAAACATACATTTAATCATGCAAAACAGACATTAGTACACGAATAATCGAACATACAAGAAATTTCCCATTTTATTACAATGAAAATCATCACAAAAAGTAAAATTTTCATCACAAGAAGCAATAGATGACGAAAATTTATCATCACAGCGATTATCATGGCATGTCCGTGGTATTTAGTATATGTGACAAATTTTTAGTTCGTCATCAAATATGCACATTAATATGATGAAAAAAGCATTTGTCACCATTTTTTTCAATTTTTGTGACGCTTTGTCACTTTAGTTAATTTATTGTGTCACCTAAATACCAAATAACGTCACAAAAAACTAAAATTTTAAATTACGAACCCATATTACCTCACCATAGTAGTAATTATAGTAACAAAATATGGTAAAATACTAAGATAATAGAACTAATAGTGACAATTGTTAGCATCACTAACAACTCTAATTTTGGTCGCATTAAAAGAAATTTTGTCACTGAAAAGTAATAAAATGATTACAAAATATTATTTGTCATTGTATTAATATTTATTGTGACACATAAAATGCATCATTGTGATTTACTTATGCCAGTAATTTATACTTTTTTGACAATATCCATCATCATGAAAAAGCACTAATAGCGACAAAATAAAAATTGTCACTACAAGGAATTCATTTGTGATATTATATACTATCACCAGAATAAATCTAAATTGACACAACAATGTGTCATAAAAATCTGAATAAATCCTAATTAGAACTCAATCACGACAGAATGGGATTATAAATGAGTCGGGGTCATGCATTTAGGGGGGATAGCCAGAGGAACTCGACAAATCTCACCGATTAGACCTGGAAAACATTTTAGAACATCCGTACATTGATTTTTGAGAAAACGATTTTACCGGTTAATTATTTAGCATGGTAAGTTAGTCAGTTTTCAAGAAACTAGGTGTCTAACGCTGTTTTGTTCTAATACACACTTCTAGAATGTAAAGGTAAGGTTTACATGTCATGAAATGTTCAAAATTTGGTTTTTGGTGATTTTGTCTCGAGCTGATACCCATGCGAGTGTGGGGACAACAACCGTATGGGTATCACTTCAAGACCAGTAGCAAATTTCAAATAATCTAGTTTTTTGGTTCTGTTCTGTGAACCAGAGCAGTGCGGCTGTTGCAGCTGTTTTGACAGCCAAACGGCCCTGGTTCTCAGGCTAGAACCCAAAAACAGAGCAGTCTCAAAAATATACAAATGATGCTAAAAAAAATACAGTACAAACAAGACAAATTTTTTGGTTTCTCAGATATTTATCATTGTAGTGTGGATCCAAAGCTTTAGGAGGCGTAAATTTTTCAAGAAAGGCTCCAATTTTGGACCCAAACTTCAAGTGTCGAAAATAGTTTCAAGCTTCAAAAGTTATGGTTTTAGGGTTCAGATTAGTCTCTAAACCTATTAAAACCCTTAGTGAAGTCTTTACCTAAGATTTCTAGCCGATTTTAAGCTTAAAAACAGAGATTGAAGATGAAAATTGAAGAAAAATTTTGGTTTTCTCTTTTCCTTTTCTTCACTTTTCTCTCCCTTTAAATTTAATTTGCCAACCCCTTCTCTCTATTCTAGTGAGGTTTTAATAGGTAGAGAAACTAGTTTTTCATTGTAAAATTCGCCCCTTACAATCCAAAAAATAATTTCTGATGCATCTAAAACACAAACACTATAGAGCAAGTATACTCTGTCGCTCAAGTAATATAGAATAAGAAGGATGTCGATCCTATGGAGACTATGTATGCTAATCCTAAATGCAGTCGGGGTTCTATTAATTTAGGCAGTGAAAATTATATCTTTGATTTCAATTTGCAAAATAAAATCTACTGCTAAGCAACAAATTAAATAAAATAATTTAGACTAAGATTGAAATGCAATTGGATAAAAATCGATGGAGAAGTTGGCTAAGGCATATGGTTTTACTTAGCATTCATTCTAGCAATTTCCTCGAGTTTTGCAATTAAAGTTATTAATTTCCCAAGATGGAAATCCTACTAAGCTCCACCATAGCCTTAGCTATGGAGGAATTAGTTCATGATTGAGTTATAAACAAATAAGTAAAATACAAAAAACATGATAAAGAGAGTTAAGAATAAACTAGGAAGATGGAGATCCCAATGGTGACTTGCGGAGAGAAATCGGAGAAGAAGAATTGTGGATTGAACCTTCAAATAGTTTCTTGACTTTCTTCAAAAATCACATTCTCTTGTGTAGAGAGCAAATTAATAAAATTGCAGCCTAGATGAATGAATAAAAAATTGTCCAACCCCCCTCAAATCTCTCAGCCAAAAACATTTTCAAGAGAGAGAGAGAAGAAAAACCTAGTTAGGAAATAACTCTCCTAAAATTAATAATAAAAAAATCCTAATTTGGAGTTATTCCTAAAATAAAAGTATTAAATAGAAGTTGTTGCTCCCTATCCTAATTACAAAAGGAGAAAAAATAAAATAGCCCAAAGTTGGAAAGTCAAAACTCCTAACCCTAGTTGGAGTACAAAATTCGTAACTCTACAGCCTGGGCATGTCTTAAGACTGGTCAGCTTTTGTTTCTAAAAAATTCTTCAGTTTTGGCTCTCCATATGGCATGCCTATGCCTTAGGACTTCCTTGTTCTTCCAAATAGCACGTTTGAGCCCCAAAAATAGGCGATTTAGCCTCTAAATGTTCAAATTCCAACTTTAATGCCCTAACACATAAAAATAGAACAAATGAGGTAGAATCCGTCTAAATTAAAGCAAAATATCACAATTCAAGCCCAAAGAATAGGATAATTTACGTGCACAAAACATACTTATCAATTTCCAAGAGGAAGATCATGATTCCGTCAGACCATAAGACCTGTGTAGCTGATGGTGCAACAGTTGGGAAATGATCCAATGCTTGAAGTTCTATTGATCGGAGCTTTGATCTTGAATTGACTTTTACTCCTGCGGTTGTAGAAATCTATAGAAGCAAACAAACAACTTATTCATTGAAAACTGGGGGATGAAAACCCACGCTCACAATAAAATAAGTATAAACACACTATAACAAAACGGTATAATAAGGAAATAAAAGGTATAATCACTATATCAAAAAAAGATATCACAGTATCACAAAGTATAATCATAGGTATAAACTATCCATAAACACACTATCAAAAATGTATAATTAAAAATTAAAGCTATAATCGCATTATCAAAAACATATCATAGTATCACAAATGAATAATCTAAGTATCACATTATCACATAGATATAATTTAAGAATCACAAAGGTATAATGGCAGTATCACAAAAGGTAGGGGTGCGCACAATCGGTTAAGTGTTTGAACCATTTTTTCAATTCACTAACCATACACTGTCAATTAAATTTGGTTAAAAAATTCTTTACGGTTAACCATTTACAAAATAAACATTATATTTTGCTAAATCTATTATATTTTAAACCTCAAAATAATGGACCATAAATCTCAATGTCAAATAAAAATATGAAATTACAAACTGTAGTCTTAATAATTAATTAAAAGTAACATCATAACCATAAATTCCAATAATTAAAACATTAATAAGAAAAAGTTTCCAAACATAGAATTTGTTCTTCAAAATCAGACATTGAAAAAGAAAAAGTCCATGTCCATTTCACAAATCCTGCATATTTCCTGCATAAATTATTAAAACAATAATCAAAATTAAAGTTAATGCAATACTATATATATATATATATATATATATATATATATATATATATATATATATATATATATCGGATGAATTCAAAGTTTTGTGTCATGAAAAAGGAATTGTGCATCAGTTGTTGATTGCTTACGTCCGTAACAAAATGGTGTTGTTGAGAGCAGAAATACAACTCTTCTTGATATGGTTAGATCTATGAGGGTTGCAGCAAATTTGCCTATCTCCTATTGGGGAGATGCATTGCTTATAGCTGCATAGGTTCTTAACTGAGTGCCCTCTAAATCTGTCACATCCACTCCTTATTAGCTATGGACAGGTCGAAAACTAGACTTAAGCAACCTCAAATCGTGGGGTTGCACTATTTTCGCCCATGATACCTCGAGTAAGTTTGGGAAACTAGGCTCAAGAAGCAAAAAGTGCATCTTTATAAGGTATCCAAATGTGTCAAAAGGATATGTCTTAGTGGGAGAAACACAAGACGGAAAAGTGATAGAGTTTGAATCATGTGACGCCATTTTCTTAGAGAATGAGTTCCCTAAGATAGGCGAGGTGCACCATGATTTACCATTTTATGAGGAATTGGAAACTAACGGATCTCTCCATTCGAGTGGGAGAAATTTTAAGGAAAATGAAAGTGTTCATGAACCTCAAAACGTTACGAATGATCAAGATCAAGGCCTAGATCAAACTCCGATTCCTAGTGTGCATATGGATCTAGACTTCAGTGGGAGTACGTAACATGGTCCAAGTGGGAGCATACCAAATTACGATGAAGATATGAGACATGTTTATCATGATTTGGTACTACGTAAATCTAAAGGACAAAAAGTCGAACACCGGCGATTTAGTATCGAAAGCACGACTCTTTTAATCGCCCTATTAGATGATGATGAGCTTAGAAATTACAAAGAAGCTCTTTAATGCCCTATAAGAAATGAATGGATTAAGGCTATGGAAGAAGAAATGGCTTCCATGAGATCTAACGAAGTCTGGGAACTTGTTGATCTACCAAAGGGAAGAAAAGCTATTGGGAATAAGTGGGTTCTCAAGATCAATCATAAGGCTGATGGCAGTATTGAAAGATACAAGGCCCTCCTAGTTGCTAAAGGCTATGCACAACAGGAAGGGATAGATTATAAGGAAACTTTCTCACATGTTGTGAGGTTCACGTCTATTAGATTAATCCTGGCAATTATTGCAAATCTAGACCTACAGGTATATCAAATGGATGTTAACATTGCTTTTCTCAATGGAGAATTAGACGAAGAAATCTGCATAGATCAATCTGTAGGTTTCATCGTCAAAGGTAGTGAACAAAAGGTTTGCAAATTGAAAAGATCCATTTATGGCCTTAAACAGTCTTCTAGACAATGGTACCTTCGATTTCATAATGTGATGACATCGAATGGCTTCATGGTGATTAAAGAAGATCATTGTGCCTATAAGAAAAGCTTTGGAACTAGATTTGTGATTATGTCATTATATGTTGATGACATTCTAATTACAGGAAATGACATGGAATATATGAATCAAATCAAAGCTTGGTTAACTTCAAGTTCTGGGATGAAAGATATGGGTGAAGCTGCTTTTATTCTTAGAATTAAGATTTCAAGGGATCGTTCAAAGAAATTGTTAGCATTGTCTCAAAAGACATATATTAACAAGGTTCTTGAATGTTTCAATATGAGCAATTATAAACCCGTAGATAGCCCAATTTCTAAGGGAGTGACCTTTAGTACTGATATGTGTCCCAAAACACAAACAGAAATGGATCAGATGAAAAATGTTCCTTATGTGAGTGCTGTGGGCAGCCTCATGTATGCCATGATGTGTACTAGATGTGATATCTATCATGAAGTTGGAATGGTGAGTAGATATCAGTCTAATCCTAGACAAGCACATTGGACAGTGGTAAAGAGGATACTGAGGTATCTCAAAGCCACTGTGGATTACTCTCTGTGTTATCAAGGCAAGGATCTACAATTGAGAGGATACACAAATGCAGATTGGGCAGGAGATGTGGATGAGAGGAAATTCACTTCTGTTTTTGTTTTCTTTCTTAGTAATGGTGTAGTATCATGGAGTAGTAAGAAACAAACCTATATTACCCTATCTACGATGGAAGCAGAGTATGTGTCATACTTGTCTGCAGTTCAAGAGGGAGTATGGTTAAATAGGTTTATGAACCATTAATGTATTACTTCCTCAAATGCTCCAGTGATGATTAACAGTGATAGTCCATCTGCTATTGCGTTTGCTAAGGATCAAAGGTTCCATAGCAAGTCAAAGCACATAGAGATTAAGTATCACTTTGTTAGGGACTTAATAGCACACAAAGAAGTTAATTTGAAATATGTATTGACTCATGATATAGTAGCAGATCCATTAATGAAACCTGTCACGAGAGATGTTTTTATGAAACATCTAAGATCCCATGGTTTGCATTTGATCTTAATTACATATTTCTGTATGTTTGAGAACATATTATTCAATAAAGTTTCAATTACAATACACGAGTGCGAATGTTAATTTGTTAATATTTGCTGTTATATTTTGAGATGCATGTTGGACAGAAAAGTAGCTCACTCACAGGAGCATTTACCCTTATTTTGTCATTTATTGACAAATGTAAAGGATGAGGCTATTTTTGAACAAATGAGAGCTTGTTCAATAATAGAAGACATTTCACTTCAATTATGGAAGAAAGTTTTCATTAAAGTATGAAATTCATATACATGCAAAAGGCAAGTATATAAGAGATTATATGTAATCTAAGAGGCTTGTTGTAAGCAATAAGAGCCTGTTATTTCTTTGTAGCCGGAAGTAGTCTATAAGTGGACTAAGGTTGGATGTTTTGGCATGTCTAACTGATGCTTTGTATGATGTTTATATAGACATGCACTTCTTTCAAGAGGAAAGAAGTGAACATCATAACACATGTTTTCATACCATGTGTGCTTAGCGACCCTGAGATGGAAAAGTAGTGATCTCAACTTTTCCTAGTGTGAGACTCTAGCAACGAATTAGAGGTTTTGTTGAATTAACTATCCTTAAGACCCTAACTTATTCTGGAAGTATAGTTTGATGTGGCTGTTTTGGAAGGAGACTTTGAAGGGTCAAGTATGATTCGACCTTGGATAAGCCTGACTGGACAAGCGAGTTAGAGTATGATGGAAAGAACAAAGTAAAAGGGGAAGATCACCATATGTTCACATCTTGAGTTTCTATACATTACAACCTGGGTAGTTATGCATGTGTGCATATCTGTAATGATAGAAAATTGTAGAGATCAAAAGGATTACAATGGATGTGATGTGAGATCTATGATAAGGCATATAAAGTTTCGACATTTTCATTGAGCTGCTATATATCTCCAACTGGTGTATAGCATTAAAGCTCTCAAGGTATGCTGGTCGCACGAACTATTTACGAGTATGAGAGAGATGATGTAGTGGATCTGTTCTGTTATGTGCTAGTGGAAGATGTTGGGTTTATGGACCCGATCTGCCCATATCAATCAGACCTAGAATTGAGAAGCTAATAAGCTGTGGCTCATAAGTTGAGAATAACTTATTAGTTGAGAATATATATATATATATATATATATATATATATATATATATATATATATGTAGATATATATATATATATATGTATATATATATATGTATACATATATATATGTATATATGTATATATATATATATATATGTAGATATATATATATATATATGTATATATATATATGTATACATATATATATGTATATATGTATATATATATATATATATGTATATATATATATATGTATATATATACATATATACATATATATATATATATATATATATATATATATATATATATATATATATGTATATATATATACACGTGTGATATCAATGAGTTAACATCAAGCTAATAAGCTAACAAGCTGTGGATAGCTTATGAGTTGAGAATAGCTTATCAGTTGAGATTATATATATCAAAGTGTAGATCTTCTTCCTTTCTCTCTCTCCCTCCATCTCTGTCGCTTTGGTTTGTGGATTACACGGATTCCTCCTGAATACGTCGGTGTGGGTTTCCCGTTGATCATTAATACGCAATCGGCTCAAAGATCTTTCCGCTGCGTTCATTCTTGTGGATTCTGCGCCATAACACTTCCACAACCCGGATATATATGTGTATGTATCCATCAAATATTTTAAAAAATAAAAATATTGAAATTTCTAAATAAATAATATTATTTAAAAACTCTCATTTTAGGAAAAAAATAGTTGAAAATATTTTATAAACGAAGTATGGAACATGAAGTAATAAATATTTGATGATTAACAAAAGTTACTTGATATTTTTATAAAATTATCTCTAAAAAAGTATTTAAAAATATTAATGGTGAAGTGCATGTGGTAAGGCCAGATTATGCCTAAATTTTATAGCATAATAAAAAAGGAAATTATAGCATAAGTCAAATATCTGGAACAATTTGACTTTTATGAAGACAATACAAACAAATTTGAAGTCAGAATTCCATAAGACCATACAACGAATGTACAGATTACCATAAATATAATAAATAAACAGACTTACGGTTTATGCGCAGCGGAAACACGTTTATGGAATAGATCTGATCTACACGAGAAACCGAATCGTTCTGGTTGCCTTTCATATGAGTGTATGAATACACTGAGTACGGGCTATCTCCGTGCATTCTTCCGACGAACGAAGAAGTATGTCGTGTTTATCGTTAGGGACGTTTTCCCCGGATCTAGAAGGAATCTCTATGATTCTTCCCTCTATCTGAAATAGAGAAACTTCTCTATTTATAGTGGAAATCCCCAACTTCCATCTATATATAGGGTCAGACCAAATTACACATTTGGTCCCTATAATTTACATATAATTACAGTTTAGTCCCTGTTATTCCAAAATGTCATGGGCAGACCAAAAACCAACATCTCCCACTCGCACATGGCAAGACATACTTTCATGGCGATTGAATACACATACTTCTTTCAGTTCTTGTTCGGCGAATTCACGCGACCAGTCAACGTAACGGTTAAACCTTTGAAGCTCTCCTTCATCATTCCACCTTTAGCTTAACGTGACTTCCCCCTAGTCCATTTTCCATGATCACTAGTTTTCGACTCACTTTTGATCTCATGAAAACATTCATATACACTACAAACCTTTTCCACGAAAAAGTATTGAGCTCGGGTGTTATATGATTACTAAGTGACATGTTGCTGAAAATGTACTTCCTCTCTATAAATAACCTTCCGGCATATGTCTAATGCTTATCTGACTGGTCCTTATATGCCCATTCATAGTTAACAAAGCCTGGTTTAGCGTTCCAATCAAGTTAATAATCAAACATACCATTCTTGTTATTTACAAGAGTCCTTAAGGGTGAACTTGAAACTCATAGTTTCATTTGGGTCTCACATTAGGAAAGTTGAGATCAATTCGCTTCTTTCCATCCCTTGGTCATCTTTTCCACATATTACATAAGTATGCCATAGTGTTGATCCACGCAGGACGTATGTTTCATGAACACTATGCGAAAGCATTCAGGCTCCGGATACAACTCATGTATCAAGACCTCTAGTCCACTTTTAAGCCTTTCGCAGGACAGCTTTTGGTATAAATGAAATAATGATATTACGCAAAACATCACATATGTGAGTAGATGACATTTCGCTAACATACTGAACTATACTCAATAGCTCTATGTGTATCGCTTTAAATAATGAATGAATTTGAACACAACAAATAACTCACATTCTATTCCAATAGAATTTTCCAAAGTTATTACAACAGTTCAAAAACAACAACATGTTCCTATAACCTACGAAGACCAAATTCCAAAATGTGTTTACAAAAAAAACATTTGGAGCTATTGGTTTCGTTAACGAATCTGCAATCATATCACCAGTTGGAACATGCACTAAACTTATTTCTCCCTGTGCTATTTTGTCTTTAACAAAATGATAGTTTTATATCAATATCTTGCTTTTTCCATGATAACAAGTATTCTTCGAATAAGCCATCGATGCAGTACTGTCGGAATCGATAGTCGTATATTTCCTTTTAGGTAATAGATCCAAAAGATCTATAAAGCGAACCAAACCGCTTCTTGTACTTCAGCTACTGCAGCTACATACACTGACTCCATAGTCGATAATGCCATGCAAGTTTGTTTCTTGCTACACCAGGTAATTGCACCATTTTCTAAAATGAAAAAATACCCAGACATGGACTACCTCACGTCTTTATTAGTTCCGTGATCAGCATCTGTGTATCCCTTTAACTGCAGATCCTTTCCTTGGTAATAAAGGGAATAATTTGAAGTCCCCTTCAAATCTCTCAATATCCTTTTCACTACTGCCTAATGCATCAAACTTGGATTAGTCTGATAACGGCTTGCGAGACCCACCGCAAAACCTATATCAGGTCGTGTACAAATCATAGCGTACATCAAGCTACCAATTACACACCTATAAGGAATTCTCTCCATCCTTTTAGTCTCTTCTGGAGTTGTGGGACACATACTTGCATTCAGTTCCGTACCTTATGCAATAGGGGTTGGATCGGGATCACAGTGAGCCATACCAAACCGTTCTAAAATCTTATTGATATATGTCTCTTGTGAAAGAGCCAATAATCTCTTAGATCGATCTCTGGAGATCTTAACCCCAAGAATGTAATTAGCTTCTCCTAGATCCTTCATCTCAAAGTTAGAAGACAACAAAGTCTTTACTTTCTTGAGCAAGGAAGTGTCATTTCCTTCTAACAAAATATCGTCAACGTATAACGTTAGAATGACAAACTTCCCTCCGTTTTCACGCTTAATGTAGACACACGAGTCTGCATTAATCACGTTAAATTGCATTGATATAATTGCTTCATGGAAACTAAAATACCATTGTCTTAAAGACTGCTTAAGGCCATAAATTGATATTTTCAACTTACAAACCTTATGTTCTGGTCCCTGGACAATTAAACCATATAGATTTCTTCGTTCAGTTCGCCATTTAAGAACACAGCTTTACATCCATTTGATGTAATTCAAGGTCCATACATGCTACAAAAGCAAGTACTATTCTTATAAACGCGAAATGGACAGCAGGTGAAAAAGTCTCCTGATAGTCAATTCCTTCCTGTTGTGTAAACCCCTTCACAACCAACCGACTCTTAGTCTGGATAGGTTTCCTATCCGCTGATCGCTTTATCGTATGTACCCACTTATTCCCGATGGCTTTACGCCCTTTGGGTAGGTCAACTAGTTCCCAAACTTTGTTGACCCTTATTGACTCCATTTCACTTTCCATTGCTTTAATCCATTTTTCTTTCGCTGGGGATTCCAATAACTCTGTCATGTTAGTTGGAATATCTTCAATTTGAGCTACGACCGAGAGTGCTTTGCTATCAATTAAATGACGGCATCGCGGGATATTTCCCTTCCGTGATTGTCTTAGAGGTTCTGCTTCTTGATAAACAAATCTCATATATTCATCAAGTTGTTGGGCAGAACTCCCACTGGGACCACTCCTACTGGGATCTATATCCATATTCACACTTGAATTTGTAACAAGACTCCCACTCAAACCAAGACCACTCAAGTCAGGGTCAGGTCCTCCCACTCAGATTGAGCGATCCTGAAGTTTCAGACTCTTGAGTTTCAAAGAAACTGAATTCCTTATCCACTTCTCCCAGCTTAGGAAATTCATTCTCTAAGAATGTGACATCTCGTGACTCAAATTCTGTTATTTGACCATTCTCATTCTCTCCCACTAGAACATATCCTTTGGAGAGATCAAGATATCTTATAATGATATCTTTCTTCCCTCTTGGGCCTAGCTTGCCATGCTTGCTAGATGTATCATGAACATAGGTAGCACATCCCTATGGTCACAAATGGTTCAAATTGGGCTTGTGCCTCGTCAACAATTCACAAGGCATGGTTTCAACAGACTTAGAAGGTACTCTATTGAGTACATATGTGGCAGTCAATAGTGTGTCTCCCAAAAAGAGATAGGCAAATTGCTTTAGCCATCATAGACCTTACCATCTATTAAAAGGTTCGGTTTCTTCTTTCCGCTACTCCATTTTGTTGTGGAGTCCTAGGTATTGTCAACTGATGTTCAATACCTATTTCATCACATAAAACTTTAAATTCCTCAGAGAGGTACGCTCTTCCCCGATCGGTCCTTAAAGCTTTGATTCTCTACTCTAATTGATTTGCAACTAGAGCCATAAATCTTTTGAAACATGCTAATGCTTTAGATTTATGTGTAATCAAATAGACATGACCATACTTTGTATAGTCGTTTATGAATGTAATGAAATAGTACACACCATGCCTTGCCCAAACATTCATTTGGCCACAGATGTCAGAACGGATTAGTTAAAATGGTTGGTCAGCTTGCGTAGCTTTACCAAATGGTTTTCTTGTCATCTTTCCTTTTAAGTAGCTTTCACAAATGGGGAGATCTACTTTTGATAAATCAGCCAACAAACCTGCTTTAGCCAATTGGACTAAATGATGTTGAACAATGTGACTAAGTCTTACATGTCACATTTTTCAAATGCTAACATTATCCACAGACGAGTTAACAGTAAAGGAAAAACTATTATGACACACATAATTTGGATCCAAATCAACCATCCAACAAATGTCCACCACTAAAGTAGATATTGTTCATAAAGAGACTAAAATTGTTTAATTCAAAAGATAACATGAACCCCAAATTCATAAGGGCAGAAACAGATATCAAGTTCCCTCATATTCCAGGAGCATAGAGGACATAACAATGGTCACCCACTATTTAAGACCAGCTGACAACAACCAATCCCTGAGACTTCCTCTTTAGAGTTGTTTCCCACGTATATCCACCTTGTTCCCCGTGGAACATAGCGGAACTCAACAAAAGAATCTCGATCCTTTGTTACGTGGTCTGTTGCTGTTGAGTCTATGATCCATAAAGGATGAGATTTAGTTTGGAAAACAAAACTTGAAACAAATGTATAACACTTATACACTTTTGTAACATTTACCTTAGGAGCTGTGCAATCTTTTGCAAAATACCCCTTTTGTCTGCGATTGTAACATTTCACCCTAGAAATGTTAAAATCTTTCTTGCCCTTTTTTTGAACTGGAACACCGCCCACCTTCTCTTTGCCTTCTTCTTGAAGAACCTCTTGTTCCTCTCCTTGGACTTCAGACCATGACTTGAACTAGCCATGTGAACCTTAGATTTCATATTAAGAGAGTCCATACGGTCCTCTTCCAGTTCAAGATGATGAACAACATCATCAAAGGCCTTAATGTCGTTGACATGAGTTAGTTGCAACTTCATATGCTCCCACCCATTCGGCAGAGAACGTATCACAGATTGAACTTTCTACTCCTCGAGAGCATAAATTGCACTAAGCATGTGTTTTATACATGAAACTTTTTCATGATATCATCATTCATCGCACTAAGCATGGTGATGCAGGAATATGAGTTCTTCCTCTTCCAGGCTTGATAAGCCTCAAGGTCTCTCTTTGTTTGGGCGGTGTTACCCTCTGCAGGAGGAACCATTTTTCTCTCCAGAGTCTCAAGAGCCTCTTGCTCTTTAATTATGTATTGGACTATCATAGCCCAAACTTTATAATTGTCACTGTTCAAATGAAGGTCCTTATTTAGTTACGTAACTATTGCTTTTGAAGCAGCAATTGAAAAAAAAAACCGCTAAAGACAAAAGTAGCACTAATAAGTAAGCGATACACCATATTTATTATAAGATCATTTAAAACTAAAAATAGTGTTTGGTTCACTTAAAATCAAACATCCATGCGCAATGCATCGAGTCACCATTTACATAGGCTAATACAAACACCATATTAGGTTTGAATTTCCAATAATAAATATATATTTAGTTTTGTTTTAGATTATATTTTCATTTATTTAACATTTATACTTCTCTTGAGTATAAAACTAATGAGTAATATAACACTTAGTTATAATCTCAAAATAAATAAATTAAAAATTACTAAAACAAATAACTAAAATAGCAATGTTTAACAAATAAACATTTTATAATACCCTAAAAATATCCAACATTTAGTCAAAATTACCACCACAATAAAAACCTTAGCACAAAGCCCTTCAATAGAAAATTGAAAAACGAAATCAGCAAGAGAAAAAGTGAAAATGAAGAGCTCAATCTTCATTTTCATCGAGTTGAACTATCTCAATTTCTTTTGAGGTGATTAGGATCATCTCTACAAACTTATAGTAGAGATCCAAAGGCATGTTCTCAACACCCTCGATAACAGCATCTAAACATGGGTGACGAACCAACTTGTTACTTCTAAGTAACATGGCTCTAGGATTATAAGATAACTTAGTTCTTGTTTTAGCCAAGTTCAACACAAATACTTTGCATTGGGATCCATAATCCTGTTCAGGAACTAATCCTTCAATGGAGTCCACCAGCTCGTCAAAAACAGAATTTTCTTAAAGTGCTTTTCACGAAAAGCCTTTTTCACAAATTTTAACATTTAATTGATCAATTCTAGAGGAAAATCCTCCTTTCTAGACAAGCTCTTGGATTTCATGGTTTAACGCATTAAACCGCTCAATAACTCCAACAGTATCCTCTTTTTCTAACTGAGGATACCTTTTAGAGAAAAGCATATTTACAAGTTTTTTTAGAGTCCTTGCCTCCTCCTGAGACTGGATTATTTTCGTCGTTTTTACGAAAATTGCCATTTCTATAACGCATATAGAAATAACAAAAACTTGTTATGATCAACCAAAATTTAGTATATAGATACACAATAAATATAATGAATTTTCTTGAATTTATTAAACATAAATTAAGCATTTATACACAATAAATACTAGTAAATTTAGTTTAAAAATATCAAATGAATTCCAAAAATTCATCAAAATATACCAAAAATTCAAGAAAAATGTAAATTTTAATTCTGGAAAAAATTTGACAAAATTTGGTGGCCGGAAACACCCGCACGTGCCGACACACACCGAATGAAGCTACTCCACGCGTCGCAACGCGCGGACACGTGCCTCCACGTGCTCCCAAGGGTTCTGCTGACTCACATGACACGTGGCAACTTGTGATTCGTGCACACGTGGCCACGTGCCTCGTGTCATCACCTGATTGGATAGACGAATGACGTGGATGATGACGTGGCATGATGATGTGGCACTGCCTTGACACGTATCATCACCCTATTGGTCCACAGTGATGACATGGCAGATGAAGCGTCGCGATGACATGGCACAATCACAACTCTTTTGTCCACGTGGTGACATTGTATTGGTCCACGTTTTTGACACGTGGCAGTTGACCGTTTCAAAAACGGTTGACTTGTACACGTGTCTACACGTAATTGGGCTGACTTATCAACCGTCACAAAATCAACCAATAGAATCGTGCCACATATCCAGCAGACTTAAACTTCCCCTAATCGCCACGCGACCAATTCCAGCCGCAGTGGTGGCGCGTGAAGGCCATGCTCCGCCTTCCGGCCCTCCGTTGGCCATGAAATTTGACATTGCAACTCGATTTTTCGTACTAATTTCAGTGGTGTGATCGGATTTTCAAAATTCCGATAAAAAATTTTGACACTTTGTACTATTAGATCTAATACGGTATCATTTTGACACGGATAACAATGCAAATCCATATCAAAACAAACAAAAACAAATCCAAATGAACAAAAAAAACATATTCTTATTCATGGAACATCAGATTTCAATATTTACGTAATCATTTTGACACGAATATCAATATAAATCCGTATCAAAACGAACAAATAGGTATTTAAACGAATAAACACGTATTCATAACAGATAAAACTTATTTTAATTCACGAAATTCCTGAAATCAAGATTTGAACACATCAATCATTCATGGAATACCAGAAAACTAGATTCGAACACATCAATCTATAAACCTTTCGGCTCTGATACCAATGAAGTAAGAATTCCATAGGACCATACAACGAATGTACAGATTACCATAAACATAATAAATAAATAGACTTACGGTTTATGTGCAGCGGAAACTCGTTTATGGAATAGATCTGATCTACACGAGAAACTGGATCGTTTTGGTTGCCTTTCCTACAAGTGTATGAATACACTGAGTACGGGCTATCTCCATGAATTCTTCCGACGAATGAAGAAGTATGTCGTGTTTATCGTTAGGGACGTTTTCCCCGGATCTAGAAGGAATCTCTATGACTCTTCCTTCTATCTGAAATAGAGAAACTTCTTCTCTATTTATAGTGGAACTCCCCAACTTCCATCTATATATAGGGTCGGACCAAATTATAAATTTGGTCCCTATAATTTACATATAATTACAGTTTAGTCCCTGTCATTCCAAAATGTCATGGGCGGACCAAAAACCAACATCTCCCACTCGCACATGACAAGACATACATTCATGGTGATTGAACACACATACTTCTTTTAGTTCTTGTTTGGCGAATTCACGCGACCAATCAACGTAATGGTTAAACCTTTAAAGCTCTCCTTCTTCGTTCCACCTTTAGCTCAACGTGACTTCCCCCTAGTCCATTTTCCATGATCACTAGTTTTTGACTCACTTTTGATCTCACGAAAACATTCATATACACTACATACCTTTTCCACAAAAAAGTATTGTGCTCTAGTGTTATATGATTACTAAGTAACATGTTGCTGAAAATGTACTTCCTCTCTATAAATAACCTTTCGCCATATGTCTAATGCTTATCTGACTGGTCCTTATATGCCCATTCATAGCTAACGAAGCCTGGTTCAGGGTTCCAATCAAGTTAATAATCAGACATACCCTTCTTGTTATTTACAAGAGTCCTTAAGGGTGAACTTGAAACTCATAGTTTCATTTGGGTCTCACATTAGGAAAGTTGAGATCAATTTTCTTATTTCCATCCCTTGGTCGGCTTTTACACATATTACACAAATATGCCATAGTGTTGATCCACGCAGGACGTATGTTTCATGAACACTATGCGAAAGCATTCAGTCTCCGGATAAAACTCATGTATCAAGACCTCTAGTCCACTTTTAAGCGTTTCACAGGATAGCTTTCGGTATTAATGAAATAATGATATTACAGAAAACATCACATATGGAGTAACTCACACTCCCACTTTTACCTATGAACACATAATTCATAGTAAAAGATTCATCCATGTGAGTAGATGACATTTCGCCAACATACTGAACTATAATCAATAGCTCTATGTGTATCGCTTTAAATAGTGAATGAATTTGAACACAACAAATAACCCACATTCTATTCCAATAGAATTTTCCAAAGTTATTGTAATAGTTCAAAAACAACAACATATTCCTATAACCTACGAAGACCAAATTCCAAAATGTTTTTACAAAAAAAAAATTTGGAGCTATTGGCTTTGTTAATGAATCTGCAATCATATCACCAGTTGGAACATGCACTAAACTTATTTCTCCTTGTGCTATTTTGTCTTTATCAAAATGATATTTTTATATCAATATCTTCCTTTTTCCATGATAACAAGTATTATTGGAATAAGCTATCAATGCAGTGCTGTCGGAATAGATAGTCGTATATTTCCTTTTAGGCAATAGATCCAAAAGATCTATGAAGCGAACCAAACTGCTTCTTATACTGCAGCTACTGCAGCTACATATACCGACTCCATAGTCGATAATGCCACGCAAGTTTGTTTCTTGCTACACTAGGAAATTGCACCATTTCCTAGAATGAAAATATACCCAGACGTGGACTACCTCACGTCTTTATCAGTTCTGTGATCAGCATCTATGTATCCTTTTAACTGCAGATCCTTTCCTTGGTAATAAAGGGAATAATTTGAAGTCCCCTTCAAATATCTCAATAGCCTTTTCACTACTGCCTAATGCATCAAACTTGGATTAGTCTGATAATGGCTTGCGAGACCCACCGCAAAACCTATATCAGGTCGTGTACAAATCATAGCGTACATCGAGCTACCAATTGCACACCTATAAGGAATTCTCTCCATCCTTTTAGTCTCTTCTGGAGTCGTGGGACACATACTTGCATTCAATTCCATACCTTATGCAATAGGGGTCGGATCGGGATCACAGTGAGCCATACCAAATCGTTCTAAGATCTTATTGATATATGTCTCTTGTGAAAGAACCAATAATCTCTTAGATCGATCTCTGGAGATCTTAACCCTAAGAATGTAATTAGCTTCTCCTAGATCCTTCATCTTAAAGTTAGAAGACAACAAAGTCTTTACTTTCTTGAGCAAGGAAGTGTCATTTCCTTCTAACAAAATATCGTCAACGTATAACGTTAGAATGACAAACTTCCCTCCGTTTTCACGCTTAATGTAGACACACGAGTCTGCATTAATCACCTTAAATTGCATTGATATAATCGCTTCATGGAAACAAAAATACCATTGTCTTGAAGACTGCTTAAGGCCATAAATTGATCTTTTCAACTCACAAACCTTATGTTCTGGTCCCTGGACAATGAAACCATATAGATTTCTTCGTTCAGTTCACCATTTAAGAACACAGTCTTTACATCCATTTGATGTAATTCAAGGTCCATACGTGCTACAAAAGCAAGTACTATTCTTATAGATGCGAAACGGACAACAGGTGAAAAAGTCTCCTGATAGTCAATTACTTCCTGTTGTGTAAACCCCTTCACAACCAGCCGACTCTTAGTCTGGATAGGTTTCCTATCCGCTGATCGCTTTATCGTATGTACCCACTTATTCCCGATGGCTTTACGCCCTTTGGGCAGGTCAACTAGTTCCCAAACTTTGTTCACCTTATTGACTCCATTTCACTTTCCATTGCTTTAATCCATTTTTCTTTCGCTGGGGATTCCAATAACTCTGTCATGTTAGTTGGAATATCTTCAATTTGAGCTACGACCGGGAGTGCTTCGCTATCAATTAAATGACGGCGTCGTGGTTTATTTCCCCTCTATGATAGTCTTAGAGTTTCTGCTTCTTGATAAACAAATCTCATATATTCATTAAGGTGTTGCACAGAACTCCCACTGGGACCACTCCCACTGGGATCTATATCCATATTCACACTTGAATTTGTAACAAGACTCCCATTCAAACCAAGACCACTTAAGTCAGGGTCAGGTCCTCCCACTCGGATTGAGCAATCCTGAAGTTTCAGACTCTCGAGTTTCAAAGAAAGTGAATTCCTTATCCACTTCTCCCAGCTTAGGAAATTCATTCTCGAAGAATGTGACATCTCGTGACTCAAATTATGTTATTTGACCATTCTCATTCTCTCCCACTAGAACATATCCTTTGGAGAGATCAAGATATCTTATAAAGATACCTTTCTTGCCTCTTGGGCCTAGCTTGCCATGCTTGCTAGATGTATCACGAACATCGGTAGCACATCCTTATGGTCTCAAATGGTTCAAATTGGGCTTGCGGCTCGTCCACAATTCACAAGGTGTGGTTTCAACGGACTTAGAAGGTACTCTATTAAGTACATATGTGGCAGTTAATAGTGCGTCTCCCAAAAGAAGATAGGCAAATTGCTTTAGCCATCATAAACCTTACCATCTATTAGAAGTTTCGGTTTCTTCTTTCCGCTACTCCATTTAGTTGTGGAGTCCTAGGTATTGTCAACTGATGTTCATTACCTGTTTCATCACATAAAACTTTAAATTCCTTGGAGAGGTACTATCTTACCCGATCGGTCCTTAAAGCTTTGATTCTCTACTCTAATTGATTTGCAACTAGAGCCATAAATCTTTTGAAACATGCTAATGCTTTAGATTTATGTGTAATCAAATAGACATGACCATACTTTGTATAGTCGTCTATGAATGTAATGAAATAGTACACACCATGCCTTGCCCGAACATTCATTTGGCCACAGATGTAAGAATGGATTAGTTGCAATGGTTGGTTAGGTCGCGTAGCTTTACCAAATGGTTTTCTTGTCATATTTCCTTTTAAGCAGCTTTCACAAGTGGGGAGATCTACTTTTGATAAATCAGCCGACAAATCTACTTTAGCCAATCGAACTAAACGATGTTGACCAATGTGACTAAGTTTTACATGTCACATTTTTGAAATGCTAACATTATCCATAGACGAGTTAACAGTAAAGGAAAAACTATTATAACACATAATTTGGATCCAAATTCAAAACAATAAAACCATCCAACAAATGTCCACCACTAAAGTAGATATTGTTCATAAAGAGACTAAAATTGTTTAATTCAAAAGATAACATGAATCCTAAATTCATAAGGGCAGAAACAGATATCAAGTTCCCTCGTATTCCAGGAGCGTAGAGGACATAACAGTGGTCACTCACTATTTAAGACCAGCTGACAACAGCCAATCCCTAAGACTTCCTCTTTAGAGTTGTTTCCCACGTATATCCACCTTGTTCCCCGTGGAACACTACGGAACTCAACAAAAGAATGTCGATCCTTTGTTACGTGATCTGTTGCTCCTGAGTCTACGATCCATAAAGGACGAGATTTAGTTTGGAAAACAAAACTTGAAACAAATGTATAACACTTATACACTTCCGTAACATTTACCTTAGGAGCTGTGCAATCTTTTGCAACATAGCCCAAACTTCATAATTGTCACTGTTCAAATGAAGGTCCTTATTTAGTTAACCAACTATTGCTTTTGAAGCAGCAATTGAAAAAAAAAACCGCTAAAGACAAAAGTAGCACTAATAAGTAAGCGATGCACCATACGCAATGCATCGAGTCACCATTTACATAGGCTAATACAAACACCATATTAGGTTTAAATTTCCAATAATAAATATATATTTAGTTTTGTTTTAGATTATATTTTAATTTATTTAACATTTATACTTCTCTTAAGTATAAAACTAATGAGTAATATAACACTTAGTTATAATCTCAAAATAAATAAATTAAAAATTACTAAAACAAATAACTAAAATAGCAATGTTTAACAAATAAACATTTTATAATACCATAAAAATATCCAACATTTAGTCAAAATTACCACCACAATAAAAACTTTAGCACAAAGCCCTTCAATAGAAAGTTGAAAAACAAAATCAGCAAGAGAAAAAGTGAAAATGAAGAGCTCAATCTGCATTTTCATCGAGTTGAACTATCTCAATTTCTTTTGAGGTGACTGGGATCATCTCTACGAACTTATAGTAGAGATCCAAAGGCATGTTCTCAACACCCTCGATAACAGCATCTAGACATGGGTGACGAACCAACTTTTTACTTCTAAGTAACATGGCTCTAGCATTATAAGATCACTTAGTTCTTGTTTCAGCCAAGTTCAACACAAATACTTTGCATTGGGATCCATAATCCTGTTCAGGAACTAATCCTTCAATGGAGTCCACCAGTTCATCAAAAACAGAATTTTCTTAAAGTGCTTTTCACAAAAAGCCTTTTTCGCAAATTTTAACATTTAATTGATCAATTCCAGAGGAAAATCCTCCTTTCTAGACAAGCTCTTGGATTTCACGGTTTAACGCATTAAACCGCTCAATAACTCCAACAGTATCCTCTTTTTCTAACGGAGGATACCGTTTAGAGAAAAGCTTATTTACAAGTTTTTGTAGAGTCCTTGCCTTCTCCTGAGACTGAATTATTTTCGCCGTTTTTACGAAAATTGCCATTTCTGTAACACATATAGAAATAACAAAAACTTGTTATGATCAACCAAAATTCAGCATATAAATACACAATAAATATACTGAATTTTCTGGAAATTTATTAAACATAAATTAAACATTTATACACAATAAATACTAGTAAATTTAGTTTAAAAATATCAAATGAATTCCAAAAATTCATCAAAATATACCAAAAATTCAAGAAAAATGTAAATTTTAATTCTGGAAAAAATTTGACGAAATTTGGTGGCCGGAAACACCCGCACATGCCGACACGCACCGAATGAAGCTGCGCCACGCGCGGACACGTGCCTCCACGCGGTCCCAAGGGTTCTGTTGACTCACGTGACGCTTGGCAACTTGTGATTCGTGTTGACGTGGCCACGTGCCATGTGTCATCACATGATTGGATAGACGAATGATGTGGCATGATGATGTGGCACTGCCTAGACACGTGTCATCACCCTATTTGTCCACAGTGATGACGTGGCACAATCACAACTGTTTTGCCACGTGGTGACATTCTATTGGACCACGTTTTTGACACGTGGCAGTTGACCGTTTCAAAAACGGTTGACTTGTACACGTGTCTAAACGTGATTGGGCTGACTTTTCAACTGTCATAAAATCAACCAATAGAATCGTGCCACGCGTCCAGCAGACCTAAACTTCCCCTAACCATCACGCGGCCAATTCCAGCCGCAGTGGTGGCACGTGGCCTTCACGAGCCGCCTTCCGGCCCTCCGTTGGCCATGAAATTTGACATTCCGACTCGATTTTTCGTGCTAATTTCAGTGGTGTGATCGGATTTTCAAAATTCCGACAAAAAATTTTGACACTTTATACTATTAGATCTAATACGGTATCATTTTGACATGGATAACAATGCAAATCCTTATCAAAACGAACAAAAACTGATCCAAATGAACCAAAAAACATATTCTTATTCATGGAACATCAGATTTCAATATTTACGTAATCATTTTGACACGGATATCAATATAAATCCGTATCAAAACGAACAAATAGGTATTTAAACAAATAAACACGCATTCATAATGGATAAAACTTATTTTAATTCACGGAATTCCTGAAATCAAGATTTGAACACATCAATTATTCATGGAATACCAGAAAACTAGATTCGAACACATCAATCTATAAACCTTTCGGCTCTGATACCAATGAAGTAATAATTCCATAGGACCATACAACGAATATAAAGATTACCATAAACATAATAAATAAACAGACTTACGGTTTATGTGCAGCGGAAACTCGTTTATGGAATAGATCTGATCTACCAGAGAAACCGGATCGTTCTGGTTATCTTTCCTACGAGTGTATGAATACACTGAGTACGGGCTATCTCCGTGAATTCTTTTGACGAGCGAAGAAGTATGTCGTGTTTATCGTTAGGGACGTTTTCCCCGGATCTAGAAGGAATCGCTACGATTCTTCCCTCTATCTGAAATAGAGAAACCCCTTCTCTATTTATAGTGGAAATTCCCAACTTCCATTTATATATAGGGTCGGACCAAATTACACATTTGGTCCTTGTAATTTACACATAATTACAGTTTAGTCCTTGTCATTCCAAAATGTCATGGGCGGACCAAAAACCAACAAAAATCAATCCGTAATTTGTCAAGCTTATTATTATTTTATTTTAATAATCAATTATTAGTATCCATTATCCAAATTTTGAATTGTTTTGAATTGTTAAATATTGTTTTTAATTGTCAAGCTAATGATGTTTTTAATTGTTTTTTCAGTTTCCCTTGTAGATATTGATGCAATTAGTTTTCACCTGTTTTTTTTTTTTTTTTTTTTTTCTTGAAATTCATTATTCTAATGATGTTTTTAATTCTTCTTTAGTTCTTATTTCGTAGCCTCGCCACCATGTTACGATATCTTCTCAAACTAACCAATTTATATTGCATGCGTATTTACAATTTATCTTAATTCTATTATATTAAACCTTCTTGCACTTATCAAGGTTTGAAACAGTGACAAAACTGAGACAAATTTTCAGGAAACGATATTATATTAAAATTTATTAACTAAAAATACTTTTAATATATATATAAAACTCAAAATAATATTAAAAGTTTTTTCACATTTTCATAATGTTAACAGTCATTGTACTTTTTGTTTTGGTATTTTAGAATTAAAATTATATTAGGGCAGCGTGGGGTGTTAACAGTCGCAGTAGCATGCAAAAGTGGGGAAGCAACAAAGCAAATTAAGTGAGTTCCAACAGCACTCGTTCGAAAATAACAAAACAAAAATTCAGAAAGAAGTATTGAAATTAAGCTTGACATTAAACATCAAATCAATAATACGAACAGAATAACAAAACAAAAACAAAAATTCAGAAAGAAGTATTGAAATTAAGCTTGACATTAAACATCAAATCAATAATACGAACAGAATATAGCAACTACATAAGAGAATAGGATCCAACAAAAAGGAGAAGTTTTTTGAAGGGCTAAACTCCATTTGAAACATTAAAAAAACAACAATCTTATTTCATCGGCTACAATGACTATTGGAGTATTAGATTCAAGGTTGTCCTTAGAGCATTAGATCTTTGGGAAGTAGTCGAGCAAGGGATTTTAACATGTTCACACATTTTTATTGTTTGATTTCCATTTGCATACATAAATAAAAGACATTAACAACAGGAAAACGTGGAACCAACTATTCTTGATGTGTATCTTTGGAATGGATATAAACTACCAATCCCCACCAAACGGATGAGCCCAATCCATCCTAATCTTCTCAAACTTCTATGAATTTCGTAGTTAACTCACGGATCAATTTTTGCAATACATTTAGCACCAATTTTACATATTCGCAAGTTTGGATCTAGGAATATAATGTATTAATCAATTAATTATAATTTTCAAAACCCTAATCAATTTTTTTAAACACATTAAGTGCCTGATCTTTTCATTTTAATATTATTAGCCCCAAACTCGATTTTATTTTATATCTATGCAACATGCACTATTAAGTGACATGACCAATAATATTTTAATACGTAACACAATTTTAGAAAATTGTTTAGATATAAAAACATATTTGCTAGAAGTGTCCATTTTACAGTTTCAAGTGATAAAACTATATAATTTTTAAATTATTTGGAAATATTTGTTTCAAAATTCTATCACTGAATGAAGTATATTACACATACGCAAAAGAGAGGTCGAGTTTGGGGCTAATTATATTGAAATAAAAAGATCAGGTACTTAATGTGTTCAAAAAATTAATTAGGAGGCTTATTACAATTTTGGTAAAAGATTAGGGTACTCAGGATGTGTTTTACCTTAAAATTTTATTAAGTAAATCAGTCTGTATGATTTAATTAAACCATCAATCACTTAGTCAAAAATGTTATAATAATATATTATGTGACCAATTTGCGTAAATGTTAACTAATAGTGATGCGGGCCACAAGTAGTGAAAAAGATCAGCAATTGAACTTGGAAATAGTTACTATATAAAGTGGCTTCCCCACAGGTTCAATAACGAACTCTATTTGAGTACTTTCATTACTTTCTAAGATCGGAAAACATAGGAATCAGAGCATACCCCCTTCCCCCGCGTGATTAGATCTTTGGGAAGTAGTAGAACAACAAGGACCTTTGCTCAAGTTTTTGGTAAATCAACTCCAATACAAAGTACTACAAGTACAATAGCTAAGGGTGAGCAAAACCAAACCGCGAATCAAAAACCGAACCAGACTGAGGCTGAAAAACCGAACCGAACCAAACTCTATTTGGTTTGGTTTTGGTTTTATAAAATATAATAATTTAGTTTTTGGTGCGGTTTTTGGTTTTTATTTAAAAAATCAAAACTAAACCTAACCGAACCGTAGTATGAAAAAATATTTTTTAAAAAATGTGTATATATATAAATAAATTTTATGTGACATATTATATATTTATATTATTATATAGTTTGTATTTATGACACTTTAGAAATATACATGTAATATAAATCCTTTTTAAGCAATAACTTACATGTAATTTATAAAAAATAATGATAATAAAAATTAAAAACCTGAAATTTTTGTTGATTTGGTTTTCACCGAACTGAACCGAACTGGTTTGGTTCGGTTTTATCTGAACCATATGAATTTTGGTTTGGCTTTGGTTTCTATTTTTCTTTTACTTTAGTTTTTGGTTCGGTTTGGTTCAACCGAACCATGTTTTGCTCACCCCTAACAATAGCTCATGCATCAAGTTCAATCCTAGAAGATAAAAGGAAGGAATGGACAAAGAAAGATGTTGAAGCTCTTGCAAAAATACACCTAGCAGTAGCAGACCATATTTTCCCAAGGATTATGAACGTGACAACAACAAAAGAAGCATAGGAGACCCTAAGGAATGAGTTTCAAGGCACAGGTACGAGCCATGAAACTTCAAACTTTAAGGAGAGACTTTGAAAATTTGAAGATGAGAGAAGATGAAAAATTTATGAACTACTATGCTAGAGTGACTGAAATAGTAAATCAAATAAAAGCATATGGAGAAGATTTGGATGATAAAAATATCATTCAAAAACTATTAATTTCCATTCCAGAAAAATTCAATTCTATGGTAGATATTCTTGAATCAAAGGACATCAATCAACTCACTCTAGCAGAAGTAGTGGGCTCCCTTCATGCCTGTGAACAGAGGAAGGAGAAGAGGACTGAATCTATCATAAAAGGAGCTATGCGGACTTCTCGTAAAAACAACAATTTTTTCTCAAAGAAAAATACGAAACCGAGAAAGAATTGGAAAAATAAACCATGTTCTGCAAGTAACACAAGAGATGGAGAAAAGAAAGGAAAGTACCCTCCTTGTGGTATTTGTAAATACACAAATCACCAAAGAGAAGGATTGTTGGTTCAAAGGGAAGCCCAAGTGCAACAATTGTGGGAGGTTTGGCCATATGGAAATTGCTTGCAGATCCAAGAACAAGTCTATCCAACCTGCAAAGCAACAAAGCAACGTATCAGAAGCTCAATATGAAGAAGACAATCTCTTCTTTGCTTGCCAAGCAGTTACAATTCCAGCCAATAATGAAATTTGGTTCGTAGATAGTGGATGCACAAGTCATATGGCCAAGGACCCACACATCTTCACTCAAACCACAGTGACAAAACTGAGACAATTTTTCTGGAGACGATATTATATTAAAATTTATTAACTAAAAATATTTTATATATAAGACTCAAGATAATATTAAAAAAATAAAAATATGAAAAGTTTTTTCACATTTTCATAATGTTGCAAAATTGATGCGGGCCGCAAATAATAAAAAGCATCAGTAATTTATTTTGGAAATAGTTAATTATCATGGAAAGAAATTCAAGATATATTTTATATTATATCTTTGTTTTAAGTGCAATTATTTTATAATTTTGATTAGGAATAAATTTTATTCTGAGGACCCTAAATTGATAAGTGTTGGTTTTTGGTCTGCCCATGACATTTTGAAATGGCAGAGACTAAACTGTAATTATGTGTAAATTACGGGGACCAAATGTGTAATTTGGTCCGACCCTATGTAGATGGAAGTTGGGACTTCCACTATAAATAGAGAAGAAGTTTCTTTATTTCCTGATGAGGGGAGAATCGTAGAGATTCCCTTTTAGTTCTGGGAAAACGTCCCTAGAGAGAAAACACGATACACTTCTTTGTTCGTCGGAAGAATTCACGGAGATAGCCCGTACTCAGTGTATTCATACATTTGTAGGAAAGGCAACCAGAACGATCCGGTTTCTTGTGTAGATCAGATCCATTCCATAAACGAGTTTCCGCTGCATATAAACTGTAAGTCTGTTTATTTATTCTGTTTATGGTAATCTATACATTCGTTGTATAATCAATATGGAATTCTGACTTCATTGGTATCAGAATAGAAAGGTTTATAGATTGATGTGTTCAAATCTAGTTTTCTGGTATTCCATGAATGATTGATGTGTTCATATATTGGTTTATGGAAATCCGTGAATAAGAATACGTTTCTTTATTCGTTTGAATGCGTATTTATTCGTTTAAATACATATTTGTTCATTTTGATACGGATTTATATTGATATCCGTGTCAAAATGATTCCATAAATCTTAATCTCTGATGTTCCATGAATAAGAATATGTTTTTTTGTTCATTTGGATTCGTTTTTATTCGTTTTGATACGGATTTGCATTGTTATCGGTGTCAAAACGATACCGTATTTGATCCAACAGTACAAAGTGTCAAAATTTTTGTCGGAATTTCAAAAATCCAACCACACCACTGAAATCAGCACGAAAAATTAAGTCAGAATCTCAAATTTCACGACCAACGGAGCACCGAAAGGCGGCGCGTGGACCTCACGCGCCACCACTACGGCTGGCGTTGGTTGCGGATCGGTTGAGAGGTTTTCTGTGTGAGCGACACATGGCAAGATGTGACTGGCTGATCTGTGAACGGTTGAAAAGTAAACGGTCCAACATCCAATCACGTAATGACGCATGTCAAGCCTCACCCAACGAGAACTGTTCAAAGGACAGGTGGCACAACGCTATTGGACCGTTTCGACTGTTGAAAAGTCAACATCCAATCACGTTATGCCACGTGTCACCCAGTAATCGTTCAGAAAAGTCAACGTGCCACATGGTGACACTTGTCTAAAACGTGAACCAATGGTAAAATGACACGTTGCAAATCTGTTTTGAGTTTGCCACGTCATCATGCCACGTCATCTTCTGAACCAATCAGGTGATGACACATGTTAGTTCGCACCACGTCAACATGAATCACATGTCGCCATGTGTCACCTGAGACAACCAGTCTTAGTGGCATGTGACGGCGCATGGGAGCGCATGGACACGCGTGGCAGACTGTTCTGGAGAGCGTGTGGGCGCGTGCGGTGGTGTCCAATGTCCAAATTTTGTCAAATTTTTTCCAGAATTAAAATTTACATTTTTCTTGAATTTTTGATATATTTTAATGAATTTTTGAAATTCATTTGGTATTTTAAACTAAATTTACTAGTATTTATTGTGTATAAATGCTTAATTTATGTTTAATAAATTCAAGAAAATTCAGTATATTTATTGTGTATTTATATACTGAGTTTTGGTTGATCATTAACAAGTTTTTTGTTATTTCTATATGTGTTATAGAAATGGCAACCATCGTTAAAACGTGAAATTAATCGAGTCTCAGGAGGAGGCATGAGCCATACAAAAACTTGAAGATGAGCTATTCTCTAAGTTGTTGGAGTAATGGAGCAATTTAACGTGTTAAATCAGGAAATCCAAGAGCTTGTCTGGAAAGGAGGATTTTCCTCAGGGACTGATCAATTAAAAATGTTAAAATTTGCGAAAAAGGCTTTTCGGGAAAAGCATTTTAAGAAATTCTGGTTTGGTGAAAGTCCTATATTTGACATGGCAGTGGTCTCCATTGAAGGATTGGTTCCCGAAAAGGAATATGAGTACCAGTGCAAAGTGTTTGTATTGCAATTGGCTGAAACTGGAGCCAAACTGTCTCATAATCCTAGAACTATGTTACTCAGAAGTAATAAATTGGTTCGTCGACCCTGTCTGGACACTGTTTTTGAGGGTTTTGAGAACATGCCTCATGATGTTTACTATCAGTTCGTAGAGATAATACCCGTCACCTCTAAAGAAACTGAGATTGTTGACCTAGAGGAAGAGGATGAGATCGACACTAGTGTTGAGGATGATCCGATGACTCCAGAAGGTTACTATAATATGGACAATTGAGCAGGAAATGATGATTGAGTTCTTCTGTTTCCAAAATTGCTTTTGTTGCTGATTTCAAATGTTCAATTGTGTATTGAATTAGCTATGTACTAAATTTTTTTTATTGTATTTTTGTTGTTAGACAAGTTATGAAATAAAATGTTTATTTGTTAAACATTGCTATTTTAGTTATTTGTTTTAGTAATTTTTAATTTTTTTATTTTAAGATTATAACTAAGTGTTATATTGCTCATTAGTTTTATACTTAAGAGAAGTATAAATGTTAAATAAATTAAAATATAATCTAAAACAAAACTAAATATATATTTATTATTGGAAATTTAAACCTAATATGGTGTTTGTATTATCCTATGTAAATGGTGACTCGATGCATTGCTCATGGATGTTCGATTTTACATGAACCAAACATTATTTTTAGTTTTAAATGATCTTATAATAAATATGGTGTATCGCTTACTTATTAGTGCTACTTTGTCTTTAACGGTTTTTCAATGACTGCTTCAAAAGCAATAGTTGCTTAACTAAATAAGGACTTTTGTTTGAACGGTGAAAATTATGAAGTTTGGACTGTGAAAGTCCAATACGTAATTGAAGAGCAAAAGGCTATGGATACTCTAGAGAGAATTATGGTTCCTCCTGCAGAGGGTACCACTGTTCAAGTAAGGAGGGATCTTGAGGCTTATCAAGCCTGGAAGAGGAAGAACTCATCTGCCCGCATCACCATGCGTAGTGCGATGAATGATGATATCGTGAAAAAATTTCACGTATAAAACACATGCTTAGTGCGATTTATGCTCTCGAGGAGCAAAAAGTTCAAGCTGTTATACGTTCTTTGCCGAATGGGTGGGAGCATATGAAGTTGCAACTCACTTATGTCAATGACATTAAGGCCTTTGATGATGTTGTTCATCATCTTGAATTAGAAGAGGACCATCTGGCCTCTCTTAATGTGAAATCTGAGGTTCACATGGCTAGTTCAAGTCATGGTCTGAAGTCCAAGGAAAGGAACAAGAGGTTCTTCAAGAAGAAGGCAAAGAGAACGGTGGGCAGTGTTCCAGTTCAAAAGAAGGGTAAGAAAGATTTTAACAATTCTAGGGTGAAATGCTACAATCGCAGACAGAAGGGGTATTTTGCAAAAGATTACACAGCTCCTTAGGTAAATGTGATAAGGTCGGTTTTTGACCTTATCTTTTAGGCAATTTCATGGTTTGAACGGCAATTTTGAGCGTCTTTTGCGTGAATGTTTGTGTGGTTTTTGAATATTTTGTGATTTTTATGTTTTGGATAGTTTTTATAACTTTTAGTATTTTTCGTGTTTTCTAGGGTTGTTTTTGTAATTTTTGTTAATTTGTGTTTTTTGGTCCGTGGCATTGGTGCCGTTATGTTTCTTTGTGCTTGTTTTGGACAGGTATTATGACCCGGACCGGAAGTGGAGCGTCGGCGGCAAAGAAGAGTTCAAAGTGCTGAAAATCAAGGTGGCACGGCGTGCCAACCCGGCGTGCCAACCCGGCGTGCCAACCCGGCGTGCCAACCCGGCGTGCCTAGTTAAGCAGTCCAGTGGAGTGGCACGAAAACGTGCCACTCAGATCAGCGTGGCGTGCCAACCCTAAAATCACATGGCACGGCGTGCTAACTCCAGCAGCACGGTGTGCCGCCTTCAGTTCTGCACAGCACGGCGTGCCAACTCCACCAGCACGGTGTGCCGAGCTCCGAAACCTGCTGTTACCCTACTTTCATCTCTTCTTTTTGCTGGTTTTAACCTAGCCGTATAAATAGGTTATTTTCTATGTTTCAAAGGATCTTTTTCCAGTCTTTTTGAGTGAGAGCAAAAACTTGTAGTGAGGTTTTGAGCTTGAACTATTTGTTTTCTTTGAGTTTGAACCGTCGTTTGGTTGTAGTTTTACTTAGAATCTTCCCCTTTTGCGACGTTCCTAGTTCCGAATCGAGTTCGTCTATAGAGGTACACCCCAAGCATCTTCACACCGTCGGAATCCGGTTAATCGGACCAAAAGGGCATAAGTTTTTCTTCTTCTCTTTTGTAATTTGATTAAGTTAGTTTTGATTCCGCAAATCGATTATGTTTGGTTGTAAACACTGAATTCATTCATCTTTCTTAATTAATACAATTGATTGCAAGTTAATTTCAATTTTTATTCCTTCTTCTTTATGCAATTCCTTTAATGAATGTCTAGTCTCATAAGATCTTAATTTATTAAAGTTCATATTTGTGGCATTACCTAGATTGACACCTAGGAAACCATTAGTATTGACGACACTGTGGAACTTATGTGCCCCTATTTTCTGAGCTTTAGAATTAGACCGCCTCTAAACAAGGGAAACCGGCTAAGGACCTAAAAGATCTAGATACGCTAGGTTATATTATCAAAAAAGCATAATTAAGGGTTAATTGTTGAGTTAAATTCATCTTTTGTAGTTAATTGATAAAGCCATCCCCATTAGCATTCATAGGTCAGTAAACCGCCAATTGATAACACAAAACTCAAGTGCAAAGTAAGCTGGAATAGATCAACTAGGAGTAGGATAGTTTAGTCGTTAATATAATCAACCCAAACTACGTTCCGCCTAGGACACGCAAGGAACCCGAGTAGTTTAGTGTTTGCAGATTATTCTTTTCTCTGTGGGATCGATACCTGGACCAACCAGAATTATTACTTGTCAACGATAGGTACACTGCCTTAGTTCTGCGTTTCTAGGTTTAGTTTTACTACTATGCCTAGGACCCATCAAGTTTTTGGCGCCATTGCCGGGGAAATTTATATTTCTGCATCATTTAGCAAAAGGTCTATTTGCTGATCTAGGCAACATTTCTGTGCATATAGTTAAATAATTTTTCTTTTCTGTGAATATTTATTACAATTTAGTTTTCTTTAATTTCTGTGTGTGTGTGTTTTCTAGCTTATGCGAACTCGCTCTCAGCATCCTGAGCTTTTACCTTATAACCCTGAAATTGAACGTTTGTGTAGCAGGAACCGTAGAGTATGCCAAGAGCAGATTGTTCAAATGGAGCATCAGCAGCATGATGACGAGGAGAGACAACTCCGGGAAAGAGTTGAGCAAGAGCAACTCCGGCGAGAGCGGGAGGAGTTTGACAGAAGAAGGGGTGGTGATAGAGATAACATGGTCATGATAGACCTAATGGCTCTACATCGGCCCCGGAACAGATCCGGAGTGGTTATCCCAGCCATTACTGCCAATCAATTCGAGCTAAAGTCCAGTATGATCCATTTGATCCAAGGGAACGGTCTATTCAGTGGCGGAATAAGTGACAACCCCAATGATCACTTAGACCGGTTCCTCATGGTGGCCGATACAGTCCGAATCGGTGGGGTGCCCCAAGATGCTGTGCGGTTGAAGTTGTTCCCCTTTTCACTATGCGGGGGAGCAATGGAATGGTACAAATCCTTGAGGCCCGGATCAGTGACATCATGGGACCAATTGGAAGAGCAATTCTTAGCATATTACTTCCCACCATCAAAGACGGTTCAGCTAAGGAACGAGATCATGGGATTCCGGTAATTTGGGACGGAGACTCTTAATGAAGCATGGCAGAGATTTCAACGGTTGTTGCGGAACTGCCCCCACCATGACATGCCGCGTTTCACTCAGGTAAGCACGTTTTATCATGGTTTAACACCAGCTAACCGTGCCATTATTGATTCTTCTGCAGGTGGGGACATTTTTAAGAAGACTGCTACACAAGCCGAGGAGTTGATTGCGGAGCTGGCTAGAAAGAGTACCTTGTGGCAGTCGGACATGGCAACAAGGAATGAGGTTCGAGTTGCAGATTTGGGACGCCAAGATGCAGCTATGGACCATGTAAACAAGAAGTTGGACTTATTGATGTCCCGCCTGAACTTAAATGGACCACAATACCAACCGGTGTTGTGTGTATCATGCGGAGCGGAGCATCCCGGGCAAGATTGTGAATTGGGCGACCCATTCGCTCAATCGTCCGAAAACATAAGTTTTGTGGGAGGAAACCAAATGTACAATAACTCTAACTCTTATTCACAAAACTTCAATAATAATAACAATTACGGAAGAAGGTATCAACACCCGAATATGTCCTATAGTAACAACCAAAATGTGTTGAGACCTCCTTCCGGATTCCATTATGAGCACCGTGAGCAGGGGTTAGGTAAGGCCCCATTTATTCCTAATGATCAATCTCCACAGCAGCCTCAACAGTCTAAGCAAGATGAGACGGTTTTGTAGTTACTAAAAGACATCTCGTCTCGGCTTGCGATAATGAAGCGTACTGTAGGGGTTTGGGTAAGCAGGTGGCTCAATTGAGTAGGGAGAGGCAGGAAAGACCTCAAGGGGCACTTCCGAGTAGAACTGAACAGAACCCTAAGGGTAATCAACGGGAGACAGCTCAAGCTATAACCCTACGAAGCGGTAGGCAAGTGGAGGACCGGGTGCACAATGCTGATATCCCATCTCAACCTACCCAGGTAAGTGAAGAGTCGGGAGAGGTAAGCAACCCCGATTCGATTTCTGAACCCGAACCTAGTACAACTGAAAAAGGGAAAATTCCTGACCCAGTGAGAGCCTACGCGCCTAAACTTCCTTATCCTCAAAGGGAGAAGAAAGATAAACTGGGGCAGAAATATTCCAAATTCCTGGAAATTTTTAAGAAGTTAGAATTTAATTTGCCATTGATTGAGGCTCTCCAAGAGATGCCTTCTTATGCTAAATTCTTTAAAGAACTTCTTGCAGGGAAACGAAAGCTAGGTGAGGACGAAGTGGTGGTCTTAATAGAGGAATGTTCGGCAATTATAACTAACAAACTTCCACCCAAGCTCAAAGATAAGGGCAGTTTTACTATCCCATGCCGGATAGGGAACTTGGAGATCGCCAATGCCCTATGCGACTTGGGTGCAAGTATAAATCTGATGCCTCTGTCGTTTTTCAGGAGACTCGGACTGGGAGACCCAAAGCCAACTAACATGACCCTCCAATTGGCGGATAGATCTCTCACGAGACCAAAGGGGGTGGTCGAGGACGTGCTAGTAAAAGTGGACAAATTTATTTTCCCCGCGGACTTCGTGGTGATGGATATGGAGGAAGATAGCGCGGTGCCCCTTTTGCTTGGAAGGCCATTTCTTGCAACCGGTAGGACTCTGATAGATGTCCAGGAAGGTAAGATTATTCTTCGGTTGCACACTGAGGAGGTAAAGTTCAACGTCTATAACTCAATGAATTACCCATTAGATGTTGAAAGTTGTAATTTTGTAGACCCTTTTTGCCCTATTGATGCTTATGTGATAGAAAAGAGTTTTAACCACGGGGAATTGGAGCTCTTGTCCGATTTCTGATTGAAACTCTTTCCGGGCAAACTGCGGAGTCGATGGACGGGACCGTTTACCGTGCATAAGGTTTACCCCTCCGGGATGGTGGAAATTGAAACCCGGAGGGAATTCAACAAGTGAATGGGCACCGGTTGAAACCCTATGTCAGCGGAGGAATAAAGGAGGAGAAGTAAGTCTTGCTCCTTCGTGATGTGTAATGCTAAACCGCGGGCGTAGAAGTCGAGCTATTCCGACTATAAACATAACACTGAGGTACGTATTGTTGGAGATTGTGCCCTAAGGCCAATATTGGATTATGTAATTTGACTTCTAAGATTAATCTAATGTAGATTAATATTGTCATTTATGTTTGTATGTTAGCATTTATGATAAGTATCCATGAATAAATCGTGTTATTCTAAATATCCCTAGTCGATTGTTATTATGGGAATAATAACAAACTAAGACTAGTGTGAGTGATAATGGATATTCATAAGATGAATATAGTGTATACAGATACAGATTATACTCACGGGTAATATGTTGGAGAACATGTTACTGGAGACCCACTATGAGATCAAGTTCATGGTCATGTGTCACAACTGATCTTGATTATAGTAGTGTCATTCGCTGATTCCTTTGACCTGAGGTCACCATGGATTCCGGGATGAATTCATGCTGTGCTTTGACGCAGTCAAACGCTGCTTGTAACAGAGTAGTTATAAAGGCTGTGGTTGGGTACAATATGACTCATGCTTAGGGATGTGAGTGACAGATATGGGATTTTGTCCCTCTCTAACAAGAGAGCGATATCACTGGGCCCCTCGATAAGTAAGACTGTTAAATGCATGGCCGTGCTCAAATAATTGATAAGAGTATCAATTGATTTGTCTGAACAGTTTACTTTGAGATCGAGAAAGCATATGATTAATTTATATAAGATTGACAAGTGTACCATGTCTTATAATTAATCATGATATCAAGAGACAAAAGGGAATATGACACATTCTATAAGTAGGTTTATTGGATTATACCAATCATATGAATTGGGTAGTCATAATGGCTTGCTAGAGTCCGCTTATGACTTATGAGGGCATTATGGTAATTTCCTCATTGCCAATTTATATGATCCTACGGGGTCACACACAAAGAGCAAAATGAGATTCACTTAATTCGGGGATAAATCATTATGAGATAATGATTTATTATTGATGAGAAATTAAATATATATAAAGATATATATTTACATGTATATGTATATACACATGAACATATTAATAAGATTAATATATTTATGGCATAAAGTATGCTATATATATATATATATATATATATTATAATTATATTATATGGTGATATAATTAATTATAATATACATTTACGTATATGTGTATATATATATATGTATGTATGTATGTAAATATTAATAAGATTAATATAGCATAAAGTATGCTAATTATATTATATGGAGATATAATTAATTTTACATACATATGTGTATACGATGGAGAATTGACTAAGTTTAATATTAATTGAGAATTAATAAAACTTATGGGGGCTAATTTATAATTATAATTAAATATAGTATTTGATTACAATTATAAGTTAATAATAAAAGAAAAAAAAAATAAATAAATAATAATTATAAAACCCTAGAACAAGGGCGTGTTGCAAAAAAAGGCAGCAGCCCCATCTCCATCAAAATGGCCGAAAATTACTTTTGGCCAAGAGTGAAAAATATCGATTTTTCACCTTCTCATTCGAAGAACTGTTCTCCGATCCCGGCGCTAGCACGCGGTGAGTCAATTGCTCGGTGTGGATCAACTGTAGAGGGAATCTGCTTTGGTTCCTTTGATTCAAAACCTACAAAGAATTAAGAGGTAATTCTTTAACCCTCCTTCCAATTCAATGCAATATACATGGGTCCCTGGTGGGGATTAATCCTTTTATTTCCGCTGCGTATTTATTTTGGCGATTAATTCCCAACAGTGGTATCAGAGCCACTTGTATTTTGATTGAATTGGATTTATGTTTTGATTGGATCAAAATTGCATGTTAGGGTTTGTATGATTTTGATTGGATCAAAATTGTTGTTAGGAGTTTGTATGTTTTATTTAGGGTTCTATGTTATTGTGAATAACAAAATAAAATTTGATTTTATTGATAAATCATTGTGAATGATTTTATGTTAATGATTTGGAATGTTTAAGGGGTTTTTAGAATCATGAATTTGATTCATGGGTTTTTATTGAAATTGTTTCAATTCAATTTAATTATAAAAAAAAAAAAAAAAAAAAAAAAAAAAAAGAATTGCTACAGTTCGTATTCTGGGCATAATGCCCAGAATACTAATTGCAATTGCAAATTGCAATTGCAACTTGCAATTGCAATTTGCAATTGCCGTGCTGCGTAAGCAGCATGCTGCTTACGCAGCATGGGCTGCGCGCAGTATGCGCAGCCCGATGAGCCTGCTGTCCGACAGTTTTTACCCCCTTTTTCGTTTTAAGTGTGGAAAATTGTTTCTGCATATTTACGAATTTTTCCAAATTAATTAATTCTAAATACAATGTGATTGTATTTTACCACTTTGAACCCTAAATATTTTTAGATATAAAATTATTGTTGATAATTTTATGCATGGTGTTATGGTATGGTTTTGGACCCCGTGGATGCTTTATTTTATTTATTATGGTTTTATATAAATACGACCTGCGAGTCGTTTGTATTTATGTAAATTTTAATTTTAATTTTACTAGAAAAATTGTATAGGATGCAATTTATGATATGTAAAATTTATTTTACTAGAAAAATTGTATAGGTTGCAATTTTTTGTAAAATATAAATCCATGAGATGGTGCTTAGAAGCAAGGACGTGGAGGCGGATCCAAGAGGCGGTGCAATGACCATGTGATGGATGCTACCACCTAGGATATGACCTTGTTGATTTTCATATTGGCCTATGAAAATCAATGTAGATTTAAACCATACCATAACGCGGTTCGAGTCATATGCATGCTTTATTTTATTTAGATGCCATGTGATGCCATGCTAGATATTCTATATGCATGCTAGACAATTGTATGCCATAAGATGCCATGCTAATTAATATTAACAAAAGTATGATTAATATTAATGCCATGAATTGTATATGATACAATTAAAATCACAGGATTTAACAAACCCTAAATAAACTTATGAAGTTTATATTTGCCACCCAATTACGTATAACACTAGTCAAGTACTATGTTCGCATCATGGTATACCGCCAGGGCGGGTACGCATGTTGTGACCTTAGCGAAGCGATAATATGAGAAAAGGTGATTCTCATTGTGTTGTAATTGGTTTAAAAAAGGGTTAATCAAAAAGGTGTTTGAGCCCGAGGCAAAGATGAGATGAGTAACATACAATTAAATATGATATATGATATCATACATCTCATAAATTATAAGAGTTGCATAATGATGCAATTGGCAAAGAAGTGCACATCCAAAATATGTTTAAATGGTTTAAAGCATGATTTTGAGTCTTTGCCTACCGAAATTATATTTAATCATAGGGACATGCCAAAGCAGTGCTATGGTTAAGTATGGATTTTGGATCTTCACCCACTTAAATATTTTAAAGGGTTTTATAATTTAAGTGGGAGCATTTAACTAAAATCTTTACACGCTTTATTGTAGTTATAATTACTATTACCTTGATCTCGATTGTTATTGAACATTGAGAATTGTTCTCAAATCAAAAGGAATCATATGTTCTCAATAATCCTTTTGCCCAATGAACCACTAGCAATTGTAACACGAGTATAAAAGATGCTTACTTGAAGCATCGAAGGGACTCTGTTAAATTTTGTTATCTTACACTTGCCACCAATTCTTCCGTACGTGGAAGTTTTACTTGAGATATATGATACATCACAAATGGAAATGTTCCATCAGTTAGTGAGCAAGAAAAGATAAGTGTTTGAGGCAACATTTTCTCATTGGCCTCCAAAAAGGGCATTAAGATGTGATCTTGAATTCATTAATTGATAGTCATTGGTGATGAACTATCATTTGAATGACATGGGGAAAATTGTGAATTAGTTGCATAGGATGCAAAAGAATGTTAAGTTATCCATAAAGGATAAGCCCGCCTCGAATTGTGTGCTTATGGTTCAAAAGGAAAAGGATAAAAGGAAGGTCGAAAAGCATAAAGACCGAAAGGTTCGGGTGAAAGTGCTTTAAAGGCCAAAGCTGTTGGCATAGAGAGATCTCCAAAAGAAGGGTGTTGCCATTTCTAGAATGAATCGTTCATTAGAATGGAAATAGCAAACTTTGTTTGGAGAACTATAAGAAGATGAAAGGCAGTAAGACTGCCACCTTAAGTATTTATTAACTATTCTACTCTTGTTTCCATATCAAAAGGTATTAGATACCGTTGTGAATCTCATATTAGTAGAATATGATGAATCGCAATTTGAATAGAAACCTTATGAAGGTGAAAGGTAGAATGCGAATATGCAAGAGAAGCAAAGGTTGTTACTCAAAGGTTATGAACTTTTACATGTGAGTTACGAACTCTTGTTGCCTATTGAGCTTGTTGGCTTGAGTAAACAAATGTTGTTTATTTTATAATTGTGAATTATAAACTTTATAAAGACATGATTATGAAATGTAGATTTACATAATTGTCTTTATATGTGGAGCCCATCTGTAACATAAATACTGTAAGGATCGAATCAAATAGTTTGATTCAACCTATTTTGGCAGTGTCGTCTTGGAGACATAAGCAAAGTCGCATTACGAAACTCCATGAGAATGGACTTTTGGATTCATGAGATTATGAATCATCTTGAATCATGCGAATGTTGTTTATTATAAAAGATGACAAAAGTGGTTCTTTGCTAAAATTAGTTAAAGAATAATCGATTTATTAAGCATTATACATGTGGATGTATATGAATTATAAATCAACTGCTAAAGAAGGTTTTAATACTTCATTACCTTTATGGAACTTTTCACTAGATAAGAGTATCAAATGAAACACGAGTTTGGAACTTTTGAAGTGTTCAAAAGCTTGTAAAAGGAGTATGAAGTATCTTGACATGATAGTAAAGTCACTTAGATATGATCCAAGTGGTGAACATTTGAGTCAAGATTTTGACAATCATCTTAGAGATTGTGGGACTGTCTCACAATTAACTCCTCCAATTACGCCACAAAGGAAGTTGTGTCGAAAAGGGAGTAGTCGAACTCTATACAGATATAGTTCAATCTATGATGAAGTCAAGTTGATCATCGTTTTCTCGAGAATATGCCATTAAAGCAGCTGTGTATATTGTTCCGTCTAAAACAATTCATGAATCAACATATGAGATATGGTTGGGTAAGAGACCCAAGTTGTTTCATTGAATAAGTTTAGGGCTGTAAAGCTTATTTCGAATAAGTTGGCACCTAAATTTAAATGTCGTATTGTGGATTACTCAAAAAGGAAAGTAGGAGTTGTTACTCCTGTGTTTCTTTGGGATACAAAGTAGTTGTAGCTAGAAATGGTTTCCCCTTAAAGAGGGAGTTAATTTCTAGAAGAGTTAGTGGGAGTAAAGTACACCTACAAAACTCGTAATTCACAAAGTGACATTAACGTTGAAGAGGAACATGGAAATGGTTTCATGATCATTGTTGAAATTACACAAGTCCAATGAAAGTCTAGTAGAATACGACATGAATAGGAGAGATATGGATTTCTCAAAATCATGATGTAGTTTTACTAGATTGGAATAAGTCTTCTTTTATGAAGAAGCAATGTTAGATTTTGAATCTAATAAGTGACTTGATGCTACAAAGGTTGAAGATAAGTCCATGTCTGACAATCAAAGTATAGACTTTGATAAATCTTTTAGAAGATGTATATGCAATGGTTGCAAATGAGTTTCAAATTGAAAACCGACATGAATGGTGATCTTCAAACTTATAAAGCACGACTAGTGACAAAAGGGGTTATAAACAAATTCATAGTAGTGACTATGAGGATACGAACAAATTCATAGTAGGACTATGATGAAATCCTCCTTCATCATTAATCATGATCAAGTCATATTGAGTTCTTGTTGCCATATCCGCATAATATGATTATAAAATATGGCAAATGGATATCAAAATCTGTTTTCTACGTGAAAACATGATTGAGGATGTGTACGTGACACAACCCAAAGTTTTGAGCATCCAAAGAATTTAAGTAGCGTATGCAAGTTTCAAAGATTCTTATAAGAATCAAAACATGCATCAAATAGTTGGAGTCATAGTTTTGATAAAAAAAATCAAATGGTTTGATTTTATCAAAAGGATGATGAATCTTGTGTTTCAAAAGGATCAGTGGGAGCATATCGGTATTCCTAACGCTATATGTGGATGACATATGGCTTGTTGGAAATAACATTCTTACCTTGCAAGAAGTAAAATCTTGGCTAAGAAAGTAATTTCAGTTAATGTTATAAGCATGACTGCCTGTGTTCTTGAAATTGGAATCTATAGAGATAGATCTAAAAGAATGTTTTGGCTTAAGTCAAAGCATTGAAAGCGTTCAATGTAAAAGACTTAATAGAAGCTTGCTTATGATAACTGTGTAAATAGTTGCACATATACAACTGATTGCAATTAGTTGCAATATATATCAGTCGAGATCTAGTATTCTCTTAAAAAGAGATGTTATGATTTTGAAAGGTTCAAAATAAAACGATATAGCTAAATATCTATAATAGTCGTCAAAGTATATTGTTACATATGATGTAAAGGAAATTTTGGATGAAGAAGTTCATCACAAAATGTTGTGTTTTGTTCTAAGCATTGCTTATCCTGTGAGACTATTGTAGGGACAATAGTTCAATGCGTAAGAACCTTGTATGACACAAGCATATACTTAGGCGTTTTTTCACTAATTTAGAGAGGCTGTCTCTAAAGAGAGAGTGAAAATGTGTAAAGTAACAACGGAAGCGAAAATTAATAATTCACTGACAAAGACTCCTGCACAAGTGAATACATGAAAGTCATGTAGGTCAATGGGTATAAGATACATGTATGATTGGCCATAGTGCAAGTGGGAGATTGTTGGAGATTGTGCCCTAAGGCCAATATTGGATTATGTAATTTGACTTCTAAGATTAATCTAATGTAGATTAATATTGTCATTTATGTTTGTATGTTAGCATTTATGATAAGTATCCATGAATAAATCGTGTTATTCTAAATATCCCTAGTCGATTGTTATTATGGGAATAATAACAAACTAAGACTAGTGTGAGTGATAATGGATATTCATAAGATGAATATAGTGTATACAGATACAGATTATACTCACGGGTAATATGTTGGAGAACATGTTACTGGAGACCCACTATGAGATCAAGTTCATGGTCATGTGTCACAACTGATCTTGATTATAGTAGTGTCATTCGCTGATTCCTTTGACCTGAGGTCACCATGGATTCCGGGATGAATTCATGCTGTGCTTTGACGCAGTCAAACGCTGCTTGTAACAGAGTAGTTATAAAGGCTGTGGTTGGGTACAATATGACTCATGCTTAGGGATGTGAGTGACAGATATGGGATTTTGTCCCTCTCTAACAAGAGAGCGATATCACTGGGCCCCTCGATAAGTAAGACTGTTAAATGCATGGCCGTGCTCAAATAATTGATAAGAGTATCAATTGATTTGTCTGAACAGTTTACTTTGAGATCGAGAAAGCATATGATTAATTTATATAAGATTGACAAGTGTACCATGTCTTATAATTAATCATGATATCAAGAGACAAAAGGGAATATGACACATTCTATAAGTAGGTTTATTGGATTATACCAATCATATGAATTGGGTAGTCATAATGGCTTGCTAGAGTCCGCTTATGACTTATGAGGGCATTATGGTAATTTCCTCATTGCCAATTTATATGATCCTACGGGGTCACACACAAAGAGCAAAATGAGATTCACTTAATTCGGGGATAAATCATTATGAGATAATGATTTATTATTGATGAGAAATTAAATATATATAAAGATATATATTTACATGTATATGTATATACACATGAACATATTAATAAGATTAATATATTTATGGCATAAAGTATGCTATATATATATATATATATATATATATTATAATTATATTATATGGTGATATAATTAATTATAATATACATTTACGTATATGTGTATATATATATATGTATGTATGTATGTAAATATTAATAAGATTAATATAGCATAAAGTATGCTAATTATATTATATGGAGATATAATTAATTTTACATACATATGTGTATACGATGGAGAATTGACTAAGTTTAATATTAATTGAGAATTAATAAAACTTATGGGGGCTAATTTATAATTATAATTAAATATAGTATTTGATTACAATTATAAGTTAATAATAAAAGAAAAAAAAAATAAATAAATAATAATTATAAAACCCTAGAACAAGGGCGTGTTGCAAAAAAAGGCAGCAGCCCCATCTCCATCAAAATGGCCGAAAATTACTTTTGGCCAAGAGTGAAAAATATCGATTTTTCACCTTCTCATTCGAAGAACTGTTCTCCGATCCCGGCGCTAGCACGCGGTGAGTCAATTGCTCGGTGTGGATCAACTGTAGAGGGAATCTGCTTTGGTTCCTTTGATTCAAAACCTACAAAGAATTAAGAGGTAATTCTTTAACCCTCCTTCCAATTCAATGCAATATACATGGGTCCCTGGTGGGGATTAATCCTTTTATTTCCGCTGCGTATTTATTTTGGCGATTAATTCCCAACACGTATACCTCCCGTGTACATTAGTTTTTACGTTAATATGTTTTTGTGTGTTTTTGTGTGTAGGATTAGGTACTTAAGCAAGTTAATCGGAAGTCGTGTTCAAAATGTGAAAAAAGGCAACAGTTGGCAGAATTCATGGTGGCACGCCGTGCCACTACTCAGCACGCCGTGCCAAGGTGAAGTTGGGTGTGGCACGTGGCGTGCCAGGGTGGCACGAAATCTTGCCAGGCTGCTGTTCCGGAAGAAAATTGTGCATAAGAAAACAGCACGCCGTGCCACATTCAGCACGCCGTGCCAAAGTAATGGTATGCAGGGCGGCACGGCGTATCATTTCAGCACGCCCGCGTGCCGCTGTTCTGTCCCGCGAGAGATTTGTGAGAAAAAGGGCAGCACGCCGTGTCAAGAATCCGCACGCCGTGCCAATCACAGTTCTGGAAAACAGCACGCCGTGCCAAGTTGGCATGCCAACGTGCCGGCTTTCTGTTCCAAAAAGGGAGTTGCGAGAAAAAGGATCAGCACGCCGTGTCAAGACTTCAGCACACCGTGCCATATGTTTAAATTTCATGGCAGCACACCGTGCCGAGGCAGCACGCCGGCGTGCCATCATTCTGTTTCCAGGTAAGTACTTTTAACCCGCTCAGCACGCCGTGCTGAGTGTTTGGCACGGCGTGCCGAGCGTTCAAATTTTGAATCCCAAGGGAATTCCACCGCCTATTTAATGCTTCTTTCCCCTTCCCCCCTTCTCATAACCGCCCACTTCTTCTTCTTCTCCTTCCTCTCTCTCACTTTCTCTCACCTTCTCACTTTCTCTCTCCCCTTTTCACTCTCTCTCTCTAGAACCCATTCTCTCCTTCTCCTTCTCCATTCTTCTTCTTCTTCCTTCCTTTCTCCCCTTCTCCCTATCTTCTCTTACTTTCTTCTTCCTCTTCCTCTTCTTTTTCTTTTTCTTCTTCTTCTCCATCTCATCCCTTTTTTCCTCCATTCTTTTGCCCTAGGGTTTTATTTTTGTTTCAATTTCCTTGAATCAGGTATGAATTCTTGCTTTATTCTTTCTTTTATTCATTATTCTTATTATTGTTGTTCTTTTTCTCATTTTGGCTTGATGGATTGACTGCTTAATAGGGTTTTATTTTACTTTCTTTTTCTTCTTTGGGGTTTGTATCTTTGACAGTAGTTGTTCTTTGGCTTTGTGTTCTTGTGTTTTTTATTCTTGTTTTATTTTTATGTTTGTGCAATTGTAGGATGAAGAGGAAAACCGTCGCCGATCGGAGACACGGTTCATCTCGCCAACCCCTGGAACCGTCACCGGAGCCGGTGCCACGTGACCCGCCGCCCACCGACCCATTGATGGCCCCGCTAACAAATCTATCAAGGAAATACAAATGTCACTTTCCCTTACTTTCGGACGACGAAGGTAAGAAGTACAAAACTTTATTTCCTTTAGAAAGCACTCCATTTCGCACTTTCGATTGGCAATTTCTTTTTGTGCAAGATAGGTCAGAAGGAGTGAAAGCTAAGTTGACTAGTCTAGGGTGGTACGAATTTGTGAAATCTAACCCTCCGGTCTTTAGGGAGCTAAACCTCGAATTTTACTCTACCTTGAGTTTTAAAACCAACCCGGATACGGGCCTTAGAAGCATGACCTTCCGACTCTTTGGCACTGAGCGAACTTTGGATATTGATGGCCTTAGGGCTTGTATAGGGATTGACGGGAATGGTTACAAGTGGCCCGAAAATCTGGATGCCTAGAAATTTTGGCGATTGATAGGGCAAGGGGTTTACCAACCCCGGTTTGCCAAAACCTCCCAAATCCAAGACCCTGTGTTGCAATTAGTTCATAAATTTGTATGCTTTAATTTTTCGGGAAAGACTGAGAGCAACCGGGTTAATGCATTTGAATTGTTGATCCTGTGGCATGTGCATAGTGAAATTAAGGTGCATTTGGGCTTCTTTGTCATGGAAGCTTTATACAATCATCACAACCGAGCTAAGTCCGAACTAGGACTAGGGCATATTGTGACTTGTATTGCATGTTTTTTTCATAGTAATACTTGTTATAGGAACCTCGCGAGCATTCTTCCCAAGAAGCTTTCGAAGGGAATCTTGTCTTGTTCCTATGTTGGTGCAGCTGCAGGTCCTTCAACTGCAGGAGGTTCAAGTCGGGGAAAGGCCCCCATGGAAGTAGACGAGGAGGAAGAGAGTGAGGAAGGAGAGGACGGTGAGGAGGACGCGGAGAATGTATCGGTGGGGGTAGATTTTATGGGGCAGATTGAAGGACGGTTGAATGGCATTATTGAGCAATTGGAAGGCTTAACCGTCCATCAGGTTCTACTGGAGCAGTGGCTGAACGCGCGCCTTGATCGGCAAGCAGCTCAGCTCGCCAACGTCGAGGAGTTCGCCTCCCGCTACTGTGCCACCCAAGGGTGGCCGTACCCGCCGCCACCACCACCAGCTCCCGATATGTGAGGTAACCCTTCTCCTTCCCCATTTAGTTTGTTTCTTCTTGCATTGCACTTTTGGAAGTAAGTGCAATCTAAGTGTGGGGTGGGTAAAGGGACTTCTCCTTTTCTTTTTCTTTTTCTTATATTGCACTTTTTGATTGTTGTTTAGCATGTTTGTTGGTGTTTGTTGGTGTTTTTGCATGATTAAATGTTTTGTGTTGGTTTTTGGTTAGATTTAGGATTTACTTTTCAATGCATGTGAAGTTGGTTTTGGTTGTTTTGGTTTGTTAGTATTTTTAGGTTGCTTTTGTATCAATTGCCATTTGAATAACATTGCTTAATCCACCCTCGAACCTAAGTCTCTGTGCTTGGATTGATAGCAATTGGCTAGGGATATTAGGAGTTGTTTGCAAGTCATTAGCTTGTTTGTGCGTGGTTTGTGATTCTTGATGGTAACCATTGGTTAGATTTGTCATTTAGGTTGCATTAGGGAATTAGTCCTCTACCCCGACTTGCATGATTGAGCTAGGATTACGCCTTGGAACGTTGGTTGAGTCACACAACCTAGCATACAAACCCTAATACACTTGTGCGAATTTGAGCCTTTAGAACCATTTCACATCGGTTCTATTTCTTTGTGAGGGTAAAAACAATCGTGGCACACTAGATCGTAGAACCCGGTGTTGTTTTGCACTTGGCATCGAGAGCTTAATATGTGGAGACCCTTAGGATTAACCCCTTGACTTAAATAACCCTAACCCTAACTACTAATTCATCCCTTAGATCACCCATAGCCACTAAATTAACCTTTTTGACTTAAAAAACCTTCACCAAGCCAACTCTATAATCCTAACTTTTTCCCATTTCACTTTGATTTTCCTTTCTCACCCTCCTCTCCTAAATCAAGTAATTGGCTAAGTTGTTCATTCATTTTGGGGTCAATCATCATTTGCATTTCAACTCTTCCATATCTAGTCCTATGGAAAAATTGTGTTAAAAAAAAATAAAAATAAAAATAATAATAATAATAATAATAATAATAATAATAAATAAATAAATAAAAAGCCCAAATAGAGTCATTGTGTTTGTTTGGTTTCTTTTTTGTAAAACTCGGAATTTGTAAACGCCTGTCTTGGTTGTCCGGTTTGCATCTTTAAGCCGGTATTTGTGTTCCATATTTTGTAATTTTTCATTGGTTGAATAAAGGATTAGGGCAATCATCTAATTACCTTGATCCATGTCTTGTAATTTTTGTTTCCGTTTTCTCAGTAAGTTGTGTCTCGGCCATTGGGTGTGGATAAGGCCTTCTTTTTGTCAAGTTAATTTCAAAAAAAAAAAAAAGCAAAGCAAACACTCTTAGGACTAGTTCTGAGTTGAAAGTTGCATGACCCGTCTTTAGTACTTAGTCAATTTGTATATTTTACTTGATTCGTAGGAGTTGTACACCTAAAATTTCCCTTATCAAACCTACCCTAAGCCGTAACATTACAAGCCCCAGGTTCTCTGATTTTGCTCCTTGACCAATGACTTCACCGGGATTGCCATTAGTTCGCTATGTGATGTGTGCCATTGTTTGTTTTTGTGTGCTCATCCGCCTTGCCTTGAACTTGAGCGTTGGAGTGACATCTTGTGAGGTGCTTTGTGGTCGTATAAACTCTGTTTGTTCCTCGCCCTTTGACTAGCTAAATTGTGTTGGGTTTGGGTATTGAGTGGTTTTGAACCTTGTGCACCTAATGTCATTTCGAAGGTGATGCTTTACTTTCTTGAGTTTATGAATCTCGTACGGTTAAACCCTTATTTGGATTTGCAAGTGAAAGCGAGCAAGTTTACTCCTTTGTTTTTAGTTGATTTGCTTGAGGACAAGCAAGACTTTAAGTGTGGGGTGGTTGATAAGGTTGGTTTTTGACCTTATCTTTTAGGCAATTTCGTGGTTTGAAAGGCAATTTGGAGCGTCTTTTGCGTGAATGTTTGTGTGGTTTTTGAATATTTTGTGATTTTTATGTTTTGGATAGTTTTTATAACTTTTAGTATTTTTCGTGTTTTCTAGGGTTGTTTTTGTAATTTTTGTTAATTTGTGTTTTTTGGTCCGTGGCATTGGTGCCGTTATGTTTCTTTGTGCTTGTTTTGGACAGGTATTATGACCCGGACCGGAAGTGGAGCGTCGGCGGCAAAGAAGAGTTCAAAGTGTTGAAAATCAAGGTGGCACGGCGTGCCACAATTAGGGCACGGCGTGCCAACCCGGCGTGCCTGGTTAAGCAGTCCAGTGGAGTGGCATGAAAACGTGCCACTCAGATCAGCGTGGCGTGCCAACCCTAAAATCACACGGCACGGCGTGCCAACTCCAGCAGCACGGCGTGCCGCCTTCAGTTCTGCACAGCACGGCGTGCCAACTCCACCAGCACGGCATGCCGAGCTCCGAAACCTGCTGTTGCCCTACTTTCATCTCTTCTTTTTGCTGGTTTTAACCTAGCCGTATAAATAGGTTATTTTCTATGTTTCAAAGGATCTTTTTCCAGTCTTTTTGAGTGAGAGCAAAAACTTGTAGTGAGGTTTTGAGCTTGAACTATTTGTTTTCTTTGAGTTTGAACCGTCGTTTGGTTGTAGTTTTACTTAGAATCTTCCCCTTTTGCGACGTTCCTAGTTCCGACTCGAGTTCGTCTATAGAGGTACACCCCAAGCATCTTCACACCGTCGGAATCCTGTTAATCGGACCAAAAGGGCATAAGTTTTTCTTCTTCTCTTTTGTAATTTGATTAAGTTAGTTTTGATTCCGCAAATCGATTATGTTTGGTTGTAAACACTGAATTCATTCATCTTTCTTAATTAATACAATTGATTGCAAGTTAATTTCAATTTTTATTCCTTCTTCTTTATGCAATTCCTTTAATGAATGTCTAGTCTCATAAGATCTTAATTTATTAAAGTTCATATTTGTGGCATTACCTAGATTGACACCTAGGAAACCATTAGTATTGACGACACTGTGGAACTTATGTGCCCCTATTTTCTGAGCTTTAGAATTAGACCGCCTCTAAACAAGGGAAACCGGCTAAGGACCTAAAAGATCTAGATACGCTAGGTTGTATTATCGAAAAGCATAATTAAGGGTTAATTGTTGAGTTAAATTCATCTTTTGTAGTTAATTGATAAAGCCATCCCCATTAGCATTCATAGGTCGGTAAACCGCCAATTGATAACACAAAACTCAAGTGCAAAGTAAGCTGGAATAGATCAACTAGGAGTAGGATAGTTTAGTCGTTAATATAATCAACCCAAACTATGTTCCGCCTAGGACACGCAAGGAACCCGAGTAGTTTAGTGTTTGCAGATTATTCTTTTCTCTGTGGGATCGATACCTGGACCAACCAGAATTATTACTTGTCAACGATAGGTACACTGCCTTAGTTGTGCGTTTCTAGGTTTAGTTTTACTACTACGCCTAGGACCCATCAAAATGTTACTGAAGTGTATAAGTGTTATACATTTGCTTCAAGTTCTATTTTCTAAACTGGATCTCGTCCTTTATGGATCGTAGACTTAGGAGCAACAGACCACGTAACAAAGGATCGAGATTCCTTTTGTTGAGTTCCGCAGTGTTCCACCGGGAACTAAGTGGATATACATAGGAAACAACTCTAAAGAGGAAGTCTTAGGGATTGGCTGTTGTCAGCTGGTCTTGAATGGTGGTCGACCATTATTTCCTAAAGATGTCCTCTATGCTCCTAGGAATTCAAAGGAACTTGATATCTATTTCTACCCTCATGAATTTGGGATTCATGTTATCTTTTGAATTAAACAATTTTAGTATCTTTATGAACAATATCTACTTTAGTGGTGGACATTTGTTGGATGGTTTTATTGTTTTGGATTTGGATCCAAATTATATGTGTCATAATAGTTTTTCCTTTACTTTTAACTCGTCTGTGGATAATGTTAGCATTTCAAAAATGTGACATGTAAGACTTAGTCACATTGGTCAACATCGTTTAGTACGATTGGCTAAAGCAGGTTTGTTGGCTGATTTATCAAAAGTAGATCTCCCAACTTGTGAAAGCTGCTTAAAAGGAAAGATGACAAGAAAACCATTTGATTACACATAAATCTAAAGCATTAGCATGTTTCAAAAGATTTATGGCTCTAGTTGCAAATCAATTAAAGTAGAGAACCAAAGCTTTAAGGACCGATCGGGGAAGAGAGTACCTCTCCGAGGAATTTAAAGTTTTATGTGATGAAACAGGTGTTGAACATCAGTTGACAATACCTAGGACTCCACAACAAAATGGAGTAGCGGAAAGAAGAAACCGAACACTCTTAGAGATGGTAAGGTCTATGATGGCTGAAGCCAATTTGCTTATCTCCTTTTTGGGGAGACACACTATTGGCTGCCCCATATGTACTCAATAGAGTACCTTCTAAGTCCATTGAACCCACGCCTTATGAATTGTGGATGAGCGCAAGCCCAATTTGAACCATTTGCGACCATAAGGATGTGCTACCTATGTTCGTAATACATCTAGCAAGCATGGCAAGCTAGGCCCAAGAGGCAAGAAAGGTATCTTTATAAGATATCTTGATCTCTCCAAAGGATATGTTCTAGTGGGAGAGAATGAGAATGGTCAAATAACAAAATTTGAGTCACGAGATGTCACATCCTTAGGGAATGAATTTCCTAAGCTGGGAGACGTGGATAAGGAATTCACTTTCTTTGAAACTCAAGAGTCTGAAACTTCAAGATCACTCAATCCGAGTGGGAGGAATGAAGTTGAAGTCGTAAGGGAAAGGGAAGAGAATGATGTTTTTCAACCTTCACAAGTGGATTTGAGTAATCCTGACCTTGACTTGAGTGATCTTGGTTTGAGCGGGAGTCTTGTTCCAAATTCAAGTGTGAATATGGATATAGATCCCAATGGGAGTGGTCCCTGTGGAAGTCCTGCCCAACACCTTGATGAATATATGAGCTTTGTTTATCAAGAACCAGAACCTCTAAGACGATCACAGAGGGGAAATATCATTGACGCCATCATTTAATTGATAGCGAAGCACTCTTGGTCATAGCTCAAATTGAAGATATTCCAACTAACATGACAGAGTTATTGGAATCCCCAGCGAAAGAAAAATGGATTAAAGCAATGGAAAGTGAAATGGAGTCAATGAGGATCAACAAAGTTTGGGAACTAGTTGATCTACCCAAAGGGCGTAGAGCCATTGGGAATAAATGGGTACATACTATTAAGCGATCAGTAGATGGGAAACCTATCCAGACTAAGAGTCGGCTGGTTGTGAAGGGGTTTACACAACAGGAAGGAATTGACTATCAGGAGACTTTTTCATCTGTTGTCCATTTCACGTCTATAAGAATAGTACTTGCTTTTGTAGCATGTATGGACCTTGAATTACATCAAATGGATGTAAAGACTGTGTTCTTAAATGGCAAACTAAATGAAGAAATCTATATGGTTTCATTGTCCAGGGACCAGAACATAAGGTTTGTAAGTTGAAAAGATCAATTTATGGCCTTAAGCGGTCTTCAAGACAATGGTATTTTCGTTTCCATGAAGTGATTATATCAATGCAATTTAAGGTGATTGATGCAAACTCATGTGTCTACATTAAGCATGAAAACGGAGGGAAGTTTGTCATTCTAACGTTATACATTGATGATTTTTTGTTAGAAGGAAATGATACTTCCTTACTCAAGAAAGTAAAGACTTGGTTGTCTTCTAACTTTGAGATGAAGGATCTAGGAGAAGCTAACTACATTCTTGGGGTTAAGATCTCAAGAGATCGATCTAAGAGATTATTGTCTCTTTCACAAGAGACATATATCAATAAGATCTTAGAACAGTTTGGTATGGCTCACTGTGATCCCGATCCAACCCCTATTGCATAAGGTACGGAACTGAATGCAAGTATGTGTCCCACGACTCTAGAAGAGACTAAACGGATGGAGAGAATTCCTTATAGGTGTGCAATTGGTAGCTTGATGTATGCTATGATTTGTACACGACCTGATATATGTGGTGGGTCTCGCAAGCCGTTATCAGACTAATCCAGGTTTGATGCATTAGGCAGCAATGAAAAGGATATTGAGATATTTGAAGGGGACTTCAACTTATTCCCTTTATTACCAAGGAAAGGATCGGCAATTAAAGGGATACACAGATGTTGACCATGGAATTGATAAAGATGGGAGGAAGTCCACGTCTGGGTATATTTTCATTCAGGAAATGGTGTAATTTCCTGGTGTAGCAAGAAACAAACTTGCGTGGCATTATCAACTATGGAGTCGGTATATGTAGCTGCAGCAGCTATAGTACAAGAAGTGGTTTGGTTAAAACACTTCATAGATCTTTTGGATCTATTGCCTAAAAGGAAATATACGATTATCTATTCCAACAACACTGCATCGATAACTTATTCCAAGAATACTTGTTATCATGGAAAAAGCAAGAATATCGATATAAAATATCATTTTATTAAAGAAAAAATAACATAGGGAGAAATAAGTTTAGTGTATGTTCCAACCGGTGATATGATTGCAGATTCGTTAATGAAACCAATAGCTCCAAATGTTTTTTTTAGTAAACACATTTTGGAATTTGGTCTTCGTAGGTTATAGGAATATGTTGTTGTTTTTGAACTGTTATAATAACTTTGGCAAATTCTATTGGAATAGAATGTGAGTTATTTGTTGTGTTCAAATTCATTCACTATTTAAAGCGATACACATAGAGCTATTGAGTATAGTTCAGTATGTTGGTGAAATGTCATCTACTCACATGGATGAATCTTTTAGTATGAATTGTGTGTTCATAGGTAAAAGTGGGAGTGTGAGTTACTCCATATGTGATATTTTGCGTAATATCATCATTTCGTTGATACTGAAAGCTATCCTGTGAAAGGCTTAAAAGTGGACTAGAGGTCTTGATACATGAGTTGTATCCGGAGACTGAATGCTTTCGCATAGTGTTCATGAAACATACGTCCTGCGTGGATCAACACTATGGCATATTTGTGTAATATGTGTAAAAGCTGACCAAGGGATGGAAGGAAGAAAATTGATCTCAAATTTCCTAATGTGAGACCCAAATGAAACTATGAGTTTCAAGTTCACCCTTAAAGACTCTTGTAAATAACAAGAAGGGTATGTCTGATGATTAACTTGACTAGAACCTTAAACCAGGCTTCGTTAGCTATAAATAGGCATATAAGGACCAGTTCGATAAGCATCAGACATATGGCGGAAGGTTATTTATAGAGAGGAAGTAAATTTTCAGTAACATGTCACTTGTTGATCATATAACACTCGAGCTCGATACTTTTTCATGGAAAAGGTATGTAGTGTATATGAATGTTTTCATGAGATTAACAGTGAGTCGAAAACTAGTGATCATGGAAAATGGACTAGGGGGAAGTCGCGTTAAGCTAAAGGTGGAACGATGAAGGAGAGCTTCAAAGGTTTAACCGTTACGTTAACTTGTCGCGTGAATTCACTGAATAAGAATTGAAAGAAGTATGTGTGTTCAATAGCAATGAAAGTGTGTCTTGTCATGTGCGAGTGGGAGATGTTGGTTTTTGGTCCACCCATGACATTTTGGAATGGCAGGGACTAAACTGTAATTATGTGTAAATTACAGGGACCAAATGTGTAATTTGGTCTGACCCTATATATAGATGGAAGTTGGGATTTCCACTATAAATAGGAAGAAGTTTCTCTATTTTTTGACGAGGGGAGAATCATAGAGATTCCCTTTTAGTTCCGGGAAAACGTCCCTAGAGAGAAAACACGATACACTTCTTCGTTCGTCGGAAGATAGCCCGTACTCAGTGTATTCATACACTTGTAGGAAAGGCAACTAGAACGATCCGGTTTCTCCTGTAGATCAGATCCATTCCATAAACGAGTTTCCGCTGCATATAAACTGTAAGTCTGTTTATTTATTCTGTTTATGGTAATCTATACATTCGTTGTATAATCAATATGGAATTCTGACTTCAATAAGGATTCCTTTTTTTCTTTTTTTGGTACTTTAATTTATTTAGTATTTTTTCTTATTTAGTCTAATTAGAAAGTTTAAACTATTTAGAATCTTTTATTATTTAGGAGTTTTATTATATTTGGAATAATTTGCTTATAAATAGGTTATAATTTAATTTGTAAGAGTTAGTTTTTGATGATTAATAATATTTCTGGATTTATTCCAATTTTCTACTTGTGAGAATTTTGCACAATTCTTGAAGATGAAAGAAAACAGTCATTGTACTTTTTGTTTTGGTATTTTAGAATTAAAAATATATTAGGGCAGCGTGGGGTATGATGACAAAAATATAAAATAGGATAAAGATAATCTTGTCATCTTCTTGGATGGAATGATGACAAAAATATAAAGCCATGTTAGTATTATGTGTGAAAAATATTATGACATATTCCTGGAATATAAACTTCAAGAAGAAATGATATATTTTATTAAAATTTTAACCTATCAAATCTCAAATAAATTATATATAGAATCAATTAGAATTCATTAAGTAATTAAGAAGAAGTGATATTTTGTTTATAGCATAATGAAATTATACCTAATTATTGTATGAGAATTTAATAGGTACAGTAGCAGTGATGATGATGATTGAATTAGGGTTAGCTTAAAAGAAGAATTAGATACACATATATAAGGGGTTGATCAAGCTGCAGGTTGGTAAAGATATGGTGGCAAACGAGGTATTCCTAATGCAACCAAAGGCTTGGCTAATGCAAGACTATTGGCACACTCAGTGAGATCAATGCTTGTTTTGTTCGAAGGTGCACTCCAACTAAATCCTTATAGAAGCCTAGCAAACAACATCACTGTCATCGACGTTCCCATTTCTATTCCTGGGCATCTTCATTTTCCAGTGCTGAATGAGATAAATCTTAAATCGGGTTCTGTTAAGGTAACTTGACTGAATCCCTCCTTTAAATGCCTCTCTGGCTTGAACTTTTCCGGTTCGTCCCACACATTAGGGTTCCGTCCAAGTCCCACACGGTTGAGCAGAACATGGCTGCCTTTGGGAATGAAGTAGTTTCCAACAGTTGTATCAGCCATTGCAACATGAGGAACATTGAATGGAGCAATAGGGTGGAGTCGAAAGGCTTCTCTTACGCATGCCTTGACATAATTTAACTCGCAGAACTTAGATTCTTCAACGAGTCTTTCCTTTCCAATAACTCTATCTAATTCTTCAACAGCTTTTGCTAGAATCTCGGGTTGGTTTATCATCTCAGCCAGTCCCCATTCTAAAGCATTTGAAGGATTATCAACTACTTCATCATTATTTCCTGCAAATATATATTTATTGATCAATTTCCTCTCTCAATTAGGATATATATATATATATATATATATATATATATATATATATATATATATCATAGTAATAGTAGAAATCTCAAAAAATCACAAAGCTCACTCCAACACTACTTCACTGACACAATCGAACTTACTACAACATAAACATCAAATCGATCATAGAAATATGGAAGTAATCTGATAACTCATTTTCACATAGGCATATTTAGGTCCATTTTAACTTATTTTCTTAGTTATTTTTTCATTTTAGTATTAGTTTTATTATTTTCTTAGTTAGTGTTGTTCATCACTTTTAGGTGCTTAAAAGTAGATTTTGGCTATTTAGGAAGACTGCTAGAAGAGGATTCATTGGAGACTGAACTTCAGCTGGATTTTCGGAAGATTTGGAGGCTGTTTTAGCTCCAGATTTTTTCCACAAGATTGTGCGTCTGTCCGTTAGCTTTCCATAGCATCATGAATCGCGCTAATCGGAGTTGTATCGAAGAAGTTAACTGAGTTTTTTCCAGCATGACTGGATCCTGCGGATCAACCTTCCCATGTTGACTTTTTCTTCTTATTTGGGCACTTCTTCTCCTGATTGGGCCGGATTTCTCTTTAAGAGGCCCATTGCTTGCTCTTAAAATGTACAGCAAATCTTTTGTTTAAAGGGGGGCCAATTTTAGACTCCTAATTAGGTTTGAAGAAGGAAAGACTATAAAAGAAAAAAAGAGGAGGTTTTTCAAGGGTGCTGAAAAACGTTTTTCTGAAGTCATCAAAGGGAGAAGACTACACGATTTTCCTTAAAAATTTTCGGTGGATTTCGTTTAGTTATGAGTAGCTAAACTTTCTTCTAGTTGAGGTACTTTGAAGTTTAATTCCATTTGATTCATGAGACTTGTGTTTTAATTGTATTATTTTATTCAAATATTTGTTCAATTCCTGCACTGTAAATTGTTCTATTGCTGTTGATTTAATCAAATTAATTTGGCCAGTTAATTGATTGATTATACAGCATATTGCTGAATAGAATAATATATCCGTGATTGTTGTTCTATCATAGTGGCAAGTTAGCTTTTTGTAAAGTTAACGGAATTAAATAGTTTAGTCTTTATGATGGCGTTTCCGATTTCATTAACTAAGATAGAAGTCTTTTTGTGATTAATGCTACCATAGGTTAATTCTCGTTAGAAGTTTCTTGGAGATTATCTATTGGTTAGGGAAGTAGTTTATTCAGGCGTTTCCTGTAACTATCAATAAATTACGAAAAGATTGGTTATTGAGTGCGTTTCACCTTTAACTATAACTCTGTCTATTTGGATAATTGAATTGGATTTTTGGTGTCTGTGATTGAATTACGGAATTAAACTGAAAAGTATCTCGGCTAGTTGTTCTTTCTATTGATTTATTCTGTTTTAATTTACATTCTACAAATTCACAAATCACATCATTTATTTTTGTTATAAAACAATTTTCAATCCAATTTATTTTCTTTCTTTTTGCAAATAAATATACCTACATTAATCCCTGTGGTTCGACCCCGTTCTTGCTATACTACCCAGTATAAGGAACCGGAGATATTAAATAAAACTTTAATGGGTTAACGACCTATCATAATCACAATTCTACTCTATCATAATGGAACGTGGACAAGATCAATTATCTATAAACTACAAAGTAAGTGGAGTCTTGGTATCCACAACTTCAGCATTCAACGACTTTAAACAAATTATCACAGAAAACATTGAGATCAATCAAGACAAAGAAGATTTACAGATCCTATTCCAGGTAACAGAAGGATATCCTCTAATGAAAATCATGAATGACATGTCAATTAGATTCTATTTATGGATAAAAACTGCAAGCAACATCCTAGTGCAATATCCATTATGCATAACAATAATTCTTAGAGAAATCACAGATAAACAAGGTAATATCATCACTCTTTCTCAAAATGTATATTAACAGTTTTACAAAAGTATAATCACCGTATCAAAAGGTATAAACAATTTATAAAACAAAGGCCTAATAGTTTTAGAAAAGTATAAACAATGTATATAACTATCAGTGTATAACAAAGGAATAGTTAGTGTATCAATAAGTATAAACAAGGCTAACCAGTGTATAAAAGTAAAAAAAAAAAGGTATAAACAGAGCATCAAAAGGTATAATCAATGTATAAATAAGGTCTAATAGTTTTAAAAATGTATAAACAATGTATATCTAAGGTATTAGTGTTTAACAAAGGTATAATCAGTATATTAATAAATATACAACACACTATATCAATGGTATAAACAAAGGTCTCAATTTTAAAATGTATCAGTGTATAACAATGGTACAGTCAATGTATCACTAAGTATAAAACACATTATCACAAAGGTATAAACAAGGTCTCATAGTTTTACAAAGATATCAATGTATCACAAAGGTAAAATCAGTTTATTAGAAGGTATAAACAATGTATAAACAAAGGTGTCAATGTATAATAAAGGTTTAATTAATGTATCAATAAGCATAAACAAGGTCTAACTAGTGTATAAAATTATAAAAAAAAAAAAGGTGTAAACAGAGTATCAGAAGGAAAAATCAATGTATAAACAAGGTCTAATAGTTTTAGAAATGATAAACAATGTAAAACTAAGGTATCAGTGTATAACAAAGGTATAATCAGTGTATCAGTAAGTATTAAAAACATTATAAATAAGGTCTCACAGTTTTAGTGAGGTATCGTGTATAACAAATGTATAATCAGTGTATCACTAAGTATAAAACACATTATTTAACAGTTTTACCGGTTAATTATTTAGCATGGCAAGTTAGTCAGTTTTCAAGAAACTAGGTGTCTATCGCTGTTCTGTTCTAATACACACTTTTAGAATGTAAATATAAGGTTTACACGTAATGAAATGTTCAGAAATTGGTTTTTGGTGATTCTATCCCGAGCTGATACCCATGCGAGTGTGGGGACAATAGCCATACGGGTATCACTTCAAGACCAGTAGCAAATTTCAAATAATCTATTTTCGTGGTTCTGTTCTGGGAACCAGAGCCGTGCAGCTGTTATAGCTATAGGCATGCGGCTATCTTGATGACTGCACGACTCTGGTTCTCAGGCTAAAACCCAAAAACAAAGCAGTCTCAAAAATATGCAAATGATATTTATCATTGTAGTGTGGATCCACAGCTTTAAGAGGTGTAAATTTTTCAAGAAAGGTTCTGATTTCGGAGCTAAACTTCAAGCCCTGAAAATAGTTTCAGGCTCAAAAAGTTATGGTTTTAGTATTCAGATTAGTCTCTAAACCTATTAAAAGCCTTAGTGAAGTCTTTACCTAAGATTTCTAGCCGATTTTAAGCTTAAAAACAGAGATTGAAGATGAAAATTGAAGAAAAAGTTTGGTTCTTTTCCTTTTCTTCACTTTTCTCTCCTTCTAGATTTAACTTGCCAACCCCTTCTCTCTATTCTAGTGAGGTTTAAATAGGCATAGAAACTAGTTTTTCATTGTAAAATTCGCCACCTACAATCCAAAAAAATCATTTCCAAGAGGAAGATCATGGTTTTGTTAGACCATGAGACACGTGAAGCTGATGGTGCAACAGTTGGGAAATGATCTGATGCTTGAAGTTCAATTGACCGGAGCTTTGATCTTGAATTGACTTTTACTCCTGTAGTTGTAGAAATCTATAGAAGCAAACAAACAACTTATTCATCATTGAAACCAGGGGATGAAAACCCATGCTCACAATAAACTAGTACAAACACACTAGAACAAAAAGGTATAATCACTATATCAAAAAAAGATATCACGGTATCACAAAGTATAATCATAGTATAAACTATGCATAAACACACTATCATCAAGGTATAATTAAAAATTGAAGGTATAATCTAAGTATCACAAATGAATAATCTAAGAATCACAAAGGTATAATGGTAGTATCACAAAAGGTAGGGGTGCGCACGATTGGTTAAGCGTTTGAACCCTTTTTTTAATTCACTAACCATACACTGTCAATTAAATTTGGTTAACCATTTCTTTACGGTTAACCATTTACAAAATAAACACTATATTTTGCTAAATCTATTATATTTAACCTCAAAATAATGGACCATAAATCTCAATGTTAAATAAAAATATGAAATTACAAACTATAGTCTTAATAATTAGTTAAAAGTAACATTATAACCATAAATTCCAATAATTAAAACATTAATAATAAAAAAAGTTCCCAAACAAAGAATTTGTTCTTCGAAATCAGACATTAAAAAAGAAAAAGTCTATGTCCATTTCACAAACCCTGCATATTTCCTACATAAATAATTAAAACAATAATCAAAATTAAAGTTAATGCAATACTATATATATATATATATATATATATATATATATATATATAAAGAACCATGTAAATTCAAGTACACATACTTAGCATAAATCTGGTAAGCTCTGATTCATCAATGAAGATGAGATGATGATCATTCGTTACATAAGAAGATTTTGAAAATTAAGAAATAGCCAATAATTATAAACTGTCACAAAGTTACATACAAAAATGATTAAAAAGTAAAATTAAATAAAATTAATGATACATATTTGAGCAATATCTAGTATAATAAGTAAAATTACATTAAAGGCCTAAATGATTCACTTATTATATATGTATACATATATATATATATATATATATGTATACATATATATATATATGTATACATATATATATATATGTATGTATATATATATGTATATATATTTGAATATTTGTAAACGATGGATTAACCAAATCCACTAGGACTTTTAGTGTAAAAACTGTACACTAGTTTATCGGTTTTATTTAACCACTTTTTAGTTCGGTTTCAGTCTCTCTCTCTATTACAGGCAAGTTAACATACCAATATGATGCATGATCATGGTATCCCAAATTATAAATATAAATGTTAAACCGAGTTACTTAGGGTGAAATTACCAATTTTAACAAATGTGACTAAGGCCCATAAAGGCCAATGACTAACATCCATAACCACTTTTTAGTTCGGTTTCACTCTCTCTCTCTCTATTACAAGCAAGTTTACATACCAATATGATGCATGATCATGGTATCCCAAATTATAAATATAAATGTTAAGCCGAGTTACTTAGGGTGAAATTACCAATTTTAACAAATGCGACTAAGACCCATAAAGGCCCAATGAATAACATCCATAAATGCAAAATTAACAATTTTGCTCCCACTGGAATTTGGGTTGTCACAAATTTAAAATTTAGCTCTCCCAATTTTAACCGGCGTCACGATTTATTAGGCCAATTTCACAAAGTCCATATTCAATTTAATATGCAAAACAATTAAATTAAATATGCATGCCAACATAATAAACAATTTAAATACAATTTAATTTTAAAAAAATTAATTTAATTTGCATTAAGGCCTGGGATAAAAAATACCTGCTAAATCCAAAACCGGATCCGAACCCCGGCGCGAGGCATTACTATCCTGGCGGGGCAGCAGCCAGCTACTGCAATATATGGAATCACAATTGCGATTCCATCTTTTGCCCAACATTTTTTTTTATTAAATCATAAAAAAAAAACAAACATCAAAAAAATAAATAATCAATAAAAATAACAATTTTAGATGGAAACCAATTGGGGAAAAATAATCAAAACCCCAATCCAAAAATTCTAGGGTTCGTAAAAAACCAAAACCAATTGAATAAGAACCCTAAAATCACATTCTTGAAACCCATTAGAATGCTTTCAAGAACCAATTCCAATCAATCTAATGGACAAAACCTAAGTTCTAATACCACTGTTGGGATTCGTCATCCGAAAAATAACGTGGCGCAGCGGAAATTACACCGTTAAAATTTTTCCTTTTAAAATTTTTCCTAGAATCCACCTATCGTGTCCAATTACCATTAATTGGAATAAAAACCAATTTGAATCAAGAGAGATTAACTCACCGGATTCGTCTCTTCTAGAGACTACTGCAGAATCTTTTCTTAAAACTGTAATCTCTAAAGTCCAGTGCACGACCAACTATCGAGCGTGAACCGGTGCTAGCCGAAGAAGCGGAAGAAATGGAGAATTAATTGCTGTAAATTTTGGCTTTTTTTGGGGCTGCAATGGGGCTGAAACTTCTAGCAATTAATTTAGGTTAGGGTTAGGGTTAGGTTTTCTTCCTTAAGTGTGCCCTTATATAGACTCATCGTCTAATTGGGTTTTAATTAGGTTACTGATAAGGTCGGTTTCGACCTTGTCTTCTAGCCAAATTCGTGGTTTGAGTGGTAGTTTTTAGAATCATTTATGTGAATGTTTGATTGTTTTTTTTCGTATTTTGTGATTTTTATGTTTTGGTTTGATTTCTTATATTTTTAGTATTCCTCGTGTTTTTCGTGTTTTTTGGTCCGTGGTTGTGGTGCGGTTATGTCCCTTTGTGTTTGTTTTGGACAGGCATTAGGACCCGGATCGGAAGTTGGAGCAACGGTGGCAAGGAAGGGCTTGAAGTGCTGAAAATCAGAATGGCACGGCGTGCCACAATGGCAGCACGGCGTGCCAATCCAACCAGCGTGCCAAGAGTTCCAGAGAAGCAGCACGACGGCGTGCCATTCCAATCAGCGTGGCGTGCCGATCCCAACTTTGCATAGCACGGCGTGCCGACTCCACCAGCACGGCGTGCCGAGGCCCAAAAATCTGCTGTTGCCCTAATTTCAGCTTTTCTTCTCTGTGGTTTTAACCTAGCCGTATAAATAGGTTATTTTCTTTGTTTTAGGGGATCTTTTTCCCAACTTGTAGAGGTAGAGCAAAAACTTGTAGCTAGGGTTTAGCTTGACCTTTTTGTTTTCTTTGAATCTTGGAACCATCGATTGGTAGATTGCTTTGCATTGAACCTTCCCCTTTTGCAACGTTCTTAGTTTCGGCTCGGGTTCGTTAATAGAGGTACACCTCCAAGCATCTTCACACCGTCGGCATCCGGTTAATTGGATCAAGAAGGGCATAAGTTTTTCTTTTTGTCTTTTGTAATTCGATTTAGCTAGCTTTTGATTCCGCAATCGATTTTGTTTGGTTGAAAACATTGAATCTGTTACATCTTTCTTGATTAATTCAGTTGAATGCAAGTTAATTTCAATCTTTATTCCTTTTCTTTATGCAATCCCTTTAGTGATAATCTAGTCTCATAAGATCTTAATCTATTAAGTTCATATTTGTGGCATTACCTAGATTGACACCTAGGCAACCATTAGTATTGACGACACTGTGGAACATACGTGCCCCTATTTTCTGAGCTTTAAGAATTAGACCGCCTCTAAACAAGGAAAACCGGCTAAGGACCTAAAAGATCTAGATACGCTAGGTTGATTTAATTGGAGGAATATAATTGAGGGTTAATTGTTGAGTTAACTTCGTCTTTTGTAGTTGATTAATTAAGCCATCCCCATCAGTCTTCATAGGTCGGTAAAACCGCCAATTGATATTCCAAATTCAAGAGCAAAGTAAGCTGGGATAGATCAACTAGAAGTAGACTAATATAGTTGTTAATATAATCAAACTTAAATTTAGTTCCGCTTAGACACGTAAAGACTCTTAGTAATTTAGTGATTATCGGGGTTTAAATTCCTTGTGGGATCGATACCTGGACTTTAGGCCAGATTTTATTACTTGAACGACGAGGTACACTGCCTTTGTTTGTGAGTCCGTTCGGGCTCCATCAAGTTTTTGGCGCCGTTGCCGGGGAATTTTAACTTGTTTCGATAACATTAGATAAAAGGATTATTTTCTGATCTAAGCATTGTTAATACTGCTCATATTCTGTTTTTGGTTTTATTATTTGTGTATAAAATTTATTTTCTTTTTGTGTGAGTGTTTCCTAGCTTATGCAAACTCGTTCTCAAAGTTCTGAATTATTACCTTTGGATACTGAAATTGACCGTACGTGTAGGAATATTCGAAGATCCCAAAGAGTAGTAACCGCAGCCATGGACGAGGATCAAAGGCGACAAATGAGGAATGAAATCGAAGCCGAGATGAGGGCGAGGATTGAGGCTGAAGTTCGGGAGCAGGAACGTCTCCGCCAAGAACGTCAGTTGGAAGGCGCGGGAGATGATAGAATTATGGCGGATATGATGGCACCCCATCGTCCTAGAAACCGGGCTGGTGTTATTCTACCACCAATCACTGCTAACAACTTCGAGCTCAAGACGAACATGATCCAAATGGTGCAAAGTAACGGCCAATTTAGTGGAGCTAGCAATGAAAACCCGAACGATCATCTTGATCGATTCCTAATGGTGGCTGATACTGTAAGACTCAATGGAGTTCCCCAAGACGTGATCCGATTGAAGTTATTTCCATTTTCTTTAATCGGAGGAGCTGTTGAATGGTACAAGTCCCTTCGAGCGGGATCCGTAACGTCATGGGACCAGCTTGAGGAAGAATTTTTGGCTTATTACTTTCCTCCGTCTAAAACAGTCCAATTGAAGAATGAGATCACAGCCTTCCGGCAATTTGGTTCAGAATCCATGATGGAGGCATGGAGGCGCTTTCAAAGGCTACTCAGAAACTGCCCACACCATGACCTTCCTAAGTGCACTCAAGTAAGTATTTTCTATCATGGGATTTCGCCTTCTCACCGTGCTATCATTGACTCATCTGCAGGTGGGGATATTTTCAATAAAACCGCAACGCAAGCGGAAGAACTTATTGAGGAACTAGCTAGGAAAAGTCCCTTGTGGCAACAAGAAGTGCCAACGCGAAGAGATGTCCATGCTGTAGAAATGGGACGCCGTGATACAGCAGTGGAAGAATTGAATAAGAAGGTTGATCTTATGATGGCACATCTGAGTTTGAACCCAACACACCAACCTGTGCTGTGTGTGTCTTGTGGAGGGGACCATTCCGGTCAAGAATGTGGAATGGGCAATCCATCAGCCCAAGAGGTAAGCTATGTTGGAGGTAACCAAAGGTATAATCAACCACCCCTTCAAAATGCTTTCCAAAATAATAACAACTTTCAAAGAAGATTTCAACATCCGAATCTATCCTATGGTAACAATCAAAATGTGTTGAAACCTTCTAATGATTTTTTGCAAGACTTTCGTAATCAAGAGCTTGGTAGGGCTCCTCAATCTCAATGTGGTCAAAATAGTAATGCTCATAATGTTAAACAAGATGAGTCGGTATTAAGCCTTCTTAAGGACATATCAACTCGTCTGGCTACTAACGAAGCTCGTTTGGCCAATAGTGAAGCTTTGAACAGGGACCTCACCAACCAGTTGGCTCAAATAGCTAGAAGCTTGCAAGAACGGCCTCAAGGAAGCCTTCCTAGTACAACGGAACCGAACCCAAGACAAAACCCAAGGGAGACAGCCCAAGCAATTACTCTAAGGAGTGGGAGGCAAACGGAAGAACCAAGGGTTGATCAACCCATGAGAGTAAGTAATCAATCGGAAGAAGTAAGTCATTCTAAACCCGAAAACATCTCTACTTCTTCTAATGCTCAAAAGGAAGATATTTCTGTTCCTATTAGTCCTTATATTCCTAAACTTCCTTATCCAAGGAAGGAGAGAAAGGACAAATTGGACCAGAAATACTCTAAGTTCCTTGACATCTTTAAAAAGCTTGAACTTAATATCCCTTTGGTGGAAGCTCTTCAAGAGATGCCCACCTATGCTAAATTTTTCAAGGAGCTAATTGCAGGAAAAAGGAGATTAGGGAATGACGAAGTAGTGGCCCTAACAGAAGAGTGTTCCGCGATTGTAAGCAACAGACTTCCACCTAAACTAAAGGATCGAGGCAGCTTCACGATTCCATGTCAAATTGGGAATCTTAAAATTGCAAATGCCTTATGTGATCTGGGAGCAAGCATCAACTTGATGCCACTTTCAATGTTTAGGAAGCTTGGTTTGGGGGATCCAAAACCTACAAACATGACACTCCAATTAGCGGATCGATCTATAGCAAGGCCACAAGGTGTAATAGAGGACGTGTTAGTCAAGGTAGACAAGTTCATTTTTCCAGCGGATTTTGTGGTACTAGACATGGAGGAGGACACAGTAGTCCCAATCTTGCTCGGGAGACCATTCCTTGCAACCGGTAGGACCTTGATCGATGTGCAAGAAGGTAAACTTATTCTACGGTTGCAAGATGAGGAGGTAACCTTTAATGTTTATAATTCAATGAAATATCCGCTGAATAATGAAAATTGTTATGCTATTTCCTCTATCTCTCCGGTTGATGAATGTGTGAGTGAGACTTTCTACAGTGAATTAGAGACCCCTTTAGATGAAGGTCTGAACTTGGAGGCGGAACGAGATGAGTTGTCTGCCTCAGAAGAAGAAGAACATTGCGCATGGGTACAAAGGTTTGAGAGGCTAGAAAGAGAGATCAAACCAGCACCAAAGTCATCACTAGAAAAGCCTCCTACTTTGGAACTCAAAACTCTACCCATGAATTTAAAATATGCCTTCTTACATCCTCCCAATGACTTACCGGTTGTTATTTCTTCTTCATTGACAGTTGAGCAAGAAGAAAAACTTATCGAGGTGTTACGGAAGCATAAGGGAGCTTTTGGATGGACGATCCATGACATTAAAGGAATTAACCCAGCTTTTTGCACCCACCGGATATTCCTTGAAGAGGCGGTAAAACCCTGCGTACAACCTCAAAGACGCTTGAACCCAAACATGAAAGAGGTTGTTAAAGCAGAAGTGATCAAACTCCTCGATGCAGGCATAATTTTCCCAATCTCGGACAGTCAATGGGTAAGTCCAGTCCAATGTGTGCCTAAGAAAGGCGGTATGACGGTAATTGAGAATGAAAAAGGTAATTTAATTCCATCTAGAACGGTCACCGGTTGGCGTATGTGCATTGATTATAGGAAACTAAACAACGCCACCCGGAAAGACCATTTTCCTTTACCGTTTTTGGACCAAATTTTGGAACGTATGGCGGGTCACGATTTTTTTTGTACGTTAGATGGCTTGTCCGGGTATATGCAAATCCCTGTGGATCCTCTTGACCAAGAGAAAACCACATTTACATGCCCATTCGGGACATTTGCATATAGACGGATGCCATTTGGCTTATGTAATGCACCAGCCACGTTCCAAAGGTGTATGCTTGCCATATTTACCGACATGGTTGAGGATTTCATGGAGGTATTTATGGATGATTTTTCTGTGTATGGATCTAATTTCTCTACTTGTCTTGAAAATTTGGATAAGGTTTTGCAGCGGTGCGAGGACACGAACTTGGCCCTTAGTTGGGAAAAGTGCCAATTTATGGTAAGGGAATGTATTGTGCTTGGCCACAAGATCTCGGGGGAAGGGATTAAGGTCGACCCGGCCAAAATTGAGGTTATTGCAAAGTTACCTCCCCCTAGTTCAATTAAGCTTGTGAGGAGTTTTCTCGGCCATGCCGGATTTTATAGGAGATTTATAAAAGATTTTTCTAAAATCTCCAAACCACTAACCGAGTTACTCCAAAAAGATGTTTCTTTTGAATTCTCTGATAAATGTTTGCATGCTTTTGAATTGCTAAAACAGAAATTGATTGAAGCACCTATAATGATCGGCCCTAATTGGACTCTTCCCTTCGAACTTATGTGTGATGCATCCGATGGTGCAGTAGGTGCATGCTTAGGTCAGCGGGTGGATAAAATCCTCCGCCCAATTTATTATGCTAGTAGGACGTTGAATGATGCTCAAATGAACTATTCTGTAACGGAGAAGGAATTACTAGCTATTGTGTTTGCCTTTGATAAATTCCGGTCCTATTTGGTTTTGTCAAAAGTAATCGTGTTTACTGACCATGCTGCACTCAAGTATTTGATGTCTAAACAGGATGCAAAACCTCGTCTTATAAGATGGATCTTACTGCTGCAAGAGTTCGACATCGAAATCCGAGATAAGAAGGGAGTAGAAAATGTGGTAGCAGATCACTTGTCAAGGCTGCCGCAAGAAGGTGAAAGTAAGCAAGAACCGGAGATCCAAGATGCATTCCCGGATGAACAACTTCTTGCGGTTACTTCCATACCATGGTTTGCCGATATTGCAAACTATAAAGTTGGTAACATCATTCCGCCTGATCTCACACGAAACCAAAAGGTAAAATTTTTTCATGATGCTAAAAATTACTTTTGGGATGATCCTTTCTTGTTTAAGTCGTGTGCAGATGGTATTATTCGAAGATGTGTACCTTTTGAGGAAGTTACCTCAATCATCCGAATGTGCCATGATAGAGAGGCGGGAGGACATTTTGGACCGGATAGAACCATGGGGAAAATTCTGTCTTGTGGATTCTTTTGGCCAACAATGAGAAGTGATGTGGAGGCTTATGTTCGAGCTTGTGATGCGTGCCAAAGGACCGGAAATATTTCACAAAAAAATGAGATGCTCCAACAAGGAATTCTAGTGTGTGAGCTCTTCGACGTATGGGGGATCGATTTCATGGGACCATTCCCAAACTCTAATGGGAATCAGTTCATTTTGGTGGCGGTCGAATACGTGTCAAAATGGGTAGAAGCAGTAGCATTGCCTACGAACGATGCAAAAGTGGTAATCAAGTTCTTAAAAAGCAATATATTGACTCGTTTCGGGACCCCTAGAGCTATCATTAGTGATGGGGGCTCCCATTTTTGTAACAAGCAGTTTGATTCCCTTTTGCAGAAATATGGCGTTACCCACAAAGTAGCCACACCTTACCACCCTCAAACGAGCGGACAAGTGGAAGTGTCGAATAGGGAACTGAAAAGAATCCTTGAAAAGACGGTCAGCATGTCGAGGAAAGATTGGAGTTTAAAGCTTAACGATGCACTTTGGGCTTACCGGACGGCATTCAAAACACCAATAGGAATGTCACCATACCGTCTTGTGTTTGGAAAAGCATGCCATCTTCCCGTTGAGCTAGAGCACAAGGCGTTTTGGGCCTTAAAATTCTTGAACTTTGATATGAAAGCAGCGGGAGAGCTCCGGCTTCGTCAACTCTTCGAACTTGAAGAATTACGCCTCTCGGCCTACGAGAACGCCAAAATTTATAAAGAAAAGACCAAGAGGTGGCACGATCAAAGGATCCAGGAAAAGAGCTTCGAGGAGGGAGAAGCGGTACTCTTGTACAACTCAAGGTTGAGGTTTTTTCCCGGAAAATTGAAGAGTCGTTGGACAGGACCGTTTACCATTCACAAAGTCTACCCTTCGGGCATGATTGAGATACTTACTCCGGAGGGCATCCAAAAGGTAAATGGTCATCGCCTCAAGAAATATTTCACGGGGGCACAAGAGCAAAGGCAAGTGATGCTCTTGAGAGACCCATGAACACAAGAGAAGCGAGAAAGTCGAGCTATTCCGACTATAAACGTAGCAATGAGGTACGTGTGCCTCACTTGTACATTAATTGTGTTTGTATTATTATGTTTTTGTGTGTTTTTATGTGTAGGAATAGGGTATTAAGCAAGTTAGCCAAAAGTCATGATCAAAGTGTGGAACAAGGCAAGGATTGGCAATATTCAGTGCAGCACGCCGTGCCGCAATTCAGCACGCCGTGCCAATGTGCAATCTGGTCAGCACGTGGCGTGCTCAAGCGGCACGCCATCGTGCCGCGCTTCTGTTTCAAAATCGCGTGCACGCGAAATCGGCACGCCGTGCCCAATCGGCACGCCGGCGTGCCGTCATTCTGCTTCAAAGAGGCGTTGAGAAGAACACATCGGCACGCCGTGCCAAATCGGCACGCCGGCGTGCGGGCGTTCTGTTTCCAGGTATGTTTTCGTTGCTCTGCTCAGCACGCCGTGCTGAATTCTTGGCACGGCGTGCCGAGCGTTTAAAATTTGAATTCCTAGGTCGAAAACTGCGCCTCTCTATTTAAACCTCCTTTTTCCCCCTTCTCTTCTTCACGCCCCTATTCATCCTCTTCTTCTTCTTCCTCGATTTCTCTCTCTGATTTTTCTCTCTCTCTCTCTCTCTCATCACTTCTCTCTCTAAACCTCCCCCTCACTTTCTCTCTCCCCCTCACTTTCTCTCTCTCCCTCTTATTCCTCTTCCCTTCTCAATTTTTCTCTCCTTTCCCCTTCTCCTCCACTCCCCTTTTGACCTAGATTTCTGCTTGTGCTTCATTTTCCCTACACCAAGGTATGAATCTAAACTTTATTCTTTTCTTTTTTTCGTTTTGATTTTTGCTTGGTTACTTGCTTAATAGGGTCTTTCTTTTGTTATGTTTTCTTTTAGTAAATTGAATTTCTGCACTTAGGTTGTCTATGGTTTTGCTTTCTTTTGTTGTTGAGTTTTGTTTTGTTTTGTTTTTTTTTATGGATGTGCAATTGTAGGATGAAGAGAAAGTCTGTACCCGCTAAGAGACATGGTTCTTCCCGTCCGCCTTTGGATCCGTCACCGGAATCGGAGCCACGCGCCAACCTTCCTTCCGAGCCGCAAATGGCTCCTTTGACGAGCCTTTCAACTAAGTATAAGTGTCCTTTTCCTCTGCTCTCGGACGAGGAAGGTAAGCGTTATAAAACTTTGTTCCCTCTTGAAAGCACTCCCTACCGAATCTTCGATTGGGGATTTTTGAGTGTGCTAGATCGGTCTGATGCTTTATGTGCTAAATTGCATAGTATAGGTTGGTATTCTTTTGTAAAATCTAGCGTACCTGTTTTTAGGGAGTTGAACCTCGAGTTCTACTCCACATTGAGTTTCAAGACTGACCCTAATTCAGGCCTTAGGAGCATCACCTTCCGACTCTTTGGGGTTGCACACTCCCTAGACATCGATGGTCTTCGGGATTGCATAGGCATAGAAGGAACTAGTTATACATGGCCCGAAGATATGGATGCCAAGCAATTTTGGCGTTTGATAGGCACTGGGGTATACAAACCCCGGTTTGCCAAGACTTCCCAAATCCAGGACCCCATTTTGCAACTGCTGCATAAGTTTGTATGCTTTAATTTTTCTGGGAAAACTGAAAGTAATCGGGTCAATGCCTTTGAGCTGTTACTCTTGTGGCATGTGCACAATAATGTTAAGGTGCACTTAGGATTTTTTGTCATGGAGGCCCTTTACCTTCACCACAATAGGTCCAAGTCTGAACTAGGGTTAGGGCACATCGTCACTTGTATTGCCTGTTTCTTTCATTCTAATACTTGTTATAGGCACCTCGATAGCATTCTTCCCAAGAAGCTTTCGAAGGGCATTTTGTCTTGTGCCCCGAATGTGACGGCTGCAGGTACCTCGAGCGCGGGAGGTTCGCGTAAAGGAAAGGCTCCCATGGAGGTCGATGAGGAGGAAGCTTATGAGGAAGCAGAGGCCGCCGAGGAGGATGCGGAAAATGTCTCGGTCGGCGTGGATTTTATGGCGCGGGTTGAAGGACGGTTAGATGGCATCGTTGAACAACTGGAAAACTTAACCGTCCATCAGGTTATGCTTGGGCAGCGGATGGCCAATATCGAGGCGTTTGCCACTCGTTTTTGTGCTGATCAAGGTTGGCCGTATCCGCCGCCGCCTCCTCCCGGCCCCGATATGTGAGGTAACCCTTTTCCTTTCCCGCTTTATTTTGCTCTTTCTTCCTTTGCACTTTTGGAAGTAAGTGCAATTTAAGTGTGGGGTGGGTCAAGGGATTTTCCCTCTCTCTCTTTTATTTCTTTTTACATTGCACTATTTGTTGTTTGTTTTGTATGCTTATCTTAGTTTTTGCATGTTTTGTGTGGAGTTATTTCTGGTTGTTTTTGGTTTGATAATATTTGTTTTTCTTTTTTTTTTTTTTTTTTTTTTTTTTTTTTTGTTTGTCGCTTGCAACTTAATGATCCAACTCCTCATAAGCAATGTTTTACAATCTTTAAAAAAAAAAAAAAAAAAAAAAAAAACCATAACCACATAACCTCTTATTTTGCATCTTTCTAGGTTAAGTATGCTTGTTAATAGGGATGTTTACATTGAATGCAACATGAGGCCCCATTTGATTGTCACCTTTGGAATAATATAGACTTTGGGGTTGAGATGCATCGCTTTTAGACATATACTCTCTAAGAAGCTTCTTTTTGATTGAGCATGAGTAAAGAGATGAAATAGGCAAATTGTGTGTATTATTTTGATTAACCTTGGGGTAAGGGAAACTAATTATCTGTACTTAATGAACATTGACAAAAAGTCAAGAATGAAAAATGGAAATTTATTCCGCTGGCTTCACTTACAAGGTGAAGTTATGAATAGTGCTAGTAGCCGCTTGATTGAATGTGCTTAGTTGAGTAAGTCGGGTGCATTGTGTTTGCTCCATCTTTGTTATCTGTTCGGAAAAGCTAAGTGACATCTCAAGTAAGGTCGAAAGTTATAAAGTCAATCAAATGGAATCGATCAATGCATCGTGATAATTTTGTTTTCCTCCCCAAGAAAATTGTGTGAATTCTAAAGTCCTATTGATCTTTATCTATGTGATTGATTGGGAAGTGACTTAGGAGTGTACTATTTTAGTGATGCAAATCATATTCTGATAGTTAATTGAGTTACTTTGTGTGCATGAGATTGGGGTTAAATGTTAAATTCTTTGTGACAGCCTTATTGATTGAGTATGCTTGACTTATGGATAAAATTGAGGTTGTGGTTTGTGATTTTGTAAAAATCGATTATTTGATCTTTAATTTTGCTTCATTGTTTTCGGGAGTTGGAGATGTTTTGTTTGCTTGAGGACAAGCAAGACTTTAAGTGTGGGGTGGTTGATAAGGTCGGTTTCGACCTTGTCTTCTAGCCAAATTCGTGGTTTGAGTGGTAGTTTTTAGAATCATTTATGTGAATGTTTGATTGTTTTTTTTCGTATTTTGTGATTTTTATGTTTTGGTTTGATTTCTTATATTTTTAGTATTCCTCGTGTTTTTCGTGTTTTTTGGTCCGTGGTTGTGGTGCGGTTATGTCCCTTTGTGTTTGTTTTGGACAGGCATTAGGACCCGGATCGGAAGTTGGAGCAACGGTGGCAAGGAAGGGCTTGAAGTGCTGAAAATCAGAATGGCACGGCATGCCACAATGGCAGCACGGCGTGCCAATCCAACCAGCGTGCCAAGAGTTCCAGAGAAGCAGCACGACGGCGTGCCATTCCAATCAGCGTGGCGTGCCGATCCCAACTTTGCATAGCACGGCGTGCCGACTCCACCAGCACGGCGTGCCGAGGCCCAAAAATCTGCTGTTGCCCTAATTTCAGCTTTTCTTCTCTGTGGTTTTAACCTAGCCGTATAAATAGGTTATTTTCTTTGTTTTAGGGGATCTTTTTCCCAACTTGTAGAGGTAGAGCAAAAACTTGTAGCTAGGGTTTAGCTTGACCTTTTTGTTTTCTTTGAATCTTGGAACCATCGATTGGTAGATTGCTTTGCATTGAACCTTCCCCTTTTGCAACGTTCTTAGTTTCGGCTCGGGTTCGTTAATAGAGGTACACCTCCAAGCATCTTCACACCGTCGGCATCCGGTTAATTGGATCAAGAAGGGCATAAGTTTTTCTTTTCGTCTTTTGTAATTCGATTTAGCTAGCTTTTGATTCCGCAATCGATTTTGTTTGGTTGAAAACATTGAATCTGTTACATCTTTCTTGATTAATTCAGTTGAATGCAAGTTAATTTCAATCTTTATTCCTTTTCTTTATGCAATCCCTTTAGTGATAATCTAGTCTCATAAGATCTTAATCTATTAAGTTCATATTTGTGGCATTACCTAGATTGACACCTAGGCAACCATTAGTATTGACGACACTGTGGAACATACGTGCCCCTATTTTCTGAGCTTTAAGAATTAGACCGCCTCTAAACAAGGAAAACCGGCTAAGGACCTAAAAGATCTAGATACGCTAGGTTGATTTAATTGGAGGAATATAATTGAGGGTTAATTGTTGAGTTAACTTCGTCTTTTGTAGTTGATTAATTAAGCCATCCCCATCAGTCTTCATAGGTCGGTAAAACCGCCAATTGATATTCCAAATTCAAGAGCAAAGTAAGCTGGGATAGATCAACTAGAAGTAGACTAATATAGTTGTTAATATAATCAAACTTAAATTTAGTTCCGCTTAGACACGTAAAGACTCTTAGTAATTTAGTGATTATCGGGGTTTAAATTCCTTGTGGGATCGATACCTGGACTTTAGGCCAGATTTTATTACTTGAACGACGAGGTACACTGCCTTTGTTTGTGAGTCCGTTCGGGCTCCATCAGTTACTTAAACCCAAGCCCACTAGGATTATAATTACATAGATAAACTTTAATTAAAAAGTAAATACTATGTAATTTAATTTCATTTGGCTAAATTTAATTACCCTTAAATAAAATTAAATCACACTTAAGTAAATATAATACATGTATTTAATTTTCCTACTTAGGAAAATTATTTAATTAATTGTTTACTTTATGTAATTCAATTAATTGATAAATTAATTAATTACATTATGTAAACTTATTTATTAAATTAAATCAACCCAATGTTAATTAATTACCTTGACACCGAATGTCAACTAATTAATTAACCCATTCCTGCCAATGTACATTACGTGTACAATTTCCATAAGTTCTAGCTCAGTTGATCTATGTGCATGATCCTATAGGTCTATCTTTATGTTGGCAGTAGGCCCAAGGCCCACAAACTGTAAGTGGGTTCTAGCAAACCGTTACAGCCCCCAATTAAGACAGAGATGCAGCAGTCTATAGAAGACACTTACCCGGTAGTAATCTCATAGTGACATTTGCCAAAAGATATCGATATGAATAAACAAGAGGTATGGTATCCGTCTTCCTCTTCTAATGTTTATTATATTTCTTGATCTTGAGTTGACTGATTAATCAAATAAGCAACCAAATTATTTGGGTATGGCCATACACTTATCAGTCACACTCATCAAGTGGCCAGTGATATCATCTCGGTGCTACCCAAGTGGTAATTCCATCACTTCATCATCAATATCAATATGTTCACCTATCCACCCAATCATACCCATATTTAGTATCCTTTTACAAACCTGTTAGGCGTATGTCAAAGTGAAGCGGATTCCATATTGATACTTTAATGAAATCTGGTCTAAGGACAAAAGAGACTACTCAAGAAAGACCTATGACATGACAACCATGTGGCTTTCTTGTGCGGATCGATCCAGTCCTATGTCAACGACATGTACCTATATTCATGAATGACTATACAAATACTATGGCTAGTTAAGAATTGCCATAAAGTCATTGAATATACAAATCTGTGGTTCTATTCGTTCCCACGATTAGAACAGACCTTGGATAGGTTTTATGATTATCAATCAATGGATACTCTACTCATATTATAGCACAAGATATAAATGAAATAGATTAATTACCTTTATTAATGTGACACAAATATTATATTCATACAATGAGTCTTAATGTATAATACAAAATACAAGAATCCAATGCCCTAAGAACTAGGGCACACCAACATTCTAAGGATCCGATAAGTACTACATGAGAATCACTTGTGATACTATACCATGTGGATTTCTCATTTAGCGGATCTATCCAATACCATGCCCCATTACATGTACCCATAAGCGTGATTGACAATCCATGTTCTATAGTTGGTAAGACATGGCTATACCATCGTGGCTATGATAGTCTTTAGTTCCATTCATTCCCATGACTAGAACAGACTATGGATAGCTTTATGGTTATATCGTTTCCCTATCCATGGTCTCATTGTCAAATGCATGACACATGTCAACACGGATATAGATATGACCATTGGATACTTATTTATAATATTGCACAAGATATAGAATAAATAGATTAATGCCTTTATTTAATAACACTAATGTACAATACATTAATCTATTAAAAGATCCAAAAGTACAGTACAATACAAGGATTAATGCCTTGGGACTAGGGCATTCCCAACACAAGTATACAGTTGATTCGATAAGTTCAAGCTCAGTCGTTCAATGTGTACGATCCTATGGGCTTGTTTTTATAATGGCAGTTGGCCTATGGCCCACAGACTATAGTTAGGCTCTAGCAAGCCATTAGTCTAATAGAAGTCTTAACCATGTAGTTTAACTTATATATCACATGTCACTGATATCAATATCCAACACAAAGGCATGGTGTCATCACCCTCTTTTGTGTCCGACAATTACTTGATCCCGAATGAACTGATGCTTACAAACAAGTTCCAACATGTTTGGGTGTGGCCACACTCTTATCAGTTGCACTCATCAAGTGGCTGATGATATCTTCTCAGTGGATCACTGAGTGACATTCCCTTTTGCATACACATAGCCTTGCCATGTTCACTGGCACACCCGAACGTACCCATACTTGGCACCCTGTTACAGGCCCTTTAGGCATACACCAAATTGTGTGAGATCACATGCAAGACCATAATATGGTCAGGTCTAAGGATTCTATATGAGTAGTACATAAGAATCACTTGTGATACTATACCATATGGATTTCTCGTTTAGTGGATCTATCCAGTACTATGCCTGTGAGCATAGGTTTTTCCAACCTCTGTGATGAAAATCCTATGTTACCTTTAAGACAGATGAATGTGAATCAGATTTGAAAATGAACCGAATGATGCCTGGAATGTTCTCAAACGCTCTAAAAAGAGAACAGTCCTCGATCCGAAACCCCGAAAAAGGTCCTTTGAGTGATTATAAAGCTTAGATGTGAGCGTAGGGTTTAGGAGAAGCCTTATTAACTCTGGTTAGAGTCTCACGATTGTAGTTTCACAATTACAGCCACGTAGCTATAACGTCAGAGCCTTACGACTATAAAATTACAGTTGCACGGCTCTAACGGTTGACCAGGTTATTTCCTTTTTACCAACATGTTTAATGTCATAATTAAGGGATTTAGACCGTATATGCTAGGGTTTTACACACTAGAAGCAGGAGAAAACACAAGAGAAGAAGAAAACAACACAGAATAATGGAGAAATCATTTTAAAGAGGAAAAAAAGAGAATCAAGAGAAAAAGGGAGAAAAAAGGGTGAGAACCAAAGGGAAAAGAAACAGAGAGAAAACACTTGGCAAACACGTAAGGGTGAGAGTTTTTGGGCGTGTCACATTTATTCGGATTGATTTCAGGTTTGTTCGAATCAGTTCGAGGTTCGTGTTCGAAGTTTCGGGATGTTTGTGGGATTCTAGACGCATTCTGACATTCAAATCAACTTTCGATCATCAAATACACTAGAGCACAACAAAGGTAAACTCCAAGAGGCCCTAAACTCGTAATTGATTACTTTGTTTTTTTTTTTTTTGAGTTTTGCAAAAACCCAGAAACTGTCTATTTGATTATAGCCGTACGTCTCTAACTAGATCCGGACAGCTATAATCCCTTAGAACAGAGCCACATGGCTGTAATACATAGCCGCACGACTGTGTTCTTCTGAGAAGAAACCTGAAATGCCCTAAAATGGTCTAATACAGTCAGTTTCCCATTTTGATTATTCTATTATGAATTAATTCGGTTGAATCATATCTGTTACATTCAAAATTATGGTTTTTCGGATTTCTAATAACGTTGATGTGAGATTTCATTTTCGGTAATTTTGATTTTTGGAATACGGGGTTGTTCAATCCACATCGGATCCATGGTTCAGCTTTAGCGAACCCCCAGATTCCCTAAAATCTTTAGAAATCATTGAAACAGGTCAAAACAGTGATTTACAAAAGCGAAGGAAACCAATTCAGGTTCTGGACACTACAACCGCATGGTTGTAGTTACTGAGGCAGAATCTCAGCACGACTCCCATGGATGTTGTCGTGTGATGTTGTCTCCAGTTTCAGATTCAAAACTGTTTTTAGCGTGTTTATAGCTTTATGCCTTAGATAGATGTCTGAATTCTGGGATAACCGACTCACTGAAAATGAAGAAACTTGCATGTAATTGACCCAAACGATTTTCCAAAATTGTCTTCAAGCATAAAAACCTAAAGGGCATTTCTAAAACATTTTTCCAGGTCTAATCGAGTAAGTCGCCCGTACTTCTCGATTACCCTTTAGATGTATGCCCCCTATTTCCTGAGATTCTCCATTTTGTCCTACTGTTAGTCCTACATGTGTTTATGATATAATTGTGCTAACCAGTCTATTTTGCAACTTTTATTTCTTTTTTTTATTTTATTTTTGATGTGTTTAATAGATCAAATCATGTATTCTAGGCAATTGTACTTTTTCTAGATTTTCATGTATCTAGGCGGTTGTACGGTGAGGATAAGAGTTTTTATCTTTTTGGGTTGTAATAAGTGGCCTCTATTTCCTTTTGCTGTTTGGATGTCTGGCTTACTTTTTTCGCACTTTATTTATTTCTTGCATCTGAATGAGCATGGGTTAATCAATAATAAAAGATAAAATGGGTAGAGAATAAGTGAATATAATATGGTAGTATAAACTATTCAATGAAAGCAAGCTTGAGGTTGAATAGGTAAGTTGCCTGAACCCTGAATCTCTGGATCAGGTATGGTATTCTACACTTGGTAGGGAGCTATACCTGAATTTCCCAGATGAGCTGATCCAGGTGGCGACTCCATCACTAATCTAGAAATTTGGATTTCGAAGTCTTTAAGTTAATAAAATAGGATTTTCTAAAATGTAAAACCAGTTTTCCCAAAACTCATGTTTCTTACAAAAGGGATTTTCAATCATATCAACTGGTTTTCTTAAGCAAGATCATCAAACCAGTTTTCATCAAAAACAAATTCAAATTCCCCACATGCTTATCAAAACCTCCCTGGTCCGCTTCACCATATTCCAACTTCAAGGTCGTCCGCTCATAGTGGCGACTCTGCTGGGGATGAAGTGTTTCTTAAAAAGTTTTTGCAAAAAACTTAAGGAACTTAGGCAACTACTAAGTATAACCTCACTTAAAGCCATTTTATTAGTTCATAATACCATATTTTACTCACAACTGCATAGCATGACATTTTCTTCTTCTCAACCCCTCAAACTCACTTATTAGCCCCGGTTTATTTCGAAAGGTGACCTACCTCTTCTACCAAGATTGGAGTCACCCGAAGGAGTAAACCACTCATAGCATCGCATGAACCTCTTATGTTCTATGTTGAAGAGTGTATTTTCGCTATGGGGACCTGTATGACCCTTGGTTTGACTTTGGCCTATATGTAATGACCTAGTAATTTCCCCTTAGGATTACCAAAACATAAATATGAAATTGGACATTGAGAGTACACCTTTGGTATCCCTGGTTGGTATCAAAGAAACCCAATACCTAGGAAGAATGCGTGCCAATCGAAAGGAGGAATAAGGTTGGAAGGGTGAGCATATGGTTACGTGTGCTGACGTTTGTTCTCTGATGGTTTCATTTTTCCTTTTCACGAAACATCAAGATGCATGATCATTCGTGTGCCATTCAAACCACATTTTCATATAGCCATTTTCAAAACATAAACATATGTATGACATTGATGCTAACCACATCTCCATACAGCTATGACATTTTTATTTGTGTGCCACATACATTTACATCTCGTGTGTTGACATTTCCACGAAGCATACACAACAATCATCCCATATGTCATGCACCCTAACCACATTTTCATCCAGCCATTTACATCTCGTGTGACATGAACATTCATATCATCTCATCTCATTCCATTTAATGTGAGACATTCTAAGAATGCCCATCACAATCATTTCATTTCATATTGGGTGTCCCAAAGCTACCCATATTATGCCCGTGCATCAGATTGCACTTGGCCATTTCATCAGACCATTCATTCACTAGAGGACCACGATGGTCTTAGATCTATATTCATGTGGTGGGTCATGCGATAACATTACATGACATCATGCCCATTCATCATTGGTGTCATGGTGATACCAAGGTCATGTTTGTGTGTCGCAATCCACATCGGATTGTTCCATGACATTATTGAATCATTTGAGGTACTCTACGAATACCGGATTACTACACGTATAGGGACATTTCACGACATCACTAAATCATACAAGGTTTTCCATGAACACCGAACCTCTGTCTGTGTCAATATTCACACGTGACTTGTTTATGACATCATTTCATCTCGGATGCCTTAAAAGCATCGAAACTCTGTCTGTGGGATGGCCCACACATAACCATTTATATCATTTGATTGGCCTAAAAAGTGTTGAAACTCTGTCCATATGTTGGCACACATGTGACCATTCCATGACATTCACTAGGTGCCCCAAAGGCGCTGAAACTCCGTCCGTGTAACGGCTCCCACACGACCATATTGCATTGTCTTTCGCATAGCATTGGGTATTCTTAGGATGTTAGAAATAAAGAAAATGAAAAATAAAGTCATCCCCATTGCCATTTTCATCCATCTAACACCATTCAACCATGATCATTTCACGACCATACCATACAGCTCACTTAGTGCATCGTGTCTAGAATCATGACATCCATCCACGATACTAACCCTATGTTGATCGTGTAGTTTGGAGTCAAACTTCGAAATAGTTAGTGCACATTGAATCAAAGTCCAATCAGTCAGTTTAATCAGTTCAGTCAGAACCAGTAACCATGGAAGAGGTTAGGGCTAGTTCAGATTCAGAATCAAAGTAAGAATTCAGGGGACGGTTACCTTTTTACCAGTTGATAGTAGTTTGTTTTTAGAAGAAGTGAACAGAACAAACATGACTCAAGATAGACATATGGAAATGCCCACTTATGATGTGAATGCCTTTGTGGATGCCCTTCTGAATTCAGATCGGTTTAGGCTACTCTTAGAGAATAGATGCAAGTTGTAATGACCACCAATGCTAGTCAGACTGTTCAACTGACTTAGAATTCGGTCGGGAATGTGGGAAATGTTGCTCAAGTGATGCCTAGCATGGAAGGAAGTCTTCCAGGGAATAGTGGAGGAGTCATCCCTCACAAGGAGGTTGATCATCATTTTGAGCAGGACAAAGCTTTTGAGAGGGCCAAGGAAGCCTCAATTGAGACGGCTGTGGAAAAGCATGTCAAGGAAAAGTTCTCTGATCTTGAAGCTCTGCTGCTGAGGTTGAAGGAGATGGTGCATTTTAATCCCATTAAGTGTGCAGACCCAGCTACTGTGATGGCAGAAGGGGGAAAACTGTTGCTAGTAGGCTTTCAGATGCCATATTTACCCCCGCACACTGGAGAAGGCCCACCAGAAGCTCACTTGGATAGTTATGTGAGGATTATGTCCAGTCTGGGAATTGGGAAAATCCATCTGCTGAACTTTTTCTTGACAACCTTGAGAGGTGCTGCAATGAAGTGGTATTTAAAATTGCCTATTCATACCCGTTCCACATGGGAAGATTTGTCTGAAGCATTTGTGAAGTAGTATGCTTATAACACCTAAGTGGAAACTACTCTGGAGGATTTGGAAAGGATTCGCCAGAAGCCGAATGAATCTTTTTCTTCTTACAATAAAAGATGGATGGATGTCCAAGTGCTAGTAGACGGAGCTCCAAAGTTGGAATCGCTTGTTGTAAAGCTAGTTGATGGCAGCTTGCCCCTTTATAAGGAGAAAATGAAGTTGAAAAGGATCCACTCTTTTAATGATGTTATTGAGTTTGCCAAACGTATCGAGAGATATGAGGAGGAAGATCAAAGGAGCAAACAAAGCTCGGTTACCTATCAAAGTGGCCGGGGGTATTCATAAAGTTATAAGAGCGGTAGTTCCACAACTACACTAGCCGGGTCTAGTTTGAAAACGGCACAAGTGCAAGAAGCAGATGTGGCTATGGTGGCCCAAGGCAGATAATCAATAATTCCTCAGAGGCTCACTAACCCATGGGCAGAACCTTTGCCTGGCATTTTTTCCAAATGTAGGAAAGCTGGTTTACTTCAGAGTTTGAAGCCATATGTTCCTCCATCCGAGTTAGAAAAAGACAACTTCTGTGCTTACCATATGATGGCAAGTCATCCCACTAATGATTGCACTCAGCTGATAAGAGCCATTCAACAGCTAATTACTAGTGGGAAAATTATAGAACCTCCTTTGAAGCCTAGTGTTTAGAAGAACCCTTTACCCAATTTTGGGGGCCAGGTTTGATGGGATTTTTCACCGGAAATCACCCGATAAAAGCGGAAGAACGCGGTGATTTCCTCAAATCCAGTCCCAGGAGCAATTGAAGTGGAAATTGAAAAACATAAAATTAAATAGAAAGAGATTAAAATTTCATACCAGAAATATCTCTTTCAGAGACGGATGATGACTGCAGAATTCAAGATAGAATTCCTCCTCGTTCCCGTACACGAGCGCCTAACGAACACCGCACGTGCTAGCGTCAAAATTCACAAAATTAGAGAGTGAGGGAGGGAAGGAGAATTCGGCCAAGTGGGGGCTAGAAACTCTAGTGGCTTGGCCGAATTCCCCTTAGGGTTTTTAACCCTAGGGCTTCCAAATTCCCTTGCTGGAATTTGGGCCTAGTCTGGCTTCTGTGTCTGTGTGGGCTTCCTCCTTTTAATTCAGGCCCAAACTTATTTTAATTAGTCTGGTCTAAATCAATATCAAACCCAATTTTAATTAACCCATGTATTTAATATATTACTCCAAGTAATATATTATTTACATTTAAATTAAAATTAGTTTGACTAATTAATTTAATCCATCAAATTAAAATTTGGTCTTCACAAAACAAATTCATATGTAAACCTATACATATGAATATTTCCACCTAGGAAATAATCTCATAATTAATCCAATTAATTATGTGAAGCCAAATATTAATTTTATTATAATGATCAATCCAATTGATCCTTATAATATAATTAATATATATAGTTCTCTCTCTCTACAGTGTACACTCCAAGTGTACTTGTGATTCTTTGAATCGGTGTCCAGTCGCTCAATGTGTACGATCCCGTGGGCCCATCTTTATGTTGGCAGCGGGCCTTTGGCCCGCAGACTGCAGTTGGGCTCTAGCAAGCCACTGCAGCCCCCAATTAAGATGGAGATGGCAGTCTAACTGATATCATAACCCTGTAGTTTAAACTTGTACATCCCATGTCATTGATATCGGTGTCCAACACAGAGGCATGGATTGATCACCCTCTTTTGTGTCCGGACATTAACTTGATCCCGAATGTACTGATGCTCACAAACAAGTTCCAACTTGTTTGGGTGTGGCCACACTCTTATCAGTCACATTCATCAAGAGGCCGGTGATATCTTCTCAGTTGGTTACTGAGTGACAAATCCCTTCTGCATATCCATAGTGTCACCATGTTCAGTCACATACCCGAAAGCACCCATACTTGGCACCCTATTACAGGCCCTTTAGGCGTACCCCTAAGTATGTGACTTCACATGTAACACCATCATATGGTCAGGTCAAAGGATCTATACAAGTACTACACGAGAATCCATTGTGATACCAAACCATGTGGATTACTCGTTTAGTGGATCTATCCAGTACCATGCTTCCAGGCATGTACCCATTAACTTGGTTGACATTCCATGTCCAATGACCGGTAAGACACCGCCATTCAACCAGGTTAATGATAGTCTGTTGTTCCATTCATTCCCATGACTGGAACAGACTACGGATCTATTTATGGTCATATCGTTAACCCTATCCATGGTCTTACTGCTAAGTGCATGACACTAGTCGTCATGGATATAGATATGTCCATTGGATACTTCATTTAATATATTGCACAAGATGGATATAATAAATGAATTGATGCCTTTATTAATGACACAAATGAGTACAACACATAAATCCAATAAATGTATAGTACAAATACAAGGACCAATGCCTCGGGACTAGGGCATTTCCAACAATCTCCCACTTGCACTAGTTCCAACTAGGCATGGGCCTAATCCCTATAGATCTAGTATGACCCTCGTGCTTGGGCTGGGCCAGCGCCTTGGTCAATGGATCTGCGACATTATCCTCGGTGTCCACTCTGTGCAATGCAATGTCACCTCTCTCCGCGATTTCTCGTATGAGGTGAAACTTTCTGAGCACGTGCTTTGTGTTCTTGTGTGACCGGGGCTCCTTTGCTTGTGCGACGGCCCCATTGTTGTCATAGAAGATATCGACCGGGTCCTGGATAGTTGGCACTACTCCCAACTCAGTGATAAACTTCTTCATCCACACAGCTTCCTTAGCTGCATCACACGCAGCGATGTACTCAGCTTCTGTTGTAGAGTCCGCTATGGTTGGTTACTTTGAGCTCCTCCAGCTTACAGCACCACCATTCAGCAAGAATACATACCCTGACTGCGATTGGTACTCATCTTGGTCTGTCTGGAAGCTTGCATCAGTATACCCAGTAACTGATAACACTTCCTGACCACCATACACCAAGAAGCTATCCTTAGTCCGGTTAAGGTACTTGAGGATTGCCTTGACAGCTTTCCAGTGATCCTCCCCGGGATCCTGCTGGTATCGGCTCGTCATGCTCAGTGCAAAGGCGACATCAGGTCTCGTACACAACATAGAGTACATGATTGATCCAATAGCCGAGGCATATGGAACCAATTTCATGTTCTCCCTGTCCTCCCTTGTTTTAGGACAGTTCTTCTTACTAAGCTTCAGCCCATGGCCCATTGGCAAGAAACCTTTCTTGGCCCGGTCCATGCTGAATCTTTTCAGAACTTTGTCAATGTACGAAGCCTGACTTAGGCCCAGAAGCCGATTTAATCTATCCCATAGATCCTGATCCCTAGGATCATCTCAGCCTCGCCTAAGTCCTTCATTGCGAAGCATTTACTCAGCCACTGCTTTACCCCTTGCAGTGTAGGTATGTCGCTTCCAATGAGTAGGATGTCGTCTACATATAGTACCAAAAATGTGACAATGCTCCCACTAGTCCTCTTATACACACAAGGCTCATCCAGATTCTGTATGAAGCCATATTCCTTTATAGCCTCATTGAATCTTAGATTCCAACTACGGGATGCTTGCTTCAGTCCATAAATGGACCTTTGAAGTTTGCATACCCTTCCCGGATACTTAGGATCGACAAAACCCTCAGGTTGTGTCATGTACACATCCTCGAGTAGCTTTCCATTAAGGAAAGCGGTTTTGACATCCATCTGCCATACCTCATAGTCATACCATGCGGCTATGGCCAGCAGTATCCTGATGGATTTGAGTGGTCGGGTGTCGAATCCGCCAAAAATAATTAAAGAATTTTCTCGTCTATTCCTAACAATAAATAATTGTAGCTGGATAAGTCGAGGTCGAACCCTAGGGATTTATTACTCAATTTAACAATTGCTTCTTAACCAAAAATAAATTAAAACAGAAAATTAAAAACAGGGGGGTTTTGTTGATGATTGTTGAAATAAAGAACAAAGAATAAATAACTAAAACAGAAATCAACTATTGCTGGAATTTTAATAGAGTGAAAAGAATGATATAAAAATGTACTTCGCCCTAGGACATTCGTTAACTTGAATGTTAGTATTGATCATTGATGTTAAAGATAATCATTTAATTTCCCCTAGACTAGTTAAAACCTCTAGCTTAGCGCATCGAGATCAACCTTCCCAGAATCAGATTTACCTAGTACGACTCAAATAAACCTCTTCCCGAAAGACAACCCCTCCTTAGCGGGTTAGAGTTTAATCCAATGGGAGCTTTAAGTTCAAGGAAAGCCTAGCCTAAACCAATTAAATTCTTAGCGAAAATAATTTAAATTCAAGTTTTTAATCCCTTTAAACGTTCTCAAGTTAATAATTGAGATTAGAACGAATCTAATTACTAACAACAATTTATTAAATTGCAATCTAAGAATCTGGCCAAGAAATCTAAATTACAATATAATAAAAGAGAAAATAATCTCTTGAAGCAAGATTAAAAACATAGGGGAATTAAACGAATAATAAAATAATCGATCTCACAATACTAATTCAAGCATTGAATTCCTTAGGCAAAGTAGAGGAATTAGTTACTCATATCTAAAAGAAAATAATACATGAAGAGAAAAATAATGTTGAAGAAAAATAGAACTTAGAAAAAAAGAAGGAGAAGAGGGCGTTGGAGACTGCCCCTTAAATCAGCCTATACTTGTGCTATTTATAGGCTCCCTAAAAACCTAAAAGAGAATCTTAGTAAAGAAATAATCCTACTAAAAATAAAACTCCTAAATAACTAATTAATTATCTCCCACTATTTGTGCAATTTACAAGTTTGACTGCTTCAAAGTCAAAACAGGAAGCTTCTGAATAGGAGGCTGGAAATTAAATCCTGAATAATTCTGCCAGCTCGCCGAAGGTTTAGCCTTGCCCAAGGCTAATCGCCAAAAACTGGACAGCACTCCATTATAGCGCGGAATCGGCTCCCATTAATCCAAATCAGCCCAAAGTTACCTCCTGCACAAATAAAACCAAACCACAGCAGAATCCATCCAAATATATCCACAAAATCATAAATAAAGTCTATATAAATCACCAAAATCAAGAGAATTTATGATTTCATCATTGAGCATGGCTACTGGTGAGAAAGTTTCATCATAGTCTATCCCATGGACTTGTCTGAAACCTTTCGCAACCAGACGCCCCTTGAAGGTATTATCAGCTTTTAGCTTATAGCACCACTTGCAACCTATTACCTTAGCACCCGGAGGTGGATCAACCAAGTTCCAAACTTGGTTATCGTACATAGATTGCATTTCTGCCTCCATGGCTTTACGCCATTCGCAGACTGTGGGCTAGCCATAGCCTCTTGGTAGGTTTTGGGTTCTTCTTCATCCCAGATGAGAAGAGTTTGATCATCGGTGACGAGGAAACCATACCTCTCCGGTTCCCGACGATCCCTACCAGACCTTCTAGGTTCTTGTGTGGCCTGGGTCGGTGCCTCCATTTGTGGAAGCTCCACCTGGGCCTCCGAGCTGTCCTCTTCAGGAGCTTGTGGACCTTGAACTTCCCTGAGTTCAACGTTGCTCCCACTATCTTTCTTGGAAAGAAACTCCTTTTCCAGAAAGACCCCCTTCCTTGCCACGAACACCTTGTTCTCGGCGGGGTTGTAGAAGTAATACCCTTTGGTTTCCCTAGGGTAGCCCACAAACAGGCATTTATCGGTTCTGGGCTCTAGCTTGCCACTAGTCAATTTCTTGACATGTGCTTCGCATCCCCAAATCCTTAGGAAAGACACATTGGGCTCCTTGCCCGTCCACATCTGATATAGGGTCTTTTCCACTGCCTTAGTCGGAGTATTGTTTAAAATGAGAGCTGCTGTCTCGAGGGCGTGTCCCCAGAAACTAATTGGGAGAGTTGCTTGACTCATCATTGAGCGGACCATGTCCAACAAGGTCCTATTCCTCCGTTCGGACACCCCATTCCATTGTGGTGTTCCGGGAGGAGTGAGCTGTGGAACTATTCCATGCTCTCTCAAGCATGAGTCAAACTCTAGGCTCATATACTCACCGCCTCGGTCCAACCGAAGGGCTTTGATATTCCTGCCTAGCTGGTTCTGTACCTCGTTCCTAAATTCCTTGAACCTATCAAGGGTCTCGGACTTGTGTTTCATCAGATAGACGTAGCCATATCTGCTGAAATCATCCGTGAACGTGACGAAGTACAGATGTTCACCTCTGGTCGCTGCGCTCATAGGTCCACATACATCTGAATGTATTAGGTCCAACAAGCCAGTGGCCCTTTCAGCCCTCTTGCTAAAAGGCGCCTTTGTCATCTTGCCTCTTAAACATGATTCGCATGTATCAATTGACTCCAAGTCAAATGACCCTAGGACTCCAGCTTTGTGAAGCCTAGCTATGCGCTTCTCGTTTATATGGCCAAGACGACAATGCCATAGGTAGACTGGATTAAGTTCCTTTAGCTTAACCCTTTTCGTGTTTATGTTATAGATGTGATTGGTTTCATTTAAGTCCAGGACATACAGGCCATTATTTAATAGAGCATCTCCATAAAATAACCCCTCTCTAGATATTGAAATTCGACCATTTATAATAGAAAATTCAAATCCAGACATGTCCAACATTGATACAGAAATAATATTCCTACACATAGCAGGTACAAAGTAACAATGTTCCAAAATTAAAACCAATCCGCTGGGCATCACTAGGTGGTATTCGCCGATCTCTATGGCAGCAACCCTTGCTCCATTCCCGACCCGCAAGTCCACCTCACCCGATCCCAGCAACCTTCTGTTCTTAAGTCCCTGCACATTGCAACAAATGTGAGAACCACATCCAGTATCCAATACCCAGGATGTTGAAACAGTAAGGTTAATATCTATAACATAAATACCTGAAGAGGACGCACCTTGGCCCCTTCTCTGCTCTCCCATCAGCTTGGGACACGATCTCTTCCAATGGCCCCCCTGTCTGCACCCCGAAACAGACGTCCTCAGGACCTGCCTTCTGCTGGCCTTTGGGTTGGGCCTTGGCCTTCTTGGCTTTGGCCTTCTTGGCCTTGGCCTTGGCCTTTTCCTTGGCCTTACCCTTAGCAAGAGGAGCGTTCCCCTTGTTAACCAACAGCACCAATGGAGTCTTCTTGATCGACTGCTCAGTAAGCTTAAGCATCCCATGCAGCTCACTGACAGTGCGGTTCATCCCTTGCATATTATAGTTTAGGATGAACTGATCATAAGAATCCGGTAAGGACGCCAGGATCGTGTCCACCGCCAACTCTTGAGAGATAGGCGATCCGAGACGGGCCAAAGTATCCAAATAGCCCTTCATCTTGAGCACGTGAGCACTCACAGATGTCCCGGCCCCCATCTTACAAGAGTGGAATGCCTTATTGGTCAGGTACCTTTCCTGACGAGCTTGCTCCTGAAACATCTCATTGAGAGTTGTTATCATAGCATAGGCTTGATGGTCCATAAACTGTTTTTGCAGTTCGGGGACCATGCACGCCAACATAAGGCACGTCACATCCCGGTTGTCCTTGACGTGCGCCTCGTATTCCGCTAGCTGTGCAGCCGTCGGATTACGTCCCTGAGGCGCAGCCGGCACAGGCCTTTCCAGCACATACTCTTTCGACTCTTGTCTTAGAACTATCCTCAAGTTCCTAGACCAGTCTAAAAAGTTAGGACCGGAAAGCTTGTCCTTCTCAAGAATCGATCGCAGTGATAAGGTATTAGTGTTTGCCATTTGGGTGTTTCTACACAGAAAAACATTTAGAGTGTTAATAAAGGGCTTTACTTTGTTGATCCCATATAAAATTAATAATGAATCAAGTTATTAATTTAACCGAGTTGTTGGGCTCATGGGCCGAGATCCATATTTCATTAAGATATAGCCAAACGAGGGTTTGGTACAACTACATCTTAACTATTTAGGTAGGCCAATCCCAACCTAGGGACTCTCGGTTTGATGGGCTTGTTGGCACTTACCCATCTGTTCTTAGGGCCAGGAGAATCCTACTACCCATGCTAAGTCAAAACCTCCATCCAAGTGTTAGAGTATCCCATACTCTAACCCAATACAAAGTGACAATACTCCAGTGCATCCTGCGAGGGCATGGTCTGCAACTGGCCTATTCCCACCTCGATTCGGTTTTGGATGAGGGAAGCACTTTTAAGCGACTTAGTAATTTCCATTTGGTTATTAGATTCAATTATAACGGCTTACATACATAAAGCGGGTGAATGAGCTAAATGTAACATACATTCATACATGCAAAAGAATATATAAATGATTAAATAAAATAAAATGGACTGCTATGGGCCTATATTACATCCTAATATAATTCTAGTAAACCTATACTAGAAATACATATTAGGTGGGCCTCCTCCTTCTCCTTCTGGGCTTGCACCTCCATTTAGGCTTGCACCTCCATTTGGGCTTGTACCTCCAATTGGGCTCACCACTCCATGGGCTTCTTCTTTTACAAATTTTACAATATTTAACTTAAATAAAATAAAATTACATTAAAAGAAAACGACACGCAGGCCGTATTTACCCAAAAGAAAAATACAACCCATCTCGTAAAAGGCCCAATAGCATCCAATCATACATTCATTCAACCATACATATGCATCCAATACATACAATTCAAAAGCATGTCAAAATGCATGATTTAAGCCCATTTAAATTATGTCAAAGCCATTATTCGGAAATCGCCAATTTTGGCCCACCATGGTTCTAACCCTTAACGGGCTTTGGGCCTCCAGCCCAGGCAGTCCAACTGCTCCCACTGGAATTGGGAAACCATGGGTCCAATTTAGCCATCCGAGTAATTGTGCCAAAATTACCCGAACCAATTTCCATTAACCACATTAATTTCCAAATTAATGTCACATGAACGAAATTAAAATTCATCCAAGAAACCATGCGCATTTAAATTACATAAATTTAAACACACGAATTTTAAAACCAATTAAAATTTCAAAACTGGGCCCCGGACCCAAAACCCCACAAAATCCAAAAACTGGGCCCGGCCCGCTGCAGCTAGGGCAACAGAGTTGCCCTAGCAGCAGCAGCGGCGCAGCCGCCTAGCGGCTGCCCGCTGCTGCCGCCTGCAGCAGCCCGCTGCTGCGGCAGCTGCTGTCCAGCAGCAGGCAGCGGCAGCCCCGCCGCCGGGAGGCCGATTTTTTTTTTTTTTTTATAAACAGAATTAAATCAAATAAAAAAAATACCCAATCAATCACCATCCATAGCAATTCACCAAGAATCACAAAATACACAATAAAATTAAACTAACATAAACCTATATGCAAATTTAATTTTCATTGCATAAAACATATGGGAAAAATCATAAAACCCATACCAAGAATCCCAATCAAAAAACATCCAATTTCAAAACAGGGATTCAACCAAATTAATCAATTTCCACGGATCAAAAGCCCGCTCTGATACCACTGATGGGATTTTTCACCGGAAATCACCCGATAAAAGCGGAAGAACGCGGTGATTTCCTCAAATCCAGTCCCAGGAGCAATTGAAGTGGAAATTGAAAAACATAAAATTAAATAGAAAGAGATTAAAATTTCATACCAGAAATATCTCTTTCAGAGACGGATGATGACTGCAGAATTCAAGATAGAATTCCTCCTCGTTCCCGTACACGAGCGCCTAACGAACACCGCACGTGCTAGCGTCAAAATTCACAAAATTAGAGAGTGAGGGAGGGAAGGAGAATTCGGCCAAGTGGGGGCTAGAAACTCTAGTGGCTTGGCCGAATTCCCCTTAGGGTTTTTAACCCTAGGGCTTCCAAATTCCCTTGCTGGAATTTGGGCCCAGTCTGGCTTCTGTGTCTGTGTGGGCTTCCTCCTTTTAATTCAGGCCCAAACTTATTTTAATTAGTCTGGTCTAAATCAATATCAAACCCAATTTTAATTAACCCATGTATTTAATATATTACTCCAAGTAATATATTATTTACATTTAAATTAAAATTAGTTTGACTAATTAATTTAATCCATCAAATTAAAATTTAGTCTTCACAAAACAAATTCATATGTAAACCTATACATATGAATATTTCCACCTAGGAAATAATCTCATAATTAATCCAATTAATTATGTGAAGCCAAATATTAATTTTATTATAATGATCAATCCAATTGATCCTTATAATATAATTAATATATATAGTTCTCTCTCTCTACAGTGTACACTCCAAGTGTACTTGTGATTCTTTGAATCGGTGTCCAGTCGCTCAATGTGTACGATCTCGTGGGCCCATCTTTATGTTGGCAGCGGGCCTTTGGCCCGCAGACTGCAGTTGGGCTCTAGCAAGCCACTGCAGCCCCCAATTAAGATGGAGATGGCAGTCTAACTGATATCATAACCCTGTAGTTTAAACTTGTACATCCCATGTCATTGATATCGGTGTCCAACACAGAGGCATGGATTGATCACCCTCTTTTGTGTCCGGACATTAACTTGATCCCGAATGTACTGATGTTCACAAACAAGTTCCAACTTGTTTGGGTGTGGCCACACTCTTATCAGTCACATTCATCAAGAGGCCGGTGATATCTTCTCAGTTGGTTACTGAGTGACAAATCCCTTCTGCATATCCATAGTGTCACCATGTTCAGTCACATACCCGAAAGCACCCATACTTGGCACCCTATTACAAGCCCTTTAGGCGTACCCCTAAGTATGTGACTTCACATGTAACACCATCATATGGTCAGGTCAAAGGATCTATACAAGTACTACACGAGAATCCATTGTGATACCAAACCATGTGGATTACTCGTTTAGTGGATCTATCCAGTACCATGCTTCCAGGCATGTACCCATTAACTTGGTTGACATTCCATGTCCAATGACTGGTAAGACACCGCCATTCAACCAGGTTAATGATAGTCTGTTGTTCCATTCATTCCCATGACTGGAACAGACTACGGATCTATTTATGGTCATATCGTTAACCCTATCCATGGTCTTACTGCTAAGTGCATGACACTAGTCGTCATGGATATAGATATGTCCATTGGATACTTCATTTAATATATTGCACAAGATGGATATAATAAATGAATTGATGCCTTTATTAATGACACAAATGAGTACAACACATAAATCCAATAAATGTATAGTACAAATACAAGGACCAATGCCTCGGGACTAGGGCATTTCCAACAAGGTTAACATGGCACAATTAGGAAAGCTAGCCAATTATGTGTTCGCTTAAATTATCAAGGCTAATCCGAGTGTGTAAGTGATTATAACCTAGGAAGATGAGAAATTGGAAGAAGCCGAAGGGTAGACATCTATAGTGAGGAATGGGTAGAGTCCAATTGATCTGGCCGATATTGAATTGAATGATGATTGTGAGGATTTTAAGTTTGAAGAACCAAAGCCAGTTTATCCAGTAGAGACAAAAAGGGGACTGGTAATTATGAAGGACGGTCCCGTTATGCACATTACCAGAAGTGGTAAGGTTTATCAACCCACTAATGTGGCACCTCAAGCGCCACTGAGAAGAAGTGACCCACCTATGGGCGCTGATACTACTGCTCCCCTCCCAAGAAATAGAGAAAAGGATGTTGTGGTTAAGTAGTTAAAGAGAACGCCTGCCCGAGCTAGTATTTGGCACCTCCTTATGGAGTCCAGGAAGCACCGTGAGGCGGTAGTAAAACAGCTGATGGAGATGGAAGCTACTCCTATAATGTCTCCTGATGAAGTTTGTGCTATGATTAAAGGAGTTGACATGAAAGCTAACGGTCCCCGGAAATAAGTTTTGGAGTTTCTCACCTTCCACCAGAAGGTATGAACCATAACCAGGCTTTGTATCTAAAGGTAGAAATCATGGATCGAGTGATGCCCTGTGTGATGGTCGATGATGGCTCGGCTTGAATATCTGCCCTTCTAAGATTTTACCATATCTGGGGATTAGTGCAGAATCACTTTACCGGTCCAGCACAGTGATTAGAGATTATAATGATAGTAAAAGGACTGTGATTGGGACATTTGAAGCTGAAGTCAGTGTTGGGGTGATCAAGTCCAAAGTTCTATTCATAGTTATTGACATTCCTGTCACATTCTCTCTACTTCTCGAGAGGCCGTGATTCCATGCCTTTAGAGGGGTACCATCAACTCTGCACCAGAAGGTCAATTCCTAATTGGGGGAAAAATCATGAACATGGAAGCTGATGAGCCATCTGTTGTAGCTGCTTTGAATGATGTGGAGCAGCCAATGACCAAATTTCAGGTAGCAGTGGTTTCAGATGAAAGCAAGAATAAGCTGACATTCCCATAATGGATCCACAAGTATTTTGCTAAGTAGAAATTTGAGACTGGGAAAGGATTACGATGTCCCCAAATTCAACACTGATCTTGGGAAGTTTAGTCAGTATGGACTAGGTTATCGTGAGGAAGGAAACAAGCCAAACAAGAAGTATGTGAATCTGGTTGACACTTTCGTCCGTGCAACCGAAGAAGTCTATAATGGAACCCTTGAACTAGTGGCGTTTGAGGGAGGTCAGCTCCCGTGGTTTGAAGTCTTCACGGTTGTTGTTGATTTCAGCAAATAGGGGGTTGAGCCTATTGTGAATATGTTGTATACGGGGACTGAAGACAAAGGGCAGATGGTTCTGAAAGATTATAAAGATGCAGCTGGCCAGGTCAGGGTTGAGTTCGGAAATAAAGGAGAATCATTTGATAAAGCTGAACCAAAAAAAGGAGAAGTTGAAGCAGCTATTGAAGCAATCACCAAGGCACTATTAATACTAATAAAGTCGAATATAGGTTCTGGAAAGAAGAAGGCACCTGTGGTGAAGACTAAAGAGGAATTAATGAATGAAGCTGTGAAAGAATTGGCCAAGCTAATGATGGCAGGAAAGGCAAAAGCAATTGAAGAAGTACTATTTGATGATCAGAAAGAAGCCCTTGAGGGTGATCTGGGAGACTTGTTCAAAGAGGTTGATGATGCTGTAGCAGTAGAAGACCCTCCGCATGTGGAGGATGACAATAATTTTGATGTATCTGTCTCTTCTATTTATGATGTAAACAATTCAACCTATAAGACATTTAATGTAATGAAGTCTGATTTCGCTTACTTGTGTGATGTTTTTCCGGATGGAACTGTGCATACATACAAACTTTCATTTAATGTCTTTAGCATACATGATGCATCATTGCATGAAATGAATCTAGGGACAGATGATGATCCAAAAATGGTATCTATCTCAAAAGACCTCACGCCTGATAAGAGAAAAGAAATCTTGAAAGTACTACAAAAGCACATGAAAGCCTTCGCCTGGTCCTATGATGATATGCCCGAGGTTGACAGAGAGATTGCAGAACATAGAATCCAGATGGATTCGAAAATGAAACCTGTCAAACAGAAGCTCAGAAGACTTAGACCAGAATGGGCAGAAAAGGTTAAGGACGAGGTGGCCAAACAGATAAAAGCTAAATTCCTAGAAGTGGTAGAGTACCTAGAATGGTTAGCCAACATCATACCGGTTGTGAAGAAAGACGACCGAGTCAGAGTTTGTGTGGATTACAGAGATCTGAACAAGGCGTCACCCAAAGATGACTTCCCACTACCGCATATTGATGTCCTAACTGACAGTGCCACCAGGACAACGATGTATTCATTCATGGACAGATTTTCAGGATATGATAAGATTCTGATGAACATCATTGACAAAGTAAAGATAGCCTTCATCACGGAATAAGGAGTCTATTACTACAGGGTTATGCCGTTTAGGTTGAAGAATGCCGTGGCAACTTATCAGTGAGCAATCATTGCACTTCTACATGATATGATCCATAAGGAGGTCAAAGTTTATGTGGACAATTGTTAGTTAAATCGATGACCCAGGAAGAGCATCCCACCATCTTGGATAGATTCCTAACTAGGATCAAAAAGTACAACCTTCACCTGAATCCCAAGAAGTGTGTGTTTGGGGAAACTTCAGGAAAGCTTTTCATTCACGTAGTAAGTTGAAGAGGAATCGAAATGGATCCAGATAAAATCAAGGCCATCAGAGATATGCCCGCACCGAAGAAAGAAAAGGAAGTGAGGCCATTTTTATAGTACGTTAGTCGGTTCATCACGAGATTAACAACAGTTTGCGAGCCTATCTTCAAACTTCGGAAAAAGAATCATCTAGTGGAATAGAATGATCAATGCCAAGTAGCCTTTGACAGGATCAAGGCTTATTTGATGAATCCACCAGTTCTAAAACCTCTGATGCCGAATAAACCTTTAATCTTGTACTTGGCTATCGAAGACGCTTCAGTAGGGGCAATGTTAGTACAAGAACAAGAGGATGGGCATGAACACGTAATCTACTACTTAAGTAAGAAACTGCTCAATTACGAGGCCAGATATACCATGGTGAAAAAGACTTGCACCGCTATGGTGTGGCTGACTAAGAAGTTAAGGCATTACTTTCAATCGTATAAAGTCTAGGCAGTGGCTAAGGTTGATCTAATGAAGTATTTATGCCAAACCCCCGCATTGGTCAGAAAACTATCAAGATGGTTACTCTTATTGTCAGAATTTGATATTGAGTATGTAACCAGGAAAACGATCAAATGAAGAGTTGTAGCAGAATTCCTAGCCAATTAGCCTTTAGAATCAGACTATGTCAAGAATTTGGAATTTCCAAATGAACAGCTGGCAGTGGTGGAGATAGAACCAAGCAGATGGGTGATGTATTTTGATGGTGCTGTGAACAAACACGGTGCAGGTCTGGGAGTAATCATCGGTACCCTCGATGGAGAAATCATCCCTCTAGCGAAACACCTAGAATTTCCAGTAACTAATAACAGAGCAGAATATGAAGCTTACCTCTTTGGAATTGATGCCTTAATCACACTAAGGGTGTATAAAGTGTTAGTTATAGGGGACTCAGCTTTGGTAATTCGACAAGTTGCCGGGGGTTGGGAGATAAAGGAAGAATCACTCCAGCCATATCTCGAGCTGGTTTGGGAAAAGGTGAAAGTATTTGGTCAACATGAATTCAGACATGTCCCGAGGGAAGAGAATCATATGGCCAATTCCTTAACTACACTCTCATCAATGTAGGAAGGACCCCGAAAGCATCTGATACAACCAATAATCCTAGAAACTGCACAAAACCTCATTTCCTATTAGTCAATGTTGTAGTAGCAGTGGAAGAATGTACTTGGTATCATGATATCTTGCAGTTCATTCAGAATGGGCAATACCCTGAAGATGCCAGCGAAGCAGGTAAGATCTCCCTTCGATGATTAGCAGCACAGTTCAGGATATACAAGAATCGGTGCTTTAAGAGAACCACCAACAGCCTACTCCTGAAATGTTTAACAGAAGAAAAAGCGAAGAAGGTCATGAGACAAATCCATGCGGGAACCTATAGGCTGCTCATGAATGGGTTAGCCCTGGTTAAGAAAATATCGAGGCAAGGTTACTTTTGGCTTACCCTGCAAGCCGATTGTATCAAAGAAGTAAAAAGATGCCATGAATGGCAAGTGTATGAAGATCTCATTCATCTCCCTCCACTTAAACTTCAGATATCATCAACTCCATGGCCATTTGCTGCTTGGGGGATAGACATCATCAGAGAAATAAGGCCGCCTGCATTAAATAGACACCGCTTGATAGTCGTGGCTATTGACTACTTCTCGAAATGGGTAGAACTGGAATCATTTACGAATGTTATAGCTAAGAAAATGACCAAGTTCATCGAGAAGAACATCTTTATGTGGTATGGAATCCAGCATCATGTCGTGACTGATAATGGAGTACAATTTCAGGGGGTAACAGCATAATTGTTCTAGGAAAAAAGGGTTTAACATCATAGATCATCTCCGTATCGCCCACAAGCCAATGGAGCTGTAGAAGTGGCCAACAACTCTATCAAGAGGATTTTGTCAAAAATGGTAGTCACCTATAGAGATTAGGACTACATGTTACCATTTTCCTCATGGGGATATAGAACAAGTGTCAGAACTCCTATCGGAGAGACACTGTACTCATTAGTCTATGGGATGGAAGTTGTCTTATCAGTGGAAAATGAAATTAGGTCATTAAGGATAGTTATGGAAGCGTAGTTGCCAAAGTTTGAATGGGTTCAGTCGAGATATGAGCAGTTGGTGTTGACTGATGAGAAGCGTCTTCTGGCTTTAGATCATTTGCAGATGTATAAGTAGCGAATGGCTAGGGCTTATAACAGTAAAGTTCATCATCAGAAACACCCACTCAAAGCCAGGGATTTGGTACTTAAATAGATGAAACATACCAATACGGATGTGTAGGTGAAGTTCAAACCTAATTGGGAAGGTCCATATATGGTCAAAAAGGTACTTTTAAAGGGTGATGTGAAGATCATGGATATGGACGGAAATGAGTTCGTCAACCCTATCAACCAAGACAAGCTCAGGCGATACTACATGTAAAAAAAAGTCCAATGGATCAAAACTGAAAGGGCAATCCATGCAAACGTTAGGACAGTCTGATGGATCGAAAACCGAAAAGGCGGTCCATGCAAAAGTTAGGACAGTGAGGTGAGCACTATCAGCGGGAAAATCTACAAAGACCAGTTGGTAGCAGTCATGGATATTATTGAGATGAATACCATTACTAATTCTATCCTTTGCTTCATTTCATCTTTGATGTGCATTGTGCTAAAACATTATTAATGAATGAATGAATGCTTTGCTCTGTTCGCTTAAATGTCTCGAGTTTACATGAAATTGAGTTTGTATTATGCATATATGGCTATATACATTTTCTGTTTGTATGCATTTCACTTCAGAAAAAAAAAGATCCGACAAACTGAAAACTGAAAGGGCAGTCCAAGCAAAAATTAAGGTGATCCGATGGATTGAAAACCCCGAGGGGCAGTCCATGCAAAAGTTAGGATCAAACAATGAAATCCCTAACTAAGAAGCGTGAAATCCCCAGCGAAGGAGCACGAAATCCCTAGCAAAAAAGCATAAATTCCTTAGTAAAGAAGCATGATCCTTAGCGAAGAAGCTTCTAATCCCCATAGAGTTAACGCAATTCATTTTTCCCTAGCGAGTCACTGGTCATCCTTAATGCATTATTATTTGCACCCCCAAATAATTAGCAATTACTCCCTAGCAGTGGTCACTATCAACGAGCCACAAGTCTAGGGGCACCCCCGGCCAAGACCCATAAAATGAGGGGGAGGAGGCCATGTTAGCGTATTGCACGCATCCTAGACATACATGCATACATACCCATGTTCACATCAAATAACGTGGTAGGTACACACCTAGGGGCGGAACAATCAAGTCGTATTTATTCTTGATCGAAGGGGCAAAAATTTTTATTTTCAAAATTATCGATTAAGGAATAAATACGCACTCCCGACACATCTTCATAATCAAAGCTCCTTGAGCCGACTTCAAACCACAGCTCCTTGAGCCAACTTCAATCAAAGCTCCTTGAGCCGACTTCAAACCAAAGCTCCTAAAGCCGACTTCAAGCCAAAGCTCCTAGAGCCGACTTCAAACCAAAAATCCTTGAGCCGACTTCAAACCAAAGCTCCTAGTGCCGACTTCAATCCAAAGCTCCTAGAGTCTACTTCAATCCAAAGCTCCTAAAGCCAACTTCAATCCAAAGCTCCTGGAGCCGACTTCAAACAGAAGCTCCTAGAGCCGACTTCAAACCAAAGCTCCTAGAGCCAACTTTAATCCGAAGCTCCTAGAGCTGACTTCAATCCAAAGCTCCTAGAGCTGAGTTCAATCCGAAGCTCCTAGAGCTGACTTCAATCCAAAGCTCCTAGAGCTGACTTCAAATCAAAGCTCCTAGAGCTGACTTCAAACCAAAGCTCCTAGAGCCGACTTCAATCTAAAGCTCCTAGAGCCAACTTCAATCCATAGCTCCTAGAGCCGACTTCAATCCTAAGCTCTTGGAGCCAACTTCAAACCAAAGCTCCTAGAGCCAACTTCAATCCAAAGCTCTCGGAGTTGACTTCAAACTAAAGCTCCCTGAGCCGACTTCAAACCAAAGCTCCTAGAGTTGACTTCAAACCAAAGCTCTCTGAGCCGACTTCAAACCAAAGCTCCTAGAACCACTTCAATCCAAAGCTCCTAGAGCCGACTTCAATCCAAAGCTCCTTAAGGCGACTTTAGAATCAAAGCTCCTAAAGTCGACTTCAAACCAAAGCTGCTTGAGCTACCTCAAATCAAAACTCCCTGAGCTGACTTCATACCAAAGCTCCCTGAGTCGACTTCAAACCAAAGCCCCTTGAGCCGACTTCAAACCAAAGCCCCTTGAGCCAACTTCAATCTAAAGCTTCCTAAGCTAACCTCAAATCAAAGCTCTCGGAGCCGACTTCATACCGAAGCTCCTAGAGCCGACTTCGAACCAAAGCCTCTGAGGCCGACACATAACCATCACTCCACGAAGAGCCGAGAAACGCCCCCCAATTAGACGTTGGCCTGATTTCCTTGACAAACCAAGATTTCAGGTACGTTTTCTTTTCTTTTCTCACCATGCTCCCAATCACAAGACCAAATTCGACCTGGGCATAAATAACCCGACTATGAGTCAACTTTGATCTCGCGAGGGGCAGCCTGTGAGCACGGGTTTTCCAGACCTCTGTGATGAATATCCTATGTTACTTGTTAAGACAGACGAATGTGAATCGATTTGAAAATGAGCAGAATGATGCCTGGAATGTTCTCAAACACTTAGAAAATATAACAGTCCTTGTTCTGAAACCCCGAAAAAGGTCCTTTGAGTGCTTAGAAAGCTTAGATGTGAGCGTAGGGTTTAAGAGAAGCCTTGTTAACTCTGGTTAAAGTCTCAAGGATGTAGGTTCATAACTATAGCCGCATGTCATTAGAGCCGCATGGCTACAAAATCACAGCCATGCAGATCTAACAGTTGAACGGGTTATTTCCTAAATTATCTTTTGACGAACATGTTTAATGCCATAATCAAGGGATTTAGATTGGGATATGCTAGGGTTTTACACACTAGAAGTAGGAGAAAACATAAAAGAAGAAGAAAACAACACAGAATAAAGGAGAAATCATTCTAAGGAGGAAAAAGAGAGAATCAAGAGAAAAAGAGAGAAAAAGGGGTAAGAACCAAAGGGAAAAAAGAGAAACAAAGAGAAACACTCGGGAAACACATAAGGGCGAGAGTTTCTAGGCATGTCACATTTATTCGGATTGATTTCGGGTTTGTTCGGATTAGTTCGACATTCATGTTTGAAGTTTTAGGACGTTTATGGGATTCTAGATACATACCAACACTCAAATCAACTTCTGGTCGTCAAATACACTGGAACACAACAAAGGTAAACTCTGAGAGGCCTTAAATCGTAATTGATTACTTTGTGATTTGTTTTTTTCTTAGTTTTGTAAAAACCCAGAAACTGTCTGTATGATTATAGCTATGTGGCTCTAACTAGATCCGGGTGGCTATAATCCCTTAGAACAGAGCCACACGGCTGTAATGCATAGCCGCACGACTGTGTTCTTCTGGGAAGAAACCCAAACATGCCCTCAAAAGGCCCAATACAGTCAGTTTCCTATTTTGATTATTTTCTTATGAATTAATTCAATCGAATCACATACGTTATATATCAAAATTTTTTGGCATGTTTACAGCTTTATGCCTTAGATGGATGTCTGAATTAGAAAACTAAACGAAACCCCGAGTTTCGGGATAACCGACTCACTAAAAATGGAGAAACTTGCATTTAATTGAGCCAAATGGTTTTTCAAACTTGTTTTCAAGCACAAAAACCTACAGAGCATTTCTAAAACGTTTTTCCAGGTCCAATCGAGTAAGTCGCCCGGACTTCTCCGTTACCCCCTAGATGTATGCACCCCCTATTTCTTGAGATTCCCTATTTTGTCCTGCTGTGAGTCCTACATGTGTTTGTGATATAATTATGCTAACCAGTATGTTTTGCAGCTTTTATTTCTTTTTTTATTTTATTTTGAATGTACTTAGTAGATCAAATCATGTATTCTAGGCAATTGTACTTTTTATAGATTTTCATGTATCTAGGCGGTTGTAAGGTGAGGATGAGAGTTTTTATCTTTTAGGTTGTAATAAGTGGCCTCTATTTCCTTTTGTTGTTTGGATGTATGGCTTACTTTTTCCGCACTTTATTTATTTCTATCATCTGAATGAGCATGGGTTAATCAATAATAAAAGATAAAATGGGTAAAGAATAAGTGAATATAATATGGTATTATAAACTATTAAATGAAAGCAAGCTTGAGGTTGAATAGGTAAGTTGCCCAAACCCTAAATCTCTGGATCAGGTATGGTAGTCTACACTTGGTAGGGAGCTATACCGGAATTTCCCGGATGAGCTGATCCGGGTGGCAACTCCATCACTGATCTCGAAATTTGGATTTTGAGGTCTTTAAGTTAATAAAACCGGATTTTCTAAAATGTGAAACCAATTTTCACAAAACTCACATTCCAAATGATGTTTCTTACAAAAGGGCTTTTCAATCATATCAACTGGTTTTCTTAAGCAAGATCATCAAACCAGTTTTCATCAAAAACAAATTCAAATTCCCCACACACTTATCAAAACCTCCCCGGTCCGCTTTGCCGCGTTGCGACTTCAAGGTCGTCCACTCACAATGCCCCATTACATTTACCCATAAGCTTGATTGGTAATCCATGTTCTATAGCCTGTAAGATACCTCCATACAATCAAGGTTATGAGAGTATTTAGGTCCATTCATTCCCATGACTAGAATAGACTATAGATGGCTTTATGGTTATATCGTTTCCCTATCCATGGTCTCACTGCCAAGTGCATGAAACTTGTCAACATAGATATAGATATGACCATCGGATACTTTGGTTATAATATTGCACAAGATATATAATAAATAGATTAATGCCTTTATTTAATAACACAAATGCCTAATACATTAATCTATTAAAAGATTCAAAATGTACAATACAATACAAGGACTAATGCCTTGGGACTAGGGATTCCCAACACTAACAGACTATGGCCGTATTTCCAAGCCCATAAATTCCCACTAAAAGAAGTGCTATAAAGACCAGAGACGTCTGGAAGATTGGGTGAATGGGTAATCCAGCGAGGTGATTTTGACATCCGTTTTGAGCCGAGGCAAGTGTGAGCGGACAACGCGTTTTCGACGAGACGCAAGACTCCCTTTCAAAAGGGGCGCCACGATCTCGGGTGAGCTCTTCCCTCGCATGGGGTTTTTTTTATAAATGGAAAATCGGTTTTGGAAAATAAATAGAATTAATTCTTAAAAGAAATCGAAACCTAAGTCTCGATGAATATTGTAGAGTCGCCACCTGGCTCAGCTCAACCGGGAAATTCTTAACGTAGCTGAACCGAACGAACGGTCGCTACACTATCGAGAGATTCGGGTCCGGACAAGTCCCTTATTTTGTGTCTAATTAAAATAAATATTAGTCAATGTTCAAAGATGGTATTTCAAATTCTAAAGTCAATTTTATTGCATATAAAAGGCATACAGCGCGCATACAAATATGTAATATAAAAATAAAGGAAAGTAATAAGTATTAATTGGCTTACAACCAAATCGAATAGAAAAAAAAAACTCTCGCCTCACTTATACAATCGCCTAGAATACACGAGAATCTAAAAAATAATTACAACCGCCTAAATACACGATTGATTCTATTAAAATACAAATAAATAAAAATAAAAGAAATTAAAACCTGCAAAACAGGGGGTTAGAAAAATTTATGGCACGCCACGAGTTGGACTCAAATAGATGGAATTGGGGAAATTAGGAATTGGGGGCATGCATTTAGGGGATAACCGGGTTGGTTCGGCTAGCCGGCCAGGTAAGACCTGGAAAACGTTTTGAAACGTCCATGTATTTTTGGTTTTGCGGGAAAATCATTTTGAAAACAATCTTATTGGTTTACATGCATTTTTATATTTAAAGTGGGTCGGTTTTCGGGAGAACCGGATCTCCGTCGTTGAATTGTTCTAAATGCAATTTTACTGAAAATTAGATCTAAGGTCGTGAATGCATACAACAAAATTCATTTTTGATGATTTCTTTTTTTGGGTTTTCTGAATTTTTAGGGATTTTTGGAAATTTTTAGGGATAAAAACGGAAATTCTGATTCTGGAAAATACGTTACAGTCGTGCGACTATAAACGTTCCCAAGTCAGAATCTCGCCAAAATCTTATTCGAAGCAAACTGGAAAGGAAATCACCTGGAAATCAAGAACACTTGTACGACTGTAACTACAGTCGTATGACTATTCATCAAACTCAAGAACAGTCGCACGATTATTCCTAATTTCCAGAATAGAAACATAGAAAAATGGATATAAATGCAGAAAAAGCACACCAATCACCCAGAAAGCTTGTAAAAGAGAGGAGAAAAGGAGTGTTTACCTCCTTGGCGTGCATCCACCGTAGGATTGACCCCTGGCATTGCTCCAATCCACTGAAATCCACACTTTTCTCCTTGAGTTAGGGTTAGGGATTTGGGCCCAGAGATTTCCAAATGTTGAGGGATTCTGATGATGGGTTTTCTTTCCTTTTCTTGTTTTCTCTTCTTCTTTCTCCCTCTCTCTTTTCTTTTCTCCCTTTTTCTCCTTCTCTTTCATCTTTTCTGTCTGTTCCCCCTTTTTTTTCTTCCGTTTTTCTAGCTTTTAGGGTGTGGGTTGGCTCACCTGCAGCGATCTACAGTCATACGACTGTAGTTTAATTACAGTCGTACGACTATACTTTTTTTTTAAGTATAGAAAATTTCAGCGCTTACAGCTGCCCCTCACGTGATCAAATTCACCACCCGATCTTAGTCTGGGATAGATTATGTGAATTTGAGAAACGCGACTCAAAGCGCCGCAGGCACAGGAAAGAACCCGCCGTTGAAATAAGCCGATATCGGGTCTAGGTTACCCAAGGCGATGTTGGGGAGGAAATAAGCCGATATCGGATCTAGGTTACTCGAGGCAAAGCTGAAGAAGAGATAAGCCGATATCGGGTCTAGGTTACCCGAGGCGAAACTGAGGATGAAATAAGCTAATATCGGGTCTAGGTTACCCGAGGCAAAGCTGAGGAAGAGATAAGCCGATATCGAGTCTAGGTTACCCGAGGCAGAGCTGAAGAAGAGATAAGCCGATATCGGGTCTAGGTTACCCGAGGCAAAGGAAGATGAAATTACGGTTAAGCAGATATCGGGTCTGGGTTACCCGAGGCAAAAGAAGATGAAATTGCGGTTAAACCGATATCGGGTCTGGGTTACCCGAGGCAAAAGAAGATGGATTGATGGATTAGCCGATATCGAGTCTATGTTACCTGAGGCAAAGGAGGATGAAATTGCGGTTAAGCCGGTATCGGGTCTATGTTACCCGAGGCAAAGCTGAGGAAGAGATAAGCCGATATCAGGTCTAGGTTACTCGAGGCAGAGCTGAAGAAGAGATAAGCTGATATCGGGTCTAGGTTACCCGAGGTGAAACTGAGGATGAAATAAGCCGATATTGGGCCTAGGTTACCCGAGGCAAAGCTAAGGAAGAGATAAGCCGATATCAGGTTTAGGTTACCCGAGGCAGAGCTGAAGAAGAGATAAGCCAATATCGGGTTACCCGAGGCAAAGTTGAAGAAGAGATAAGCCGACATCGGGTCTCAGTTACCCGAGGCAAAGCTGAAGAAGAAATAAGCTGATATCGGGTTTAAGTTACCCGAGGCAAAGGTGAGGAAGAAATAAGCCGATATCGGGTCTAGGTTACCCGAGGCAAAGGAAGATGAAATTGCAGTTAAGTCGATATCGGGTCTGGGTTACCTGAGGCAAAAGAAGATGAAATTGTGGTTAAGCCGATATCAGGTCTGGGTTACCCGAGGCAAAAGAAGATGGATTGATGGATTGGCCGATATCGGGTCTATGTTACCCGAGGCAATGGAAGATGAAATTGCGGTTAAGCCGGTATTGGGTCTATGTTACTCGAGGCAAAGGAAGATGGATTGATGGATTGGCTGATATCGGGTCTATGTTACCCGAGGCAAAGGAGGATGAAATTACGGTTAAGCGGATATCGGGTCTATGTTACCCAAGGCAAAGGAAGATGGATTGCGGATTTGAAATCTTACTGGAATTGGGTGGACTTGAAATAATAAAATAAGATGTTCAAGGATTTGAAACCATGCTTGAATGTACTGGAGTTCAAGGGTTCGAAATCTGGCTTGAATGGAGAAAGGGGTTCAAGGATTTGTAACCATGCTTGAACGTACTGGAGTTCAAGGGTTCAAAATCTGGCTTGAATGAAATGAGGAGATAGGTTTAGGAATGATAATTTTGATATTGGCTAGGGAATGAGTATTTATCCCTTGATTGACAATTTTAGAAACAAAAATTTTTGCCCCTTCGATTAAGGATAAATACGGCTTGATTGTTCTGCCCCTCGGAGACTTGATATGTCGAGATTTGTGTTTGTGCTGATGCTTAAGGCCCAATAGATGCCCCGACATTGTGCCATCTCTGCTTTGAGAGTGATCCTGGTTCATAGAGGCCTGGTGATGGCAGTGGGTAGCTGTACTTGGATTGGTTGTGATGCATATGCGTATAAATTATGCTTGTTTACTTTAAACATATGCACGTCTGTACAGATGCATGTATAGTTCTAAATGTATATATGCATGCAACATGTGGCTTATGCTTTGTTCTTGGTATTCGTGCGAGCCCGGAGATGGAATTCACGGATTATGACTGGCCCCGATGGTAACCTAGGTGACCTAGTTTGATTGTTCCAGCGTGTCTTCTGACCGACTGACCACTACGCTGATCTAGGTGTTGGAGGAGTTGGCTGTCTTGAGTGACCTTCCACTTTACCCTCTGTATATTCTGAAGCGTTGTCACGCTCATTGGATCAGGGTAATAGGCTGCGCCGACAGATGGTCCGTTTGGTTGAGCAAGAAGATAAGAGTGAGACTTCGCATTTCCGTACCGCATAACAGGAGTTTCTACGATATTGTCACAGGCTTGGACGCAATGTCCTACTAATGGATGTTTATATGTAATGGCATGGTGCATGCAAGATGAAAGTCTGATCAGAAACCTGAACATGCACAATATTGCAATGGTAACATCAGAATAAGTATAACAGGGAGTATGACAGTGACTCTGACTTTGTATATCATCCCTCTCCTGTTGCCGACACGTCCTTTCGGTTTTCTGTGTCAATAATTTTTTTTTTGGGAAAGATTCTGTGAAGGGCATTTTGTCTGCCTTGATCCCTTTCACAACGGTTTGTCTTATGATGGGAAAAGATATATCTTGATATGTTCATTGCGACCCGCGAAGATACTATTGTCGATGATTCCTAATGGTTTGGTTTCTTTACTTGCCCCGAGTATTATGGGTATGTGTTTGGGGAGTGAAGCACTTCCACAGACAAGGTTCGCTGCGCGATGTAGCCCGTAAGCGAACATTGATATGCAATGACATGACAAATGCATATTGAACATCAAAATTGAACACAAGACATTCATGACATAATGAATACGGATGCATTAGGAAAATCTAAAATGTGGCTCTGGTTTTAATTGGCGTCCCTTCAAATTACCAATATGCCCTTTCGGTTTTGCACATTGGAGTTTTTTTTTACTTTATTTTTTTTATTTTAAGGAATGAATGCCCGATCACTGGATAGAGTTGCCATTGTGGATAGGCAACCTGAGATGAATTCAAGTAACCATTGGATTCTCCTGTGGTCTGATGCTGTATTCATGTTTCCAATTCACCCCAGATTCCAGTTCAGGCACGGCTCCCGAAGACTAAATACTTGAAACGGTTGGTAAATGCAACACTCCCTTTGAATGTGAGCATAACATACTTTGTAAGCTTTCCTGTTGATGGTATCGTCTCCTTTATGATTGTTGAAAGCTTTGTAAAACCAAAGTTGCTCCAACACAATTGGTGAAGTTCACAAATGCATAACCAAAATTTCCTCCAGTCTTGAAATCCATAGGCAAATAGAGGAAATCATAAGTAGACTTCCCTTTGGACTTATTCTTATTTTCCTCCAAACAATGCTTGTCCAGAGTTTGCAGTAGATTATGTCTTTGAAACTGATTTGGCAGATTTCTGATCATCAGGCTTGTTTGTCCACCAAGATTAACTTCAATCTCTTTTTTATTCAGCTTGGTCTCTTCAATAGTCAATTTCTTGGGCAACCACCGCTACTCCTTTTCACCTACAGAAACTATTTTCTTCTCACTCTGGAATCTCGGAGCTATATATTTCATTTTCCCTCTTTTTCAGCATTGTTGAACTCATTTGAAGCAGACTTATATCCAAATCCTCTATCTATCATCAAATCAAAATCCTTCCCACTATTTGAGGGTACCAAATAATTAGTCTGGGAGTTTAGATTGAAGAGAAATGGCTTGGGATTAAAAAGGGCATCCCAATTTGGTACAGGTTGATGATAAACGAAGACGTATTGAAATGGTGCCATATCCACCTGCTCCGACGCCCTTCTGCTGATGAGATGATATGGAAAAATATAATATGGAGTAGCATTGGGGTTCAACTTCTTGTTAGAAGCCATTGAAGGTAGGAAATATGGAATCACAGAATCGGTTCAAGTTCCAGAGAGAAGATGAAAGATAGAAGATGAAAGTGAAGGAAAGACAATAAAGGGAAGACGAAGGTGTTGAAGGCAAATGGAGAAGACACAGAGGAGAATGAAAAGGGAACTGCTTTGGGTAAAGACACCGATCTTCTCTGTCACCGCGCGAAGTTAACTTTTCAGAACAGGCAAATACGTACTTATCTCATTGTCTCAACTCATTGACCCCGGCATTTCATGCAATAGATGGGCCGCCCCCAGATTCATCAAGCATTCAATAGAGTTTAACTTTATGATTGAAGAGAGTGCAACTTTAGACCAGGAGCAGAAATTTGACTGTAAGAGAGAGCTTAGGTCTTCCATCAGTGCCCCCCCTCTTTTTTTTTTTTTTGAAGAAGTTAAATCCAAACCACAGCCATCTGTTGATTTTCCTGCTGCATTCAGATCCATGTATGTCATGCGTGTTTGATATGTCTTTTTGGATGAACAATGCATGTGTAATGTCATATGCACATGAATGCCACACAAACAAGACTATATATGCATTAAAACTAATGTCTGCTTCAGAGCTTTATAGTGTGGTGGGTGGGGAAGGTCATTTGGATTTTTTAGGGCTTAGTGCTTTTGATGGGTTCAGTTTTTTTTTATGTGAGATGCTTTTTCAAGCATGAATTAGGCTCAAAGCCTTGTCTTGGGGATCGGCTCTGAAATGGTCCCTGGTTTGGAATGATTTGGGTGTATTGTGGATTGTTCAAGTTAAAACTTTTTGAGCAAGACTAACAGTGTTTTTAGGTAAGGATTTGTAGGGATCACTGATCTAGGTTGGCAATTGATTCGAATGAAATGGTGCCATCCCATTATTTGCTTGGTAGACTTCTTCTCTTTCTCTCTCTTTTTTTTTTTTTGAAGAAAAAGGCTTAACCGAAGTCAGGTTCACTTGTAAATTCCTTATAAGACTCAGAGTGATGTCATGCATCTTAATATTATGCTTGATGGACATGTCGCTTCAGATGATCAAATGCATGCTTAATGCCATATACATGTAATCACCATATAAGTAAGAAAATAACAAGATGCATTGCATTCAAAATGAGTTCAATACACTTTACAAACAAAATGAGTTCCCTACGGGAAGGAGCCTCTAAAGGTATTGATCTCACAGTGCCCAACTATTCCTTATCCGGTCACTGCCCCACTCTCATCAGATCAGGCTTTGGAGCTCTTTATCATATTCCTCTCCCTGGGAGGTTTGAGGAATTTCCTTCCCAGTCTCCCTGGTTGTCCCCGGTTGCTCATTAGTAGCAAATGGCACCTTTAATCTTCCCTTATTAACTAACTTCTGGATCTCCTTCCTTAAAACATAGCAGCCATTGGTTCAGTGACCTGTCGCTATATGATAAGTGCAGAAGTTGTTCTTTTGATCTGGTGCTGGCTCCACATATGCCTTGACGCTCTGCAGTAGCCCCTCTTTTCTACATTTGGCAAATAACCGGCTCAGTGAGAAAGGCCACGGGGATATGCCCTTTCCATCACCTTTAGGGAGTGGACTCCTGCTTGGTCGTGGAACAAGATCAGCGTTGGCTTTGAGGGGGGCCTTCGATTCTACTTCACGAGTCAGCCCTTTTATTACTCCCTCAAGCTCAATCACACGTGCCTCCAATTCAGAGCACCTTGTCGTCAGCTTTTCCACCTTGTCCAGATCACCTCCTAGCATTTCCTTCAACATTACCGCTGCCTCTTCCCTGACCGCCTTTTGGAATCGCAATAAGGCAACATAATCATCTAGGACATCTGTTACAGTGTTGAAGTTTACTGGGCCAGCCATTCTCGAAACCCCTTCCCTTTCTGTCCTGATAAAAACACTTGTCAGCATCGACTGGGGCATGTGCACAGAGAATACCAAGTCAAGGGATGATGCAGATATGAATGCGAGATGTGATGCATGCATGCATGAATGATGATGTCATGTGATGCCATGTCATGTTATGCAATCCTAAGCTAGTCAAGTGCATACAAAGCCAGGGATGGAAACATGCAAAATGTAATGAATGTTGGTGATAAAGCTATATGCTGAAGTATAGCGTGGCATATAAATATACACCACATGGATAAAATGACACGCCGGGCGTCCACGGATCGAAGCAAGGTGATACTTGCGAAGCGCTTACGTGTAGAGCGTATCTTACACGGGAGGAGAGTTAATATTTGAAGCGGTACATAAAGAATGGATCTTACACAGGGAAGAGATGTAGTGTTTAAGGCGGTACGTGTAGAGCTTATCTTGCACGGGAAGGTTTGGAACGGCACGTGTAGAACTTAGTCTTACACGGGGAGGAAGGATAGAGTTTAAAGCGGTATGTGCAGAGCTTATCTTGCATGAGAAGATTTAAAACGACACGTGTAGAACCTAGTCTTACACGAGGAGGAAGGATAGAGTTTAAAGTGGTACGTGCAGAGCTTATCTTGCACGGGAAGATTTAGAACGATACGTGTAGAACTTAGTCTTACACGGGGAGGAAGGATAGAGTTTAAAGCGGTACGTGCAGAGCTTATCTTGCATGGGAAGATTTGGAATGACATGTGTAGAACTTAGTCTTACACGGGGAGGAAGGATAGAGTTTAAAGCGGTACGTGCAGAGCTTATCTTGCACGGGAAGATTTAGAATGACATGTGTAGAACTTAGCCTTACACGGGGAGGAAGGATAGAGTTTAAAGAGGTACGTGCAGAGCTTATCTTACACGGGAAGATTTGGAATGACACGTGTAGAACTTAGTCTTACACAGGGAGGAAGGATAGAGTTTAAAGCGGTACGTGTAGAGCTTATCTTGCACGGGAAAATTTGAATGACATGTGTAGAACTTAGTCTTACACGGGGAGGAAAGATAGAGTTTAAAGCGGTACGTGCAGAGCTTATCTTGCACGGGAAGATTTAGAATGACACGTGTAGAACTTAGTCTTAGACGGGGAGGAACGATAGAGTTTAAAGCGGTACATGCAGAGCTTATCTTGCACGGGAAGATTTAGAACGACACATGTAGAACTTAGTCTTACACGGGGAGGAAGGATAGAGTTTAAAGCGGTACATGCAGAGCTTATCTTGCATGGGAAGATTTGGAAAGACACGTGTAGAACTTAGTCTTACACGGGGAGGAAGGATAGAGTTTAAAGCGGTACGTGCAGAGCTTATCTTGCACGGGAAGATTTCAAATGACACGTGTAGAACTTAGTCTTACACGGGGAGGAAGGATAGAGTTTAAAGCAGTACGTGCAGAGCTTATCTTGCAGGGGAAGATTTGGAACGACACGTGTAGAACTTAGTCTTACATGGGGAGGAAGGATAGAGTTAAAGCGGTACGTGCAGAGCTTATCTTGCACGAGAAGATTTGGAACGACACGTGTAGAACTTAGTCTTACACGGGGAGGAAGGATAGAGTTTAAAGCGGTACATGCAGAGCTTATCTTGCACGGGAAGATTTGGAACGACACATGTAGAACTTAGTCTTACACGGGGAGGAAGGATAGAGTTTAAAGCGGTATGTGCAAAGCTTATCTTGCACGGGAAGATTTGGAATGACATGTGTAGAACTTAGTCTTACACGGGGAGGAAAGATAGAGTTTAAAGCGGTACGTCCAGAGCTTATCTTGCACAAAAAGATTTAGAATGACACATGTAGAACTTGTCTTACACAGAGAGGAAGTGTGCAGAGCTTGTCTTGCACAGGAAGATATTTTGGAACGATACGTGTAGGGCTTGTCTTACATGGGGGAAATGTGTAGAGCTTGTCTTGCACGGAAAGATATTTTGGTGCGATACGTGTAGAGCTTGTCTTACACGGAAATGATGGATAGAGTTTGATATGGTAAGTACAGAGCTTATCTTGCACGGGGAGATTTGGAGCAGTACGTGTAGAGCTTGTCTTACTCGGGGAAGAAGTGTACAGAGCTTATCTTGCACGGAAAGATATTTGGGATGGTATGTGTAGAGCTTGTCTTACACGGGGAGGATGGGTAGGGTTTGATGCGATACGTGCAGAGCTTGTCTTGCACGGGAAGATTTGGAATGATACGTGTAGAACTTAGTCTTACACGAGGAGGAAGCACGGAGAGCTTAATGCGGTACGTGCAGAGCTCATCTTGCACGAAAAGAGTTGGAACAATACGTGTAGAACAGAGCTTATCTTGCACGGAAAGAGTTGGAATGATACGTGTAGAACTTAGTCTTACACGGAAAGGAAAAAATAGAGTTTAAAGCTATACGTGCAGAGCTTACCTTGCACGGGGGATTTGGAGCGATACGTGTAGAGCTTGTCTTACACAGGGAAGAAGTGTGTAGAGCTTGTCTTGCATGGAAAGATATTTTAGAGCGATACGCGCGGGACATAAGGATAGGATTTCTAATGATTATGGAAGATCTAAGGGGCTTGATGAAGTTTCTAGCATTTTGGAACACTTAAAAGGACTCAATGCATGCTGTAAAGTACTTGGTGCTTGTGAAATGCTTGAATATTTGATGGATGAATGAGATGTACATCATGAGATAATGAGGATGATCCCTTGTTTTTATTATTATTATTTTTATTTTTGGACATCCTAAGAACACCCAATGCTATGCAGAAATGTTACGTGTGGACCACCACACGGATAAAAGTTCGGCGCCTTTGGGGCGCCTAATGAATTTTGTAAAATGGTCGCATGTGTACCGACACATGGACGGAGTTCGACCCTTTGTAGGTCTATGAGATGATATGAAATGGTCGCATGGGACCGGCCCATGGACAGAGTTCTGACGCTTTTGAGCATATGAAATGAAATGACGTTGTAAGCGGGTCATGTGCCATAGGAGACACAGACAAAAGTTCGGCTTTTGGGGAACACGTTTCATGATTTGGGATGTTATGAAATACCCCTACAAACGTACTAATCCGGCACTCGGGAAGCGCCTCCAATGATGTAGTGATGTCATGAAGTAACCCGATATGGATCACAGTGTTGGAGATTGTGCCCTAAGGCCAATATTGGATTATGTAATTTGACTTCTAAGATTAATCTAGTGTAGATTAATATTATCATTTATGTTTGTATGTTAGCATTTATGATAAGTATCCATGAATAAATCGTGTTATTCTAAATATCCCTAGTCGATTGTTATTATGGGAATAATAACAAACTAAGACTAGTGTGAGTGATAATGGATATTCATAAGATGAATATAGTGTATACAGATACAGATTATACTCACGGGTAATATGTTAGAGAACATGTTACTGGAGACCCACTATGAGATCAAGTTCATGGTCATGTGTCACAACTGATCTTGATTATAGTAGTGTCATCAGCTGATTCCTTTGACCTGAGGTCACCATGGATTCCGGGATGAATTCATGTTGTGCTTTGACGCAGTCAAACGCTGCTTGTAACAGAGTAGTTATAAAGGCTGTGGTTGGGTACAATATGACTCATGCTTAGGGATGTGAGTGACAGATATGGGATTTTGTCCCTCTCTAACAAGAGAGCGATATCACTGGGCCCCTCGATAAGTAAGACTGTTAAATGCATGGCCGTGCTCAAATAATTGATAAGAGTATCAATTGATTTGTCTGAACAGTTTACTTTGAGATCGAGAAAGCATATGATTAATTATGTAAGATTGACAAGTGTACCATGTCTTATAATTAATCTTGATATCAAAGAGACAAAAGGGAATATGACATTCTATAAATAGGTATTGGATCATTCCAATCATATTAATTGGGTAGTCGTAATGGCTTGCTAGAGTCCGCTTGTGACCTATAAGGACATTATGGTAATTTCCTTATTGCCAATTAATATGATCCTATGGGGTCACACACAAGAGCAAAATGAAGTTCATCTTAACGGGTATAAATTATTATGAGATAATAATTTATGAATGAGGAAGAGAATAAATATATATATAGTGATATATATTTATGCATGTGTATATAAATATTAATGTGATTAGTGTTGCATAAAGTATGCTACATGTTATAATTAAATTATATAGAGATATAATTAATTATAACATTATATACACATATGTGTATTATGGAAAAATTGATTTGATGTTAATTGAGAATTAACATTAAATTGTGGGGGTTAATTTATAATTATAACTAATAGGTGTATTAGGTTATAATTATAATTAACTATTTTAGGGTTTTTATTTAAGGAAATAAAAACTAACCTAAAAACCTAATTTTTGAACATATATAACAAGGATTTTCGGCAGCCACAAGAGTGAATAGTGGCAGCCGAAATTCTCAAAAAAACTCCAAGGAAAATATGATTTTTCGCTTTCTCAGTCTCGTTCGAAGAATCGTTCTTCAATCCCGGCGCTAGCACGCGGTGAATGAATTGCTCCGTGTGGATCAACCGTAGAGGGAAGCTACTTTGGTTCCTAATTGATTCAAAACCTACAAAGAATTAAGGTAATTCTTTAACCCTCCTTCCAATTCAATGCAATGTACATGGGTCCTTGGTGGGGATTAATCTTTTAATTCCGCTGCGCATATTTTTTGTTTTGTGCGATTAAATCCCCAACAGTGGTATCAGAGCCACTTGTATTTTGATTGAATTGGATTTATGTTTTGATTGGATCAAAATTGCATGTTAGGGTTTGTATGATTTTGATTGGATCAAAATTGTTGTTAGGAGTTTGTATGTTTTTTTTTTAGGGTTCTATGTTATTGTGAATAACAAAATAAAATTTGATTTTATTGATTAATCATTGTGAATGATTTTATGTTAATGATTTGGAATGTTTAAGGGGTTGGTGTCATGAATTTGATTCATGGGTTTTTAATTGAAATTGTTTCAATTAATAAAATAAAAAAAAAAAAAAAATTATATACTGTTTCGTTATTCTGGGCATAATGCCCAGAATAATTTTGGTGCAATGCAATTGCAATTGCAATTGCGCCCAAATGCAATTGCAATTGCAATTGCAATTGCACATGCTGCGTAAGCAGCATGCTGCTTACGCAGCATGGGCTGCGCAGCTATGTGTTGCGCAGCCCGTCGGGCTGCGCGCAGTATTGGATACTGCAGTGCGAGGCCCGACGAGCATGCTGTCCGACAGTTTTACCCCTTTTTCGTTTTAAGTGTGGAAAATTGTTTCTGCATATTTACGAATTTTTCCAAATTAATTAATTCTAAATACAATGTGATTGTATTTTACCACTTTGAACCCTAAATATTTTTTAGATATAAAATTATTGTTGATAATTTTATGCATGGTGTTATGGTATGTGTTTTGGACCCCGTGGATGCTTTATTTTATTTATTATGGTTTTATATAAATACGACCTGCGAGTCGTTTGTATTTATGTAAATTTTAATTTTAATTTTACTAGATAAATTGTATAGGATGCAATTTATGATATGTAAAATTTATTTTACTAGAAAAATTGTATAGGTTGCAATTTTTTGTAAAATATAAATCCATGAGATGGTGCTTAGAAGCAAAGACGTGGAGGCGGATCCAAGAGGCGGTGCAATGACCATGTGATGGATGCTACCACCTAGGATATGACCTTGTTGATTTTCATATTGGCCTATGAAAATCAATGTAGATTTAAACCATACCATAACACGGTTCGAGTCATATGCATGTTTTATTTTATTTAGATGCCATGTGATGCCATGCTAGATATTCTATATGCATGCTAGACAATTGTATGCCATAAGATGCCATGCTAATTAATATTAACAAAAGTATGATTAATATTAATGCCATGAAATTGTATATGATACAATTAACTCACAGGATTTAATAAACCCTAAATAAACTTATGAAGTTTATATTTGCCACCCAATTACGTATAACACTAGTCAAGTACTATGTTCGCATCATGGTAGCCACGCCAAAGCGGGTACGCATGTTGTGACCTTAGCGAAGCGATAATATGAGAAATGGTGATTCTCATTGTGTTGTAATTGGTTTAACAAAGGGTTAATCAAAACGGTGTTTGAGCCCGAGGCAAAGATGAGATGAGTAACATACAATTAAATATGATATATGATATCATGCATCTCATAAATTAGAAGAGTTGCATAATGATGCAATTGGCAAAGAAGTGCACATCCAAAATATGTTTAAATGGTTTAAAGCATGATTTTGAGTCTTTGCCTACCGAAATTATATTTAATCATAGGGACATGCCAAAGCAGTGCTATGGTTAAGTATGGATTTTGGATCTTCACCCACTTAAATATTTTAAAGGGTTTTATAATTTAAGTGGGAGCATTTAAATAAAAATCTTTACACGCTTTATTATAGTTATGATTGCTATTACCATGATCTCGATTGTTATTGAACTTTGAGAATTGTTCTCAAATCAAAAGGAATCATATGTTCTCAATAATCCTTTTGCCCAATGAACCACTAGCAATTGTAACATGAGTATAAAAGATGCTTACTTGAAGCATCGAAGGGACTCTGTTTAAAATTAATTATCTTACACTTGCCACCAATTCTTCCGCACGTGGAAGTTTTACTTGAGATATATGATACATCACAAATGGAAATGTTCCATCAGTTAGTGAGCAAGAAAAGATAAGTGTTTGAGGCAACATTTTCTCATTGGCCTCCAAAAGGCATTAAGATGTGATCTTGAATTCATTAATTGATAGTCATTGGTGATGAACTATCATTTGAATGACATGGAGAAAATTATGAATTAGTTGCATAGGATGCAAAAGAATGTTAAGTTATCCATAAAGGATAAGCCCGCCTCGAATTGTGTGCTTAAGGTTCAAAAGGAAAAGGATAAAAGGAAGGTCGAAAAGCATAAAGACCGAAAGGTTCGGGTGAAACATGTTTTAAAGACCAAAGCTGTTGGCATAGAGAGATCTCCAAAAGAAGGATGTTGCCATTTCTAGAATGAATCGTTCATTAGAATGAAAATAGCAAACTTTGTTTGGAGAACTATGAGAAGATGAAAGGCAGTAAGACTGCTACCTTAAGTATTTATCAATTATTCTACTTTTGTTTCTATATCAAAGGTATTAGATACCGTGGTGGATTTCATATTAGTAGAATATGAAGAATCTCAACTTAAGTAGAAACCTTATGAAGGTGAAAGGTAGAATACGAATAGGCAAGAGTAGCAAAGGTTGTTACTTGGAAGTTATGAACTTCTGGTTAAAAGTTATGAACTTTTACATGAAAGTTATGAACTTCTAGGTAAAAGTTGTGAACTTTTACATAAAAGTTATGAACTTTGGTTAAAGGTTATGAACTTTTACATGTAAGTTATGAACTCTTGTTGCCTATTGGGCTCGTTGTTTTGAGTGAACAAATGTTGTTTATTTTATAATTGTGAATTATAAACTTAATAAAGACATGATTATGAAATACAGATTTACATAATTGTCTTTATATGTGGAGCCCATCCGTAACATAAATACTGTAAGGATCGAATCAAACGGTTTGATTCAACCTATTTTGGCAGTGTCGTCTTGGAGACATAAGCAAAGTCGCATTTTGAAACTCCATAAGAATGGACTTTTGGATTCATGAGATTATGAATCATCTTGAATCATGCGAATGTTGTTTATTATAAAAGATGACAAAAGTGGTTCTTCGCTAAAAGTAGTTAAAGAATAATCGATTTATTAAGCATTATACATGTGGATGTATATGAATTATAAATCAACTGCTAAAGAAGGTTTTAATACTTCATTACCTTTATGGAACTTTTCACTAGATAAGAGTATCAAATGAAACACGAGTTTGGAACTTTTGAAGTGTTCAAAAGCTTGTAAAAGGAGTATGAAGTATCTTGACATGATAGTAAAGTCACTTAGATATGATCCAAGTGGTGAACATTTGAGTCAAGATTTTGACAATCATCTTAGAGATTGTGGGACTGTCTCACAATTAACTCCTCCAATTACGCCACAAAGGAAGTTGTGTCGAAAAGGGAGTAGTCGAACTCTATACAGATATAGTTCAATCTATGATGAAGTCAAGTTGATCATCGTTTTCTCGAGAATATGCCATTAAAGCAGCTGTGTATATTGTTCCGTCTAAAACAATTCATGAATCAACATATGAGATATGGTTGGGTAAGAGACCCAAATTGTTTCATTGAATAAGTTTAGGGCTGTAAAGCTTATTTCGAATAAGTTGGCACCTAAATTTAAATATCGTATTGTGGATTACTCAAAAGGAAAGTAGGAGTTGTTACTCCTGTGTTTCTTTGGGATACAAAGTAGTTGTAGCTAGAAATGGTTTCCCCTTGAAGAGGGAGTTAATTTCTAGTAGAGTTAGTGGGAGTAAGGTACACCCACAAAACTCGTAATTCACAAAAGTGACATTTAACGTTGAAGAGGAACGTGGAAATGGTTTCATGATCATTGTTGAAATTACACAAGCCCAATGAAAGTCTAGTGGAATACGACATGATTAGGAGAGATATGGATTTCTCAAAATCATGATGTAACTTTACTAGATGAAGTAAGTCTTCTTTTATGAAGAAGCAATGTTAGATTTTGAATCTAATAAGTGACTTGATGCTACAAAGGTTGAAGATAAGTCCGTGTCTGACAATCAAAGTATAGACTTTGATAAATCTTTTAGAAGATGTATATGCAATGGTTGCAAATGAGTCTTCAAATTGAAAACCGACATGGATGGTGATCTTCAAACTTATAAAGCACGACTAGTGACAAAAGGGGTTATAAACAAATTCATAGTAGTGACTATGAGGATACGAACAAATTCATAGTAGGACTATGATGAAATCCTCCTTCATCATTAATCATGATCAAGTCATATTGAGTTCTTGTTGCCATATCCGCATAATATGATTATAAAATATGGCAAATGGATATCAAAATCTGTTTTCTACGTGAAAACATGATTGAGGATGTGTACGTGACACAACCCAAAGTTTTGAGCATTCAAAGAATTCAAATAGCGTATGCAAGTTTTCAAAGATTCTCATAAGGATCGAAACATGCATCAAATAGTTGGAATCATAGTTTTGATAAAGAAATCAAATGGTTTGATTTTATCAAAAGGATGATGAATCTTGTGTTTCAAAAGGATCAGTGGGAGCATATCGGTATTCCTAATGCTATATGTGGATGACATATGGCTTGTTGGAAATAACATTCTTACCTTGCAAGAAATAAAATCTTGGCTAAGAAAGTAATTTCGGTTAATGTTATAAGCATGACTGCCTGTATTCTTGAAATTGGAATCTATACAGATAGATCTAAAAGAATGTTTTGGCTTAAGTCAAAGCATTGAAAGCGTTCAATGTAAAAGACTTAATAGAAGCTTGCTTATGTTAACTGTGTAAATAGTTGCACATATACAACTGATTGCAATTAGTTGCAATATATCAGTCGAGATCTAGTATTCTCTTAAAAAGAGATGTTATGATTTTGAAAGGTTCAAAATAAAACGATATAGCTAAATATCTATAATAGTAGTCAAAGTATATTGTTACATATGATGTAAAGGAAATTTTGGATGAAGAAGTTCATCACAAAATGTTGTGTTTTGTTCTAAGCATTGCTTATCCTGTGAGACTATTGTAGGGACAATAGTTCAATGCGTAAGAACCTTGTATGACACAAGCATATACTTAGGCGTTTCTCACTAATTTAGAGAGGCTGTCTCTAAAAAGAGAGTGAAAATGTGTAAAGTAGCAACGGAAGTGAAAATTAATAATTCACTGACAAAGACTCTCGCACGAATGAATACATGAAAGTCATGTAGGTCAATGGGTATAAGATACATGTATGATTGGCCATAGTGCAAGTGGGAGATTGTTGGAGATTGTGCCCTAAGGCCAATATTGGATTATGTAATTTGACTTCTAAGATTAATCTAGTGTAGATTAATATTATCATTTATGTTTGTATGTTAGCATTTATGATAAGTATCCATGAATAAATCGTGTTATTCTAAATATCCCTAGTCGATTGTTATTATGGGAATAATAACAAACTAAGACTAGTGTGAGTGATAATGGATATTCATAAGATGAATATAGTGTATACAGATACAGATTATACTCACGGGTAATATGTTAGAGAACATGTTACTGGAGACCCACTATGAGATCAAGTTCATGGTCATGTGTCACAACTGATCTTGATTATAGTAGTGTCATCAGCTGATTCCTTTGACCTGAGGTCACCATGGATTCCGGGATGAATTCATGTTGTGCTTTGACGCAGTCAAACGCTGCTTGTAACAGAGTAGTTATAAAGGCTGTGGTTGGGTACAATATGACTCATGCTTAGGGATGTGAGTGACAGATATGGGATTTTGTCCCTCTCTAACAAGAGAGCGATATCACTGGGCCCCTCGATAAGTAAGACTGTTAAATGCATGGCCGTGCTCAAATAATTGATAAGAGTATCAATTGATTTGTCTGAACAGTTTACTTTGAGATCGAGAAAGCATATGATTAATTATGTAAGATTGACAAGTGTACCATGTCTTATAATTAATCTTGATATCAAAGAGACAAAAGGGAATATGACATTCTATAAATAGGTATTGGATCATTCCAATCATATTAATTGGGTAGTCGTAATGGCTTGCTAGAGTCCGCTTGTGACCTATAAGGACATTATGGTAATTTCCTTATTGCCAATTAATATGATCCTATGGGGTCACACACAAGAGCAAAATGAAGTTCATCTTAACGGGTATAAATTATTATGAGATAATAATTTATGAATGAGGAAGAGAATAAATATATATATAGTGATATATATTTATGCATGTGTATATAAATATTAATGTGATTAGTGTTGCATAAAGTATGCTACATGTTATAATTAAATTATATAGAGATATAATTAATTATAACATTATATACACATATGTGTATTATGGAAAAATTGATTTGATGTTAATTGAGAATTAACATTAAATTGTGGGGGTTAATTTATAATTATAACTAATAGGTGTATTAGGTTATAATTATAATTAACTATTTTAGGGTTTTTATTTAAGGAAATAAAAACTAACCTAAAAACCTAATTTTTGAACATATATAACAAGGATTTTCGGCAGCCACAAGAGTGAATAGTGGCAGCCGAAATTCTCAAAAAAACTCCAAGGAAAATATGATTTTTCGCTTTCTCAGTCTCGTTCGAAGAATCGTTCTTCAATCCCGGCGCTAGCACGCGGTGAATGAATTGCTCCGTGTGGATCAACCGTAGAGGGAAGCTACTTTGGTTCCTAATTGATTCAAAACCTACAAAGAATTAAGGTAATTCTTTAACCCTCCTTCCAATTCAATGCAATGTACATGGGTCCTTGGTGGGGATTAATCTTTTAATTCCGCTGCGCATATTTTTTGTTTTGTGCGATTAAATCCCCAACACACAGTGTTGTATGATATTTATGATGAATGGGTATGATGTCATGAAATGCATCGTGTGGATTGTCACACGGAAACATACCTAAGACCATTGTGGTCTCTATTGAATGAAATGATTTGGTGGAATGGCCGAATGCAATCCGGTGCATTGGCAAAACACAGGTATTTTAGGATACCCGATATATGATGGAATGATATGATCATGGTAGGCGTCCTTGGAATGCCCCTAATTTAATTTAAATGATATGTCATGAATGCTTATGACACGCAAAATGCAAATGGCTGCACAAAAACGTGGTTAAGATGCATGACACGCATAATGATGTTATGTATGCTATGTGAAAAAATGCTAATCACGCAAATATAATGTTATGGCTGAAGAAGAAATAGTTAGTATGAATGGCAAACAGATGATTTAATGATTGTACACAAAAATAAAATGCAAATGGCTGCATAAAAATGTGGGTTAGTTCACACAAAAATGTTTTATGTATAGAAAATGTTAATTGTGCATGGAAGATGATGATTATGGTATGTCGTGAAATGTCGAGAAGCGTGTAATACGTGGCACACGAAACGAATTCTTCCAACCTTATTTCTCCGAACGTGGTCGGTCTCGAAAATTTCTAACCGAGTCCTAGGTGGGGCTCTCTTCGATCACCAACCGGGGATGATGAAGGCGCGATTTTATTATAATTCACACAATTATTTTGGTATCCTAAGGGAATCCAACTAGGGCTGCCTATATGGGTTCGGTCAAAGTCGGGATAATATCAAGGTTCCCATAGCAAAATATACTCCTCACTTCTCTCCATTCAAGGGTCCGAACGAAGAGGTTCGTACGAGGCTATGGGTGGTGTTTCGTATCCGTGCCCCTAAGACCATAAGGAACAAAGGCGACACTTCAACAATCCACCGGGCTAAAATGGGATAATAAATCTAATGCAAGCATGTCTAACTAAGATGCAAAATGAAATACCAATCGAGAATCATCCACCTTATTTTAATTAGACACTTTTCAGGGCTTGTCAAATTCTTTTAAGTTTTTAAGAAAACTTTTTAAAGAAATCCCCAGTAGAGTAGCCACTGTGAGTGTACGACACGTTTTCGATGGGACGCGAGACTCCCTTTCAGAAGGGGGGCCACGATCTCGGGCGAGCCCCTCCCTCGCGTGGGGTTTTTTTTATAAATGGAAAATCGGTTTTGGAAAATAAATAGAATTAATTCTTAAAAGAAACCAAAACCTAAGTCTCGATGAATATTGTAGAGTCGCCATCCGGCTCAGCTCAACCGGGAAATTCTTAACGTAGCTGAACCGAACGAACGGCCATTACACTATCCAGAGATTCGGGTCCAGACAAGTCCCTTATTTCGTGTCTAATTAAAATAAATATTGGTCAATATTCAAAGATGGTATTTCAAATTCTAAAGTCAATTTTATAGCATATAAAAGGCATACAGCACGCATACAAATATGTAATATAAAAATAAAGGAAAGTAATAAGTATTAATTGGCTTACAACCAAATCGAATAGAAAAATAAAAACTCTCGCCTCACTTATACAATCGCCTAGAATACACGAAAATCTAAAAAATAATTACAACCGCCTAAATATACGATTGATTCTATTAATATACAAATAAAATAAAAATAAAAGAAATTAAAACCTGCAAAACAGGGGGTTAGCACAATTTATGACACACCACGAGTTGGACTCAAATAGACGGAATTGGGGAAATTAGGAATTGGGGGCATGCATTTAGGGGATAACCGGGTTGGTTCGGCTAGCTGGCCCTGTTAGACCTGGAAAACATTTTGAAACGTCCCTGTATTTTTGGTTTTGCCGGAAAATCATTTTGAAAACAATCTTACCGGTTTACATGTATTTTTATATTTAAAGTGGGTTGGTTTTTGGGAGAACCGGGTCTCCGTCGTTGAATTGTTCTAAATGCAATTTTACTGAAAATTAGATCTAAGGTCGTGAATGCACACAACAAAATTCATTTTTGATGATTTTTTTTTTGGGTTTTCTGAATTTTTAAGGATTTTTGGAAATTTTTGGGGATAAAAACGGAAATTCTGATTCTGGAAAATATGTTACAGTCGTGCGACTATAAACATTCCCAAGTCAAAAACGTAGAAAAATGGATAAAAATACAGAAAAAGCACACCAATCACCCAGAAAGCTTGTAAAAGAGAGGAGAAAAGGAGTTTTTACCTCCTTGGCGTGCGTCCACCGTAGGATTGACCCCTGGCGTCGCTCTAATCCACTGAAATCCGCACTTTTCTCGTTGAGTTAGGGTTAGGGATTTGGGCCCAGAGATTTTCAAATGTTGAGGGATTCTGATGATGGGTTTCCTTTCCTTTTCTTGTTTTCTCTTCTTCTTTCTCCCTCTCTCTTTTCTTTTCTCCCTTTTTCTCCTTCTCTTTCGTCTTTTTCTGTCTGTCCCCCCTTTTTTTTTCTTCCGTTTTTTCAACTTTTAGGGTGTGGGTTGGCTCACCTACCGTGATCTACAGTCGTATGACTGTAGCTAAAGTAGTACGACTATACTTTTTTTTTTAAGTATAGAAAATTTCGGCGCTTAGACTGTAGCTAAAGTAGTACGACTATACTTTTTTTTTAAGTATAGAAAATTCCAGTGCTTACAGCAAGCCTTGAAAGCTCAAGTCCTGGCAGACTTTGTAGTAGAATTTGCCAGCTTAGAACCAGACTCAGTGCCACCTTTGGAAGAATGGGACATTTTCGTGGATGGGGCATCCTCACCAAAATGGGTAGGAGCCGGAAGGGGTCCCAATCAGATAAATTTCACTACACGGTTAAATTGGATTTCCCCACCACCAATAACATGATAGAATACAAAGCCATGATTAAAAGGTTGTAACTGGTTAAAGAAATTGGACCAGAAAGGCCCCAGATACCTAGTGATTCCAGGCTGGTGTCGAACCAGGTAAACAAATATTTAAAGTTCAGAGACCCATCCATGAGTAGATATTTGGAAAGGGTCCAGGCATTGCTGAAGGAAACTGAGTACTAAGGAAAAGTTTGGAGAATAAAGAATATTCCCCGAGAAGCAAATAGCATAGCAGACAAGCTCGCCAAAGCCACGTCTAGCCAGGTAGAATTGCAGCATTTATACTGTCCATATGAAGTACAATCCCACTCGAGTACCAAACAGCTTGAGACTTTGACTGTAAACAAGGACAAGCCGTATTGGATGAAGCCCATCATTGACTTCCTCATGGAAGATAGGTTGCCAAAAGAAGATGTGGAGGTAAGTCGGATCTCGAGGAAATCTACCAAATATGTTATTATTGGAGGGAAACTTTATTGAGAGTCATTTAGTAGCCTATGGTTTAAGTGCATTTCAATAGAAGAAGGAAATAATGTGCTGAGGGAACTCCACAAAAGGATATGTGGTTCGCATCATGTCGTTTTGGCCACAGTTCAGAGGGCTATACTGATGGGGTATTTTTAGGAATTAATGAAGGAAGACGCAGATTCCTATATCGCAGCATGCCACCAGTGCCAAGTACACGCTAAAAAAACAACCGACCCCAAGCAGAACAGAAGCCAATCCTGACTGCATGGCCTTTTTCCACATGGGGAATACACATTGTCTATCCGATGCTGGAAGCAAGCAAGCAACAGAAATGGTTGATTATAGCAGTGGATCATTTTACCAAGTGGGTGAAAGCCGAAGATTTCTCCACCATCACTCTAGAGAAAACGATAAGCTTCATTCAGGAGCATATTCTCAGCAGATTCAGCATACCAAAAGTCATTATCACGGATAACGGCACCCGGTTCACCTCTAGGAAATTCACTTAATTCTGCAATAGTTTCCACATTGATCATTGATGCAGTTCGGTGGCCCACTCCCAAACTAACAGTATGACTGAAGTCACAAATGGGACATTGTGTGACAGGATCAAGAAGATTTTGGAAGAGCACTAACAGGCATAGGTGGACAAGCTCAACAATGTTCTCTGGGCATATCGGACCACTCCAAGACGAGCGATCGGAGAGACACCCTTCACCTTGACATACGGTATTGAGGCCGTAATTCCTATAGAGATAGGATCCCCTAGTGATAAGGTGGTGTATTACAATCAAAGCACAGAATGATATCAACATTCGTTTCCATGTGGACTTGTTAGAGGAGATACGGGACCGGGCCTTTATTCTCGTAACTGCTTACAAAAATAGGATCCCGAGGTACCACGACAAGAAGGTCAGAACAGTGGCTTTCCAACCAGGAGACCTGGTACTTTGAGTTATTGAGGCTTCGCAGGTGTGGGAAGCCAAAGGAAAGCTAGCAGTACGATGGGAGGGGCCCTACCGAGTTGAGAAGGTCATGGTTTTGACCACCTATAAGCTAAGCCGGTTGGATACGAAAAAGGTTCCGCGTATGTGGAATGCAAGAGCCCTCTAAAAGTATCACCAAAACTAGCTTTAGACTTATAAATATTGCACTCTTTTTCCTTCATCAATGGTTTTTTTCCCATAGGGTTTTCCTTGGTGAGGTTTTTAACGAGGTAACTCAATAAGGCATCATAATGCTATATTTGTTAGTCTTCATATTAATAATAATTTGCTTTCGCATAGATTATTATTGAAGTTACTTGGCTTTATGTTATCAGAAGTTCGGTTTCGAATATATTAAATACTATGGTTTTTAGCCGGCTCAAAATAGAGTCAAAAGAGATCCAAAATGAGTAACTAGGTAAATAAACATATCAAAATATAAAATGGTATTTGCATTAATGCCCTGCTTATGGGGAATGTAGGTTACATTAAAACACTTTTACGGAAGACTATAAAAAAGAGGCCGCCTTAGCTACTCTTTCGGATTAGGCATATTCACCATACCTGGAACCGTCTCATTCGGTCCTACCATTGTTGGAGTTAAAATGGCTGAATCTATCTCAGGTAGGGTAAGATCTTCAACTTCAGGCAAGGGACAAGAGAGGGGAGAAATATCCACCTCTTAAGGAAAGTCCTTATCGATCTTCTTAAAAGAGACATCTGGATATGCCTCGGCATATTTTTTAAGGATACGATTGCCATATAGTGGAAATCCCAACTTCCATCTATATATAGGGTTGGGCTAAATTACACTTTTGGTCCCTGTAATTTACACATAATTATAGTTTAGTCCCTGCCATTCCAAAATGTCATGGGCGGACCAAAAACCAACATCTCCCACTCGTATATGACAAGACAGACTTTCATTGAGATTGAACACACATACTTCTTTCAATTCTTATTCGGCGAATTCACGCGACCAGTTAACGTAACGGTTAAACCTTGAAGCTCTTCTTCATCGTTCCACTTTTAGCTTAACGCGACTTCCCCCTAGTCCATTTTCCATGATCACTAGTTTTTAACTCACTTTTGATCTCACGAAAACATTCATATACACTACATACCTTTTCCACGAAAAAGTATTGAGCTCGAGTGTTATATGATTACTAAGTGACATGTTACTAAAAATGTACTTCCTCTCTATAAATAACCTTTCACCATATGTCTATTGTTTGTCTAAAAGGTCCCTATATGCCCATTCATTGCTAACACAGCCTGGTTTGGGGTTCCAATCAAGATAAACAATTAGACATACCCTTCTTGTTATTTACAAGAGTCTATAAGGGTGAATTCAAACTTATAGTTTCATTTGGGTCTCACATTAGGAAAGTTGAGATCAATTTTCTTCTTTTCATCCCTTGGTCGGCTTTTACACATATTACTAAAATATGCCATAGTGTTAATCCACTTGAGACGTATGTTTTATAAACACTATACGAAAGCATTCAGTCTCTAAATGCAACTCATGCATCACTACCTCTAGTCCACATTTAAGCCTTTCATAGGACAGCTTTCGGTATCAACGAAATAATTATATTTCACATATCACATCTGGAGTTTCTCACATCTCCATCTATACTTTTACCTATGAACACACCACCCATAGTAAAAGATTCATCTATGTGAGTAGATGCATTTCGTCAGCATACTGAACTATACTCAATAGCTTTTTGTGTATCGCTTTAAATAGTGAATGAATTTGAACACAACAAATAACTCACACTCTATTCCAATAAAATTTACCAAAGTTATTACAACAGTTCAAAAACAACAACATGTTCCTATAACCTACGAAGACCAAATTCCAAAATGTGTTTACTAAAAAACATTTGGAGCTATTGGTTTCGTTAACAAATCTGCAATCATATCTCCAGTTGGAACATGAACTAAACTTATTTCTCCTTGTGCTACTTTGTCTTTACCAAAATGATATTTTATATTGATATACTTGCTTTTTCCATGATTACGGATTTTTAGAATAAGCTATCGATGTAGTGTTGTCGGAATAGATAGTCGTACATTTCCCTTTAGGCAATAGATCCAAAAGATCTATGAAGCATTTTAACCAAACTGCTTCTTGTACTACAGCTGTTGTAGCTACATATTCTGACTCCATAGTCGATAATGCCACGCAAGTTTGTTTCTTACTACACCAAAAAATTGCACCATTTCCTAGAGTGAAAATATATCCAGATGTGGACTTCCTCCCGTCTTTATCAGTTCCGTGATCAGCATCTATGTATCCCTTTAACTGCTGATCCTTTCCTTGGTAATAAAAGGAAATAATTTGAAGTCCCCTTCAAATATCTCAATATCCTTTTCACTGCTGCCCAATGCTTCAAACCTGGATTAGCCTGATAACGGCTTGCGAGACCCATCGCAAAACCTATATCAGGTCGTGTACAAATCATAGCATACATCAATCTACCAATTGCACACCTATATGGAATTCTCTCCATCTTTTTACTCTCTTCCAGAGTCGCGGGACACATACTTGCATTCAGTCCGTACCTTTTGCAATAGGGGTTGGATCAAGATCACAGTGAGCCATACCAAACCGTTATAAGATCTTATTGATATATGTTTCTTGTGAAAGAGCCAATAATCTCTTAGATCAATCTCTTGAGATCTTAACCCCAAGGATGTAATTAGCTTCTCCTAGATCCTTCATCTCAAAGTTAGAAGACAACCAAGTCTTTACTTTCTTGAGTAAGGAAGTTTCATTTCTTGCTAACAAAATATCGTCAACGTATAATGTTATAATGACAAACTTCCCTCCGTTTTCATGCTTAATGTAGACACACGAGTCTGTATTAATCACCTTAAATTGCATTGATATAATTGCTTCATGGAACAAAAATACCATTGTCTTGAAGACTGCTTAAGGCCATAGATTGATCTTTTCAACTTACAAACCTTATGTTCTTGACCATGGACAATGAAACCTTCAGGTTGAACCATATAGATTTCTTCATTCAGTTCACCATTTAAGAACGTAGTCTTTACATCCATTTGATGTAATTCAAGGTCCATACATGCTACAAAAGCAGGTACTATTCTTATAGACATGAAACGGACAACAGGTGAAAAAGTCTCCTGATAGTCAATTCCTTCCTGCTGTATGAACCCCTTCGTAACCAGCTGACTCTTAGTCTGGATAGGTTTCCCATCCGCTGATCGCTTAATAGTATGTACCCATTTATTCCCAATGGCTTTACGCCCTTTGGGTAGATCAACTAGTTCCCAAACTTTGTTGATCCTTATTTATCCATCTCACTTTCCATCGCTTTTATCCATTCTTCCTTTGCTCAAGATTCCGATATCTCTTTCATGTTAGTTGGAATGTCTTCGATTTGAGCTAAGATCGAGAAAACTTTACTATTAACTAAATGACGGCATCACGGAATATTTCCCCTCTTCAATCACCTTAGAGGTTCTGCTTCTTGATAAACAAATCTCATATATTCATCAAGATTTTGGGCAGAACTCCCACTGGGACCACTCCCACTAGGATCTATATCCATATTCACACTTGAATTTGGAACAAGACTCCCACTCAAACCAAGACCACTTAAGTCAGGGTCAGGATTAATCAAATCCGCTTGTGAAGGTTGAAAAACATCATTCTCTTCCCTTTCCCTTATGTCTTCAACTTCATTCCTCCCACTCGGATTGAGTGATCCTGAAGTTTTAGACTCTTGAGTTTCAAAGAAAGTAAATTCCTTATCCACCTCTCCCATCTTAGGAAATTCATTCTCTAAGTTTGTGACATCTCGTGACTCAAATTCTGTTATTTGACCATTCTCATTCTCTCCCACCAGAGCATATCCTTTGGAGAGATCAGGATATCTTATAAAGATACCTTTCTTGCCTCTTGGGCCTAGCTTGCCAGGCTTACTAGATGTATCATGAACATAGGTAGCACATCCCTATGGGTTGTAAACGGTTCAAATTGGGCTTGCGGCTCATCCACAATTCATAAGGCATAGGTTTCAATGGACTTAGAAGGTACTCTATTGAGTACATATGTAGCAGTCAATAGTGTGTCTCCCCCAAAAGGAGATAGGCAAATTGACTTCAGCCATCATAGACCTCACAATCTCTAAGAGGGTTTAGTTTCTTCTTTCTGCTACTCCATTTTGTTATGGAGTCCTAGGTATGGTCAACTGATGTTCAATACCTTTTTCATTACATAAAACTTTAAATTCCTCGAAGAGGTACTCTCTTCCCCGATCGGTCCTTAAAGCTTTGATTCTCTTCTCTAATTGATTTTCAACTAGAGCCATAAATCATTTGAAACATGCTAATGCTTCAGATTTATGTGCAATCAAATAGACATGACCACACCTTGTATAGTCGTTTATGAATGTAATGAAATAGTACGCACCATGCCTAGCCCGAACATTCACTGGGCCACAAATGTCAGAATGGATTAGTTGCAATGGTTAGTCAGCTCACGTAGCTTTACCAAATGGTTTTCTTTTCATCTTTCCTTTTAAGCAGCTTTCACAAGTTGGGAGATCTACTTTCGATAAATCAGCCAACAAACCTGCTTCGTACTAAACGACGTTGACCAATGTGACAAAGTCTCGCATGCCATATTTTTGAAATGCTAACATTATCCACAGACGAGTTAACGGTAAAAGAAAAACTATTATGACACACATAATTTGGATCCAAATCCAAAACAATAAAACCATCCAACAAATGTCCACCACTAAAGTAGATATTGTTCATAAGGAGACTAAAATTGTTCAATTCAAAAGATAACATGAATCCCAAATTCATAACGGCAGAAACAGATATCAAGTTCCTTTGAATTCCAGAAGCATAGAGGACATTTTCAAGAAACAGTGGTCGACCACTATTTAAGACCAGCTGACAACAGCCAATCCCTAAGACTTCCTCTTTAGAGTTGTTTCCCACGTATATCCACTTAGTTCCCCATGGAACACTATGGAACTTAACAAAGGAATCTCGATCCTTTGTTATGTGGTCTGTTGCTCCTGAGTCTACGATCCACAAAGGATGAGATTCAGTTAGGAAAACAGAACTTGAAACAAATGTATAACACTTATACACTTTGGTAACATTTACCTTAGGAGCTATGCAATCTTTTGTAAAATGCCCCTTCTGTCTATAATTGTAACATCTCACTTTAGAAATGTTAACCCTTTTCTTGCCCTTCTTTTGAACTGGAACACTGCTTGTCGTTCCCTTTGCCTTCTTCTTAAAGAACCTTTTATTCTTTCCCTTAGACTTCGGACCAGAATTTGAACCTACCATGTGAACTTTAGATTTCACATGAAGAGAAGCCAAACGGTCTTCCTCCAGTTCAAGATGACGAACTGCATCGTCAAAGGTCTTAATGTCGTTGGCATGGGTTAGGTGCAACTTCATATGCTCCCACCTGTTCGATAGAGAACGTATCACAGCTTGAACCTTTTGTTCTTTGGTCAACTTATGACCAGTATCATAAAGCTCCATTATCATGTTGGACATTTCTCTAAAATGCCTCTTTATTGTGTGGTCGGCTCTCTTCTTATAAGTATCAAACTTGATACTTAAAGAATGGAGTTTTGTTAAGGAGACACCTCTAAAGTTCTCCTTAAGAGCATCCCATAGTTCTTTAGCTATGTTGTATACGTGAAACTTTTTCATGATTTCATCATTCATCGCACTAAGCATGGTGATGCGGGCAGACGAGTTCTTCCTTTTCCAGGCTTGATAAGCCTCAAGGTCCCTTCTGGCTTGTACAGTGGTACCCTCTTCAAGAGGAACCATAATTCTCTCTATAATATCCAGAGCCTCTTGCTCTTCAATTATGTATTGGACTTTCATAGCCCAAACTTCATAATTGTCACCGTTCAAACGAAGGTCCTTATTTAGTTTAGCAACTATTACTTTTGAAGTAGCCATTTAAAAAAAAATGCTAAAGACAAAGTAGCACTAATAAGTAAGCGATACACCATAATTATTATAAGATCATTTAAAACTAAAAATAGTGTTTGGTTCACGTAAAATCGAACACTATGCTCAATGCATAGAGTCACCATCTACATAGGCCAATGCAAACACCGTATTAGGTTTAAATTTCCAATAATAAATATATATTTAGTTTTGTTTTAGATTATATTTTAATTTATTTAACATTTATACTTCTCTTAAGTATAAAACTAATGAATAATATAACACTTAGTTATAATCTCAAAATAAATAAATTAAAATTACTAAAACAAATAAACAAAATAGCAATGTTTAACAAATAAACATTTTATTATACCATATATATATATATATATATATATATATCCAACATTTAGTCAAAATTACAACCACAAAAACAAATTTTAGCATGAAGCCATTCAATACAAAATTGAAAAACGAAATCAGCAAGAGAAAGAGTAAAAAAATGAAGAGCTCAATCTTCATTTCCTTCCAATTGAACTATCTCAATTTCTTTGGAGGTGACTGGGATCATCTCTACGAACTTATAGTAGAGATCCAAAGGCATGTTCTTAACACCCTCAATAACAGCATCCAGACATAGGCGACGAACCAACTTGTTACTTCTAAGTAACATGGTTCTAGGATTATGAGATAACTTAGCTCCCGTTTCAACCAAGTTCAACACAAATACTTTGCATTGTGATCCATTATCCTGTTCAGGAACTAATCCTTCAATAAAGTCCACCAGTTCGTCAAATGCAGAATTTTTTCGAAACCAGAATTGCTTAAAGTGCTTTTCACGAAAAGCCTTTTTCACAAATTTTAACATTTTTAATTGATTAGTTCTAAAGGAAAATCCTCCTTTCCAGACAAGCTCTTAGATTTCTCGATTTAACGGATTAGATCGCTCCATAGCTCTAACAATATCCCCTCTTTCCAATGGAGGATACCATTTAGAGAAAAGCTCATCTTCAGGTTTTTATATAGTCCTTGCCTCCTCCTGAGATTGGATTATTTTCGTCGTTTTTACAAAAGTTGCCATTTCTATAACACATATAGAAATAACAAAAACTTGTTAATGATCAACCAAAAATCAGTATATAAATACACAATAAATATACTGAATTTTCTTGAATTTATTAAACATAAATTAAGTATTTATACACAATAAATACTATTAAATTTAGTTTAAAATATCAAATGAATTCCAAAAATTCATCAAAATATACCAAAAATTCAAGAAAAATGTAAATTTTAATTCTGGAAAAAACTTGACAAAAATTGGATGCTGGAAAAGTCCGCACGTGCTGACACGCGCCGCTTGAAGATCTGCCACGCGTCTCCACGCGCTCAAAGGGTTCTGCTGACTCACATGACATGTGGCAACATATGATTCATGTTGACGTGGCACACCTGACACGTGTCATCACCTGATTGGCTCAACTGATGATGTGGCACATTCATAACCGTCTTGCCACATGTCGTCATGCGTTTAGTCCACGTGTCTGACATGTGGCATTTGACCGTTTCAAAAACGATTGACTTGGTACACATGTCAACTCGTGATTGGTCTGACTTTTCAACCATAAAAAATCCATCCAATAGCATTGTGACACGTGTCCCCTGATCCAGAATTCTCCCAACTGTTGTGCTGCCAATTCCAGCCGCAGTGGTGGCGCATGAGGTCCACGCGCCGCCTTTCGGGCCTCCGTTGGCCGTGAAATTTGAGATTCCAACTCTATTTTTCATGTTGATTTTAGTGGTGTTATCAGATTTTTGAAATTCCGACAAAAAATTTTGACACTTTGTACTATTGGATCAAATACGGTATCATTTTGACACGGATAATAATGCAAATCGTATAAAAAAGAACAAAAATGAATCCAAATGAACAAAAAAACGTATTCTTTCTCATGGAACATCAAAGATCAAGATTTACGGAATCATTTTGACACGGATATCAATATAAATCCATATCAAAATGAACAAATAGGCATTTAAACGAATAAATAGGCATTTAAACGAACAAAACTTATTCTTATTCACTGAATTCCAGAAATCAAGATTTGAACAAATCAATTATTCATGGAATACTAGAAAACTAGATCTGAACGCATCAATCTATAAGCCTTTCAGCTCTGATACCAATGAAGTCAGAATTCTATAATAATTATACAACAAATGTATAGGTTACCATAAACAGAACAAATAAACGGACTTACAGTTTATATGCAGCGGAAACATGTTTATGGAATGGATGTGATCTACATGGAAAACCGGATCATTCTGGTTGCCTTTCCTACGAGTGTATAAATACACTGAGTACGGGCTATCTCCGTGAATTTTTCCGACAAACGAAGAAGTATATCATGTTTTATCTCTAGGGACGTTTTTCCTGGAACCAGAAAGGAATCTTTACGATTCTCCCATCTCTTCGAAATAGAGAAACTTCTTCTCTATTTATAGTGGAAATCCCAACTTCCATCTATATATAAGATCGGACTAAATTACATATTTGGTCCCTGTAATTTACGCATAATTACAGTTTAGTCCCTGCCATTCCAAAATGTCATGGGCGGACAAAAAACCAACAATATATATATACTCATTTGTTTTTTTAATGGTATAACAATGGTATCTTTATGAAACCTTCACGATATCATTATGATACCTTCATGATACTATTATTTTCACTCCTAATAACTTAAAAGCTAATCTTGATAAATTTTCAGATTGCTATGTGCATATATGTATATATCTTTGAGCAAAAGAGTACAACATCAACATCATATTCTTGGAATACATCACCAAAAAGCATGGAAACTAGAAAAAATGGAAGAAAAGTTAAGAACTACCAATTTGCCTTTTATCTGCCCTCGGAAAAAAAAACTCTTCGGACCTCCGACAAAGATCTCCATCATTCAGAATGAAGACACATATGTTAGAAAAAGGCTACTAAAATTTCACAGCAGTCCAATGGTTAGAACTCCGAAAAACGTCAAAAGAATGCAGCTAGGCGAATGTAGATAACATCATCTACTAATCTGCCTACAATCTGCCCTTGGATGAAAAATACTCTCTAGACCTCCAATGATGATCTCCACCATTCAGAATGAAGACACAGATGTCAGAAAATTGCTGCTAAAATTTCATAGCGATCCAACGGTCAAAACTTCGACAAACGTCAAAAGAAACTTACTGCTCAGAGTTACATTCTTGTTCAAAATGAAAAAGAGGAAGAGAAGGGAGGTGGGAATAGAGGCAAAAGATGGAGATCTCATTTGCAGTGGTGATGATGAAGCCATTGATCAAAGCTTTAAGAAGACCATAGACCATGAGAAAGAAGACAAAGACGAAGACGAGAGTATAAGGAAAGTGTGGTAAGGGAAAATAGAGATGAGAGAGAGAAAAAAAAAAGGTATAATATATGGTAAGTTAAACCCAAAACTAAATGTGCGTAAAAGTATAATAACAAAAAGTTAATTATGAAAATAATAATATTAGTAATAACAAAAGAAAAAAATATTGAAAGTTGTATATAATCAGGTAGAGACTGCTTTTCCATTGGAATACGCAATGATCAGTCATAATTGAATTTTTATTTTTATTTTTTTTGGTAGCAAGTGTTATATGCTTTATTTTGTTATATTTTGACTTAGTTTTAGGGACTTAAATGAGTTTATTTTAGTATTTTCCTTGGACTTTTTGCTGTGGGTTGTGTTTTTGTATTTGCAGGGGTTTAATTGAAGATTTTGGGCTATAAAGGCTGATTTGGGCGAGGTTTTGTCAAGACTGGGCTGAAGTGCGTTTTCCCAATTTTAGCCTTGCCCAAGGCTAAATCTCTTCCGTCAGGAGCTGTTCAGGAATTTTCCTAATTACGGGCCAGCAAGAATTGAAGCGGATTAAGGCCCTAAATTAGAGAGCTTGGACGTGGATTAGAGGCTATTTTCGGAAACCTTTGATTTTTGTGGTCCTTAGGGTTATATAAATAAGGAAGAGATGTTAGTTTTGGGGATATAGAAAAAAAAATCAGAATCACACTTTTCTTCTTTTCTTAAGTTTTATCAATATGAGCATCTAATTTTCCTTTTCATCTAGGGGATTCAAGGCTTGGATGTATTTAATTGTGAGAATGTTCTAACTTTGATCTTTAATTTGTATTCTCCATATTCTTATTCTTGCTTCTTGAGAGATTTCTTTCTTTTATTGATTTGTAATTTAAATACCTTGACCAGTTGTTTGGATTGCATTTTAATAACCTGTTATCAGTGGATTAGATTCGTAATCATGTGATTCATTGTGTTTAGAATAATAAAAGAAATAGGGATTTAAACTTAAATCAATTTCTCTAAAAATTAGTTGGTTTAGATTAGGTTTTTTTAGAACTTAATGCCGGAAAATTAAATCCTAGCCACTAAGGAAGGGTTATTTGACGAATAGGGAAATGTTTGAGCCGTGTTAAACAGATTCCACATCAGAAAAGTTGATCCGGATGCGCTAAGTTATGGATTATAACTGATCTGGAGATTTTAAATTACTTTTAACAATCAATGATCAAGCTCGTTGAATCCAAGCCAAAGAATTATCCTAGATGGTATTTTCATTAATTTTTACTCTATTTTTGTTTTAAATTCAGTTATAATTTTGTTTTCAAATAATTGTCACCTCTTTAGATTTTATTTCAGCATTAATTCAATCAAACCTCAAAACCTTTTTTTATTTTATTAATTGTTTGTGGTATTTAGCATTAATTAATAAAGTTTTAACTCCTTTGGGTTTGACCTCAACTTATCCTCTGCAAACCTAATTGTTTAAGGATTAAGTGAGAATTATAAATTTATTTTTGGAGGATTCGACAAACCACCAGCAAATGAGAAAGTATTAATTACATGTGATGATTTTTTATTTTTTTTTAATAAAAGAAAAAAATTTGATGAGTTAATCGTTTATTATTTTTGTAAGCAAAATTTGATAATTATAAAATAGCAAAAATTCAAGGAATCGTGAAATTCAAATTTCATCCCATTTGTCAAAATTGAAGTCTGAGAATAAAGTTGACAATTAATTAAATTTATATTGCATCGGCAGTGATAAAATATCAGAGAAAGAATCTCCCTCCGGTTAACTGAAAGAAAACAACTAGATTCAACTGAAAAAGGATATCAAGTTGCAGAAAGAAAAATGGAGGCCCTAGCCGAAGGACTATGGGGTTTGGCGGATAACGAGGAGAAGAAAGGAGAAATTGGAAAGGCGGTGAAATGTCTTGAAGCAATATGTCAAAGCCAAGTCTCCTTCTTACCAATCATTGAAGTCAAAACCCGTCTTCGTATCGCCACACTTCTCCTCAATCATACTCACAATATCAACGAAGCCAAATCTCACCTTGAACGCTCTCAATTGCTCCTCAAATCGATCCCTTCTTGCTTCGAGTTGAAATGCACTACTTTCAGCTTATTGAGTCAATGTTATCATCTCGTCGGCGCCATTCCCCCTCAGAAACAGATTCTTCACAAGGCTCTCGATCTCACTGCTTCCACTTTCCCCGAGTATGTATATCTATTTATCTGTTTTATGGCTTTTGCTATGGTTTTTTCGTTTCACTCCATTAATATATATATAATTTTTTTTTTTTTTTAATATAGGGTTTCGGTGAGTTTATGGTCTTGCAACTTCAATTCGCAGCTGGCTAATGCTTTGATTATTGAAGGGGACTATCATTCTGCTTTTTCTTCTTTGGAAGCTGGGTATACTGTTGCTACGCAGATATGCTATCCGGAATTGCAGGTTTGACTCTAATTGTGATTCTTTGTGGTTTTATATTGCCTTCTCTTTTGTTCACGGTGGCTCCATAATTATAGATTTGTTATGGGTTTTGGTGTCTCAGATGTTCTTTGCAACTTCTGTTCTTCACGTGCACCTTATGCAGTGGTGTGATGATAATTTAGTCCAGTCTGCTCTTAATAGATGTGATCAGCTTTGGAATTCCATTCCCCCTGATAGAGTAAGCCCATTCCCATTATTGTTTTTCCCTGTTGTTTCCTTTAAAGTTACCTTCTATTTTTGTTACCATTTTCGTGTCCATTGCTTCTGTATTTGCCGGACGATTGAAATTAGATTTCTGTTTACTCATTCTTGATATGTTTCTATCACTCAAAAGAGAGAACAATGCACAGGCTTGCTCTTTTACAATGAGCTCCTTCACATATTCTATCAACTTCGCACATGTGATTACAAGAATGCAACTCAGCATGTTGACAAGTTGGATGCAGCTATGAAGGCTGACTTACAGAAAATGCGTGAAATCCAACGCCTAAACAATGAACTCAGTGCCTTGAATCAAAGTCTTTCTCGGCCTGACCTACCCAACCGAGACAGGTCTATACTGTCACTCAAACTTTCTCAAATTCAGCAGCAACTTACTAATATGAATAAATCCGCATCATTTCCTGAACAATCTTCGGAAGCTGCATATTTTGGAAATTCAAGACAGCTTTTTCAAGATAAGCTAGTGCTGGCTCCACCTCCTATTGATGGGGAGTGGTTACCAAAAAGTGCTGTTTATGCTCTAGTAGACCTTATGATGGTCATATTTGGGCGTCCACGAGGACTTTTTAAGGAATGTTCTAGGCGAATTCAATCCGGAATGCAGACTATTCAAGGTTTGTCTTTTGTACAAAAATAAAGTTTTGCTTCTTTTATAATTGCCAATTTTAGTCACACTCTATGCTTATGTGGTTGCATGTCCCTGTCATCTATCAACACTTAAGAGTTATGACAATATATGGCCCTAAATTTAGATACTCACCCTTGCTCAGACATCCAACTTAGAAAAGCAAAGGACACTATCCAGTTCCAAGTCCCAAATAGTCTTTGACTACATTGCAACTTGTGTCCTTATATTTTAGATACGCACTCCTGTTATGGCATCCAACTTTGACGAGCAAAGAATACTATAATCCAGTTCACAGTCTCAAATGTTCTTTAATTAGATTGAGCTGAAGGCATGCTTTTTTTTTTCTCCTTTTTTTCTGCAGTGGTCATTTGTAACGTGAACTCCTGTTGCTAAATTTCAGTACATTTTGTCTTCTCAATCTTCAGCAATTATTGTCTTTGTTATCCTTTCATTTGTAGTTCTTAGACAATAGTTTAGCATTTAGAAATATTGTCATTATAGACAGTAGGCCTTAACGAAAGAAAAAATTTTGTTCATTCTTATTTTAGAAATCTGATAATTAGTTTTCATGTAGTGGAGCTGGTGAAGCTTGGAATAACTGATGGTGTCAGAGGTTAGCATAAATTTCTTTTTTGATGGCTATGCTGATGTTCTATTCAATATTTATGTTAATGGCACAAGCTTCCTGGCTTTTTATATGATTCAGAAGTAGATTTGCGACACTCTGCCATCTGGATGGCTGGCGTCTATTTGATGCTATTAATGCAATTTCTTGAAAACAAAGTGGCTGTGGAGCTCACTCGGTCTGAATTCGTAGACGCACAAGAGGTAAGTGGTAATGGTATGCCTTGTGCACTAATTTTTTTTATTATATTTGCCCTTTCAGTCAAATATCTAATTGATTTTAGAAAAAAAATTTCACATTGCTTTGTTTCGAAATTTATTATTCATTCTAACTTTGTCAAGCTTTGTAGTCTGATATAATTTTAGTATGGGAATTTGGGATTTGGGATATCTCACTAGCCGAGGATGTAATATGTTTGTTAAGGAACTAATTAGTCAAACTCAGGCTTGTATGAAACTTGAGACATGTTTCACTTTTTCTCTGAGCTTCCCCTCTTAGACAGCTTGTCTAAGTAGATATAAAGGCTAAATTAATTGTTTTGTCCTTCGGCCTAAAATAATACTTTGCACACAGGTTGTCTCTATGTAAAATTCATATATTTAAACAAATTAATGATTGCTGTGTAGCAGTTGCAGTTATTACAAACAGATTAACATAATATTGTGTCCAATTAGCACAATGTGCCATACGAATTTCTATTTTGTTTGCTCTTTGGTTCTCAAGTCTTTCATCTTTTACAATCCTGCGGTACTTGTGTGAAGGTTTTGAAGTCATCATATTCCTTTATGGTCAGGCAATTGTGCAAATGAAAGATTGGTTCCTTCGGTTTCCAACAATTTTGCAAGCCTGTGAGAGTGTTATTGAGATGCTCAGGGGCCAATATGCTCATTCTGTTGGTTGTTATAATGAAGCAGCTTTTCATTTTCTCGAAGGAGCGAAGGTATGTTTCTTAACTTTTCGCATACATTTTGTAAATATATGTCCATTGCTATATTTTAGTGCTTAATCTGGCACACTGAGCACTGCATTATATTCCCTAATTACTAAAGTTTGCTACTTCTACATATAAGCGTTTACTATGTTTTGCAAAAAATGTTAACGGTATATGGTAATATTGTGTCCAGCTGACAGAGAGCAAATCAATGCAAGCTATGTGCCAAATTTATGCAGCCATCTCTTACTTCTGTATTGGTGATGCTGAATCATCATCACAGGTTAAATATCTCCTATAATCTTTGGCATCGTTCGTTCTTTTGGTAACTGATGTTTCAGTTTATATTGTATAAATTTTCATTTTATTTGACTGTTTGATGATCTATTTAGATGTTCTCATGCAGGCACTCGATTTGATTGGACCGATTTACAGAATGAAGGATTCTTTTGTTGGAGTCAGAGAGCAATCGAGTGTCCTTTTTGCGTATGGCCTTTTGTTGATGAGACAGGATGAATATGAAGAATCAAGGTAGGTATTTAAGATTATATATAGTCAATTTGGTCTTTACATGGAAGATGGTTGACTCTATGGATTTCATCATTTTCTTGTAATTTAAGAACCATGTTTACATTTTAAATTGTCTCGCCCTGAAATTCTTTTACCTCTTTTCTTCGCAATTCTTCTCCTTTCCCATGTTATGCTTGCTATGATGGGAAGAGAAACAAGCAACATAGGTGTTTTCTTCTATTATCTAACCTGCAATTCCTAATTCATGATTGTGGTGCAATGCTTCAAGAATTTGATTTAAGTTACAATCCCTTAACAAGAACATGAAAAAAAAAAAATTAGTACTAAAAATGGACATAATTTGAATGTTTTTGTGTAAACGTATGGTGTCAAAACGGGTTGGTGGGTTTTGGTCATGTTGTGTTGACCTACTCAGGTGATATAATTAAAGTCCACACAAACACGAATCATTTATCAAATGAGTTGACATGACAAAACAGCAATTTGACATGATATGTGTAGCTCATTTATTTGGCTGAATCATGTGCAGGTCAGATTATTCAGTTTGATGTGACACAAATTTAATATATAATTAAATGTAAATGACATTTAATGTTCTAAGTTTATAATAATTGCATTTTTTTTAAAGTGGTTGGGTTGGCATGACTCAGTCCATATCATTCAATGAAATTGGTTTTAAGTGGTTTGCAAGTCAACCCATTACACAACCCATCTGTTTTGTATCATAAACGAGTCAATTCATTTATCACATTTGTCACATTGCCACCAAATCCCAACCCTGATTCGCCAGTTATACATGGTTAGTAAATCATATTCATGTGTTATCTTATTTTGTCACCCGTTTATCAATATGTTCTCACGTGTTTTAAGTGAAGATAATCAGGTTATATCTCTCTTCGTCCTAAAAGAATAATTTCTATGCAGAGCTCGGCTGGCCAAAGGCTTGCAGATTGCACATAATAGCATGGGGAACCTTCAACTTATAGCCCAGTATCTGACAATCCTTGGACATTTGGCACTTGCTCTGCATGATACTACACAAGCTAGAGAGATTTTGAGATCCTCCCTTACCTTGGCAAAAAAGCTCAACGATATCCCCACTCAGATATGGGTAATATCCGTTCTGACAGGTATGAAAGCAAGCAGTGGATAGTTTGAATGATTATTCAGGTTTTTTAACACAAGATATTTTTAAAGATTGCAACAGAGGTTGGCCTGATTTGGTTTGTGTGTGTATTAGGTTCTTTCTTACATGTTTTCTCTCTAATTTATAGACTCTTATGACACTCAGCTTGCCATAGAATGGCAACTCATGGCCATGTCCTGGTGATGTGTGCGTGAAAGGTAACATAACTCGACTTATAGATTGGGTGAAGGTTGGGTTTGGGAATACTCAATGATGATTGAACTGAACAGAGGACCGTTGCATCATTGCCTGTCATATCAGGACCTGTCTATTGTTTAATGTCGTTATGAAAATCTTCTCCACCCTACTGCTGCCTCACACTCTCCGATATAACCAACCTCCTCTCCGTCCGCCCATGCAAAACTAACTCCTGCCAACTCACTAGTGCTTCCCTAAAGTACCCTTGGGCTTCCTTGAGTAAACATTCCAGATTCTGGGCCCATGAGCCAATTGGGCTACCACAGGACGATTCTGTAAGGCTTCTCCATCATCATTCGTATAGACTTGACCAAACCAAGACTTAATCTAGTTGAGTTCGATGGATCTTGGATGGGCTTTTTTGGTGTTGCAATACAGTAGTCATTGGGTAAATGATTCTCTTGTTTATATTGAATTAGCATGACTTTTGAAAGCTAGAGTTTTGCTATTTAACAAAATTGATATAAATAACAGGACAAAGTGCCCCTTCCACTTCTTTCTCTGAAAAAAAGTGATGGTTTTTTTTATTGTTTTATTATTTTATTTTATTTTATTTTTTTATCAATTGTTAAGGATTTGATATCATCATTTCTTACATGTGCCAAAAGAGATGTAATATTTCCTTCCTTTCATCACGATTGAATACAACTGCCACTTGACTTGCTTCCTATTAAATATGGTCATGACCTTACCTGTGTTCATCTAGAACTATTGGTGTACTTATCTCATCTGGTTGTGTTTCCTTTTCTCCTACAGATTTATATCAAGCATTAGGTGAGGTTGGAAATCAAATGGAGAATGAGGAATATAGAAAGAAAAAGTCCGATGAACTGCAAAAGAAACTTTTGGATGCACATTCATCCATTCACCACATTGAATTGGTAGGATAGTATGCTTTAGTCCTATATTTTATGGCCATGTGGCGAGAAAAAATGAGTGAAGAACTACAAGAAATGCTTTTGTTCACATTTGGCCCTCGCTAATTATTTCCCGTATGGTCTTGGAGCAGATAGACAAGGTACGATTTGAAGTTAATCAATTTCAGGAGTTTGATGCCAAGCATGCCATGGCAAACCAGTCCACGAGTGTCAATCTAGATATTCCAGAATCAGTTGGATTATCAACTCCATTGCCGACTTCTTCGTCATCAAGACTACTTGATTTGGACAATCGAAAACGTGGAAAGAGAAGAATTTAATTAGTTTCTCAGTTGTAGGCTTCTGTAGATACATATTTATGTGTATTAGATCTGTAAAACATGAGGCAAGATAATGCTTCATTCTTTATACAAGGTCATGGTTAGCACTGTAATTGTCAAGGCCAATACGATTATTAGGCATTTGTAAAGGATTTTGTTCCCTTCACCATATTGTTGTTGTATAGTCTTCATATTCAATTTTCTGTCTCTACCTCTGTTCCTTTCACATGACAAAATGTTCTTGGGGTTCAGAAACAACAGATGCTTTTATCTGTCTATGTTAACACAAGGGCATTCTTTTTTATGCTTGGGAAACTTTGGGCTGGTATTGTGCTCTGGAAGGCCACCATTGTAAGTGACATTGAACTACTATTTAATGAATGTAGTGTAACAAAGTATGAAGTATCTAGAGTTATCAAACAATCGTGGTTTACTTTTATCAGTGAGATGTAATTACAAATTGACCAGTAGGATGGTAGGTGCTTTTCTAAATATCTGTCATCGTAGAGCTTGATGGATGTTTATCAATTCATAATCTTTTTCTCTAAATTTGCAGTTCACACGTTGGAAGTAAAGGAAAAGATCAGAGCCAAAGCAAGGTTTAATGTTGCTTGCTGCCTTTGAGGTAGTTACTCAAGCTCTATCTATGTAGCAAGTCCAGCAATTTCCTTTAATGGCTTCCACAAGAACTTTCTCCTGCATATATGAACTTAATGGTTAGGATGCGAGTGAATGAGTAACTTGTTTCAAATTTAGTCTCTGTGGAACAAAGTAGCCTAAAGATTTTACAGTGCAGAAAGTTTCCTGATGTTGATCCATAATAAATTCTTACCAGTTTCCACAGTCAGCAATGACCCTAACTTTAGGACGTAGCGAAGGAAGCAATGCCAGAAATTGCAATTCAGCTTTTGACAGAACCTGCACCGACTTATTTATAATCAATTGCAGGAGTAGCTAGTAGCTCAATAACTGAAGTGGTGCCAACATAGTAATTGATATACAAAACCACATGATGGAATCACCTTGGCTTCGATTATCCAGACGACTAATCCCTTTGCATCAGGAGGTAATGCAGCAAGTCTATAATCAACTTCTGGTGGGAAGTACCACCTTGCTATAGGCTGCTTACCTAAATGAGACTACAATAGCAAGCTAGTAGTTTTATCAGAAATATGAATATGGCATATACTCTGTCAGTATTATATGCTGACTTTGTAGGTGTGAATTTTGAACTTACAGGGCAAACTGGATGAACTTTGGTTAGGGTGGTTTCAGGATCACCAAGGCCACGAGCAGAGAGGTCGAGGAAGTAATAGCCCTGGTATCGGAGGCGGTTAAGGTAACGACCCTCATAACCACCCTCATGAGGAGTGTAAATGGCAAGTGCTTTGTGCTCTTCCACATCTGCAAGCCAACGTCCAAGATCGAATTTCGCCAAGTCCCCTCCAATGAAGTCTTCTATTCCTCTACCGCTACAACTTACTAATCCAACCCTTCTTTTACTTGTAGATGATCCTCCTCCCACTCCCAACCCCAGCATCATCAGATTTCTCTTTCCATTCATTCTTGCTATCATGCAGTTGCTTCTCGGGTGAATGGTCCCGGATGGTGCCCTTGCATATTGCAAACAGGGTGCAGCCATTTTTTTTTATTTTTCTTTCAATTATGTAGCAGAAAGTTTTCAGGTGCTGCAGGAGTTCATGAGGAGCTAAGCCAAGCGAAGCAAAAGGAAGTTGGACGGTTGAGAAATGAGATAAGATCCTGTTACTACGCAAAATGGTAGCCTTGAGTTCTCCCAGATGTGGACAAAATTATCTGAAGCTAATGCAATATAATTTGTCTTAAAAAAATTTACGGACAAATTATTGCCATGCTGCAAATTACGTTGGAACGTGGACGACGTACTCATTTAAGCCATTTTTATTTTTATTTTTATTTTAATCTGTAAACCCGTTTTACAAAAATTATAATTTGGACATGTATTTAATTGAACAAAGAATTATGTGGATAGAAAAAAAAAAAGTCAACATTGCACCCCAAATTGACTCACATGGTCAAATAGGTCCAAGTAATTTTGTAAAATGGCACTCGGATTGGAATGAATGAATTTGTATGCTATTATTTCTTATTTTTGTATGCTATTATTTCTTATTTAGAGTGAAATTAGGAATTCAATTCCTAAAATAGAATTCCATGAAATTGGATATTGGCTTGAACAGTCAAAAGAAGTGGATTTACAAATAAATATTTTAAGACAATTTTATTCTCATTCTTTCTCGTATAATAACATTGAAACCAAACAATAACCAATTATTAAATTATTGAATTTTATAGATTTATCGTCCTTTTAATATCGTGAAGATTGATACCAAAAAAATGAAAAAAAAAAAAATTACGGAAAAAAAAAATTCGGCGTACAATGTGATAATGATATATTCACATCTAAATCTTCTTATAACTTGTTCAAACAATTAAAATTTGGTAGTTGATTTTATATTTATGGTTATATATTATTTTGGAAAGAGAAATACTATATAAGGAATAAAAGAAAACAATTTCATTTAAATCCAGATTAAAATTAGACAAGTTTCACGAGCAGGAAAAAAAAGATTACTAAGGGTAATAATAAAATCACAAAAGGTAAAAAAATAATATAACTACTTAGATCATAAATTGTAATTTGAAGAAGATCTTGCTATTATCAATCACCATTATTGCATGATAATAATTGCAACAAAATCTCCAACTCTATAGATCTAAAAAGATCTTTTATGAAAAAATGCATGGATCATGATCAAAGATCTTTGACTGAATAAAACATTTTCACTGTTTTTGCTTGACTTGAAAAGCAAACCAAATAGATAATGAAACAAAAATGTGGATCTAGCAGTTATAAATCGATTTTTAACAAAGTACTTTTAATCAAATCACTATAAATGATAAAAAAAAAAAAAAAAGAAAAACAAATGAATAAATTTTGTATAAAAATATGGAGTATTTTTAAATGGGTATTTTCATTTTTTTATAAGCATTAGTTTTTAGTTGATGTGTTGATTGCCGACTGGAGTTGATGTGTTTATTGCCGAAGCTCTTTTCTACAAGGAAGCCTTATCTAGGCTCGAGGGACATGTTTTTATGATATTATTTTGAAGCTTGATAATCTTTGTGTATAATGCCTTAATTGGTGCTTTCTCTACAAATTCTTACTTGGTGTTATTATTTCAAATTATAAAACTATAGCTTCAGATTTTTTATTATGTCGTTTTAGCTTTGAGAATTTAATTTTCGATCCCTCCTTGTATTGCTCAATTCTTTAATTAATATATTCCTCATTTTCATAAAAAGAAAAAAAAAAGTTTTTGTTGTGAAATGACTGAAATAAGAGCTTATATGGAGATTATAACAAGGAAATTGACAGAGAGAAAACATACGAGAATATAAACTATCTATTACTGAATATCAGTTATAAGGAATAACAAAAATTAGGATTTATTTATAGGAAAAAATTAAGGGACTAAAAGGTAATTTCACAATATTTAATTAATTAACAGTGCATTCATATTAGTACATTCTTCCTTAATAGTATCATCTTTATCATTGACCCCTTCATCCTCAATAGCTACATTTGTATTATTAACACCTTTTCTTTTTGGAGGATTTTTATCCTTAAAACCAATAGGTCTCTCATGCTCCAGATGTGTTTGAGAATTATTATTAGGTTGTTATTCGAGAATTTCAATATGAATAGACGCATTTACTGCTAGTATATGTGACTTTATTACTCGTTTTGGATGAATAAATGCATCTAGAAACTAATTTGCTAAACTTTGAACATGGATTATCTTTTGAACTTCTTGTTCACAAAGCTTTGACTTAGGATCCGTGTAAGAAAGTGATGGAACTTTCCATGTGATTGTCTTTTCCATATTTACAACATTATTCATATTTTCTCCCCCTAATTTTGGAAATGTGGTTTCATCAAAATGACAATCTGCAAATCATGCAGTAAACATGTCTCATGTTAATGGCTCAAGATATTTAATTATTGAAGGAGATTCATATCCAACATAAATTCCAAATCTCCCTCGAGGACCCATTTTCGTATGTTGTGGTGGAGCAATAAGAACATATATTGCACAGCCCAAAACTCTCAGATGAGAAATATTGGTGTGAGCGGACGACTTTTCAAGTGAAAGAAAAGCGGAACGCGGCGAAGCGAACGGGGAAAAAAAGAATTAGTGTTTGGTGTGTTTGTTTTGAAAACGGGTTTGTATCTTGCTTAGGAAAACCATTAATTTGTTTGGAAATCTTTTTGTAGAAAACATTTTCTTTGCATGTGAGTTTTGAGAAAACTAGTTTTGTATTTTAGAAAATCCCGTTTTATTAACTTAAAGACCTGTAAACCTAAATTTCAAGATCAGTAACAGAGTCGCCACCCGGATCAACTAATCCGGGATATTTTGGTATAGCTCCCTACGAGTGTAGACTGCCATACCTAAATTAGGTATGGATTAGGTAACCTAATCCAGAGATTCAGGGTTCGAGCAACTTACCTATTCAACCTCAAGCTTGCATTCATTTATAAGTTTGTAGTACCATATTATATTCACTTAATTCTCTACCCATTTTATCTTTTATTATTTAGCCCATGCTCATTCAGATGACATAAATAATTTGCATAAAATTAAAGTGCAGAAAAATAAACCATACATCAAAACCAAACTAAAAAAGAAATAGAGGCTGTTTATTACAACCCAAAAAGAGAAAAAGCCCTCATCCTCACCAATACAATCTCCCACAAAAATTTAAAAATTACAATCACCTAAAATACACAAAGGTCTATAAAATATATCCAAAATGATAAAAAAAATAAAAGCTGCAAAACAAATTGGTTAGCACAATTATATTACAAACACAAGTAGGACTCACCCAGGACAGAATGGGGAACATCAGGAAATGGGGCATGCATTTAGGGGATAACCGAGAAGTCCGGGCGACTTACTCGATCGGATCTGGAGAACCATTTTTGAAACGCCCTGTAGGTTTTGTGCTTGAAAACATTTTGGAAAGCGTTTGACTCAATTACATGCAAATTTCTCCATTTTGTAGGTCGGTTATCCCGAAACTCGTGGTTCCGTTCGTAGGGGTTCCTAATTTCAAACATCCATCTAAGGTCCAAAAGCTGTAAACATGCAAAAAACATTTTTGATTGTAAAGACAGCATCACGCGACGACATCCATGTAGGTCGTCCCATGATTCTGCCTCCTTCCTGTAATTACAGCCTTGGGCTGTATTATGATGAACTACAGTCGTACGACTGTAATTTGAGAACTATTGTCATGTGACTATAGTTAGAGTCGCACGATTATAGTGTTATACTCGCACGACTATAGTGAACAGTGTCAGACAGTGGTTTTCTTTATTTTCTAAAATCACTTGTTTCAATCGATTTTGATGATTTCTAGAGATTTTGGAAATCTGAGAGTTCGTAAACACTGGACCGAGGATCCGATTATGGATCTAATAACCGTGAATTCCGAGAATAGAAACTAACAAAACCCTAAATCTCACATCCGTATTATTGGAAATCCGAAAATCACGATTTTAAGGTATACAGATATGATTTGACCGAATTGAATCATTAAAAATCATTTAAAATGGGAAAATTGGCCATATTCGGTCGTTTTGGGCTTTTCGGGCTTCTGCCCAAAAGAATACAACCGTGCGACTATATTCCAGAAGAACACAATCGCACGGTTGTATTCCAGACAACTACAGTCGTGCGACTATAGTTACAGTCATGCGATTGTAATTGCACAGACAATTTTTCGGATAATCGTTTAACACAAAAATGCAACCACAAATCAACACGAATCGAGTTTTAAGGCCTTTCAGAGTTTACCTCTTTAATTTTCTAGTGTGCTTGACGACTGGAATTGGATTTGGATGCCAAAATCCGCCTAGAACCTCCAAACATCCTGAAATCCTCGAACACACATCTCGGATTGATCCGAACAACCCAAAAACTATTTGAACTAGTGATACGCGACTGGGAACTCTCACACTATGTGTTTCTCGTCTGTATTCTCTCTATGTTTTGGTTTTATTGATTTTTCTTACTTTTCTCTCACTTTCTCTCTCTAAAACCCTATTTTCTCTCACCAGAATATTTTTTTTAGAATTGATTCCTCCCTTTTTTCTTTATGTTTCAGCCTCTTTTCTCTTTCTTTTTGTCACCCTAATTGCTTAATTCCCGCCAAAAAATCCGAGTCAAAGATAGAGTTATAACCTATTTAGGAATCTGCTGGGTTAAAGACTAAAGCCGCATGCCTCTAACTATAGTCATACGACTGTAGTATTACAATCATGCGGCTGTAGTTACTACAGTCGTGCGGCTGTAGTTACTACAGTCGTGCGGCTGTAGTTACTACAGTCGTGCGACTATAAACTAAAGTCATGCAACTGTAGTTGTGAAACTACAGCCGTGCGGCTTTAAATAGAGCCTGCATGCTTTAGCTATAGCCGAAACTCACACCTAGCTTCCTAATCACTCGATGAGCCTTTCTCGGGGTTTTGGATCAAGGACTTTCTGAATTTTGGGCCGTTTGAGAACATTCCGGGTATTATTCCGCTCATTCTTAAATCTGATTTACGTTCATCTGTCTAACAGGTAACAAAGGATTTTCATCATAGAGGTCGGAAAAAACCCGTGCGCACAGGCTGACCCTCAAGGGATCAAAGTCGACATAATCAGGTTATTGTGCTAGGATAAAGTTTATTCTCATGGTAGAGAGCGCGGTGAGAAAAGGAAAGAAAACATACCTGACGTCTTGGTTTGTCAAGGAAATCAGGTGTAACATCTTGCACCTGTGAGCGGACAACCTTGCTGGGGGTGTTGGCTCCAAGAGCTTTGGTTCTAAAGTTGGATCTAGGATCGCTAATCTTAAGGCTGACCCAAAAATGGGTGCTAATTCTAAAGTCAACCCAAAAAGGGTGCTGATTTTTAAGCCAATCTAAAGGGATACTGATTTTTGAATTCGATCCGAAGGGATACTGATTTTTGGATTCGATCCAAAGGAATGCTGATTTTTGAATTCAATACAAAAGGATGCTGATTTTTGAATTCGATCCAAAGGGATGCTGGTTTTTGAATTCCATCTAAAGGGATGCTGATTTCTGAATTCGATCCAAAGGGATGCTGATTTCTAAATTCGGTGTGAAGGGATGTTGATTTTCAAGTCGATCCAAAGGGATGCTGATTTCTGAATTCGATCCAAAGGGATGCTGATTTCTGTATTCGATCCAAAGGGATGCTAATTATTGAATTCGATCCAAAGGGATGCTGATTTTTGAATTCGATCCAAAGGGATGCTGATTTTTGAATTCGATCCAAAGGGATGCCTAATTTTGAAATCGATCCAAAGGGATGCTAATTTTGAATTCGATTCAAAGGGATGCTGATTTTTGAATTTGATCCAAAGGGATGCTGATTTTGAATTTGATCCAAAGGGATGCTGATTTTGAATTTGATCCAAAGGGATGCTGATTTTGAAATCGATCCAAAGGGATGCTGATTTCTGAATTCGATCCAAAGGGATGCTAATTTTGAACTTGATCCAAAGGGAAGCTGATTTTGAAGTTGATCCAAAGGGATGCTGATTTTTTAATTCGATCCGAAGGGATGCTGACTTCTGAATTTGATCCAAAGGGATGCTGATTTTGAAGTCGCATCGAGAGTGCGTATTTATTCCTTGATCGATAATTTTGGAAACAAAAATTTTTGCCCCTTCGATCAAGAATAAATACGGCTTGATTGTTTTGCCCATGGATACCTTCAAAAAGCAAAGAGTATCCTTCTCGGGATTATATTGACATAAATGGAAATTATGGGAATTGAGGAAATTCTTTTACCTGAGATTTAAAGCTGTATGGCTCTAATTCACAATGTATAACTGAGGGAATGCCCTAGTGTCGGACTATTTCTGCTTCCAGAGAACCCATGATTTGGGATAACCCGACGATGATAGTGAGTACCTGTACTTAGGTTGGTCTTGATGCATGTATGCATATATGTGTGTATGTTTTGAATGTATGCATGTATATGACATAATGTTTCCGCTGCTTGGTTTAGTTTGCATTTGGCATTCAGTGTCAAGAGGCTACCAAAGTTCCGAGTCTGGAGCTCATGAACCAGGCTTCCCAGAGGCGTATGGACCCACTGGAGGAGCGGCTTACTTATTATAAAAGCACTGGGTGGTTAGGGTAATAGGGCACAGTCCTAGGCCTTTTCTTTTCCTTCTTTGACAATCGAGTCTATATGTGGGCTCATCTCTGTATATTTTGTTTCGGTACATTGACTATGAGCGCGAAGCACTGACCTTAAAATACCTTAAGATACAGGGAGTTAGGATTGTCTGAACCTACTATTATGTGACTTGAATTTTGTTTTGTGTCCTAACTTTTACATAGACCACCCTTTAGGGTTTTCGGCCTATCGAATTGTCTTAACTTTTGCCCAAATTGTTGGTGTGCCCTAGTTCTTAGGGCATTGGATTCTTGTATTTTGTATTATACATTAAGAGCCATGTATGAATACATTATTTGTGTCACATTAATAAAGGTAATTAATCTATTTCATTTATATCTTGTGCTATAATATGAGTAGAGTATCCATTGATTGATAATCATAAAACCAATCACAGGTCTGTTCTAATCGTGGGAACGAATAGAACCATAGACTTGTATATTCGATGACTGTATAGCAGTTCTTAACTAGCCATAGTACTTGTATAGTCAGTCATGAACATAGGTACATGTCGTTGACATGGGACTGGATCGATCTGCACAAGAAAGTCACATGGTTGTCGCGTCATAGGTCTTTCTTGAGTAGGTCTCTTTTGTCCTCAGACCAGATTTCATTATAATATCAATATGGAATCCGGTTCACTTTGACATACGCCTAACAGGTCTGTAAAAGGATGCTAAATACGGGTATGATTGGGTAGACCGGTGAACATGTTGATATTGATGATGAAGTGATGGAATTGCCACTCGGGTAACACCGAGATGATATCATTGGCCACTTGATGAGTGGGACTGATAAGTGTATGGCCATAGCCAAATAAGTTGGTTGCTTATTTGATTAATCAGTCAACTCAAGATCAAGAAATATAATAAACAACAGAAGAGGATGACGGACACCATGCCTCTTGTTTATTCATATCGATATCGTTAGGCAAAGGACACTATGAGATTACTACCGGGTGAGTATCTTCTAAAGACTGCTGCATCTCTGTCTTAATTGGGGGCTGTAATGGTTTGCTAGAACCCACTTACAGTCTGTGGGCCTTGGGCCTACTGCCAACATAAAGACAGACCCATAGGATCGTGCACATAGATCAACTGAGCTGGAACTTATAGAAATTGTACATGTAATGTACATTGGAAGGAATGCGTTAATTAATTAGTTGACATTCGGTGTCAAGGTAATTAATTGACATTGGGTTGAATTTAATTTAATTAATAAGTTTACATAATGTAATTAATTAATTTATCAATTAATTGCATTACATAAGGTAAACAATTAATTAAATAATTTTCCTAAGTAGGAAAATTAAATACATGTATTGTATTAACTTAAGTGTGATTTAATTTTATTTAGGGGTAATTAAATTTAGCCAAATGGAATTAAATTACATAGTATATACTTTTTAATTAAAGTTTATATATGTAATTATAATCATAGTGGGCTTGGGTTTAATTAACCTAATTAAAACCCAATTAGACAAGGTGTCTATATAAGGGCACACTTAAGGAGGAAAAACCTAATTCAACTCTAATTAATTGCTGGAAATTTCAGCCACCAATAGCAGCCCCAAATAGCCGAAAATCCCAGCATTAATCCTCCATTCCTTAGCGTCTTCGGCTAGCACCGGTTCCCGCTCAATAGTTGGTCGTGCACCGGACTTTGGAGATCGCAGTTTTAAGAAAAGATTCTGCAGCCGTCTCTAGAAGAGACGAATCCGGTGAGTTAATCTCTCTTGATTCAAATTGATTTTATTCTAATCAATGGTAATTGGACACGATAGGTGGATTCTAGGAAATTTTAAACGGTGTATTTTCCGCTGCGCCACGTTATTTTTCCAATGATGAATCCCAACACAAATCGCTCTTTTAGGTTTTCGAATCAGCAGACTTTTAGTTGTATCCTAACTTTTGCATAGATCACCTTTTGGTTTTCGGTGTAGTGGATTGATGATCTTTTTTTTTTTGGGTTGAAGTGAGATGCATGCAAACATAGAATGTGCATAGCCATATATATATATATATATATATATATATATATATATATATATAATACAAATTCAATTTCAAGCAGACTTAGGACGTTTATATGAATAGAACAAAGCATTCATTCATTCATTCATTAATAATGTTTTAGCACAATGCACATCAAAAGATGAAATGAAGCTAAGAACAGAATTAGTAATGGTATCCGTTTAGAATGAATCCACGACTACCACCAACCGGTCTTTACAGATTTTCCCACTGATGGAGCTCACCTCACTGTCCTAACTTTTGCATAGCCCGTCTTTTCGGTTTTCGATCCATCAAACCATCTTAATTTTTGCATGGACCACCTTTTTGGTTTTCAATCCATCAGACTTTTTTTTACACGTAGTATCACTTAAGCCTGTCTTGATTGATGGGGTTGAAGAATTAGTTTTCCGTCCATATCCATGACCTTCACAGCACCCTTTGAAAGTACCTTCTTTTCCACATAAGGACCTTCCCAGTTAGGCTTGAACTTACCCTGCACGTCCATGTTGGTCTGCTTCATCTGCTTAAGTACCAAATCCCCAGCTTTAAGTGGGTGTTTCTGATGACGGGCTTTACTATTATAAGCCCTGGCCATTTGTTGCTGATACATCTGTAAATGATCTAAAGCCCGAAGATGCTTCTCGTCAATCAACGCCAACTGCTCATATCTTGACTGAACCCATTCAGATTCTGGTAACTGCGCTTCCATGACTACCCTCAATGATTTAATCTCGGTCTCCACTAGTAAGACAGCTTCCATCCTATAGACCAATGAGTACGGTGTCTCTCCGATAGGAGTTCTGACATTTGTTCTGTATCCCCATAAGGCAAATGGCAACATGTCGGCCCAATCCCTGTAGGTGACTACCATTTTTGACAGAATCCTTTTGATGGACTTGTTGGTCACTTCTACCACTCCATTGGCTTGCGGGCAATATGGAGATGATCTATGATGTTCAACTCCTTTTTCTTGGGACAATTGTGATGTTGTCCCTTGAAATTGTACTCCATTATCAGTCACAAGATGATGTAGGATTCCGTACAGTACGAAGATGGACTTGGTCTTTTTTTTTTAAGAGATTCGATATTGAACCCACAATCCTTCATCTTTATATTAAGATATGTAACGATTGAGCTTCACCCAATTAGTCCCCTTCCTTAAAACTTCTTTGTTCACTCTAGTCCAAGTCTTCTGAGCTTTTGTTTGACAGGTCTCATCTCTAGATCTGTCAGAATTTTATGTTCTGTAGTCTTTTTGTCAATCCCAGGCATATCATCATAGGAGCGGGCGAAGGCTTCTGTGTGCCTTTCCAGTACTTTTATAATTTTTTCTCTCATTAGGCGTGAGGTCTTTCGAGACGGATACCATTTTTGGATCGTCATCTGTTTCTAGATTCATTTCATGCAACGATGCATCATGTATTCTAAAGACACTAAATGAATGTTTGTATGTATACATAGTTCCATCCAGAAAAACATCACACAAGTAATTGAAATCAAATTGCATTGAATGCCTATGGGCTGAATTGTTCACATACTGAAATAGAAAAAAAAAAGATACATTAAAATGATTATCATCCTCCACATGCGGAGGATCTTCTCTCACTGCAGCATATCCATTACGACAGTGGATTTGGACCCCCAAAGTTGGGCAAGGGATTACTTTAAACACTTGGCTTCAAAGGTGGTTCCACAATCTTCCCCTCAGTAACCAACTGTCGGATAGCCCTTATTAACTGAGTGCAATTGTTTGTATGGTGGCTTACTATCACATGGTAGGAACAGAAATACCCTTGTCTGCCTTAGCTAGAGGAGAATACGACTTCAAATTCTGTAGCAACCTAGCCTTCCTACATTTGGCGAAAATACGAGCCAAAGATTCTGCCTAGGGTTGGTGATCCTTTGAGGAGTTCCTGTTTGTCTACCTTGAGCTACAGCTGCCACATTCGCTTCTTGCACTTGTCTAAGGGTTACGATTTGAGCCGATTTTGAACTAGACTGAGCAGATGTGGTTGTGGGGTTACCAACCTTGTAGCCTGTGTGTACCCCCGACTGCCTTCAAAATTCTACTTGTTTCTTTGGTCTTCCTCCTCATACCTCTCGATTCGCTTAGCAAATTTGACAACTTCTGTAAAAGCATGGAATCTTTTCAGCTTCATTTTGTCCTTGTATTAAGGTAGGCTTCCATCAACCAATTTTATAATGAGAGACTCTAACTTTGGAGCTCTATCCACCAGCACTTAAACATCCATCCATCTCTTGTAGTAAAACAAAAGGGACTCATTTGGCTTTTGGCGAATCCTTTCCAAATCCTCTAAAGTGGTCTCCACCTGAGTGTTATAGGCATACTACTTCACAAATGCTTCAGACAAATCTTCCCATGTGGAATGGGTGTGGATCGGCATCTTTAAATACCACCTAGCAGCAGCATCCCTTAGAGTAGTTGGGAATAGGTTCAGCAGGTGGATTTTCCCAATCCCCAGACTGGACATAATCCTTACATAGCTATCCAATTGAGCCTCTGGTGGACCTTCTCTAGTGTATAAAGGCAGATAAGGCATCTGGAAACCAACCGGGAGTGGCTCTCCTCCATCTGCCATCAGAGTAGCCGGGTCAGCACACTTGATGGGGTTGTAGTGCACCATCTCTTTCAATTTTGGCAGCAGAGCCTCCAAGTCAGAGAACTTCTGGCTAAGACGCTTTTCAGCAGCCATCTCAATTGAGGCCTCCCTCACCCTCACAAAAACTTCATCTTCCTCAGACTGGCGGTCAATTTCCCTATGAAGAGCAACCACTCTACTACTACCGGGAATGCCTCCTCCAGCTCCATTCACCGCTTGGATTGTATTTCCTCCATTTTTGACTGAAGTCGAAATTGGATGAGCAGTCTGACCCCCTTCAGTAGGCATCACAGCTTGCATCTGTTCCGTTAAGGTGGCCTTAAATAGATCCGAGCTCAGCAGTGTATCCACAAATGCATTCATGTCAAAAGCAGGAACCTCCACTGTCTGTCTTGAGCCATTTCCATTCTATTCACTTCTTCTAGCACAAACTGACTATCACTTGGTAAAGAAGGTAACTGTCCCCCAAATTCTTGCTCTGATTTCAACCCTAAACCGTCCTTGATCTCCTCGACAGTGACTGATTCTGGTTGAACTAACTGAACTAGCTGACTGGAATCTTGTTAAACCAGAACTAATCATTTCGAAGTTCGACTCCAAACTACACATTCAGCATAGGGTTAGCACCATGGATGAATGTCATGACTCTAAACACAACACACTAAGTGACGTGTATGGTGTGGTTGTGAAATGACCATGGTTAAATGATGTCAGTTGAATGAGGATGATCTTTATGTTTTCATTCTCCCATTTTTTTTACTTCAGACATTCTAAGAATACCCAATGCCATGCGAAAGATAAATGCAAGAAGGTCGAGTGTGAGCCATCACACGGATAGAGGTTCGGTGCTTTTGGGGCATCTAGTGGATGTCATGAAATGGTCGCGTGTGTACCAACACATAGACAAAGGTTCAATGGTTTATAGGTCAATGAAGCAATATGAAATGGTCTCATGGGGGCCATTCTACAGACAGAGTTTCAATGCTTTTAGGGCATCTAACATGAAGTCATGTTGCAGACAAGTCACGTGTGGAAAAAGACATAAACAGAGATTAGGCATTCGTGGAACACCTTGTATGATTTGGTAATGTCATGAAATGCCCCTACATGTGTGGTAATCCAATACTCGTGGAGTACCTCAAATGATTCAATGATGTCATGAAATGATCTGATGTGGATCGTAACACACAAGCAAGACTTCGGCATCACCGTGAAACCAATGATGAATAAGAGTGATGTCATGTAATATTATGGTGTGACCCATAACATGAATATAAACCTAAGACTGTTGTAGTCCTCTAGTGAATGTTATGGTATAATGGAATGGCCAAGTGCAATCCGGTGCACGGGCAGAACACGGGTAGTTTTGCCACACCCGATATGTTATGAAATGAAATGAGCATGATAGGCATTCTCAAAACATCTTTCGTTAAGTGGAATGAGATGATATGAATGTCCATGTCACACAAATGCAAGTGGCTGAACTTAGATGTGGTTAGGATGCATGACACACGGGATGATGTTGTGTATGGAAATGTCAACACATGAGATGTAAATGGCACACAATTAAAATGTCATGGCTGCACGAAGATGTGGTTAGCATCAATGTCACACATATGCTTTATATTTTGAAAATGGGTGCACGAAGATGTGGTTAGAATGGCACACATGTGATTTATGCTTGTTTGATGATTTGTGAAAAGGTCAAAATAAAACCACCATGGAACAAATATTAGCACACGCAACGATATGCTCAGCCTTCCAACCTTATTCCTCCTTTCGATTGGTCACACATTCTTCCTAGGTGTTGGGTCTCTTTGGCATCAATTGGGGGTACCAAAGGGGTGCTCACAATGTTCAATTTCAAATTTATGTTTTGGTAATTCTAAGGGGAAGTTACTAGGTCATTACATGTGGGCCAAAGTCAATCCAAGGGTCGTACAGGTCCCCATAGCGAATATACACTCCTCCACATAGAACATGAGAGGTTCATGTGATGATATGAGTGGTTTACCCCTTCGGGTGCCTCCAATCCTAGTGGAAGATGTAGATCACCTTCTGAAGTGAACCAGGTGTGAACACTGGATTTTTCAGAAAAAAAGGAATATAGTCGTGCAAGTTGAATTTACAGTCGTATGATTATAACTTAAGTCGTACGAATATAGTTCCGTTACCACGGCTGTAATTTAAATTTTCAGTCAAAGTCAAAGAAACGACCAAACTTTACATTTGTCCACCTCCAATTACAGTCGTACGACTGTAGTTGCCGACAAATTATAGTCGTACGACTGTCGATCTATTTTCTGATATTCCAGCCAAGCCCACTTAAGAGAGGAATGGCAAATTTTGGAGGTGTTTTCCTGTCTTCTTGTCCCATATTTATGCAAAAATGATTGCAGATTTTAGGAGGGACAACCAGATAACCAAAAACAGAAAAATTTGGATTGAAAGGAGTTCTTAGCATTGAGAAAAGGGAAAAGAAGAGAAGAAAAATTTCCATATATTACTTTCTTCTACTCTTTTCTTTTTGATCTTTGTGTTGTAAGGTTTAAAATTGGACAGAAATCATAGGTTAAGAACTTGTCATACCAAATTTAATTGATTCTGGAACTTAAAACTTTCTAAATCCTTGGCTTGTTGGAATTCTCGGACATTATTTTTTTGTACCTTAAGATACTAAGGAGGAGGAGCAATCCGTAGTCCGTTTAAGGCATTGTCTAGGATTAAATCGATAGTGGATCCGCGCTACAAGGGTAACTATATCTAAAACTAGTGTTTTGGTTCATTTTCTGGGTGTTTTGGTTCATTTTCATTCATAAAACCATCTAAAAACCAAAATGCAAGTTTATTGTTCCTAGGCAGGTTGAACAGACGTACATCTGTAATTATAATCGTACGATTATATTTACAGTCTCACGATTGTTCTTGGTAACCACGGCTCTAAATCCTTACCTTCCAAATAATTTTAGTAATTTTCTAGCCAGAAATGAATAACAGTCACACGACTGCAATTATAGTCGTACGACTATAATACAAACATACGACTGTAATCTTAGTCTCACGGCTGTAGTTTCTGGTCAGCAACAGAAAATTATAAAAAATTCATAAAAATTCCGAAAAATTCCAAAAAAATCAGAAAGATTATAAAAATACATAAAAATCATAAAATCATAAAAAAACAAACTAAAATAAATTCATTTCATGCATTCACAACCTTATATTTAATTTTTGAGTTGTTGCAATTAGAACAGTACAACGACGGAGATCCAAATCTCCTGAAAGAAGTGTCCTGCGAAGAAGGAAGCTGCCCCAGAATAAGCTCAGCTGATAGAGAAGGCTGTGGCCAAACTGAGCGAAGGGAGAAGAAGCTGCTCTTTTGGAGGCACAGAAAGAGACTTTGGAAGCGGACCTGAACGAAAGGTTTGAGGAAGGATCTACTGACCCTGAAGATTCTGCTACTGAAGACCCTCCGCATGTGGAGGAAGAGAATGATTTTTATGTAAACATTTCCTCTGTATTCAATGTGAACAATTCCGCCTATAAGGTGATGAATGCAATGAAATCTAACTTTGCTTACTTGTGTGATGTTTTTCCCGATGGCTTCGTGCAAACATGCAAACATTCATTCAATATGTTCAGCATTCATGACACTGCATTACATGAAATTAATTTGGGTACTGTTGAAAATCCTAAAATGGTATCTATCTCCAATGAACTCACTCCTGTGGAAAAGAGAGAGTTAATAAAAATACTTAAAAATCATATGGGAGTGTTTGCCTGGTCTTACGACGACATGCCAGGGGTTGATAGAGCAATAGCAGAACACAAAATCCCAAAGGATCCCAAGTTTAGCCCAGTAAAGCAGAAGCTAAGATGTCTACATCTAGAATGGGCCAAGAAAGTCAAAGAAGAAGTAGCAAAGCAGATTAAGGGCAACTTCCTAGAGGTGGTAGAATACCCAGAATGGCTAGCCAATATAGTCCCAGTCGCCAAGAAAGATGGAAGGGTTGGAGTTTGTGTGGATTACCAGGATTTGAATAAAGCCTCTCCAAAGGATGATTTTCCACTCCCTTACATTGACGTCCTAATCAATAGTGCGGCAAGGGCAATCATATACTCATTTATGGATGGCTTTTTCGAATACAATCAGATTTTGATGGATATCATTAACAAGGTCAAAACGGCTTTCATTACTGAGTGGGGGGTGTACTGCTATAAGGTGATGCCTTTCAGATTGAAGAATGCTGGGGCAACCTATCAAAGGGCTGTCACGACACTACTACATGACATGATCCATAAGGAGGTCGAAGTATATGTTGATGACATGTTGGTCAAATCCATGACCCAGGAAGAGCACCCTAATGTCCTGTATAAATTCATGACCAGGATTGAAAAGTATAACTTGTGCCTCAACCCGAAGAAATGTGTATTCGGAGCTTCAATGGGCAAACTGTTAGGACACATTGTCAGCCAGAAAGGAATTGAGATGGACCCAGACAAGATCAAAGCTATTCGGGATATGCCAGCACCAAAAAACAGAAAAGGAAGTCAGGTCATTCCTAGGGTCACTTCAATATGTTAGCAGAGTCATTGCCAGGTTGACTACTATCTGTGAACCTATTTTTAAGCTACATCGGAAAGAACAACCAATCGAGTGGAATGACCAATGTCAAGTTGCATTTGATAAGATCAATGAGTACTTGACCCATCCTCCAGTGTTGAGACCTCCGACTCCGGGAAAACCTTTGATATTGTACCTAGCCATTGAAGAAACCTCCATAGGGGCAATGTTGGGCCAAGAACAGGATGACAAGAAGGAGCATGCTATTTACTACCTTAGCAAGAAGCTGCTAGATTATGAAACATGGTACACTGTGGTGGAAAAGACTGGCACTGCCATGGTCTGGTTGATGAAGAAGTTGAGACATTATTTCCAATCATGCAAGATACAACCAGTGGCAAAGGTTGATTCAATGAAATACCTCTGTTCTGTTCCATCGCTAGTAGGAAAACTATCCCGATGGCTACTTTTGCTTTCAGGATTTGATATTGAATACGTGACAAAGAAGGTGATCAAAGGAAGAATAGTGGCAGAGTTCCTAGCGAATCAGTCGCTTGAATCTGACTATGTGGAGGATCTAGAATTTCCAGATGAGCAGTTAGCCATGGTGGATGTAGAAACTAGGAAATGGGTCATGCATTTTGATGGGGCTGTGAACAAAAGAGGCGCAGGTCTCAGAGTAATCATTGTAACTCCAGAGGGGGAAATAATTCCTTTATCAAAATGGCTGGAATTCCCGGTAACCAACAACAGTGCTGAATACGAAGCCTATTTATTTGGCATTGATGCTCTTATTACACTAGGAGCAAATGATGTGACCGTTATCGGTGATTCATTATTGGTGTTCCGCTAAGCCACAGGAGAATGGGAAATCAAAGAAGAATCCCTTCGACCATACCTGGAGACTTTGTGGGGGCTGGTGAAGATATTCGAGCACATTGAATTCAAACATGTTGCCAGAGATGATAATTAGATGGCTGATTCATTAGCAACCCTATCGTCCATGTGGGATGGACCTTAGAAGGCACCAATGCAGCCTTTGATCCTCGAAACTGCTAGAACACCATTCCAACTCTCTAGTGATGTCCTAACTCTGACAATGGATGATAAACCCTGGTACCAAGAAAATGGTCAGTATCCCAAAGGAGCAGATTCATCGGATAAGGCCACACTAAGGAAACTAGCAATTCAATTCAGATGGTTTGACGGACAACTCTTCAAAAGGACTGCTGACGGATTGTTATTGAGGTGTCTGATGGAAACGGAAGCCAAGAGGGTTATGCAAGAGATGCATTCGGGGATCTGTGGCCTATACATGAATGGTCTAGCTATGGCTAAAAAGAACATGAGACAAGGGTATTTTTGGCTCACCATACAGACAGATTGTGCTAAAGAAGTGAAGAAATGCCATGAGTGCCAAATCTATGGGGATATCAATCATCTTTTGCCCATGGAATTACAGAATCTCATAACCCCTTGGCCATTCTCAGCATGGGGTATAGACATAATTGGTGAGATATGGCCTCCAGCATCAAACGGTCACATCATAGTGGCAGTGGATTACTTTTCCAAGTGGGTTGAAGCTGAGTCTTATACCAAAGTCACTGCTAAAAACATGGCTAAGTTCATAAGAAAGCACATCTTCACAAGGTGTGGTATACCACACCATGTGGTGGCTAACAACGGAGTACAGTTTCAAAGGGCAATAGCTGAACTGATTGAAGAACACAATGTAGAACATCGCAAGTCTTCACCTTATAGGCCACAAGCCAACGGAGCAGTGGAAGTGGCAAACAAGTCTATTAAGAAGATCTAGTTAAAGACCACCTCAACCTATAAAGATTAGGCAGATAGAGTGCCATATGCTTTATGGGGTTACAGATCCAGTGTTAGAATGCCAACAGGGGAAACACTGTATTCGCTGGTTTATGGGATGGAGGCAGTCCTTCCCATTGAAATGGAATTAAAATCCTTAAAGATCGTCCTGGAAGCTTAATTGCCTGAGACAGAATGGGGAAAGGCAAGATTCGAATAGCTGGCAATAGTCAATGAAAAGTGTCTCAAAGCTTTAGATCATCTGCAAATGTACCATCAAAGGATGGCTAGAGCCTACAATCGACAAGTTTATTATCAGAAACATCCTTTAAAGACAGGGGATCTGGTGTTGAAGCGGATGAGACCATCCAACATGGATGCGAGGGGCAAATTCAAACCCAATTGGGAAGGGCCATATGTGGTTAAGAAGGTACTCTCCAAAGGCCCAGTAAGGATTATGGACATGGACAACAATGAATTCACCAATCCGATCAACCAGGATCATTTCAAATGCTACCATGTGTAAAAAAAAAGTCTATTAAGTTGAAAACCCCCCGGGGCAGCTTAAGCAAAAATTAAGGCAATGAGAGGTAGTTTATCAGCCAGAAAACTGGTACGAGATGGTTGATAACAGAATGAGTTCATTTGAGATATGTACCAATTTTGGCATTTTTAATTGTTACAATAATTGAATTTCATTAATGAAGTGAATATTGCTGAACATATTACATGAATGTTTGGAGTATGTACATGACTCATTAGTTGAAACATCCAGAGGAACAAAGTCATTCATACGACTAGGCATACGAACTGCACCTATCATAAAAAAAAAAGAAAAAAAAGAAACAAAAAAAAAGAAAGAAAGCAAAAAAAGAATAAAAAATATATATTAAAAAAAAGGGTAATAGGAATCATGTTTCTTTCATGTTTTTCTTTTCTTGACAGGAAGCAGTTTTGCAGCCTCGGAAGAACCCAACCAATGGCGAGTCATACGTTCATGCACCTCAAGGGTTGGTAGGTCCTTAATCTCAGCCAACCACTGCTTATACCATTCATCCATCTCTATAGAAGCAAAGGAATCATGATTCAACGTCACACGGTGAGTATTGTTAGTCCAACGAAACCTGATATGATCTGGCCAAGAAGTAGTGTATTCCGCACACATGGTGATTCATGAAAACTGAGGAATGTTTTGTGATTGGCCGTACTGGCAATGAAGGTGACTTGGAGAATAAAAGGTTACTTTAGTCAATCCTAACAATTGGACACCATGAGCACACATCTCCACAACCCATGGGTAATCTTCCACCAGGGGCAGACCCATCTAATATGATCATCAATTATGTAAGCTAACCAAGCAGCCCATTAACTGGTGGACATGTCAATGTAAGAGTCTACGGAGAAACCTCTTTCCTTAAAGTTGGTCGGGTGATACTTCTTAAAACTCCCCCTTGGAATTTTAAGAATCGACAACTTCTCCAACAGCCAAATCTACAACATAGTTTGAAGCAGTGGTCAGAAACTCATTTGGACACCAGAATCTACACAAGCCAACGAAAGGAATTACTTGGAGCAACATGAGATGGGGGACAACTAGGAGGGAACCTTTTTCCTTGGAAGTATGCAGATTAATTAGAGTCTCGACGAGTGCAAACCGAGCCGGAGATGCTCTAGCAGCCATTTGCAGAATAAGAGAACAGTCCTGAAGGAGGTAACCCCATTGCTAGCATCACAAAAGTATTGGCCCATTAGTAATAGGGTAACCATACTAGCCCAGCCAACATGGTCTCTAGGGGCGTTGGTACACCACTCTAGTATGGATTCCAAGTCAAGACCAGGAGAAGAAGTCTCAGTGGAGAGCAGAGATTCCACTTCAGGATTGGGGAGGCCGAACAAGCTCGCCAATGAAGGAGCATTACCGAAGGTGAACTCAGGAATTGCAATGTTGATCCCTTTGTGGCATGGGATGTTTAGGATGGCACTGAATTCTTCATACAAAGGGTAGAGTTCTTGGTGCGCGAAGCGGAAAATTTTGTCAATTGGGTACCAGTAGCGATAGCAAGCATTCAACAATTCATTGTTTAATGGGTGTCTGTAATATGCCTTAATGTTCCACGGCCCAAAAGGCTTTAATTTGAGCCAATCAGAGTCTTTTAATGATTTTAGGAAATTGTAAAAGCCTGAATGAAAAGAAGCAAAGTTGAAAAAGGAGTGAATCATTAAAATGAGCAAAATGAAAGGCCATGATAATGAAAATGAAGTTCGTGTTATGTGTGAAAATTCAGTACAAAATACAGAGAGCCCTAATCTAACTCTCATCTTCTCCCTCCTTGGAAGACTCCGACTGACGTGGATGCGCCGTTCTATAAGTATCAAAGTCGGCCCACATCTGGCCCAACTGAGCCTGATAATTAGCTCACACCTGCGTCAACTCGTGCGTCGCAGCCAAGGCCTGAGCCTCAAAAGTAGGCATCTGTCTGGCCTACTCCTGCAGCATCTACACCCGAGACTACAAAATGACAATACAAATTAACATGCATACATACATACATATTCATTCATGCATTGCATAGATCATGTGAAAATGCAAGGATTACAGAATACTTACCAGCCAGGCAGCGTTCTCCTGTGTCACGAAAGACTCTAGGCCCAAGTACTGCTGGGCCACATCCTGCACCTGAGCCCGAGGAATCTACAAAAAAAAAAAAAAGAAAAAAAAAGAAAGAGAGAGAGAGAGAGAGAGAGAGAGAGAGAGAGAGAGAGAGAGGTCAAAAGACATCCAAAAGTAAAGGTGATAAAGGAAAAGCAAAAGAAATAAAGGAATGACAAAACGGGCAGAAGACTTATATGAGTGGCATGCTCCGGGGCGAATATGATCTGATGATCCTGATAAAGGGAGCTCCCTAGCAACATATCTACCATCCAGCCTTATCAGACTGAAGCTTGTCCTCAGTTGTGTCACCAATCGATCCTCTACTACCCCGGCAACTTGGGAAGTGGATGCTGCAGCACTGCCAGAATGTACAGGGTGTCTCCTGCCATGAGTAGGAGCATACCCTCCAATGGTAGTGGCCTCAGTGTCCTCATCTTCTAGGGCAGACTGCCGAGCAGAACTTAACCCCCTCCGCCTCTTGACCTACAATTGAAGGGACATTAGACACCAAAAATCAAATTCGAACAATAAAGGAACAATACCTGATGGGAAAAAGCCGTCAGAGCATTGAGTCGGACTAACAATAGGGACTCTCAGATAAAAGCCAGATAGTCACCCTCGACGAAGTCAACAATGTATCCATCCTCGTAGATATCTGGGTGCTCAGCAAGCTTCAATAAATGGGGCCAAAATAAGGTGTGCGGAGGTTATGGAGGAACTGCCCAGCCAATAGGGCCGTCAACATGGTCCGAAAGGTGGAGGCACCGCCCAAGTACCACTCCTGGGACATGGGACACTCCATGACGAACCGGCGATCATCAAACCACAAGGACGCTTGCACAACAGGAGGCTGAACCCTCTGACTAGACCATGGGGAGTGATCAAGCTGTAAAAACACAATCAGAGAAGCAAACATTCAATCATAAGCAAGTAAATGCTGAATTAAAAATTTATTAACTAACGAAATTAGCTTGCTTACCCTCTCCCAGGAGACTCCTCGAAGACCCTGCTGACGGCTGATGCCCTGCCATTCGTTCGTCCAAGCACGCAGAACAGTGGGAAGCTTATCACCCTGCACATCCTTCAAAGCAGGTGGCTCCAGAATGCCGTGCTGAAACACCCAAATCTGCAATCAATAAAATAGAGTAAAAAAAAAGAGAAGGGAAAAGGAGAAGCGTAATACCAAAAACCCGAGCTAGAAGCCCAGGATCTCCTGCTACCACCCCCTGGCGCACAGGTCCAACCCGTAATACAGCTGACCAAGCGCAGCTTGAGCCCAGTCCAAGGTCGTGAAGATAAACAAATCAACCAAAACGGCAACAGAGTCAGATTGCACGTACTCTGCCCGGTAGGAAAAAACGTGCAAGATAGAAGGACAAGCACATAGGCCCGAGTGTATCGCTCCACGTCCTCCTCAGACAAATTTGGGCGAGCAGCCTAATATGCCTCCACCCAGGGAATAAAGGACCTTCCCCTTCTTGGGGGTATAGCCAATCAGCCGGTGGATGTAGTAATCCACCAATTGTTGTCGGGTCAAATAATAGTTAAAACTGATCGATGTCCCACCAAAACCAAATCCTGTGATCCTGGCGAAATCTGAAGGAGTAACCGTGAACTCGCCAATGGGTAGATGGAAGGTGTGGGTGGTGCAAACCCACCTCTCGCACAAGGCCGTCATCACGGCATAAGTAGTATGATGCGTGTTCTCCGGCAGGGAAAGAATGAATGCCTCCAGACCGAGATCTCTCACACAGGCCTTCACAGCCTTAGGGAGATTTCCCCACTAGACAAGGGGCATTGAAAGATTCCCGCAGCCCGATATCTCTCTATCCTGCACATCCAATGAAGTAAAAATCAACATGTATTTAACTTTTGCACAAATTAATTAAATTTAAAAAAAAATTAAAAAATTAAAAAAATAAAAATAAATAATAATAAAAATAAATAATAATAATAATAATAAAAAGAAGAAGAAGAAAAAAAAATATAAAAATAAGAAAGAAAAGGTCTACAGTCGCACGACTGTAACTACACTCGTACGAGCGTTCATAATACACTTGTACGAGTGTTCTTCCTGGACCTGGCAGATTTTGTTCCGGGTTTGATTATTCATGTTTTCTAACTCGTTTTTCCTAGATTCTTGCTCTTATGAACTACAGGGAACCCCTAGCATGCATCCTACTCAACAAAATCATCCAGAAAGTAGTAAAAGCATGCGAATCAAATCAAAAATTCAAATGGAAAAATCCCAAAAAATCCAAAATCAAAGCTTTGATTCGGGTTCTAACTTAGAGAGAGGCGAGATGTGAGTTCATCTCTAGTAAAATGGGGATGTCCGAGCCAAAACGGACCCCAAAATGGTCTGTATACCGAGGGTGTACAAATGGAACATCTTGTGCATTGTCAGGTACTGAATCTGAGCAGGAGTAAGCTTCCTTAACTTCTTGCCCAATTTCTTCAACATTTTCGTAGGTGTATAGTTTAGAATCAAATTTTTTCAAAGAAAACAAGAAAAGAATGGAATGAGAATGAAGGAGAAGGGAGGGCAAATAGCCCTTTTAATTTTCTCTGCCCATAAAATACAGTTATACCACTGTATACAAATTACAGTTGCACGATTGTACTTACAATCATCCGGTTGTAAAACAGTCGCACGACTGTAGTGAAAAAACCCCAAATATTTTAATTTTCTCATTTATTTGTTAAAATCTATTTCATGACTGAATGTTTGATCCCCCCCCCCCCCCCCCCCCGTGCTCCGGGAAGTATTTCAATAATTTTGCAGGACCAACGTGTCGACACCTAATTTTTTTTTCAACGACGGTCCGCCTGGTCCAAAGGCACTATACCCGAGGAAATCGTAAAAAATTCACTGTAAGTACACCATTTCACTCCGAAAAAGTCATTTTCCATGTATCTCAAGTGCAAAGTCACACGAGATTGTCTCACTACTTATAAATCACAGTCCACCATGACTTTAAAAGGGAATCCAAAATTCATGTTCGACGTGTCTTGAGTGCCAAGTCGTACGAGATCGTCTCACTACTCATAAATCACAATCCACCATGAATTTAAAAGGGAATCCAAAATTCATTTTTGACATATGCCAAGTCATACGAGATCATCTTCGTACCCACAAATCACGGTCTTCCATGACCTTAAACCGGGAAATTTAGATTACACTTTCAACGTGCCTTGTATGCCAAGTCATACGTGACAGTCACACACTTCACAAATTCTATCTCATATGACTATGAAAGGTAACCAAAACACATTTGCTCGTATTTATTCTTGATCGAAGGGGGCAAAAATTTTTATTTCAAAATTATCGATCAAGGAATAAATGCATTCACCAATTGCATACTGCAAACACTATGGCTCCGTATGGTAGGTCATACACGGTCATTTGGCTCCAAAAGTCATGTTTTCCTGGCATCATCCTTATGCAAAAATCATCATACGAAACCACTTGTCTCCAAAAGTCATGTTTTTTCGATGTCATCCTTATGCGAAAATCATCATAAGAAACCGCCTGGCTCCAAAAGTCATGTTTTTCCGGCGTCATCCTTATGCAAAAATCATCACAATGAACCGCATGGCTCCAAAAGTCATATTTCCCCGGTGCCATCTTTATGCGAAAATCATCACAAGGAACCACCTAGCTCCAAAAGTTATGTTTCCCCAGCGTCATTCTTATGCGAAAATCATCATAAGAAACCGCTTGACTACCAAAAGTCCTAAGGAATAAATACATAAGCCACACACGAGCACACTACCATTGATCCCGTGTTCTTTATCGTGTACCTAAATTCTTACCCAAAATCGGACTTTAGTTATACAAGGGGCAGCCTGTGAACTCGGGATTTTTCAAAAAAAAAAAAAAGGAATATAGTCATGCAAGTTGAATTTACAATCGTACGACTATAACTTAAGTCGTATGACTAATAACTTAAGTCGTACTACTATAGTTCCGTTACCACGGCTATAATTTAAATTTTTAGTCAAAGTCAAAGAAACGACCAAACTTTACAGTCATCCACCTCCAATTACAGTCGTACGACTGTAGTTACCGACAAATTACAGTCGTACGACTATAGATCTATTTTCTGACATGCCAGCCAAGCCCACTTGGGAGAGGAATGGATGGAATTTGGAGGTGTTTTCCTGTCTTCTTGTCCCATATTTCAGCAAAAATGATTATAGATTTTAGGGGGGACAACCAGATAACCAAAAAGAGAAAAATCTGGATTGAAAGGAGTTCTTAGCATTGAGAGAAGGGAAAAGAAGAGAAGAAAAGATATCCATATATTACTTTCTTCTACTCTGTTCTTTTTTATCTTTGTGTTGTAAGGTTTAAAATTGGATAGAAATCATAGGTTAAGAACTTGACATACCAAATACAATTGATTCTGGAACTTAAAACCATCTAAATCCTTGGGTTGTTGGAATTCTCGGACATTATTTTTTTGTACGTTAACATACTAAGGAGGAAGAGCAATCCGAAGTCCGTTCAAGGGGTGTCTATGATTAAATTGAAAGTGGATCCGCGCTACAAGGGTAACTATATCTAAAACTAGTGTTTTGCTTCATTTTCTAGGTGTTTTAGTTCATTTTCATTCATAAAACCATCTAAAAACCAAAATACAAGTTTGCTATTCCTGGGCAGGTTGAACAGACGTATATCTGTAATTATAGTCGTACAATTATATTTACAGTCGCACGACTGTTCATGGTAACCACGGCTCTAAATCCTTACCTTCCAAATAATTTCAGCAATTTTCTGGCCAGAAATGAGTAACAGTTGCATGACTGTAATTATAGTCGTACGACTATAATGCAAACGTATGACTGTAATCTCACTCTCAAAACTGTAGTTTTTGGTCAGCAATAGAAAATCACAAAAAATTCATAAAAATTCCGCAAAAATTCCAAAAAAATCAGAAAAATTATAAAAATGCATAAAAATCAGAAAATCATCAAAAACAAACTAAAATAAATTCATTTCATGCATTCACGACCTTAGATTTAATTTCTGAGTTGTTGCAATTAGAACAGTACAACGATGGAGATTCAAATCTCCCGAAAACCGACCCACGTTTACATGCTAAATGGAAATAAACCAGTAAAAGAAAATATTTTCAAAAATGTATTTTCTCATGAAACAACAACACAAGAACATTTCAAAACCGTTTTCTAGGTCTAATCGGGCGAACTAGCCGAGTTTACCCGACTATCCCCTAAATGCATGTCCCCGATCTCTAATCCCCCTCGTTCTATCTATTTGAGTCCAACTCGTTGCATATATTCGTACTAACCTTTGTTTTACGGGAATTTAATTTAATTTATTTTTAATTATTTATTTTAATTTTAACTCATTTGATACACGTATAAAATAGGCAATTTTGTGATTCTATTGGATTGTAAATAAATAATTTATTTATTTATCGTTTTTTATCCGCATGATTAAATCAATGGAAAATCAATCTTAGAAATATAAAAGGCTATCAACGAACATTGGCCAAATTTATTTTCATTAGACATGAAATAAGAGACTTGTCCAGACCTAGATCTCTGGAAAGTGTAACGGCCCTCATCCGGTTCAGCTACGCTGTAATTTCCCGGTAGAGCTGAACCAGGTGGCGACACTTACATTTTCTATTGAGACTTAGGTCTCGATTCTTCTATGAAATAAATGATGAATTTTCCAATACCGCATTTCCACTAAAAACTAAAACCCCCGAAAAGCGGCCCGCCTCGCGGCGCATTTTTTCTCTTCCGCCAAAAACGTCATCTGCTCACACCAGGTTGATCAGTGAGTTTGAGGGCTTGAGAAGAAGAAAATGTCATGCTATGCAAGTGTGAGTAAAATATGGTACTATAAACTGGTAAATGACTACAAGCGAGGTTATATTTCAGTAGTTGCCTAAGTTCCTTAAGTTTTTATAAAAACATTTTAAAAAACTTTTTAATCCCCAGCGGAGTCACCACTGTGAGCGGACGACCTTTCAAGCGAAAGAAAAGTAGTACGCAGCAAAGCGAACCGAGGAAAAAAAGAATTAATGTTTGGTGTGTTTGTTTTGAAAACGGGTTTGTATCTTGCTTAGAAAAACCATCAATTTGTTTGGAAATCCTTTTGTAGAAAACATTTTCTTTGCATGTGAGTTTTGAGAAAACTGGTTTTGCATTTTAGAAAATCCTGTTTTGTTAACTTAAAGACCTCAAAACCTAAATTTCAACATCAGTGACAGAGTCACCACCCAGATCAACTCATCCAGAAAATTCCGGTACAGCTCCCTACCGAGCGTAGACTGCCATACCTAATCCAGAGATTCAGGATTCAGGAAACTTACTTATTCAACCTCAAGCTTGCATTCATTTATAGGTTTGTAGTACCATATTATATTCACTTAATTCTCTACCCATTTTATCTTTTATTATTTAGCCCATGCTCATTCAGATGACATAAATAAATTGCATAAAATTAAAGTACAGAAAAATAAACGATACATCAAAACCAAACCAAAAAAGAAATAGAGGCCTCTTATTACAACCCAAAAAGAGACAAACCCCTCATCCTTACCAATACAATCACCTCAATACATGAAAATCTAAAAATTACAATCGCCTAGAATACACGAAGGTCTATAAAATACATCCAAAATGATAAAAAAAAATAAATGCTACAAAATAGATTGGTTAGCACAATTATATTACAAACACAAGTAGGACTCACCCAGGACAGAATGGGAAACATCAGGAAATGGGGCATGCATTTAGGGGATAACCCGAAAGTCCGGGCAACTTACTCTACTCGGTTAGACCTAAAAAACCATTTTTGAAATGCCTTGGAGGTTTTGTGCTTGAAAACATTTTGGAAAGTGGTTTGGCTCAATTATAGGCAAATGTCTCCATTTTGTAGGTTTGTTATCCCAGAACTTGGGGTTCCGTTCGTAGGGGTTCCTAATTCCAAACATCCATCTAAGATCCAAAAGCTGTAAACATGCCAAAAACATTTTTTATTCTGAAGATAGCATCATGCGACGACGTCCATTTGAGTCATCCCATGATTCTACCTCCTTCTTGTAATTACAGCCGTGGGCTATATTCTGATGAACTACAGTCATACGACTGTAATATACAGTCGCACGATTGTAATTCGAGAACTACAGTTGTACGACTATAGTTAGAGTCTCATGACTATAGTGTTATACTCGCACAACTATAGTGAACAGTGCTTGACAGTGGTTTCCTTTGTTTTATAAAATCACTTGTTTCAATCGATTTTGGTGATTTCTAGAGATTCTGGAAATCCGAGAGTCCATAAACACTGGACCGATGATCCAATTATGGATCTAATAACTGTAAATTCTAAGAATAGAAACCAACAAAACCCTAAATCTCACATTTGTATTATTAGAAATCTGAAAACCAAGATTGTAGGGTACACAGATGTGATTTGACCAAATTGACTCATGAAAAATCATTTAAAATAGGAAAACTGGCCATATTCGGTCGTTTTGGGCTTTTCGGGCTTCTGCCCAGAAGGATATAGTCGTGTGACTGTAGTATAAAGTCGCATGGCTGTATTCTAGACAACTACAGTTGTGCGACTGTAACTAGAGTCGTGCGACTATAGTTACAGTCATACGATTGTAATCGCACAGACAATTTTCTGGATAATCGTTTAAACATAAAAACACAACCACAAATCAACACGAATCACTTTTTATGGGCTTTTAGAGTTTACCTCTTTTATTTTCCCGTTTGCTTGATGACCGGAATTGGATTTGGATGCCGAAATCCGCCTAGAACCTCTAAACATCCCTAAATCCTTGAACACGCGTCCCGGATTGATCCGATCAACCCGAAAACGATCTGAACTAGTGATACGTGACTGGGAACTCTCACACTATGTGTTTCTCATCTGTATTCTCTCTGTGTTTTGGTTTTTGTTGATTTTTCTTACTTTTATCTCACTTTCTCTCTCTAAAAACCTATTTTCTCTTACTAGAATGATTTTTTTTAAGAATTGATTCCTCCCTTTTTCCTTCATGTTTCTGCCTCTTTTCTCTTTCTTTTCATCGCCCTAATTACTTTATTCCCACCCAAAGCTCCGAGTCAAAGATAAAGTTATAACCTATTTAAAAATCTGCTAGGTCAAAGACTAGAGCCGCACGCCTCTTACTATAGTCGCGCGACTGTAGTATTACAGTCGTGCGGCTATAGTCACTACAGTCGTGCGACTATAGACTACAGTTATATGACTGTAAACTAAAGTCATGTGACTGAGTTGTGAAACTACAGCCGCGCGGCTTTAAATAAAGCCTGCATGCTTTAACTATAGCATTCACTCACACCTAAGCTTCTTAATCACTCGACGGGCCTTTCTCAGGGTTTTGGATCAAGGACTCTTCTGAATTTTGGGCCGTTTGAGAACATTCCGAGCATTATTCTGCTCATTCTCAAATCCAATTCACGTTCATCTGTCTAGCAGGTAACAAAGGATTTTCATCATAGAGGTTAGGAAAAACCCGTGCTCACAATTGGACTTATAACCAAAAGCTAATTGTAATGGGGAATACTGATGATAGCTTGTTGGTCTAATACATATAAGTGATGCTGTATGCAAAATTACATATCCCCATACTGAAGTTGGAAGATTATTTCTCATATGTAATGGTCTAGTAATTGATTGCAAACTTTTAATAAGTAATTCTGCTAGACCATTTTGTGTGTGAACATATGCTACAGGATGTTCAACTTTTATCCCAATTGAGATACAATGTAAATTCAGCAGCATTATTAAGATGAATTGTCTTAATTGGATAACCAGGAAGTTATGCTTATAATCAAATAATTTGAGCAAGTAATCTCGCAAAAGCCATAGTGCGAGATGATAATAAATATACATGTGACCATCTAGTAGAAGCATCTATCAAAACCATAAAATATCTAAATGGTCCATATGGTGGATGAATCAGTCCACATATATCACGTTGAATGCGTTCTAAAAATGCTGGGGATTTAATTCCAACCTTATCCTTTTATGGCCTTATAATTAATTTTCCTTGCGAACAAGTAGCATAGAAAAATTCATTATTGTGGAGAAACTTCTGGTTCTTCAATGGATACCCATTTGCATTTTTTACAATTTTTCTCATCATTATTAATCCAGGATGACCTAAATGATCATGCCAAATTTTATAAGTATTTGAATCTGTAAACTTCTGGTTCACATACAAACCAGATGGAATTACACAAAATTTTTCATGTACACATTTCTTTCCTAAATTTATTTTGGTAACGTGAAGATATTGATTGTTATCTTCACTTATAGTCTCAATATGATATCTATTTCTCTGAATATTTTCAAAGCTTAATAAATTTCTATGAGAATTTGGGGAAAATAATGCATTATCTATAATAAATTTTGTTCTCCTTAGCAAAATTATACTAGTTGTTCCGAAGCCTTCAATTATCTTTGTATTACTAGATATTGTAGTAATAACTGCTTCATTCATTCTTAATGTAGAGAAATATTTTGTCTTTAAGAATGGTGTGTGTGGTGGCACTATCCATAATACATATATTTCGCATCATATATCTCGAAATCACTTGAAGCCGGGGAAGAATTCATGTTCTACATTTGAAGGAAAAATCAAAATATATTATTATTGATTTAAAATAGAAAATTACATAAAGATTTGGAATAAAAGAAAAACACAATTAGAAAATAATAAAAATAACATTAATTGTCATGTGCAATCTCCTTTCCACTGGTGCTGGGTGTGAACAAATCAGCCATATCCAAATGAGTAATATCAACAGGATCACTATTAAAAACACTATTTGTTTCCATACCATTGTCTTTATTTAATAATGCTTGGTAAAGCTTAGCTAAATGTTATGTGGTTGGTAAAGCTTAGCTAAATGTTATGTGGTATGACAAGTACATGACCAGTGACAAGTCATAGCACAACGGTAGCAAACATTTTCATTATTGTTTGAATTCTGACTGCTTTTCTTTTTGTCGATTTTGCCAATTGGATTTTTCCACTTCTGATGAAAATTATTATTATTATGGCTACCACGACCATATCCATATCCATGACCATGGTCATAACTACGACCATGTCCACGACCATGACCATAACCATAATTCTCAAAATTTTCATTATTAGATGATGTTGCATTCACTTCAGGGAATGCAGTTGATCTAGTTAGACGTGCTTCGTGATTTTTCAGTTACAACTCATTATTTTGCTCAGCCACAAGGAGGTAAGAAATTAAATTAGAATATTTCTCAAAACCTTTTTCTCTATAGTGCTATTGCAGGAGCACATTAGATGTATGAAAAGTAGAGAGTTTTCTCCATCATTTCTTTATCATTTACTTTCTCTCCACATAACTGGCAGAACTGCCCCGACTGGTGAAAAAGAAAAATTAGATAATTTCTTTTTCATTTCTTTTATCATTTTTTTAATCATGTTTTGATTAGAGACACCACCAATCGATAATTTAGTACGATTAGTCATTATCAACAACCAAAGATCCTATTTTGGTCCGTTTATCGATTACGTGTAGGGAATACCGCAGTCACTCTACTCCTTCCCGACTTGGTACTAAATGCTGCAAATTATTCTTTATCATGATGCAATTTTTCTTTTTTTGTTTATAACACCCCAAAATTCAAAAATTAATGATCCGTACTTAGAACATAATTAAACTAGGCCCTAAAAAAAGATCCTATTTTTTTAACTATAGACTAAAAAATGATTCTAAGCAAATTGCATACACGAATTTGTTATATATAAGAAAAGAATTTAAATAAAAACTTTACTTGACAAATTCCTAAACTAAACCTAAACTTAACTAAAAAAAAAAATAATATAAGATACAAACTTAACTAATACTAGAAATGAAATAAAAAAAGTATAAGACAAAAATAAATAATATAAGAGCATAAAAAAGCCTAAATCCAAACTAATACCCAGATCCCTAGCCCAACCCTGTTTCGACCCGTTTTCCTAATGCTAAGGTTATTATCCAACATATAAAACCATCTCTACCTCACTCTCTCAACCCTAACCTCCCTTTTCTCTCCTAGCCGCCTCTTTCACTGGTCAACCTCACCACCCCTCACCGTTGGTAATCTTTCGTTCTCGTCCAGACGCTTTCCATGGCAGTTCACTCTCTCTTGGTCTCACCTGAACCTCTATTTTTGGTGAAGGTGACTCCTGCCTTCGCTTTTGCTACCTAAATCTGCATCACCCCCCTATTCTCTCATGGTGGAAACTGACCTCTCTATCCCACTATTATTAGTCCAAAACTCTCCTCTCTGTCTATGAATCGATATTCATCTAGATTCGAGATTCTACTCTCACCACTCCTATCACCAGAATCATTGGAACAAGGAGGGTTCTCTCTCCCATCTGCTCTTAATTAAAGTTATCAACTTCCATTCTGATTTCATTTTTTCAAGTTCAAGTTTTAGTGAGTCTTCTTATTTCACTATTTCTCTCTTCAGATTCTTTAAATCTGACCTAGATCAGTCATTGGTGATCGGCTGGAAATCAACACAACACAACAGTGAGGCGGAAGTCTATTGCTAGCAACAACACATCAGTGGTATTCTTTCTCCCTATGTTTTCTATTCTTTATCTTGCACTCTTTCACTCCTAATCATTATTGCTACTCCAACTTAAGGATTACTAGGTCTTGATGATTTTTGTAGCTTTTGGAGTTCAACTGTGATTGAAATTCTGTTAGGATAAATAAAAGTTATTGCTTTGAAATGACTCCAAAGGATAAGTCCCTAAATTCCCATTTTTATGATACTCTCCTAAACATTGGTGCCTAGATGTGTAATGTGTTTGATGGTCTTTGTGTTTGGTGATTAAAAATGCTAATCTACTCGTGTGAGGACCGAACATGGGCTTTTTATGAGTTCATATGTATGTGTGCTCGTATATTGTGTATGGTGGCCTCTGTACATGCTGGATGTCAAGAGTAGATTCCTTATTTGGAAATTTTAATTAAATGTATATGTGTTTGGGAATCTCTAATGCTGATATGTGATACTTAAGCCTCTATGTGTGCTGATCTAAAAAAATTTATTAGTGAGAAAACAAAGTGAAATGTTGCAAATACCCTTATCTTGGTGATGTGTCTGCTGGTATATCAGACCCTGATTTGGTCAAATCAATATGTGCAACGCTACTAACATATGTGTCTGTATGATTGTGATGATGAAAAATGCATATAATTTTTTATGCAATTTTGAATTCCTAGCAGCCAAAAAGTGTGATGATATTTAGATTGTCTATCGCTGATGTTTGGCTAGAGATGCAAATGTTATTTCTATTTTTCCTGTTTATTGCCTAAATGCATGGATGGGATTTACCCTTATCTTGATTATGCAACTGCTCATGATCTTTAAATGTTGTGTTGGCCGCTTGATGCATTGTTATTTTTAAACACACAAAATGAATGGGTGATAAGGAAGAGGCCAAAAGTGAGGCTTATTGCTGGTGATTTTTCAATGGTTTTCTTCTAAAAAAAAGAATTTGGGTTACTTTTTTCGTAAGTAACCAATTATCTATTTTTTGAAAATCTTCTCTTCCTTTTTTCCTAAAAGGGAGTAGGGCTCAAAATTTTGGTTTGTTTTAGTACTAATCCCCTTTTTTAAAGGAGAAAACACAACTTTTTCAAATTAGAGCTTGGATGGCTTATAGGGGATCTCTTGCTTTGAACATTTTTTGCTTGAGAAAGGAAACCACACGCCCATAGTCAATGATCTAAACACATCATATGAACCCACTTTGGCATATATTTCCAGATCTTATTATACATGTTTATTCAAAATTTACTAAACCTAGACCTCTAATCATTAATGAGAAATAGGTACATTGCATGTCCTACTTCTTATTAATGATCCTGGACACCACTCAAAGGGGTATCCTTTCTCCATACACATGGAGCAAGGATCTCCCTTTAAGTCATAAAGACTTGCATATAGACCATATACAAAGGAAAAGCTAAAAAAAATTACATAAAAAAGGACCTACTTAAATGTGTTTCTGTTAGAAAAGGACCTACTTAGATGTGTATCCGTTTTAGAAAAAGGATAGGAATGACTTGGCTCTCTTTATGGTCTCAGGTTTTGTTCTTTCAAAAGGCCTCCACAAACAACAGTTATGTCAGGAAATGATGAGTAGGTGCAAATGGGATGAGGGAGAGAAATAGAAGAATTGATGAAGAAAAGGAACAAGAAAGACTTATGAAGAAGGCGACAAGAAGGTTTATGAAGAACAAGACAAGAAGGTTTCTTCTCTAAGAAAGTGGGAGTCTGCTACTGGCCACTCCCTTCGGATATGATCTCTTTTTCTTTCTACACTCTTTCTTTCTGCACTGCTGTTTTGTCACGCCAACCTCCTTTCTCTTACTGTTGAGAATCCCTTTTATGGTCCTTTTATATGGCCTACTTGTAATTGTATTGTTTGATTGTAACTGAAATTTTTGTTCTTGGTTCTGATAGAACTGGAAACTAAAAAAAAATCTTCCCAAATTCTTGGAAAAAAGCCCAACCTTCGGATCCTGCTAGCTCTAATTTTGATCATATTTTTTTATTACTTTTTTTTCAAATTTCAACTGTTCTTGTAATTGGGCTAAGGTCCTCTTGTATTTTTTGTAATTTCTGTAATTTGTGACTAAAACAATAAAATGACTCATTTATCTTCTATGTATTCTCTTGTATATTTTTTTTTACTCTTAGTTTAAAGGTGGAAAATAATAATAATAATAATAATAATAATAATAATAATAATAATAATAATAAGAGTTAAATTAAAATAAAAGTAGTTGTATTTTAGGTTTTTTTCTATAGCAAAAAAAAAAAAAAAAAGAAAAAAAAAGAAACAAACCTGGATGAAATGGGTATCTACAGTTGGTCCCCCTTTGTATAACTTTAAATCTTTAAAGTTATACAAAGTCATATAGATAGCCATTTTAAAGATTGTAAACGAAGAAAATTGAATATCAATTTTTGGAAATAACTGTGAAAAAAAATTTCCCACCTAAAAATGAGCTTGACCTCTTGGACCCCGTTCACAAGGGATTCGTTTTTTTTTTAGGACAAAATTGACATCAAGGACTCCGTTCAATTGAGATACAACCATGAAAAAGAACTTCCCACCTACAAATGGGCTCAACCTCTTGGACCGTTCAACAAGAGGTTCGATTTTTTTAAAAGGACAAAATTGACCTCAAGAACTCTGTTCACTTGAGATACAACTATGAAAAAGAACTTCCCACTTACAAATGGGCTCGACCTCTTGGACTCCATTCAATAAGAGATTTGATTTTTTTAAAAGGACAAAATCGACATCAAGGACTCTATTCATTTAAGATACAACCGTGAAAAAGAACTTCCTACCTACAAATGGGCTCGACCTCTTGGACTTCGTTCAACAAGAGGTTCGATTTTTTTTTAAAAGGGCGAAATTGACCTTAAGGACTCTGTTCACTTAAGATACAACTATGAAAAAGAACTTCCCACCTACAAATGGGTTCGACCTCTTGGTCTCCGTTCAATAAGAGGTTCGATTTTTTTGAAAGGACAAAATTGACCTCAAGGACTCCATTCTCGTGATATATAACCATAAAAAGAATTTCCCACCTACAAATAGGCTCAACCTCTTGGACTCCATTCAACAATAGATTTGATTTTTATATCCTATAGATTCCGTTGCTGAGGTTTTGAAAGGACTTCTATATCCCTTTATCCAATAAATTTTGTTTCCAACAGTGCCAATTTGCAAAGGGCCTCCAGAATCCTAGACGTCTTCGACTTATGTATGTCAAATCACTGTAAAATAAACTGAGATATACCTATCTCAATCAAATTCGACCGTATTCATGCAACAATTAGGCCGAGATTACGAAATTCAAGATTACAATTGCATTTTGATGCAACATTTATTCAAAAGGTATTATCTCAAAGAATGAATCCTATCATATTTACATGAATATGCATACTCGACTCACGTCATTATTCCCCTTTTTATCTTTCAAAAAAGATTAATTGTCTTTTTCAACTAATCATTATCAAGATGATCTGTTGTTTCACGTATTCATTTTTGCTAAGGATTCATCTAGGTACTTTAGCTCTTAAGAACCAAAGTTGCTTCAACTTTATGGGGTATGTATACTGATTTGATTCACACCAAAGCTCTTAAGATCTCGACTATCGTCCTAATACTATCCTAATCATGTTTTGTCGCCCTTGGTAATCTTTCTCTTTTTGTGAAATTATTTGGTGCCAAATTGGTCCTAATCAATATCTTTCATGGCCTTATCTGTAAGTCCCACAGATTGCCTTTGTCACAACTTCTTCTTTTGAATAAAAATCTCTCCTTCTTTTTCTGTTTTCCTCTCTTTCCTCTTTTCTTCTTCTTCTTTGGATTTTTAATACTGTCCTGACTAAGAAGGTTTCTCACAACTGGTTTTCGATCTTTATGATTCACTTTCCCATCCACATGTTATTTTTCTTCAGAGATATTTATCCATGTAAATCCCTATTCTTGAATGAATTTTGTTTGATTTCCCCTTCGAGTTTTAGTAATGACTTTTATGCTGATAAGAAGCTTAATTATAATAAAGAAATAAATCATCCATTTAATAATATGCATGTAGGCAAATATACGTAAACTGGCTTTCGGGGTAAGAATGATATCAAGAAGAGAAAAAGGCTTATTGTATTCAATTATGACAACAAAAGTACTTTGACATTTCAATGATAACCATAATCACGTTTACACATCATATCTTTTGACAGAATCTGAATTGAGAGGATTTGGCAACTCCTCCCCATCTATATGCACTAAAATTAATACTCCTCCTCAAAAATGGTCCTTTTACCACATAAGGGCCTTCATACTTGGGGTCCACTTTCCTCGGGGGTCCTGTTGTCTGAATAAGATCTTTTTAAGCACCCAAATCCCCTTCGTTGAACTTTCTAATTCTAACCCTTTTACCATATGACGTAATCATCTGCCTTTGGTATAATTGGCCATGACATATTGCTGCTAAGATTCTTTTCCTTAATGAAATTCAATTGGTCGTATCTTTTTTGGACCCATTCATATTCCTCTAATTCTGCATCCAGGATAATTCGCAAAGAGGGAGCAATACTGCTTTCATGCCATAAACCAAAGAAAATGGTGTTGCACCAGTGGAGGTTCAGACCATAGTTCTATATCCGTGAAGAGCATACGATAAATTTTCATGCCAATTTTTATATGTTAATGCCATTTTTACAAGATTTTCTTGATGTTTTTATTGGCTGCTTCAACAGCTCCATTCATTTTTGGCCTATAAGGTGTGGAATTGTGATGTTTGATTTTGAATTGAATGCACATTTCTTCCATTGCTTTGCCATTGAAATTCTTGGCGTTATTCGTGATGATGCGTTCTGGCAACACATATCTGCAAATTATGTTATTCTTGATGAATTTTAACACAACCGTGGTGGTCACACTGGCATAAGAAGCGGCCTCTACCCTTTTGGTAAAGTAGTCGATATCGACCAAGATGAACGTATGTCCGTTCGTTGCTTTTGGTTCAATAAGCCCTATCACATCTATCCCCCACATGGAAAAAGGCCATGAAGATACCATCATGTGAAGTGGTTCCAATGGCATATTCATATCGTTTGCATATACTTGACACTTATGACACTTCTGCACATATTGAATGCAATTCGACTCCATTCTTAACTAGTAATATCCTATTCTCAGTATCTTTTTAGCCAATGCGTGCCCCCCAAGATGAGTTCCATAAAATCCTTCATGAACCTCCTCATTATCCTTTGATTTTGAGGATAATTGATACACATGATTAGCATGGTATAGTGATTCCTCTTATTTCTCCATTCAAAAAGAAACTCCCTGCTAATCTCCGTATTGTTCTTTTTTCCATATGAGTTGCCCCCGAGGGATAACCCCTTTCTTTAATGTAATTTTTTTATGTCATAATACCAAGGCTTTCCATCTGGTTCCTTATCCACATTATCACGGTAAACATGCTCCTTTTGCATCTCGATCTTAATGATAGGCCTGTTTAGAGACTTTTCTAAATCAAAACCTAAAGTTAGAGTCATTAATGCATCTTCTATTTGATTCTCACATTAGGGCATATGTTCAAATTTGATGAATTGAAAATTCTCCACCATGGTCAAGATGTATTCTTGGTACGGGACTAACTTGGAATCTCATGTTTCCCATTCTCCATTCAACTAATTAATGACCAAAGCTGAGTCATCGTAAACCTTTAATTTTTCTATCTTCATTTCTAAAGCTACCCGTATGCCCATTGCACATGCTTCATATTTTGTAGTATTGTTGGTGCATGAAAAACATAATCTCGCGGTGATAGGAAAAAATTTTTCTTCAAGAGATATTAGTATCACTTCGATTCCATGCCCTAAAGCATTCGATGCTCCATCAAATTTCATTGTCCAAATCCCATCAAGATTTTCCTCCTTTTCAATGACGATGATATCTTCATTAGGAAATGATACATCGATAGCCTGGGTATTATTTAATGGGATGTTTAGCAAGGCAGTTGGCAATTACGGAACCTTTAATAGCTTTTTGAGTGACATACATGATGTCATATTTTGACAATGCTACTTCCCATTTTACCACTTTTCCTGTCAAATATGAACTTAACAGGGCCCGTTTTCCTTATTAAGGAAAGCATGTGGTATCTTGCCGTATTATCCACCAGTACATCAATGTGTGGTAGGGCGAAATTATCCTTCGGACTAAGCTGATTCAAGTCTCTGTAATCCACAGACATCCTTACTTTCCTATCTTTCTTGGGAATAGGAACTATATTTGCAATCCATTCTGAGTAATATAACACTGCTAAGAAACCAGCATTGAACTATTTTTAAACCTCTTCCTTTATCTTGAGAAGCGTTTCAGGTTTCATTTTTCTTAATTTTTGCTTTACTGGCTTAGCCGCCATCTTTAAAGGTAACTTATGACCCACAATATCAGTGTTGAGACCTGGCATATCTTGGTAAGACCATGCAAAAACATCTTCGTAACTAACAAGCCTTTACTTAATTTGAAAGTGTAATGCCCATTTATCTTGACTTCTCTAGGTTCCTCCTCAATCCCTAAATTAATTGTTTCAATGATTTCACCTTGAGGTTCTAAAACCGGCTCCCTTTCCTCACACATCCTATTAAACTCTTCAGGGGTTTCTTCCTTAGATTCTCCTTCCGAATTAACATCGTACACAGGATGGTCAAAATTGTGAATGGGTTCATGATTATCATTAATGTCAAAACTTTCATCGTCACTCTTAAATATACAAAAAAAAATGCAGAAAGAGTAAAAAGGGATGAATGGGGTATGAACAACAAGAAGAATTCTCAGTTTTTTTAAAAAAGATACTTATTATTAAATAGTTATTCTTTTATTACTGAAATAAGACACCCATACAACGTTTTCTTTAAATCTTCGGCATAATTTAAAGAAATTAGTCATTACTATTACTTTTCTACATAGAGGTCAAATGCATTCCAATTATCCAACTCTCCTTCACTCACAGGAACCCATTTCCCCGAATTAAGCTATTCTTCCTCTAAGTTAATCGTGGCGATCATTTCCTCCTCTTGAGCACATTTGTCCTGGTCTAGCACAAATTTCCCCTTACTCCAAAAGATACTACTAATGGGAGGGAAGTCCATCTTTTCCTCTCCAGCTTCTCGGTTCTCCAATCTAGCTATTCGTTTCTCTTTCTGTTGTTATCGTATCCTCCACTTTTCATTTCTAGATGGCTTATATCATAATCCTGCTTGAAAATGGTTGAATGGTAATTCTAAGTGCTTGTTTATTCCTTGGTCCTTCTTTTCCAACCCCTTCGCTGCTTGATATTGATGCTCTATCATTTCTTTTGTTACCATCAGTGTTGCCTATGTCTAGGCATAAAAATCTCGAGACCCTTAGCGGTATAGATCACATTTGCTATTTCAAAGGTTTGACAGGAAATTTCCACCACTTCTTCAGCCACCTCAATATAAGGAGTTGACCAACATTTATAGGGGTGTATTGGACTAAGACTTTTAATGACTTTTACATACTTTTAAAATCCAGAGGTATTCAATTAAGACTTTTTAGGATTCTTTAAAAGTCATCAGGTATTCAATTATGACTTTTAAGAGTCTTTAAAAGTCATCAGGTATTTAATTATGACTTTTTAAGAGTCTTTAAAAGTCATCCGGTATTCAAAAAGTCATTCACAATTAACGAGAATGATTTTTATAGACTTTTTTTACAAAATATAATACAAAATCGTTGGAAAAAAGTCTTGCATCTATACACAAGACTTTTAATTCATTAGGAGAAACGACACCTACTCCATTCTTTACCATCAAAATACACCCCTCTTAACTCTCATCTTTCACTCTTTGCCCCGCCGACTGCTTGCTACTTCTTCTCTGCCGGACCGCCACAGACATCGCCGTTCCGATTCACCTTCACTACTAGTCCATTGCTGCTTCTTCAATTAGGTTAGTTTTTACTTTCCATCCCCTAGTTTCTTTTTTTTTTTTTTTTGAAAGTCATCCCCTAGTTTCTTGATTGTTGCATATCATGGTTTTTACTTGATTCTATTAGGTTAGGTTTTCCTTTTTCGTAATTTATGGTTTACTTGATTGAATTTTTATTTCTTTTGATTTTGTTGGGTTTTGATTGATTGTGTACTTGAGCTCAAATTCTGTTTGGTTATGGTTCAGAGACTGTCGCTACCTGCCAATAGGCTTTCTAGTTCCATTAGTAATGCAATTTTTCATCCTGAAAGCCTTTCTCAACTTGACTTGTGCAGAAAATGCTACATTCTTGAATAAAGTGCTTTCTGTCTAGCTGCTGTATGTCTAGAGCTTTTGAAGGATGACCTTTAAATGGAAAATCTTAACTCAGTTTTACATTTGAAGTGGTGTGAGACCCCATAGTTTGATAACTATTTTATCTAGTCGTTAATACTTTTAAAAATTCTCTGCAAGATATTAAAAGTCACTGAAAGTCATTAAAGTTTATAAAAGTCATTCACTCAAAAAAAGTCTATAAAAGTCTTAATCGAATACCACCCTCTTATTGATCAAAATATCCTCTTCTTTGAACACTTCTATTAGCCTTCTTTCTGCTACAAATTTGACCTTTTAATGCAAAGACGATGGAAAGGCCCCAGCTGAATGGATCCACACCTGAGCAACATGTTGTATGCCATATAAATATCCATGACCTGAAAAGGGATATTGAATGTTATAAGTCCAATTTGGATAGGTAACTCAATATCTTCGATAACTTCTCTCTTTGTTCCGTCGAAAGGTCAAACCACTACATTGCTTAGTTTAATGTACGAACTTTCAATTGGCAACTTTGCCAATGTAGACCTTGGCATGATATTGAGAGATGATCCATTATCGATTAAGACTTTTGCTACTGAAAAATCCTTGCACTTTACTGAAATATACAATGCCTTTATATGCACTGTACCTTCTATTGGTATCTCATCACCAGAGAATGTGAGATAATTGGAAGCAATCACGTTTCCTATGATATGGTAAGATTAGCAACAGATTTATTGTGGAAGACATAAGCTTGATTCAAGATTTTGCGTAATGCCTCTCGGTGTGATTCTGATGACAGAATTAATGACAACAAAGATATCCTAGCTGAAATTCTATCCAGTTGTTCTATCACCTTTACTCGCTATGTTTTACCAATTTCAAAAATTCACATGCTTCTTGATCAGTTACTGCACTCTTCTTTGGAACTTCTATCTCTTCCTCCAGGGATCTTTTACCCTTTCCCCTTCCCTCATCTTTCCTTATCTTCGCCTTTCCATCGCATCTTGGTGCCTTCTCTCCACTTCTTGAGAATTAAAACTCCTTCCACTCCTGGTCATACCCCCTAAACTAGAGACATCATCGTGTTCTTTCATTCAACTAATGTCATAATTTTCTAGTGCCATAATACTTTTGTACTTCCATGGAATTTAGTATCTTTGAAAGGAAATAGTGCTGGGGTCTGGATAATCAGCTTTTTCACAAAAGATGATTCAAGAGCTTCGACCGTACTTTCTTCTTATATTATGCAGTTGATTATGAGTGGCGGTGGCACTCTACTCTCCTGTATCATATTCACCTTATGAGCTTCTTGATTTGAATTTTCGAATACCAAAAATTTGTCATCCATGCATTCTTGGACAAACTGCTTAAACTGTATGCATTCTCAATCATATGCCTAACTTTCTCTTTACGATATTAACAAGTCATAGCCTTCGTGCCACAAAACTTTTCTTGTATTAACCTTACTCTGCACATAATATCATACAACTGTCCATGGGCATTATTACTTCACTGATTTTGGTCTTGATTGTATAAAAGTCTTCTTCGAGCATAGCATTCGCCCCTTTATTTTCATGATTTGGCAACAAATTAGTCATCACATCTAGTTTCCGATGGATTAGATTGAAATCTAACCACTTAGCTTTCACTAATTATAAACCTTTCTTTTAAAAGCTGGACAATTGTCTACAGAATGGCCAGGGGCCCCAGGATGATATTCACACTTGGCATTAGGATTATACCATTTAGGATACAATGGTGTCAAAGGTTCCGGCAGGCAAAGATATATTCTTCCATTTTGCAATAAGAGGGGAAATAATTCAGAACATGAAATAGGAATAGGGTCAAACTGTTCCTTTCTTGGGCAGTGGGTTTGAAAATTATTCCCCTGACCAGTTGTTTTGTCAAGTGCTCCTTTCGTATTGTTTACAAGCTGGTTGACATTGGGAACATGCGTTACGAACCGATATTATGGTACATCAGCGGAGTTAAGAAAGGCTAGGAGTATATGCTTGAACTACATGGGTATCCTTCTCCTTCTTCTTTTCTCCGTTCTTTCAAAACTCGAATCATTCCTGCTGGGGTACTTCTACTCTTCCTTTTCTAATTCCCTGCTCGATTCTTTCTCCTGCCATTACAAAGTCAGAGAAATTCACTGTAGTATTTTTTAGCATCATATTGTAGAATGGTGGCCTTAGCTTATCCAGAACGGTGGATACCATTTCCTTCTCAAATAGGGGAGGGATCACTTACGTTGCTTGATCTCTCCACTTTTGAGCGTATTCTTTGAAGATCTTAGTATCTTTCTTTCCATAGCTCTCAAATCTTCCCTCTTAGGAGCCATATCCATATTATGCTTATACTGCTTTAAGAAAGCATCTGTGAGGTCCTTCCATTTCTTAATATATGCTCGGTCAAGTTGCATGTACCATCTCAAAACTGGTCCTTTTAGTCTTTCTTGAAATACATGTGTTATTAATTTGTCGTTGTTGGCATGTGCTGCCATTCTACTACAGTACATGTGTGAGCGGACGACGCGTTTTTGACGGGACGTGGGACTCCCTACTTGTCTCATTATCTTCCTAGCCATGGCAAGTCCATTCATATGTGGCCCACAGGATCCTGCATGTACCTGCTGCATCACATCCTCTGCTTCTTGTTCTGTTAGACACCTTAAAAGGACTCCATGTGCTGTTCTTTTGTATAACTTGTCCTCGAAGATTCTAAATTGACTGGCCAGCTTTCTTAATGTCAACTTATCAGCAGCACTGGCCTCTTCTGGGTACTTTCCCTCCTTAACATACCGGTAAATGTCAAAGAACCATGGCTTTTCTTCGACTGATAATTCCATTACTTCGTGCACTTCGAAGCAAGGATGCCTGGAAGTGGCTATGACCAATGGTTGAGCTAGTGTCTCTTCTGGATTTCCCACATGGAGGACAAAGTAGCTAATGCATCAGCCATCTTATTCTCATCCCTGGGGACATGTCTGAATTCACACTGGCCGAATAAGTCTTTTCTGAATTTTAGCAGCTCCAAGTAAGGTCGTAAGTCTTCTTCTTTCAACTCCCACTCTCCCTGAGCTTGCCTAACCACTAGAAGTGAGTCTCTAACAATCAGGACGTCATTTGCCCCTAGTGTTAGCAAAGCTTCCATCCTAAATAGGCATGCTTCATACTCTGCCCCGTTATTGGTTATGGGAAAATTCAACCTCTTGGATAAGGGAATGACTTCACCATCTGGCGTTGCTATAAGTACTCCAATTCCAGCGCCCTTTCTATTCACTGCCCCATCGAAGCACATGACCCATCTTTTCACTTCCACCATGGCTAACTGCTGGTCAGGGAATTCCAGGTTCTCTGTGTAATCTGATTCTAGGGGCTGGCTTGCCAGAAACTCTGCCACGGCTCGCCCTTTAATGGTCTTCTTCGTAACGTACTCGATGTCGAATTCAGACAAAAGTAACAACCACCTGGACAACTTCCCAACCAATGCTGGTGCTTCATAGAGGTACTTCATTGGATCCACCTTAGCCACGGCTTGTATCTTGTAGGATTGGAAATAGTGGCGCAGCTTCTTGGTTAACCAAATCATCGCCACACATGTCTTTTCCACCAGTGTGTACTTGGTTTCATACTCCAACAGCTTTTTGCTGAGGTAGTAGATGGGATACTCCTTCTTGCCATCTTGTTCCTGTGCTAGCATTGCCCCTATAGAGGATTCTTCAACTGCCAAGTACAAAATCAGGGGCTTCCCTGGAATTAGAGGACTCAACACTGGTGGCTTTACCAGGTAGGCCTTGATCTTCTCGAAGGCCAGCTGACACTTGTCATCCCACACAACCGACTGATCTTTCTTTAATAGCTTGAAGATTGGCTCATAAGTGGAAGTTAGCTTGGCTATAAAGCGGCTGACATACTGCAAGGAACCCAGGAATGATCTGACCTCCTTTTCAGTCTTTGGAGCTGGCATATCTTGGATGGCTTTGATTTTATCTGGGTCCATTTCTATCCCCCTCTGGCTAACTACATGGCCTAACAGCTTCCCTGATGTGACCCCGAATATGCACTTCTTGGGATTAAGCCGCAAGTTGTACTCTCCAATGCGTGTTAGAAATCTATCCAGGATAACAGGGTGTTCCTCCCAGGTCGTTGACTTAACAAGCATATCATCGACATACACTTCGACTTCTTTATGGATCATATCGTGCAACAGAGTTGTGACAGCCCTCTGATAAGTGGCACCGGCGTTCTTTAATCCAAAAGGCATCACTCTATAGCAGAAAGTACCCCATTCGGTGATGAATGACATCTTCACCTTGTCAATTACATCTATCAGGATCTGGTTGTACCCTGAAAAGCCATCCATGAAGGAGTACATTGCCGCTTTTGCTGCGCTATCAACTAGGAAGTCAATATGTGGCAGTGGAAAGTTATCTTTTGGGCATGCTTTATTCAAGTCCCTGTAGTCAACGCATACTTTGACCCTTCCATCCTTTTTAGGCACCGGGACAATGTTGGCTAGCCATTCTGTATACTCCATCACTTCGAGAAACCTGGCATCTTTCTGTTTGGCCACTTCTTCCTTCACTAGTGTAGCCCATTCCGGCCTTAGTCTTCTCAACTTCTTCTTTACCGGTCTGAACTTGGGGTCCGTTGGGATTTTGCGCACTGCTATTTCTGTATCTACACCCGGCATGTCTTCATACGACCAGGCGAAAGCTTTAACATGTTTTTGGAGTATTCTTATTAATTCTCTTTCTTTCTCGGATTTTAGCTCATGTGAAATGAGTACCATTTTAGGGTTTTCATCTGTACTTATATTGATTTCATGCAATGCAGTGTCATGTATGCTAAATAGGCTTGATGGTGATTTAAATGCATGCACAGAATTATCAGGATAAACATCACACAAGTAAGCAAACTGGGATTTTATTGCATTGAACTTATCATAAAGTACATCAGTTACATTGAAAATGGAAGAAATAGATACAACAAAATCATTTTCATCCTCCACAGGCGGAGGGCCTTGTTCTTCATCAGTTTCCATCTTCCCTTCCGGAGCATCATCTGGGACTGCAACTTTCTCGGCCACCTGTGCCTTAGCCTTCTCCATAATCTTGGCGATTTCAGCAACCACAGAGTCTAAGTTCACTTTGGCCATCAGTTCTTCGCCAAATTCTTCCTTGGATTTCCCAAAAGCTTTGGTTAATGCAGCAGTCAAAGCTCCCGAGATCACTTCTGTAGCTTCGGCATAGGTCTCCTCTTCATCTTCTTCCTTGGCCACCTCTATGGTTTCTGTTGTCACCTCAGATGATTCTCCTTTCAAAATTTCAGATTCAGCAATAGCTTCCTCCATCATTACAGGGGCTACTGGCTCTTCCTGGCTTTTCTCAAAATCCACAACATCTGCAAAAATCTCAAAGCCAGGGTGCTCGACATTTCCAACCAGCACCGGTTCAGCTTGGCCCTTGTAAAGGCTTTCTCCCGCCTTCAGAAATGGCTTCATCATGGCCCTGCCATTCTTACCCTTTTTCAGGTTCTTATGCTCGGATGACCCTTCTACATAACCAAGGCCGTACTGCTTTGACTTTCCCCGAGTCGATCTTGAATTCTGGCACACCTTGCAAATTAATCCCGAGTCCCATTCCCGGGACAAAGTTCAGCTTGTACAGATATCGGGATAGCCACTCCGGCATGTAGTTCTCATAAAGGACCATAGGGGCATCTGTGGTTTCCTCCTCCTTAATGACAGTAATTTGGAATCCACCAAAAGGAACCACTCCTTCATCCACTGCAGCTACCATCGACTGGGCGTCTGCCTCAACAGTCACAATTCTGTCATTCATAGAGAATTTAATCTTCTGTACTGCTCGGATGACCCTTCTACATAACCAAGGCCGTACTGCTTTGACTTTCCCCGAGTCGATCTTGAATTCTGGCACACCTTGCAAATTAATCCCGAGTCCCATTCCCGGGACAAAGTTCAGCTTGTACAGATATCGGGATAGCCACTCCGGCATGTAGTTCTCATAAAGGACCATAGGGGCATTTGTGGTTTCCTCCTCCTTAATGACAGTAATTTGGAATCCACCAAAAGGAACCACTCCTTCATCCACTGCAGCTACCATCGACTGGGCGTCTGCCTCAACAGTCACAATTCTGTCATTCATAGAGAATTTAATCTTCTGATGCAATATGGAAGGAACACCTCCCAAAGGATGGAACCAGGGCCTTCCAAGCAATAAGGAGAAAGTGACCGGGATATCGATCACTGTGAAAATAACCATGGACTTGATGGGCCCAACTTCCACTTCTGTTTCAAAGGTCCCTATCACTGTTCTTTTAGAATCATCATACACCCAAATGACTGTCGAGGACCTCTTCAACACTTCTTCATTCATGCCTAGAAACGGTAGCATTTTCAGTGGGCAAATATTCAAAGCTGAGCCATCATCCACCATAACACACGGCATCACCTTATCCATGATATAGGCTCTAATGTAAAGAGCCTTGTTGTGAGCCTTTCCTTCTGCTGGTAGGTCTTTCTCAGAGAAAACAATATTAGGAGCTCTAGCATGGACTTTGTCTAGCAAGCAGCACATAGCCTCTGGTGAAGCTATAGGGGAGACTTCAATTTCTGATAGCTTCTTCACTAAAGCTTCCCTATGCTCTTTGGAGGTCATAAGCAAGTGCCACAAACTGGCTTGTGCAGGGGTCTTCTTCAGTTGGGAAATGACCAAGTCTTCTTTCTCGACTCTTTCTGGTGCCGAAGTACTGCCCGACCCATTCATCAGTGCTTTATCTTTCGTCTGATCTGCCGGCTGATATACCCTTCCACTTCGGGTCACGTGTTGCACTTCTGAAATCTTTAGCTTTTCAACAGCTGGGAGTTTAACAGCCTCTCTTCTGTCAAATTCTTCGTACTCATCTTCGGAGTCGAGATCATCCAGACTTACGGGCTTGATCTCCTTACATCCCTCCTTCCCTTCACACTCGGGTACCACTTCGGGTTCCCCTACCGCTACTGTCTGAATCGTAGGGTTCGCTTGCAGAACTTGGGCAAATATAAAGTTAGCCGGCAACCCCGATTGGACCATGTTAACCCACTTCTCAAATGCCGGTAGTGGGTTAGTTTTAGTGCTAGGTTTAGGTGGTTCTTGCAGCTTTCCCTCGTCGATAAGCTTCTAGATAACATCCCTTAGCTTGTAGCAGTTGTTGGTTCGGTGGCCTGTCACCACATGATAAGTGCAGAAGTTATCCTTGTCAGCTTCAGGTGGGATCTCAAATGGCCTCAAGGACTGTAGTAGGCCACCATTCCTACACTTGACGAATATCTTTGCCAAAGTAAGAGTCCAGGGCGTTATGCCTTGTCCTCCAGGACCCCTATTCTGGTTGCCTTGCTGCTGATTCACAGTAGCCACCTCAACCTGCTTCACCTCTGATGACTGCCTCTGTTTGCCACTAGAACCTGAACCAGAACCACTACTAGACCCAGCTGCTGCGGTTGATCTATACCCTGAACTATATCCTGTACTTCTTCCCCCTTTCTGACCAGCTGGCTTCTCCTCTTCATCCCTTTCTATCTTCATGGCCATGCTATAGACCTCACTAAGCTCCTTGAAGGGATGGAATTTCATGTTGTTCTTGAAAATATCTTTACTGCCATCAATGAGCTTCTGTATAAGCTCGTCCTCATCAGGGCGATTCTTTAGGAGGATCATCTTGTTCATCCACCTCTGGTAGTATTCGTCAAAGGGCTCATTGAATTTCTGCTTCACCCTCTCCAAATCATATAGCTTCACCTGGATTTTGGTGTTGAAGCTGTAGTATTTGATGAAGGCTGCTGACAATACTTCCCAGTCAGATTGCTCCTCCTCTGACAGTGAGTTATACCATCCCAAAGCACCTCCCTCCAGTGTGGTGGGGAAAAGATTGATCAATTGTTGCTTTGTAGCGCCAGCTGTTAGCATAACCCGGGCATATAAATTCACATGGGCCACCGGCGAGCCCATTCCTTTGTAAGTGGGGACTTTTGGCACTTGGAAGCCGATAGGAAATGTCTCGATGCCCCTACTGATCATGGCATCAACATTCACTCCCTTCTTGGATTCAGCACTGATCCCGACCCCCTTCTTCAACTGGGCCATGACCTCGTCTAATTCAGAACACTTGGCTTTCAGCCTCTGTTCCATAGCTGCCTCTATCTCCTGCAGCTTTTCAAGGCTAGCCGAAGCGTCACCACCATGTTGGGATGACTCAGCTTCTTTTTCCTTCCCGGCTCCACTACCACCGGTCTCACCAGCTTCTCTAACCACTGCCCTCATCTCTTCCTTTAACATGTCGCGAAAATCTTGCGACCTGAAGAAATCTCTCAAAACATCAGCCATGCTCGGTGTCTGTTCTGCCATATTCACTCCTTCCCCAGGCTCAGAATCACTGTCACTCTCGACTACCCTCTGTCTCCTAACTGCCCTTGAAGCTTGGGATCTTGTCCAAGGTCGCTCCAGTGTATTCTGCTTGGGAGTAGGTAGGAGATATTAGGGTCGTGAATGAATGACGTGATATGACATGAAAATTAAGACATTGAACATGCTTGAGATGCATGGAGTGGAATTATGTATGGAATGATGGTATGAATGGTTTCTTTTTATTATTTTTTTTTTTTTCGAGGCATTCCAAGAACACCCAATGTTTATGCAAAAACGTCACGTGTGGGCCATCACATGGGCAGAAGTTCGGCGCCTTTGGGGCACCTAATGAATTCATGAAATGGTTGCGTGTATACCGGCACACAGACGTAGTTTTGATGCTTTATAGGTCTATGAGATGATATGAAATGGTCGCATGGGCCGGGCCCACTGACAAGGTCTTGATGCTTTTGAGCATATGATATGGAATGATGTTATGAGAAAGTCACGTGTAACAGGAACACGGACAAGGATTCGGCATTCGAGGAATGCCTTTCATGATTTTGTGATGTTATGGGTCTATATGTATACTAATCTGGCACTCGGGGAGTACCTTGAATGGTGAATTGATGTCATGAAGCGGTCGGTTGCGGACCACGATGTCATATGATGTCTATGATAGATGGGTATGATGTCATGAAATGCATCGTGTAAATTATTACACAAAAATGAGCCTAAGGCCGTTGTGGCTTTTATTAAATGAAATGATATTGGTGGAATGGCCGAATGCAATCCGGTGCATTGGCAAAACACGGGTAATTTTGGGTACCCGATATGTTATGAAATGAGATGGGATGGTCATGATAGGCGTCCTTGAAATGCTCATTAATTTAATTTAAGTGAAATGTAGTGAATGAACATGTCACACAATATGTAAATGGCTGCATAAAAACGTGGGTTAGGATGCATGACATACATAATGATGTTTGTATGCTATGTCAAAAATAAAATGCTAATCACACAAGTTTAATGTTATGGCTGAAAAAGAAATCATTAGTATGGATGACAAGCGAATGAATTAATGTTTTACACACGAAATAAAATGCAAAATGGCTGCATAAAAAATGTGGGTTAGTATCACACAAAGATGTTTGTGTATGGTATGTCATGTGTATGGAAAATGGTGATTATGGTATGTTATGCATGCGTCGGCGATGTGTCACGAAATGGTGAAGAGCACATAGCAAGCAAAACGAATTCTTCCAACCTTATTCCTCCAACGTGGTCGGTCTCAAAAATTTCTAACCGAGTCCTAGGCGGGGTTCACTTCAATCACCAACCGAGGGTGATGAAGGCGCGATTTTATTATTATTCACACAATTATTTTGATATCCTAAGGGAATCCAACTAGAGCTGCCTATATGGGTTCGGTCAAAGTCGGGATAACATCAAGGCTCTCATAGCAAGATATACTCCTCACTTCTCCCCACTCAAGGGTCCTAGCGAAGGGGTTCGTACGAGGCTATGAGTGGTGTTTCGTATTCGTGCCCCTAAGACCAGGAGGAACTTAGGCGACACTTCAACAATCCACCGGGCTATAAAAGGATACCTAATCTAATGCAAAAAATGGCTAACTAAAAATGCAAATAAAATACCAAAAGAGAATCATCCACGTTATTTTAATTAGACACTTTTCAGGGCTTGTCAAAATTCTTTTAAGTTTTTAAGAAAACTTTTTGAAGAATGTCCCCAGCGGAGTCGCCACTGTGAGCGGACGACGCGTTTTCGACGGGACACGGGACTCCCTTTCGGAATGGGGCGCCACGATCTCGGGCGGGCCCCTCCCTCGCGTGGGATTTTTATAAATGGAAATCCGCATTTTGGAAAATAAATGGAATTAATACATAAAAGAACCGAGACCTAAGTCTCGATGAACATTGTAGGAGTCGCCACCCGGCTCAGCTCAAACGGGAAATTCTTATGTAGCTGAACCGGACGAACGGCCGCTACACTATCCAGAGATTCGGGTCCGGACAAGTCCCTTATTTCGTGTCTAATTAAAATAAATATTGCCAATGTTCTCGAATGGTATTTCAAAATCTAAAGTCCATTTTATTGAATATAAAAGGCATACAGCGCGCATACAAAATATTTAATACAAAAATAAGGAAAAGAAATAAATATTAATTGGCTTACAACCAAATCGAATGGAAAAATAAAAACACTCGCCTCACCTTACAAGCGCCTATATACATGAGAATCTAAAAATATTTACAACCGCCTAAATACACGATTTAATCTATTAAAATACATTAAAAATAAAAATAAAGAGAAATTAAAACCTGCAAAACAGAGGGTTAGCACAATATATACAGCACGTCACAATTAGGACTCAAACAGACAGAATTGGGAAATCAAGAATTGGGGGCATGCATTTAGGGGATAATCGGGTTGGCTCGGCTAGCCGGCCCGGTTAGACCTGGAAAATACTTTGAAACGTCCCTGTATTTTTTATTTTGTAGGAAAATCTGAAAACAAATTTTTTCCAGTTTACATGCATTTTTCATATGTTAAATGGGTCGATATTCAGGAGAATTGGGTCTCCATCGTTGAATTGCTCTAAATGCGAATTTACCAGAAAATTGAATCTATGGTCGTGATGCACACAACAAAATTCATTTTGATGATTTTTGGGGTTTTCTAATTTTTTGGGATTTTTTGGGAATTGTTTGGGGATGAGGCTGGAGTTCTGATTCTGGAACAAGGATTACAGTCCTACGACTGTAGTTTATAGTCGTGCGACTGTAATCAGTCCAGGATCAGAATTTCGCCAAAAATCATTTTTAACCAAAAACTTGAGGAAAATTAACTGGAAATTAAGAACAGTCGTACGACTGTATATACAGTCGTACGACTGTTCATGAAAACCAAGAACAGTCGTACGACTGTTCTTAATTTCCAGGAACAGAAATATAAAAATGCAGCAAAACAATGCACAAAACTCATTTCAAACACCCAGAAAGCGAGAAAAAGTGTAAGGAAAAGAAGTGATTACCTTTTTAGAAGCTATTCCAAGTCGTTTTGACCCCTGGCGTCGCTCCGATCCCAACAAATTCGCACTTTCCCCTTTGGAATGGAAGTTGAGAGCTTTTTGTCCAAAATCCAAATTGCAAGGGTTTCTGATGGTTTAAGTCCGAGTTCTTGATTTGTTTGAGAAATTAACTGATTAACCTAGGGATTTCTAACAAACTTAACCTTAATTTCGAGAGATTAAAGAAAATCAAAGAGGAGAAAAAATGAGTTTTTTTGTGGTTTTCTTTTTCTCTCTCTTCTCTTTCTCTCTCTAAGTTTCTTCTCACCAGAAAAAATCCCCCTCCTTCTCCTTCTTTTTCTCTTTTTATCTCTCCCCCTCCCCTTGCTTGCTGCAACAAGGGAGCAATTAATGCTCCCTTTCTCTCTCCTTCATTTTTGCTGCAGAGGTATGGGCCTCTGCAGATTACCCGACATTACAGTCGTATGACTGTAATGATAGTCGTGACGACCGTTTTTTTTTTTTTTTTTTAAGTATAGAAAATTCCGGCGCTTACAAATGGCGTCCACCAGGGGGTCCGCATCTTCTTTTGGTTGCTCCTCCGGAATGATGGGAGCCACTACTTCAGCTTGGATTATTGGAGGAGGACTGATCTCTTTCACAGTTTCAAGCTTAAGCATTTCTTCCACCGAACCAACCCCATATTTCGAGAAGTCGATGACATCAGCAAAGATCTCAAACCCGGGGACTATTTCCCCATCAATAATCATCGGCTCCGGCTTACCACCATATGGCCCACCACTTGCTCGAACAAAAGTGTCCAAGAGATGGACTTTCTTTGTCTCCGGGATCTCCTTCTTTTCAGCACCTTTGTAACCAAGACCCCCTCGGTGTGATTGGCCCATAGTGATATCAAACTTTACTACCCCTTGCTGATGGACTCCTAGCCCCTTTCCCGGGATGAAATTCTGCTTCTGAAAATACTTATAAATCCACGGGGAAAACATCAAGTCACTCTCCTTATGTTCTGAGACAACCGCCACCTGCAAGCCGGTCAGAGGCTGCTCAACTGAGTTCAATGCAGCTACCACAGAAGATTCATCTGCCTCAAGAGTCACAATTTTTCCTCCCATTGGAATTTTCACTTTTTTATGTAGGGTTGATGGCACGCCTCCCAATGCATGGTACCAAGGCCTCCCCAAAAGCAAGGAAAAGGTCACCGGAATGTCAATGACAGTGAACAGCACAGTCGATTTAACTTCTCCAACTGACACCTCCGCCTCAAAAGTACCAATCACAGTACGCTTTGAATCGTCATAGGCCCGGATCACCGTGTTAGACCGTGACAATGCTTCTTCAGACAGGTGGAGACTAGGTAATACTTTCAGAGGACAAATGTTCAGTGCTGAGCCATCATCAACCATTACACAAGGTAAAGTTCTATCCATCATTTCCACTTTCAAGTACAATGCATGATTGTGATTAGTTCCTTCTGGCGGCAGGTCATCATCAGTGAAAGTGATCCCCTTGGGACTATCAGGTTGCGAACTCCTTGTACTTCCAATTGCCATGCACACCTCCTCAGGAGACATTAACGGATTAGCATCCATTTCCATAAGCTTCTTCACCACTGCAACTCAGTGCCTTTGGGACTCCATAAGTAGATGCCACACAGATGCACGTGCAGGCATCTTTTTAAGTTGCTCCACCACTAGATCTTCTTTTTCATCCACTTTGACAGGCAAATAATCCTAGACCGGGCCTCTGCCCTTTTACTCGGTTCCCCTAACCACTGTGGCTCAGGCTGATATACCCTTCCACTCCTCGTGACATTGTTCACAGGGGCGTCCTCCTTTCTTATGTATATCCCGTCTTTGGTGCAAACAGGATAAACAGGTGTTGTCTGGCCCACAAGCTTGGGTCTACTCATCAGTTCGAACTCATCCGCATCATCATCCAACTCCACATCATCTAGATTCACGGGCTTACTCTCCTTCACAGGTGGATCAGCATCCTCACTTACTACCACTTGAATTGCAGGATTTGCCTTTGCAATTTGAGCTAGGACAAAGTTAGGAGACAATCCCGACTGCACCATATTCACCCTTCTTTCAAACTGAGGCAGTGGATTATTTTGAACATTGGGCTTTGAACGAGGCGCTTCTATCTTCTTTTCATCAATCAACTGCTGAATTGCCTTTTTCAAGGCATGGCACTCATTGGTTCGATGCCCCTTGGTCACATGATAAGAGCAAAAGTTGTTCTTATCCGCCTCGGCCGGAGGCGTGTACGGTTTTAGGCTTTGAAGAAAGCCCAAATTTCTGCATTTTAGAAAAATCCGCCCAAGGGAATCCTCCCAAGGAGAAATCCCTTTTCCAGCTGTTTGTTGACTTGCCCCTTGTGCCACTGCCGCTACTTCTACTTGCTTGACAGGAGCAGGTGACTGACTCAGCTTGGCACTGGTCGAAGAGGAAGCTGCTGGATTGTTATTACTTTTGTACCCTGAAGAATATGTCCGGCTTCGATACCCTCCCCCAGAACTGTTATGAGCCGGATCGATCTCGTATTTCTCCACTTTGCGAGCCAACTCATGTACTTCTATCAAGGACTAAAATTTGTGATATTTCATCACATTCCGATAAACTTCCAAGCTACCATCAATCAGCTTGACAATCAGCTCATCTTCCAAGGGTTTCTGATGAAGGAGGATCATCTTATCCATCCACCTTTGATAATATTCCGAAAAGGTCTCATTCGGCTTCTGCCTTACTGCTTCTAGGTCTTGTAACTTGACCTCGAGCTGCGTGTTGAAACTGAAGTACTTTATAAAGGCGTCAGACAGTGCATCCCAGTCGCCTTGCACACCCTCGGGCTGTTTATTATACCATGTGATGGCTCCTCCCTCCAAAGTAGTGGGGAACAATCCCACTAATTGATTCATGGTGAGCCCTGCCATGGTCATAATCCGTACATACTGATTCAAGTGGGCCGTGGGAGGACTTTTTCTGACATACGGCGCAATCCTAGGCATCTAAAAGCCCACAGGTAACATTTCAACCCCTCCGGCTATGAGTGTGGACGGGTCAATGTGCTTGGCAGATTGGATCTTAGAACTGGCACGCAGCTCTGCTATAGTTTCTTCCATCTCCTTCATCTTCCTTTCTAAAGCAGACTCTACAGGTCGCTCAGCATTATCCCTTCGGCCTTCTTCAGCATCCGATTATCCATCATTCAATCTCCCGCCACTACTCTCCTCACGGGCGGCCCTTTCCGGTCGCTGATTAGATGATTCAGTCAATGCACTCTGCACTTGGTTCTTGATAAGATTCTTAAACTCATCAAAATTCATGAATTCTCGAATAGCAGTGGTGGCCATCATAGCAGCAGCTTCAGGTGTGATTGCCATATCTTGAAATCTCTGTTGCAACTGTTCAAATTCCGGTGAAAATCAGCACTTAATTCAGATGACGCTTCAACCTCCCCAAACTGAGCAGACTCCTCAGACTCACTAGATGATGAATCGCTGTGCTCTAGCCTCACGAGTCTTCGTCCCGACCGGAGCCAAACTACAAAACATTTCGAACAAAAGTCAGTGAAAGATGATCACCCAAAGAGTTATAAACTCTAGGGGATATGCATGTATGCATGGCGTGTTGGATGAATGATGTGTGGATGTTGTATGAAATGGATTTGCAACACGAACCTTGAATAATTAATCCTTCGGGTGGTGAAGTATGCATGAACTCCTATTTATGCATGCATATATTGCAATTTAAGTTGGCATGGATGAGACCTTTGGCGCTTGGGGAGCACCTCGGGTTTTGTGAAATGATATGAATGTCCTTAGTGAATGGACAGAGTTTCAGCACTCGTGAAGTGCCCCGAATTTTTGTGATGTGTGATCGACACGCGCATGGCACTTGGTCGGGGTTTCGGTGTCCAGGGGATACTTCGGATTTTTGATGATGTGAAGTGAACTCGTGCTTGGTTTGCGGGTGGAATTTCAATACTCGAGGAGTATCTCGGTTTCCGTACCACGATGTGAGGTGAATGCGTTCTTAGTGAACGGGCAGAGTTCCGGTGCTCGGGGAGCACCTAAACGGCTTGGTGTGTAAAATGAAATTTTCGGCACTTGTGGAGTGCCTAAAATGATTTGATGAAGTGCGATGAATTTTGTCAGCGCTCGTGGAGCGCCTAAAATGATTTAATGAAATGCGATGAATTTTGTCGGCACTCGTGGAGCGCCTAAAATGATTTGATAAAATGCGATGAATTTTGTCGGCACTCGTGGAGCGCCTAAAATGATTTAATGAAATGAGATGAATTTTGTCGGCACTCGTGGAGCGCCTAAAATGATTTGATGAAATGCGATGAATTTTGTCGGCACTCGTGGAGCGCCTAAAATGATTTCCTACTTGGTAGGCGATGTGATGTGTGTGACCCTTATGGAGTTATTCAAGATTCGCATGAATATTTTGTGCATGACACGCGTTTCCCATGGCTGTAAAATAAAATAGTTAATGCTTATGACATTCAAGTGATGTATGTAAATTAACTAATTTTTTTTTTCACACAATGAAGAGATGCATGGCTACAAAAAAAATGTGGTTAGTTTAATGTCACACGGGTGAATAATGTATTTACACGCGAAAAAAAAAATGGAAATGGCTGTACAAAAGATGTGAGTTAGAATCACACAAATGCTTGAAATACAGTATATTATGTTCATGAAAAATGTGGATGGTGACATGCTATGGAGGGACAAAAAGACATGTAGCAATTAGCACACGGATTGTATTCCTCCAACCTTATTCCTCCAAACGTGGTCAGGTCGATAAAATTCTAACCGAGTCCTAGGAGGGGTTCTCTTTGATCATCAACCGGGGATTATGAAGGCGGATTTTATTTTATTCACACATTTTATTTTGGTATCCTAAGGGAATCCAACTAAGGTTGCCTAAATGAGTTCGGTCCAAAGTCGAGATAACATCAAGGCTCCCATAGCAAAATATACTCCTCACTTCTCCCCACTCAAGGGTCCGAACGAAGGGGTTCGTACGAGGCTATGGGTGGTGTTTTGTATTCGTGCCCCTAAGACCAAGAGGAACTTAGGCGACACTTCAACGATTCACCGGGCTAAATAAGGGATACTTAACCTAATGCAAAAAAATGTCTAACTACAAAAATGCATAAAGTGTCATATAAGAATCATCCGCTTAATTTAAATTAGACACTTTTCAGAGCTTGTCAAATTCTTTTAAGTTTTTGAAAAACTTTTGAGAAATCCCCAGCGGAGTCGCCACTGTGAGCGGACGACACGTTTTCGACGGGGACGCGGGACTCCCTTTCGGAAGGGGCGCCTCGATTTCGGGTGGGGCCCTCCCTCGCGTGGGGTTTTTGATTTGGAAATTCGTTTTTTGGAAAAGCGGATTGTTTCGAAAAAAGAATTGAGACCTAAATCTCGATAAAAAGTATAGGAGTCGCCACCCGGCTCAGCTCAACCGGGAAATTACAGTGTAGCTGAACCAAAGCGGGAACTGCCACACTTTTCAGAGATCTAGGTTCGGACAAGTCCCTTATTTCGTGTCTAATTTAAATATTATTGCCAATGTTCTATTTACGACACTTTAAATTGCTAAAAGTTGATTTTTATTAAATAATACACGCAGCGCGCATACGGAATAACAATACAACATAAAAAGTAAACATAATAAATATTTAAGAGCTTACAACCCAATTGAAGGAAAAATAAAACTCTCGCCTCACTGATACAATCGCCTAGGATACACGAGAATCTAAAAAAATTACAATCGCCTAAATACACGATTTAATTCTATTGAAATACAAATAAAATAGAAAATTAAAAATAAAATAAAGCTGCAAAACAGATATTAGCACAATTTATACGGCACGCCATAAATAGGACTCAAGTAGACAGAACTGGGAAATTAGAATTCGGGGTCATGCGATTGGGGGTAACCGGGTAGGCCCGGTCGGCTGGCCCGGTTAGACCTGGAAAACCATTTTTGAAACGTCCCTGTATTTTCGGTTTTGTGAAAAAAATCGTTTTTGAAAACATTTTTTTTTCGGTTTATTACAATAAAGCATACAAAGTGGGTCGGTTTTCGAGAGAACCGGGTCTCCGTCGTGGGATTGTTCTAAATGCAATTTTACCGAAAAATAAATCTAAGGTCGTGATGCACACAACAAAATTTGTGTTGATGATTTTTGGGGTTTTCTAATTTTTTCTGATTTTCTGAAATTTTCTGATTTTTATGAAATTTTTTGGGCTTTTATGATTTTTTTTCGGATTTTAGGGTTTTTTAGGGATTTCTGCTTCTGGCAGCGGACTACAGTCGTACGACTGTATACTACAGTCGTGCGACTGTAATCCTGGCTAAGGCAGAAATCGCTAAAAAAACCCTAAAACAAAAGCCTGAAACTGAGAAAATAAGCACAGTCGTACGACTGTATAGGATTTGGCACGACTGTAATTACAGTCGTATCCCTGTTCTTGTTACAAGAACAGTCGTACGACTGTTCTTATTTTTTTAGAAATAAGAACTTGAAAACTTGAATAAAAAGGCACCAAACACAAGTAAATCACCCAGAAAGCTGGAAAAAGGGTTGAGTTAAAGGTTGTTTACCTCCTTGGCGATGATCCACAGTTGGAATGACCCCTGGCTACGCACCAATCCACGTGAATTCGCTCTTTTTTCCTTAGGAAGTCAAGGTTGCAAAAGTGTCCAAATAATCCCAGAAAAGTCACGGATTTGTGTTTGTTTTTGTCCCAAAATGATTTAGATCTTTAGTGTGGATGTTAACCTAGGATTTCTACTTCATTTTAGTGATTAACAACGAGAAAATTAAGAGAAAATGTAAGAAGAAAGCAATGTATCTTATTTTCACTCTTCTCTGTTTTTCTCTATTTTTCTCTCACTAAATCTCACTAAAAGTCAGATTTCTTGCCAAAAGTCCTATAATTCTGATTTTTTAACCTTATATACCCCCTACTAACCCGGAAATCTTGAGCATTTAATGCTCAAGATTTCCCATCTTTTCAAGTCAAGAGGGTATGGGTTCTGCAACCTGCCCCCAAAAGTACAGTCGTACGACTGTACTTACGTTACAGTCGTACGACTGTAACCAAAATACCACGACTGTATTTTACAGTCGTGGGTCAACGGTCAACGGCATTTTTTTTTTAAATTTCGTGTTCACAACATGATTAGGTGACTTTGAGGACAAGTAGTTCCATCATATTTTTCAAATTCTGGAAATTTGAATTTAAATGGTATCACAACATTTGGCACTAAACATAATCTGGTTGCATCAGTTATACCATTAAATCCTTTTATAGCTTTCAATCTTTCCTCTAATAACTCAAATTTTTCGCTCATTATTTTTGTTGAAGCCCTTTTCAAATCTGCCATTACTTTAGGATCATTATAGTTTAGCACCACTAGTTCATCTTGTTCTTTTTCTTTTTGAATCGACGAGAATGAAACTCTTATCTACTTTCCCATCCTTTTTCTAGTGACTCGAAGTGGACCTCAGATGGTGCCCTCCCTCTTGATCTGGTGACTCATGATCTTCCCACGTCTACTTATTTTCCATAGAGGCTAAGAATTGTATCATCTGATCCTTTCAACTTAACATCTCAGTCATTTGCTCCGTTAGTATTTTCATGTCCTTAGAAATCTCCTCCTGCCTTTCTCACCCATGATTCTTCAATTTGCCATGGTCCCGTATGAATGAGCCAGCAAGAAATGGCCTTGTTCCCATGAGATTATCTTGATATTGATTCAGTAGATTGACAGATCTATTTTTTAGTAAAAAGAAAATTCTTCATTTTAGTTCTTCTCATATTGTAAAGTAATCGTATATTTTTTAAAAAGATTATGGATGCAATGAAAATGCATGGTGTTACTAATGCAAACAAATATGTAACCATCACATTCAGATACATAATCATAGTTTTGACAGCGCACAACATGCTTAACTTATTGCTAATACTAAAACTAATACCATCACACCTAAACACACAACTAGTTTTCCTGCACTAACTACATAAAACAAAGCATCCAATAAAATCTCAGTTATGAACCCAGCTTTGCGAAATGCTCCATTGCCTTGGTCAGATTTTTTAGGCAATTTTATATGTGACAACTGACACTACAACTAGCTTTAACCTCACTCCATATTGGCTTTAATTCCTCTGCATAGGTCTGAGCCTGATCTATCATAATTTGGAGTTTCTGGTTGACACTTGCCATCTACTCCTGATGAGACTTTTCTGCTTTTTGGAAGTTCAACCATAGGCTATTCAATTGCTCTTGACTTTGCTCATATGCTACTTCCCATTTGTAAGCTTCACTTTCCCAATCTCGGAGTTTTTGAGTCAATTCGTCCCTATCCATTATTATTTCTTACCTTTCATCCTCTAAAATAGCAACTCTTCTTCTTAATTCTTTCATTTCCATAATAGGTGTTTGATAACTGTAATCCTCTTTGTCCATTAAATCATCTCTTACCGGTGAGTAAATACCTCTTTTGAAATGCTCTTCGCATTCACTAGGTATCTTGAAAGTGAACCCATTGTATCTTCTCATTTGCGAACTGATATAACGTTCAGTGACTTCTTCACTATTACTTTCTTTTATTATGGCTCTCACTTTTTCCTATGCTTGAACGATGGCACCAATTTTTCTCGTAACTTCTGGTTCTCCAAAAGTAAAATTTGCTTGATCTAACCCATGGGTTACTGGTACGAACTGTTGAACTATGTACTGTCTTCTCATTATACAAGGCTCATAACTTGTCCCTCCCCATGGTCCTAAAAATGGTACCCAATCAAAAGTACCGCATTTGTAAATGGCAGATGTACCATCAAACCATTCAATCATCTATATGACTTGGGATTCTTCTAAACTCCTTAAGAATCTGATCCACTTTCTTTTTTATGGTCCTTTCTTAGACCACTGAGCTTTGCCAAAATTTGCAATGAAATTCTTGCCACTGTCATATCTTTTATCATAGATCATTGTGGGGAAATTAAAATGAGAGGGGCAACAGAGATGATTCAAAGCCCATATGCATAGCAACGAGGCACATCCTTCAAATTTTCCTTTTACTTGCTGCCTATAAGAATCCAAAGATCTGAAAGTCTCTGCCAAAATTCCTATAACTGGGTTAACTCCAACATTATCAATAGCTTTCCCAAAGAAGATAATGACTTTATGATCGACTTGTCCATCTTTTCTGGGAAACAGAACCAAACCATATATTTTCTAAGATAATGACTTTATGATCAACCCCTTTTTATCGATGATATGGTTAATGGTGAAGTCCATTAATTTCAATGTGTTGAAATCTTGACCTTCCTTCCAATCAACAGTGTCCTGAACTTGTAATTCAGCTAGTCGAACTAGTTATCCTTTAGCTTTTTCTTTCTTGTTATAGGAGTACAATCAATTCTCCTTCCTTTCGTGAATTTTTAGTAGTTGGTGGTATTCTTCCAAAGTCGGAGTCAAATCCATTTTTCCGAAAGTGAAGCATTTGTAGTTCGGGTCCCAAAAATGGATCAAAGCTCTTAGCATTATTGCATGGACAAGCAGATACATCAAGCAAGCTATCCATCGGAAATCATCTGTAAAAGCCTTCACTCGATAGCTAGGCAACAACTTAAATATTTTCTTCACCTTATGTAAATCATTTTGGCTAAAGTCCACTTCTGATAAATCAGGTAAGATGATCTTTGGCTCATTATTCAAGCTATCTCCTTTGCTAATCTGCACTTCCCATGACCAATCCCTTACTTGACCCTCCCTATGGAATTCAAAAGCTGGGGAAGACATTGAGATTTTATTGGATTTTTTCGCGTTATTTTCCTAAGAAGTAAAAGAAAACTAAATATGAGTATTGTACCGATGATATCAAACATATGCAGTGCAACATACACAATATATATTACGAAAATTCATGGAATGATGCATGATGCAGATCCCTCATTACATAATTAAAAGATATAATACTTAAATTTCTTAGAATGGATTCATTCGTGACCTGGAGAAAACATAATTATATTGATACCAAAAAAAATTACATAGTTTTTCTAAAACCTACTACAGCAATACCTTTTAACAAAATATTCAAGGGATTAAATTGGTAATATATAGGCATTAATACCATAACTATTTCATTTTATAAAAAGCTACAACTCCTACTTTAATAGTCCTATTATACTACTCCTATTACATATCTAGACGCAAAACATTTCCATGTGAGAGTAAATGTTGCTTTGGCTTTTAGAAATAGATCATATAATCATTAGAATTCTGCTCATTGACAACGGTACCATTCCCCTCGAACGCAGTCAAGCTCGAAGCATCACTATCATTTCTCTTGTGCTCTGGCCAAATGTCTGTTGGATATGCCCTAGTCCCGAGGCATTGGTCCTTGTATTTGTATCATACATTAATTGGATTTATGTATTATACTTATTTGTGTTATTAATAAAGGCATTAATTCATTTATTATATTTATCTTATGCAATATATTAAATGAAGTATCCAATGGACATATCCATATCCATGATGACCAGTGTCATGCACTTGGCAGTAAGACCATGGATAGGGTAAAAGATATGACCATAAATAGATCCGTAGTCTGTTCCAGTCATGGGAATGAATGAAACAAGAGACTATCATTAGCCTGGTTGTATGGCGGTGTCTTACCGGTCATTGGACATGGAATGTCAACCACGTTAATGGGTATATGCATAAGGGGCATGGTACTGGATAGATCCACTTAACGAGGAATCCACATGGTATAGTATCACAAGTGATTCTCGTGTAGTACTTGTATGGATCCTTTGACCTGACCATATGATGGTGTTACATGTGAGGTCACATACTTAGGGGTACGCCTAAAGGGCCTGTAATAGGGTGCCAAGTATGGGTACTTTCGGGTATGTCACTTAGCATGGTAATGCTATGGATATGTAGAAGGAAAATGTCACCCAGTAGTCCACTGGGAAGATATCACCGGCCTCTTGATGAATGTGACTGATAAGAGTGTGGCCACACCCAAACAAGTGGGAACTTGTTTGTGAGCTTCAGTACATTCGGGATCAAGTTAATGTCCAGACACAAAAAAGGGTGATCAATCTATGCCTCTGTGTTGGACACCGATATCAATGACATGGGATGTACAAGTTTAAACTACAGGGTTATGATAACAGTTAGACTGCCATCTCCATCTTAATTGGGGGCTGCAGTGGCTTGCTAGAGCCCAACTACAGTCTGCGGGCCAAAGGCCCGCTGCCAACATAAAGATGGGCCCACAGGATCGTACACATTGAGCGACAGAACACCGACTTAAGGAATCACATGTATGCTTGGAGTATACACTCTGGAGAGAGGTATATATATTAATTATATTACAAAAATCAATTGGATTGATCCTAATAATAAAATTAATATATTTAATTGGCTCTTTATAATTAATTGGATCAATTATGAAATTATTTCCTGGGTGGAAATATTCATATGTATAGGTTTACTTATGATTTTATTTTGTGAAGATCTAATTTTAATTTGATGGATTAAATTAATTGGTCAAATTAATTTTAATTTAAATGTAAATAATATATTACTTGGTGTAATATATTAAATACATGGGTATATTAAAGTTGGGCTTGAAATTAATTTAAACTAGATTAATTAAAATAAGATTAGGCCTAAATTAAAAGGAGGAAACCTACACAAAATGAATGAGTCAAGCTGGGCCTTAATTCCCTGAGGGAATTCGGCCAACCTAGGTTTTTAACCTAGGTGAATTCGGCCAAATGAGAACAACATATCCTAGCCGAAATTTTACTAGCCTCTTGTTGGGATTTGTCACCGGAAATCACCCGATAAAAGCGGAAGAACGCGGTGATTTCCTCAAATCCAGTCCCAGGAGCAATTGAGATGGAAATTGAAAAACTTAAAATTAAATAGAAAGGGATTAATTTTCTTACCAGAAAATCTCTTTCTAGAGATGGATGATGACTGCAGAATTCAAAGTAGAATTCCTCCTCGTTCACGTACACGAGCGCCTAACGAACACCGCACGTGCTAGCGTCAAAAATCACGAAGATTAGAGAGTGAAGGGGGAAGGAGAATTCGGCCCAAGGGGGGCTTCACACACTTGTGTGTTGGCCGAATTCCCTTTAGGGTTTTTAACCCTAGGGCTTCCAAATTCCCTTGTTGGAATTTAGGCCCAGTCTTGCTACTGTGTCTGTGTGGGCTTCCTCCTTTTAATTCAGGCCCAAACTTATTTTAATTATTCTGGTTTAAATTAATATCAAGCCCAATTTTAATTAACCCATGTATTTAATATATTACTCCAAGTAACATATTATTTACATTTAAATTAAAATTAGTTTGACTAATTAATTTAATCCATCAAATTAAAATTAAGTCTTCACAAAACAAATTCATATGTAAACCTATACATATGAATATTTCCACCTAGGAAATAATTTCATAATTAATCCAATTAATTATGTGAAGCCAAATATTAATTTTATTATAATGATCAATCCAATTGATCTTTATAATATAATTAATATATATACTTATCTCTCTTTACTGTGTACACCCCAAGTGTACCTGTGATTCTTTAAGTCGGTGTCCAGTCGCTCAATGTGTACGATCCCGTGGGCCCATCTTTATGTTGGCAGCGGGCCTTTTGGCCCGCAGACTGCAGTTGGGCTCTAGCAAGCCACTGCAGCCCCCAATTAAGATGGAGATGGCAGTCTAACTGTAATCATAACCCTGTAGTTTAAACTTGTACATCCCATGTCATTGATATCGGTGTCCAACACAGAGGCATGGATTGATCACCCTCTTTTGTGTCCGGACATTAACTTGATCCCGAATGCACTGAAGCTCACAAACAAGTTCCAACTTGTTTGGGTGTGGCCACACTCTTATCAGTCACATTCATCAAGAGGCCGGTGATATCTTCTCAGTGGGTTACTGAGTGACAAATCCCTTCTGCATATCCATAGTATTACCATGTTCAGTGACATACCCGAAAGCACCCATACTTGGCACCCTATTATAGGCCCTTTAGGCGTACCCCTAAGTATGCGACTTCACATGTAACACCATCATATGGTCAGGTCAAAGGATCCATACAAGTACTACACGATAATCCATTGTGATACCATACCATGTGGATTACTCGTTTAGTGAATCTATCCAGTACCATGCTCCCAGGCATGTACCCATTAACTTGGTTGACATTCCATGTCCAATGACCGGTAAGACACCGCCATACAACCAGGTTAATAATAGTCTGTTGTTCCATTCATTCCCATGACTGGAACAGACTACGGATCTATTTATGGTCATATCGTTTACCCTATCCATGGTCTTACTGCTAAGTACATGACACTTCTCATCATGGATATAGATATGTCCATTGGATACTTCATTTAATATATTGCACAAGATAGATATAATAAATGAATTGATGCCTTTATTAATAACACAAATGAGTACAACACATAAATCCAATAAATGTATAGTACAAATACAAGGACCAATGCCTCGGGACTAGGGCATTTCCAACACCTCTGCTCTCCATAGTTCCTGTTTTTCCGACACTAGCACGGGTCGTGTTTGTTAGGCGTTCATGTACGTGAACGAGGAGGGATCCTGCATTGATTCCTGCAGTCTTCATCCATCTCTGAAAGAGATATTCCGGGTAAGAGAACTATCTCTTTCTATTAATTTTTTTTTTTTTGTTTTACAATTTCCATTTCAATTGCTCCTGGGCATGGATTTGAGGAAATCATCGCGTTCTTCCGCTTTTATCGGGTGATTTCCGGTGAAAAATCCCAACAATATCCCCCTCGTGATTCGAGCCTACTTCTTCTTTATTTTCAATGGTTCTGGTACCTGTTGTGCTTCTTCTAGCTCTTGGAACAATTGTTCTTGGGTGATGTGAGCGGACGACGTTTTCGACGGAACGCGGACTCCCTTTCGAGAGGGGCGCCTCGATTTCGGGCAAATCCCTCCCGCGCGTGGGGTTTTTAGAATGAAAATTCATTTTAGAAAATTAGATTATTTCATAAAAGAAACGAGACCTAAGTCTCGATGAATAGTGTAGGAGTTTCCACCTGGCTCAGCTCAACCGGGAAATTTCACTGTAGCTGAACCGGACGAACGGCAACCACACTATCCAAAGATCTAGGTCCGGACAAGTCCCCTATTTCGTGTCTAATCAAAACAAAAATTGGCCAATATTCAAGTATGGTATTTCAAATTCTAAGATAAATTTTATTGCATTAAGTTAAACATACAGAGCGCATACAGATAAAATAGATATAAAAGTAAGCAGTAAATAATTAAATGGCTTACAACCCAATCGAACAAAAATAAAAACTCTCAACCTCACTTTTACAACCACCTAGAATACATGAAAGTCTAAAAATTTACAATCGCCTAAAATACACGTATTAATCTATTAAATTACATCAAAAGATAAAAATAAAAATAACTAAAAGCTGCAAAACAAAGGGTTAGCACAATATACAGCATGCCAGGAATAGGACTCAAGTAGGACAGAATGAGATTTTAAGAATTTGGGAACATGCATTTAGGGGGATAACCGGGTCGGCTCGACTAACCGGCCCGATTAGACCTGGAAAACATTTTTGAAACGTCCCTGTATTTTGGTTTTGTGAGAAAATTATTTTTGAAAACAATTTATTTTCCGGTTTAATTTAATTTAACATGTGAGGTGAGTCGGTTGTCGGGAGAATCGGGTCTCCGTCGTTGTATTGTTCTAAATGCAATTACACTAAAGACTAAATCTAAGGTCGTGAATGCACACAACAAAATTCATTTTGATGATTTTCTGATTTTCTAAAGTTTTATGGGTTTTTATAAATTTTTCTGGATTATTCTGGAAATTCTGATCTTGGACGAGCATTACAGTCATGCGATTGTAAATCCTCCAATTTCAGGATTTCGCCAAAATTATTCAAAATAAAACTGAAAGAAAATTACGGGAAATCAAGAACACTCGTACGACTGTATTTATATTCGTACGACTGTTCATCAACTCAAGAACAATCGTACGACTGTTCTTGATTTCCAGAAATAGAAAACACGAAAATTGAACTTAAATGCACAAAAACACACCAAATTCACCCAGAAAGCACGAGAAAATAAGGGGATGAAGTGTGTTTACCTCTTTGGCGAAAATCCACCATAGGAATGACCACTAGCAACGCACCAATCCACTTAGAATCACTCTTTTCCCCTTTGGGTTGAGGTTGAGAAGATAGGTCCAAAATCTCCCAAAATGTCAAGGATTCTTAGGGTTTCTAGTTCGAAATTGATTAAATTTAGAGAGTCAGATTATTAACCTATTGATTTCTAATAGATTTTAATCTAAACGCTTAAGAATTAAGAAGAAAAAGAAGAGAAAAAGAATGCTTGGAGTTGAGCTTTTTCCCTTTTCTTCCCTTTTTCTCCCGATTCTCTCTCTCTCTAAGACCAGAAATTCTAAAGTCCAAAAGTCCCTCAATCTCTTCTCTTTTTCCTTCTTATTCTGGTTTGCTTCCTGTCCATCCCCGAGCATTAATTGCTCCTTTCTTTTCTCTCATTTTTCTGCTGTAGAGGTATTGGCTTCTGCACCTGCTCCAACATTACAGTCGTACAACTGTATGTTACGCCACTGCATTTTTTTTAGAAGTAAAATTACGATGCTTATAGCTACCCCTCGTGTGAACAAATTTGACACCCGGATCTAGGTTTAAAATACCTATGATGATGAATTTGAGAGCACGAATCAAAGAACCACAAACACAGGAAAGAACCCACTGTTGAAATAAGCCGATACCGGGTCTAGGTTACCCAAGGCGAAGCTGGGGAAGAAATAAGCCGATACCGGGTCTAGGTAACTGGAGGCAAGAAAGGTGGAAGGCGGATTGGCCGATATCGGGTCTAGGTTACCCGAGGCATAGGAAGGTGTAATGCGGTTAAACCGATACCGGGTTTAGATTACTCAAGGCAAGGAAGGTGGAAGGTGGATAGGCCGATACCGGGTTTAGGTTACCCGAGGCAAAGGAAGGAGATGAAATAAGCTAATACCGGGTTTAGGTTACCCAAGGCAAGGGAAGAAGATGAAATACACCGATACCGGGTTTAGGTTAACCGAGGCAAGGGAAGAAGATGAAATAAGCCGATACCGGTTTATATGACCCGAGGTAAGGATTGCTGGGGATCTAGAATGAAGTCGATTTGGACTGATGCTGGGTTTAGGTTACCCGTGGTGGATCTGCTGGAGATATGGAGGGAAGCCGATCTAGACCGATGCCAGGTCTACATTACCCGAGGCGGATCTGCTAGAGATTTGGAGTGAAGCCGATATGGACCGATGCCGGGTTTATGTTACCTGAGGTGGATCTGCCGGGGATGTGAAACTGTGGATGATGAGTTCCTGCATTTGAAATGGCAAGTCTTCATTCCTTGATCGAGAGATTTTGAACAAAAATTTTTGCCCCTTTATCAAGAATGAAGACTAGCTAGGGATGAATGATTTGTGTATGCTATGTATGCATACGTAATGATGTATATGCACATAGAGATTAAGTGATGCATTTCTCATTGTTTATGCCAGATTGATAGTCCTCCTTCTGCTGGGGAAGGTATGTGTTGCCCCTGGCTGGTGGAAGACGTTATTTGCATAAAGCTTTCCCTTCTTGAAGGTATATGTGAGGACTACTAGGGAAATGAGATAATTGCTAGGAATGCATGACGATGCTGGGGAAAAAGATCATAGTATCCTTTGTAAACGTTTCGTTAAGGACTGATGTGGAGATTCCTGTTGGGGAGACAACGAAAAGGCTTTGCTTCTTACCCCTGTAATTTATGAATCTTGAAGTGCTCTAAATTTTCCCTGGGTTACCCAATGTGGGTTTTCAGCCCAGCGAGCTGCTCTAATTTTTACCTGAGATGCCTTTTCGGTTTTCACCTCAGCGAGCTGCTCTAATTTTTGCCTGGGGTGCCTTTTTGGTTTTCACCCCAGTGAGCTCTTTTTTTTTTCTTTTAAACCGATTGATTGAAACAGCAAGTTCTCGGACAATCGTTGTCGCTCTTCGGAAAGATGAATTGGATTTGGAGGACGATAAAAGATTTCATATTAGATGTATTTAGTGCATTTTCATCGTTAAACAACATGATATGTTCGACCGGTTAAATGCAAAGCGCTTTCTTTAAGTGGATGTTTAAACATGATAACTTGGTTTATACATTTTGTCATAACCATGCAAACATATTTAAACAAACATTTCACTTTATTGATGAAATCAAAATGAGTACATTTGAAAAGATTAATCCCCAGATGGTGTACATTCCATATAAAGCCAGAATTCATCACCAGTCATCCTTTTCGGATTTTCCGACTGATCATTTTCTCTCTTGTCCTAACTTTTGTCTAGGCCGCTCTTTCGAGTTTTCAACCTAGCAGACCTTTTTTTTAGACATGATAAAGCTTTAAGTGGTCTTGGTTGACAGGATTGGTGAACTCATTTCCATCCATATCCATGATGCTGACACCACCTTTCGATAGCACCTTTTTTACAACATAGGGCCCTTCCCAGTTGGGCCTGAACTTTCCCCAAACATCAACATTCGAAGGCCTTAATTATTTCAGAACTAAGTCCCCTACTTTTAACTACCGCCTGGGGTACTTCACATTCCTGTTATAGGCTCTGGCCATTCTTCGTTGGTTCATCTGTAGATGATCTAGTGCTTTCAGTTGCTTTTCATCTAGCACCACTAACTGCTCGTATCTGACTTGAACCCACTTAGTTTTTGGTAACTGAGCTTCCAAGGCGACTCTGAGTGACTTAAGCTCTATTTCTATTGGTAGTACTGCTTCCATCCCATCTACTAAGCCATAGGGAGTTTCTCCTGTTGGCATTCGGACACTGGTTCTGTAACCCCAAAAAGCATAGGGTAATTTGTCAGCCCAATCTCTGTAAGTGGTTACTATTTTTTATAAGATCTTCTTTATCGCCTTATTAGCTGCTTCTACTGCACCGTTAGCTTGGGGCCTATATGGAGAAGACTTATGATGCTTAATGCCATGTTCTGTAAGCAGCTCAGCTGTTGCCCCTTGAAACTGCACTCCGTGGTCAGTCACTATATGGTGGGGAATTCCATACCGGGTAAAAATGTTCTTCTGGGACTTGACCATCTGCTTGGCTATTACATTAGCGAAGGATTCTGCCTCCACCCATTTGGAAAAGTAATCAACTGCAACCACTATGAATCTGTGTCCATTAGACGCTACAGGATGAATTTCACTAATCATATCTATTCCTTATGCTGAAAATGGCCAAGGGGTCGCCAGGTTCTGTAATTCAAGTGGTGGAAGATGACTGATGTCCGCATATATCTAACACTCGTGACACCTCTTCACTCTTCTTATACAATCTATCTGTATAGTCATCTAGAAGTACCCCTGTCTCATTATCTTCCTGGCCATAGCTAGCCCATTCATATGCGGCCTGCATGTACCTGCTGCATCACTTCTTCTGCTTCTTGTTCTGTCAGGCACCTTAAAAGAACTCCATTTGCTATTCTCTTGTATAGTCTATCTTCAAAGATTCTAAATTGACTGGCTAGCTTCCTCAATGACACCTTATTAGCAGCACTGGCTCCCTCTGGGTACTTTCCTTCCTTTATATACCGATAAATATTGAAGAACCATGGCTTTTCTTCAGCTATTAATTCCATTACTTCGTGTACCGCGAAGCAAGGTTATCTGGAAGTTGCTATAACCAGTGGCTGGACCTGAGTTTCTTCTGGATTTTCCCACATAGAAGATAGAGTCGCTAGTGCATCAGCCATCTTGTTCTCATCCCTGGGCAAATGTCTGAATTCACATTGGCCAAATAACTCTTTTCTGAACTGTAGCAGCTCCAAGTAAGGCTGTAAGGCTTCTTCTTTCAGCTCCCATCCGCCCTGCGCTTGCCTTATCACTAGAAGTGAATCTCCAATGATTCAGACGTCATTTGCCCCTAATGCCAACATAGCTTCCATCCCAAATAGGCATGCCTCATATTCTGCTCCGTTATTGGTTATGGGAAAATTCAACCTCTTTGATAAAGGAATGATTTCACCGTCTGGCGTTGCTATTAGCACCCTGATTCTAGGGCCGTCTCAGAAATTTTCGAGGCCCTGGGCGAAAACTGAAAAATGGGCCCTTATAAAACAAAAATGTATTCGATTTCTTTGAACAACAAATTTAACGTTTCATTTATAAACTATAAAAAAACATTATCACACTTTGACAAATGTATATTTCATTAAACTTACTTCATTATCACGTGAAAATTGTCGTCCTCCGAGCATTTTTTGAAGCAAATTCATCAATCAAATCCTTATAAGCAACTTTATCCAAAACCTCATTCTCGATTGCCACCAAAGCTAGTCCATTAAGCCTTTCCTGTGACATAGAACTACGCAAGTAAGACTTAAGCAATTTTAACTTTGAAAAACTTCTTTCGGCAGTTGCAACTGTTACTGGAATGGTTAGCAATATCCTATATGCAATAATTGCATTAGGAAAACAATCAACACGTTTCAAAAATTTTAAAATATGAAGAGCCCCCAATTTTTCTTTAGGCAAAAATTCTTGAAGTAATTTCAACTCCACATACAAGTCATAACCATGAATATCACATTTATCACCATTCTTAAGTGCATCTTCCAAACGGCTACAACAAGACTTTAAATTCGAATCATCTAGTGAATGCAATTTGTCAGAACCAAATAAAAAACCAAACACATTTTCATATTGTTCATATTGTTCAAACCTCCAATCAAGTGAGACAATTGCTTGATCAATAATGCAATTAAAATAATTAATTCTAAAAGACTCTTCTGCAGATTGTGGACTTTCATCATCTAAAGTCTCATCAAATTGCATTTTTCTTTTAACTCGGCGCCTTTGAGGAAAAATTGGATCAATTTCCATATCAATTGCAAATTCCTTAGCAACTTCAATAGCATTAGAAAAACCATTTTCTCTATACTCCTTGAAAAATGAAATCAATTTTTTCACATTTTCAATAGCAACACAAACAAGCATATCTTTTGATTGTAATTTTTTGCTAACTAAATTAACAGCATACAATCAATCATACCAAATAACAATAGCCACTATAAACTCAAAATCACCAAGCTCATTATTGGCTAATGATTTAGCTTCGCTTCTTATTTTAGAATCATTATCACTTTCAGCAACTTGAAGCAAAGCTTCTCTTATATCTGAAATTATTGCTTTTACACTATCTACACGACTCTCCCAACGAGTAGAAGACAATGATTTATGAGTTAAATCTTTCACATTATTTTTCAAAATCTGCCATCTTTTTGTGGAATTTGTAAATATAGTGTAAATGCGTTGGATTATACCAAAGAAGTCCCTTGCTTTTCCAGATTTGTTAGCCATGTCACACAACATTAAATTAAGGCTATGGGCACCACAAGGAGTATAAAAAGCTCTAGGATTCAAATCTAAAAGTTTTCTTTGCACTCCTTGGTTTTTTCCTTTCATATTTGACCTATTATCATAGCTTTGTCCACGCACATCATCTATATCAAGTTCAAGAACATCTAATTCATGTAACAAAGCATCAAAAAGTCCCTGCCCAGTTGTGTCATTCACATTCAAAAATCCTAAAAATGATTCCTCTATGCTAACACAATTTGAAGTAACATCCACATATCTTAAAATTAAAGACATTTGCTCTTGGTGGCTAATATCAGGAGTACAATCAAGTATCACAGAAAAATATTTAGCCTTTTTTATTTTTTTAACAATTTCAGATTTAATTGCATATGCAAGCAAAAGAATCAACTCATTTTGGATGTTGTGACCAAGGTAATGAATATGAATCTCATCGCTAGTAATACGACGAACATGCTCCTGCATAATAGGATCAAACTCAGCTAACATTTCAATTAATCCCAAGAAATTGCCATTGCTATTTTGATGCAATTTCTCATTAGTACCACGAAATGCTAGATTATGTTTTCCAAGAAACTTTACAATTGAAATAATTCTCTTTCTCTTTCTCAAGTTGCTTTTGAGCTATTTTGTCAATAGTTGTATTCTTTTGAAGTCTTAGACGCAAATCATACCAAGTAGCCATATTTTGGACATGTTCCATACTAGTTTCATGCTCTCTAATTCTAACACAAAGATGTGCCCAATCACTAAAACCCTGGTTTGCTAATTGACCTTTACCCGACTCTTTATTTTTCTTAAATAATTTACAACAAAAACAAAAAACTCGATCAAGTTCTTTTGAATATACAAGCCAATCTCTATCACATTTTTCTCCATTTGGTAGGACTCTAGTGTAGAATGAGGCAGAAAATTGTCTTCCGATTTTATCTTTTACACCTTTCACAATAGACAAGTCTCTTTTAGGACCCTTTAACGCTAAAATATCAATCATTTCAGAATTTAAAGCATCCCAATTTTTTGGATCAAATATGTCAACTTCATGATTGGCAATGTTATTAAAAACATCAGCATCATCAAAACTATGCATAACATTATCAGGCACAACTTCATCACTAGAGGCATTTTTCTCATTTGCATTCACATCATCATCCCCAAAACCATTGTTATCAATTAAAGGCACATTATCATCAATATTAACATCATTAACATTGGCATTATCAACACTAGAATCACCAACATTCTGATTTTAAGACAACACTTGCAGTTCTTTAACAAAAAATTTATCAAGTGCTCCTCTTTGGGATTGAGTTAACTCATCAATTTTTTTTTCTTTTTACGCTTTTCCCATCCAGATTCATATTTTCTTTTAAACATAATTTCAATATAAAAAATAATAACAAGAGTAAGAGCAATACAACCTGATTTTGGAGCGAAATTTCCAATTTCTTTGTTCTTCCCAAAATAAAATAATCAACTAAATAGATTGAAACTGAACAAATAAAACATAAAAAAGATAAATTAGAATAATAATTTCAGCAATTTAATTTTATATTTACATATGTCAAACTCAAACCCTAACTAAAAAAATAAAACAAATAACACGGAAACAAAAATAATATATATAAATTGAAAGGAAAAAAATAAAAATTTAAATAAAACTAAAACATACCTATTCAAATGATAATGAAATATTGAAATTCAAAGATTTTGGGTAGCTTTTTAAGAATTAAAGATAATGGATGGGGGGATCAAATAAAAACAATTGGTAGATATTAGAGAGAAGGAGTGGAGTGAAAAGTGAGAAAAAGAATAATGATGGAATGGAGAAGAGGCTGCAATTTGGGCAAATAAAACAAATTGAAGGTTGCAATTTGGGCAAACAAATTGCATGGAGGCAGAGGCTACAAGTTAGGTTTTCTTTTATTTTTTTTTTTCAAACCTAGGCACCAAAACGACGTCGTTTTGGTGCCTAAGTTTTAAAAAAATAATTGAAGCAGTGGGTGGGCTTGACCCAGCCCGCCCACTGCTTGAATTATTTTTTTTTTTTAAACCAGGCACCAAAACGACGTCGTTTTGGTGCCTGGTTTAAAAAAAAATTATTAGCAGTGGGCGGGCTTGACCCAGCCCGCCCACTGCTTGAATTTTTTTTTTTTTAACCAGGCACAAAAACGACGTCGTTTTGGTGCCTGGTTTAAAAAAAAAAAAAAAAATTGAAGCAGTGGGTGGGCTGGGTCAAGCCCACCCACTGCATCTCCATCATCTTCTTCTTCAAAGAAGAAGAAGATGAATGGCAGCAACAGCAGCTGCTGTTGTTGCCGGAAAACATGGGGGGGCCCCTGAATTTTGAGGCCCTGAGCAACCGCTCAGGGAGCTCCCCCCAAGAGCCGGCACTGCCTGATTCCAGCACCCTTTCTGTTCACTGCCCCATCGAAGCACATAACCCACCTTTTTACTTCAACCATAGCCAGTTGCTCATTCGGGAACTCCAAATTCTCCGTGTAATCTGATTCCAGCGGTTGATTCGCTAGGAATTCCGCTACGACTCGCCCTTTGATGGTTTTCTTAGTGATGTACTCAATGTCAAACTCGAATAAGAGTAATAGCCATCTAGACAACTTCCCAACTAGCACCGGTGCATCATATAGATACTTCATTGGATCTACTTTGGTGACGGCTTGCACTTTGTATGACTGGAAATAATGGCGTAGCTTCTTGGTCAGCCAGATCCTCGCCACACATGTCTTTTCCATCAGTGTGTATTTGGTTTCATATTCTAGCAGCTTCTTACTGAGGTAGTAAATGGGATACTCTTTTTTGTCATCTTGTTCCTCTGCTAACATTGCCCCTACAGAGGAATCTTCAACGGCCAAATATAAGATCAGAGGCTTTCCTGGAATTGGTGGACTCAGAACTGGCGGATTTACCACGTAGGCCCTGATTTTCTCGAATGCCAACTGACATCTATCATCCCACACAATTGACTGATCTTTCTTTAACAGTTTGAAAATTGGTTCACAAGTGGAGGTCAATCGTGCTATGAAGCAGCTGACGTATTGTAAGGAGCCCAAGAATGACCAGACCTCCTTTTCTGTCTTTCGAGTTGGCATATCTCAAATGGCCTTGATCTTATCTGGGTCTATTTCTATTCCTCTTTGGTTGACTACATGACCCAACAGCTTTCCTGTTGTGACCCCGAATATGCACTTCTTGGGATTAAGTCGTAAGTTATACTCTCTAATACGTGTGAGGAATCTATCTAGTATAACAGGATGTTCCTCCCAGGTCACTGATTTGACCAGCATATCATCGACATACACTTCGACTTCTTTGTGGATCATATCATGCAACAGGGTTGTGATAGCCCTGTGGTAAGTGGCTTCAGCATTCTTCAACCCGAAGGGCATTACTCTGTAGCAGAAAGTACCCCACTCTGTGATGAACGATGTCTTCACCTTATCAATCACATCCATCAAGATTTGGTTGTACCCCGAAAAGCTATCCATGAAGAAATACATTGCTGCTTTTGCTGCACTGTCAACCCAGGACATCAATATGAGGTAGTGGAAAGTTGTCCTTTGGGCATGCCTTATTTAAATCCCGGTAGTCAACGCATACTTGGACCCTTCCATCCTTCTTGGGCACTGGGACAATGTTAGCTAGCCATTCTGTGTATTCTACCACTTCGAGAAACTTGGCGTCTATCTACTTAGCCACTTCCTCTTTTACCAGTGTAGCCCACTCTGGCCTCAACCTTCTCAGCTTCTACTTTACTGGCCTGAACTTAGGGTTCGTTAGAATCTTGTGCACTGCTATCTCGGTGTCTACACCTGATATGTATTCGTACGACCAGGCGAAAGCTTTAACATGATTTTGCAATATTTTTATTAGTTCTCTCCCTTCCTTGGGTTTTAGCTGGTGTGAAATGAATACCATTTTAGGGTTTTAATCTGTACTTATGTTGATTTCATGCAATGCAGTGTCATGTATACTAAATATGCTTGATGGTGATTCAAATGCATGCACAGAATTATCAGGATAAACATCACGTAAGTAAGCAAACTGAGATTTCATTGCATTAAACTTGTCATAAAGTACAACATTCATGTTGAAAATGGAAGAAACAGATACAACAAAATCATTTTCATCCTCCACAGGCGGAGGGCCTTGCATTTCTTCAGCTTCCACTTCCATCTTCATAGCATCATTCAAATTTGCAGCTACTTCGGCTTCTTTTTCAGCCACCTGCGCCTTAGCCCTTTCTATGATCTTGGCTATTTCAGTGACCACAAAGTATACGTTCACCTTGGCCATCAGCTCCTCACCGAATCCTTCCTTGGACTTCCCAAATGCCTTGCTTAAGGCAGCAGTCAATGCACCTGAGATTACTTCTACAGCTCCACCACAGGCTTTCTCTTTATTCTTCTCTTCGGGCACCTTTACTGCTTTTACTATCACTTCGGATGGCTCACTTTGCAGAACATCAAATTTAGCAACTGGCTCTTCTACCACCACAGGGGCTACTGGTTCCTCTCGGCTTTTCTTAAAATCAACAACATCGGCAAATATTTCAAAGCCAAGGTACTCGACATTTCCGAGCCTTACTGGTTCAGCCTGACCCTTATATAGCTCTTCTCACGCTTTCAAGAACGGCTTCATCATAAGCTTGTCGTTCTTGCTCCTTCTCGGGTTCTTCTTATCAGATGCCTCCTCCATATACCCAAGGCCAAACTGCTTTGGTTTCCCCCAGTCAATGTTGAATTCAGGCACTCCTTGCAAGTTGATTCCAAGTCCCATTCCCGGGACAAAATTCTATTTGTCCAAGTAATTAGATAGCCACTTCGGCATGTAATTTTCATAGATGACCATGGGGGCATCTGTAGATTCCTCTTCCTCAACTATAGCAACTTGGAATCTGCCAAAAGGGATAACTCATTCATTCACAGCAGCAATCATAGACTGGGCATCAGCCTCAACAGTCACTATCTCACCATTTATTGATAACTTAATTTTCTGGTGCAATGTGGAAGGGACACCTCCTAGAGGATGGAACCATGGTCTTCCTAACAGCAAGGAGAAGGTGACCGGGATATCTATCACCATGAAAATGACCAATGACTTGATTGGCCCAACCTCTACTTCAGTTTCAAAAGTCCCTATCACTGTTCTCTTGGAGTCGTCATATGCTCGGATTCTCTACTTCAGTTTCAAAAGTACCTATCACTGTTCTCTTGGAGTCATCATATGCTCGGATTACTATTAAGGACTTTTTCAAAAAAATCTTCATTCAGGCCCAAACATGGCAGCATCTTTAGTTGACACATATTCAGAGCTGAGCCATCGTCCACCATCACACACGGCATCACCTTATCCATCACATGGGCCCTGATGTAAAGGGCCTTGTTGTATGCCTTCCTTTCACCAGGTAGATCCTTCTCAGAAAAGATTATGTCAGGAGTCCCAAAACGGACCTTATCCAACAGACAGCACATGGCCTTTGGAGATGCACTATGGGAGACCTCGATCTCCATCAACTTTTTCACTAAGGCCGCCCTATGTTCCTTAGAAGTCAAAAGTAGATGCCACAGGCTAGCTTGTGCGGGAGTCTTCTTTAACTCAGAAATAACTAAGTCCTCTTTCTCCATTCCCTCTGGTGCTGACGTGCTGCCTGACCCAGTCATCGGGGCTTTGTCCTTCACCTGATCTGCTGGTTGATACACCCTGCCACTCTGGGTCACATTCTGGACCTCCTAAACTTTCAGCTTCTCAATGGCCAGAGGCTTAGCTGACTCCTCTCCGCCAAACTCTTCATATTCATCTTCAGAATCAAGATCATTCAAGCTTATCGGCTTAATTTCCTTCTGTTCCACCTTTTTCTCACATTCTGACTCTACCTCGGCTTCACCAATTGCCACAGCCTGAATAGCGGGATTTGCTTGAAGAATTTGAGCAAAGATAAAATTAGTTGGTATTCCTGAATGTACCATGTTGACTCACTTCTCAAATGCCGGTAACAGGTTGGTCTTCATGCTGGACTTAGCTGGTTCTTGCAGTTTCCCTTCATCTATCAGCTTTTGAATGGCGTCGCTTAGCTTGTAACAATTATTAGTTCTGTGGCCAGCAACAACATGGTATGTGTAGAAATTATCTTTATCTGCCTCAGCGGGTTTTTCAAATGGCCTCGGGGACTATAGCAACCCACCATTTCTGCACTTAGCAAATATTTTAACCAAAGGAAAAGTCCAAGGCGATATGCCCTGTCCTCTTGGATTCCTATTCTGATTGCCTTGTTGATCACTGTAGTAACTTCAACATACTTTACTTGTAAGGTCTGCCCCCTTTTTCCTCCAGAATTCGAGCTAGAACCACCACTAGACCCGGCTGTAGTCGTTGATCTATACCCAGAACTGTAACCTGAACTTCTGCCACCCTTATGACTGGTTGCCTTCTCTTCTTCATCCCGCTTGATTTTCATTGCCACACTGTACACTTCACTAAGCTCACTGAATGAATGAAATTTCATATTGTTTTTAAAGATGTCCTTGCTGCCATCAATCAGCTTTTATATCAGTTCATCTTCATCTGGGCGGTTCTTCAGAAGGATCATCTTAGTCATCCACCTCTGGTAATACTCATCAAAAGGCTCATTGGGCTTCTGCTTGATCCGCTCCAAATCATAAAGCCTCATCTGAACCTTGGTGTTGAAGATGTAATATTTAATAAAGGCTACTGACAGGACCTCCCAATCTGATTGTTCCTCCTCTGATAACAAGTTATACCACCCCAATGCTCCTCCCTCCAAGGTAGTCGAGAAGAGATTAATCAATTATTACTTAGTGGCGCCCGCCGTCAGCATGACCCGAGCTTAGAGATTTTGGCATTTGGAAGCCGATGGGAAAAGTCTCAATGCCCCTACTGATCATGGCATCAATATTGACTCCCTTCTTAGACTCTGTACTGACACTGGCCACTTTCTTCAACTGAGCCACCGCCTCCTCCAATTTTGAGCATTTCGCCTTCATCTTTCTTTCCATGGCTGCCTTTATTTCTTGTAGCTTTTCCAGACCAGCAGAGGTATCACCACCCTGCTGGGATGATTCGGCCTCCTTCTCTTTTCTGGTTCCATTACCTCCAGTTTCTCCAGCCTCTCTCACTACTACCTGTATTTCCTCCTTCAGCATGTCACAGAAGTCTTGTGATCTCAGAAAATCCTTCAAAGCATCAACAAGGCTTGATGTCGGATTAGCCATCTCTACTTCTTCCCCAGAATCAGAATCACTTTCTATCTCAACTGCTGTCCGTTCCCCAACAGCCCTCGAAGCCTGAGATCTTGTCCAAGGCTGCTCCAGCTTATTCTGCTTGACATCAGTCGAGAAACATCTAGGGTCGATGTATGGAATGATGTTATGAAGAGTGAGACATTGAAAATACTTATGAAGAATGAATGGAGTGATGTCGTGCGTGAAATGATGATGAGAATGGTTTCCACTTATTATTCGATTTATTATTTTTTCGGACATTCCAAGAACACCCAATGCTATGCAAAAGGATCATGTGTGGACCATCACATAGACCGGGGTTCGGCGCCTTTGGGGCACCAAATGAATTTTATGAAATGGTAACGTGTGTGCCGACACACAGACAGAGTTTCGACACTTTAAAAGTCTACTAGATGATATGAAATGGTCACATAGGACCGTCCCATGGACAGAGTTCTGATGCTTTTGAGCATATGATATGAAATGATGTTGTAAGAAAGTCACGTGAAACAGGGGACACGGACAGGGGCTCGGTGTTCGGGGAACACCTTTCATGATTTCGGATGTTATGAAATGCCCCTACATGCATACTAATCCGGCACTTGGGGAGCACCTTAAATGATGTAATAATGTCATAAAGTAATCCAATGTGGATTACAATGTTTTATGATGTTTATGATGAATGGGTATGATGTCATGAAATGCATCATGTGGATTGTCACACGGAAATATACTTAAGACCATTCTGGTCTATATTGAATAATATGATTTGGTGGAATGGCCGAATGCAATCCGGTGCACTGGCAGAACATGGGTATTTTGGGATACCCGATATGTTATGAAATGAGATGATCGTGGTGGGCGTCCTTTGGAATGTCCTTAATTTAATTTAGGTGATATGTCATGAATGCTTATGACACACAAAATGCAAATGGCTACATAATGATGTTGTATATGCTATGTGGAAAAAATGCTAATCACACAAATATAATGTCATGGCTGAAAAAGAAATGGTTAGTATGAATGGCAAGCGGATGAATAATGTTTTCACACGAAAATAAAATGCAAATGGCTGCTTAAAAATGTGGGTTAGTATCACACAAAATGTTTTATGTATGGTGTGTCGTGAAATGGGAAATGTTGATTATGGTATGTCATGAAATGTCGAGAGACGTGTAACACGTAGCACACGAAGCGAATTTTTCCAACCTTATTCCTCCAAGCATGGTCGGTCTCAAAAATTCTAACCGAGTCCTAGGTGGGGTTCTCTTCAATCATCAACCGGGGATGATGAAGGCGCGATTTTATTTTATTCACACGATTTATTTTGATATCCTAGAGGAATCCAACTAAAGTTGCTTATATGATTTCGGTCCAAGTCGGGTTAAAATCAAGGCTCCCATAGCAAAATATACTTCTCACTTCTTCCCACTCCGAACGAAGGGGTTCCCACGAGGCTATGGGTGGTGTTTCGTATCCGTGCCCCTAAGACCATGAGGAACAAAGGCGACACTTCAACAATTCACCGGGCTAAACACGGGATACTTAACCTAATGCAAAAATGTCTAACTAAAGAATGCAAAATAAAATACCAAACAAGAATCATCCACCTTATTTTGATTAGACACTTTTCAGGGCTTGTCAAATTCTTTTAAATTTTTAAGAAGACTTTTATAAGAAATCCCCAGCGGAGTCGCCACTGTGAGCGGACGACGTTTATGACAGACCGCGGACTCCCTTTCGGGAGGGGCACCTCGATTTCTGGCAAATCCCTCCCTTGCGTGGGGTTTTAGAATGTAAATTCGTTTTAGAAAATTAGATTATTTCATAAAAGAACCGAGACCTAAGTCTCGATGAATACTGTAGGAGTCGCCACCCGGCTCAGCTCAACCTGGAAATTTCAATGTAGCTGAACCGGACAAACGGCCGCCACACTATCCAGAGATCTAGGTCTGGACAAGTCCCCTATTTCGTATCTAATCAAAACAAAAATTGGCCAAAGTTCAAGTATGGTATTTCAAATTCTAAGATAAATTTTATTGCATTAAGTTAAACATACAGCACGCATACAAATAAAATAGAAATAAAAGTAAGCAGTAATAATTAAATGGCTTACAACCCAATCGAATAAAAATAAAAACTCTCAACCTCACTTTTACAACCGCCTAGAATACACGAAAGTCTAAAAATTTACAATCGCCTAAAATACACGTATTAATCTATTAAATTACATCAAAAGATAAAAATAAAAATAACTAAAAGCTGCAAAACAAAGGATTAGTACAATATACAGCACGCCACGAATAGGACTCAAGTAGGACAAAATGGGATTTTAAGGATTCGGGAACATGCATTTAGGGGAATAACCGGGTCGGCTCGGCTAGCTGGCCCGATTAGACCTGGAAAACATTTTTGAAACGTTCCTGTATTTTGGTTTTGTGAGAAAATCATTTTTGAAAACAATTTATTTTCCGATTTAATTTAATTTAACATGTGAGATGAGTCGGTTTTCGGGAGAATCGGGTCTCCGTTGTTGTATTGTTCTAAATGCAATTACATTAAAAATTAAATCTAAGGTCGCGAATGCACACAACAAAATTTATTTTGATGATTTTCTGAATTTCTGAATTTTTATGGGTTTTTAGAAATTTTTCTGGATTATTCTGGAAATTCTGATCATGGACGAGCATTACAATCGTGCGACTGTAAATCCTCCAATTTCAGGATTTCACCAAAATTATTCAAAATAAAATTGAAAGAAAATTGTGGGAAATCAAGAACACTCGTACGACTGTATTTACATTCGTATGACTGTTCATCAACTCAAGAACAATCAAACGACTGTTCTTGATTTCCAGAAACAGAAAACACGAAAATTGAACTTAAATGCACAAAATCACACCAAATTCACCCAGAAAGCACGAGAAAATGAGGGGATGAAGTGTGTTTACCTCTTTGGCGCTAATTCACCGGAGGAATAACTCCTGGCAACCCACCAATCCACTTAGAATCGCTCTTTTCCCTTTTGAGTTGAGGTTGAGAAGTTAGGTCCAAAATCTCCCAAAATGTCAAGGATTCTTAGGATTTCTAGTTCGAAATTGATTAAATTTAGAGTGTCAGATTATTAACCTATTGATTTCTAATAGATTTTAATCTAAACGCTTAAGAATTAAGAAGAAAAAGAAGAGAAAAAGAATGCTTGAAGTTGAGCTTTTTCTCCTTTCTTCCCTTTTTCTCCCAATTCACTCTCTCTAAGACCAGAAATTCTAAAGTCCAAAAGTCCCTCAATCTCTTCTCTTTTTCCTTCTTATTCTGGCTTGCTTCCTGTCCATCCCTCAGCATTAATTGCTCCTTTCTTTTCTCTCATTTTTCTGCTGTAGAGGTATGGGCTTCTGCACTTGCTCCAATGTTACAGTCGTGTGACACCGCTGCATTTTTTTTTAGAAGTAAAATTCCGGCGCTTACAGGTGATCTCTCTTACAACATTGTTTACCACTGTGAACCCTTCTTCTAAGTGGTCCTCTTCATCTTCCTCTATTGGTTCTTTTTCTATTCCTTCATCAATTTCCATAAGGTCTTCTTCCTATTTTTCCTTAGGTTTTACTGTCATATATTCCCCTAATGCCTCTTGCTCGTTTTCTATTTCAATGCCATGTTCTTGCGGTGGTAATTCCCCAGCCTCCATTCTTGGCTCAGCTCATTCTTGATTTTTGAAGAACTCTGGGATGTAGTAATAACAGGTAGACACTCGAGCATATGTGTACATAGCTTCTTTTGGAAGCAGGAGGAATTCCTTCATTATACTCCATAATTCTCCCATTAGATCAGAAGTTCTCTGGATTTAGCCACCTTGCTGGTATTATTTCTATTGACATTCCATTCACTTCAATCAAGCGCTGCTTAATCGATTTCCATAAATCCCAATTGCGAATTAGATCAATCATAGGGTTACAAGCATAACTTCCTTCAAGAACAAACTTTACTGATATCCACTAACAACATCCTATCCTTGTATTTCAAACTGCTCCTGAATGCGAAAAATAAAAATCCTATACGACTGGTTCAGGGGATTTGAGAAAAAGCTACATCCACTGTGGTAGTATCCCAAAGTTTCCTAGCCATTTAGCAAACAAATTAGTAGATCCTAGATTCTCTAACCATCCTTGTATGCACTGGATAATCTACTTTTTGTCCAGAATTACACCTGTCATCCCAGTGCGGGCATGATACCATAATATCAAATATGTTGCTTTTGGAAACTTCTTTATGTGTTCTGCCACCAGGTATAAATATATTCAAGTGAGGAAAAATTTGGGTGCCAATCTAGGAATTTCAATGGAGAATCATGAACTCTAAAATTTCGAAGCAGGACAACTTGTAACCCTGCAATCATCCGTATTGCCCTAAGATCAGTGGTCTCCTTCACTATATTAAGCATGGCATCCTGTGGTAGATAAATTTCCACCTCTCCACCTTCCATATCCATTTCCACCTCTCCACCTTCCATATCCATTCTTTAAAAATTTTAATTTATTATACCTTTTAATTTGTAATGAGGGATTTTAATGAAAATGATGCTTCACAACAATAGGTAATAATAATAATAATGACAAAATCTTCATACATTCACAAGATGCATATTTATGCAATGTTCCTATGTAGCTTTCTTTCACGCAAAGGGTAGTTTCTATTGGGGTGCTCGGATCTATTTCTACAGGGTGGATATAAGAATTGGTTTATTGGTTCCCAAATTACCTTTTGCTGACGCTATTACATAGCTATCAAAAGACAACTTGGGTTGAGAATGTTTTAGGGACTTATCCAGATTTCTCATAGTAGTACCTTTGTTCTCACCTAATCATCCTAAAAAGGTAAAGATCATAACATGACCTTTTAGTGTTAGTATGCATGTGTTGGGATATTATGCTTGATAAAAAAAAATTACATCATTTATTATATACAAATAAAACACAGTAAATAATTTACAACATAAATTAGCTTGGCAATCCCTAACGGAGTCGCCAATTGTTAGAACCGGCCCGATTGGCGAAAAAGAAAAATGGGATAATTTCTTTTTCTATTTTTTTATCATTTTTTTTATCATGTTTTGATTAGAGTCGCCACCAACCGATTATTTAGTGCGATTGGTCACTATAAACAACCAAAGATCCTATTTTGGTTCTTTTACTGATTACGTATAAGGAAGACAGCAGTCACCCTATCCCACCCCTACTTGTTACTAAATGCTGTAAATTATTCTTTATCATGATGCAATTTTTCTTTTTTCTTTTTTTTTTTTTTTGTTTATAACACCCCAAAATTCAAAAATTAATGATCCATACTTAGAACATAATTAAACTAGGCCCTAAAAAAATCCTTTTTTTTTTACTATAGACTAAAAAATGATTCTAAGCAAATTGCATACACTAATTTGTTATATATAAAAAAAAGAATTTAAATAAAAAATCTACTTAACAAATTCCTAAATCAAACCTAAACTTCACTAAAAAAAAATAATATAAGATACAAACTTAACTAATACTAGAAATGAAATAAAAAAAAGTACAAGACAAAAATAAATAATATAAGAGCATAAAAAAGCCCAAATCCGAACTAATACCTAGATCCTTCGCCTAACCCAGTTTCGACCCATTTTCCTAACCCTAAGGTTATCATCCAGTATATAAAACCATCTCTACCTCACTCTTTCTTCCCGAACCTCCCTTTTCTTTCCTAGCCGCCTCTCTGTAATGCTCTTTCATAGGTCAACCTCACCACCCCTCGTAGCCGGTAGTCTCTCGTTCTCGTCTAGATGCTTTCCATGGGGGTTCACTTTCTCTCGGTCTCACCTGAACCTTCTATTTTAGGTGAAGGCGGCTCCTGCCTTCACTTTCGTTACCTAAATCTTCATCACCCCCTTGTTCTCTCATAGTGGAAACTTACCTCTCTATCCCACTATTATCAGTCCAAAACTCTCCTCTCTGTCTGTGAATCGATATTCATCTAGATTCAAGATTCTATTCTCACCATTCTTATTACAAGAATCATCGGAATGAGGGTTCTCGCTCCCATCTACTCTCAATTAAATGTATCAACTTCCATTCTAATTTCATTTTTTCAAGTTCAAATTTTAGTGAAATCTTCTTATTTCGCTATTTCTCTCTTCAGATTCTTCAAATTTGACTTAGCTCAGTCATTGGTGATCGGCTGGAAATCAACACAGCACAATTGTGAGGGGGAAGTCTATTGCTAGCAACAACACATCAGTGGTATTCTTTCTCCCTCTATTTTCTATTCTTTATCTTACACTCTTTCGCTCCTAATCATTGTCGTTACTCCAACTTGAGGATTAATAGGTCTTGATGATTTTTTCAGGTTTTGGAGTTCATCCGTGATTCAAATTCTGCTAGGATAAATAAAAGACACCGCTTTGGAATGACTTCGAAGGATAAGTCCCTAATCCCATTTTTATGACACTCTCCTAAATGTTGGTGTCTATATGTGCAATATGTTTGATGGTCTCTGTGTTTGGTGACTAAAAATGATAATTGACTCGTGGGAGGACTGAACATGGGCTTTTTATAAGTTCATAAGCATGTGTGCTCGTGTGCAATATGTATGGTGGCCTCTGTACATGCTGGATGTCGAGAGTAGATTCCTTATTTGGAAATTTTAATTAAATGTATATATGTTTGGGAATCTCTAATACTGATATGTGATGCTTGAGCCTCTATGCATGCTGATCTGAATAAATTTATTGGTGAGAAAAAAAAGTGAAATGTTGCAAATGCTCTTGTTTGGTGACATGTGTGCTGGTATGTCAGACCCTGATTTGGTCAAATCAGTATGTGCAACGCTACTAACATATATGTCTATATGATTGTGATGATGAAAAATGCATATACTTGTTTATGCAATTTTGAATTCCTAGCAGCCAAAAAGTGTAATGATATTCTGATTGTTTATGGCTGAAGTTTGCTTAGAAATGAAAATATTGTTTCTGTTTTGCCTGTTTATTGCCTGAATGCATGGATGGGATTGACCCTTATCTTAATTATGCAACTGCTCATTATCTTTGCATGTTGTGTTGGCCGCTTGGTGCATTGTTATTTTTACACATAAAAAATGAATAGGTGATGAGGAAGAGGCCAAAAGTGAGGCTTATGGCTGGTGATTTTTTAATGGTTTTCTTCTAAAAAAAAAGAATTTAGGTTAGTTTTTCCCTAAGCAACCAATTATCTATTTTTTAAAAATCTTATCTTCCTCTTTTCTTAAAAGGGTTTAGGGCTCAAATTTTGGCTTTTATTGGTACTAATCCCCTTTTTGAAAGGAGAAAACACAACTTTTTCAAAGTAGAGCTTAGATGGCGTATAGGGGATCTCTTACTTTTAACATTTTTTTCCTGAGAAAGGAAACCACGACCCTATAGTCAATGATTTAAACACATCATCTGAACCCCATGGCATATATTTCTAGATCTTGCCGTACATGTTTATTAAAAAATTATTAAACCTAAACCTCTAGTCATTAATGAAAAATAGGTACATTGCATGCCCTGCTTCTTATCAATGATCCTGGACACCACTCAAAAGGGTATCCTTTCTCCGTACACATGGAGCAAGGATCTCCCTTTAAGTCATTGCATATAGACCATGCACAAAGGAAAAGCTAAAAAAAAATTACATAGAAAAGGACCTACTTAAATGTGTATCTGTTTTAGAAAAATGATGGGAATTACTTGGCTCTCTTTATGGTCTCAGGTTATGTTATTTCAAGAGGCCTCCACAAACAATAGCTGTGCCAGGAAATGATGAGTAGGTGAAAATGGGATGAGGGAGAGAAACAGAAGAATTGATGAAGAAAAGCGATAAGAAAGATTTATGAAGAAGGGGGCAAGAAGGTTTATGAAGAACAAGACAAGAAGGTTTCTTCTCTAAGAAAGTGGGAGTCTGATACTGCCCACTCCCTTTGGATATGCTCTCTTTTTCTTTCTACACTCTTTCTTTATGCACTGTTGTATTGTCACGCCAACCCCCTTTCTCTTATTATTGAGAACCCCTTTTATAGTCCCTTTATATGGCCTGCTTGTAATTGTATTGTCTGATTGTAACTGAAATTTTTGTTCTTGGTTCTCCTTGCCCCTTTTAGGAGGCGTTTGGTATGGTAAGTTTATACCATGGAATAGGAATGAGAATGCTTGATTCCCTTTAATGATGTTTGTTAGCTTAAATTTAACCTAGTAATGGGAATGTGATTCCCCTTTATATGGGAATCATTCCCTCACCCCCTCCCATCAATCAATTTGATTCCACTCCTACTATCTTTTGTAACTTCCTTTTTATTATTTTTTTTTCACACGTTTTTCTTTGGAAAAATAATTTTCAATGCCTATAATTTTCCATTTTTCTACCAATCTATTATCAATACAAATTGAAAAAGTCTTGTATAAATCCATGAAGTTTGTTTTATGCGGATGAACTCATTATATATATATATATTGATGTTTTATGTTAATTATTATTAAATATTAAGTTCATAAAAATATTATATAATACAAATTATGAGAAATAAATAAACGTTATATTATATTATTATTATGTATAGAATTTTTAATAGTATTTAACGTCTCAAGCATATTTTTTTTAATTTGCTAAGAGATTGTTCAAATAAAATTATATTAAAAATATATTATATTTCATTTAACGGAAAATGAAAAAAAAATAAATGGGAGTTAGATTTCGATACTACACCAAACCAAACAGAATTAATAAATGATTATTCCAATTCCGATTCTGTATCATTCCCATTCCAATTTAGTATCATTCCGATTCCGATTCCGAAGTTTGACCTAGTTCTGATAGAACTGGAAACTAAGAAAAGATCTCCCCAAATTCTTGAAAAAAAGCTCAGTCTTCAGATCCTACCACCTGTAATTTTGATCACATATTTTATTAATTTTTTTTTAATTTCAACTGTTCTTGTAATTGGGCTAAGGTCCTCTTGTATTTTTTGTAATTTCTGTAATTTGTGACCAAAACAATAAAATGACTCATTTATCTTCTATGTATTTTCTTGTATAATTTTTTTTTACTCTTAGTTTAAAGACGAAAAATAATAATAATAATAATGATAATAATAATAATAATAAGAGTTAAATTAAAATAAAAGTAGCTTTATTTTAGGTTTTTTTCTATAGCAAAATAAAAAAAATAGAAAGAAAACCCCGAAAAAATGGGTATCTACAATAACGATAATTTAGACGTAATCCTGAACATAGCAGAATTATAACCAGTCACAAATTTATAATTTTGCAACCGCAAGTGCATCCATTTATAAGGAGCTTGAAATAAAATAATTGTTTTCTGGTGGTCGTACCTTTCTTCCAAATTTTTCCATAAGATAAATGGATATTTAATAGTGAGATATTCAATTTTTAACCTATCGTCAAGATAACGATCAAGAAAAATAATAGTTTTTGCCTTTTGTTGCAATGAAGCATCATTGTTATCGTTGATCGTTTTCCCGAGACCCGTAGCTTCTAAATGTATTTCAATATCCAACACCCATGAAAGATAATTCTTTCTCGTAACATCAAGTGCCGCAAATTCAATATTTGCAATATATATATATATGTTAGAATTCCAGCTTACTTTAGACTAATTTGATGAATAATTGAATTGATCTTGATCGTATGACCAAACTCATATTGATAACGTGTTGTGAAATTACTTATACAAACAAAGCTTATATGGAGATTATAACAACAAGGAAATTGACAGAGAGAAAATGTGAAAATAAAAACTTTCTATTACCGAATATCAGTTATAAGGAATAACAAAAACTAGTATCTATTTATAGAAAAATTTGAGGGGTTAAAAAGTAATTTCATAATATTTAATTCATTAACGGTGCGGTACCGCACAGCGCTGATGCATTAAACTCCAACAGTTTTTAGTTTTTCATTTTTTCATTTCTAGTTTCTACGACCTTTTTTCTCAGAAAAAACGATTAACACCCGCAAAACCCAGTTCTTTTTTCCTCATTTCCTACCTCAAGGTTTTCCTGGTTCTTAATTACATCCTCTTTTCTCTCAATTTTGTTTCTTTAGGTTAGAGGGATGGGTTATGTTGGTGGTTTTTGGGTTGTGTTTTCAAGGTCGGGTTCTCCAATCTCAAAATCAAAACTTGACTTGCAATGGAAATGATTTTAGGGCATTGCAGGATTTTACGATTGGTTTGCAATTTGAAATTGAAGCCCAGACTGCAACTAGAAAGGCATAGTTGCAATTCTTCCTCTTCTCTTGGCCTTGTTAATGGTTTCGATTCTGATTCTACATCTACTGGTAGAGTTACTAAGATGGAGCTTCCAAATCGGAGAGTCACTCTAAAACTTGTGGATTCATTAGGCAACTAAGATCAACTCGCCACTTGTGGATTTATTAGAGAAGAGGGAACAAAAAGAGAGGAGAAAGACAACGAGGTTTTGCCTACGTAATTTTATGTATTTTATTGTTTTAATAAATAAGTTTGGATCAAAATGGGGTTTTGCCTACGTAATTGTGTACTTATTTGCAAACTTCTACCTAGGTGCAAAACTTAAAATTTAGGTTTTGCACTTGATAGAATTTATCAATTTAGAAACCTCTATTTTAATTTCTGTATATTGGACTCATGTACTCTATTTTGAAATAATAATTTTAGTAGTTGTAATATTTTAATTAAATATCACTTTCTTATAACAAAAATTAAACGATTTATTTAATGGTCTCCAAACAGTCATATGTTTTTTAACTTATTTTTATACTAAATTGAATTTTATTTAAAATTTAAAAAGAAAAAAAAATCTTAACGGGGACGAAGATCCCCGCGGGGAATCCCTTCCCCGACGGGGCAGGGGATGGGGATGAAGATCATTCCCGTTTACTAAACAGAGACGGGGATCCTCGCCTAGCTGGGGAACGGGGATGAGATTGCCAATCCCCATCCCGCCCCGTTTACATCCCTATAATATTGTATATATGTGTATTTGGACACTACTGTAGTTATTTTGGGTTTGGCCTATCCATATATTTGTATATAAATACTCTTTGTGAATAATACAAACTCAAGTCCTTATGGTATTAGATGTTGCAAACTAACCCTAATAGCTATGTCTCATTTGAACACCACCTCTCCACCGGCAGCCACAGTCCTAAGGCCGAACCCATCACCGCTACGACTCCAGCGAATACCAGTGCCACCATCGAGCCTTCTCTTTTCACCAGTTTTGGCACCATTACCAATTTATCTGAAATATTAGGGTTAGTCGCATCTTCTCCACCTGGACCTGGAATTCCTTCAACCAATTCTACAATCACCGCCATTGCTACTCAAGGAACCTCTATTCCTAATCTGATTCAGGCATCTCCAAATGTTCAATTTACAAGTTTATCAAGCAGCTTGAATAACAAATTGACCTCTATTATTTTTGTGATATGCAAGGCGCAACTCATGTGTACATTACGTGGATTTAGATTGGCTCATCATCTTGACTCGAATGCCACTGTCCCAGTTAAGCATTTAGCTTATGGCTCCTTGAATCCGACCTTCGAAGCTTGGGAACAAAAAGATCAGCAGGTTCTTAGTGTGATTCTCGGGTCAGTTTACGAAAGTTTATTACCTCAAATCATGACTGCTGAAACTGCCTCAGCTGCGTGGAATAAGCTAATTCGTGCTTATTCATCTGGTTCCACTCGCAAAGTAGGAATGTGAGAATATTACCACCTATATGCTTCAGGCTAGAAGTTTGTTTGATCAACTAAGATCCCTAAGTCATGTTATGAATGAAGATGATCTAGTGGATGCAATTTTGATAGGTCTTGGAGAGGATTACCGAACCTTTTGTCGAGTTCAAAAGGCTAAGATGAACCTTGTGAGTTTTGATGATCTCTTTGGATTGTTATTAATAGAGGAGAGAAACCTAGCTAGAGAAACCAGTAAGAAAGAAGTGCTGCCCCCTATTGCCTTGGCAGCAACCAAAACCATCAATGGATGAGGCAACAGTAGCTGAGGCGGTCGAATTGACAAAGGAGGCCGATCCTCAAGCTGAACCACTTTCCAGCAACAATATCCTAGACCAGCTTTGCCATCTGGGCAGTACCCTGATCCCAAACAGCATGCCACCTGCCATAATTGTCATGGCCTTGGTCACTTAGCTCGTAACTGCCCATCGCCAAAATTTATCAGGGGTGAATTTCAACAGAACCATAGACCCTCATCCAACCTTGCAATCTCAAACACTCAAACTCAACCGTGGATTGTTGACTCTAGAGCTTTGCACCACTTGACTTCGGATCTGGGAAACTTTGAATCTCCATTCCGAATACTTCGGACCTGAAGAGCTCACCATTGTTAATGGCACTAAACTCCTAATTTCTCCTGTCGGTAATTTAATAATGTCCCTTGGCAATAATTACTTTCAACTCCGTGATATCCTTTATGTTCCTAAATCTTCGAATGATTTGTTGTCTGTTTATGCTCTACCAAATGTTAATCCTATTTCTTTTGAATTTTTCTCCAATTACTTTGTGATTAAGGATTTGGCAACCGGGGTGATCAATAGCAATGGACTTTATTCTTTATGCGTGTCAGCCAATAATTTATATTCTGCAAATTTAGCTTCTTTGTCAACTTGTCATGATTGCCTAGGACATGCCTTTTTTCCCATGTTAAAGACTTGTTGCAATTGAATAAAATTAATGTTTCCAATTTATCTCATTCCTTGTGTTCTTCTTGTTGCATATCTTAGAGTCATAAAATGTCATTTGATCTTTCTACTTCTGTTTCGTTCGGCCCCCTTGATTTGATTTGTGCTGATGTTTGGGTACCAACACTTGTTGAGTTTATTGATGGCTATAGTTACTATGTGTTATTCCTGGATCACTACAGTAAGTACTCTTGGGTCTATTTTTTGAAACATAAGTCAGATGTACATGGTGTGTTTAATCAGTTCAAAGTCCTTGTGGAAAAATATTTCTCTCGCCCCATTGGCACATTTCAATCGAATGGTGGGGCAAAGTTTAGTGTTTGGCATGATTATTTTAGATAGCATGGCATTTCACATTGCTTCTCGTGCCCCTACACCCCGAAACAGAATGGTTCCATTGAACAAAAACATTGCAACATTGTTGAACATGGACTTGCCTTACTGCACCGAGTTCATGTACCACCAAAATTCTGGACCTATGCCTTTGATACAACCACATACCTTATAAACCGTACCCCAATAACCAAAATGAAATCCCAAAAACCATACCAGACTCTTTTTGGCTCCACTCTAGATTACCACTTCCTTTGTGTTTTTGCCTGCCAATGTTATCCTTGGCTCAAACCGTACATAAAAAATAAGTTCGAACCTAAGTCCAAATCATGCATCTTTTTAGGTTACAGTAAGCTACATAAGGGTTATAAATGTTTTGATCTGCTTTCCTGTAAACTATTTATCTCACGCCATGTACTTTTTGACGAACATGTTATCCTGTTTTCAAAGTCACCTATTGTTGCGCCTCTTGAGTCGATTTCTTCTGCTTCCATAAACACAATACCGATCCAACTTCCCCCACCCCATCTTGTCCCTACCCCCTGCTGCCGCTACTAATGAACCCAACCCACCCTAATGAACCCAACCCGCCACCATCACCGATTCTTGAACCACCCATCCACACTGCAACACCTGAGCAACCTATCTTGCCCTCTCCTGAACTGATTTCCCGATCCTTTCCAGCTCCCTTAAACCCGTGCGTCGACTTGACCAATTTCAGTCCTCCTCCCGTTACCACCATTCGAAATCCTTCCATTCCTGCACCACCTTGACGCACGATCACCCGATCACAAACAGATTCTTTATGCCCTAAACAACCTTTTTCCCTTTCACACATTGTCTATGAACCCACCACTTATCTTCAGGCTGCTAAACATGAACATTGGTGGATGGCTATGATGGAGGAGCATAATGCTCTTATAAAAAATGGCACTTGGGTACCGGTTCCACTTGATTCTACCCAAAATGTTGTTGGCTGCAAATGGGTCTTTCGTGTTAAACAAAAACTTGATGGTAGTGTTGGCAGATACAAGGCCCTCCTCATAGCAAAAGGGTTTCATCAACGTCCAGAAGTTGATTACTTTGAAACCTATAGCACAGTAACCAAACCAGCCACCATTCGTATACTACTGGCTGTGGTTGTTTCTCTCAGATGGTAGATCATGCAATTGGATGTTTCCACTTCCTTTCTACACGTTAAGTTGGAGGACACAGTTTACATGACTCAATCCCTTGGCTATGAAAACCCTCACCTTCCCCACTTCATTTGCAAGTTACAAAAGCCCCTATATGGGTTGAAACAAGCACCACGGATGTGGCACAAACGACTGACTGGAGCATTATGCTCTTTCGGATTCCATGGTTCAAGGTCTGACACTTCTCTCTATTGGTTTCATAGAGATCGAACAGTTATTTTCTATCTCATTTATGTGGATGACTTGCTTGTGATGGGTAACGAGAAAAAACCATTTCTCGCTATTACACAGCTTCTGGAACAATTTGCTATTCGTGATTTCGGTTCATTGAGCCATTTTTTAGGCATCCAAGTCGTATGGAGTGATAAAGGGTTGTTCTTGAGTCAATCCAAGTACATTAAGGATTTACTTGAGTGTAGCAACATGTTGGGGTGTAAAAGCATTTCCATGCCTATGTGTACCAAGGAGAAATTTCTTTTGGACTATGGTGATCCGTATGAGGATGTCACTAACTATTGTGGCATTATGGGGAGTTTACAATATCTCTCTTTGACCTGGCCATATATTTCATTGGTCGTCAACAAAGTTTCACAATTTATGCACTCTCCTACTACTATTCATTGGCAGGGTGCCAAGCGTCTATTGCGATACTTGCGGGGCACTTGTACTCATGGACTTTTCTTACATCGTGACTCACATTTGTTTCTTCATGGGTATCCTGATGCAGATTGGACCGACAATCTGGATGATAGGAAGTCCACTACAGGGTATGCCATCTATTTGGAACATGGTTGGGTATTCTGGTCTTCCAAGAAACAAAAATCATTATCACACTCCTCCACTGAAGCTGAGTTTCATGCTTTAGCTACTGGTGCTTTGGAAATTGGCTGGCTGTAAATCATGCTTCAAGAACTTTCCATTCAGCTCTCACGTCCACCGTGGCTCTGGTGTGACAATTTATCAGCCACGTATCTCACGGTGAATCCCGTTTATCACCAACGGAGGAAACGCCATGAAGTTGATTTTTACTTAGTCAGAGATTGGGTTACTAAAGGTCTTCTTCAAGTGTCTTATATACCTACCCAAGATCAAGCGGCAGATGTTTTGAATGAACCGCTTTTCAAAGCACGATTCCTTCCCTTTCGAGATAAGATGAGGATTTATGCCTCCCCTGCTTAGCTTGCGGACGGGTGTCAGAGTAATATTGTATAATATTGTATGGATTTGTATTTGGGCCCTGCTGTAGTTATTTTGGGTTTGGACTATCCATGTGTTTGTGTACAAATACTCTTTGTGAATAATACAAACTCAATGGATTCACCAAGTGCTTTTATTAGTTTGTTCATTTTTTGGGGACTGATTTTTTCAAATCAGACTAATAACACGAAATTTTGATCATTTTATTGTGTATTAAGTTCAGATTCTGAAGTAAATTTACAATAATATCGGAACTGTTTGCCCAATTTGAAGAATTTTGATAATTTTGTTGTGTTGAATTCCTTTAGCATTTTAGACTGCTATCTCCATTATCGTAGTTGGTTGAATTAATATTACAGCCAATTGTTGGGCGAGGAGTAGCTGAAATTGTAGATTCAAAACATCCAGAGTTTAAGGGGATTTAGTTTGGGGAATGACAAGGTGGGAAGGGTACCGTGTAATTACATCAATAGAGACCCTAACTGAGATTTAGGATATTGATTTCCTTATTTTTTATTATCTTAGAATTCTTGGTAATTTTACCTCACATACCTGCTCTTCAAGTTATATATCTGAAATTAATTTGTTTGTGTTTCTTTCACATGGCATAAAGCTTGTGCAATTAATTTCATAATTTCGTAGGTTTGCCTGGTTTGATTGCTTAAGCTGGTTTTTATGAGATATGCTCTCCTAAGAAAGGGGAGCAACTTCTACTGCAGTTGGTCAGCTTGTTGGGCAGTTAGCAAAATATCAGGTTCCTATATTGTTGTAATTGCAGGAAGCAAATACAAGGTAAGCATTCTTCACCAACATATGAGTTGTCAATAAAACCTGCGATTTTTCTCTCTTTTTGTCCTGAATAGTTGCATATCAAATGAAAAGTTCTCTTTCTTCAATGTTTGTGTGTGTCTTGAATAGACGTTGCATATCAAATGGCTCTTTTGCAAATGCCAAGCACATGCTCGCATTAGCCCTGCCTCTACTTATCATTTCATATCCCTGTCAAATATATCAATGAATTATCATCCAAATTTCCTCTTTCAGACATAATTGATAAATTCACTTGCATTATTTCCATTAATTTAATTTGGGCTCAAAAACAACAGATTCGGCAGCAAGGCTATTTTGGTGATTAGTAATTGGTAATTAGTGGGTTTTCTGGTTTAGTGCACTTGGAAAAATAAATGATGTGTTAAGTTAAACATTATAAGCTAGCTCTTTGGCTCCTTTTGCAATTTGAGATATCATTGCCTTAAAAGAAGCTTAACACTTTTACTAGCGCTTTCTATTCACGTTTTGTGGCCTCTATTGACTTATATCTCACTTCTTTCATGTAGTAGGTCTTATTTGACATGGAAGAACAAGAGAAATAGTGGAAAGAGAAGCATATGGTGGTTTTGAAATTGTGTTTGGACTTTCCTGTACTGATCTTTTAAGTATTTCATGCTCATGTCCTATTTTGTATGATATATATATATATATATATATCCTGTTTGTTGAGAAGTAATTACATATATATTAGTTTATATTATGATCAATCGATGTAGATGAATGAAATTGTGATGAATATTTTTGTCCATCTTCTTCAAAGCCATAATTACCATCTAACTAATTGGTCTTTTCTTAATTAAAGTCAACAACTAATCAATTAATAAAAAGATGAGAGGAAATGTGAAAGTGGATGTAAGGTTATATACAGAAGCTAAAAACAATGATAATAAAATCTGCAGTGGTATATTTATAGCTCTATTCTCTTGCATCATTAATTGAGTTATTGATTTGCTTTAGGCAACATTTTATTTTATAAAACGAGTTTCTAATTTTCTTAATTATGAAATGTGACTTAAAATAGTTTTCAAGTTTTTGTTTCAAAAACATGTAAACACTTCAACATCAACGTTTGCGTCCAACATAGATTCCTGATTAAACTGGTAAAACAGTTGCTCTTAGAATTTGAGGCTTAGCTTTGACGAATTGCTCTTAGAGTTGTAGTTTGGAAACTTCTTTTGGTCTATTGTATTACTTTGTTAGTTCCTTTAAGTTCTATATAGCTGCTGCAATTTTTTGGTGCATTTCGGATCCTTTGCGCAACTGCTATGTTCAATAGACCTTCTCTTGTAATGTCCTCATCTTTAATTTAATGAAATTTTCATGGCTTATAAAAAAATGCAAGTATTAACAGTTGTAGTTCCTTAGCCATATCTCTATGCTCTTAACCAGTTGTTCAAATATTTCTATTTTCAAACCACGTCAAGGAAAATATTGTTGCTAACACCTCTTGCAAGCATTGCATATGGGTGAGTAGAAAGAATTGATATAACTGTAGTTTGTAAATCCTAACTTTGCTCTGTGTTGCTTCTATTTAGCTGTATTCCTTGCTACACATTGTGTGATGTTGAATCATAATTGAACATTGCATCCTATATTAGTTTCAAACTTGTTCAATATATTTGGTCTTAGTTTCATTTGATTTCCTTCTGCATTTGCGCTTTTAGATCCGCTAGTTGCTTTTACTGTCGATTTTGATTCTTAATTATTTATTTACTTTATCGAATTGCTTTGCACTTGAATATGATACACATATGTGAATATATAATAGTCCTTATAATTTGCAATTAAACTTACAAATTAACCATCGATACTGTTTGATGCCCTGTTAACAATGAATTTTATGCTTTACCATGTTATTTGCTCTCTTGATTGGGGTTTGCGGCTCTTTGGGATATATTTCTTTCTGTTTGAAACTCTGATAATTCATTTCTTCCCCGAGCCTTGCTTGAAAGTGTGTGAATTGCATTATTTGTGATTCAAATGGGCTAGTTGTCTATTTGTTTTCAACTGGCATTGGGAATGGTGATTCTATCTTCACTGAGTTCTCTGCAGTTTGCGAAGCTGTTCAAATATCCAGCCCTTTCTTTCATTCTCAAAATGTTGAAATTCAATTTTAATTGGATTCTTCGAATGTTGTTATTTGGTTAAATAATTCCTCTTCACCCAGGCCTTGGAAGTTTATTTGCTGATAACTTAGCAAAGGGCGGTGTTCATCGACTTTGTGACTTTGTGCTTATTCTTTCACACGCTACTAGTTGTTTTGCTGTTGCTGCTGCTGTTTTTTAAGGATATATATTTGTTTTAATCATTTTTCGTTTAGGCTCTTTTTGGTCTTCATGTTGCTGTGAGCTTTTCTGTAGTAGTTGATTTTTAAGATGGGATTTGATAGACTTGTGTGTACTATTGATAATATTTTGTTCGCTTATATAAAAAAAAAAATTTGTGGTTTCATGTAGGCTATATATGTTAGCTTATCTAGGAGGATTAATAATTAAATTGACATATATTTGTCTTTTTTTAATTAAATTGTGTACTTCGATCTCATAAAATTGATTAAAGTGGTTCAAGTTTTATATGCAACAGCGACAACTGAGACTAAAGATGTTGCTCAAGATGAGAATTCATATGCCAAGAATGAATCCAGTGGAATATATGAGACTTCAGGCTTGTCCAAAATAGATGGGATAGGAGATGTCGTTCCTGACCCTGACCCCATTAATACATCTAATACTTCAATTATCCAAGATGAGAAAGAGGCGGAGATAGACCTACATACACTGCTAGAGAATATTGAAGAAGGGGTTACCAATCGAGAATCTGTTATAAGTACAAGATGCTTCATGTTGTATTTCTGAGTGATCTCAATCTTCAGTTACTTGTCACAGGATTATGCTTGTCAAAGTTTGCAGTATTTATACGGATTTAGAGTTGTAGCAAAATGTAGGCAGTTTTTTTTTTGTTTTGTTTTTTTTTTTTTTTTGGAAACTGCTAGATATTGGCTGATAGAGTGTATATATTGTTGTATGCCAGCATTCAGCTAATATCCTTTTCTAATATTCATCGGCGGCTTGATTTTTTTTGTCACCAAAACTGGTAAGTTAGATTACAATCAATGTGTATAACTTGTTCATGCTGCAGTTTTTGAATTTAAATAGTACTTCATGAGCTGACTAGGATCCAACAGTTAGATGGCTTTTAATATCTAGTTCGGTTAAGTGCTCAGATAATTCTTAAACTTCAAGTGTAGTTTTCAAGAGGTATAAGATTTTGAATCATTGGTTTCCTTGGCTTTTATTTCTTTCTTTTTGATTAGTTTTATCTCTTCTTTGATATGTGTTGTAGATTCAACTTCTTGCCTTTAATTTTTTTTTTTTTTTTTAAATCTTCCATCAAAAAGTTGGGGTTTAACCAATGTTTTCTCCTTGAATTAATTAACTATAGAAAATTATATAATTGAAACCTAACGAATACTGAATACTTCGAAACTTTTTGCCAATCAATGCTATTATTTCCTAAAAACATAACACTATAAGATAAGAGAAAAAAGATGATCTGCAAAAACAAATAGAGACAGTCTGATATATGGCTAATTAGGATTATGTATTTTTTCTAATTTATTTCATGTAAAACCTTTAAATTTTACAGAATCTATGTAACATTAATCATATTTTACGTGAAATAATATTTAATTTTTACAATTTTATGACTTTACAGAAAAATGCTTTAACTTTGCAAAAAAAAAAAAACCAGAAACTATGAAAAATCTATATGGTCACTTTAAATTTGCAAAAAATAAAAAAAATAAATAAATAAACTTAAATTTGAATTAAATAAATAAATAAACTTAAATTTGAAAAAATAAATAAATAAATAAACTTAAATTTAAAAAAATAAATACTTCACAAAAAAATATTTTAAATTACGAGAATTAATAATTCAATAATATTTTTTAATATAAAAATGAAAAATTCCGCATATTACAAAGAAATTTAGAAAAATTAGGTTTCGCGTAAAATCTTTAAATTCTATAGAATCCATGTAAAGCTAGACATATTTACATGAAGTGATACTCAGTTCTCGTAATATTATTAATTTACATAAAAATCTTCAACTTCGCAAAAAATGATATGAAAACTGCTGAAATATAAAAGAATAAATACTTCGTGAGAAATATTTTAATTGTACGAGAATATAATAATTGAGTAGTAGTTTTTCATATAAAGATGAAAAATTCCACATATTACAAAAAAAGTAGAAAAATTGAGTTTCGCGTAAAACTTTTAAATTCTATGGAAACCATGTAATGCTAGACATATTTTACGTGAAATGATACCCAATTCTCGTAATATTATTAATTTACAAAAAATCTTCAATCTCACGAAACATGAACGGAAACTACTGAAATATAAAATAATAAATTCTTCGCGAGAAATATTTTCATTGTATGAAAATTTAATAATTGAGTAGTATTTTTTCATATAAAAATGAAAAATTCCACATATTACAAAAAAATATAGAAAAATAAGGTTTCACGTAAAACTTTTAAATTTTATGGAATCCATATAAAGCTATACATATTTTATGTGAAATGATACCCAATTCTCGTAATATTATTGATTTACAGAAAAATCTTCAACTTCGCGAAAAATGATATGGAAACTGCTAAAATATAAAAGAATAAATACTTCACAACAAATATTTTAATTGTATGAGAATATAATAATTGAATAGTAGTTTTCCGTATAAAGATGAAAAATTCCACTTATTATAAAAATAGTAGAAAAATTGAGTTTCAAGTAAAATCTTTAAATTCTACGGAAACTATGTAATACTAGACATATTTTACGTGAAGAGATATCCAATTCTCGTAATATTATTATTTTACAAAAATTTACTTTAATTTCACGAAAAATGATATGGAAACTGTTGAAACATAAAAGAATAAATATTTCGTGAGAAATATTTTAATTGTACGAGAATATAATAATTGAATAATATTTTTCCATATAAAGATGAAAAATTCCACATATTACAAAAAACTATAGAAAAATTAGGTTTTATATAAAATTTTTAAATTCTATGGAATCCATATAATGTTAGATATATTTTATGTGAAGTGATATTTAATTCTTGTAATATTATTATTTTACAAGAAATTCTTTAATTTCGTGAAAAATGAATATAAATTACTGAAATATATTTATATTCATTTTATTTATGTAAAATAAGTATAATACATAGTTTTAGTTCATATTAATGATAAATTTAAAGTTTACTAAATTATTTATAAATATAACATTTATTTTAAATTAGATCAATAATTAAATGAAAATTAATTAATTTATGAAAAATTTAATAATATTATGAAATTTTGTAAAGGTTTGACATTTTTACGTAAATAAGAATAAATTTTTATAAAATGGATATATACATATAAATTATATACTATCTTGTGTAATTTTAATATTTTCTTGAACTTGTTAGCGGTATGTAATAACATGTTAACTTTTCTATTATTTAATTTTTTAACTTTTTTATAATTTAATTTTTTTTTATTTTAAATCATTTATATGATTACTAACAAATAATTTACCAATATTAATAATATGTAAAAATATAAAAATTAATAATTTTTTACACGGATAATTTTTTTTTTTTTTTTGAAAAAAAAATAGTGGAAAAAATTGAAAGATGGAAATTTGTAAATTGTTCACATGGATCAAACCAATCTCAAATTAAAATGAATGGTACCAAAATACTGATCACGTACAGAATTGGCTTTGGTTTGAAAAGGTTCAACTGTTGCCCGGAGCTGCAATTTTAGAAAAGCCCCAATCTTTGCACGCCACCGCCGTCACCCGCCACTTCAACTATGTTGGGAGCTGCTTCTGCCTCAAAGCGTTTTAGCTTTAGGGCTCGGCAACTTATCCTGCGCAACGATTCCTACGAGAAGCCTATCTTCTTAACCAGCTACTTCCATTCTCCGTCTCTTGCTCCTCCTACTATTCACAATCTCAATCCCCATCCTAATCTTTCTAGAAATTGTAACGTCTTATACTCCACTAACACTCCATGGAAGAATCTCAGAACTTGTTCAGCTGGAAATCTCAATGTCAATGCTTTTCTCTCCGATTCGGCTGCCTCTTCCGCAGCCTCTTTGAGGCCACCGGTTAGTCGAACAATTCAAAACTTTCGTCTTCGTTTACTCTTCATCGAATTTGCGCTGATAAGATTTTCGTATTCCTGTTTGAACAGAGTGCAATGCTTAATGGGCGAGTATTGTTTTCAAGCTCTGCTGCTAGTAATCCTAATGCTAATCAGGGGAATGAAGCTAAACCATCACTTGCTTCTGCTAAATCGGAGCAGAAAGAAGTTGCTGATGCGAAAATCCTCGGCACCCTTGCTAGTTACTTGTGGATGAAAGATAACCTAGAATTTCGACTAAGGGTCATGACTGCCTTGGCCTTTCTTGTTGGTGCTAAGGTCTTGAATGTTCAGGTTCCTTTCCTCTTCAAGCTTGCTGTTGATTGGTTGACCACAGCGACTGGCAATGCCAGTGCCCTTGCTGCCTTCAATACTGCTAATTCTGCTCTCATTGCGCTTTTTGCAACTCCTGTTTCTGTTCTCATTGGATATGGAATTGCCCGCACTGGGGCTTCCGCTTTCAATGGTATATTTTTCTTTAATTAGTGCCTGGTAAATTTTGTCTTGATTTTCCTTTCCACTTGCTTAGTTGAAACATTCAGCCATATATTTTTCTTTTATTTAGTGCTTGGTACATTTTGTCTTGCTTTTCCTTTCCACTCGCTTAGTTGAGTCTTTTATCCATCTTTTCTTCTTACTCTTAGGTGAAATTTTGTTTTGACAGAATTGAGGACAGCTGTATTCTCTAAAGTAGCTCTGCGAACAATCCGTCAAGTATCTAGGAAGGTAAATTGTGCTTATTTTCTGCTTTTGTGTTTTCACTTCATAAGCTGCTTAAAATGGTTATTGTTCTTCTGATTTAGTATTTCACAGCTCATCCCATTTTGTTAATATGATCGTATTTGAAATGCCCAGGTATTTTCTCATTTACATGACTTGGACCTTGGTTATCATCTCAGGTATTTCCTTTAGGGAAACCTAAATGTTGTCCTGTTGTTTGAGGTTCTTTTAACGATGTACTTACACTATTTTCCTCTGTTTACACCTAATCTCTCTCTGTTTAGTCGAGAAACAGGTGCCTTGAATAGAATAATTGATCGTGGTAGCCGTGCGATAAATTTTATTCTCTCTTCAATGGTGTTCAATGTTGTTCCAACTATCTTAGAGGTACAACATTATGCTCTTCACTTTATTGAACATCTTTGCATACAAGTTATACTTGATTCTGTGTTATGCTATTTATAATTGACAATAGACTTTCTCTCTGGATGCTTGATATTTGTGTATGAAAAATTCTTAACTTTCTTGTTTGCATAGTTGTTGAAGGTGTGTCTCAGGCACTAGGCACACTAGGCTCTAGGCCTTACGCCTCAGAATGCCAAAGGTGGGGCTCTATTTCATAGGCAGCCGCCTACGCTTGCCTTTCCATAGTGACGATGCGTGCCTCGGCGCACCTCCTCCGATAAACATTTTTGGAATCTGGATATTATGTTTCTTTCTGTTTTTATTGATTTATTTCAATTAAATGGCTCCGAAAATTGGGGATTTGTTTAGGAAATACGCTAAAAAATAACTTTGACCTATTGCAACTTTAATGCTAAAGAAAGGCATTTTAATGTTATTATCTATTCCCTTTTTTTATTTGAATTAAAAGACTCCTAAACTTAAGGATCACTTAAGGAAGTCCTGTGATAACTTATAAGCATTATAGAACTACTGCTACTTTAATACTTCTTATTAAGGAAGATAGAAGGCTGGATAGCTTTTTGGTACTTTAATACTTTATATATTGTCATTGTTTAGTGTTTGTGTAGCTCAGTTGCACGCCTGTGCCTTGCGCCCAGGCTCCAGGGACCCCGTGTGCCTTATGCGCTTGTGCCTTTAATAACTATGCGTGTGTTTAACATATTATAATTGCATCTATCATTCTGTGCAATTGTTTACCTTTTTATGGACTTTCTGAAAGCTCTGTCACCTTTTTACTCGCAGATATCAATGGTATCAGGTATTTTGGCTTACAAATTTGGAGCCTCTTTTGCATGGATCACTTCACTTTCTGTCGCTGCGTATATCGCTTTCACATTGTCTGTGACACAGGTACCATTTGTTTTGTTGCATGCATATATGTACACTTAATGAACAATTACATGTAGGTGTGCTTAGGTTTTCTTTTCCCACTTAGACTGGATATTTTTCTTCAATTATTTGCTTATGCTCCATGGAAGAGTCCTATAAATGGACAAGTTGGTAAAACTAGACATGTCCATGGGCTTGGGACTTGCTAAGCTCACCTTGGTCCAAGTACCAAATTATTGAGCTTGGGCAAAGGTTTTTCCACTTAATCTAATTCTCTTGATCTCAATTGGGTGCGGATGTCAAATTGGCTGGCATGGAAACTATATGTTTTTGAGGCCTGTTCTGATTCACAAGTTTTTCACATGCATTTTTAAATATACTTTTGTATTTTTCTAAGTTTGAGCACCATGTTAGGCTTCCACTTTTGGGTTTAGTCAGACCTAGGCTTCAACATAAAACTTTGAGCCTGAGTAGCCATCTTTAACCTGCCCAGTGAACTTGTCTGCTAAAAGCAAAATTATAGAAGTTGTTATTTATTTCCAGCCATATTTCAACTTACATGCAAAAGATATCAATAATAAGAAGTTGGGGTCCTTCATTTCACGAACTATGAATTGAAATCCTATTGTGGGATTTGCATTCTCTTTCTAGAATTAATCAAATGGCCAGAAATGCTTTTCTTTTTCCATGTGGTATTCTGTTGGGTGAAACCCTATGTTTTTATCACAATCATATAGTCATTTATTTTGTTATTTTCAGTGGCGAACCAAGTTTAGGAAGGCCATGAATAAAGCTGATAATGATGCTAGTACAAGGGCAATTGATTCTCTAATAAATTACGAGGTGAGTTCTGATGTTCCACTTTATTAATTTATGGTTGGTTATCTAGTTTTTCAGGAAGATGAGTACCTTTGATATCTTCTTTTTTTAGGTTGCATATGTTTTTTTGTTACATTTTAATTATTTTTTGACTCCATACTAAAAGCTTTCAGTTCTTTACTTTTTACGTTTTGTCTCTTATTTTATTTTTTCCTAGACTGTCAAATATTTCAACAATGAAGCTTATGAAGCTGACAAATATGACGAGTTCTTAAAGAGTAAGTGGCTTAATCTGATTTTATTTTATTCGTACTTCTGATCTACTTTCTTGATGTCAAACTTGGACTGATCTGATCTAATAAACATAAAACTAATGTGGGTTTGTGAATCAAATTTATAGAACCTATAGGATATTGTGTCATGAAGTGTCCCCCATTAGAAAGGAAGGCAGGGTTGCCTTTTTTATTAGCATTGTATTGGCATAGGATGCGGCAACTTAATATGATGATGTTAACAAAGATCATGGAGAGGTTTCATGAAGCAAAGCTTTTTTGAGATCTGTCTATAATTATATAAATAATTATGTATTTACTTGAGGTGACTGTTTGACAAAGGTGCATAGAGCTTTTACGAATTCATGCTTTTATATGTTTGTTATTTCTGTTTGTTATGGTGTCGAGCTAATCAAAATACACTGCTTGCAAGACTTGTAATTTTCTTGCAACATGGTTGCTATTCTGCTGTGGCTTTAGCCTTGCATTAATTTGAGAAAAGGAATTTGAACCCTAATTGTCCCTTTTTATTAATTATTTTTTAGTGAATTGATAGACATTATTTTCCATTATGTCCAAAATTTGAAATATTTATGGCTTTCTTTAGGTAATTTTGTCCAATCCGCCGTTTTCTTGTAACTAAACACCCCTTGGTGTTTGTGTTTTCTTTCTCATTTAGTTTGTAAGAGATGTTTGGAACTCAAACTGCAGATGCAGTTACTATATTTTTGTTGCATGAGAAAGTGTTCATTGTTAAATGCCTCACAATTTAGGGATTTGGTCAGGAAAACTAAATGTCTTTCTTTTTATTTATTTATATATTTCAATTTCTAGTCTTTTTTTTTTGGTCTGGAAACCGGCAAGGTGATTGATATAAAATGTGTGTGGTGTTGCAAAACAGTACATGGCAGATTAAATTTCTGGCAATTTATATTATTATCTTTCATTCTCATTTAACTTGATATAACCAATTCAGGGTATGAAGATGCAGCTTTGAAAACACAGCGAAGTCTTGCTTTTCTGAATTTTGGCCAAAACGTGATATTTAGCACAGCTTTGTCTGTAGCAATGGTGTTGTGTTCCCAAGGAATCATGAATGGCCAGATGACTGTTGGTGATTTGGTAAGATTTCTTTGTATGATCGCTCTGACACACTGGGCTGAAATGTGTAAATGGTCGGCAGGCAGCAAATATTAACATAATTGTGAAAATGCAGGTTATGGTAAATGGTCTTCTCTTCCAGCTGTCCCTTCCACTCAATTTCCTTGGCAGTGTTTATCGTGAGACCATACAGAGTCTTGTTGACATGAAGTCTCTGTTTCAGTTACTTGAGGTGATATTCGAGGAACTTCCTTCAGTTCCATCCAGTTTGATATTTGTTTTGTTTTTCTCTTTCCTAGCCCTGTTTTTATTTTTTTTCTTTTTCTATGTTGGGAAAGAAACTTCATTTTCTGATCTTCTTCCTATCTTGTAACTGCAATTAAGTAAAGAATGAATACATTAAGTGGCACTAACAATCTTTTGATGGTTGCAACAAGTTATTGGTTTATCATTCGTGCATAATATTCTAACATAAATTCTTGAGTGATGGTTTGTCCAGGAGAGGGCTGAAATTAGAAATAAGGATGATGCAAAACCGCTCATGTTAGAAGGTGGCTGCATTCGGTTTGACAATGTTGACTTCAGGTACAATGTTACTTTCTTTCTCTAAAATTTACTTGGTTGTACATTTGTCTCACAACTCCATATACATATTCAGTTGGGTTTAGGTGATGAAATTATTTTTTTATCTGTACCATCTGTTTATTTCTTGTATGTTGCTTGTCATTTTGCTCACAATTAGTTTCTATCTATATTACCTATGCTGCTTCTGATATCAACTTCCAGTGTAGCTAGATCCTAAATGATTTTCTTTTTATGTAGCAAATTGGCTTATGAAACCCTTTGATTTCATTAGTTTGCTTTCCTTGTCTCAATCCTTGAGACTGAGAAATTGGTTAACAGAGTTAATGGAATTGTGTGGAAGTGAACAATCTTTGACAAGCTCTTCCAGATGCAGGATTTGAGAAAAAGCTAACTTAGATATTGCATTATTCTAAATACACTGCCCAAAAATTTGGCAGTCCTTAAGTTATGTATACAAAGCCCGTTATGTACAGATACTCTATGCCCTTTTGCATTCACTGTTTTGAGCTAGGGCTTGAATACAAACGAGGAAAATAGGAAGATTGTTAACATTGAGAAAATGTAGCAGACCAAGAAGTTGAGAAAAATGATTATATTGACTATAACTGAACCAACTGCTGGAATTCCATACAAGCAAAAAGTAAGGCTTTTAAGTTGATTGTGTCAGCAGTGACTAGTGACACTCACAAGGAGTACAGTTGTGGTTTATGTTTCCATAATACAGAGATGGTTATTTCTTTCTAGCATGCAAAAATACCAAAAGCGTATATGGATTAGGGATGCAAATAACTAAGTAAGAAAAATCTTCTTTTTGCTTATCAATTAAAGTTAACATAAATGCGACTAGAGTTGGCAGCCTTGGGGGAACCAGAAAAAAGAAAGAGAAATTAATAAAAGGAAGAAGACAAGGGGAAAACTTGCATGCCCCAAGAGCAATTTTCTTGGAAAACACAATTGAAAAATGGTTGTAACCTATGTTGCATGGAAAAGGGAACGGAATCTGGAAATGATATTTGTAAAAAATGTAAGAAATATAAATGTGAGTGAAAACGTATAAATAATAAAAATATAGGGATATATTTATGACTTTTGGAATCAAGTGGATCCATTTGTAAGTTTTGTTTTGTACAAATGAAATAAAGTAAATAAAATAAGGGGTTTCTTTCATTTTCAAATTTTGATATGACTAAGAAATCAGTTAATGCGCTAGATTGGCTGCATCTGGAAAGCATTTTATCCTGAAAAACGATTTTTTTTTTCTTTGAAATTTCAAAAACATGACCTGAAATTTTTCATACAAGTTAATGAAAGCTTCAGTTATTGAAATTTTTCCAGCACATCGCTTTGATTTTTCAAAGTCGCTTTGCAATATAGGTTATAAAAGTAAGTGTTTATAGTTTTTGATGTGTACGTATATGCTTGATGACCAAAAATTCCAGAACTATAATACATTATTTTTCCAAATTGTGATGATTTAAAATTAAAATGATATGAGCGGCCACAAAATAAATTACTTGTAGGAATTGTAGACTGGTTTATTTTTATTTTTGAAGAATACAACAAAGAACTCAAGAATAATTAATCATGATTATTTTAATTAATTAGATTCTTTTTGGTATTCTAGGTCAAGTGTTATTTATTTATTTATTTTTTAATTATCCAACTTTTTAATATATTAGGTTGGGTTTGTTTATGAGCATTTATTTTTACGTTTAGGTCTTATTTTGATTCTTGTTAGTTTGGGAATCACAATTTCTTTCTTTCTTTTTTTTTTTTTGTATGAACCAAATGTCTTATGGTCTAGGTTTGCTTCTAATGCTTTAACAACACTAGCCCATTGTTGAAATGTGATCTAGATCTGGCAAGTAAACCCAGGATCTCTCTATCATTCTACTGATGGACTGTGTCAAAGCACAATTTTGGTATCGTCCGCATACACCTCCTAGGGGATAACTAATTGAAAATACAAAACCAAAATTTAATTAGCTTGTTCAGTTCTGCTGCTGCTTCACAATAGTGATTTTCATTCTTTACCCCCCTAGGAGACCTGGGTTCTTGGCACATCTCTAGAAAGTTTTAGCTGCATACGGTTATGTAATTTCATTGAAAAGTTTGAAGTAATGATATTTTCAGTGAGAGTTATTGTTTAAGTTTATTTTCTGATGTCTCAGTTACCTGTTAAGTACTCATGCTTTCTAGCTTACAGTTACCTGGCAGAAAGAAAGATTCTTGATGGCATATCTTTTGTTGTACCAGCTGGAAAGAGTGTGGCAATTGTTGGAACGAGTGGAAGTGGTAAGGCTCAGTTCATTGCATTATATATATTTATGTGATTTTGTTTTCCATGGGAATAAATCTCCTTGAAAATTTATCTAGTGGACAGACTGTCTTTATGTCTCATATTTTGAGGTTGCCTAAACATATAAATATGAATTCCTAAGTTCACTATTTTGTGATAATTTCATGCTCCTTGGGAATGACAGTGCTTATGGTTCAATTTGGATTTTTCAGTTTCTCCGGCCACCCCTGTTTGACAAATAATCTCAATACATGCAATATTAAGCAATAAACTGTCCAATGGCTTTGCTAGCCAGGGGACTACAATTTTTGACAACATAATGCTGATAAATTATGGAAAAGAGTAGTTCAAAAAGAGGCAGAACCACTTTCATTTCTTTTTGTATCACAATATGATGCTTGACTGAAGTACTAGTTTTGGGTGAGCTTGTATCCAATAACCTTTTGCAGTCGCAATTAGGGGATTTCAGTTTATTTTTTTATCTTCCTTGATGACTATAAATTCATTTGAATTGGTATGTGTTTGCAGGTAAGTCAACTATTCTCCGACTGCTATTCAGATTTTTTGACACTCATTCTGGAACTGTAAGGGCTTATACCTTCATTACTTAGTCCCTAGGTCTCAAATTGAGTTCAGAAATTCTTCTGTTCATTTTCTCTTCTGAACAGTGTATGTGGTGGAATAACCTAAAAAAATATTATTATTATTACTCTTTTTTTTTTTTTTTTTGTAATTTTCTTTTCACTTCACTTTCTAGACTGGAACTTATTTCTTTGGTCTGTGATAGTGTTATGTTCCAAATTGGCTTCGGCATTGTGATTGGGAACTGACATTTGATTCTTGATAGATAAGAATTGATGATCAAGATATACGGGATGTCACACTGGATAGCTTACGAAAGTCTATTGGTGTTGTTCCACAAGATACGGTAAGTTTAGGTGATCCTTTCAAGTGTTTATTTTGTTTATTTCATGAATATTACATGGTCTCTTGTGAGATGTTGCAAAATTTTGAATTTTGATGTTCTGCTACTCTTTATTCAATGGCAGGTTCTTTTCAATGATACAATATTTCACAACATTCACTATGGCCGTCTTTCTGCTACAGAAGATGAAGTGATTCTTTTGATTTTGTTAAAAACTTTTTTGAGATGAATTATTGTTGATTCTAGTTCTACTTGGTTGTATTTTCCTTAACAGTTATTTACACTCAGGTCTATGATGCTGCTCGCCGTGCTGCTATCCATGACACTATTTTGAACTTCCCTGAGAAGTATTCTACTGTGGTGGGAGAACGAGGGCTGAAGGTGAGAGGTCTATTCTTAACTTTTTGGTTTGTGTATAAGACATCAATGTTGAATTGTTGAGGCTTTGGGTAAGGTACCTGTTATGTTTCAAAAATTGCCATGCCTACCTCGATAAGAAAATGTAATTTTGAATTAGGAACAGTTATCTTAAAGTCATATGGGGATAGAAAGAAACCTTTGGGTAGCCAGTTATAGGGTAAACGGCGTGCTACGTTGTTTTTTAATACTTAATGAAGAGAGGCTTCGTTCAATCCAATTCAGAATTATTTTGTTGTTTTTATGGCTATGATATATGGACTGTGCTTTAAGTCTCATTTTGGGCTATTTACTTCAAGTTAACTTGTTTTAACTTCCCATTTAGTTCCAATAATGTCACTTGGATCATGTTAAGATAAAAAAGCTGCTTAATTGCTGACTGTAATGAAATTTTGCATTAGGATTTCTTTTCTTTTGTTACATTTCATACACAAGTCAATTTTTAGAAAGGCGAAGTACTTTTCTGGCTGGTTTTCCTTCTGTCTCTTCTTTAAGCAGTGGCAGAACCAGGGGTGTGCTTGCCGGAGCTGAAGCCCCCCCTGGTCACCAGCCAACAAGGTCTCCCATGGGAGTCTTCTACAGTCTGCACAGCAGCAGCCATGGGGAATGGCTGCTGCTGCATGATTGAAAGAGAGTTAGGGTTTGGGGGGTTGAAGATAACCCCTAAATCCCAATTCTCTTCTTTTTTCCAAATTAAGTGGAACAGTGTAATTTTGCTTGAAATGAATTAAATAAAGGAAAATAGATTATAGAACACCACCTCTTTACTCTTTAGTTTTTACCCCATCGCTCTCCTTTATACATTGAAAGCCTTTCAATGTATTATTTCTCTGATAATGTGATACACTTCGAGACCATTTTATTCAGTTAGCTAAACGAACTTTAATTATGTGAGTTAACTTCAACTAAATTATGACTTCTTAGTATCGTGAGCATCCAAGTGAGTTTAATTTGTGGATGCACAACAGTAAATTAAGTAGTTTTAGCATCAAACAGTATATTATAGCTTAAGGATCTTAATTTTCTTCGTGTCGTTGAAGTTAAGCTTAATCTTGGCCCTTCAGATAACCAGTCTTCAGATGATTCCATTGTTGGTTTGATCATGAATGACTGCAATTTCTTGATGTCTAAATCCTTATCATGTGATTTGTTTTTGTCCCTTGTGGGTTTATTAATATATCCCACATTTTATCTTTTTGTGGTTAGGACAGCAGCTCTGTTTGAGCACTTTTTTGAGTTTTTTTGATCAATTTTCAATTTTATGAGCACCCTATCTCTAATTTTTTTTTTATCTTGTGATTTCAATTTTGTACATTTCAAATTAAATGTGATAATTAAATAAAGGAATGTTAAATTTAAAACAAAGAAGTAAATTGAGGTACATTTTAAGATTAACATATTTTAGGCACAATATAGCCCCCCCTATAGTTAGGTCCTGGTTCTGCCACTGTCCTTAAGTATACTCAATGTTGGCATGCATTTGAGTCAAGTTGAATAAATATAACAAGTTATTACAGCTCTATCATTTTTGTAAAAATCTAGAAACGTTTTGTCGTTTTTGTAAGAATAATCTAATTTCAGCTCTAGGTCAAGATGAATACACTGTTGCTACGCTAACACTATCTCTTTGTAAAAATCGATAAACATTTTGCATGGGGTTTGAATAATACAATTTCAGCTGTATTACAACTCAATTCTTAGTCGAATTTAAATAAAATAGCATGATTGAGTTCAATTGAAAATCAAGTGAACACAATCATTATATAGCTACAAAATACTTTTGGGTAGTTGATTTAATTCTACTTAAGAGGCATAATTTTTCTTTTTACAACTATTGGAGTACTGGGCAAGTTGAAGGGTAGACTATGATATGTTTATAATTCTAGGAACCTGCAATGGAATACAATGCAAAATAAAGAGCTCATATCTTGTATTCAGTGCCGAATCAGGAGGGCAATTATATATGCATGGTTTCAGATTAGTGGGATCTTGAATTGTGATTAATTAGCAACTTTTTTCCAGTTAAGTGGCGGTGAGAAGCAACGGGTGGCATTAGCACGTGCATTTCTGAAAGCACCGCCTATTTTGTAAGAACTCCACTCTTTTCGTTGGCCTATTTTTTGTGTCTTTGTATTCATTTTGTCAGCTGTATCCTTCTCATGTTTTAGTTTTTTTAGTTGTTTCCTCCGCATTTTTCCTATCAAAATCACATTTCTTTCTTCACAAAGCAAATAATGGAAGTAAAATGTTTCCAACAGAAGCTCTTTTTTGGAAGTTCTAGTTTGTCTACATTTGGATGTTGATTCATTGGTGTTCTAGAATTTGTGTTTGGTTGATGTGAACCATGGAATTTTAGTAAATGTGATTTTGTCATGAATCCTTATGTTTTCTATGTTTTTTTGGTATTCTAGAATTTATGTTGTCCCTAAGCTGTTTTTAGATTTATTTCTGCATCTCTATGAGTTTTGGGAGATATTGAGGAAAAACCGATTTGCTTGTATGCAATTTTTACTCTTCTCTTCTTTCTTAGCCTTATATATTAGATTAACTTGATTCAGGTTATGTGATGAAGCTACTAGTGCACTTGACAGTACAACAGAAGCAGAGATATTAAGTGCCTTAAGGTCATTGGCCAATAATCGAACTTCAGTTTTTGTTGCTCATAGGCTTACCACTGCAATGCAATGTGATGAGGTAAACATTTTAAATGAAGTTCTTTCTTAATTTGTAGAACTTTAAGGGCATTAGTGATAGGAATCCTTTTCGATTTTTATTAAGAAAAGAGTGAATTGATGCATTGAGGTTTGACCATAATTATGATTCAATTCTTGCTATCTGCAAAGAAAAATTATCTACCAAAAGGAAAGCAAATAATACATTCCATTTAAGATCTGATCCCTCTGTTTTAGCTGTTTAGAGGAGAATTAATCACCTTATATATTTCGAACGATTAGATATTGAAATCAAACAACAGCCTTCTATTTCTATCTCTCTATAACCTTGAACAGATCCTTGGGCAATGTTTTGGACACAGGTTTTCCTACTTTCCTTTTCCATCTTATTTGGATAAAAAGAGTAATATCCTCATACAGATTGCAGGCCTCATTTTGGTTGGTAATACTAAGATGTATCGCATTCCCATTTTAAAGCATGTGGCCTTCTTTTTCCATGAGGGAAGTAACCAATCATTTTTTAAATAAATCCATTACAATCCTGTGTATGAGTCCAGCCCACATGACACATACCTATTACCAATGACCGAAAAGGAAGGAAACTTTAGACCTTTTCTTTACATACTGGTTAAGTTGAACTAAATAGTCATTCATCTATTTAGTTGATAAGAACTCAATCCTTATTTTCTCAATTTTTCAACAATTTAAGAGTCTGGCATCCTATTACTTCCACTTGATGAACTAATTGCTCTTTAACGTCAAGATCAAGTTTGTTCAAAGAAAATCAAGATCAAGTATGTGAGGATGGATAATAATGATTCGAAGGAGAAATTCTTTAAGAATTGAAGGGTATTGTCTGACGAAGGGGAGGGGAGACGAGGATGTGCCGTTCTCTTGTGTGAGAAATGATGGAGAGGGAGGGATTTTAGCGGCTCTAATCTTTCAAGGTTTTGGATAGTTATGATAGGATTTCAAGTGTGTTTCTTTGAACTGCATTGTCTACGTAGGTTTTTGATGGTAGCATAGTCAGTGAAGCTGAAGCAACATATTTAACAGTAGTGGCTATTGGATTTTAGGGGATAACCAAATTATAATCCTTGCCATGATTTCAAGTTAGGGCAGCTCAAAGAATTAGGATAATTACATGTGGTATTCAAGTCCCTAAACTTGTTGGTTTCAAATTGTCATAAAATTTTTGTTTGTCTTGTTAGAACTCACGTCCTGCTATAAAATTTTTTTTATAATCAATTTGGCAAGAATGTTGTTTACTCATTTATATTAGGAAAAAATATTTTACTGCTTATTTGAATCAACATGGCAGCGCTAGATGCTAAATAGACTATATTCTGGCCAAAATGGTTTTAGTGAAACTTAAATCGATGTACATGCTTTCTATTCTTAAATTAAGTGACAAATCAGGGATACTGAGAGTAATTAACCAATGAACTGGCCATGATAGAGGATTGAGAGCCAAAGGTTTGACAATAGTTGAGCAACATTTTGCAAATAATAATATTTTTCACAATTTAAACAGGCAACTTATTTAATTTTTGTTTGACAAATATAACAGTACCTTTCATTGAAGGATAATATTAATTCGAAAATTAAATTATGAAGTCCTTCATTTTTTTTTTTTTTTTTGAGATAATAAAATTTTAAGTTCTAGGGTCAATAACATAAAATTTGTATTATGTTGAGCGAGTTCTTAAAAATTTTGGATGAATAGTTGAATACTAAAAAAATATAAGTGACATTTCTTTCGTCATGAGAATGTTTATTAAAGATTGAAATGTCAATAACATAAAAAAAAAAATTAGAAGTCGAGCCAATTCTCAAAGTTCTAAAATAATTGCTGAATATAAAAATATATAAATCACATTTTGTCTTTATATTATAGAAATAATTAGGGAAATTGTATTATTTTTTTATATTATATTAGCATATATAAATTACATTTTATCTTTATATAATATATGAATATGAAATAAGACAAATTATATGTTTGTTCACATGATAAAAATGAAAAAAAAGTTCATCTTTGAAAGCCTTTAAAGAGATCATCCATAAAAAATTATGGATATAAGGCATGTGATTGGAACATGAGCAACTAATTAGGAGATGTAATAATGTGCCATATCATTCTAAAAAGGCATTATACTTTAAGAAAAGGGTTTCTGAATTGTAAGAAATGAGTTTTCAATTTTCTCAAATTACAGAAACGTAATCTGAGACATAAGGTTTTGGTTTTTGAGAGTATTGGAAACCAAAATGTTGAAACTCTTCAAAATCAAGGTTTCCATGCAACATAGGTTAGGTTGATACACAAATATATGATTTGTTTGTATTAAACATAATTATTGTTAAATTTAGCATCTAATTACCTAATTTTATTTTTGAGTATGAAGTTATAACATTTTTTTGTATTAAATGGTTAGAAAAATGGGTTTGGCTGGTATACGGGTAGTACAGTACTATTTGGATTTCCAACCGGAATGGGTAATATTTTTAATCAGGTTTTGGTATTTTTATTTTTGGACTGGTTTGTGTATGGTAAATTCGTTGGTACCCTATCCATTGCTATCCCAAATTGTTGTAGTTTATGCATTGACCAATGGTTTTGAGCTTTTGGTTGGATGCTCCAAAAGGATCAATTTATTCAATTCAAGAGAGGTTCTGTTGCTATCTGTGTGCCATAGCATTGATATTTCTATTTTCTGTTCTCTCACCTTCACTACATTGTTATACATTATTCTGTTCCTTTCAATATGGGTTTCAGATAATAGTTCTGGAGAACGGGAAGGTGGTTGAGCAGGGACCACATGAAGTTCTCGTAGCAGAGGCAGGAAGATATGCACAACTATGGGCACAACAAAATAATACTGTGGATGCCATTGATGCAGCTATTAAATTGGAGGAGTAACTGCTCGTCCTTTTCTCTAATAAACCTTCCTCCATCTGTCTAGTGCCATACGAAGAGAAACGTTGGCTCATATTTCTACATTTTTGTGCGAGCCCATGGAATGAAGCTTCTGAAGTGGACCAGTTTGTGTGCATTGTAGGCAGCCTTGTATGTGAAGGGGCATCCTTTATCGGTTTGGGACAAAAGAAATCCATACTGGCTACTTAAGAAATAATTTGGAACTAAATTTTGGTGAAATTCACATAAGCCTCTAACAACTTGGCATTTTAGATACATGAAATGTCCCATAGAAAAAGGGAAATTCTGTAGCTTAGTTCTCTCTTTTTTTTTTTTTTTTCTTTTATCATGTCTATCTTCTGATCCTTAGATGGGATGTTGTTGGATATAGCGGGATTAGCTTGTTTCTCCTCATTGTAATCTAGCTGCAAACCACATAATAAAAAAAATTGTACCATTACAAAATATTTAAATGTTACAAAGGTTTTGTGATTTCGAAATTCCTTTATTTTTGTGCATTTGTGTGCATACGTGTTTGTGCGAATTCTCATTCAGAGGTCTTTTTAAGAGAAAATATGCTTCGATCTTCTATCACATCAGGTTTGCAGTTATATATGATGTGATATGCACGGTTGGTATTTTCCGTACTTATTTTTTTCTCTTCAACTATCAAATAATAGATATCCATATATATTTCATTTTTGAAAGCTTTGTCTAGACTAATGTTTTAACATAGCTATTTTGGAAATGTTCAGGCTTAACTTGGTCATTTTGTCTTGTTGATAAAGACATTGCTTAATGCGTTGGCATCATGCCAAATGCGTCAGACAGTTTCCGGTTGAGCCAAATAGGAAGTTACTGGCACTTAAATTTCTGTACTGTTGTCAAGTTGATGAGTCCACGTAACACTTTATCACCAACAGAGGTGTGTGCAGCATGTCGATTTTATGCAGTGAGTAGTTTCAGTGTGCTTATATAGTGCACTTTGCAATTTTTCATTTTAGGTGAAAGCGCTGCAAAATGGGGAGTTAGAACGGAAATTTGGCCAGTTAGGGAAGACAAAACTGGGTCATACAAGTATTTGTTATGTTCATTTTCGTGCAGTTGGTAAGAGAGCTGATTTTATATTTGCCCTCATGTAATTTCTTTGAAACATAATTTTTGCTTTGTTTATGGTGCTTTATCTTTGCTACATATCTGTTGTGATATGGCTTGGATTATCTTCTTCGATCGCTGAGTTTTTTGTGTTTGCAAGTCAAATATTATCTGGTTCTTTATGTTCAGCGGACTCAATCTTTGATGTTGTATGCTTCCCTTTGTCATTCTGATTACTGATGATTTTTTGTTAATTTGTTTATTGTCATTATCTTGCTTCTGTCGGCTATGCAAATAATTGATGCCCAATTTTGAAATTGATTTTGGTTGAAGTGAAGATTCGTAATGGCAGGATAAAAAAAAAATTTGGTAGAAAATCAGGTTCACTTTGGGAAAGATTCATTAGGAAAATAAAATGACAATACAAATTCCATTAGAAAAACTCTAGTTCATTTGTTTTTCTTTCTATGAAGAGATTCAGATGTGACCAGATCTTGTTTAAGATGATTGAGAAGAATAGTGTCTTCTTATCAGTGTAGTATGCTGTCAGATCAGCACATATGCTAGTCCTATTGCTAATCCATATTGACCCTGCTGTGTGATGTCCAACTGTGTTAGAGAATGGTGGTTTTCATCTCTGTGATGAGGTATTATGTTTTACATTGCCCTCTGCTGTTGGGCCACTCTCTCTCCAGCAATAGGTCAAACAAGGTGAAAACGTTGGCCCCTTGGCATTCATCTCTAATTTGTTTTCTGCAGTAATATTGATGCAGATTTTAGTGTTTACATTTGATTTTTTGGTTTGATCATATGTAAATAGCTGCATATGTATAAAGCAGCAATATCAGCAGCTTTCTGGAATTCTTTTTACCCAAAAAAAAAAAAGCAACTATATACCCTCTTCTTGTGGAGAAAAGCAACTATATACCCTCTTTTTGTGGAGAAGTAACAATGTAGCCACGTAAATTCAAAGTTTTTACCAATTTACTTTTGTTTAAACATCTACAATATTGTTTTATTTCCTTTGTTCTATTTTCAGCAATCATCAACAATAATCAGCAGCTACAGAAACTACTGGAAAAGCAAAAGCAAGACTCATAATATACTTTCAATTTGCATAGGGGAAAACGGTAAAAAGTTGAGTGACGGAAGCATGTAGAAGAAGTGCTAGAATATCTGCGTTAGAAGAAAGAGCATGTATGCGACGAACAAAAAGTTTGGCTGGAACCAGTTCTTCAACATCAGCAGCCTCTGGAAAGAAAGGCTGCAAGCATAATAGTCTTCAGGCTGTGGTCATAAATTCTGTTACTAATTCCTCTTACCAGGTGTATGTCTTTGACTTCCACAAATTAGTTTATTAATTTATTCAAATTTTTTAAGCTCTAAGACGATCTTAATTGTCATACTTATGTGTGTTTTTTAATTTATCTGAAGAAATAATGAACTCATAAAGCTAATTCTTGTATGCATTTTGTTGTTCACTTTGGCCTTTTCAAATCAGACAACTCCTTTCATATTAAATCAAGCATTGAATCCTAATAGATTTTTTTTTATCTGGACTTGTAGTATTTGATGCAGTTAATTATCTGTGAAACCCTTTAATTTAAGGAATTATTAGTTTTTGACTTTTTTCACTTCTCATCGCTTTATCGAATGCAAAGGTGATTTTACATGTATGAAGTTTTTCACATTCCCAATATTATTTTATCATCTTGTCGATTTTTGTTTGCTAGTGTTGGAGATAATTATAAAATCTACTATTGGACCATACAACTTAAGCTTTTAGGTCACTTGATTCCTTGAAATGGCATAAGAGTCTCTTAGACTAAGAGGTCAAGGGTTCAAATCATGGAAGCACCATTTATTGTTGAATTTCAACACATGGTAGAGTGGACTTGTATTGCACACACTCAAGTGCCATGGGCATTTGCCTGATGGGTGTGTTGGAGATAATAATGAAAGCTACTTTTACATCAATTGCTTCCTTGACAACTAGCAAGCAACAATTCATGATAACATGTTCCACTGAAGCCAAAATAGTTTAATCTAGTGGATTTCGACGTCCCTAATAAGCGCTTATGGAGATTTTCTATATGATTAATTTAAGTTCTGATTTGTGTTTGTGGAAGACCCATTGGAACATTTATGGTCTCTGCAACGGAGGCCAAGCAAACAGACGTTAGCGTTTGTCCTTGATATACTTCAGAGGTAATTGCATACCCTATTATTCCTGCTTCCAATCTGCTTAAAATAGAAAGAAATTTGTTTCACTGCTTAGTGAATATGGACAGGGACCTTGTTCTTATCGTAATCTTTCTTCCTCATATAGGAGAGAATCACAAGATATATTTGCACAGCCACTTGACAGCCAAGAGGTTGGCAGTTGAAATTCCAAATTTTATTGTTATGATCATTCGTTTAATTTTATGCAACGTGAAACTGAAAAATCGTTAAAGCATGAAAAACATATTTATCCCTCTTCTGAAGGTGGTTAGCTACTATCCTCAAAGAGCCAATAGATTTTGGTGCTATGATGGCTAAACTTTAGGAAGGAATGTATGGAAGTCTGGACCAATTTCAGGTTTGCTTCAGAGTTGAAATGTTGTCCTTTTTTTCATGTGCTTTTTTACTCTTTTCAATACAACTCCTTGCTTCATTTACTATTTCATTATTGGAATTGATCTCAATTAGTTAATCACCTATATTCTAAATTTATTACTAGGCATCTGTTCAGCGTTGACTTACCAGTCTTCCATGCTTATTCTTTCGACTAGTTAGTATTGATTTGACACAAAAATCGCTACGCATCCAATTGTCCTCAGGTGGATGATAAGCTCCTCAATCGCAAATATAAGCTTTAGCCAAGTCCCTGATATTGTTGATGTTTATGATTATATGTAGTGTTAATCTTGGTCTTATATAAATTTCAAACAGAGTAGTTAATAATTGAAACCTTTCTTATCAGTGTTTTGCGCATATATTTGGTAATAAACATAAAAGGACACCTAGTGAAGTGATTCTGTCTCAATTGCAATATTGATTATTGAGGAAACTGATCTAGGTATTTTGTCAGAGATAAGAACCAAAAAATCTCATTATTTATGCTTTTACTTTGAGTTATTGCTACATATATTGAATAAAAAGACTTCTTTCTCCAACAAGTAGTACCGTTAGCTTAGATATTTGTTAATCTTCAAGTTCATTTACTTGTACAGCAAAGTAAGCTTGACAAAACCTGTTCTTGCTCACACTGGTGAGGGCCCAGAGGTGATATGAATATAAAATCTTCTGAAACTGATAGGCGTATGACACATATGTCTCATACCATCTGCAGCAAGAACCACAAGATTGTTTCTGCAAATCTTAATTCTCGGAAATCACAAAAACAAGTAAGTTTTTATCGCACAATCTAGCTTGAATTCCTCACTCTCATATGTGTTATTTACATCAAATCTTATCTGTCAAACATTTTTGTGGACTATAAGCAGAGGAAAATGGCATTACTTATTTACAACAATGATGCAGAGTTACTTAGGTCTTGTTCTATTGCAGAAAATAAGAGCCATATTCTGGAAAAATTTTCTAAGAAAACTGGAAAATGGAGTTTATGTTTAGTTGCGAAATTTTCTAACAGCTCTAGCAAAAAAATAAAAAAAAAAGGCCTTGGAGTGTGTCCAAATAATGAGGAAGTGCTGGGTGATATGGCATGGTTTGCATTGTTATGAAGAAGAAAAAATTTGAAAAGCTAAATGCTGACAAGTTTGGCAAGATGATTGCTGCTCCTCAAGGTATGGTATGTTTAATTTTGCTTGCTCATTTTTTTCTTTCTACGTGCTTTTTACTTCTCATTTCTCCATAAATTAGCTATTGCTGCTGAGGTGCGGGTAAAGGATCTAGAGCCTTGAAGGTTTTGCTCCGTAGTATTACCAATTAAAGTATGATTGAGATATTGCTAAGTATCATGACCCTTTTTTTATATTGGCATTCCCTCAGCCATTAAGAAATACTTAGCTTTCGGAAGCTCAAGTTTTTGATATTGGCATTCACTCAACTATTGAGAAATACTTAGTGCTAAGAAGCTAAAGTTTTTGATATTGGCATTCACTAAGCCATTCAGAAATACTTGGAGCTTGGGAGCTAAGGTTTTTCTGATGTTGATATTCACTTAGCCGTTGGCAAATACTAAAGAATTATGACGCTAAGGTTTTTGATATCTGACATTTACCGAGCCGTGGAGAAATACTTGGGTTTTGAAGCTAAGATTTTGTTATATTGACATTCACTCAGCCATTAAGAGATACTTGACTTAGAAACTAAGGTTTTTGATTTAGGCAGCCTTGAGAAATATTTTAATTTGTTATGCTTACTTGGTATAAACATGTAATATAAAGTACAAAAGTGAAAATAGCGGGAATATGCTCTGCCTTCATTTAGATTTCGAAAAAATCTCATGGAGTAGTACATGCATTTCAAAGAAGGAAATAAATGTAGATAAAATAGGAAAATTGAACAGTCTTTCTCAAAGCTGTTGTAATCCAACCACGGGGAAGTTCCTTGCTTTTTATGTCCACGAGCTTGTAACTGCCAGTGCCCACTACCTTGGTCACTTTGTAAGGGCCTTCCCAAGTTTGATTGAGCTTTACCTTTGCCATCAGCAGAATGAAAGGTTTCAACATGACGAAGAACCAGATCTCCTTCAGCAAAGTGATGATATCAGATAGGCCTGTCATGTAAGGTATCGATTCTCTGCTTGTATACGACCATCTTAATGCCTGCTTATGCTTTTCTTACTTCCAACATGTCTAAATTCTATCGAAGATTGCTTTTCATTGGATGCTTTGTTGTAGTAAGCCACTCTGTCACTATGAGCACCAATATCTACTGAGGATTGACTCTGAGCCATAAGTGAAAAAGGAGTTTCAACTGTTGCAGTATGTGGTGTTTGGTAGGCCCAATGCACTTTGTTCAGCTCTTCGACCCATTGTGTCTTATGCAGATTGTACATTTTTTTAAGTTCTTGTAAGAATGTACGATTAGACACCTCAGTCATACCGTTGGTTGTGGATGTGATACATATATGAAAAGCAACTTATTGACAAGGTTGCAGAAAAGCTCTTGAAATTTGCAGCAGTGAACTTATTGCCGTCATCTGTGGCGATTATATTAGGAAACCCATAACGATAAATGAGATCTCTTCCGACAAACTTTATGACTTGTTGAGGAGTGATAGTAGCTAGGGAGCGCTTTTATCCACTTTGAGAAGTGATCAATGAAATAGCATGAAATTTCTTTTGTCTAAGGGCCTGGGATATGGGTCTTTCAATATCTGTAAACACAGTTAAAGTAGGAAAATATTGTATATTTCACTCCTTGATATATACCTTTTTCATCGTTGAAAAAAACAAAAAAAAAAAGGTAAAAAGAACCTGCAATATCTCTTTTCTATGGATCGTTGTTGCTCCCTCGTGACTTCCACATATACCTTTTGCATCTCTCAGAGAATGTAATTGCCTTCTCGCATATCTACACACTTCATTTAACGGTTGATTGAATAAAGGCCTACAACTCATCTCCTATGACAGTAGCAGCACCATTGTTGTATGTATTTATGTTGCTCGATATTGTCCTCAGGTAGAACTCTTTTGAGTAAGATATTAAAGTATTAGTGTCATCCAACTTCTAGTCCCATTGGACCTAAACATGATTGCCCTCTCTTTTATGCTGGAAACTTCAAGACTCTCTATTGGGCATAAGATACTTTCTACTGATACCTTTGCGAGCAACTTTTGCAAGATTGCCCACCTTTTCCTTTAAGCTATGCCAAAAGGTTACGTACCTTGGTGAGGTACTTCACCATTGTTCCTTACTTCACCCTCGAGCCTCGAGTCACTAGAGAGTCGAGCACATTTGCAATACGAGAACTAGGGGTTCATACTTTGTCACATCATTAGTTGTAGGAAAAGCTAAGGATATGGCTTCATGCAAGCGCACGTCAAGCGGTCCTTTGATGAAAATTCCTACACCAACACCTTCTTTGGTCAAGCTCCCATCAACAGACACCTCCCACCATTCTTGCATATGTTCTTCTCGGGGTTTCTGGGATCCCCTAGCAAATTCTCTGACATACTTAGGTAAATATGAGCTTTGAGAGAGATATCGGGTTCTCCCAATTTGACCACCTATTCCGCTGCTTTGTTGAATGTTTCTAGGCTTTGCAAAACTTTGTTCAATGGTTAATCCTTACGGACAATAATTGTATGGCTCCTGGAAGTAGGGCATTAACCTCCATGAAGTTACCACCGCAGCATATGCTAGCTTTTCAATTTTGGATATTGCTCCACTCTAAACTTTGTTGCAATAGTAGATGAAAATTTGTTCATCTTTCTCCCTATCTCCAGATTGCCTCATCAGTAACGATGACTGACAAGTAGAGAAAGAGCTCTTCTTGAGGATTAGGACGACTCACGAGAGGTGGCGAGCTAAGAAATATTTTAAGTCCATCAAATGCCTGAATCTAAAATTGAAACCTTAAAAAAAGGGTCCTGATTTGATAAAAGTGTAATGTAGGGGTCCTAATTTGACTATTGTTAATACAAAAGTTGTTTTTTTTTTTTGTATAATATATTTTTGAGTTTTCTGTCTGTATAATGTTTTATTGCGCATTTGGGTTTCTGCCTTTTTTTTTTGGGGAAATTGTTTTCCGGTTCAGAGATACTTATTTAGTAGGTATTTCGCAAATCAAAGTAATCTCGAATCGAAGGAACAAAAAAGAAATAAAACGAATCGTACCAAAATAGTGGTTAAGTATAGAGTCCAAAGCTATGGTGAAAACTGAATAATGAAGAGAAAAAAAAAAATCGATGAAGTGCGCTCCGAGTTCAACTATTGGCTTTTGTTAAGCAGATTCAACTGTAGGCCGGAGCTGCAATTTTAGGAAAGCCCCAATCATTGCCCCCATCACCACCGCTGTCGCCCACCACTTTAACAGGGCTCGGCAACTTATCCTTCGCGATGTTTCCTACAATAAACCAATCTTCTTAACCAGCTACTTCCATTCTCCGTCTTTTGCTTCTCCTACTACTCACAATATCTATCCCCATCCGCTTCTTTCTACAAATTGTAATCTAATACTCCACTCACTTCCATTGGAACCTCAGAACTTGCGACTGCCGTGTTGGTTCCGGTTCTGGTTCTGCCGGCAATCTCAGTGTCAACACTTTGCTCTCCGACTCTGCTGCTTCTTCCCCAGCCCCTTTGAGGTAACCGCTTAGTAAGGCCATTCATAGCTCTCCTCTTTGTTTCGTTTTATTGAATTTTCCCTGATAAGATTTCCATATTCCTTTTCGAACAGAGTGCAATGCTGAATGCGCAAGTATTGTTTTCAATCTCTGCTGCTAGTAATCCTAATGCTAATCCGCAGAATGGAGCTAATGCATCACTTGCTACTGCTGAACTGGAGCAGAAACAAGTTGCTAATACGAAAATCCTTAGAACCCTTGCCAGTTGCTTGTGGATGAAAGATAACCTATAATTTCGATTAAGGATCATGACTGCCTTGGCCTTTCTTGTTGGTGCTAAGGTTTTGAATGTTCAGGTTCCTTTCCACTTCAAGCTTGCTTTTGATTGGTTAACCACAGCTACTGGCAATGCTAGTGCCCTTGCTGCCTTCATTACTTGCCAATCCCACTCTCAATCTACTCTCTGCGACCCCTGATTCTGTTCTCATTGGATATGGAATTGCCCACGCTGGGGCTTCTGCTTTCAATGGTATATTTTTGTTTTAATTTGTGCTTGGTATATTTTGTCTTGCTCTTCCTTTCCACTTGCTTAGTTGAATCTTTCAGCCATGGTTTCTTCTTACTTGTGGGTGAATTTTTGTTTTGACAGAGTTGAGGACAGCTGTATTCTCTAAGGTAGCCCTGCGAACAATCCATCAAGTATGTAAGAAGGTAAATTATGCTTATATCTAATGCTTATTTTCTTCTTGTGTGAATTCACTTCATAACCTGCTTAAAATGTTTATTATTCTTCTGATATTGTATTTCACAGTGCATCCCATTTTCTTAATATAATCACATTTGAAATGCCCAGGTCTTTTCTCATTTACATGACTTGGGCCTTTGTTATCATCTCAGGTATTTGCTTCAGAAAAACCTTTTCCATGTTTAAATGTTGGTTGTTAAATTTGAGGTTTTTTTTTTACTGACTCAGTGTATTCTTCTCTGCATGCACCTGCCTCTCTGTTTGGTCAAGAAACTGCTGCCCTGAATAGAATAATTGGTCGCGGTAGCCATGCAATAAATTTTATTCTTTCTTCAATGGTGTTCAATGTCGTACCAACTATCTTAGAGGTATGACTATATGCTCTTCACTTTATTGATCATCTGTTTTCATACAAGTTATACTTGATTATGTATTCTGCTATTATAATTGAAAATGGACTTGCCTATCTTATGGATGCTTCATATCTACTAGAATCCTTTAATTTCTTGTTTTATTGTTTATAACATATTAAAATTGCATCTACAAGTATGTGCAGTTCTTTACCTTTTTTTGGACTTTTTCAAAGCTTTTTCATGTTTGTCTTTGCTGATGTCTATGGTATCAGGTATTTTGGCATACAAATTTGGAGTCCCTTTTGCATGGATCACATCTCTTTCTGTCACTTCATATATCCTTTTCACATTGTTCGTGACACAGGTAATGTATCTTCTGCTGCATGTGTATATGTACCATTAAGAACAATTGCATGTGGGTGCGCTGAGGTTTTCTTTTCCGACTTACACTGGATCATTGTCTTCAATCATTTGTTTATGCTCCATGGAAGGGTCCTATGAATGGAAAAGTGGCTTAACATAGACTTGTCCATGGGTTGGTACTTGTTAAGCTCGCATTGACCCGAGTACCAAATTATTGAGCTTGGGAAAAGGTTTTTCTGATTAATCTAATTCTCTTGAGCTCAACTGGGTACCATGTAAAATGGGCTGGCGTAGGAATTGTATTCTTTTGAGGCCTGTTCTGAGTCACAAGTTTTTCACATGCATTTGTAAATCTAATTTTTATTTGGTTACGCTTAACCATTTGGGCTTAGTCAGGCATGGGCTTCCCAATAAAAGCCTTGAGCCTGACTAGCCATCTTGAACCTTCCAGTGAACTGGTCAGCCTGGTCTAGTAAAAACAATATTAGAATTACATGCATGCGAAAGATATTAGTAATAAGAAGTTGGGTCCTTTGAAAGCAACGGATTAAAATCCTTACTAGAATGAATCAAATGGGCCAGAAATGCCTTTTTTTTATTATTATTACTGTGACATTCTGTTGGGGGTGATAACCTGTGCTTGAGCATGACTTCAACCCATTTTTTATAGGGATATGGTATCAAAATACCCTCATGGTGATTGGGGGAAACTGAATTTGCCCTCAACCTTTTAAAATGTTAAATTAAGGGCCCAAGGTTTATAACCTAATACCAATTTGGGCTTAATTAACGGGACTCTAGAATTTCTCCCGTTACCCTGTTTATTTTCAATGACTTGGTTTATGTAAGACACCTAGTGAAACCAATAACCAATAAGATCGTGACATGTGGTGGATGATGTGAATCCATCCACACGCAGGCTCACTGTCTCTCTTTTTTTGTCACATGACTCCTCTCCTCTTGACCGTCTGCGATCTCTCCCTTCTTCTTCTTTCGGTTGGTAATTCCGGTATTTGTGGAACTGCTAGCGCCAGCAGCAACAGCTGCTTTAATTACTGTTAAGTCATCAAAGTCCATGCAGACACGAGCAGTAGAGGTAGCAATGGTCAACAAAACAGAGCCACTACCGATTCCTCAACTCGGTACTGAGTTCAACAAGAAGCTTCAGTTATGAAAGATAGAAGACAAAACAAAGTTAAAGTTGAAATTTTTATTAGGTCCTAACCCATAATAAATTAATTAATGGTGTTTTGGTTTCTCAAGGTAAAGAAGAAAACCCTACATCAGGTGTTATGGGGGTGTGATCGATGGTTAAGTTTTTGTACCAAAGATGATACAAATTTTACAACTTATAATTTTTTTTTTTTATCAACTTATAACTCCACCTACACACACTGCAATTGTAGAGTAGGGAGAGAAAGAGCATTAAATGGGATATGGGAGAGTGGGTTGCAGGACATAAGGATAGAGGGAGAGGAGACGAACAGACAGTCCTAGACGGTGAGATAAAAAAAGGGATATGGGAGAGTGAATGGATTAGCAAATATCATCGTGGCACAATCTAATTAGTTATTGATTTCACTAGGTGTCTTACATAAGCCACATCATCGGAAATAAACGGCGTAACAGGAGAAATTTTTCACTCCCGTTAATTGTGCCCAAATTAGTATTAGGTTGGGCCTTTGCCTAGATGTTTGAAAATCTCTTGATTCTACAATGACCATGAATTTTGTAGAAGATTTCCACCTTGGAGCCCCTTTAAGATATTTTAGTACTTCATCCATAGCTGTTTTATGTGATGTTTAAAGAGGTGGCTTAAGTTGAATAACAAACTCATCCGAAAGGCAATATTAGGACAAAGATATTGAGATAATTCAGTTTCTCGTAATGTAGTGGATCTCCATCTTTAGCTTTTAACTTCACATTTAGTATTATAAGGGCATCACACAGTGTTGCTTAAGCTAAACCAACTTCATCTAGTCAATTCAAGACATATTCTCTGTTGTTGTTGGGGGACATTTTAATCTCTAAGAAGCATTTCAATGGACATAGCTCCTTTATTTGGAATATAAATGTGGAAATGTTTCCTACCTGCTAATCTCAATATTGCAACTACTATTGATTAATGTATCTTGCACACTCATAACTTATAAAATGCACCAAGAACTACGGAGGAAATGGATAAATGGTGTTAGAATTTATAGGTGTGTTTTCAGATTGCCACAGAAGATTAATTGTTGCCAAGATATTCATTATTACAAGTTACAACACTATTAAATTAGGCAATAAGAGGCGAAAAGCTTGAGAGGACCATTCATCTGTCACACCAACCACAGGTTAAATTAACAAAAATGTCATGTCGTTTACAAGTTAATTTAACGAAAATGCCATGTCAATTTTAAGTTACCAACATTTTTAGGATAAAAAAAGGCTCCATCTATTAATAGAAAAATTATGTTTTTTTTTTTTTTTGCAGCAATATATCTTTTGTGACTGTAGTTAAACCTTACTATAACTTTGATGACCGTCTTTGCATTGAAGCGCAAAAATTTAATGTAAAAAGTACTGAATAACCATAAGCACTTTTTTTGCAAGTCAAACTTAATGAAAACATCACAAATTCTTTAAACTAGGCATGAGTTTTGTTCAAGCCATATAAAGATACTTTTTAGTTTGCATGCATTCTATTTCTCCCTTGAGCAACAAACCCTAGTGGCTGCTCCATATAATCTCTTCTTGTAAATCACCATGTAAGAATACATTCTTAGCATGAATTTGATGAAGATCCAGATTATAACTTATAACTAGTAGTAAGATAAACAATCATCAAAAGAGGCTTAGCTATAAGAGGGTTTTTAACCCCGTAAGATTTGGCATGTCCATTACCAAGTGTTTGTGTTTTTAACCAAGCAATATATCCATCAAAGTTCGCTTTGATTTTGAAAATCTAGGAAAAGAGACTAAATTTTATGTATGATTTCTTCAAGACCCATCTTGCTTCACCAAAAATATAGGAGAGCCCAAGACAAGAAGATTGAAGCTTATTAACTGCACTCATGACCTGTGAGAAATTGTAGTCGTTGAGCACCAACAACTAGAACCATCAAATAGAACCCATTATACTGATTGGCATCTATAAAGTAGAAGAAACAGAATCATCAGCGTTTGTCTCAAGAAACAAAGACAGCCCAGAACCAGAAACCATCAATATCAATCCAAAATTATTAGCTTCAGTCTCAAGAAATGGAGACAGAACCCAGAACCAAAAACCACTAATAGTGACTGCGAAGTTTACAACAGGGATAGATAACACTCCATTAGGAGCAAAGTTGAAGACAGAAAAAAACAGAGAAAGAAAAATGGCCCATCGGAAAATAATATGGTGCGGTTAAAACTGTAAGGCTGTGTGTACAACACTGAGTAATATTAAGCTGTAATTCCCTAAGTCTTTGATACTGTATTAAGAACTTTGGACTTGGCTCTGTCCAAAATTTACCTGAAAGAACCATTGCCTTACTTGACCTTGTGTATTTATAACAGTCAGTATGAGACATTGATAATCAGATTGTACTAGCTTTTAGATTTTATTTTATTTTATTTTTTTTATGATCTGACTTTATTTTTTCTCCATAGTTGAAAGGAGTCTTTTTGAAAAGAAGCTACTAAACAGAAAAAGGAGGGATGAATTAAATTCCTTTGAATGAGGGTGTTCACTTTGTCAAAATAAGTGAAAATAAATAATGTTATGATAGTGGTAGCATACATGTGATTACCAATTTACTGGGTAGCAGTTGCTTCATTGTTGGCCAAATTTATTTGGTTTTTCCCAAACCTGGTTTAAGGCATGATCCATCGATCTAAATGGCCAATTGCTAATTTTGCCAGTTTGGTTATTGGTAACCATCGTCCAAACTTTCATTGCCACTTTTCTGAAATCACTGCCAAAATTCAATAATGATTATGTTAGATGAAATACATAGGTTGTTTCTGAAGTTGCATTAGTTCAATGCCACAAATCTTCAGTCTGTCCCATATAACACGAAACACTTCATTTGTCTGTATGAAAAACCAAATTAGCTGGAATACTGATGTAAATCCTTATCACCTTGATGAATGTCTCTCCTCTTCCCTCCTTTTTGTACTCACTCTTATCAAAATGAACTGTGGCGAGTTTGCTACATAAGCCTCCAACAACCTTATTATCAGATTCTGGACATTTTGGTTTTACGTGAAAATATAAAGTGACTTGGTTTTTATGGAATAAATTAAAGATTTGTAGCTCTAGTGAAACAAGCCCCAAAGTTGGAGGATTATCTACGTGTTGTTAAGAATTTGACGATCATATTTTATTTTAGATAACTTTGATAACCTATTTTCAATTTGGACTATCAGTAAAGTGTTGACCCCTAATAGGGCCAGCCAATGGTAATGGAATAAAATATTGATGATTCCATATCGCTCTTATTGTCAAATGTCTAAGGTATATACTGACTCAAATAAATGAAACTACGAAGGGACTATTTATAATCAGGTGAATTATTCTTGTTGATTACTCTTTCATTGCTAACAAGTAATTGGGTATTCCAACATTGCGCTAAATTGAGCAAAAATTTTTGATCAAAACATTGAACTCTAATTTCCTCTTTTATACCTCAATTAATGTTTTAAATACCAATTGAAAACCAAAATAATTATATGATAAATTAGGAAAAAATAAATACTAAAATTGAAAAATATTGCTGCAGAAAAAACTCTAACATGAATATCAAAAGCGGGCAGACTAAAAGTCTACTCTGCTATTTTGCTTATTTCGGACTTGATTTATTTCATATTAACTTGATTTATTTGAGAGTTTGGTATCGGAGTTATATTTGTATTTTTTAAAGACCTGCCTCACTTCGCTCGGGCTGTCACCTTATTAGTGCCTTGCGCCTTAGGCTATACAAGAGTTTGTCCCCTTAGGTGTGCCTAGCGCCTTAAACTACCTTAATGCAAATTATAATTTTTGCTTGCCAATTTCAATTTCTAATTTCTAATTTCTAATTGCTATGAAGATAATATACTCATACTGAGTTATGGGCCAAAAATTGATTAATTCGCATGACTGAAGGTTTGTGGCATAATTGGACATGGCTTGGAAATTGAAGTGCCTATTTGTCGTTTGTTTTAATTTAAATTTTTAGATTGACTTTAAATTTTAATCCTTGTTTTGTCCTAGCAATTACTAAGAGGACTGCAAATTGTAATTTGCTATTCTTCCTAACATTGTATCGCAGCTTCTAGAAACAGCAAATACATACCACGCTGATATTTAGCCCTTCAATAAGATATCTCCCATTACAATATTGGAGAATTTGATATTATGCAGAAGTGATGTGATAGTTTCTACTAGGGCAGGTAGGGAAAGACAAATGAGGTGGGGGGTGCATGTCGACAAAGCAGAGAGGTTCTATACAAATTTCCACATTTTCTATAAATTTTAATTCTTTCCATCCAAAAAAAAAAAAAAACATGAGGAGACTCAATGTCATTATGACACATTTGCTTGTTTTCAGGAGATCATTGAAGGCAAAATTTGAACTTGTTCTCAATGTGTTTTCTTTGGCAATTCTAATGTCTAAACTATCGTTTTAAAACTCCAAAGGATTATGAACTTCTATTTACTTTTGTGTTTGTCAATTTGCACCTTACTAGTTTGTACTTGTGTTTTTTTTTAACACAAGACTAGTTTGCGAATAAATTTTTGGAGCATCAACCCAAATATTTGTACTATCTATAGTGATTTAGTATTTGAACTCTTTCTTTGTGATATATATGTAAAAGTGTTTGCTTGATGTTCATTTGAGTCATTTATATGATCCATGAACGTAACAAAATATTGCTATCCGCAACTTAAAGAGCATGATGAAGGCAAAAAGTCTGGTCATTAGTTTTGCATATAATTAAACGTTGTTGCAAGGAATGGCAATGGATTCCCTTTTGCCGTATAACCAGACTTACCCCAACCTCTTTATTAACAACTGGGTTGTAATTTCTCTATATATGACTGATTGGGGTTTAAGCCTCAGCAGCTATCTGAACCCAATTTATTATTTAAAATAATTTTAAATTTTATTATATTTTAATGCGATATATTAAATATCAGTTATGTAATATTGTAGTTAATTGTATGAAATTAAATTTTACATATATATGTTATTTTGTTTGTCTTATTCTTAATATTGTTGAATTTAGTAAATCTAGTATTTAGTAAATCTAGTATTTATAAAAAAAATTATTTGTTAGAGGACTTTAAAAATGGGTTCGGCTAGTATGCGGGTGGGGGGAATATTTTTAATCAGGTTTTGGTATTTATATTTTTTATTTGGTTCCGATACGCGTTTAAGCTTTTTGTTGGATGCTCCAACGGAGATCAGTCTATTCAATTCTAGAGAGAATCTATTGCTATCTCTGCACCATGGCATTGATATTTCTATTTTCTTTTTGCTCACCTTCACTATATAGTTATGTGTTCTTCTGTTCCTTGCAATATGGGTTTCAGTTAATAGTTCTGGAGAGTGGGAAGGTGGTTGAGCAGGGACCCCATGAAGTTCTCTTAGCATAAGGCAGTAAGATATGCACAGCTATGGGCACAGCAAAATAGTACTTTTGATGCCGTAATTGTTTTTCCTCATCTCTAATAAACCTTCCACCTTTTGTTTAGCACCATACAAAGAGAAAGTTGGCACAGGTTTCCACATTGTAAGGAAGCCCATGGAATGAAGCCCTGTGCTCGACCAGTTTATGGGTGCATCATAGACAGTTTGTGTCCTTGTATGCAAAGGGGCATCCTCCATCAGCTTGGGACAAGAAAATTGGAATTAAATTTTGGTGAAATGCACATAAGCCTCTACAACTTGTCCTTTTAGATACATGAAATTTTAAATAAAAAAGAAAAAAAAAAGTAAAACTTTGTAGCTTAGTTCTCTTTTTTTCATGTCTATCTGTTGATTCTTAGATTGGACGAGATTGGATGTCGAGTGATTAACTTGTTTCGCCTCATTGTCATATAATAGAAACATACCACGTAATAATTTTTTTGTATGTTACAAATTATTCAAATGTTACAAAGGTTTTGTGATTTCCAAAATGGGTGTTTTGTTGTTATATTTATATTTATATTTATTTTTTGTGCAGTTCACATTCAGAGATCTCATTTTTAAGAGTATATATCACATCAAGTATGGTTGTACATTCCTTAATAATATTTGACTCATCAAATTAAGAGAAGAAAACCATTCCCTTACAGGTTTGCTGTGATATATGATGCAATATGCATCGTTGTCATTTTCCGCACTTATAATTTTCTCTTCACTATTCAGATAACATATTTCCATGTATATTTCATTTTTTATAACATTGTGTAGGCTAATGATTCAACGTAGCCGTTTTGGAAATGTTCAGGCTTAACTTGGTAATTTTGTCTTGTCGATAAAGCCGTTGCTTAATGCGCTGGCACTGTGCCAAATGTGTTGACAATTTCAGGTTGAACCAAATAGGAAGTTACAGGCACTTGAATCACCGTACAGTTGTCAAATTGATCAGTCCACGTTACACTTACATATCACCGACAAAGGTGTGCGCAGTATCTCAATTTTATGCAGTAAGTAGGTCTTCAGTGTGCTTATATAGTGTATCTATGCAATTTCTCATTTTAGGTGAAAGCGCTGCAAGAATGGGGAGAAAGAATGGAGAGTTTGCCGCTTATGGAAGATAGCCCTCAGTCATACTAGTAATTGTTATGTTCATTTTTGTGCAGTTGGTAAGAGAGCCGATTTTATAATTGGCCTCGTGATTTCATTGAAAAATAATTTCTGCATTGTTTGTTTATGGTGCTCTATCCTGTATGCTGTTTTTCTGTTGTGATATGGCTTGGATTATCTCACTTGATTGCTGAAATTTTTTATGTTTGGTGTCATATATTTTGTCGTTCTTTAGGTTCCAGCTCAGTCTTTGTTCATATGAGCTTTCCCTCTCTCGTTTTCAAGTTCGATTGTTGATCCGATTGTTAATGATTCTTTCACTTATATTTTGATCTGTCAATTGTGGAAATCATTGATGACCATTTTGAAATTGATTTTGGTTGAAGTAAAGATTCCTAATGGCGGGATAAAAAGATTGGGAACAAAATCAAGTTCACTTTGGGAAAGATATCTTAGGAAAGTAGAATGACATTAAAAATTTCATTAAAAAAAATCTCAGTTCATTATTTTTTAATGCAGAGATTTGGATGTGACCAAATCTTATTTTAAGATATTGAGAATAGATTTGTCTTACTAGTGTAGTATGCCGTCCTATCAGCGCATATGCCAGTCATATTGCAAATCCATATCGGCTCTGCCGTGTGGGGTCCACCTCTGTGTTAGAGAGCAGCGGTTTTCATCTCTCTAATGAGGTAATATGTTTTACACAGCCCTCCTTTGGTGTTGGGCCAGTCTTTCTCTCTAGCAATAGGTCCAGCAAGGTGAAAGGGCCCCTTGGCATACGTCAATTTTTTTTGTTTTCTGTAGTACTATTGATGCCGTTTTCAGTTTTTACACGTGATTGTTGGTTTGATCATATGAAAATAGCTGGATATGTATGAGGTAATAAGTTGTTTTTTCTTGTCACTAGATCTCTCTATTTCTACATTGTGAGGTAATTCGAAATTTTTACCAGTGTACTTCTGTTTGCACATCAACATTTTTGTTCTGTTTCCTTTGTCCTTGTTTTCAGCCATCAACAGTTATCAGTAGCAAGGGAAAATTACTGGCTGAAAAACTCAGTAAGTGTGTGATATTTGCATGCATTGAATCATGCACAAGCAAGACTCCTAATATACTTGCAATTTCCATAGGGGTAAAATGGTAAAGAGAGTAGTGACAGAAGCACACAGAAGAAGTGCTAGAATATCTGCATTAGAAGAAAGAGCGCGTGTGCGACAGACAAAAAGTTTGGCTGGTGCCAGTTTGTCACCACCAGCAACCTCTAGAAAGAGAGGCCGCAAGCGTAAAAGTCTTCAGGCAGTGGTTTCCAAGTCTCTTACTAACACCCCTCACCAGGTCTCTCTCTACCCCCATCCTTCTTTTCTCTTTTTTTTTTTTTTTTGTTGTTGTTTTCTTTGACTTTCCCAAATTAGTTTATTTATTCATTCTTTATTTTCTTAGCTCTAAAGATGATCTATTCTGTCTTGTTTATGCACCTGTTTTTCATTTATCTCGGAAATACCGTGTTCATATATTTGAAAAGTTTAGGTGCTACTGTGCTAAAGTTAGAATTTGGATGAATGATGCCAGTTTTACCATTAAGCTTATTCCTGTATCCATTTTGTTGTTGGCTTTGACATTTTTTAATCTCACAACTCCTTCCATATTAAATCAAGCATCAACTCCTAATAGATTCCCTTGTATTTATGAAGTTGTTTATTTAATGCAGTTAACTATCGATGGAAATCTTTAATTTAAGAATTATTAGTTTTTGTTCACTTCTGGTAGCTTTATCAAAAGCAAAGATGAAACTACATGTAATGAAATTTTTTTTTCCTTCCCAATATTAATGAATTATTTTGTTAATTTGGGCTAACTAGCAAGCAACAATTCATGATAACGTTTTCCACTTAAGCGAAGTAGTTTTATACAGTTGGAAAATGGTTTGCAATGTCCCTAGTAAACACTTCCTTTCAAATATGGAGATTTGCTCTATGGATTTCTGAATGAAAGCTGTTCAGTGTATAAGGACTTGTCTAAGCTTTCTGCTTACCGTCTGATTTCCATCTCTTAAGTTCTGTGTTCAACAGGAAGGACAAGAATTAAAATATGATGACTGTGCAGCAAAACCTGGTAAGCTATTATTGTTTGAGTAATTACTCAGATTAATTTAAGTTTTTATTTATGATTAATTTACTTTTGTGTGCAAGACCAATTGGAACATTTGTCATCTCCGCAACGGATGCCAAGCAAGCAGACATTGGAATTTGTCCTTGATGTACTTCAAAGGTAATTACATACCTTTTAGTCTCGCTTCCATTCTGCTTAGAATAGAAAGATTGTTTATTTCACTGCTTACTGAATATGAACAGGAACCTTCTTTCTGATCTTAATCATTTTTCCTAATACAGGAGAGACAGACAAGAGATATTTGCTCAGCCAGTCGATGGCCAAGAGGTTGGCATTTAAATCCTTTTTATTATTATTATTATTACTATTATTATTATTATTTATTTTATGCAACATGAAACTGTGAAAAACTGTTGACCCATAGCAAGCATATTTATCTTTTTTTCTGAAGGTGGTTGGCCACTACAGTATCATCAAAGAGCCAATGGATTTTGGCACTATGAGGGCTAAACTTCAGGAAGGAATGTATACCAGTCTGGACCAGTTTGAGGTTTGCTTCAAAATTATAATATACTTCTGTTATTTTACATTTGCTTTTTTACTCTTTCAGTACAACTCCTTGCTTCATTTGCTATTTCATTATAAAATTGATCCCAATTTGTTAATCACCTGCATTCTGAATTTATTACTAGACAACGGTTCAAATTTTCTGTCAATAATAATCTTCACGAAAAGATGACTTTCATGAATCATTCTGCAGCGCGATGTGTTTCTCATATCCAGCAATGCAATGAAGTTCAATTCTTCAACTACAGTATACTTCACTGAAGTAAGCTTTTTTTTTTTTAATCACATTAATGGGGAAGAATGTTTATTTAACAATGCGTAATCACGCTAATAAAAGGTTTAGGTTTATATGGTTACTAATACAAATATCATTTCTTTTCCAGGCAAGAGCTATAAGCGAATTGGCTCAACGGCTTTTTCATTCTTTACGAACAGAACCGGAAAATTTTCAACTGGAGTACACGCGCACTAGAAGACGCCCTGGTAGGAAGGCACAATGTGAAGCTAGTGATTCACGTGCTCGGGTTCCTAAATCGAGTTCCCTGAATGGTTTATCCTTGAAGAGAAATGCCCAAATGTTCCTTGGTCCATCTCATTCAAAATCATACATTGGCCAAAATAAAAATAATGGATCAACTTCTGGTAAGAGATTAACTCATTTATAACTAATATTTGTATTGAGCGCTTTAGTAATGGAGTCGATGGTTATGCTTTATGCATAAAACTACAAATTCCCCCTCAAAGTTGACACTTGACAAATAGCTCCAAATTAACTTTTTTGGCTGAATTCTGCACCAAACTTTGCATGTATGTTGGACACATAGCCCCTTGACTCGCATAAATATCACATTTTTTATATTGTAAGCATTTTCAATGTTGACGTTAATATGAAATACTTCATTAGAAAATGGAGTGGATCTACCTACCCAAAACAACATAATAAGACACAATCGGATAATGACTTTAACAATCAGTTAACTATGAAATGCTCGGATTAGGTAAGGAATTCTCTAATTGTATGTTCAATTGTTTATTTTTGGCAAGAAAGTACTTTCTTTTGTATTAAGGATGGATTTGATGTTGATATCTTATGTAAAACCTGATATATAGCTGAATCTGCCAAGTTTTGGGTGAAATTTGTCCAAACAGGATGGTTTGGGGCTATGTTGTCCAAGTACATCATATCAAGGAAGCTATTGTTCATATATTTAGAAGTTTGATTATAGTTTATGATGTATGAATAGAAATTATACTTCTTTGAAAATCATAATAATTGCCCTCTAAAATGTGGATGCAAGTTCTATTAAGCATTGACTTCTCAGTGTTGCAAGCTTATTCTTTTGAACTAGTTTAATATTGATCTGACATAAAAGTTGCTACGTAGTCATTTGGCCTCAGGTGGATGATAAGATCCTTGATCACAATTCACAAATATAAGCTTTAACAAAATCCTTTGTTTCATAGATGTATTTGATTAAATGTAGTGTTCATCGTGTCCAAAGCATCGGTCTTCTCTAATTTTCAAATGGAGTAGTTAATATTGAAACCTTTCTTATTATTTTCTTTCGCATAAATGTGGTAATGAAAGTACAACGATGTCTAGTGAAGTGATTCTGTCTCAATTGCAGTATTGATTTTTGAGGAAACTGATCACGTTATTCTTTGGAAGAATTGGCAATAATAACCTGGAAAATCCCATTACTTTATGCTTTTACTTTGAATTATTGCTACATATATTGAATAAACAGACTTCTTTCTCCAACAAGTAGCACTATTTACTTTGATATTTGTCAATCTTCAAGTTCATTTACTTGATAATCTATTCTTGCTCTCGTTGGACAGGGGCACGAGATGGTAGGAATTTAAAGTCTTCTGAAACTGATAAGCGTATGGCATATATGCCTCAGACCATTTGCAGTGAGAACAACAAGATAGTTTCTGCAGTTTTAACTGCTCCAAAATCACTTAAGCAAGTAAGTTTATTATATGAACACAATTGTGTGTGGACAGTTCTGCATGCATGCACAATCTGGCATGAGTTCCTCATACTCATGTGTAATTTTTTACATCAAACCTGAATTGTCAAACATTTAAATAGACTACGAGTAGAGGAAAATGGTATGATTTGTTTGCAAACAGGATGTAGAGTACAATAAGGCCTTGTTCAGTGTGGAAAATTAGAGCCATTTTCTGGAAAAAAAAAAAAAATAGGCCTAATACGTCCGAAGCCCTCTGAACTTGTCCCTAACATCACAAGTTGCCCCCTGAACTTTGTGTTCATCCAGTTAGCCCCCTAAACTTTGAAAAAGTGAACCAGTTTGTCCCTTTGTTGCCACGTGTCAATCATTTATTGTCTCACGTTTTACTTTTCAAAGCGTGTGTGTCACAAACGCTGGTTTAGTGGGACCTAGGGGACAAATTGGGTCATTTTTTTGGAAGTTCATGGGGTAACTGGGCACTTTGTAAGTTTGGGAGGCAATTGGCTCTTTGGGCCAAGTTTAGGGGGGTCCAGATGTATTTGGGCAAAAAAATGTAAGAAAATTGTAAAATGAGTTCAATTTTTTAGCTGCAAAGTGTTTGTAATAGAAAATTAGAAACTAGTTTTACAAATTTTATATTTTACCTTATGTTAAGGACAATATGGGAAACAAGTTAAGTTTCCACAATAACATAATGTGTTGTTGTTAAAGAAGAAAACCCATTAATAAGCCTTTTTTTTCCGTTGGTTTTTTAATGGCTTAATACATATGGAACCCTAAACTTGGCCCAAAGGCCTCACTGTCACCCCCAACTTTAGAGATGTCCACTTAGTCCCTCAAGTTGGCAAAGCCAACCCATACAATTCCCTCAATCCAACTTTATCATTCTAGGCTAAGAGAGTGTTGGACACTCTCTGGCACATGTCCAAAATTCACTAACAAATGCAGTAATTAATTTCTACCTAATTAAAAAGGAATCTAATTAATCTTGTTTTTTTTTTTTATTAAAACGGAGAAAATAAATTTTTCCAAAACTTAACCCTAATTTCCCCTCTTCTTCACTTCTAAAATTTCTCTGCAAAATTTCACTTCATCTCAAAAAATGAAGTTGGAATTGCTTTGATCAAAATTCATGTTCTTTTAATTGTGAATTGTCGGCTAACCATCAAGAAATTCATGCCCAATTCCTTCTTCCCCATCTTCTCTTTCTAATGCATCTACTACTACTTCTCTTGCAATTGCTACAATTCCAAGAACAATAGCCTCCGGCCCGTGGGCAGCCACTTCGTTCGGTAGAGATTCCAGGATGAAGCCGGGAACCACAATCTGAATTGCAATTTTGGGAACCATGTTCTTTGACGTTTACTAGTTGAAGAATGACAAAAAAAATCAAAATGACAATCCATAAAGAAGCATACGGCACGAAGGACGAAAGTTGGTCATCATCTTAATCGAAATCAAAAGGGTTTAATGAAATATTTTCAGCCATTGGATCATTCTTTCAATTGATTAAGATGGCTTACGCGTGGGCTTTTATTTGAAATCACGCGTCTGTCCACGTTAGACGAAAGGGGTTATATGGATCGGTTTTGTCAACTTTAGGGTGCTAGGTGGACATTTCCAACAGTGAGACCTTTGGGGCAAGTTAGGGGTTCTGTAGGTATTAGGCTTTTTTAATTAGTTTTATTAACCCATGGAAGCCACGACATGCATTAATTGGGTTCAAAACCCAAAAACAGTATCGTTTCTTTTTCTTTTTTAATTGTTTTTGTAGGTGTTTCCTTACACGCATTGAGGAATTTATGAAGATTCTATGACATTTTTAAATGATTTCAAGTGCATTTTAATCATCATATGTTTATAATATATAAATACAAATTTTATTAAAATGTCATTTTTCAGTTTCAAGCTCAAAATATAATTTAATGTTTGCCATTTCATTATGTGACTTGTATGAACTAATTTTGTTCTAATTTTATTAATTGTATTATTATAAATGATAACAATCCTCCATCATGTAGATCTAAATATGTTAAGGAGCCCTATTGATTCTCATATTGTTTAATGAAAAGGAAGAATGCATATAGGTCTGAATCACAACATCGATTCAATTGCAACTTTAGAAACTTTCTGCTATTTCCTGTTTTGATCTGTTTGTATGCTGATTTAATTGAGTGGATGCTTCAGGTTAATGCAGCTACCCAGTACACAGATAGTCTAATGCGATTTGTTAAGCATTTAGGACCAACAGCTCAAATGGTTGCCAGCAAAAACCTAGGAAAGTATCCAACTGAAGCTCCCAAAAGTCCTTCCTGTACCCCAGCACTTTTTGGCCTGGCTACTGATCGCTTCGCTCCTAAACCATCTGCTTTTCCGAATCCTGCTTTTTTGAATGGGGGTATTTCTAGTCAGATGCCTAATAATTTTCTTTCCAAGACTTCAGGTGCTTATAAAGGAAAGATGGTATGCACCACCAGTCAAGGAACAAATTCTTTCAGGCAGGACCATATCCCTCATTATAATGATTCTCGAGCATTAAGGCCAAACACCACTGACAATGGGATTACTCTGGGAGAGGAGGGTGCTAATTCGAGTAGGAATGCAAATACCTTAAGTTCATCCAGTGACAATATGGACCTTCTCATTGCAACTCTATCGCAAATCGGCAATATTCAAAATGGACATAACCATGCTCCATCTGGTGGATATTACCCTCTGACAGGACATGAAGGTTTGCCTCCTAATCCAGTACCGCAGAAGAACAACAGAGAGGCTTACTTTACATGGTTGCTAAACCATCCGGAGCCAACCAGCTTGCCTCATGCAACTACTAGTAAAGCTGATGCGACCTCAATTTATCAAAATGGAGGGGGACAGAACACTGATGCTCCTGCTGCATTGAACCAAAGCTATGTCCAACCTGTGGGATGGAAACAACCAAATGGAGAGGCCTCAACTGCTTCTGCTGCTCCATCTGCACTGGACCGATACTATGCAGCTAAGGCAACACAGCCAGTGGGATGGAAAAGACCAAATGGGGAAGGGCCAAGTTCTGCTGCTCCATATACATCAGACCAGAATTATGCTGCCAAAACTGTTCAGCCAGTGGAATGGAAACTACCAAATAGCGAGAGGCTGAGTTCTGCTGTTCCATCTGCACTGGACCAAAACTATGTGGCCAAAACTGTGCAGCCTATTGGATGGAAACTACCAGACAGGGAGGGATCGAGTTCTGCTGCTTCATATGCACTAGACCAAAACTATGTAGCTAAAACTGTTCAGGCAATGGGATGGAAATTGCCTAATGGGGAGGGGCAGAGTTCTGCTGCTGCATCTGGTATAGACCAAAATTATATTGGTAGGGCTTTTCAGCCTGCGGGATGGATGCAACCAAACAGGCTGGGGCTAGGTACTTCTGTGCCAGTTACATTAGAACAGAATCATATGGCTAAATCAACTGAGGCTGCTCAGACAGCGGGATGGAAACAACTGAACGGACAAGGAACGGGTACTTCTGCTGCAGCTGCACTACAGCAGAAGTACATGGAACAATCTGCTCAGGCTGCTCAGACAGCGGGATGGAAACAACTGAACGGACAAGGAACGGGTACTTCTGCTGCAGCTGCACTACAGCAGAAGTACATGGAACAATCTGCTCAGGCTGCTCAGACAGCGGGATGGAAACAACTGAACGGACAAGGAACTGGTACTTCTTCTGCAGCTGCACTACGGCAGAAGTACATTGAACAATCTACTCAGCCTGCTCAGACAGTGGAATGGAGACGGCCACGACCTACATCATGGGGTCTGCCAACAATTTGCAATGTTCCATCCGTGCATGCACCAGCTAATGAGCAGATCACACCAATACAACAGCAATCACAACTTGCAGCGGCAGGAGAAGGGCCAATGTCCAATACAATGAACTTTCTTGGAGGAACCAATTCCCAAGACTATCAACGAGCACAAACAAATGCTCAACTCCTCCGTAACCGTCAACAATCATCCATGAATGGTAACAAGCTGCCTGATTTGGATCTTCAACTTTGAGCTAAATGTCTTCATGCCTCAAATAAGACAACTATAATCTGCTTTTTTTTTTTTTTTTTTTTAAAAGTCGAATAAGTGTTTGATTGATGGATGCTAAAGTAACCGTTTCTGGATTTTGTTTTTCATAATGATGTTATAATCTGGTTGCCTGGATCAGGCTCAACAATCAGAAATGATTTGGTTTAAGTTTATATGGACAACTTTTTGTGCATCATTGGGCATGCATTAGATCTTAATTAAGTTGGCTGCAGTTAAAAGGGCAGCATATTGCACTTGTTTACTTCCAAATCTTTTTTACATTTTTCTCATTGGTCTTGAAATTGAAGACCAATTGAATCCATAACTGAATGATTTTTTTAACTCTCAAACATGTAACATTGTATTTTCCTTAAAAAATAAAAATAAAAATAATTGAACTTGATTTTATTTTCTAATTATTTGTTGGTGCCTGGATACGAGATCTTCCTATATATTCTTTTTATAGATATTTTCCTTTATTTTGGGTATGATTAATTAAGAAGCATTAATTCATTTTTTGTTGCAACAATATTTTTATTTTTGTAAAGAATAAAAGAAGAAAAGGAACTATAGCCGGACACAACTTAGACCCCACTCCATGGCACGTTTTTCCACCCAAAAACTTCAATGAACAATCACGCCAAGGTCGAGCTTACACGATCATTCAATGTTCATATCTTGCATTTATTCCAATAGCACCTCATCTCAGCAACTTCCTTCTCGCATATTCTCCAAAACTCTCAAACCAGTTGCCTCGATTTTTTCAGGTTCATCCATCATGATCTGGAACCCTGGGCCCGTTCCGGTGTAACCGTGGAGCATCCAATGAAGGTATGGGTGAGCAAAATGCGGTTCGGTTTAAAAACCAAACTGAACCAAACCGAACCAAAAACCAAAGTAGAAGAAAAATAGAAACCAAAACCAAACCAAAGTTCATATGGTTCGGATCAAACCGAACCGAACCAGTTTGGTTCGGTTACTGTTTGGTTCAGTTCAAACTGAATCAACAAAAATTTTAATTTTTTAATTTTTATTATCATTATTTTTTATAAATTACATGTAAAGTATTGCTTAAAAAGGATTTATATTACATGTATATTACTAAAGTCTCATAATACAAACTATATAATAATGTAAATATATAATATGCCAAATAAAATTTATTTATATACATATATATATTTTTTCAAAAAATATTTTTTTCCTATTATGGTTCGGTTCAGTTCAATTTCGGTTGTTTAACAAAAACCAAAAACCGAATCAAAAACCAAACTGTTATATTTTATAAAACCAAAACCAAACCAAATAGAGTTTGGTTCGGTTTGGTTCGGTTTTCCAGTCCCGGTTCGGTTCGGTTTTGCTTCGCGGTTTGGTTTTGCTCACCCCTAAATGAAGGCCAAGAATTTCGCTGCTTTCCGGGTTGTAATTTTTAAGGGGAAATTGTACTTAGATCTTTATTATGCCTGCGTACAGAGCCGAATGATGTTTACTATTTGGGGATTGTTACAGATGATGGAAAGGTACCCTGGTTTGGTACCTGATGTTGATTTGATGTTGTTTCTCTACAATTTGTTCTTTTCAACATAAGATTTTCCTGAGTTGAGTCTCTTTAAACAAAAGTTTTCGATAATTTCTGGGGTTATAACACTGGGATCATAATTATCCCAAAATTTTATTCTGAATTCTCTATGTAAAAGTGGTAATGAGATTTCTTTTTCATAATAATATGTCCAAGAAAAGATCCATGGAACGGAAAAAATACTGGCGAATCTTATTAATTTGTCTGGCTCAGCATTATTATAAAATTCCAAGAATTTATTATAGCTTTTAGTTACCAAGTTAGGGAAGATTTCAGGGATAGGACCATAGTATTTTACTCATCTTACAAACCAATTTGGGAAAACACCATTGAAATCTTTATGAAAATAGAAAAACCAATAATGATTACAAAATCTTAATAAAAAGGCTTTATACCAAGCTTCTTGATATTCATAATAATTATAAGTCTTATAAGGGTTTGTAGTTAAGATTTGGGAAGTAAATGCTTTTTTATTCCAATCATTTAAAAAAAAAATTTTGACAATTTTGACTTTACTGTAATTAACTTTAATATTGTCTTGAACATGTTCAATTTCAACAAAACCGGATAACACAAGAATTGACTCATAATACTCTCTATTCTTAGAAGGATCTGACTCAATGTAATGAAAATTTTGAGGAAAATTTTCAGGGATAAATTTAGAAAAATCAAAGTTTTCAAACAAGAATACTTCTTTGGGTTCCAAAACTTTAATAAATTGCCTAAGAGGATTTAGTATGTATTAGCTTATAGATTTCTTAATATTTGAAGAAGTAGGAGTAGAAGGTTTTGCCAAAACGGATGAAAAGGAAGGTAAAGGGGCGAAAATTTTGATAAGGAGCTCTGGGACGAGTTGGAACAAGAGGAGAAAATCTATTTGGAGTAAGAATTTGATTTTGATTATTTTCCAAGGAAGCTTTTGTCAAAACTTTCTTCATGATCCCTGTAAAAATTCACGGGATTAAAAATCAGGTAAACTATTAGCTTCGCCTTTGATATATTCAATTTCAAAGTCAAAAATTACTTGATAGAGCTTGCCATCTTGCAAATATTTGTTTAGAGACTAAAATTTTAACATCCTTTTCTAAAACATATTTAGCAGATAAACAATCAATTCGTAATAGAAATTTTTTCATATATAAATCATCTTCAAATTTCATAATACGTAAAACAATACTTAAAACCTCCTTTTTAATAGTTGAATAATTCTTTTGAGCAGGATTTCAATTTCCAGAATAAAATCTAACCAAATCTTCTTCGTTTTCATTGGGTTTTTTTTTTTTTTTGCTTTAAAATTCCCCCAAATCCAATTTCACTTGCATCTGTTTCTACAATTAAAAATGTATCAGGATGTGGAATGTTTAAATAATGTAAACTCTTAATTTTTTCTTTAATTAATCTAACTATTCTAGTATGCTCTTCTGTCCAAGGTTTAGGATTCTTTTTTAACCTATCATATAATGGTGTACAAATTTTTCCTAAATCTTTGAAAAAATCATGTACATAATTTAAACATCCTAAAAATCTCTGTAATTGTTTTTTATCTTTTATTTCATCAGGAAATTTTGAATTAAATTCTAGACTTCTATTTATAGGCTTAATTGTACCCTTATCTATATCATATCCCAAAAATCTTACCTTTGAAATAATTTCATTTTTGTTGCCGAAACTACTAAACCATTAGCATGAATAACATTATAAAACTTTTTCAAATGACTAATATGTTGTTCAATTGATTCTGAATATCCTAAGACATCATCTATATAGACAACTGAATAATTACTTATTGGTTTAAGAATATCATTCATAACATTCTGAAATTCAGAAGGAGCATTTTTCAAACCAAAGAGCATAACATTCCATTCATAATGACCAAAAGGTATATTAAAACCTGTTTTATACCTATCTTGTTCATTAATACCTATCTGCCAAAAACCAGATTTCATATCAAATTTTGAATAACCTTTTGCATTATATAATTTTTTTCAACAAATCTTTTTTACTGGGTATTGGATATTTACTCCATTGTAATACCTTATTTAAAGGTTTATAATTTAAAACCAACCTAGGAGTTCTTCTTTCAATTTCTGCAGCATTCATAACATAAAAAGCAAAACATGACCATGGTGATTTTGAGTCTCTGATTAATCCTTTTTCTTTTAAATCTTGGATTTCTTTTCTACAAGTTTTTTCTAATTCTTCAGACATATGAATAGATTTTGCCTTAGTTGGAATATCTTTTTCATTAAAGTCTTTAATATAAGGTAAATTAACTATATGTTGTTTTCTATTCCAAAAAGCATTAGGAATGGTAGCACAAATATTTTTTGTAAACATTTCTTCAATCTCTTTTATTTTTAGTTTAATATAATTACACTGTAATTGTTCTTCTATTCTTCTTTCAGTTATTTCATCAATTAAAAATCTTATTTGTTTATGTTTATTTTGTATTAAACTAATGCTATTTTCTATACTACCTATTCCTTTCGGAATAATAGGAAATGTAAATTCAAATAAAATTGTTTTTCCAAGAATTTGAGTTTGAATACCATTATCACAAACCGTAAATGGGTATAACATTGTAATAAAAGGTGCTCCTAAGATTACTCATGAATTTAAATTTTTTACCAATATCAAATAAGTTTTATAACAAATCTTTACTTTTGGTAATTTATAATGTATTATTAGTTTTGATCCATTTGCAGAACTTAATTTTTTAGAAGTTTTTTTATAATATTTTGTGGGTATTAATCCTTCTTGAATACAATTTTGATCACCACCAGTATCAATTAAAGCCAAAGTGATAAAATGAAATTCATCTTCTATTACAATATCTAATTCTACCAACCATTTTTATAATTAACCTTATTAATTATATTAACATATTCTTCATCATTTTGTTCTTTGATAATAATTTCTTTTCCATTATTACTAGTAAAAGGTGCATGTAAATTATTTTGCTGTATGGTATTATTTAATTGTCTCTTAAACGTATCTTCTTCAAGAATAGTTATTCTATTTTTCAAAGTTTTTAATTGCTTAATTTCTTTATACAAATTTTTTATTTCTTCTTGTAATTCTTTAATAGATACTTCTCTAGGTGTATTAATTTTATCATAAATTTCCTTAAAATTATATGGAGTGTAATTATTTGGTTCTCTGTTTCCAATAATATCTTTTAATTTTTGTAAATAAATTCTTTTATCTTCAGGATTATCAATTTTTTCAATTAAATTGAATAAAAATTCTTGTTCATTTGTTAGCATATTTATTTTATCGCTATCACAATTACAAGTTCCTATACATTCACAACTATCTGACTCGGTTTCACTTTCACTATTACTAATAATATTTAAGTCATTTTCTGAATAATTAGAAACTTCTGCTTCTGAATCCGACTGTTCATTTATTAAAATTTTCATAATTTTATTTTTTAATTCATATGAAATATCCAAATTATTTATTTTTTGTTTAGCTTTGCAATTTTTAGAATAATGTCCATGTTTTCCACCAGTATAACAGATTACTATATCTTTTTTATTCTTTTTAAAATTTCTTCTTCTTTTTTCAAAAGTATTTTTAACAACTGGTTGAGACTCTTTAAATTTATTATCATTATATTTTTTATAATACCTTTTCTTATATCCAAATTTTTTCTTTCTAGATTTAACTTTATATTTTGATGATGGAGCTTTTATTGTTTCATAACCATATTGTTGACAGAAAGATCCTAATTCTTTTCTTCCTACTAAATTATCTTTCTTTAATTTAGATTTAAATTTCATATCAAAACAAATCAATAAACCTTCGTGATTAATATAATTTATTAATTGACCATAAGTTAAATCATGATAGGGAATAATACCATTAAATTATGTTCTCAACTTTTCTCTAATTCTATCAGCAAATAATTTAGGTAAACCAGCAACAAATCTTGCTTTCCAATAAGGATTATTATAATCATTACTTTAGTGAAAAATAAATCTTTATACCAACGAAAATCTTGAAGTTTAGGACAAGTTAAATTTTTTAATATTTCAGAATTTCTATCTTGATAAATTCTAGGGTCTCCTACAAATCCTTTTAATATTGCAAAAAGTAAAGTTGGAATAATATCATCTTCTTCAATTTGTATCCTTTGATTATTTTCTTCTTTAACAACTATTTTCTTAGCATTTACTATTTTATTTTTATTTTCTTGGGTTACGTAATAATCCCACCAACCTTTTAACTGACCAGTAAAGCCTGCTACTAATACTTGTAACACTTACATTTCAGAATTATTTTTTGATCTTGCGGCAGTAGCTGCCATAGACATTTCTTGTAACAACTTTATTATTTGATATTCAGCCAAACCATCTATATTCCATTCACAAACAGACTCACCATCATATCTAGCCTGCAGTATGTCTTTTCTTTTTTCAAATTGTGTGTCAAGGGGCGTTGGTCTTGAGTAATAATTTTTTGTTCTAGGCAAAGGAGTGTATGTATTAAATTTAATTTTTTGAATAGATTGTTCTTCTTTATTTTGATCAAATTGATTTACCAAATTCTCAATATTGCTTATTTCAGTATCTGTATCTTACTCTTTATTTATTACTAAAATTTGTTGATTTTTCATATTATCTACAATATTTAATTGTGCTAATCTAGCTTCAATTTTATCCAATCTTCCTTTTTTTAGATTAATTTTAATTCCAGGTTCACAATGTTTAAATATTGGTGCTTCTATTCTAGACGTTGAGGCTTGATTAGTTTTTGGTACTGTTTGTTGTGGAGATTGTACTACACATTTAACTCTGTTAAGTTGTTCGGAAATAGTATTTAATACTTGATTAGAATAATTATTTTGACAAATTACTTGCATTGTTTCTTTAGTTGGATTATTTTCATTCATATCTATTTTTCTAAAATACGTTCCAATAAATGTTTCATCATTATTATTTATTATTATGCTTTCTAAAGGTGGATGAATAGATACAACAGGTTAATTATTTGTAGTTTTCCAAAGTTTGGCAATTTTATTACTAACATTAATTTCTCTAAAGGGATATTCTATATTATTTTGTCTACAATAAAATTCAAACCAAATAAATAAAGGAATATTCTACTTGTAAATTTTCCATTTTCTTATACCAAAGAGTCCTGAATTCATTCAATTGTTCTTTTGTAAAATTATTAAAATACCAATTACGTTAATCATCATTATAATTTACATACAAATCTTGTTTTAAAAATTCTTTATTAATTTCAAATTTATTCATAATTAATTTAATTCAATTATTATTATTCAATACAGAAAATGTTTCCATTTGTGTCCTAGTTGGACTTAATGTATTATCATCCCTTATTTCTTCATAAATTGGTCTTGGAATATTTTCACTAAAATCAACACCTAATAAATTCAAATTTCTTTCTGAATTAGTCCTCAGTAAGTATTATTACTTGATAATGGCCTATTATTTGAATAAACAGATGTTCGAGCAGGTTGACTTAAACTAGATGAAAAATCTATTCTAACAGTTTCGTTGCTATGTTCAATAATTATGGATGTTTGATTATTTATTTCTAATGGTCTAGGTTCACAAATTTGTGTTAAATTCTAAGTTCCTGATCTGCTTATTTCATTCCAATTTAATCTTTTAGGTATTTGAATATTAGAGTGTGCTCTATTTGCTTCAAACAATAAAGTCTCATTTCTTTTAAAATTTCTCTTTGATCTTGGGTTAAGAGTAATGATCATCACTTTATAATAAATCCTATATATTATAGCAGCAGATCTAACATTTTCCTTAAATTCCAAATTTTTTGTTTTAACAGTCAAAGTCAATGTGCCTAAAATATTTTCATCAAATAAACTAATAGAAAATCCAGGATAGTAATTAAAATATACGGGTCCATTTGCCAAATTCTTTTTAGCCATAGCAAGCAAAGAATTAGTAAAATTAATATCCTGTCCATAACGTAAACACATCAAAACATGAATATCCAGTCCTAATCTAAATAAAGGTTTAATAGCAATTTGTACAGAACCAATATGTAAAAAGTTATATTTTTTCAATTTATGTTCATTTATTGCTTTTTCTGAAAATAATTGAATATTCTCATGTTCTGTAAAAGAATTATCTACTCTGTGCCTGATGACATCATTGTTTATGTTTTTTACCAAAATAACTTTTGCCAACAGATATTGGCTTCGAACAAGGTATATTGAAACAGTAGAATAATATGCCTTAATTTTTGCTTCAGATAAAAGATCTCAACAGGCTTTTTACTCTTTTTTTTTTACCTTTATTGTTGCCTGGACTATTGCAGAATTAGTCCAGCAGGTAAACTATAGCCTTAATTTTTGCTTAAGCTGCCACAAAGGGTTTTCAGCTTAGCGGGCTAATTTTATTTTATATCTTTTTATTTTACATTTTGATTACAATTTGAATATTACATTTTGAACAATTTTACAAATCAATATCTCCAAATAGGTCTTGACTATCTTGAAATAATTTTAAAATAACTTTTTTCTTTGTAGTTGACAAACTTGATTCTGATTCGGAGTCGCTTGATGTAGAATTAGCTTTTGCCAAAATATCTGCAACTTCTTCTTCGGTCTTTGCTTCTGAAATGAGTTTGATCAAACTTTCTTTGTTTCTCTGCCATTTGCTCTTTTCAATAAGAGATTTTTCTAAGTTGAGTTTCTTTAAACAAAAGTTCTTGACAATTTCTGGGGTCATAATTAGGATATTAGCATTATATTTAGTTAATATGCAAGAATTGAGTTTACTTTTGGGAAAATTAACTTTGTTGATTCAGTTTTATGAAACCAAGTTGAAAATTAGAAATAGAAATTATGATGAAAATGAATTTTAAGAATAACATGAAAATTAAGATTAATTAAAGCTTTGACTAAATGTATTATTGAAATTTTTAAATCTTATACTGTTCCATTTGATCCAATTTTAGACTGTTAATCTTTAAGAATTATGATCTCCTTTAATTTTAAAAGGTCCTGCTGTTTTTGGTATCAGAGCTCGGTGGGGGTATTAAGAGATATTTTTGTTGGACTAATCCTTTTAGATTTTATGATTGTTAAGTTTATACAAAGTAATTTGATAGTGAAGATTGGTCCGGTTGATGATGAAACGTTGGTCAGCCCTGAAGGCGTAGTGTTGGTCAGCCATAAGAGCCAGTAGAGCCAGGTGGTCCCGTTATTCATCAACAGGTTCTAATTTAACTATCTTATTGCTAAGTTTAAATTTAACAAGTATAAGATTTAAAATGAATAGAATAACAAGAATATTTTCTAATCGTGAACTTTGTTCTAGTTCCAGAAATAGTTATGATAATAACATCGAAGAAGAAATTAAGTCAATCGAAATAAATATTAGTAAAATAGAAAATGATTTGATAGATTGGACAATAACAAAGCAAGATATTAGTACAATTTATTTTGTTGGAACATTTGAATTTTTGACTGATTATGCTATTAAAACTGCTGAGCAAACTGTTGCTATAAATCAAGAACATGAGAATATTCAATTATTTTTAGAAAAAGTAATAAATGAACATAAATTGAAAAAATATAAATTTTTACATATTGGTTCTCTACAAATTGCTATTAAACCTTTATTTAGATTAGGACTTGATATTCTTGTTTTGATGTGTTTATGTGATGGAAGACATATTAATTTTACTAATTCTTTGCTTGCTATGGCTGAAACGAATTTGGCAAATGGACTCGTATATTTTAATTGCTATCCTGTATTTTCTATTAGTTTATTTGATCCAAATATTGTAGACACATTGACTTTGACTGTTAAAACAAAAAATTTGGAATTTAAGGAAAATGTTAGATCTGTTACTATAATATATAGGATTTATTATAAAGTGATGACCACTACTCTTAATCCAAGATCAAAGAGAAATTTTAAAAGAAATGAGACTTTATTGTTTGGAGCGAATAGAGCACAGTCTAATATTCAAATACCTAAAAGATTAAATTGGAATGAAATAAGCAGATCAGGAACTTGGAATTTAATAGAAATTTGTGAACCTAGACCATTAGAAATAAATAATTAAACATCTAGAATTATTGGAACTGCTAGAATAGATTTTTTTTCTAGTTTAAGTCAACCTGTTCGAACATCTATTTATTCAAATAATAGGCCATTATCAAGTAATAATACTTTACCTAGGACTAATTCAGAAAGAAATTTGAATTTATCAAGTGTTGATTTTAGTGAAAATATTCCAAGACCAATTCGTGAAGAAATAAGGGATGATAATACATTAAGTCCAACTAGGACACAAATGGAAAATTTTCTGTATTGAATAATAGTAATTGAATTAAATTAATTATGAATAAATTTGAAATTAATAAAGAATTTTTAACATAAGATTTGTATGCAAATTATAATGATGATAAACGTAATTGGTATTTTAATAATTTTACAAAAGAACAATTGAATGAATTCAGGACTCTTTGGTATAAGAAAATGGAAAATTTACTAGTAGATATTCCTTTATTTACTTGGTTTGAATTTTATTGTAGATAATAATATAGAATATCCCTTTAGAGAAATTAATGTTAGTAATAAAATTGCCAAACTTTGGAAAACTACAAATAATGAATATGTTGTATCTATTCATCCACCTTTAGAAAGCATATCAATAAATAATAATGATGAAACATTTATTGGAACACCTTTTAGAAAAATAGATATGAATGAAAATAATCCAACTAAAGAAATAATGCAAGTAATTTGTCAAAACAATTATTATAATCAAGTATTAAATACTATTTCTGAACAACTTAACAGAGTTGAATGTGTAATACAATCTCCACAACAAACAGTACCAAAAACTAATCAAGCCTCCATATCTAGAATAGAAACACCAATATTTAAACCTTGTGAACCTGGAATTAAAATTAATCTAAAAAAAGGAAGATTCTATATTGGATAAAATTAAAGCTAGATTAGAAGAATTAAATATTGTAGATAATATGAAAAATAAACAAATTTTAGTAATAAATAAAGAGTCAGATACAGAAACTGAAATAAGCGATATTGAGAATTTGGTAAATCAATTTGATCAAAATAAAGAAGAACAATCTATTCAAAAAATTAAATTTAATACATACACTCCTTTGCTTAGAACAAAAAATTATTATTCAAGACCACCGCCCCCTGACACACAATTTGAAGAAAGAAAAGACATACTGCAGGCTGGATATGACGGTGAGTCTGTTTGTGAATGGAATATAGATGGTTTGGCTGAATATCAAATAATAAATTTGTCACAAGAAATGTCTATGGCAGCTACCGCCACAAGATCAAAAAATAATTCTGAAATGCAAGTGTTACAAATATTAGTAGCTGGCTTTACTAGTCAGTTAAAAGATTGGTGGGATTATTACGTAACCCAAGAAAATAAAAATAAAATAGTAAACGTTAAGAAAATAGTTGTTAAAGTAGAAAATAATCAAAGGATACAAATTGAAGAAGATGATATCATTCCAACTTTACTTTTTGCAATATTAAAAGGATTTGTAGGAGACCCTAGAATTTATTAAGATAGAAATTCTGAAATATTACAAAATTTAACTTGTCCTAAACTTCAAGATTTTCGTTGGTATAAAGATTTATTTTTGACTAAAGTAATGACTAGAGAAGACTGTAATAATCCTTATTGGAAAGAAAGATTTGTTGCTGGTTTACCTAAATTATTTGCTGATAGAATTAGAGAAAAGTTGAGAACAGAATTTAATGGTATTATTCCCTATCATGATTTAACTTATGGTCAATTGATAAATTATATTAATCACGAAGGTTTATTGATTTGTTCTGATATGAAATTTAAATCTAAATTAAAAAAAGATAATTTAGTAGGAAGAAAAGAATTAGGATCTTTCTGTCAACAATATGGTTATGAAACAATAAAAGCTCCATCATCAAAATATAAAGTTAAATCTAGAAAGAAAAAATTTGGATATAAGAAAAGGTATTATAAAAAATGTAATGATAATAAATTTAAAGAGTCTCAAACAGTTGTTAAAAGTACTTTTAAAAAAAGAAGAAGAAATTTTAAAAAGAATAAAAAAGATATAGTAATCTGTTATACTTGTGGAAAACATGGACATTATTCTAAAAATTGTAAAGCTAAACAAAAAAAAATAATAATTTGGATATTTCGGATGAATTAAAAAATAAAATTATGAAAATTTTAATAAATGAACCGTCGAATGCAGAAGCAGAAGTTTCTGATTATTCAGAAAATGACTTAAATATTATTAGTACCGAGTCAAATAGTTGTGAATGTAAGGAACTTGTAATTGTGATAGCGATAAAATAAATATGCGAACAAATGAACAAGCATTTTTATTCGATTTAATTGAAAAAATTGAAGATAAAAGAATTTATTTACAAAAATTAAAAGATATTATTAGAAACAGAGAACCAAAGAATTAAACTCTATATAATTTTAAGGAAATTTATGATAGATTTAATACACTAGAGAAGTATCTATTAAAGAATTACAAGAAGAAATAAAAAATTTGCATAAAAAAATTACACAATTAAAAATTTGGAAAATGGAATAACTATTCTTGAAGAAGAAACGTTTAAGATACAATTAAATAATACCATACAACGAAATAATTCACATGCACCTTCTACCAGTAATAATAGAAAAGGAATTATTATCAAAGAACAAAATGATGAAGAATATGTTAGTATAATTAATAAGGTTAATTATAAAAAATGGTTGGTACAAGTAGAATTTGTAATAGAAGATGAATTTCATTTTATCACTTTAGTTTTAATTGATACTGGTGCTGATCAAAATTATATTCAAGAAGAATTAATACCCACAAAATATCCCTCTTTTCGATGGGATTTTTGTGAAAAAATTACACATTAAGTCATCAATTAATTAGAATTGAACACGTTAAGTAACTAGCCACTGTATTAGTCAATTGCAATCATCAATTTAGTTAAAAGCACATGTTACTCTTATTTTGTGTGTAGGTAATTACGTTTTTGTGTTGTTTTGAAAGGAGTTTTTGGAGTGTTTTTATAGCCACGTCAGACATAAAAAGGATACTAAATTTTAAAATGGCTTTGCTAACTAGTAATAAAAAATTTAATATTTCATTATAATTAATTAAGGTCGTGGATCAGTTGGTTACGTCTGGGACATCCCTTCCGGGGGGTCAGGGGTTCGATTCCCCTGGTGCCCAATGTGAGGCCCTCTTAGGTGGCATACAGGAGCTTGCTCCTGCCGGACGTAGTCTCGGCCCAATGTGGCCGCGATGGGTCCGGGGCGTGGACAGTGTGTCATGGGCCTGTGTCGGTGATCAGCCTGAGTGCCCCGTCCCCGCTTTGGGCCTCGGCCCGCACCGATCAGCCACGTCTCCCTGCCGTGCGGGTGACCGGATCCTACCCCGCACCTTTTTTCTCTACCAAAAAAAAATATCAAAAAGGCTTAATCAATAAAAATAAATAAAAAATTTTAACCCCTGGGGATGCTTTTAAGAGTATCTCCAATGGGGGTCTTCAAAGGAGTCTTCAAACTTTGAAGACCCCCGTTTTACCATAGGAGTGTATTTGAAATGTTTTCTCTCATCCACTTATAATTTTTCATTTTTAATTGGTGCTAACCGTTTGATCAAATCAAGCAATTTTATCAAATCATTGAATCTAACTTAATCAAAGAGTAAAATTTGAACTTTGCTCTTTTATTTTTTTTCTACATATACCCAATAATTTTTAATAATCTCTACACAACTCTATCCTTAATCTTTCGAAATAAACTTAAAATTTCAATTTATATTTTTCTATGCATCCAAATATGTTACTAAATACAAATTCACAAAAATTCTTATCAAAGTGCCTCAAATTATTCTTTCAAAGTGGCTCAAATTTTATGAATTTTCAATTTTCATGAAATCTTTTACCAAAAAATTTTCTATATATAGTAATTTTATATATAGTTATTTTATATTAAAAAATTATTTGGTCTTGTATTTTTTTTTCTTTACATAAAATCCAGTTATATATTTTATATTATCAAATTTTATAATAATAATATTAAAAATTAAAATGTATTTTTTAATATTTTTAAATATTGATTTTTTATAATATTTGAATATGATTGTGAACAAATTGCTAATTTCTAAATTTAATATTGAAATTAAAAAAATAAAATATGATGTTGTGAAAAAAAAAGTAGGTAAAATGTGATATATGTGAGACCCTTTGAGGACTCTTTAAAAAAATCCTCCCGATATTTTAGAGCATAATGAAATTAATTTAGCTTAAATTGGAGTTAAAATGAAGGAAATATGGCTAAGAAGTCTGTTTTCAGATTGCTGGATAACTGCTAAAGGTTGCTGTCCAAAAATCATTGAAAATATGCTTAAACGGAGCCGAAAATCACTGGATGGAAATCCATTTGAATGGACCATGCAAGGAGCCCAAATAGAAAGAGGAGGAGATATTTTTATGTTAGAAATTACAGCTTTAACCTTACCTTTTTACTTGTGGTTATTATTGAAGACACTTTTGTGGTTATTATAATTTTGGGAATATTTTATTGAACAGTCTTGGATATTTTTGGGCTGTCTAGATCTTTCTCTTAAGACTATAAATAGCTTTGCGCTTTTTAGTAATTGGAGCTTTAAGTTAGTAATTAATAACTAGTAGTAAATTCTCTCAACAACTCTTTGTAATTTCTATTTGATTAATATTGTTAATACTATTATTTTCTTCAAATTCTGTTCCGGAAGACTGCTTGCTTATCATTTATTATGAGTAGTGAATAGTTCTCCAGCAGGCTTGAACCAGCTTAGGCTGGCGGTAGTAAGTAACTTTTCTCTCTTTTCTTTATTGTGAGTAAAATGCTTAGATGATTGTTTGGTGATGCTATGTATTTTCTCATGAGTTTGGCCACCTCATGCTTAGTGTTTATAATGAGACCGAGAAAAGATTTATGAATACAGATATATCACTAAACACATGTGCATTATGAGAGGAGATTAGGCACCTGCTAATGGTTTTTATCTCATTCGATAAATGCTTGCCTAGACTTTAATGCGTGAAATGAATCCTATGAGGCAGAGATCTAAGTAGGAGTAATTTCATAAATCCAAGTGAGGGAGAGATCTAAGTTTGATGACTTGAGGGATAATAAACCTTAGATCTACGTTCTTAACCTGCTTGTAATAGGAAGAGAGAGAGAGAGAGAGAGAGAATTACTGAACTTATTTAACCTGGCTGGACAAGTCTGTGCATTCCATTGTTATCTTTTTATTTCTGTTTTAAGCAATCTTGACTACCTAATGACTGTTTATTTTATATTCTTAGTTTTAGTTTTATATATATATATATATATATATATATATATATATATATATATATATATATATATATATATATATACCAAAATATTGAAAGAAACTAGATCTACCCATTTACAAAGAAAGTTAAGGTTCTTTACCCTTAATCCCTAAGGAAACGATACTTGGTCTTGCTGATGTACTACACGCGACCTAGTACACTTGCTAGTAACCAATTAGTAGGCAACAAGTTTTTGGCACCGTTGTCGGGGATTAATGATGAAAAATTTTAAATTTTTAGTAAATCGGTAGCTTTTAACCTTGTGTGTTCAGCCTGTGCAGTAATTTCTATCTAAGCAGTCTTCTATTGTATGTGAAGAGATGGCTTACCATTACTTCCTACAGATCTTGAAATTGAAAGGATTTGTAGACGAAGAAGTGGTGTAGCCAGGCGAGCTAGACGAAGGTAAAGGATGGTTGACCATAGACAACCTAATCCTAATGGTAACGGACCACACAAAGGTGAAGGGGAAGTTAATCCAAATCCCCAAAGGTAGAGACTTAAAATGTATTTGAGACCATCAACCGAGGGACACTCTTCATGCATTGTGATATTCGACGAAGGGAACAATCTCTTTGAGATCAAAGCCTTGATGATACAAATGCTCTAAGCAACCATACAGTTTGGAGGATTACCGGGAGAAGATCCAAATTCACATATCCAAGACTTCGTGACCATGTCTAACACTTTTGACACAAATCGTGGAGTTTCAGATGATGTTATAAGATTTAAGCTTTTTACTTTTTCCTTACGGGATAAAGCTAAGAGTTAACTTAAAAATCTTTAACCTGGATTGGTCACAACCTAGGATGAAATGGCAGGAGCCTTCTTGATGAAATATTTTCCACCCAGGTAAGCAATCAAGTTGAGAAATGAGGTTACTCATTTTTCCCCATAATCTGATGAATCGCTTTCCGAAGCTTAGGAGAGATATAAAGAACTTTTAAGGAAAGTGCCAAACCACGGGTTTCTAATGTGGATGCAAATCCAAAACTTCTACAATGGATTAACCAATGCCTATAAGATCCAAATTGAGTTCATAGCCAATGGTGATCTAGAGGAGCTTGCTCCGGAAGAACTTTATGAGCTAATAGAAAGACTAGTTAATACTAGCTATAAATGGCACTCGATGAGCGAAGATAGAACAATGCAAGGTGAATCTGAAGCTGTTTCAAAGTTATTAGACAAGGTGGACCTGATTCTGAGGTAGTTGGCTAAGCATAATGCCTCAGTAATCTCAAATGTGCAGTTATCATGTGATTTTTGTGGTGGCAGCCATAGAAATATCGATTGTGAAAGGCCACTCAATCAAGAGCAATGTGATTTCCTAGGAAATAATCAAAGACAGAATAATCCTTTTTCCAATACATACTATCCGGGTTGGCGGAATCATCCTAATTTTTTGTGGAATCAGCACCCTGGAAAGTAATCTTAAACTCCTTTTCATCAACCTCACAGCAATTTTCAACAACATCAATAGACTCAGCATAATTTCCAACAAGCTTGACCATCTCGTCAACCCAAGAAATCTAAGTTTGATGAGATGAAAGATATGATGATGCAATTTATGAAGCAAACACAAGCTCCTATAAATAACTTGGAGACTTGATTAAAAAGGAAAGTTGATATTGCATGTGGACTTTATTGTGATGGATATGGATGAGGATTTACATGTGCCCGTTTTTTAGGTAGACAATTTCTTGCAACAGGTCATGCCCTAATTGATGTGCATGATGGAAAGCTCATTTTAAAAATCCATGATCAAGAAGTTGTTTTTAAGATGAACGAGGCAATGAAATATCCTCTTGCTTGTGATGATTCTTATTATTTCATTGATGCTACTGATTTAAATTTCAATCCATATTTCATGTAGGAATGTGAAGAAGAAATATTTGATGATGATTAGGAGATTGTGGAAGAACAAATTAAAAGAGAAATAGGCTGACCAGCAATCTCAAAAAGCAAACAGTTTATTGAACCTCTCAATCATACACCCACACTACCTCCAAAAACATCAATTAAAAAGCCACCCACTTTAGAACTCAAACCATTACGTCCACATATTGAATATGATTTCTTAAACCTTCTAAGCAATCTTTCGATAATCATATCTTCTAAACTTACACTCGATCAAAAGGAGCAATTGCTTGATGTCTTAAAGAGAAATAAGGAAGCAATGGCATGGACAATCCTAAACATAAAAGGGATCAACCCTTCTCTTTGTGTTCATCACATTTTGACGGAGGAAGACCATACGCCAATTATGCAACCTCAAAGGAGACTAAATACCAAGATGAAGGAAGTGGCAAAGAAAGAAGTGATCAAGTTGCTTGATGCTGGCATAATCTACCCAATCTCAGACAATATCCAGACCAGCCCGGTTCAGGTTGTTCCTAAGAAGGATGGAATGAATATTGTTCAAAATGACAAGATTGAGCTTAGTCCCACAAGGAAAACAACTAGTTTTTGAGTTTGCATTGATTACCACAAGCTTAATTATGCAACTAAAAAAGAGCACTTTCCTCTTCCATTCATAGACCAAATGTTTGAAAGACTGTTTGGTTATACATTTTTTTACTTTCTTGATGGTTACTCGGGATACAATTAATTTCCAATCCATCCCTAAGACCAAGAGAAGACAACCTTTACCTGCCCATACGGAACATATGCATACCGGAGAATGTCTTTTGGTCTATGCAATGCCCCAGCAACCTTTCAGAGGTGCATGTTGTCAATTTTGCTTGACATGGTAGAAAAGACTGTGGAGATTTTTATGGATGATTTTTCGATCTATAACAAGACTTTTCAGTCCTACCTAAGCAACCTTGAATCTGTTTTAGTTCGTTACATAGAGACAAACCTAGTATTGAATTAGGGAAAATGTCATTTTATGGTCAACGAGGGCATTGTCCTTGGCTATAAGATTTCAGCAAGAGGCATTGAATTTGGTCGAGCGAAAGTTGAAGTGATTGAGAAGTTGGCTACTCTTACATCAGTTAAGGAAGTCTGAAGCTTTCTTGGACATGCTGGCTTTTATAGGAGGTTCATCAAATACTTTTCTAAGATTGCTCAGCCACTTACAACCCTTCTTCATAAGGATGTCAACTTCAGATTTGGTGAATTTTGCTTGAAGGCATTTGAGGAGTTAAAAACAAGACTAATTAACTCACTAATCTTGATTGCTCCTAATAGGGATCTTCCTTTGAACTAATGTGTGATGCAAGTGATACTTGTATTGGATTAGTCTTGGGAAAAAGAATTGACAAGTATTTTCGACTAATCTACTATGCAAGCAAAACATTTATGAAAGCCCAACAAAATTACACCACAACAGAGAAAGAATTGCTTGTAGTGGTGTATGCTTCTAACAAGTTCAATTCTTACTTGGTGCTCTAAAAAGTGACTATTTTTACAGATCACACAGCCTTGAAATACTTGCTTGCAAAGAAAGATGTGAAACCTCGACTTATCCGATGGCTCTTGTTGCTACAAGAGTTTGATCTTGAAATCAAAGACAAGAAACAATCAGAGAACATGGCTGCTGACCACCTGTCCAGAATTCCTTCAAGCAAACTTTAGCGAGCAAACCTGAATGTTGGGGTTTTTCATTAAAAATCAACCGTTGGCAGCAGAAGCTGATTCAGATTTTCTCAAACTCGATCGCAAGAGCTTATGCAATACAAATCAAAAACATGAAATATAAAGATTAGAAAAGGATTCACACCTTTGTATGTCTCTTCTAGAGACGGCTGCAGAAACCGAAGTCGACTTCCTCCACTCTTACGTACACGATTGTCTACCGAGTGGAACCTATGCTAGCAGCGGATCGAAAGAGGAGAGCAAGTGTTGGCCAAAAATTTCAGCCTCTCCCAACCACTAATGGCCAAAAATCTCTAATGAGAAAGTAGCTCCCTTGGCTAAAATTATAGCCATGATTTTTGAGGTAAATTAATTTGTTTCTATAAATGGAATTCATACCCATAATTCCTTAAATCCTAATTAATTAGTATGGATTAAATTATAATCAATTCTAATTTAATTTCCATGCATGTATTTATATAATATCATACTATATAAGATCAATGTCATTTAAATTAAATTGATTTGTCAATTAGAATTAACGCAACAAATTGATTTAAGATTTGACTAGAAACAAATACACATAAACCCATATATGTATTAAATTTCCACCAGGAAATTTATTCACAAGTTGATTTATTTAAATCAACTTTATGCAACGCAAAAAATATTTATCTCTCCAGTTAGTATACTCCAAGTATATAGGCGATCCGATTAGTTCAAATTCAGACATTCTATGTGTATAATCCTGTGGGCCCATCTTTATGTTAGCAATGGGCCCAAGGCCCACAGACTGTAGGAGGGCTCTAACAAGCCATTACAGCCTCCAATTAAGACAGAGACAGTAGTTTAATGAAATTCTTAACCCTGTAGTTAAACTTACATATCCCAAGTCATCGATATCGGTGTCTAACACGGAGGCATGGTAATATCACCCTTTTTTGTGTCCGGATATTTAATTGATCCCAAATGAACTGATGCTCATGAATAAGTTCCAACTTGTTTGGGTGTGGCCACACTCTTATTAATTGCATTCATCAAGAGACCGGTGATATCTTCTCAGTGGTTTACTTAATGACATTCCCTTCTGTATGTTCATAGTCTTGTTATGCTCACTAGCACATCCGAACATACCCATACTTGGCACCCTATTACAGGCCCTTTAGGCATACACCAAAATGTGTTAGTTCACATGCAAGACCATAACACAGTCAGGTCAAAGGATCCAATATAAGTACTACACGAGAATCGCTTGTGATACTATACCATGTGGATTTCTAGTTTAGTGGATCTATATAGTACCATGCCCCTTTGCATGTACCAATAAACTTGATTGACATTCCATGTTCTATAGCCGATAAGACACCGCCATACAACCAAGCTTATGATAGTCTTTGATTCCATTCATTCCCATGACTGGAATAGACTACGAATAACTCTATGGTTATATCGTTTCCCTATCCATGGTCTCACTGCCAAGTGCATAACACTTGTCAACATGGATATGGATATTACCATCGGATACTTTATTTATAATATTGCACAATATATATAATAAATAGATTAATGGCTTTATTCAATGACACAAATTTATAATACATTAATCTATTAAAAGATCCAGAAGTACAGTATAATACAAGGACTAATGCCTTGGGACTAGGACATTCCCAACACTGAGATTGTTGACTCGTTTCCAAATGAGCAACTTTATGGGGTAAACTCTTTCCTATGGGTTGCTGATATTGCTAACTATCTTGCTTGTGGTGTTGTACCATGTTATCTTTCCTTTCAACAAAAGAAAAAAATTCTTTTTGGATATTAAATACTATTTTTGGGAGGAACCTTTTCTGTTTAAATTGTATGCAGATCAAATACTTTGTAGGTGTGTCTCTCGAGAAGAGGTTCAAGCAATCTTTACCAATTGCCATACCAAGGAAGCTGGAGATCACTTTGGTGCAAATCGAACTGCCTCCAAGGTATTGGAATGTGGATTTTATTGGCCCACAATCTTCAAAGACTCACACATGTTTATCATGGAATGCAATAAATGTCAATGGATAGGCAACATTTCTGCCAAGAATGCAATGCCCTTACATAATATAATTGTTTATGAAATTTTTGATGCATGGGGAATTGATTTTATGGGTCCGTTCCCAAGCTCTCATGGTAATAAATACATTTTGGTTGCAGTTGACTATGTTAGCAAGTGGGTAGAGGGTATTGCAAGTCCTACTAATGATGCCCAAGTTGTGGTGAGATTTTTTTAAGAAGTTGTTTACTCGTTTCGGTGTGCCTAGGGCAATTATAAGCGATCAAGGTACTCATTTTTGTAATGCTCAGTTTGGAAGGCTGCTCAAAAGTATGGAGTCACTCATAGATTTGCCACTCCTTATCACCCATAAACTAGCGGGCAAGTTGAAATCTCCAATAAAGAGATTAAGCGCATTCTTGAAAAAATAGTGAGCAATTCTAGGAAAGACTGGTCAAGCAAGCTCAATAATGCTCTTTGGGCTTATCGAACAGCCTTTAAGACTCCCATTGGAATGTCACCTTTTAGATTGCTCTATGGCAAGGCTTGTCATCTTCCAGTGGAATTAGAAATTAAAGCTTTATAGGCTCTCACTTATCTTAACTATGACAGGCAAGCTATTGGAGAAAAGAGATGGTTGCAGCTGAACGAGTTTAAAGAGTCTAAATTGTTCAGTTATGACATGCCATGAACTGTAAGGAGAAGACTAAGAAGTGGCATTACAAGAGAATTTAGGAGCAAGAATTCCATCCTGGCTAGCAAGTTCTCTTGTACAATTCAAGATTCCAGGCAAGCTTAAATTAAGGTGGATGAGCCCTCACACAATCACAAAAAAAATGTTTCCACATGGAGCTGTTGAGATCATGAACCATAGAGGAGAAATCTTCAAAGTCAACAACCAAAGACTCAAGCCATACCTTGCTCATGAAATCCTCAAGGTTGTGGATAGCAACCAATACCTTGAGCCACCTTAAGAAGCCTTAGAAGTATTGGTGTCTGCTTCAAACACTAATTGAAGCAACCTGTTGGGCAAGCCCTAACTTTTCTGATATGTAAATGTTTAATTTATTTTGACTTTTTGGTATAAATATTCTTAATACTTTGTTTTCTTTTTGTAGGTATTCAAGAAATCTCAGTATGGGAAAGCAACATGGAGTCCTAGCTGGAATATTAATTTAATACTTTTTGTTGAAATTCCATGCTTATTTTTGGAATTTTAAATTTTGATCTTTAACTCATATTCAATTTTAACCATACAATTATTTAATTTATATTTCCATTTGGGGATCAGTTATTATAATTGAATGAATTTTCTAACTGCGGATCATATTGCTCGATAAATCTAACACAAAGTTGAAAATTTGCTCACTTATAATATTTGTTTAATTTGGGTTAAGGAGAGAGACAATTGTTTATATTGAATTGTCCAATCATGTAGAGGTTAAAGTAGGTGTTAAATGATGATTACTTCTTAGGTTGATGAAAAAGATAAGTATAGGGATTTGGAACAAATCCAATCATGCCCTCATACCTCTCTCTCTAACCACCCAATATTCAATTAATGCCCTCTATTTTCTCTCTCTATTTTGGGTGGTTATGCTTGACTTTTAAACCTTTTAAACTTCTTCCTCTCTTAATTGCCCCAAATTAATCCTTTCTCATTTAATTTTCATTCACTTCTTTCCTTTTCAATTTTCCATTAATTGTCTGCTCAAATTTTATCTCTCAAATATTTCTTTCTTTTCTTCCAAAATTCCAGACCAAGCAAGTATAGTGAACATTAGGCATACTAAGAAGGCTGCTCAGCATTTTCATGGGCAAATGTCAACTTCTGCCTCCAATTCTGAATCAGTCAATGTCGAAAGCACTCTAAAGAGATGTAAATTTTTACCACAGATGAAGATGTAAAGCATTATGCAATCTTTAGTGTTCTCCCATTTGCCCCATCATGCACTCTTTACTGGACTACACTTAAGAAGTTAGGCCTTGATGGAAACTTGAATATTTTACTGAAGAATGAAGGATTTGACATGTTTGTGAAGAATAATAAGCCTGCTTACACAGAACTCACTTTGGAGTTTCTTTGTACTTACTCCAATCACACCACTATCACATACCTAGAAAACATAAGGAAGATTGAGTTTAGGATCATGGGTAAAGCCAGTCAATCTCTTTGAATGATTTCAATCACTTCCTTGGGACAGCTGATGAAGAGACCATTGATTCTGACGAGTTTAAGACTGCTCTCACTGCATATCCACCAGAATTCGACCCTGCTACTTTCTGGAAGGAGATTACTGGTTTAGACAATTATTCATCCTCTGGAAGCAATGCCAGGAGTCTTTGTGACTACAGCCATAAGATCTTGAAAAGTTTATTACTGGCTCACTCTTTGCTAGGGCCAACCAATCTCGCATGCCTACTCAAGACTTATTTGCTTTTTGGTGCATAGTGAAAGGAAGAAGAATGAACATAGGTTCTTGGTTCACGGATTACATCATGGACTTGCAAGCAAGACCAATAGCAATATTATGTGTGGTTCCTATGTGACCAAGATTGCTCGCTCAATGATTTATGATTTTTCTCCTACTAGTATGACCCTAGAATGCCGCCCAAACTATGGACTATACTAATCTCAGCTAAATCTAAGTCTACATAAAAATCTCTAGAAAGTGGATGTTGTACCATGATGCTAAGAAGAAGGAGAAGGAGATTGCTACAACCAAAGCTAGCAAGAGAGTGATCCAACTTGATGATGAGCCTGCTGGAAAGAAGAGGAAGTTCACTGACACAGAGCCCCTGCCTATTGATGACAAAGCCAAGCTTGAGCAATATGAATGCTGTTCTAAAATGACTATTGAGAAGTTGGTGGTGCTTGCTGATCAACTGTGGATTAAGCATGTCGAAAACCGCTACAGGATTAAGGAGTTGGAGAAGAAAGCTGCTGATTTGGAGAAGAAGGTTGCTCCAAAGGAAGCAAGCTCCAACACTTCTCCTGAGCAAGTGATTAAGAAAGAAGATTCCAGTGCTTCTATTGAGACCACCACCCCAGAAGCAAAAATGAAGGAAACCCCAATCCCAATGGAAGAGGAGGACCAGCAGTCCTCCAAGCAAGTTGAAGAGTTATCCTGTTACTCTCCTCTCTTGATCTTTAGTGTGAATCTCTCATTTTTGCCTCTGCCAATTCAATAAAATGTCAGGACATAGGTAGTCCTCCAAGCGGGTCTAAGGTAACAAGCTGCAGGAGTATTGGTTACGCAGGCAGGCCGGCCTCCCTGAGGGCTCTAATTTCTCTCCTGGGGATGCGAGGAGTTATGCCAGGGCATTCATACTGTATGCTTTGAGGACCATGCTATTCCCGACAGGCCAGAGTGACCTGAACCTGGCCGTTCTCCCTTCGTTGATCCAATTGGAGGACGTAGGGAGTTTAAACTGGGGATGAGCCGACTGGCTCAGCTTTACTATAGTCTCGATATCTGTACCTGAAAGAAACATACAGAGCTGAAGGGCTTATGGATTGTCATCCACGTGAGTTTCCCCATTTTTTTTTTTGCTGACTTTTTTATTATGCAGATTTGGGCGTACGTGTATGCGTTTATCTCCCAGCCAAAACAGGGAATACCAGATACTGCCGACCTCTTTGATTTACCACGATTGAGGCAATGGCTTAGCTTCAGTTAGAGCGAGATGGACAATGACCCTTTGGACTGCCGCCAGCTGCTGGCTAATATGTCATTCGAGGCGGTACACATCTTCCTTCCCTTACACATCTTCCATCTTTTGTTGTCTTATAGCTGCTTCTCCTATTTTTTTTATTTCTGATTTTCTGATTTCAGCTGGTCAAGGAACCATGGGGGGGAGCCGTGTTGTCCACGGAGGTGGTGGACGCTAGGAGGCTGACACCCTGGCGATTCGTCACTTTGACTGTGACAGCCCGACTGTGGGCTGAGTTTTATCATTTTGTAGTATATTTTACCTGTTCTTGGGCCTTTTCCTGTCACATTTATTTATTTTGATCTAGTACATTGACTCTTTCGACATTTTGTGCGAAATTCATTGCCTCTTTTTCTGTTATTTCCTTCTATTGGATTTGTCTTTCTGAATGCATTTCTTCTACCTTCACTCACTTTTATCGATACCTGAAATAATTTATGCTTTTCTAAAACTTTATCCCGTAATTCTAGGGTTGATTTCGGTTGAAAACCAATCCCGGGCAGCAGAGCCGCATGGCTATAGGTTCAAAATTCTGTATAAAAGTATAGAGTGAATGCTGTTGCCGGACTACAGCCGTGTGGCTCTGATCATAGCCGCCAGATGCAACTAGATTCGCACAGCTCTATATACAACCACCCCATCAAGCTAGAGCCACACGGCTCTGTATATAGCAGCACGACCGTATTCTCAGCCGCGCGGCTTTTGTATGTGTTTTAGCCATTTCTTCTTCATTCTGTGCTCTTTCCAATGGATCAACTCCATGATCATCTCAGGGATTATTGGAAGATCTCTCGCTCTTCCAGCTGGGCCTTATTGTTACCCTACAGTCTGTATTCCATACGGTCCTACATGAACCTGACTCTGAACCGGACCTTTCTGGTAGCTGCAGTCGGCTTCTGGGATCCGATGGATCATGTCTTCCGATTTTCTAGCAAGAGCTATACCCCATGGTTGAGGAGTTTAGCACCATCCTCTGCATCCCTTGCCCATGCGGAGTCAGGTTAGTTATTCCTGAACCCGATTCAGACAACTTACAGATGCTTCAGAGGCTAGCTGTTCTAGACACGGTATATTTAGACTGCTTGCTTCCTGACGAGGCTACTCTTAGGAGCTTCAATCTATCTGCTATTATGGACCTGTGGTCCACCCTAAACACTTCTGCCCCTGGTTGGGCTCCTCTGATGAGTCTGTTATTGATGTCTCTCTACCTGTACGAGTCGAGAGATAGGACCTATGATTTTCAATTAGTCTCGGTGGTGACCTAGATGGCCAATGGTGCTTCACCCATGGGGGTCATCTTGGCTGAGACCCTGATTTATCTAGATTCTGTCCACTCTAGTTACCCTATTGAGACCAACAGATGTCCTCTTCTACTTCAGGTTTATTCCTAACCCATGCTTGACATTCTGATTGATTCTACACCCCATTGGTTAGCTGACTGTTGTGCAGATTTAGCTCCCAGAGAAATTGAGTCTCCTAAGTATTCCTTCACCTCATCCAAGATACGCCCCAAAACATTATTGGGGCCGACGTGTCGAAATTACAAACTTTGCCACCCGAACTGCAGAGGAGTGGCTAGTTTGGCTGAGAGGGAGGACGGACGCGTCCATCCACTGGGTTTGCCCCTGGTAGGATATTTCGCATGTGACTATGGAGACTTGGGTAGGAAGTGTGTAGCTCCTCGGACTGTCCAAAGTGACATTCTACTCTCCTGCACGGTTATGTAGACAATACGGGCAACTGCAGCGGGTGCCTCATTTCTTATGCACGACCGAGTGCGGGGAATTCATACAGTGATGGCCCAGACATGTGCAGTAGCAGTGGATGAACCCCATTCATTCTGAGATTTTGAGATACGACAGTGTGACTCTGGTGGAGACAGATGGCAGTTATAGTGCTTGGTTAGCTGACTTAATGACCTGCCCTACCAGGCGCAAGCGTGAGATCTTAACTCTGAGATATCTTGGCTTGTAGGTTTCTTTCATATTATATGGAGTTTTGTTGGTTGATTTTTATTTATTTTGATGTCTTATTTTATGTCCTTATTTTTGCATAGACTGCCCTTGTGGGTTTTCAATCTATCGGACTGTCTTAACTTTTGCCTGAACCGCCCTTTTTAGGTTTTCGACTCAGCAGACTTTTATTTGTATCCTAAATTTTGCATGGACCACCTTTCAGTTTTTAGTCCATCGGAAGAATTGTTTTTTTTTTTTTTGGTTGAAAATGAGATGCATGCAAATATGGGATGTGCATAATCATATATATGTATATAATAAGAATCCAATTTCGGGCTAACTCAAGACATTTGAGCTAACAGAAAATGCATTCACTCATTTATTCATTAATAATGTTTTAGTATAATATGTATCAAAAAATGAAATGAAGCTAAGAACAGAGTTAACAATGGTATCCGTCTCGATCGAATCCATGACTGCTATCGGCTGGTCTTTGCAGATTTTCCCACCGATGGTGCTCACCTCTCTGTCCTAACTTTTGCATGGACCGTCTTTTCTGTTTTCGATCCATCGGACTGTCCTAATCTTTGTGTGGATTATCTTCTCGGTTTTCGATCCACCGGACTCTTTTTTTTTTACACATAGTACCGCCTGAGCTTGTCTTGATTAACGGGGTTGACGAACTTGTTTCCATCCATGTCCATGATCTTTATGGCACCTGTCGAAAGTATCCTTTTGACCAATATGGACCTTCCCAATTGGGCCTGAATTTTCCCCTTACGTCTGTATTGACCTGTTTCATCTGTTTTAGTACCAAATCTTTGGCTTTGAATGGGTGTTTACAATGGCGGAATTTACCGTTATAAGCCCTAGCCATTCTCTGTTGATACAGCTATAAGTGATGTAGTGCCCAAAGACGCTTTTTGTTAATCAATGCCAACTATTCATATCTAGATTGAACCCATTCTGATTCTGACAACTGTGCTTCCATGACCACCCTTAGTGACCTAACCTCGGTTTCCACTGGCAAGACAGCTTCCATTCCGTAGACTAGGGAGTATGGTGTTTCTCCGGTGGGAGTTCTGACACTGGTTCTGTAATCCCATAAAGAAAATGGCAACATGTCGGCCTAATCCTTGTAGGTGACCACCATTTTTGACAGAATCTTTTTAATGGAGTTATTGGCTCCTTCTACCACACCATTGGCTTGTGGGCTGTATGGGGATTACTTATGATGTTCAACCCCTTTGTCCTGAAATAACTGTGTCGTAGCCCTTTGAAACTGTACCCCATTATCTGTCACAACATGGTGCAGAATCCCATACCTCATGAAGATACTCTTCTCAATGAACTTGGTCATTTTCTTGGCTGTGACATGTGCAAAAGATTCTACTTCCACCCACTTCAAGAAGTAGTCAACAGCAACAACTATGAAGTTGTGCTTGTTTGATGCAGGTGACCTCATTTCCCTGATGATGTCTATCCCCCAAGCAGCAAATGGCCACGGAGTCGATGATATCTGAAGTTCAAGTGGTGGGAGATGATTGAGGTCTCAGTACACTTGGCATTTGTGGCATCCTTTCACTTCTTTGATACAATCCGCTTGCAGGGTAAGCCAAAAGTAGCCTTGCCTTAATACTTTCTTAGCCAGGGCTAACCCATTCATGTGTGGCACGCAAGTTCCTACGTGGATCTGCCTCATGACTTTCTTGGCTTCTTCTTCTGTTAAGCACTTCAGAAGTAGGCCGTTGGTGGTTCTCTTGACGATCTGACCCTTGAATAATCTGTTAACCTTCTAAAAGAGATCTTATCTGACTCGCTAGCGTCTCCAGGGTACTGTCCATTCTGAATAAACTGCAGAATATCATGATACCAAGGACATTCCTCTGCCATTGCTATAACACTGACTGATAGATAGCAAGGATTCTGTGCGGTCTCTAATACCACTGGCTGCATAGGATGTTTTTGGGGTTCCTCCCACATTGACGAGAGTGTGGCTAAAGAGTTCGCCATCTGATTTTCTTCTCTCGGGACGTGTCTGAACTCACACAGCCTAAATGCTTTCACCTTTTCCCAAACCAGCTGGAGATACGGCCGGAGCGACCCTTCTTTTATCTCCCACTCTCTAGTGATCTGATAAATTACCAGTGCCAAGTCTCCAATCACTAACACTTCGTGTGACCCTAAGGTGATCAAGGCATCAATCCCAAAGAGACAACCTTCGTATTCTGCCCCATTGTTAGTCACCAGCAACTCAAGGCGCTTAGCCAAGGGGATGATTTCTCCGTCGAGTGTGCCGATGATTACTCCCAGTCTTGCCCCGTGTTTGTTTATAGCCCCATCAAAGTACATTATCCATCTGCTCGGTTCTTTTTCTACTATGGCCAGCTGTTCATTAGGGAACTCTAAATTTTCAACATAATTTGACTCTAGAGGCTGTTTAGATAGAAATTCCACTATAGCTCTTCCTTTCATCATCTTCTTGGTCACATATTCAATGTCAAACTCTGATAACAGAAGTAACCACCTTGATAACTTTCCAGCCAATACGGGGGTTTGGCATAAGTACTTCATCGGATCAACTTTTGCTACTGCCTAAACCTTGTACGATTAGAAGTAATGTCTTAATTTCTTAGTCAGCCATACCATAGTAGCATAGGTCTTTTCTACTACAGTATATCTGACCTCGTAATCAAGCAACTTCTTGCTCAGGTAGTAGATTGCATGTTCTCGCCCGTCCTCCTGTTCTTCACTAGCATTTCCCCAACTGAAGCATCTTCAATAGCCAAGCGTAGGACCAAAGGCTTATTAGGCATTGGGGGCCTCAGGACTGGTGAATTCATCAAATAAGCCTTGATCCTATCGAAGGCTAACTGGCACTGATCGTTCCATTTCACCAGCTGATTCTTCCTTAGGAGCTTGAAGATGGGTTCACAGACCATCGTCAACTTCGCAATGAACCGACTAACGTACTGCAGTGATCCCAGAAATGACCTTACCTCTTTCTCTGTCTTTGGCATAGGCATATCACTGATGGCTCTGATATTGTCTAGATCCATTTCGATCCCTCTCTGATTTACCACATGGCCGAGAAGTTTCCCTGAGGTTACCGCAAACACACACTTCTTGGGATTAAGGCGGAGGTTATACTTTTCAACCTGTCTTTACCTTATCGATGATGTCCATTAGGATCTAGTTATACCTTGAGAATCAGTCCATGAAAGAGTACATTGTAGCCCTGGCAGAGCTGTTGATCAAAACATCAATATATGGCAGCAGGAAATCATCCTTGGGTGAAGCTTTATTCATATCTCTATAATCCACACAAACCCTGACTCTGCCATCCTTTTTTGCAATCGGTACTATGTTGACCAACCACTCTGGATACTCTACCACTTCTAAGAACTTTGCTTTTATCTGTTTGGCCACTTCCTCCTTAACCTTCTCTGCCCACTCTGGTCTGAGTCTTCTAAGTTTCTATTCGATGGGCTTCATTTTTGGATCTGTTGGAATTCTGTGCTCTACGATTTCCTTGTCAACCCCGAGCATGTCGTCATAGGACCAGGCGAAGGCTTTTACGTGTTTTAAGAGCACGTTCACAATTTCTTTTCTCTCTTCAGGCATGAGGTCTTTCGAGACGTATACTATTTTTGGATCATCATCGGTCCCTAGATTCATTTCATGTAATGATGCATCATATATGCTAAAGACATTAAATAAATGTTTGTATGTATGCACAGTTCCATCCGGAAAAACATCACACAAGTAAGCGAAATTAGATTTCATTGCATTAAGAGCCTTGTAGGCTAAATTGTTCACATCAAAAATAGAAGAAACAGATACATTGAAATGATTATATGGCGACGCATAGTTGATCAAAATTCTGAATTACCTTTATTAAACAAATTTTTACAAGGATTTGAAGTTTGAATACATTAAAATGTATGGAAACTACAAATAACAAAAAATAGTTTAAAATCGTCCCAAAGCACTCCTTATCAACATAACAAATGTTTAAGGGTAATTACCAAAATAATATCTTTTAAAAATTGTTTCGGGTGCTACCTTTTATTATTTTGTTAGGAAAAAGATCCAGAATCGGATCGACTGTTGACTTATTTATAAAGAATTGGACTAAACTGGACCATTGACTCTTTTAAAAAAAAAAATTGAAATAAACCGGAATTTATCCAAAACTAGACCAAGGACCGAAACCAAATAAGACTGGATCGAGGATCAGACTGAAAGAGCCGAAAATTTATTTGTATTAAATTTATATTTCATAGATAAATAGATTATTTAATTTTAATAGTTTTCTAATATGTTTGAAAAAAAATAATTATTACCTTATAAAATAATTTATAATATTTCTCAAAAAGTGTAAAAAAATACTATGATTTGGCGGTTTTTGTAGATCAAGAGTTTATTATACACTCTCTTAAAACTCTCTTATCTTTCGAAATTTCACTTGAAATTTTGCAAGTTTGTTTATAAAGTATAATACACCTTGGTGTTGAAACTTGAAATTTTTAGGAAGTTAATATGTTTTTAATGTAAAAAAAATCATAAAAAATTAAAAAAATTGTCTAAGAATATCCAAATTTTCAAATCTTTTTGTAAGGATATTAACTAATATATTTTTTTCAGCCATTTTTCTATTTTTCATTTTTTTCCATTATTAATTAATAAAAATATACTCCCTTCTCGAAAAATTTTAAGCTTCAACCCCAAGGGCAATTGTACTTTAGTCAACAAACTTGCAAAATTTGGATATTTTTCGGTAATTTTTGTAATTTTTATAATTTTTTTATAATTTTTTTACACTATTAATTAATAAAATATGCTGACTTTCCTAAAATTTCAAGTTTCGACACCAAGGTTTATATACTTTAATCAATAAACTTTCAGAATTTCAGGTGAAATTTCAAAGCATAAAAGTGTATTGTATGATAAACCCTTTATCTACAAAACTGCCAAACCATAAGTTCTAGTTTGTAAATTTTTAAACTGCGGCCCATGATCTGGAAAACAGTCAAACCACATGGTTTTTTTGTACTTATCTCTAATATTTTGATATTGTTCAAATCTGTATTTTTTTAGTTGAAATTGTATAAGAAAATATTTGTGTTTCTATTTTTACGATTTATTTTATGTATTTGGATTTGACCGTACTGAATTCCCGAACTCCGTAACCGATAGGATTGGAAATGAATTCCTGAATACTCACTAAACCAAAATTTTTAGGGCGATTCAATTTTGGAGATTTATTCACCCAATTCAATTTTTGGAGATTTAGTTTTATAATTCCCAAATTCCAATTTAATTTTGGAGGTTTCTAAATTTCTAGATTGAACCGGATTGTGTCTAACCCTACTTTTCATATTCGCTTTTTTGTTTTGCAAATCATTCTCTTCTTCTCTTTTATACCCTTTGATTATTTTCTTTTTGTGATTGTTTGTATTTTCTTCTTATTCTTCTCTTTTTAGGTTTACATTTCTTCATGCCTGTTGCCTTGTTGTTGGCGTCAGAAAACCATAGATTTCTTAATTTCCTACATTGATTACTTGTTGATCCATTAAAATAGAATGAGATAAGAATTCGTTTAGTTGTCTTCTTCTTCTTTTCTAATTTTCAATTCTCTGTTGCTATTTGTTCTTTTTTAATTGTTTATTAATTAAAAAAAAAAAGCAGATTGGCCCCAATTAAGCTTCACTCCAAGTCTCCGATTGGTATTTGAGCAATTCTTCATGTTGCCTTTACGGAGCTTCAGTCTTGCTATTAATACCGCAGAAATTGAGAGGCTCTTCAAATCTCTATCTATCCATATATAATAGCGATGCATAGAGGAGTTTTAAAACCATTATGGTTAATGTGTGAACTTGGTAATGCTGTAATGAATTGGTATAGAAATAGAGTTAGTTTTGTAAAAGAATAGGAGTGAATGGAGAGTGAGAACAAAAAGAAAGCCTCATATGATAATATATATTTTGCTAACAAATTAATTATAATTTAAATTAAGGTTTAGGATTTTAATTTTAAAGTTTTTGTATTTTTAGAATATGGCAATAATCATCTTCACTAACAACAACAAATGCAACCTTCAATATTAGAGAGATTTTGTGATAAACACTTTTTGATTTTGTGAAATTCAAAAAGTAACTTTTGTTGTTCAAACTAATTACTTAAGGTATATTAATTTATAAATTATTTTTTTAATCACTTTATTATATCCGCTCTACGCAGAGTCATACCGCTAGTTCTACTAATTCACTTGTCATTACTTCATCAAGACCATAAATGCAAACAATATTGTCGCCTACTTGAAGTCGGGTACTAGTATTTATATATCTAATATTCTCAATTTATTAATTATATTTCTATTGTTTTTTTTTTATATTATTTTGAATAAATATTTTTTGAATATTATTATTATTTTTTGAATTTGAATAAGGTGAAATTCTGTTTCCTTTCTGCAAGGATCAAGAAATTGGATCTAACCGTAAGAAGAATGCTTGGATAATAAATAACTTAATTCTTGATTTTTGATCCTCTCAGTCACTATGAACATTCCATATCAGTGCAATTAGATGTGTCTATTTATCTATCTCTTGACTTGAAACGAAAAGAGGTTTGAAAAAAGATCTTAGAGTGTTTAATTAGGTGGGGCCAGGAGGGTCTCTTAACACCCTCTTCTTTCTTCTCATCGGATTATTTTCAAAAAGACTTTCCATGATAAGGAAGAAGGGGAGATAGATAAATACTTGGAAAGCGCAATATAACGAGGAATTGTATGTTATGTTCGGGAAGGATGAATCGCTCTCGAAAAGAAATCTATTGATTCTAATCCAATTGGTTCGACTTTAGGTGTGATGGTTTACTTCATGGGCAAGGTCTCTGGTTCAACTCCAAGATGGACCAACTATGCCAAAGAAAAGAATAGAAGAAGCATTTGACTCTTTTGTGCATGCTCCACTTGGCTCATGGGGATAGCTCAGTTGGTAGAGTTCCGCTCTTACAATTGAGTCATTGCGATTATGAGTTGGATGTCTAATTGTCCAAGCGATAATGATAGTATCTTGTACCTAAACTAGTGGCTCACTTTTCTAAATAATAGGAAAGAGGAAAGAAACATATCGACGTGGGTTCGATTCTCACTACCCGCTCTAGGTCTTTATACTCTCTAAAAACTTGAGATAATCTCTATAATCCACACACCCACACATATATATACTTACTATTGTTGTGAAAAGACTTAAATAAACAGAGGTTATATGGAGATTATAACAACAAGGAAACTAATAGAGAGAGAATATGAGAATAAGAACTTTCTATTATCGAATCTGAGTTGTATGGAATAAGAAAAACTAACATCTATTTATAGGAAAATTTCAGGGGCTAAAGGGTAATTACATATTTTAAATTAATAATAATAAACAAACGGTGCCGCACCGCACCATTTGCACATCAAATTCCAACACTCCCCCTTTGATGTGCATCATTGCGAATGAAACATTGCCTCGTTAAAAACCTTACCAAGGAAAAACCCAATGGGACAAAAACTTTTGGTTAAAGGAAAAAGAGTACAGTGTTTACTCCCCCTGTTCGCAATATTACTGAAGATTTTTGAGACGACGCATTCCAACACCGTAAACCAATTTCTTGAAAGTTGCAGTTGGTAATGCTTTGATGAACAAATCTGCTAAGTTGTCATAGGCACGGATTTGTTGAATGCTGGTTTCACCATTCTTTTGTAAATCATGAGTAAAGAAAAATTTTGGTGAAATATGCTTTATTCTGTCTCCTTTGATGTAGCCTTCTTTCAATTGAGCAATACAAGCGGCATTATCTTCATATATTGCTGTTGGAGTTTCTTTATCTGATGATCCTCCACATGTATCTCGTATATGTTTGATTAATGATCTTAGCCAAACACATTCTCGATTAGCTTCATGAATAGCTATTAACTCCGCATGATTGGAAGATGTAGCATTAATGGTTTGCTTTGTTGAACACCAAGATATCGCTGTACCTCCATATGTGAATATATAGCCAGTCTGAGATCAGGCTTTATGTGGATCAGACAAATAACCGGCATCTGTATATCCAACTAATTCGGGTTTGGATTTATATGAGTAATATAAACCCAAATCAATAGTTCCTTGAAGATAGCGGAATATATGCTTAATTCGGTTCCAATGTCTCCGTGTAGGTGCAGAACTATATCTCGATAATAAATTCACAGAAAAGGCAATATCAGGCCTCGTATTATTAGCAAGATACATTAGCACACCAATTGCACTTAGATATGGTACTTCAGGACCAAGAAGTTCTTCAGTATCTTCTCGAGGATGAAAAGGATCCTTGTTTATATCAAGTGATCGAACAACCATTAGATTACTCAATGGATGTGCTTTGTCCATATTGAATCGTTTAAGGATTTTTTCTATATATCTTGATTGATGAACTAAAATTCCCTTGTCTAGATGATCAATTTGTAATCCAAGACAACATTTTGTTTTTCCAAGATCTTTCATCTCAAATTCTTCTTTCAAAAATTTATTGCTTTGGAAATCTCTTCGGGAGTTCCAATGATATTCAAATCATCTACATAGATAGAAATAATTGCAAATCCAGACTTTGATTTCTTTATAAAAACACATGGACAAATTTGATTATTTGTGTAACCGTCTTTCATCAAATACTCACTGAGGCGATTGTACCACATGCGCCCAGACTGTTTTAGTCCATACAAAGACCTTTGTAATTTTACCGAATAAAGTTCACTTTTGCCATATTTTTCTGGCAATTTAAATCCTTTGGGGATTTTCATATAAATATCATTATCAAGTGAACCATATAAATAAGCTATAACGACATCCAGTAGATGCATACTCAAATTTTCTTGTACAGCAAAACTAATAAGATATCGGAAAGTTATTGGATCCACTACAGGTGAATATGTCTCTTCATAATCAATCCCTGGTCTTTGGAAAAAACCTTGTGCAACAAGTCTTGCTTTATATCTTACGACTTCATTTTTCTCATCTCTTTTTCTCACAAATACCCATTTATATCCAACAGGCTGTACACCTTGTGGAGTTTGGACTACTGGTCCAAAAATTTCATGGTTTTTAAGAGAATCTAATTCGGCTTGAATTGCATCTTTCCATTTTTGCCAATCATTTTTATTCTGACATTCTTGAATAGTTTGTGGTTCATGATCCATATGTTCATCAACAAGATTCATTGCCACATTATATGCAAATATATGGTCCACAACTATTTCATCTCGATTCCATCTTTTTCTGGTACTAACATAATTTGTTTGAACTTCTTCATTTTTAGTATCTTCAGGTACTTGTACTTCTTCAGGAAGTGTATTCATATTAGTACCTTCTTCCTCAACAGGATCATCTACATTATTTGTTCTGTTATCCTCATCAAAATCATTTGTATTATTAACACCTTTTCTCTATAGTGCTGCTGCAGGAGCACATTGGATGCATGAGAAGTAGAAAAAGTTTTCTCCATCATATCTTTATCAGTGACTTTCTCTCCACATAATTCTGAACATGGCAGAATTATATTCACTGACAGATTTATAATCTTGTAACCGTAAATGCATCCATTCATAACGAGTTTTAGGTAACATAACAGTTTTTTGGTGGTCATACCTTTCTTTCAAAATTTTCCATAGAATAAATGGATCTTTAATCGTCAGATATTCAGTTTTTAACCCCTCGTCAAGATGACGCCGGAGTAAAACAATGGCTTTTGCCTTTTGTTGTGGTGCAGCATCATTATTTTCATAGATCGTTCTCCCGAGTCCCATAGCATCTATATGAATTTCAGCATCCAGTACCCATGAAAGATAATTCTTCCCAGTCACATCAAGTGCCACAAATTCAAAAGTTGCAAGATTTGACATTTCTAAAAAAATAGTTTTGTGAGATCAAAGAATATATAGATTTAAGAAATAAAAATTAAAATTCCAACTTACTTTGGACAAAAATAGTAACCAGATGGATGAATCCGAGTAAATCGTGCTGATAACGTGTTGTGAAAAGACTTAAATAAACAGAGGTTATATGGAGATTATAACAACAAGGAAACTGACAGAGAGAGAATATGAGAATAAGAACTTTCTATTATCGAATCTGAGTTGTATGGAATAAGAAAAACTAACATCTATTTATAGGAAAATTTCAGGGGCTAAAGGGTAATTACATATTTTAAATTAATAATAATAAACATATGGTGCCGTGCCGCACCGCACCGTTTGCACATCAAATTCCAACAACTATTACTATTTTAGTTATTGTTAATAGAGTCTATATTATTATATTATTGTTAATAATAACATTAATAAATTAATTTAAATAATACAAATAATTAATAATAGAAAATATAAAATATAAAATATAAAATATGAACGATATAATAATTTTATTATTTATATATTAATTTTTATTAGTCTATTACATATATAGAATAGTTCTATACAGTATAGAGATATACTAAGTAATACTAAATATTTTAGTAATACTAAATATTTTTCCTATTTATTGTTTCGTTTATTTACTTTATTAGTTAATTTATTTTTTTAGTATATATTTAATTCTATATTTTAATATTCTCTAGTAAAATTTGCTATTTATTATTATATCAACAGAAAAATATAAAACATAAAATTTATATAAAAGAAATAAAAGAAATTTGAAAATAATTATAGAAACAGAAATTAAGAATCAATGAGGTAGACTGTTGATACAACTTTGATCACATATAAAAAAAAATTTCAGACATATCATACATACATCATAGGCGTATCAATATGTATAAAATACGTATCACTAAGCTTTCAAAAAAAAATAAATGTAATTAAAAATCAAGCAAAAAAATAATGGAAATAGTCAAAAGACAAGGTAAAAGATTCATACAATGTATCAAAAATCTATCATAGAGTTTATAGAAAAGCATACATTATCATAAACCGAACACATTGTATCATTTGTTAAACAAAAAGGTGTTAACATCACTTTTTTGATACTTTGATAATGAATTTTTATTTTTTTTTTTTTTAAAAAGGTATTTTCAAGATTCCCTCAGTATTAGATAAAAGTATTTTGTTAAAGAGGCCCAATCTTGTGTTACCATTTAAGATAGACTTAAATAAGATAGAAATGTGTAAAAAAAAAAAATAATTTGAGATATATTGAAAAATAAGACATGGTAAAAAAAATAATTTAAACTATAGTATAAAGCGAGAAATAATTTAAAATATTTTCAGATGTACCAACAATTTAAAATAGTGTGATTATCGACTTTTTTTAAAAAAATTTTTTTGAAGGCATCTCCATTGGAAAGACTCCTCATGGAATTTTCTAATCCATTTTAAGTGTCACCTTATCAATTTGAAGACTCGTTTCCTTTTTTTAGTTTTTTTCTACAATAGGAAGTATTGCCTACTAATTGGACACTAGCAAGTGTATTAGGTTGCGTGTAGTACATCAGCAAGACCAAGTATCATTTCCTCAGGAATTTAGCGTAAACAATCTTAAATTTCTTTGTAAATGGGTAGATCTAGTTTCTTTCAATATTTTGGTAAAAAAAATATAAAATCAACTAAACTAAGAATATAAAATAAACGGTCATTAAGCATTCAAGATTGTTTAAAATAGAAATAAAAAGATAACAATGAAATGTACAAACTTATCTAGCAAGGTTGACAAACAGGTTAAGAACATAAATCTAAGGTATCTTACCCCTCAAGTCACTAAGCTTAGATCTCTCCCTCACTTGGATTTTATGAAACTACTCCTACTTAGATCTCTCCCTCGTATGATTCATTTCACGCATTAAAGTTTAGGCAAGCATTTTATCAAATGAGACAAAAGTTTCCCCAAGTTTAGCAATTTTATTACTAACATTAATTTCTCTGAAGGGATATTCGATATTATTTTGTCTATAATAAAATTCAAACCAAGTAAATAAAGGAATATCTACCTGTAAATTTTCCATTTTCTTATACCAAAGAGTCCTGAATTCATTCAATTGTTCTTTTGTGAAATTATTAAAATACCAATTATGTTTATCATCATTACAATTTGCATATAAATCTTGTTTTAAAAATTCTTTATTAATTTCAAATTTATCCATAATTAATTTAATTCAATTATTATTATTTAATACAGAAAATGTTTCCATTCGTGTTCTTGTTGGACTCAATGTATTATCATCCCTTATTTCTTCATAAATTGGTCTTGGAATATTTTCACTAAAATCAACACTTGATAAATTAAAATTTCTTTCGGAATTAATATGAGGTAAAGTATTATTACTTGACAATGGCCTATTATTTGAATAAACAGATGTTCGAGCAGGTTGACTTAAACTAGATGAAAAATCTATTCTAACAGTTCCATTGCTGTGTTCAATAATTCTAGATGTTTGATTATTTATTTCTAAGGGTCTAGGTTCACAAATTTCTGTTAAATCCCAAGTTCCTGATCTACTTATTTCATTCCAATTTAATCTTTTAGGTATTTGAACATTAGAGTGTGCTCTATTTGCTTCAAATAATAAAGTCTCATTTCTTTTAAAATTTCTTTTTGATCTAGGATCAAGAGTAGTGGTCATAACCTTATAATAAATCCTATATATAATAGCAACAGATCTCACATTTTCTTTAAATTTCAAATTTTTTGTCTTAACAGTCAAGGTTAATGTATCTAAAATATTTGGATCAAATAAACTAATAGAAAATCCAGGATAATAATTAAAATATACAGGTCCATTTGCCAAATATGTTTCAGCCATGGCAAGCAAAAAATTAGTAAAATTAATATGCCTTCCATCACGTAAACACATCAAGACAGGAATATCAAGTCTTAATCTAAACAAAGGCTTTATAGCAATTTGTACAGAACCAATATGTAAAAATTTGTATTTTTTCAATTTATGTTCGTTTATTGTTTTTTCTGAAAGTAATTGGATATTCTCATGTTCTTGGTTTATAGCAACAGTTTGCTCAACAGTTTTAATAGCATAATCAGTCAAAAATTCAAATGTTCCAACAGAATAAATGGTACTAATATCTTGCTTTGGTATTGTCCAATCCATAAAGTCATTCTCTATTTTACTAATATTTATTTCCATTGAATTAATTTCTTCTTCAATGTTATTATCATAACTATTCCTGGAATTAGAACCTAGTTCACGATTAGAAAATATTCTTGCTATTATATTCATTTTAAATCTTATACTTGCTAAATCTATACTCAGAAATAAGATAATTCAATTAGAACCTATTGATGAATAACGGGACCACCCAGCGTATCGGGACCACCTGGCTCTACTGGCTCTTATGGCTGACCAACGCTACGCCTCCAGGGCTGACCAACGTTTCATCATCAACCGGACCAATCTTCACTATCAAATTTCTTTGTATAAACTTAACAAACATAAAATCTAAAAGGATTAGTCGAACAAAACTATCTCCTAATACCCCCACCGGGCTCTGATACCAAAAACAGCATGACCTTTTATAATTAGAGGAGATCATCATATAATCCGATTAACAATCTAAAATTGCATCAAATGGTACAGTATAAGATTTAAAAATTCCAATAACACATTTAGTCAAAGTTTTAATGATTCTCAATTTTCGTGTTATTCTTAAAAATTCATTTTCGTCAAAATTTCTATTTCTAATTTTCAATTTGGTTTCATAAAACTGAATCAACAAAGTAATTTTTCCAAAAGTAAACTCAATTCTGGCATATTGACCAAATCTAATTGATTAACAGCATTAATAAAATTATCAGATATTTGATTATTTTGTAGTTCAACAGGAAACATGCTTAACTTAAATAAATATTAATAAATTGTAACAAAACCATGATAAAATGACGTTTTCTTTGAAAATCTAAACAATTGTACCAACCTTCAATATGAAAATCAGTATGTTCTGCATATATTTTATCTTCAAAATCTAGTAATTCATTTTTGAAATATAATAATTCTTCAGGATTAGATAAATCTAAAAGTTCAAAATTTAAAATAATCTTGTCTATATGACGACGCATAGTTGATCAAAATTCTGAATTACCTTTATTAAACAAAGTTTTGCAAGGATTTGAAGTTTGAATACATAAGTCTGATTCCTGAGTTTTGGAACAAGAAGTTTGAACAAAAGGTAAGGTAGACTCTGGTTGATTTGAAATACATATACAAGGGTTGAATAATAACTGTAAGTCTAAGGATCTTTTACAAAGTGAGGTAGAAATGATCAAAGGATTTTTATTTTCTGAAATTTTGATTTTTATTGTGTTCCTTCGCGTGCGTTCTTGCTATTTAAACAACTTATTAAATAACCAAAAGAAGAGGAAGAGAGATAAAATACTCCTGCTACGACTACTGTTTTGCTTCTGCCAAGATGTTGATGAGTTGTTCAAGTTGCTGATGAGTTGTTCAGGCTACGATTTTAAACTATTTTTTGTTATTTGTAGTTTCCATACATTTTAACTTTAACAGTTTCAAGGGCCTCAATTTATTCTCTACCTTCTAAAATCTCCCTCCACTAATTTCTCCACCTTTCTCTCACCACCTCCATCACCTCCAATCTCCTGTCATTTTCATAACCCAATCATTCTAATTTATTATCCATTTTAAATCAGCAATGGGATCGTTCTAATTAGGAATTGGTTATATATATATATATATGTTTGATTAATTAGAAATTGAAATTATATCTACACGTAATATATGATTAATTACCCAATCAAAGGACGATGATCTGAATTAGTCATCCTAGTCGAAGATTTAGTTGGGGTTTACAGATTAGTCGAAGAATAGCCATTTGAGTAAATTTGGCAAAACTTGATTCCAATAATGGATGAGCTTCAATTGCAAAATGGCTGTTGACTATGTAGTCTTTTCTGTTAGAGGATGATTTTGCACTTTCACAAAATTGGAAGGATCCTGTTTCTAGTTGACAGAACCTTTATCCTTTTTTACACCTTTTTTTTATTTTTCCAAGATTCATCATTACTTCTTGAAGAAAACCCATTTATTTCCAAATATAGTATGTCTTTTTTAAAAAAAAAAAAAAAAAACTATTTTCAACCTTGAGTACCATCAATTAGGATCTCCTCAAAATAATAAATCCATATCTTTCTGGACTTTTTCTTTTATGATTTGATATTTATCACATGGAATCCATTTTTCTTTAACATATTTTTCAAAACCATACTTTTATACGACTTTTTTAACTTCAACAGTTTCCCCTAACTGTTATTCATCAATATTAGAAGAAAGAAACAATTAAATTATAAATATCCATCAACATAATATTTTTAACTTAAATCTTATTCTTAGATTAAATTTAATTACTTATTTGCTGCAAAGATCAGATAAAAACACAAGAAAAGTCAAAAGTAAAGAGCCGCAACGCATGCAATAAAAAATTTAGCTATATTTCTTTTTCCTGATAATAATAAATATAAAAACAGTGTATTTGTTACATTGCTTCAAACTGAACATTCAGATCAAAACATGATATTGGAATTCCCTAAACAGATCTTACACATCTTTTCTTTTCTTCTAATCAACCCTATTCATAATTTTATTTTTACTTTTTTAAAGAAAATATTTGTAATACACTTGTTAGGATCCTATTATAGATTGCCAATGGGCGGTGTAACGAGAACCCCTAAATAACTAGATAATACACCAAAAATCACAGGAAAGTGATAACTGAAGGAGGGGCAAGTTTGCAGTCCGTCTAAGCAGAGCCTGAACCTGGAGCCGTGGCGAAGTAATACACTATCTTCATAATTGATTTTATCGGTCTCCTGCCATAAACATGGATCAAAAGTCAAAATACCAAAAACAGTATAGATCGATGAAGGTTCCTGATCAACTCTAAAACACCCTTTTTGCAAGCTTATGAAAATTTATATATACAAAATTGGGTTAAGGTGAGTTTAACTCCTAAAGTTCTCGGGGAAAATCATCAACCCAACATTTCTTTTCAGTTATTGAGTGGATGGACCAAAACCTTACTGTCAGTAATTACCAATGAAACCAAAATCCAAACAGATTTTCCAACAAAAATCCCTCAAAGAAGGGGAACTTGAGCTAAGAAAAAACAAAGAAAACATTTGGGGTTAACTTAATTTTCCTGAAAATATTGGGGTAAAATTGTACCATAACCCTTGTAAAATTCTTACTTGCCTTATAATGTTTATATATCCCTCTCACTTCCATCTCCAAAAGAGTGAAGATGGGTTAGGAATGTTTTTTAACATTGCGTCTAAACCAAGTAACAAAGTTTTTGTGCCAGGTATAAGACAGAATGAATCAAATTTAAACAAGAGAAAGGAAAAACATTTACCACAGAGAGAACCAGCTCAAACCAGTTTCGCTTTTTTTGTTATCTAATCCATCTTGTCTATGATTAGTGTGAACAAGCCTCTGAAATTGGGCTGATAGTTCATGATAATTCGGAACAGATGTTGGCTCCACTTGTCCTACTGCAGTCTTTAAATATTGCATAGTTACTTCTGAAGCATCTATGTCCTCCTACGAATGTAGAGAACACAGAATCATGTAAAACCGAGAAGAAATGTGTGATGAGAATAGACATCAAAAGAATGTGGCAAACCTCAAGGGCGGCAATAGCAGCTTCCCGGCAGATATATGCTATATCAGCTCCAGTACAGCCCTCAGTGAGTAAGGCTAGCTCTTTAATGCTGACATCAGCACAGCATGGAATTTTACGCAAATGGATGCGAAATACATCTTCTCTATCAGCCTCATTTGGAGGCCCAACATAAAGAAGCCGATCAAAGCGTCCTGCTCAGATATTTCATTAAATTAGGTATAAACCATGTTGCAGAAAGTTGACAGCAACTTAATACCAGAGATTGTGTGTATCTGTGCTGCATGCATGGATGGAGAGGGAGAGAGAGAGAGAGAGAGAGAGAGAGAGCACCTGGTCTCAAAAGGGCAGAATCAATCTTGTCAGGGCGATTCGTAGCAGCAATAACAGTAACATTAACCCTTTGATGCAAACCTAATTCGGGTAAAAATATGTTCATGTTAAAAATGATGAGCAGAAAATAAAATTAAAAAGAAAAACAATTAGACAATCAGAATTCTTTTAAATCCCGAAATAAATTAGAAATTGATATTCTCCCATGTTAATTACACAACCCTCTCCCACCAACCCAAACACAAACATAAAAGACGTTTCCCCTTTTCCTCCCTCCAAATACGGATCTATAATTAATTGATGAATCGAATGCCTATAAAAAGATCCCACGTTCCCTTTTTCTCCCTCCAAAAACAAATCTACCAAAATCCATGAGTCCAATGCCTTGAAAGAACCACTTTTCAAAGAAATTATCACTAACCATCCAATTCAACTAGAAGCTGAGTCATAACCCTATCAGAAACTGAAACCCCATCACTTTCCTTCCCACGAATAACAGCAAGTCCATCAATTTCATCAAAAAATATGATTGATGGTGCATTGGCCCTGGCTTTGGCAAAGAGAGATCTTACAGCCTTCTCTGATTCACCAACCCATTTGCTAAAAAGTTCTGGACCCTTTACCGCAAAGAAATTTAGTCCAGCTTCAGAAGCAACAGCGCGTGCCATGAGAGTTTTGCTACAACCTGGAGGACCAAACAACAATACTCCAGTTGGGGGACGGGTACCAATGCGCTTAAAGGCATGCTGGTGTTTTTGAGGCCATTCCACTGCTTCCATTAGTTGAGCTTTTACCTCCCTTTGGCCACCTACATCTTCCCAATTGACTTTTGGAACCTCAAGTATTACCTGGATGTAGAATAAAAAGCATGAATGAATTGAACTGGACTGATTACCAAATCTGTTAAGCATTATAATGGCACCATTTCAAGTAAACTACTGCCAGAACGACAATTAAATTAGATTAAGTGCCATGTACAAGTAAGGCAAAGGAGACTTCAGAGAAACAAAAATAAAGAAACTCAAAACCATATTTACAGAGTTGTTCATGTCCCAGTATTCAGTCATTATTACACAAGTTTTTCAAAAGCAGCCATGGAACTATGGCATGAAAAGCCAATAAATGACACTTGCCAGAAACAACATAGAATGTAGATATTTTGTACCACCAGAATCCTCTTATTTCTTTTACTACTTAATGATTATGGAACACTACTAGCATACAATGCAACATATAAGATGCTCAAAGTCCTTTGTATAAGAAATTATTAAATTTAAATAAGTTAAAGCTAACAAACAATCCTCTTCTCAAAGTCAAAGTAATAGAGATTTTTTTATATAGTTAAACTTCTATCAGAATGCAGTTGAAGTTTTGATAGTTGACTATTAAAAGTTGGGAGCATGAACTGCAACTTCTAGTTCATGCTCATCAATCTTCAAGTTCTCCATATTCAAAAAATAACTATTACAACTACATATATATTGATCATACCTCTCGCATGGCACTAGGCCTCACTTTCATTCTTGCCTTCTCAAAATCTTCAATTTTAAGTTTTAAAGTAGTTCCTTTGTCTGGCGAAATTTCATCCGTGGATATAGTGTTAATGAGTGCAGAATCTGCATAACTGTCTGGCATCTCACCCGAGCAACCAGATCCTTTGACTAAACTGTCAGAATGAGCTTCAAACGCACCACATGATACATTGGAAAATATGTGATTTTCAGACTTAGCATAACGTCTAAGACAAATCAAGGCCGCCTCATTGCAGAGGGCAGCTAAGTCAGCACCCACAAAACCATGTGTGACCACAGCAAGGTGTTGAATCTGCATATCTGAAAGAGTGTGTTCCATCTGACAGAGAAGAGTACTCAATATATCCAGACGTTGTTTGGGAGATGGAACACCTGTAGGCCAAAAATAAAAAAGAAACAGTAAATATGAAAATGAAAGCAAAAAGAACATAAGCCAATCTTCTTCCCACAATCTTATTTGTGGTTCTTCATAATATTCTGTCCCAATATTATCATATTAACTCTACTTATCACAAAACTCTCAGGTTATAAATTAATGGCACTAGGTTGTTCCCTAACAAGTATGATGTCTTTAATCGACTGCAAAAGAACAAATATCAATCTACTTGTCACATTTTTTTTGTAGTACCATGCTAATACTATAACATGAATTAATGAAAACCCCGGATCATCAAACCTTTTTTTTTCTTCCTTGCCGATGCTAAATTAGTTCTGGTTCATTCATGCTTCCCCTCCTTTAAACATAACAAGCATATCCACACAATATGAGATTATCAAATAGTTGATTTTGGTGCATCAGACTTGATATGTTTAGTTTGACTCCATACATACATATCAGGAAGAATTTCAATGACGCAGCTAAATATATGAAAAAGTTATCAGTAGTTTTGCACAAGACTATTGTCACATTTCAAAATTTTGTCACAAGGCCACAAGGTCCAAAACATACTTTAGATGTCCGACTTTACAGCATTGATTAAAATGTGAAGGCTTCTTTAAATAGAAGAGTAGACTCCACTGAGGTTGCATGCTAAAAAGAAAATAAAAATTTAAATTTTAAAAGGAGGAAAGTGGTAGGAACAAGTTATATCACCTATTTCAATTTCTTTGTCCAGTCTTCCAGGACGTCTCAGTGCAGGCTCGATGCTTTCAGGCCTGTTTGTAGCAGCAATTACAAGTAAGCCATCAGTCCGACTAATCCCATCCATCAAATTCAATAACGTTGCTACCATTCTTTGAGATAGTTCTTCACCACCATCTTTCCTTGCTGGAGCAATAGCATCCAACTCATCGATGAATACCTGTAAAAGTAAAACCATAATTAAGCACAGAAATAGAAAGAGGAGCATATTATGAATTCTCTAAAAGGCACAGCCCTCATAATAGCATAACCACTCCACATGGACCACAAATGTAAAAGCCTAAAAGGTTAACAATAGTACAGTTCAACTTTAAATAGTACAAACTTTCATATATAAAGCAATAAGATGAAAAATATATGTAAACTAAAAGACACTAATTCTGAAATTCATTCTTTTAAAAGTGTTTAATCAAAAATCTGCATATGCAGTTCTATTGCCAAACTGAATATTCATGAGAAGAATAAAAATTAAAAAAGGAAAAAAGAAAGTTAAATACATAAAACTCAATTATGAAATATTTCTTTAAATTTCAAAAAAAATATGTTCACAATTACAATTTAATTCAAAGTTCTTAACTGCTTTATGCCTCTCATTCAATTAAGATAGTACAAAATTAAGATTGAGCCTAACTCAGTCTTGACTATTATTTAAACAACATGACTTTCTTTGAAGAGTTCATCTAGGACATTGCTGACATCTTAAGATAACAAAAATGCTGTATGATAGTTTAATATCCTGTGCTACAGAGAAAAAGTAGATATTCAGCTTTGGAGGGCAGGAAAAATGGGTAGGAGCTGGAAGCAGCAAACATAGCAGAAGAGGAATACATCCTGCAAATTCTGTTGACTCATTCTCTCATTCTTTCTATTTCCAGTACATTCAATGCACATAATGATGCTTTAGACTACGAAAGGACTGAAAAAGAGGTTTATAATAATTGTTATTAATTTCTAGATTTTTGTATGAAACAGATTATGTTTTAAATATCCATCCTGTAAGAAATTAAGGATGCCAAAATATAATAATAAATTTACGAAAATCTAAAACCAAGATGATGATGATGACAACAATGACAATGATGATGATGATGATGATAACAACAACTAACCACTGCAGGTGGATCTTGACTGGCTAAGTTGAAAACTTCATGAATTGCTTTCTCACTTTCTCCATGATATTGACTTATCATCTCAGGTCCGTTCACAGTAAAAATGTTGACACCAGCATCATGGGCACATAATCGAGCAAGAGAGGTCTTCCCTGTGCCAGGTGGACCATGAAGAAGCACTCCCTTTGTTGGACGTAAACCAACACTAGAAAGTTATGTCAGTGATCAACAGTAAGAGCTCACCATAGAAACACACAAAAAAAAAAAAAAAAAAGAAAAAAAAAAGGGATTGGCTAAATGAATAGTTCACAACAGGGTTTTGTCAGAGAAATATGGAAGAGAGAAAGAAAGAATGATTTATCTCTGCAAGCAGGAAAAAAAAAAAAAAGGCATACATAAGCTATCACTCCGTCCCCCATGCCAACATGAAGAGCATAGTGACATTCTTTAGATTTGTGCTGACATTGCCTTAAGCGTTTAGACTTCATTTAAAATGTCAACAGATTTGGTCATAATCCACAAAAGTACAATGATTAATAGCTTATCATGGTCTCAAATAACTGAGATTACAACACCTCATCATTGTTGAATGCCTCCAATCAGCATTTCAATTTTATTTTTGTTTGCTCTCCCATATAAGGTTCACGGATGGGAGGTAGCATTTTGATATACATGCTTCACAGACATTTTCATGCCTATAGCAATCTGTAAGGCAGTATTTATCATCAAATATAAGATCCTGATATTTTGTAAGGCAGTATTTATCATCACATATAAGATCCTGATCATTTTTCTTCGACACTCTTCATCCTTAATATTTTACAGTTATATATAAACAGGAAAGGTACAAAGAAAAAAAATTAAAAAATATATATTTAATAATATTAAAAAAAATTGAGAATAAAACCTAAAAGAATTAAAACATACCTTGACAAAGTGTTTCTCACAGATAACATAATTACATCTTTCAGAACAGCATATTCTTTATTTAGACCACCTACTTTTGATATATCTTGTAACAGACTGCTTTTTTCAAACTCATTTTTAATTTGCATCGGTGGCAAGCTGCTTTTAGAGGGAGTTTCAGATGCTGAATTCATTGGCAGATGTAAGTCCCTTGTTGAATTCATAGGCATGTTTATGTGTACTTTCGTATCATGATTCACAAAGAAGGCATGTTTCACATACTCAACTGCTTCAGGAGCTTGAGGGTAGACATTTTGACTTTTATCTCTTATCAACTCTTGATTGGTACTATATTGCATCAATTTAATTGCCTTTATGACACGGAAAAACCACAGCTTTGAAAGTATTGGAATAGCAACAAAATTTCCACATAATAGAAGGCGAGAATACAGCCATGAGGTAATACAAGCATGCAAAAGTTGTTTCACACTTTCATCCTTCAGTACTTCTTTTATATCAAATAAGTCAAAATTATTGTTTCTTGGACAGGACAAATAAGATATGGCTTCTTCATGTCTTGCTGAAGCTGGCGGACAAGGGCTACTAAAGCTTAGCTTTGGCTGACACAATGGCGTCCTAGGGGATGAAATTTCTCCAATACTAGATTGTCCGTTTGTCTTTTCAGTAGAATGCATCAAAGATTTTAGATCATTGTTCAGGTTTTCAATCTTCTTAAAAGGAACCAGCTCCAAGTACAATTCCGAGCAGTTGTGAAATGTAAGAGTATCAACTTTTGTATCATGTGATTTACCATTTCCATTTATAAGACCACTTAGACACTGATTCTGTACAGGGTAAACAAATACAACTCTTCCCGATGCAGGACATCCCATTGTGTTAGAAAGGTTGGAAGACAACCGCACTCCATCCTTCAAAACCTGGAGTAAATTCATATCAAAGGGGAAAAACCTATGTTATCACCAACTGATGCCATGATATGTGAAGATTAAACAAATTGTTAAAAAGATGAGAAATGTAAAGGGATAAACTGTTTCATGTGGGAAAACAGCTTCATAAAGTAATATAGAGCAACTTGAGCTATAAGAAAACTTAGCATGCACATGCTTCAATTACCGAAAGGAAAAGATAACATTGCAATGCACAAGATGTGTTATATGCTGTTAAATCACACAGAGAAAAAAGAATAATAAATTAAAGAGCTTTCAAGGACATGATATATTGAGCAAATAAGATCCATATCATAACATATGCTAGTCCAGGCATACATTACACCATGTCCATAGTTTCAGACATCTTGAAATTTATGCCATGGATAAAAGTTTGAACCTCAAAAATCCAACAATCTAGAAGCTTCAAACCTTTTCTCAATGGCTTTGAGAATGACCAAGCAACAATTCTTTTTAGCAAGGGCGGGCTTAGAGTCTTCTTCTTTCCTTAGACTCCCAAATAAATAGCCAAGATACTCATGGTTGACCCTGATTAACATCAATAACGGTTTATTTTACCAAGCACTTACAGGATTCAAAGAAGAAGTTGGAATAGTGTGGCTCATGTTTGGAAACTCAATAGACATGAATGGGATTAATTATGTACTTATATTCGAAATTATAATGGGTTACTGATGTTATTAAGCAAGAATTAGATGTATCAACTCTCTTCTCTAACATTAACATATTCCCTGTCCCAGGAATGAGGCCTTGTGAGTTATTGTGCACGGTTGGCACAAGCAACCATTCTGAGCTTAGGAATCATTAAACTTTTTGTGTTCTTTTTATTTATATGCGCATTCAACAATAAACAATCATATGTTCATTTATTATACTTCAATTTTCTAGTCATTAGAGAGAAAAACTTTCTTACTAATGGAAGAACAATATCTGTCACATTGGTTCAAGAAGTTAATGAAGTGACACTCAAGAAAGGATCTTCAATCTTAATAATTGACAAACATAAAATGGGTACACTATGGTGAACAAGTATGGCCTTCTCCAAAAGGAAAATATTGCGTATGAAATATTGTCTTTACCATTTTCCAATACACAGGTTAAACACTAGTAAATGTAGAAATTCTTTTGCACAAATAATTCAAGCCTATGTTATTTGAAATTTTGTCAATTTATTCTTTCTCAGTTCTCACTAGTATATAGTGGTCTGCAAATTTAAACTTCATAATGCAATGTATTCTCTTCACAATAAGAAAGGGAAAAGATTACACATTAAATCAGACTATTTTTCACTTGGAGAGATATCACAGAGGAAAAAGAGAATCCTAATGCCATTAAAGATTCTGATTATTGATGTGGTGCCTAGTCACTGACGCTAAGTCTTTCCAAATTCATTGCACCATCATACAACTATTCTAGCACAAATCCATCTATTGACAATTAAAAGAACTAACGATGAGTTATGTTCAAACCTTGGAAGAAGGAAAAACCGTAGCTAAAGCAAAGTAGTTCCCCACTTCACTACCTGTGTCATCTGGAGTCTCAACCTCAAATCTCCTCATGCATTCACCATACATCGAGCAAAGAGGATAACTACTTGAAAATATTCTCTCTGAAACAGCAAGAGAAATCTGCAATCAGATTAGAAAAACAAATTCAGGGAAAACAACCCTACATGCAAAAGGGGGAGCAGATAGCAAGGGAAAGTGGCTGGATCCATTATCTTACAGGCCTAAAATATGGCATGTTTACAATAGGAAAAGTAAGGGACTAGAAGAATCTGCCTAGCTGGAATAGTTGCACCTTGGGATTGATGAATAGATATTTTTAAGTGATAAAGGGTAAGAGGGTGAGAGCAGAGCTACACAGCTTTTGGAACTTCTTTTTGGATCTCGGTTTTTTATCTTTATCATGAAGGAAAGGATTTCTTCGATAAGAAAGCTTTGCTAGGGCACTAGTTTGTTTCTTTTCCAGTTCATTTCCTTTCTCTTTTGCGTTTGTGCTACATTTCCATATTTATTCCAGTAATTACAAGGTACATTAACAAACTTCTTTCTCTCATCTGTGTAATTGAGTAGCAGTTGGTTCTCTATCACCTTAATTCAAAGGGGAAAAAAATCTCTTCCACATTTATGTAGATAAGCTCTAGCAACTGCTACAAGGAGAACACAAACTAAAATAAGAGAAAAACCATGTGATGCACAAATCACAACCACAGCATTTACTGTATAGGCTACCACATAATCTCTATTTTAAGAATAATTGAGTATCTTTTCAGGTTTCAATTATGTTATGTTTTTGTGAGACCTAGTTCTATTAGGATATATATTCAAGATTATATGCTAAAAATAGCAGCTGCAATACAGAGAAATAAAATTACAACAGGACCACGACTTTCAGTGGGCTATTATTCCTGGTCCTAAACCAGAAAATCATGTTTCTGTTGATACTTTAAGACCTTTTTTTTCAGTACTCTCATATCAACAATTAACTTGGATTAAGATTACCTAGCTACATCACCATGGAATTTTGCAACTGTAAAGATATAAAGTGAACAAGATTCTCAACAGTTATTGGGCCCATGCATTAATTATTAACAAATAAGTTGAAGATTTGCCCCCAACAAACAAATTAGCTTCCTTCAATATCACAATGCCAGAAGAACATCATCAATATATGACAAAGAAAATAAGAGAATACAAACTAGTAACAATTTTGGAAATAAAATATTCAGAGTAACAAGCATTATAAGATAGTGATGAAGATGGGAAATTACCGAGACAATAGAACCAGGGCGAAGGGAAGAAGCAACCATGGAAGACTCTGAAAGCCAAACTTTACAACCTCTAGACTCTGGCGCGATATCAGTGATTCTTCCAATGAAAGCAGATTTGCCAATCATTGAAGGATACCGGCTCGATGCTTCTTCCAAACAAGAGGTGAGATCAGGCTCACAAATTTCTACATCAGAAGAAGATGATAACAGAGAAGGTGTTCGAGGAGACGAGGAGCAGTCAGAATTTGACAGCCTCGACGCTGCTTTTGAATTCTTCTTGGTCTTCGAAGGCATTTCTACCTAAAACCCTAAGACCACAGTCAGTTGCTTTTTTTGTCCACGAACTCTATAACTAGGTAAAGAAGCTAAAAGTACAATATCATCAGCACAGCAAGGCGCAGGTGAAGGATATTGGAAGCAACAGAAATAAGGAACAGGGAGGGAACAGTATCGCCTCAAAGTGTACTTAGTGTAGAGAATAGGGTTTAGGATTTTGGACAGAATGTGGTGGGAGCACATTTGTCACGTGGGTAAATAATTTATCAGTGACAAACGTTTTACTTAATACACCAATCTCCGTTTGACTAAAATACATAACAACATTACTATTTTTTTTTTTTTTTTTCCGTCGAACAATTTTTCTTTAAAAAAAAAAAAAAAGAGAAAACTTCGTTAGGCATCTAAGGCAAGGGGTTCACAATATAAACGGGAGCGTCAATAAATCACTCCCTAAGACCTGTCATAGAATTGGAAGCCCTACTAAGCTTATGAGCAACCGAATTCACATATCGTTTAATCAGACTAAAGCAACAACTTTTAAATAAATGGACCATATACAAATAATCCAGTACTATCAAACCAAAACTCATTATAATTTGTTGAATAATTTAGTTTCTTAAACTACTAGATATGTTATAAATCTTTAATTTATAACACAAAACTCACTATAATTTGACTTTATTTGTCATTTCCGTTGGAATCCACCAAATTACTTCAATGAAAATATCACTTAAATGCTAAATAATCAATTTATTTAACACTTAAAACATAAATGTATAATAAAAAAAGTAAATAATTTATTTTCTTAACTTTAATTTCTTGTGTCAAAAATTGGTAATTTTAAAACTTATGTGGAATTTTCGTTGAACGTGTTTGGTGAATTTCCATCAAAAGAACAATAATTGAAACAAAAGTTAAACTGTGAAAAATTTCCGTTACAAAATAAAATTTTACAATAATTATGTTCTATTTCTAATAGTTGGAGGACCATGGATGTAATTATCTTTGTTAGTTTTTTACAGTTAACTGAGTTAGACACCTTATAACGTATTTTGGATAATACAAGAACTAACTAATGTATGAAATAAAATAAAAAAAAATCAGAGATAAATATTAATAGTTGAACTCCAAAACAAGGCCTAATACATCTGAAGCCCCTTGTACTTGGCCCAGACATAACAAGTGGCCCCCCAAACTTAGCATTTGTGTACCTAACCCCCTTAACTTGCTTATATTGTCTTGTTACCCCTTGAACTTTTTTGAAGTGTTATTCATTACCTCCTCAATTAACAAATTACAAATTCATTATGTCATGTGAGACACACGCGCAGTGACAAGGCAGAAAAGTAGCAAAAAATTGACAAGTGGACCAATCAAAATGCAAGTAGAAAGCCAATCAATTAATTTAGAAAAGAAATCTCTAATTAGAAACTAACCAGAGTCTTTGGCCATGGCTTCCTTTTTTGCAATTTGAATCTCAGATTAGAAATTACTCAAATATTCCACAAACTTAATCCTACCAATTTCTTTAAAATCTTACCACTAATTTCTCTTTAATCTCCATTTTAATTTCATATCCTATCTTTTGGAAAACAAACACTAGTTGCCGCTAAGTCCACCGAGCCTACCGTTTAGAGCTCCACTCCTCCTTCTCCACCTTCTACTAAATGAACGATCGATTTTGAAACTCCGACTTGGATTCAAGCTTGGCATCATCATAGCACCATATTGACTCAAATTCACAATCAGTTCAAAGGTCTTTCCCTTTTTTTTATTCTTCAATCAATTCAAATTTGAGGTTTTTTTTTTTGTTTTTGAATTAAAGATGAAATATAATACCCATTTGATTTTCAATCAAAGGTCTGATCGCTTACTATTGTAGCCGTAGATTAATGAATTGAGCAGACCAAGAATCATGAAAACCAGGCACCGATGCATAGAAAGACACGAGCATACTCATGCCAACTTCCTATGAATTGATGATCTGGATTACTAGGATTCAAAGAGGACAGAGAAAGGACTCTCTTAACCCCAACCGTTGATAATATTTTGCTATTTGTTTTTTTTTTCAGTCTCTCTGCAACACTTGTGGGCATTTATTCGGAAATTGTTAACGGTTTTTTATTGTTGCTATTTAGATCTTATGTGTTTAAATGGAAGCAAATTGATTTGGAAATTCTGCTGTTTGAAATTGTGTTTAAATGGAAGCAAATCCTCGGATGGTGGGGTGAGGCAAGAGGTGTGATAGCCGGTGTAGAAGATGAAGATGGATTTTATGTGTTTAATGGAATTTTTTCCTTTTTTTTTGGTTCATGCGACTTATTTTGTGTGATTCTCACTTTCTCTGCCCTGTCGGATTTAGAGAATAAAGTGGATCGGTTTTTGTAAGTTTGAGGGGCTAAGTGGACATCATATAAGTTGGGGGGGTCATTTAGCACTTTGGGCCAAAGTACAAGGGTTCCAGATGTATTAGGCACCAAAATAATAATTAATACTCCCTCTATCCCCAATTAGAAAAGTAGCCCCAAGTGAGGTTTACTTCTATCCTCAATTGATGGATTTTCTGGCTTTGATTAGGGATTTGTCGTAGTGGGTTTCGACTGCTCTCGTTCTAGGAGAAAGATAATGGAAGGTGTATTAGAGAAGATGATGTCATAATTCGCTCTAGCAGATTCAGAAGACGTAATTGACTTAAGACAAGGTGAGAAAGGTCCTCCAGTTCCTAAACGTGACTCCGTAATGGGTCGAATTCTATCATGGAGACCCTTAAATCTCAAAGCTATGGAGAACGCCTTTTCAACCATATGGAAAATTAACAAGGTTTTCAAGGTAAGTGAATGTGGGAATGATTTGTTTGTGATTAAATTTCAATCGAAAAGCGATAAAAATTAGGGTCCTCTTTGAAGCTTCATGTCATTATGATAGGAATTTGGTGTACCGAAAAAAAGTGGATTAATTTCACCTATGGTATACCAACTATCGCCCTAATCACAGTTTGGTATACTAACTACTATTTTACACACTGTAGTACCCTAACTTTTAGATGCTCTCCCATTATGGTACCTATGACCTGTAATCACAGGTAAATCCTACCACATTAGCATTATACTCATTTTCAAACTAAAATTATGGGACCCATCAGATTAAAAAGACAATTATTAATCAAGAAAACTAAAAATATATAAAGTAACATTTTATTTTTATTTTTTGCTCTTTTTTTATAATTCATTTTTATTTTTTAATTTCTTTAATTCATATTATTCTTGCTTCACCAATTTAACAAAACCCTAGCCGCCACCATCATGTGTCTCCCTCCCCCTCTCTTCTTCTTCTTCTTCTCTTCTTCAATCTAACCCTAGCTAGCCTCCACCTTCATTCATTTCCCTCTTTTTTTTCTTATTCTAGCCACCACCCAAAAGTCGCAAAACTCATCAAAATGGAAGAAAATAAAAAGATACATTATGAGTTTGCGTGATTTAAACCAAAACAAATTCATTAATCGGAAAAAGAGGGATGAATTCTGTCCACAAAAAATCTAACAAAAACAAAAATTCACAAAACCCAAAGAAACCAAACAACACCCAATCTACACAAACAACAAAATCACCTCCTCCACTTTCCGCATACTACAACAACGGATCCCACAACGCTGTAGAAATCGGAGTCGGTAGCGGCTGGTTTCCCACAGATCGAACAAGTAGTAAAGATGGGCACCCTAGTTCCCATCTTTACTAAACTGAAATTTCGGGTAGGACTTAATCACCGCCTAGTCGAGCCCAACAGCAGAGGAACTAGAGAAGGAAGGCTTCGGGATGGCAGAGAGAAAAATTGAATCAGTGGAGAAAGGGATAGAGGCGGTGGAGAGGGGAATTGAAACGGCGGAGAAAGAGATAGAAAGAATAAAGAGAGATATCGAAGGGCTAGTGAGCTTTGAGGCACTAGCACAGGTGGGTACGGTGGTCGGGGCAGAAGTGATCGGCATCGTGGTGGTGACTGCAGTGGTGAATGGGATTTTGGGACCAGAAAGTCAAAAATTTTGATTTTAACTTGTGATTTGTGAATAGAGCAATTTGATTAGATTTGTGATTTGTGTATGGCTTGCATTGTGGTGGTGACTTGCAGCATCTCAACCCAATTTTGATTTTAGTTTCTAATCTATGAATTGATTTTGATTTTAATTAGATTTATGAAGGGGAAAATTAAAGAGAAAGAGTAAGGAGAGATGGATTAATGGAGAGAGAAAATAAATGGAATTTTTGTGAGGAGAGTAAAATAGTAAATTTTTATTATGTGGGATTTATATATTTGTTTTATTTTGGTCAATCTGCTAATGTGGCATGATTTACTTGCTATCACAGATCATAGGTACCATAATGGGAGGTCACCTAAAAGTTAGGGTACTACAGTGTGCAAAATGGTAGTTAGTATACCAAACTGTGATTAGGGTGATAGTTGGTATACCATAGGTGAAATTAAGCCTAAAAAAAGTAAGGAAAAAAGTCCAATTATCACATATTAATCTTAATTAATGTGAATTTTGGGTTAGACTTTGTGATTTTTTTACTGAATTGTAGAGATAACAAATCAATTATGAAAGTAGTAGAGAGAATAAGGGAAGTAATTAGAATTGATGAAGTAGAGGTGGGGAGATCAAAATTGATATAACCCCAGGTATTGATTTTTTTACAGGTAGAAGCAACAGAGGAAGGAGACTGATCGTTCGATCCTGCATTGAGGGAAACTCTAACTAAACTTTGATCTTTTAATTAAGGGTTTCAAGAAGTAAAAAAGGGGGAGACATAGAGTAGAATTCAAACCATTGCAATGGGGGCTGAAAACAATATGGTTAGAAGAAGATTGTTTAAAGAACAGATGTATGTTGAATCACATTGTTCAAAAATAGGGGAGTCAAATGCACAACATACTATGATTGAGCCTAATATGAATATTGATGCTAGTAACTACAAATTATATGTTGGGGTGGGAGAGTTATAAGGACAAAACAATAAAAAGTTATGTGTTGATGCAGGCATTGTGGAAACATATCAGATTATTGAAGTCCCAATTTCTATTACAATAAGCGAAAGGGTAAGGAGGAATATATATATAATATTGACAATAAAACAAAAATAAATAAATTCCATAAAAGAAAGATGAACACTAGTGACAACCGGATAAGTGGCAGTAATGAGATTCAAAAATGAATGCGAGAATATAAAGAGGAACTGGATGCGGTCTGACATTAAGGTGGAAGAAATTATGAGTGAAAGAAAAAAGGCCAATTTGATGGATATTGATAGGGTGGAGATTACGTTGCTTAATTTTTGTCATGCTCATAATTAACTAAAATTGTATCATTTGCTGAATATTTTCTAACACGACATAAAGGAAGAAACATGGTAAGTATGTGGTTTTCCATATATAAAGAGAAATAAGAAGGTCAAGACTAAGATTGGTGGCGAGGAAGGGTATGGAGATAAATCAAGAGGTGTAAGGTCCAATATGTTGGTGGGTAGAGTGGAACAAATTGATGCATATGCCAAGAGCCTCCTTATCGATCCTTAAAAGTAAACATGCAATGATTAGCAACAATTGAAGTGTTTGGTGAGTTGGTAATAGATAATAACTTAAAAGAAGCTTAAGACATATGTAAAATAAAGGATAATTTAATTGTGTGGGTTAGATGTGTTGTTCCAAACTAATTACCAGTATCATTACTTAAAAAGATAGGCTATAGACCCAGGAGCAGATGTAAACCAAATTCATGTAGCCGCATTCGAATTATAAGCCTTGGATAGGCAATGAGCAGCCTGATTGGCTTGCCATCTAACAAAACTTAAATTGCAACAAATGAAATCTTAAGCTAGTTGTTTACAATCATGAACAATGGTACCAATATAAGAATTTAATGGAACATCATTACATAAAGCATTGAAAATCAAAAGAGAATCTAGCTCTAGAATTATATGGGTGTAGTTTAAAGACTTCAACCATAAGAGAGCTTCCTTAACAGATAGAGCTCCAACAAGAAGAGCCTTAATGTTAGCGATCAAAGCACCACTTTTTATAGCTAGAAAACAACCATTAGCATCATAAAGACAACTCCCAAAGGAAGCACGATCATTAGGCAAAAAGAGTGTTGCATTAGAATTAAATTTGAAGAATGGAGGATCAGGGGGCTGCCAAACAACACCAAAACTGATTGTGGTACCAATTGTTGCTGTTGAAATCGTTGAAACAGAAACAGCCTTCTACTATTTATGAGCACAGACTGCTAGGCAGAGAATATGTGGAAAATTATAAGGTTCCTATACAAGATTATTTCTTACATACCAAATAGACCAACTTAAAAACATAACGAGGCATAATTAGGAACCACAAATATTGTAAACCAATTAGACAAACAGTGGAGCAAATTTGGCACAACAACTACAAAATTAGGTAGCTACAAAGAGCACCATAAAGATTTAGCTGCACTACAAGAAATAAAAAGATGAAAGGGTGTCTTTTCATCAACACCACAAGTTGGACAATGAGCTTCAAAAACCATTTGCTTAAAAAGAAAATTTGATTTTGTTGAAAGAAGATTCATTAAAGCTCTCTAATAGAAAATTTTCAACTTCAGAGGAACATGTAAGCGCCATAAGCATTCCAAGGTGGGAAAGAACTCCTAGATGATTCCTTGCCACACATAACAATTTATAAGCACTCTTAGAAGAGTAAATGCCATTCTATTTTGGTAGTAAATAAAGAATGTCTTCAACACCTAAACTAGAGATAGAGAGATGTAAAATTGCTGCTGCCATCTGGGGTTCAAAATTATTCTAGAGAGATATGCATTCCATTTATGACTGGTATCATCGATAAGAATTGAAACCTTTCCATGTTGCAAAGCCTGATCAATACACATCAGGACCAGTTGAATACCATCTTAAAATAACCAAGGATTAGTAGAAATACCAATACACAGACCATTACCCACATACCAACGAATATGAGAGCGAAAATATTCATAGCCGAGAAGATGCTTCTCTAAATATAACTCGAATAACTAGTAAGCATATCATTAAGAACATCCCCATCTTTAAAATATTTAGCAATTGCTCTAGAAACTAAAGAGTTCGAGAAAGAAGCAAAGCACCAAAGTTGTTTACCCAAGAGAGAAGTATTGAAATCAAAGATATTGCAAAAAACCATACCTCCTTGACTTTTTAGGCGACAAAGCAAACCCTATCTTTGTTAGTGCGTTCCCGAAGAATGAGACTATGAAGAATTCCACTAAAAAGCATTCAACATATTATCAATAGTTTTACATAGAACTTCAAGAATCCTAAATAATCTTATAGTATAAGCGGGTAAGGATTATAACACAGATTTAATCAAGATTTCCTTATCCCTAGGATAAATGCTTCATTTTCTATAAGGAAATTTTCTTCCAAATTCTATCCTTTAATAAATTATAGGAAATCATACGATTCTGACCAATGTGTATCGACATGCCTAAAATAAGAACCCTCTACTGCAACAAGTTTTACATTAAAGAAATAACAAGTCAATTAATGTTGATAGATACATATTCTGAGTGAAAGCAATCAAAGACTTCTAAAAGTTAATCTTTTGACCCGAGGCTAACTCATACAAATACAAATAATTTTTTATTTGACTACACTTGTCTAAATTAGTTTTGAAGAACAAAAAACTATCGCTAGAAAAAAAAAATTAGTAGGGTATGAGAGGAGGTACCTTAGTAACTTGACAACCATTTATAAGACTTTGAGATTCCAGAAAATGTAAAGCAATAGACAAGCCTTAAGCATATAGAATAAATAGTACGGAGATATAGGGTCACCCTATCAGAGCCTTATCTCGAATCACATAACCAAAAACACGACCCAAACTACTGAAAAATACTTGACTAAAGATACACACATCATCATTAGATTAACCCACTAACTTTTAAACCCTAGCTTTAACAGAATACCACAAAGAAAAGACCATTCAATTTGATCATACGCCTTAGACATATCAATTTTTAAAAATACGCTTCTAGTATAACCATTTTTCTTTATATGAAGTTATTGACCCACTTCACAAGCTAATAACACATTATCAAAAATTAACCTTCCAAGAATAAAGGCACTTTGGTTTTTCGACACAAGAGAATTCAACATTTACCGATCTAAAATGTTAATCCAAAACCTATTTTATAAATCTTAACACATTATCTTTTATGTTGGATTATCTCTTATTTTGTGTTTGCGAATTATATGTATTTTATAACATTTCTTAATGTTGACATGCAAAAATATAGGAAAATATAATAATAATTTTTAAATATTCGTGTCATTTTTGGGTTAGCAGGTCATTCCTAACCTGATACAAAAATTATCATGCCAGTTTCGTGTCAACTAAAAATAATACATTACCTGTTTAATCAAACACTAACTTGCTAAAATCGTATCAAATTCGTATCATGTTAGCGAGTCATATACGTAAATACCAATTATATGATATAATTACATTAATATATTTGTTTTGTTATATGTATAATTTATTATTCAAGATTTATTTTTTAAAAATTTTATAAATTAAAATCATTTGTATGGTATTATTGCCCTTTTAGAGCAAAATCGAATTTGCTAGTGTGATCACAAATTAAAGTGTCTATGAACTTTGTAATACGTTGGAATTGACTTCAAATGGCCGTTAAGAATCAAGGGGACTAAATAATTTCTAAAGGTTTAAATTGTCAAAAGCTTAAACCAAAGAAAAAGGCGAAATAAAAAATGCAAGAAAAAAGATTAAAGTGCTTGAAATAAAATAGAATTACAATGAAAATGTCCAGAATTAAAAGAAAAATGGAATCATACGATATTGAAAAGTAAAATGCAAAGATTTTGTCTTGTGTGTTTGTTGAACATTGCTAAAACATTGAAATCGAGGAAGACTTCAACTTTTATAGCATACTCCTTATAACAACCATTAAAAAACGCCTTTAAATGCTCATAAAAAGTAGTCATTCTTCCAATAATTACAATCTACTATCTCTTGAACTAACCGCTAGAAAGTTCAGTCAGTTTAACTGATTGAATAACTCCCACTTAGTAACTACCCAATTCTAATTACAGTAATACACCAAAATTTAATTAAATAATTATTAATGGGTTGATATTTTATTTAATTGATCTCTCCATATAATAAATTAATTAAAATTTACATTAACTATAAAATTTCAAAAATGAAAAATAGGTGTAAACAAATGCCTCCTTGAATTGAAGCTTGAAGATCACGAAAAGGTTTTATGCAATTTGACCTTCTGCACACTTGAAGTCTTCTTAAGATGACAAATCATGTAGAGTTGTAAGGCTTTTAGAACTTTCAGGCAATAATAGAACTTTATGGAAAAAATGCTTAAATAAATTCTTAATACCCCCTTCGGATTCCTATATAGGTTGTTTTAGAATTTTTCACATAATTTAAGAAATAATTAATTATACATCAAAATGACACAATTACCCTTAATTAAACTTAAATTCTCACTTTTCGATGCACTGGTTTTGCGTTGGGAGCTGTTCTTCTTCTTCTTCTTCTTCTTCTTCTTCTTCTTCGTTCTTAATTACTCATTGTTCTATACCTAGAAAAAAATTGTTGCTTATATTTCAATTTGTTTCTCTCTAATTTGTATCTATTACCAAAACAATTCTGCCAATTCCTAAAATTCAAAATTGGATAAATTTCTTCCTTATAAATTATATTTTAGGCAGAATAAAGACGAGGAAGTATGGAACCATTTATAGAATATGCACAAACAAAACCTGATGTAGATTTTGAGAATTCCAATCTTGTGTTTTATCTCAATTTCAATCCTAATTCTCTATTGATTGATATAGTTTGTTCGGAGAATTTTATTTTTTTATCTAAACGGTGAGTATGTAGAAGAAGATGGCAGACATCTATTTGACTTAAACTTACAGCCATGTATGTAAGAAGATGCAATTCATAATAATACTCAATTGGAAGAAGGATTACAACAAGAAACAGCTATAAACACTGGTATTATACTTTGTTTTCTTTTCCTTTAAAGAATTTTCTTTTCCTTTTCTATGCTTATCTTCTTGCTTAGACATTGCATGGAGTTGATTTGATGATATTGATTTCAATTTGTATTATGTGGTGAACATATTCACTCTGTTTTGAAATTACAATTCAAACTTTATAAGTTGGTTTAACAATTTCTTAAGTTGGTTTGAAAATTACAATCCTTTTTTATTCTTTTTGTACATGAACTATTGTTTGAGATGACAACCTTTTTACATTTAAAATTTGGCATGAATTATGTTCTGTTGAACAGTTTTAAAGTGTTATGATTTTCAGTATTTGGTGTATGTTGAGTGCATATGTTGCTCCTTCTTTATGTTAAGTTCCATATGTAATCCTTCTAATAGAATGTGTTGCTAGCTTAGTGCAATTGATATTAAGTTATTGCTCTATTGGAGTACTGTAAGTTCTGAATTTAGAAAATAAGGAGTAACTTTTCATCTATTTGAATTTAGCAAATATTTAAGTAACTTTTGATATAGTATTGGAGTATTGTTTAAGTTTTGTAAGTTTTAAATTTGGTATTTATTCTTGATATAGAACGTAGTATCAGTCGAAAAAGAAAGTTTTGAGTAATGATGAATGACAAGCTATATATGTAATGCTTTTACAAAAAAGCATCGATGAAGAAATAAAAAAAGGGGTGACAAGGTCAGTTGCATCGACTTTTTCTGTTTCCATGCGTATTATTCAACGAATTTGGGAACGATAAAAAAGTTCCCCAACTAGGGATGTATCAAGTAGGAAATTGAATTGTGGGCGTGTAAAATGCAAATTGATTGTAATCTTATTCATGAGACTCCTATACGTCAGCGAACAACTCTTGAAGCCTTAGCTTGTTCCTTAAAGACTAGCAAGACTAAAGTAAGTAATCTGTTAAAGGAAGGAATTATCCGATGACATTTTAACGCTATCAAGCCTAGTCTAAAAGAAGAAATCCTAATTACAGTTTGCATATCAATGCTTGAAGAAAGTAGCATACCGTATGATCCTATATTCAATGGGATGTTTAACATTGTTCACATTGATGAGAAGTGGTTCTATATGACAAAGAAATCTCAAAATTACTACTTGATACCCAATGAAGAAGATCCAATACGCACTTGTAAAAGCAAGAATTTCATTGGAAAAGTCATGTTTTTAGCTGTTGTAGCCCATCAAGATTTGATGCCGAAGGAAATGAAGTATTCTCTGGAAAAATTGGCATATTTCCTTTTGTCACTCAAGAACCAGCAAAATGAAGTAGCATTAATAGAGTTGCAGTTACAATGGAGACTAAACTGATAAGTTTGGTTAAAAGAGATGACATAAGATCATATTTGATTGAAAAAGTTTTACCTGCTATCAAGGGAAAATGGCCAAGAGAGGATATAATGCATCCAACAACAAGATAATGTAGAGACTCATGTAAATCCTAATGATGTGGAGTTTTGTGAAGCAGCTCGGCAAAATGGGTTTGATATTAGATTAATATGTCAACCTGCAAACTCTCCAGATTTAAACGTGTTGGACCTTGGTTTCTTTAGTGCAATTCAATCCTTACAAAATCAAGAGTCTCCGAAAACAATTGACGAGCTTATAAACGCCGTTGTGAAGTCATTTGATTATTTTTTCAGTGATTAAGTCAAACCATATCTTTCTGTCGTTACAATTATGCATGATCGAGATCATGAAAGCAAAAGTTTGCAATAAATGCAAAATTCAATGTATTTGCAAGGCAAAGCTACAAAGAGAAGGGAAGCTTCCTATTCAACTCAAATTTAATAGTACATTGGTTCAAGATGTTCTACAACTGTTAAATTAAACTAGTTTTCATGTTTGAGATGTTATGTAGATTTCTTACTTTAGTTAGATTAGATAAGTTTGAAACATCGTTTGTAGAATATGGAATCCTAAATACAGATCCTTCATTTTTTTTAAAAAAATTTTAATAACCCTTTATTGGGTATTGCTCATGTTTAGGATTGCTGTAGTTTGAAGGCTAGAATTACTTTTCTTAAGATTATTTGAGATTGTTGTATTATTGGTGTCTCTTACTTTGGTCGTTCCTTTTTTTATTTTGAGAATTTGGACTACTTTTTCTTTACTGCTATATATCTGTAAGCTTGTTTGATTTATTATATGCTTTTTCAATGACAATATTATTTTCCATTTGCAGAAACTCTTCGAAAGATTAGAAAAAGAACAAAGCTTGCAATGCAGAATCTTAACATGATGTCATGTAAGAATAATTTTTACATAATCCCTTAGCATAAGGTAATATATTTGGAATAATTAGAGCCAATTTTCAATCAAGAAAGCTTATATAAGATTAAACACTCAAGCTTAAGTGAAATTCACTCACAACCCAAACACATGGACATTGTAAATGAAAGAATAGAGTTTATTGGTAAGTTTAATCTAGTAACCAGAAAAGAAACAAGTTTGAAGTATTGCATATAACAGTAGTGAAAAAGGAAATAGAGATCCACACCTATACATACACTAACCAAAGTAGGTATAAACCTTACTGTGTATTTTATGTAACTAGAATTACATGTTTGTGACAGTAATTTCTCCATTGCTGATTGAAACTACTGTGGTTGTTTAAGTGAGAGTGTTTATCTCTAGTTTAAACTTCAATAGAGGTGAGTCCCTTTTGGTTTAATTTTAGGAGCATCAAATGGCATTGGAGTGGAGACAATGAGACTTCTTGATCTTGATCTTCACATGCCTTATTGCTACAACTAAGTACCATATCTCTGCAGTTCAAATGCATGTTGATATCCTGGCATCTGTCCAAAGAAGGTAGGTTCACTTCCCTTTTCTCCCATCTCCAATATTGTAATATGTATACATTATCAATCATGGGTTTACTCCCTTTGTCTTAGCTAACTACTTTGTAATAATGTGCACTTTTGCATTCCCATCCCTTCTTAAGTAATTATGGGTTACAAAATTTAACAAATTTAGAACAATAATCTAGACACATTGTCATATTTCTATATATGCAATATGAGTCAATTTAGCCTTTTTCAGGCCTTAGTTATACATTAATTTATATTGTTAAGAGCTAGTTGAATATTTTCACTTGAAATCTCAATGGTCCATGGTTAAATTACTAGAAATTTACTTGAATGGGTTGGGTAGATGTGTTTTTTACTTGAAGTATTATAATTTTTTTCTATTACTGCTTATACTCTGAATCAAAAGTCATGAATGCTTGATGCTTTATATTTTTGCAGTTCTTGCCACAAATATCAGATGCCATAATAGTGTTCTTAGTGGTAATTTTGTGCAGCTTTTTACACTCCCTTGGCTCTATTGATTGAGGCTTAATATTTTTGCAGTTTTTCACTCATTTGGCTTTATAAATGTTTGGCTTAATGTAAGCATACTATTTGTATTTGATAAATTTGTACTAAAGAACGTCCAATAGGTATGTGTGTTGCAGTAGTGATTTAAACAAGTTTTGGAAATCGAAATCCTCTAAAGCATTTCTCTCTATGCAGTTCATTAATTCTATATACATGTTTGTTAGGAGTAACAACAATCATTCTATATAAGCAACATATTGATAAATGAGTACTACATAAATGGAAGTTGTTGTTGTTCACAAAATGAATTACTCCTGTAATTAAACTTAGTAACAAATAAAAGTTATGTCTATAAAAATTATCCTGTAATTAAACTTTTGAAATTGGAACAACTTAATTAAGGTAGTAAAACCAATGGTAGTAAATCCAAAATAGAAAATGAAAGAAAAGTCCCAACTTAATTAAGGGGTATAAACGTATACATAAGTACAGCTTAATGAAAGCAAAAGTTAAGTAGCAAATGTAATAAATATATACATATGCTATTGTCATGGTTCTTTATGTGTATACATGAGTAGCAAAACAAAATTGAGTTACTTGTAAAGGGAGTAGTGCATAGCGATGTGCCTATTTCCCGCATCACAATTCCTTCTGCAGCTTATGGTAGAGCAATTATCAGTTTTGTATTATGTCCATATAAGCTAATAGAGGTAAGCTACTGAGGTTTGCTTAATGTTCTTGGCTCTCTCACCCAACCCATCAATTTATGGCATTCTTATAAAACTGAAATTTCTCCGATGTAGGATGCAAGTTCAAAGCACTAACTACTTGCTTCAAGATTCTCGTAGATACACTAACTGCTGGAAAAAGTTAGAGAATTTCCCGGAAATGCAGCTGCAATTGTCACCTGGGAACTTGCCATGAAAATTTTGGGGATCAGGTATGATTAAGTAGAGATTAAAGCTCCTATGTAATTTCTTATATTATAGTGCTATGAAATTTTGTAGATCAATTACTATAAGCTATCCATCTTACAATACTCGCAAGTTGTGAGCGGACGACGTTTTTGATGGAACGTGGAACTCTCTCGGAAGGGAGCCTTGAGATCGGGCAACCCTCCCTGGCGTGGGGTTTTATAATAAAATTCATTTTTGGGAAATTAATTAATTCATAAAAGAACCGAGACCTAAGTCTCGATAAATAATGTAGGAGTCGCCACCCGGCTCAGCTCAACTGGGAAATTTATAACGTAGCTGAACCGGATGAAAGGCCACTACGCTATCCAGAGATCTAGGTCCGGACAAGTCCCCGATTTCGTGTCTAATTAAAATAAATACGGCCAATGTTCATAGATAGTATTTTAAATTCTAAAGATGGAGTTTTATTGCATTAAATTAAGCATACAACGCACACACAAGTCAAAATAAAACAATAAATAAATATCTTATTACAACCCAATTGAATGAAAATAAAAACCCTCAACCTCACTTTACAATCGCCTAAAATACACGATAGTCTAAAAATTTACAATCGCCTAAATACACGAATTAATCTATTAAATAAAAAAAATAAAAATAAAAGAAATTAAAAGCTGTAAAACAGAGGGTTAGCACAGTTTACGGCACACCATAAATAGGACTCAAGTAGGACTGAATGGGACTTTAAGGAATTCAGGGGCATGCAAAAGGGGATAACCGGGTCGGCTCGGCTAGCCGGCCCGATTAGACCTGGAAAACATTTTAAAACGTCCATGTATTTTGGTTTTGTGAGAAAATCATTTTTGAAAATGTTTTATTCTCCGGTTTACTTTAATTTAACATACGAGGTGGGTCGGTTTTCGGGAGAATCCGGTCTCCGTCGTTGTATTGTTCTAAATGCAATAACATTGGAAATTAAATCTAGGGTCATAAATGCACACAACAAAATCCGTTTTTGGTGATTTTCTAATTTTTCTGAATTTTTAGGATTTTTAGGAATTTTTTAGGATTAAACTGGAAATTCTGCCCCTGAACGAGCATTACAGTCGTGTGACTGTAACTATAGTCGTACAACTATAATTACAGTCGTGCGATTGTAATTCTTCCGATTGCATGATTTCGCTAAAATTTATTCAAAAGAAATAAAAGTTGCGGGAATTCAAGAACACTCGTACGACTGTTCATCGACTCAAGAACAGTCGCATGACTGTTCTTGATTTCCAGGAACAGAATGTGCAAAAATAGAGTTTATATGCACCAAATCACCCAGAAAACATGAGAAAAAGAAGGTTTGAAGTATGTTTACCTCTTTAGCGCTGATCCACGATAGGAATGACCGCTGGAAACGCCTCAATCCACCGCAAATTGCTTCTTCTCCTTTGAGTCGAGGTTTTGAGAGTCAAATCCAAAATCTCCAAAATGTCAAGGATTCTGTAAAGTTTAAGGTTTGAAATTGAATGAGTTTAAGTGTTAAGTTCTTAACCTATGATTTCTATCCGGTTTTAGACATTAACACTCAAGAATCAAAAGAAAAAGAGGAAGAAAAGCTTGAGTTTTGTGAGTTTCTTTTTCCTCTCTTTTTCTCTCTATTCTCTCTCAAGTTTTTCCTAATTCTCCAGATCAGAATCCTCCCCCTTTCTTCTCTTCTCCCACTCCTTTTATTTTCCTGCCCTCCTTTTCTTTTCTGTTCGGCGGAGCATTAAATGCTCCTCCACTTTTTCTTCCTTCAGGGTATGGGCTACTGCACCTGCTCTGTGATTACAGTCGTATGACTGTAATTTTTAATTACAGTTGCACGACTATAACTACAGTCAATGCCTAGGCTTACAGAAATCCAAAAAGCCAATGCCTAGTCATTCATAAAATTAATTAATAAATAACATGCTTCTAAATCTCCTTCTCCACTAATGAAATCTGATGAATTGATTTGGGCAAACTAAATTGGAGCTATGGCTTTTGAATCTATTATGGCATGTTTGCATAGGAAATATGATTTAGATCCCTTCAATAACACCAGAGTCTTATACTTTTCACAAAAAATGTATCACATGCCAATAAACAAATATTACAACCCACGCGAGACAAAGGTGTCAAGTTTGAAGCTAATACAATCAAAATAAAAAGATCATATACTCAATGTGTTAAAAATATTGATAAGGGGATCAACTGCAAAATTCATAAAAGTTTTGGGGGGTTGAGGGTGCGTTTTCCCGTATTATTATTAAATATGATGGGATGTGATTAGCACGTACACATCACACTAAATGATGAACTAGTTTTGGTTCGACACGGAGTAATACTATCAATTTAAGAAAAATGATGTATGTGATAGGTCATTTATATAGTTTGAGAAGCCAAGTGAGACTTTAAAGAAAACTCAAGGATCATATGTATTAATTTGCTTCAAAAATGATATCCCACTATACAATACTAGGTATATTGCGGTAGCTATGTAAAAGATAGTATGTGTTTCCATTTTAATGCATCTCAAATTATAATCCGATTTTCTTTTTTATGCTATAATTAAATTGTTAGTTTTTCAGTATGCCCTTTTTTTTTAATAGGAATAAGGTATAAAAATTCCCCCAACATATTTAGAAAAATTGGAATGTACCCCTAAAACGTCAAAAAGGTCCAATTGAGCCTTTGAGGTATTTGAATAGGTGCAAATCTATCACGTCAACTATATTGGACGAATGGAAGGATGACACGTGTCTATGGACTCCAATACTAAACTGAGCTGAGTTAATAAGCTTGCTTTAAAAGAAGGATTGCAGCTGCCCATTTGAGAATACCCAAAATAAGTTTTGAGGAAAACCAAAGAAACCCATTTGTGCTGCAGCTGTACACATCTAATCTTCATCCTCAAACAAACTCCCTAGTTATTCAACATGGCTCGAGAAGAAGTGTCTGCCGTAATCTTGATTATATGAAGAAATTAAGGTTGGCCACAAAAAGGCATTTAATTAAGATTAAACGAGAAACAATGGATGATTGGTCTTTCTTATATTGGAATATTTTAGCATTTGAGTGCAATAACACATCATCTTTTTATTCGTTGCAACATGGATGATGTCTCAAATAACCGAATAATGAGCTTTAGAAATATTTCCCTTAGAAAGCAATTTCTTAGAAGGAAGCGCTATCCTGCCTTAAGGACAATAAGTTTATCTTTATTATTTTTGTGACTAATTTGCATCTATTTGTTTTGGGCTTTTATACATTTGAATGATTGTTTCTTTTGATTTAGTTGTTGAGGAATTTTTAGATGGTTTTAGGATATATGTGTTTTTATTTAGTGAATCATGTTGTACAAACTGCGGTTGTCCTTCTGATTCTATGTTTGGCATAAAAAGTTGGAGTTTTGTTCCTTCCCCTTTTAATTCGAGATTTGTACTTCTTCATTAACTAATGATATTTGATTTTCATAAAAAAAAAAAAAAAAAAAAAAAACCTCGTTCGAACTATATTGAATCTATTTAAGTAGCCAAGAGGCCCAATTGAACATTTTTAGAGCTTAGGCATAAACCCAACTTCTCCATATACGTTAGGAGTGTTTTCATATTAATTTCCACTTTAAACTATAAATTGGTATTCACATAATGTATAAAATTATATTAATTTCCACTTTAAACTATAAATTGATCAATGATATTAAGTTTAAGAAGGGGTATAAAAGGAAACTAATGTGTAAAAATTTCTCGTTTCAATTATGTCAACTACTCCATCCATTTCTTATTATATATTCCTTCTAGTCGTTTTATATGATTTTCTAGAATGATTAATTTGGTCATATTTATATGACGCTTTATATTACCAATGTACTTTAACAAGTTTTTTTAAAATTTTCCCTTATTCATATTAGAAGAAAGGTATAGAGTTAATGCGTAAAACCATAAATTTAAGCCGTAACCATTAAGAAGAAAAAAAATTCTACCATAAAAAGTAGAGTTCTAAAATAAAAAATCTGAAAGGTAAATTAGTCTTTTTAATAGCTTAATGAATGTTTTATAGCTCTTCATAAATAACCGTAAACGTCATATAATAATGACTGAAATGTGTATTTTTTTAAACCATTTGAGTAGTTAAACTTGACTATTTTTTCGGATGGAGGGAGTATTCAATTCCGGGCATTGACAAAGGTACATGAAAGCTCCATTAATGTAAATGTATTAACAAGCTTTAAAAATAATTAAATCATTTTTATGTTTCAAATATTTTTCTGTAAATAATTAATATAGTTTTTTTCTTCAAATTCTTGTTCATGTTTTTTTTATATGTAAAAAATTAGTTACGTAGCTCATGAATATGAGAGATAGAATGATTATTTTTAATTTTTTGACAAATTTAGTAATTGTTCTCCATATGTGTGGCTACTAATAATAATATATATTGGAATATCTCATGTTGAAAAGAATATTTGTACGGCCAAGGGATCAGCAAAAAGATTATTTCGTTTCAAAATTTATGCATTGGTAAGAAGTAGAACTCCAATTATGTTACTTACAAAATATCAGTAATTTTAATATTAGCAAAATAATTGTTTGTCATTTAATTATGTTTTGAAGCATAATTGTTAAAAACAACTCCAGATAGTTGTATTGAGGTGAAACATGAGCCGTTAAATAATAATAAAACTAGAAAAAGTGTGTGTATTATTTTGAGAATATGTATTAGTATTAAAATAACTTTTTTTACTAGTAGTTGATATTGTGAAAGCAGAGATGAGAGTAAATAGCAGAAAAAGTTAAAAGATGGACAATAGTACGTCAAAATGCATTTGATGCTTATGCTATTGAATTCCAAAGACCTAAAGAGATCACGATATATCTGTGTGTGTGTGTGACTGATGTTTTCAATACCATTAATTAATATACAAACTGCTCCTCTCTTCTCTTCTCTTGTGAACAAATTATATATACTCTCTCCCTCACCTATAAGTACTAATCTCTCAGAAAAAAAAAAAAAAAACACATATTGATAGCACTAGCAGAGGCCCCCCTTGCCAATTAACCACCACAACCCACACTATAGTCTACTCTTCGTCAGAGAAAAAACGTTTCTTTCTCACCTTTTTGTTTTCTTTCTCTTGCTGGGTTTTTTCATTTTGTATATATCATTTTATGGCCTTTTGTTGTTCAACTTCTTTTTGCTCCTCAGCATTGGCGGGGTTTGATGTTGATGAGAAAGAGAAGCCACATGTTTTAGCAGTGGATGATAGTTTATTAGATCGCAAAGTTATTGAGAGGTTACTCATTAACTCTGCATGCAAAGGTATCACCACCTTCTTATCTTCCTTTTTTGTACTTTATTTGTTAACATTACCATTTTTTAACTTCCAAATGAGGACTTGAAGTTTAGTCTTCAAGCTAGCTTTTATGGAAATACATTTCTTTTAAGGGGCAGTATACAGTCGTACCTATTTTAATCACTACAATTTTAAAAGCAAAATATCATAATAATGGTTAGGTTAAAATAAAAACAGAGCCTGTAGTATAGAGGCCCCACCAAAGTTCCGGTGTCTAACTCAAGCAGCTCAATTTTGATATGGCAGTGACCACAGCAGAAAATGGGACTAGGGCTCTAGAATTTTTGGGCCTGGCGAATGGACAAAACCCCTTACGCAATGTAAGCTTATGATTCTCTTCATTTTTTTTTAATCGAAGAAAACAAGTATAAATTGCACTTATATGTGTGTTAAATTCATGGGTAATTGCTTTAGCAGGATTTGAAGGTGAATCTGATAATTACTGATTATTGCATGCCAGGAATGACAGGATATGAGCTATTGAAGAGAATTAAGGTAAAATTTTAGGCTTCCCTACTCCCAAGTATTGGTCTATGTCCTCGTATTATAAAGCTACATGTCTGTTCCCGACTATCTCTAATCTTGCCAATTGGAATTTTCTACCAAGAGGAATCACCTAACATGAAGGATATACCAGTAATTGTATTGTCATCTGAGAGTGTCCCTACAAGAATCAAACAGTAATTGTTCTAAATTTTTCTTTTCCATTCAAGCATGTCTAGCCCATTTGTTCTAAATCATTGATTAATTAATTAAATCTTGCTTTTAACAAAACAGATGCTTGGAGAAAGGAGCACAGGAATTCCTGTTAAAGCCTCTTCAGTAATCAGACGTCTCCAAATTGAGATGTCATTTAAGCAGTTCAACAATCCACCCTAAACATTAGCAGTTTTCTTATTTTGAAAGAGGCTTAGGCTTCTATCCCATTAGTATGAACAGATATCAGAACCTCCAGAATTAACAAGTAATGAACAGTCATGTTCATGTTATGAATCTCTAGTTCTATATTCAGTTAAAAGTCATGTCATAAAACATTTGTGCACATTGAAGATGCAGCGGCTCCTCATGAATGGAAAAGGACCTGTTTTTGCGTCTTTTTTCTTTGCGTGGAAACAATTTCAGCATCTAATAATCATGATTATGATATAAGTGTACCTTCTCTATTCACATGCCTCCTCTACTACCTTCTGCACGCAAAGTAGTTTGAGGACAAAGCTTTCAAGCATCATGAGCTGCGGAGATGAGTTAGGACAACCGCTATGTCTTTCGTTTGCTATCTTTCTTTCTCCTTCTGTTTCTGTATTCAGATAAACCAGGACAAAGGGAAAGACAGGAAGGACAGCTAATCAATTTCAAAAGACCCGAAATTGGATTCAAGTGTTAAGGCCATAGATTTCATACCTTTGTTCTCCGTTTCACAACAAAGAGGCACTTCATCATCTGAGTAATGTCTGCCAACATTGAAAACGACTTACTTAGTACGTATATATGCAGTATGTAATAGGTTTTAAAATGCAGAGAAGGGAGTGTTTAATTCTAAGTTCATCAAACATACTCTATCCCGTTTACGCTGCTTTCAGATTTGTCAGAGATCTTTGCAGGAAACATTTTCTTTACTGTTCTTTCATTTGACTCCTTGGAACTGGGAGTACCAATTCCCTCCATGTTCCTCTCAATGAGAATTTCTTTTGAATGCTTGATTTGTTCGTCTTCAACTTTTGGAGTCTCTGGTTGATATTCATTACTTTTGCTCACACTTCCATGTTCTGGCAAATCTGAAAACAATGTATCTCCATGAGAAGCAGCATCTTGTGAGGAATGTGTAAAGCTACTTTCCAACCCAGAGTCCAGACAATTTGGAGCAAAATCTGGCGGTCTTGTACAAAACTCAGCCTTTGACAATGATGGAGAATTATAAAAGTGTCTCTGACTAGCTGGCTGGCAGGATGTACACTTTTCAGAGATGCAACTGCTAGAAGGTGGAGATTTAGAGAAAACCCCATGTTCACTGAAAGAAAATTTGGCATCAAAATTTGGCTCTCCGGTGAAAGCTCTGGACCCGGTGGAGGCACGTTTTGTTTCTACAGTTGGACATGCAGAACTAAGACCAAAATTTATATCCGCTGCTCCATATCCTTGTTTGAACAACCAATTTCCACATGGTCCTACTCTCTCCTTGGAAAGAAAATTTAAGTTATGGCCTGATTTGGAATCCATCAACACTGGCATCTCAGTAAAGTTCCCTGACCAACATGCATTCTCTCCTTTCAGCATGTCATCCATGTGTTTCACATGCTTTTCTTTGGCAAGAATGGTTTTTTCACCATGATAAGTCTGACAGCCAGCAAAATCATTTGTATGATGTCTTCTGTTATCCCTTCTTCTGGAGCTTGCTAGAGAAACGTCAGTCATCTCATCCCTTACTGCAGATGAAAAAGAATTAGTTGATGTTAAAAGTTATCCACATCATGCCACCTCTATTCACAAAATTTCCAGACGCTGAGAAAATATAACCTGCCGCGGATGAGCATGACTCTTCACTGCGACGGAAAGACACATCAGTTAAAGGCTTGAGGCAGAAAAGAAAGTGCCAGGTAGATAGAAGCTTGTATGATAAGATTTACCTCAACAAACTCAAACTTCCCCTTGGATCTTCCAAAAGAAAGCCAGAATAATCAGGATGCCCAGTTACATCTCCAAAATCAAAACTTGTATCTACAAAATGACGCCTGCTGCCAAAGGCAAAAGTATCAAGTATATCCTCAAGACATCAGACATTTCTTTGCAAAAAAAAAATTGACAAACCTTGCTCCTCTGGGAGTTATGTAATCATAAACATGATCTGAACTTTGGTGCTTTGGGGAAAAGGAATCTGAATACCAAAGAACAGAGAGCAGAGAGCGATAAGAAGTTAAAACTGAGGCAGCTAGTTTTGTGATATAGTTCATCTTTTGATTTCCTTTACATTGCTGTTTGAACTTCTATGATTACGTATTTTCAAATTTCAATAGAACAACTAAGTGACCATTCATTTGAATCATAGGATTTGATTTGACATATCAAATTATATGGTTTTATGTGATTCCCCACCCAATTCATATGTAAACAGTGAATCACAAATACAAGTGTCATAGAAATAGAAGAATGTCCAAATAAACACTTGAAAAATTATTACTAACATATGATAAAAAAAAAAAAAAGAATCAATATATGCAGGAACATGCATTTCTGCCCAGTAAACAAACAACTAGACATTTAACATATTCAGAAATAATCCTACGATTAACTGACAGAGGGCATGAGGTATAATCAGCTCAAAAGCTAAGATGGTAATGCTAAGTATCAACCAAGGTGGAAAAAAGAGACCATAGCTCATATGGGCATCCAAGTTTCTATCTTAGAAAAGGTAAAAAGGCACAATAAATAAAACTACGATGAAGTTAGGTATTATGCAAAACATCAATAGAGAGAAAGAGAGAGCACCTAAAAAATTGAATCTTTCAGTTGCTTTTGAAGCATCCCTAAACAAGATTGCAGTAATCATTCGTCTTTTCAAATCATATCAAAAAATAAGTAAAAGGAATAAAGACAGCAGTTTCATAGAACACCTCTTTTGCTGTAAATTAACACCATCAAAAGCATAATCTGGCATTTCATCATTTCCAAGTTCCAGAAAGTCAGACGAACTGGCATCGGGATGGCATGGCCTTCTTTTCCAGGCCATATCATCCGTATCTACAAAACTAGATGTACCTGCAAAGTGAAAAACAACGGTAAAAAACTTACTTCAAAAAGTATAAGAAAATATAAATAAAGGAAATATGTGGGAAGCTGATAAAACCCTATTAGACATATTAGAAATCAAATGCATGGACAGCTACACATATTGCCAATGTTAATTTCATCAGCAGGCATATATAAATATCTGAGAATACATATATTAACAGTCTTCTCTTTGAATAGCAAGGAGGCCACTTCTACTTTTCAACTGACCTTACTGTTCTGACACAATAAAAAGCATACAAAATATGCTACCAGCAGCCAGTTGCCCCATTTTGTACGTAATGGCAAACGAACACCGATTCTTCATGCCTTAAAGTTCATGAAGAACATATGTTTTAGGCAACCTACTGTGTGTCTAAGAAGCAAAAATAGGTGAAATGTAAAGCTAGCAATGATAAGGGATAGGCCACGTGCAAAATGCAGACTAGCATTCTTTTCACATTAGGACAGCATACACATATAGGATTTACCATAACAAGATCCAGACTGATTAAATATCAACCCCCAATCGTGGCATTCGATGAACTAAACAAAGTTTCATAAATCATGATTAAGGTAATAGAGACACTGAAAAGTTACCATCCCATAAGTCTTCATGACAGTTTCCAGCTTCACAGGATGCATTTCCATCAAAGGATGGACTTCTGACTTTCCTTCCCCGGTTATCAAATTGCAGGCAGTCCCCTACAATAGATAAATTCTTCCTTACTTTTCTATATGAATCCTCCAACCCTGTTAAAAAATCCAAGTGACTGCCACTCAGAGGCGTTTCAACATCTTGCATCATTGCATCCTGCATGTAGCACATCATATTGGTTAGATCTTATTTAACAATACACAAAAGTTCCACACTTTCATGCCAGATCAATTATTCTAACCAGCAGACCAGTCAGCCTCCACATTTTTAAACATTTTTGTTCTGGTGGAAAATAATTTAAAAGAAAAGTACGGTGCAGAATGACAATTGGCCTCAGTTTGTTACTCTTAGGTTGTTAAAATTATTCACACTCAACTAAATGCTTAAAATTCACACTGCAAGGCAACAAAGAATAGAAAGATCAAAAGATGTAAATCAAAGCTAAAGGAGCTATGTGGAAGGATCTTTGAATCAAAGGCATTACTGTACATATGAAAAAGAAATTGATACTCAAACGTGTAAAGAAAAAACTAGAGAATAAAAAAACAGAAGAAATTTAGCAAATGAGTGATACAATCTATTGTATGGAATTGTATTCTGAAGTAACCTTACCATTTGATGTTTTAGGCCGTTTTGCACATAACTGTGGTTCCTTGGTGAGTTTATTTGCCTTGCAGCCTTTGATGGTGAGAAGCACCGATAGGAGATAAATCTATAACCAACAAAGTAGCACATTGCTTAGATAGAATTTCCATGAAAAAAATAGTTAGGTCGGCTTAGAGTTTTTGGAATTGAAAGATATCAGTACAAGATAGTGTGTAACAGAAATTTTGTTTGTGAAAGGCAATGGCATCAAAACCAGAGAAAGAAAATATGTTTCCTCTATATTTTTCCCCCAAAAAAAAAAAAAAAATCATGAGTCACCACAACTCTTGTGAAGTTAATGCAGATTTATAGCAGATGCAAGAGAAGAATATTAATGTACTGAGAAATGAAAAATCTAAGTAGCTTTTGGCAGAATAATTAAACAAAATCAAGCACAATGAATGCATACACGGCCAAATAACCTGAGAAACTGAGATAGAGGCGTTGCTGAAACTAGCATGTCTTGATGTTAATTTAGCAAAAGCATATTGAAATGAAAAGCTATGTTAATTAAAATTATGGTCAAAACAATAACATTAGAGGTACGATGTCTTGCTTGGGTGGAGTTCATGTTGAAGTAAAAGTTTGCAACAAAAGACTCTTTGCAGCATTGTATTTAATTCCAATATTTTTTAAAGAATCATTCTCATTTTGTGGTGAATATTTACATGTATGATAAATCATATTTCTTGAGGAAACCTCCTACTTACTTATATGAATCAAAGAACCAAGTCCAGAAAAGGAAATTCCATATTTCTACATCCATAGAAGGCACACAAGGTTATTATATGATCCCGCCACAGGTTTGGTCAGAAACACTGACTACATGCAGTCGAAGGTAAAATATTGAAATTGAGAACCAAAAAGAAAAAAAAGCAGCATAACAAGCTAAAAAGAAAAAAGGTCTAAACATGTCTATCACCTATCAGATTGTCGTGGTGAGCTTGGTGGTGTTTCTGCTCCCACTTTTCCCAAACCTGAAGAATAAATTCTGCCATTAAGCAATGAGTTATTTGGTAAATAATGATGGCATAGACAGAAAGTTCACAGATACACAATCTCATTAGCTCTTGTGCTATAAATACATAAAGCAAACTTTCAATATGCAATCGAATCAAGCACCATGGAGCTCAAACATTCCTATTTAAGCTCTTTGGTAACAGTAAAGATGAAATATTCTAAAAAAGGTGGTAGTTTTGAACTTTGCCCATCTATCCACCCATTGTGAAGGACACCCAATTGGTCAAAAAAAGTGACCTACCAAATATATGGTTTAGGTAATATTGGATGCCCATTTAATAGGCATAGCCAGTGGCTACTATACTTCTATAACTTCAATCATTACATAATTCACCAACATCACAGTTGCCACCAATGCTGCAAACATTGCCTCCACCAATACCACACCTATGTCACCACTTACACCACCAGCATAACAATTGCATGTTTCCATCATGAGTGCCAGCCTACTCCAACCATCATAATCAGTGGTAATGGAAGCTGCCGCACAAATTTATCATTAATTGACAAAATGGATCAATAAGGGTTGATTTGGATATACAAGCACAGATACTCGTTGAAATATCATAAGTCAATTATAATACGTCCTTTTCGGCCCATCCTACCCATAATTTGCCAACTCAAAGACAAATCAAGGGTGGAACCAATAAACATACGTCCAAAAACACTTTTGTTATATACTACACGAGACATTGGCCTCGATATAGTCAACCAATAATAAAAAAAAAACATCAGAAAAGGTGTTCAATAACAACTAAAATATTAAACCCTGAACTCAAATTTAATTTGAAAGATCAATAACTACCATCAACTGAAAATGCAACATGTGATTCATGAACCGGAGCTTCCTCAAACTTTCCATTTGTTTCATCATCACCAAGCATATCATATAAAGATAATTCTGAAAAACACATAAGAAAACGGTAAACAAAAACTAAAAAATTTACTGTAAAAGGACATATCATAACAGAAGACGAACGCAAAGTAAGTCTAATAGATATCTTCCACATACGCTGCTGACTTTTCGTTCTCAAACAATCCAGGTTATCATTGATTTTGTTGTAATCCTTTCTGCAATTATCAGGAGAATCAAATGAGAACCTGGAATGCACTAAGAAAGCCGATCCGTCATTTAAGATGACATAAAATCTGGTTAGGTTTTAACAAAAGGAATAGATCACAAAAAGGTTGATATTTGTGCGTTTCAGTCTCCATACTGAAATGATAATAGACAGAGCGACATGGTGATAGAATTTAAGTTGAAATGTAGCTTGCTATGTGCAACTAAATAGAACAGTATTCCAAATGATATGACCAATTTCATAGATCTCACTCACTTCTTTGGAGATAGAGTTTCCACTTGGCAGTGTGGTGGAGAGCCTGATTTCAAAATATAATACCATAATGTATCAGACATGCAAACAATAGATACAAATGAGAGATACTATATAAGATTCGAAAACCAGGTCTGAGTTAAGAAGTTCCTAGATGTTAACTGGGGAACACATACTTGCTTGATTAGTTTCAAGAGCATCAACAGTAGTAACTGTGCTGACTGGAAGCATTTGTGGATCTGTAGATGCGTGATACTTGACAGTTGAGACATTGGTTTTTGGATCTTCCCTTCCTTGCATGGTTGAATAAGAAGCATATAAGAGATAGGGTTAGAAAGTTTAGAAATCTCATTGTGAAAGCTAATGCATCAAACTGACTGTAGACTTTTGGATACAGAGTCTGCGGCTGACATGCTGTGAAAAATATCTGGTTTCAGTTGAAGAACCCTATTCACACAACTAGCACTTAGCTACCTCTTCAGAAAGCCTCCACTCTTCCTGATGAGATTCTTTAGCACTTTAAATTGTTGGCCAAATTTGAGTCCACAAAATATGCACAAGTACACAAATACAGATATAACAAACGGTGAAAATTTCACAGCAGTATTGGAAGGAATATTAGACCAAAAAAAAAAAAAACATCTGATAAGATTTTTTATCAATTTGGTTTACTTTAAAAAGCAAAAGTTGACTGGGAAATCCAGGAACTTATTAATCAGAAAGAGACAGATATCTTGCTGAAAAATTGCTGTACAGACTAGAAAGCTGGCAAACAAGGACTTAAAAGTAACACAAGAAATGGCACAAAGGAAAAGCAGGTAACCTCGAGATATTCTCCATCTAAAAATTCCATGGTCCAAGCAGATTCATAAATGTATTACATACCCTATTTATGCCATCCTCAGACTTCACTTTACATTATGATTTGCACTAGTGACAAACATGAAATTCAGTATCATAAACTATCAGTAATTTAAAAAAGCAAGGAAAAGATAAATATTTCGTAAGAACTCAAAAGACTTCTTATCAATACTTTTAGATGCTTACCACTGGGGCAAGCAGGCTTTTCCTCATTGTAAGTTGTTGAAAAGTTTAGCAAATTGAGAATATCCAATGATCGATGGTCCCTATTCGTTTGCTCCAATATTTTTCCTTTTCCTTCTGAACTCTCCAACTGAGCTATTTGCTGGTGCTGTTGCCGTCTCCTTTGTTCAAAGTATTGCTTCTGCCTAAGAAATTAAATAATAGCATAGGATAAGAACACTTGTTCCTTCACATTAAGAAATGCCATTCCGAAAATGCAAGCACAACAACTACTGCATCAATAATAAAGCGTTACAGTACCTCTTCTGTATGGACTTCCTGGACTTCAATTTTCCCAGGCCATTAATCATAGATAGAAATGTTCACAAGTCAGAAAAATAAAGTTCAATTCAAAAAATAAATTCTCCTACGCTAAAGAAGATCTTGTACATCAAAATTTCTAATTACTCACAGTTGTCACTTTCCGCCTCGATCCTCCTATCCATTGTAACATTGTTCTAGTTCCTGTAAGAACATCAAATGCAGCGCTACCTAAAATACACAAGCAGAGGAGGAGGGAGTGTGCCGTTGCGCTTAGGATTTGGCAACCAAGATGAGATTGGACACCTATATTCAGTATGTTGTTAACGAAATTGGGTAACAGGGAAAATTGAATAGGTGAAAAATCCAAAAGAGGAGCAGAATATTCAAAATTGACGAGAAATAACCCGAGGATGAATAAAACTTTACGTGATTTGGCAATGGAAATAGACAGAGAGGCGATAGGAGCGATTAAAGAGGGGACAGAGGGTTTTGTCAAGATCAGTTGAGCCGGTGGCCAATTTCTGTACAAAAGTTCAAATTGAAGTGGCTAAATGCCTAATCTATACATAGAACAGTTTTGAAATGCACTTGCGTTGCGCGGGTAAACTTTTTTTTTTTTTAAACTAATTTTTATGTGATTTATTGTGAGTATGTGTTGCGTACATATAGGTTATTTTTAAGGGGAAAAAAAAAAAAAAAAATTACATTTTGATACCCATTTTCTTTTATACGTGAACAGAAAAATTTGTCAAAATACCTTTTAAACTTTTCACAATTATTCATACTGAATTCTGTTTTATCCACATTTCTCTATCATCTTCTTATAATTTTAATCTAATTTCGTATTTATCTCGTAATCCGTTTATTTTTTTGTCATGCGACTTTCAAATTTTTTTTTGTTATGTTTTTTTCTCTTCGAAAGAAGATCCATATATCTATATTTTTTCCGACATTTTTTTTCACTAAAGTATAACTAATTATACATTTGTATCATAAGGTATAATTAAGTTATAACTAAGGTATAATCAATATAATAGTGTATTTTAAGGTAAAATTAAGGTATAATTAAGATATAATTAAGATATAATCACTGTAATAATGTATCTTAAGGTATAATCACTGTAATAGTGTATCTTAAGGTATAATTAAGGTATAAATACGATATAATCACTATAATAGTGTATCGTAATTAAGGTATAATCACTATAATAGTGTATGTTAAGGTATAATCACTGTAATAATGTATCTTAAGATATAATTAAGGTATAATTAAGGTATAACTAATATATAATCATTGTAATAGTATATGTTAAGGTATAACTAAGGTATGATCTGATAACGAGGAATTTATTTAGATATTAAGGAAATTGTTTGGTAGTCCGAGAGATGTTCGAAAGGGTATAAAGGTTATAAAATTTTGGAGTTGGGTGTCACATAATTATTGTAATAGTGTATCTTAAGGTATAATTAAGGTATAATCACTCTAATATTGTATCTTAAGATATAACTAAGGTATAATCACTCTAATAGTGTATCTTAAGGTATAACTAAGGTATAATCACTCTAATATTGTATCTTAAGGTAACTAAGGTATAATCACTCTAATTGTGTATCTTAAGGTAAAACTAATGTATAATCAATGTAATAGTATATTTTAAGGTATAAGTAAGGCATAATTAAGGTATAACTAAGGTACAATCACTGTAATAATGTATCTTACTTATATCTTAATTATACCTTACTTATACCTTAAAATAAACTATTACATTGATTATATCTTAGTTATACCTTAAAATACACTATTATATTTACCTTAGTTATACCCTAATCATAATTAAGATACACTATTACATTGATTATATCTCAGTGATACCTTAAGATACACTATTATAGTGATTATACCTTAGTTATACCTAAATTATACCTTAAGATAGACTATTATATTGATTATACCTTAGTTATACTTTAATTATACCTTAATATACACTATTACATTGATTATACCATAGATATACCTTAGTTATACCTTAAGATACACTATTATAGTGATTATACCTTAGTTATACCTTAAGATACACTATTAAAATGATTATACCTTAGTTATATCTTAATTATAGTTTAAGATACGCTATTACAGTGATTATACCTTAGTTATACCTTAATTACACCTTAGTTATACCTTAAGATACACTATTACATTGATTATACCTTATTTGTACCTTAAGATACACTATTACAATGATTATACCTTAGTTATATCTTAAAATACATTATTACAGTGATTATACCTTACTTGTACCTTAAGATACACTATTATAGTGATTATCCCTTAGTTATACCTTAATCATACCTTAAGATACACTATTACAGTAATTATACCTTAGTTATACTTTAATTATACCTTTAGATATACTATTGCATTGATTATACCTTAGTTATACCTTAAGATACACTATTATAGTGATTATACCTTAGTTATACCTTAATTATACCTTAAGATACACTATTACAGTGATTATACCTTCGTTATATCTTAATTATGTTTTAAGATACAAAGGTATAATGAGCTATACCTTAGTGAAAAAAATGTCGCAAAAAAATATATACATATGGATCTTGTTTCAAAGAGAAAAAAAAGCAAAAAAAAAAAAAAATTCTAAAGTTGCATGACAAAAAAATAAACGGTTTAAGAGATAAATGTGAAATTAGATTAAAATTATGAAAAAAAGAGAGAGAAATGTGGACAAAGTACACTTACGTATTTAAGTAGATTTGAAAAGTTTGAAAGGGATTTTTCCAAGGGAAAATGTATAAAAGATATGAATTAAGAAAAAAGGTAATTCAATAATTATGAAACAAAAAAAAAGGTAGAAAAGTAATTTTGAAAATGTAGAATCCTAAAAAACCTAAAACAGAGGTATTTTTTTGACAATTTCCTTTTTTTTAAAGGCCTAATACATGTGATATCCCTATACTTGGTTCTGAAGGCTGAATGGTACCCTGAACTTCCAGATCATCCAATTTGTCCCCTGAACTTGGCTCAAGTGACCCAATTTGCCCCATCGTATCCGATTAAATAGATATATAATGGCAAGTGAAACTGACGCGCTGCAATGTGTAAAGTAGGTTCAATAATACCTTTACACTTCATTTCCACGTAATTTTATTAATTAAAATAATTTTAAAAAAATATCTTTCATCTTAAACCATAAACGAATCCCCTCTCTTAAAATTAAAGCCTAATTTTAATTTTCCCCTAATTCTCTCCATCTTAAATGTCTGAATCGATAACATACAAGTAATCGAAAGCAATTTCAGAAATCGATTTTGGGTCCGATTGAATTAATCATCGATTTTGGATTGAAGAGATTGCAAGTTCAGAGGATATCACGTTTGGATTAAAGATATCGCAAGTCAAAAGGAAGGTATGTTTACTTGAAACCTGCTGCACTGTCTCTTACTTTGCATGTTTCTTACTTTTCGCAATATTGAAACATACTCCACTCTTCTTACTATGGTATGTTTATTTCCCCAAATTTTTTTTTAATTGATTTAGGTTAGATGTTAATAGAGTTAAAGTTAAGCAATATTGTTATATCTGGTTGAAAATGGGGGTATATTTTATCTTTATGTTATATGATTGCGTTTTTTTTTAATTAAATAGTACTTTAGGGTATTGTTGTGAATTTTGGGACAAACTGGGGGTACTTTATGAACTTGTTATTGAGATTCTACAAACTTATTCTTGAGATTCTGCATAAATACCATTTAACTTTGTTATTGGGATTCTGATTTTAGTTGTTATATGAATTTATATATTATCCATGTCAGCTTTAAAATGGAAGATATGCAAGTTTCAATCACTTTTCATCATGGAGGGTTATTAGTATTAAGGAATGGTGTGTTGGAGTACAAAGGAGGAATAGTTGAGGAGGATATATGGTTTGATTTAGATAAATTGAGTAGCTTAGAGATGTTATGGTCTATTAGAGAATTGGGACATGAAATTTGTGGCCCATTGTATTACAAATCGCCTTTTAATGGAAAGTTTATGGAAATAGTCAATGATGCAACATTGACTTCATATGTGGAAAGTTTAATTGATGATGAGGATGCTGTTGTATACGTAGATGCACCTTTTGTTAACATTACATCCTGGAAAAGAATGGAAAGAAAAGATGGAGAAGGTGGGGCATATTCATCTAGGGAAACCATAAAAGAAATTGTAAAAATGTGTAAAAAAGGTGACCTAATGAGGGAAATACTGAAGATGCAGGACAACTATCTGGTGAAGGTGAAGATAATGCTTCAGATTCAGATAACAAATGAAGCATAATGTTGTGTTAAAAGATAATGAAGGCACAGATGTTATTGCTGAGTTTGTAACAATAAGAGAGACCTATAAACAGCATAGGAAGGATAGCTCAAGAAGAAACAGAGTCAAATCAGATTTAAATTCTATCAAGCTTAGACCTGTTGGAATTGATAAGGGCTTGGAAAATTATATACAAAAGGGCAATACTTATGCAGGGTTATTAGCTGGAGATGAAAATATATAAGGAGTTCGAATGTTGATAGTTTTACTTTGGGAGAGGAATGTGAAGATGCAGAAGGTGATAAAGCAGAAGTTGAACATAATAGGAGGAGAAGAAAAGAGTGCACTACGATCCAAATTATGAAGAGCCTTTATGGGAGTTGGGTATGATATTCAAGAGTGTGTACCAATTCTGAGAAGTTGTCACATATTATATTGTGAAGAGGGGAGTGCATATTAATTTCAAGGTCAATGATCATCATAGGTGTGAGCATGGGTTTTCCCGACCTCGGTGATGAGAATTCCTTAGTTACCTGTGGAACGGACGGGCTTGAATAGGACTTGAAAACAACCGAAATGTTGCCCGGAGTATCTCAAACGTCCTGAAAGCCAGGCCATCCGCAATCCGATGCCCCTAAAAAGGTATCCCGAATCATTTCCAGGGTTTGGTATGCGCGTCCAACTTTTGAAGTTTCACCCCGGCTCTCTTTAGTTAAAAGCGGCTCTGGTTTTTGAACCAGAGTTGGCCGGCTCTAGTGGGTAAACGAAGTTGCCCTGCAAAGCATAGCAACTTGGCTTGCAGTAGAAAAGAGAGGGCGCAGAGATTTCAGAAGTCAGTCTGGCTAATTGATTGAGTGAAATGAGTGAGAGAGAGAGTGATATAAAAAGAAAAAAAAAAATCAGAAATGAGGACTTTTTGGGTTTTTAGGTTCTCAGAGAGAAAAAAAAAACACAGAGAGAAAAGAAGAAAGGCATGGAAAGAGACCGAGAGCTAGAGGTAAACCAAACACTCTCATCAAAACCTTAAATCAATCTCCAAGCAACAACAATAAAACCTACAATCTTTACTCATTGATTCGGGGATCATTTTGGGTCGGTATCGGATTGTTTCGGATCATCGTGGGATTTGGCCGGTTGAGTTTCCAGGACACATTTCAAAACTTTCAATCCGTTTTTGAGCATTCAAAGCATCAAAACAATACCAAGGTAAACTCTGAGAGGACTTAAACCTGTTTGCATTGTATTTTCTGTGTATTTCCTTCATTTCTGCAATTTCTGGAAACTGGGCTACCCATCATAGCCATATGGCTATGCTCGTGATGAACAGAGCCGACCGGCTCTGACCCTAGAGCCGTCTGGCTCTGTTCCTCAGGGACAGATTTCTGGTCTGTCCCGATCGACCGAAAGCAGTCCGTTTTCCATTTTAAGCTTTCTATTGTGATCACTTTTGGCCCAAAATCATCCGTATGTTGTAATATTTTGATTTTCTGATTTCTGTATGTATGGATATCTGGGTTTTCAATTTATCCGGGATGTTATTTCCTGGGTTTCAGAGTTATTTCATCCAAATCGGATCAATAGTCCAGCATTAGCGGATCCTCAAGCCTTACAAATTCCTGGATAATGTTGAAAACGAGTAAAATAATGTTTTCACAAATGTTTTTTGGTGCGTTTATTGTTTTCCGGACCCTAGACGGAAGGTTGAATTAGGAAACCCACACGAACAGATCTCTGAGTTCCGGGATAACCGACCCGCTAAATGGAAAATTTGCATGAAACCAAGCCAAATGGTTTTCAAAAATTGTTTTCCAGCACAAAAATCTACAGGGCATTTCAAAACCGTTTTCCAGGTCTAACCGGTCCGACCGGTTGGATCGACCCGGTTACCCCCTAAATGTACGCCCCCGATCCGAAAAATCCCAATTCTGTCCTGATTTGAGTCCTATTTGTGTTTGTAATATAAACTGCGCTGACCCACTATTTTGCAGCATTTATTTTTATTTTTGTTGTATTTAATAGATTAATTCGTGTATTTAGGCGTTTGTAATTTTTAAATCCTCGTGTATCTTAGGCAATTGTAAAAGTGAGGACGAGAGATTTCTCCTTTTCATTCAATTTGGTTGTATAAGCGACCTTTATTATTCTTTTGTATATTTGCGTGGATGATTTAATTTCTGCAATTTAATTTTGTCATTTGCTTGAGCACGGGCTAGTAAAACAAACAAATTGGTTTAGAAAAAGATAATAAATTGAATAACTATGGTTTTATAAATGATAAGCGAATACAAGCTTGAGGTTAAGCAGGTAAGTTGCCTGAACCTTGAATCTCTGGATTAGGTACAGTAGTCTGCGCTCGGTAGGGAGCTATACGGGAATTTCCCGGATGAGTTGATCCGGGTGGCGACTCTGTCACTGATCTTGAAATTTAGGTTTCGAGGTTTTTAAACTAAAAATGGGAAACCATTTTCTGCATGACGAATTTCAAAATGAATGGTTGTTTTCCCTAAAGCAAGATAAACTAAAACCGCTTTTCAGAAATCACAACAAAATGTTTTCAAAAACCCCCAGTTCGCTTTGCCGCGTCTCGCTTTTTAAGGTCGTCGGCTCACAATAGGGTCAGAGTTGTATGTCAATATGTTAATGATGATGGTGAAGTATGTCCTTGGGAATTGTATGCTAGCATTGAAACAAAAAGTGGAGATTTTAGGGTTAAAACTTACTACCTTGTGCACAATTGTGTGAAGCAAACTGCGATCACGGGATTCAATCCCCAGTTTCAATGATGAAGACAATCTTTTATTTGACAAGTTTCTGTAGCCACAAAAGTCAAAGACAACTCAAGGTCAAAGCTTCGGATTACTGAACCAAATGAATTAGGGTTTGTAGTCAATCAATAATAACCGTATGGCTATAGACTATAGCCGTACGAATCTTCATGTTACAACCGTATGGATATATATCACAACCGTATGGGTGTTCAATTATCCACCCCTACTTGCTTTTCGATTGGATCTAAATCTCTGACTGAGATATCATATAAATAGAAAATGATAAGGAGAGAGAAGGGTAAGGTCACTTGTGAGGCTAGAATCCAGAACTAGGTTTTTGGGAGAGTTAAGGAGAAAAGGGAAAGAAAAGAAAAGAGAAAAAGGAACTTTCAAGATTTTCTCTTCATTTTCTTGATTCTCTGTTATTAGGCTTTAAAGCTTGTTAGAAATCGTAGGTGAACATATCACTAAGATTAATAATAAGTTCAGAGACTAAAATGAATCAGAAACCTGTAACTTTTGGAGATTTTTGGTGATTCTTGGGTTGTAGAACGTTAATCAAACTTCAACAATCTGGAGCTCCTTTAAAGTGTTCTTTGGCCCGTAAAGCAGTGGATTCAAGCGTTAAAGGTATTTTTCTAAGAAATCAATGATTTGCTTGCATGTTTTCATCATTTGAGAACCATTTCGTATGCTTCTTCAAGTTGCTATATTTTTATGCATTTTTGCTTTCTACCCAGAAATAATATTCGTACGGTCACCGACATAGCCACAGGGCTATAGTGATAACCATGCTGTGAGCGGATGACGCGTTTTCGACGGGACGCGGGACTCCCTTTCGGAAGGGGCACCTCGATTTCGGGCGGGGCCCTCCCTCGCGTGGGGTTTTTGATTTGGAAATTCATTTTTTGGAAAAGCGGATTATTTCGAAAAAGAATCGAGACCTAAATCTCGATAAAAAGTATAGGAGTCGCCACCCGGCTCAGCTCAACCGGGAAATTACAGCGTAGCTGAACCAAAGTGGGACTGCCACACTTTTCAGAGATCTAGGTTCGGACAAGTCCCTTATTTTGTGTCTAATTTAAATATTATTGCCAATGTTCTAGTTATGACACTTTAAATTGCTAAAAATTGATTTTTATTAAATAATACACGCGGCACGCATACATAATAATACAGCATAATAAAAGTAAAAGGAATAAATATTTAGGAGCTTACAACCCAATTGAAAGAAAAAATAAAACTCTCGCCTCACTGTTACAATCGCCTAGAATACACGAGAATCTAAAAATATTTACAACCGCCTAAATACACGATTTAATTATATTGAAATACAAATAAAATAGAAAATTAAAATAAATCTAAGCTGCAAAACAGAGGTTAGCACAATTTATACGACACGCCATAAGTAGGACTTAAGTAGACAGAATCGGGAAATTAAGTACTCGGGGTCATGCAATTGGGGGTAACCGGATTGGCCCTGTCGGCCGGCCCGGTTAGACCTGGAAAACCATTTTGAAACGTCCCTGTATTTTTGGTTTTGTGAGAAAATCGTTTTTGAAAACATTTTTCCGGTTTATTACAATTAAGCATGCGAAGTGAGTCGGTTTTCGGGAGAACTGGGTCTCCGTCGTTGAATTGTTCTAAATATAATTTTACTAAAAATTGAATCTAGGGTCGTGATGCACACAACAAAATTCATTTTGATGATTTTTGGGGTTTTCTAATTTTTTGGGATTTCTTGGGAACTTTTGGGGATTTTTATGAAATTTTTGGGTTTTAAAGGTGAAATTCTGATTCTGGAAACTACAGTGGTACGACTGTAAATTACAGTCGTGCAAACTCAACTACAGTCGTACGACTGTAAATACTGAAAATTCAAGATTTCACCAAAATCTTATTTAAAACAAGCTGGAAAGAAAATCACCTGGAAATCAACTATAGTCGTACGACTGTTCATCAACTCAAGAACAGTCGTACGACTGTTCTTGATCTCCAGAAACAAAAATGCAGAAAAACGGATAAAAAAAAGCAGAAAAAGCACACCAATCACCCAGAAAGCTTGTAAAAGAGAAGGGAAAAGGGGTATTTACCTCTGTGGCGTGCGTCCACTGTAGGATTGACCCCTGGCGTCGCTCCAATCCACTAAAATCTGGACTTTTCTCCTTGAGTTAGGGTTTGAGATTTGGGTCCAGAGATTTCCAAATGCTGAGAGATTTTGATGAAGAGTTCCTCCTTTTCTTTTTGATTTTCTCTTCCTCCTCTCTTCTCTTTTCTCTCTTTTCTTTTCTTCTTTTTCTCTTTTCTTTTCTTTTTTTTCCGTCTGTCCCCCTTCTCTTCTTTTCTGTCTTTCAGCTTTGGAGGTATGGGTTAGCTCACCTGCCCCGATAATACAGTCGTACGACTGTAATTTTATTACGGTCGTACGACCGTAACAAAATTCCCACGACTGTAATTACAGTCGTGGGTCAACGGTCAACGACGGATTTTTTTAATGTAAAAATTTCGTGTTCACAGGCTGCCCCTCGTGTAGCTGAAGTCCGATTTTTGAAGCGGATTTAGGTACACGACAAAGAACACGAAATCACGATGATATGCAAATGCGGTTTTCGCAGGTGAACTGCAAGTGACTTTGGTAGTCAGGTGGTCTATATGCCTTTTGCATGAAGATGACACCAAGAAGATGGACGACTTTTGGGAGTCGAGCGGTTCCTTACGATGGTTTTCGCGCAACGATGGCATCGAGATAGAATGACTTTTGGAGTCAAAAGGTTGTGTATGGTTTGTCATACCGAACCAAGAATGCATGTAATGCGTGTTTGATGAACGTATTTATTCCTTGATCGATAATTTTGAAACAAAAATTTTTGCCCCTTCGATCAAGAATAAATACGGGAATGCGTGTCTTGGTTGCTTTTTATAGTTGTGCGGGACTGGATTTGCGAATACAAGATGTGATAGTCTTGTGCGACTGGCGCACTCAACAGACTGACACAGGATTTGGGTTCCCTTTTAAAGTCATGGGGGACTATGATTTTTGTGTGTATGTGTGATAATCGCATGCGGCTGGGCGCACCCGATGAACTGAAACTGGATTTGGGTTCCCTTTTAAAGTCGTGGGGGACTATGATTTTTGTGGGAATGTGATGGCCCGGTGTGGCTTGGCACATGGGACGTGCGGAAAATGTAGTTTGGTGAGATTGTACTTACAGTGAATTTTTCACGGTTTTCTCGGGTTTCGTGCCCCTTGGATGAGGCGGACCATTGTTAGAAAGATTGACCGCTGACTTGTTGGCTTTCCTCAATGTGTCGGGCCGGGGGATTTCTGGCAGCATAAATCTCTCTCCGCCAGGGGTCTGGCGGGGCCGCCTCCCTGAATCTGTGAGAGATCGGGTTAGGATTCAGGGTCCAGAGGCCTTTATTATGTTATTGTCGATGAGCACGCCGCCTACTACCCATGCTGTGTTGACGGCTTTGTGTGAGAGGTGGTCTTGCATCACCCACACATTTCATTTGCCCATCGGGGAATTCACCGTTACTCCTTCAGATTTCGTTGCTATCACTGGGTTCTGGTTCAATGGGACCCCGATCAGCTTCAACTACTATTTGACTTGCCATCAGTTAGAGGACAATCATATAGGCAGGTTGATCGGCTGCACCCCTGAGAAGGGGAAGATCTTATGCTCCAGGGTGGAGGCTTATTGGGCTGCTCGCCTATACCTATCCGAGGAGGACTTGGAGTGGTGTGCTCGGGCTTATGTGTTTGTCTTGTTATCATGCACACTTTTTCCCCACCGGGTAGAGCACTTGTAATCTGACTTTGCTCCCCACTCTAGCGGACTTGGCTGCCTTTCCTTCTTTGGATTGGGCTCGAGCTGCGTCGGAGCAGTCTCCACGAACTTGAACTGTGCGTCAGAGGGTGGCAGCAGGAGATCTTTGGTTTCTGTTTTGGCCTTCTGGTATTGTCTTTCCCCTTTCCTTTTTTTTTTTTGCAGGTCAAGAGACGTAGGGGATGCGGTTCTGGTCAGCGGACTAGCCCAGCATATGAAAGTGCTGAGAGTGCTACTGCTGGTGGGCATGGCCCTGTTCAGGATAGGAGTCATCCCGTATGTTCTGCCAGTGTTGCGGCATCTACTTCTTAGGTCGCTTTGGGCTTGGAAGCTCATCTGGTCCAGGAGAACGCCAGCTGGGCGGTAAGCATTCTACAATCCCTGTATCATTACATGATTTATGCAATGCATGGATGAATATGCGTGTATGTATGCATGTTAACTTATGTTGTTATTTTGCAGATTCGAGTGCAGATGCTCCAGGATCAGGCTAGATAGGCAACTGCTTCTAAGGCTCGAGCTTTGGCTGTGACCCACAAGTTGACCTGGGTGCGGGTTGACATAGCCCGGATGTAGGTTGATTTGACTCGGGTGCAGGAGGACTTCGACGCCTATAGGGATTCGCATCAGAATGAGTCCGAGGAGAAGGAGGTGGGTGAGGGACAGGATGAGAGCTAGATTGAGTGCTCCGTACTACACCTCTTTTTTTTTTACACAACATGGACTTGATTTTTATTATTATGGGAATTGGATGCAATGACCTATTAATGGATGTTTATGTGTAATGGCACGATGTATGCGATATGAACATCTAAGCAGAATGTCAAACACACATAATATCATTACGACGACATCATAATGAGTACAATAGGGAAATTAACAGTGACTTCGGCTTTAGACATCGCCCTCTTCTTGTTACCAACACGTCCTCTCGGTTTTCCGTGTCAGAAATTTTCTCTTTGCGATTTTTTTTTCTTTTTGAGATGGTCCAAGAGTTTTGCACGAGCGTCCCAGCCGAATTGATCTCTTTGTATTGATCCGTTTCGAGATTGGAAAGTACACCTTGACAATGCTCATCAGAAGTTGTGAGGACGTTGCTGCTGATGACACCCAGTGGTTTGGCTTTTACCTGCCCCTAGCATTAAGGGTTTGTGTTTGGGGTATGAAACACTAAATCAGACATGGTTCGCTGCATGCTGTAACCCGTATGTGGACATTGACATGCAATGACATGACGAATGCATATTGAACATCAAAATTGAATATAAAACATCTATGACATAATGAATGTGGATGCATTAGGAAAATCCAAAGTGTGGCTCTGGTTTTGATTGACGCCCCTTCAAACTACCAATATGTCCTTTCGGTTTTCCACATTGGAGTTTTTTTTTTTTTTGAGATGACTGCCCGATCACTGGATAGAGTTACCATTGTGGATGGATAACCTAAGATGAATTCAATTAACCATTGGATTCTCCTGCGGTCTGATGTCGTATTCATGTTTCCAATTCACCCCAAATTCCAGTTCAGGCAAGGTTTCCGAAGACTGAATACTTGAAATGGTTGGTAAGTGCAACTTCCCTTTGGAATATAAGCACAACAGACTTTGTAAGCTTTCCTGTTGATGGCATCGTCCCATTCATGATTGTTGAAAGCTTTGTAAAGCCAAGTTGCCCCAACACAGTTGGTGAAGTTCACAAATGCATAACCAATATTTCCTCCAGTCTTGAAATCCATAGGCGAATAGAGGAAATCATAAGCAGACTTCCCTTTGGACTTATTCTTTTTTTCCTCCAGACAATGCTTGCCCAGAATTTGTAGCAGATTATGTCTTTGAAACTGATTTGGTAGGTTTTTGATCATCAGGCTTGTTTTTTTCCCACCAAGATTAGCTTCAATCTTTTTTTTTTATTCATCTTGGTCTCTTCAATATTCAATTTCTTGGGTAACCATTATTGAGCTCATTTGAAGTAGACTTGTATTCAAATTCTCTCTCTGCTCTGTCCCCCTTCTGGTGATGAGATGATGCAGAAAAATGCGATATGGAGCAGCACTGAGGTTCTTTTTTTTTTTGAAGGAACTAAATCAAAGCCACAGCCACCTTTTGGTTTTCCTGCTGCATTCAAATTCGTGCATGTCATATGTGCTTAATATGCCTTTTTGGATGAACAATGCATGCGTAATGTCATATGCACAGGAATGTCATGCAAACAAGATTATACATGCACTACAACCAAGGAAAGGCCCAGAGTTTCACAATAAGTTGGATAGTGAAGGTCATTTGAATTTTTTGGGGGTTGGTGCTTTGGATAAGTTTGGATAAGCTTGGTTTCGCCTCAAGGAGGGCTTTCTGGTTTGATTTTGCCTTAAGGAGGGCTTTCTGGTTTGATTTCGCCTTAAGGAAGGCTTTCTGGTTTGATCTTTCCTTAATTGGAGTTTTCTGGTTTTATTTTGCCTTAAGAAAGGCTTTCTAGGTTTGGGTGCCTCAAGGAGGGCTTTTTGGTTTTGTTTTGCCTTAAGAAGGGCTTTTCGGTTTAGGGTGCCTCAAGGAGGGCTTTTTGGTTTTGTTTTGCCTTAAGAAGGCTTTCTGAGTTTGGGTGCCTCAAGGAGGGCTTTTTGGTTTTGTTTTGCCTTAAGAAGGGCTTTTCGGTTTAGGGTGCCTCAAGGAGGGCTTTTTGGTTTTGTTTTGCCTTAAGAAAGGCTTTTCGGTTTAGGGTGCCTCAAGGAGGGCTTTTTGGTTTCGTTTTGCCTTAATAAGGCTTTCTGAGTTTGGGTGCCTCAAGGAGGGCTTTTTAGTTTTGTTTTGCCTTAAGAAGGGATTTTCGGCTTAGGGTGCCTCAAGGAGGGCTTTTTGGTTTTGTTTTGCCTTAAGAAGGGCTTTTCGGTTTGGGGTGCCTCAAGGAGGGCTTTTTGGTTTTGTTTTGCCTTAAGAAGGGCTTTTCGGTTTAGGGTGCCTCAAGGAGGGCTTTTTGGTTTTGTTTTGCCTTAAGAAAGGCTTTTCGGTTTAAGGTGCCTCAAGGAGGGCTTTTTGGTTTCGTTTTGCCTTAATAAGGCTTTCTGAGTTTGGGTGCCTCAAGGAGGGCTTTTTGGTTTTGTTTTGCCTTAAGAAGGGCTTTTCGGTTTAGGGTGCCTCAAGGAGGGCTTTTTGGTTTTGTTTTGCCTTAATAAGGCTTTCTGAGTTTGGGCACCTCAAGGAGGGCTTTTTGGTTTTGTTTTGCCTTAAGAAAGGGCTTTTCGGTTTAGGGTGCCTCAAGGAAGGCTTTTTGGTTTTGTTTTGCCTTAAGAAGGCTTTCTGAGTTTGGGTGCCTCAAGGAGGGCTTTTTGGTTTTGTTTTGCCTTAAGAAGGGCTTTTCGGTTTAGGGTGCCTCAAGGAGGGCTTTTTGGTTTTGTTTTGCCTTAAGAAAGGCTTTTCGGTTTAGGGTGATTTGGGTATCGTACGTGCTTTTTAAATTGAAGCTTTGGGGCAGGATTGGTAGTGTCTTTCAAGGATTGTTGAATTGAATCAGCAGATGCCTCGGCGGGAGTGGTACCATCATATTATTTATTTATCTCACAAGCTCACCTTTCAAGAGAGAGTTCGTTCAGGGCCAGGTTCACTTTTAGGTTCCCCACAATACTCAGAATGATGTCATGCATTTTGATATTATGTGTGTTGGTCATGTCATTTCAGATGGTCAAATGCATGCATAATGCCATGTACAAGTAATCATCACACAAGTAAGACAAAAATAAATTTCATTGCATTCATGATGAAATCAGTACATCCCATAAACAAAATGAGTCCCTTGTAAGGAGGAATCTCCAAGAGGTATCGATCTCACAAAATCCGATTATTCGCCGACTGGTCACCATTTCAGCTTCAGCATCCTCAACCCACTCTTATTAGAGCAGACTTTGAACTTCTTCATCATATTCCTCTCCTCGGGAGGTTTGAGAAATTTCTTTGGTGGTCTCCCTGATTGCCCCTGGTTGTTCATCAGAGAAAGCCGAGATTTCCAATTTTCCTTCATCAACCAGCTTCTGGATCTCCTTTCTTAAAGCATGACATTCATTGGTCCGATGGCCTGTGATCACGTGATAGCTGCAGAAATTACTCCTTTGCTTTGGCGTTGGCTGCACATAAGGTCTGACACTCTGTAATAGACCTATATTTCTGCACCTAAGGAATAGCGCACCTAATGAGTCAGCCCATGGAGAAATGCCTTTCCCGCTACTCCCGATAAGCGAGTTTTTGGTATGCCGCGGAACAGAGGCGGCACCAACATTCGTCTTGAGGGGCCTCTTCAGTTCTACCTCATCAGTTAGCCTTGGCAAACCTGAATCCTGGAGAGAGGGTCTTCCAAGGTCTCGAGGGCGAGTGTTAGCAAACTGGGCATTCTGTCCCTCGCTAGCATCAGTATTGGAGCCTGAGAATGCTGCATTTTTCATTCTCCCCTCGAGTTCTGCCACTCGTGCTTCCAATTCAGTGCACTTCGCTGTCAACCTTTCTACCTTGTCAAGATCATCTCCCAGCACTTCTCTCAGCATTGCTGCCGCTTCCTTCCTGACTGCCTTTTGGAATCGTGATGAGGCGATATGATCCTCTACGATATCCGTTATGGAGTTGAAGTTCATGGGATTGGCCATCTTCGAGATCTTTTCCTTTTTCCTTCTGATAAGAGCACTTATTAGTATTGGCAGGCACATACTCGTGAAGAACACCAAATCACAGATGATTTATTCATGAATGCATGATGGGATATGTATGTGCATGAATGAGTTGCATATATGATATCATGAGGGAGATAATGATGAGGATGATTTGAATTTTTTTTTTGGGACATTCTGAGAACACCTGATGCCATGCAAAAGACCACGTGTGGGCCGCCACACAAACAGGGGTTTGGTGCTTTTGGAGCACCTAGTGAATGTCGTGAAATGATCGCGTGTGTATCAACACACGGATAGGGTTTCGACACCTTGTAGGTCTATGAGATGAAGTGAAATGGTCACGCAGGGGCCGGCCCACGGGCAGAGTTCTGATGCTTTTGAAGCATATGATATGAGATGATGTTTATAGACAAGTCACGTGTAGGCAAGGACACGGATGGAAATTCAGCTTTCATGGAACGCCTTTCATGATTCGGTAATGCTATGAAATGCCCCTATATGCATAATAATCCGGTACTCGTGGAGCACCTCAAATGATACGATAATGTCAATGTCATGCAACAATCCGAAATGGATCGCGATGCACCAACAGAACTTCGGCATCCCCACGATGCCAATGATAAATGATGTGAAGCCATGCAATGATATCGTGTGACCTACTATACGAAAATAGACCTAAGACCATTGTGATCTCCTATTGAATGAAATGGTATAGTGAAATGGCCGAGTGTATTCCGGTACACGGGTAGTTTTAGGACTCCCGATATGTTATGAAATGAAGTGACCGTGAAGGGTATCATCAGAATGTCCTTAATTTAAATGATATGAGATAACGTGAATGCTTGTGTCACACAAAATGCAAGTGGCTGCACAAAAACGTCGTTAGGATGCATGACATACATGATGATGTCGTGTATGCTTCGTGAAGATAATAAAATGCAGGACATAAATATGCATAGCACATAAATAAAATGTCGTGGCTGCATGAAAATGTGGTTAGGATTCATGACATACATGATGATGTCGTGTATGCTTCGTGAAGATAATAATATGCAGGACATAAATATGCATAGCACACAAATAAAATATCGTGGCTGCATGAAAATGTGATTAGACTAAATGTCATGCTTATGTAGATGTCTTGAAAATGGCTGCACGAGAACCTGGTTAGAATGACACATAAGCAAAGTTTCGGCGCTCGAGGAGCACCTTGGGATTTCATGATATGATATGAGATGAACATGCGCGTGGCACATGGTCGGGATTTTCGGCGCTCAGGGAGTTTTAATGTCGTGATATGAAATGAACTCGTGCTTAGTGCACGAATGGAATTTCGATGCTCGGGGAACATCTTAACTTCCAAATCATGATATGAAATGAATAAGTTCTTAGTGAACGGGGTAGAGTTTCGGTGCCCAAGGGAGCATTTTGGGTTTTTGTGATATGAAATGAGATGAACATGCGCGTGGCACATGGTTGGGATTTTCGGTGCTCGGGGAGCACCTAAATGATTTAATGCATGCGATGGAATTTTCGACACCCGTGGAGCGCCTACATGATTTAATGGATGAAATGTAATTTTTTCCGGCGCTCGTGGAGCAGCTAAATGATTCGATGAAGTGAAATGAACTTTTCGATGCTCGTGGAGCACCTAAATGATTTGGTGCATGAAATGTAAATTTTCGGCACTCGTGGAGTGCCTAAGTCACTTGATGTATGCGATGGAATTTTTCGGCACTCGTGGAGCACCTGAATGCGTGGAATGTAATTTTTCGGCGCCCATGGAGCACCTAAATGATTCGATGAAAAGAAATAAACTTTTGGTGCTCGTGGAGCACCTAAATGATTTGGTGGAATGAAATGAATTTTTCGGCGCTCGTGGAGCACCTCTGATTTTGTAGAATGGAATGAATTTTTCGGTACTCGTTGAGCACCTAAATGATTTCATGGAATGAAATGAATTTTTTGGCGCTCGTGGAGCACCTAAATGATGGAATACTTGAAATGTAATTTTTCGGCGCTCGTGAAGCGCCTAAGTGACTTGATGTATGCGAGGAAACTTTACGGCGCTCGTGGAGCACCTAAATGATTTGATGGCATGAAGTGATGGCATGAAGTGAAATTTTTTGGTGCTCGTGGAGCACCTAAATGATTTAATAAAGTGGGTTCCCGGCGCTCGTGGAGGACCTAAATGATGTGATGGATGCGATGAAATTTTTCGGCGCTCCAAAAAAATTGAATGCATGAAATGGAATTTTTTTCGGCGCTCGTGGAGCACCTATGATTTAGTGGAATGGAATGGGTTTTTCGGCACTCGTGGAGCACCTAAATGACTTAATGTGTGAAATGAAAAGTTTAAGGCGTTCGTGTGGCACCTAAATGGAATGAAATGAATTTTTCGGTGCTTTTGGAGCACCTTGGGTTTTTGTGATATGAAATGAGTTGAACATGCGCGTGGCACATGGTCGGGATTTTCGGTGCTCGGGGAGCACCTAAATGGTTTAATGCATGCGAAGGAATTTTCGGCACCCGTGGAGCGCCTATATGATTTAATGAATGAAATGTAATTTTTCGGCGCTCGTGGAGCACCTAAGTGATTTAACGCATGAAATGTAATTTCTCGGCGCTCGTGGAGCACCTAAGTGATTTGATGCCTGAATGAGACCGTTGGCGCTCGGGGAGTACCTCGGGTTTTGTGAAATGAGATGATTGTTCTTAGCGAACGGACAAGGTTTCAGCACTCGTGGAGTGCCTTGGATTTTTTTTTTGTGATGTGAGATCGACATGTGCATGGCACATGGTCGGGGTTTCAGTGTCCAGGGGACACCTCGAATTTTTGATGATATGAAGTGAATTCGTGCTTGGTGTACGAGCGGAATTTCAATACTCGGGGAGTATCTCGGTTTCCACACCGTAATTTGAAATGAATACGTTCTTGGTGAACGAGCAGAGTTCCGGCGCTCAGGGAGCACCTAAATGGTTTGATGTGTAAAATGAATTTTTTGGCACTCGTGGAGTGCCTAAAATGATTTGATGAAGTGTGATGAATTTTGTCGGCACTCGTGGAGCACCAAAAGTGATTTAATGAAATATGATGAATTTTGTCGGCACTCGTGGAGCGCCTAAAATGATTTAATGAAATGTGATGAATTAAAATGCTTTAATGAAATGTGATGAATTTTTTTGGCACTCGTGGAGCGCCTAAAATGATTTAATGAAATGTGATGAATTTTGTCGGCACTCGTGGAGCGCCTAAAATGATTTAATGAAATGTGATGAATTTTGTCGGCACTCGTGGAGCGCCTAAAATGATTTAACAAAATGTGATGAATTTTGTAGGCACTCGTGGAGCGCCTAAAATGATTTAATGAAATGTGATAAAGTTTGTCGGTACTCGTGGAGCACCAAAAGTGATTTAATGAAATGTGATGAATTTTGTCGGTACTCGTGGAGCACCGAAAGTGATTTAATGAGATGTGATGAATTTTGTCGGTACTCGTGGAGCACCAAAAGTGATTTAATGAAATGTGATGAATTTTGTCGGCACTCGTGGAGCACCTAAAATGATTTAATGAAATGTGATGAATTTTGTTGGCACTCGTGGAACACCAAAAGTGATGTGATGAATTTTGTCGGTACTCGTGGAACACCAAAAGTGATTTAATGAAATGTGATGAATTTTGTCGGTGCTCATGGAGCGCCTAAAATGATTTCCTACTTGGTGGCCGGTGTGATGTGTGTGAGCTTTATGGAATTGCCCAAGGTCCATGTGAATGTTTTATGTGATGTATGTGAAATAATTAATCGGTTAATGCTTATGGCATTCAAATGATGTATGTGAATTAATTAATTTTTTCACACAATGAAAGGATGCATGGCTACAAAAATGTGGTTAGTGTAAATGTCACGTGGGTGATCAATGTATTTACACACGAAAATTGATGGACATGGCTGTACAAAAGATGTGAGTTGGAATCACACTAATGCTTTAGATGCGGTATGTTATGTTCGTGAAAAATGTGGATGATGACATGTTATGGAGGGACAAAAAGACACGTAGCAATTAGCACACGGATCGTATTCCTCCAACCTTATTCCTCCAAACGTGGTCAAGTCGATAAAATTCTAACCGAGTCCTAGGAGGGGTTCTCTTCGATCATCAACCGGGGATGATGAAGGCGGATTTTATTTTATTCACACATTTTATTTTGGTATCCTAAGGGAATCCAACTAAGGTTGCCTAAATGAGTTCGGTCCAAAGTACGGATAACATCAAGGCTCCCATAGCAAAATATCCTCCTCACTTCTCCCCACTCAAGGGTCCGAACGAAGGGGTTCGTACGAGGCTATGGGTGGTGTTTCGTATTCATGCCCCTAAGACCAAGAGAAACTTAGGCGACACTTCAACGATTCATCGGGCTAAATAACGGATACTTAACCTAATGCAAAAATGTCTAACTACAAAAATGCATAAAGTGCCATATAAGAATCATCCGCTTAATTTAAATTAGACACTTTTCAGGGCTTGTCAAATTCTTTTAAGTTTTTGAAAAACTTTTGAGAAATCCCCAGCGGAGTCGCCACTGTGAGCAGACGACACGTTTTCGACGGGACGCGGGACTCCCTTTCAGAAGGAGCGCCTCGATTTCGGGCGGGGCCCTCCCTCGCGTGGGGTTTTTGATTTGGAAATTCGTTTTTTGGAAAAGCGGATTATTTCGAAAAAGAATCGAGACCTAAATCTCGATAAAAAGTATAGGAGTCGCCACCCGGCTCAGCTCAACCGGGAAATTACAGCGTAGCTGAACCAAAGTGGGACTGCCACACTTTTCAGAGATCTAGGTTCGGACAAGTCCCTTATTTCGTGTCTAATTTAAATATTATTGCCAATGTTCTAGTTATGAAATTTTAAATTGCTAAAAATTGATTTTTATTAAATAATACACGCAGCGCGCATACATAATAATACAGCATAATAAAAGTAAAAGGAATAAATATTTTGGAGCTTACAACCCAATTGAAAGAAAAAATAAAACTCTCGCCTCACTGTTACAATCGCCTAGAATACACGAGAATCTAAAAATATTTACAACCGCCTAAATACACGATTTAATTCTATTGAAATACAAATAAAATAGAAAATTAAAATAAATCTAAGCTGCAAAACAGAGGTTAGCACAATTGATACGGCACGCCATAAGTAGGACTCAAGTAGACAGAATCGGGAAATTAAGTACTTGGGGTCATGCAATTGGGGGTAACCGGGTTGGCCCGGTCGGCCGGCCCGGTTAAACCTGGAAAACCATTTTGAAACGTCCCTGTATTTTTGGTTTTGTGAGAAAATCGTTTTTGTAAACATTTTTCCGGTTTATTACAATTAAGCATGCGAAGTGGGTCGGTTTTCGGGAGAACTGGGTCTCCGTCGTTGAATTGTTCTAAATACAATTTTACTGAAAATTGAATCTAGGGTCGTGATGCACACAACAAAATTCATTTTGATGATTGTTGCGGTTTTCTAATTTTTTGGGATTTCTTGGGAATTTTTGGGGATTTTTTGGGGATTTTTATGAAATTTTTGGGTTTTAAAGGTGAAATTCTGACTCTGGAAACTACAGTGGTACGACTGTAAATTACAGTCGTGCAAACTCAACTACAGTCGTATGACTGTAATTACAGTCGTACGACTGTAAATGCTGAAAATTCAAGATTTCACCAAAATCTTATTTAAAACAAGCTAGAAAGAAAATCACCTGGAAATCAACTACATTCGTACGACTGGAACTACAGTCGTACGACTGTCTCAAGAACAGTCGTACGACTGTTCTTGATCTCCAGAAACAAAAATGCAGAAAAACGGATAAAAAAAAAGCAGAAAAAGCACACCAATCACCCAGAAAGCTTGTACAAGAGAAGGGAAAAGGGGTATTTACCTCTGTGGCATGCGTCCACCGTAGGATTGACCCCTGGCGTCGCTCCAATCCACTAAAATCCGGACTTTTCTCCTTGAGTTAGGGTTTGAGATTTGGGTCCAGAGATTTCCAAATGCTGAGAGATTTTGATGAAGAGTTCCTCCTTTTCTTTTTGATTTTCTCTTCCTCCTCTCTTATCTTTTCTCTCTTTTCTTTTCTTCTTTTTCTCTTTTCTTTTCTTTTTTTTTTTCGTCTGTCCCCCTTCTCTTCTTTTCTGTCTTTCAGCTTTTGAGATATGGGTTAGCTCACCTGCCCCGATAATACATTCGTACGACTGTAATTTTATTACGGTCGTACGACCGTAACAAAATTCCCACGACTGTAATTACAGTCATAGGTCAACGGTCAACGACGGATTTTTTTTTAATGTAAAAATTTCGTGTTCACACATGCGAATATTGATTCTTGGTTGCACAGCTGTTAATCTGAAGAAATCCCTAAAAGAAATCGCTAAAAGTTTAAATTTGCTTCGCACCTGGAAATGATGGCTATACTGATATCACTATGATCGTGCGGTCATTACCCATACCCGTGCTTCTATTATTTTCAGACAGAATAACCCATAAGATGTTTCTGAGCTTTTTATTGCATAATGAACCTTAGATCTAAATTTCCAATGCTGATGTTAGACTAAAGTGATGATAATGACTTGAACCTTTGCAAATCGACTCTAAACATACTAAACATCAATCAGTAAAACTGTTTTCGATCCTCCATCTTTATGTTCGAATCTCACATGCATAAGTTCTTGTTGTGTTGCTAATATCCTTTTTTGTAGGTTTAAGCATACTTTTTATTATTTTATTTCTGCATTAGTAGAATTCGTGTATTTTAGGCAGTTGTACCCCGATCCCCTTTTTTAATTCATGTATATCCTTGTAATTTAATTCTACTCTATGTAACTTGCATGAATGCCATGTGTTATAAAATAAAAATTGATCTAGTTCTATAAAATGTTATGGTTGAATATTGCAACTATTATTTTAATTGGATAATAAGTTAGTGACTCGTCCGAACTTAGATCTCTAGAAGGTATAGTGGTTCTCACTCGGTTTCGATATACCTGAATTTCCTGGTTGAGCTGAGCCGGGTGGCGACTACTATAGTTTTTTCGGGATTTCGGTCTCGAATCTTTTACAAATGTTGTATTTTCTTAAAATGAGTTTCCTATATAATTATATGCCCAAATGCATAAAAAGTTAGTGGCCCGCTTCACCGCGTAAAACATTGTCCGCTCATAGTGGTGACTTAGCTGGGGAATTTTCTAAAAAGTTTTCCAAAACTTAAAAGATTTTAATGAGCAGTAAAAGTATCCAATTAAAATAGCTTCAATAGAATGTTGTAAAATTTTATATGGATTACATTTAGCTAGATTTGAGCATTAGGTTAAGGTACCACTTTTAGCCCGATGAACTATTAAGGTGTCGCCTATGTTCCACCAGGTCATAGGGACACGGATATGGAACACCACCTGTAGGCTCAAATATACCCCTTCGTTTGGACCCTTGAGTGGGGAGAAGTGAGGAGTATATTTCACTATGGGGACCTTGATGTTAGCCTGGACTTTTGACCGTTCTCATGTAGATGACCGTAGTAATTTCCATTAGGATTTCGAAACATTATGTGTGATATATATTTAGCTTCACCTTTATCATCCCTCGTTAATGATTAAAGAGAACCACACCTAGGACTCGGTTAGAATATTGATTCTTGGCCACGAGGAGAAATAAGGTCAGGAATTTGTGATCGTATGCTACATGCTACGTGCTTCATTTTCTGTACCATATCATCATAATCATCCTTTCATGCATACATATTATGAATCTGCATACCATTTATGTGATGCTAACTCATTATTTTTGTGTAGCCATATATGTCATATTATTTTGTGTGTACATACACCACTTATATGCATCATCTTGTATGTTATCCATACTAATGATTTTCGATGCAACCATTATCTCGTGTCTCGCATGCATGAATCATTTTGCATTAATAAACTCATATTAAAGTATTCATAGGTTGCCCTTGAATATGACTATAAACCCACATATTCAGTCTCCACTAACCATATGGTTATCATGAGAACTTCCACACACTCATTAGTCTTTAGAAGATAAACCCTCAGGTACTTAAAAGAGCGCTGAATTGTTGTCTGTGTGAAAAATCATACGTATCCAAACCCCCGGTTAGGCATTCCATGAATGCTGGACCTCTGTCTGTATGACTAAACATACGAGTCGACCCCCAGCTAGTGGAATCTAGCATGAACCTCGCATAGGTGTTCCAGGAATGCCGGACCTCTACTTATATGACTAACCATATGGGTCGACCCTCAGCTAACAGAATCTAGCATGAATCTCGGTCAGGCGTTCCATGAATGCTAGACCTCTACCCGTATGACTAACCATACAAGTCGACCCTCAGCTAGCGGAATCTAGCATAAACCTTGGTTAAGCATTCCACGAATGTCGAACCTCAACCTGTATGACTAACCATACGAGTAAACCCTCAACTAGCAGAATTTAGCACAAACCTTGGTTAGGCATTCTACGAATGTTGAACCTCCTTCTGTTTGCTCCTCGAGCATAGACCTTGACTTATTTCTTACATTTAGTTATCCCCGTTCACATGGCACATACTGAGTATATCACGTCATTTATGGAAACATGCATATCATGTCAATCAAGCATACATACACATCACATCATGTTAGAGTATACCGATGCATAAATTCATAATACTGTGAGCAGACGACCTTTTTAACCAAACGAAAACGGGACGCGGCCAAGCTGGCCAGGGAAAAAGAAAGAAATTGATTTAACGAGGTTTGTGGAAAACAAGTTTTTGTTTATCTTGTTTTAGGAAAATCATGGATTTATTTGTTTCGAAATTTCTTTTGTAGAAAACGTTTTTACGTTAAAGACCTTGAAACCTCAATTTCGAGATTAGTGACAGAGTCGCCACCCGGATCAGCTCATCCGGGAAATTCCGGTACAGCTCCCTACCGAGCGCAAACTATTGTACCTAATCCAGAGATTCAGGATTCGGGCAACTTACCTACTTAACCTTAAGCTTGTATTCATTTATTATTTATAAAACCATATTTATTCAATTTATTATCTTTTATGACCCCAATTTATTTATTTTTATTAGCCCGATGCTAAGGCAAGAATGTAGAAATAAATTGCAGAAATTAAATCATCCATAAAAAATATAGAAAAGAATAATAGAGGCCGATTATACAACCAAATTGAATAAAAATATAAAACTCTCGTCCTCACTTTTACAAACGCCTAAGTACACGAGGATCTAAAAATACAATCGCCTAATTACACGAATTGATCTATTAAATACAACAAAAATAAAAATAAATGCAACAAAACAAATTAGTTAGCACAAGTTATATTAGAAACACAAATAGAACTCAAATCAGGACAGAATGGGGATTTTAGGATAAGGGAACATGCATTTAGGGGATAACCGGGTCGACCCGACCGGGCGGACCGGTTAGACCTGGAAAATAGTTTAGAAATGCCCTGTGGATTTTTGTGCAGTAAAATCAATTTTCATAAACCATTTGGCTCAGTTACATGCATATTTCCATTTTTGTGGATCGGTTATCCCGGAACTCGGGGTTCCGTTCGTGTGGGTTCCTAAATATACATTTCATCTAGGGCCCAAAATACAATAAATACACCAAAAACATTTTGTGAAAATATTATTTTCCTCATTTTCAATGTTTTTCGAGGATTTTGTGGGATTCGGGGTCCGCAAACGCTAGACAATGGATCCGAATCGGATGAAACTACTCCGAAACTCATAAAATAAACCCCAGGAACTACTGAAAACCCCGATATTCGAGTATGCAAAAGCCGAAAAATCAAAATACAAGCTCATACGAATGATTCTGGGCCAAAAATGATCTCAACAGAAAAAATCAAAATGGAAAACGGGCTGTTTCGGCCAATTGGGACAGATCAGGGATCTGTCCCTGAGGAACAGAGTAGGCCGACTTTGGGTTAGAGCCGGCCAGCTCTGTTCTTCAGAAACACAGCTGGGAACACAGCCGTACGGCTATGATGGGCAGCACCAGTTCTGGATTTTCGTCAAAATAATAGAAACACATAGAAAATCAATGCAAAACAAGTTTTAGGGCCTCTCAGAGCTTACCTGGATTGTTGTGTGGATGCTAGGAACGTCAAGAAATGGATTGAAAGCTCAAGAATGTGCACTGGGACTCAATCGACCGAATCCTTCAACGACCCAAAAAGATCCGAAACCAAGCCGAAATAATCCCGAATCAATGAGTATAGGTTGTTGGCGATGTTGTTAATGCTTGAGGATTGATTTAGGGTTAGAGGAGAGTGTTTTGGGTATTTCTCTTGGTTTCTCTTCTTCTTCCTTTCTTCCTCTCTTCTGCTTTTTTTTTCTTTTCTCTCTGTCTTTTGCTTGAGAACCGAAAGTCCTCCTTTCTCTCTCCTTTTTTCTCTTTTATCTGCCTCTCCCTCCTCTTCTCTCGTTCCATCAATCAACAGACTGAAAAATTTCTGAAAATCTGCCAAAATTTTCACCTGACCAGACAAGTTGCTCTGCTTTGCAAAGCAACTGTTTTTGCCCACTAGAGTCGGTCGGCTCTAGTTTGTACTAGAGCCATACAGCTATAGTTAGAGTCGGCGGTTCCACCAAGAGTCTAGGCAGAATTTTGAAAAGTCAGACGTGCAGACCAAACCCTGGAAATGATTCGAGAGATCTTTTCAGGGCTTCAGATCACAGATAGCCTGGTTTTCAGAACGTTTGAGATCCTCCAGGCAGCATTCCGGTAGCTTCCAAGTCCTGTTCGAGCTCGTCTGGTCCATAGGTAATTAGAGAATTCTCATCACTGAGACCGGAAAAAACCCGTGTTCACAAATACTAACGTGTATTGTGACTCTCTATAGTTTGGGATTGCCCTTTGAAGAGCAAATTGGTTAGAGTTGGTGTAAGTGGATGATGTTTTTGACGGAACGCGGAACTCTCTCGGAAGGGAGCCTCGAGATCAGGCAACCCTCCCTCGCGTGGGGTTTTTATGATGAAAATTCATTTTTCGAAAATTAGATTATTTCATAAAAGAACCGAGACCTAAGTCTCGATAAATAGTGTAGGAGTCGCCACCCGGCTCAGCTTAACCGGGAAATTTCAGTGTAGCTGAACCAGACGAAAGGCCGCTACACTATCCAGAGATCTAGGTCCAGACAAGTCCCCTATTTCTTACCTAATCAAAATAAAATTGGCCAATGTTCTTTGATGGTATTTTATAATTCTAACATTCATTTTTATTAAACTAAAACATATAGCGTACACACACAAATAAAAATAAAGCAGTAAATAATTAATTAAATTATTACAACCCGATAGAATGAAAATAAAAACTCTCCTCCTCACCTTATAAACGCCTAAAATACATGATTTATCTAAAAAAAATACAACCGCCTAAAATACACGGATTAAGCTATTAATTACATTAAAAATGAAAAATAAACTAAACTAAAAGCTGCAAAACAGACGGTTAACAGTTTATAGCACACCACAAATAGGACTCAAGTAGGACAGAATTGGAGAATTGGAAATTGGGAACATGCATTTAGGGGGATAACCGGGTCGGCTTGGCTAGCCGGCTCGATTAGACCTGGAAAACGATTTTGAAACGCCCCTGTATTTTGGTTTTGTGAGAAAATCATTTTAAAAACATTTTATTTTCCGGTTTACTTTAATTTAGCATGTGGGGTGGGTCGGTTTTTGGGAGAATCGGATCTCCGTCGTGAAATTGTTTTAAATGCAATTACACTGAAAATTAAATCTAGGGTTATGAATGCACACAACAAAATTCATTTTTGATGATTTTCTGATTTTTTGAATTTTTATAGATTTTTAGAAATTTTTATGGACTAAACCGTAAATTCTACCACTGGACGAGCGTTGCAGTCTTGCGACTGTAACTATAGTCATATGACTGTAATCCATTCAATTGCAGGATTTCGCCAAAATTTTATTCAAATAAAACTAAAGGCCGTGGGAATTCAAGAACACTCGTACAACTGTAATTACAGTCGTACGACTGTTCTTCACCACAAGAACAGTCATACGGCTGTTTTTAAATTCCAGAAATAGCAAACCAAAAAATTAAATTTTTATACACAAAAACACACCAAATCACCCAGAAAGCACAAGAAAATGGAGGTTTGAAGTATATTTACCTTTGCAGTGCTGATCCACCGTAGGATTGACCGCTGTAAACGCCCCGATCACCTCTAAATTTCTTCTTTTCCTTTGAGTCGATGTTTTGAAAGGTTGTCCAAAATCTCCAAAATGTCAAGGATTTAGAGAGTTTTTAGTCCGAGATTGATTGAATTTGAAGTGTCAAGTTATCAACCTATGATTTCTATCCGGTTTTAAACTTTAATACTTAAGAATCAAAAGAAAAAGAGGAGAAAAAGCTTGGGTTTTGTTAAGTTTTCTTTTTCTTCCCTTTTTCTCTCTTTTCTCTCTAAATCTTAAGATCAGGATTCCCTCCCCCTTTCTCTCTCTTTTCTTTTCTTTTTATCCTCCCTCTCCCCTGATTTCCGGCTCAGGAGCATTAAATGCTTCTCCCCCTTTTTCTCTCTCAAGGCATGGCCTGCTGTACTTACCATGATATTATAGTCATACGACTGTAATACAACACCACGACTGTAATTACAGTCATGGCACAAAAACTTTTTTTTTAAGTCTGGAAAAATTCCGGTGCTCACAGTTGGTTATGCAAAATCACAATTAAGGCGAGCAATTAGATCGAGATAGGTAGCTAGATCAAAGCAAGCAGAAAGATCAAAGGCAATTAGTGTGGCGTCTAGATTAGTGACAGTTAAATCAGCTTCAGATTCTGAGACAACGATAGAGGTTTCAAAATTGGAACAAACAACTAGTTTGTGTTGGAAATAAAACATGGTAGGAATGGGAGATAAGAATATCCCTACCATCATTGTTACTGTGGTAGTTGCTCTGAAGGATCTGTTGAGTTCAGATGGGTTACGAGCGACCCTCCGTGAAGAGATCCAAGCGGCATTGGGTGACAGGGCTGCTAGTGGTCAAGTTGAGCAGGTTATTGATCATAAGGATAATACCAGATAGATTGAATAGAATATTGATCAACAGAATAATGGTACCAGTCGTCATTCGAGACATAGATCATCAGTCGGAATGAGGTGACGCCTTTGTTAGGACAAACTGTGGGGAAGAAGATCAAATAGAAATATTCTAAGTTAGATGAGATCCTTCCCACACAACACCAAATGGCACACATAAAAAATGGTAAAGTGCATTGACTTGAGCACCCTGAAGGCTGATGGGGTTGAACTATTACCGCTAGGGTTTATGCTAAAGTTTATCCCGTACAAGGGCATAGGACCTCTAGCTACTCACATTGATCAGTACTTGACTATTATGACCATGAATGGTTTGACCACCAATTAGCTTTTAGGTCTGTTCCCTAGCACCCTTGATGAAGGTCCTTTGGGTTGGTACAACAATCAACCGGAGCATATTAGAAAAGATTGTAGTGCTTTATCTGCTGCTTTTATGAGTATTATAGGCACACTACCCAAATGAAAGCAACCCTCTAAGACTTGGAAGCTGTCAGGTAGAAGCCGAATGAGTCTTTCCCGGTTTACCACAAACGGTGGATGGATGTGCAGGTTCTGATGGATGGGGCACCAAAGTTAGAGTCGCTGATTGTAAAGCTGGTGGATGGTAGTCTGCCCCAGTACAAAGACAAGATGAAGCTAAAAAGGTTCCACTCCTTTAATGAAGTGGTCAAATTTGCTAAACATATTGAGCAATGTGAAGAAGAGGAGCAGAGGGGTAGACATAGTTCGGGCTCCTACAGAAGTAACCCGGGGTACTCCTAAGGATACAAAGGTAGTAGTTCTAAGACTACTGTGGTCAGGTCTAGTTCCAAGACTACACCGAAAGCAGCCTCTATTGAAATGCAAGAGGTAGAGGTGGCTGTTGTGAACCAAGGAAGATAAAATCCTCAGAGGGTCACCAGTCCGTGGGCCGAGTCAGCAAGTCAGATTTTTGCCAAATGTAGAAAGGCTGGGCTATTGCAGAGTCTGAGGCTGTTCTCGCCTCCAGCTGGGGCAGACAGAGATAATTTCTGCTCTTAGCATGTGATGACGGGTCACTGTACGAATGAGTGCACCCAGCTGATTAAGGCCATCAAGCAATTGGTCACTGATGGCAAGATCATTGAGCTGGCTTTGAAGCCGAGCATGCAGAAGAATCCACTCCCTACTTTTGGAAGTCAAGTGAATATGGTGCAGTCTGGTCTACCGGCTAATTATGTATTCGCTCAGATTATTAAAGCAAATCTGAACGTGCGAGCTGTATTAGTGGAAAGTGAAAAAGAGCCGGAGGTAGTTGAAGAGCAGACATTGGCAGTGAGGAATAAGGCAGGTCCCATTGATTTGGATAAGATCGAAGTGGATGATGAGTATGAGGATTTTGAGATCTAAGAGTCGAAGCCAGTTTATCTGGTGGAGATAAGAAGGGGAACCGTGATTGAGAAAGATGGGTTAGTGATGCACATTACAAGGAGCGAAAGGGTTTATCAATCCGCTAATGTACCACCTCCGGCCCCCCCCGATAAGGAATACCACACCTGTGTAGAACGATGCTACCCGATCATCTAAAATGGCCAAAGAGGAAGACATGGTAGTGGAACAATTAAAGAGGACACCAGTTCGTGCCAGTGTTTGGCACTTATGGAATCGAAGAGGCACCGTGAGGCAGTAGTTAAGCAGTTAATGGAGATGGAGGCTAACCCCACTATGTCTCCAGATGAGGTATGTGCAATGATCAAGGGAGTGGATTTGAAAACTAATCGAGCCCCGGAGATCATTTTTGGAGTTGAGGACCTCCCGCCTGAAGGGGTCAACCATAATAGGGCTTTATACCTGAAGGTTAAGGTCATGGATAGAATGATGCCGAGTATGATGATGGATGACGGCTCGGCCTTGAACATTTGCCCCATCCAGATCTTGCCTTATTTGGGGATGAGTACAGAAGCTCTTTGCCAATCCAACACTGTGATTAGGGTATATGACGATAGAAAAAGAGCTGTGCTTAGGACTTTTGAAGTTGAAGTCAAGGTAGGGGAAGTTAAGTCAAAAGTGCTGTTCATGGTGATCAACATTTGTGTCACCTTCTTTCTGCTCTTGGGAAGGCCATGGTTCCATGCCCTAGGAGGAGTGCCCTCGACCTTGCATCAAAAGGTAAAGTTTTTAATTGAAGGAAAGGTGGTGATTGTTAAAGCGGATGAGCCTTTTCTTGTGGCTGCCTTGAGTGCTACTGAGCTGCCGATGACTGGTTTTCAAGTGGCGATGATTACTGATAAGCAGAAATTTCCAAACTGGATTCATAAGTACTTTGCCAAGCAGAACTATGAGCCTGGAAAAGGGTTAGGAGCCAAGTAGTAAGGTATCCCTGAGTTTAATATTGAGGCCGGCAAGTACCACTAATTTGGGTTTGGTTATCGAGAGGGGAAGGCTAAGCAAGAGAGGAAACATGTGAACTTGGTGGACACCTTTGTCCGAGCCTCTAAATTAGTCTATGATGGGACTTCTAAGCTAATAGTTGTTGAGCGAGGCCAGCTCCCGGGGTTTGAGATTTTTGCTGATGTTGATTTCAGCAAGTATGGAATCGAGCCTGTTGTGAGTATGCTGCGAACAGGAACCAGAGACAAAGGGAAGGAAATTCTGAGTTAGAAAGCAGTTAACCAAGTTAGAGTTGAATTTAGGGATAAAGGGGAAGCCTTTGAGAAGACTGACCTGGTGAGAAGTGAGATTGAAGTGGCTATAGAAGCCATCACTAGGGCACTGTCCACTCTGATGAAGCCGAGCAAGGGTTCAAAGAAGAAAGAGCAACCTGTTGGGAGGACACATGAAGAGCTCGTAGAAGAAGCTGTGAAGGAACTTACCAAGCTAGTGATGAGGGGTAACGCCGAAACACCTGAAGAGGAGCTGATCGCGGAGCAAAAGGAAGATCTGGAAGATGACCTTGGGTACTTGTTTGAAGAGTTCAACTGTGCTGCTGCCAATGAAGACCCTCCATATGTGGAGGATGGAAATTTTTCTAATGTATCAAAATTTTCAATTTATGATGTGAACAATTCTGCCTATAAGGCCTTAAATGCAATAAAATCTGATTTTGCTTACTTGTTGATGTTTTTCCGGATGGCACTGTGCATACATACAAACATTCATTTAATGTCTTTAGCATATATGATGCATCATTGCATGAAATGAACCTAGGGACAGATGATAATCCAAAGATGGTATCCGTCTCGAAAGACCTCATGCTTGACGAGAGAAAAGAACTTCTAAAAATTTTGTAAAAACATGTTAAAGCCTTTGCTTGGTCCTACGAAGACATGCCTGGGGTCGACAGAGAGATTGTAGAACATAGAATCCCGACAGATCGGAAGATGAAGGTGGTTAAGCAGAAGCTCAGAAGACTGCGACTAGAATGGGCTGAAAAGGTTAAGGAAGAAGTGGCCAAGAAGATAAAGGCCAAGTTCTTAGAAGTGGTAGAGTATTCGGAATGGTTGGCTAACATCGTACCGGTTGTGAAGAAAGATGGTCGAGTCAGGGTCTTTATGGATTACAGGGATCTGAATATGGCATCTCCTAAGGATGACTTCCCGCTCCCTCACATTGATGTTCTAATTGATAGTGCCGCTAGGGCAGCGATGTACTCATTCATGGATGGGTTCTTGGGGTACAACCAGATTCTGATGAATGTGGTCGACAAAGTAAAAATGGCCTTTATCACGGAATATGGGGTTTATTGCAACAGAGTCATGCCTTTTGGGTTAAAGAATGCCGGGGCAACCTATCAGCGAGCAGTCACGACACTTCTACACGATATGATCCACAAGGAGGTCAAGGTCTATGTGGACGACATGTTAGTTAAATCCATGACCCGGGAGGAGCACCCAACTATAGTTAAATCCATGACCCGGGAGGAGCACCCAACTATCTTAGATAGATTTTTAACCAGAATCGAGAAGTACAATCTTCGTCTCAATCCTAAGAAGTGTGTGTTCGAGGTAACTTCTGAAAAACTACTTGGTTATGTAGTCAGTCAGAAGGGAATCGAAATGGATCCAAACAAGATCAAGGCCATCAGGGACATGTCGATACCACAGTCAGAAAAAGAAGTGAGGTCGTTTCTGGGTTCACTACAGTATGTCAGTCGGTTTATTGTAAGGTTGACGATAGTTTGCGAGCCAATTTTTAGACTTCTGATGAAGAACCAGCCAGTGGAATGGAATGAACAGTGTCAGATAGCCTTCGAAAGAATTAAAGCTTATCTGATGAACCCTCTAGTTCTAAGGCCTCTATTACCGGACAAGCCTCTGATTTTGTACTCGGCTATTGAAGAGACTTCAGTAGGAGCAATGTTGGTACAAGAGCAGGAAGATAGGTGTGAACATGCGATCTACTACTTGAGTAAGAAGCTACTAGAGTACGAGACCAGATATACGATAGTAGAGAAAACCTGTGTTGCTATGGTATAGTTGACGAAGAAACTAAGACATTACTTCCCGTCATATAAAGTTTAGGCGGTAGCCAAGGTAGATCCTATAAAACACTTATGCTAAGCTCCAGTATTAGCTTAGAAATTATCGAGATGGTTGCTTTTGTTGTCAGAATTCGACATAGAGTATGTGACAAAGAATACAATTAAAGGAAGAGCCGTAGTAGAATTTCTAGCCAATCAGCCGATAGATTCAGACTACATTGAGAATTTGGAATTTCCCAATGAACAACTAGCAGTGGTTGAAGAAGAAGTAAATAGATGGGTGATGTACTTTGATGGTGCTGCGAACAAATATGGTGCAGGGTTGGGAGTAATCATTGCTACACCTGAAAGGGAAATCATGCCTCTGGCGAAACGGCTTGACTTTCAAGTAACTAATAACAGAGAAGAATATGAAGCTTGCCTCTTTGGAATTAATGCCCTCATCATATTAGGGGCAAAATTGGTCTTAGTCATCAAGAATTCATCTTCGGTGATTCAGCAAGTTACCAGAGATTGGGAGATCAAAGAAGAATCGCTCCGGCCTTATCTTGAGATGGTTTGGGAGAGGGTGAAGGTATTCAGTCAGTGTGAATTTTGGAATGTGCTGAGGGAAGAAAATCAGATGGCAGATTCCTTGGCTACCCTGTCATCAATGTGGGAAAGACTCCGAAAACAGTTGATACAACTAGTAATCCTTGAAATTGCTCAGAATCTGTGCTATTCATCAGTCAATGTAGTTGCAACAATTAAGGAACGACCCTGGTATTATGATATTTTGCAGTTCATTCAGAATGGGCAGTACCCCGAAGACGCTAGTGAGGCTGATAAGATTTCTCTCCGAAGATTGGCAGCTCAATTTCGGGTATTTGAGAATCAACTCTTCAAAAGAACAGCCAACGGAATCCTTCTGAGTATAACAGAGGAAGAGGCAAATAAAGTTATGAAACAAATACACTTCGGGACTTAAGGGCCGCATGTGAACAGGTTGGCCCTGGCAAAGAAAATACTAAGACAAGGATATTTTTGGCTCACTCTGTAAGCTAATTGTATCGAGGAAGTTAGGAAATGCCATGGATGTCAAGTGTACGAAGACCTCAATCATCTCCCTCCTCTCGAACTTTAAGTCTCCTAAACTTCGTGGCCATTTGCAGCTTGGGGTATAGATATCATTGGAGAGATAAGGCCACCCACCTCAGATGGACACCGGTTCATTGTCATGGCTGTGGATTACTTCTTGAAATGGGTTGAAGCAGAATCATTCGCAAATGTTACAGCTAAAAAGATGGCTAAAGTCATAGAAAAGAACATCTTTGCCAGATATGGGATCCCTCATCACGTCGTGACTAATAACGGGGTACAATTTTAAGGAGTAATTGCACAGTTGTTTCAAGAAAAGGGAGTTGAGCACTATAGATCATCCCCGTATCGCCCACAAGCCAATGGGGTGATAGAAGCGGCCAATAATTCCATTAAAAAGATTCCGTCGAAGATGGTAGTAACCTACAGAGATTGGGCCAACATGTTACCATTTGCCTTGTGGGGATACCAGACGAGCATTAGGACCATTACTGGAGAAACACCATATTCGCTGGTTTACGGGGTGGAGGCTATTTTGCCAATGGAGGTAGAAGTTAAGTCATTAAGAGTAGTCGGGGAGGCACATTTGCCAGAATCTGATTAGCTTCAGTCGAGACACGAACAGTTGGCACTGATTGATGAAATGCATCTTCAAGCCCTGGACCGATTACAGATTTACCAACAGTGAATGGCTAGGACCTACAACAACGAGGTTCATCATCAGAAATGCCCGTTTAAGGCGGGGGATTTAGTACTTAAGTAGATGAAATAGACCAACATATATGTACGGGGGAAATTCAAGCCGAACTAGAAAGGTCCATATGTAGTCAAAAAGATACTTTCGAAGGGCGCTGCAAAGATTATGGACATGGACGGGAATGAATTCGTCAACACGATCAATATGGACAAGCTGAAGCATTATTATGTGTAAAAAAAAAGGTCCGATGGGTCAAAAACCAAAAGGCGATCCATGCAAAAGTTAGGACAGTCGGATGGGTCGAAAACCAAAAAGGAGATCCATGCAAAAATTAGGATAGAGAGGCAAGGACTATTAGCCGGAAAATCTGCAAAGACCGGTTGGTGGCAAGCGTGGATTCAGTCGAGATGTATGCCATCACTGACTCTGTCCTTAGTTTCATTTCATCATTGATGTGCATTGTACTAAAACATTATTTATGAATGAATGAATGAATGTTCAGTTCTATTCACTTAAATGTCCCAAATTTAATGGAAATTCAGATCATTTTATGCGTAATTGGCTTCATATCTTTTATATATCTCACATCTATAGATTGAATGTATGTAAAAAAAAAAGAGTCTGATAGATTGAAAACCCAAAAAGTGCAGTCTATGCAAAAAGCTAGGACACAAAATAAAGTCTGCTGAATTAAAAACCCAAAAGGGCAGTTCAGGCAAAAATAAAGACAGCCCGATAGGCTGAAAACCCAAAAAGGGCGACCTATGCAAAAATTAGGACAAGAAATGAAAATAGAATAAAAGTCATACAGTAGTAGCCAACTCTGATGATCCTAATCGTCTAAAGACCGAGGTACCGCAAAGTCAGCACCTCACGTCCATGCCTAGTGGGGCATGCAATTAGATCTGTCAGCCAAGCTCTATAGCAAGTATCTGTCTCCACAGGTGAAACACTATCGTATCTCAGAATTTTGGTGTGAGTAGGATGCATCCACTGATACTGCACATGTCAAGGCCACTGTGGTGTAAACACTCCACACTCAGTGGTGCACAAAGATCGGGGGACCCCCTGCAGCTGACCATACTGTCTGCATAGCCGAGCGGGAGAGTAGAAAGTCACATGGGTTAACCCAAGCAGCTGGACACCTCCAGCCCAGGTCTAAGTAGTCACATCAGAAATATCCCACCAAGGGTAGACCCATTAGATTGAGGCATCAGTCCGCCTTCTCAACCAATCAAACCAGTGCTCTATGGACATAAAAGTGAAATCTGGAAGCTCGATATGCCGAGACCAATAGCACTTCAGAGCGTATCTTGGATGAGGTGGAGGAGGGCTGAGGAGGCTCAGCTTCTCCAATAGCTAGATCTATGTATAGGTTAGTCAAATAGAAAGGAGTAACGGATATTTGAATTTAGAAAAGTACAGTGTAGAAACATACCTAAAGGAAAAAGGGGGATCCATAACTCTCGACAAGAGAATCAGAGTGGATAGAATCCAAGTGGATCAGTGTCTCGGCCAAGACAATCTCCATAGGTGATGCACCCTAAGCCATCTGAGTCACTACCGAGGCTAATCTAATGCTACAAGTACTATCTCGAGACTCGTACAAGTAGCATGCCATCAGTAGCAAACTCATCAGTGGAGGCCAGCCAGGGGCAGTAAGGGGCAAAGCAAAGCATAAATCAGCTATAACAGAAAGGCTGAGTCTGGGAGGAGTAGGCCTACCAGTAAGTGCACGATCCATACCTGCTACAGCAGGAGCGAATCGGCTCAAGAATGTATGAATGTCACCCAAGTCAGGATCAGGAACAGCTAATCAGACCCCTCGAGGGCAAGGAACACAGAGGATAGCACTAAACTCCTCTACCAAGGGGTATAACTCCTGACTAGCAAAGCAAAAGACATGATCCATCGGATCCCAAAAGCTGGTAGCCTTATCTAAGAAGACCCGGTTAGGAGTCAGAGCAGTGTAGAACCTGAGGTACTGCAAGCCAAAAGGTGCTAATAGAGCCCAATTGGAAGAGCGGGTCATACCCCAATAGTCCCGGAGTCATCCTCAGAGCTGATCAATTCCAAAAGAGGAGTGAAAGAAGGAGAAGAAAGGCTAAAATACAAAGTGGGGTGGCTATAGTATGCCTAGCGGCTATGATGCCCTATATGGGTGCGGCTATGATGTCTTGGGCGGTTGTAATGTTATAATGAAGCAGCTGCACTAAAAAAAGGTTGAAATTTGATGTGGGATGGCTCAGTCACAGTGGCACTGCTGTAGTGTCACTGTAGCGCGGCTGTAGGTCATAGTGGCGTGGCTGTAATGTAACGGGCGGCTGTAATGTCACAGTGGCACGGCTGTAATGCACACAACACTTTGTCTATATCTTTATATGATTTCTGATGATTATAGACATGCGGCTATAGGTTCCAGGGGCAGTTTTTCAAGGAAAATAAAGTCCAAAGACATAGGAACACGTCCTGGGCTCGACCAAATTAAACCAAGGAGCAATAAAGATATGAAAATGCAGAGAAATACATACTTAAAGGCTCCAAATTCAATAACTAAAAGATGTAAATATCATGTGCAAATCATTTGAGCATCAGATACATCATGGAGTTAGACCCATGCAAGGGCCAGAATATGCAAGGAAACAACCCACAGACGGGTCAATACATTTAGACCCATCAAGGACCAGAATATGCAAGGAAACAACCCATAGACAGGTCAATACATCACGAATAGAAAATAGGGAAATAGGCTTAAGTGGAGTCAAAGCCAGCATCATCACCATCATCCCTACCGTCTCCTGGCTCATCAGTCAGACTCTCACTCATGTTCTCGCCTGCATGTCCCATCTGGGAATCCCAATCATCCACCCGATCTCTGAAGGTCTGGTTCATAATCTCCAGCTCGGTGACTCGACGTTGCAACTGGTCATTCTCCATCCTCAAGCGAGCAGACTCACGGCGCTAAACCCCAATCGTCGTTTGCACCAAGCAAAGCATGAAAAACATTATAATCACATGCATGTACATCCATACATCTAGACACATATTTAAAGCCAAATGCAAATACTTACCATAAAGCGTCGTAATCTCGAAAGGCGAGCACCCTCAGTGTATTAATGGATTGGCCCATATACATACCCTGCATCACTAGGATCTGCAGAGATCGCAGTCAAAGGGATCAATCTATGATGAACAATAAGAAAGAAAGGATGAAAACAGTGAAAAGCAAGGCCACTCACATGTGTGGTGCCATCAGGAATGGCAGGGGGAAAAGAATGATGTTAGAGATGGAGGTTGGCTTAATAAAACTGTCAAGACTCATCAAACAGCTGAATAGTGCTCTCAATCGGGAATTCGAGCCAACCATGTAGATAGTCGACAGCAGGATCCTGAGGAGCCTGAAAAGGAGGAATGGGAACATCCTCCGCTTTAATTGTAGAACCTGCCCCAGTGGTTCGAGTAAAGCCAGCACCAGATCTCCTACCTGCTCCCCTAGCGGATGAGGGTGGGCATGCACGTCCACCTCTCAATGATGGCTGAAGTTAGTTAAGAAGAGGGTGTTAGTGAATAATGATTCAAAAAAAAAAAAAAAAAAAAGAGAAGGGTTTGGAAAATACCCCAGCACCAGCATCAGCGGCCAGCAGAAGAAGATGAGTGGCGATGAATTGGTGATAGTCGCCATCCACACTGCCAGCCTCATAGCTAGTACCATATAGGTCTGGATATAGCTCAGGAGACAGGAGTTGAGGCCAAAATAACCCCATCGGCAAGGCAGCTGGAATCCTGCACGCCTCGGGACCAAAGCGCTAGTCGTGAACCCTCTCGTCGAGGTACCACTCTTACCCAAAGGGGCACTCCATCACAAAGCCCTTGTTAGACAATGCCTGCGCATCTAGAAGCAACTAGGGTAAGTTATCCCCCTCTCGCTTACAAAGGGTCTTGACAATGTAGAATCAGAAAGTTAGGAAGTTCAAGCAAGTAAAAAAAAAGGTGGGGGCAAGAAGCATACCCCATCAGAGGTCATCTCCCTTAAGCACTGGCAGCACTCATCCTGATCTTTATCAACGTCACTCCAGACAAATCCCAACCATCATCTAAGACGAGGAAATTCATCTAGCTCATAACCATCAGGGACTTGAACTACCAGGGTGGGAACAAAGTAGTACTCGTAGGCCCCAATCTACAGAAGAAGTATAGAAACAAAATTAATAACAATCTTGGAGATGTACAAAGGAAAGAAAAATCTTAACATAAATAGTCTAAGCTACTCAAATGGAGCATAATCTAAAAGCCCTTCATCTCCTTTTGAGAGCCTCGAGCACAAAGGTCAAGAGTGTAGTAAATCTGAGCTAAGGCCGCTCGACCCCAGTTAATAGTCCTCACTGACTCTAGGTCGATCAGGGATGGTAGCATAGCTAAGTTCAAACTACTCCATCCCGTGGGGAAGAGGAGTGTGGAAAGGAAGTGGAGCAGAAGAGGAGTGTGGAAAGGAAGTGGAGCAGAAAGGCTCTTGCGTATCGCCTCTCATCGGGAGCCTCATAGATAGTCCCCTCTGGAAGCTCAGCCTGCCATCTCAGCCAGTAATCCTTAAGGCTCCTGCATTGAATCCTGCTGTCGGGGGACTCAATCCCGATGAGCACAACCACTAACTCTAGGCGGTAGTCACTGTGTGCGAAAATCTGATTGAAATGAATCACCTGCCCGGAGAAAGGAAGCTCAGTGATGGCAACGATATCCTTAGGAGTCTCTATGTACTCTCTGGATGGGAAATGGAATGTGTGGGTGGTGTCCATCCAACTCTCCAAGAGTGTAACCAGAAGTCCTCAACTCGTGTGAGGAGTAGTGATAGTCATACTCCGAACTAGCCGTTGCAGGCTTGTAGAATTCACAATGGCCTTCACCCCAGTAGGGAGCCATCTATACCACTTCAGGGACTCCACAATCAATCCACTGCCACAATGGCCGGATCTCGCATGCAAAATCAATGATCAGGAGTTTATGAGCTTTTTAGAATGCATATACATCATAAAAATCAAAGAAATACCCTTGGAATCGTAAAAAAGTGGGCGGCCTTGTAACCCCCCACAACTGGGTGGCTGTAGTCCTCATGCTCACAACCGTGCGGCTGTGAGAAACTCCTAGGGTGGCTGTAGCTAGAAAATTTCAGCCAACTATGAATTTGTCCATTTTTCAGTTAAATCTCATTCTAACTCAACCCAAATCAACAACTAAACATCCTAGGGGTATATTATACTCAAATCATGCATCAATTTCACCTATTTTCTCTAATTCTGTAGAAATTTCAACTTGGAAAAAATGAGGAAATCAAAGAAAACTAACCGGATTTGAAAAGGCGTGACTCGAGATTTGGAGCTTGATGGGTACTAGAGCGTCGATCCTTACTCCACAATACTCGTCATCTTCCTTTAACCCTTAAACACTCTCTGTAGGTTCATAGGCTAAAGTGAAATTCCCCTTCGAGATAGAAAATCTAGTGTGAAATATGGGTTGGGCAGGAGGAACGGGTCAGAGGACTCTTTGCAACTTTCGCCTCATGATTTCCAAGATTTATAGGGGTTTGGGGCAAGAAAGTCACTTGGAGAGGGGAGTGGTTTTCGGCCTTAGAAAGAAAATGTGTTGGCTGAATGTTTTGTGGCTGTTAAAAGCCATACCTTACCCACCACTACAGCCGGGCGGCTGCAGTTTAAAACCACTACAGCCGCATAGCTATAGTACTACAGTGAGTTTGTTGCTTTACAAAATTTTCGTTCTTTCATTTTTCAAAGATTATTCTATGTCAATTTGATCCCGAGAAAGGTAGTTTTCATGTCTTGTAGATATCAAGGGGTAAGATATTTGGCCCGTATTCATTCTTGATCGAAGGGGCAAAAATTTTTGTTTCCAAAATGAACAAATACGCACCTAAAACAACTTCAAAACATCAAAAGAGATAATCAAGCTTCTCAAATCACCAAAGCATCCTTCCCCAGCTACACAAGCTTCACAGGAAACACCATTGTCCTTTCCTTCAGTGACACAGGACCCACTAGAAGTGAAATGACCAAAATACCATTCTGTTAACAACTGAACTATCAGATGGCCAAAACACCTTCCCTTTAACGGCACAAGCTTCATGGGAAACCAAATCATCAAAATACTTTTTCCCTAGTGAAATAAGCTCCACTAGAGGTGAAATGACCAAAATGCCCTTTTGTTAGCCGCCAGGCTACCCAATGACCAAAATACCCTTTTTCTCACCAAAAGGGATACCAAGCCACTAAAACTCATTTCTTTTCATGACATAGGCCCCACGAGAAGTCAAATGAACAATATACCCTTCCTCTAAAGGGTACCAACTTTCCAAGCTACAAAATTACCAAAATACCCTTTCCTTTCATGAACATCAAAGGATAAGGAGAATTCAATCCGAGCAAAGTCATCTACTTTGTAATAGAGTCGAAGTACGTCCCTGGAGAACCAATCCAATCTGGGGAAAGTCCTCTGCTTCACAATGGAGTTGAAGCATGTCCCTAGAGAACATCAAATCAATTTGGGCAAACTCTTATGCTTCGCAACGGAGTCGAAGTAAGTCCCTGAAAAATCAAGTCAACTTAGGAAAGACCGCTGTTTCGTGAATCAATCGAGACAATTCCCTACAAACATCATAGCCAGCCAGCATGAGGAGAAGCCCCAGGTATGTTCTATTTTCCTTCTCACCATGCTCCTTATCATGAGACTAAACTCAAATCGGACATAAGCACCCGTTTAAGTCGACTTTGGCCACGCAAGGGGCAGCCTGTGAGCACGGGTTTTTTCCCGACCTCGATGATGAAAGCTTTTATTAACTTCTTCATGGATAAATGTGAGGTGGATTTGGAATGATCGAAATGACTTTGGAGACATCTCAGATGACCCGAATATGTGTGACAAGTCTTGGTGCGGAACCCCGAAGAAGGTCGAGTGAGCGTTTAAGAGAATCAAAGAGAAAAGTGAAAAAAGGGTGAGAAAGGCAAGTCTGTTACTATAGCCACTCAGCTATAGTGCCTTACAGCCGCTCTACTGTGGTACAGCTGCTTGGCTATAGGCCACTATAGTTGCTCGACTGTAATTACCATATTTCCTAAATAAGCGGAATTTAGCTATTAATTCAGATTTTTACCTTTAAACCGGATAATATATAAGGCCAAAATCGAAATTAGGTGAAAAAAAAACACATAGAGAATTAATTCTGTAAAAAAAAAAGTGAAAAACAGCTAGGGTTTGGATTTTTAGAGGGAGAAAGAGAGAAAAATCAAAGAACACAATCTAAATCATCAGAAAACTTTAACTCAATATGTAGAAAAGATTAGGGTGTTGTGAGGATTAACATTCTGGTGTGATTTTGATCAGTTTAGTATTCATTAGGATTGATTTGGGGTTCCATTCGGGCTTCGGAGGATCATAGACGATTTCGGGTTATTCATGATTTCAAGGGATTTTCTGGGATCCGAATCCATTTCTGGTGATCCAAAAGACTAGAACATAGACAAGGTATACTCTGAGAGGCCTTAAAAACTCCTTTTGAATTGTTTTGGGTGTTGATTATTTATGATTTTGTGTTTTTCTCAAATCTAGAAGTGAACCCAGCTCCAACTGCCCCATCTGATGATTATAGCCGCTCGGATGTACTACAGCTGCGTGGCTATAACCTTACAGTGGTGCAGATATAGTCTTCTGATTACAGCCGCTTGACTATAATATCTAGGGGAGAATCTCTGAATGCCCTAAATCGGTTGATAACACTTCCGTCTTCAAAATTAAATGTGTTTTTCGTGAATATTATCTGTCAAACCATATCCACATATGATTATATCCACGGTTTTTGAGTTTTTGACTGATGGATGTAGGATTGAATGTTGATGATTTCAGGTTTTTAGGGATTTTTGGACTCGTTTGATCTGATCTGAACCTGTTTTATGGAATTTCATGAATTTCCAGAAACCCCAGATTACCCGAAACCATCAAAATTCTAAAACGATTTTTCAAAACGAGGAAGAAAATTGAATTGCTGATTATAGAGCATTACAGCAGCTCGACTGTAGGTTTTACAGCCGCCCCAGCTACTATAGTGGTATGGCTGTGATACCATACAGCCGCTCGGCTATAGTTTGAGAAGCATAATTATAGTTTTGCCCTTTTGGTCTCTAACTTGTAATTTTGCCTCTCTTTTTGATTCAAAAAGGATTTTTGGTGTGTTTATGTTTCTGAACACTAGATGGATGTTAAATTTAGGCCCACTCATAAATGGAGCCCTCGGGTTCCGGGATATCCAGCCCACTGAAAGATGAAAAATGCATGTAAAATGAGCCAAATTGTTTTCAAAACTTCTTTTCATTCACAAAATCTACAGGGTGTTTCTATAAAATGTTTTCCAGGTCTAATCTAGTAGTTGTTCAGACTTCTCAATTATCCCTCCATTTATGATCTCGTTTCCCAAAATACCCCTATTCTGTCTTGTATGAGTCCTTGGCGTGATTTGCTTATTTGTGCTAACCGTATTTGGATGCAGCTTTTTAATTTTTTTTTTATATTTTTGATGTATTTAAGAGATCACTTCATGTATCTAGGCGGTTGTACTTTTTAGATTATCGTGTATTATAGGCTGTTGTAAATGGTGAGGATGAGAGTTTTTTTTTTCTTTTTCAGGTTGTATAATTTGGCCATTACTTTACTTTTCCTGCACTTTTATTTTTCTACACTTTATTTATGGTTTATATTTATGTCATTTGTATGAGCGCTAACTAAAATTAAAATAAGATAAAATGGGTACAATTAAGTGAATGTCATATAGTATTATGAAATAATAATTGAAAATAAGTTCAGGATTAGTAGATGTGTTGCTCGAACCTTGAATCTCTGGATTAGGTACTGCGTCTACACCTGGTAGGGAGCTGTATGGGAATTTCCCGGATGAGCTAATCCGGGTGGCGACTCTGTATCTGATCACAAAATTTAGGTTTCGAGATCTTTAAGTTTAAATTGGGATTTTCTAAAAATCTATTTTCCAAAATTCACACTTAAAATTAGGTTTTCTACAAAAAGTGTTTTCTCAATAAAATGAAAGGTTTTCTTAAGAAAGATTAAAACCCATTTTCAAAACCACACCATCACCCAAAAAGAAAATCCCCAATTCCCGCTTCGTCGTACGTTCCGAAAAATATCATCCGCTCATAGGAGGCCACTCCCTTAACTTCCCCTAAGGAGGTGTGTATGATGATCGGTAAGTCAGGTGAACAAAGCCCTGTATCTCAAAGTGGGAAATCATAGATAGAATAATGCCTTGTGTTATGGTAGATGATGGTTCTGCCTTTAACATCTACCCCTTGAAGATTTTACCCCATCTAGGGATAAGCGAGGATGCATTGGTTAAATCCAATACTGTCATTCGTGCTCACGAGGATTCTAAACACATAGTGCTTGGTAAATTTGAGGCGGAAGTAATTGTCGGAAAGGTGAAGTCTAAGGTTCTTTTCATTGTAATTGACATTCCCGTAACCTTCTCCTTGTTATTGGGACGTCCATGGTTCCATGCCCTTGGAAGTGTACCATCCACTCTTCACCAGAAAGTTAGGTTTCCCATCAAAGGAAAGATTGTGACCTTGGAGGCCGATGAGCCATTGATAGTAGCTATATGAGCTCCTTTAAATAGCCAATGACTGGGTTTCATATGGCTCTCATTTCAGACAAGAAAGATCCATAGCTTGCCATGTGGATTTATAAGTATATAGAGAAACAGAAGTTCATGCTTGGAAAAGGACTTGGCATAAATCAGTAGTGTCCACCGAGGTTAAATATTTTTTCTGGCATGTTGTACCCGATAGGTCTCGGTTATAAGGGGGGAAGGGTCAAAGTCCCCGGTTTTAAGATTTTTACTGATGGCATGGCTTTTCCAAATATGGCATTGAGTAAGTTATAAACATGCTCAGGGTTGGGCCAATAAGTGGACAGAAAGATACCGCTGTAATAATTCGGATGCAACTGTTTGGGGAAGAAGTGAATGTGATAGTCCCTGCTGATAAGGGAAAGAAGCTAGTTGATGAAGTCCAGCATCTGAAGGAGATTGATACAACTATTAAGGCTATATCTAAGGCATTTTCTGCCTTACTAAAGAAGGGTCTAAAGAAGCAGTTTGATCAGAAGTGTGTAAAAACAAATCAGACTGATGTAATTAAGAATGTCGTGGTAGAGCTGACAAAGATGATGACTAAGGGTAAGGTGAAGATGGGGGAAGCCATCCTCTATAGATTCAGAAAGAAGCACTGGAGACTGACTTGATAGACTTGTTCAAAGAAGATGAAGCTGCTGTGAAGGAAGACCCTCTGCATGTGGAGGATGATAATGATTTCTTTGTAAACATTTCCTCTGTATTTGATGTGAACAATTCTGCCTATAAGGCATTGAATGAAATGAATTCGAACTTTGCTTACTTGTGTGATGTCTGTCCTGATGGACACAAGCATTCATTTGATATGTTTAGCATACATGACACTCCATTGCATGAAATTAATATAGGAACGGATGAAAATCCCAAAATGGTATCTATCTCAAGTGATCTAACTCGTGTGGGAAGGAGAGAAATGATAAAAATCCTGGAAAAGTATGTCGGGGCTGTTGGGATATGCCCTAGTCCCAAGGCATTGGTCCTTGTTATGTATCATACATTATTGGATATTTTATCGATTAATGTATTATACATTTATGTCATTAAATAAAGCCATAATCTATCTCACTTATTTCTTGTACAATGGATGTAAAAAAATTATCCAATAGTCATATCAATATTCACGTTGTCAAGTGTCATGTACTTGGCAATAAGACCATGAATAGGGAAACGATATAACCATGAAGCAATCCTTGGTCTGTTCCAATCATGGGAATGAATGGAACAATAAACTAGCATTACCTTGATTACATGGTGGTGTCTTACCAGCCATAGTACATGGGTTGTTAATCAGGTATATGGGTACATGTAATAGCACATGGTACTAGATAGATCCACTAACGAGAAATCCACATGGTACAACATCATAAGTGATTCTCGTGTAGTACTTATATTAGATCCTTCGACCTAACCACATTATGGAATTGTATGTGACCTCACACTTTGACGTATGCCTAAGGGGCTTGTAACAGAGAGCCAAGTATGGGTGCGATTGGGTGTGTTAGTGAGCATGGCAAGAGCATATGTGTAGAAGGGATATGTCACTCAGTGTTTCATTAAGAAAATATCACCGGCCTCTTAATGAGTGGAACTGATAAGAGTGTGGCCATGCCCAAATGAGTTGGAAATTATTTGAGAGCATCCGCTCACTTGATATCAAGTAAAAGTCTCGGCACAAAAGAGGGTGATTATACCACGCTTCTGTGTTAGACTCCCATATCAATGACATGGGACATATAAGTTATACTACAGGATTACGACTTTCATTAGATTGCAGTATCTGTTTTAATTGGGGGCTATAATGGCTTGCTAGATCCCAACTATAGTCTTTGGGCCATGGGTCCATTGGCAACATAAAGACGGGCCTATAAGATTGTACACATTGAATGTCTGAACCAAGATTTAACATATCACTTGTATACTTAGACTATATTGACTAGGCCGGGGGGGGGGGGGGGGGGGGGTAATTGATTAAATTATAGATCGATTGGATTGATCAAAATAATTTAATTAATAGGAATTGATTATTTCATAGAATTAATTGAATTAATTAATTTTATGAATTTATTTCCTGGTTGGAAATTACATTAATATATATAGTTTTATATCTATTATTTTTTAAGTTAAGTCTAAATAATTATTGGGTTAATTTTAATAGACAATTGTATTTAATTGACATGATATAAATGATATCATATGGTATTATTTAATTTATAACATAAAATTAAATCAATTGGAAATTAACTTTTAACCCATAGTAATTAATTAGATCTAGGGTTGATGCACTATAAATTCACACTTAAGAAGTCAACCATGAACCTAATTTTCATATTGAAAATTTCGGCCCCTTTCTGCCCTTGCTCTCTAGATTTGACGCTAGAATAGGGGTGGTTCTATAGGCGTTCGTGTACATGAGCATGGAGAGAATCTCTTTGGTTCTTCAGCAGTCTCTAGAAGAGACAGAAAAGGTGAGAGTTTAATCTCTTTAATCTCTTTATTCTTATTTTTGATTTTATCTACATAAGTTTCTAGATTCGGATTCTAGAAAATTGAAAATGGCTTCCGCTGCTTTTGATTTGATTTTTGAGGATGAATCCCAATAGTGGTATCAAAGCGGGCTTATGATTCGGTGAAATCTTAATTGGTTGGATCTTATATTTTTAAGTCCAGTTGATTTTATGTTTGAGATCCTTAATCGGATTGGGCTGTTGATTTTTCCCAATGTTTTTCACAAACTGAAAATTGGATATTTTATTAGATTATTATATTCTTGATTTTTTTTATGCATTGTTCTTGTTTTTAATTTATTATTATTATTATTTTTTAAATCCGGGCTGTTACAGGCGCAACGGGGCTGCTGGCAGTAGAATCTGCCGCCAGTAGCCATTGCAGGTTGTTGTTGCCGTTAGGCAATGGCGGCTGCTGTTGCTGCTAGCTGTTGTGGGTAAAGCCTTTTAACTTGGTGGTTTATTTTCTTTGGGCCCGAAGTTTTTAATTTTAATTGATTTAAAATTTGCGTGTTTAATTTTAATTAAATTGAATACACGTGGTCTCTTGAATGAATGGGGAGTAGGTTACTCCAACATTCAGATGATGGTTTTGACTTAGCATCGATAGTAAGATTCTTTTGGCCTTAAGCACAGATAGGTAAGTGCCAACAAACCCATCAAACCAAGAGTCCCTAGGTTGGGAGGTCCTCTTCTGTCTTTGTCTTGATGAAATATGGATCTTGGCCCACTAGCCCAACAACTTAACTTAATTAATAAAATTTGGATTCATTATTAATTATATGTGGGAAAAAGCATAAAGACCTTTATTAATACTCTTTATTCTTTCTGTGTAGTTTTAAATGGTAAATAATATGTTATCACTGCATTCACTCCTCGAAAAGGTTAAGCTTTCTGGGTTGAACTTTTTGGACTGGTCTTGGAACTTGAGGATAGTTATAAGATAAGAGTATAAGGAGTTTGTACTGGAAAGGCTTGTACCAGTAGCACCTACTAGGCATAATCCACCAGCTGCACAGCTGCAGGAATACCAGGTGCACACAGGGACAACGGGGATGTGACTTGCCAAGTGTTGGCATACATCGTCCCTGAACTGCAAAAGCAGTTCATAGAAATGCAAGCCTTTTCTATGATGACATCTCTTAATGAGATGTTTCAAGAGAAAGCTTGTCAAGAGAGGTACTTAACTGCCAAGGCATTCAACTCCTGTAAGGTGGCAGCTGGGACATTTGTGAGCGCTCACATGCTCAAGATGAAGGGTTTTATTGAAAGTTTAGCCCAACTCGGCATGCTGGTCTCATAAGAGTTGGCCATAGACACAATCCTAGAATCCCTACCAGATTCTTATGACCAGTTCATCCTGAACTATAACATGCAAGGGATTAACCGAACTGTTACAGAGCTACATAGGATGCTTAAGCTCGCCGAATAGTCGGTCAAGAAGACTTTGCCAGTACTACTGGTCAGTAAGGGGAACCTTCCTCTTGGTAAGGGCAAAGCAAAGGCTAAGAAAGCCAAAGCTAAGACGGCTAAGGAAGGTGCTAAGCCTAAGGTCGGTCCTGAGGTGTCTGTTTCCAATGCAAATAGACTGAACACTAGAAGAGAACATGTCCTCAGCTTCTACAGAAGCCAATGAAGAACATGGCTTTGTCTTCATCAGGTATCTATGTTATAGATGTCACACTAATTATTTCTATATCATGGGTATTGGATACCAGATGTGGTTCTCACATTTGTTGCAATGTGCAGGGACTAAGGAATAGGAGGGCACTGGGGATCCGGGGAAGTGGACCTTTGATTCAGGAATAAAGCCAGGGTAGCTATCATCAAGATTGGAGATAACCACTTAGAAATGCCCAATGGCTTAGTTTTGATAGTGGAACAATGTTATTTTGTACCTGCCATATGCAGGAATAAAGTTTTTATTTCAGCTTTGGATATTTTTAGATATTATTTTATTATTGACAATGGTAGAATTAATATATCTAAAGAGGGATTATTTTATGGACAAGCTCTATTAAATAATGGTTTATATATCCCATATCTCAAAAAAACTAATCAAATCTGTAACATAAATACTAAAAGGGTTAAGCCTAACAAACTTAATCCTGTTTATCTCTAGCACTGTCATTTAGGCCACATAAACAAGAAACGCATAGCTAGGTTTCACAAAGCTGGAATCCTAGGCTCATTTGACATTGAGTCGCTTGACATATGCGAGTCTTGTTTATGTGGTAAAATGATCAAAGTGCCTTTCGGTAAGAAGGCTGAAAGGGCTACTGGCTTATTAGAACTAATACATTCATACGTATATGGGCCCATGAGTGCAGCTACCAGAGGTGGATATCTGTACTTCTTCACTTTTATAGATAATTTCAGCAAATATAGGTATGTCTATCTAATGAAACACAAACCTAAAACCCTTGATAGATTCAAGGAATTTAAGAATAAAGTACAAAACCAACTAGGTAGGAATATAAAAGCCTTTTGCTCGGACCGAGGAGGCGAATAAATTAGCCTAGAGTTTGACTCATACTTGAGAGTATAGAATTATTCCACCACTCACTCCTCCGGGAACACCAGAATGGAATGGGGTGTCTAAAAGGAGGAATAGGACCTTGTTAGACATGGTTCGCTCAACGATGAGCCATGCCTCTCTCCCAATCACATTTTAGGGATACATGCTTGAGATAACTGTTGGGATTTGTCACCGGAAATCACCCGATAAAAGCGGAAGAACGCGGTGATTTCCTCAAATCCAATCCCAGGAGCAATTGAAGTGGAAATTGAAAAAACTTAAAATTAAATAGAAAGGGATTAAATTTCTTACCAGAAAAATCTCTTTCTAGAGATGGATGATGACAGCAGAATTCAAAATAGAATTCCTCCACTCTCACGTACACGAACGCTTGGCGAATGCAACCCGTGCTAGCGTCGGAAAAACGGAACAATGGAAGGGAAGAGCTAGAGAATTTGGCTAGGAGGCTCTAAGCATTATATTTTGGCCGAAATTTCTAACCCTAGGTATTTATACCTAGGGTTGGCCGAATTCCCTTAGGGGAATTCAGGCCCATCTTGGCTCCTGTCTATTCTGTGCGGGCTTTCATGTTTTAATTTAGGCCCAGTCTAATTTTAATTATTCTGGTTTAAATTAATTTCAAGCCCAATTTTAATATACCCATGTATTTAATATATTACTCCAAGTAATATATTATTTACATCTAAATTAAAATTAGTTTGATAATTAATTTAATCCATCAAATTAAAATTAACTCTACACAAAATAAAATCATATGTAAACCCATACATATGAATATTTCCACCTAGGAAATAATTTCATAATTAATCCAATTAATTATGAAGAGCCAATTGAATATATTAATTTTATTATTATGATCAATCCAATTGATCTTTATAATATAATTAATATATACACACTTCTCTCTCCATTGTGTATACTCCAAGTATACATGTGATTCCTTAATTCTGCATTCTATCGTTCTATGTGTACGATCCTGTGGGCCCATCTTTATATTGGCAGCGGGTCTTTGGCCTGCAGACTGCAGTTGGGCTCTAGCAAGCCACTGCAGCCCCCAATTAAGATGGAGATGGCAGTCCAACTGATATCATAACCCTGTAGTTCAAACTTGTACATCCCATGTCATTGATATCGGTGTCCAACACAGAGGCATGGATTGATCACCCTCTTTTGTGTCCGGACATTAACTTGATCCCGAATGTACTGATTCTCACAAACAAGTTCCAACTTGTTTGGGTGTGGCCACACTCTTATCAGTCACATTCATCAAGTGGCCGGTGATATCTTCTCAGTTGGTTACTGAGTGACAAATCCCTTCTGCATATCCATAGTATTACCATGTTCAGTGACATACCCGAAAGCACCCATACTTGGCACCCTATTACAGGCCCTTTAGGCGTACCCCTAAGTATGCGACTTCACATGTAACACCATCATATGGTCAGGTCAAAGGATCCATACAAGTACTACACGAGAATCCATTGTGATACCATACCATGTGGATTACTCGTTTGGTGGATCTATCCAGTACCATGCTTCCAGGCATGTACCCATTAACTTAGTTGACATTCCATGTCCAATGACCGGTAAGACACCGTCATACAACCAGGTTAATGATAGTCTGTTGTTCCATTCATTCCCATGACTGGAACAGACTACGGATCTATTTATGGTCATATCGTTTACCCTATCCATGGTCTTACTGCTCAGTGCATGACGCTAGTCGTCATGGATATAGATATGTCCATCGGATACTTCATTTAATATATTGCACAAGATAGATATAATAAATGAATTGATGCCTTTATTAATGACACAAATGAGTACAACACATAAATCTAATAAATGTATAGTACAAGTACAAGGACCAATGCCTCGGGACTAGGGCATTTCCAACAATCTCCCACTTGCACTAGTTCCAACTAGGCATGGGCCTAATCCCTATAGATCTAGTATGACCCTCGTGCTTGGGTTGGGCCAGCGCCTTGGTCAATGGATCTGCGACATTATCCTCGGTGTCCACTCTGTGCAATGCAATGTCACCTCTCTCCGCGATTTCTCGTATGAGGTGAAACTTTCTAAGCACGTGCTTTGTGTTCTTGTGTGACCGGGGCTCCTTAGCTTGTGCGACGGCCCCATTGTTGTCATAGAAGATATCGACTGGGTCCTGGATAGTTGGCACTACTCCCAACTCAGTGATAAACTTCTTCATCCACACAGCTTCCTTAGCTGCATCACACACAGCGATGTACTCAGCTTCTGTTGTAGAGTCCGCTATGGTTGGTTGCTTTGAGCTCCTCCAGCTTACAGCACCACTATTCAGCAAGAATACATACCTTGACTGTGATTGGTACTCATCTTGGTCTGTCTGGAAGCTTGCATCAGTATACCCAGTAACTGATAGCACTTCCTGACCACCATACACCAAGAAGCTATCCTTAGTCCGGTTAAGGTACTTGAGGATTGCCTTGACAGCTTTCCAGTGATCCTCCCCAGGATCCTGCTGGTATCGGCTCGTTATACTCAGTGCAAAGGCGACATCAGGTCTCGTACATAACATGGAGTACATGATTGATCCAATGGCCGAAGCATATGGAGCCAATTTCATGTTCTCCCTGTCCTCCCTTGTTTTAGGACAGTTCTTCTTACTAAGTTTCAGCCCATGGCCCATTGGCAAGAAACCTTTCTTGGCCCAGTCCATGCTAAATCTTTTCAGAACTTTGTCAATGTACGAAGCCTGACTTAGGCCCAGAAGCCGATTTGATCTATCCCTATAGATCCTGATCCCTAGGATCATCTCAGCTTCGCCTAAGTCCTTCATTGCGAAGCACTTACTCAGCCACTACTTTACCCTTGCAGTGTAGGTATGTCGCTTCCAATGAGTAGGATGTCGTCTACATACAGTACCAAAAATGTGACAATGCTCCCACTAGTCCTCTTATACACACAAGGCTCATCTAGATTCTGTATGAAGCCATATTCCTTTATAGCCTCATTGAATCTTAGATTCCAACTACGGGATGCTTGCTTCAGTCCATAAATGGACCTTTGAAGTTTGCATACCCTTCCCGGATACTTAGGATCGACAAAACCCTCAGGTTGTGTCATGTACACATCCTCGAGTAGCTTCCCATTAAGGAAAGTGGTTTTGACATCCATCTGCCAAACCTCATAGTCATACCATGCGGCTATGGCCAGCAGTATCCTGATGGACTTGAGCATGGCTACTGGTGAGAAAGTTTCATCATAGTCTATCCCATGGACTTATCTGAAACCTTTCGCAACCAGACGCCCCTTGAAGGTATTATCAGCTTTTAGCTTATAGCACCACTTGCAACCTATTACCTTAGCACCCGGAGGTGGATCAACCAAGTTTCAAACTTGATTATCGTACATAGATTGCATTTCTGCCTCCATGGCTTTACGCCAATTCGCAGACTGTGGGCTAGCCATAGCCTCCTGGTAGGTTTTAGGTTCTTCTTCATCCCAGATGAGAAGAGTTTGATCATCGGTGACGAGGAAACCATACCTCTCCGGTTCCCGATAATCCCTACCAGACCTTCTAGGTTCTTGTGTGGCCTGGGTCGGTGCCTCCACCTGTGGAAGCTCCACCTGGGCCTCCGAGCTATCCTCTTCAGGAGCTTGTGGACCTTGAACTTCCCTGAGTTCAACGTTGCTCCCACTATCTTTCTTGGAAAGGAACTCCTTTTCCAGAAAGACCCCCTTCCTTGCCACGAACACCTTGTTCTCGGCGGGGTTGTAGAAGTAATACCCTTTGGTTTCCCTAGGGTAGCCCACAAACAGGCATTTATCGGTTTTGGGCTCCAGCTTGCCACTAGTCAATTTCTTGACATGTGCTTCGCATCCCCAAATCCTTAGGAAAGACACATTGGGCTCCTTGCCCGTCCATATCTGATATGGGGTCTTTTCCACAACCTTAGTCGGAGTATTGTTTAAGATGAGACCTGCTGTCTCGAGGGCGTGTCCCCAGAAGCTAATTGGGAGAGATGCTTGACTCATCATTGTGTTGGGGAATTAATCGCACAAAACAAAACGCAGCGGAAATAAAAGGATTAATCCCCACCAAGGACCCATGTACATTGCATTGAATTGGAAGGAGGGTTAAAGAATTACCTCTTAATTTTTGCAGGATTGGATACAGGAACCAAAGCAGATTCCCTCTACAGTTGATCCACACCGAGCAATTGACTCACCGCGTGCTAGCGCCGGGATCGTAGAACAGTTCTTCGAATGAGAAGGTGAAAAATCGATATTTTTCACCCTTGGCCAAAAGCAATTTTCGGCCATTTTGGAGAAAATGGGGCTGCTTCTTTTCGTCCCACTCTTCCACCTGTGTCTAGGGTTTTATTTTTTTTTTTTTATTATTAACTTATAATTGTAATTAAATACTATATTTAATTATAATTATAAATTAGCCCCCATAAGTTTTATTAATTCTCAATTAATATTAAACTTAGTCAATTCTCCATCATATACACATATGTATGTAAAATTAATTATATCTCCATATAATATAATTAGCATACTTTATGCTATATTAATCTTATTAATATTTACATACATACATACATATATATATATACACATATACGTAAATGTATATTATAATTATTTATATCACCATATAATATAATTATAATATACATATATATATATAGCATACTTTATGCCATAAATATATTAATCTTATTAATATGTTCATGTGTATATACATATACATGTAAATATATATCTTTATATATATTTAATTTCTCATCAATAATAAATCATTATCTCATAATGATTTATCCCCGAATTTAGTGAATCTCATTTTGCTCTTTGTGTGTGACCCCGTAGGATCATATAAATTGGCAATGAGGAAATTACCATAATGCCCTCATAAGTCATAAGCGGACTCTAGCAAGCCATTATGACTACCCAATTCATATGATTGGTATAATCCAATAAACCTACTTATAGAATGTGTCATATTCCCTTTTGTCTCTTGATATCATGATTAATTATAAGACATGGTACATTTGTCAATCTTATATAAATTAATCATATGCTTTCTCGATCTCAAAGTGAACTGTTTAAACAAATTAATTGATACTCTATCAATTATTTGAGCACGGCCATGCATTTAACAGTCTTACTTATCGAGGGGCCCAGTGATATCGCTCTCTTGATAGAGAGGGACAAAATCCCATATCTGTCACTCACATCCCAAGGCATGAGTCATATCGTACCCAATCACAGCCTTTATAACTACTCTGTTACAAGCAGCGTTTGACTGCATCAAAGCACAACATGAATTCATCCCGGAATCCATGGTGACCTCAGGTCAAAGGAATCAGCTAATGACACTACTATAATCAAGATCAGTTGTGACACATAACCATGAACTTGATCTCATAGTGGGTCTCCAGTAACATGTTCTCTAACATATTACCCGTGAGTATAATCTGTATCTGTATACACTATATTCATCTTATGAATATCCATTATCACTCACACTAGTCTTAGTTTGTTATTATTCCCATAATAACAATCGACTAGGGATATTTAGAATAACACGATTTATTCATGGATACTTATCATAAATGCTAACATACAAACATAAATGATAATATTAATCTACACTAGATTAATCTTAGAAGTCAAATTACATAATCCAATATTGGCCTTAGGGCACAATCTCCAACAATCTCCCACTTGCACTATGGCCAATCATACATGTATCTTATACCCATTGACCTACATGACTTTCATGTATTCACTTGTGCAGGAGTCTTTGTCAGTGAATTATTAATTTTCGCTTCCGTTGTTACTTTACACATTTTCACTCTCTCTTTAGAGACAGCCTCTCTAAATTAGTGAAAAAACGCCTAAGTATATGCTTGTGTCATACAAGGTTCTTACGCATTGAACTATTGTCCCTACAATAGTCTCACAGGATAAGCAATGCTTAGAACAAAACACAACATTTTGTGATGAACTTCTTCATCCAAAATTTCCTTTACATCATATGTAACAATATACTTTGACTACTATTATAGATATTTAGCTATATCGTTTTATTTTGAACCTTTCAAAATCATGACATCTCTTTTTAAGAGAATACTAGATCTCGACTGATATATTGCAACTAATTGCAATCAGTTGTATATGTGCAACTATTTACACAGTTAACATAAGCAAGCTTCTATTAAGTCTTTTATATTGAACGCTTTCAATGCTTTGACTTAAGCCAAAACATTCTTTTAGATCTATCTGTATAGATTCCAATTTCAAGAATACAGGCAGTCATGCTTATAACATTAACTGAAATTACTTTCTTAGCCAAGATTTTACTTCTTGCAAGGTAAGAATGTTATTTCCAACAAGCCATATGTCATCCACATATAGCATTAGGAATACCGATATGCTCCCACTGATCCTTTTGAAACACAAGATTCATCATCCTTTTGATAAAATCAAACCATTTGATTTCTTTATCAAAACTATGATTCCAACTATTTGATGCATGTTTCGATCCTTATAAGAATCTTTGAAACTTGCATACGCTATTTGAATTCTTTGGATGCTCAAAACTTTGGGTTGTGTCACGTACACATCCTCAATCATGTTTTCACGTAAAAAATAGATTTTGATATCCATTTGCCATATTTTATAATCATATTATGGGGATATGGCAACAAGAACTCAATATGACTTGATCATGATTAATGGCGAAAGAGGATTTTATCATAGTCCGTACTATGAATTTGCTCGTATCCTCACAGTCACTACTATGAATTTGTTTATAATCCCTTTTGTCACTAGTCGTGCTTTATAAGTTTGAAGATCACCATCCATGTCGGTTTTCAATTTGAAAACTCACTTGCAACCATTGCATATGCATCTTCTAAAAGATTTATCAAAGTCTATACTTTGACTGTCACACATGGACTTATCTTCAACCTTTGTAGCATCAAGTCACTTATTAGATTCATAATCTAACATTGCTTCTTCATAAAAGAAGACTTACTTCAATCTAGTAAAATTACATCATGACTTTGAGAAATCCATATCTCTCCTATTCATGTCGTATTCTACTAGACTTTCATTGGACTTGTGTAATTTCAACAATGATCATGAAACCATTTCCATGTTCCTCTTCAACGTTAATGTCACTTTGTGAATTACGAGTTTTGTAGGTGTACTTTACTCCCACTAACTCTTCTAGAAATTAACTCCCTCTTCAAGGGGAAACCATTTCTAGCTACAACTACTCTGTATCCCAAAGAAACACAGGAGTAACAACTCCTACTTTCCTTTTGAGTAATCCACAATACGACATTTAAATTTAGGTGCCAACTTATTCGAAATAAGCTTTACAGCCCTAAACTTATTCAATGAAACAACTTGGGTCTCTTACCCAACCATATCTCATATGTTGATTCATGAATTGTTTTAGACGGAACAATATACACAGCTGCTTTAATGGCATATTCTCGAGAAAACGATGATCAACTTGACTTCATCATAGATTGAACTATATCTGTATAGAGTTCGACTACTCCCTTTTCGACACAACTTCCTTTGTGGCGTAATTGGAGGAGTTAATTGTGAGACAGTCCCACAATCTCTAAGATGATTGTCAAAATCTTGACTCAAATGTTCACCACTTGGATCATATCTAAGTGACTTTACTATCATGTCAAGATACTTCATACTCCTTTTACAAGCTTTTGAACACTTCAAAAGTTCCAAACTCGTGTTTCATTTGATACTCTTATCTAGTGAAAAGTTCCATAAAGGTAATGAAGTATTAAAACCTTATTTAGCAGTTGATTTATAATTCATATACATCCACATGTATAATGCTTAATAAATCGATTATTCTTTAACTACTTTTAGCAAAGAACCACTTTTGTCATCTTTTATAATAAACAACATTCGCATGATTCAAGATGATTCATAATCTCATGAATCCAAAAGTCCATTCTTATGGAGTTTCAAAATGCGACTTTGCTTATGTCTCCAAGACGACACTGCCAAAATAGGTTGAATCAAACCGTTTGATTCGATCCTTACAGTATTTATGTTACGGATGGGCTCCACATATAAAGACAATTATGTAAATCTGTATTTCATAATCATGTCTTTATTAAGTTTATAATTCACAATTATAAAATAAACAACATTTGTTCACTCAAAACAACGAGCCCAATAGGCAACAAGAGTTCATAACTTACATGTAAAAGTTCATAACCTTTAACCAAAGTTCATAACTTTTATGTAAAAGTTCACAACTTTTACCTAGAAGTTCATAACTTTCATGTAAAAGTTCATAACTTTTAACCAGAAGTTCATAACTTCCAAGTAACAACCTTTGCTACTCTTGCCTATTCGTATTCTACCTTTCACCTTCATAAGGTTTCTACTTAAGTTGAGATTCTTCATATTCTACTAATATGAAATCCACCACGGTATCTAATACCTTTGATATAGAAACAAAAGTAGAATAATTAATAAATACTTAAGGTAGCAGTCTTACTGCCTTTCATCGTCTCATAGTTCTCCAAACAAAGTTTGCTATTTTCATTCTAATGAACGATTCATTCTAGAAATGGCAACATCCTTCTTTTGGAGATCTCTCTATGCCAACAGCTTTGGTCTTTAAAACATGTTTCACCCGAACCTTTCGGTCTTTATGCTTTTCGACCTTCCTTTTATCCTTTTCCTTTTGAACCTTAAGCACACAATTCGAGGCGGGCTTATCCTTTATGGATAACTTAACATTCTTTTGCATCCTATGCAACTAATTCACAATTTTCTCCATGTCATTCAAATGATAGTTCATCACCAATGACTATCAATTAATGAATTCAAGATCACATCTTAATGCCCTTTTGGAGGCCAATGAGAAAATGTTGCCTCAAACACTTATCTTTTCTTGCTCACTAACTGATGGAACATTTCCATTTGTGATGTATCATATATCTCAAGTAAAACTTCCACGTACGGAAGAATTGGTGGCAAGTGTAAGATAACAAAATTTAACAGAGTCCCTTCGATGCTTCAAGTAAGCATCTTTTATACTCATGTTACAATTGCTAGTGGTTCATTGGGCAAAAGGATTATTGAGAACATATGATTCCTTTTGATTTGAGAACAATTCTCAAAGTTCAATAACAATCGAGATCATGGTAATAGCAATCATAACTATAATAAAGCGTGTAAAGATTTTTTTATTTAAATGCTCCCACTTAAATTATAAAACCCTTTAAAATATTTAAGTGGGTGAAGATCCAAAATCCATACTTAACCATAGCACTGCTTTGGCATGTCCCTATGATTAAATATAATTTCGGTAGGCAAAGACTCAAAATCATGCTTTAAACCATTTAAACATGTTTTGGATGTGCACTTCTTTGCCAATTGCATCATTATGCAACTCTTCTAATTTATGAGATGCATGATATCATATATCATATTTAATTGCATGTTACTCATCTCATCTTTGCCTCGGGCTCAAACACCGTTTTGATTAACCCTTTGTTAAACCAATTACAACACAATGAGAATCACCATTTCTCATATTATCGCTTCGCTAAGGTCACAACATGCGTACCCGCTTTGGCGTGGCTACCATGATGCGAACATAGTACTTGACTAGTGTTATACGTAATTGGGTGGCAAATATAAACTTCATAAGTTTATTTAGGGTTTGTTAAATCCTGTGATTTTAATTGTATCATATACAATTCATGGCATTAATATTAAACATACTCTTGTTAATACTAATTAGCATGGCATCCTATGTCATACATATGTTAAGCATGCAATCTAGCATGGCATCACATGGCATCTAAAAGAAACAAAGCATGCATTTACATATATATATTAACATTTTGCATCACATGCAAAATAATTTCTAACATGCATCAATATTTATTAACATGGCATCTTATGGCATAAAATAAATACAACATGCATAAGACTCAAAACCGTGTTATGGTATGGTTTAAATCTACATTGATTTTCATAGGCCAATATGAAAATCAACAAGGTCATATCCTAGGTGGTAGCATCCATCACATGGTCATTGCACCGCCTCTTGGATCCGCCTCCACGTCTTTGCTTCTAAACACCATCTCATGGATTTATATTTTACAAAAAAAATTGCAACCTATACAATTTTTCTAGTAAAATAAATTTTACATATCATAAATTGCATCCTATACAATTTATCTAGTAAAATTAAAAATTACATAAATACAAACGACTCGCAGGTCGTATTTATATAAAACCATAATAAATAAAATAAAGCATCCACGGGGTCCAAAACCATACCATAACACCATGCATAAAATTATCAACAATAATTTTATATCTAAAATATTTAGGGTTCAAAGTGGTAAAATACAATCACATTGTATTTAGAATTAATTAATTTGGAAAAATTCGTAAATATGCAGAAACAATTTTCCACACTTAAAACGAAAAAGGGGTTAAAACTGTCGGACAGCAGGCTCGTCGGGCCGCGCACTACAGTATCCAATACTGCGCGCAGCATGTGCAATTGCAAATTTCAATTGCAAATTGCAATTGCAATTTGCTGGCCAAAAAGTATTCTGGGCATTATGCCCAGAATACGAACAGTAACCTTTTTTTTTTTTTTTTTTTTTTTTTAATTAAATTGAATTGAAACAATTTCAATAAAAACCCATGAATCAAATTCATGATTCCAAAACCCCTTAAACATTCCAAATCATTAACATAAAATCATTCACAATGATTAATCAATAAAATCAAATTTTATTTTGTTATTCACAATAACATAGAACCCTAAATAAAACATACAAACTCCTAACAACAATTTTGATCCAATCAAAATCATACAAACCCTAACATGCAATTTTGATCCAATCAAAACATAAATCCAATTCAATCAAAATACAACCTGGCTCTGATACCACTGTTGGGGAATTAATCGCACAAAACAAAACGCAGCGGAAATAAAAGGATTAATCCCCACCAAGGACCCATGTACATTGCATTGAATTGGAAGGAGGGTTAAAGAATTACCTCTTAATTTTTGCAGGATTGGATACAGGAACCAAAGCAGATTCCCTCTACAGTTGATCCACACCGAGCAATTGACTCACCGCGTGCTAGCGCCGGGATCGTAGAACAGTTCTTCGAATGAGAAGGTGAAAAATCGATATTTTTCACCCTTGGCCAAAAGCAATTTTCGGCCATTTTGGAGAAAATGGGGCTGCTTCTTTTCGTCCCACTCTTCCACCTGTGTCTAGGGTTTTATTTTTTTTTTTTTATTATTAACTTATAATTGTAATTAAATACTATATTTAATTATAATTATAAATTAGCCCCCATAAGTTTTATTAATTCTCAATTAATATTAAACTTAGTCAATTCTCCATCATATACACATATGTATGTAAAATTAATTATATCTCCATATAATATAATTAGCATACTTTATGCTATATTAATCTTATTAATATTTACATACATACATACATATATATATATACACATATACGTAAATGTATATTATAATTATTTATATCACCATATAATATAATTATAATATACATATATATATATAGCATACTTTATGCCATAAATATATTAATCTTATTAATATGTTCATGTGTATATACATATACATGTAAATATATATCTTTATATATATTTAATTTCTCATCAATAATAAATCATTATCTCATAATGATTTATCCCCGAATTTAGTGAATCTCATTTTGCTCTTTGTGTGTGACCCCGTAGGATCATATAAATTGGCAATGAGGAAATTACCATAATGCCCTCATAAGTCATAAGCGGACTCTAGCAAGCCATTATGACTACCCAATTCATATGATTGGTATAATCCAATAAACCTACTTATAGAATGTGTCATATTCCCTTTTGTCTCTTGATATCATGATTAATTATAAGACATGGTACATTTGTCAATCTTATATAAATTAATCATATGCTTTCTCGATCTCAAAGTGAACTGTTTAAACAAATTAATTGATACTCTATCAATTATTTGAGCACGGCCATGCATTTAACAGTCTTACTTATCGAGGGGCCCAGTGATATCGCTCTCTTGATAGAGAGGGACAAAATCCCATATCTGTCACTCACATCCCAAGGCATGAGTCATATCGTACCCAATCACAGCCTTTATAACTACTCTGTTACAAGCAGCGTTTGACTGCATCAAAGCACAACATGAATTCATCCCGGAATCCATGGTGACCTCAGGTCAAAGGAATCAGGTAATGACACTACTATAATCAAGATCAGTTGTGACACATAACCATGAACTTGATCTCATAGTGGGTCTCCAGTAACATGTTCTCTAACATATTACCCGTGAGTATAATCTGTATCTGTATACACTATATTCATCTTATGAATATCCATTATCACTCACACTAGTCTTAGTTTGTTATTATTCCCATAATAACAATCGACTAGGGATATTTAGAATAACACTATTTATTCATGGATACTTATCATAAATGCTAACATACAAACATAAATGATAATATTAATCTACACTAGATTAATCTTAGAAGTCAAATTACATAATCCAATATTGGCCTTAGGGCACAATCTCCAACACATTGAGCGGACCATGTCCAACAAGGTCCTATTCCTCCGTTCGGACACCCCATTCCATTGTGGTGTTCCAGGAGGAGTGAGCTGTGGAACTATTCCATGCTCTCTCAAGTATGAGTCAAACTCTAGGCTCATGTACTCACCGCCTCGGTCCGACCGAAGGGCTTTGATATTCCTGCCTAGCTGGTTCTGTATCTCGTTCCTAAATTCCTTGAACCTATCAAGGGTCTCGAACTTGTGTTTCATCAGATAGACATAGCCATATCTGCTGAAATCATCCGTGAACGTGACGAAGTACAGATGCCCACCTCTGGTTGCTGCGCTCATAGGTCCACATACATCTGAATGTATTAGGTCCAACAAGCCAGTGGCCCTTTCAGCCTTTTTGCTAAAAGGCGCCTTTGTCATCTTGTCTCTTAAACATGATTCGCATGTATCAATTGACTCCAAGTCAAATGACCCTAGGACTCCAGCTTTGTGAAGCCTAGCTATGCGCTTCTCGTTTATATGGCCAAGACGATAATGCCATAGGTAGATTGGATTAAGTTCGTTAGGCTTAACCCTTTTCGTGTTTATGTTATAGATGTGATTGGTTTCATTTAAGTCCAGGACATACAGGCCATTATTTAATAGAGCATCTCCATAAAATAACCCCTCTCTGGATATAGAAATTCGACCATTTATAATAGTAAAATCAAATCCAGAAATATCCAACATTGATACAGAGATAATATTCCTGCACATAGCAGGTACAAAGTAACAATGTTCTAAAATCAAAACCAATCCGCTGGGCATCATTAGGTGGTATTCGCCGATCTCTATGGCAGCAACCCTTGCTCCATTCCCGACCCGCAAGTCCACCTCTCCCGACCCCAGCAACCTTTTGTTCTTAAGTCCTTGCACATTGCAACAAATGTGAGAACCACATCCAGTATCCAATACCCAGGATGTTGAAACAGTAAGGTTAATATCTATAACATAAATACCTAAAGAGGACGCACCTTGGCCCTTTCTCTGCTCTCCCATCAGCTTGGGACACGATCTCTTCCAATGGCCCGCCTGTCTGCACCCGAAACAGACGTCCTCAGGACCTGCCTTCTGCTGGGCCTTGGGTTGGGCCTTGGCCTTCTTGGCTCTGGCCTTCTTGGCCTTAGCCTTGGCCTTTTCCTTGGCCTTACCCTTCGCAAGAGGAGCGTTCCCCTTGTTGACCAGCAGCACCGGCGGAGTCTTCTTGATCGACTGCTCAGTAAGCTTAAGCATCCCATGCAGCTCACTGACAGTGCGGTTCATCCCTTGCATGTTGTAGTTAAGGATGAACTGATCATAAGAATCCGGCAAGGACGCGAGGATTGTGTCCACCGCCAACTCTTGAGAAATAGGCGATCCGAGACGGGCCAAAGTATCCAAATAGCCCTTCATCTTGAGCACGTGTGCACTCACAGATGTCCCGGCCCCCATCTTACAAGAGTGGAATGCCTTATTGGTCAGGTACCTTTCCTGACGAGCTTGCTCTTGAAACATCTCATTAAGAGTTGTTATCATAGCATAGGCTTGATGGTCCATAAACTGTTTTTGCAGTTCGGGGACCATGCAAGCCAACATAAGGCATGTCACATCCCGGTTGTCCTTGACGTACGCCTTGTATTCCTCCAGCTGGGCAGCCGGTGGATTACGTCCCTGAGGCGCAGCCGGCACAAGCCTTTCCAGCACATACTCTTTCGACTCTTGTCTTAGAACTATCCTCAAGTTCCTAGACCAGTCTAAAAAGTTAGGACCGGAAAGCTTGTCCTTTTCAAGAATTGATCGTAGTGATAAGGTATTTGTGTTTGCCATTTGGGTGTTTCTACACAGAAAAACATTGAGAGTGTTAATAAAGGGCTTTACTTTGTTGTTCCCATATAAAATTAATAATGAATCAAGTTATTAATTTAAACCGAGTTGTTGGGCTTATGGGCCGAGATCCATATTTCATTAAGATATAGCCAAACGAGGGTTTGGTACAACTATACCTTAATTATTTAGGTAGGAACGCCGTCCAATCCCAACCTAGGGACTCTCGGTTTGATGGGCTTGTTGGCACTTACCCATCTGTGCTTAGGGCCAGGAGAATCCTACTACCCATGCTAAGTCAAAACCTCCATCCAAGTGTTAGAGTATCCCATACTCTAACCCAATACAAAGTGACAATACTCCAGTGCATCCTGCGAGGGCATGGTCTACAACTGGCCTATTCCCACTTCAATTCGGTTTTGGATGAGGGAAGCATTTTTAAGCGACTTAGTAATTTCCGTTTGGTTATTAGATTCAATTATAACGGCTTACATACATAAAGCGGGTGAATGAGCTATTGGAACATACATTCATACATGCAAATGAATATAAAACATGATTAAATAAATTAAAATGGACTGCTATGGGCCTATATTACATCCTAATATTATTCTAGTAAACCTATACTAGAAACATATATTAGGCGGGCCTCCATCTTCTCCTTCTGGGCTTGCACCTCCAATTTGGGCTTGCACCTCCATTTGGGCTCACCACTCCATGGGCTTCTTCTTTTACAAATTTTATAATATTTGATTTAAATAAAATAAAATTACATTAAAAGAAAAACGACACGCAGGCCGTATTTACCCAAAAGAAAAAATACAACCCATCTCGTAAAAAGGCCCAATAGCATCCAATCATACATTCATTCAACCATTCAAATGCATCCAATACATATAATTCAAAAGCATGTCATAATGCATGATTTAGGCCCATTTAAATTATGTCAAAGCCATTATTAGGAAATCGCCAATTTTGGCCCACCATGGTTCTGACCCTTAACGGGCTTTGGGCCTCCAGCCCAGGCAGTCCAACTGCTCCCACTGGAATTGGGAAACCATGGGTCCAATTCAGCCGTCCGAGTAATTGTGCCAAAATTACCCGAACCAATTTCCATTAACCATATTAATTTCCAAAATTAATATCACATGAACGAAATAAAATTCATCCAAGAAACCATGCGCATTTAAATTGCATAAATTTAAACACACGAATTTTAAAACCAATTAAAATTTCAAAACTGGGCCCCGGACAAAACCCGCAAAATCCAAAAAAAAAACTGGGCCCGGCCCGCTGCAGCTAGGGCAACAAAGTTGCCCTAGCAGCAGCCACTGCCCAGCAGTGGCTGCCGCCTGCAGCAGCGGCAGCAGCAGGCAGCGGCCGCTGTGCCTCCAGCCGCGTGCGGCTGTCGCCGGCGGCGATTCCGCCGCCGGCAGCCCCGCACCCCGGGAGGCCGATTTTTTTTTTATATATATAAAACCAGAATTAAATAAAAAAAAATAACCATTCATCATCCATAGCAATTCACCAAGAATTACAACAATACAATAAAATTAAAACAACATAAACCAATATGCAATATTAATTTTCATTGTATTAAAACATATGGGAAAATCATAAAACCCATACCAAGAATCCTAATCAAAAACATCCAATTTCAAAATAGGGATTCAACCAAATTAATCAACTTCCACGGATCAAAAGCCCGCTCTGATACCACTGTTGGGATTTGTCACCGGAAATCACCCGATAAAAGCGGAAGAACGCGGTGATTTCCTCAAATCCAATCCCAAGAGCAATTGAAGTGGAAATTGAAAAAACTTAAAATTAAATAGAAAGAGATTAAATTTCTTACCAGAAAAATCTCTTTCTAGAGATGGATGATGACAGCAGAATTCAAAATAGAATTCCTCCACTCTCACGTACACGAACGCTTGGCGAATGCAACCAGTGCTAGCGTCGGAAAAACGGAACAATGGAAGGGAAGAGCTAGAGAATTCGGCTAGGAGGCTCTAAGCATTATATTTTGGCTGAAATTTCTAACCCTAGGTATTTATACCTAGGGTTGGCCGAATTCCCTTAGGGGAATTCAGGCCCATCTTGGCTCCTGTCTATTATGTGCGGGCTTCCATGTTTTAATTTAGGCCCAGTCTAATTTTAATTATTCTGGTTTAAATTAATTTCAAGCCCAATTTTAATATACCCATGTATTTAATATATTACTCCAAGTAATATATTATTTACAACTAAATTAAAATTAGTTTGACAATTAATTTAATCCATCAAATTAAAATTAACTCTACACAAAATAAAATCATATGTAAACCCATACATATGAATATTTCCACCTAGGAAATAATTTCATAATTAATCCAATTAATTATGAAGAGCCAATTGAATATATTAATTTTATTATTATGATCAATCCAATTGATCTTTATAATATAATTAATATATACACACTTCTCTCTCCATTGTGTATACTCCAAGTATACATGTGATTCCTTAAGTCTGCATTCTATCGTCCTATGTGTACGATCCTGTGGGCCCATCTTTATGTTGGCAGCGGGCCTTTGGCCTGCAGACTGCAGTTGGGCTCTAGCAAGCCACTGCAGCCCCCAATTAAGATGGAGATGGCAGTCCAACTGATATCATAACCCTGTAGTTCAAACTTGTACATCCCATGTCATTGATATCGGTGTCCAACACAGAGGCATGGATTGATCACCCTCTTTTGTGTCCGGACATTAACTTGATCCTGAATGTACTGATTCTCACAAACAAGTTCCAACTTATTTGGGTGTGGCCACACTCTTATCAGTCACATTCATCAAGTGGCCGGTGATATCTTCTCAGTTGGTTACTGAGTGACAAATCCCTTCTGCATATCCATAGTATTACCATGTTCAGTGACATACCCGAAAGCACCCATACTTGGCACCCTATTACAGGCCCTTTAGGCGTACCCCTAAGTATGCGACTTCACATGTAACACCATCATATGGTCAGGTCAAAGGATCCATACAAGTACTACACGAGAATCCATTGTGATACCATACCATGTGGATTACTCGTTTGGTGGATCTATCCAGTACCATGCTTCCAGGCATGTACCCATTAACTTGGTTGACATTCCATGTCCAATGACCGGTAAGACACCATCATACAACCAGGTTAATGATAGTCTGTTGTTCCATTCATTCCCATGACTGGAACAGACTACGGATCTATTTATGGTCATATCGTTTACCCTATCAATGGTCTTACTGCTCAGTGCATGACACTAGTCATCATGGATATAGATATGTCCATCGGATATTTCATTTAATATATTGCACAAGATAGATATAATAAATGAATTGATGCCTTTATTAATGACACAAATGAGTACAACACATAAATCCAATAAATGTATAGTACAAGTACAAGGACCAATGCCTCGAGACTAGGGCATTTCCAACAATAACCACTCTCATTCTAAATAATACTCAGACTAAGGCTGAGGAAAAGACCCCATATGAAATATGGATAGGCAAGGCACCCAATGTGTTGTTTCTGTGGATTTGGGGCTGTGATGCCTACGTCAAGAAATTAATGGGGGGCAAACTTGAAGCCAAAACCAAAAAATGCCTGTTTGGGGGCGACCATAGGGAAACCAAAGGGTATTACTTTTATAATCCCTTGAGAACAAAGTGTTCGTGGAACGAAAGGGAGTCTTTCTTGAAAAGGATTTCATTTCCAAGAAAGACAGTAGAAGCAATGTTGAACTTGGCAAAGTTCAAAGAACACAAACTCCTCAAAGGATAACTTGGAGATTGGATAGGAGCTTCAAAGGATTGAAGCACCAGCTCCAATCATATAAGAACCTAGGAGGTTTGGTGGGGAAAGTCGAGTACCTAAGAGATATGGATTTCTCATGACTGATGACAACACTCTTCTCATGTTCGATGAGGAAGAACCTAAAACCTATCAGGAGGCCATTGATAGCCTGCAATATACTAATTGGCACAAAGCCATGGAAGCAGAAATGAAATCTATGTACGATAATCAAGTATGGAACCTGGTTGATCCACCTCCAGGTGTGAAAATCATAGGTTGTAAGTGGTGCTACAAGTTGAAAGCCGACAACACCTTAAAGGGGCGATTGGTCATGAAGGGTTTCAAACAAGTCCATGGGATAGACTACAATGAAACCTTCTCACCAATCGCAATGCTCAAATCCATAAGGATCTTACTAGCCATAGCCGCATGGTACAACTATGAGGTTTGGAAAATGGATGTCAAAATTGCTTTCCTTAACAAAAAGCTACTTGAGAATGTGTACATGACATAGCCTGAGGGATTTATCGATCCAAAGCACCCTTTATGGCTATGCAAACTATAGAGATCCATTTATGGATTGAAGCAAGCATCCCGAAGTTGGAATCTTAGATTCAACAAAGCCATAAAGGAATATGGCTTTATACATAATCAAGATGAGCCCTATGTGTATAAAAGGAATAGTGGGAGCATTATCACATTTTCTAGTGCTATATGTGGACAACATCCTTCTGATTGGAAGCAACATACCAGCACTGCAAGGGGTTGAGTAAATGCTTCATGATGAAGGACTTAGGCAAAGCCGAAATGATCTTAAGGATGCTAGGCACATTCTAGGCTGATGCCCTAATCTTTCTTATGGAATGCTCTGTCTTTCTTTCATAATTGATAGATTTATATGATAAAAGACTATATCTAGTGTGTTTTCTAAAATTATTCTTTTGATTCGCAAATAAGTTTACCTCAAAATCATTTTTTTGTCATAATGAATTAATTGTTCAATAAGCGTACTAAAAGTCCTAGCTTTTGCATGTGTGAATTCTTCTCCTTCCTTACTTTTTCATATATTTCTTGCTGTGGAAGGTAACTAAGGGGAAGTGCATGAATGTTGTATGATCAAACTCGAACTTACGGATTCGGTGTCAGCTCATTGGTAAGGCAATAGCTTTAAAACTGATTTCGTTAAGGCAGTTTGATCATATACATATGTAATTGATCATATACTTATAAGGGATCCAAGTTGGTCGCAGAACCCGATCATAGTCCTAAATTTTTTCTAACTGAGTGTAAAATTACATAGAATAGAGGAAGTCGGCTTACTAACCTGAGATTGATTGGAGGGAACCAGTCCATTTAGAATTTAAGACAGAACCTATTTCGAGACTAGGATAAAGGATTTGAGTTCCACCATATAATCTTTCAAGCATCTACTGCACTTACGCCCTTTAGGCCCTATTCAAAAATTCAAAAATCCTTGGGTTTTGGTAAGAATAAAAGAACATAATCTGTTCATTTCTCAAGGGTCGAGTGCTTCTGCCCTGCCCCCTTCCTCTTTAGGGCTCCTACTACTGCCCGGTTCTTTCTTTTGTCATTTTGGCATAAAAGAAAAGACCTATTGAACCTTGGATACCATCTTTCTTGAGTAACAGAGGGAGTCACTAAGAGGCTAGGAAAGAAGCCTGAAGTAGACCAGCAGGGAAGAAGCCGAAGGGAGAGACTAGACTAAAATTCAACAAAGCAAGCCATGTCGTGTTATAATGGATGGATTGAATTAACTTTGTTAAGCATAGTAAAAATAGGGTGATAGAGGATCACCTTAGCTCAACCTGCACGAGAGAGAATAAGTTTTGTCTGTGTGCTTACCATTCCATAATAAAGCAAAGGAGGGAGATTTTATATAATGCATAATGAGGACAATTAAATTGGCTGGTACCCTTTAGAGAGTTGAGAGTATCCTCTACAAAACTCCACTGGATTCTATCATAAGCCTTTGCCAAATGAAGCAACATAACTGTCTTCCCTTTCTTCTTTCGGATTGTATGCAAGACTTCCTGAGCAACACGAATATTATCATGAGTCCTTCGTCCTAGAACTTGTAAGTCTATTTTCGTTGGTCATTCCTTGATTAAAGCATGGCAATTAATTAAGAAGGATTTTTAAAAGACAACTTCTAGTCTCTCCCTCGGGTTCTGAGAAGGGCTAGTTTATGGGACACTGGGCTAGCTCACAAAGAGAAGTTGAATTATAAAGATCGAGACTGCACTGACCCTTTTCCTCCCTTTCTTATAGAAATAGAAAGAAAACAAAAGAACTTCATAACCTTAATGTACTTTCTTTCTTACTTTAGCATAGGCCTTTGACACTTCAAACGGGCGCTTCACCTTGCCCCCCTCCGGCTTCGCCACGTCCAAGTCTTTTTAAGCTAAAAATGGAAGCCCCAGTGCCACAGCTTCCTCGGTGAGATTTTGGCACTGGCTCATGGTCGGATGGTGGCCCAAAAAGAGTATTCCATTTTCTTTTGTATGTTATCCGTTACAGAACAGTACATGAGATTTTCATCTCATATAGCTCCTCCCTTATATGCATAATGAAAAAAAAAAGAAAAATGAAAGTAAATAAGCTTATACATTTTGTACCAGTTTTGTAGCGAATAAAGATCAAAGGTCCTGGTAGGGGTCAGTAGCATCAGGAGGCAGAGGTGAACAAGAAGGACTCTCTCTCGTAGCAAGCACTTACTCCTAACAAGGGAAGGCCAATCGAAAGGTTTGAGATGACCCCAAAAGTTGAACTTTTAATTAACCCAACGACTAGGGATCTTATGGATGAAGACATGGTATCTTCAGATCCAATTGAATTTCATTCAGAAGAGGAACCTTATCACACTGGATAGATATCATATTCATGGAATACGATTCACTTTCAAGATGCCTAGTAAAAAAATTACATTGATTCATTTCTAGATCTAATTGACAGATGATTGAATTCTATGTGCCAGCCTATGAGAAAAGAAGGATTGGTAGGGATGGTAAGATGGGTGGAAACATCCTTCTAGCTTGGTTCTTTTTTTTTTCTCTCTCTTTCATTCACCTCTACTCTCGAGCCAATATTCTGATTGGTGTATAGAAAAGCACCTTCCCAACATGACAAGGGGCCAGAGGAGCTTGATATATATGAGTGTTATTCCATGAAATAACTACCTAATTAGGTGCTCTTAACCATTATGCATCTAACTCATTCTTTATCCAGTGTGCTGCCCTACCCAGAAAAGGACAGGCCCTCAAAGGTCCTCCTCTATAAAACAAGAAGACTCTAAGCTCTCGATTTGAGTTAGCCCTGATCGCTCACTTGTCATTCGCTTCCTCAAAAGATTAAGAACTAAGGTGAAGACTATTTAGTAGGCATTTCTTGCATGTCAACATATAGGGGAGATAGTTGGCAAGAAGTGAATGCTTGATTCTTCAAGAGCGATGGTGATGCCCTTCGTGTAGGAAAAGGTAACTTCAACTTTTTGCTGGAACCTAAGGTTCTAGGCAAAAGAATCTTTGTTCCGTACCAATAGTTAAATATACTATTCTCTTTCCTTAGAAGAAAGTTCCATGCTACCCTTTTGTCTTTCTAGGCGCATTGACCATTCTCTCTTCTTGAGCGATTTATTCTATGAATGGGGCAGCTAGTAGAGAGCAAATCTCCATCTTTATTTAAGCCGCTCCTATTGATCTAATTAAAGCTTGTTACGATCAGGCTCATTTGGCAAAGAAAAAACCTCTTCCTTTCTCTTTTCCTGATCAGGTGATTCAAAGTAATCAGGTGAATCCGCCCTTCTCGTTGAATGACTGGCCCATTCTTAGACTTGGTGAACTCTTATCATTATGAATTAAACTCTATTCCATGGGCTTTGGACATCTACAATCGTCTAACAAGATTTCCTAATTCATCTGGGACAGACAGATAGCCTACCATGTAATCTTCTCAGTAACCTTCCATTAGACTAGAAGAAAATTTTCTTTCTGTTTCTCAACGGGAGGATACTTCCTTCAAAGGGATTGGATGGGAGTAGCTTTTTTCTTCAACTGGAATGAATTGGGAGAAAGTGTTGGAGATTGTGCCCTAAGGCCAATATTGGATTATGTAATTTGACTTCTAAGATTAATCTAATGTAGATTAATATTGTCATTTATGTTTGTATGTTAGCATTTATGATAAGTATCCATGAATAAATCGTGTTATTCTAAATATCCCTAGTCGATTGTTATTATGGGAATAATAACAAACTAAGACTAGTGTGAGTGATAATGGATATTCATAAGATGAATATAGTGTATACAGATACAGATTATACTCACGGGGTAATATGTTAGAGAACATGTTGCTGGAGACCCACTATAAGATCAAGTTCATGGTCACGTGTCACAACTGATCTTGATTATAGTAGTGTCATCAGCTGATTCCTTTGACCTGAGGTCACCATGGATTCCGGGATGAATTCATGTTGTGCTTTGACGCAGTCAAACGCTGCTTGTAACAGAGTAGTTATAAAGGCTGTGGTTGGGTACAATATGACTCATGCTTAGGGATGTGAGTGACAGATATGGGATTTTGTCCCTCTCTAACAAGAGAGCGATATCACTGGGCCCCTCGATAAGTAAGACTGTTAAATGCATGGCCGTGCTCAAATAATTGATAAGAGTATCAATTGATTTGTCTGAACAGTTTACTTTGAGATCGAGAAAGCATATGATTAATTATATAAGATTGACAAGTGTACCATGTCTTATGATTAATCATGATATCAAAGAGACAAAAGGGAATATGACATTCTATAAATAGGTATTGGATCATTCCAATCATATTAATTGGGTAGTCGTAATGGCTTGCTAGAGTCCGCTTGTGACCTATAAGGACATTATGGTAATTTCCTTATTGCCAATTAATATGATCCTATGGGGTCACACACAAGAGCAAAATGAAGTTCATCTTATCGGGTATAAATTATTATTGGATAATAATTTATGAATGAGAAAGAGAATAAATATATATAGTGATATATATTTATGTATGTATATATAAATATTAATGTGATTAATATTGCATAAAGTATGCTACATATTATAATTAAATTATATGGAGATATAATTAATTATAATATTATATATACATATATGTATTATGGAGAATTGATTTGATTTAATGTTAATTGAGAATTAATATTAAATTGTGTGGGTTAATATATAATTATAACTAATAGGTGTATTAGGTTATAATTATAATTAACTATTTAGGTTAATTATTTAAGGAAACAATTAACCTAAACCTAATCACTCTCTACACTAATACTATAGCAGATTTTCGGCCAGCCAACACAAGAGAATAGCCAGCCGAAATTCTCCTCTCCAAGCCAAGAGAAAATTTGATTTTCTGCCTCTCTCTCGATTCGAGGAAACCGTTTCTTCTATCCCGGCGCTAGCACGCGGTGAACGTATTGCTCCGTGTGGATCAACCGTAGAGGGAAGCAATTTTGGTTCCTAAGTGATTCAAACTTCAAAGAATTAAGGTAATTCTTTAACCCTCCTTCCGATTCAATGTAATGTACATGGGTCCTTGGTGGGGATTAATCTTTGTCCGCTGCGTTTTATGTTTGTTTGTGCGATTAATTCCCCAACAGTGGTATCAGAGCCACTTGTGCATTGGTTGAATTGGATTTGTTATTTTGATTAGATCAAAATTGCATGTTAGGGTTGTATGTTCTTGATTTAGGGTTCAATGTTATTGTGAATAACATGTTTAAAATTTGATTTTAATGTGAATCATTGTGAATGATTTGGTTGTAATTGTTTTGAATCAGAAAAAGGGGTGAAATTTTGGATTCAGCATGTTGGCACGCCGGCGTGCCGGTTTTGGCACGGCGTGCCAACAGGAAGTCGTTCCTGGATGCTTGAGTTCAGAATGGTGGCACGCGGGCGTGCCGATTTGGCACGGCGTGCCAACCTGAAAATTTTGCATATGGCACGACGTGCTGGGCCTTTGCACGCCGTGCCAACTGGAAACCGTTTCCAGTGTTGCGACCAGAATGGCGGCACGACGGCGTGCCAACCTTGGCACGGCGTGCCACCTGGGAATTTTCAGAGGGGGCTGTTTTTTGCGCGAAAATTTTTTTTTTGCCTGCGGCGCTTGCTTCGCAACAGGGGCTACCGCCCCGTACCCCCGTCCAACTCAGCAGCGAGTTGGATCGCTGGAAGTTGGGTTTGGTGTTTTTCGTTTATGTGTGGAAATTGTTTCTACACATTTACGATTTTTCAAATCAATTACTCTAAATACAATAGGATTGTATTTTACCCTTTATGAACCCTAAATCTTGTAGATATAAAATTATTGTGATAATTTTATGCATGGTGTTTTGGTATGGTTTTGGACCCTTGGATATTTTTTTTATTTTCTTTTGGTTTTGGTGAATGTAAGGTTTTATAAATACGGCCTGCGAGTCGTTTGTATTTATGTAATCTTATTTTTCTAGATAAATTGTATAGGATGCAATTTATTGTTTGTAAATTTTATTTACTAGAAAATTGTATAGGATGCAATTTTGTAAAGTATGTAAATCCATGAGATGGTGCCAAGGAACAAAGACGTGAAGACGGATCCAAGGGGTGCGGCTGTGCTGTGACCATGCGATGGTTACAACCACCTAGGAAATGACCTGTTGATTTTCATATTGGCCTATGAAAATCAATGTAGATAAAACCATACCATAACACGGTCTTTCGAGTCTATTGCATGTTTTATATTTTGATGCCATGTGATGCCATGCTAAGTATGAAATATGCATGCTGAATGAATGTATGACATTGGATGCCATGCTAGAATTAATATTAACTTAGAAAGATTAATGTTAATGCCATGCATTGTATGAGATACAATTGAATCACAGGAATTAATAAACCCTAAATAAACTTATGAAGTTTATATTTTGCCACCCAATTACGTATAACACTTGTCAAGTACTATGTTCACATCATGGTATACCGCCAGGGCGGGTACGCATGTTGTGACCTTAGCGAAGCAATAATATGAGAAAAGGTGATTCTCATTGTGTTGTAATTGGCTTAACTAAAGGGTTAATCAAAAAGGTGTTTGAGCCCGAGGCAAGGATGAGATGAGTAACATACAAATTAAATATGATATATGATATCATGCATCTCATAAATTAAAAGAGTTACATAATGATGTAATTGACATGGTGATGTCTACCGAAATTATATTCAATCATAGGGACATGCCAAAGCAGTGCTATGGTTAAATATGGATTTTGGGTCTTTTACCCACTTAAATTTTTTAAAGGGTTTTATAATTTTAGTGGGAGTTTAATTCCCTTATGTAATTAACTTTGCATATATTTTCTGTTGTAGATAAATGGCAAACACAAGCAATCCCGGTTCTATTCGATCTATCCTTGAGAAGGATAAACTGAACGGAACCAATTACCTAGACTGGTATCGCAACTTGAGAATTGTTCTCAAGCAAGAGCGAAAGCTATATGTTCTGGATGGGCCTTTGCCCGCTAACCCTCCACCCACCACAGCTTCAAGAGCTGAAAGGGATGCTTTCCACAAGCATCAAAATGATCAAATTGATGTACAATGCCTGATGCTCGCATCAATGATTTCGGAACTTCAGAAGGATCTGGAAACATTTGAGGCATATGAGATGTCTCAAGAGCTTAAGGAAATGTTCCAAAAGCAAGCGAGGAGGGAAAGGTATGAGACCTTAAGATCTTTGGTTGGGTGCAAGATGACCGAAGGGAGTTCGGTTAGTGCCCATGTTCTGAAGATGAAAGGGTACATTGATCAGTTGGAGAGGCTTGGTTCGCCACTCAGACCTGAGTTGGCAACGGATTTGATCCTTAATTCTCTTCCCGAGAGTTACTCCCATTTTGTCATGAATTATCACATGAATGATATGGACAAAACGGTCAGCGAACTGCATGGGATGCTGAAAAACGCTGAAGTAACGATAAAAGAGAAGCCAAGCTCCAAAGGGATCCATATGGTGCAAAAGGGTAGGATCCAGAAGAAGAAGGGTAAAGCACACAAACCCAAAGAGTTTGGGAAGGATGCAAAGAAGCCCAAAGCTGTTACCAAGGCAAAGCCTCCAAAGGAAGGCGCATGCCATTTCTGCAATCAGCCTGGTCATTGGCGCAGAAATTGCAAGCTTTATTTGGAGGACTTGAGGAAGAAGAGAGGCGGTGAGACCGCTAATCAAGGTATTCATGTTATTGAAATACTTCATTCTACTTCTGTTTCTACTTCGTGGGTATTAGATACCGGTTGTGGTTCTCACATTTGTATGAATGTGCAGGGGCTTAGAGGAAGTAGAAAGCTCAAGAAGGGCGAGGTAGAATTCCATGTGGCGAATGGAGCTAGAGTTGCTGCTTATGAAGTCGGTCGCTACGAGCTCAAGTTGCCAACTGGACTTGTTCTCTTTTTGAATAATTGTTATTTTGTTCCTAATTTGTCTAGGAACATCATTTCTATTTCATGTTTGGACAAGGAAGGATTTAAATGTGTTATTGAGAATAATCACTTATTGCTTTTCAATAAAGACTTGTTTTATGCAAATGCGGATTTACATGATGGTCTTTATTTGTTGAACCTTAGTGAAGGTTATCATGAGCATGTATATAACATAAATACCAAAAGGATAAGAACAAATATTGTGAATCCTACTTATCTCTGGCACTGTCGTCTAGGACACATTAATGAGAAACGCATTTCAAAACTCCATAAAGATGGAATTTTGGGTCTAGACGTTTTTGAAACATATGACACTTGCGAGTCTTGTTTAATGGGTAAGATGACCAAGAGTCCCTTTACTGGTCACAGTGAAAGGGCTAGTGACTTATTAGAACTCATACATACAGATGTATGTGGGCCTATGAGCACAACTGCTAGAGGTGGTTTTCAATACTTCATTACGTTCACTGATGACTTCAGTAGATATGGTTATCTATATCTAATGAAGCATAAGTCAGAATCCTTTGAAATGTTCAAAGCCTTCCAAAATGAAGTACAAAACCAACTTGGCAAGACAATTAAAGCACTTAGATCTGATCGAGGTGGTGAATATTTGAGCCAAGAGTTTGATGATCATCTTAGAAATTGTGGGATTGTCTCACAATTGACTCCTCCTGGTACACCACAGTGGAATGGTGTGTCTGAGAGGAGGAACCGGACTTTATTGGATATGGTTCGGTCGATGATGAGTCAAACAAATCTTCCTCTATCCTTTTGGGGATATGCACTTGAAACAGCGGCATTCACACTGAACCGAGTTCCATCAAAAGCAGTTGAAAAGACACCATATGAGATATGGATTGGTAAGAAACCAAATTTGTCTTTTCTCAAGATTTGGGGATGCGAAGCTTATGTGAAATATTTGATTTCAGATAAGTTAGCACCAAAATCTGTGAAATGCAATTTTGTTGGTTATCCAAAAGAAACTAAAGGTTATTTCTTTTACAATCCTAGTGAAAACAAAGTGTTTGTTGCTAAGGGTGGTACATTCCTGGAAAAAGAGTTTATTTCCAAAGGAATCAGTGGGAGTAAAGTACACCTACAAGAAAATATGGATAACCAAGTTGAAAGTGAGTTTCAAATGGAACAACCTGATTCACAAGAAGTTGTTGAGTCAGAACCAGTAACACAAGTCCAACGTAGATCAAGTAGAGTTCGTCATGAGCCCGAGAGATATGGATTTCTCGTCACGAACGAAAATGATCTGATTCTGTTAGAAGAGAATGAACCTTCCACGTACATGGAAGCTGTCTCTAATTCAGAATCTGAAAAATGGCTTGATGCTATGAAGTCAGAAATTCAATCCATGGACGACAACAAAGTATGGACTTTGGTTGATCTCCCAAAGGGTGCTAAAGCAATAGGGCACAAATGGGTTTTCAAATTGAAAACGGACATGGATGGGAATATTCAGACTTATAAAGCAAGGTTAGTGGCAAAAGGTTACCAACAAATTCATGGTATAGACTATGACGAAACCTTTTCGCCAGTAGCTATGATAAAGTCCATCAGAATTCTTGTTGCCATAGCAGCATATTATGACTATGAGATATGGCAAATGGATGTCAAAACAGCTTTCCTAAATGGAAATCTTGTTGAGGATGTGTACATGACACAGCCTGAAGGTTTTGTCGATCCAAAGAATCCTGATAAAGTATGCAAGCTTCAAAAGGCCATTTATGGTTTGAAGCAAGCATCAAGAAGTTGGAATCATTGTTTTGATGAATCGGTCAAAAAGTTTGGCTTCATCAAAAACGAAGATGAGCCTTGTGTGTACAAGAAGTTCAGTGGGAGTAATGTAGTTTTCCTAGTTCTATATGTCGATGACATATTGTTAATAGGAAATCACATTCCTACCTTGCAAGAAGTAAAATCTTGGTTAGGAAAGTGTTTTTCTATGAAAGACTTGGGTGAGGCAGCCTACATTCTTGGAATAAAGATCTATAGAGATAGATCTAAGAGATTGATAGGCCTGAGCCAGAGTACATACATTGATAAGATACTGAAAAGGTTCAGTATGGATCAATCTAAGAAAGGAAATGTTCCTATTGGGCAAGGGATAAAGCTTAGTCGTAAGCAATGTCCCATGACAGTTGAAGAACGTCAACGCATGAATAAGATTCCTTATGCGTCAGCTATAGGATCTATCATGTATGCCATGGTATGTACTCGGCCAGATGTCTCTTTTGCTTTGAGCATGACAAGTAGATATCAGTCTGATCCAGGTGATAGTCACTGGACTGCTGTCAAGAGTATTCTTAAGTACTTGAGAAGAACTAAAGATACATTCTTGATATATGGAGGCTCGGACGAAGATCTTGTTGTAAATGGTTACACGGATGCAAGTTTCCAAACTGATCAAGATCAGATGCAGTCACAGTCTGGGTATGTGTTCATTCTGAATGGAGGTGCGATAAGTTGGAAGAGTTCTAAGCAAAGCACGATAGCTGCATCTACAACAGAAGCTGAGTATATTGCTGCATCAGATGCAGCCCAAGAGGCTGTTTGGATCAAGAAGTTCATCGAAGAACTTGGTGTCGTTCCTAGCATAGTGAATCCTGTGAGCCTCTTGTGTGACAACAATGGGGCAATATCACTTGCTAAGGAACCTAGTGTGTCACAGAAATCCAAACATATACTTCGGCGTTTTCACTACATAAGAGAAGTCATCTCAAGAGGAGATGTGAAGATATGCAAAGTTGCGTCTGAAGACAATGTTGCTGATCCACTAACAAAAGCTCTTTCACAAGCTGTACATGATGGTCATGCTAGGTCCATGGGTATTAGATACATTTGAGATTGGTCTTAGGGCAAGTGGGAGATTGTTAGAGATTGTGCCCTAAGCCAATGTTGGATTATGTAAACAATCTTCTTAAGTCATTAATAAAGACTTATTTTATCATATATATTTGTATGTTAGTATTTATGATAATGTATCCATGAATTAATTGTGTAATTCTAAATTTCCCTAGTCGATTGTTATTATGGGAATAATAACAAACTAAGACTAGTGTGAGTGATAATGGATATTCATAAGATGAATATAGTGTATACAGATACAGATTATACTCACGGGCAATGTGTTAGAGAACATATTGCTGGAGACCCACTATAAGATCAAGTTCATGGTCACGTGTCACAACTGATCTTGATTATAGTAGTGTCATCAGCTGATTCCTTTGACCTGAGGTCACCATGGATTCCGGGATGAATTCATGTTGTGCTTTGACGCAGTCAAACGCTGCTTGTAACAGAGTAGTTATAAAGGCTGTGGTTGGGTACAATATGACTCATGCTTAGGGATGTGAGTGACAGATATGGGATTTTGTCCCTCTCTAACAAGAGAGCGATATCACTGGGCCCCTCGATAAGTAAGACTGTTAAATGCATGGCCGTGCTCAAATAATTGATAAGAGTATCAATTGATTTGTCTGAACAGTTTACTTTGAGATCGAAAAAGCATATGATTAATTATATAAGATTGACAAGTGTACCATGTCTTATAATTAATCTTGATATCAATGAGACAAAAGGGAATATGACATTCTATAAATAGGTATTGGATCATTCCAATCATATTAATTGGGTAGTCGTAATGGCTTGCTAGAGTCCGCTTGTGACCTATAAGGACATTATGGTAATTTCCTTATTGCCAATTAATATGATCCTATGGGGTCACACACAAGAGCAAAATGAAGTTCATCTTATCGGGTATAAATTATTATTGGATAATAATTTATGAATGAGAAAGAGAATAAATATATATAGTGATATATATTTATGTATGTATATATAAATATTAATGTGATTAATATTGCATAAAGTATGCTACATATTATAATTAAATTATATGGAGATATAATTAATTATAATATTATATATACATATATGTATTATGGAGAATTGATTTGATTTAATGTTAATTGAGAATTAATATTAAATTGTGTGGGTTAATATATAATTATAACTAATAGGTGTATTAGGTTATAATTATAATTAACTATTTAGGTTAATTATTTAAGGAAACAATTAACCTAAACCTAATCACTCTCTACACTAATACTATAGCAGATTTTCGGCCAGCCAACACAAGAGAATAGCCAGCCGAAATTCTCCTCTCCAAGCCAAGAGAAAATTTGATTTTCTGCCTCTCTCTCGATTCGAGGAAACCGTTTCTTCTATCCCGGCGCTAGCACGCGGTGAACGTATTGCTCCGTGTGGATCAACCGTAGAGGGAAGCAATTTTGGTTCCTAAGTGATTCAAACTTCAAAGAATTAAGGTAATTCTTTAACCCTCCTTCCGATTCAATGTAATGTACATGGGTCCTTGGTGGGGATTAATCTTTTTCCGCTGCGTTTTATGTTTGTTTGTGCGATTAATTCCCCAACAGACCACTGCCGCAGGAACACGCTTCGCCAGTCTCCGCCACTCAGCTTCATCGGCTTCTCCCTCCGCCGTCTCGGTCAACGCCTCCACCTGCGCCTCCGATCTACCTTCTAGCGCTGCAGCAGAGCGTCCAGTTGCTAGTTCTGCCATTCCCGACCAGATTCCAGCGACTGAGCCGCCCATCTCCACCGTTGACCAATCCGTACCGGTCGTTGAACCACCTATTCCGGCGAATCCTTCCAATGCAGAATTTCAGTCCAAAACAAAAGGGAAATCAGTTGCAAAGACTCCCAAAGCCCCTGCCCAGTCAAGAGTCACCTCTAAGAGGAAACAAGGGTTCATCCCTCGAGCTACCACGCCTTCAAACCCGGCTCAACCACCATCCAAGAAACAAAAGGTAAATCGGGTACCACATACTCGCTCTCGACTACCCCGAGGTACGTCTTTACTCGTTCCCGAACATCATTTGCATGGATGCTTGAATTTTCCTGCTGGGTTAACAAAGAAATATGCTGATGTTTGTAGTAGGCAAATTATTCCTTGTAAACGTATTGATACTTCTTTGTTGATTGAGCTTGGTTTGTTGGATGAATTTCAATTAATGGTCGAACATATTGGCTGGACATCTTTCTTTGCATTAAAATACCCTGGGTACACTGAATTGATTAGGGAGTTTTACACAACTTTTCAGTTCACCACGCTTAAGGAATTCACTATAGACACACCAGCTGCGATTAGATTTAGGTTGATGGGAAGGGAATTTGTTTTGTCTGTGACTGAGTTTAGTATTACCTGTGGTTTGATTAGCTCCGAGTTTGCCAAGACAGATGAATACAGGTTATCCTTGATTGATTTCCCTCGTGATTTCCATGGTTGCAAAGTCTGGCCCCAAATGTCTGTGGATGTGTTTGCCTATGATTCTAGTCAATCCAAGGCCTATTACTTGAAACAACCTGCTTTGCAATACATCCATCGCTTTTTAGCTTATGCTTTTTCTGGGAGACTTTCTAGTTCTAGCACTTGCAATAAGACTGAGTTATATTTTTTGTGGTGTATGCTTAATAATGTCAAAGTGAACTTAGGTTGTTAGATTGCTAGTCAAATGCGTACTGCTTGGACTGCTGGTAGGGATTTGATTTTGGTTCCTTAATTACTCAATTAGCTGTGAATTTGCACCTTATTGATCCTGTTTCTACTGACTTACACATTGCTTTTGAGATGGAGCCTTTGGATTTCAGTTGTTTGAGCAACATGGGACTAGTTTCCCGAATCGATGGCATTCTTCGTTGGTTGCCCATTGGTGAAGATCCGAAGCCAGGATGTCGTGCCAAGAGTAGCGTTCATACTAAAGCTACTAATTTTGATTTTTCACCTATGATTAATATGATGCAGCAAGCAATGGAGAAGTTGCATACCATTGACACCAACGTCAACACATTGCATCGGAAAGTGACCCGCATTGAAACCAATGTCGCTGAGTTGTACCGACTTCAGGACCGCAATCCCCCGTGCCCACCTTCCCCTTAGGAGCGGCGGATATTTGGCATTCATAAACCAGGGGAGTTTCGTTCTCACTTTCTTCTTTTACTTTATTTTGGTTTATGTTTGCTTTGCTCTCTTGCACATTGAGGGCTATGTGCTGATTTAAGTGGGGGGAGGGATCACGCATTATTTGCTTATTGTACATATTTGTTTTGTTCTCTTGACTGTCATCTCGCAAAACATATATTAGCTTCAATTCCTTTAAAATTTTTGCATTATTTCTCTTTAAACAATCGTAGTACCGAAAATTCTTCTTTTATGTCTTGTGTACTTGTTTAGGGAGATGTTTGCATAAATGAATTAGGAAGCTCTAGCTACTTGAAATCATTGTGATCAATAGACACTTGAATTGAAATGTATCACTTAGAGACATGGATTGTATAAGACACTTCTTTTGACTAACCATAAATCAAGGGGATAAAATAGGTTTTATGCATGTTTTTTACTTTTAAATGTTTGTTGTAAAAAAAATAAAAATAAAAATAAAATAAATAATAAAATAAAAAATAATAAAAAAAATATAAAAAGAAGAAAGAAAATTCACATTCTATTCCACTGGCTTGATTTGCGAATCAAAGTTATGAATAGTGCTAGTAGCCGCTTAATGAATATGCTTAGCCAAGTAAGTCGGGTGCATTGTGTTTGCTCCATTTTTGTTATCCGTTCGGAAAAGCTAAAGCATCTTAAGTACGGTTAAATGTTGTGAAAAGAAAAGTTAATAAGATCACAAAGTGATCCGTTAGTTGTTTATGTCCTAAGTAAATTGTGTGCTTATCCAAATCCTATTCTCCCTTGTTTATGTTTTTGATTAAGAAGCGATTAGTGGTCTACTATCCTAGTGATGCAAATCATATTTTAGTTGTTAATTGAGTCGCTTTGAGTGCTTTAGTTGGGGCCAATTGCCAAGTTTATCGCATCTCTCCCTTGATAAGCGTGCTTGATTTATGAGTTGATTTTTGAAGCTATGATTTGTGAGATATAATGTGCTTGTAATTGTCTTTGGAATTCGACTTGTTTTGTTTGCTTGAGGACAAGCAAGGTTTAAGTGGGGGGAATTTTTCATGAGTGCATTTTATGCACGAAATCTGTCTTTGTTTATGGGCTCTAATTTATATATTTTTAGTTAACTTAGGCAGATTTATTTCATTTTGTGCAATTACTTGTGCTAGGGACTCTGGAGTTGAAAATGAGCTTAAAGAGCCTTATTTGGGAGCTTGGAGTGTCATGAAGTTGGATCTTGAAGGCTTAACCCATGGGCATGGCTTATGGAGTGCTGTTTATGCTGAAAATGGGCCTAGGAGACTGTTTTGCATAAGCCATGATCATGGCTTATAGGGAGCTGCGAATTTGAAGAACTTTTGTGGGATTAGAAGACTTTTTATTTTAATTTAAGTTTATCTAATTCGGCCCTTTATGAAAAACTTTTGGGGATTGTTTTATTTTATTTATTTCCATTATAACTCTAATTAGATTTTCCTACAAAAGTCTTTCCTTCGGCTTGCTTACTAATGGGCAATCTAATAGGGAACTCACACAACAAAAGACGATGACTATCATCTCAAATCATAAAATAGACTTCCCATCCCAATGGAACCCCTCTTCCTTAAACTCATTCCAAGCATGGGATGCTACATCCATTTTTCGGTACTCAGACAAAGCCTAATATGATGTTGAGAGGGGCCTGCCTCACCACTCTCCCTCCCTTTCTCACTGAAGAAATTCTTTCTTCTTACTCATGATGAAAAAGGCCGCCTAAAGGGGCAGCATGAACGAAATCTTGCCTCATTCCTGGGGAAAAAAAAGAAAGAATTTTTTTATCCTTATTTATTCCTATTTTATATAAAGTCAAGCTTATGTGCATGAGGGAGATTCCATCATGAGGCCTATCTTATTCCTATCCTTAGGCCCTAATGCCCCTTCCATACTTTTTGTCTACCATGTTAAGAGCTACGTTTAAGTCACTTCAGTGCTTTTGTTTCCTTACTCCAGCCATTGGCTTTGGCTTTGCCCCGCTTTTTGCCTCTGAAAATGTATTCACATCTACTCCCAACACCAAAGCAACCAAGGGTTCTCGTGGGGGAAGAGTTGAAAAGACGAGGATCCGGAAGCAACTAAAACTCGCTCACTTTGATCTTCAAGCTTTTGACATGATCCATCCCTTGTGTCTAGGAAGCTATCTGCCTTTAGTGGTTTCGACTTATCTTTGTTGACAGGGTCTTACTGTTCCACAATACGCCTCTTCCCTGCTATTGGATATTTTTTTTGCAACTGATGTTCGGATTGCCCGCTGCTTTCTCAATCAAAAATGGTTTACTGTCAAGATTAGATTAGATGATTTTCTCTCTTTTAAGATATGTTCTTTATCTATGTAATTTTTTTTCAATCCAATTGCTTTGGAATAAAGCCGTTTTTGCTTTATGTGTAAGGGTGTAACTTGCGACTTTACTCGTAGAAAGGAAATTTAGTAAAGTAAAAAGAGGGCCAAAACCTTGAAGTTGCAACTCAGGCATTACTCAATCGAGGCACAAGGCTTACAGAAGTACTGAAACAGCCGCAACATGCACCCCTTCCAATTGAAAACCAAATTCTAGTCATTTATGTAGCTGTCAATGGATTTTGTGATCGAATGCCACTAGAAAAAAATTGATCAATATGAAAGACAATCTTTCTTTTGGTGGTGGTTGGGGGGGGGGGGGGGGGGGTAGGCAGTTGTTAAAACCAAAGAATTGCATCCTGCAAAAGCATTGACCCTTTTAAACAAATCAACTCCATAACTAAATATTTGAAACTTGACAATTTAAAAGAGACTTTTCAAGTAGTTAAATATTTTTTAATGGATGAAACCGGGGAGAATTGTTAATCCTGATCCATACAGTAAGAGTTTTTTGAATCCATAAACTTTGAATTGGTATTTACTCCATCGTAATTATCATCCTAATTATTATGAATCTTTCTTCTGACCTTCCCTGACCTTAGCATCGAGAAAAACCCAGACCGAAAATATTTTATTGGCGACTTATTAATTTTTATCCTAGAAAGAGGGTCGATATTAAGTCCATAAGTCTCGGCTTAGCTGCATTACCTTCCTACCAATGGACTCTATTATGATCTGAGGCCTCAAAGTCACTTCTAGCTTCTTTCTTCGCCAACTGATTAGAAGCGGCTCATTCAGCTTCACCGAGAAAGGGAGTAAGGAATGAAATAAGCGAACGATACATAAGGATGAGACTGTGGACTATCATATCACATCGTCTTTATTAGGAATGGGATGCCTGAATTGTTCCCATTTTGGGTGGAACAAATCTACTAATTCTTTGATTCCAGTTAGTAAGAGGGATCTTGAACAAAGAAATAGATCCTGGAAGCTAAAAAAAGGTGTCTTGAGCAATTTCAATAATCAGGTTTATTGATATTCTTGGTATATTAGATGCTATCACACATATAATCATACTCAATTCGATGATGCTTTTGAGAAGATATTCTTCATAATTACAGACTTTTAGTAGTCGGTGCAGGTGTGGAAGCTAGAGCATAGCTCTTTATACGAAAGGGTGGTCTTGGTCATCACAAGCTGTTTTCACTACTAGGTGAATATCCTTTGCTATTTAATTTCCTCCTATTATATCATCTATAGAAGAAGCTGGTATAGAATAGGTATAGAAGAAGCTAGGGGTGAGCAAAACCGAACCAATGTCCAAAAACCAAAAATCCAAACCGAACCGAACCAAACCGATCCATTTTATAGTTTGGTTCAGTTTGGTTTTAAGTTGTTAAGAAGTTTGAATTTCGGTTCGGTTCGGTTTTGTTCGGTTCAAAACCAACAAACCGAATAATTGGTAAAATACTAAAATTAATTATAAAATTAATACATACTAATTGTAGAGAATTTTAGACATTATATTATTTTATAGTTTTATATTGTGATTTTTGGATGCTAATTTATAGTTGTTAAAACTTGAGAGTTGAAAAAAAAAAGTAGAGAATTTTAGTATTTTATTGTGATGTAATAGTATTATTTAGTATTATTGATTTTTTAAGTTAATTTTTTTCTATTTCTTTTTTTTTAAACAAACTACTTATATAAAATTTTGATTTTGATTTTTTTTGAGAAGTTGATGTTTTTGGTTCGACCTAGTCCAAACCGAATCGAACTGAACCAAAATTTAGTTTGGATCGGATTGGTTTATAAAATACAGTGTTTTTTGGATCGGTTTTCGGTTCGGTTTGGTTTTTGAACCAAACCGGTCCATGCTCACCCCTAGAAGAAGCTGCAAGAACTGGAAGAGAAGAGGGAAATGTTGGAAATACCCTAGTCCTAAGGCATTAGTCCTTGTATAGTATTGTACATTTTGGATCTTTTACTAAATTGATATATTGTACATTTATGTTATTAAATAAAGGCATTAATCTATTTGTTTTATATCTTGTACTATATTGTAAATGAAGTATCCAATGTTCATATCTATATCCATGTTGACAAGTGTCATGCGCTTAGCAGTGAGATAGTGGATAGAGAAATGATAAAACCATAAAGCTATCTGTAATCTGTTCCAGTCATGGAAATAAATGGAACCAAAGACTATCATAGTCTTGATTGTATGGCGGTGTCTTACCAGCTATAGAACACGGATTGCCAATTAAGCTTATGGGTACATGTAATGGGGCATGACATTGGATAGATCCACTAAACGAGAAATTAGGAGTGCACACGGTTGGTTAATCGGTCAATGTGGACTTTTACAAACGGTTAATAGTTTGAACGGTTTTTTTTTAATTTACTAACCATACACTATCCATTAAATTCGTTTTACCATTAGTCGCTTAACTATTAATTTCGGTCGGTTAACCATTTCTTTACGGTTAACCATTTACGAAATAAACATTATGATTTTGCTAAATTTATAATATTTGAAACCTCAAATAAATAGATAATAAATCTCAAATGTCAAATAAAAATATAAAATTACAAACCATAATCTTAATTATTAATTAAAATAACATTTTAACCATAAACTCCAATAATTAAAATATTAATAAAAAAAAAGTTTCCAAATATAGAAATTGTTGTACAAGATCAAACATCAATTATTTAAATTGTTCTTCGCTATTCGTTTTTCAGTGAGTGTGAAATTAAGAATTGAGAGGAGATGAGATTGGAAGGGAGTGACTGGGGCTACTTGTATAGTAAGGAAGTAAAATAATATCAAAGGCCCAAATGTTTCACTTATTATCCATATTACCTATATATATATATATATATATATATATATATAATTTTTTAAGAAAAATATTTGTAAAAAGTCGGTTAACCGCGAGTCCACATGGACTTTCAGTGTAAAAACCGAAACCTAAACCGTAACCGTTAATTTCTAAAAATAAAAACTATTCACTAGTCCATTGGTTTCGATTAACTATATTTTTAGCTCGGTTTCGGTTCGGTTTCACGGTTTTTTTGTTTTTCGGTTTTTTTTGTGCACCCCTATGAGAAATCCACATGGTATAGTATCAGCAGTGATTCTCGTGTAGTACTTATATTGGATCCTTTGACCTGACCATATTATGGTCTCACATGTGAACTCACACACTTTGGTGTAAGCCTAAAGGGCCTGCAACAGGATGTCAAGTATAGGCACGTTTGGGTGTACCAGTGAAGATGGCAAAGCCGTGAATATTTAGAAGGAACTGTCACTCAGTAGTCCACTGAGAAAATATCACCGACCACTCGATGAGTGCAACTTATAAGAGTGTTGCCACAGCCAAACAAGTTGGAACTTGTTTATGAGCATTGGTTCATTCGGGATCAAGTTAATATCCAGACACAAAAGAGGGTGATAATACCATGCCTCCGTGTTGGACACCGATATCAATGACAAGGGATATATAAGTTAAACTAGAGGGTTATGACTTCTATTAGATTACAGTCTTCATCTTAATTGGAAGCTGTAATGGCTTGCTAGAGCCCATCTATTGTCTGTGGGTCATGAGCCTACTGCCAATATAAAGACGGGCCCACAGGATCGTACACATTGAATGTTTAAGCTTGAACTAAACGAGTCAATTGTATACTTGGAGTATACTAACTAGAGAGGAGAAATTTTATTGATTTAGTTATAGATCAATTGGATTGATCAAAATAATATAATCATATTTTAATTAGGTTTCATAGAATTAATTTGAATGAATTACGTTATGAACATATTTCCTAGTGGAAATATAATACTTATATAGGTTTATATGTATTTAATTTAAGTGAGGTCTAAATTAATTTATTGGGTAAATTTAATTAGGCAAATTAATTCTAATTTAAATGTTATGTGGTATATTATGGTCTAATATAATCACATATATGAAAATTGAAATTAAATTACAAGTGAATTTTAACCCATAGTAATTATTTTAAACCGAGGGTTTTTAAGGTATTAAAACCAAATTAAAGAGAAAACCCATAACCTAATTTTTATTCTCAAAAATTTCGGCCAAGGTGGGATTTTTCCTAGAGAAAAATTTCGGCCCCCTTTGAGTATTCTCCATTGATTTCTGATCCTCCGCTAGCACAGGTTCCTGCTCTAAAGCCGTTCGTGTGCGGGAGTGTGGAGGAAATCTTCATTGGTTTCTGCAGCCATCTCTAGAAGAGACTTTCATGGCTAAATTGATTCTCTTCTTCCTCTCTTCCATTGTTTTTGATTTCTATTGCATAAACTCTTGGGCTTGGATTTTAGAAAATCTCAATCGGCTTCCGCTGCCAAACGGTTGATGTTCAATGATGAATCCCTACAGTGGTATCAGAGCAGGCTTATGATCCATAGAAATCCTTAACAGGATTGAATCCCATAGCTTTAAATTTGGATATTTTATTTTGGGATTCTTGGTTTTGGGGTTTTTGATTTTTCCCCGATTTGATTTTGCAACTGGAAATTGTTTTATGCATATTGGTTATGTATTCATTGATTTCTGTTTCTTGTTATGATTCTTGGTGAATTGTTTATTTTAATTTTTCTATTAAAAAAAATCAGGGCTGTTTCCGGGCTATAGGGCTGCCAGCGGCGGGATCCACTGTCGGCTGCTGCCATAGCAGCAGAAACAGCGGTAGCAGTCGCGGCTGCTAAGGCAACTGTGTTGCTGTAGCAGTAGCAGGCCGGGCCGGGTTTTGGATTTGGTGGGTTTTGTGGTCCGGGCCCAGTTTTAATTTTAATAGATTTTAAAATTTTGTGTTTTTAAATTTTACAATTTAAGTGCGCATGGTTTCTTGAATGAAATTTTAATTTTGTTTACGATATATTAATTTGGATAATTAATATCGTGTAATGAAATTGGTTCGGTTTTCCTTGGTATGATTAACCAAACGGTGTAATTTGGATTCATAGTTTCCCAATTTCAGTGGGAGAAATGTTCTGCCTGAGCTGGATGTCCAAAGCTCATTAAGGGGTTAGAACCATGATGGGCCAAATTGGTGATTTCTAAATAATGACTAAGAACATAATTTATTGGGATTAATTTCATGTATTTAAACATGTTTATAACTGATCTATTGGATTACATGTTTGTATCAATTAAATTGCTTGGATGGATGTTACATGTTTGTCTCTTTTTTTTATGTAATTTTATTTTATTCATTTATTATAAAAGGTTGTAAAGAAGAAGCCCATTGGAGAGGCGAGCCCAGGAGGAAAGATGGAGGCCCACCTGATGTTCTTCTAATATAAACTTACTAGAATTATATTAGGATGTATTTGGGGCCTATAGCAGTCCATCATTTATTTAATTATGCATTTATTAATTTACATGTTTTATACAATGATCCAATTCCAATTGCACTCGTTTTATGCATCTACGCCGTTATTAAAATTGAATCTAAACCAAATGGAAATTATTAAGTCGCTTGCTTCCCTCATTTGAAACAGACTCAAAGTGGGGATAGGCCAGTTGTAGACCATGGCCTTGCAAGATACACTAGAGTATCGTCATTTTTTACTCCAACAGTTGGATGGAGGTTTGGACTTAGCATGGGTAGTAAGATTTTCCTGGCCCTAAGCATATATGGGTAAGTGCCAACAAGTCCATCAAACCGGGAGTTCCTAAGTTGGGATTGGATTGTGCTCCTACCTAAATAATTAGAGTATGGTTTTTCCAGGCCCTTGTCTAGCTATATCTTGATAAAATATGGATCTCGGCCCACTAGCCCAACAACTTGGCTTAATTAATAACTTGGATTCATTATTAATTAAATGTGGGAAAAACAGTTAAGACCTTTATTAATACTCTTTAATTTTTCTATGTAGTAATCAAATGGCAAATAATACTCTATCACTGCATTCACTCCTTGAGAAGGATAAGCTTTCCGAGCCTAACTTCCTGGATTGGTCTAGGAACTTCAGGATAGTTCTAAGATAGGAATCCAAGGAATATATACTGGAAAGGGCTGTACTGCACCTACTGGGCGTAATCCACTGACTGCACTATTGGAGGAATATGAGATGCATGTGAGGAACAACCGGGATGTGACATGCCTGATGTTGGCATGCATGGTCCCTGAGCTGCAAAAGCAATTCATGGACTAGCAAGCCTTTGCTATGATAACAACTCTAAATAAGATGTTTTAGAAGCAAGCTCGTTAAGAAAGATACTTGATTGCCAAGGCGTTCAACTCTTGCGGAATGGGAGCTGGGACATCTGTGAGCGCTCATGTGCTCAAGATGAAGGGCTATTAGCAATTCATGGACTAGCAAGCCTTTGCTATGATAACAACTCTAAATGAGATGTTTCAGAGGCAAGCTCGTTAAGAAAGATACTTGACTGCCAAGGCATTCAACTCCTGCTGAATGGGAGCTGGGACATCTGTGAGTGCTCATGTGCTCAAGATGAAGGCCTATTTGGACTCTTTAACCCGTCTCGGCGTGCCTGTCTCCCAAGAGTTGGCAATTGAAACTATCCTGGCGGCCCTACCATAATCTTTTGATCAGTTCATCCTGAACTACAACATGCAAGGGATGAACCGCATTGTTAGTGAGCTGTATGGAATGCTCAAGCTAGCGGAATAGTCGATCAAGAAGACTCCGTCGATACTAATGGTCAGCAAGGGGAACCTTCCTCTTGTAAAGGGCAAGGTAAAGGAGAAAGCCAAGGCCAAAGCTAAGAAAGCTAAAGCTAAGGCTAAGCCTAAGGCCAGTCCTGAGGACATCTATTTCTAGTGCAAATAGGTGGGACACCGGAAGAGATCTTGTCCCTAGCTTGTGGGAGAGCAAAAGAAGAGCCAGGGCACTTCTTCATCATGTATATATGTCATAGACATAAACTTCACTGTTTCTACATCTTGGGTATTGGATACTAGATGTGGTTCTCACATTTGTTGCAATGCGAAGGGATTTAGGAATAGGAGATCACTGGGATCCGGAGAGGTGGACTTGTGAGTCAGAAATGGAGCAAGGGTAGCTGCCATTGAGATCAGCGAGTACCACCTAGCGATGCCTAGTGGATTAGTTTTAATTATAGAACAATGTTATTTTGTACCTACAATGTGCAGGAATATTATTTCTGTATTTAATTTTATTATTGGAAATAGTAGAGTAAATTTATCTAGATAGGGATTATTTTATGGACAAGCTCTGTTAAATAATGGCCTATATATCCTAGATTTAAATGAAACTAATTAAGTCTATAACATAAATACTAAAAGGGTTAAGCCCAATGAACTTAATGTTGTCTACCTTTGGCATTGTTGTTTAGGCCACATAAACGAGAAATGCATAGCTAGGCTTCACAAAGCTGGAATCCTAGGGTATGTAGTCACTTGATATGTGCGAGTCATGTTTACGTGGTAAAATGAGCAAAGTGCCTTTTGGCAAGAAAGTTGAAATGGCTACTGGCTTACTGGACCAAATACATTCAGACGTATGTAGGCCTATGAGTGCAGCTACTAGAGGTGGACATTTGTACTTCGTCACTTTCACGGATGATTTCAGCAGATATGGCTATGCCTATATGATGAAACAGAAATCTGAGACTCTTGATAGGTTCAAGGAATTTAAGAACGAGGTACAGAACCAACTAGGCAAAAACATAAAAGCCTTTTGCTCATACCGAGGAGGTGAGTATATTAGCCTAGAGTTTGACTCATACTTAAGAGAGAATGGAATCATTCCACAGCTCACTTCTCCAGGAACACCATAATGGAGTAGGGTATCCTCAAGGAGGAATAGGACCTTGTTACACATGGTCCACTCAAGGATGAGTCATGCCTTTCTCCCAATAACATAATGGGGATACGCTCTTGAGACAGCAGCTCTCATTTTGAACAATACTCCGTCTAAGGCTGTGGAAAAGACCCTATACGAAATATGGATGGGCAAGGCACCCAATATGTCTTTCTTGTGGATTTGGGGCTGTGATGCACATGTCAAGAGATTGACTGGGGGCAAACTAGAACCCAAGACCGACAAATGCCTAGGGAAACCAAAGGGTATTACTTCTACAACCCTACTGAGAACAAGGTGTTTGTGGCACAAAAGGGGGTTGGTCTTTCTCGAAAAGGATTTCATTTCCAAGAAAGATAATGGGAGCAATGTTGAACTCAGGGATGTTTAAAGCACATAAGCTCTTGAAGAGGATAACTCGAAGACCATGGAGGAGCTTCCAAGGATGGAAGCACCGTCCCCGGTCACATAAGCACCTAAGAGGTCTAGTGGAGATCATCAAGAACCCGAGAGATATGGATTTCTTATAACTAATGATCACACTCTTCTCGTCTTTAATGAGGAAGAGCCCAAAACCTACCGGTGGCCATTGATAGCCAGCAATCATGGAGGCGGAGATGTAATTTATGTATGATAATCAAGTTTGGAACCTGGTTGATCCACCTCCGGGTGCTAAGCTTATCGGTTGTAAGTGGTGCCACAAGCTGAAGGCCGACAACACCTTCAAGGGGCAGTTGGTTGTAAAAGGTTTCAAACAAGTCCATGGAATAGACTACAACGAAACCTTCTCATCAATCGCTATGCTCAAATCCATAAGGATCTTATTGGCCATAACTGCCTAGTATGACTATAAGGTCTGACAGATGGATGTCAAAACCACTTTCCTTAATGGGAAGCTACTCAAGAATATGTACATGACACAACTTGAGGATTTCGTTGATCCATAGCATCTTAGAAGGGTTTGCAAGCTTCAAAGATACATTTATGGATTGAAACAAGCATCCTGAAGTTGGAATCTTAGATTCAATGAAGCTATAAAGGAATACGACTTCATACAGAATCAAGATGATCCTTGTGTGTATAAGAGGATTAGTGGGAGCACTGTCACTTTTTTGGTGTTATATGTGGATGACATCCTTCTAATTGGAAGCGACATACCAACACTGCAAGGGGTTAAGCAGTGGTTTAGTAAGTGCTTCCGCAATGAAGGACTTAGGTGAAGCTGAAATGATCCTAGGGATCAGGATCTATAAAGATAAACCTAATTGGCTTCTGGCCTTAAGTCAGGCCACATATATAGACGAAGTTCTGAGAAGATTCAGCATGGATCAAGCCAAGAAAGGTTTCTTGCTAATGAACCATGGGCTGAAACTTAGTAAGAAGAACTGTCCTAAGACAAGGAAGGATAGGGAGAACATGAAGTCGGTTACATATGCATCAGCTATAGGATCAATCATGTACTCCATACTATATACGAGACCTGATGTCGCTTTTGCACTAAGTATGATGAGCCAATACTAGCAGGATCCCGGCGAAGACCACTGGAAGGCTTTCTAAGCAATCCTGAAATACCTTAACTGGACTAAGGATAGCTTCTTAGTGTATGGTAGTCAAAAAAAGCTGTCAGTGACTGGGTACACTGATGCAAGCTTCCATACCGACTAGGACAAGTACCAGTCATAGTCTGGGTACATATTTTTGCTAAATGATGGTGCTATCAGCTGGAAGAGCTCAAAGCAGCTGACCATTACAGACTCTACTATAGAAGCAGAGTAAATAGCACCATGTGATGCAACTAAGAAAGCTATATGGATAAGGAGTTTTATCACTAAATTGGGAGTAGTACCAACTATCCAAGATCTAGTTGATATCTTCTGTGACAACAATGAGGTTGTTGCACAAGCTATGGAGCCTCGATCACACAAGAACATGAAGCACATACTTAGGAAGTTTCACCTCACTCAAGAAATCACCGAGAGGGGTCATGCGCTTAGCAGTGAGACCATGGATAGATAAATGATATAACCATAAAGCCATCCATAATCTATTCTAGTTATAGAAATGAATGGAACCAAAGACTATCATAGCCTTGATTATGTGGCAGTGTCTTACCGGTTATAGAACATGGATTGTCAATCAAGCTTATGGGTACATGTAATTGGGCATGGTACTGGATAGATCCATTAAACTAGAAATCTCGTGTAGTACTTGTATTGACCTGACCATATTATGGTCTCGCATGTAAACTCACACACTTTGGTGTACACCTAAAAGGTCTATAATAAGGTGCTAAGTATTGGTACGTTTGGATGTACCAGTGAACATGCCAAGGACGTGAATATACAGAAGGAAATGTCACTCAGTAGTCTACTAAGAAAATATCACCGACCACTTAATGAGTGCAACTGATAAGAGCGTGGACACATCCAAACAAGTTGGAACTTGTTTGTGAGCATTAGTTCATTCGGGATCAAGTTAATGTCTAGACACAAAAGAGGGTGATAATACCATGCCTCCGTGTTGGAACAAGAGGCAGAGTATTCTTTATGAAGATCTATCTTCCCTGTCCTAATCTCACTATCAATCTAGTGGTGGATGAAGTAGAAGTACGAATGTCGGCTTGAGTAACACAAATTGAACTTCTTTCAAACAAACTTGACCGGAGAGCTTTAACAATCAGGCATTGGGCTAAGAACCAGAGAAAGGGAAGTAGTAATTGTTCATGTAGCAGTGTAAGATCTTAACTTGGCAATGAAGCCCATTCTCATATTTGTATTAGATTGTTTCCAGCGACTCATAAGTAGTGGATTAGTTAAGGGAACCCACCAGAGCCATCTATGAGTTACTAAGGTAAAGACTGAGCATTCGCTCTTACCTTCGATCTCATTCTTAGGTAAAAGTCTTAACTTAATGACTATTTAGGGTGCCCTAATCAAATTAATTATGGACATACCTACCGTACCTATCCAGAACTCTCTTCCAAAAATATAGAGTGCAGTAAGTGACCAAAAAAGGAACAAGAGGCAGAGTATTCTCTATGAAGATCTATCTTCCCTGTCCTAATCTCACTATCAATCTAGTGGTGGATGAAGTAGAAGTACGAATGTCGGCTTGAGTAACACAAATTGAACTTCTTTCAAACAAACTTGACCGGAGAGCTTTAACAATCAGGCATTGGGCTAAGAACCAGAGAAAGGGAAGTAGTAATTGTTCATGTAGCAGTGTAAGATCTTAACTTGGCAATGAAGCCCATTCTCATATTTGTATTAGATTGTTTCCAGCGACTCATAGGTAGTGGATTAGTTAAGGGAACCCACCAGAGCCATCTATGAGTTGCTAAGGTAAAGACTGAGCATTCGCTCTTACCTTCGATCTCATTCTTAGGTAAAAGTCTTAACTTAATGACTATTTAGGGTGCCCTAATCAAATTAATTATGGACATACCTACCGTACCTATCCAGAACTCTCTTCCAAAAATATAGAGTGCATACACAAGAGACAACTAATAAATAGACCAGTGATCCCATAGAAAGACATCACGATCCGAGTGACTGCTAATTGGGGTCTAAAAGCATTGGTTCTTTCTTTTTCTTCTCAAAGCCACAAATAAGATTGAGAGAGACACGGGGGATGATCAAATATGGGCTCTTTGTCAGTTGACGCTAATAAAAATGAAGAAAGACTGGCTTCAAGATCAGCGAAAATGAAAGCAAACAAAGAAGTAGATGCCACTGCACTAGAGTTGAAGTCTTAGAATCATCTGATAAAAAAAAGAAAAAAAACTGCTTGGGGAAGTTATAAGTGTTGGAAATGCCCTAGTCCCGAGGCATTGGTCCTTGTATTTGTATTGTACATTCATTGGATTTATGTATCATACTCATTTGTGTTATTAATAAAGGAATCAATTCATTTATTATATTAATCTTGTGCAATATATTAAATGAAGTATCCAATGGACATATCTATATCCATGATGACAAGTGTCATGCACTTGGCAGTAAGACCATGGATAGGGTAAACGATATGACCATAAATAGATCCGTAGTCCGTTCCAGTCATGGGAATGAATGGAACGATAGAATATCATTAACCTGGTTGTATGGCGGTGTCTTACCGGTCATTGGACATGGAATGTCAACCAAGTTAATGGGTACATGCCTGGGAGCATGGTATTGGATAGATCCACTAAACGAGTAATCCACATGGTATAGTATCACAAGTGATTCTCGTGTAGTACTTGTATGGATCCTTTGACTTGACCATATGATGGTGTTACATGTGAAGTCACATGCTTAGGGGTACGCCTAAAGGGCCCGTAATAGGGTGCCAAGTATGGGTACTTTCGGGTATGTCACTGAGCATGGTAATACTATGGATATGCAGAAGGGATTTGTCACTCAGTAACCCACTGAGAAGATATCACCGGCCTCTTGATGAATGTGACTGATAAGAGTGTGGCCACACCCAAACAAGTTGGAACTTGTTTGTGAGCTTCAGTACATTCGGGATCAAGTTAATGTCTGGGCACAAAAGAGGGTGATCAATCCATGCCTCTGTGTTGGACAGCGATATCAATGACATGGGATGTACAAGTTTAAACTACAGGGTTATGATAATAGTTAGACTGCCATCTCCATCTTAATTGGGGGCTGTAGTGGCTTGCTAGAGCCCAACTGCAGTCTGCGGGCCAAAGGCCCGCTGCCAACATAAAGATGGGCCCACGGGATCGTACACATAGAACGACTGAATGCAGACTTAAGGAATCACATGTATACTTAGAGTATACACGATGGAAAGAGAGGTGTATATATATTAATTTTATTATAAAGATCAATTGGATTGATCTTAATAATAAAATTAATTTGTGTTCGATTGGCTCTTCATAATTAATTGGATTAATTATGAGATTATTTCCTAGGTAGAAATATTCATATGTATAGGTTTACATATGATTTTATTTTATGAAGATTTAATTTTAATTTGATGGATTAAATTAATTGTCAAACTAATTTTAATTTAAATGTAAATAATATATTACTTGGAGTAATATATTAAATACATGGGTATATTAAAATTAGGCTTGAAATTAATTTAAACCAAAATAATTAAAATTAGACTGGGCCCAAATTAAAATAATGAAGCCCGCACAGAATGGAATGGAGCCAAGCTGGGCCTGAATTCCCCTAAGGGAATTCGGCCACACTAGGTATAAAACCTAGGGTGAAAATTTCGGCCCCAAACCTAGCTCACACTAGTAGCCGAAATTTTCTAGCCTCCTTCTCTCCATTGTTTCGTTTTCCCGACGCTAGCACGGGTTGCATTCGTTAGGCTTTCGTGTACGAAAGCGAGGAGGAAATCTGCTTTGATTTCTGTAGTCTTCATCCATCTCTTGAAAGAGATTTTCTGGTAAGAAAATTAATCTCTTTCTATTTATTTTAAAGTTTTTCAATTTCCATTTCAATTGCTCCTGGGACTGGATTTGAGGAAATCACCGCGTTCTTCCTCTTTTATCGGGTGATTTCCGGTGAAGAATCCCAACAATAAGAATGGCTACTGGATCGCCCGAACTAAGTTTTTTTACTACTTAATTTTATCGGGTGATATTTTTTTTTTATTAATTCTGTTTATTTTAAAAAAAAAAATCTGCCTCCTGGGGTACGGGGCTGCCGGCGGCGGGAGGCTGGGCGGCAGCTGCTAGGCGGCTGCTGCGAGCCGGGCCCAGTATTTTGGATTTGTCGGGTCTTGGGCCTGGGGCCCAGTTTTGAAATTTTAATTGGTTTTAAAATTCGTGTGTTTAAATTTATATAATTTAAATGAGTGTGGTTTCTTGGATGAATTTTATTTTCGTTCACGTGATATTAATTTTGGAAATTAATATGGTTAATGGAAATTGGTTCGGTAATTTTGGCATAATTACTTGGACGGCTAAATTGGACCCATGGTTTCCCAATTCCAGTGGGAGCAGTTGGACTGCCTGGGCTGGAGGCCCAAAGCCCGTTAAGGGTTAGAACCATGGTGGACCAAAATTGGCGATTTCCTAATAATGGCTTGGACATAATTAAAATGTGCTTAAATCATGCATTGTAACATGCTTATGAATTGTATGTATTGGATGCATATGTATGATTAAATATTTGTATGATTGGATGCTATTGGGCCTTGTACAAGATAGGTTGTATTTTTCTTTTTGGGTAAATACGGCCTGCGTGTCGTTTTTCTTTTTAATGTAATTTTATTTTATTCAAATATTATAAAATTTGTAAAAGAAGAAACCAATGGAGTGGTGAGCCCAAATGAAGGTGCAAGCCCAATTGGAGGTGCAAGCCCAGAAGGAAAAGATGGAGGCCCACCTGATATTTATTTCTAGTATAGGTTTACTAGAATAATGTTAGGATGTAATATAGGCCCATAGCAATCCATTTTAATTTTATTTAATTATGTTTTATATTCATTTGCATGTATGAATGTATGTTCCTATAGCCTATTCACCCGCTTTATGTATGTAAGCCGTTATAATTGAATCTAATAACCAAATGGAATTACTAAGTCGCTTAAAAGTGCTTCCCTCATTCAAAACCGAATCGAAGTGGGAATAGGCCAGTTGTAGACCATGCCCTCACAGGATACACTGGAGTATTGTCACTTTGTATTGGGTTAGAGTATGGGATACTCTAACACTTGGATGGAGGTTTTGACTTATGTTTAAGTGCCAACAAGCCCATCAAACCGAGAGTCCCTAGGTTGGGATTGGACGGCGTTCCTACCTAAATAATTAAGGTGTAGTTGTACCAAACCCTCGTTTGGCTATATCTTAATGAAATATGGATCTCGGCCCATGAGCCCAACAACTCGGTTTAAATTAATAACTTGATTCATTATTAATTTTACATGGGAACAACAAAGTAAAGCCCTTTATTAACACTCTCAATGTTTTTCTGTGTAAAAACACTCTAATGGCAAACACTAATACCTTATCACTGCGATCCATTCTTGAAAAGGACAAGCTTTGCGGTCCTAACTTTTTAGACTGGTCTAGGAACTTAAGGATAGTTCTAAGACAAGAGTCAAAAGAGTACGTACTGGAAAAGCCTGTGCCGGCTGCGCCTCAAGGACGTAATCCACCGGCTGCCCAGTTGGAGGAATACGAGGTGCATGTTAAGGACAACCGGGATGTGACATGCCTTATGTTGGTCTGCATGGTCCCCGAACTGCAAAAAGAGTTTATGGACCATCAAGCCTATGCTATGATAACAACTCTTAACGAGATGTTTCAAGAGCAAGCTCGTCAGGAAAGGTACCTAACCAATAAGGCATTCCACTCTCGTAAGATGGGGGCCGGGACATCTGTGAGTGCACACGTGCTCAAGATGAAGGGCTATTTGGATACTTTAGCCCGTCTCGGATCGCCTATCTCTCAAGAGTTGGCGGTGGACACAATCCTCGCGTCCTTGCCGGATTCTTATGATCAGTTCATCCTGAACTACAATATGCAAGGGATGAACCGTACTGTCAGTGAGCTGCATGGGATGCTTAAGCTTACTGAGCAATCGATCAAGAAGACTGCGCCGGTGCTGCTGGTCAACAAGGGGAACCCTCCTCTTGCCAAGGGTAAGGCCATGGAAAAGGCCAAGGCCAAGGCCAAAAAGGACAAAGCCAAGAAGGCCAAGGCCCAACCCAAGGCCCAGCAGAAGGCAGGTCCTGAGGATGTCTGTCTCGGGTGCAAACAGGCGGGCCATTGGAAGAGATCGTGTCCTAGGCTGATGGGAGAGAAAAGAAGGGGCCAAGGTGCATCCTCTTCAGGTATTTATGTTATAGATGTTAACCTTACTGTTTCAACATCCTGGGTATTGGATACTGGATGTGGTTCTCATATTTGTTGCAATGTGTAGGGACTTAAGAACAGAAGGTTGCTGGGGTCGGGAGAGGTGGACTTGCGGGTCGGAAATGGAGCAAGGGTTGCTGCCATAGAGATCGGCGAATATCACCTTGTGATGCCCAGTGGATTGGTTTTGATTTTAGAACATTTTTACTTTGTACCTGCTATGTGCAGGAATATTATTTATGTATCAATGTTGGATATTTCTGGATTTATGTTCACTATTTCTAATGGTCGAATTTCTATATCTAGAGAGAGATTATTTTATGGAGATGCTCTATTGAATAATGGCCTATATATCCTGGACTTAAATGAAACCAATCATATCTATAACATAAACACTAAAAGGGTTAAGCCTAATGAACTTAATCCTGTCTACCTATGGCATTGTCGTCTTGGCCATATAAACGAGAAGCGCATTGCTAGACTTCACAAAGCTGTAGTCCTAGGGTTATTTGACTTGGAGTCAATTGATACATGCGAATCATGTTTACGAGGCAAGATGACAAAGGCGCCTTTTAGCAAGAAGGCTGAAAGGGCCACTAGCTTATTGGACCTAATACATTCAGATGTATGTGGCCCTATGAGCGCAGCGACCAGAGGTGGGCATCTGTACTTCGTCACGTTCACAGATGATTTCAGCAGATATGGCTATGTCTATCTGATGAAACACAAGTCCGAGACCCTTGATAGGTTCAAGGAATTTAGGAATGAGGTACAAAACCAGCTAGGCAGGAATATCAAAACCCTTCGGTCGGACCGAGGTGGTGAATATATGAGCCTAGAGTTTGACTCATACTTGAGAGAGCATGGAATAGTTCCACAGCTCACTCCTCCCGGAACACCACAATGGAATGGGGTGTCCGAACGAAGGAATAGGACCTTGTTAGACATGGTCCGCTCAATGATGAGTCAAGCATCTCTCCCAATCAGTTTCTGGGGACACGCCCTCGAGACAGCAGCTCTCATCTTAAACAATACTCCGACTAAGGCTGTGGAAAAGACCCCACATCAGATATGGACGGGCAAGGAGCCTAATGTGTCTTTCCTAAGGATTTGGGGATGCAAAGCACATGTCAAGAAATTGACTAGTGGCAAGCTGCAGCCCAAAACCGATAAACGCCTGTTTGTGGGCTACCCTAGGGAAACCAAAGGGTATTACTTCTACAACCTCGCCGAGAACAAGGTGTTCGTGGCAAGGAAGGGGGTCTTTCTAGAAAAGGAGTTCCTTTCCAAGAAAGATAGTGGGAGCAATGTTGAACTCAGGGAAGTTCAGGGTCCACAAGCTCCTAAAGAGGATAACTCGGAGGCCCAGGTGGAGCTTCCACAAGTGGAAGCACTGACCCAGGCCACACAAGAACCTAGAAGGTCTGGTAGGGATCGTCGGGAACCGGAGAGGTATGGTTTCCTCGTCACTGATGATTAAACTCTTCTCATATGGGATGAGGAAGAACCCAAAACCTACCAGAATGCTATGGCTAGCCCACTGTCTGCAAATTGGCGTAAAGCCATGGAGGCAGAAATGTAATCTATGTACGATAATCAAGTTTGGAACTTGGTTGATCCACCTCCGGGTGCTAAGGTAATAGGTTGCAAGTGGTGCTATAAGCTAAAAGTTGATAATACCTTCAAGGGGCGTCTGGTTGCGAAAGGTTTCAGACAAGTCCATGGAATAGACTACGATGAAACTTTCTCACCAGTAGCCATGCTCAAATCCATCAGGATACTACTGGCCATAGCGGCATGGTATGACTATGAGGTATGGCAGATGGATGTCAAAACCGCTTTTCTTAATGGAAAGCTACTCGAGGATGTGTACATGACACAACCTGAGGGTTTTGTCGATCCTAAGTATCCGGGTAGGGTATGCAAACTTCAAAGGTCCATTTATGGACTGAAGCAAGCGTCCCGTAGTTGGAATCTAAGATTCAATGAGGCTATAAAGGAATATGGCTTCATACAAAATCTAGATGAGCCTTGTATGTATAAGAGGACTAGTGGGAGTGTTGTCACATTCTTGGTACTTTATATAGACGACATTCTGCTCATTGGAAGCGACATACCTACACTGCAAGGGGTAAAGCAGTGGCTGAGTAAGTGCTTCGCAATGAAGGACTTAGGCGAAGCTGAGATGATCCTAGGGATCAGGATCTACAGGGATAAATCAAATCGGCTTCTGGGCCTAAGTCAGGCCTCGTACATTGACAAAATTCTGAAAAGGTTCAGCATGGACCAGGCCAAGAAAGGTTTCTTGCCAATGGGCCATGGGCTGAAACTTAGTAAGAAGAACTGTCCTAAAACAAGGGAGGACAGGGAGAACATGAAATTGGTTCCATATGCTTCGGCTATAGGATCAATTATGTACTCCATGTTATGTACGAGACCTGATGTCGCCTTTGCACTGAGTATGACAAGCCGATACCAGCAGGATCCCGGGGAGGATCACTGGAAAGCTGTCAAAGCAATCCTCAAGTACCTTAACCGCACTAAGGATAGCTTCTTGGTGTATGGTGGTCAGGAAGTGCTATCAGTTACTGGGTATACCGATGCAAGCTTCCAGACCGACCAGGATGAGTACCAATCACAGTCTGGGTATGTATTTTTGCTGAATGGTGGTGCTGTAAGCTGGAGGAGCTCAAAGCAGCCAACCATAGCGGACTCCACAACAGAAGCTGAGTACATCGCTGCGTGTGATGCGGCTAAGGAAGCCATGTGCATGAAGAAGTTTATCACTGAGTTGGGAGTAGTGCCAACTATCCAGGACCCAGTCGATATCTTTTGTGACAACAATGGGGCTGTTGCACAAGCTAAGGAGCCCCGATCACATAAGAACACAAAGCACGTGCTCAAAAAGTTTCACCTCATACGAGAGATCGCGGAGAAAGGTGACATTGCATTGCACAGAGTGGACACCGAGGATAATGTCGTAGATCCATTGACCAAGGCGCTGGCTTAGCCCAAGCATAAGGGTCATACTAGATCTATAGGGATTAGGCCCATGCCTAGTTGGAACCAGTGCAAGTGGGAGCTTGTTGGAAATGCCCTAGTCCCGAGGCATTGGTCCTTGTATTTGTATTGTACATTCATTGGATTTATGTATTATACTCATTTGTGTTATTAATAAAGGCATCAATTCATTTATTATATTAATCTTGTGCAATATATTAAATGAAGTATCCAATGGACATATCTATATCCATGATGACAAGTGTCATGCACTTGGCAGTAAGACCATGGATAGGGTAAACGATATGACCATAAATAGATCTGTAGTCTGTTCCAGTCATGGGAATGAATGAAACGATAGACTATCATTAACCTGGTTGTATGGCGGTGTCTTACCGGTCATTAGACATGAAATGTCAACCAAGTTAATGGGTACATGCCTGGGAGCATGGTACTGGATAGATCCACTAAACGAGTAATCCACATGGTATAGTATCACAAGTGATTCTCGTGTAGTACTTGTATGGATCCTTTGACCTGACCATATGATGGTGTTACATGTGAAGTCACATGCTTAGGGGTACGCCTAAAGGGCCCGTAATAGGGTGCCAAGTATGGGTACTTTCGGGTATGTCACTGAGCATGGTAATACTATGGATATGCAGAAGGGATTTGTCACTCAATAACCCACTGAGAAGATATCATCAGCCTCTTGATGAATGTGACTGATAAGAGTGTGGCCACACCCAAACAAGTTGGAACTTGTTTGTGAGCTTCAGTACATTCGGGATCAAGTTAATGTCCGGGCACAAAAGAGGGTGATCAATCCATGCCTCTTTGTTGGACACCGATATCAATGACATGGGATGTACAAGTTTAAACTACAGGGTTATGATAACAGTTAGACTACCATCTCCATCTTAATTGGGGGCTGCAGTGGCTTGCTAGAGCCCAACTGCAGTCTGCGGGCCAAAGGCCCGCTGCCAACATAAAGATGGGCCCACGGGATCGTACACATAGAACGACTGAATGCAGACTTAAGGAATCACATGTATACTTGGAGTATACACAATGGAAAGAGAGGTGTATATATATTAATTATATTATAAAGATCAATTGGATTGATCTTAATAATAAAATTAATTTGTGTTCGATTGGCTCGTCATAATTAATTGGATTAATTATGAGATTATTTCCTAGGTGAAAATATTCATATGTATAGGTTTACATACCCTTAGTATAAAACCTAGGGTGAAAATTTCGCCCCCAACCCTAGTTCACACTAGTAGCCGAAATTTTCTAGCCTCCTTCTCTCCATTGTTTTGTTTTTCCGACGCTAGCACGGGTTGCATTCGTTAGGCGTTCGTGTACGAAAGCGAGGAGGAAATCTGCTTTGATTTCTGCAGTCTTCATCCATCTCTTGAAAGAGATTTTTTGGTAATCTCTGTCTATTTATTTTAAAGTTTTTCAATTTCCATTTCAATTGCTCTTGGGACTGGATTTGAGGAAATCACCGCGTTCTTCCGCTTTTATCGGGTGATTTCCGGTGAAGAATCCCAACAATAAGAATGGCTACTGGATCGCCCGAACTAAGTTTTTTTTACTACTTAATTTTATCCGATGATATTTTTTTTTATTAATTCTGTTTATTTAAAAAAAAAATCTGCCTCCCAGGGTGCGGGGCTGCTGGCGGCAGGAGGCTGGGCGGCAGTTGCTGCTGCTAGGGCAACTCCGTTTGCCTAGCTGCAGCGGGCCGGGCCCAGTATTTTGGATTTGGCGGGTCTTGGGCCCGTTTTGAAATTTTAATTGGTTTTAAAATTCGTGTGTTTAAATTTATATAATTTAAATGCGTGTGGTTTCTTGGATGAATTTTATTTTCGTTCACGTGATATTAATTTTGGAAATTAATATGGTTAATGGAAATTGGTTCGGGTAATTTTGGCATAATTACTTGGACGGCTAAATTGGACCCATGGTTTCCCAATTCCAGTGGGAGCAGTTGGACTGCCTGGGCTGGAGGCCCAAAGCCCGTTAAGGGTTAGAACCATGGTGGGCCAAAATTGGCGATTTCCTAATAATGGCTTGGACATAATTAAAATGTGCTTAAATCATGCATTGTAACATGCTTATGAATTGTATGTATTGGATGCATATGTATGATTAAATGTTTGTATGATTGGATGCCATTGGGCCTTGTACAAGATGGGTTGTATTTTTCTTTTTGGGTAAACACGGCTTGCGTGTCGTTTTTCTTTTTAATGTAATTTTATTTTATTCAAATATTATTTTAAAGTTTTTCAATTTCCATTTCGATTGCTCCTGGGACTGGATTTGAGGAAATCACCGCGTTCTTCCGCTTTTATCGGGTGATTTCCGGTGAAGAATCCCAACAATAAGAGTGGCTACTGGATCGCCCGAACTAAGCTTTTTTACTACTTAAAAAAGAGGAGATTAAGGCAGAGCATGGAAAAGCACCATCAACTAGTAAGTTGATGCTTAACTTTAAATCATTGCCGTGGAACAGTTTAGGAGTTAAAAGGGCCTCTATGAGCTTTTACAAGTTGTGAATGCAAACAGAGTAGGTCGACCATTCAATCTATCTTAATGGCATTTTTCCTTCTATTGAGCGGGATTTATCTACTAGGTAGCAATAACAGGCTACATCAATAGCTGAAACTTGTTTTCGAGTAGGGTAGGCTTAGAGTCAGAAGTTCTTTCTTCCCCAACCAGGTAAGGGCTTTAACAAAGTTTACTTTCCCACCTATGGTCAAAAAGAGGGCAACTGACATATGTCATAAAGCAAGAGAAAGAAAGAGCTTACCTAGTTAGTTATTTGATATTCCTCTTTCCCTAATACCCTATTTTTGAGGTTAACCGTAGGAAAGCCAAGAATAACTTGCCCATTCTAACTGTGCAAAAGGTCGAGAAACTCAACACCATTGTTCTTGAAGAACTTGGAGTTAGGCCTTCTTTTCGCACTATTATGATTAGCAAGAGGTTAAAGCACTAGGTCTAGCAGAACTTCTCTTTCTAGGCTGGAATGGAAAGATTCCCCACTCAAGTACAGAGCCTTACAATGGGGCTAACTCTCGAAGGGGGTGGCGAAGATGGCTCAATTGCTGACAGTTTCCCTATACCCAATATTCCAAGGCCATGACCAAAAGCGGCAAAAGAATTCTAAGTGTGAAAGAGGAAATAGAAAAAAAGCTCGCCTAGCATTGAGGCCATTTGGCTTTTTTTTTATTTAATATATAAATAAGTTAGAATTATAAGAAAGTCACGTTTCGGGCTAGCCTATGCTTACGAGTTTTCGTCTTCGTCTTGTTAGCTAGAATATCATCTTCTATTTTTTTTTTAGTTCTTGAGCTGGGGTTAGGGGGGCAGCAAAAGACGATTGAAAGACCACTAAAGCAAGTAAGATCTTGTCCTCAAGATTCTATTCTGATGCTATGATAAATAAACTCTTGGAGTGTGCTCCTCCAATTGTAAGACCCTTAAGGACCTGTAAATCAATAATTTTACTTAGTTTTTTTGAAATAAAGCCCTAACCCCTATAGCAAGAATAGTGAAACTAAGCAAAGAAAGTACTTATGCATTGATTGACTAAAGCAAGGAAGAGCAACCCTTTTAACTGAAAGAACCGAACCATCTAGAATATTTCTTTGCTTACTCCATAAGATAATAGAATTTGTCTAATTGACTTCATTAGAGGTATGAGAAACGGTTAGGGGCAATAAAGTAGGTGACCTGGTTGGATTTTGTGAGCCATTCCAATCACTGCTGGATGTTCTTCCTGTTGGAAATGCCCTAGTCCCGAGGCATTGGTCCTTGTATTTGTACTATACATTTATTGGATTTATGTGTTGTACTCATTTGTGTCATTAATAAAGGCATCAATTCATTTATTATATTTATCTTGTGCAGTATAGTAAATGAAGTATCCAATGGACATATCTATATCCATGACGACTAGTGTCATGCACTTAGCAGTAAGACCATGGATAGGGTTACGATATGACCATAAATAGATCCGTAGTCTGTTCCAGTCATGGGAATGAATGGAACAACAGACTATCATTAACCTGGTTGTATGGCAGTGTCTTACCGGTCATTGGACATGGAATGTCAACCAAGTTAATGGGTACATGCCTGGGAGCATGGTACTGGATAGATCCACTAAACGAGTAATCCACATGGTATGGTATCACAATGGATTCTCGTGTAGTACTTGTATGGATCCTTTGACCTGACCATATGATGGTGTTACATGTGAAGTCGCATACTTAGGGGTACGCCTAAAGGGCCTGTAATAGGGTGCCAAGTATTGGTGCTTTCGGGTATGTCACTGAACATGGTAACACTATGGATATGCAGAAGGGATTTTTCACTCAGTAACCAACTGAGAAGATATCACCGGCCTCTTGATGAATGTGACTGATAAGAGTGCGGCCACACCCAAACAAGTTGGTACTTGTTTGTGAGCATCAGTACATTCGGGATCAAGTTAATGTCCGAACACAAAAGAGGGTGATCAATCCATGCCTCTGTGTTGGATACCGATATCAATGACATGGGATGTACAAGTTTAAACTACAGGGTTATGATATCAGTTAGACTGCCATCTCCATCTTAATTGGGGGCTGCAGTGGCTTGCTAGAGCCCAACTGTAGTCTGCGAGCCAAAGGCCCGCTGCCAACATAAAGATGGGCCCACGGGATCGTACACATTGAGCGACTGGACACCGATTTAAAGAATCACAGGTACACTTGGAGTGTACACTCTAGGGAGAGAGAACTATATATATTAATTATATTATGAGGATCAATTGGATTGATCATTATAATAAAATTAATATTTGGCTTCACATAATTAATTGGATTAATTATGAGATTATTTCCTGGGTGGAAATATTCATATGTATAGGTTTACATATGAATTTGTTTTGTGAAGACTTAATTTTAATTTGATGGATTAAATTAATTAGTCAAACCAATTTTAATTTATATGTAAATAATATATTACTTGGAGTAATATATTAAATACATAGGTTAATTAAAATTGGGCTTGATATTGATTTAGACCAGACTAATTAAAATAAGTTTGGGCTTGAATCAAAAGGAGGAAGCCCACACAGACAAAGAAGCCAGACTGGGCCCAAATTCCAACAAGAGAATTTGGAAGCCCTAGGGTTAAAAACCCTAAGGGGAATTCGGCCAAGCTACTAGAGCTCCTAGCCCCCACTTGGCCGAATTCTCCTCCCCTCCCTCACTCTCTAATTTTTGTGATTTTTGACGCTAGCACGTGCGGTGTTCGTGAGGCGCTCGTGTACGGGAACGAGGAGGAATTCTATTTTGAATTCTGCAGTCATCATCCATCTCAGAAAGAGATTTTTCTGGTAAGAAATTTAATCCCTTTCTATTTGATTTTAAGTTTTTCAATTTCCACTTCAATTGCTCCTGGGACTGGATTTGAGGAAATCACCGCGTTCTTCCGCTTTTATCGGGTGATTTCCGGTGACAAATCCCAACACTTCCAAGAGCCAAACAAGAATGAATACCACACAAAAGAGTCAAGACTAGGCTCCCTAATGGAATGTTTGACCAATCCATTCTTGGTCGACTGAATTGGTATAAAAGTTGTAACATGGAAAAACCACGGAAAACACAACTTATTTGAATAACCAGGTGACCTACTAATTGTAGAAGTAGGATCTTTGGAAAGCAATAAGCACTTAAATAATACAATTTGAGTGTACCATCTTCTTTCTCATTTCAAGGAAAAGATGCGGGAGGGAAAGGAAACAATGGAGAGTTCCAAATCATACGTAAATGGGAATGACATGAAAAGTCTTTTTCAAAACCTAGCATTAAGGGTGTTACGATGATATATAAGAGGAATGAAGAAAAATTTGTGATTGGTGCGGAAAGGAAGATCTGTTTATGATATAGTTCAAGAAAGAGGCGTCTCCTTTCTTTCTTTCTCTTTTTTCTTTTTTTATGTAATCGTAAAGGGTCATTAGTCAAAAAAATTTATGGATACCCACCCTTTCTTTGAACATTGTCAATGATCAAACTTAAAGATAAAAAGTGAGTGCCATTTGATGAGTAACTAAGAACAAGGGAGAGGGATATAGAAAGGATAAAGTAATGAAAAAGGAAGTCATTACTAGTAGTAAGGACTTGTTACGATCCATTGGTTCATATAGAATCCATGTCCTAGGTGTCAGGATCTATAAGGATAGATCTAATCGACTTCTGGGCCTAAGTCAGGCCACATACATATACAAAGTTCTGAAAAGATTCAACATGGATCAGGCCAAGAAAGGTTTCTTACTAATGAGCCATGGATTGAAACTGAGTAAGAAGAACTATCCCAAGAAAAGGAAGGATAGGGAGAATATGAAACCGACCCCATATGCATTAGCTATAGGATCAATCATGTACTCCATGCTATGTATAAGGCCTGATGTCACTTTTGCACTAAGTATGGCAAGCTGATACCAACAACATCCTGGGGAGGATCACTAGAAGGATGTCAAAGCAATCCCAAAGTGCCTTAACCGAATAAAGGATAGCTTCTTAGTGTATGGTGGTCAGGAAGAGCTATCAGTGACAAGCTACACTGATGCAAGCTTCCATACCAACCAAGATGAATACCAGTCGTAGTCTGGGTACATATTTTTGCTTAATGGTGGTGCTATCGATTGGAAAAACTCAAAGCAACCCACCATCGCCGATTCTACAACATAAGCTGAGTGCATCATCGCTTGTGATGTAGCAAATGAAGCTGTGTGGATAAGGAAGTTTATCACTACACTGGGAGTAGTTCCAATTATCCAGGATCTAGTTGATATAATCTATGACAAGAACGGGGCTATTGCACAAGCTAAGGCGCCTCGATCACATAAGAACATAGAGCATATGCTTAGGAAGTTTGACCTCATATGAGAGATCATGGAGAGAGCTGATATTTCGTTACATAGAGTAGACACTGAGGACAATGTCGCAGATCCTTTGACCAAGGCACTGGCACAACCAAAGCATGAGGGTCATACTAGATCTATAGGGATTAGGCCCATGCCTGGTTGGAACTAATGCAAGTGAGAGATTGTTGGGATATGCCCTAGTCCTAAGGCATTGGTCCTTGTTATGTATCATATATTGTTGGATATTTTATTGATTAATGTATTCTACATTTGTGTCATTAAATAAAGGCATAATCTATTTCACTTATTTCTTGTGCAATGGATGTAAATGAACTATCCAATGGTCATATCAATATTCATGTTGTCAAGTGTTATGCACTTGGCAGTATGAATATTAAATAGGGAAACGATATAACCATTAGGTGATCCCTGGTCTATTGCAATCATGGGAATGAAAGGAACAAGAGACTACCATTACCTTGATTGTATGGCGGTGTCTTATAGACCATAGTATATGGATTGTCAATCAAGGTATATGGGTACTTGTAATAGGACATGGTACTGGATAGATCCACTAACGAGAAATCCACATGGTACAGCATCACAAGTGATTCTCGTGTAGTACTTATATTGGATCCTTCAACCTGACCATATTATGGAATTACATGTGACCTTACACACTTTAACGTACACCTAATGAGCCTGTAATAGGGCACCAAGTATGGGTGCAGTTGGGTGTGTTAGTGAGCCTGGCAAGACCATGAATATGCAGAAGAAAATATCACTCAGTAGTCCACTAAGAAGATATCACCAGCCACTTGATGAGTACAACTGATTAGAGTGTGGCCAAACCCAAACAAGTTGGAAATTTGTTTGTGAGCATCAGTTCATTCAGGATCAAATTAATGTCCAGACACAAAAGAGGGTGATAATACCATGCCTCTGTGTTGGACACCGATATGAATGACATGGGATATATAAGTTAAACTTAAGGGTTATGACTTTCGTTAGACTACAATCTCCATCTTAATTAGGGGCTGTAATGGCTTGCTAGAGTCCACCTACAGTCTATGGTCCATGGGCCCACTGCCAACATAAAGACGGGCCCACAGAATCGTACACATTGAACATCTAAGCTTGAACTAAATAGGTCAATTGTATACTTGGAGTATACTGACTAGGGAGGAGAAATTAATTGATTAAATTATAGATCAATTAGGTTGATCAAAATAATATAATTATATTTTAATTAGGTTTCATGGAATTAATTTGAATTAATTAATTTATGAATATATTTCCTGGTGGAAATATAATACATATATAAGTTTATATGTATTTAATTTAAGTGAGGTCTAAATTAATTTATTGGGTAAATTTAATTAGGCAAATTGGTTTTAATTTAAATGTTAGGTGTTATATTATAGTATAACATAATCACATACATGAAAATTGAAATTAAATTGGAATTGAATTTCAACCTATAGTAATTAATTTTAGACCTATGGTTTTGAGGTATAAAAATCAACTTAAAGAGAAAACCCATAACCTAATTTTTTTTGCTCAAAATTTCGACCCCCCTTTGAGTATTCTCGATTGATTTCTATTCCTCCACTAGCAAGGGTTCCCGCTCTAAAGCCGTTTGTGTACGAGAGTGTGGAGAAAATCTACATTGGTTTCTGTAGCCGTCTCTAGAAGAGACATTCAAGGTTAGATTGATTCTCTTCTTCCTCCTTTCTATTGTTTTTTTATTTCTATCTCATAAGCTCCTGGACTTGGATTCGAGAAAATCTCAATCGGCTTCCACCGCTAAATGGTTGATTTTTGATGATAAATCCCTACATTCAGCACCTCGTAACAAAGGTTACTGGACCATCGAGCCCGGATATGATTTGGCCACTAAAAAGTGTATTTCGCACACTCTGTGACATATAAAAATTAGAGGACCCCCTGTTCTTGCCCGTTCTGTCTGTAAAGCCGAGCTGGTGAATAGAAACTTACCTTGGTCAAGCTCAACAATTGAACACCTCCAACCCACATATCGACAATAACATTATTGATCTTCCACCAGGGGTAAACCCACCTGATTTTATCTTCAATTCGTTCAGCAAGCCAAGTCTTCCAGTCTTAATTAGTCATCTGACCATAACCAGCCAGGGTGAAACCTCGCTCCCGGAAGTTGGCAAAATGAAACTTTTTCAAACTACCACGAGGCACTTGGATAAGAGATAACTTCTCCATAAGCCGTACCTGCGACAAGGCAAATAGTTAGAAGCAATGATTCGATGTAGTAGTTGTGCATAGGTGGTGTGAAATGTTGCCCAGAGTAGCATAATTGCCAGGATTGATCAGACAGAATAGAATCTATATGAGTGAGGGTCTCAGCGAGAATTAATGCCATAGGCAAAGCTCTAGCAGCCACTTGGGGAATGAAAGAAACCAGTCTGAATGGACATACCCCAAAATTCACCCCACATAAGTATTGGCTCATCAGTAGTAAGCTACCCATGCTAGCCCATCCAAAATGATCTTTGGTTGTATTCCTGCACCAAATTAACACTCAATCTAGTCAAAAGCAAGGGGACAAAATAGTAGTGGATAGCAGTGGTCTTATCTGGGATGGAGGAATACCGAACAGGTTAATTAAAGAGGGAGCATCACCGAAAATGAACTCAGGAAAGGCAATCCTGGTACCTTTAGGGCACGGTACATTCAGAATGGCTCTAAATTCCTCAAACAAGGGGTATAACTCCTGGTCAGAGAAGTGGAATACGTGATCTATTGGATCCCAGTAACTAATAGCAGCTTCTAACAAGGCGGGATTACTCGAACCATTGAAATATTCTTTCATGTTCCATAGTCCAAAAGGCTTCAACTTCAGCCAGTCTGAGCTCTCCAGAGACCCAAGGAATAGACGGAGTCAAGAATCAAAAGAATTCATAAGCTAAAAAAAAATAGAAAAGCAAATTTTGAACTATGAGATGAGGACCATACGAATGTACAAGGGACCATACGAATGTACTTATAACCTTGCGGTTATAGTCCACAGAGTCGTACAATTATCAGTATATCCATACGGATGTATATCTATATACATAATTGCCTTTTCCTAATCCATACGGATGTACCTATAACCATGCGGTTATAGTCCACATAGCTGTACAGTTATGAGTATATCCATACTGATGTATATTTATATATAGAATTGCCTTTTCCTAATCCGTACAGATGTTGGATCCCAAAAAGTCTTTCCTTACTGTATTTGCATGATTTGACATATTTCTGTATATATCCAATCATGTAATTGGAAGGCTTGATAAAATATCCATAAATAAGTAAGAATTACAAATACGGATTACATATAATCCAGCATGGTAGAGCAACATCAAGTTAAAGTGTTCACGTAATCAACAATCCTAACGACTATCCCTCATCCCTAGAGCTATCACTCTGTATCTTGATCATCATCCTCCTCGGCTTTGGCAGCCGACCTCTCAGCATCTAGATACTGTCTCTTATACCAGTCAAGCTCCTTCTACAACCTCCGCACCTCCCTCCTGTTTGTACGTGACTATGCCCTAGCATGTGAAGAAGATGCACCGCCCTGCTAGCACTGCTGAGCCTACTGACTCATAGCAAAACACGCCTGAGCCTACAAAAGTAATCTAGAAAAGAAATCATGTCATATACATATGCATTCATGCATCAACACCACAAACGACACGCATCATATCATTACACATCATTTCTCGAAACGAAATTACAAGACTTACTGTGGTGGTGCTGGTCTCTTAGATCATCAAGTCCTGAAGAGCATATTATATGTGTACTAAAACTTCAGAATCAACTCTAACCACTTGAAAATCCAAAACTAGGGTCATGATTCAAGCACCAAACATACACAAGATATACTTCAACTGAAATGAGAGGATACTCATACTAGCAGCCTCAGGAGGAGAAGCATCGACGTGGTGGTGATCGTAAGGGGGAAACACTCTATCCTTATGTCCTTCCCCTAATTGCATCAATTGAAATCTAGTGGGGAGAGGAGTCACAAATCACCTCGAAGATTCTCCAAAGGTGGTGGATGTCAATACACCTCCATTAGCAGTATCAAAGGCGAATCCACGTCCGCTAAGCCAATGCCTTACTTGATGTCTCGCCTCCATAGGCTGAGTGATACCCTCAGCATCATCATCATCATCCCCATCCTTATCATCATCATTGTCAGAGGCTATCCCCTTTCCCTGAAATAAAATCATACCAGATGGCAACGGAATAAAATGCAAAAGTGAAAAAAAGGGTCAAGGAAACATACTAGACAAGGAGTCAGCCTCTATGGTGTCTATGGAAGTAAGGAACCTATGAACTCCCGATACAAAGTAGCCATAGACCCTATGATCACACCGACACTGAAAGCTACATCCCAAGCAGCTGTTTGTTGATAAGCGTAAGGCTAGCACAGAGAAAGAGGCAATGAAGGGGGAGGCAGCCTCTGGTCGGGTCCGGTAGTCCATTCTTGGATCCTCTCCCCTAAATACCACTCATGGCAAGTGGAGGACTCTAAGATGATCCTCCTGTCATGCCACCACCATTTAAGCATTTAGGATATTCTCCCAAGGATTCACCTTCACCTGTTCAAATAGGCAGGAGCAGAATAAACATTGGTTATAAATCATAATTTGATCTTTTGTTTCATTTAAATTAATGAGATTTGGTTTGCAGGTACTTACCTTCTCCATAGTCATGTTCCAAATTTCATCTCAGAGCCTCCTATAGTTTTTGTCAACCTCTGACCAGCTCTAGGTTGAGCAAGTCAGCATGGAAGGGTTTCCACTGTCCCTCAATAAGGCCTCTAGCTGTAGAGCAAGAGAAGTAAAAAACCCATACTCGTAAGCCCAAACCTATCAAGGATACATAATCAATTTAAAAAAAAGTTCAAGGATCAGAGAATTTACTAAAATTAGAAACCAAAAGCCTTTCAGCTCCTTTTATGCAACTCGAGCACAAAGATCCAACCCGTAATTGAGCTATCTAAGATTGGCTCTTGCCTAGTTGAATGTCCTAGATTTGTTAACATCCTTAAGAGTCAGGAGGAGGGTCAGGTTGATGGCATTGCTCCATTAGGGAAAAGGAGGCAAGTAAGCAAGCAAGCAAGCAATGAATGCACGGGTACGCACCTCGACCCAAACAGGTGTCAACAGCTCATCATGCGGATCACGATATGTCCAATACTTCTTTAGGCATGAAAATAATACCTTCCCGTCTGCTCCAGCATGGCTGATGAGAGAATGCATATACTCAGCCCTAAAGGCCCGCCTCCCTGGTAAACCGAAGCCCAGTCATAGCAGAGAAATCCAATGGAGTGATTGTACATACTCTAATCAGGAAATGGACTGTAAGGGTAGTGTCAACCTATCTCTTGATTAGGATAGTAAGCGTAGGGTGACTCATGTGCGGAACTGGAACAAATAAGCATGTCACTAGCCCCCGAAAAACCTACTGCTATCACCCCATCTCGGACTAGCTAGGGCATAGCCTGCCACTAGGTATCTAACTCAGTCAGGGAACTGCATCCTTAATACTCTCTCTCCTGTCAAAAATGACCAAACAGGAAGTAGTTTCAATCACTATATGTTACTAGCATGTTTTCATAAGTTAATTGCTTATCCATACGCATTACATCATAAAAAAAGACCAAAAACAAAGAAATCGCTAAACTTTTTCTGCCTGAGGATAACAGCTGTGCGGCCATCAACCATATCCGTATAAATATAATGTACATCTGGATAGATGTATCAATAGCCGTGAGGTTCTGCAAACTAGAATCACATGGTTATCATCTCTATAAATCTCCAAAATCCAAATCTTATGTTTCAGCTTGTTTTTCTACCTATTTTTAGTTTCTATAGTTCAATAAATATCCCTAGCATGCATCCTAACCATTAATTTCACCAATCTTGCATCAAAATTGAAAATCCCAATTTAAAACCTAACTTTTCTATTTTAAGGGAAAATTCAAAAAAAAAATTTAGGGATTTGAGTACTTAATTGATGAACCAACGCATGGTTTGGCAAATCAAGTACTATAGGGGCAAGAGTTCCAAGCTTTACACCCCAATGGTGCATTTTAGAGCCCAAAGCATACTCATATTTCATGGAGAGAATAGGGAGTCCCTCGAGCATTAACGGATCCTGGATGAGTCCAAGAGCAACCTTGCGACGAGCCTTATTCTGTTTCTTCAACATTTTGACAAACAAAAGTGACAAAAGGCCAGAAAATGGGGTTTGGAAGAGGAGGAAACCGAAAGGGAGAAAAGAGAGGAAAATAAGGTTTTAAGCCAAAATGGGGAAGATGATCTGTTTCCCTTAGTTATAAGGAATAACAACCACATAGATGTAACGCCTAAATCTGCATGGTTATCAATTACATCTATTTGTATGGTTGTACCCTTGTTTGCATGGTTGTCATTTGAATTTCAAGATTAAAATGGAAAAAAGTTTCTAATTCTAACATAGTATTAACATCTATGCAGATGTGATGGCTATATCCCTGCGGTTGTAGGTTATAATCATACGGTTATATCCGTGCAGATGTGATGGCTATATCCATGTGGCTATAGTTCAGAGTCTAGCATTCTTTCTTCCTTTTGTTCTTATTTTTGACACACCTTAAACAGTCCATGAATAGGTCATGCGAGCTTCAAATATCATATCTTAAACACGTCAAACCATCTTTTATGACTCATCAGTCTGGGTAGGAACACATATCCATTACTATCCAAACCAACTTAGTTTTTTTTTTAAAGCAAAGGTAACACTAAAGTGGTTATTTTCATTCTAAGAAAGCAGTGTTACAAAACATAGGATAGAAGGACTGTCATCAAAGATGTGAAACCTAACTATTGATCATTCTTCATCTGAGCTCTCCTCAAGTGGTGGTAGCTTTCGGTTCAGTTGGTAGTTAACCTGTCCAAGAAAACCCCAACGAGACCTTTCGATCGCAAACTCCCTCTCCTATATCTCAGCTTCAAGTTCTCGCTATAATCAACAAAAAAATGAAAGTTAGCACTTGAAACTCTTTCGAGCATGCAAAATGTAAAAAAGAGAGAGAAGTATTTACGATGTTGTGCTCTCGGAATATGTAGATATGCAGGAAGATTGTGAGAAAGCTTAGAAATAGCACGATCAATGCTTGAAAATAAACAAACTTTCTTTCAGCATTCCTCATGGCACAAGCAAAACAAAGAAATAGACAAGATAATAAGTGAGGAAGTTTGTAGCATCTTCGAGGAGAAGTGAGAAGGGGTATAAATACACCCTCCCTCAATGGCTAGCAGCTGCAATTGTGGCTGTCATGACCGTTGGGGCACTGGTTTCGGTGATTGAGGAGGCCCGACTAATACAATGACAAGACTATGTTTTCACGAATGCCCTTATTCTGACTTAGAAATTTTGAAAAAGTGAAGCAATCACCACTCCTGGCATATCATAGCTAGCACTTTCTACTTCTTGAAGTCACAAAAACTCCTGGAACATCATAGCCAGCACTTTCAACTTCTTAAAGTCACAAAAACTCCTGGCACATCATAGTCGGCACTTTTGACTTCTCAAAGTCATAAAGACTCCTAACACATCATAGCCAAAACTTTCAACTTTTCAAAGTCACAAAAGCTCCCGGCATATCATAGCCAGCATTTTCAAATCTTCAAAGTCACAAAAACTCTCAGCACATCATAGCTAGCATTTTCGACTCCTCAAAGTCATAAATACTCCTGACACATCATAGCCAACACTTTCAACTTTTTAAAGTCACAAAAGCTCTCGGCATATCATAGCCAGCATTTTCGACTCCTCAAAGTCACAAAAACTCCCAGCATATAATAACCAGCATTTTTGACTCTTTAAAGTCATAAAAACTCCCAGCATATCATAGCCAACACTTTCAACTTCTCAAATTCATAAAGCTCCCAGCACATCATAGCCAACTCTGACTTGTATTTATTTCAAAATTATCAATCAAGGAATAAATGCGTATCTTATCACTTGATATCTCATAATCAAGCTATTGGTCCTTCACAACCTCAAAAGGTAACAAAACATCAGTCCTTCATGACCTTAAAAGGTAACAAAACATCGGTCCTTCACAACCTTAAAAGCTAACAAGCCATTGGTCCTTCATGGCTCATAAAAGGTGACTAGTCTCGCACGACCATAAAATGTAAAAGTTTAGCCAGATCGCTAATTTGATGACAAAGGTAGGTATATTATCTTTCCATACTCACCATGCTCTTTATCATGCATCTAAATTCACCATGGGTCAAGGTAGATCTGCAATCCGTGATTTTGGATACACGAGGGGCAGCCTGTGAGCATAGGATTTTAATCCCCGGTTTCAATGATGAAGACAAACCTTTATTTGACATGTTTTTATAGCCATACTAGTCAAAGACAACTTAAGGTTGAAGCTTCAGATTGCTGAATCGAATGAATTAGGGTTTGTAGTCAACCAATTATAACTGTACGGCTATGGACTATGGCAGTACGGATCTTCATGTTACAACCGTATGGATGTATATCACAACAATACGAGTGTTCAATTATCCACCCCCACTTGCTTTTAGATCGGATCTATATCTTTGATTGAGATATCATGTAAATAGAATAAGGAGAGAGACGGAGAGGGTCATTTGTGAGGCTAGAATCTAGAACCAGGTTTTTGGGAGCATTAGGAAGAAAAGGGAAAGAAAGAAAAGAGAAAAAGGAACTTTTAAGATTTTTCTCTTCATTTTCTTACTTGATTCTTTGTTATTAGGCTTTAAAACTTGTTAGAAATTGTAGGTGATCATATCACTAAGATTAATAGTAGGTTCAGAGACTAAAACGAATCACAAACACGTAACTTTTGGAGATTATTGGTGATTTTTGGGTTGTAGAACCTTAATCAAACTTTAATAATCTAGAGCTCCTTTGGAGTGTTCTTTGGCCTGTAAAGTAGTGGATTCATGCGTCAAAGGTACATTTTTGAGAAACCAATGATTTTATTACATGCTTTCATCATTTGAGAACCATTTCATACACTTCTTCAAGTTGCTCTGCTTTTATGCATTTTTTCTTTCTACCTAAAAATAATATCCATACAGTCACCGGCTATAGTGACAACCATATGGATATTATTCTTGGCCGCACATCTGTTAATCTCAAGAAATCCCTAAATGAAATAGCTAAGAGTTTAAATCTACTTCATGCTCGAAAATGATGGTCGTATGAATATAACTATAACTGTGCGGTCGTTACCCATACCCGTGTGACTGTTATTTTCAGACAGAATAACCCATAAGGTGTTTTGTGAGCTTTTTATTGGATAATGAACCTTAGATCTAAATTTCCAGTATTGCTGTTAAACTAAAGTGATGATAATGACTCGAACCTTTGAAAATTGACTTTAAGCATGCTAAACATCAACTGGTAAAACGGTTTTCAAAACCTTTTTCCATCCTCCATCTTTGTGTTTGAATCTTATATGCATAAGTTCTTTTCGTGTTGCTAATATTCGTTTTTGCATGTTTAAACCTACTCTCATTTTTTTTTATTTCTGTATTGGTAGAATTTGCATATTTTAGGTGGTTTTACCCTAATCCCCCTTTTTAATTCATATTTATCCTCCTAGGATAGCTTACTTGATCTAGGTTGTAATTTAATTCTGCTCTATGTACCTTGCATGAATGTTATGTGAGATAAAATAAAAATTGATCTAGTTCTATAAAATGTTAGGGTTGGATATTGTAGCTGTTATTTTAATTGGATAAAGTAAATGACTCGTCCAAATTTCTTGGTTGAGTTGAGCCGAGTTGTGACTCCTATAGTTTCTTTGGGATTTCAGTCTCGAATCTTTTACGAATGTTGTATTTTCCTAAAATTATTTTCCTATTATAATTATATGCCCAAATGCATAAAAAGCCAACAGCCCACTTCGCAATGTAAAACATCATCCACTCACACAAAAAAAAACAAGCATTGTCATACAAAGTTCATTGCCAAGTACCTTAGAGAAATAATTAGTGAAAACCCAACTATCAAGATTTGGAGAATGCAAGAAATTCTAAAGAAAAACCTAGAAGTCTATGCTAGAAGAACTATGTGTAAGAGAGCTAGAGAGGAATTAGTCAGTTCTATTAAGGTGATTATAAAGAAGAGTTCAAGAGATTATTTGACTATAGAGATCTCATTCTACAGACAAACCTAGGGAGTACTTGTATTGTAGATATGGATGTAGTTGGAGATCCTCAAATATACATATTCAAGGGCATGTATGTATGTTTCGCTACAATGAAGGAAGGTTTCAAGAAGGGTTGTAGGAAACGCATAGGATTCGATGGTTTTTTTAAAAGGGGCTTGTAAGGGACAACTAGTCTAAGTAATAGCTAAAAAATGGGAATAATCAGATCTATCCAATTGCATGGGCTGTTGTTCATAATGAAACTACAAAAACTTGGAGTTGGTTTATGGAACTAGTGAGAAATGACCTTAATATGCGATTGGGAGAAGACTGCATTGTAGTCAGTGACATGCAAAAGGTAAATTTCACACTTGTTTATGATGATTAGTAAAATTAGTTACCTATAGATATGTTTACTATTTGTATACTACTGTGACTTGTCGTAATGTACAAAATGCTACTATGATTCTTGATAGTTGTTGATTATATTCTGCTATGTTTGTAATTAAGTGACATGTTGGTTATATACTGATTTACTATGGCTGATAACTATAAACATGTTAGTTATGTTTGTATACTACTATGACTTGTTGTAATGTATACATAATACTATGATTCTTAATATTTGCTGATTGTATTATGCTATGTTTGTACTTAATGGACATGTTGGTTACATGTTGATTACTAGGTTGATTATATTCTTGATTAGGGGTTAGAAAATGCAATAGTAGACACTTTGCCTAGAGATGAGCACAGAGAATGCGTCAGACACATTCTTGCCAATTGGGCCAAAAAATGGAAGGGGGTTTAGAGGAGGCAGGCATTTTGGAGGTGTGCAAAGTCAACCTTTAAGGTTGAGCTTAAAGATAATTTAGTGGAACTAAGCAAGTTAAGGGTTGTTGAAATTGTTCAAGATTTGCTTAGGTACAACAAAGATAAGTGGTGTAAAGTACACTTTGATATGCATAGCAAATATGATATTGTCGACAACAACTTTGCTGAGACTTTTACCTTATAGATGTCAGCAACAAGGTATAAGTCAATAATTAGTATGCAAGAGGAGATTAAGTTACATATCATGACTAGGCATAAGCAAATGATAGATTTCATGGAGATATAGATCATTGACTTTTCTCCAATGGCATATAGGGTTTTAGAAAAGAATACATCAAGAGCTATGAAATGTAGTCTCACCTGGAATGGGGATGACGGATTTTAGGTTACAGAAAGGGCGTACAGACATGTAGTAGATTTTAAAAAGCAAACATGCTCATGTAAGGCCTGGGGTTTAAAAGGTATACCTTGTGCACATGCCATTGCCTCAATGCACAAGAAAAACTTGGAGCCAATAAAGTTTATTGGAGAGTGGTATCATAAGGACAAATATAGACAGACATATGAAGATTACATCATGCAATGCTAAATCTGAAAATGGCAACTAAGGTTCCGTCGTCCTCCAATTCAACCACCTCCTTTTAAGCCATTGCCTGGTAGACCAAGAAGAAACCGAAGGAAAGACAAGATAGAGATGAAGAAATTTGGAAAACTTACAAGAAATGGTACACAGATCACATGTTTTTACTGTAAAGGTGTTAATCACAACAAGCAGGGTTGCAAAAAAAGGAAATCAGATATTGCATAGGTATAATTGTATACAATCTGTGTTTGAATTAGTTTCAACTGTCATTTTTATGTAGGGGAATGTGAGCGAATGATCCTAAAAAGATGGGCCTCACGACCGGGCCAGGAAGGGGTTTTATGAAAATAGGTTTTATAGTGAGAAAATAAACAAACTCGAATGCTCTCACTACAGTGACAAGAGTTACCACCGGGCTCAGCTCAACCGTGAAAATTGCAGTACAGCCGAGATGAGCTAGAATCGCTATACCTTTAGTTAGAGATTCAGGTTTGCTGGCCCCAAAATAGGCTAGAGATAGGCTAAGAGGGGTGAATAGTGTGTATCGCCAAATAAAAAATCTTTTTAATAAGCTTTTTCGATAAAAATTGTTTTGCCCGAAAATACGAGTTTTACTAAAAGTGCAGAATAAATTTGGATTGTAAAACTCGTGAATATAATTGCTTTGATTGGTTTAAACAATATATCTAAATAAAAGAAATGCTATAATTTAAATGCTTACAGTTTAAATAGCAATAAGTAAAGAGTGTAAGGATATAGATATTTGAGACACAGCGATTTATACAGGTTTGGCCCAACTGGCATACTCTTGTCCCTAAGCCCACCATTTGAGATTTTCCACTAAGGATTCCTTTACAAGCAAAAACCAAGCCTATGATTGCTTTACGGGCAAAAATCAAGCCTAATGTTACTTTTTACGAATTCTAGTAACAAACTCAATACTCTTCCAAGCAAAATATCAAAACCTTTACTGACACTTTTTGCAAGCTCTAGTGTCAAACTTATAGATGTTGTTTTATATTTCAACAGCAACTATCTTGGTGCTCTTTGCAAGATCAAACACCAAACTTTTACAACTGTTGTTTTTAAGCTTAACAACCAAACTATCACCACACTTTTCAAGCTCAAGTGTGAAACTTTACAGTTGCTTTGTTGAAATCACCACAACAAAGCTCCCCCTCACACAAACCTTATTGTATGAATCACAATGCTCTTTTGAATGAATAGAATTGATTGTATGAGAATTGATGAAGACTTTGATTCTTTGAATATCTCTTTGAAAGATTGTTGGAAAAGACTCTCTAATGTATGCTTGAATATATGATTTTGATATTTGTCTTCTCCACTTGTGAATGATGGATTTACCCTCTATTTATAGGTGAAAGAGCAAATATAGCCATTACTCACAAGCATTGGTAATGGAGCATTTTGTACAAATCTATCTAAGACTCTTCGGGCCTCTAAAGCTACTGTTTTGTATTGCTATAGCCTTCTGTGTAAGGTTAAAATGTAATGTATAGCCTTCTATAGCAATAATTTGAGTTTTCTTCAGTCTTCTGTATGTGGCTGTTATACAGTGTACAGCCTCTTGTAGGTGACCATTATACTTTGTACAACCTCCTGTAGGCGACCGTTACACAGTGCATAGCCTTCTGTAGGTGACTGTTATACTTTGTATAGCCTCATGTCGGTGACCATTATACTTTGTATAGCCTCCAGTAGGTGACCGTTATACTTTGAATTGTTAGGTATGCCCTAGTCCCGAGGCATTGGTCTTTGTATTGTATCATACGTTTTATGTCTTGTAATGAGATTTATGTATTATACAATTTGTGTTAATGAATAAAGGTATTAATCTATTTATTATATACCTTGTGCAATGTTATAAATAGAGTATCCAATGGACATATCCATATCCATGTTGACAAGTGTCATGCACTTGGCAGTAAGACCATAGATAGGGAGAACGATATGACCATAAAGTTGTCTATAGTCTGTTCAAGTCATGGGAATGAATGGAATGAAAGACTATTGTAAACTTGGTTGTATAGTGGTGTCTTACCGGCTATTGGACATGGATTGTCAACCAGGTTTATGGGTACATGCACAGGCACATGGTCCTAGATAAGAACCACTAAACAAGAAATCCACATGGTATAGGATCATAAGTGATTCTTGTGTAGTACTTGTATGGATCCTTTGACCTGACCATATCATCGTGTTGCATGTGAAGTGACACACTTTGGTGTACGACTAAAGGCCTGTAACAGGGTGTCAAGTATGGGTACGTTCGGGTGTCTCAGTAAACATGGCAGGACTGTGAATATGCAGAAGGGAATGTTACTCAATAGCCCACTGAGAAGTTATCACCGGCCACACCCAAACAAGTTGGAACTTGTTTGTGAGCATCAGTTCATTGGGGATCAAGTTAATGTCTGGACACAAAAGAGGATGATTATTCTAGGCCTCTATGTTGGACACCGATATCAATGACATGGGATATATAACTTTAAATTATAGGGTTTCGATTTCAGTTAGACTGCTATCTCCGTCTTAATTGGGGGTGTAGTAGCTTACTAGAGCCTGCCTATAGTCTGTGGACCTTAGGCCCACTGCCAACATAAAGACAGGCCCACAAGATACTACACATTGGAGATCTGAGCTTGAACTTAACGGATTAACCGTATACTTGGAGTATACCAACTAGAAAGAGAGGATTCTATTGATTATATTATATAGATCAATTAGATTTATCAAAATAATATAATTAATATTTGTATTGGGTTTCTTATAATTAATTCAAATGAATTAATTTAAGAGATTATTTTCCAGGTGAAAATATTTCACATGTATAGGTTTACATGTATTTAATTTTATGAAGAGTCTAATTTTAATTTCTAGGTTGAATTAATTGGTCAAATTAATTTTAATTTAAAATGGCATGTAATATATTATATGGGATAATATATTCACATACATGAAAGATTAAAATTAAATTTGCAATTAAAACTAAGCCTAAATAATTAATTTCGGACTTGGGCTTCAGTGAGAAAAGCCTGCATAAAATGAAAAATCTAAGGACCTAAATTTCCACAAGGGAAATTCGGCCAAGGGGATTAATATGGCTGCTGTAATTTTTGGCTAGCAGTAGCTTTCCAAGGTAGAAAATTTCAGCCCCTAATTTCCCTCTCTTCCAACGATCTGACGCTAGCACGGGTTTTCGCTCCAAAGCTGTTCATATACGGGATTGTGGAGGAGATCAATTTTGGTTTCTGCAGCCATCTCTCAAAGAGATTCTTAAGATGAGAATCCAACTTTCTGGTTTAAATTTGTTGTTTTGATTTCCACATCAATTGCTCCTGGGTCACGGATTTGAGAAAAACAATGCGTGCTTCCGCTTTTATCGGTTGTTTTTTTGATGAAAAATCCTTACATGTATAGCCTCTTATAAGTGTATAACTTTTTGGTTGAAATAGTCCCCTTTTTGTAACTCCAAGTTCAATATCCTCCTGTAGATCATAGTAGTCTTTACCTTTATTTTCAAGATTTCTTATATGTCTTCATTTTCAATAAAATGATACTCTTTGTAACTTGAATAATATTATTGTTTTAATGTTAATTACTTGAGAATATATATTATTCTTTTCTCTTCTTTCTTCATTTTGACTTTGATAAAAGTCAATATAATAAAATATTTTTATATAATCTTAATTAAGATCATCTAATTAATCTTAATTTAGTTACTTGAGATTATTTTATTATAATCATCTTCCTTTTCTTTAATATTGTAATAATCAAAACTTGATTCAATATTCTCCCATTTTTTATGATGACAATACTCTTTTGAAATATCTGATTTGGTGATATAAAAGGAAGCAAAATTCATGTCAAGGTAAAGATTTTACCCTTGATGTTGCTCCCCTTAAGATGTGATTCATTCTAAGAATTTCTAAATTAATTTTGAAAGACTATTAGTAATCGTTTTGATTTCTAATTTCTCTTAAAATTAATTTTAAGCCTTTCTGCACAAGAAGTAAAGATAGCTTTTGTCAGAAATAATTTTTGAAAGAATTAGTTATTGGTTCAATTTTTAATTTTCAAAAACCTTTCCATATTTTGAAAATTAGCAATAACTAATTTTTAATTTAAAATTCTTGGGCTTTTAAGCACATGAGAATCAGAGCAAATTTTGTATTATAGATAACATTGGCTTGAGGATGAAACATAGGCTTTTAGCAATTTCGCTTTTAAAAGAGTATGAGATTTTTATGGCCTAAAATATAATTGGTATGTAACAAAAAGCCTGTATATGTGTGGCTAAGAAAGGAAATAGGCTTTATACATTTCTCAAGTAATTATATCCAATAACAGTTAAACATATAACACATATATATGTATAATTAAAACATCAGCAATTTCTTTCTTTATAAGTATAAACATTCATTAACAAAGTAAACATGCTGGCAGACAGTAACCTTTATATATCACAAGAGTATATATATCATGTTGAGTTATTGACATCTGCAAACAAAGAATTTATACAGAGCAAAGTCTGTCAAGGATAAACCAGATTTACTCATAAGACTTTCTTTGATCTATGAAGATTGGAAATTCTATTCATAGAGAAATACATATGGTAGGTACAAGGCATTTGTATTCATCTAGATCAACAAATGTCAATGCTATACTAGTGTCTGCAGCCATAACCAGAAATAATTTTCTAGCAATTTTGCATTGAACTTTAACATAACATAGCAGCCATTTTGTTCATTCATCAGTATACAGGATCACATCAGATTACATTTCACTGATATATGCCTAATGGGCTCGTAACACGGTGCCAAGTATGGGTATGTTGGCTGGGCTAGTGAACATGTTGATGTTGATAGTGAGTTGATGGAATTGCCACTCGGCGTCCCCTAAGATGACATCACTAGCGACTTGATAAGTAGGACTGGTAAGTGTATGGCCATACCCGAATAAGTTGGTATACTTGTTTATGATCATTCATCTACTTGGAATCAATGAAAAAGCATAGAGAGGTTGACTGGAACTATGCCTCTTGCTTATACACTGATCTTAGTTGGCAAGGGATATACAAGAATACTACCGGGTTATGTTTCATATGAGACTGCTAGTCTCCGTATTAATTGGGGGCTATAATGATTTGCTAGAACTCACTTATAGTCTGTGGGCCCTAGACCCACTGCCAACATAAAGACGGACTCACAGGATCATATGCATAGAACAGCTGAACTTGTGACAAATCGGATATGTACACGTTGGGTGTAATTAGAATGGAAACATCGGTTTATTGAATTAATGACAATAGGTTTTGTCAAAATTAATTTAATTAATATAAAAGAGAAATTGATTATATTTGATTAATTAATTACAGTATGCAAGTAATTAATTAAATATATTTTCCTTGGTGAAAAATTAAATACATGGGTTGTATTTATTTAAGGTCGGGTTAAATTAAATTTTAATTAATTGAATTTAATTAATTCAATTGGAATTTTATTTTATGGTTTAATCTAATTCCAATTACATAAAATTGAATTAAAATTTAACTTAAAGTTAATTGAAAACCTAATTATGCAAGGAGTATAAAAGGGAGCCTTAAGTTAATTTCTCCTAAACCTAAGGGGAGAGGGCAGCCGTATTTCTTGTGCAAAATCCGAGTTCCGTTCATCTCTGTTCACTAGCACGAGTCTGGTTTTAAAGCTGTTCATGTACCTAACTGTGTAGAGTTACCGATCTTCATATCTATAATCTTCAGCAGTCTCTAGAAGAGACAAATAAGGTGAGAAATTTATTTTCTTTCCGTTTTATCTTTGATTCTATCAAAATCATGTTTCTCAGGATCATGAAATTCGAGGGAAAATTTTAATCACTATTTATTGTTGCGCACCGATTTTCTCTGTGAGAATTCTCTACAGTTTCTAATCTTGCCACTGGAGCAAAAGTCTCATCATAGTCTATCCCTTCTTGTTGGTTGTACCCTTATGCAACTACTCTGGCTTTATTTTCGATAACTTTTCCAGACTCATCAAGCTTGTTTCTGAAAACCTATTTGGTTCCAATGATTGTTTGATCTTTTGGTTTCAAAACAGGTTCCCATACATTGTTCCTTTTAAATTGATCGGGCTCTTCTTCCATAGCAATCAACCAACTTTCTTCATTTTCTGCTTCCTTGAAGTTTTTGGGTTCCATTTTTGAAACAAATGCAGTATTATTGAAGCATTCTTTTAACTCGCCTCTAGTCATAACTTTCTTTGATGGATTGTCAATAATATTGTCTTTTGAGTGATATCTGTGATATTCGAATTCCTTTGGTAGATTTTCTGCAAAGTATCATCAATGTTGTTCTGGTTTTCAACCCGTGACTCAAGTATCTCAAGAGTGTCCTCAGATTTTTCTTTGTCTTGGAGAGGGTCATTTTTTTCAAAGATTACATGCATGGTGATAAGTTCTTTTATTAAAAACTCTATATGCTTTGCTATGTGATGAATATCCTAAGACAATACCTTCTTTTGATTTTGAATCAAACTTGCTAAGATATTCCTTATTGTAAATAAAACATTTACGCCCAAATGAGTGAAAATAATTGATATTGGGTTTCCGATTATTCCACAACTCATATGATGTTTGCTTTAAAATGGGCCTAATTAAAGCTCTGTTTAGAATATAGCATGCTATATTCATAGCTTCAGCCAAAAAATATTTTGGCAAATTCTTTTCATTTAGCATGGTTCTAGTCATCTCTTCAGGAGTTCTATTTTTCCTTTCTACAACACCATTTCGTTGAAGGGTTTTTGGTGCTGAGAAATTATAGGAAATACCATGCTTATCACATAATTTTTCAAAAAAATGGTTTTCAAATTCTTTTCCATGGTCACTTCTAATGGAAACAATAGAAGTGTTTTCAAATTTTGAAGCTTCTTACAAAGATTTGAAAACTCAACAAAAGCTTTATCTTTTTGGTTTAAAAACAATGCCCATGTGTACCTAGAGTAGTAATCTATAATGACAAAAGGCATATCTCATGCCTCCTAAGCTAGATTGCTATATAGGACCAAGTAAATCTAAGAGTAGTAGTTCTAATGGTCTTGAGGTAGACACAAAATCCTTAGTTCTAAAAGAACTTCTTGTTTGTTTACCTTTTTGACATCCATCACATACATAAGTTTTGCTAAAACTAATTTTTGGTAAACCTTTAACTAACTCTCTTTTTGACAACTTTGAAATAAAATGCATATTTGTATGTCCTAATCTATGATGCCATAACCAACTCTTTTTTTTTTGTGAAATCAAACATTGATCATGTATAAGACTACTTGAATTTAAAAGATACATATTGCTAATTCTAGGAATAGTAAGGTCTTACCATCTTCTGCATCAACAATTTCACATTTCTTTGAGTCAAAAATTACCTTTCAGTTTTTGTCACAAAGTTGACTAACACTCAAGAGATTGTATTTTAATCCATCTACGAGTGATACTTCATCGATGCATGGATTATCACTAATCTTTCCTATACCAATGATTTGTCCTTTTTTGTCTCTGAATTTCACAATTCCTCCCTTAACTTGTCTTAGAATGGTGAAATACTTGTCGTCACCCGTCATATGCCTTGAACATCCACTATCAATGTACCAATTTTGTGCTCCAAGGGTGTTCTTTAGGCAAACTGCAAGACAAATTAAGTATCATTAGGTACCCAAACAAAATTGGGTCCTTCTTTGTGCAGCTATAATGTAACAATCGTCCTGCTCTTGCAATAGCCGTACGGCTTTGGTTCACCAGAAAACAGAAAAAACAGAGCAAAATTCAAAACGATGAAATGCATAACAAATCAACCTAGAAAGCTATAAATGAGTTTAAGGCCTCTCGGAATTACCTTTTAGATGTCTCTCCAGTGTTCAATTTGATAGAAAACCACTTCTTGAAGCTTGAATTTTGATTTAAATTAAACTTGAACTTTGAAACCAAAAGCTTGAATCCCTCTAATTGAGCTCCAATTCTCTAATCCCAGTAGCCCAAATATGTCTCTAAAGGTTTAGGATTAGTTTGAAAGATGAATTTGTGACTGAATTGATGGATTCTTGGTCTAATTTCTTTGAATTACCTGCCTTAGGATTCAATGTCCTAGATGTTATACTTCGATCGTTGACTCCATTGGGATTTGGCAATTTGACTTACTGGGGATTTCATAAGGGCTTCGATTTCGATAATAAGGGTTTCGATAATAAGGGCTTTGATATTCTATAGGGATACAAGCTTCATTAGTAACTGGCTCGGTGGGAATGAAATCTTCTTCCTTGTGTGTCACTCTATTTGAAAATTTGTAAATCTTTTGTTGAGTAGTTTGCTGGAGATGAAATTCTTTCTACTGAGGATTGTTGAATTTCTATCTTTCATGTAGTGAGTCTTTATTCCTTGATCAACAGATTTTGAAACAAAAATTTTTGCCCCTTCGATCAAGAGTGAAGACTGCATGGGGAGGAATTAAATTTCCTATGAATGAATGTCTAATGCATGTTATGCATGTATGCATGACAATGTGTATGCATGTAAATATCAAAGGATACACTTTCAGCTATTATCCAAGTTTGAGATTCTTCTTTCTACTGAGGAAGATGCACCATGCCTCTAGTTGAATTCAGCTGGAGAATAAATTCTTCATTCAGTGAAATCCTTGTACTTCTGCTGGGGATATGTGATTACCATAGAGGAAAATTGTGATAATCTTTATTGTGCTTCCATTAGGGAATAATGAAAAATTTCTACAATTTGCCCCTTGTTAACTGCTGCTGGGAAAAATGAATTTGAAAATGCTCTAACTTTTTCCTAAACTGCCCAATGTGGGTTTTCAGCTTAGCGAGCTGCTCTAATTTTTGCCTGAGGCACCTTTTCGGTTTTCACCTTAACGAGCTTTTTTTTAATGAAATAAAATGATGGATCATATATGCTTCATTTATACACACCGAAATTTACACCAAGCCTTACAATATACAAGCTTAAATCAGTAACATCAAGAAAAGATGAATCAGATTTAGAGGATAAAAATGATTTCAAATTGCATATGTTTAATACATTTCCATTGTTAAACAGAGTGATATTTATAACCAGCTAAATGCAAAGTGCTTGCTTTCAAATAACATTCAAACAATTTAACTTTGTTTATGCATTATGACATAACCGTACAAGCACATTTAAACAAAACATCACACTTTATTGATGGATTCAACATGAGTACATTTGAAAAAGTTAATTCCCAAAATGGTATATATTCCACATAGAACCAGATGAATTCATTTCCATCCATATCTATGATTCTGACACCACCTTTCCGTAGCACTTTCTTCACAACATATGGACCTTCCTAATTTGGCTTAAACTTTCCTCGAACATCAACATTCGTAGGTCTCAACTGCTTCAAAATCATATCTCCAGTTTTCAATAGCTTTTTTGGGATACTTCACCCTCTGATTATAAGTTTTGGCCATTCTACACTGATACATATGTAAATGATCAAGTGCTTTCAACCTCTTCTCATCTACAGCTGCTAACTGCTTATTTCTAGCTTGAATCCAATCAATTTCTAGCAATTGAGTTTCCAAAGCTATTCTGAGTGACTTGAGTTCCACCTCTACTGGTAACACTGCTTCCATACCATACACTAAAGAATATGGCATTTCTCCTGTTGGTGTTCTAACATTGGTTTTATAACCCCAAAGAGCATACGATAATTTCTTAGCCCAATCTCTATAAGTAGTTACCATTTTTGACAAAGTCTTCTTTATTGAATTGTTAGTTGCTTCCACTGCATCATTAGCTTGTAGTCTGTATGGAGAAGATCTATGATGTTCAATGCCATGTTCAGCAAATAATCCTGCTGTTGCCCTTGAAATTGTACCCCATTATTAGTCACTACATGATGAGGAACTCCATATCGAGCAAAGATGTTTTTCTGAATAAACTTAGCCATATTCTTAGCTGTCACACTAGTGAATGATTCTGCCTCTACCCACTTCGAAAAGTAATCAACTGTAACTACTATGAATCTGTGCCCATTAGATACTGCAGGATGAATCTCTCTAATTATATCTATCCCCCAAGCTGAAAACGGCCAAGGAGATGCCAAATTCTATAATTCAAGTGGTGGTAGATGACTAATATTAGCATAAATCTAGCATTCATGACATTTTTTCACTTCCTTCACACAGTCATTCTGCATTGTCATCCAAAAATACCCTTGTCTCATTATCTTTCTGGACAAAACTATCCCATTCATATGAGGTCCATATGATCCTGAATATACTTACTGTATCACTGTTTCTGCTTTTTGTTCTGTTAAACACCTTACAAGAACACCATTCACTATTCTTTTGTATAGCTTATCCTTATAAATTCTAAACTGGCTGGATAACCTTCTTAGTGAAACCTTATCAGTAGAATTAACTCCTTATGGATACTTCCCTTCTTTCATATACTGGTAAATGTCAAAGAACCATGGCTTTTCTTCAGCTGTCAACTCCATCACTTCTTGAACATCAAAGCATGGTTGTTTAGAAATTGCTATAACCAGAGGTTGTATTTGTGTTCTTTCTGGATTCTCCCACATAGAAGACAATGTTGCTAGTGCATAAACCATTTTGTTCTCTTCCCTAGGAACGTGTCTAAACTCACACTGGCCAAATAAATCTTTTATGTACTGCAGCAATTCTAAGTAAGGCCTTAAGGCTTCTTCTTTCACATCCCATTCACCCTAAGCATGTCTAATCACCACAAGTGAATCTCCAATGATCAATACATCATTTTCCCCTAGTGACAAAAGAACTTTCATCCCAAATAAGCACGCTTCATATTCTACTCCGTTATTTGTTAGGGGAAAATCCAATCTCTTCGATAATGGAATAACTTCACCATCTGGCGTTGCTGCAATTATCCCACTTCCAGCACCCTTTCTATTTAAAACACCGTCAAAGCATATAATCCATCTCTTCACTTCTACCATGGCCAGCTGTTCATCAGGGACTCCAAATTCTCTACATAATCTGATTCCAAAGGTTGATTTGCTGGGAATTTTGCTACAGCTTGTCCTTTGATGACTTTCTTAGTGACATACTCAATATCAAATTATGATAATTTTCCAACCAATATTGGTGCTTCGTATAAATATTTGTTGGATCACTTTAGCTACAGCTTGTACTTTATATGACTGAAAATAATGCCTCAGCTTCTTAGTCAGCGAAACCATTGCTACACAGGTGTTCTCCACTAGTGTGTACTTGGTTTCATAATCTAGCAACTTCTTGCTAAGATAATAGATAGGGTACTCTTTCTTTCTATCCTGCTCTTGTGCTAGCATTGCTCCTATTAAGGAATCTTCAACTTTCCAAGTAAAAAATTAAAGGCTTTCCTGGAATCAGTGGACTCAAAACAGGAGGGTTTACTAAATAAGCCTTTATCTTTTCAAATGCCAACTGACACCTATCTCAACAAAAACCAAAAAGAAATAAGCTTCTCAAAATCCCAACCTTCCACTGATATTGAATAAATATAAATTAAATGTTGCAAATTATAGATATTAGAAGTAGGATAACAGATCCCTGCAAGTAAATGATAGCATTTATATATAACTGAAAATACATACCAGTAAATCTGTCATCGCCACTATAAGCGGTGACCGGAAATCTAAGTTTTTACCCATGAGCATACCGGGTACATCATCACGACCCTTGAAATTCCAGGAGCTCAAAAGTACTTTTGGATCACATTAAAACAGTCGGGAAGTCAATGGATTGAAGAAAAATCATATTTTCTTCGTCGAAGCTCCGACCACTGGCCAAACTACCTTGAAAGCTTTGAATTCCACCTTACCCAAAGGTTTTCCAGCCTTCTGAGTCCATTTTTGGTGTTAATTTTGAGAAATAATGGCTAGATGTAGGAGAATCGTGTAGGCAGCCATTAATACAAATTTTTTTCCTCTCTCATAACTTCCTTGTAGATACCCGTTTTGTCCTACCACTTATGGTAGATTTATTTTTTCTAAAAAATAAATAATAAGCATATTTAATTTATGATGCTTAATATTATTATTTGATTATACTGTGATTTTATTTGTGTTAATTTTATTAGTTTTATACGCGTAATTTTTGTTAAAACAAGTTTTCTTATCTTTTTATTCTTTATTAAGATTTTTCCAAAATTTAAATAAATAAAAACTTGTAAAAAAAAATAAAGATGGACTTTTATTAAAATGGGCTTTCATAATACAAATAGGCTTTTTACAATACAAATGGGCCTATTTAAATAAAAAGATACGAAATGGGCTTTCACAATATAGATGGGCCTAATCCCTAGTTTGGCCCAATTACAACCCAGAATTGGATACAGATTTAGGTATTAAAACAAAAAAATAATAATAAAATTACAAGATTTGACAAAGCATGGCCAACAGTATGGCCTAAAGATTTTAAGCAGCAGAATTTACGGGATTGTTGAGGCCTTTTGCCTATAAAAGGCAGCTCCCTGAAAGGGAGAAGGGGACTTTACTTTTCTGCTGAGGAGAAAAGACTAGCTTTTCTCCTTCTTTATCTTTTCTGTTTCTTCAAACCATTTCCTGCAAATAGGAAAATTTTCATTCCAATTACAAGTAAGTGTGCACCAGATTTTTACACTTTTATTTCTAGCAACTATTTTTCTCATTTTGCATACTGTTTTGCTCTGTGCTAAGGTAACTAATGGGGCTTGGGGCCATGTAATGGCCACAACTCCTATTAGTAACCATAAGAGGGCTCAGAACTGTTTTTTAAACCAAAGGAAACTCAGTTGGTTTTCTTTTCTTTTTCTGTCTCAAAAACACTGAAAATGCACCACTTTCTATCTCCAAGTCCTAATGTTAAACCATAAGTTTCAACTCAAAAAGTGATTTCAAGACAGAAAACATGCAGTTTAACAAAGGAATGGTGACTGGAAGCAGCACTCCTTTCCAGTGTTCAGAAACAACAAAAAAAACAGAAAATGACTGAGTAAAGGACGTCTTTCTAGGCCTCTTCATCACTGCCCTCTTTTCATTTCAAAGATAGTTTTTTTTTAAATGCAAATCAGTAAACCACACACAACACAGAGGCCTTTAAATCCATAAAAATCCAGACTCAAATCAGCAACTTAGCCTTTTTGGATCCACTGAAACCCTTTACGGTTCTGAGGCCCTTTTAACCCTAAAAAACAAAAAAAAGAACAAAGATGTTAGAAGTAGAAAAATAGGTAAATCAACAAGAAAGCCCGAGAAGTGTCTCGGCTTACCTGAACCAGGATGGAAAAAACCGAGAGCTTGCAAACCCAGAGTGAACCAAAGAACAAAAAACAAACAGTGAGTCGAGAGAGAGAGAGAGAGCTTTAAAAAACCAAAAAAAAACACCGCAAATCAAAAGAAACCGACTTGTGGGAGACTGAGGATTCAAGATCGGAGGTCTAGGGTTTCTGGAACCCAAACCCAACCCTTTAGGTTTCTGCTCGAAAGAAACCGAGAGGAGAGGCCGTGAAAAATCAAGTCCAAACCATAGGGTTTCTGGAACCCAAAACCGAGAGAGGTTTCGAAGAGATCGAAACCGCGAGAGAGGAGAGGCCGCGAGCTCGAAAACCGGTGAGAGAGATCAAAACCGAGAGAGAAAGAGGCCGCGAGAGAGTAACCGGTTAGGCAAGGCGAGATCGATTGAGAGAAGAGAGGCGACGGGCGGCGAGATAAGGCGGCCGAGAGAAGATTCTAGGTAGTTGAGAGAAAAGAAGGAGAGTTGTGTCGGCTGATGTAAAGAGGGAAGTAAGGATGAGAAGTGTAGGGTTAAGGAGAGATGAGTGTTAAGAAGAGAGGTGGGCCGGCTTCAAAAACAAAAAATGAGAAAGGAGAGAGTGGGCTTAAAGCTGATCCAGTTTGAGTGTGTGCTGGGCCGGTTTCTGGGCCTGAGTTTTAGGCCTGGAATCCAGCCCAGTAGATTTTTTATTTTTATTTATCTTTTTTTCTATTTTTCTTTTTTATATATGCGTATAAAATGCTAAAAAATAAGCTTTTAGGGTTTTCTAAAATATTAAATAAAAAATGACATAAAAAGCTTGAATTTTTGTAATTTTATGATTTTATTTCATGGCTATGTTATAGTCGTGAAATACAATTTAAATTAATTTAACTACGAATTATAATCGTTTTTTTTTTTACACGTTTATATTTTATGTCCATGATATGGAAGTAAAATACAAATTTTCGTTGTTCAATAAATGCATTTACATGTCTTTTATATCCATGTTATGGATATAAATAGACCAAGATTAATTAATTCCTATTTAAATGAATATTTAAATAAAAATAGTTATCCTCGTATTTAAAATATGACATACAAAAAAAATACATCCAAATATATATTTACAACCTTAGTACCAACTTTGGGCGGGGTAGGGTGATTTTTATCTTCCCTACACGTAATCAGCAAACGAACCCTGATCAATCTCTGGTTATTTAAGGTGTCCAATCGTACCAAAATCGATTGGTGGCGACTCTAACAAATTGATATCGAAAAGATATCGCGAAAGAAATATTTACACAAATAACCCTAAAAATTTGAATAACGATAAATCAAAGGGAAAACACAAAAACCCAAAAGAATCTTTCTCCCAACCCGTCGGCCCGGTTCCGACAGTTGGCGACTCTGCTGGGGACTTGCTAGGCTATTTTTTTTTGTGTTGTAAATTATATTGTGGATGTATTAATTTTGTATTTAAATGGTGAATTTTGTTGTTTTGATATTATATATTCATCACGCATATATTCAACACATTGCACATACAATAAGAGATCATGTTATGATCTTACCCCACTTTAGGATTGTAGGAGAGAATAAAGTACGGGTACTGCCACGAGAAATCTGGTCAAGCCCCGAAACGTTCTCAACTTAGGTTGCTGCTTTACTAGCCATGCAATGGCGGCAGTAAAAAGGTGACTTAAGAACCTTAAAACATATTCTCATATCCACCTGATAGAATTAGTAACCACCTAACACCGGCAATTAGAAACTCTAGACATATGTATACTGTTGTATGTTATATTTTATGCCTGCATTTGATAATTAAAATTATGCAATAGTATGTACGAATTTTAGGCTAGAAATAAGAGAATGTCCCAGTTGTATTTCTTTTTCTTAGTAAGAGTTATTTTGACATCAATAATAGCTTTTATTTAGTCCATCAATTTCCAAATTTCCCATATACCTCCACGTGTATATATCTCATTTTGCTTTTCTATGGGTACTTCAATTAATTTATGATAAAAAATCATTTCCTTTTTATTCTGAAGTGATTAGACATGTCGTTACCACCATATATGTTCAAATTATTAAAAAAAAAGGAATTATTTTTTTGTAAACAGTATTGTATTATGGGAAAAATATACAAGTTTAAAGATAATTTCTTTTCTTGAGGTATGTCTGAAAATTGATCCTGAAAGGTTCTTGATAGATGATATTACTCTTTGACCCATTTTTTTAAGGATTTTTTTTAAAAAAGGGGAAAAATTGGATTTTTTTATTTTTTTTATTTTATTATTTATTTATTTATTATTATTATTTTAATAATTTTTTGTACATAAAGTAATATTTCATAAAGTTGAAATTTTGCATAAAAGAATAAGTTCTCGAGGAATCTTCAGAAGAATGTTTGGCATTATGCATTCATTTTTATACCTGAAATTAGGAATACACATCTATAAAGGTACATTTATGTACAAATTTTGTGATGTTTAAATTATGATATTTTTATTCATTCCATTTCAATGTTTGACTTTTATATGTTTTTTTTTAAAAAAAAAACAAAATAAATAAAATCCAAGTCTTAATTTAGTTTTTTAATTTGTTCATTCATATATAGAACCCAATCAAGTTCAGAGATGATAAATGCACAGAAATTAAAGGAAGCACAGAGAGAGATCAAAGAAATAGATGAGCAAATTGCTAGCTTCTCGGATTTGAAGACTCGGATGGCCAAATTCTTAGAATTCATTAAGGGAGAGGAGCTGCAAAAGAGCATATACACTCCTTATGAGCAAGAACAAATTGAACCGAGGGGCACGTCATCAACGGCATCGTTGATTGCACCTCAAGAATGTAATCATAATGATTCATCAGGCATGTCAAAGGACCAGGGAATTTCCAAATTAGGTTCCACAAGTCCATTCATTGGAAATTGCCAAAGAGAGCAATCACCCCGTAAGAGGAAAATAACAAATAATCGATATGACCCCATTCCCATGCCATATGCAGAATTGTACCCAATCCTCCTCGAGAAGAATCTAATCCGTCCATCACCTTTAGAACCATTAAGACCTCCATATCCAAATTGGTATGATCATGATGCTAACTGTGTGTATCATGCTGGAGCTCGGGGGCATACTGTTGAAAATTGCCTTGGTTTTAAAAAGAAGGTCCAATTATTTATTAAGTCAGGATGGTTGAAATTTGAAAAGAAGACTTCACTCGACCAGGAAAATGATAAAATCACCTTTGAAGATCAAGAATATCAGTTCAAGATAAAAGTTGAAGAAATATGCATGTCTATGCATATGCTTTTTCAACTACTTTATAATGCTGATTTGGTCCAAATACAAAACTCTCCATCAAGTGTAAGCAAAAGATTTAATTGTGAGTACCATAAAGGAGCTGGGGATCATACGATCGCGGAGTGTTGGCCTTTCAGAAGTAAGGTTCAAGAGTTAATGGACAAAAAGGTCATAATCTTTGGAATCCTAGAAAAGGAGTCAATGGTTAAAGAGGACAAGACAGCTTTGGAAAAGTTGATAATACCACATCTTAAAATGATATTTTGAAATGTGTAATCGTGTCAACTCTGGTTTAAAAGTAGGATCTCCTTAAATTCTGCCCAGGATTTAAGGAATCAAATTGGCACTCAAAGCTTCTGGTTTCTAATGTTCTCAGGATTATAATAGTGATTTAATGCATTTTATCGTTTTGCGAGATTCTCTTTACTTAACTTTCTGCTCTTGTTTCTTGGTTATTCTTTTTTCGTTCCTTCCATCATTTGTTTATTTACCTAATTTTGGTTATTAGATAATAAATAATTTGAAAAATGAAATGAATATATGAATCAAGGTAAATTTTATTGCTCAAAGTGGATTCTTCATTTGTTGATCGTTTTATTATGGACTGCAAAGCAAAGAGCTAGGAACGAGGAAACCCCTTATTGGTTCAAGTTGAGTTCCCGTGAAAGTAGTTAGTGGGATGATCCATCTCACTCATCTGCAGAAAAATTACTTCATAACTGATTCATGCATTTCTAAATTTTTCTCGGTAAATGAATAAGGTTAATTGCAAAACTCTAGAACTTATTTGATTATTCCTCGAAAGGAAATGATAAACTACTTATAACTAAAGAAAAGACTAAGGCATTCTTTGTATCACACATTTAAGCCCTCTACCTACCTTTTCATTATATCCCTTTGTATACCCCTTTGAGACATAGCCTTTTTTTTGTATTCACCTTATCCGTTCTACCAAAAATCAAGAAAACCATTTGATTGAAAGGGTGAGGAATAGGAACTTGATGGCAAGAACAAGCAGTGAGGAAATGATTACAGTCCATGAAACAAGAATAGACAAATCTTGATGTGAATATTGACAAAGGATAGCTTCTAATACATATAAGGGGAATCAAATTCTTATGAAGCATTCAAGTTTGGAGTCTCAAAATCCTATACTCAAAGGAAAGTATTAGTATAAGAAGAACGCCTCTCACAAAATTCAAAATATTTTGATGATGATAGCACCGCTAAGATAATTTTTTTTTAGGAGTTCCCTTTGGTATCAATGATCACATCGGAGCTTAGTATAGTGGAAACAGTAAGGATAATCATCCTGGCAAGAATATATGATCTTTTAAGGAGTATCGTGTTTTTAAAACTGTCAAAATGAGTTCTTTATGAGAACGATAAGTGATAGTCTTTAAAGAAGCTCATGATACTTTTTGAAGAAAGTGTGCAATAATGCGAGTTATTAACCTTGGTTAGGATGACGGTTTCCATAGTCAGAATGTGATTGCATCGGATACTCCTCTAGAAAGATCTTGATTCATTAAAAATGAATAGATTGTAAGAGGAAAGTCTTAAGTTTATCAAAGAGAATAAGTGATCCAAAATTTTGAAATATTTTGGAGAAAAAGCACCTACGGTTTATATCTTAATGGTGTACATTGTTCAAAAAGGTCAAATCAAAGGAGTTGGATAATTTCATGGAGAAAGCCAAGATTATCAAATTTTTTGGGACTTTGATCATAGGAAAAGTGGTAACTTCGAGTCTCTGAATCCAAGTTAGCAGAATATTTTTTTGATCCCATGAACTTTAGACGACTACTTATGTCAATATGTTGTCTAAGCGATCAAGTGAATTATCAAGTGAGGAATTCAAAAAAAAAAGAAAAAAGAAAAAGAGAAAAAAGAAAAAAAAAGAAAGAAAAAAAGAGAAAAACAAAAAAAAACTTCGAATCAGATTTCCAAGCTCTAATGCTTTAGTAGGATCAAGAATTAAAGCTATCAAGGAACTTTTATTTCATCTGGTTTTCTTGAATCACTTGACATCCCACGTATTCCTTTTACCCATCTCACTTGTAAACCCGATAAACCAAAAAAGTCCTTACGATCTCTAGTTATGATGTTAGTCTTCATTAATGAAGAGGAACATGAAAATAAGTTCATAGTAGTTTAAAAATTAGCTCAATTCATTAATCTTGTTAATGTTTAGAAATGTATGATACGAAAATTAAGAAAATCAAGTTACGATGAAAGCAAACAGGATGAATGCAGTATCGCCGGATAGCCAACATATTTCTTCTTGATACATCAAGGCGATTGAAAAGAGAAATGTTTCATTTTAGGATGCAACATTGCAAATTAAGTGGGATTTCCTAATTCATAAGGAGCAAAATCAGCGCATTGAGTCGGACGGATTCAAGTGGGTGCGCAACATTTAAAAAAAAAAGAAAAAAGAAAAAGAAAAAAAAAGAAAAAAAAAAGAAAAAAAGAAAAATTATTTCAGGACCATTTACAAGGAATATGTCAATATTAGATTCGAGGGGGCATTATGAAATTGATGATGGAACAACCAAGAAAATATTTGCAAGATTAGCACAGATGGATAGGTTCAAAGACCTCATCAACCACGAGTCTGGGGGGTAATTGTGGAAAAGGCTTCTAGTAGAAGTCAAAGTTATCACGAACCAATAAAATTAGGAACATCTCCACTAAACTCGGGAGACAACCATGAAGATGTCTTTGTTAAAAGTCAAAATCAGTACGAGCAGATAAGAACAACGATTTCAGTGGAAACTAATTTGGGGGTAACTGCAAGGGCGCCACCAATAAAAGTGCAAGAACAGGGACATCATTGATAAAAAATGAAGTCACTGTGAAATGTCATTCCCTGAAGTAAAATTAGCAGGAAGAGTATCATCAACAAAGCAAGTGAAGACTGGGGGGCAATTAAAGTCACTGTCAATAACGATCAGAACAACATACTCCACTGAACAAGAGAAATTATGATGAAACATTTTGAGCAATGGAATTTACTTTCTTTTGTAATCATTTGGATTTTTCATGCGACTTTATTGTCTAAAAATCTTCCCATTCCCTTCTCAAGCATATCTCATTGCGAAATACCCTAAGTCTCAAAGCATATTCTTTCCCTTGTCAAGCAATCAATTCAAATTCACCATTCACCAATCTTTAATGATCTTACCCAAAATAAAAGCACTTAAATGATTTTATGCATTCATTAAATAATTATGATCTTGTGAACAAGAGAAATGAGCATTTTCAGTGCATATTTTGCTTTGAACAATGAGTTGACAAATTATGCCTTGACATATGCGCGGTTCAGCATTGATTATGCCGTAATTACTCAAAGATTACGAGATGGATAATCTTCCAGAAATTCTTGTGTATTTCACCAAGAGATGCCTAAGGACAACAAGCAATTTAGGTATTTGACCAAAATGCACAGTTTTGGATCAACAACTTACTCATAAGAATGAGGGTAAAGTTCAGTGATACACACCGAGGTCTTGCTCAGACAAGCTGTAAGTGAATAAGTTACTGCAAGTAATTTGTACAAATATAACAGAAGAGGATGATTAAACCATCACATTTATTCCTCCAAGAGCTGTACAATTTAGCAAAAAGGATTCTCAGGGTATGGACTATGTGCAGAACTTTTGAACGCTTGCACCAATCTCTTCAAGAGGAAATTTTGCAAGAGAAAAATTGTGCCTATTTGTTTGAAGAAATAATCACTATAAGACAAAGACAAGGCATTCAAAGTAGGAAAAGTACTCTAAGGACTTGTTGGAAACACAGGATGATACATATTTGAAAATCTAAGGAAGATAATTGATGCCATCAAAATATCTTCCTAAACAGGCAGCATTGGTTCTTCTTGGGTCATATATATGAATGAGTCAAAGAAGTATTTTTTGAATTAAATTATTTCATTTACTTCTCAAACTAATTTTGATATTTCAGTATTTGATAAAACATTTTAGAAAAAAATCATATCATGCATTTTCATGAAGGTTCCTCTAAGAATAGTTTTTTAAAAAATAAATTAATTTATTTAGTTATCTTTTACAAGAAATACATTTGCCTGTCATTTTAAAAGGTAGTTGTAATGCAATTCAATTACTTTTAGCATTTGGTGTTCAAAAGCATGACCATGGTAAAAATTATGTCAAAGTGTTTGAATTTTTTTTAATATGCATATACGTGTTTAATTTGTCAAACTTTTGGTGGAAACACAGGGTTTAAGCATCAAATATATCTTAGACGGATGTTAGTCAAAAATTCACTTTTTGTCTCTTGGATTTTGATAAAAAAAAAGATTTTCCTTTTGATTGAACTTGAATGTCAGTCAAAATTAATTCTTTGTCTTGTGAAATTTGATTAATATAAAGATCAATTTCATCTTTTTTCAAAATTTGACTGGTTCAAGTTAATTCCCACCTTTTTGAAATATGACAAAGGCAGGCCAATTTCAATCCTCCATCAAAGTCCACTGATACAAGTAAGCTTTATCCAATGTTTTGCAAACCCCATTAATCCGAATACTTGGGGCCAAACCTTTTCATTTTCCAAAGACTAAATCTCCTGCGATTCGAGCCCAAGAGATTGGGGCAAGAACTTTTCAAAGTTGAGCCCTTAACAACGAATTCTTAAAATGAAATTTTTTCCAAAATCAACACTACTGTGATAAGGATCTAGCAAGGCGATTTGTCAAGAGTAGAACCCTTGACAATAGAGTTAGTAGGGTCAAGTTTTGATTCTAACTCGTTGTGATCACATTCCATTGAGTCAGGATAGAATTCAACCTTTTTCAAAACAGAATCATTTCTGGTTGGACCCACTCAAGGTAGGAACCAATCTCTTACAAGAAATCAAACCCTTAGCAACAGAGTTTGTGGAGTCAAACTCTATTTTTTTTCACAATCAAATCACTTGTGGTTATAGTTCTCATAATTTGAAATAAGAAGCGTTTCTTTCCTTCTTGACAGTTGATTATTTTAAATAGAGTAGCTCCCTTTAGCAGTTTGATTACTTTACTTCGATTAGCTCCCTTTAATAGGTGTAGCTTTGTAATTCTAAAATTAACTCGATAATGATTTTATAGGCGTATTTAATGATCATGTGATGACCATTAAACCACAAAAAATTAGTGAAAATTTTCTTTGATATTTGAACCATCAATTTAACTTAAATCCACCAAGCGACTGCTACATAGTCGATCTTACAAAGAACTTCTAGTAATTTTGCGGTTATGTCATAAATGTAAAATGAAGATTTGGAAAATATAAATTAATTCCTATAAGGGAAATTGATTAATAAAATAAATTAATCCCTTCTCGTGAGATTTGATCATCAGGTGATCGATCTCATTCCAATGTCAATTATTAGAAAATTGATTCCAAATTCACTTCTCGTGAGATTTGATCATCAAGTGATCGATTCCAATGTCAATTATTAGAAAATTGATTCCAAATTCACTTCTCGTGAGATTTGATCATCAGGTGATCGATCTCATTCCAATGTCAATTATTAGAAAATTGATTCCAAATTCACTTCTCGTGAGATTTGATCATCAAGTGATCGATTCCAATGTCAATTATTAGAAAATTGATTCCAAATTCACTTCTCGTGAGATTTGATCATCAGGTGATCGATCTCATTCCAATGTCAATTATTAGAAAATTGATTTCCAATTCACTTCTCGTGAGATTTGATCATCAAGTGATCGATCTCATTCCAATGTCAATTATTAGAAAATTGATTCCAAATTCACTTCTCGTGAGATTTGATCATCAGGTGATCGATCTCATTCCAATGTCAATTATTAGAAAATTGATTCCCAATTCCCTTCTCGTGAGATTTGATCATCAGGTGATCGGTCTCATTCCAATGTCAATTATTAGAAAATTGATTTCCAATTTCCTTCTCGTGAGATTTGATCATCAAGTGATCGATTCCAATGTCAATTATTAGAAAATTGATTCCAAATTTCTTTCTCGTGAGATTTGATCATCAGGTGATCGGTCTCATTCCAATGTCAATTATTAGAAAATTGATTCCAAATTCACTTCTCGTGAGATTTGATCATTAGGTGATCGATCTCATTCCAATGTCAATTATTAGAAAATTGATTCCAATTTCCTTCTCGTGAGATTTGATCATCAGGTGATCGATCTCATTCCAATGTCAATTATTAGAAAATTGATTCCAATTTCCTTCTCGTGAGATTTGATCATCAGGTGATCGATCTCATTCCAATGTCAATTATTAGAAAATTGATTCCAAATTTCTTTTTCGTGAGATTTGATCATCAGGTGATCGATCTCATTCCAATGTCAATTATTAGAAAATTGATTCCAAATTTCTTTTTCGTGAGATTTGATCATCAGGTGATCGATCTCATTCGGATTTCAATTCCTAAAAATTGATTCCAAATATCTTGCCTATGAGATTTTGATAATCACGTGATCAGTCTCATTCAAATTTCGGTTACTAAAATCGATTCTAAAATAGAATTTCAACAGCTATGCCATAGCTGTTTAATTACATCACCAACCAAAACGGTTATCTAGGATTACTTTGTATAACTTTAAATTATTAAAGCTATACAAAGGGGGGCAACTGTAGATACCCGTTTTGTCCTACCACTTATGGTAGATTTATTTTTTCTAAAAAATAAATAATAAGCATATTTAATTTATGATGCTTAATATTATTATTTGATTATACTGTGATTTTATTTGTGTTAATTTTATTAGTTTTATACGCGTAATTTTTGTTAAAACAAGTTTTCTTATCTTTTTATTCTTTATTAAGATTTTTCCAAAATTTAAATAAATAAAAACTTGTAAAAAAAAATAAAGATGGACTTTTATTAAAATGGGCTTTCATAATACAAATAGGCTTTTTACAATACAAATGGGCCTATTTAAATAAAAGGATACGAAATGGGCTTTCACAATATAGATGGGCCTAATCCCTAGTTTGGCCCAATTACAACCCAGAATTGGATACAGATTTAGGTATTAAAACAAAAAAATAATAATAAAATTACAAGATTTGACAAAGCATGGCCAACAGTATGGCCTAAAGATTTTAAGCAGCAGAATTTACGGGATTGTTGAGGCCTTTTGCCTATAAAAGGCAGCTCCCTGAAAGGGAGAAGGGGACTTTACTTTTCTGCTGAGGAGAAAAGACTAGCTTTTCTCCTTCTTTATCTTTTCTGTTTCTTCAAACCATTTCCTGCAAATAGGAAAATTTTCATTCCAATTACAAGTAAGTGTGCACCAGATTTTTACACTTTTATTTCTAGCAACTATTTTTCTCATTTTGCATACTGTTTTGCTCTGTGCTAAGGTAACTAATGGGGCTTGGGGCCATGTAATGGCCACAACTCCTATTAGTAACCATAAGAGGGCTCAGAACTGTTTTTTAAACCAAAGGAAACTCAGTTGGTTTTCTTTTCTTTTTCTGTCTCAAAAACACTGAAAATGCACCACTTTCTATCTCCAAGTCCTAATGTTAAACCATAAGTTTCAACTCAAAAAGTGATTTCAAGACAGAAAACATGCAGTTTAACAAAGGAATGGTGACTGGAAGCAGCACTCCTTTCCAGTGTTCAGAAACAACAAAAAAAACAGAAAATGACTGAGTAAAGGACGTCTTTCTAGGCCTCTTCATCACTGCCCTCTTTTCATTTCAAAGATAGTTTTTTTTAAATGCAAATCAGTAAACCACACACAACACAGAGGCCTTTAAATCCATAAAAATCCAGACTCAAATCAGCAACTTAGCCTTTTTGGATCCACTGAAACCCTTTACGGTTCTGAGGCCCTTTTAACCCTAAAAAACAAAAAAAAGAACAAAGATGTTAGAAGTAGAAAAATAGGTAAATCAACAAGAAAGCCCAAGAAGTGTCTCGGCTTACCTGAACCAGGATGGAAAAAACCGAGAGCTTGCAAACCCAGAGTGAACCAAAGAACAAAAAACAAACAGTGAGTCGAGAGAGAGAGAGAGAGCTTTAAAAAACCAAAAAAAAACACCGCAAATCAAAAGAAACCGACTTGTGGGAGACTGAGGATTCAAGATCGGAGGTCTAGGGTTTCTGGAACCCAAACCCAACCCTTTAGGTTTCTGCTCGAAAGAAACCGAGAGGAGAGGCCGTGAAAAATCAAGTCCAAACCATAGGGTTTCTGGAACCCAAAACCGAGAGAGGTTTCGAAGAGATCGAAACCACGAGAGAGGAGAGGCCGCGAGCTCGAAAACCGGTGAGAGAGATCAAAACCGAGAGAGAAAGAGGCCGCGAGAGAGTAACCGGTTAGGCAAGGCGAGATCGATTGAGAGAAGAGAGGCGACGGGCGGCGAGATAAGGCGGCCGAGAGAAGATTCTAGGTAGTTGAGAGAAAAGAAGGAGAGTTGTGTCGGCTGATGTAAAGAGGGAAGTAAGGATGAGAAGTGTAGGGTTAAGGAGAGATGAGTGTTAAGAAGAGAGGTGGGCCGGCTTCAAAAACAAAAAATGAGAAAGGAGAGAGTGGGCTTAAAGCTGATCCAGTTTGAGTGTGTGCTGGGCCGGTTTCTGGGCCTGAGTTTTAGGCCTGGAATCCAGCCCAGTAGATTTTTTATTTTTATTTATCTTTTTTTCTATTTTTCTTTTTTATATATGCGTATAAAATGCTAAAAAATAAGCTTTTAGGGTTTTCTAAAATATTAAATAAAAAATGACATAAAAAGCTTGAATTTTTGTAATTTTATGATTTTATTTCATGGCTATGTTATAGTCGTGAAATACAATTTAAATTAATTTAACTACGAATTATAATCGTTTTTTTTTTTACACGTTTATATTTTATGTCCATGATATGGAAGTAAAATACAAATTTTCGTTGTTCAATAAATGCATTTACATGTCTTTTATATCCATGTTATGGATATAAATAGACCAAGATTAATTAATTCCTATTTAAATGAATATTTAAATAAAAATAGTTATCCTCGTATTTAAAATATGACATACAAAAAAAATACATCCAAATATATATTTACAACCTTAGTACCAACTTTGGGCGGGGTAGGGTGATTTTTATCTTCCCTACACGTAATCAGCAAACGAACCCTGATCAATCTCTGGTTATTTAAGGTGTCCAATCGTACCAAAATCGATTGGTGGCGACTCTAACAAATTGATATCGAAAAGATATCGCGAAAGAAATATTTACACAAATAACCCTAAAAATTTGAATAACGATAAATCAAAGGGAAAACACAAAAACCCAAAAGAATCTTTCTCCCAACCCGTCGGCCCGGTTCCGACATTCCTAAAAATGTAATTTCTCCCTTTAAAACTTAGGTAAACCTGTAATGCTTGTTGAAAGCTTCGATTTCACATGAAAAATATGAAAAACGGTGGTAAAATGAGGAAGAATCAAATTAAATAAGGAAAGGAGAAGAAAATGGTGTTGGGAGAAGGATATAGAAAAATCTCGTTGCTGCCCCCTTTCTTTCATCCCTTCTTTTCTTTTTTAAAAAAATCTTTCTTCTAAAATTACCATTTTTCCCTTGAAGTAATATATTTTTAATTTCTAAATTCCTCCACATAACTTTTGATTCCTTTCGATTATATCCTTACTGTGCATAAAATTTTCACCCCTAGAACTTTCTATTCCCAAAAAATCCTCAAATTATAATATCACCTTTTAAATATTAATACTTATTGAATTTTCAGGGTATTATAGTCCTGGACAGGGCCTTATCGGCCGCACCTCTAGCAGGTCGTGGCACTACCGTTGCTCAGGTTGAGTAGTACGACCTGCACTGGAGGGATGACAGAGATGTCACGTGCCTTATTTTAGCCATGATGGTGCTCGAGATGTAATAGCAGTTCATGGACCAGCAGGCTTTTGAGATCATGGACACCTTGAAAAAGATGTACCAAGATCAAGGATGTCAAGAGAGGTTCTTGACGACTAAGACACTCAACACCTGTAGGATGGCTGTGGGGACATCTATGAGCACCCACGTGCTCAAGATTAAGGGCTATATCGATGGATTGGTCCATCTCGACATACTAGTCCCACAGGAGTTGGGGATTGACATCATCTTGGGATCCCTCCCTGAGTCTTATGATCAATTCATTATGAACTATCACATGCAATGCATGGAGAAGACTGTAGCTGAGCTGCATGGCATGCTTAAGTTGGCTAAACAATCTGTAAAGAAGACTCCTGTGGTGTTACTAGTTTACAAAGGGAATGCTCCTCTTGCTAAGGACAAAGCCAAGACCAAAAAAGCCAAGGCCAAGCAAGCTAGGGCCTAGGCCCAAGGCCAATCTTGAGGATGCCTGCTTTGAGTGCAAGCGGATGGGACACTGGAAGCAAACGTGTCCAAGGCTTGTGGGAGAGCATGTGAAGAATGGGACTAGTTCTTCAGGTATCTATGTTATAGATATTAACCTTATTGTTGCTACATTTTGGGTTTTAGACACAGGATGTGGTTCTCACATTTGTTGCAATGTGCAGGGACTAAGAAATAGGAGGTTGTTAAGATCCCGAGAGGTAGACCTTCAAATCGAGAATGGCCAAAGAGGTAGACCTTCGAATCAGGAATGGGGCTAAGGTTGCTGCCATTAAGATTAGAGATTTCTACCTGGAGATGCCCACAAGATTTATTTTGATTTTAAAGAACCGTTATTTTGTACCTGCCATGTGCATGAATATTATTTCACTTTCTGTCTTAGATATTGATGGTTTTAATTTTAACATTGGATTTGGTAAAATTGAAATTTTTAAAAATGATGTTTAGTTTGGAAATACTTTATTATATGATGGTTTGTATATCCTTGACTTAAATAAATCCAACCAAGTTTGTAACATTAAAATTGAGAGGATTAAACCCAATGAGCTTAATCCTGCTTACATCTAGCATTGTCATTTAGGCCATATAAACGAGAAGCGCATAGCTAGGCTCCATAAGGCTGGAGTGCTAGGGTCATTTGACTTGGAGTCATATGATACATGTGAATCCTATTTAAGGGCAAAATGATAAAGGCACCATTCAACCAGCAAGCTGAAAGGGCCACAGGCTTATTGGACCTAATACACTAAGACGTGTGTGGGCCCATGAGCGTTAGTGCTAGAAATGTTTTTCACTACTTCATACTTTCACGGACGACTTCAGCAGATTTGGATATGTCTATCTGATAAAGTGCAAGTTTGAAACCCCTGATAGGTTCAAGGAGTACAAGAATAAAGTGGAGAACCAATTGGGCAAGACTATAAAAGCACTTCGGTCTGACCGAGGTGGCGAATATATGAGCATAGAGTTTGAATCATTCTTGAGAGAGTGTGGAATCATCTCACAGCTCACTCCTCCTAGAACACCTAATGGAGTAGAGTGTCAAAAAGGAGGAATAGGACCTGTTGGACATGGTCCACTTAATGATGAGTTAAGTGCTGGTGTGCCCTAGTCCAAATGGCATTTGTATTGTACTTTATATTTGGATATTTTGTATTATACATTTTGTGTTGAAATAAAGGCATGAATCGATTTATTCATATCTTGTTCTATTTATAAATAGAGTATCTAATGATTATAACCATACTAAAGTAAACCAATTCAGGTCATTGGATTATAAGACCTTTTAATAGAGTTAAAGTTATAATCATAAAGATATCCCTAGTCTTTTCTAATCATGGGAATGAATAGAACCAAAGACTAGCATATCCTTGACTAGATGGCGATGTCTCACCAACCATTGGACATGGAATGTCAGTCAATGATATAGGTACATGTTGGGTTGCATGGTACTGGATCAATCCGCCAAGAGAACACCCCATGGTTCGATCGTCATAGGTGTTTCTCAGGTAGGTCTTGCTATACACAGATTCTTACGTTGCCGTATGCCACCACTGCCAGGTACATGCAAAAAGGACAAATCAACCCCTTAACAGAACAGAAGTCGATTTCAATTGCATGGCCCTTTTCCACATGGGGAATTGATATGGTTGGCCCGATGCTGGAAGCAAGCAGGCAGCAGAAATAGTTAATTGCAGCTATAAATCATTTCACCATTGGGTAAAAGCTAAAGCCATCTCCATCATCACTCCGTAGAGAGCATAAGTTTTATACAAGAGAACATTCTTAGTAGATTCAGTATACCAAATGTCATCATCATAGACAACGGAAACTAGTTCACCTCTACGAAGTTTATTGAATTCTGAAAAAGCTTCCATATGGTGTAGCTTGGTGGTTCATCCCCAAAGTAACAGAATGATCGAGGTCATAAACTGGATGTTGTGTGACGGTATTAGACCCGATGTTTGCTATAACATAACATGGGATCCCATACACTTTGATTTACACCTAACGGGCCCATAACAAGGTGCCAAGTATGGATATGTTGGGTGGGCCAGTGAACATGTTGATGTTAATAGTGAAGTTGACGGAATTGCCACTCAGCGTCCCCTAAGATGACATCACTAGCCACTTGATGAGTGGGACTGACAAGTGTATTGCCATACCCGAATAAGTTGAGATACTTGTTCGTTAGGTTCATTCCACTCAGTATCAAGAGACAAGTAAGCATATAAGGGGATGCAGGGCCACGCCTCTTGCTTATATATCGATGTCAGTTGGCAAGGGATATACAAGATCACTACCGGGTTATGTTTCACATTAGACTGTAAATATCCATCTTAATTGGGGGTTGTAACGGTTTGCTAGAACCCACTTACAGTCTGTGGGCCTTGGGCCCACTGCCAACATAAAGTTAGACCCATAGGATCATACATATAGAACGACTGAACGTTGACAAATCGAAATTGGAACGGAAACCAAATTAATTGAGTTATTGACATTAGGTTATGTCATAATTAATTCAATTATAAAGGGAAAAATTTATTTTATTTGATTAATTAATTACATGTAGTAAATAATTAATTAAATAAAATAATATTTCCCAGGTGGAAATAAAAAAAAATACAAAGGTTGTAGTTATTAAGGATGACTTTAATTTAACTTTGGGTTATTCTAATTTGATGAAATTGTATTTAATTGTATCAATTAGGATTTTATAATATGGTTTTATTTAATCCTAATGATATAAGGTAAATCAATTAAATCAAATTAAATAATCTATAGTTTTAATTAAAATCCTAGTAGGGTAAGGAGTATATATACTCAAGGAGTATATCTAGGAAGCCTTAACCTAATTCTCCCCAACTCTAGTAGAGAATTTTGGCCAACAATAATAAAATTACAGTAGCCCCTTTTGTGACTTTCTCTTAGTTTTCGTTCAATCCGTTCACTAGCACGAGTCCCGTTCAAGAGTCGTTCGTGTGCCGGATTGTGGAGGAAACGCGTTTGGATTTTTGCAGCTGTCTCTAAAGGAGACAGTTAATGTGAGAAAATTTATTTTTCTTTGTTCTTGTTTTCATTCTATTAATCTACATGTATCTTGGGCTTTAGAATCGAGGAAAATTTTAATTGATATTCCACCTCGAGTTTAAGTTTTCCTGTAACGATTCCCTACATCAAGCTACTCTCCCAACATCCTTTTGGGGATATGCCTTAGAGCTAGCTTCTTTCACACATAATCATACACTGAGTAAGGCCATGGAAAAGATGCCATATGAAATATGGGTAGGCAAGGAGCCCAATGTCTCTTTCATGAGTATTTACGGTTGTAATGCACATGTCAAGAAATTGACAAATGGCAAACTAGACTCCAAAACCGAAAAGTGCATGTTTATGGATTACCCTAAGGAAACTAGGGGTTACTAGTTCTACAACCCTACTGAGAACAAGGTATTCATAGCACGAACGGGTGTCTTTCTTGAAAAGGAGTTCCTTACCAAGAAATACAATAGGAGTAGCATTGATCTAAGAGAAGTTCAAAACCCATAAGCACCTGTAGAGGAAGACTCGGGGATTCAAACAGAACCTCAAGCTATTGAGGATTCTGAACCAATCACACAGGACCTTAGAATGTCTGGTAGGACACATCATGAACCAGAGAAATATTGATTTCTTGTGACCGATGATGGGAATCTTTTGGTCTTTGACCAGGAAGAACCCAAGACCTACCAAGAGGCTATTGAAAGCCTAATGTCAGCTGAATGGCGTAAAGCCATAGAAGGTGAGATGCTATCGATGTACGATAACTAAGTTTAGAGCTTGGTCGATCCACCTTTAGGTGCTAAGTTAATCAATTGCAGGTGGTGTTTCAAGTTGAAAGTCGATAATACCTTCAAGGGGCGATTGGTGGCAAAGGGTTTCAACAAGTCCTTATAATAGACTATGATGAAACTTTCTCACCAGCTACAATGCTTAAATCTATTAGGATACTATTAGCCATAGCTGCATGGCATGACATTGAGATATGATAGATGGATGTTGATACCGCTTTCCTATATGGAAGCTACTTGAGGATGTGCACATGACACAACCTGAGGGTTTCATCGATCCAAAGTTTCCTGATAGGGTATGTAAGCTTCAAAGATCCATTTATGGATAGAAGCAAGCATCCGGAGTTGGAATTTTAGATTCAATGAAGCTATAAAAGAATATGGCTTCATACAGAATCAAGATGAGCCCTATGTGTACAAGATGGTTAGTGGGACACTTGTTTCCTAATCCTATACATGGACAACATCCTTCTCATTGGAAGTAACATACCAACACTGCAAGGGGTAAAGCAGTGGTTGAGTAAGTGCTTCACAATGAAGGACTTAGGGAAAGCTGAGACGATCTTAGGGATTAGGATCTATAGGGATATATCCATACAGCTTTTGGTCCTAAGTCAGGCCTTGTACATAGATAAGGTTCTTGTAAGCGTCAGAATTTTACTCCTCTCTAAAAAAAAAGAGAGTATAGTCGTACGACTTTAACTACAGTCGTACAACTGTAGATCGTGGCAGGTGAGCCAACCCATACCCTAAAAACAGAAAAAAAGAGAAGAGGAAGGAGGCGCCGGAAAAAAAACGAAAGGGAGAAAAAAAAAGAAAAAGAGAGAAAAGAGAGAGGAGAAGAAAAAATTAAAGGGAAAGGGAAGAACTCATCACCAGAAACCCATACATTTGGAGATCTTTGGACCTAAAGTTCCCAACCCTAACTCAAGGAGAAAAGTGCGGATTTTAGTGGATTGGAGCGACGCCAGGTGTTAATCCTACGGTGGATGCACGCCAAAGAGGTAAACACTCCTTTTCCCTTCTCTTTTCCAAGCTTTCTGGGTGATTGATGTGGTTTTGTGCCATTTCTATCCTTTTTCCGCGTTTTCTGTTTCTGGAAATCAAGAACAGTCGTGCCACTGTTCTTGAGTTTGATGAACAGTCGTACGACTGCAGTTACAGTTGTACGAGTGTTCTTGATTTCCAGGCATTTTCTTTCCAGTTTTGCTTCAAATAAAATTTTGGTGAGATTCTGGCTTTGGGTCGTTTACAGTCGCACGACTGTAATTTATAGTCGTACGACTGTAGTTACAGTGTCACGACTGTAACGTTTCTTCCAGAATTAGAATTTCCATTTTTACTTCCAAAAATTTCCAAAAATCCATAAAAATTCAGAAAACCCCAAAAATAATCAAAATGAACTTTGTTGTGTGCATTCACGACCATAGATTCAATTTTCAATAAAATTGCATTTTGAACAATGCCACGATGGAGACCCGATTCTCCCGAAAACCGACCCAACTTACATGTAAAAAAAATGCATGTAAACCAGCAAAATTGTTTTCAAAATGAATTTCCCACAAAACCAAAATACAGGGACGTTTCAAAATGTTTTCCAGGTCTAATCGGGCCGGCTAGCCGGGCCAACCCGGTTATCCCCTAAATGCATGCCCCCAATTCCTAATTTCCTACTCTGTCATGTTTGAGTCCAATTTGTGATGTGCTATATATTGTGCTAACCCTCTATTTTGCAGGTTTTAATTTCTTTTATTTTTATTTTGGATGTAATTTAATAGGTTAAATCGTGTATATTAGGCGATTGTATTTTTCTAGATAAATCGTGTATTCTAGGTGCTTGTAAAAGTGAGGCGAGGGTTTTCCATTTTTATTCGATTGGGTTGTATAATAGGCCTTTATTGTTCTTTTGTGTATTTTGAATGTATGATTTTATTTCCCGCAATTTATTTCTTGCATCTTGCTTTAGCATCGGATAATTAAAATAAACTAATTGGAGTTAAAGAAAGATAATAAAGCAAATTAAATATGGTAATATAAACTGTAAAGTGAAAGCAAGCTAGAGGTCAAGTAAGTTATTTGCCTGAACCCTAAATCTCTAGATTAGGTACAGTAGCCTGCCCTCGGTAGGGAGCTGTACCGGAATTCCTGGATGAGCTGATCCGGGTGGCGACTCTGTCACTGATCTCGGGATTTAAGTTTCGAGGTCTTTAAGTTAAAAATGAGAAAATGTTTTCTACAAAAGGATTTCCAAATTAAATTAATAAGTTTTCCCAACTTAACATAAACGAAACCCGTTTTCCATAAAATTCACAAATCTCTATCAATTTCATCTCTTTTTTCCTTTTCCCCGGTTCACTTCACCGCGTTCCGTTTAAGGTCGTCCGCCCACAGTTCTGAAAATTTTTGGCATGGATAAGGCTGCCAACGTGCCATGGCCTAAAACTGAGTAAGAAACTTCGTCCCAAGACAAAGAAGGACCGAGAGAAGATGCAATTGATCCCATATGCTTCGGTTGTAGGATCAATCATGTAGTCCATCTTATATACAAGACCTGATGTTGCATTTGCACTGAGTATGATGAACTGATATCAGTCAGATCTCAGGGAGGATTACTGGACTGCTGTCAAGGCAATCCTTAAGTACCTTAACCAGATTAAGGATAACTTCTTAGTGTATGGAGGTCAATAAGAGCTATCAGTGACAGAGTACCCCTTGCAGTATAATCCACCACACACATCATTCTTAAAGACACAAAATATTTCTCTAAATTAAGAATGGATGAAGCAGTAGTTACTACAATATCTAGTAACACAAAAATAATTGAAGGCTCTGGAAGAGCTAGTATAATTTTGCTAAGGGGAACAAAATTTATTGTAGATAATGCATTATTTTCTCCAAAGTCTCATAGAAATTTATTAAGTTTTAAAGATATTTGCAGCAATGGATATCATGTTGAGACTATAAGTCAAGATAACCATGAATATCTTCACATTACCAAAATAAATTTAGGCAAGAAATGTGTACTTGAAAAATTTAATGTTCTTCCATATGGTTTGTATTACACATTTATAAATGTGATTAAAACAAATTTTATTGTGAAGTAGAAGTTTATAGATTCAAATACTTATAAAATTTGGCATGATCAATTAGGTTATCCTAGATCAATAATGATGAGAAAAATTATAGAAAATGCAATTGGCATCCATTAAAGAACTAGAAGTTTCTTCACAATTATGAATGTTCTTCACAAGTGGGAGATTGCTGGTGTGTCCTAGTCCAAATGGCATTGGTTCTTATATTGTATTATACTTTATATTTGGATATTTTATATTATACATTTTGTGTAGAAACAAAAGCATGAATCTATTTATTCATATCTTGTGCTATTTATAAATAGATTATCCAATGATTATAACCATACTAAAGTAAACCAATGTAGGTCCTTGGATTATAAGACCTTTTAATAAAGTTAAAGTTATAGTCATAAAGATATCCATAGTCTGTTCTATTCGTGGGAATAAATAGAACTAAAGACTAGCATATCCTTGACTGGATGGCAGCATCTCACTAGCTATTGGACATGGAATGTCAATCAATGATATGGGTACATGTTAGGTTGCATGGTACTGGATCGATCCACCATGAGAACACCACATGGTTCAATCGTCATAGGTGTTTCTCAGGTAGGTCTTGCTATTATCCTTAGACCCGATATTCACTGTAAATAACATGGGATCTCATACACTTTGATATACACCTAACATGCCCGTAACAGGGTGCCAAATATAGGTATGTTAGGTGGGCCAATGAACATGTTGATTTTGATAGTGAAGTTGACATAATTGCCACTCAACGCCCCCTAAGATGATATCACTGGCCACTTGATGTGTGAGACTGACAAGTGTATGCCATACTCGAATTAGTTGGGATACTTATTCGTTAGGTTCAGTCCACTGGGTATCAGGACATAAATAAGGATATAATAGGATGATGGGTCATGCCTCTTGCTTATATATCGATGTCAGTTGGCAAGGGATATACACGATCACTACCAGGTTATGTTTCACATTAGACTGCAAGTCTCCATCTAAATAAGGGACTGTAACTATTTGCTAGAACCCACTTACAGTCTGTGGGCTTTTGGACCCACTGCCAACATAAAGAGGGGCCCACAAGATCGCACACATAAAATGACTGAACATTGACAAATCAGAATTTGAATGGAAACCAAATTAATTGAGTTATTGACATTAGGTTATGTCATAATTAATTCAATTATATCAAGGGAGAAATTAATTTTATTTGATTAATTAATTACATGTAGTAAATAATTAATTAAATAAAATAAAATTTTCTTGGTGGAAATATAAATACAAATGATGTATTTTTAAGGTTGATTTTAATTTAACTTTGGGTTATATTAATTTGATAAAATTATATTTAATTGTGTTAATTGGAATTTTATAATAAGGTTTTATTTAATTCTAATTGTACAAGTTAAATTAATTTAATCAAATTAAATAACCTATAGTTTTAATTAAAATCCTAGTAGGCTAAGGAGTATATAAGTAAGCCATAAACCTAATTTCTCCATAACCCTAACCACTTGATGGTTTTGGCCTACACCAAAGAAAGGAGCAAAAATTCCCTAAGCTGAAATTTCTTGGTTTTGATCCTTCTGTTCGTATTCAAAAGTCGTTTGTGTACCAGATTATGGAGGAAACACATTTGGGTTTCTGCAGCAATCTCTAGAGGAGAAGTCTAAGGTGAGAAAATTCAATTTTCTTTCCGTTCTTGGTTTCGTTCTATTAATCTAAATGAATCGAGGAAAATTTTAATCCTTATTTCACCTCGCATTTAACTTTTTCTATGACGATTCCCAACAAAACCATATAATATAACACATAGCATTTAGATTAAAATTAATTTGCCTAATTAAATTAACCCAATAAATTAATTTAGACTTTATTTAAATAAAATACATATAAACATATATATGTATAATATTTTCACCCGGAAATAAATTCATGAATTAATTTGTTCAAATTAATTCGATAAAACCCAATTAAAATTGATTATATTATTTTGACCAATTCAATTTATCTATAATTTAATCGATAAACCGCTCCTCCCCAGTCAGTATACTTCAAGTATACAGTTGACTCATTCAGTTCAAGGTGGGCCCGTCTTTATGTTAGAAGTGGCCTAAGGCCCATAGACTTTAGTTGGTCTCTAGCAAGCCATTACAGCCCCCAATTAAGATAGAGACTGCAGTCCAACGAAAGTTGTAACCCTGTAGTTTAACTTATATATCCCATGTCGTTGATATTGGTACCCAACATAGAGGCATGCTTGTTGGGAATTAATCGCACAAAACAAAATGCGCAGCGGAAATAAAAGATTAATCCCCACCAAGGACCCATGTACATTGCATTGAATTGGAAGGAGGGTTAAAGAATTACCTTAATTCTTTGTAGGTTTTGAATCAATTAGGAACCAAAGTAGCTTCCCTCTACAGTTGATCCACACGGAGCAATTGATCCACCGCGTGCTAGCGCCGGGATTGAAGAACAATTCTTCGATTGAGAGAGAGGCAGAAAATCAAACTTTTCTTTTGGCTTGGAGAAGAGAATTTCGGCTAGCTCCTTTGCTTGGTGTGGCTGCCGAATTCCCTTAGTGTGTTAGGGTTAGGTTATGTTTTCTTTTATATAACCTTTAGTCTTAATTATAATTATAACTTAATACTCCTATTAATTATAATTATAAATTGACCCACACAGCTTAATATTAATTCTCAATTAATATTAAATTAACTCCATTCTCCATCATACATATATGTATATATAATATTATAATTAATTATATCTCCATATAATTTAATTATAATATGTAGCATACTTTATGCAATATTAATCACATTAATATTTATATATACATACATAAATATATATCACTATATATATTTATTCTCTTTCTCATTCATAAATTATTATCCAATAATAATTTATACCCGATAAGATGAACTTCATTTTGCTCTTGTGTGTGACCCCATAGGATCATATTAATTGGCAATAAGGAAATTACCATAATGTCCTTATAGGTCACAAGCGGACTCTAGCAAGCCATTACGACTACCCAATTAATATGATTGGAATGATCCAATACCTATTTATAGAATGTCATATTCCCTTTTGTCTCTTTGATATCATGATTAATCATAAGACATGGTACACTTGTCAATCTTATATAATTAATCATATGCTTTCTCGATCTCAAAGTAAACTGTTCAGACAAATCAATTGATACTCTTATCAATTATTTGAGCACGGCCATGCATTTAACAGTCTTACTTATCGAGGGGCCCAGTGATATCGCTCTCTTGTTAGAGAGGGACAAAATCCCATATCTGTCACTCACATCCCAAGGCATGAGTCATATCGTACCCAATCACAGCCTTTATAACTACTCTGTTACAAGCAGCGTTTGACTGCATCAAAGCACAACATGAATTCATCCCGGAATCCATGGTGACCTCAGGTCAAAGGAATCAGCTAATGACACTACTATAATCAAGATCAGTTGTGACACATAACCATGAACTTGATCTCATAGTGGGTCTCCAGTAACATGTTCTCTAACATATTACCCGTGAGTATAATCTGTATCTGTATACACTATATTCATCTTATGAATATCCATTATCACTCACACTAGTCTTAGTTTGTTATTATTCCCATAATAACAATCGACTAGGGATATTTAGAATAACACGATTTATTCATGGATACTTATCATAAATGCTAACATACAAACATAAATGATAATATTAATCTACACTAGATTAATCTTAGAAGTCAAATTACATAATCCAATATTGGCCTTAGGGCACAATCTCCAACAATCTCCCACTTCACCTTCCTTTTTGTTCGGACATTTACTTGATTCCAAATGAACTGATGCTCAAAAACAAGTTCCAACTTGCTTGGGTGTAGCCACACTCTTATCAGTTGCACTCATCAAGTGGCCAGTAATATCATATCAGTGGACTACTAAGTGACATTTCCTTCTGCATATTCACAGCCTAGCCATGTTCATTGGCACACCCGAACGAACTTGTGAGTGGACGACCTTTAAACGGAACGCGGTGAAGTGGACCGGGGAAAAGAGAGAAGATCATATTATTAGGTTTGATTTTGGAAAACGGGTTTTGTTTATCTTGAGTTAGAAAATTGTTGATTTAGGAAATTCTTTGGTGGAAAACATTTTTCCGTTTTAACTTAAAGACCTCGAAACTTAAATCCCGAGATCAGTGACAGAGTCACCACCGGGATCAGCTCATCCGGGAATTCCGGTACAGCTCCCTACCGAGGACAGACTGTTGTACCTAATCCAGAGATTTAGGGTTCAGGCAAATAACTTACTGAACCTCTAGCTTGCTTTCACTTTACAGTTTATATTACCATATTTAATTTGCTTTATTATCTTTTCCTAATCCCAATTTGTTTATTTTAATTAACCGATGATAAAGCAAAATGCAGGGAATTAATTACATAAAAAATAAAATATACATTCAAAATATACAAAAGAATAATAAAGGCCAATTATACAACCCAATTGAATAAAAAATGAAAAAACTCTCATCCTCACTTTTACAATCGCTTAATATAAACGAAGATCTAAAAAATTACAATCGCCTAAAATACACGATTAATTCTATTAATTACATTAAAAGTAAAAATAAAGAAATTAAAGCTACAAAACAGATGGTTAGCACAGTTTATAGCACTCCACAAATTGGACTCAAATAGGACAGAATTGGGGATTTTAGAGATCGGGGGCATGCATCTATGGGGATAACCGGGTTGGTTCGGCTAGCCGGCCGGGTTAGACCTGGAAAATGTTTTGAACGTCCTTGTATTTTGGTTTTGTGAGAAAATCATTTTGAAAATAATTTATTTTTTCGGTTTAATTAATCTGAGCATGTGAGATGGGTCGGTTTTCGGGAGAATCGGGTCTCCGTCGTTGCATTGTTCTAAGTGCAATTACATGGAAAATTAAATCTAAGGTAATGAATGCACACAACAAAATTCATTTTAATGATTTTTTGAATTTTTATGGATTTTTAGAATTTTTATGGGTTATTCTGGAAATTCTGCCATTGGACGAGCATTACAGTCGTGCGACCGTAAATTATTCCAACTTCAGAATTTCGCCAAAATCATTTGAAACAAAACTGAAAGAAAACAGCTGGAAACCAAGAACACTCGTACGACTTTATTTACAGTCGTACGACTGTTCATCAATTCAAGAACAGTCGTACGGCTGTTCTTGATTTCTAGAAACAGAAAACGCAGAAAATAAATAAAAATACACAAAAACACACTAATTCACCCAGAAAGCACGAGAAAAAGGGAGATTGAAGTATGTTTACCTCTTAGGCGCTAATCCACCGTAGGAATGACCCCTGGCGTCGAACCAATCCACTTAAATTTACACTTTTTTTCCTTAAGTTGAGGTTGAGAAGTTTGGTCCGAAAATCTCCAAATGTTAAGGATTTAATGATTTTTAGTCCGAGATTAATTTAATTTAGAGTGTTAAGTTATTAACCTATTGTTGTCTAACAGATTTTAAACTTAATCACTTAAGAATTATAAACAAAAAGAAGAGAAAAAGGAGTTTGTGTTTGTGTGGTTTTTCTTTCTTTTTCTTCCCTTTTTCCCAATTCTCTCTTTAAATTCTCTCTCTCCACCAGACCAGAAATTCCAATGTCAAAAGTCTCCTCCTTTTCTTCTCTTCCTCCTCTTATTTTCTACCTTGCTTCACCAAAAACTGAGCATTAATTGCCCATCTTTTCCCCTCTCTTTTCTTAGGTCATGGGCATGGTCTTCTACACCTGCTCTGACGTAACAGTTGTACGACTGTATGTTACAGTCGTATGACACACGTGATTTTTTTTTTAGGACAGAAAATTTCGGTGCTTACAGCTGCCCCTCGCTTGATCCAATTTGACACCTGGATCCAGGTTTAAAATACCTGAGATGATGAATTTGAGAGCACGAATCAAAGTGTCGCAGACACAGGAAAGAATCCACTGTTGAAATAAGCCGATACCGGGTCTAGGTTACCTGAGGTGAAGCTGGGGAAGAAATAAGCTGATACCGGGTCTAGGTTACCCGAGGCAAAGTTGATGGAATACGGATAGGCCGATACCGGGTCTAGATTACCAGAGGCAAAGGAAGGTGTATCGTGGATTATGGATTGGCCGATACTGGGTCTAGGTTACCCGAGGCAAAGGAAAGTGTTGAAATAAGCCGATACCGGGTCTAGGTTACCCGAGGCAAGGGAAGGAGATGAAATAAGCCAATACTGGGTTTAGGATACCCGAGGCAAGGGAAGGAGATGAAATAAGTCGATACCGGGCTTAGGTTACCCGAGGCAAGGAAGATGGATTACGGATTGGCCGATACTGGGTCTAGGTTACCCGAGGCAAAGGAAAGTGTTGAAATAAGCCGATACCAGGTCTAGGTTACTCGAGGCAAAGGAAAGTGTTGAAATAAGCCGATACCGGGTCTAGGTTACCCAAGGCAAGGGAAGGAGAAAGGTGGATTATGGATTGCCCGATACCGGGTCTAGGTTACCCAAGGCAAAGGAAAGTGTTGAAATAAGCCGATACCGGGTCTAGGTTACCCGAGGTAAACTTTGATGGGGTTATGGAATGAAGCCGATCTGGACCGATGCTGGGTTTGTGTTACCCGAGGTGGATCTGCTGGAGAACTTGAGATGAAGCCGATCTGGGCCGATACCAGGTTTACATTACCCGAGGCGGATCTGCTAGAGATCTTAAGATGAAGCCGATCTGGGCTGATACCGGGTTTACATTACCCGAGGCTGATCTGCTGGAGAACTTAAGATGAAGCCGATCTGGGCCGATACCGGGTTTACATTACCCGAGGCAGATCTGCTGGAGATGTGAAGCTATGGATGATGAGTTCTTGCATTTAAAATGGCAAGTCTTCATTCCTTGATCGAGAGATTTTGAACAAAAATTTTTGCCCCTTTGATCAAGAATGAAGACTAGCTAGTGATGAATGATTTGTGTATGCTATGTATGCATGTATAATGATATATATGCATATGGAGATTAATTGATGCATTTCTCATTGTTTGTGTAAAATTGATATCCCTCCTTTTTGCTGGGGAAGGCATGCTTTGCCCCTGGCTGATCGAGGGAGCTCTTTGCATAAGGCTTCCCCTTGTTGAAGACATATGTGAGAACTACTGGGGAAATAAGATAATTGCTAGGAATGCGTGACGATGTTGGGGAAAAGAATCATAATGTTCTTTGTAAAAGTTCCATTAGGGTTATGAGCAATTTTGCCTGGGTTGCCCAATGCGGGTTTTCAGCCCAGCGAGCTGCTCTAATTTTTGCCTAAGGCACCTTTTCGGTTTTCACCCCAGCGAGCAACTCTAATTTTTACTTGGGGCGCCTTTTCAGTTTTCACCCTAGCGAGCTCTCTCTCTCTCTCTTTTTTTTTAAGTACAAACCGATTGAAAAAGCAAGTTCTTAGACAATCACTATCGCTCTTTGGAAAGCTGAATTGGATTTGGAGGACAATAAAAGATTTCATATTAGATGTATTTAGTGCATTTTCATCGTTAAACAACATAATATGTTCAACCAGTTAAATGCAAAGTGCTTTCTTTAAATAGATGTTTAAGCATGATAACTTTGCTTATGCATTTTGTCATAACCATTGCAAATATATTTAAACAAACATTTCACTTTATTGATGAAACCAAAATGAATACATTTGAAAAGATTAATTCCCAGATGGTATACATTCCACATAGAGCCAGAATCTGTCATCAATCATCCCTTTCAGATTTTCCGACTGATCATTTTCTCTCGTGTCTTAATTTTTGCCTAGACTGCTCTTTTCGTGTTTTCAGCCTAGCAGACCTTTTTTTTCTCTTTTTTTTACACATGATAAAGCTTCAACCGGTCTTGATTGATAGGGTTTGTGAACTCATTTCCATCCATGTCCATGATATTGACACCACCTTTCGATAGCACCTTTTTCACCACATAGGGACCTTCCCAGTTGTGTCTAAACTTGCCTCTGACATCGACATTTGAGGGCCTTAACTGTTTTAGAACTAAGTCCCCCACTTTCAATTGCCGTTTGGAGTACTTCACATTTCGGTTATAGGCTTTGGCCATTCTGTGCTGGTACATCTGTAGGTGATCCAGTGCTTTCAGTCGCCTTTCATCTAGTGCCGCTAACTGTTCGTATCTAGCTTGAACCCATTCAGTTTCTGGTAACTGAGCTTCTAGGGCAACTTTGAGCAATTTGAGCTCTATTTGCACTCGCAGTACCACTTCCATACCATATACCAAGGCATAAGGAGTTTCTCCTGTTGGTGTTCGAACACTGGTTCTATAACCCCAAAGAGTATATGGCAGCTTATCAACCAAATCTCTGTAGGCGGTCACCATCTTTGACAAAATCTTCTTTGTCGCCTTATTAGCCGCTTCAACCACACCATTAGCTTGCTGTCTGTATAGAGAAGATTTATGATGCTCAATGCCATGTTCTGCAAGCAGCTCAGCTGTTGCCCCTTGAAACTGCACTCCGTTGTCAGTCACTACATGGTGGGGAATTTCATACCGGGTAGGGATGTTCTTCTGGATAAACTTGACCATCTGTTTGGCTGTTACATTAGCGAAGGATTCTGCCTCCACCCATTTGGAAAAGTAATTAACTGCCATAACTATAAATCTATGCCCATTGGATGCAGCTGGATGAATTTCACCAATCATATCGATCCCCCATGCTGAAAACAGCTAAGGGGTTGCCAAATTCTATAGTTCAAGTGGTGGAAGATGACTGATGCCTGCATAGATCTGACACTCGTGACATCTCTTCACTTTTCTTATACAATCTGCTTGTATAGTCATCCAGAAGTACCCTTGGCTCATTATCTTCCTGGCCATAGCTAGACCATTCATGTGTGGCCCACAGGATCCTGCATGCACCTGTTGCATCACTTCTTCTGCTTCTTGCTCTGTTAGACACCTTAGAAGAACACCATTTGCCATTCTCTTATATAGCTTATCTTCAAAGATTCTGAACTGACTAGCTAGTTTTCTTAATGACATCTTATCAGTAGCACTGGCTCCCTCTGGACATTTTCCTTCCTTCGCATACTGGTAGATATCGAAGAACCATGGCTTTTCCTCAATCATTAGCTCCATTACTTCGTGTACTTCAAAGCAAGGATGCCTGGAAGTAGCTATAACCAGTGGCTGGATTTGAGTTTCTTCTAGATTTTCCCATATAGAGGATAGAGTTGCTAATGCATTAGCCATCTTGTTTTCATCCCTGGGGACGTGTCTGAATTCATATTGGCCGAATAATTCTCTTCTGAACTGTAGCAGCTCCAAGTAAGGCCATAAGGCTTCTTCTTTCAGCTCCCATTCACCTTGAGCTTGCCTGATCACCAAAAGGGAGTCTCCGATAATTAAAACATCTTTTGCCCCTAATGTCAACAGAGCTTCCATCCCAAATAGGCATGCTTCATATTCTGCCCCGTTATTAGTTATGGGGAAATTCAATCTCTTTGATAAAGGGATGATTCACCATCTGGCGTTGCTATTAGCACCCTGATTCCAGCACCTTTTCTGTTCACTGCACCATCGAAGCATATAACCCATCTTTTTACTTCAACCATGGCTAACTATGCGTTTGGGAACTCCAAATTCTCAGCGTAATCTGATTCCAAAGGCTGATTTTGCTAGAAATTCTACCACGGCCCGCCCTTTGATGGTTTTCTTAGTGATGTACTCGATGTCGAACTCGGATAGAAGTAATAGCCATCTGGACAACTTTCCGACTAGCACTGGTGCTTCATAAAGATACTTCATTGGATCCACTTTGGCGACGGCTTGTATTTTGTATGACTGGAAGTAGTGGCGCAACCTCTTGGTCAGCCAAATCATTGCCACACATGTCTTCTCCACCAGTGTGTATTTGGTTTCATACTCCAGCAGCTTCTTACTAAGGTAGTAAATGGGGTACTCCTTTCTGTCATCTTGTTCCTGTGCCAACATTGCCCCTACAGAGGAATCCTCAACTACCAAGTATAAGATCAGGGGCTTGCCCGGAATTGGTGGACTCAGGACTGGTGGATTTACCAGATAAGCCTTGATCTTCTCGAATGCCAGCCGACATCTGTCGTCCCACACAATCGGATGATCTTTCCTTGGTAACTTGAAAATCAGCTGGTAAGTGCAAGTCAACCGTGCAATGAAACGACTGACATATTGTAAGGAACCTAAAAATGATCGGACTTCCTTTTCTATTTTTGGAGCTGGCATATCACGTATGGCTTTGATTTTGTCTGGGTCCATTTCTATTCCCCTCTGGCTGACTACATGGCCCAACAGCTTCCTTGATGTGACTTTGAATACACACTTCTTGGGGTTAAGCCTCAAGTTGTATTCTCCAATGCATGTAAGAAATCTATCCAGGATAACAAGATGTTCCTCCCGGGTCATTGATTTGACCAGCATATCATTGACATATACTTCGACTTCTTTGTGGATCATATCATGCAACAAAGTCGTAAGAGCCCTTTAATAAGTGGCTCCAGCATTCTTTAACCTGAAGGGCATTACTCTGTAGGAGAAGGTACCCCACTCTATGATGAAGGATGTCTTCATCTTGTCATTCACATCCATCAAGATCTGGTTGTACCCTGAAAAGCCATCCATAAAGGAATACATTGCTGCTTTCGTTGCACTATCGACCAGGACATCAATGTGAGGCAGTGGGAAATTATCCTTTCGCCATTTCCTCTTTTACTAGTGTAGCTCATTCTGGCCTCAATCTTCTCAGCTTCTGCTTTACTATCCTAAACTTGGGATCTGTTGGAATTTTGTGCACTGCTATCTCTTTGTCTACACCCGGCATGTCTTCATATGACCAGGCGAAAGCTTTAACATGTTTTTGTAATATTCTTATTAATTCTCTCTCTTCCTCAGGTTTTCGCTCATGTAAAATGAATACATTTTAGGATTTTCATCTGTACTTATGTTGATTTCATGCAATGCAGTGTCATGTATGCTAAATATGCTTGATGGTGATTCAAATGCATGCACAAAATTATTAGGATAAACATCACATGAGTAAGCAAATTGAGATTTCATTGCATTAAACTTGTCATAAAGTACATCATTTACACTGAAAATAGAGGAAATAGATACAACAAAATCATTTTCATCCTCCACAGGCAGAGGGCCTTGTTCTTCTTCAGCTTCCATCTTCATCTTCAGAGCACTATCTGGGACTGCCGCTGCTTCAGCTTCTTTTTCGGCCACTTGCACCTTAGCCCTTTCCATGATCTTGGCAATCTCGGCAACCATAGAGTCCAGGTTCACCTTAACCATCAGCTCTTCGCCAAACCCTTCCTTGGTCTTCCCAAATACTTTGCTTAAGGCAGCAGTTAATACACTTGAAATAACTTCTACAGTTTGATCACAGGCTTTCTTTTCATTTTTCTCTTCGGTGACCTCCACTACTTCCGCTATCTCCTTAGACGGTTCACCTTGCAGAACATCAGATTCAACAGCTGCCCTTTCTATCACCACTGGGGCCACTGGTTCCTCCTGGCTTTTCTCAAAATCAACAAATCAGCAAAAATTTCAAAGCCAGGATATTCAACATTTCCAACCCTTATTGGTTCAACCTGGCCTTTGTATAGCCCTTCTCCCGCTTTTAGGAACAGCTTCATCATAACCTTGCCATTCTTGCCCTTTCTCGGGTTTTTTTGCTCAGATGTCTCCTCTGTATAGCCAAGGCCAAACTACTTTGGTTTCCCTGAGTCAATATTGAATTCAGGTACTCCTTGCAAATTGATTCCAAGTCCCATGCCCGGGACAAAGTTCTGTTTGTGTAAGTAGCGGGACAGCCATTCCGGCATATAATTTTCATAGATCACCATAGGAGCATCTGTAGCTTCCTCATCACCGATCATGGCAACTTGGAATCCGCCAAAAGGGACAACGCCTTCATTCATAGCAGTAATCACCGATTAGGCATCCGCCTCAACAGTCACAATCTCACCATTCATCGAGAACTTAATCTTCTGATGCAATATGGAAGGGACACCTCCTAGAGGATGGAACCATGGCCTTCCTAGCAGTAGAGAGAAGCTGATTGGAATATCTATCACTGTAAAAACAACCATGGATTTGACTAGTCCAACCTCTACTTCAGTTTCAAAAGTCCCTATCACTGTTCTCTTGGAGTCATCGTATGCTCGGATTACTGTTGAGGACTTTTTCAGGAAATCTTCATTCAAGCCCAAACATGGTAGCACCTTTAATGGACATATATTTAGAGCTGAGCCATCATCCACCATCACACACGGCATCACCTTATCCATCACATAGGCCCTGATGTAAAGGGCCTTGTTGTTAGCCTTTCCTTCACCCGGCAGATCTTTCTCAGAAAAAATGATGTCAGGAGTCCCAGAATGGACTTTGTCCAGTAGACAGCACATGGCCTCTGGAGATGCAATAGGAGAGACTTCAATCTTAGACAACTTCTTTACTAAAGCCGCTCTATGTTCTTTAGAGGTCAAAAGCAGGTGCCACAGGCTGGCTTGTGCAGGAGTCTTCTTCAATTGGGAAATAATCAAGTCTTCTTTCTCAACCCCCTCTAGTGCTGATGTACTACCTGACCCAGTCATAGGGGGCTTTGTCCTTCACTTGATCTGCCGATTGGTACACCCTACCACTCCGAGTCACATTCTGGACCTCCTGAACTTTCAGCTTCTCAATGGCTGGAGTCTTATCCATCTCCTCTCCGCCAAAATCTTCATACTCGTCTTTGGAATCAAGGTCATTCAAGTTTATCGCCTTGATCTCTTTTTGTTCTACCTTCTTTTCACATTTTGTCCCCACTTCAGCTTCCTCTATTGCTACAGCCTGGATAGCGAGATTTTCTTGAAGGATCTGGGCAAAGATGAAATTAGCCGGCAGTCCTGAATGCACCATGTTGACCCGCTTCTTAAATGCTGGTAGCGGGTTGGTCTTCGTGCTAGGCTTAGCTGGTTCTTGTAGTTTCCCTTCATCTTTCAGCTTCTGAATAGCATCCCTCAACTTGTAGCAATTGTTAGTCTGGTGGCCAGCAACAACATGATACATGCAGAACTTATCTTTATCTGCCTCAGAAGGTTTTTCAAAGGGCCTTAAGGACTGTAGCAACCCGTCATTTTTGCACTTAGCAAATATCTTCACCAACGGGAGAGTCCAAGGCGATATGCCCTGACCTCCCGGATCCCTACTCTGATTGTTCTGTTGCTGGGTCACTATAGCAACTTCTACTTGCTTTACCTCTGAGGTCTACCCCCTTTTGCCACTAGAACTTGAACTTGAACTCCCGCTAGACCCGGCTACAGTTGTTGACCTGTACCCAAAACTATAACCTGAACTTCTTCCACCCTTATGACTTAGTGCCTTCTCTTCTTCATCCCGCTCGATTTTCATTGCCATGCTGTAAACTTCACTAAGCTCATTGAATGGATGGAATTTCATATTGTTTTTAAAAATGTCCTTACTGCCATTAATCAACTTCTGTATCAGTTCATCTTCATCTGGGTGGTTTTTTAGAAGGATCATCTTAGTCATCCACCGCTAGTAATACTCATCAAAAGGCTCATTGGGTTTTTGCTTAATCCTTTCCAAGTCATATAGCTTCACCTGAATCTTGGTGTTGAAGCTGTAATACTTGATAAAGGCTGCTAACAGAACCTCCCAATCTAACTGCTCTTCTTCTGATAACGAGTTATACCATCCTAAAGCTCCTCCCTCCAAGGTAGTCGGGAAGAGATTAATCACTTGTTGCTTAGTGGCACCCGCCGTCAGCATGACTCGGGCATACAGGTTCACATAGGCCTCTGGCCCATTCCCTTGTAAGAAGGCACCCTTGGCATTTGGAATCTGATGGGAAAAGTTTCGATGCCCCTGCTGATCATGGCATCAATGTTAACTCCCTTCTTAGACTCTGCACTGACACTGGCCCCTTTCTTCAATTGAGTCATCGCCTCCTCCAACTCAGAGCATTTTGCTTTCATCTTTCTTTCCATAGCTGCTTCTATTTCTTACGGCTTCTCGAGACTGGCTGAGGTATCACAACCCTGTTGGGATGATTCAGCCTCTTTCTCTTTCCCGGCTCCACTACCACCGGTTTCTCCAGCCTCTCTCACTACTGCCCGCACTTCCTCCTTCAGCATATCACGAAAGTTTGACGATCTTAGAAAATCCTTCAAAACATCAGCAAGGCTCGATATTGGATTAGCCATCTCTACTTCTTCCCCAGAATCAGAATCACTTTCTGTCTCAACTGCTCTCCGTCCCCCAACAGCCCTCAAAGCTTGAGATCTTATCCAAGGTCGCTCCAGCTTATTCTGCTAGGCATCATACGGGAAGTATTAGGGACATGCATGAATAGCATGGTGACATGAAGAGTAAGGCATTAAAAGTGCTTGTAATGAATGGATGGAGTGAGGTTATGAATGAAATGATGGTATGAATGATTTTCTTTTATTCTTTTTCTTCTTTTTGGGACATTCCAAGAACACCCAATGATATGCAAAAATGTCACGTGTGGACCGCCACACGGACAGAGGTTCGGTGCCTTTGGGGCACCTAATGATTCTTGTGATATGGTGGCATGTGTGCTGACACACGGACAGAGTTTCAACACTTTTAAGGTCTATGAGATGATATGAAATGGTCACATAGGACCGTCCCCTGGACAGAGTTTTGATGCTTTTGAGCATATGATATGAAATGATGTTATAAGAAAGTCATGTGTAATGGAGACACAGACAGAGGCTCGGTGTTCGGGGAACACCTTCCATGATTTGGGATGTTATGAAATGCCCCTACATGTGTACTAACCCGGCACTCGGGGAGCCCCTTGAATGGTGTAATAATGTCATGAAGTAATCTGATGTAGATCACAGTGTTATATGATATTTGTGAGGAATGGGTATGATGTCGTGAAATGCATCGTGTGGATTGTCACACGGAAGTATACCTAGGACCATCGTGGTCTCTATTAAATGAGATAATTTGGTGGAATGGCCGAATGCAACTCGGTGTATTGGCAGAACACGGGTATTTTGGGATACCCCGATACGTGATGGAATGATATGATCGTGGCGGGTGTCCTTGGAATACCCCTAATTTAATTTAATTGATATGTCATGAATGCTTATGACACACAATAGGCAAATGGCTACACAAAAATGTGGTTAGAATGCATGACACGCATAATGATGCTAAGTATATTGTATGAAAATGCTAACACACAAATATAATGCTATGGTTGCAAAAATAATGGTTAGGGTGAATGTCACACAGATGATTTAATGTCTTCACACGAAAATAAAAAATGCAAATGGTTGCATAAAAATATGGGTTAGTATGGCACACAAAAGCTATGTATGTTTGATGCTTCGTGAAAAGTCAAAAATAGAAAAAAACACAGAACAAATGTCAACACATACAAAATATGCGCTCCCTTCCAACCTTATTTCTCCTTTCGATTGGTCTCGCATTCGTCCTAGGTGTTGGATCTCTTTGGCATCAACGGGGGATACCAAAGGCGCACGCTCAATTTTCATTTTGAATCTAAGTTTTGGTAATCCTAGGGGAAGTTGCTAAGCCAATACATATGGGCCAAAGTCAAAACCAAAGGTCGTACAGGTTCCCATAGTGAGTATACACTTCCCCGCCGTAGAACACGATGTAAGGTCATGCGGGGATATCAGTGGTTTACCCCATCGGGTGTCTCTAATCCTGGCGGAAGAGGTAGTCCACCTTCTTGGGTAAACCGAGGTTGATAAGTGTGTTGGAGGGATTGAGAATAAGAAAATGTCATGATATGCAATGCGCAAATAAATATGATAATATGAACTAGTGAAGTGACTGCAAGCGAGGTTTTATTTTGGTAGTTGCCTAAGTTCCTTAAGTTTTTATGAAAACTTTTAGAAACTAATCCCTAGCGGAGTCGCCACTGTGAGCGGACAACCTTTAAACGGAACGCGGCAAAGCGGACCAGGGAAAAGAGAGATGATCAGATTATTAGGTTTGATTTTGGAAAACGGGTTTGTTTATCTTGAGTTAGAAAATTGTTGATTTAATTTGGAAATTCTTTGGTGGAAAACATTTTCCCATTTTAACTTAAAGACCTCGAAACTTAAATCGCGAGATCAGTGACAAAGTCGCCACCCGGATCAGCTCATCCGGGAATTCCGGTACAGCTCCCTACCGAGGACAGACTACTGTACCTAATCCAGAGATTTAGGGTTCGGGCAAATAACTTACTTAACCTCTACCTTGCTTTCACTTTACAGTTTATATTATCATATTTAATTTGCTTTATTATCTTTTCCTAATCCGAATTTGTTTATTTTAATTAGCCGATGCCGAAGCAAAATGCAGGGCATTAATTACATAAAAAATAAAATATACATTCAAAATATACAAAAGAATAATAGAGGCCAATTATACAACCCAATTGAATAAAAAAGGAAAAAACTCTCGTCCTCACTTTTACAATCGCCTAATATACACGAAGATCTAAAAAATTACAATCCCCTAAAATACACGATTAATTCTGTTAATTACATTAAAAATACAAATAAAGAAATTAAAGCTGCAAAATAGATGGTTAGCACAGTTTATAGCACTACACAAATTGGACTCAAATAGGACAGAATTGGGGATTTTAGAGATCGGAGGCATGCATCTAGGGGGATAACTGGGTTGGCTCGGCTAGCCGGCCAGGTTAGACCTGGAAAATGTTTTGAAACGTCCTTGTATTTTTGGTTTTGTGAGAAAATCATTTTGAAAATAATTTATTTTTTCGGTTTAATTAATCTGAGCATGTGAGGTGGGTCGGTTTTCGGGAGAATCGGGTCTCCGTCGTTGCATTGTTTTAAGTGCAATTACATGGAAAATTAAATCTAAGGTAGTGAATGCACACAACAAAATTCATTTTGATGATTTTCTGATTTTCTGAATTTTTATGGATTTTTAGAAATTTTTATGGGTTATTTTGGAAGTTCTGCCATTGGACGAGCATTACAGTCGTGCGACTGTAACTACGGTCGTGCGACTGTAACTACGGTCGTACGACTGTAACTACGGTCGTGCGACTGTAAATTATTCCAACTTCAGAATTTCGCCAAAATCATTTGAAACAAAACTGAAAAAAAACAGCTGGAAACCAAGAACACTTGTACGACTGTATTTACAGTCGTACGACTGTTCATCAATTCAAGAATAGTCGTACGGCTGTTCTTGATTTCCAGAAACAGAAAACGTAGAAAATAAATAAAAATGCACAAAAACACACCAATTCACCCAAAAAGCATGAGAAAAAGGGAGATTGAAGTATGTTTACCTCTTAGGCACTAATCCACGGTCGGAATGACCCCTGGCATCGCACCAATCAGAAAATCTCCAAATGTTAAGGATTCTGATGATTTTTAGTCCGAGATTGATTGAATTTAGAGTGTTAAGTTATTAGCCTATTGTTGTCTAACAGATTTTAAACTTAATCACTTAAGAATTATAGAAAAAGAAGAGAAAAAGGATTTTGTGTTTGTGTGGTTTTTCTTTCTTTTTCTTCCCTTTTTCCCAATTCTCTCTTTAAATTCTCTCTCTCCACCAGACCAGAAATTCCAATGTCAAAAGTCCCCTCCTTTTCTTCTCTTCCTCCTCTTATTTTCTGCCTTTGCTTCACCAAAAACTGGGCATTAATTGCCCATATTTTCCCCTTTCTTTTCTTATGTCATGGGTATGGTCTTCTGCACCTGCTCCAATATTACAGTCGTATGACTATAATTTAATTATAGTCGCCCGACTGTAATTAGAGTCGCACGACTGTATGTTACAATCGTGTGACACGAGTGACTTTTTTTTTTTTTAGGACGGAAAATTCCGGCGCTTACAGTACCCATACTTGCAACCCTATTACAGGCCCTTTAGGCGTACACCAAAGTGTGCAAGTTCACATGCTAGACCATAATATGGTCAGGTTAAAGGATCCAGTATAAGTACTACACGAGAATCACTTATGATATTGTACCTTATAGATTTCATATTTAGTGGATCTATCCAGTACCATGCCCCATTACATATACCCGTAAGCTTGATTGACAATCCATGTTCTATAGCCGGTAAGACACCCCATACAATCAAGGTTGTGATAGTCTTTGGTTCCATTCATTCTCATGACTGGAACAGGCTATGAATGGCTTTATAGTTATATCGTTTCTCTATCCATGGTCTCACTGCCAAGTGCATGATACTTGTCAACAAGGATATAGATATGACCATTGGATACTCTATTTATAATATTGCATAAGATACAAAATAAATAGACTAATGCCTTTATTTAATAAAACAAATGTACAATACATCGATTTTATTAAAAGATCCAAAATGCACAATACAATACAAGGACTAATGCCTTGGGACTAGGGCATTTCCAACAACTAGAATAAACTAGGGATGACTCTATGGTTATATCCCTATCCATGGTCTCACTGCCAAGTACATGACACTTGACAATATGGATATACATTGGATACTTTATTTACATTCATTGTATAAGAGATAAATCAAATAGATTAGGCCTTTATATATTAACACAAATGTATAATACATTAATCCATAAATGGTCTAACAATGTATGATACAAATCAAGGACCACTGCCTTGGGACTAGGGCATTTCCCAACACATACAAGGTTAGGACTCTGAAGCTTATATAAAGGTTGTCTTAGCTCAAGGTAAAGGCTATGCAACTCATACTCGAATAATGAATACATTCTTGAAAGATGACATTGCTAACTTAGGTATCAGAGCATAACCCCCCAGTTACCCGGTGTTTAACCCTTTTTGTTTTTCAAAGATTCGGATTAGATTAGAGTATCACTCAGCCCGATCTGGCCAAGCAAATTCAGATTCTTCCATAATCTATTGGGTAGCTATAATATTTTCAATTGCACTATTACCAAAAGATCTATGTCAATTGGGAAAAATTTTATCATGGATCTAGACCACGTGGTGTATTCCAATAAAATAATAATACACATACGACATGGATATTAGGAAATGAAAAAGTATATTGAGAAACAAAAAACTACATATTCATTGATTTTTCATTGAAAATGACCAAATGAACCAAGTCCATAATAAAAATTTCTCTTCAATTGGACCTTTTAACGCTAATCTTTAATTATTTATTTACTATAATTAAATGTTTTTATTCAAATATTGAAGATTTTATTTATAATTTTAATTATTTACAACATGTTGTTTAAATGAAATTATACACTACAACAATATTCAATAAAAAAAACAAGAATATACGGTTACCTATAAATTGGACACTAGCAAGTATACTAGGTCGCTTAGTAGTATAAGGCAAGACCAGGTATCGTTTCTTCAGGGACAAAGGGTAAACAACCTTAAATTTCTTTGTAAATGGGTATATCTGATTTTCTTTAATATTTTGATGAAAGGATTAATATAAAATTTACTGAAACTAAGAACAATAAGTAAACAGTCATCAAACAGTAAAGATTGCTTAAAACAGAATAAAAAATAACAGTGAAAGGAATGCACAGGCTCATCCAGCAAGGTTAAGCAGGTTTAGTAGCTCTCTCTCTCTCTTATTATAAGCAAGTTAAGAATGTAGATCTAAGGCATCTTGCCCCTCAAGTCACCTATGAGCGGACGACCTTTTTACAAAGAATGAATTGGGAAAAAGAGGAACGAACTGGGGAAAATGTTTTTCATTCGTTTTGATTTTGGAAAAAAGGTTTTGATTATCTTAGGAAAATCATGGAATTGTTTGGAAATTCCCTTGCATAGAAAACATTTTCCCGTTTTAACTTAAAGACCTCGAAACTTAAATCCTGAGATCAGTGATAGATTCGCCACTCATATCAGCTCATTCGGGAAATTCCAGTACAGCTCCCTACCGAGGACAAACTACTGTACCTAATCCAGAGATTTAGGGTTCGGGCAAGTGACTTACTTAACCTCTAGCTTGCTTTCACTTTACAGTTTATATTACCATATTTAATTTACTTTATTATCTTTCTCTAATCCCAATTTGTTTATTTTAATCAGCCGATGCTAAAGCAAAATGCAGAAAATAAATTACAGAAAAATAAAGCATACGTCCAAAATATGCAAGAAAATAGTAGAGGCCGATTATACAACCCAATCAAATAAAAGATAAAAACCCTCGTCCTTACATTACAATTGCCTAAGTACATAAGGATTTAAAAATTACAACCGCCTAAAAATACACGAAATAATCTATTAATTACAGCGAAAATAAAAATAAAAATAAAAGCTGCAAAACAAATTGGTTAGCACAATTTATGTTGTACACACAGATAGGACTCAAATAGGACAGAATTAGGAATTTAAGAAACGGGGGCACGCATTTAGGGGGTAACCGGTTCGGACCGGTTAGACCTGGAAAACAGTTTTGAAACGCCCTACAATTTTTGTGCTAAAAAATCATTTTTGAAAAACAATTGGCTCGGTTACATGCAAATTTCCATTTTTTGTGGGTCTGTTATTCCAGAATCTAGGGTTCCGTTCGTGCAGATTTCCTAATTCCAATATCCATTTAGGGTCCAAAGAGCGATAAACACACCAAAAACATTTGTGAAAATGCCATTTTATTAGTTTTTGATATATTTCAGGAATTTTAAAGGGTTCGGGGGTCCGCTAATGCTGAACTACAGATCCGATTTGGATAAAATAACCTCAAAACTCAAAAAATAAAACCTCGGGAAAACTGAAAGCCCTAATATCCATATGTACAAAAATCTGAAAACCAAAATTTTAAAACATACGGATGAATTTGGGCTGAAATTGATCACAACAGAATGCATAAAATGGAAAACGGACTGTTTTCGGCCGATCAGGACAAATCAAAAATCTGTCCCTGTAGAACAGATCCGGGCGGCTCTGGGTATCAGAGCTGCCCAGCTCTGTTCATCATGAATATAGCCGTGTGGCTGTGTTCATGAAGAACACAGCCGCCCAGCTCTATTCGGGCAATCCGGTTTCCGAAAGTTGCAAAAACGAAGAAAACATGCAAAAAAGACAATGCAAACAGGTTTAAGGCCTTCAGAGTTTACCTTGATGTTATTTTGATGCTTTGAATGTCAAGAAATGGATTGAAAGCTTGGAATTTATCCTGGAAGCTCAACCGGCTGAAAACCGCAACAATCCGAAACAATCCAAAATCAATTTGGAACAATCCCCAATCGATGAGCAAAGGTTAAGCAACTTGTGTTTAATGTTTTTAGATTGATTTTAAGTCTTAGCCTTTGTGTTTTTTAGCCCTCAATTTCTCGGTTCCTATCTCTCTTTCTCTGCTTCTTTTTCTCTTTTCTCTGCCTAAGATTGAAAAAGCCTTCCCCCCTTTATTTGATTTTTCTTTTCTTTTTATACTCTCCTCTTACATATCATTTCAAACATTAAATAGCTGCCTGACTTCCTGATTTTGCCTAATAACTCTTCTGCCGCTAGAGCTGCCTAGCTCTAGCTTAAAAGCTAGAGCCGTGTGGCTCTAGCAAGTGCTGGGGCAAAATTTTGAAAATCGGACACACACCTTAAACCCTAGAAAACACTCGAGAGACCTTCTCGGGGGTTTCGAATCACGGATAGCTTGGTTTTCAGGACGTTTGAGATACTCCGGGTGACATTTTGGGTGTTTCCAAGTCCGATTCAAGTCCGTTCGCTCCATAGGTAACACTGGAATTCTCATCATAGAGGTCGGGAAAACCCGGCGCTTACAGTTGCCCCTCGCGCAATCAAATTCAGTACCTGATACCAGGTTTAGGTTTCCTGAGGGGAATTTGAGAACGCGAATGAAAACACCACAAACGAAAGGAAAGAAAGACATACCTGAGCTGCAGCGATGAGTTGGAATAAGCCGATACTAGGTCTATGTTACCCGAGATGAGGTTGGTGAGGAAATAAGCCGATACCGGGTCTAGGTTACCCGAGGCGAGGTTGAGGGTGAAATAAGCCGATACCAGGTCTAAGTTACCCGAGGCGAGGATGGAGATGAAATAAGCCGATACCGGGTCTAGGTTACCCGAGACGAGGATGGAGATGAAATAAGCCGATACCGGGTCTAGGTTACCCGAGGGGAGGATGGAGATGAAATAAGCCGATACCGGGTCTAGGTTACCCGAGGCGAGGATGGAGATGAAATAAGCCGATACCGGGTCTAGGTTACCCTAGGCGAGGATGGAGAGGAAATACGCCGATACCGGGTCTAGGTTACCCGAGGCGAGGATGGAGAAGAAATACACCGATACCGAGTCTAGGTTACCCGAGGCGAGGATGGAGATGAAATGAGCCAATACTGGGTCTAGGTTACCCGAAGAGAGGATGGAGATGAAATAATCCGATACCGGGTCTAGGTTACCCGAGGCGAGGATGGAGATGAAATAGGCCGATACAGGGTCTAGGTTACCCGAGGTGAAGATTTGCTGGGGATCTGGAACTGGAATGATTTCAAGGATCTAGGATCTTACTTGAAGGGGTTTCAAGGATTTGGGATCTTGTTTGAGGTAGGTGACTTTAGGATTGATAATTTTGGAATCAGGTTGAAGATAAGTATTTATTCCTTGATCGATAATTTTGCAAACAAAAATTTTTGCCCCTTCGATCAAGAATAATAACGGCTTGATTATTTTGCCCCTGGGTACTTGAGATGTTGAGGTTTGGACCTGCGCGGCTTTGACTTGTCTCTTGAGACCTAGTGGATGCTCAAGTGTTGGACTATTTTTTGCTTTGAGAGTGGTCCTGGCTCGAAGTGGCCCGGTGACAGTAGTGGGTACCTATACTTGGATTGGTTATGATGCATGTGCATACGAATTGTGTATGTTCATTTTAAACTTATGCATGTATGATTTTAAATGTATGTATGCAACATGCTGCTTATGCATTGTTCTTAGTATCCGTACGAGCCCAGGGATGGAATTTGTGGCTTGTGATTAGCCTCAGTGGCAGCCCAGATGGCTTGTAGCACCACGCCGATATGTTTTAATCTCATTGAAATAGACGGATGCTTCCTCCTGATTCTAAGAATGCTTTTGTATCACACTAACCCAGTCCGATTGTCCTGACATTTTCCTGATTGATTGACTATCACACAGATCTGGGTATTGGAGAAATTGACCCTCTCGAGTGTCCTTCCACTTTACCCTTGGTACATTCTGAAGTGCTATCAGGCTCAGTGGATCAGGATGACAGGCCATGCCAGGGGATAGTCCATTTGGTCGAGCAAGAACCAAGAACTAAACTTGCATTTCTGTACTATATAATGCTCTGACCTGGTATCGGTGTTTATAACAGGAGTTCCATTTGCATTATCATGGGCTTGAATGCAGTGTCCTACTGATGGATGCTTATATGTAATGGCACAATGTATGCAAGATGAGCATCTAATTAGAAATCCAAACATACATAATGTTGCAATGATGACATCGAAATGAGTATAATAAGGAAATTAACAGTGACTCTGACTTTGCATATCACTCCCTTCTTGTTACCAACACGTCCTCTCGGTTTTCCATGTTGGAAAATTTTCTTTGAGATTTTTTATTTTATTTTATTTTTATTTTTATTTTTTGAATGAATGGCATGAAAATTCTATGACAAACATTTCGTCTAAGTCAACCCCTTTCGTAATAGCTTATCTTAGGTTTAGAAAATGTGCCTCGATATGTTCATTGAAAACTGTGAGAACACTGTTGTTGACGACACCCAGTGGTTCGGCCTTTTACTTGCCCCTAGTATTAGAGATTTGTATTTAGGGTGTAAAACACTTCAACAGACATGGTTTGTTGTGTGATGTAGCCCATATGTGGGCATCGACATGCAACGACATGACAAATGCATATTGAACACTAAAATTGAATACAAAACATTTATGACATAATGAACGTGGATGCATTAGGAAAATCCAAAGGGTGGCTCTGGTTTTGATTGATGCCCCTTTAAATTACCAATATGTCCTTTTCGGTTTTACACATTGGAGGTTTTTTTTTCTCTTTTTTTTCAGTGCTAACATGTGTCAAAATGAGCCCTGAGCTGAATCGATTGATTACCCATTAGATCCTTCAAGAGTTTGAACCCATATACGTGTTTCCAATCCACCCCAGATTCCAATGTGCGCATACACAGCTTTTAATCCTTCAGAGTATGGCCTGATTCAGAATGACTTGAGTTGATTTTGGTTTCTTTATGCCTACCACTCACAATGACCCTAGAGCAAATCACACCATCTTCCGGAGATGAATGGATCACCGGTAAGTATTCACTTCTGTTGCAGCTGAAGACTGAGCTCTTGAAATGGTTGGTAAATACAACTTTCCCCTGAATATTGGTACAGTAGGCTTTGCAAGTCCTCCTATTGATGGTGTCATTCCATTCATGATTGTTGAAAGCTTTGTAGAACCTAGTTGCTCCAACACTATTGGTGAAGTTCATAAATGCATAACCGAAATTTCCTCCAGTCTCAAAATCCATAGGCAAACAGAGGAAATCATAAGCAGACTTCCCTTTGGACTTATTCTTGTTTTCCTCCAGACAAGGCTTGACCAGAATTTGTAGCAGATTATGTCTTTGAAACTGATTTGGTAAATTTCTGATCATCAGGCTTGTTTTCCCCTTTTTTCAGCAATTTTGAGCTCATTTGAAGTAGACTTATATTCAAATCCTCTCTCTATCATGAAATCAAAATCTTTCCCACAGTTGGAGGGCATAAAATAATTAGTCTGTCTCGTCGCCCTTCTGGTGGTGAGATGATATGGAAAAATACGACATAGAGCCGCATTGGGGTTCAATTTCTTCTTAGAAGCCATTGATGGTGGAAAATGAGGCTTCACAGAATTAGTTCAAGAAAGGAGATGGAAGGGGCAATAAACAGAAGAGAAAGTGTGATGGAGGGAAAGAGGAAGATAGAGAGGAGTGTGGAAAAGGGAAGTGCTTTGGGTTGGAGCCAGGGAAGTGCATCATACCTTACCATTTAATGCTAGGAGACATTCCAGTGTTAGCTATGGCGGCCATGTATGAGAAAAACTCTGCTGTCTAGACCGATCTTTCTTCCTTTTTTTTTAAGAAAGTAAATCCAAGCCACAGCCACCTCTTGGCTTTCCCTCTGCATTCAAATTCGTGCATGTCATGTGTGTTTAATATGCTTTTTGGATGAACAATGCATGCGTAATGTCGTGTATATATGAATGCCACACAATCAGGATAATATATACACTACAACCAAGAACTGCATCAGAGTCTTACCACATGATAGGTAATGAAGATGATTTGAATTTCTTAAGGGGTTGGTGCTTTTGATGAGCTTGGGTTTTTTTTGCTGCAGGTTTCTAGTACAGGGTACTTTCTTGGGTATGGGGTTAGGCTTGAAGCTTCATTCTGGGACTCGGCTTTGAATTTTAGCAATAGGCTTTGGTTCGGGATTGTTTAGGTATTATATGGGCTACTCGAGTTGAGAATCTAAGGTAGGACCAACAGTGTTTTGGATTACGATTTGCAATGATCCTTGACCTAGGTCGGCAATCGACTCGGCGGGAGTGGTGCCATTCCATTACTCATTTCGTAGACTTACTTTTTCAAGAAAGGGTTCAATCAAAGTTAGATTCACTTTTAGATTCCCTACAACACTCAGATTGATGTTATGCGTTTTAATATTATGTGTGTTGGATATGTTGTTTCAGATGATTAAATGCCTGCATAATGCCATGTACATGCAATCACCACATAAGTAAGAAAATAACAAGATGCATTGCATTCAAAATGAGTTCAATACACTTTACACACAAAAATAAGCTCCATACGAGAAGGAACCTCTAAGGGTATTGATCTCATAGCGTTCGACCATTCCTCGTCTAGTCACTGCCCCAGTTTCAGTGTCATTACCCCGCTCTCATCAAACCAAACCTTGTAGTTCTTCATCATATTCCTCTCCCTAGGAAGTTTGAGGAATTTCCTTAACGGTCTCCCTACTTGCCCTTAGTCGCTTATTAGAGGTAGATGGGACCCTCAATTTTCCTTCATCGACTAGCTTTTGGATCTCCTTTCCTAAATCAAAACACATGTTGGTTCGATGACCCGTCACCACATGATAGCTGCAGAAGTTACTCTTTTGGTTCGGCATCGGCTTTACATACGGCCTGACGCTCTGCAGCAGTCCCTCCCTTCTGCATTTGGCAAACAATTTGCTCAACGAAATAGGCCATGGAGATATGCCTTTTCTGTTGGGGAATGGATTCCTGGTGTGTCGCAGAACAAGGTCAGTATTGTCCTTGAGGGGTACCTTCAATTCCACTTCACCGGTTAGCCCTCTTATTTTTCCTTTGAGCTCTGTCACACATGCCTCCAATTTAGTGCACCTTGCCGTTAGTTTTTCTACCCTGTCAAGATCACCTCTTAGCATCTCCTTTAGCATTGTCGCTGCCTCTTCCCTGACCGCCTTTCGAAATCGTGATGAAGCGACATAATCATCCACGACATCTATTATAGTGTTGAAGTTCACTGAGCCAGTCATTCTCAAGACTCTTTCCCTTTCTACCCTGATAAAACCACCTGTTAGCATTGACCAGGACACACGCACGAAGGATACCAAATCAGTGATGAGATGAAGATTGTTTAGTGCTTGTGGAGCATCTAAATGTTTGATAGATGAATGAGATGTACATCGTGAGGTAATGAGGATGACTTCCTTTGTTTTTTTTTTTTTTTTTTGGACGTTCCAAGAATACCCAATGCTATGCAAAAATAATCTAAAGAAGACCGCGTGTGGACCGCCACACGGCAGAGGTTCGGTGCCTTTGGGGCACCTAATAAATTGCCGTGAAATGGACACATGCGGAGCGACACACAGGCAGCGTTTCGATTCTTTGTAGGTCAATGACATGAAATGGAATGTTCGCGTGGGGACTGTCTCACGGACAGAGTTCTAATGCCTTTGAGGCAAGTGATATGAAATGATGTTGCAGAAAAGTCGCGTGCAACTCCAGACACGGACAGAGGTTCGATGTTCGTGGAACACCTCGCATGATTTTGGTAATGTTATGAAAATGCCCCTATATGTGTACTAATCTGGTACTCGGGGAGTACCTCGAATGATTTCACAATGTCATGAAATGGTCCGACGTGAACCATAATGCGTAAACAAGACTTCGGCATCACCAGGATACCTATGATGAATATGATGTCATGTAATGCATCGTGTGAACCATCACACTGATGTAGACCTAGGACCATTGTGACCTTGTACTGAATGACATGATATTTCTGAAATGGCTGAGTGCAACCCGGTGGACAAGTCGAATACGGGTAGTTTTGGGGCACCCGATATGTTATGGAATGAAATGATTATGAAGGGCACACTTGGAATCATCCGTTATTGGGTGAGATGAAATGATATGGATGTGCATGTCAACAAAAATGCAAGTGGCTACACGAAAACGTGGTTAAAATGCGTGACACATAGGATGATATCGTGTGTGCAGGGAACGAATGCATATGTCACACAAATAAAATATCATGGCTACACAAAGACGTGGTTGGCACATATGATACACGGGGTGATGTGTTGTATGCTTCGTGGAAATGTCAGCACACAAGGCATGTATGGCACATGAATAAAATGTCGTGGCTGCATATAGACGTGGTTAGCGTCTATGTCATACAAATGTTGATGTCTTGAAAATGATTATATAAAGGTGTGATTAGAATGACACATAGATGATTGTGCGTGTTTGATGCTTCGCAGATGAAAATGATAATATATGTGAACCCCCCCTTTTTTTCGGACGGTCCAAGAATGCCCAATGCTATGTAAAAGATCATGCAAGAAACATCACGTGCGGACCGTCACACGGACAGAGGTTTGGTGCCTTCGGGGCACCTAATAGGTGTTATGAAATAATCGCGTATGTGTCGACACACGGACGGAGTCTCAACCCTTTTTAGGTCAAAATGAGATGGTATGAAATGGTCATGTGGAAGTCATTCCTTGGATGAGTTATGATGCTTTTAGGGCATCCGATATGAAATGAAGCAGCAAATAGGTCACGCATGTGCAGGGACACGGACGGAGGTTCGGTATTCGTGGAACACCTCGCATGAATTGATAATGTTATGGAATGCTCTTATGCACATAAAAATTTGGCACTCGTGGAGTACCTCGAATGTGTTATCAATGTCATGAAACAAGTCTAATGTGGATTGTGACACACAAGTAAGGTTTTGGCATCACCGTGACACCAATCAACGAATGGACATGAAATGGAGATAACATAGTGTTATGTTGTCATGTGACTTGCCACACAACCAGACCCAAAATCATTGCGATTTTCTAGTGAATGATATGATGTGGTAAATTGGCCAAGTGCAAACAGGCGCACAGGCGGACTACGGGTAGTTTTGGATACCCGATATGGTATAAAATGAAATAATCGTGGTAGGCATTCTCAGAACGTCCCTTATTAGATGGAATGGAATGAAATGGCATGAATGTGTATGTCACACGAAATGCAAGTGGCTACAGAAAAATATGGTTAGGATGCGTGACACACGAGATGATGTCGTGTATGTTTTATGGAAATGTTGGCACACAAGATGTGTATATATTTCACGCGAGTAAAATGTCATGGCTACACGAAGACGTGATTAGTACAAATGCCATACATATGCATATGTGTAAAAGATGGCTGTACAAGAACATGGTTAAAAATGACACACGGATGATTATGCATGTTGGATGCTTCATGAAAAGGTAAAAATAAAATCACCACAGAGCAAACGTTAGCACACGTAAAAATATGCACTCCCTTCCGACCTTATTTCTCCTTTCGATTGGTCTTGCATTCTTCCTAGGTGTTGGATCTCTTTAGCATCAATGGGGGATACTAAAGGCGCACGCTTAATGTTCATTTTGAATTTAAGTTTTGGTAATCCTAGGGGAAGTTGCTAAGTCATTACATGTGGGCCAAAGTTAAAACCAAGGGTCATTCAGGTTCTCATAGCGAATATACACTTCCCCACCGTAGAACACAATGTAAGGTCATGCGGTGCTATGAGTGGTTTACCCCGTCAGGTGTCTCCAATCCTGGCGGAAGAGGTAGTCCACCTTCTTGGGTAAACCGGGGCTGAAAAATGTCATGATATGCAAGGTGCAAATAACTATGGTAATATGAACTAGTGAAGTGACTGCAAGCGAGGTTATATTTCGATAGTTGCCTAAGTTCCTTAAGTTTTTATGAAAACTTTTTAAGAAACCAAACATCCTCAGCGAAGTCGCCACTATGAGTGGACAACCTTTTTACAAAGAATGAATCGAGAAAAAGATGAACGAATCGGGGAAAACATTTTTTGTTTGTTTTGATTTTGTAAAACGGGTTTTGATTATCTTAGGAAAATCGTGGAATTGTTTGGAAATTCCCTTATATAGAAAACATTTTCCCGTTTTAACTTAAAGACCTTAAAACTTAAATCCCGAGATCAGTGACAGAGTCGCCACCCGGATCAACTCATCCTGGAAATTCCGGTATAGCTCCCTACCGAGGACAGACTACTGTACCTAATCCAGAGATTTAGGGTTCCGGCAAGTGACTTACTTAACCTATAGCTTGCTTTCACTTTACAGTTTATATTACCATATTTAATTTGCTTTATTATCTTTCTCTAACCCCAATTTGTTTATTTTAATCAGCCAATGCTAAAGCAAAATGCAAAAAATAAATTGCAGAAAAATAAAGCATACGTCCAAAATATGCAAGAAAATACTAAAGGCCGATTATACAACCCAATCGAATAAAAGATAAAAACCCTCGTCCTCACATTACAATCGCCTAAGTACACGAGGATCTAAAAATTACAACTGCCTAAAAATACACGAAATAATCTATTAATTACAGCAAAAATAAAAATAAAAGTAAAAGCTGCAAAACAAATTGGTTAGCACAATTTATGTTGCACACACAGATAGGACTCAAATAGGACAGAATTGGGAATTTAGGAAACGGGGGCACGCATTTAGGGAGTAACCGGGTCGGTCCGATCGGTCAGACCGGTTAGACCTGGAAAACGGTTTTGAAACGCCTTACAATTTTTGTGCTGAAAAATCATTTTTGAAAAACAATTGGCTTGGTTACATGCAAATTTCTATTTTTTTGTGGGTCTGTTATTCCGAAATTTAGGGTTCCGTTCGTGCGGGTTTCCTAATTCCAACATCCATCTAGGGTCCAAAGAGCGATAAACACACCAAAAACATTTGTGAAAATACTGTTTTATTTGTTTTTGATATTTTCATGGAATTTTATAGGGTTCGGGGGTCCGCTAATGCTGAACTACAGATCCGATTTGGAAAAAATAACCCTGAAACTCAGAAAATAAAACCCCGGGAAAACCAAAAACCCTAATATCCGTACGTACAGAAATCCAAAAATCCGAAAGCCCTAATATCCGTACGTACAGAAATCCGGTGACAAAATTTTAAAAGCTAGTGCCGTGCTGCTCTAGTAAGAGCCAGGGCAAAATTTCGAAAATCGAACGTGCACCCTAAACCCTGGAAAACACTCCGGAGACCTTTTCGGGGGTTTCGGATCTGGGATAGCTTGGTTTTCAGGACGTTTGAGATACTCCAGGTGACATTCCGGGTGTTTCCAAGTCCGATTCAATTCCGTTTGCTCCATAGGTAATACTGGAGTTCTCATCATAGAGGTCGGGAAAACCCGGTGCTTACATCACCTAGCTTAGATCTCTCTCTCACTTGGATTCTATGAAACTATTCCTACTTAGATGTCTCCCTCATAGGATTTATTTCATGCATTAAAGTTTAGGCAAGCATTTTATCACATAAGATAAAACTCTTAGCATGTGCCTAATCTCCTCTCGGTTTCATAATGCACATGTGTTTAGTGATATGTTCATGCTTACAAATCTCCTCTCGGTCTTATTATAAACATTAAGCATGAGGTGGCCAAACTCATGAGAAGTTACAAAACACTACTAAACAATCATCACAACATTTTACTTATAAAAGAAGAAGAGAAAAAGACTACTTACTCCCACCAGCCTAAGCTGGCTCAAGCCAGCTTGGAGACTGCTCACTCCTCATAATATATGACAGCGAGCAGACTTCTCAAATAGAAAAATTAAAAGAAAATAATAATAGATTAATACTAAAAATAGAAACTACAAGAGTTTGGTGGAGAATTTACTCCTATCTTCCTAAAACTATTAATTGCTATCAAACAAAACAAGAGCTAAAGTATTTATAGCCCTTAGAGAAAGATCTAGAGGACAAAGAATAAGTCAACAACTGCACAATAAAATAATCCAAAAACATATCATCCACAAATGTTCTTTCAATGATAGCAAAAAGTCAAAGAGGCAGGGCTAAAGCTGTAAATTCTAGCTTAGAAATATCTCCTCTCTCTCTCTATTGGCCTCCTTGCATGGCCCATCCAAGTGGTTCTTTGCTCAACAGTCTTCAGCTCCATCTAGGCTTGTTTGCTCTGATTTTGTCCTGCAACTACTGAACGACTTGAAAATAAGCGTTTTAGCAATAATTCTTTTATTTTAATTCCAAATTAAGTCAAATTAATTCCATTATGCTCTAAGATAATTAATATATTTTTCACTTATCATATACGCTTTTCAATGAAAAAATGAAGAGTCTCTGAAAACACAATACATTTCTCTAAACACTTGAGAATAGATAATGGTTAATGTCATTGGAATAAAAAAAATATTATTTATTAGTCCTTATGTCTGTGTATATTATTTTGATCAGTTAATCATTAATCTTCTTTTATAAAAGAAATTAATATCGTAAAAATTATTCACTTTAAAATTAATTTATAATTATATAAATATAAAATAAAAATATACTAAGAAACCATAGATTCTACATTTAATGATTGCTAAACAATTTATTACTCGGGTGTTTTTACCTATTACACTATTAAGTCTATTGGTTAATTATGATGTTCCTAAGTTTTATCTCGCTCAACTGTTTAGTCATTCTGTCTATTTTCAACATTAAGAGTAATGAAAATGGATTCGGATTCTTGAGAATTTAGTTAGAAACTATAGGATAATGTTCAATTAATGTCCAGCATTAATTAAACCTAGATTGCTAAGATTCATTTGTCACTAAAACCTAAATAAAAATTAAAAAATGACAATTTAGCAAACTAAGTTTGCCACTCTTAGTTAAAAAAGAAAAAAAGAAGAAGACGAGAAGTTTGCCACTCAATCATAAACTCTGTGTACTCTAAGACTAGTTGTCATTATTGTTCGATTATTGGGATTGCCCGTTTGTCCCTTATTTTATTTACCTTTCCTTTTTACCATGTGCTATTCGAAAAAGCTCCAAAATGGTCCACAATAAACATATTCCGCATCATATTATGTTAACAGGAATATGATAAAATATGTTTATTTTCGGCTATTTTGAAGTGTCTTTACATACTACATGACACAAATGGGTAACGAACATATCATAAGGGGCGTGAAAAAAAAGTGTGATACCACAAGGAGCAAAAAGTTCTTTAATTTATTAATAAGGTGTCGACTCATTCTAAAACTGTTAGTGAGAAGACACCCTTGGTTGGCTAATCAAAGTAACATTTGAATACAATGAAGTTTTAAATAAGGGAAATGTATTAAAAAAATATTTGTGGTTTGACGAATTTGCAAAAGCAAATTTGTGTTTTAAAAGTTAGAAAATCAGGTATGTGGCTTCACCGTTTGATAAATAAAATCCTTCATCCAACACGACATCTAAAAACTATCATGTGCTTTGGATTTTGACTTGGAATTCCTCATGTTGGTCGATTTGAATATAATGGACTTTATGAATGAAACTTTAAAATTCTCGAGAAGCGTAGGTATTTTTCTAATTAATCAATATAAAAAATTAAAAAATCATAAAAAATAAGATTATTGCTAAAAGATATTCATATCTTTGATGGGAAAGTCTTAAGTAACATAAGCAAATTATTAGAAGGATAAATAGAAAGAAACATTAAGGTTTGCATTAAGACCGAGTTAAAAGTACCTATGTTCACATTGTTAACTAAATGCATGCATTAAACTCAAAAGTTTTTTCAAAGCTTCATTCACAATGTCAACTATAGTATTGACTAAAGTCCAAAATTTCAACTAAAAGTCTAAAAGATTAAACAGTTTTTAGTATGCGTTTTGGATGGAGGACTTTAATCGCTAGCTACTATGTATCTGCTTGTTAATAAATAAATATCATACCTCTTTTTGGTAACTTTTAAAACACAGATCGCAAAACTGGCAAACCACAAGTTTTTTTTTTAAATAAAATCCAAGATCAAGTAGTTGAAACAATTTTAAATAAAATTTATGAATGTGGGCATGGCTCTGGCTGCGATTGCAGTTGCATTTACTAAAATGAGTTTTCATAAATACAATAATATAATAGATTGGATAGAGGTAATTGGCCTTCAATTCAATTTGTTAGAATGATAAATTTGGGATATTGATTCATTTGTGGAAATATTTCAAACTATTCTACCAAAGAAAAAAAAAAACTATTCCAAACTAATCACATGTGGTAAAAAGTCAAAATTTTACAAGTTTTAGAGAAATTATTGCGGAGACGTGAGGGTGTCTCTCTTTGCGCGGTTTAGAGAGAAATTCAACTTGCTGTTTTTTTGAAATTTATATATTTTTAACTCATCCGCTGGTATAATCGGCGGTTATATTCATCAGCTAATCTTTTCTTTGTCTTTCAATTTTAATTTTTATTTCATCCGCCGATAATACCGGCAGTTACATCCTCATCCGCTCTCTTCAACAGCAGATTCGAACATTTTTCGTGCTTTTTTTTTCAAATTCTAAACATATCCATCTTTATGAGTAGCGGATAGACTCATCCGCTTTTATGAACAACAAATACTAGAACTTTCTTTATTCCTTTCTTCTATCCACAGGTATTACTGGCGGACCTGACTTTTATCATTCTAACATTAATATGTAATAAGCTTAAAATAGTGCCATAAATAGTTCAATATCCCGACAAATAATTTCAATCCATAAATATAACAAATTTAATTAAATTATTTCAGAAGTGACACAAATTAAATCTTCAATGCTCACCCTTGGATACAATATTATCTGACGAGAATTATTTATCAATGAGCTCCAATTAATAATGAGAATAAATTCGACAGAAATAGGTCTATTACAAAACTGTATGGAGAAATTACATTAAATGTTTAATTAATAAAATGTGGATGTGAGTGGGAAATAAATGGACTGTCATGAGTGAGTGGATAGGAGTGGAACACAGCAATGCCATTCTCGCAGCCTCATCTCAAATCTCTTTTCTACTATTTTTTGTTAGAATAAGGCAATACGCATTAAATTTTTATAAAGTTTATAATTAGTCCTTTATTTAATTTTTTCAATATATTAAATATACAATATTTTTTTTATTTGCAGCATTCGCTCCAAACTCATAACACATTCGTCTCACATGAATTGTAGTATTTGTTAACTAACATGTGACACGATTTTGTAGGATATGTTGGACGAGAAAATTTATTTTACGCCTAGCACAATACATCATTCGTGTACTGGACCAGTAAAATTATGTCACGTAAATATATTTTAGGTTTTAGGGTTAGGATTTATATTTCAAAGTGTAGAGTATTTACTTTAGGATCTAAAATTTTATTTAAATAAATACATATTAAATAATTAATAAATTAATCACATGTTGATAGATTTTGATCGGTTGATAAGTGAGTTAACTTCATTTTACTAGCTTGGCACACGAATGATACAGTGTACCAAGCATACAGTAAAATTTTTCCACGTTGAACTGAATCGGAAAGTTCAAATCCGTAGTTATGTCACACATGCATAGGAAGTTTAGTTCAAATCTTTCCAGTAAATTTTAGAACCTTTCACTTCTCTCAAAAATCATATCATACATTCGTTAACGGAGATTGTTGTTGCTACAAGACAAAAGTGTCACGTATAGAGGAACTACTATCAAATTAAAAAAATAATGTATGTGTGACAATTTATTAAGAGGCAAATTGCAAAATCTACCAAAGTAAAATTTTTTATTTCTTTTATATTATAATAATAATAAGATTTTAATTAAAAATACTCCTTTTTATTTAAATAATCTTCAACAGTGAAACATCACGAGATATACTGAGACATTACAAGTGTTCTTTATATTGGAGATGTTGGGGAATTCCACATCGGAATTAAATAAAATCAAAGAATAGTATATAAGTGGTATAGATTGGGCCTTAATACAAAAGTCAATTGGTTTTGTGTTACGTGGGCTCAACCCCACTTATATACTCACTCATCCAGTCAAACCCAGCACACTGAAAACCTACGGAGTCTTTTCATGGTATTAGAGCAGAAGAAGGCTTGATAGCCGAAAAGATCCTGAGCCCATGTTTGAAGTCCTGGTGGAGTTTGGGCTAGTGGATAAAACTAGATCCGTTGATGACTTTGGATCCTAAAAGAGAGAGCGCAAAGAATGTTTGACAAGTGACATCAGACTTAGTTATACTTGAAAGGAAGTGTTAGAAATATGTGGAAATCCCACATCAGAAATCAATTAGATCAAATACTAGTATATAAGTGGTATAGATTAGGCCTTAACACAAAAGCCAATTAGTTTTGTGTTACATGGGCTCAACCCCACTTATATACTCATCCAGTCAAGCCCAGTATACTCAATCTCCATATAGTCTCTTCACTTGACACTAATGGCTTGTAAAATTAGAGAAACTATGGATTATGTTTGCCATATCACACCAAGTTATTTGTGGGCCGAACTAATAAAATTAAGCAAGCTAATATAATTTAGGTTTTAAAGTTTATAAATTAGAGTTTACAATATATATTTTAAGGTCTATAATTTTTATTTTATGGTCTATATTTTTATTTAAATAGTTAATTATTAGTTAATTGTACATTATTATCTTTTGAGACTCCTGGCAAATCATATTATCTGGTGTTAAGCCAATAAAATAAAAACTCTAAATCTTACAATATAATAATTACTTGGTATGATTTTATTAATTTGTTACACGGATGCAAATACTTATTTTGAAGGCCAAATACATAGATACCCCCTGAATTTATCCAAAAACGCATACTGCCCCCTGAACTTTTAAAATGTCCTAATGCCCCCCTGAACTTTGAAAAAGTGACCCAGTTTGTCCCTTGCTGTCACGTGTCACTCATTTATTGGTTGTCTCATGTTTGATTTTTCAATACAAACTCTAGCTTTTATGAGATTTAGGGGGCAAACTTGACCAATTTTAAGAAATTCAGGGAGACATTAGAATACTTTTAAAAAGTTCAGGGGGGCATTAGCATATTTTCAAAGTTCAGGAGGGTAGTAGGTGTTTTTGGTCAAGTTCAGGGGGTATCTATGTATTCGGCCTATTTTAAAAAATCAAACCTAAATTATTGAATGCTTCTATTAAAAAGAGAGAAATTCAGAACATAAAAAAATTATTTTTCCGGTCATCATAGTTTGTGATGAGGAAGGTGACTAATTACATCCATAAAAAAATGGGTAAATAATTATACCCTCCTTGAATTTTGGTCCAATACACTAGTATTTCCATGTGTTTTACATATCTAATTTATACCTCCCTGTATTTTGTATCCATCACATTATGACCTTCCTCTATTTATTATTGTTTGGTTTCCTATGAAAATTATGAACGTGATATATATTTACGGACTAATATAATCTCTTAAAATGTTCTACATTCAAGTTTTCTTAATTAGACCTCTTTAATGTCTTTTTTTTTAATGTAATCACAACTTAAACAGTATGGAAAAAGTCTCATAATAAGTGAACAAATTTTTTTTTTATGACAAATGACCTTACAAAATCAAAGTTAGATAAGAAACAAGGCCAATTTTAGTCATAAATCTTAAAAATATCAACAATTTTGAAAGAAAAATGCTTAATAATGAATTAAAGTAGGTTCCAATGTGATAAAGATAAACTTCAGGGAGGTATAAATTAGATATGTAAAATAGAGGGATGTACTAGTGTATTTGACCAAACCTCAACCAAACCTCAGAGAGGTCATACGAGAATTTTTTATTCTAGTATATGCTGAGAGTACATAATTCCTAACCAATTAAAATGTGGCATGTCAACATCCATATTGATGTGTCATGTTTTTATTAGTTGGAAGTAGTAAACTCCCGGTATATATTAGAATTTTTCTACATCTGTCTGAATGATATATCCGCCTACCTTATTTGAGGTTTCCATCCATTTGCAAATTAATAGGAAAAAGTAAAAAAAAAAAAAAAAGAAAGAAATTAAGATATAATTATTTATTAGGAGAACAATAATTGATTCATAGATTTACAGTCACATTCATTCAAAAACATTTCCCAATTTCTTCAACAACCTCAAATATATCAAAATATTACACAAGAAAAAGGGAAGAAATTAAAATGATCTTGGCTTACAAACAATAGTGGAATGCTTCAATATATGCAAACTAAATTGTCCACCTTTCTCAGTGGTATCAAGCTTAGACTGTCCAGGTGGAGGCAACAGTTCAAAATTCTGTACCAAACGTCCCAAAGTTATACCAAGAATTGGCAATGCAAGAATTATTCCAGGGCAGCTTCTTCTTCCAACTCCAAATGGAAGGTACCTGAAGTCGTTACCGTTCGCCTCCACTTTCGATTCCTCTTCTAAGAATCTCTCCGGGTGGAACTCTTCAGGGTTTTTCCAGTGAGCAGGGTTGTTGGCTAGCCACCACGCATTCACAAGCACTTTGCTCTCGGCTGGAATGTCGTAGCCTCCAAGCTTAGCGTCATTAAGATTCATGTGGGGCACGAGAAGCGGGATTGCCATTCTTAGACGGAGGGTTTCTTTGATTACTGCCTGGAGATAGGGAAGCTTTTGAGTATCAGGCTCCGTGATTTGGTGACCAACTCCAAGCACTGTGTCAATCTCATCTCTTAGCTTTTTCTGTATCTCTGGATGGTTTACAAGCTCAGCTATTCCCCACTCAATTGACCATAGTGTTGTTTCAATTGCTGTTTCATACACCAACAAAAACATTCCCAAATTGAAATCATTGCCTAGTGTTAATACAACATACTATGCCTTTAATATATAATTAAGGAAAAAGAACAAGTCAGTGTAATTCATATTATATATTTAATCCCTACGGTGGGTACTCCCCTAGAAAATTAATATTTTAAAATTTTAATTTAGATAAGGTGTCACTAATCATTGCAAATTTATGATAAACTTTACTGGTTAAACATAATAAAGTGTGTAATTTATTTTTTAGTTATATCACCACAATTTTTAAAAGAGTCCATGATCATAACGAGAGGCCTTATTAAACTATACCATATTCAGACTAATTTCCGATTAAACAACTATTGAACTAATTTTCATATTTCATCAGGAGTGCCTAAAATCACTTGATCTTAACCCAACACCAATATCGGTGAAGAGGGTAATAATTAAAAAACATAAACTATACAAAATTTATATATAATGAGGGTTCGGTAAGAAAGGGACATCTTACTCTACATCCAATAGAAAAAGGATTCTTAAGACAATCTTGAAGTGTACAATTAGGATTGACAGACAAGTAATTATAAAATAAATATTAATATTAATATTAATGTCCAAGTTGGTTGCACCTACTCCATATCCAAGAAAAAGGACATGATATCATCATTTCTTCACGTCAGTGGGTTGGGTTTATACTTTCAGCTTAACTTAAGCTAACTTGTAAAAGCCACAGAATTGACAAAATCCATCATGAAAAATAAAATTAAAAAAAAAAAAAAAAGTATCCAATCAACTTGGATATCTAATTAGAGGGATTATTATTATTATTATTATTATTATTATTATTGCTTAATTAAGAGCTAAGCCATGAAAAGTCTGACCACAAATTCTGACTTTTCATGGGATGAGCCAAACTTCGTTTCGATTCTGGCTCCTTAAGCCCCAAAATATCATATTCGGCCTAATTTGGGTACTAAAATGAAATGAGTGGATCCCACTCAATGGGAATTTAGCCGTTTTATACTCCCAAATTTAATCAAGAGATGGATCTTAAAAGGACGCCTAAGATCGGATTGTTGCCCTCAAAAGAAAGTGCTAAAATTTTGCGCCACTGAATCCAATGGCATAAGCAAAAAGGCGTAATACAAACTTTTATTTTGTAATTAATTAGAATTTTTATACGATAATTTACCTAATAGTTAATATAGAGGGACCTAACTGAATTAACAAAAAGACTCAACTAAAAAAGAAAAATTAACAAATTAATAAAAGTTGAGGGACCTAATAATACAGGTTGACTAGTATATCAAGAATTGAGAGACCTCATCCCTGAGTTATTGGTACTCAATTGTAAGGTTTGTCTCAATATAAGGACTTATATGGATGATAATTAGATGCAAATTAATAAAAAATAATATTAATGATAAATACATGAAAGAGACTGGCATCAAAATTTAGTTGCAATCAACAACTAGAATTAAATACAAATTTATGGATCCTAACGTTTTCTGTCGTGAAAGATAAGAGTTGTCTACTTCCTCTAATGGCCATAAAGATTCCTTTGCCGAATGCTTATTTTGTGGGTGATTAAAAATAGCAAAATTCATCCAAAAAATAAAAGGAAGGAAAAAGAAGAATACCAGCAACATTGATGTTCTCAACAATGTAAAGAACGTTTGCCTCGTTGATCTCTCCCTTCTGTTGTGCATCTAAAATATGATCCATTGCGCATTTTAATCCTTCGTTGCTCATTCTTTTTGTGCTTGCAAGTTTCCTGTCACCAACATTACATCCGTCCACTTTTTAATTTTATTTATTTCCAACAACTGAATTAGTCAATATTTTAGAATTATTTATATATAAAAAAAAAAAATCATGGCCTTGGAATCATCAAATTGAACACGTAACTAAAACCAAAAATACTGCTGCCCACAACTAATACCAAAAACACCTACTTATCTTCAACGTTAAATCCTTTTTTTTTTTTTTTTTTTTTTACACATTTCTAAGTCGATTTGTTTAATTAATTTCTATCCGGCAGGCTATGGTACAACATTAAAATCTTGAAAACAACAGTTCTTCAACTATAGGCAATTATGACCTTTATTAAGCAAGTTAAAAGTCAATTATATGCTATATTCAGTTCAACAGTAACATTGGTCGACCGTTAAATCATTGGTAGGTTATTGTGCTCATCCTATCGTCCCGGACCAAACAAATTATCCTACGTCGCATGTTGCTCATCCAATGGTCTGAACAGAGCCAAATCTTTCGTCGAACTATATACTTAATCCGGCAAATAAATAATTTAAATTTAAAAGGGAAAAAGAGAAAACACTTACTTCCTTTCTTCAACAAAGTAATCCTTGAAGAGCTGCAACCTTTTGTCCTTAATTTCTTTACAGATCTTCAAATAACCTCTTAAGAATGGTCTCAAAATAGGAATAAAATCGCCATAGTTATATTCAAAGCTCTGAGCCAATCTACTTCTTTCTCCATTCAAAGCCTTAAGCTTAACAAACAACGGATCCTCTTCGCTCTCAAATCTCCGATCAAACATAATCCTATACATATTATTATACATCATCAACTGCAATCTCCGACGCAAAACAATTCCGTTCATCGCCGATTCCGGATTCTTCCTCACATCTTCCACCACTTTCGCCGCCTCATCTTCCCACCCACTCCTGTACTGCTGAACCACCTTATTAGTGAAAAAAGGAACAGTCATGATTCTCCGCATCTTCCTCCAGTGTTCTCCGTACACTGTGAAAACCATATCCTGTCCTTGACCCGTAAATATGTCGAATACGACATTTCGGGTTCTCGACCCGAACTCCACACCCTGAGTAGCTAATACTTCTTTAGCATATTCAGGAGAGGAGACGACTACGAGATTCCTCTGCCCCATACGGAGGAGCAAAATGTCGCCGAATTTCTTGGCGAGATCGGCCAGATTCCGGTGGTTCAAATCGTCGCCGACTTGAAGCCAGTTACCGAAAACGGGTACCGGTAAAGGACCGGGAGGGAGCTTGAAACGCTTGCCGCGAAGCTTTGAAACGACAATGGCTCCGATTATTGCAATGAAAAGACCCAGGAGGGTCTTCTGTAAGAGGAGAACATCCATTAATGGTGATTACGTGGGAATCAGAGAGAATGAAAGAGACGAAGAAATGGCTTTGGTTTGGTGTGGTTGGTTGTGGAAGATAGGAGAGGTTTTGGGGGTTTTATAGAGACTGCGGATGGTTGGAGTTGGATGGAACACGTGGCAGTTAGGTGGGCTGTGTGGGTTAGATTGGAGAGTGGAGTTTGAGGGAGTTGATAAGGAGGAATTGACGGCGTTAAGTGTATTTGACGGGGTAGGCGGAAAGAGAGAGACGGCGTTTAGGGGGGTAGGTAAGCCGGTTGGTGGCGAAAATGTAGAATTTTGGCCCCACCAAAATTTTATGTATTATGGTGGGCCCCACACCACCTATTTGTGGTTTTATTTTACGCTACATACATAAACGGTCCCTTCAACTTTATTTTTGAACCGTTTGGTCCCTTTAACTATTTTAGCGACCTATCTAACCCCTCATCTAAAATCCAAATATATACGTGGCCCCTTCAACTTTTATTTTTGAGCCGCTTGGTCCCCTCAACTATTTTAGCGACCTATCTAACTCCTCATCTATTTTAAAGTGGTATTTTTAGATACTTAAATACTAATGTATCGTATGACCTGGAGGTAAGAGAAATCTCAACGCGTTTGGGATGAAGTTTACGATTTTACAAGGGTAATATTTTGTAAATATTATATATAAAAAATTATCTGCATTTTTTCTTCCTCTCTCCTCACTTTAGTTAAACTCTCTTTGTTCTTCTTTGTTGTCTCTTCTGCAATCATATTTCTTTCTCTTGAATTTTATTAATTGCTGGGAAATTTTCACTTTGTCATATTAATGAAATAGAAGATTGTTTCCAGCATTAGTCATATATGTCTTTAATGTTAGACGCGTGTAATGCATGGTACTCTGTTGTATCTGGTTATATTCATTCAAAAGTTTAAAAATACCACTTTAAAATAGATGAGGGGTTAGATAGGTCGATAAAATAGTTGAAGGGGTCAAGTGGCTCAAAAATAAAAGTTGAAAGGGCTACATATATATTTGACTTTTAGATAAGGGGTTAGATAGATCGCTAAAATAGTTGAGGGGGCCAAGCGGCTCAAAAATAAAAGTTGAAGGGGCCGCGTATGTATTTAGTCTTTATTTTATTTCATTTGTTTTCACCGCTTTTTGTGTACATTAGAAGTTGCCTATCACTCGCTAATTTATCGAATTAATTTTGTCACCGTAACACTAACTATTACAAGATGTTATCTTTGGTCTGGTTTTGTATCAATCGAATCTTTGTGAAGTATTGAATATAGAGATACACGGGACAAAATGTTTGGTCCTTCGACTATTTATCCCTAAATAAGTTAGAGATTCGCTTCTTGCCTAAATTGGAAGATCACACATCTACCTAAAACTATAACGGCCAGATATGAAGGCTGAAAGAGTACGGATCTAGATTTGTCTGAATCCAGATTTCACCGGATCTCAGGTGAAGTTGTTCACAATTGAGAAGGAATATGGCCAGATCAGAGGTCAGATGATCGAGTCAGAAAGAAGATGGCTAGGAGATGAGGAGAAATATAATGTCAGATGAGATAGTAAGTATATTGTTACATGTGTCGATTTAGGGTAAAAAATGAGTGGTTTGCAGGTGGCTTTTTGAAATGAAATCTAAGAGTTAGGTGGACAAGTGTCTTAATCTGATGGTGAGGGTGGGTGGAATAGTGGTTAATGAGGGGGATTACTATTGTACTAAAAGTTAAACCTTAACACTTTATGTTTTAATCATTTTCTCTCTAGAAATTTCTGAAAAAATTTTAGTAGCTAATTACGAATTTGTAAAAGTTGTAAAAGTTGATAATCAAGAGGAGGATATGGGGAAAAGAGTACTTGAAGGGCCTCCAGATTAAGGTTAGTACACTTAAATATCAATTGTCTTTAATTTTCTTAAGTATGTTATGCATGAAATTAAATGAGACTTGTTTAATGAAATTTTATTGAGTCATGGTGTTTGAAAAGATTTTTCAGAAATTGTATATATACGATGAGAAGATATGTCATAAATAAGTTTTTCCTTAAAGCTTGAAATTAGCAAATGATTTTGATAGCTATAGATTAATTATCGTACTTATGAGTTTTAATATTAGTTTTGATTATGAAAATCTTACTTAATAAGACAATAGTTAGAGAATGTAGTTGTTAATAAAGGAATGAATGATTTTTTTGTAAAATTTTAGAAAATTATTGAATTCAATATGAAATCTTTTAAGTGAGTTGAATAGTATTGTTGATTTAGTTATGCTTTGAATAGTAAGTGTTGGTGTAATGAGATGCGGCTGAGTTGTATTTGATTCAAATTGAAAAGTGGTTTTGTATAATGACTTGGGATTCAATTTATAGCCCTATATAGGTGTCAAATGGTTGGTAGTGATAGGTTGTATCCAACAAAGGAGAGGGTGGTAGTACGACCCAACCAACTGGTGAAGTATTCGTAGGGTGGCTAGACTACAATTGGCCTAGGGCAGGATATGATTGATAATATTATTTAAGAATAATGATGCAGGTATTAAGACTCGGTGATGATTTGTTATTTTATACGGTTTATTCCTCTCATATATGTGGGAGATGTTGGAGAATGAATCCGATATAAAAAATAAATGAGATTAAACAATAATATATAAGTTGTGTAGCTTGGGCCTTAACAAAAAGCCAATTGGTTTTGTGTCACATGGGCTCAACCTCACTTATGTACTCACTCATCCAGTCAAGCCCAACACTCTCAAGGCCCACGGAGTCTTCATGGCATTAGAGCAGAAGAATGCCTGACTGTTGAAAAGATCTTATGCCCATGTTTAAAGTTCCAGTGGAGTTTGGGCTAGTAGTGAAAACTATACATGTTGATAACCTTGGGCCTCAAAGGAGATAGGCCAAGAAATGTTTGACAAGTGACAACTGGTCTAGGCCCAGTTGCACTTGAAAGGGAGTATTGGAGATGTTAGAAAATGAATCCCACATCAGAAATAAATGAAATCAAAGAGTAGTATATAAGTGGTGTAGATTGGGCATTAACAAAAATCCAATTGGTTTTGTGTCACATCGGCACAACTCCACTTATGTGCTTACTCATCCAGTCAAGCCTAGCATTCTCAAGGCCCACGGAGTATCTTCAGTACCCGGTTGGTGACCGCCAACCAGTTTGAAATTTCTCAAGGGCAATTCGGTTGTACAAATGTATATGGATAATTGTGAAATAATTTATCTTTATGTTTTCAATTGAATTTTGTTTATTTTTTGATTCGGTATAATTTCCTAATTTGAATGTGTGTAAATATACGTATTATTTAAATGTTTTAACTATGCGGTAACTACCAAACAAGGGTACTACTCAGTGATTTGTTGCTCACCATATAGTATTTTTATATGGAGGATTAGATAAAGACAGAAAGATCCGATAATGAAGCTTGAAGTACGGTACAAGATAATGGAAGGAAGATCTTGATAAGGTTAATTAGTTTTGAGATTTTATTAGAAATATTTATGTGTGAATGAAATCTAGCCTAGAGGCATGTATACTTTTGAAGTTAGAATGATTGAAGTAAACGCTATGATTATGTAGTTACAAATCAATGATGGTTATTGTAAATGTTTTCAAGTTATCTAGTTATTACTCCTATTAAGTTCTCTTATTGTCGCACCAATTGGCTTATCTACCTGAGCTGATTAAACTAGGTTAGGGCTTTACAAGTTGGTATCAGAGCCAAGGTTTAGGCGGTCCTAGGAAATGTATACATGCCAAGTAAGGAAATACGTGAGAGAAGAGGGGTAATAAAAGTATTATTTGTTTTAGGAATTAGGGATGGATCATGAAGACCATAGTTTGCATAGCGATGAAGCTGAAAGCTATGCCCCAATGGCTGGCGAAGGAGGATCAAAATGAACAAATCCTCAATTATCACAACCTCAGTTTGAGCTTTTAACACCAGCTCAGACTGCCTTCTTCCAACAAATGACAGCTGGAATTGTGGTGGAAGTGATGGGGCGAGTACAAATACCTCCACCACTGCCACCATTACTTTGTTGGATATGCCTTAGTCCCGAGGCATTGGTCCTTGTATTTGTATTATACATTTATTAGATTTATGTATTATACTCATTTGTGTTATTAATAAAGGCATTAATTCATTTATTATATTTATCTTGTGCAACATATTAAATGAAGTATCCAATGGACATATCCATATCCATGATGACAAGTGTCATGCACTTGGCAGTAAGACCATGGATAGGGTAAACGATATGACCATAAATCGTAAAAAACTCAAAACATGCAATCAAATCACAACCAGAATGAACAAAACGGATGTCTAAGGCCTCTCAGAAGATTACCTTGTCTGTGTTCCAGTGCTTGGACTATGAAAAATGGATTCGGATGCCAGAAACGTCTTGCAGTCACGAACAACTCGAACAGAGTGGGATTTCCGAAGCCCGAACGGAACCCCAAAGAAGATTGAAGGATTGATTATTATGTGTTCTGTTAATATTATTTTTTTTTCTTTTTTTTTTTTCAATTGTCTTAAGAACCCTAGAGAAAATCTAAGTGATACCCTAGAGAAAATCTAAGTGATGTTTTCTCTCAAAATCCCTCTTTTTTCCTTTTGTATCTTTTTGTTTTCTGCCTTCCTTAACCCTAATCCCGGATTAGGATGTTTAAATACCTCCATTTTTGGTATTAAATTGGAATTAATTGCTGATTTCGGCAAAAAAGGAAAACTGACTCTTACAGCTACGCGGCTGCATGTTACAGCCGATCCCCTGTAGACTACAGCCGTGCGGGTGTAGGTTACAACCGAGCGGCTGTAGCGACCAAAATGCCTATTTTGCTCAAAAACCGAATTAAATGCTGATTTTGACCAAAAAAGAAAATATGATGATTATAGCCGCACGGTTATAGCTTACAGCCGCGCCCCAGTAGACTATAGTCGCGCGGCTGTAGGTTACCGCCGAGTGGCTGTAGTGACCAAAATGCCTATTTTGCTTAAAAACCGAATTAAATGCTGATTTTGACCCAAAAAAGGAAATATGATGATTACAGCCGCGCGGTTGTAGGTTACAGCCGCGCCCCTGTAGACTACAGTCACACGGCTGTAGCGACCAAAATGCCTATTTTGCTTTAAAACTGAATTAAATGCTAATTTTGACCAAAAAAGGAAATATAATGATTACAGCCGTACAATTATAGGTTATAGCCGCGCCCCTGTAGACTACAGTCGTGCCACTATAGTTTACAGCCGAGTGGCTGTAATGTCTAGAAAAGGCCATTTTCACTTATTTTTCGTTCTTTTCCTCGGTTCTCTTAAAATACTCACTCGAATTCTTCGGGGTTCCGTATTAGGACTTGTCACACACCTTCGGGTTATCCGGGACATTTCCAACATTATCCCGGTCGGTCCGAATCCGTTTCACGTTTATCAGTGAAAAAGGTAATAATAGCTTTCATCACCGAGGTCAGGAAAAAACCCGTGCTCACAGGCTGCCCCTTACGTGACCAAAGTCGACTTGAACGGGTGCTTGTGCCCGATTCGAGTTTGGTCTCGTGATAGGGAGCATGGTAAGAAGGAAAAGAGAACGTACCTGGGGGTTCTCCTCATGTTGACTTGTTTTGATGTCTATAAGGACTTGTCTCGGTTGCTTTTGAGACAGTGGTCTTGCCTAAATTAGTTTGAATCTTCAGGGTCTTACTTCGATTCTGATACAAAGCATAGGACTTTGCCCGAATTGTTCTAATGTTATCTAGGGTCATGCTTAGACTCCATTGCAAAGCAGAAGACTTTGCCCAGATCTTGTTTGATTTGCCAGGGATATGCTTCGACTCCATTGCGAAGCAGAGGACTTGCCCAGATTGAATTCTCCTTGCCATTCGGTGCTTACAAAAGGGAAGGGTATTTTGGTAATTTTGTAACTTGGGAAGTTGGCATTCCTTGAAGTAAGGGTACTTTGGTCATTTGGTCTTTCGTGTAGCTCGTGTCGCTAAAGGGAAGGTGTTTTGGCCATCCGATAATGTGGTTACTGACAGGAGGGCATTTTGGTTATTTCACTTCTAGTGGAGCTTGTGTCACTGAAGGAACGGATGATTGTGTTTCCCGCGAAGCTTTTATGGCTGGGGAAAGATGCTTTGGTGATTTGACAAGCTTGATGATCTCCTTTGATGTTTTGAAGTTGTTTCGGGTACGTATTCGTTCCTTGATCGATAATTTTGGAAACAAAAATTTTTGCCCCTTCAATCAAGAATGAATATGGACTGAATATCTTGCCCCTTGATACTGTTGAAATCGGCTCTCTGTGGCGGGGCAATACCATTAAAATTGACTCTCTGTGATAGAGCAAAACCGTTGAAACGGGCTCTCTGTGGTGGAGTAATACCGTTGACATCGGCTCTCTATGGTGGCGCAATACTATTGAAACTGGCTCTCTGTGGTGGAGCAATGCCTTTGAAGTTAGATTGGGGGTACGTATTTATTCCTTGATCGATAATTTTGGAAACAAAAATTTTTGCGCCTTCGATCAAGAATAAATATAGCTTAATTGTTTTGCCCTTGGATACTTGGGATTTGAGGATGCCCCAGTGTCAGGTTATTTCTGCTTTCGGAGTACTCATGGCTTGAGACAGCCTGATGATGACAGCATGTACCTGTACTTGAGTACACATTGATGCGTGTATGCATGTGTCTATGCATGTACGTGTCCTAGATGCATATGCGTATGATTATGGTACTTTTTCATATTTTGTTTGTTGCAGACGACGATTGGGATTGAGTGCCGTGAGTCCGCTCGTTTGAGAACAGAGGTTGATCAATTACGTCGGCGGGTCACCGAGCTGGAGGTCATGAATCAGACTTTCAGGGACCGAACGGACGATTGGGATGCCCAGATTGGTTTGTCCTTGGTGGGATATCGCATTGAAGTTTGATTGATTGACCTGATTGCTTGCTCCACGAGGTGTGGGCATGAGGCACTGGCTTTGATGTACCTCGGTTTTTACAGGATTAGAGTTGTATGAGCTTGATACTACTGTATGACTTTTGTTTTATTTTCATTGCTTGTCCTAATTTTTGCATAGGTCGCCCTTTTTGGGTTTTTGGCCTATCGGACTGTCTTTATTTTTGCCTGAACCGCCCTTTCGGTCTTTCAATTTAGTAGACTTTATTTTATGCCCTAGCTTTTGCATAGATCGCCCTTTTTCTGGTTTTCGATCTATCGGACTCTTTTTTTTTTTTAAGTGAGATGCATGTAAACAGAAAATGTGCAAATCCATACGAATTCAATTTCAAGCAGATTTGGGACATTTAACCTGAACATGAAACTGCATTCATTCATTCACTCATTTATAATGTTTTAGCACAATGCACATCAAAGATGAAATGAAGCTAAAGACAGAACCAGTAATGGTATCTGTCTCGACTGGACCCATGCCTGCCACCAACTGGTCTTTGCAGATTTTTCCGCTGATGGTGCTCGCCTGTCTGTCCTAACTTTTGCATGGACCACCTTTTCGGTTTTCGATCCATCGGACTGTCCTGATTTTTGCATGGATCGCCTTCTCGGTTTATGACCCATCGGACCTTTTTTTATTTTTTTTTTACACGTAATAGTGCCCGGGCTTATTTGGGTTGATGGGGTTGACGACTTGGTCTGTGTCTCGCCTGGTGGAACCGCTTCCATCCTATAGGCTAAGGAGTATGACGTTTCTTTAGTGCATGCTCTGATGCTAGTTCTGTGCCCTTGCAAGACAAATGACAGTATATCGGCCTATCCTTTGTAGGTGATTGTCATTTGGACGGAACCTTGTGCGCGGCTTCTACTGCCCCATTGGCTTGTGGGAGATGCAAAGATAATCTATGATGCTCCATCTTTGCCCCTTGTAACTGCAGGCCATTATTGGTCACGACATGATAATGCTTTTTTTTTTTGGTCGGTGGCATTCATATATGACTCCGCTTCTACCCACTCTGAGAAGTAGTTAGCGGTTGCGACCATGGAGCTATGCCCATTTGAGTCTACAGAGCTCCTACTTGATTGATTTCATCTTTGAATCCTTTGGAGCTTGGTGTTTAGTAATTTCTCCTCCAACCCCGCACGACACTGTACAGCTAAGAAAAGATTTCCATGCGCTTTTGTGGTACTTTTAATTTTCTTTCCTCTCATCAAGCGTGAGGTCTTTTGAGATGGATATCATTTTTGGGTCATCATCTGTTCCTAGATTCATTTCATGCATTGATGCATCATGTGTGTTAAAGGCATTAAATGAATATTTGGATGCATGCACAGTTCCATTCGAAAAATATCGCACAAGTAATTGAAATCAAATTGTATTAAATTAAACACTGAGAGGTTAAATTGTTCATATGATAATTGATAATAATAATAAGATGAAACAAATTAAAACATCAAAATGACTATCGCCTCCACATGCGGAGGGTCTTCTCTTTATTGCAGCGTCATGGTCCTCAATGTCTTGTGGAGCCGAATCATCTGAGGTTGGGCAAGGGATTATTCTGAATGCTAGGTTTCAAAGCCGGCTCGATAATCCTTTCTGTCAGTAACCAACTGCTTGATGGCCTGAATCAAGTGGGTGCATTCATTTGTACGATGACCCATCATCACATGGTAAGATCAGAAATTGTCTTTATCTGCCTCAGCCGGAGGCAAAAATGGCCTCAAACTCTGCAACATACCAGCTTTTCTACACTTAGCATAGATCAAGCTTACTGACTCAGCCCACAGACTAGTGACCCTTTGAGGAGTCTGTCTTCCCAGGTTCACGGTGGCCACGTCCTCCCATTGCATTTCGATCGGGGCGGCACCCTGAGTCATCTTAGCATTGGACCCCATTGGAGTAGCCTTAGAGCTGCTGCCTTTGTACCCTTGAGAGTGCCCCTGATTGCTTCTGTAGGAGCCTGAACTCTGTCTACCCCTCTGCTCCTCTTCCTCGTATCGCTCGATACGTTTGGCAAACTCCACCACCTCATTGAAGGAGTGGAATCTCTTCAGCTTCATCCTATCCTTGTATTGGGGAAGACCACCATCTACCAGCTTCACAATGAGCGACTCTAATTTTGGTGCCCCATCCACCAAAACCTGCACGTCCGTCCATCATTTGTAATAAGCCGGGAAAGACTCATTCGGCTTCTGACGGATCCTTTCTAGATCCTCGCGAGTTGTCTTAGTCTGGGTGTTGTAGGCATACTGCTTCACAAAAGCATCAGATAAATCCTCCCAGGTGGAGCGAGTGTGTATGGGCATCTTCATGTACCACTTTACTGCAGCACCCCTCAGAGTAGTTAGAAACAAGTTCAACAGATGACCCTTTCCAATCCCCATGCTGGTCATCAACCTCACATAACTGTACTAGGTGGGCTTTTGGTGGGCCCTCTCCAGTGTACGGAGGCAGGTAAGGCATCTGAAAACCAGCTGGGAGCGGCTCACCTCCATTAGCCATCAAAGTAGTCGGGTCGACATACTTAATAGGGTTATAGTGGGCCATCTCCTTCAGCTTAGGTAGCATGGCTTCAATATCAGAAAATTTCTGATTGCGGCGCTTCTCTAGCATCGTCTCAATCGAGGCTTCCCTTGCCTTCTCAATGGCCTCATCCTCTTCGAACTACCGATCGGGTTCCCTCTGGTTCACCACTGGGCCACTCCCCCCAGGAAGACTTCCTCTAGAACTGTTGGTAACTTGGACAAACTGTTTTCCCCCACTTCCATCTGACGTTTGGGCCGATTGGACAACCTGAATAGGGAGAGTGGTCATCACCGCCTGCACTTGCTCCCTGAGAGTGACTCTGAACTCATCCGAGCTTAAAAAGCTCCTCATAAAGGCAGCCATGTCAAAAGGCAGGTTTCCATTGTTCCTGTTGTTCCTATTGTTTCCGTTATTTCCTTCAGCCATCTCTGTTCCGTCGACCTCTTCCAACAAAACCTGACTGTCAACTGGTAGGGTATGCAACTGCACTTCAAACTCCCTGTCTGAATCCGACCCTGAACTGATTCCCTCCACGGTGATCGGTTCTAATTGAACTAACTGAACGGGGGTGCTTGGTTCAGACTCAACTCGAACTAACCTTCCCGAGATGCGACTCCAAACAGCACAATCAACATAAGATTAGAGTTTCGGATGGATGTCATGGTCCTAGACTCGACACTCTAAATGGTGCTTTTATGCTCATGTTCCAATGATGTCTCATGGATGTGGATGATGCTGAAGATGGTTTTAGTGCTTTTCTTTCTCTTGCTTTGGATGTTCCAAGTATACCCTATGCTACACAAAAGACAATGCAATAACATCACATGCGAGCCATCACACAGATAGAGGTTCAGTGCATTTGGGGCACCTAGGGGATGTCGTGAAATGGTCGCATGTGTACGGATACACGGACAAAAGTTTGACACTTTGTAGGTCAATGTGATGACATGAAATGGTCTTGAGGGAGTTGTCCCACAGATCGACGTTCGACACTATTACGGCATCTAACATGAAGTGATGTCACATACAGGTCACGTGCGAGTCAAAACACGGACAGCATTTCAGTGTTCGTGGAACACCTTACATGATTTAGGAATTCTATGAAATGTCTTAATATGAAAACTAGTTCGGCACTCGTGGAGTACCTCAAATGGGTTGTCGATGTTATGTAACAATCCAATATGGATTGGGACACGCAAGCAAAAATAAGGCTTCTCCATGACACCAAATGTGAATGATCAAGATGTGATGATGTCATGTGGTCTGTCACACAAATACAAGCTTAAGACCGTTGTGGTCTTCTAATAATGTAATGGGATGGCCAAATGCAAACTAGTGCACAGGCGGAGTACGAGGTAGCCTTGGGGACTCCCGATATGTTATGAGATGAAACGGGGTCGTGAAGGGCATACTTAGAACATCCTTACATTTTTAATGAAATGAAATGATGTGGATGCCTATGTCATATAAAAATGCAAATGGCTGCACAAAAATGTAGTTAGAATGCATGACATACAAGATGATGTCGTGTATGCTTTATGAATCAATGAGTACACAAAATGAATATGGCATACGGAAAAAGGTTATGGCTGCATGAAAAATATGGTTAGCATAACACACACGTATGAGGATGCTCTAAAATGGCTGCATAAAGAAGGTGATTAGACTATGGCATACGGATGATGCGTGTTTATGTCATATGAAAAGGTCGAAAATAAAACAACCATAGAGCAAACGTTAGCACACACACAAAAATATGCTCACCCTTCCAACCTTATTCCTCCATTCCGTTGGTCTCGCATTCTTCCTAGGTATTGGGTCTCTTTGGCATCAACGGGGGATACCAAAGGCGTACTCTCAATGTCCATTTTCAAATTATATATTTGGTGATCCTAAGGGGAAGTTGCTAGGCCATTACATGAAGGTATGAGTCAAGCCAAGGGTCGTACAGGTTCCCATAGCGAAAATATACTCCTCACTTCTCCCCACTCAGGGGTTCAAACGAAGGGGTTCATACAAGGCTATGAGTGGTTTACCCCCTCGAGTGCCTCCAATCCTAGCGGAAGAGGTAGGTCACCTTTGGAAATAAACCGGGCTTAAATGAGTGTTGGAGGGATTTAAGAAGAGAAAATGTCATGCTTTATGCAATGTGAATGAAATATTGAGTTACGATTTAAGAATCAACTATAAGTGAGGATATACTTCAATTGTTGCCTAAGTTCCTTAAGTTTTTGCGAAAACTTTTTTTTTTTAAGAAACCGTTAATCCCCAGCGGAGTCGCCATTATGAGCGGACGACCTTTTTCGGAACACGCAGTGAAGCGGGAACCGGGGATTTTCTTTTTAAGTGTTGATGTTTTGGTTTTGAAAGCAGGTTTTAATCTTTCTTAGAAAAACCTTTCATTTTATTGGAAAATTCTTTTTTTATTGAAAACTTAATTTTAGACACGAATTTTAGAAAATAGGCTTTTAGAAAATTCCCATTTTAACTTAAAGATCTCGAAATACGAATTTCGAGATTAGATTCAGATTTGCCACTCGGATCAGCTTATCCGGGAAATTCCGGTACAGCTCCCTACCAAGTATAGACGCAGTACCTAATCCAGAGATTCGAGGTTCGGGCAACATATCTACTAATCCTCACTAATTTTTAATTATTATTTCATAATATGACATTTCATTCACTTAAATCTACTCATTTTTTTCTTCCTTTAATTATTAACCAATGCTCATGCAAATGACATAAATCTAAATACTAAAATAGAGTGTGGAAATATAAAAGTGCAAAAAAGTAAATCAGAGGCCAAATTATACAACCGAAGAAAAAGAAAACTCTCATCCTCACCTTTTACAACCGCCAATAATACACGATGATCTAAAAATTACAATCGCCTAGATACATGGGATAATCTATTAAATACATCGAAAGTAAAAAAAGAAAACTAAAAATAAAAGCTGCATCCAAATAGGGTTAGCACAAATAATCAAAGCATACCAAAGACTCACATAGGACAGAATAGGGATTTTTAGGAGTGGGGGACATGCATTTGGGGGTAACCGGGTCGACCCAGTTGGTCGGCCCGGTTAGACCTGGAAAATGTTTTTTTTAACGCCCTGTAGGTTTTATGGATGAAAAACCAATTTTAAAGACGGTTTGGCTCATTTACATGCATTTATTCAACTTTGGCGGGTCGGATATCCCAGGACCCGGGGGTCCCGTTCGTGTGTGGGCCTAAATCAAACATCCATTTAGGGTCCAAAAATATGAAAACACGCCAAAATTCATTTTTAAATAAGAAAAGGATGCAAAATTACAAGTTTGGGGCCCAAAAGGGCAAAACTGTAATTCTGCCTCCATTACAGCCGTGCCCCTATAGGCTACAGCCACGCCCTTGTAGGCTATAACCATGCCCCTGTAGCTTACGACCGGGCGGCTGTAATGCTCCAGAATCGATTCCAGTGTACTTTTTCGTTTTTGAAAATCGTTTTGCAATTTTAGTGATTTCGCCTCAACTACAGCCGCACGGCTGTAGGTTACAGCCGAGCAGCTATGATCATGAGTAGGGCGGCTGTAGCCGAAAAACTCCAAAAATCGTAAAAAAACTCAAAACATGGCATTACAGCCGCGCGGCTGTGATCATGAGTGGGGCAGCTGTAGCCGGAAAAACTCCCAAAAATCGTAAAAAACTCAAAACATGCAATCAAATCACAACCAGAATGAACAAAACGGATTTCGAAGGCCTCTCAAAAGATTACCTTGTCTGTGTTCCAGTGCTTGGACCATGAAAAATGGATTCGGATGCTAGAAACATCTTGCAGTCATGAACAACTAGAACAGAGCGCGATTTCCGAAGCCCGAACGGAATCCCGAAGAAGATTAAAGGATTGATTATTATGTGTTCTATTAAGATTATTATTTTTTTTTTCAATTGTCTTAAGAACCCTAGAGAAAATCTAAGTGATGGTCTATTTTTCTCTCAAAATCCCTCTTTTTTCTTTTGTATCTTTTTGTTTTCTGCCTTCCTTAACCCTAATCCTGGATTAGGATGTTTAAATACCTCTATTTTTGGTATTAAATCGGAATTAATTACTGATTTTGGCAAAAAAAGGAAAACTGACGCTTACAGCCGTCCGGCTGTAGGTTACAGCAGCTCCCCTGTAGACTACAGCCGCGCGGGTGTAGGTTATAGCCGAGCGGCTGTAGCGAACAAAATGCCTATTTTGCTCAAAAACCGAATTAAATCCTGATTTTGACCAAAAAAGGAAATATGATGATTACAGCCGCGTGGCTATAGCTTACAGCCGCGCCCTTGTAGACTACAGTCGCATGGTTGTAGGTTACAGCCGAGCGGCTGTAGCGACCAAAATGCCTATTTTGCTTAAAAACCGAATTAAATGTTGATTTTGACCAAAAAAGGAAATATGATGATCACAGCCGTACGGCTGTAGGTTACAGTCGCGTCCCTGTAGACTACAGTCGCGTGGCTGTAGGTTACAGCCGAGCGACTGTAGCGACCAAAATGCCTATTTTGTTTAAAAACTGAATTAAATGCTGATTTTGACCAAAAAAGGAAATATGATGATTACAGCCGCGCGGCTGTAGGTTACAGCCATGCCCCTGTAGACTGCAGCCGTGCGGCTATAGTTTACAGCCGAGCGGCTGTAATGTCCAGAAAAGGCCATTTTCACTTATTTTTCATTCTTTTCCTCGGTTCTCCTAAAATACTCACTCGAATTCTTTGGGGTTCCGTATTAGAACTTGTCACACACCTTCGGGTTATCCGGGACATTTCCGACATTATCCCGGTCGGTCTGAATCCGTTTCACGTTTATCCGTGAAAAAGGTAACAATAGCTTTCATCACCGAGGTCGGGAAAAAACCCATGCTCATAATAGGTTTTCACCACAATCTTTTGAGGCACCTTTGGCCAATCTATCTGCTTCGACATTCAACATTCTAGGTATATGTTGAACCTCCATTTGAATGCCTTTTGGCTTTGCTAGTTTAATTAATGTTGTACCTTGATCGAATATTGTTACATTGATTCATCTTTGGCTATATAATTCCTATTAAATTAGTTAAATACTAGCTTAGAATCATTAAAGATTCAAACTCTATGTAGCTTGATTACTCGCAATACTTGAAGGTCAAGGATCAGTGCCTTATATTTGACAACATTGTTAGTTGCAGATAAGGTGAGTTGTGCTACCTATTTGATGATGATACCTTATGAATCCTTGATTTATACCGATGCCTGCTCCTTCCCTACATAAACTTCCATCTACATATTCCTATATATCTTTGATTTCCATCAGATCTGTTTCCTCCGGCACCTCTTGAACAAAATCTTCTAGGATCTGTCCTTTTAAAGCCTTGCATAGTTCAAATTGGATATCAAACTTAGACAACTTGATTGCCCAGTTAACATTTTTCCCTAATTTCTCAAGACTCTGTAATACTTTCTTTAATGTCAAAGATGTTGGGCAACAACTACAGCGACATATGCCATCTCCTCCAATCTAGGATTCTTAGTTTTGAGTCTTTAAAGACCTTACTATAGTAATAGACTGGGTGCTATTTTATCCCCTCCTCCTATATCAACACCATTCCTAGTGCATCATCCGAAATACTAATGTACAAATACAAATCTTCTCCTCGGATAAGCTGACTAAGGAGGGGAAGAGAAGTGAGAAACCATTTGAGGTCTTCAAAGGCCTAAGCACATTCGTCATTCCACTCAAATTTCTTTATTCCTTTTTAACTTTTGTAAAGGGAAGGCATCTCTTTACCGAATATGAAAGGAACCTACCAAGAGCATTAAGCTTTTGTACTTCATTTTTCATCTTTGATGGAGACATATCAAGGAATGCTTTAACTTTATCTAGTTTAGGTTCAATTCTTATTTGGGAAATGAGAAATCCGAGGAAATTTCCTAATAAAATACCGAAGTTGCATTTTTCTAGATTCATTTTTATGTGATATTCATTCTGTATTTTAAATACTTTGGCCAAAAAGCAAGGATGTTCCTCATGTTTTTGGTCTTTGATGATTATGTCATCTACATATATCTTCATGATGTCCCCAGTAGATCCTTAAAAATCTTGTCCAATAATCTTTGGTAATTTGCCCCTATATTCTTTAACTCGAATGACATGACTGCGTAACAATATGTTCCCTCATGGGTTATAAAAGCGATCTTTTCCATATCCTTGTCAGCCATTGGAATCTAATTGTATCCTATGGCACCATTAAGTGAAGAGTGAAACATACCCTTTTGTTGAGTCTACCAGCATGTCAATATTTGGCAATGGATAGCTATCCTTCGGGCATTCCTTGTTCAAATTAGTGAAATCTATGCACATTTGATAACTTCCATTGGGCTTTTTCACTAACACCATATTTACCATCCAATCAGGGTACTGAACCTCCTAAATATGGCCGATCTTCAGTAGCTTTTGCACTTCCTCAGTAATCGCCTCCTGTCTTTTCGAGACACGATTCCTCTTCTTCTACTTTATCAATCACACCATTGGATCTACATTGAGCTCATGATGTGAATCCGGTTATGCAAGGCATAACCCGAACTCAAGAACATTCCCGATCGTCGAATGAGATTTAAATAAACACAAAGAAATCAAAATAAAGATGCAAATTCTAATTGTAAGACTAAATATACAAATAATAAGAAAAGATAAGATTTAGAAAATTCACCAATCCAATCAAATGAAAAGAACAATCAAATTAGTATATAGCTAATCCAACCTTTCAATTCGGATAAAAGAAACTGAGAATTGGTTGATTCTCAATTTTCTACCCACAACAATTGATCGTAATCAAAATAACTTTCAAAAGTAAGAATACAATTACATACTCTAAAATTAATAAAAATTCAATAAGAAATTTTTTTAAGTGGAATTTACCATTTTTATTCATAATTTGATCTTTTTTTTTCCAACAAATAGGGTCATATATATAGGCCCTTAATTACAATCCCAAAAAGGATAAGGAAAACCAAAACGAGAAGGAAAGCTAAAAAGGAGAAAAAAAAGAACGTAACAATCCTATATAGACACTAAAAAGGAATAAAGACAAGTAAATCAAAAAGAACTAATAAGAAACCCTATTCCATATGAAATAAGGATACTCATCTAGGGTTGTCAACAGGGGCGCAGGGGCCTTTCTGAACGGGATAAGGATTCCCCGTTTAGGATCCCCACAGGGCGAGGACATGGACAAATTTGTCCCTAAATGCTAAACAGGGATAGGGATGGGATTACCTCTCCCCATCCCCGTCCCAGTTTAGTCCCCGCGGGGATCCCCGTTAAATCCTCGTTACAATACCCTTTTAATTATTTATTTTATATATATATATATATATATATATAAATGTATAATTGAATTTTATAATAATAAATAAAACTAAAACTAGTTTTATTTGAGAATTGAGATGTGATAACTTGAAAGGGTTTTATGTTTTGGCTAATGCGCTTTTCTTTACTTATTTTTATACAAAATTGAATTTTACTTAATTTTTTTTAAAAAAATTATTTTAACTAGGATGGGGATCTCCACGGGAACCCGTTCCTCAGGACTGGGGACAGGAATTAAGATTGTCCTCGCTTAGCCGGGAAAAAGGGATGAGAATGCCAATCCCTGCCCCGCCCTACCCCATTTACATCCCTAGACTCATCATTTGTCTAATTAACTAATGATGCAATAAAAAGAATTAGCCCTACATATTTGACTTTGACCATAAAAAAATTAACAATCATAATAACAACTAATTAACTAAAACTAAATTATCCAACCAATCAAAATAAATCTAAATAAATTAAACGGATAAGTACAGAAATAAACCTTATGTTTTCAGACATTTACAAAATGGTACTTGTGGTTTAAATTTTTACAAAGTCGGACATGTGTTTTCACAATGCTAACAAAAGTAGTCTATCATTGAATTCTTAAAAACTCATTTATCCTCCGAATTTTTATCTGAAATTTTGTATGTTAGTTAATTAAAATACAATGGACCATACTATTGAAACTTGAAATTTTTCATGAAACGCTCATATTTTTAATAATTAATATTGCAAAAAAAAAAAAAAAAGAAAAATTCATAAAAAATTGAAAAATGGCTAGAAAATTTTCAAATCTTCAAAACTTGATGGAATATTTAATAATGTGTATAAATTATTGGGATGCCAAATAGTAGAAAACATAGATATTTGCATGAAGATTAGGTTAAGAACCTAAAGTTCACACTGTTAACCCGATTTCTATATGAAACTTAATTTTTTACTATTAATTATCTCAATATTTTATACATATTATTTAATAATATGTTATAAAGTTTTAACATTTTTCTGCTTTTTTACATTTTTTTGTAACTTTTTTTCTCTTTTTTTCATAATTAATTAAAAAAAAAATACATGCACTTCCCAAAATTATGAACTTTGTCACTAAGTTTCATTATGTTTTAATCAACTAACATGCAAAATTTCATGTGAAAATTCAAAGGGTAAAAGAGCTTTTAGGGAATGTATTGGATAATAGACTACTTTTGTTAGCATTGTGAAACCACATGTCTCATTTTGTAAAATTTTAAACCACGGGTACCATTTTGCAAATGACTGAAACTACAAGGTTTATTTTTGTACTTATCCCTAAATTAAAAAGACATGAACCAATTAAAAATAGAATTAGTTAAAGATCCCAATGGATTAAACATATGCCATACATATGTTTGTCCAAAACTCAAATTGGGTCAGCCTTGTAGATTCCTTGGAAATAAAAACACTATAACTTCATTTTGCATCGGATCCTCCATAGATAAGAATTTGAATGGATAGAATTGATCTTCGAATTGACCGACTAAATTATACAATTGGATCCCAAGATTATGCCATCTTGATTCGTATCATTGAGTATCCTTAGTTCATAAGGAATAGGGTTCTTATTAGTTCTTTTTTATTACTTGTCTTTATTCCCTTTTAGTGTCTATTTAGGATTGTTACCTTTTTATTTTTTTCTCTCTTATTAGTTTTCCTTCTTCTTTTTCGGATTGTAATTAAGGGCTTATATATATGACCCTATTTGTTGGAAATAAGATCAGATTACAAATAAAAATGGTTAATTCCCCTTTAAAAAAAAATTCTTATTGAATTTTTATTAATTTTATAGTATGTAATTGTATTTTGACTCTTGAAAATTATTTCGATTATGATCGATTATTGTGGCTAGACAATTGAGAATCAACTAATTCTTAGGTTCTTTCATCTGAATTGAAAGGTCGGATTAGCTGTACACTAGTTTAATTATTCTTTTCATTTGATTGGATTGGTGAATCTATTATTTTTGTAAATCCTATCTTTTCTTATTATTTGTATATTTAGTCTTATAATCAGAATTTGCATCTTAATTTTGATTTCTTTGTGTTTGTTTAAATCTCATTCGACGATCTGGAACATTCTTGAGTTTGGGTTGCATTTTGCGTAATTGGATTCACATCAGCTCATGAACCATGATCTCCTATGATATCCCCATTATATCATATGGTTCCTAAGCGAAAGCACTAATGTTATCCCGGAGGACATTAGGCACTCTGGTCTTTATCTCATCCTTTAACTCTTTAGATATTATAACAGCCTTCCCATGTGCCAAGATTAAGGTTTTTATCTTTTCCACTAGCGCTTTAAAGGCTCTAATCACCTCTAGAATAATATGGATAACTCCTCGATTTTATAGGGGCGGTTATCAATCCTCTACGACTGAAACTCTTTTTAAACTACTGGTTCGGCAACAGGTGGGTGAACTAAGAATCGATTGAGTTGCCCTCATTTAGCCATCTTATCTAACTCAACTCCAAATGTATACATTATTCGATATCATAACCTTCGAACTTTTGAAATTCAGAATAGGTGCCTGATTTTCCTGGTCTTTTCAACTTTGGTGGATAGGTAATATGTGAGCTCAATTCAGTACAACACATCTTTTCTTCTTATCTTGAGTGGTACCAATTCAGAAGCAATTTCCCCATTTGGTAGATCCTGCTTACTTTCTCAGGGATGTTGTGACTTTAAAGTGACATTCTTCTTTTGGATGTTAGTCCTGTGAGAACTTGTTAACCACTTGCTATTGCGCTAGTGAGTCTCCCACTTCACCCACTCTTGAGCTTTTTGCATTATTAAAGCTAATGACCTTGCTCACCGCGTTGCCAATTCCTTTGCCAGATCCAAACTTCTATAATTTGCTGCTATTGCATCAATTGCAACATTAATACCATACCTATGAATTTTCATGGCATTTTTCTAAAACTACTCGACATAATGAATTTTCATGGCAGTTTTCTAAAACTTTTCCACATAATCAGCCAAGGATTCATCATGATGTTTGAGCACTTGGAGATCTTGCACCGTTTAATGAGTAAGTTTCAAAGTAATTAAATATAAAGCAAAATCTTTAGCCCTCATGTTACACTTAGTAATGAAACCTGGTTTAAGACCCTTATACCAAAAGGTGGCAGGATTAGAGAGAGTAGTTAGGAATAGTCGACGCATCATGGCATCCGTCGCCTTCATAGTGTTCAAGCAGTGTTTAAAGTTGTGAACATGAATAGATGAATCTCCTGTTCCATCATATTCTTGTAAATATGGATAATTGAAACCCTTTGGAGATGATTCATTAACAATTGCTTTAGATAAAGGAGACTTAGTGTTTCCCACCTCCAGAACAACCAGGTCAATTCCTACTTTTGCCAACATAGACTTTACATGTTTCTACACCACTTGAGCTATCTTTGGTCTTCATCAGATTTCTCTGATTCATCATGTCGTCTCCTATCAGCAACTTTCTATTTTTATGCAAATTCAACACCCTTTGAGGTCTTTTTTATTTTTGTTTTCATTAGTCCACTAAAGATGAAGCATTGAAGAAAGAGTATCACCAAGATTTACGCTTTTTACTCTTTACACTTTGGCTCTAAACTTAGGATCTCTCCATACACTGCTTCTTGTCTTCACCCCTTACATCAAAATCACTCTAAAAAAACTTTGGGCGCAACTGAATTTTCCCTAGTGTGAGATCTAATAGGATTATTTGATCAATCTCACCTCCAATTAGATCCAATAGGACTTCCTCGACTATGAGATTTATTCGGTAGTTACATCCACGCTCCCCAACCCCTTAAATGGATTACATCTTGTGAGGTGAACCTTTTCCTTTGAAGGCATGCACCGATAGTCATTTTTCATCCCCTTTGTTATGGAAGCAATGTCTTTGGAGGAGACATAAAGAGTAGACATATGAATATTGTTAAGAAATTGCTCCAGTCAATCCTTATTAGCTTGAGGAGCATGATTGAGCTTATTAACACTATCTTGAATGGCTGCAATTGAATAAAAAACTTGCTTAATAAAAGTATTTATCAACATCCAACTATTTGGGTCCATATACGCAATGCACACCTACAATCTTTAATCCAACTTCAGCGTAATGGTGAGAAAGGGGATTTTATTCTCAAAACAATCCACTCGGCGAGGCTGAGATAAAGATGTGTTTTTCTCTTTAGAAAGGGGTAGAGGCATGCGAATGGAATCTATATCCTTCATTATAACATTGAGAGGTGTGTAAGCAGGTGCTAATACCAAACTCCGATGAGCTATTGTTGATGAGAGAACTACAAACTCTTTAAAGAATCTAAATTGGCCATTGTGGTTCATGGTCAATTCTCACCGCACCAATTGATAATATCCATAGATGAATTCGTCGTGTATGGAGAAATTTAACCTGAAAAAAGAGACAAAGTTAGAGAAAGTCGGGTGTCCGATGAAACCCCTCAAACGCTCAAGTTAATTGGACTTTAGAGAGATGGTAACCGTAACCTAATGTAAAGTGAGCCATAAGTTAGCCTTTTATACTCAACCTTACATTAGGCAGTTATGTACAATACAAATTGTAATAGGTAACGATAATGTCACATCTCTGGTCTACACGTGTAAGGTTCAAAGTTGTTACTGTTCTTACTGAAAAAGGCAAGACAAACTGCTTTAGATGTCTGTGGTTGTGATTGGATGAGATTAAAGTTATAATCTTAATTCGACACGTATCCAACTGAAGGAGTCACGGTGGATCTAGCTCCACTTGTCCGGCCATGCTTAAGTACGTGCTACCTATTATCAGAAGACATGATAATAATGCCAATTTTGAAGTTAACATTTGAATTTCTATGATCTTTCTTTTCTTTTTCCTTATTTCTTTTTCTCCCCTTTTTTCATTCTTTTCTTTCTTTTCCATGACAAGAAAGGGTAAACTTCAAAAAAATACCTTGTAGTTTTGCTCAATTTCAAAACGAGGGTGAATTTTTTTTTTTTTTTTTTATAGAAAGAGGATTTGTGGTTTGCTTACTAATAAAAAAATCATTATTGACAAATTGGTCAAAATTGATGATGTGGTGAGGAGTATTTCAATCCAAACTTTTATTTTTATATATTTATTTAAAATAAAATACATATTTATATTTATAATAACATTTTCTCTCTCTTCTTTCACTTTCCCTTTTGGCCAACTCCCACCACCACTACTATTTGAACCACCGTCGCAACTGCAACTATTCAAACCAACACTACCTCTATTTTGACTTTCTCTCTCTTCTAGTGGCTTTTGCTGCTATTGTTCCAACTCTTGAGATCTAATGATGCTATTCCCCTGCTTCAATCTCCTCTTCCACCCCCTCCTCCTTTTCCCCCTGCATTGGTAATGATGAAGGTGCCAGGTCATCTAGTTGAGCTCAACCATAATTTTTAAAATAATAAAGAGATCTGATTTGAATACCTTCCAAGATAGTGATTTCGGGTGGTGATTCTACATATTTCTTAAAATTAAAGTTTTCAAATTATTCTTAGTGGCATGGTGAAATCCACTTGAGAAAGCCCAAAAACCTTATTACCTATCGCCCCTTAACCTATTGAAATGTGATATGATGTCACTCAATTTATACTAACACAAATATTATGTTATTGTATCACTATACCAGTGTCTCAAATCCTTTTTAACTTATTTTTCACTCATCATCATTCCTTCCATTCCCAATTTTGATCATCTGAGTTCTTACCATTCAAAATTTTTCACAAAATTACTATCAAATTAAAGCTTTCAACTTCAACATCTCAAAGATCAAAAGCTTCTGAGAAATATGCAATTTTGGAAGGTAGAAGAGACAAATTGTCAATCCATGCAAGAGGTAGAATAACCTATGAGCATGCAAGAAGTCATCACATTCAAAGTCGAAATGATGGTGAATGGAACTTTATCGCAAAATCGTATCCATTTTTAACATTTTTTATGACATCGGTTCACATTTCAACAAGTTATTATGAGCTAAATGTGTAAAACTGATAAGTCATGAGGTAAAGGGGAAATATGGAAGGTTATGGGATAAAAAGGTTTTTAACCTTTGAAACTATCCTATTAACATGTCAGTTTAATGCTCCATTTAAATTGAGTGGCATTAGATTACGTTTACATAGGTTAAGAGCCAAATAGGAAAATAGATAGGTGAAAGGGTAAAGAAACAAAACGTTGGTAGATCAGAGGCTAAAAAAGTCCTTCTAAACTCATTTACATATGTATAACACGTTTAAGATTTTTGAAAAAACTCTCAGATTCTCGTAGGCTAACAAAAACACACAAACAAAATAGTGTGATCAAACAAAGTTAGAAAATATAAATACTTAATCTATTAATTTTGTGTAGTGATCAAACACCTCTTAAGTCCTATGTAATGTTAGAATTTCATGTTAGGCTAAGCTCAATGAAAGAAAATATAAACATTACTAAATGACTAAATCACATATGTTGTGACCGATTGGTTTTAGTTAATTGATATGCTATCAATCAAATGAAGGTTTGAGGTATTCGGTTGAAATTAGAAACTCTTAAAAAGAAATACTATCTTTTAAAAAGAATTATGTACTTATTGTTTCACTACATTTGCAATAGTTAAACTATTATATTTGAATTGGCTCAATTCATTAGAGAGCGAACAAATTTAAGTAATATAAGTCAATTGAGTTTTGTTGGTAAAATATTTAGGTTTTAAAAAAATTAAGTGTACCAAGAGTGAATTTGTTTTTTTTTTTTTTTTTTTTTTTAAAAGTAATCTTTATAAGTAGTATTTAGTGAAATACTTTTATAAAACTTAAAAAAAAAAAAAAAAAAAAAAAAAAAAAAAAAAACATTATGGTGTTTTAGCATCGAAGTTAGTTTTATTAATCCCAAGTTTCAATGGGAATGAATTGAGTTCACGGTTTTTAGGTTTTATATAATCTCTTTTATTAAATTGGTTTTTAAAGATGTAACCACTAAATCATCGCTTGGTATTTAGAACTTATCACTTTACCAATAAATTGAATTTAATCAGGTATTTTTAACATAATTAATTTATCTCAAACCGACTTTTGTAGCATGTTAGCTAGTAATGCAGACAGGTAACAAATTTTGTAATGTTTAAGAAAATTAAAACACAAGATTTCAAGAAAATGAATTATAAACAGAAAACATTCTATACATATAATATCATGTCGAGTGGATAATGAATTGAAAAATTAGCAGAAACAAATGATATAGTGGTAAATTCACACAAAAATTATTATGGTTGACAGTTTAATTGTGTTTTAAAAATGAGGGAAGTACAAAATCTGAACATGTAATTTTTTTTAGCTTAAAAGTGTTCATACGTTAGATTTGTTTGTCAAATTTGTAGAATATTAAATTCAATGTATGATTTACTTGTTTACATTTATGTGTTGATTTGTAACTTAATTTATATATTTAAACATATAATTATAATGGGACAGAATGATATTTAAAATGTTTTCTTAAACAAATAATAAAATAAAACAGATAAAAAATAGGATAAGTATAAAAATAAACTACGTGGATTCGACTATTTATGAACTAACATCTATGGTTTAAAACGTTATAAACTAAGATATGTTGTTTTGGAATAACAAGCGTGTCTATTTCCAATACATTCTCATAAAAACTCTTTTATCTTTCAAATTCTAACATAAAATTTTACATAATGGTTAATTAAAATACATGGGACCTTGCTTTAAAATTTTTGGTAAGGGCTAACTGATATTTTAACCTTTTTTGCTATTTTTCTATATGTAAAGTTTCAAGTGAAAATTCAAAGGGTCAAATAATTTTTCAAGAAGTGTATTAGATGATACACTAGTTTTATTAACACCGTAAAATTACAAGTCCCAATTTATAATATTTCAAACCATAAATATCAGTTTTATATAGCCAAGATTACGTATTTTATTTTTTTTTTTACTCCTCGGAGAGGAATATTGTGGATGGTTGGAGGGTAAAAACAGAGCCATTTTTGCGGCCAGATATCATTTTAAATTAACAAATAGCAGAGAAGTCAAAATTGACGGATTAGCTAAAGATGATGTCTAATCCTTTTATTTATGATTATTTTGTGTTTATCGGCTTGTAGCTTGTAGACTCTAGTGTAGTTTTTTTATTTGTAATTAAAGTTGGCTGCCCATTTGAGTTATTCTTACACCATATATCTCCACAACTAGGGATGGTAAGGGCAACCGATTTTACAGCTACTCCGCATACATGACTCTAATAGAAATGTTCATATCCAGTCTAAAAGAGTATAAGATGAGAATAAAATTTAAAAATTATGTGTCACAGACACAGGATAAGGTGCAGATATATCCATCAGCATATTCAATACCCGTACATGTTTACATAATGACAAAATTATTTATTTTCTAATTAACAACTTATTATTAAATATGTTATATTTTTCTAAAAACTTTTCAGAATTCGGATAAATTCATGTGTGTTTTGTTTTTAATTTGTGGATTATGAAGTTACTTATAGATGGTTTTTTAAATTTTACGATTGATTCGTTTAGCTAAGCTTTTATTAGGGAAAAGTAAAACAAAAAAAATATGTGATTTGCCGAATTCCTGAACACGGGTCTATGTTTTAAAAATTAGCAAATTTAGATTTATGGTTACATTGACAAATACAAACTTTTATCCAACGTACCCTCTCAAAACTATACTATATTTTAGATTTTGTGATATTGGTTAATTCGAGTAAAATTATCCTTAGTAATAAAACTTTTCAATTTTCGAAAAACACATGTATTTTTCTAATTCAATAATACAAAAGATTTGAAAATCATAAAAAAAAAATACAATTATTGTTAGAAAATGTTCAAATTTTGATAGGAAATTCATAAATAACATGAGGCAAATATTAAGAGAATAAACGGAAGAAATCGTTGAAGATTACATGGGGATCGGATCAAAAGTACCTGTGTCCACACTGTTAATCTAGTCCTTATCTTAAACTCAATATTTTTTTTATCCTCTAACATCTGAGTAGTTTACCCACGTTATTTGAGAATTATCCATCAAGATTTAAATTTTTATGTGCATTTATGTACTTTTTTATTTATATATTATTTAATTAAAAACTACTTGTGTTTATCGAAAATTTGAGAGATTTATTATCAATATTCATTATATTTGTATCAACCAATGTGTTAAATTTCAGCTAAAGAACCAAGAGATTTGATATTTTTAGGGCATGTATTAGATGTAGGAATTTGTTTATTAGACACAAGGTATTTGTTTACAAATTAAAAAAAAAAAAATTACATATCTCTTTTTTCAACTTTTAAAACACAAACTTACATTTGCGAAACCAACAAGCTACAAATATTCTTTTGTATTTTCCCCTTTTTTTTTTATTAAACAACTAATCTCGTGGGTACATATAATTAATGGACACTTGAAAATTTTATGGGACAAAAATGAAATTTATGTAATAAATACGCACGAATAATGAGACAAAATTGATAGTTGTATCGTAAATGGATAGAGAACATAGATTACCAATATCCACGGTTACTCTACATGTTACCATCCTTATCCGCAATCATTCCTACTTCTTTAAAAATTTCCTTACCATAAAACTTTAAATTATCTATTTAATTTAGGTTTATAGAACTATTTTCCCAAAAATCTCACATAAAATGTTTGTTTTTCTCCCTCTTTCCAATAATTTTTAAATATTTGCCTTTCTTTAATAGTCTTCCTTGTTATGTTGCCATGTTTTCTCTCTCTCTCTCTCTCTCTCTCTCTCTCTCTCTCTCTCTTTAAAGTTTCTTGGGTGATTCTAGCCTCCTTGAGTGTTGAACGAAGTTATGCTTATGATTAAAGGAAAAAAAAAGTTTTTGCAATAAGGTCAATTTTATTTATTTATGTACAAATATATCCAAAAGTCAAATCTATTGCACAATTGGATCGTATTTAATTATTTCATAACTTTTATGATTATTTTATTGATGCAGAAATTAACAACTATATATATACACATAGGAGATCTCAATTTCGAATTAAGAATGTCAGATTTATTCTTGAATTTACTCCCTATACATTTTGACCAAATCTTAAACAATAAAATACTTTTTAACAAGTTTTTTTTTTTTATTATTGATCACTATAAAAGAAATACAAGAACCAATTAAAAAGTATAAAAAATTATTATCATAATTAAATAGTAATAAAAAAATTATTTTTATGTTTGTGTTATAAAATTGTGATTGTATGTATTTAATAGTAAATTTTAAAATAATTTTGTTGCTATTAATATATATATATATATATATATATATATATATGGTAGTAACTTTGAGATATTGTTACTAAATAAATTTTTTAATAATAAATCTATTTTGCTATTAAATACTGTCAAATCTTAAAATTTATTATCGCAAAAATTATTTTCAAATATTTTGTATTAAGCCAAATTTTTTAATATGATACTCCAATATATGACTCTTATTTTTCGTTTATTACTTAAAGGTATTATTGTAATAAATTTTGAGGAATAAAATGGCGTATTTTGAAAAGCGACAAAAAGAGGTAAGTATTTTATTTTTTATAAGAAAAAAAGAAAAGGAAAAAAAGAAGTGAGAATTGTGATATTAGGACACATTTTAATAGTAATAATAATGATAATAATAATAATAATAATAATAATAATAATAGGACAGATTCAATGGTACCTACTACTGCTACCACCAGCATGTATGTAAGGACATTGACAAACTTACGGCACACCTACCCCCTGACGAGCCCACTATCTGCTTCCACCAACTTTTCATCATTCGCTTTCCTTTTTAATATTCTTTATTTATTTCATTACTTATATCCCGTCGCTCCCTATTTGGTAAAAGTTGTTACAAATATGAAAATTTGTAGTTTGACCGATTCAAATAGATTACGAAGAGGTGGAGAAAATTTGTGGGTTTTGAGATTTTGAAAACGTTGAAATTGATTGGACGATAAAGCATCAACTCATGTAATACAAAACTAATTGTAATATATAATTTATACTATATATAAATTACTATTTATTGTTGTTTATTTTCAATATGAGATTCATTCTTCAACATTTTCCTTTGAGTAAGGTCATCAACAAGTTTAATTTTTGGGGATTTTACATAAATACTTACCTTTTGACAATATATAACTTTTTTACATACAAATCAAAAGTTTACATAAATACATAAAAAACTTTCCAAAATTTCAAAAATACCTAAAAAACTTATTCCTGTTTTACGTGAATTTTGCCCAAAAAACAACAAAAGTAAAAAATCATAATCTCCAAAATACATCCTCTAATTTGTCCACGTTTCTCTCTCCTTTTTTATAATTTTAAATCTAATTTTGTATTTATCTCTCAATCCGTTTATTTTTTTGTCATCCGACTTTAGAAAGTTTTTTTTTTATTTTTTTTTTATCTTCGAAACAAAGTCCATATGTATATACTTTTTCCGACATATTTTTTTCACTAAAGTATAACTAATTATGCTTTTGTATGTTAAGGTATAACTAAGGTATAATTAAGGTATAACTAAAGTATAATCACTGTAATAGTGATTATACTTAAGATATAACTAAGATATAATTAAGGTATAACTAAGGTATAAACACTGTAATAGTGTATCTTAATGTATAATTAAAGTATAATCACTGTAATAGTGTATCTTAATGTATAACTAATGTATAATTAAGGTATAACTAAGGTATAAACACTGTAATAGTGTATCTTAATGTATAATTAAGGTATAACTAATGTATAATCAATGTAATAGTGTATCTTAAGGTATAACTAAGGTATAACTAATGTATAATCACTATAATAATGTATCTTAAGGTATAACTAAGGTATAATTAAGGTATAATCAATATAATAATGTATCTTAGGGTATAAATATGGTATAAATAAGGAATAACTAAGGTATAATCACTAGAATAGTGTATCTTAAGGTATAATTAAGGTATCTTAAGGTATAACTAAGGTATAAAGAGTATATAAACAATGTATGAATTGTATAAACGATGTATAAATAAAGTATAATAATATATAAGAAGTGTATAATAATGTACAACAATGTATAAGAAGTGTATAAACAGTGTATAAAGAGTGTATAACAATGTATAATAAGTGTATAAACATATAAAATTGTATAAGAAGTGTATAATATATAACAATGTATAAGTAGTGTATAAATAATGTATAATTAAGGTATAACTAAGGTATAATTAAGGTATAACTAAGGTATAAACAGTATAAACAATGTATAAAGTATATAAACGATGTATAAATAATGTATAAAAATATATAAGAAGTGTATAATAATGTATAACAATGTATAAGAAGTGTATAAACAGTGTATAATAATGTATAATGGTGTATAAATAATGTATAAACAATATATAAACAGTGTATAATGTATAAACAATGTATAAATAATGTATAAACAATGTATAACAGTGTATAAATAATGTATAAATAGTGTATAAAGAGTGTATAACAATGTATAATAAACATATAACATCGTATAAGAAGTGTATAATGTATAACAATGTATAAGTAGTGTATAAGTAGCGTATAAACAATGTATAAGCAATGTATAACAGTGTATAAGAAGTGTATAAACAATGTATAACAATGTATAAATAGTGTATAATGTATAAACAATGTATAACAGTGTATAAATAATGTATAAACAATATCTAAACAATGTATAAACAGTGTATATAAAGTGTATAACAGTGTATAAGAAGTGTATAAACAGTGTATAAACAATGTATAAACAGTGTATAACAATATATAAGAAGCATATAAACAATGTATAACAATGTATAACAATGTATAAGAAGTATAAAAACAGTGTATAAAAATGTATAACAGTGTATAAGAAGTGTATAAACAGTGTATAACCAATGTATAACAGTGTATAACAATATAAGTGCAGTCCCAAAACTGCAATCGTAAAATGCAGTCCCAAAATTGCAGTCCCAAACTTGCAGTCCCAAAATTACAGTCCTAAAATGCAGTCATAAAGTGCAAATGCAGTCCCAAAATTGCAGTCCTAAAATGCAGTCCTAAAGTACAGATGCAGTCCCAAAATTGCAATCCTAAAATGCAGTTCTAAAGTACAGATGCAGTCCCAAAATTGAAATGTAAACCTAAAGTGCAGATGCAGTCCCAAAATTGCAGTCCTAAAATGCAGTATGAAAATGCAGATGCAGTTCAAAATTAAAAATGCAGTCATAAAGTGCAAATGCAGTCCTAAAGTGCAGATGCAGTCCAAAATTGAAATGCAGTCCTAAATTGCAGATGCAACATTAAATGATCATCAATAGGAAATTTCATACAATGAAGTACTTAAACAAGATTTATAGAGATATAATCAAGAAAAAGACCTAGACAAATAAAATTTAAATTTTTATTCACTGTAACCAATTGGTATAACACAGATTCTATTGAGAACTTTAAAAAGAAAGCTACAAGAGTAATCAATTAAATGATAAACAACTCCAAAAAATTAAAGAAAAATCCAACTTTTTTACAAAAACAAAAGGGAAATTGTCAACCAGTAACAGTAAATGCTGTTGCAGAAATCGCCCCACTTTGCCTAGGTAGAAAACAATAGCAGCAGGTAAAAACTTCTTGGCAGTTTCATATGTAAAGGCGTCATGGTTCAAAAGCCCCACTTTGCCCAAAACCCACACACCCAATGCCGAAGTCAGATATTGCAATGCAGTTAAAAGGCCAGGGAAGTTAAATTTGGTAATAACAAGCTTGTTAATCACAGCAAGTAAGCTCGAACAGAGGGCATAACCCAACACAAGACTGCCAATGGCCAATTGCTTACTGGAATCAACCCGAATCGAAGTCATATTGTGTGTTTGAGTTGATTGAGGTATTTTAACGAACTTAGCAGATCTCTGAAAAGCAAATAAAGACTGGGGACGATAAATAGAAACAAGAGTACATTTCCAGAATCGGAGAAATGGGACCAAAGAAATCGATTGAAGCAAGTAGATTCAATTGGAAGAATCGGATTTCTTAGTGGTGATTTTGAAGACTGAGTATAAAGGAAGAAATCAAAAAAACGTAAGAAAGGAAGAATTGAAGGAGAAACGTAAAGAAAAAATAGAAATCTAAAAAAAACGTAATAATGTAAATAAGAAAAGGTAAGCCACCAAAATAAACCCTGAAACGAGGGTAATTTTGACAATTTCCCTTAATTTTTCTGCTAGCTCAAACTATGCAAATCTTCAAATACTGATCCAAAATCTTTTTAGTCATTAGATATTCATCTAGTTTGATACTATAAAGAGAATTTGCAGATGTTGAACGTGCTAGACTTGACTGCATAAATAAGTACATATATAAAGTTATACTCATGTAATATAAAACCAATTATCTTGTGTTAATTGTTAGTCTCCACTACATATATATTAGCAATGGAAAAAATATATACATATTCTTAGAAGTGCGATCAAAGTTATAATTAGAATTCAAAGAACAAAACAAGTTCTATAGTCCAAAACAAACATAGTTTCGAACAGAATTCTTAATGGACACAATTTTGATCAAATCTAATTTATGGGCTTGCACACAGTCCATCTAAGCCTACACCTCTTGAATTGGATTTGGTTACATATATATTCTTAGGAAATTGTCAAAAAAATACTTGTGTTTTAGGTTTTATTTTGGATTTATACCTAAAAATACTTGTGTTTTAGGTTTTGTTTTGAACTCATACCTTTCCAAAATTACTTGACTACTTTTTTTTTTTTTATAAATATTAAATTACTTTTTTTTTCTTAATTTATGTCTTTTATATATTTTCTTTTGCAAAACTCACTTTCAAACTTTTCAAATTTACTCAAATACGTGATTTTACTTTGTCCACATTTTTTTCTCATCTTTTTATAGTTTTAATCTAATTTTGCATTTATCTCTCAATCCGTTTATTGTTTTGTCATGCGAATTTTTTTTTCTCTTTGAAACAAAATATATATGTATATATTTTTCCGACATTTTTTTTTCACTAAGATATTACAAATTATACATTTGTATCTTAAGGTATAACTACAGTATAATCACTGTAATAGTGTATAACTAAGGCACAAATAAAGTGTAATTACTGTAATAAGGTAAAACTAAGATATAATAATTGTAATAGTGTTTCTTAAGATATAACTAAGGTATAATTAAAGTATAATCATTATAATAGTGTATTTTAAGATATAATTAAGCTATAATAGTGTATTATACCTTAGTTATACCTTTGATACTCTTATTATAATAGTATAACTAAGGTATAATAACACGAAACATTTATGCCATAACTTATCTAAAGTATCCTTGTATGATCTTCATTTTCAAGCATGCCTAATAGATCATTTAAAGGTAATTGCAACTATAAACAGTAACTTCTATTTTACAGGTTTTTTCTTTTTTTCTTTTTCCTTGAATTTAAAATACATATGATTTATGGAATATATCATCTCTTATCTACTTTGTCTCTGGTATGCTCATAAACCCTTTTTCTTATTTACCAAATTCCTTTTTTAGTTTCTTTCCCTATCTGCTCTTTTTAATTATTTTATCTCTTATGTATAACTCTTAACAATCCATCGCATTACCACACTAGCATATCATGCTCTTTTAGGCTTTGAAAGAAGGTTTTTTTTCAGAAAGCAAAATTTTATGAAACTATCATTTCTCAATCTTCAAGTAGCATTCCATATAATCTGACTTTGAATTTTAAAGCATCTTTAACTTAAAGAGCATGTCATGTAAATCCTTGTCAAAATAAAAGAAATTACATATTTCGATATGTGAACAAGAACAAACCATCTTGAAAGTGCTAATAAGATGTAATTATACCGAAATTAATTATAACTAAGGTATAACTAAAGTATAACTAAGGTATAACAGTTGTACAAAAATATAAGGTATAATAAGAGTATCAAAGGTATAACTAAAGTTATTATACCTTAGTTATACCTTAATATACACTACTACAATGATTATACATTAGTTATACCTTAATTATACCTTACTTATACCATAAGATACACTATTACAGTGATTATATCTTAATTATACCTTAATATATAAAGGTATAATTAGTTCTACCTTAGTGAAAAAAAAAGTCAAAAAAATATATACATATGCATCTTGTTTCCAAAAGAAAAAAAAGCTTTCTAAAGTCTCATGACAAAAAAAAAAAAAAAGGGATGATTAAGAAATAAATGTGAAATTAGATTAAAATAATGAAAAGATGAGATAGAATTATAAACAAAGTAGAATAAGGTATTTGATTAATTTTGAAAAATTTAAAAAGGATTTTAACAAAACTGTTCTGTTCACGTAAAAAAGAAAGAGAGTGTCAAATTATAAAATCCCCTATTTTCTTTGCGGCTTACCCGAGCCATATCAGTGCAACCCTATTGCTGTGATCAATTTGGCTTTGAAATATATAAAAAAGGCTCGAGCACTTGAAATTATAAATTATTTTCCTACTATATATGTATATTTTTCTATATATAAAATTTAATTATATATTATATATTTAAGTATTAAAATTTGTTAATATTTGTTAAGAAAAATTAAGTGCACTAGATTAGGCAAAGCTTGAAAATTTCTTCAAAATCTGATTCCAACCCATATAAAATTTGTAGGTCTAGACTAGACTTGAACAAACTTTTTATATAGGTAATCTTGCTTAATATCCGCTTAAGTCCAGTCCACGAACAAGTCTAATTGGTAATAGCAAATACTCAACACATGTTAATACTTGGGGGATTTTACATAAATACATACCTTTTGACACCATATAACTTTTTTTACCTAAAATGGTAAACATTGCATAAATACTTTAAAAACTTTCTAAAATTTCCAAAATACCTACAACAAGCATTCCTATTTTATGTGATTTCTTCCTCAATAAACAACCAAAAAAAGAATCACAATCTCCAAAGTACATACATTCTCAAATGTAAAGATCTCTCGAATTGTATCAAATCGCAACAATCTCAGAATCGCAAAGCTCACTCCATAATTGCCTCACTGGAAACAAGCAAATCAGTGCAACAAATTATTCCATTGATCACAGAGATATGCAGGAAATCACAATTCTACTCCATCATAATGGAGGACTGAAGATTATAGATTCATTAACTACAAAGTAAGTGGAGTCCTAGTACCAACAACATCAACATACAATGACTTGACCCGAATTATCACAGGAAACATAAAGATCGATCAAGATAAAGAAGATTTATGAATCCAATTCCAGGTAACGGAAGGATATCCTCCAATGGAAATAATGAACGGCATGTCAATTAGATTCTATTGACAGCTAAAGAGTGTAAGCAACATCCTGATCAATATCCACTATGTATTACAACAATTTAGAGAGAAATAAAAGATGAACAAGGTAAAATCATCACACTATCTCAAAAATGTATATTAACAGTTTTACAATGGTAAAATCAGTGTATCAGTAAGTATAACTAAGGTATAATGTGTATGTATAAGTAATGTATAATAAGTGTTCAAAAGGTATAACTAAGGCATAATCAATGTAACAGTAAGTATAACTAATGTATAATTTGTATCAAATGGTATAATTAAGGTATAATTAGTCTATCACAAACTATAACTAAGGTATAATCAGTGTTTCATAACGTATAACTAACGTATAATCAGTGTATAAGAAAGTATAACAAAGCTCTAACAGTTATAATCAGTGTATCAGTAAGAATAACTAAGGTCTAATAGTTCTAAAAAAGGTATAACTAAGGTATAATCATTATATCACAAGGTACAAAGGTATAGCTAAGGTCTAATAGTTTTTCAAATGGTACAACTAAGGTATCATCATTGTATTAGAAGGGATAACTATATAACTAAGGTCTAACTATTTTGCAAGCTATATCTAAGGTCTAAAAGTTTGACAAAAGGTATAACTAAAGATAATCATTGTATCACAAGGTATAACTAAGGTCTAATAGCTTTTCAAATGGTATAACTAGGGTATCATCATTGTATCACAAGGTATAACTAAGATATAACTAAGGTCTAACAGTTTGATAAAAGGTATAACTAAGGTATAATTGTATCACAAGGTATAACTAAGGTCTAACAGTTTTTCAAATGGTATAACTAAGTTATCATCATTGTATCAGAAGGTATAACTAAGGTCTAACAGTTTTACAAGGTATAACTAAGGTATAACCATTGTATCACAAGGTATAACTAAGGTATAACTAAGTCTAACAGTTTGATAAAAGGTATAACTAAGGCAAAACCATTGTATCAGTAAGTATCACTAAGGTCTAACAGTTATACAAAGGTATAATCAGTTTATGACAAGGTATAACTAAGGTATAAATTAAGATCTAATAGTTTTACAAGAGTTATAATCAGTGCATCATAATATATAACTAATGTATAATGTGTATCAAAATGCTTAACTAATGTATAATTAGTGTATCAATGTATCAAATGTAGCATTGAATAATGAAAGCATCTGACATGTAACATTGTATATATAGATTTAATAGGAAGAGCAGAAGAGGAGTACAATAGTAACATGGAAGAATTTTTGTACCAAATAGAGTATAAACAATGCAACTCAGAAGAAGAAGATGAAGAACATGACCATGTAGCTTACATAAGAAACATAATAAAAAGAACAATAGAGGATATATATAGCACAAAACAATAAAAAATAATTGCAGAAGAAGAAGAAAATGACATATCAGATGCCAATGTTTGTTGGAAATGCTCTAGTCCCGAGGCATTAGTCCTTGTATTGTATTGTACATTTTGGATCTTTTAATAGATTGATGTATTGTACATTTGTGTTATTAAATAAAGGCGTTTATCTATTTGTTTTATATCTTATGCAATATTATGAATAGAGTATCAGATGATCATATCTATATCCATATTAACAAGTGTCACACACTTGGCAGTGAAACCATGGAGAGGGAAATGATATAACCATAAATTCTTCGATAGTTTGTTCCAGTCATAGGAATGAATAGAACCAAAGACTATCATAACCTTACTTGTATGGTGGTGGCTTACTAGCTATAGCACATGGACTGTCAATCAAGCTTATTGGTACATGTAATGGGGCATGGTACTGGATAAATCCATTAAACGAGAAATCCACATGGTATAGTATCACAAGTGATTCTCATGTACTACTTATATAGGATCTTTAGACCTGACTGTATTATGGTCTTGTATGTGATCTCACACACTTTGGTGTATGCTTTAAGGGCCTGTAACAGGGTGTCAAGTACGGGTATGTTCAGGTGTGCTAGTGGACATGGCAAGGTCATGAATATGTAGAAGGAAATGTCACTCAGTGATTCACCGAGAAGATATCACCAGCCACTTGGAGAGTGCAACAGATAAGAGTGTGGCCACACCCAAACAAGTTGGAACTTGTTTGTGAGCATCAGTTCATTTGGGATCAAGTTTATGTCCGGACAAAAAAGAGGGTGATGTGACCATGCCTCTGTGTTGGACACCAATATCAGCAACATGGGATATATTAGTTAAACTACAGGGCTATAACTTCCATTGGACTGTTGTTTCCGTCTTAATTGGGAGCTGTAATGGCTTGCTAGAGTCCCACCTACAATCTGTAGGCCATGGGCCCATTGCTAATATAAAGACGGGCCCACAGGATCGTACATATTTTATGACTGAGATTGAACTTAATGGATCTACTGTATACTAGGAGTATACTCACTAGAAAGGAACTGTTAATTGATTAAATTATAGATCAATTGGATCGATCAAAATAATATAATCAACTTATTGGGTTTTATGAATTAATTTGAATAAATTAATTTATGTATTTATTTCCTAGTGGAAATAATTTACGTATATAGGTATATATGTAATTCATTTAAGTAAAGTCAAAATTAATTTAGTGGGTAAACTTAATTAGACAAATTAATTTTAATTTGAATGCTATGTGATATATTATATGGTTTTATATAATCACATATATATAAAATTAAAATTGGACCTAGGGTTTTACAGACATAAAAGCCTACTTAAGTGATACAAAACCCTAACCCTAATTTGATTCGAACTAGAGATTTCGACCACCACTGTTTTTCCAAGGGAAAAATTTTTCGGCCCCCTCCTTTTCATCCTCTCTTAGCTTTTGATCCTCCGCTAGCACAGGTTGCTGCTCATTAGGCATTCGTGTACTGGACTTTGGAGGAAATCTGCAGCCGTCTCTAGAGGAGACATACAAGGTGAGATCCATTCCTTCCTTTGTGTTTTATTTCATGTTTTTTTATTTCTATTGCATAAGCTCTTGGGACTGGTTTGAGAAAATCTGAATTGCCTTCGGCTGCTAATGGTTAATTTTCAATGAAAAACCCCTACAGTGGTATCAGAGCAGGCTTATAATCCATAAAAATCTTTAACAAGATTGAATCCTTGGTTTTAAAATTGGGTATTTTGTTTTGGGATTCTTGTTTTGGGGTTTTGATTTTTCCCTGATTTGATTTTTGAAAATAGAAATCTGTTTATGCATATTAGTTATGTTTGATTTTATTTCTGTTTGTTGATCTATGATTCTTGGTGAATTGTTGGTTTTAATTTTCTTGTTTTAAAAAAATCGGGCTATTTCCGGCCATGGGGGCTACAAGCAGTGGAATCCACCGCTGGTTGCCGTGGCTAGAATAGCAGCAGTAGCATGAGACTAGTAGCGGCTGTTGCTGCTAGGGCAGCAGTGTTACCCTAGCAACAACGTGCCAGGCCGTGTTTTGGATTTGGAGGGTTTTTTTCCTGGTCCGAGTCCAGTTTTAATTTTAATGGGTTTTAAAATTTTATGTGTTTAAATTATGCAATTTAAATGTGCATGGATTCTTGAATGAAATTTAATCTTGTTCATGATATATTAGTTTGGAAAATTAATATGGTGTAATGAAATTGGTTCGGTTTTTCTTAGCACAATCAACCAAATGGGGTAATTTGGATTCATGGTTTCCCAATTCCATTGGGAGCAGTGGTCTGCCTGGGCTGGAAGCTCAAAAGCTCGTTAAAGGTTAAAACCATGATAGGCCAAATTGGCGATTTCTAAATAATGGCTAAGGACATAATTCATTGGGATTAATTTCATGCATTTTAACATGTTTATAATTGAAGAATGGAATACATGCTTGTATGAATTGAATGTGTGGATGGATGTTATTGGGCCTTTTTGAAGATGGGTTGTATTTTCTTTTTGAGTAAATACGGCCTACGTGCCGTTTCTTTTTCTGTAATTTTATTTTATTATAAAATGTTGTAAGAAGAAGCCCCTTGGAGAGGTGAGCCCAGAAGGAGAAATGGAGGCCCACTTGATGTTCTTCTAGTATAGGTTTACTAGAATTATATTAGGATGTAATTAAGGCCCATAGCAGTCCACCATTTATTTAATTATGCATTTGTTTATTAACATGCTTCAATGTATGATCCAATTCCAATTTCACCCGCTTATGCATCTAACCCATTATTAAAATTGAATCTAAAACAAATGGAAATTAATAAGTTGCTTAAAAGTGCTTCCCCCATTCAAAACCAACTCCAAGTATGGATAGGCCAGTTGTAGACCATGTCCTTGCAGAATATACTGGAATATCGTCATTTTGTATTGGGTTGGAGTATTGGTTACTTTAACACTTGGATGGAGGTTTGGACTTAGCATGGGTAGTAGGATTCTCCTGGCCCTTAGCACAGATGGATAAGTGCTAACAAGCCCATTAAACCGAGAGTCCCTAAGTTGGGATTGGACCGCATTCCTACCTAAATAATTAAGGTATAGTTTTTTTAGGCCCTCTTCTGGCTATATCTTGATGAAATATGGATCTCGGCCCATTAGCCCAACAACTTGACTTAATTAATAACTTGGATTCATTATTAATTTATTATGGGAAGATCAAATAAGACCTTTCTTAATACTCTTTAATTTTTTCTATGTAGTAATCTAATGCCAAACATACTCTATCATTGCATTCGCTCTTCAAAAAGGATAAACTTTCCAAGCCCAACTTCCTGGATTGGTCTAGGAACTGAAGAATAGTTCTAAGACAAGAATTTAAAGAATACATGCTGGAAAGAGCTGTACCACCTGTCCCTTTTGGGGGTAATCCATCAGCTGCACAACTAGAGGAATACAAGGTGCATGTTAAGGACAACCGGGATGTGACATGCCTGATGTTGGAGTACATGTTCCCTGAGCTGCAAAAGCAGTTCATAGACCAGTAATCCTTTACTATGATAACAATTCTTAATGAGATGTTTCAGGAGCAAGCCCGTCAAGAGAGATACTTGACCGCCAATGCATTTAACTCCTGCTGATGGGCGCTGGGACATCTATGAGCGCTCATGTGATCATGATGAAGGGCTATTTAGATTCTTTAGCCTATCTTGGCACGCCTGTCTAGTAAGATTTGGCGATTGACACGATCTTAGCATCCTTGCTAGATTCTTACGATCAGTTCATCCTAAACTATAACATGCAAGGGATGAACCACACTATTAAAGAGCTACATTGAATGCTCAAACTCACAAAATAGTCGATCAAGAAGAATCTGCCGGTACTGCTGGTCAATAAGAGGAACCCTCCTCTTACTAAGGGCAAGCAAAGGCAAAAGCCAAGGAAAAGCTAAGAAAGCTAAGGCCAAAAAGGCTAAGGCCAAGCCCAAGGCCGGTTTCGAGGACGTCTACTTCTAGTGCAAGCAGGTGCGACACAGGAAGAGATCTTGTCCCTAGCTGCTGAGAGAGCAAAAGAAGAGCCAGGGCGCATCTTCATCAGGTATATATGTCATAGACATAAACCTCACTGTTTCTACATCTTGGGCATTGGATACTGGATGTGATTCTCACATTTGTTGTAATGAACAGGAACTTAGGAATAAGAGATCACTGGGATCTGGAGAGGCAGGCTTGCATGTCAGAAATGGAGTAAGGGTAGCTGCCATAGAGATCGGAGAGTACCACCTAATGATGCCTAGTGGATTAGTTTTAATAATGGAACAATGTTATTTTGTACCTGCAATGTGTAGGAATATTATTTCTATTTCAGCATTGGATATTTATGGATTTAATTTTATTATTAGAAATGGTAGAATTAGTCTATCTAGAAAGGGATTATTGTATGGAGATGCTTTGTTAAATAATGGTCTTTATATCCTAGATTTAAATTGAACTAATCATGTCTATAACATAAATACTAAAAGGGTTAAGCCTAATGAACTCAATCCTATCTACCTCAGGCATTGTCATTTAGGCCACATAAATGAGAAAAGCATAGCTAGGCTTCACAAAGCTGGAATCCTACGGTCATTTGACATGGAGTCACTTGATATATGGAGTCATGTTTATGCGGTAAAATGACTAAAACACCTTTTGGCAAGAAAGCTGAAAGGGCTACTGGCTTATTGGACCTAATACATTCAGACGTATATGGGCCCATGAGCATAGCTACCAAAGGTGGACATTTATACTTCATCACTTTCACGGATGATTTAAGCAGATATGGCTATGTCTATCAAATGAAACACAAATCCAAGACCCTTGATAGGTTCAAGGAATTTAAGAACAAGGTACAGAACCAGCTAGGCAGAAATATAAAAGCGCTTCGCTCAGACCAAGGAGGCGAGTATATGAGCCTAGAGTTTGATCCATACTTGAGAGAGCATAGAATCATTCCACAGCTCACTCCTTCAGGAACGCCACAATGGAATGGGGTGTCTGGAAGTAGGAATAGGACCTTGTTAGACATGGTCCGCTCAATGATGAGTTATGCCTCTCTCCCAATAACATTTTGGGGATATGCTCTTGAGACAGCAACTCTCATTTTGAGCCATACTCCGACTAAGGCTGTGGACATATGAAATATGGATGGTGTCTTTCATTCGGATTTGGGGCTGTGATGCACATGTCAAGAGATTGACTAGGGGCAAACTAGAACCCAAGATAGATAAGTTCTTATTTATGGGTTACCCTAAGGAAACCAAAAGGTATTACTTCTACAACCCTACTGAGCACAAGGTGTTCGTGGCACGAAAGAGGGTCTTTCTTGAAAAGGATTTCATTTCCAAGAAAGACAGTGGGAGCAATGTTGAACTCATGGAAGTTCAAAGTAGATAAGCTCCTAAAAAGGATAACTCAGAGACCAAGGAGGAGCTTCCAAAGGTGGAAGCACTAGCCCAGGTCGTATAAGAACCTAGAAGGTCTAGTAGGGATTGTCGGGAACTTAAGAGATATGGGCTCGTTACTGACGATCACACTCTTCTCATCTTTAATGAGGAAAAGCCCAAAACCTATTATAGTCCATAATATGCTAATTGGCATAAAGCCATGGAGGCAGAGATGTAATCTATATATGATAATCAGGTTTGGAACCTGGTTGATCCACCTCCGGATGCTAAGGTCATAGGTTGTAAGTGGTGCTACAAGCTGAAGGCTGACAACACCTTCAAGGGGCGGCTAGTTGTGAAAGGTTTTAGATAAGTCCATGGAATAGGTTCAGATGAAACTTTCTCACCAGTTGCTATGCTCAAATCCATAAGGATACTGTTAGCCATAGCCGCTTGGTACGACTATGAGGTCTGGCAGATGAATGTCCAAATTGCTTTCCTTAATGGGAAGCTACTCGAGGATGTGTACATGGCACAACCTGAGGGTTTCATCTATCCAAAGCATCCTCGAAGGGTATGCAAGCTTCAAAGATCCATTTATGGATTGAGGCAGGCATCTCGGAGCTGGAATCTTAGATTCAATGAAGTCATAAAGGAATACAGCTTTATACAAAATCAAGATGAGCCTTGTGTATATAAGAGGATTAGTGGAAGCATTGTCACTTTTCTGGTGTTATATGTGGATGACATCCTTCTGATTGGAAGTGACATACCAACACTACAAGGAGTTAAGCAGTGGTTGTGTAAGTGCTTTGCAATGAAGGATTTAGGCAAAGCTGAGACGATCCTAGGGATCAGGATCTACAAGGATAGACCCAATCGGCTTCTGGGCCTAAGTCAGGGCACGTACATAAACAAAGTTCTTAAAAGATTCAGCATGGATTAGGCCAAGAAAGGTTGCTTACCAATGAACCATGGACTGAAACTTAGTACGAAGAACTGTCATAAGACAAGGAAGGACAAGGAGAACATTAAGTTGGTTCCATATGCATCAACTATAGGATCAATAATGTACTCTATGCTATATACAAGACTTGATGTCTCCTTTGCACTAAGTATGACAAGCCGGTACTAATAGGATCCCGGCGAAGACCACTGAAAGGATGTCAAAGCAATCCTAAAGTACCTTAATCGGACTAAGGAAAGCCTCTTAGTGTATGGTGGCCAAGAAGAGTTGTCAGTGATTGGATACACTGATGCAAGCTTCCAGACCGACTAGGATGAGTACCAGTAGCAGTCTGGGTACGTATTTTTGCTAAAAGATAGGGCTATCAGCTGGAAGAGCTCAAAGCAGCCAACCATCGCGGACTCTACTATAGAAGCTGAGTACATTACGGCATGTGATGCAACAAAGGAAGCTGTATGGATAAGGACTTTTATCACTAAATTGGGACTAATACCCACTATCTAGGATCTAGTTGATATCTTCTGTGACAACAACAGGGCTGTTGCACAAGCTAAGAAGCCTCAGTCACACAAGAACATGAAATACGTACTCAGGAAGTTTCACCTCATACGAGAAATCACCAAGAGGGTTGAAATTTCATTACACAGAGTAGACACCGAGGATAATGTCGCAGATCCTTTGACCAAGGCACTGGCTCAGCCCAAGCACGAGGGTCATACTAGATCTATATGGATTACGCCTATGCCTAGTTAGAACTAGTGCAAATGGGAGATTATTGGCAATGTCCTATTCCCAAGGCATCAGTCCTCAGATTGTATTATACATATTGTATCTTTTAACAGATTAATGTACTATACATTTTTGTTTTTAAATAAAGGCATTAATATATTTATTATATGTATATCTTGTGAAATATTATAAATAGAGTATTCGATGGTCATATCTATATCTATGTTGATAAGTGTCATGCACTTGGTTGTGAGATCATAGATAGGGAAACGATATAACCATATAGCCATCTATAGTCTATTCCAGTTATGGGAATGAATGGAACCAAAGACTATCATAACCTTGATTGTATGGCTGTGTCTTACCGGCTATAGAACATGGACTATCAATCAAGCTTATGGGTACATGTAATGGGGCATGGTACTAGATGGATCCACTAAACGAGAAATCCATATGATATAGTATCACAAGTGATTCTCGTGTAGTACTTATATAGGATCCTTAGACCTGACCGTATTATGGTCTTGCATGTGATCGCACACACTTTGGTGTATGCCTAAAAGGCTTATAGCAGGGTGCCAAGTATGGGTACGTTCAAGTGTGCCAATGAACATGGCAAGGTCATGAATATGCAGAAGGAAATGTCACTCAGTGATTCACTGAGAAGATATCACTAGCTACTTGGTGAGTGCAACTGATAAGAGTGTGGCTATACCCAAACAAGTTGGAACTTGTTTGTGAGCATCAGTTCATTCGGGATCAAGTTTATGTCCGGACACAAAAGTAGGTGATGTGACCATACCTCTATGTTGGACACCTAGATCAGTGACATGCGATATGTAAGTTAAACTATAGGGCTATGACTTCCATTGGACTATTGTCTATGTCTTAATTGGGGGCTGTAATGGCTTGCTACAGCCCACCTACAGTCTGTGGGCCATGGGCCCACTACCAACATAAAGACAGGCCCACAGGATCGGATACATTAAACTACTGAGCTTGAACTTATTGGATCTACTATATACTTGGAGTATACTCACTAGAGAAGAATTGTTAATTGATTAAATTATAGATCAATCGGATTGATCAAAATAATATAATCAATTTATTGGGTTTTATGAATTAATTTGAATAAATTAATTTATGTATTTATTTCCTGGTGGAAATAACTTACATATATAGGTATATATGTAATTCATTTAAGTAAAGTCAAAATTAATTTATTGGGTAAATTTAATTAGACAAATTAATTTTAATTTGAATGCTATGTGATATATTATATCGTTTAATATAATCACATATATATAAAATTGAAATTGAATTGAAATTAAATTTTAACCTATAGTAATTAATCTAGACCTAGGGTTTTACAGGTATAAAAACCCACTTAAGTGAAACAAAACCCTAACCCTAATTTAATTCTAACTAGAGATTTCGGCCACCACTATTTTTCCAAGGGAAAAATTTTTCTGCCCCCTCCTTTGCATCCTGTCTTAGCTTTTGATCCTTCGCTAGCATGGGTTCCTGCTCGTTAGGCGTTCGTGTATGGGACTTTGGAGGAAATTTGCTTTGATTTCTGCACCTGTTTCTAAAGGAGACATACAAGGTGAGATCCATTCCTTCCTTTATGTTTTATTTCATGTTTTTGATTTCAATTTCATAAGCTCTTAAGACCGGGTTTAAGAAAATCTGAATCGGCTTCCGCTGCCAACGGTTGATTTTCGATGAAAAACTCCTATAATAAATAGAGTATCCGATGGTCATATCTATATCCATGTTGACAAGTGTCATGCACTTGGCAGCGAGACCATGGATAGGGAAACAATATAATAATAAAGCCATCCATAGTCTATTCTAGTCATAGGAATCAATGGAACTAAAGACTATCATAACCTTGATTGTATGGCAGTGTCTTACTGGCTATAGAACGTGGATTGTCAACAAGCATATGGGTACATGTAATGGGGCATGGTATTGGATAGATCCACTAAGCAAGAAATCCACATGTTATAGTATTAAAAATGATTCTCGTATAGTACTTATATTGGATCCTTTGACTTGACCGTATTATGGTGTGAACTTACACAATTTGGTGTACGCCTAAAGGGCCTGTAACAAGATGCCAAGTATGGGTAAGAAATGTCATTCAGTAGTCCACTGAGAAGATATCACTGGCCACTTGATGAGTGAAACTGATAAGAGTGGGACCACACCCAAACAAGTTGGAACTTATTTGTGAGCATCAATTCATTCGTGATCAAGTTGATACCCGAACACAAAAGAGGGTGATAATACCATGCCTCCGTGTTGGATACTGATATCAATGACATAGGATATATAAGTTAAACTACAGGGTTACGACTTTCGTTAGACTGCCGTCTCTATACTTGCTAGAGTCCACCTACAGTCTGTGGGCTATAGGTCCACTGCCAACATAAAGAAAGGCCCACAGGATCATACACATTGAACGTCTGAGTTTGAACTAAACGGGTCAACTGTATACTTGAAGTATATTGACTGGAGAGAAGGAATTTATTGATTAAAATTATAGATCAATTGGATTGATCAAAATAATATAATCAATTCATTAGGTTTCATGGAATTAATTTCCTGGTGGAAATTTTATACATATATTGGTTTATATGTATTTCGTTTAAATAAAGTCTAAATTAATTTATTTGGTTAATTTAATAAGACAAATTAATTTTAATTTAAATACTATGTGTTCTATTATATGGTTTAATATAATCACATACATATAAAATTAAAATTGAATTGAAATCAAATTTTAACCTATGCTATTAATTTAGACTTAGGGTTTTTAAAGCTATATAAACTCATTTAAGTGAAAGAAGGAAATCCTAAGCCATACACTGAAATTTTGTCCACCATAGCTTTTCTTGGAGAAAAATATTTTGTTCCCCTTTGAATTCTCCCTCAGATTCAACCCTGCGCTAGGACGGCTTCTTTCTTGTTAGCCGTTCGTGTATGGGAACGTGAAGGGAATCTCTGTTGATTCCTGCAGTCGTCTCTAGAAGAGACATTCAAGGTGAGATTAATCTCTTCTCCTTGTTTCTATTCTATTGTTTTTTTATTTCTATTGAATAAGCTCCTAGCTTGAATTCGAGAAAATCTTAATCGGCTTCTGCTACCAAATGGTTGATTTTCAATGATGAATCCCTACAATGTTGACTATATAAAAGCTGGATAAATCTACACAAACAAAAAGACATTCAAAGAAGTAATTAGTCTCTATACAATAAGAAAAAATTTCCAATTCAAGGTTCAAAAATCATGTCCAAAATAGTACTATCTGAAGTGCATCAATGAACAGTGTACATGGAGATTTACTGCATTAAGGAAAAAAATATAGAAAGATTCATAATAAGAAAATATGTTAAAGAGCACATGTACAACATTGATGAAAGAAATGGTGAGAAAAGATAGGAAGCAAAGGCACTATAGAAAGGATGATTAAGAACAAATATATAAGACTAAAGAGAATATACACAACAAAAGAAATAGTGTATGACATGAAAGAACCAATAGGGCAGAAATCAATTATCAAAAAGCCTGGCGTTCAAAAGAAGAACTTAAAATAATAAGAGGTTCACCATCTGAATCATACAACATGCTACCAAGCTACCTCTACGTGCTCCAAAAACCAAACCCAGGAACAATAATCAGCTTGGAAACAAAAGGAAACAGATTCTTGTACCTCTTTGCAACAATGTAGGCTTCAATACAAGGATCGCAGCATTGCAAACCAGTTGTTGTTGTTATTGATGCCACATTCCTTAAAACATGCGACAGTGGAACACGCATATCAGCCTGCACACAAGATGCTTCAGGTAAAAAAACGAAATTGTAATAGTGTATCTTAAGGTATAACTAAGGTATAAGTAAGGTATAACTAATGTATAACTAAAGTATAATCAATGTAATATTGTATTTTAAGGCATAACTAAAGTATAATGACTGTAATGTAGTATCTTAAGGTATAACTAAAGTATAATGATTGTAATAACGTATCTTAAGGTATAACTAAGGTATAAGTAACTTATAAGTAAGGTATAAGTAACGTATAACTAAGGTATAATCATTATAATAGTGTATGTTAATGTATAACAAATGTATAATTAATGTATAAGTGAGATATAACTAAGGAATAACCAAGGTATAATCACTGCAAATGTATGTCTAGGTATGAAAAATGTAAAATTAAGGTATAACTAATTTATAACTAAGGTAAAACAACTGTAATATTGTATGATAATCTATACTAAGATATAACTAAGGTATAAGTAAGGTACAATGATTGTAATATTGTATCTTAAGGTATAATTAAGGGTATAATCAAGTGTATCTTAAATGTATAACTAAGGTATAAAATAGTTTAACTAAGATATACTAAGGTATAAGCAAAATATCAGTAAGATATAAAGGGAGAATCAGAAAAAAAAAAAACTAATATACAACAAACTATCATATGTAGAGATGATCTTCTCACTGTCATTTGCAGTAGTTGATGGAGAAAATGATGAATCATGGGAATGGTTTTTCAAACAATTCAAAAGCACATATGGATAAAGACTAGAAATGTTTATAGTTTCAGATAGATATAAGAGCATAGAAAAAGCTTCAAAAAGGGTCTTACCAGATATTCCATATTGCATTTGTGCATTCGATCTACTGCAAAACCTGAAAATCAAATACAAAAGCAACACAAAAGATATGAAGAAGTACTTCAACAAAGCATCAGGAGCATACACAATAGAAGAATTAGGTATGACAAATGGAGCAGACTACGCTCAACAAATAACAGATACAACATCCTGACATCAAACATTGTAGAATCAATAAACTCTGTAAACAAAGCAGTAAAAGACCTATCGATAACAACTCTTGTGGAGTACTTATGGAGTATATGCTATAAGATCTCTTCTACAAAAACAGAAGTATTGTAAGCAATGACAATACTCACACAAAGGTAAGAGCAAGTACTATAAACAAACTACATACCAGTCTTGAAAATGCAGGTTAAAATTAACAACTGATCACTTCTGTTATACATTCAATACACATTTGAGACAAAAAAAATTACAAAAATCAGGTTAAACCATCCACAAGTAATCTGGTAATAGTCACAAGAAATTGAATAGATTTCATAATTGACAGGGGAGAAAAGACATGTAACTACAATAGATTCCAAATGGATGAGCTTCCATGTCCACATGCCCTTGCATACATAAGAAAATTCCATCTTAACACATATAATTACTGCTTACAATGCTACACAAAACAAAAAATGTTAGCAACTTACAAAGGAATAATATACCCAATGCTGTCAAAAGATATGTGGGACATACCTCAAGAATTCAGGGATAAGAAACTCAATCCACCAGAAGCAAAACAAAAAGTAGGAAAACGAAGGAAATAGAAGAGCCGCTTGGGAGAGGAAAACTAAAATGTGTAACTTATGGAAATCTAGGCCATAACAAGAGAACATGTGGAGGAGCAAAAAATGATTAAGTGAATATTGTATTGTATTGAATTACAAAGACATTATACTTGTACTTTCTCATTGAATAAACACTATATTTGGAATGTATAAACAATGTATCTGAAACCTATAATAAAAAAAATATAAAAAAATCATAACTAAATACATTCACTCATCCAGTGCATGCAAATATTCATTGTCACTCTCTTCATTTTCCTGATTTTTCCATAATCCATGGTTGTACAGAGAAACTGACAACTATTAAGTTAATATTCATTCGTACTCTTTTCATTTTCTTGATTATACCTTAGTTATAACTTTCATACTTTTATTATACCTTAGTAATACTTACTGATACACTAATACACTGATTATATCTTAATTTTACCTTCTGATACACTAATTATACCTTATAACACACTAATTATGTTGGATATGCCCTAGTCCCAAGGCATTGGTCCTTATATTTGTATTATACATTTATTGGATTTATGTGTCATACTCATTTGTGTTATTAATAAAGGCATTAATTCATTTATTATATATATCTTGTGCATTATATTAAATGAAGTATCCAATGGACATATCCATATCTATGATGACAAGTGTCATGCACTTGGCAGTAAGACCATGGATAGGATAAACGATATGACCATAAATAGATCCGTAGTCTGTTCCAGTCATGGGAATGAGTGGAACTAGAGACTATCATTAACCTGGTTGTATGGCGGTGTCTTACCAGTCATTGGACAAGGGATGTCAACCAAGTTAATGGGTACATGTAAAAAGGGCATGGTACTGGATAGATCCACTAAACGAGAAATCCACATGGTATAGTATCACAAGTGATTCTCGTGTAGTACTTGTATGGATCCTTTGACCTGACCATATGATGGTATTGCATGTGAGGTTGCAAACTTAGGGGTACGCCTAAAGGGCCTGTAATAGGGTGCCAAGTATGGGTACTTTCGGGTATGTCACTTAGCATGGCAATGCTATGGATATACAGAGGGGATTTGTCACTCAGTAGTCCACTGAAAAGATATCACCGGCCTCTTGATGAATGTGACTGATAAGAGTGTGGCCACACCCAAGCAAGTTGGAACTTGTTTGTGAGCTTCAGTACATTCAGGATCAAGTTAATGTCCGGACACAAAAGAGGGTGATCAATCCATGCCTCTGTGTTGGACACCGATATCGATGACATGGGATATACAAGTTTAAACTACAGGGTTATGATATCAGTTGGACTGCCATCTCTATCTTAATTGGGGGCTGCAGTGGCTTGCTAGAGCCCAACTGCAGTCTGTGGGCCACAGGCCCACTGCTAACATAAAGATGGGTCCACGGGATCGTACACATTGAGCGACTGAACACTGACTTAAGGAATCACAGGTATACTTGGAGTATATACTCTGGAGAGAGTGGAATATATATTAATTATATTATAAAGATCAATTTGATTGATCATAATAATAAAATTAATATTTGATTGGCTTTCTCATAATTGACTGGATTAATTATGAGATTATTTCCTGGGTGAAAATATTCATATGTATAGGTTTACATATGAATTTATTTTGTGAAGATCTAATTTTAATTTGATGGATCAAATTAATTAGTCAAACCAGTTTTAATTTAAATGTAAATAATATGTTACTTGGTGTATATATTAAATACATGGGTAAATTAAAGTTGGGCTTAAGATTAATTTAAATCAGACTAATTAAAATAGATTTGGGCCTAAAATAAAAGAAGGAATCCCACACAGATGGAGAAGCCAATTGGGCCAAATTTCTCCTTGAGAATTTCAGCCACCTAGGGTTAAAATAACCCTAGGATTTTCGGCCTAGGTAAGTAGAACATACAGTGGCCGAAATTCTCCTCCTCCCTCTCCAAAGTTCTGTGTTTTCCGACGCTAGCACGGGTATTGTTCGTTAGGCTTTCATGTACGTGAACGAGGAGGGATTCTAGATTGGCTCCTGCAGTCTGCATCCATCTCTTAAAGAGATATTCCGGGTAAGAGATTTATCTCTTGTGATTAAATTTTTGTTTTTCCAATTTCCATCTCAATTGCTCCTGGGCACGGATTTGAGGAAATCATCGCGTTCTTCCGCTTTAATCGGATGATTTCCGGTGACAAATCCCAACAAATTATACCTTGTTTATACATTATTTATACCTTATAAGTAATGTAAAACAATGTATAACAATGTATAGGCAGTGTATAACAGGTTCTCAGAAGGTATAATTAGTGTATCAAAAGGTATAACTAAGATACAATTAGCGTACGAGTGTAGCCAAATGTATAAATAAGTTATAATTAGTGTATCAGAAGGTATAACTAAGGTATAATCAATATATCAGTGTATCAGTAAGTATAACTAAGGTATAATCAGTGTATCAGAAGGTATAACTAAGGTATAATAAATGTATTATACCTTATTCATACATTGTTTGTACCTTATTTATTTATTGTTTAAGCATTGTAGGGTATAAGCAATGTAATAACAGTGTATAAGCAATGTATAACAGTGTATAAGCAATGTATAACAATATATAAGCAGTGTATAACAGTGTATTAGAATGTATAAATATGGTACAATTAGTGTATCAGAAAGTATAACTAAGTACAATTAGTGTATTATTGTATCAAAAGGTATAACTAAGGTATAATTAGTGTATCAGAAGGTATAACTACGGTATAATCAATGTATCAGTGTATCATTAAGTATAACTAAGATAGAATCAATGTATCATAAGGTAAAACTAAGGTATAATAAAAGTGTTAGTGTATCAGTAAGTATAACAAAGGTATAATAAGAGTATCAAAGGTATAACTAAAGTATAGGTATAACAATTGTACAAAGGTATAAGTACGGTATAATAAGAGTATAAAAGGTATAACTAAGGTATAATAAAATTATTGCAGTGATTATACCTTAGTTATACCTTAAGATGCACTATTACAGTGATTATACTTTAGTTATACCTTAGTTATAGCTTAAGATACATTACTACAGTGACTATAACTTAGTTATACCTTAAGACACTGATTATTCTTATTGATAAATGACTATAGACTGGTTATACCCTAATTATACCTTGATACACTTATTGAAAAAATTCATTCAAACCACCACCAAAGAAAAATGTGATCATTTACTTTTCTTAATTGCACTTTCCAAACATGGCCATTAAGTACCCTTAGCTTAACTACATTGGACAGTTCATTTATATATTTACTCATAAACTTCAATGCAACACTCTGCCCAAAATGATACAAGAAATCCACAATCAAAATCAAGCAGAGCATTTCAAAGAAAGTCTCTGCTCAAAAAGATAAAAGAAATCCATTACCAAAAACAACAAAGCATTTCTATAAAGATTATATGAATAAGGAGATGAACTCACCAATGTAGTTAAGATAACGATACCTAATGGCCATGTTTGGAAAGTCCAATTAAGAAAAGAAAAGGTTTATATTTTCTTTGGTGGTGGTTTGAATGAATTTTTCAATAAGTAACTATATCAAGGTATAATTAAGGCATAACCAATGTAGCATTAAGTGTAGTCAGTGAATAAGTAAGGTATAACTAAGGTATAATTAAGGTATAACAGTTGTACAAATGTATAACTAAGGTATAATCAATATATCATAAGCTATGATAACTATATCTTAAAGTATAAATAAGGTATAATCAATGAATACCTATGTATAACTAAGGCATAAACAAGGTATCAGTGTATCAATAAATATAATTAAAGTATATCAATGTATCCTAAGGTATAACTAAGGTATAATCACTATATCAGTAAGTATAACTAAAGTATAAAATAGGTATAAATAAGGTATAACTAGGTATAACTAAGGTATAAATCAACAATCTATGAAAACAAATTAACACAAACATATAATCAAGGTATCAAAAAACTATAACTAGTTTATGCTCTCTTAGAAACAGAATTCTAATAGTCCCTCACCATTTTTGCATTAGAAACAACATGAAAAAAGCACAATCTAACTGCATGCAACAAAAGTTAAAAACACAACAACAAACCCTAAACAAACACAAAAATGAATACAAAAAATTGAGATCGAAAACACCTGATTATCTCTGAAACGAAGAAACTGAAGATGAAGAAGAAAATACTTCGAAAACGACAGCAAAAACACAAACAACAATGGAGTACAAAACTACAAAACCAACTACAAAACTCACAAAAAAACCCCAAATGAAAAAAAACAAACACAGGAAAAGAAATACGTGAATAAACGCATAAAAATAACGAGGAAATTGCTTAACAAATAAAACCCATGGATCGCAAAGAAAGAATTGATGATCAACAACGAAAGCGGGAAGAAGAAAACCTGAAAGCACGATTACACCAAATGAAAACCAGGAAGCAAAAATGCATGAATACAAAAAGAAAACAAAACAATTGAAAAATGATGTGTCTAAAACACACACAAAAGCAAGTGTACTTCGTTGATCAAGTAATATAGAAAAAGAAGGATGTCGATCCCACGAGGCCTATGTATGCTAATCCTAAGCGCAATTGGATTTCTATTAATCTAGGCAGAGAGAGAATTATATATTTGATTGCAATTTGTAAAATAAAATATGCTGCTAAGCAAAAAAGGAAATAAAATAATTTAAACTAAGATTGAAATTCAAATGTATAAAATCAATGGAGGAACAAGCTAAGGCATATGGTTTTACTTAGCATTCATTCCAGCAATTTCTCAAGTTTTGCAATTAAACTTATTAAATTCCCAAGATGATGAATTTCTAAAGCAATAAATATCGGTTATGGCTATTAACCCTAATTCACAACCTAAATACTTAAACTGGTTTGGTCTTAACAAATTAAATTGGAACGCGTTAAGAACTTGAAACCTAGCACATACTAGTGAGCCACAAAGCAATGGTCATGCATTTGTTATATTATGAATTTCCATTAATTCTGTGCTTTGGTCAATTATGAGTTAACTATGAACTTTGAAATAGAAGGTCACGCATTCAAAGCTTTAAAAGATCATAACATAATAATGGAAAAATAATAAGAACTTAATTGCATAAACTAATGAAATTACATGGAAATCCTACTAAGCTGCACCATAGCCTTAGCTATGGTGGAATTAGTCCATAATCAAAGTGTAAATAAATGAAAAGAATACAAGAGACATGATAAAGAGAGAGTTAAGAATAAACTAGAAAAGTGAAGATTCCAATGGTGGCTTACGAAGAGAAATCGGAGAAAAGGAATGGTGGATTAAACCTTCAAAGCCCTAGCTTTCTTGAATCTTCTCCAAAGTCATGTTCTTATGTAGAGATGATAATTGTTGGGATTTTTCACCGGAAATCAACCGATAAATTAGAAGAACGCGTTGATTTCCTCAAATCCGTGCTAAGGAGTAATTGAAATGGTTGAAATGGAAATTGAAAACAACAAAACAAAATGGAGAAAGAATAAATTCTCACCAGAAATCTCTTTAAGGGATGGCTGCAGAAATCGAAACCGACTTCTTCCACGTTCCCATACACGAGCGACTATAGAACATAACCCATGCTAGTGAGAGGATCAGCCAGAATAAAGAGTTTTTGGGGCTGAAAATCTGCTGTAATTTTCTTACCTCTGACCGAAAATTTCTTCTAGGTTTTTAACCTAGATGGTCGAAATTCCTAAGGGAATTTTAGGCCCGATTTTCACTTTAATCTCATATGGGCTTTTCTCCTCTTTTAAGCCTGAGTTCGATTGGATTCTCTGGGTCCAAATTAATTTCATATGTAATTTTAATCCAACATGTATGTCATTATTTTTTTCCATATAATATATCATATACATTTAAATTAAAATTAATTTGACCAATTAATTTAACCAAGGAATTAAATTAGACTATCATGAAATTAAATACATATAAATCTATACATGTAAAATATTTCCACCCAGGAAATAATCTTATAAATTAATTCATTGAATTAATTATAAGAAGGCCAATTCAAATATTAATCATATTATTTTGATCAATCCAATTGATCTATATAATATAATTAATATAATCCTCTCTCTCCGGTGCGTATACTCCAAGTATACAGCTGATCCCTTTAGCTCGAGTTCAGACGTTCAATGTGTATGATCCTATGGGCCCGTCTTTATATTGGCAGTGAGCCTTTAGACCACAGACTGCAAGAGGCCTCTAGCAAGCCACTACAGTCCCCAATTAAGACATAGATAGAAGTCCAACTGTAATCATAATCCTGTAGTTTAAACTTGTACATCCCATGTCATTGATATCGGTGTCCAACACAGAGGCATGGATTGATCACTCTCTTTTGTGTCCGGATATTTACTTGATCCCGAATGAACTGATGCTCACAAACAAGTTCCAACTTGTTTGGGTGTGGTCACACTCTAATCAGTTTCATTCATCAAGAAGCCAGTGATATCTTCTCAGTGGACTACTGATTGGCATTCCCTTCTGCATATCCATAGCATTGCCATGTTCACTGACATACCCGAACGTACCCATACCTGGCACCTTGTTACGGGCCCTTTAGGTGTACACCAAAGTATGCCACTTCACATGCAGCACCATCATATGGTCAGGTCAAAGGATCCGTACAAGTACTACATGAGAATCACTTATGATGCTTTACCATGTGGATTTCTCGTTTAGTGGATCTATCCAGTACCATGCCCCTTTTGCATGTACCCATTAACTTTGTTGACATCCCATGTCCAATGACCGGTAAGACACTGCCATACAACCAGGTTAATGATAGTCTTTGGTTCCATTCATTCCCATGATTGGAACAGACTACGGATCTCTTTATGGTCATATCATTGTCCCTATCTATGGTCTTACTGCCAAGTGCATGACACTTGTCAACATGGATATGGATATGTCCATTGGATACTTTATTTAAAACATAGCACAAGATGTATAATAAATAGATTAATGCCTTTATTTAATAACACAAAATGTATAATACATAAATCCAATGTATGTACAATACAAATACAAGGACCAATGTCTCGGGACTAGAGCACATCCAACAATTATAAAAATTGCTACTTAGGTCTATTGATGAATAACATAAAAACCCCCCCTCCAAATCCCTAAAACCAAATGTGTTCCAACACACAGAGAGAGAAGAAAAACCTAACTAGGAAATAACTCTCCCCAAAATAATAAAATAATAATCCTAATTGAGAGTTATTCCTAAAATAAAAGTATTAATTAGAAGTTATTTCTCCTTATGCTATCTACAAAAGGAAAAGAAATAAAATAGTCTATAGTTGAAAAGTCAAAACTCCTAACCCTAATTGGAGTACAAAATTCGTAACTCTGCAACTCAGGCGTGCCTTAAGACTGGTCAGCTTGTGTTTCTAAAAAATTTTTTGGTTTTGGCTCTCTATAAGTACAAAATTTTTATGGAATTCCTTGCTCTTCCAAATAGCATAATTGAGCCCCAAAAATAATAAAATATTAATCCTAATTAAGAGTTATTCCTAAAATAAAAGTATTGATTAAAAGTTATTTCTCCCTATCCTAATTACAAAAGGAAAAGAAATAAAATAGTTCACAGTTGAAAAGTCAAAACTCCTAACCCTAATTGGAGTACAAAATTCGTAAATCTATAGCCCGGGCGTGCCTTAAGACTGGTAAGCTTTTGTTTCTAAAAAATTCTTTGGTTTTTCTCTCCATGAGGCATGCCCATTCCTTAGGACTTCCTTGCTCTTTCAAATAGCATAATTAAGTGCCAAAAATAGGCGAGTTAGCCTCCATATGTTTAAATTCCAACTTTAATGCGCTAACACAAAAAAATAGAACAAATGAGGTAGAATACACAATTCAAGCTCACAGAATAGGACAATTCACTTGCACAAAACGCACTTATCAATTTATCCACACTTACACTTTGCTTGTCCTCAAACAAATAAAACATTCCAACTTCAAAAACAAAAGAAAGAAACTTGAAAAATTTTGTCTTTAAATAATAGACCTATGAAACCATGGCACCAAACTCATTTAGTAAATCCAACACACTTGCCAAGGAAGAGATCACAACAATTGGACATTAACCCAAACTTCATGCATTCAAAGTGATTCAATTGACTACAAGGATATCAGTTGTATCACTAAAATAATAGACTCCTAAGTTGCTCTTCAATCAATCACAAAAATAAAGGATCAGTAGGACTTTTATTCACGCACAAGTTTCCTTGGGGTACCAAACAAGCAATTAAACAAATTTTATTTTATTTTCACAACACTTAATCGGGCCTGAGATGTTACTTAGCCTTTTCGAACGAGCAACAATGATGGAGCAAACAATAATGTACCCGACTTACTCAACTAAGCACATTCAATCAAGTGGCTACTAACACTATTCATAACTTTAACTTAGTAAAGCCAGCGGAATAGAAATGTGATTTTTCTTTAACTTTTTTCTTTAACTTTTTCCTTTTTTTTATTTTTTTTTCATTTTTCATTTTTTATTTTTTGGCAATTTTAATATACCCCAAGAATGCAATAAATAATGCACACAAATTTGCAATAAATAATGCACACAAATTTCCTATCTCAATTCCCTAGCTATGCTCAATTAAGAAAGAGTTCTTTAGAAAATCTAGGTCTCGAAGTGATACAACTTAACCCAAGAGTTTGTTGGGATTTTTCACCGGAAATCACCCGATAAAAGCAGAAGAACGTGATGATTTCCTCAAATCCAGTCCCAGGAGCAATTGAAGTGGAAATTGTAAAACTTAAAATTGAAAAAGAAAGAGATTAAATTCTTACCCGGAATATCTCTTTCAAGAGATGGATGAAGACTACAGAAATCAAATTAGATTCCTTCCTTGTTTTCATACACGAACGCCTAACGAACACCACCCCTGCTAGCGTCGGAACATCGCAAAATTTCGGAGAGGGAGGAGGCTTGGGAATTTGGCCAAATGGTGGCTATCACACTTGTGTGTGTTGGCCGAATTCTCCCTAGAGTGTTAACCCTAGGGTTTCCAAATTCCCTTATGGGAATTCAGGCCCAGTTTGGCTTCTGTGTCTGTGTGGGCTTCCTGCTTTTAATTCAGGCCCAAACCTATTTTAATTAGTCTGGTTTAAATCAATTTCAAGCCCAATTTTAATTAACCCATGTATTTAATATATTACTCCAAGTAACATATTATTTACACTTAAATTAAAATTAGTTTGACCAATTAATTTAATCCATCAAATTAAAATTAAGTCTTCACAAAACAAATTCATATGTAAACCTATACATATGAATATTTCCACCTAGGAAATAAATTCATAATTAATCCAATTAATTATGTATAGCCAAATATTAATTTTTATTATAATGATCAATCCAATTGATCCTTATAATATAATTAATATATATACACCTCTCTCTCTAGTGTGTATTCTCCAAGTATACATGTGATTCCTTAAGTCGGTGTTCAGTCGCTCAATGTGTACGATCCTGTGGGCCCATCTTTATATTGGCAGTGGGCCTATGGCCCACAGACTGCAGCTGGGCTCTAGCAAGCCACTGCAGCCCCCAATTAAGATGGAGATGGCAGTTTAACTGTTATCATAACCCTGTAGTTTAAACTTGTATATCCCATGTCATTGATATCGGTGTCCAACACAGAGGCATGGATTGATCACCCTCTTTTGTGTCCGGACATTAACTTGATCCCCGAATGCACTGAAGCTCACAAACAAGCTCCCACTTGTTTGGGTGTGGCCACACTCTTATCAGTCGCATTCATCAAGAGGCCGGTGATATCTTCCCAGTGGACTACTGAGCAACAAATCCCTTCTGCATATCTATAGTATTACCATGCTAAGTGACATACCTGAAAGTACCCATACTTGGCACCCTATTACAGGCCCTTTAGGCGTACCCCTAAGTATGCGACCTCACATGTAACACCATCATATGGTCAGGTCAAAGGATCCATACAAGTACTACACGAGAATCACTTGTGATACTATACCATGTGGATTTCTCGTTTAGTGGATCTATCCAGTACCATGCCCCTTATGCATGTACCCATAAAATTGGTTGACAGTCCATGTCCAATGACCGGTAAGACACCGCCATACAACCAGGTTAATGATAGTCTCTTGTTCCATTCATTCCCATGACTGGAACAGACTACGGATCTATTCATGGTCATATCGTTTACCCTATCCACGGTCTTACTGCCAAGTGCATGACACTTGTCATCATGGATATAGATATGTCCATTGGATACTTCATTTAATATATTGCACAAGATAAATATAATAAATGAATTGATGCCTTTATTAATGACACAAATGAGTATAATACATAAATCCAATAAATGAATAATACAAATACAAGGACCAATGCCTCAGGACTAGGGCATTTCCAACAGAGTTCATGACATCACAAAAGTTTCAATCAACTAAGGCCTTATGTCGCATATTTTGTTATCAAATCCCTTAACAAGAATACTAGACATAAAAGAATAATTTTGAAAGCCATGATCCATACAACTTCTTTTCAATTCTTTTAAAAAAATTTCAAATTTTTCTTTGATTTGAGTTGGATGTTAAAATGATAGAAGGACAAACAAAGTACAAGAAATCACCAATCATGCCACAAACCAAGCCAAAAACCAAACAAACCAAACAATCCCTTTCCCCACACTTAAAAATAAGCATTGTCCTTAATAGAAAAAAAAAATTAAGCCAACACAACTAGTAATAAAAAGAAGGAAAAAGGAAACTCTTCAGATTGTGAAGGAGGATGATGAAGCATCACTAAGGAGAAGGAGACACGGAGGCTTGCATCCTTGAAGTCAAAATAACTCAACAATATTCATCTCATTCCTAGAACCGTGGTGAACTAACTGCTGCAACAACTCATAAATGGCTACCAAGTCAATGGAGTGATAGGAAGAAGTGATAGGACCCTCCAAGATTAGTGGAACAAGTTCAGGCTCAAATTGCTTGGTCTTACCCATCGAGTTTGGCTTATCAGAATTTCATACAAACCACTACCAATAGCCAGTTGACTTGTCCACAGTAATAACTTGCATATTGTTAAGACAATCCAAATAGGCCTCATGCGAATTGGTGTTAGCTAAGATAATCAACTTTGCATTCTTAGTTATACATGTAATAATCGATCCTAAGATTAGGGTCCTTATGAGCGGAAAACCTTAAATTTGGAATGTAGCGAAGTGAACCGGGGAGGTTTTGATATGCGTGTTGAGTTATTTTGATGAAAAACGGGTTTGATGATTTTGCTTAAGAAAACCATTTGTTTGATTTGAAATCCTTTTTATAGAGAAAACATCATTAAGAATGTGAGTTTTGCAAAAACTGGTTTTACATTTTAGAAAATCCTGTTTTGTTAACTTAGAGACCTCGAAATCCAAATTTTGAGATCAGTGATAGAGTCACCACCCAGATCAACTCATCTGGGAAATTTCGGTATAGCTCCCTACCAAGTGTAGACTGTCATACCTGATCCAGAGATTCAGGGTTTGGGCAACTTACCTATTCAACCTCAAGCTTGCGTTCATATAACAATTCATGGTACCATATTACTCACTTATTCTCTACCCATTTTATCTTTCATTATTAGCCGATGCTCATTCAGATGACATGAATAAATAACATAAAATTAAAGTGCGGAAAAAGTAAACCATACATCCAAAAAAAAAAAAGAATAGAGGCTAATTATTACAACCTAAAAAGATAAAAACTCTCATGCTCACCTTATAACCGCCTAGATACACGAAGATCTATAAAAAGTACAATCGCCTAGAATACACGATTTTATCTATTAAATACATCCAAAATAAAATAAAAAGGAATAAAAGCTGCAAACAGACGATTAGCATAATTTTATCACAAACACACATAAGAATTACAACAAGATAGAATGGGGAATTTCAGGAAATGGGAGCATACATTTAGGGGGTAACCGAGAAGTCCGGGTGACTTACTCATTATACCTGGAAAACCGTTTTAGAAACACCCTGTAGGTTTTTTTTTGTGCTTGAAAATAATTTTGGAAAATAGTTTGGCTCAATTACATGCAAATTACTTCCTTTTAATGAGTCGGTTATCCCAGAAATAGGGGTTCCATTCGTGGGGATTCCTAATTCCAACATCCAATTAAGGTAAAAAGCTGTAAACACATCAAAAATATTTTTGAATTTGAATTTGGAGACAGCATCATGCGACGACGTCCGCGGGAGTCGTCAGACAGCATCATACGACGACGTCGCGGGAGTCGTCCCGTGATTCTGCCTCAACAATTACATCCGTGTGGCTATAGCCACTACAGCCATGTGACTATAGTGTCCAGAACCCGAATTGGTTTTCTTTCTTTTTGAAATCCCTGTTTTGAATAGTTTCGATGTTTTCTAAGGATTTTGAGGAATCTAGGGGTCCACTAAATTTAAACTGTGGATTTGATTTGGATCAATCAACCCCAGATTCCAAAAATCGAAATTAACAAAACCCATATCTCACACCAACGTTATTGGAAATCTGAAAACCATAATTTTGAATATAACGAATGTGATTTGACCAAAATAAATCACAACAGAACCACTAAAATGGGAAACTGACTGTGTTCGGTCGATTTAGGAAATTTCGGGTTTTTACCCAAAAGAACACAGTCGTGCGGCTATAAAAGAACAACCATGCGACTCTGTTCTAAGGGATTATAGCCGCTTGGCTCTAGTTAGAGCCGTACTGCTATAATCACAGTTTCCAGATTTTCATAAAAACTCAAAAAACAAAGCAAATAGCAATCAATGATGAGTTTAAGGCCTCTCAGAGTTTACCCTTTATGTGTTCCAGAATATTTGACGATCGGAAGTGGATTTGAATGTCAGAATGCACTTAGAATCCCGCGAACGTCCTAAAATCCTCAAACTGATTTGAACAAACCCGAGATCAATATGAACAAATGACAATGTGACCAGAAACTCTCGTTCTTAGTGTTTCCCAAGTGTTTCTATCCCTTTTCTCTCTTTTTTTATGCTTTTCTCTTAGCTTTCTTAGTTTTTTCTCAATTTCTCTCTCTTTTCCCTTAGAATTCTCTTCTTTTTCTCTCTAGACTCGATTTTCCCCTATCCTCTTGTGTTTCTGCTTATTCTGATGTTTGTTGGCTCCTTAACCCTAGTATCTCCTGGTTTAATTCCCTAATTGAGGCACTAAACATGCTGGTCAAAAGATAATTAGGAAATAACCCGGTCAACTGTTATTTTCGCTCAGCTATAATGTTATAGCCGTACGACTTTGACTTTGTAGCCGTGCGACTATAGGTGTGAAACTACAGCCGTGCGACTCTAACCAGAGCTACCATGGCTTTTCCTAAATTATACACTCATATCTAAACTCTCTAATCACTCGAAAGACTTTCTCGGGGTTTCGAATCAAGTAGTGTTTTGTTTTTCGGAGTGTTTGAGAACATTCCATGCATCATTCTGCTTATTTTCAAATTCGACTCACGTTCTTCTGTCTAACAGGTAACATAGGATTTTCATTAGAAAGGTTGGAAAAACCCGTGCTTACAGGCCTTTTATGAGAAATAACAGCAACAAATTGTTCAACAATCCAACACCCTAAGTTCACTGCCACTTTGTTTTCCATACACCACAAAAAAACTGCCTTATTGCATGTACTAGAATTATCTTTTCTCCCAAAAAATCCAAATGCCAAAAAACAATGTATATATTGCCACACAGGTTTTCTCAAATAATAAGCTTTGGATCTACTAGGATTATAATGTGTATCCCAAGACATATTAACCCATGCAACAGTGGAGTTAAATTCGGCCACAAAATCAAGAGCAACATTCTTATATGCATCTGTTCTAGCATAAGCAGAATCAATGAATCCATAAGATAAATTGAACTCGGTTATAAATTGCTTGAATTCTTTCCCCATTAGTCGATATTCAATCACTTTAGGCATATCAATGGTGAGAGTCTTTGGCTTATTAAACTTATAAGTGGTGTAAAACTCCCTAATTAATTGAATGTAACCCAGTTTTTTCAAAGCAAAGAAAGACTTCCAACCAATATTATCAACCAAGGAATTAAACTCATCAACCATACCAAACTCATCCATCACAACAAAATCAATCAATTTATGTGCAATAAAATGCCTAGTATGAATACTCTCTTAAATTTTAGATTGAGTTTTACCAAACTTCAGACAACCATGTAACTGAGATTCAGGAATGGTAAGAATTATACTTTGAGGTAGTCGGGGATCGGGCCCAAAACACCTTAGTTACTGTAGGCGTGATGGTGGGAACGGAAGGGGTAAGCTACTCGGACCCGGAAGGAATTTTGGTGAGGTTGGTTCAGCAATAGGTTGAGAAGTGTTGGTTTTGCCTTTATTTGATTTTGATTTGGATTTAGGGGAAGAAATTTGAGTGGATTTCCTTTTGGTATTTTTCTGAGTTAAAACAGCAGCTAGAATCCGAGTTGGATTCACTGGAATGTCATCATCTACAGAGGCGATTGAAGGCTAGGGTGGCACTGCTGTAGGCGACGATGGAGCGGCTGAAATCAAAGGCGGTGGCTACTGGTCTAGATCTACAAACTCAGGCGAGCCAAGAGGTTGCTCACCGCTGGTGATAGGCTTACCTTGAAGTTTGACAGAGGCAGTAGAAGGGGAAACAGGCGGCAGCGTCATGTGAGGAGCTGCTAGCAGTGGCGAAGGGCGTTCGGCGATCGGACGGGATTGTGTGGAGGTTCGCGTCCTAGACCGTGCAAGTGGTTTTCAACCGGCCGGTACTTTTGTTCTGACCATGAGGAGCGGCAGCGGCTAGACGAAGGCGGACAGAGAGAGGTGGAGCTTGACGACAGTGAACAGAGATGGTTGAAGTTGATGGCTGCTAGAAGAAAACAAAGAAAGGAGAAATTAAGGTTAGGCAAAGTTTTTTTTTTTAAAAAAAGCAGGTTTTTATATTTTTGATCTTTTTTTTCATTTTTTCATTTTTTTTTTTGAAAAATAATAAAAATAATTAATTTTCAAGCACTCCCTGATTAGAAATAGAAGACGGGTGCCTTGTTCCAATTTTCAGCATTACCATTTTCAAAAGGGAAACACAAGGCACAAGCGTGCCTTATGAACAAAACCTGAAAATTAAAAACAAACAAAGGGAGAAACAAACATAACCAAATGTACAATAAAGCAAGTAAACAGAAGTAAATTAATTTGGGTTGCCTCCCAAAAGCACTAATTTATAGTCGATTAGCTTGACTTCTCCCAGCTTAAATTGGATCATAAAGGAAAATGGTGACTGCATTGACTTCATAATCACCACCATCATAGAGCTTAAGTCATTGGCCATTTACGTCACCCAACCTAATTTCCACCGCCCCGGATGTCATGCTTTAGGACTTCCTTGCTCTTCCAAATAGTACGATTGAGCCTAAAAAATAGGCGATATAGCCTTCATATGTTCAAATTCCAACTTTAATGCCTTAACATATAAAATTAGAACAACGAGGTAGAATCCGCTTAAATTAAAGCGCAATAGTACAATTGAAGCTCACAGAATAGGACAATTCACGTACACAAAACCACACTTATAAAAAAACGTAAAAGAGAAAAGAGTAATCGCAAAACGTAAAAAAAAAAACGTATTTGAATAAATATGAAAGCATAAACACATAAAACAAAGCCCAAAAGGAGGGCATTCCTGACAATTCCCTAGTACTTACTTGCAAAGTTCTAACTCTCAATTAAGTTCACAAAAGCGTGATAAAATACGAATTTTTCTTTTTATTCTTCAAATTTTCCCGTGTTATTATAACCAGTCTACCTGTGCATTTCACTGGGTAAACAATTTTACTATCTAAATGAAACAACAAATATTTTAAATCAAATTGAATCTAATAATTTATATATTTTTTAAAATGATTAAAGATTAATTATATTTATTGGTTCAATAAAATTTTTTAACTATTAATATTTGTTCTAATTAATTTAATTGAGACTTAATTGATTTAGGAAGCCTGATAGGTGTGGAAGATTGCGAATAGCTATACTATATTAAATTTTAATTCTTAAATTAATTAATAAGACTCTACAATTAAATATATAACAACGAAATATAAACCTCTCATAATTCTAGTAAAAAATGTTACTGTTTTGCATACTGTTAATAATTACAATAACAAATAAACTAGAGGTAAACAGATTTTCATGCTACTAATTTCATCGTGTGTATATGCATATCGTTTCTTAGAAGCTATTTGTTTCTGTTTTTTGGATCAGCAGATTTTAGCTTTTCATTATGAAAATTTAAAAATGTAGCATTTTGTTAAATTTATTAAAGGATAAGTGATTATAATCACCCCAAAATTTACTGAAATACATACGTTTTTCTATTTTATCAATATAATTGTTACCTCCCTATGTTTTGTCTCCATCAAACTACTGTTTTTTTTTTTTTTTTTTTTTTTATAATCTCACCCATTTATACGAACTAGCTACTACCTAATATACGAACTAGCAACAATTTGCATGCAAAAAAAAAAAAAAAAAAAAATTGCAATGCAAGTTAATTAGGAAAAACTCTCTCATTCTCTCCTACAATGGTTCAGCTACTAATACTATTTTCTCCTATATTTAGCCTCTTTGCTAGCTTCTTTGCCAATTTTATATTTCATCTCTGAATATACAATTTAGTTAATTAATTTATGATGCTAATGTGATTATTAAGTAGTTTATTAATTAGATCATATATCTGATCCAAAAAAATCAAGATGTTTATTTAATATCGAATTTTGTCTTCCTTATTAAGTAATTTATTAATTAATTTAGGATATGTTAATGTGATTATTAAGTAATTTGTTAATTAATTAATTTATGAAATGTTAATGTTATTATTAAGCTGTATTAACATATTTTAATTTTTTTTAGTTTGCACGCAAAATTGTATGCATATGTGTTTAGTTGTATGCATTCGCAAAATTGTAAGCATATGTGTGTTTTTAATTAATTTGGGAAAAATATTATCAAGTATTTAGCTGATTCATTATAATGAGTGAGACTATAAAAAAAAGCAATTTTGTCCATTTAAATGTTCCACCCCATCAAATTGAATGGAAAAAGCATAAAAAGAAAGGGAGGAAGGTAGTAGTTGGACGGAAGTAAAACATAAGAAGGTAGAAATTATATCGGTAAAATAGAATGAGGTATCAGTTTATTTCAGTAAACCTCGGGGAGGTTATAACTAGAGAAAATAAAAAATATATATATGCAGTTTGTCAAATTTGCAAATACATGTCCGTAATTTAAAACTTGGCAAACTTAGATCGATGGTTACACTGTTTGATAAATAGAGTCATTCATCCAGTATACCATCTAAAAATTGTCTTATCCTTTGGATTTTAAGTTGAAATTTTGCATATTGATGAATATGAATACAATAGACCTTAGAAATGAAATTCTAAAATTTTCGAGAAGTGTAGGCATTTTTTTAATTAAATAATACAAAAAAATGAAAAATGACAAAAAAAAAAAATATTGTTAGAAAATATTCAAATCTTAATGGAAAATTCTTGAATAACACAAGCAAATGATTAAGAGGACAAATGGAAGAAAATGTTCAAGTTTGCATGGATATCGGGTCAAAAGTACATAATTTTACATTGTTAACCCAATTCTTGTATTAAACTCAACATTTTTTACCGTTTAGTATCTGAATAGTTTACACACATATTTACGAATTTTACATTAAAATTTGAATATTTCCGCTGTTCTTCTATTTTTTGTGATTTTTCTACTTTTTCCATTATTTAATCAAAACAATGCTTAATTTTTTTTTTTAAAAAAATAAAGATTTATTGTCAATGTCCACTATATTCGTATTAACTAACGTGCAAAATTTGAGCTAAAAATCTAAAAGATTAAATAGTTTTTAGGGCATATGTTAGATATAAGATTTTATTTCATAATTATGAGATATTTGCTTGTTAATAAATGAAATCTCATACCTCTCTTTGTCAACTTTTAGAACACAGACCAGTGTTTGTAAAACCGGAAAACCATATTACTTTTCCTTTATAATTATTTATTATTTATTAAACATTAGCTTCTAGCTATTTTGCAAAAAAAATTTTTTACAAAGCTTCTTTTTAGAGATTTTCACGAAAATCTTTTTATGATTATTTGGCTTTTAAAAATTTAATATTTCCAAAATAATAAATTATATTTTTATATAAATACGTTGATCTTTTTTTATGGAATCGTTTTCATGTCTATAAATATTGAAAAATTAAACGAGATTAATTTTTCAAATTAATTTATTTAGGCTAGTTTCAAATTTTTTTATAATTTATATTTAATTTAGCTAAAGACTAAAATCATATGATTTTGATACATTTTACGTAGATAAAACTAGAACTTAAATTATATAAAGTTATTATTTAATAAAAATAATAATTTCTGAAGTGTATAATAAGTTTAAATTATTTTAAATTATCTAATTAGTTTATATTATTTTTACTAACATTTGTGTAATATTTTTATTTTTATATAATTATTGTATATTAATATAAATATATATGTCTATATTAGTCTTTTTACATCTTAACAACAACAGCTCATCATAAGTTTATCAGTTACGACTAATGCCTTAATTATATATACCTTATTAGGGAAATTACCAAAAATACCTCTGTTTTAGGTTTTGTTTTGGACTCATACCTTTTCAAAATTACTAGTCTACTTGTTTTTGCTTTCATAATTGTCGAATTGTCTTTTTTCTTAATTCATATCTTTTATACATGTTTCTCTTGCCAAAATTTCTTTCAAACTTTTCAATTTACTCAAATACGTGATTCTACTTTGTCCACATTTCTCTTTCCTCTTTTAATAATTTTAATCTAATTTTGCATTTATCTCTCAATTCATTTTTTTTTATCATGCGATTTTAGAAATTTTTTTTTCTCTTCGAAATGAGTTCCATATAAATAATGTTTTTTCATATTTTTTTGTTAAAGTTAACAATCACATGGTATCAAAGGTATAACTAGGGTATAATAGTTGTACAAAGGTATAACTAAGGTATAATAAGAGTATTAAAGGTATAACTAAGGTATAACAATTGTATAAAAGTATAAGGTATAATAAAAGTATCAAAGGTATAACTAAGGTATAACAGCTGTAAAAAGGCATAATAAGAGTATCAAAGGTATAACTAAGGTATAAATTTATATCCAAGGTATAATAAGAGTATCAAAAGTATAACTAATGTATAAAAAATTCAGATAAATAATACTTACAGTAATAATGAGGCCAATTTCAACACTGCCAAAGATGACACCAATGTAAGCAGCGATGCAAACAACAAAATCAAACTTGTCAACTTTCCAAAGGTGAATAGCAGCTTCGTAATCAATTAGGCCGAGCATGGTAGTAATTGTAATATAAGAAAGCATAAGCAAAGGAGTGTAATGGAATAATGGTGTTAGAAATAGCAACGTTATCATCATTGTTGTCGCCATTACTACATTTGACAATGTTGGGATGTGCCCTAGTCCTAAGGCATTGGTCCTTGTTATGTATCACACATTGTTGGATATTTTATTAACTGATGTGTTATACATTTGTGTCATTAAATAAAGGCATAATCTATTTCACTTATTTCTTGTGTAATGAATGTAAATAGAGTATCCAATGGTCATATCAATATTCATGTTGTCAAGTGTCATGTACCTGGCAGTGAGACCATGAATAAGGAAACGATGTAACCATGAAGCGATCTCTAGTCTGTTCCAATCATGGAATTGAATGGAACAACAGACTAGCATTACCTTGCTTGTATGGCAGTATCTTACCAGTCATAGTACATGGACTATCGATAACGTATATGGGTACATGTAATAGGACATGATACTGGATAGATCCATTAACGAGAAATTCATATGGTACAGTATCACAAGTGATTCTCTTGTAGTACTTATGTTAGATCGCTCGACCTGACCACTGCTGGTGTGCCCTAGTCCAAATGGCATTGGTTCTTGTATTGTATTATACTTTATATTTGGATATTCTATATCATACATTTTGTGTTGAAATAAAGGCATGAATCTATTTATTCATATCTTGTGCTATTTCTAGATAGAGTATCCAATGATTATAACCATACTAAAGTAAACCAATGTAGGTCATTGGGTTATGAGACCTTTTAGTAGAGTTAAAGTTATAATCATAAAGATATCCCTAGTCTGTTCTAATCATGGGAATGAATAGAACCAAAGACTAACATATCTTTGACTGGATGGCAGCGTCTCATCGGCCATTGGACATGGAATGTCAGTCAATGATATAGGTACATGTTGGTATGCATGGTACTGGATCGATCCGCCATGAGAAAACTATATGGTTCGATTGTCATAGGTGTTTCTCAGGTAGGTCTTGCTATTATCCTTAGACCCGATATTTGCTATAACATAACATGGGATCTCATACACTTTGATATATGCCTAACGAGCCCATAACAAGGTGCCAGGTATGGGCATGTTGGGTGGGCCAGTGAACATGTTGATGTTGATAGTGAAGCTAACGGAATTGCCACTCAGCGTCCCTTCAGATGACATCATTATCCACTTGATGAGTGGGATTGAAAAGTGTATGGCTATACCCGAATATATTAGGATACTTATTTGTTGGGTTCAGTCCACTCGATATCAAGAGATAAATAAGCATATAAGAGGATGACAGGGCCATGCCTCTTGCTTATATATCGATGTCATTGGTAAGGGATATACAAGATCACTACCGGGTTATGTTTCACATTAGACTATAAGTCTCCGTCTTAATTGGGGACTGTAACAGTTTGCTAGAACCCAATTACAATCTGTGGGTTTTAGTCCCACTGCCAACATAAAGACAGACCCACAGGATCGTACACATAGAACGACTGAATGTTGACAAATCGAAATTTGAACGGAAACCAAATTAATTGAGTTATTGATATTAGGTTATGTCATAATTAATTCATTAAATATTAAGGGAGAAATTAATTTTATTTGATTAATTAATTACATGCAGTAAGTAATTAATTGAATAAAATAAAATTTCCTTAGTGGAAATATAAATACAAAAAGTGTATTTATTAAGGTTGGTTTTAATTTAACTTTGGGTTATGTTAATTTGATAAAATTATATTTAATTCTGTCAGTTGAAATTTTATAAGTTTTTATTTAATTCTAATTGTACAAGTTAAATTAATTCAATCAAATTAAATAACCTATAGTTTTAATTAGAATCCTAGTAGGCTAAGGTTGTAGGGATCTTCACCGAAGAATCAACCGATAAAGCGGAAGAACGCGTTGATTTTCTCAAATCCGTGCTCAGGAGCAAATGATATGGAAATCAAAAACTAAAATAAAATAGAGGAAGATTAGATTCTCACCAGAATATCTCTATAAGAGATAGCTGCAAAAATCAAAATAGACTTCCTCCACGTTCCCGTACACGAACGGCTATCGAACTCAAACCCGTGCTAGCGAATTGATCAACCGAAAGGAGAGAGTTTGGTGGCTGGAAATTCTGATTCGTTTTCTTGGTTTGGCTGAAATCTCTAAGGGGTTTTTAACCCTAGATAGCGGAAATGTTCCTTGCAAATTTTCAGCCCAACCTCTTTTAATTTTATGTGGGCTTTTCTCTTCTTTAAGCCCAAGTCTGTATTAATTCACTGGGTCCAATTTAATTTCAATTCAACATGTATGTTAATATATTATACCATATAATATATTATGTACATTTAAATTAAAATTAATTTGACCAATTAATTTAACCAAGAAATTAAATTGGACTTTCATAAAATTAAAACAAATGTAAACCTATACATGTGAAATATTTCCACTTAGGAAATAATCTCATAAATTAATTCATTGAATTAATTATAAGAAAGCCAATACAAATATCAATTATATTATTTTGATCAATCCAATTGATCTATATAATATAATTAACGGAATTCTATCTCTCAACGCGTATACTCAGAGAATACTGTTGATCCTTTTAGTTCGAGCTCAGACGTTCAATGTGTCCGATCCTATGGGCCTGTCTTTCTGTTGGCAGTGGGCCTATGGCCCACAAACTGCAGGCAGGCTCTAGCAAGCCACTACAGGCCCCAATTAAGATGGAGATAGCAGTCCGACTGAAATCTAAACCCTGTAGTTTAAACTCATATATCCTATGTCATTGATATCGCTGGCCAACACAGAGGCATGGATTGATCACCCTCTTTTGTGTCTGGACATTAACTTGATCCATGAACTGATGCTCATAAACAAGTTCCAACTCTTTTGGGTGTGGCGACACTCTTATCAGTTGCATTCATTAAGAGGCCGGTGATATCTTCTCAGTGGACTACTGAGTGACATTCCCTTCTGCATATCCATAGCATTGTCATGTTCACTGACATACCCGAACGTACCCATACTTGGCACCCTATTATATGCCCTTTAGGCGTACACCAAAGTATGCCACTTCACATGTAGCACCATGATATGGTCAGGTCAAAGGATCCATACAAGTACTACACGAGAATCACTTATGATACCATACCATGTGGATTTCTCGTTTAGTGGATCTATCCAGTATCATGCCCTTTTTGCATGTACTCATTAACTTAGTTGACAATCCATGTCGAATGGCCAGTAAGACACCACCATCTAACCAAGCTAATGATAGTCTCTAGTTCCATTCATTCCCATGACTGGAACAGACTACGGATGACTTTATGGTCATATCGTTTTCCCTATCCATGGTCTTACTGCCAAGTGCATGACACTTGTCAACATGGATATGGATATGTCCATTGGATACTCTATTTAAAACATAGCATACGATGTATAATAAATAGATTAATTCCTTTATTCAATGACACAAACTGTATGATACATTAAATCCAATAACATTGTACAAATGTATAATACAAATACAAGGACCAATGCCTCGGGATTAAGGCATATCCAACAAAGGTGTATACTAAGGAGTATATAAAGGAAGCCTTAACCTAATTTCTCCCTAACCCTAACCCTAACCCTAGCATAAGGAATTCGGCCAACCTAATAAAAATTACAGCAACCCCTTTCTTTGCTTTCTCTTGGTTTTTGTTCAATCCGTTCGCTAGCACGATTCCCGTTCAAGAGTCATTCGTGTACCGGATTATGGAGGAAACAAACTTGGGTTTCTGCAACATTCTCTAGAGGAGACAGTTAAGGTGAGAAAATTCAATATTCTCTGTGTTCTTAGTTTCTTTCTATTCATCTACATGAATCTTGGGCTATGGAATCGAGAAAATTTTAATTGGTATTCCGCCTTGCGTTTAATTTTTCCCGTGACGATTCCCTATAGTGGTATCAGAGCATAGGTTCATGTTCCGATTAATAGAGTGATTGGTATTAGGGTTCTTGGTGTTTGATTTGATTTTATTGAAATTGGTTTTCAATTTGATTTTATTTAGAACCCTAATTTGGTGATTTGGGGTTTTAATTATTTTCCCTAATCTGTTTTTTTCTGGTTTGAATAAAAAAAAATAATTACAATGTTGGCCAAATTGGAATCGCAAAATTATGATTCCAATTTGGGCAACTGCTGCGGGGTGCGGGTCACCTTTTTTTTTGCGGGTATTTTGATTTTTCGGACCCTAAGTGAATATTTTAAATTGGTTTTAAAATTCGTATGATTTAATTTTTGAGTGAGCGTTTGGAAGAACTGAAAAAAAATAGGGCTAATCTGGTTACTACAACAGCACGGCTGTAGTCATCCAATTTCCTAATAGCGTAAATCAGTCTTAAATTTTGATTTCTTAACCTATTTGGGGAAGTATAAAAACAAAAATAACGAGAAGAGAAGGAAAAAAAAAACAGAGGAGAGCAGCCACCATTTGAGGAATCAGGGTTCTTGAGAGATTTGAAGGTGAAAAAGAGAGAAAATAAAACGATTCCATAAAAAACGATTAAAATCCTTAATAAAATCAACAGAAACGATTAGAATTCTTTAGGGATTAATTTTCTAGAGTGGTTCTAATCTGTAAACGCTCATCCAATTTGATTTGGGGTTCCGTTCGAGTTTCGGAGATCGCATACATGTTCGGGTTATTCGTGATTGCAAGGCGTTTCCTGGCATCCAAATCCATTCCTGGTGATCCAAAATGCTGGAACACAGTCAAAGTAATTCTAAGAGGCCTTAAAAACTCTTTCTTATTCATTCTGGGTGTTATTGGTTTGTGATTTTGTGTTTTTTGTGATTCTGGAAGTGTGTCTGGTTACAGCCGCCCCACCTGACAATTACAGCCACACGGCTGTAATCTACAGGGGCACAGCTGTAACCTAGAGCCGCACGGCTGTAATCTTCAGGGGCAGAAGCTTCGAATGCTCCAAATCAATCGATAACGCTTTCGTTTTCAAATCAAATGTATTTTTCATGAATATTATCGGTCCAATTACCTCCACATGTGTTTGATTTTCAGTTTTCGGATTTATAATTGGTGGATGTAATGGTAAAGTTTGGTGATTTCGGGTTTTTAGGGATTTCCTGATCCGTTTGATCCGCTTTGGATCTATTTTTGTGGAGTTTTATGAGTTTCCAGAAATCCCAGATCGCTCAAAATCATCAAAATTCTAAAAAGATTTTCAAAATGAGAAAATAAAGCCGAAATACATTATGGAGCACTACAGCCGCACGGCTGTAGCTAGAGAAACAGAATTACAGTTTTGCCCTTTTGGGCCTCTAACTTGTAATTTTGCCTCTCCTTCCCATTCAAAATAGATTTTTGGCGTGTTTACATTTTCAAACCATAAATGGATGTCTAATTTAGGCCCACTCACGAACGGGACCCCTGAGTCCCGGGATATCCGGCCCACTAAAAGTTGGAAAATAGGGGTGAGCAAAACGTGGTTCGGTTCAAAAACCGAACCGAATCAAACTGAACCAAAAACCAAAGTAAAAGAAAAATAGAAACCAAAGCCAAACCAAAGATCATATGGTTCGGGTCAAGCCGAACCAAACCAGTTCGGTTCGGGTTACGGTTTGGTTCGATTCAAATCGAATAAACAAAAATTTTAATTTTTTAATTTTTATTGTCATTATTTTTTATAAATTACATGTAAAGTATTGCTTAAAAAGGATTTATATTACATATATATTACCAAAGTCTCATAAATACAAACTATATAATAATATAAATATATAATATGCCAAATAAAATTTGTTTATGTACATATATATATTTTTAAAAAATATTTTTTCCTATTACGGTTCGGTTCGGTTCAGTTTTTGTTTTTCTTTTTATGGGTTGTATAATTTGGCCTTTACTTTTCTCGCACTTTTACTTTTCTGCACTCTATTTTGGATTTATATTTATGTCATGTGTATGAGCATTAACTAAAAATAAAAAAAAAGATAAAATGAGTAGATTTAAGTGGATGTCATATCACATTATGAAATAATAATTGAAAACACGTTTGAGGATTAGTAGATGTGTTGTCCGAACCTTGAATCTCTGGATTAGGTACCACGTCTAGACTTGGTAGGGAGCTGTACCAGAATTTCCCGGATGAGCTGATCCGGGTGGCGACTCTGTATCTAATCTCGAAATTTAGGTTTCGAGATCTTTAAGTTTAAATTGGGATTTTCTAAAAATCAATTTTCCAAAATTCACACTTAAAGTTAAGTTTTCTACAAAAAGGTTTTTCCAATAAAATGCATGGTTTTCTTAAGGAAGGTTAAAACCCCGTTTTCCAAACCACATCATCACTTTAAAAAGAAAATCCCCGGTTCCCGCTTCACCATGCGTTCCGTAAAAACGTTGTCTGCTCACACTTTGATATATGCCTAATGGGCCCGTAACAGGGTGTCAAGTATGGGTATGTTGGGTAGGCCAGTGAACATGTTGATGTTGATAGTAAGGCTAACGGAATTGCCACTCAGCGTCCCTTGAGATGACATCACTGGCCCCTTGATGAGTGGGACTGAAAAGTGTATGGCCATACCCTAATAAGTTGGGATACTTATTCATTGGGTTTAGTCCACTCGGTATCAAGAGATAAATAAGCATATAAGAGGATGACAGGGCCCTGCCTTTTGCTTATAAATCAATGTCAATTGGCAATGGATATACAAGATCATTACTGGGTTATGTTTCACATTAGACTGCAAGTCTCCGTCTTAATTGGGGACTGTAACTATTTACTAGAACCCACTTACTGTCTATGGGCTTTAGGCCCACTGCCAACATAAAGACGGACCCACAAGATAGTACACATAGAACGACTGAACGTTGACAAATATGAATTTGAACGGAAACCAAATTAATTGTGTTTTTGACATTAGGTTATGTCATAATTAATTCATTATATACTAAGGGAGAAATTAATTTTATTTGATTAATTAATACATGCAGTAAGTAACTAATTGAATAAAATAAAATTTCCTTGGTGGAAATATAAATACAAAAGGCGTAGTTACTAGGGTTAGTTTTAACTTTGGGTTATGTTAATTTAATAAAATTATATTTAATTATGTCAGTTGAAATTTTATAATAAGGTTTTTATTTAATTCTAATTGTACGAGTTAAATTAATTCAATCAAATTAAATAACCTATAGTTTTAATTAGAATCCTAGTAGGCTAAGGTGTATACTAAGTGTTGGGATTTGTCACCGGAAATCACCCGATGAAAGCGGAAGAACGCTATGCTTTCCTCAAATCCGTACCCAGGAGCAATTGAGATGGAAATTGGAAAAACAAAAATTTAATAGAAAGAGATAAATCTCTTACCCGGAATATCTCTTTCAGAGATAGATGCAGACCGCAGGAATCAATTTAGAATCCCTCCTCGTTCATGTACACAAATGCCTAACGAACACCACCCGTGCTAGCGTCGGAAAACACGAACTTTGGAGAGGGGGGCTAGGGTGAATTTCGGCTATGATGGCTTAGCTAGTGGTGGCCGAAATTCTCAAGGTTATTAAACCCTAGATTGGCTGAAATTCTCAGGGTTATTAAACCCTAGATTGGCCGAAATTCCTAAAGGAATTTTGGCCCAACTTGGCTTTGTCATTTGTGTGGGCTTCCTTCTTTTAATTCAGGTCCAATCTTATTTTAATTAGTTTGGTTTAAATTAATTTCAAGCCCAACTTTAATTTACCCATGTATTTAATACATTACATCAAGTAATATATTATTTACATTTAAATTACAATTAGTTTGACCAATTAATTTAATCCATCATATTAAAATGAGATCCTCACAAAATAAAATCATATGTAAACCTATACATATAAATATTTCCACCTAGGAAATAATCTCATAATTAATCCAATTAATTATGAAGAGCCAATCAATTATTAATTTTTATTATTATGATCAATCCAATTGATCTTTATAATATAATTAATATATACCTCTCTCTCCAGAGTGTATACTCCAAGTATACATGTGATTCCTTAAGTCGGTGTTCAGTCGCTCAATGTGTACGATCCCGTAGGCCCATATTTATGTTGGCAGTGCGCTTATGGCCCACAGACTGTAGTTGGGCTCTAGCAAGCCACTACAGCCCCCAATCAAGATGGAGATGGCAGTCTAACTGTTATCATAACCCTGTAGTTCGAACTTGTATATCCCATGTCATTGATATCGGTGTCCAACACAGAGGCATGGATTGATCACCCTCTTTTGTGTCCGGACATTAACTTGATCCCGAATGCACTCAAACTCACAAACAAGTACCAACTCATTTGGGTATATCCACACTCTTATCAGTCACATTCATCAAGAGGCCAGTGATATCTTCTCAATGGACTACTGAGTGACAAATCCCTTTTGCATATCCATAGCATTGCCATGCTAAGTGACATACCCGAAAGCACCCATACTCGGCACCCTATTACAGGCCCTTTAGGCGTGCCCCTAAGTATGCGACCTCACATGCAACACCATCATATGGTCAGGTCAAAGGATCCATACAAGTACTACACGAGAATCACTTGTGATACTATACCATGTGGATTTCTAGTTTAGTGGATCTATCCAGTACCATGCCCCTTATGCATGTACCCATTAACTTGGTTGACATCCCATGTTCAATGACTGGTAAGACACCGCCATACAACCAGGTTAATGATAGTCTCTTGTTCCATTCATTCCCATGACTGGAACAGACTACGGATCTATTCATGGTCATATTGTTTACCCTATCCATGGTCTTACTGCCAAGTGCATGACACTGGTCATCATGGATATGGATATGTCCATTAGATACTTCATTTAATATATTGCACAAGATAGATATAATAAATGAATTAATACCTTTATTAACAACACAAATAAGTATAATACATAAATCCAATAAATGTATGATACAAATACAAGGACCAATGCCTCAGGACTAGGGCATATCTAACACTAAGGAGTATATAAAAGGAAGCCTTAACCTAATTTCTCCATAACCCTAACCCTAGCATAAGGAATTCGGCCAACCTAATAAAAATTACAGCAAACCCTTCTTTTCTTTCTCTTGGTTTTCGTTCAATCTGTTAGCTAGCACTAGTCTCGTTCAAGAATCGTTCGTGTACCGAATTATGGAGGAAACACGCTTGGGTTTCTGCAGCAGTCTCTAGAGGAGACAGTTAAGGTGAGAAAATTTAATATTCTCTCCGTTCTTAGTTTCATTCTATTCATCTACATGAATCTTAGGCTATGGAATCGTGGAAATTTTAATCAGTATTCCGCCTTGCATTTAATTTTTCCTGTGACGATTCCCTACAACCACATTATGGAATTGCATGTGAACTCACTCACTTTGACGTGCACCTAACGGGCCTGTAACAGGTCACCAAGTATGTGTACGGTTGGGTGTATTAGTGAGCATAGAAAAAACATGAATGATATGTGACTCAGTGTTTCACTGAGAAGATATCACCGGCCTCTTGACGAGTGGAACTCATAAGAGTGTGGCCACACCCATATAAGCTGGATCTTATTTAAGAGCATCAGTTCACTCGCTATCAAGTAAAAGTCTGGGCACAAAAGAGGGTAATGAAACCATGCCTCCGTGTTGGACTATGATATCAATGACAAAGGACATATAAGCTATACTTCAGGGTTATGACTTCCGTTAAACTGCAGTCCCCGTCTTAATGGGGGCTGTAATGGTTTGCTAGAGCCCAACTACAGTCTGTGGGCCATGGGCCCACTGCCAATATAAAGACGGGCCCAGAGGATCGTACACATTAAACGTCTAAACCAGCACTTAACAGATCACTTATATACTTAGAGTATATTGACTAGCGGGGAAAGTAATTGATTAAATTATATATCAATTTGATTGATCAAAATAATTTAATTAATAGAAATTGATTATTTCATTAAATTAATTAAAAGAATTAATTTTATGAATTAATTTCTTGGATGGAAATTATATATATATATATATATTATTTCTTAAGTTAAGTCTAAATAATTTTTGGGTTAATTTTAATAGACCAATTATATTTAATCAACATGATATAAATTATATCATATGGTATGATTTAATTTATGACATAAAATTAAATCTGTTGAAGTTAACTTTTAACCTATAGTAATTAATTAGACCTAGGGTTTATGGACTATAAATTCACACTTAAAAAAGTAAACTTTCAACCTAATTTTCTCCTTGAAAATTTTGGTGCCCCCCTTCTCCCGTGTTCTCTAGATCCGATGGGTGTTGGTTCCACAGCCGTTCATGTATGTGAGCATGGAGAGGATCCAACTTGATTCTTTAGCAGTCTCTAAAAGAGACAGAAAAAGTGAGAGTTATTCTCTTAATTCTATTTCAATCTTTTTTTTGATTTCATCTACATTCTTGGATCGGGATTCTAAAAAATTGAAAATAGCTTATGCTGCTTCCGATTCGATTTTCGAGGATGAATCCCAACAGTGGTATTAGAGCAGGCTAATGATTCGGTGAAATTTTAATTGGTTGGATCTCATATTTTAAATATGGTTGATTTTTGGTTTGGAATCCTTAATTGGATTGGGTTTTTTATTTTTGCCAATGGTTTCATATACTAAAAATTGGATAAATTATTAGATTATTTTGTTCTTGATTTTCTGTTTATGTGTTGTTTTTAGCTATGCTACCCTAGCAGTAGCGGGCAGGGCTTTTTGGATTTGGTGGGTTATTTTGTTTCAGCTTGGAATTTTAATTTTAATGGGTTTAAAATTTACGTGTTTAATTTTATTTAAATTGAATGCCCGTGGTTTCTTGAATAAAGTTTTAATTTTATTCATGGATATTAATTTGGATAATTGATACGGTATAATGAAATTGATTTGGTTTTTCTTAGCACGATTAACCGAATGGCATGATCGGATTCATGGTTTTCCAATTCCAGTGAGAGCAGTGTTCTGCCTAGGCTAGATGCCCAAGCCCATTAAGGGTTAGAACCATGATGGGCTGAATCAGCAATTTCTAAATAATGGCTTAAGACATAAATTATATTGGAATTAATTTTATGAATTATAACATGTGAATGAATGTTGTATTGGCTTACATACATTTCGTATGATTATATGGGTGGATGAATGTCATTGGGCCCTACTACGAAGATGGTTTGTAATTTTATTTTAGATAATTATGGCCTGCATGCAGTTTTCTCTTTGATGTAACTTTTATTTTATTATTATGTAAAATATTTGTAATTGCTGAAGAAGGAGCCCATCGGAGAGTTGATCCCAGAAGGAAATATGCAAGCCCACCTAGTTCTTTTCTAGTACAGGCTTACTAGAAATCAATTAGGATATAATAAGGGCCCATGACTTTTCATCATCTATATTTTATGCAATTTTATATTTATATACATGTTTAAGCATCGAATGCCTTTCCAATCTCACCTGTCTTTTATGCAAGCACGCCATTATTAAAAATTGAATTGTTAATTAATTCGAAATTACGAAGTCGCTTAAAAGTGCTTCCCTCTTCCGAAACCTTATCGAAGTGGGGATAGGCCACTTGTAGACCGTGCCCTCGCCGGATGCACTGGAGTATTATCATTTTTATTGGGTTGGGGTATAGGTTACCCCAGCACTCGGATGGTGGTTTTGACTTAGCATGGGTAAAAGGATTCTCCTAGCCCTAAGCACAGATAGGTAAGTGCCAACAAACCTATTAAACCAAGAGTCCGTAGGTTTGGATTGGATGGTGTTCCTACCTAAATAATTGAGGCATAGTTTTTCCAGGTCCTTATCTGGCTGTGTCCTGTTGAAAGATGGATCTTGGCCCACTAGCCTAACAACTTGACTTAATTATTAAAATTTGGATTCATTATTAATTATATGTGGGAAAAAGTATAAAGGCCTTTATTAATACTCTTTTATTCTTTCTTTGTAGTTTTAAATGGCAAACAATATGTTATCACAGCATTCGCTCCTCGAAAAGGACAATCTTTTTGGGCCGAACTTCTTGGACTGGTCTTAGAACTTGAGGATAATTATGAGATAAGAGAATAAAGAGTATGTGCTAGAAAGGCTTATAAGTGTAATCCACCAGCTGCACAGCTGGAGGTATACCAGGTGCACACCAGGAACAACCGAGATGTGAATTGCCTGATGTTCGTGTGCATGGTCCCTGAACTAAAAAAGCAGTTCATGGAGATGCAAGCCTTTGCTCTGATGACATCTCTTAATGAGATGTTTCAAGAGCAAACGCGTCAAGAGAGGTACTTCACCCCCAAGGCATTCAACTTCTGCAAGATGGTAGATAGGACATTTGTGAGAGCACATGTGCTCAAGATGAAGATCCATATTGACACCTTAGCCCACCTCAGCATGCCGGTCTCGCAAGAGTTGGCAATAGACACAATCCCGGCATCCTTGCCCGATTCTTATGACCAGTTCATCCTGAACTATAACATGCAAGGGATGTACCAAACTGTTACAGGCATGGAATGCTTAAGCTCGCTGAACAGTCGGTCAGGAAGACTCCACTAGTACTGATGGTCAATAAGGGGAACCTTCCTCTTGGTAAGGCAAAGCAAAGGCTAAGGCTAAGAAAGCCAAAGCTAAGAAGGCCAAGAAAGATGTTAAGCCCAAGGCTGATCCTAAGGATGTTTGTTTCTGATGCAAACAGACTGGACACTGGAAGAAAATGTGTCCTCAGCTGCTAAGAGAGCAAATGAAGAACCTAGGCATGTCTTCATCAGGTATCTATGTTATAGATGTTAACCTCACTATTTCTACATCATGGGTGTAGATACCCGATTTTGTCCGAATTAATTTTGTCATTCCAATAATTGTAATCTAGCAATTAACAAGCCTATTTTTATTTTGTTGATATTTTGTCAATTTTAAAATTTAAAATACTAACAGAAGGCACAAGAGAAATTAAATGGGCTTTTATTCAAATGGGCCTTTTATGATACAAAAATAAGAATAAATAAATAAATTAAAAAATATAATAATGCAGATTAAGGGCACAATGAGGGTAGAATCCAATAGTACCAGGGCATGGCCAAAAGTATGGCCAAAGCAGAAAAGCAAAATTACAGAAAAAAAGGGGAAGGTTTACGGCTGAATACAGCCAATATTCAAGGGATTAGATCTTTTTTCCTTTGGTTTCAAACCAAATGGGACAGAAAAAAAAACAAACTAAATTACAACCAATCCAGTTTCTACAGTGATTTTAAGGCCTATAAAAGGCAGCTCAATAAGGGATACAAAAAAAAAAAGGGAGAGGAACCCAGTCTTTTCTCATCCATTTTCAATCTCTGCTATACTAAGTTCCCTCTTCCAAAAACCCTCCAAAATATACCTGCAATCAAAAGAACATTTATTCAGTTTCCAGCATATCAAAGTATCAAGTAAGTCTATCAATACTTAGTGTTTATCTCCAGCAAACAATTAAATTTTATTACCTTTTCTCTTCATTTCTGAATAATCATTTCAATAATAGCATTTTATTCTGCATTTACCTTATTAAGGTCACTAATGGAGCTAGGGTCATGTGATGGCCACAGCTCACATTAGTAACCATAATAGAAGAGTCATGATTCTCATAATTTGTAAATTCAAGTAAAATGACTCTAGTAAAGAGGGTTCAAAAGTTTTTTTTTAAGCATAAGAACTCATATGATTGTTGTGTGCTCTGTCTCAAAAACACTATAAAAATGCCTCACATTCTACCTCCTAATCTCAAGATTAAAACCATAGGCTTCAACTCAAACAAATAAATTTCAAGAAAAAGCCACATTAGTCTAACATAAAGATGGTGGCTGAATGCAAGACTCATTTTTTTTTTTGTTCAGAAACTAAGAGAAACAGAAAATCATATGGTTAAAGGATGTCTTTTTTTAAGGCCTCTTCATCACTGCCCCTTTAAAGCATAATCTTTCACAAACAGAAAACCCAACCAAACAAAGCAACACATCATGTGAACAAGATATGTATATAATTTTTCTTTTCATTTTACCATCCCCAACAGAGGCCATTCACCAATATAAAATAATAAAGTCCAAATCAGCAACACAGCAAAGCCACAATTCCTGTCCTATTCCAGCATGCAACCATTTCTTCTAATCAAATTCCAGCACCAAACATATCACATAAAAGCCATTCACCAACATAAAAAAACCCAAGTTTAAAAACACATCAGAGTCATGGATGTGTAAGGAGGCCATTTTAAGCTCATATAAACAGAGTATATTTTTATTTTATGCTCATGCTTTTCACAAAAAAAGTTTAGAGACTTAGCCAACACAAGCATGCTAAAACCAGGTTTAGTCTTGACATCCTCAAAACCTGTAAATAACAAGACAATATCAGAAATTAAACAAACAATAAGAGTAAACCATAAAAAATAAAAAGACACAACAAACAAAGAACGAGCTACCTCAGATCTGATCAGCAGATCGACGGAGAACAGGGCCGGTGAGAGAGAAACCGAGGAGAATAGGGCCGAAAGAGAGAGAAAAGGAAAGAGCAAACCGGCGGTGAGAGAGGAGCCGAGGAGAACAAGGCCAAAAGAGAGAGAAAGAGAGAGAGAACGAGAGTGAGAAGAGGCGGCCGGCGAGATGGCCGGGCAAGAGGGAGGAGGCGGCTAAAGGTTGATTCTAGGGTTTGGGTAGAGAGAAAAAGCTGATGGAGGCTGGTGATGAAGAGAAATTTAGGGTTGGAAGGAGAAGAGCTTGGCTTTTATATGATGGGTAATAACCCATGGTCAATGGTTTCGGGTTGGGTCCGGTTTTAGGCTGGGTTTGGGCTTAAAAATTTGGGATTAAGAAGAATGGAGGCCCAACCGAATATTAAGCCTTTATTTCCATTTCCCCTTTTATTTTCATATTAATATATATGTATACTTACTTGGCATTAATTAAAAACTTGTGTTAATAAAATTTGAAATTCCTAAAGTAAAAAAAATAACATAAAATAAATTTGTGTATGTATAATTTTGGAATTTTTTATTTTATAACTATGCTATGGTTATAAAATATAATTTAAGTTGTTTTTTAGTTAATAAGGTTAACCTTATTTTATGATATAAGATAATTTGGACTAATTTAATAATGGGCATTATAAAATCCTGGTTAATTTTAGCATTGATCATAGATATATGCCTTACGTGATTATATGAAGATATTTTACACTTTTATTGGATCTACGATATATACGTATTTTACGTCCATGTTATGGAGGTAAAAAGAAAAAAATACAAAATTTATTTAAATACAAATATAGCATGTGTATAAATATTTAAATCCATGTTATGGGTTTAAATAAATACAATTTATTAGAATAAAATAACTTTATGAACATATATTTAATAATAGGAGGAAAGAAATACATCCCATAAGAATAATTTACGACTTTAGTACCAATTATGGGCGGGGTAGGGTGATTTTTATCTTCCCTACATGTAATTAGCGAACGAACCCATATAAATCTCTGGTTACTTAAGGTGTCCAATCGGACCAAAACTCGATTGGTGGCGACTCTATAAAATTTTGTTATCAAATAGATATCATAATAAATTATCATGCGAATAATCATAAAAAACTGAATTAAATAAAATTAAATCAAAACCAAGATTTTCCTCCCATCGGTACGGTTCCGACAATGGGTAATGGATATTGGATGTGGTTCTCACATTTGTTGTAATGTGCAGGGACTAAGGAATAGGAGGGTGATGGGAACTGGAGAAGTGGAACTTCGAGTCTAGAATGGAGCCAAGGTAGCTGCCATCGAGATTGGAGAGTCCACTTGGAGATGCCTAGTGGATTAGTTTTGATACTGGAACAATGTTATTTTGTACCTGCCATGTGCAAGAATATTATTTTTGTTTCGGTATTGGATATTTCTGGATATTGTTTTACTATTGATAATGGTAGAATTAATATATTTAAAGAGGGATTATTTTATGCACAAGCTCTGTTAAATAATGGTTTATATATCGTTGACCTTAAAGAAACTAATCAAATCTACAACATAAATACCAAAAGGGTTAAGCCTAACTAACTTAATTCTGTTTATCTCTAGAATTATCATTTAGGCCACATAAATGAGAAACGCATAGCTAGGCTTCACAAAGCAGGAATCCTAGGCTTATTTGACATGGAGTCACTTGATATATGCGAGTCTTGTTTACGTGGTAAAATGACCAAAGCACCTTTCGGCAAGAAAGCTGAAAGGGCTATTGGCTTATTGGTCCTAATACATTCAGACGTATATAGGCCCATGAGCATAGCTACTAGAGATAGACATCTGTACTTTGTTATTTTTACAGATGATTTTAGCAGATATGGTTATATATATCTAATGAAACACAAATCGAAAACCTTTGATTAGTTCAAGGAATTTAAGAATGAAGTACAGAACCAAATAGGCAAGAATATAGAAGCCCTTCACGCAGATTGAGGAGGCAAATATATGACTTTAGAGTTTGACTCATACTTGAAAGAGTATGGAATTATTCCACAACTCACTCCTCCAGGAACACCACAATGGAATGGGGTGTCCGAAAGGAGGAATAGGACCCTATTAGACATGGTCTGCTCAGTGATGAGTCATGCCTTTCTCCCAATCACATTTTAGGGATACGCACTTGAGATAGCCGCTCTCATCCTAAATAATACTTTGACTAAGGCTGTGGAAAATACCCTATATGAAATATGGATGGATATGAGCATCGGGTTTTTCTGGCCTCTATGATGAAAGCCGAGATAATTAACCTTAGTGTATGAATCTCTAAGAAAATCACATCTTGAAGTGATGATACCAATTTAATCAAACTTGAACTAAATATCAAGAAAAGCTGAATTTAGGGCTGAAAAAGGGACTAACCTGTACGAGTATAGGAATAGCAGTATGGATGTAGTTGTAACAGCCATACGGGTGTTGTTGAATCACCAGCCTGCTTGGAAACAGAGACAGGTGGAAGATTATGGAGTTAAAAGAGCAAATTATAGATTCACTGACATTTTGGGCTTTCTTTGGATTAAAGGAAGCTTATTTTATAGGATTTACATAAGCAATTATGGAGGAATTAAAAAACAAAGAGAAAAAGAAAAAATGGAGAAAGAAAAATAGAGAGGAAGAACACCAACTCAAGAACACCAGTTTCAAAACTCCAATTCATCAAAACTCAATCTAAAGTTCATCAATTCACTAACCAAAGTCAAATTACAAATCTTACCAAAGCTAATAGAGATTTTTTTTTCAGTTGGAATTGTGGATTTGAGGTGGAATTTTAAGATTTCTTCTTTGAATTCAAGAAGTTCAAGTTTGGTTAATTTTGGAATTCAAGCTTAAAGACTTGGTTTTCTTTGATCTTTACACTAGAAACATGCTCCAAAGATAATTTCTGAGAGGCCTTAATCCATTTATAGCTTTCTAGATTGTATTCTGGGTGTTTGAATCATTTTTCCAAGTTTCTGTATGTCTGGAAACCAGATTCGTGTTGGTATCGATACAGTCGTACGACTATAGTACCTCACCTGTATGGATATAGTTATGGAATTTATAGTCTCAGTTTCAATTTAGCAATTTCTAGATTTTAGCAATTTGGAACAACAATTGTACGGATATAATGATAGTCGCACGACTGTTCTTCAAGAGCCACATGGTTGTTGTCCCAAATCCAGAATTCCTATCTGCAATTTATATCGTTTTCCATGCATTTTGACCTAGTTTTATGTTTTTATTGTTTATAATAGACCAATGCAATGATAGAAACTCCAGTTTCTTGAACACAAATCGACCTTTGCACGTGTAATATATTAAAATCGGATTAAAATGTTTTCCTAAAATTGTCTTATCCAAATTTGGCATTTTAAAAAGATTTTGCAGGTCTAATCGGGTGAATCTGCTCGATTCATTCAGTTCCTCCATTCACACCCTGAGCTATCTAAATCCCTCATTCTTGCTATTTAAGTCCTATGTGCATATTTACTGTTGAACTAACCTTTGTTTTGCCGATAGAATTAGGTTAGATGCATGCTAGCTTTTATTTTTTAGATTTCATGTAAAATAGGCAAATGTAAATATTAGGTTGTTGTATATAATCATTTTTTTATCCCTGATCCTCTTTTACCAAGTATGTATCCCCTAGGATAGCTTATTCGGTTAGGTTGTAATATTTTATATTTTCTGAATTTATTTATTCTCCAAAATTTATTTATATTTTGTGTGAGCATTTTAGTATAAATAAAATAAAAATCAATTTAGGTTATGAAAGGCATAATTCAGAATAGTTAATAACCATTTTAAACATGACAGAAATAGATAGTTTATCCAGACCCAAATATCTTATCAAAAGGTATAGTGAATCCTGCTTGGTTTGGCTGTACCGGAATTTCCCAGTTGAGCTGAACCATGTAGTGACTCCTATCCGTTTTGATGAGATTGTTCGATTCCGTACATTTTCTTACTATTTTCCAAAACTAATTTTCATTTTCATTAAAACCCTTGGCCCCATCGCGAGGCCCATGCTCATTACGGGATTATCCGCTCACAATGGGGACTCTGCTGGGGAAAACAATTTTATAAAAATATAAAAATAAACACTAAAAATGTCTTGTTTAAAATGGTTTTGATTCCTCTGGTTTGTGCCTTTTATTGCATATCACTTAGATACACTTTTGCATAAACTCTTCTAAGGTACCATTTAAATCTAGATGTACTTTTGAAGTGCCGCCTAAGTTCTGGCAGGTCTTAGGGACATAGATTTGGTGCATCACTCGTAGCCTAGTACGAACCTCTTCGTTTGGACCCTTGAGTGGAGAGAAGTGAGAAGTATATTTTGCTACAGGAACCTTAATGTGAGCTCGAGACTTTAGACTCTGACCCATATAGGTCAGCATAGTAATCTTCCTTAAGATAACCGAAATATAAATTGCATTGGTTACTCGGAGAGAAACATATTTGTCATCCCCTGTTGGTGATAAGTAAGCCAATTCCTAGGATAGATTTGTGTTGACTAACATCGAGACATAAGGTTCGAAGGGTGTGCATCCATGCATGCACTAATAATTTATTCTCTATGCAGGACATCACAAGCATTTTCATAACCATTTTCATCATTTAAATCATAAATGTACATTCAACAGATTCATGTGTACATTTTTCGTTAACCAATTTTTGTTTAGCCATGTTATCGTGTGTCATGCATTCAAACAAGTCATACATTTCATAATCACATTGAATGTTATTCATTAATCCTTTTATGCAGTCATATGCATTGTGTGGTCCAAACACATTATGGTTTAGAATTTAAAATAAAAAAATGCATTAATTCCTATGCATTTTCATATTAGTCTTTGTGCATAAAGGTTGTGTACACTTGCAAAGTCTATGCATAAATTCCTATCCATACTCCATATAAACCGCTGTACAAGGTCATGTACATTTCACAAAATTCATGCATAAATTTATGTGCATTGTCCACATAAAACCCTGTATGCAAAAGTTGTATACATTCCATCTAGATCTCATGCATAAACTTTTATGCATATTTCATAAAGATCTACATAAAACCATATGCATAAATTTCTATGCATTTCTCATATAAAACCCGAGTATAAATTCCTATACACATTTCATAAAACCATGTGCATAAATTTCTATGGATTTCTCATATAAAACCTGTGTATAAATTCCTATACACATTTCATAAAGTGTCTGCATAAATTTCCATGCATTCTCGGTACTAAACTAATTGCATAAATTTCTATGCAATTTTTTTGTACATAAAGGTCTGTACTCATTTCATAAACAAATTGCATAAATTTCTATGTATTTTCATATACACAAAGGTTGTGCATACAATTCATAAACCAATTGCATAAATTCCTATGCATTTTCATATACACAAAGGCTGTGTATACATTTCTTACATTCTACATAAAACCATATATGCTGCCATTAGTAACACAGTACATTTGTTATGTCATACATCATACAACAACCATCATCACATATCATACATTCATGTTATAGGCCATAAGTGTTGATTTTTGTTGTGTTTTTCATATGCATTTGCTAGGTCATTAACATTTCATGTTGAAATGAAACAGTTCCTTTGCGGAAGATGTTGGATATGCCCTAGTTCCGAGGCATTGGTCCTTGTATTTGTATTATACATTTATTGGATTTATGTATTATACTCATTTGTTTTATTAATAAAGGCATTAATTCATTTATTATATAAGTCTTGTGCATTATATTAAATGAAGTAATGGACATATCCATATCCATGATGACCAGTGTCATGCACTTGGCAGTAAGACCATGGATAGGGTAAACGATATGACCATAAATTGATCCGTAGTCTGTTTCAGTCATAGGAATGAATGGAACTGGAGACTATCATTAACCTGGTTGTATGGCGGTGTCTTACCGGTCATTGGACATAGGATGTCAACCAAGTTAATAGGTACATGTTAAAAGTGCATGGTACTGGATAGATCCACTAAACGAGAAATCCACATGGTATAGTATCACAAGGGATTCTCGTGTAGTACTTGTGTGGATCCTTTGACCTGACCATATGATGGTGTTGCATGTGAGGTCGCATACTTAGGGGTACGCCTAAAGGGCCTGTAATAAGGTGCCAAGTATGGGTACTTTCAGGTATGTCACTTAGCATGGCAATGCAATGGATATGCAGAAGGGATTTGTCACTCAGTAATCCACTGGGAAGATATCACCGGCCTCTTGATGAATGTGACTGATAAGAGTGTGGCCACACCCAAACGAGTTGGAACTTGTTTGTGAGCTCCAGTGCATTCGGGATCAAGTTAATGTCCGGACACAAAAGAGGGTGATCAATCCATGCCTCTATGTTGGACACCGATATCGATGACATGGGATATACAAGTTCAAACTATAGGGTTATGATAACAGTTAGACTGCCATCTCCATCTTAATTGGGGGCTGCAGTGGCTTGCTAGAGCCCAACTGCAGTTTGTGGGCCACAGGCCCACTGCCAATATAAAGATGGGCCCACGGGATCGTACACATTGAGCGACTGAACACTGACTTAAGGAATCACATGTATACTTGGAGTATACACTCTAGAGAGAGAGGAATATATTAATTATATTATAAAGATCAATTGGATTGATTATAATAATAAAATTAATATTTGATTGGCTTTCTCATAATCAATTGGATTAATTATGAGATTATTTCCTGCGTGGAAATATTCATATGTATAGGTTTACATATGAATTTATTTTGTGAAGATCTAATTTTAATTTAATGGATTAAATCAATTAGTCAAACCAATTTTAATTTAAATGTAAATAATATGTTACTTGGTGTAATATATTAAATACATGGGTAAATTAAAGTTGGGCTTGAAATTAATTTAAACCAGATTAATTAAAATAGATTTGGGCCTGAAATAAAAGATGGAAGCCCACACAAAGGAGAAGCCAATTGGGCCGAAATTCTCCTTCAGAATTTCGGCCACCTAGGGTTAGAATAACCCTAGGATTTTAGGCCTAGAGGAAGATTACACCGTGGCCGAAATTCTCCTCCTCCGTCTCCAAAGTTCTGTGTTTTCCGATGCTAGGACGGGTAGTGTTCATTAGGCGTTCGTGTACGTGAACGAGGAGTGATTCTAGATTGATTCCTACAGTCTGCATCCATCTCTTAAAGAGATATTCCGGGTAAGAGATTTATCTCTTGTGATTAAATTTTTGTTTTTCCAATTTCCATTTCAATTGCTCCTGGGCACGGATTTGAGGAAATCACCGCATTCTTCTGCTTTTATCGGGTGATTTCCGGTGACAAATCCCAACAGTGGTATCAGAGCGGGCTTTTGATCCGTGGAAATTGTTAAAATTGGTTGAATCCCTTGTTTTAAAATTGGAGATTTTTTTGGGGGTTCTTTGTTTGAGTTTAAGATTTTTCCCATTTGATTTTTGTACAATTGAAATTGAATATGCATATAAGTTTATGTTTGTTTAATTTAATTGTATGTATGAGGATTCTTGGTGAATTTCTTGTTTTGGATTCCATGTTCGTTTTATTTAATTTTTTGTTTTAAAAAAAAATCTGGCTGTTCCCGGCGTGCAGGGCTATCGGCGGCCGCCACACTCGGCGGTAACAGCGATGGCAGCCGCTGGCTGTGGCACTGGGCACCACAGGCAGCAGCCGCTGCAGGTGCAGCGGACTGCCGCTGGGCAGTGGCCGCTGCTGGGCGGTAGCCGCAGCGGGCCGGGCCCGATGTTTTTGGATTTGGCAGGTTTTTGGACCCGGGGCCCAGTTTTGAAATTTTAATTGGTTTTAAAATTCGTGTGTTTAAATTTATGTAATTTAAATGCGTATGGTTTCTTGAATGAAATTTTATTTTATTCATGTGATATTAATTTTGGAAATTAATATGGTTAATTGAAATTGGTTCGGGTAATTTTGGCACAACTACTTGGACAGCTGAATTGGACCCATGGTTTCCCAATTCCAGTGGGAGCAGTTGGACTGTCCGGGCTGGAGGCCCAAAGCCCGTTAAGGCTTAGAACCATGGTGGGCCAAAATTGGCGATTTCAAAATAATGGCTTGGACATAATTGAAATGGGCTTAAATCATGCATTGTAACATACTTATGGATTATATGTATTGGATGCATATGGGTGATTGAATGTTTTGTATGATTGGATGCTATTGGGCCTTATTCAAGATGGGTTGTATTTTTTTTTTTGGTAAATACGGCCTGCGCGTCGTTTTTCTTTTAATGTAATTTTATTTTATTTACTTATTATAAAATATGTAAAAGAAGAAGCCCATGGAGTGGTGAGCCCAAGTGGAGGTGCAAGCCCAGAAGGAGGAAGATGGAGGCCTACCTGATATTGGTTTCTAGTATAGGTTTACTAGAATAATATTAGGCATGGTTTTCAGACCCGGACCGGTCATCGAACCGGTGAAGGGATGGATTCATGGATTTTGGATTAAACCGGAATAAACCGGAATCGAACCGGATTTAATAAATATATTAAAATATTAAAATATTTTTATTTTTATATTTATAATTTATGAAAATTTGAATATTTTTATTATAATTCTTTAAGTTTAAGCATTTCAAACACAATATACTAATTAAAAAAAATCAATTTATGAAATATAGTTTTTATAGTTACAATTAAATGTCAATTTATTTTAAAATAATTTAAAAATACAAACTATATTTTATTTTAATTAAAAACACCTCAAAATAATAACTTAAATTTTATATTTAAATAAATTTTTTTTAAAAAAAAAGTCTGGTCGAACCGGAAAACCGGTCCGGTACACTGTTTTCCGGTTCGACCGGTCGGTCCGATCGGCCGTTGACCGGTTATTGACCAAAGTGAAAACCGGACAGAAACTGATCGGCCTGACCTCCGATTCCGGTTGAACCCGGTCCGACCGGCCGGTCCGGTCCGGTTTTCACAACTATGATATTAGGATGTAATATAGGACCATAGCAGTCCATTTTACTTATTTATTTAATTATGCCTTATATTTATGTATGATCCAACAGCTTTTTCACCCGCCTTATGTATGTAAGCCGTTATTAATTGAATCTAATAACCAAATGAAATTACTAAGTCGCTTAAAAGTGCTTCCCTCATTTAAAACCAGCTCGAAGTGGGGATAGTCCAGTTGTAGACCTTGCCCTCGCAGGATACACTGAAGTATCGTCATTTTGTATTGGGTTAGGGTATGGGATACTCTAACACTTGAATGGAGGTACTGACTTAGCATGGGTAGTAGGATTCTCCTGGCCCTAAGCACAGATGGGTAAGTGCCAACAAGCCTATCAAACCGAGAGTCCCTAGGTTGGGATTGGACGATATTCCTACCTAAATAATTAGGGTATAGTTGTACCAGGCCCTCGTCTGGCTATATCTTAATGAAATATGGATCTCGGCCCATGAGCCCAACAACTCGGATTAATTAATAACTTGATTCATTATTAATTATATATGGGAATAACAAAGTAAAGTCCTTCATTAACACTCTAAAATGTTTTTCTGTGTAGAAACTCTAAATGGCAAATAACAACTCATTATCACTATGATCAATTCTTGAAAGGCACAAGCTTTCCGGTCCCAACTTTTTGGACTGGTTTAGGAACTTGAGAATAGTTCTAAGACAGGAGTCTAAAGAGTACGTACTGGAAAGGCCTGTACTAGCTGCGCCTCAAGGATGTAATCCACCGGCTGCCCAGCTGGAGGAATACGAGACGCATGTCAAGGATAATAGGGATGTGACATGCCTTATGTTAGCCTGCATGGTCCCCAAACTACAAAAACAGTTTATGGACCATCAAGCCTTTGCTATGATAACAACTCTTAACGAGATGTTTCAGGAGCAAGCTCGTCAGGAAAGGTACCTGACTAATAAGACATTCCACTCCTGTAAGATGGGGGCTGGGACATCTGTGAGCGCACACATGCTGAAGATGAAGGGCTATTTGGATACATTGGCCAGTCTCGGATCGCCCATCTCTTAGGAGTTGCCGGTGGACACAAATCTTGCATCCTTACCAGATTCTTACGATCAATTCATCCTGAACTACAACATGCAAGGGATGAACTGTACTGCTAGTGAGCTGCATGGGATGCTCAAGCTTACTGAACAATCAATCAAGAAGAGTCCGCCGGTGCTACTGGTCAACAAGGGGAACCCTCCTCTTGCCAAGGGCAAGGCCAAGGCTAAGAAGGCCAAGGCCCAGCAGAAGGCAGGTCCTAAGGATGTCTATTTTGGGTGTAGGCAGGCAATCCATTGGAAGAGATCATGTCCCAAGCTGATAAGAGAGCAGAGAAGGGGCAAAGGTGCGTCCTCTTCAGGTATTTATGTTATAGGCATTAACGTTACTATTTCAACATCCTGGGTATTGGATACTGGATGTGGTTCTCACATTTGTTGCAATGTGCAGGGACTTATGAACAGAAGGTCACTGGGGTCGGGAGAGGTGGACTTATGGGTCGGAAATGGAGCAAGGGTTGCTGCCATAGAGATCGACGAATATCACCTTGTGATGCCTAGTGGATTGGTTTTAATTTTAGAACATTGTTATTTTGTACCTGCTATGTGCAGAAATATTATTTCGGTATCAATGTTTGATATTTCTGGATTTCATTTTACTATTTCAAATGGTAGAATTTCTTTATCTAGAGAGGGATTATTTTATGGAGATGCTCTATTAAATAATGGCCTATATATCATGGACTTAAATGAAACCAATCATGTCTATAACATAAACACTAAAAGGGTTAAGCCCAACGAACTTAATCCTGTCTACCTATGGTATTGTTGTCATGGCCACATAAATGAGAAGCGCATAACTAGGCTTCACAAAGCTAGAGTCTTAGGGTCATTTGACTGAGTCAATTGATATATACGAGTCATGCCTACGAGGCAAGATGACTAAGGCACCTTTTAGCAAGAAAGCTAAAAGGGCCACTGGCTTATTGGACCTAATACATTCAGATGTATGTGGACCCATAAGCGCATTGACCAAAGGTGGACATCTGTATTTCCCCACGTTCACGGATGATTTCAGCAGATATGGTTATGTCTATCTGATGAAACATAAATCTAAGACCCTTGATAGGTTCAAGGAATTTAGGAATGAAGTACAGAACCAGCTAGGCAGGAATATCAAAACCCTTCAGTAAGACCGAGGAGGTGAGTATATGAGCCTAGAGTTTGACTCATACTTGAGAGAGCATGGAATAGTTCCACAGCTCACTCCTCCCGGAACACCACAATGGAATGGGGTGTTCGAACGGAGGAATATGACCCTGTTAGACATGGTCTGCTCAATGATGAATCAAGCCTCTCTCCCAATTAGTTTCTGGGGACACGCCCTCGAGACAGCAACTCTCATCTTAAATAATACTCCGACTAAGGCAGTGGAAAAGACCCCATATCAGATATGAACAGGCAGGGAGCCCAATATGTCTTTTCTAAGGATTTGGGGATGCGAAGCACATGTCAAAAGATTGACTAATGGCAAGCTGGAACCCAAAACCCATAAATGCTTGTTTGTGGGCTACCTTAGGGAAACCAAAGGGTATTACTTCTACAACCCCACCGAGAACAAGGTGTTCGTGGCAAGGAAAGGGGTCTTTCTAGAAAAGGAGTTCCTTTCCAAGAAAGATAGTGGGAACAATGTTGAACTCAGGGAAGTTCAAGGTCCACAAGCTCCTGAAGAGGATAACTCGGAGGCCCAGGTGGTGCTTCCACAGGAGGAAGCACCGACCCAGGCCACACAAGGACCTAGAAGGTCTAGTAGGGATCGTCGGGAACCAGAGAGGTATGGTTTCCTCGTCACCGATGATCAAACTTTTCTCATCTGGGATGAGGAAGACCCTAAAACCGACCAGGAGGCTATAGCAAGCCCACAGTCTGCAAATTGGCGTAAAGCCATAGAGGCAGAGATGCAATCTATGTACGATAACCAGGTTTGGAACTTGGTTGATCCACCTCCGGGTGCTAAGGTGATAGGTTGCAAGTGGTGCTACAAGCTAAAAGCCGATAATACCTTCAAGGGGTGTCTGGTTACAAAAGGTTTCAGACAAGTCCATGGAATAGACTATGATGAGACTTTCTCACCAGTAGCCATGCTCAAATCCATCAGGATCTTGCTAGCCATAGCCACATGGTACGACTATGAGGACTAGCAAATGGATGTCAAAACCGCTTTCCTTAATGGAAAGCTACTCGAGGATGTGTACATGACACAACCTGAGGGTTTTGTCGATCCAGAGTATCCGGGAAGGGTATGCAAGCTTCAAAGGTCCATTTATGGACTGAAGCAAGCATCCCAAAGTTGGAATCTTAGATTCAATGAAGCTATAAAGGAATATGGCTTCATACAGAATCAAGATGAGCCTTATGTGTATAAGAGAACTAGTGGGAGCATTGTCACATTTTTGGTACTTTACATAGATGACATCCTACTCATTGGAAGCGACATACCTACACTGCAAGGGGTAAAGCAGTGGCTGAGTAAGTGCTTTGCAATGAAGGACTTGGGCGAAGCTGAGATGATCCTGGGGATCAGGATCTATAGGGATAGATCAAATCGGCTTCTGGGCCTAAGTCAGGCATCATACATAGACAAAGTTCTGAAGAGGTTCAGCATGGACCGGGCTAAGAAAGATTTCTTGCCAATGGGTCATGGGCTGAAACTCAGTAAGAAGAACTGTCCTAAAACAAGGGAGGACAGGGAGAACATGAAATTGGTTCCATATGCTTCGGCTATAGGATTAATTATGTACTCCATGCTATGTACGAGACCTGATGTCACCTTTGCACTAAGTATGATGAGCCGGTACCAGCAGGATCCCGGGGAGGATCACTGGAAGGCTATCAAGGCAATCCTCAAGTACCTTAACCGGACTAAGGATAGCTTCTTGGTGTATGGAGGTCAGGAAGTGCTGTCGGTTATTGGGTACACTGATGCAAGCTTCCAAACCGACCAGGATGAGTACCAATCACAGTCTGGGTATGTATTTTTGCTAAATGGTGGTGCTATAAGCTGGAGGAGCTCAAAGCAGCCAACCATCGCGGACTCTACAACAGAAGCTAAGTACATCACGGCGTGTGATGCAGCTAAGGAAGCTGTATGGATGAGGAAGTTTATCACTGAGTTGGGAGTAGTACCAACTATCCAGGACCCAATTGATATCTTCTGTGACAACAATAGGGCTGTTGCACAAGCTAAGGAGCCCCGGTCACACAAGAACACAAAGCACGTGCTTAGAAAGTTTCACCTCATACGAGAGATCGTGGAGAAAGGTGACATTGCATTGCACAGAGTGGACACCGAGGATAATGTCGCAGATCCTTTGACCAAGGCGCTAGTCCAACCTAAGCACGAGGGTCATACTAGATCTATAGGGATTAGGCCCATGCCTAGTTGGAACTAGTGCAAATGGGAGATTGTTGGATATGCCCTAGTTCCGAGGCATTGGTCCTTGTATTTGTATTATACATTTATTGGATTTATGTATTATACTTATTTGTGTTATTAATAAAGGCATTAATTCATTTATTATATAAGTCTTGTGCAATATCTTAAATGAAGTATCCAATGGACATATCCATATCCATGATGACCATTGTCATGCACTTGGCAGTAAGACCATGGATAGGGTAAATGATATGACCATAAATTGATCCATAGTCTGTTCCAGTCATGGGAATGAATGGAACGGGAGACTATCATTAACCTGGTTGTATAGCGGTGTCTTACCATTCATTGGACATGGGATGTCAACCAAGTTAATGGGTACATGTTAAAAGGGTATGGAACTGGATAGATCCACTAAACGAGAAATCCACATGGTATAGTATCACAAGGGATTCTCGTGTAGTACTTGTATGGATCCTTTGACCTGACCATATGATGGTGTTGCATGTGAGGTCGCATACTTTGGGGTACGCCTAAAGGGCCTGTAATAGGGTGCCAAGTATGGGTACTTTCGGGTATGTCACTTAGCATGGCAATGCTATGGATATGCAGAAGGGATTTGTCACTCAGTAATCCACTAAGAAGATATCACCGGCCTCTTGATGAATGTGACTGATAAGAGTGTGGCCACACCCAAACGAATTGGAACTTGTTTGTGAGCTTCAGTGCATTTGGGATCAAGTTAATGTTCGGACACAAAAGAGGGTGATCAATCCATACATCTGTGTTGGACACCGATATCGATGACATGGGATATACAAGTTCAAACTATAGGGTTATGATAACAGTTAGACTGCCATCTCCATCTTAATTGGGGGCTGCAGTGGCTTGCTAGAGCTCAACTGCAGTCTGTGGGCCACAGGCCCACTGCCAACATAAAGATGGGCCCACGGGATCGTACATATTGAGCGACTGAACACTGACTTAAGGAATCACATGTATACTTGGAGTATACACTCTAGAGAGAGAGGAATATATTAATTATATTATAAAGATCAATTGGATTGATTATAATAATAAAATTAATATTTGATTGGCTTTCTCATAATCAATTGGATTAATTATGAGATTATTTCTTGAGTGGAAATATTCATATGTATAGGTTTACATATGAATTTATTTTGTGAAGATCTAATTTTAATTTAATGGATTAAATTAATTAGTCAAACCAATTTTAATTTAAATGTAAATAATATGTTACTTGGTGTAATATATTAAATACATGGGTAAATTAAAGTTGGGCTTGAAATTAATTTAAACCAGATTAATTAAAATAGATTTGGGCCTGAAATAAAAGATGGAAGCCCACACAAAGGAGGAGCCAATTGGGCCGAAATTCTCCTTGAGAATTTCGGCCACCTAGGGTTAGAATAACCCTAGGATTTTCGGCCTAGAGGAAGATCACACTGTGGCTGAAATTCTCCTCCTCCATCTCCAAAGTTTTGTGTTTTCTGACGCTAGCACGGGTAGTGTTCGTTAGGCGTTCGTGTACGTGAATGAGGAGGGATTCTAGATTGATTCCTGCAGTCTGCATCCATCTCTTAAAGAGATATTTCGGGTAAGAGATTTATCTCTTGTGATTAAATTTTTGTTTTTCCAATTTCTATTTCAATTACTCCTGGGCACAGATTTGAGGAAATCACAGCGTTCTTCTGCTTTTATCGGGTGATTTCCGGTGACAAATCCCAACGAAAGAGACAGCCCAATAAATGACTTGTTAGGAAAAGAATCGAAGGAGTTCCCTATTGTTAGGTGAAGAGTCCATTGGGAATCAGAAGAAAGAAGGCAAGGTCAAGAACAACCACAATTGAGAAAGGTAGTGCATCTGAACCAGTAGAAGAGACAGAAGGGTTTGTAGCAGGCTCTATTTTATTTCAATCAGACAGTGACATAGAGACAGTTAAAAGTGTTGAAATGGTAGCTCATGGTACACCTAGTATTACTGATGTTCTCAGGGAATATCTGTCGTCTCAAGATTTTTGTAATATCCTAAAGGAGGAATTGAAAGCTGTTGTGAGGGAGGATGTTGAACACTGTGCTACCAAAAATGGCAAGGCTCGTGAATTTTTTGGGTCTAAAGATGACCTTAGTGCTAAAGGAGTACGTCGAGTGGAAGCTAAGATGGAAAAGAAAATGAAGGCAAAATATGCTGAAATGGATGAGGTGATTTCTGAAATGAAAAAGAAAGCCAATATCACTTCCAAGAACTGTGTAGATGTCGATATCATAATAAGTCAGGGATTGAGAGGTTTCACGTAGGTTTCCAAATGCCCAAGATATTTATATATAAAGGGGTTGGGTCATCAATAGCTCATATCAATCAATATGTTCATGTGATGTTAATTGCTAGTGCAACTAAGCAGCATTAATCTCTTTTCAACCTCGTTGGAGGAGGGAGCCATATCTTAGTATAATTCATTGCCAGAGGAGACTCAGCTGGATTGGGAAAGTCTGTCCGTAGCTTTTATAAAGTATTATAGTTTTAATAAAAAGATTTAGGTGAAGTTGCAAGATCTAGAAAGGGTAAAGCAGAAGACAAACAAGTACTTTGATGAGTACTATAATAGGCAAATAGCTAAGATGATTCGGTTAAAGAATTGTCTTGATAAAGATGAATTGATTTTGAAGTTGATTTCTGGTAGCATGGATGTTTATAGACAAGCAATGAAATTACAGGAGTTTAGCACTCTTGAAGATGTCTACAAGATGGCAAGTCATGTCGAGATAGATGAACTTGATAATAAACAGTCAGCAAGCTACAATGGCAGAAGTTATGGCTTAAGGTATAAAGCTGTGGGTTCATCTGGTATAGGCAGCAGCAGTTATGGTTCTACGAGTAAAAGTTCATAGCCAGCAGCTGAGGCATATCGTATTGAAGTGGCTGCAGTGTCCAAATAGCCTGAGCAGGAAAGGATATCTAGAAACCTAAGGATTTCTCCCTGGGTTATGTCTTTGTCTTAGATTTTTACCAAATATAGGAGCAGAGGTTTGCTGTCTTCGTTAAAGCCTTTTGAAAAGCCTGTTGAAAAAGATAAAGATAATTTCTATACATATCATGTCACAGTTGGTCACAGAATTACTAACTGTTACAAATTGAGGGATGCGATACAGAAGTTGATTGATGAAAGGAGAATAGAGGAGCCTGCTAAGCCAATAACTAGAACCAATCCATTACTGCGATTTGAGAAGCAGGTGAACATGGTTCAATCTAGTCTTCCGTCCAATTTTGTGTTCGACCAAATTCTACAAGCAAATCCCATTGTTAGGTCAGTGGCAGTTAGTGAAGTTCAAATAGAAGACTATGAATCAATGAGTCAGAAGCAGAAAGAATCAGGGCCGATAAGTTTGAATGATCTTGATTCTGATGATGAATATGCAAAGTATAGTGGAAATTCTGTGTCAACTAAGTCAATAGCAAAGCTGGTTTCAGAGGAAGTTAGAAATGTAACCAGAAGTGGGAGGGTTTATCAACCACCGCAATCGATTGTTCCATGGAGTGATAAAGCACCGATGAAAGGTTCAGGCAGTTCAGCATCACCATAGGAAGTTCAGAAAGAGGATCTGGTTATCTCTCAGCTGAAAAAGACACCAACATAGATGAGTCTATGGAACTTACTTTTGGTATCAAAGGAGCATAGAGCTGCTCATATGAAGAAGTTTTCAGAAATCGAGGTATCACCAATTACCTCGCCAGAAGCAATGTGCTATATGCTGGATAAAGTTGATAATGTTAATCTAGATATTGTGTTTACCAAGAAAGATCTATAAGAAGAAGGGAAAAGTCACAAAAGGCCATTTATGTAAGGGCCATCATCCTAGATAAATTCATGCCATGTGTTATGGTTGATGACGGATCAACTTTAAACATTTGTCCTTGGAATATATTGCAGTTTTCCTATACGGTGATATGCGGTTATGATGACTCTAAACATACTATAATTGGCACATTTAAAGCTGAAGTTGAGGTTGGCTCTATAAAGTATATAGTGACTTTTACTATGGTCGATATTTCGATCACTTTCTTCTTGTTGGGCAGATCATGGTTCCATCCGCTAGGTGGTTTTCAATCCACATTACATTAGAAAATTAAGTTCCTAGTTGGAGATCAAGTTGTTACAGTGCCAGTTGATTCTCCGTTAATCGTTGTTGCACTAAATTCTGAGGTTCCACCGTTTTGAGGTTTTCAAGTTGCTGTTGTGATAGAATAAGTGCCTTATGCTCCTATGGTAATCTATGAGAATTATATGCTAGAGTGGTTGTCTCGATATCTGCACAAACAGAATTTTGTTTGGGGCATGGGTTTAGGAGCAAATCTCCAAGGGGTTCTAGAATTCAAAATTGATTCTGGGAGTTCTCAGCAGAATGGTCTAGGCTACAAGGCTGGGACATATGAAAAGAAGCAAAAAAAGGGCTAAATGGCAAGTTCTTAGTGAAGCCATTTACCAGAGTTGGCGAAGAACCATACAAAGGACAGGTAGAGATAGTGAAGATTCATGGCATTGTGTGGTCGGGTTTCGAAATATTCTTAGATGTTGTTGATTTCCATAATAGTTTGGAGGAACCAATTGCACCAATGCTAAGTGAAGAGGAAGTGGTTCTAAAGCCCATTGTTTGTCAAAGGAAGGTATTTAAGAAGTCAGTGCCTATGGAAGAAATATAGAAAGAAGAATTCTATGCTGAAAAGAATACATCTAGGAAGAAAGATGAGCAAGATATTTGTAATGAATCTGTTGATGTCATTGCTAAGAAATTGACGCTTGCCTTGAATGATGCTTTTGACAAGACTAAAAAAGGTGATAAAAAAAAGATGATGAATAAAGAAAGTCTGAATTCTGTAGTCATAGAGATTGCAGAAATCATAAAGAAAGCCAAAGCTCAGCTAGCTGAGGTTGAAGAAGCTTCTCTTTCTGAAGAATAGGAATCAGAGCTAGCTCATGACATGGATTCCATTTTGAAGGTGGTTTGTCAATGAGGATGAAGGAGCTATCCGCCCATGGAGGATGAGTGTGATTTTGCTGTAACTGTATCATCTTTCTTTAATGTTGATAATGTACTATATAGCAAGTTTAATGCAATGAAATCATAATTTGCTTACTTGCTTGATGTTTATCCTGATAAATCTGTACATGCATGTGAATCTCCATTAAGCATATTTAGCATACATGACACTTCATTACATGAAATCAACATTGCTATAAATGAAAACTAACAAATATTTCACGCGATCTCAATCTTGATGAAGAGAGAGAACTAACAAATATTTTGCTTGGTCATATGAAGACATTCCTATGGTTGATACAAAAGTAGCCATACATAAAATTCCTATAGATCCAAAGTTCAAGCTAGTCAAACAAAAGTTAAGAAGGTTAAGACTAGAGTGGGCTACTCTTATGAAAGAAGAGATTGCAAAACAAATTGAAGGCAAGTTCCTTGAAGTAGTGGATTTTACAGAATGGCTAGCCAATATCATGCCCGTTGCTAAGAAAGAAGGGAGATGCAGGGTTTGCGTGGATTACAGAGACTTTAATAAAGCTTCCCTAAAGGATAATTTTTTGTTGCGTCACATTGACATGTTGATTAATAGCGCTGCAAAAGCTGCAATGATTCCTTCATGGATGGGTTTTTAGGATATAATCAGATTATGATGGATGTTATTGATAAAGTGAAAACGTCTTTCATCACAAAAAGGGCAATTTCTATTATAGGGCAATGTCGTTTGGGTTGAAGAATGCTGGATCCACCTATCAGAGGGTTGTTACAACTTTGTTACATGACATGATCCATAAAGAAGTTGAGGTTTATGTCGATGATATGCTTGTTAAATCGATGACTAGGGAGGAGGACCTTGCTATCCTGGATAGATTCTTAACACACATTGAGAAATATAATCTCCAGCTTAACTCTAAGAAGTGTGTATTTTAAGTATCATCAGGAAAGCTGTTAGGCCATGTTGTTAGCCAAAGAGGGATACAAATGGATCCTGATAAAATCAAAGTGATCAGAGAAATGCATGCTCCTAAAATAGAAAAGGAAGTCAGATCTTTTTGTGAGCCAATTTTCAAGCTTCTAAAAAAGGATCAGCCTATTGTGTGGGATGATAGGTGTCAGCTTACATTTGAAAAGATAAAAATTTATCTGGCTAATCCATCAGTTTTGAGTCCTTCAGTTCCAAGAAAGCCTCTGACCTTGTATTTAGCAGTTGAAGAATCGTCAACAGGGGCAATGCTGGCTTAAGAGCAAGAAGATAAGAAAGAGTATCCAATTACGAAACCAGATATTCATTAGTTGAAAAGACTTACGTTGCAATGGTCTGGCTTATGAAGAAGCTTCGGCATTATTTCCAATCATATAAGGTGCAAGCAGTACCTAAGGTGGATCCTATGAAGTTCGTGTATAAAGAACCAAGTCTTGCTGGAAAATTATCCAGATGGTTGTTACTTTTATCGGAGTTTGATATTTAGTATGTTACCAAAAAGGTTATCAAAGGCCGAGCGGTAGCAGAATTTCTTGCAAACCAACCTCTAGATTCTGATTATGAAGAGGACTTGAATTTTCATGATGAACAACTATCTATGGTTGAAGTGAAGAGATGGGTTATGTTCTTTGATGGAGTAGTTAATAAAAAAGGTGCAGGAATCAGGGTAATCATAGCCACTTTAGATGGAGAAATAATCCCACTGTCGAGAAGGCTAGATTTTCTGATAACCAACAATGAAGCGAAATTTGAAGCATGTTTGTTTGGTTTAACAGCTCTTTTCTTGCTAGGGGCAAATGATGTTCTGGTGGTTGGAGATTCATTACTGGTGATCAAACAAGCACAGGGTGAGTGGGAAACGAAAGAAGAAGCTCTGAGACCTTATTTGGAAATGCTGTAGTACAGAAAAGAATTATTTAGACAATGCAAATTCAGACATGTCATCATAGAAGAGAAAAAAATGGCAAATGCATTGGCCATATTATCTTCAATGTGGGAAAACCCTAAAGGAACACAGATAAAACCTTTGATCGTTACAATTTCTAAAAAGCCCTGTTTTGACATACAAGAGGTGATGCAGCTGACAGTAGATGAAAAGCCGTGGTTTTATGATATTCTCTGATATGTAAAGGAAGGGAAGTATCTAGATAGAGATAGTGCAGCTGACAGGGTTTCTTTAGGAAAATTAGATAGTCAATTCAGAATTTTCGAAGATAAGTTATACAAGAGAACTATGAATGGGTTTCTTCTGAAGTGCTTAACAGAGGAAGAGGCAAAAGTAATGATGCAACAGATACATTTTGGATCATGTGAACCGCATATGAATGGTTTAGCACTGGTTAGAAAAATCATGAGACAGGGTTATTTCTGGCTAACAATACAGACTGATTGTGTGAAAGAAGTGAGAAAATGTCATGAATGACAAATTTATGTTGATATCAATCATTTACCTCCCCTAGAATTACAGAACTTAGCTACTTCTTAGCCGTTTTAGCTTCAAAGGTTAACATAATTAGAGAAATATAACCTGCAGCATCCAATGGACACATATTCATAATGGTGGCAGTTGATTATTTCTAGAAATGGGTCAAAGCAGAATCTTTCACTAGTGTTATAGCTAAGAAAATAGCTAAGTTTATTCAGAAGAATATCTTTGCCAGATATGGTATTCCCCACCATATGGTTACTGATAATGGAGTCCAATTTCAAGGGGTAATAGCTGAACTGTTAGTAGAGTATAATGTGGAACATCACAGGTCTTCTCCTTACAGACCTCAAGATAATAGAGCTGTAGAAGCGGTAAACAAATCAATAAAGAAGATTCTCTCAAAGATGGTAGCCACATGCCGAGATTATGCTGATAAGTTACCATTTGCTCTTTGGGATTATCGAACCAGTGTCAGAACGCTAACGGGAGAAACACCATATTCTCTTATATATGGATGGAAGTAGTTCTTCTAATGGAGGTCCAGTTGAAATCACTTAGAATAGCCCTAGAGGCTTAGTTTTCGAAAACAAAATGGGTTTAGGTAAGATATGACCAGCCTGCAAGTGTTGATGAGAAGGGATTGAAAGTGCTAGATCATCTGCAGATGTATCAGAACAGAATGGCCAGAGCTTATAATAAAAAAGTCAAATATCCGAAGAGGCAGTTGCAAATTAGAGACTTAGTTATGAAACAGTTGAGGCTAAGCAATACAGATGTCAGGAAGTTTAAATCGAACTAGGAAGGCCCATATATCGTAAAGAAAGTATTGCCCAAAGGTGGATTCAGAATTTCAGATATGGATGGGAATGAATTTGTCAACCCAATAAACCAAAATCATTTGAAGCTCTATCATGTGTAAAAAAAATTAAAAAAAAATTTTGCTAGATTGAAAACTAGAAAAGGGCGACCCAAGCAAAAATTCAGACATAAGAGAAAACGATCAGTTGGAAAATCCACAAAGGACGACTAGTGACAGGTCGAGTTTCTCAGTGGAATATGTACCATTTTAGGAACTAATCATTTCATATGTATCTATTTTGAATTCATCAATAAAGTATGGTGTTTTGTTTAAATGTGTTTTTTAATGGATATTACAGATGCCTAATCATGAATTGTTTTGACTAAACATCACATCGAAGAAAGTGTTTTGCATTTTACTCTGTTATATATCTGCAATATCTATGTTAGAAATAAATCAAACAGATATAACATAAAGTCATTTCATCTCTAATCTAATGTATCTTTATTTGATATCACTAAAATTGTTTGCATCAAACTCAATTTTCCAAAAAAAAAAAAGAAGGAAAAAAAAAAGAAAAGAACAAAGAAAAGAAAAGAAAAAGAAAAAAAAGCTTGCTGAGGTGAAAACGTAAAAAAAGGCATCTCAAGCAAAAATTAGAGCAGCTCGCTAAGCTAAAAACCCACATTGGGCTGTTTAGATAAAAATTAGAGCATCTGTACTTTAGAAACATGTCTAGGACATTCTTCTTTGATATTATCCCCAGTGGTATTCAATCACAAGATATTTTAGAACTTCACATAACAAGCACAAATAACAAGTTCAACATGATCAATGAAAATGTTATCACTCCCCAATAGAAAAACAAGCAAAATCAAGATTCACTTCCCCAGTAGAGGATGGTTAGAGATGGTGCATTTTCCAGTATTAATCAAGCAGAGGATAGTTTTCCCAGAACAATTAACCAGGGTATATATCAACAAAGCTTGAAGCTCAAGTCAACAAACAAAGGAACTGTTGCATATATTTGCATACATACATGGCATGCATCAAACATTCATACCCAGGAACCAAAAATGCTTCAACAAATCTTCATCTTTGATCGAAAAGACAAAATTTTTGTTTTCAAAATCTCTTGATCAAGAGATGAAGATTCGTTGCTTCAAATCAAAATTTATTTCTCTCCAGCAGGAAGATTTTTGACTTTCCACAAAGGATTCTAAACACTTTAAGATTAAGCAACACATAAGGTGGTGAAGCGCATCTCCCTTTGATCTAGTTTCTAATGAAGTTTATATGATTCCTCAATAGAGTAATGACAGACAACAACACTAAAAGTCACAAAAATAAAATCTCTGGTGGAACAAGAATCTAAAGTCTAAAGCACCATTGCGACAACACATGAAGTCAGGTATGTCTTTCTTTCTTTGTTCACTGTGCTCATCTTCGCGTTCTCAAATGCACATTAGGTATCAATAACCTATTATCAATGTCGACTTTATTCACGTAAGTGGTAGTTGTGAGCACCAAGTTTTTCTGACCTCTATGATGAAAATCGAGATGATTAACCTAAGTGTATGAATCTCTCTAAATGTAAAGAAATGTTGAATTTAGGGTTAAAAAGGGACTATACCAGTACGGGTATAGTAACAGCCATGCGGATGTAGTTGTAACAGCCGTACAGGTGTTGTTGAATCACCAGTCTACCTAGCAACAGAGACAAGTGGAAGATTGTGGCATTGACAACATAAATTACGGATTCACCAACATTTTGGGATTTCTTTTGATTGAAGGAAGCTCATCTTACAGGATTTACATAAGCAATTACGGAAGGATTAAAAAAAAGAGAGAAAAAAGAAAAAACAGAGAAAGAAAAACAGATAGGAAGAACACCAACTCAAGAACACCAGTTTCAAAAATCCAATTCATCAAAACTCAATTTGAAGCTCATCAATTCACTTACCAAAGTCAAATTCCAAACCTTACCAAAGCCAACAGAGATTTATTGCAGTTGGAATTGTGGATTTGAGGTGGAATTTCAAGGTTTCTTCTTTGAATTCAAGAAGCTCCAGTTTGATTAATTTTGGAATTCAAGCTTAAAGACTTGGTTTTCTTTGATCTTTACACTAGAAACATGCTCCAAAGGTAATTTCTAAGAGGCCTTAATCTGGTTATAGCTTTCTAGATTGAATTCTAGGTGTTTGCATCATTTTTCCAAGTTTCTGTAGTTCTGGCCACTAGATCCGTACAGGTATTGATACAGTCTTATAGCTATAGTACCTCATCCATATGGATATAGTTACGGAATTTACAGTCTCCATTTCAATTTAGCGATTTGGAACAACAACCGTGCGGATATAATGATAGTCGTACGACAGTTCTTCAAGAGCTGCTTGGTTGTTGTCCCAAATCCAGAATTCCTGTTTGCAATTTAACTCATTTTCCATACATTTTTACCTAGTTTCATATTTTTATTGTTTATAATAGACCAATGCATTGATAGAGACTCCAGTTTCTCGAACACAGACTGACCTTTGCATGTGTAATATATTAAAATCGAATTAAAATGTTTTCCCAAAATTGTCTTATCCAAATTTGGCATTTTAAAAAGATTTTTCAGGTCTAATCAGGTGAATCTGCCAGATTCATTCGGTTCCCCTATTCACGTCCCGAGCTATCTAAATCCCCTATTCTGTCTATTTAAGTCTTATGTGCAAATTTATTGCTGAATAACCTTTGTTTTGCTGATAGAATTAGGTTAGATGTATGCTAGCTTTTATTTTTTAGATTTCATGTAAAATAGGTGACTGTAAATATTAGGCTATTGTATATAAGCATTTTTTATCCCCGATCCTCGTTTATCGAGTATGTATCCCCTAGGATAGCTTATTCGATTGGGTTGTATTATTTTATCTTTTCTGAATTTATTTATTTTCCAAATATTTTTATGTGAGCATTTTAGTGTAAATAAAATTAAAATCAATTTAGGTTATAAAAGGCACAATTCAGAATAGTTAATAACCATTTTAAACAAGACACAAATTGGTAGTTTATCCGGACTCGAATCTCTGATCAAAAGGTATAGTGAATCTTGCTCGGTTTGGTTGTACCGCAATTTCATGGTTAAGCTGAACCGGGTGGCAACTCCTATCACTTTTGGTGAGATTGTTCAGTTTCATATATTTTCTCACTATTTTCCACAACCAATTTTCATTTTCATTAAGACCCCTGGCCCGGTCGCGAGGCCCATGCTCATTAAGGGATCATCTGCTCACAACGGGCAAGGTACCCAACGTGTCATTCCTGGGGATTTAGGGTTATGATGCCTATGTCAAAATTTTGATTGGGGGACAACTTGAACCCAAGACCAAAAAATGCCTATTTGTGGGCTACCCTAGGGAAACCAAAGGGTATTACTTCTACAATCCCGCTGAGAACAAGGTGTTCGTGGTACAAAAGGGAGTCTTTCTTAAAAAGGATTTCATTTCCAAGAAAGACAGTGGGAGAAATGTTGAACTTAGTGATGTTCAATGCGTACAAACTCCTCAAAAGGATAACTCAGAGACTAGGCAAGAGCTTCAAAAGATTGAAGCACCATCTCCATTCACACAAGAATCTATGAGGTTTGGTAGGGAACGTTGAGTACCTGAGAGATATGATTCCTCATGACTGACGACAACACTCTTCTCATGTTCGATGAGGAAAACTTAAAACCTATCAGGACGCCATTGATAGCCCACAATCTACTAATTGGCGCAAAGCCATGGAAGCAAAAATGCAATCTATGTACGATAATTAGGTATGGAACTTGGTTGATCCACCTCCAGGTGCAAAAGTCATTGGTTGTAAGTGGTGCTACAAGTTGAAAGCCGAAAACACCTTCAAGGGGCGATTGTTCGTGAAGGGTTTTAAATAAGTCTATGGGATAGCCTACGACGAAACCTTCTCGCCAGTCACAATGCTCAAATCAATAAGGATCTTGCTAGCTATAGCTGCATGGTACGATTATGAGGTATGAAATATGAATGTTAAAACTGCTTTCCTTAATGGAAAGTGATGCAGCGGAAATTCGAACGATAATACTAACATCTGTTGATCGCGCACGATGCCGGATAATAGTCTTCTACTAATTGAATTTCGCAAAATTGACAAAAGCAGGGTAAAAAGGAATTAATTCCGAAAATTTTATTCAATTGAAAACTACCATTACAAACTATATTATAGCCTATTTATAGGCAAAGTATCCTAAATGTAATAAAAGTCCTAAATAATTAAAACTCCTAAATAGTTTAAATTCCTAATTAGACTAAATAAGAAAAACTACTAAATAAATTAAAATACAAACAAAATAGGAATCCTTATCAATTTAGGATCCTTTGAATAAAATCTATTCCTAATCCTAATTATAAAATAATTATAATTAAAATAAAGATACAATTTAAAATATATCTTTAATTTATTTCTATGATAGTTAATTGTTCCCAAGTTGAATTGTTGATCCCTTTTACTATTTGTGGCCCGCATCATACTCCTCCTCTTAGAAAAAACTCGACCTCGAGTTTTCCCGTTAAGAAACCAAGCTTTGAGTTTGTTAAATGGATCCATATTCAAAATATAGTTGACTCCAATACAATCAGCATCACCCTTCCAATAAGAATTCTCATATTTGTCTTCATATACATCATAGATTGGCGGTAAAGTTTCTTCAATACCAATAATCTTGTCACAAGAATCATAATCTACTACTTCAACACAAGCATAATCTTCATATGTTGGAGGTAAAGTGAAATCAAAGAATTTACCTTCTTCAAGTGTTGATTTTTGAGAGAAAATTAGTTCATTCTTTTTGTCATAGAATTCTTCCAATCCAACAAAAGGGTTTCTAAATTCTCCATAATTAAGGTTCCTCCTTGTACCATGGAATTCTGGGATTTCAGTCCGCATTCCACGCTCCCAACGTCGATCTTCGCCTGCTACACGACGCCGATTAGGAGCCTCTTCACCATCTGATTCCTCTTCCTCGTCCTCTTCGTCTCTACCGAACGGGATGACCAGATTCGCTTGTCTCCTATGGGGTTGATTGACCCTAACTTGGGCAGCAATCATCTCTCTCATCCTCTCAGTCAATAGATCGACAGCCGCTTGGATTTGCTGTCCGATCGCTTGATTGAGGCGTTGCTCAATCCGTCGTTCCAGGTCCTCTTCCCCTGCGATGTCACCAACTCGTCTCTCTCTTCGTGGAGGCATGATGACGCAAGGTTAGGCTCTGATACCAACTGATGCAGCGGAAACTCGAGCGATAATACTAACATCCGTTGATCGCGCACGATGCCGGATAATAGTCTTCAACTAGTTGAATTTCGCAAAATTCACAAAAGCAGGGTAAAAAGGAATTAATTCCGAAAATTTTATTCAATTGAAAACTCCCATTACAAACTATATTATAGCCTATTTATAGGCAAAGTATCCTAAATGTAATAAAACTCCTAAATAATTAAAACTCCTAAATAGTTTAAATTCCTAATTAGACTAAATAAGAAAAACTACTAAATAAATTAAAATACAAACAAAATAGGAATCCTTATCAATTTAGGATCCTTTGAATAAAATCTATTCCTAATCCTAATTATAAAATAATTATAATTAAAATAAAGATACAATTTAAAATATATCTTTAATTTCTTTCTATGATAGTTAATTGTTCCCAAGTTGAATTGTTGATCCCTTTTACTATTTGTGGCCCGCATCATAGATGCAGTGGAAACTCGAACAAAGGATACAAATTGAAAGGGGTTGTTGATTCTAAGAATACGCAAACCCTAACAACTACTAAAGTCCGTTGATCGCGCACGATGCCGGAAATTAGTCTTCTACTAGTTGAATTTCGCAAAATTCACAAAAGCAGGGTAAAAAGGAATTAATTCTGAAAATTTTATTCAATTGAAAACTCCCATTACAAACTATATTATAGCCTATTTATAGGCAAAGTATCCTAAATGTAATAAAACTCCTAAATAATTAAAATTCCTAAATAGTTTAAATTCCTAATTAGACTAAATAAGAAAAACTACCAAATAAATTAAAATACAAACAAAATAGGAATCCTTATCAATTTAGGATCCTTTGAATAAAATCTATTCCTAATTCTAATTATAAAATAATTATAATTAAAATAAAGATACAATTTAAAATATATCTTTAATTTATTTCTATGATAGTTAATTGTTCCCAAGTTGAATTGTTGATCCCTTTTACTATTTGTGGCCCGCATCAGAAAGCTACTCAAGGATATATACATGACATAACCTGAGGGATTTGTCGATCCAAAGCATCCTAGATGAGTATACAAACCGTAGACCATTTATGGATTAAAGCAAGCATCCCAAAGTTGGAATCTTAGATTCAATGGAGCCATAAAGGAATATAGGTTTATACAGAATCAAGATGAGCCTTATGTGTGTAAAAGGAATAGTGGGAGCATTATCACATTTCTGGTGTTATATATGGACAACATCCTTCTGATTAGAAGCGATATACCAACACTACAAGGGTTAAGTAGTGGTTGAGTAAATGCTTCACAATGAAGGACTTAGGTGAAGCTGAGATAATCCTAAGGATCAGGATCTACAGGTATAGATTGAATAAACTTCTAGGCCTAAGTTAGACCATATACATAGACAAAGTTCTGAAAAGATTCAGCTTGGATCTGGCCAAGAAAGGTTTCTTGCAAATGAGTCATGGATTCAAACTGAGTAAAAAGAACTATCCCTAGACAAGGACATGGAGAATATGAAAACGATCCCTCATACATCAGCTACAGGATCAATCATGTACTTTATGCTATGTACAAGGCCTGATGTTGCTTTGCATTAAATATGACAAGCTGATACTAGTAGGACCTCAGGGAGGATTACTGGAAGGCTGTCAAGACAATCCCGCAGTACCTTAACCAGACAAAGGATAGCTTCTTAGTGTACAGTGGTCAGGAAGAGCTATCAGTGACAGGCTACACTAATGTAAGCTTCTAGACCGACCAAGATGATTACCAGTCGTAGTCTGGGTACATATTTTTGCTTAATGGTGGTGCTATCAGCTAAAAAAGCTTAAAGAAATCCACCATCACTGATTCTACAGCAGAAGCTCAATACATCGCTACGTGTGATGCAGGAAAGGAAGCTGTATGGATAAGGAAGTTTATCATTAAATTGTGAGTAGTTCCAAGTATCAAAGATCCAATTGATATCTTCTGTGACAAACAATGGGGCTGTTGCACAAGCTAAGAAGCCTTGGTCACACAAGAACACAAAGCACATGCTCAGGAAGTTTTACCTCATACGAGAGATCATGGAGAGAGGTGATATTTTGTTACGTAGAGTAGACACTGAGGACAATGTCACAAATCCTTTGACCAAGGTACTGGCATAGCCAAAGCACGGGGGTCATACTAGATCTATAGGGATTAGGCCCATACATGGTTGGAACTAGTGCAAGTGGGAGATTGTTGGGATATGCCCTAATCCTAAGGCATTGGTCCTTGTTATGTATCATACATTGTTGGATATTTTATTGACTGATGTATCATATCATTTGTGTCATTAAATAAAGGCATAAGCTATTTCACTTATTTCACGTGCAATGAATGAAAATAGAGTATCCAATGGTCATAGCAATATTCATGTTTTCAAGTGTCATGCACTTAGCAGTGAGACCATGAATAGGAAAACGATGTAACCACGAAGCGATCTCTAGTCTGTTCCAATCATAGAATGAATGGAAAAACAAACTAAGATTATCTTGATTATATGGTGATGTCTTACCAGTTATAGTACATGGATTGTCAATTAGGTGTATGGGTACATGTAGGACATGGTATTGGATAGATCCATTAACGAGAAATCCACATGGTCCAGTATCAAAAGTGATTCTCGTATAGTACTTATATTGGATCCTTCGACCTAACGACATTATGGAATTGTATGTGACCTCACACACTTTGACATGTGCCTAACGGGGCTGTAACAAGGCGTCAAGTATGGGTACGGTTGGGTGTATTAGCGAGCATGGCAAAACCATGAATATGCAAAAGGGATATGTCACTCAGTGTTTCACTGAGAAGATATCACCGGCCTCTTGACGAGTGGAACTGATAAGAGTGTGGTCACACCCAAATAAGTTGGATCTTATTTGAGAGCATTAGTTCACTCGATCAAGTAAGAGTCCAGGCACAAAAAAGGGTGATGAAACCATGCCTCCGTATTGGACTGTGATATCAATGACAGAGGACATATAAGTTATACTACAGGGTTACGACTTTTGTTAACTACAGTCTCTGTCTTAATTGGTGGCTGTAATGGCTTTCTAGAGCCCAACTACAGTCAATGAGCCATGGGCCCACTGCCAACATAAAGACGAGCCCACAGATCGTACACATTAAACATCTGAACCAGCATTTAACGGAACACTTATATGCTTGGAGTATATTGACTAGCGGGGAAAGTAATTGATTAAATTATAGATCAATTGGATTGATAAAAATAATTTAATTAATAGTATTTGATTATTTCATAGAATTAATTAAACGAATTAATTTTATAAATTAATTTCCTGTATGGAAATTAATTATATATATATATATATATATATGTTTATATATATTATTTCTTAAGTTAAGTTTAAATAATTATTGGGTTAGTTTTAATAGACCAATTGTATTTAATTGACATGATATAAATTATATCATATGGTATGATTTAATTTATAACATAAAATTAAATCAATTGGAAATTAATTTTTAACCCATAGTAATTAATTAGACATAGGGTTTATGGACTATAAATTCACACTTAAGAAAGTCAACTCTCAACCTAATTTTCTCCTTAAAATTTTCAATCCCCCCCCCCCTTCTCCCTTGCTCTCTAGATACAACGTTAGCACGACTGTTGGTTCCGCAGCCGTTCGTGTACTTGAGCGTGGAGAGGATCTCACTTGATTCTTCAGCAGTCTCTAGAAGAGATAGAAAATGTGAGAATTATTCTCTTTATTCTCTTTTAATCTTAATTTTGATGTCATCTGCATAAGTTCCTGGATCCGGATTCTAGAAAATTGAAAATGGCTTCCGCTGCTTCTGATTTGTTTTTTGAGGATGAATACTAACAATGCACTTTTACATCTTACATTCAAGTTTACTGCTGTGCTCGAAAATGGTCCTGCATTTAATTTAATTCAATAATTAAACTTTCTTATTAATTAATTAACTAATTAATGAGACCTATGGAGATTAATGAAACCTATTGTTAGATAGCAAGAAGTGCAAGATCCATCAATATTCATCAACCCAAAAACGATCATCTCTTTGTTTCCATCTATGTGATAGTTCTTCAACATTGCAAAGCTTCTCCCTATAGCTACTTCTTCCTGCATAATTATTATATATTTTTTGTTTATACATTAAACTTCAATTAATTAGTTAATGAGAATGTTAATCCATATAATTTGCTGGGGCTAAGTGTTAAATAATATGTACAAATGAGATCCATATGTATATATTCTTTTCATACTTTTTTTCAAAGGTATCAAAAGGTATAACTAAGGTATAATAGTTGTACAAATGTGTAAACGAAACAATAATAAGAGTATCAAATGTATAAATAAGGTACAATCAATGGATAAATAAGGTATAATCAGTGTATTAACCGGTATAATTTATGTATCAAACGGTATAATTAGTGTATCAGAAGGTAAAACCAAGGTATAATTAGTGTGTCAATGTATCAGTCAGTATAGCTAAGATATAATTAGTGTATCAGAGGTATAACTGAGGTATAATCAGCATATCAAAAGGTATAATAAGAGTATCAAAGGTATAACTAAGGTATAACAATTGTACAAAGTTACAATAAGAGTATCAAAGATGTAATTGAGGTATAACAGTAGTACAAAGGTATAACTAAAGTATAATAAGAGTATCAAAGATATAACTAATATATAACCATAACTAATGTATAACTAAGTATAGCAAAGATTATACCTTAATTATATATTAAGATATACTATTATGATTATTATACTTTAGTTATACTTTAAGATACACTATTACATTGATTATATCTTAGTTATACCTTAAGATACAAATGTATAATTAGTTATACCTTAGTAAATAAAAATGTTGGAAAATATATATACATATGCATCTTGTTTCGAAGAGGAAAAGAAAAAAAAATTTAAAGTTGCATGACAAAAAAATAAACGGATTGAGAGATAAATGCGAAATTAGATTAAAATTCTGAAAAGACGAGAGAGAAATGTGGAAAAAGTAAATAAGTATTTTAGCAATTTTGAAAAGTTTAAAAGGAATTTTGGCAAAAACTTTGTGTTCACATGAAAAAGAAAGATGATGCCAAAATGTAAGTATTTATGTAAAGTCCCCTTGTTAGTACGTAGTGTGTAAACACAAATTGGTTACCTAATTTCTTCCTATTTCGATTTTCTGTTTCAAATTATGATAAAAAAAATTAAATATTTAGATTTTTTTTTTTTCAATTGCAGATGGAATTTTTACAATAAAAGGATAAATCTACATATGCATTTCTAAGACATCGTATGTTCAAGACAGATTCAGATTATATGAAAATATACATTCAAGAATATAAAATGCAACAACAGTACAAGTAATGACAAACTAAATATTAATGTATTTTAAACCTTCTCTGCAACATGAAGATATTTGTAAAGAATGGATTGAATGGACTTCTTTTTCTACTTTAGTACACTCAATCCATAGCTCTGATCCTTCAAAAAAAAAACACTTTATAGGAAAGGTCACAGAAACCAACTTCAACAATTTTCTTCTGTCCTTTTACAACATATGTAAAAGATTACTCTTTCTCTTTTCAATTTTTTATCTTCTTCATATTTGGGCCAATCAATAATTTGCTTGAGATCCTTCCCATAATCTCGTTATTTTTTTTGATCAACCATATTCCATTCAATCCAAGTGGAGAATTAAATCTGTAATTGAATCAAAATCAGAATTAGACTTTCAATCCAAAAATAGAGAGAACGATAGTTGTCTCCTATGATAACATAGTGTCACCAAAACTACCGCATAAACCACGCGTCACTTCCTATCCTTTACTCATTCTTTAAAGTCTTGCTCGCAGGGAGCAAGTGAATAAACCAAATGAAAATATCTTGCCATGATGCGAACAAAGAAAGCTAGAAGGCCGAGTGCAAGCATTAGAGATGTCACATGAACATCACATGGTCACAAGGACACACGTCCAGAAAAGACGCAAGATTAAGTCGGATTCATCTCACACGTACACGTGTAAAAAAATGATTTCACATCTTGTTTAACAAGTTAGAGAAAGGTACGAAGCTACCAAGCTTGTGTGCAAGCAAATGTGTAATCATAAAGGTGTCACCCTAAACCAATCAAAAAGGAACCGTGCATAACAATCTGATGGCTACAATATCCCAAGTGAGTATAAATAAAGAAGCATGAAATCCTAAAAGGTACATTACTATTCTCCTCTCTCAATTCATTCATCTTTCTTTATCATTTCTCTAACTTTAAGCATCAGAGTGAATCCCCTAGATCACCCGATGTTTTCATTTTCATTAGTGCAATTCATGCGGCCATTTCAGCATTACTTTACTTCCAGGCGATCATTTGTGAAGACAAATCAACTTGTGAGGATCATATTTTCACCAGAAGCATCATCCTATTTTTGTTTTCACCATCAAAATTAATCCATGGAGTGGATTATAAACTTCATAGATAGAAAGAGGAGAAACAAAGTCAGCCCATTAACTAGAAGATGAAAAGAAGCCTGATGTTTAAAACTTAATAGTGAATTAATTAAGGATGATGTGAGAGAATATATATAATCGTTGGTATAAATAGAGGTGTCCAACCTGAACCGGTCGAACCGGACCGAGTCAAAACCGGTCAAATCCTAAACCGGACCGAATCAGAACCGGAACCGGTGGTTTATAATAAAAAAGATTAAGGTTCAGGGTTATTCATTCTGTGAACTTTTGAACCACCGGTTAACCGGTAGTTTGAATCGGTGGTTTAAACCATCGGTTCAAACTGTCGATTAACCGGTGGTGTGAACACGAAGTTTTAAAAAAAAAAATGTGGGGCCGTTGACCGTTGACCCACGACTGTATAATACAATCGTGGGAATTCACTACAGTCGTACGACTGTAGTGTAAGTACAGTCGTACGACTGTACTTTCGGGGGGCTGGTTCCAGCCCATACTTCTTTGACTTAAAAAAGAAGGGAAATCTTGAGCATTTAATGCTCAAGATTTCTGGGCTAGTAGGGTATAAAAGAAAAAGAAAAAGCAGATTTTGAGGACTTTTGGCTTTTTGGAGTAAGAAATCAGAAGTTTAGAGAGAGAAAAAAGGGAGAAAAAGAAAGAAGAGAGAGAAGTGAAAGAGCTTACTTTCTTCTCACATTTTCTCCTTGATTTCTTGTTTTTAATCTCTGAAACGAATTAGACATCTTAGGTTAACAATCACACTAACAAATTAAATCATTTCGGACCAAAAACAAACACAAATCCGTGACTTTTCTGGAGTTATTTGGACATTCTTGAAACCTTGACTTTTTGGGAAAAAAGTGCAAATTCACGTGGATTGGTGCGTAGCCAGGGGTCATTCCAGCTGTGGATCATCACCAAGGAGGTAAACAACCTTTAACTTATCTTATTTTCCAGCTTTCTGGGTGATTTGATTGTGTTTGGTGTATTTTTCTTTAAGTTTTTGCATTTTCATTTCTGGAAAAGTAAGAACAGTCGTACGACTGTTCTTGAAATAAGAACAGGGGCACGACTGTAAATACAGTCGTGCCAAACGCACTACAGTCGTACGACTGTCTTTGCCTCTTCAGTATTAGGGTTTTGTTTTAGGGTTTTTTTAGCGATTTCTGCCCAAACCAGGGCTACAGTCGCACGACTGTAGTAGACAGTCGTACGACTGTAACTACAGTCGTACGACTGTAGCTCCCTAAAAAATCCCTTAAATCCAAATAAAATTCCAAAAATTCGAAAAATTTCATAAAAATAAAAAAAAATTTCAGAAAATCAGAAAAATTTGGAAAACCCTCAAAAATCATCAAAATGAATTTTGTTGTGCGCATCACGACCTTAGATTTATTTTTCAGTAAAATTGCATTTAGAACAATTCAATGACGGAGACTCGGTTCTCCCGAAAACCGACCCATTTCGCATGCTTAATTATAATAAACCGGAAAAATTGTTTTCAAAAATGATTTTTCTCACAAAACCAAAAATACAGGGACGTTTCAAAAATGGTTTTCCAGGTCTGACAGGGCCGGCCGACCGGGCCGACCCGGTTACCCCCAATTGCATGACCCCGAATCCTAATTCCCTGTTTCTGTCTACTTGAGTCCTGCTTGTGGCGTGCCGTATAAATTGTGCTAACCTTTGTTTTGCAGCTTTTATTTTATTTTAATTTTATTTTTATTTGTATTTAATAGAATTAAATCGTGTACTTAGGCGGTTGTAAATTTTCTTTAGATTCTCGTGTATCCTAGGCGATTGTATCCGTGAGACGAGAGTTTTATTTTCCTTTCAATTTGGTTGTAAGCCCTTAAATATTTATTCTTTTTACTTTATATTTTGTATTATTATCCTGTATGCGCGCTGCGTGTATTCTTTTAATAAAAATAAATCTTTAGCTACTTAAAGTGTCGTAACTAGAACATTGACAATAATATTTAAATTAGACACGAAATAAAGGACTTGTCCAGACCCGAATCTCTGAAAAGTGTGGCAGTTCCCACTTTGGTTCAGCTACACTGTAAATTCCCGGTTGAGCTGAGCCGGGTGGCGACTCCTATACTTTTTATCGAGATTTAGGTCTCGATTCTTTTTCGAAATGATTCGTTTTTCCAAAAATGAATTTCCAAATCAAAAAACCCCACGCGAGGGAGGGTCCTGCCCGAAATCGAGGCACCCCTTCCGAAAGGGAGTCCCACGTCCCGCCGAAAACGCGTCGTCCGCTCACAGTGGCGACTCCGCTGGGAATTTCTTAAATGTTTTTCAAAAACTTAAAAGAATTTGACAAGCCTTGAAAAGTGTCTAATTTAAATTAAGTGGATGATTCTTATATGGCACTTTATGCATTTTTGTAGTTAGGCATTTATTGCATTAAGTTAGGTATCCACTATTAGCCCGGTGAATCGTTGAAGTGTCGCCTAAATTCCTCTTGGTCTTAGGGGCACGAATACGAAACACCACCCATAGCCTCGTACGAACCCCTTCGTTCGAACCCTTGAGTGGGGAGAAGTGAGGAGTATATTTTTGCTATGGGAGCCTTGATGTTATCCCGACTTTGGACCGAACTCACTTAGGCAACCTTAGTTGGATTCTCTTAAGATACCAAAACAAATTGTGTGAATAAAATAAAATAAAATCCGCCTTCATCACCCCCGGTTGGTGATCGAAGAGAACCCCTCCTAGGACTCGGTTAGAATTTTATCGACCTGACCACGTTTGGAGGAATAAGGTTGGAAGAATACGATCCGTGTGCTAATTGCTACGTGTCTTTTTGTCCTTCCATAACATATCATCATTTACATTTTTCATGAACATAACATACCGCATATAGAACATTTGTGTGATTCTAACTCACATCTTTTGTACAGCCATCTCCATTATTTCGCTTGTAAATACATTAATCACTCGCGTGACATTTACACTAACCACATTTTTTGTAGCCATGCATTTTTTCTTCGTGTGAAAAATTAATCAACTCACGAACATCATTTGAATGTCATGAGCATTAACCATTTTATTTTGCAGCCATGGGAGACGCGTGTCATGCATAAAGCATTATACGAATCTTGAATAATTCCATAAGGGTCACACACATCATGTTGCCGACCAAGTAGGAAAGCATTTTAGGCGCTCCACGAGTGCCGACAAAAATTCATCGCATTTCATTAAAGCATTTTAGGCGCTCCACGAGTGCCGACAAAAAATTCATCGCACTTCATTAAAGCATTTTAGGCGCTCCACGAGTGCCGACAAAAATTCATTGTATTTCATTAAATCATTTTAGGCGCTCCACGAGTGCCGACAAAAATTCATTGCATTCCATTGAATCATTTTTGGTACTCCACGAGGACCGGAAAATTTCATTTCACACATCAAAACATTTAGGCGCTCCCCGAGCGCCGGAACTCTGCCCGTTCACCAAGAACGCATTCACATTGTGGCGCGGAAACCGAGATACTCCTTGAGTATTGAAATTCCACCCGCAAGCCAAGCACGAGTTCATTTCATATCATCAAAAGTCCAAGGTGTCCCACGGACACCGAAACCTCGACCAAGTGCCATGCGCGTGTCGATATCACATCACAAAAATCCGAGGCACTCCACGAGTGCCGAAAAACTCTGTCCGTCCACTAAGGACAATCATTTCATTTCACAAAAAGCCGAGGTACTCCCCGAGCACCAAAGGCCTCATCCATGCATCCAATGCTTGGATTGCAATATATGCATAAATAAATAGGAGTTCATGCATACTTCACCACCCGAAGGGTTAATTATTCAAGGTTCGTATTACAAATTCATTTCATACAACATCCATACATCGTCCATCCAACACACCATGCATACATGCATATCCCCTAGAGTTCATAACTCTTTAGGTGATCATATTTCACTAACTTTTGTTTGGAATATTTTGTAGTTTGGCTCCGATCGGGACGACGACTCGTGAGGATAGAGCACAGTGATTCATCATCTAGTGAGTCTGAGGAATCTGTTCAGTTTGGGGAGGTTGAAGTGTCGTCTGAATTGAGTGCCGGGTTTTCGTTGGAACTTGAACAATTGCAGCAAAGGTTTCAAGATATGGCAATCCCACCCGAAGCTGCTGCTGCCATGATGGCTACCTCTGCTCTTCGTGATTTCATGAGTTCTGATGAGTTCAAGAATCTTATCAAGAGCCAAGTGCAGAGTGCTTTGGCCGAATCATCTAATCAGAGGCCGGAAAGGGGTGCTCGGGAAGAAAGTAGTGGAGGGAGACTGAATGATGGGCAGTCAGACGCTAAAGAAGGCCGGAGGGATAATGCTGAGCGGCCTGTGGAGTCCGCCTTGGAAAGAAAGATGAAGGAGATGGAAGAAACTATAGCGGAGCTGCGTGCCAGTTCTAAGATCCAATCTGCCAAACGTATCGACCCATCCACACTGATAGCCGGAGGGGTTGAAATGCTTCCAGTAGGCTTCCAAATGCCTAGGATTGCACCATATGTGGGGAAAAGTCCTCCTACGGCCCATTTGAATCAATACGTGCGGATTATGACCATGGCCGGGCTCACCATGAATCAATTGGTGGGACTGTTCCCCACTACTTTGGAAGGGGGTGCTATCACGTGGTACAATAAGCAGCCCGAGGGGGTACAAGGTGACTGGGATGCACTGTCTGATGCCTTCATTAAGTACTTCAGTTTCAACACGCAACTGGAGGTCAAGCTGCAAGACTTAGAGGCGGTGAGGCAGAAACCGAATGAGACCTTCTCTGAATACTACCAAAGGTGGATGGACAAGATGATTCTCCTTCATCAGAAGCCATTGGAAGATGAATTGATCGTGAAGCTAATTGATGGGAGCTTGGAGGTTTATAGGAATGTGATGAAGTACCACAAATTCCAGTCCCTGATAGAGGTACATGAGTTGGCCCGCAAGGTTGAGAAGTACGAGATCGACCCAGCACAGAACAGTTATGGAGGAGGGTATCGGAGCCGCGCATACTCCTCGGGGTATAAAAGCAATAACTACCCTGCGGCTTCTTCATCAACGAGTGCTAAACCAAGCCAGCCGCCTGCACCTGTTAAGCAAATAGAGGTGGCAACAGTTGCACAAGGGTCCAGTCAACAGACAGTCGGGAAAGGGATCTCTCCTTGGGAAGATTCTTTGGGGCGGATCTTTCTGAAATGTAGGAATCTGGGCTTCCTTCAAAGTCTGAAACCGTACACGCCTCCGGCTGAGGCGGACAAGAACAACTTTTGCTCCTATCATGTGACTAAGGGGCATCGAACCAACGAGTGTCATGCTTTGAAAAAGGCGATTCAACAGCTGATTGATGAAAAGAAGATAGAAGCGCCCCGTTCAAAGCCCAATGTTCAAAGTAATCCGCTACCTCAGTTTGAAAGAAGAGTAAACATGGTGCAATCGGGGTTATCTCCTAACTTTGTCTTAGCCCAGATTGCAAGGGCGAATCCCGCGATTCAAGTGGTGGTAGGTGAAGATGTTGAGCCCTCAGTGGAGGAGAGCAAACTTGTGAATCTGGATGATATAGAATTGGATGATGATGCGGATGAATTTGAGTTGATGAGTAGGCCCGAACCTCTGAACCGGACAACACCTGTCTATCCTGTCTGCACTAAGGATGGGATGTATATAAGGAAGGAAGATGCTCCAGTGAATAATGTCACGAGAAGTGGAAGGGTATATCAACCCGAGCCACAACGGTTGGGAGAGCCGAGTAAAAGGGCAGAAGCACCAGTTCAAGATTATTTGCCCATCAAGGTGAATGAAAAAGAAGATCTGGTAGTGGAGCAACTCAAAAAGATGCCCGCACATGCATCTGTGTGGCATTTGCTTATGGAATCCCAAAGACATCGAGCTGCAGTGGTAAAAAAGCTTATGGAAATGGATGCAAACCCATTAATGTCTCCCGAGGAAGTCTGCATGGTGATTGGGAGTACAAAGAGTCAACCATCTGATAATCCCAGGGGGATCACTTTTACCGAGGATGACTTACCTCCGGAAGGCACTAACCACAATCGTGCCTTATATCTGAAAGTGGAGATGATGGATCGAATTTTGCCGTGTGTGATGGTTGATGACGGCTCAGCATTGAACATTTGCCCTCTGAAAGTTTTACCTAGCCTTCATCTGTCCGAAGAAGCATTGTCACGGTCTAACACGGTGATCCGGGCCTATGACGATTCCAAGCGTACTGTGATTGGAACCTTTGAAGCAGAAGTGTCGGTGGGGGAAGTTAAGTCAACCGTACTGTTCACTGTCATTGATATTCCTGTGACTTTCTCCTTGCTTTTGGGAAGACCTTGGTTTCATACATTGGGAGGTGTGCCATCAACTTTGCACCAAAAGGTGAAGATTCCAGTGGGGGAGAAAATTGTAACTCTGGAGGCGGATGAATCTTCTATGGTGGCTGCTCTGAACTCATCTGAACAACTTTTTACTGGCTTTCAATTGGCGGTTATCTCAGGGCATAAGGGGAAAGACTTGACATTTTCCCCATGGATCCATAAGTATTTTCAGAAGCAGAATTTCATTCCGGGAAGGGGGCTAGGATTCCATCAACAAGGGGTCACAAAGTTTGATATCACTATGGGCCAGTCACACCGAAGGGGTCTTGGTTATAAAGATGCCGAAAAGAAGGGAATCCCGGAGACAAAGAAAGTCCATCTCTTGGACACTTTTGTTCGAGCCAGTAGTGGACCATATGGTGGTAAACCGGAACCGATGGTTATTGATGGGGAAACAGTCCCCGGGTTTGAGATCTTTGCTGATGTTGTCGACTTTTCAAAATATGGGGTTGGCTCAGTAGAAGGAATGCTTAAGCCTGAAGATATGAAGGAAACCACTCCTCCTCCAATAAGCCAAGCTGAAGTGGTGGCTCCCATCACCCCAGAAGAGCAGCCAAAAGAAGATACAGACCCCCTGGTGGACACCATTACCAAAGCATTTGCTGAACTACTGAAGAAAGGGTTGAAAGAGAGCCCTGTGAAGAAGGAAGCTATTTCAGGACGGGCAGAGTTAGTAGAAAAAGCTGTCGCTGAACTCACCAAAATGATGGCTAAGGGAAAAGCGAAGGTGGAAGAAGATGCCTTATCTGAAGCACAGAAAGAGACTCTTGAAGCTGATTTGGGTGACTTGTTCGAAGAAGAGCCTGCTGACCCGGAAGACCTTGCTGCAAAAGACCCTCCGCATGTGGAGGAAGAAAATGATTTCTTTGTAAATTTATCCTATGTACTTGATATGAACAATTCCGCTTTTAAGGCGATGAATGAAATGAAATCTGACTTTGCTTATTTGTGTGATGTTTTTCCTAATGGCTCTGTGCATACATGCAATCATTCATTCAATGTGTTCAGCATTCATGACACTGCATTACATGAAATCAATTTGGGCACAATTGAAAATCCTAAAATGGTATCCATCTCTAACGAACTCAATCCTGAAGAAGAGAGAGAATTGACAAAAGTACTTAAAAAGCATGTGGGAGCGTTTGCCTGGTCTTACGACGATATGCCGGGGGTTGACAGAGAGATAGCAGAGCACAGAATTCCAATTGACCCTAAGTTCAGCGCAGTAAAGCAGAAGCTCAGGCGTCTACGTCCAGAATGGGCTGAGAAAGTCAAAGAAGAAGTGGCAAAGCAGATAAAGGCCAATTTCCTGGAGGTGGTAGATTACCCTGAATGGTTAGCCAACATAGTCCCAGTTGCCAAGAAGGACGGAAGGGTCCGGGTTTGTGTGGATTATCGGGATTTGAATAAGGCCTCTCTAAAGGATGACTTCCCACTTCCTCACATTGATGTCCTGGTCGATAGTGCAGCAAGGGCAGTTATGTATTCGTTCATGGATGGTTTCTCGGGGTATAACCAGATCTTAATGAATGTCATTGACAAGATCAAGATGGCCTTCATCACCGAGTGGGGGGTGTACTGCTACAGAGTGATGCCGTTTGGGTTGAAGAATGCTGGGGCAACATATCAACGCGCGGTTACGACATTACTACACGACATGATCCACAAAGAGGTAAAGGTGTATGTTGATGATATGCTGGTAAAGTCAATGACCCGGGAGGAGCACCCTGCTATCCTGGATAGATTTATGACCAGGATTGAAAAATACAGCCTGCGACTCAATCCAAAGAAGTGTGTTTTCAGAGTTGCATCGGGCAAACTGTTGGGGCATATTGTCAGTCAAAAGGGGATTGAGATAGACCCAGACAAGATCAAAGCAATTCGAGATATGCCAGCACCAAAAAAGAGAAAGAAGTCAGGTCTTTTCTGGGGTCTCTTCAGTACGACAGCAGGTTCATTGCCAGATTGACTACAGTCTGTGAACCCATTTTCAAGCTTCTTCGGAAGGAACAACCCGTTGTGTGGAATGATCAGTGTCAAATTGCATTTGATAGGATCAAAGAGTACCTGATTAATCCTCCAGTGTTGAAACCCCCAACTCTGGGAAAACCTTTGACCCTGTACTTAGCCATTGAAGAAAACTCCATAGGGGCAATGTTGGTTCAAGAACAAGATGACAAAAAGGAGCACGCTATTTACTACCTCAGTAAGAAGCTGCTAGATTACGAAACCCGATACACTGTCGTGGAGAAGACTTGCACTGCTATGGTCTGGCTTACGAAGAAGTTGAGGCACTATTTCCAATCCTACAAAATACAAGCCGTGGCAAAGGTTGATCCAATGAAATATCTTTGCTCTGCTCCTTCCTTAACGGGGAAACTGTCCCGGTGGTTGCTTTTGTTATCAGAATTTGACATCGAGTATGTAACGAAGAAGGTGATCAAGGGAAGAGCGGTGGCTGAGTTCCTGGCCAATCAGCCGCTTGAATCTGATTATGTAGAAAACCTGGAATTTCCTGATGAACAGTTGGCTTTCGTGGAAGTGGAGATCAGGAAATGGATCATGCATTTTGATGGAGCTGTAAATAAGAGAGGGGCGGGCCTCGGAGTAATCATTGTAACTCCTGAGGGAGAGATAATTCCTTTGTCAAAACGGCTGGAATTCCCGGTAACTAACAACAGCGCAGAATATGAAGCTTGTTTATTTGGCATTGATGCTCTCATCACACTAGGGGCAAATGATGTGACCATAGTGGGGGACTCACTGTTGGTAATCCGTCAAGCCACCGGAGAATGGGAAATCAAGGAAGAATCGCTTCGCCCATACTTGGAAACCTTGTGGGAAATGGTGAAGGTATTCGGGCATACTGAATTCAAGCATGTGGTTAGAGATGATAATCAGATGGCGGATTCATTGGCTACCCTGTCATCCATGTGGGAAGGACCTCAGAAAGCACCGATGCAGCCTTTGATCCTGGAGACTGCTAGAACACCATTTCATCGTCCTAGCGCGGTCCTGGCTTTAGTTGCAGACAATAAGCCCTGGTACCAAGATATAGCTGACTTTCTGCAGAATGGCCAATACCCTGAAGAAGCGGATGCATCAGATAAGACAACTTTGAGAAGGTTGGCAGCTCAGTTCAGATGGTTTGATGGGCAGCTTTTCAGAAGGACTGCGGATGGATTGTTGTTAAAGTGTCTAACGGAAGCAGAAGCCAAGAAGGTCATGCAAGAAATGCATTCAGGGATCTGTGGCCCGCATATGAACGGATTAGCTCTAGCGAAGAAGATCATGAGACAAGGGTACTTCTGGCTCACTATGCAGACTGACTGTGCAGAAGAAGTGAAAAAGTGCCACGAATGCCAGATTTACGGGGACATCAGCCATCTTCCACCAATGGAGTTGCAAAACCTCATGACTCCTTGGCCGTTTACAGTATGGGGCATAGACATAATTGGTGAAATTCGGCCTCCCGCATCGAACGGTCACAAATTCATTGTAGTGGCAGACGATTATTTCTCCAAGTGGGTTGAGGCCGAGTCTTATGTCACGGTTACAGCTAAGAACATGGCGAAGTTCGTGAAGAAGCACATCTTTGCAAGATATGGTGTACCGCATCACGTGGTAACTGATAACGGAGTGCAATTTCAAGGAGCCACAGCTGAACTATTCAAAGAGTACAATGTAGAACACCGCAAGTCTTCCCCTTATAGGCCACAAGCCAATGGAGCAGTGGAGGCAGCGAACAAGTCCATCAAAAAGATCTTGTCCAAGACCACTTCAACCTACCGAGATTGGGCAGATAGATTACCCTATGCCCTGTGGGGGTACAGAACCAGTGTTAGAACGCCGACTGGGGAAACGCCTTACTCGCTGGTTTATGGGATGGAAGCAGTCCTTCCTGTTGAAATGGAATTGAAGTCACTAAGGACGGTCTTAGAAGCCCAATTGCCTGAAACAGAATGGGTGAAGGCAAGATTTGAGCAGCTGGCTATGGTTGATGAAAGGCGTCTTAAGGCTCTGGATCATCTGCAGATGTACCACCAAAGGATGGCCAGGGCCTATAATCGGCGGGTTCGTCATCAGAAACAGCCGTTGAAAGCGGGAGACCTAGTATTGAAACAGATGAGACCGACCAATACGGATGCGAGGGGCAAATTTAAACCCAACTGGGAAGGGCCGCAGTGAAGATCATGGACATGGACGGTAATGAATTCACCAATCCGATTAACCAAGATCATCTCAAACGCTACCACGTGTAAAAAAAAAAAAAAAAAAAAAAAAAAGCTTGTTGAGTCGAAAACCCCGTAAGGGCGACTTCATCAAAAGTTAAGGCAACGAGGGTTAGCTTATCGACCAGAAAACCTGTATAGGATGGTTGATAACAGGAATGAGTTCGTTCGAGATATGTACCAATTTTTAGAATTTTTAATTAATGTGATAATTAAATTTCATTAATGAAGTGCGTTATGCTCAACATATTGCATGAATATTTGGAGTATGTTACATGATACATTTGTCGAAACATCCAGATAAACAAAGACATTTACACGCCTAAGTGTGCAATTGCAAATATCACCCAATCGTAAAAAAAAAAAAAAAGCCTGTTAAGTCGAAAACCCCGCAAGGGCGGCTTAAGCAAAAATTAAGGTAGAAGAAAAAAGAAAGGGAAGTCTGTTAAGTCGAAAACCCGCAAGGATGGCTTAAGCAAGAGTTAAGACAAAAAAAAAAAAAAGAGAAAGAAAGATCGCGTTAATAATAACAATAAAATGTATACATATAATAATAATGGTGGCCAATACATGCATGATAATGAGAATCAGATTTTTTCCTTTTATGCTCTCCTTTTCTTGACAGGAAGTGGTCCCGCGGTCTCAGAAGGAGCCAGCCAGTGGAAAGTCGCACTCTCACGCGCCTCACGGGTCGGTAAATCCTGGATCTCAGTCAGCCACAGCTTGTAACGATCATTTGTCTTTGTAGGGGCAAGACTGGCATAGTTCAGCGTCACGCGATGGGTATCTCTAGCCCAGCGAAGTCTGATGTGATCTGGCCAAGCAGCAGTATACTCCTCACAATTGGTAACACAAGATCGCTGGGGGATGTCCTGCAGATGACCGTACTGACGGCGGAGGCGACTCGGAGAGTAAAATGTCACCCTGGTCTGTCCTAATAACTGCACACCATGTGCCCACATCTCTATAATCACGTGGGTAATCTTCCACCAGGGGCACACCCACCTAATCTGGTCATCAGTCCGGTGAGATAGCCAAGCGCCCCATTCATCAGCAGACATATCAGTATAGGAGTCGACGGAGAAGCCATGTTCCCTGAGATTGGCCGGGTTGTATTTCTTGAAGTTCCCTCTCGGGATCTTAAGAATTGATAACTTCTCCAACAACCAGATCTGCAATTGATGGTAAGCAAGGGTTAGCGACTCATTCGACTCAGAAATACACCAGATAATAAGGAATTTCACCTGGAGCAATGTGAGGTGAGGGCCAATGTGGAGAACACCATTTGTCTTGGATGCATGCAAACTAATCAGTATCTCAGCAAGTGCAAAAGGAGCTGGAGATGCTCCCACAGCCATCTGAGAGATAAGGGAGACAGCCCTGAAGGAGATAATCCCATCACTAGGACCACAGAAATACCGGCTCACCAGTAACAGGCTGACCATGGAGGCCCAACCCATGTGGTCCCTAGGGGCATTGATACACCATCCTAATACGGAGTCCGAGCTCAATCCAGGAAAAGGAGAATCAGTAGCGAATAAAGCTTCCACCTCGGGATTGGGAAGCCCGAACAAGCTCACCAAGGAGGAAATGCTACCGAAAGTGAACTCGGGGACGGCGATGTCCACTCCCTTATGGCAGGGGATATTCAAGATAGCACTGAACTCTTCATATAAGGGGCAGAGTTCTTGGCATGAGAAGCGGAAAACGTTGTCCACTGGATCCCAGAAACGGTAACAGGCATTCAACAGCTCGATGTTCCACGAGTGTCTGTAATAGGCCTTGAGATTCCACAACCCGAAAGGCTTCAATTTGAGCCAATCAGAGTCTTGTAATGATTCTAGAAAATTGTAAAAGCCTGGATAAAAAAGAAGCAAAAATTGAAGAAGAAAAGGAAGAAGAGTGAATTTCTAAATATCGATGAAACAAAAGCAAATCCAATAATATGAAAAGTGCAATTCACAATGTATCTAAAAAATCCAGTACAAAAGAGCAAAAAACTGTGAAAACAATAAATAAGACAAGCAGGACGCTCCAACTAGCTCTCATCCTGCCCCTCATCCTCCTCCTCCTCGGACTCACTCTGGTGCGTAGCCCTGTAGGAGTCAAAGTCTGCCTACAGACGAGCCATCCCAGCCTGCAGCCTGGCTATCTCGGCCCTCGCCCTCTCCACCTCCTGGTTTGCAGCCTGGACCTGAGCCACGGAAGAAGCAGCCTCCCGGGCCTGCTCTCGAAATATCTCAACTCGGGACTACAATCGACAGCATAAATTAGCATCCATACATGCATACATACATACACATTCATGCATTACATAAATTTTGATGCAGGAAATACAGGATACTTACCGCCCAAACGCCGTTTTCCCGGACTAAGAAGTCTCCTAAGCCCTTGTATCGGTAGGCTATCTCCTCCACGTCAGCTCGCCGGACCTGAAAGAACATCAGAGATTTTTTTTTTTTTTTAAAAAAAAAAAAAAAAAAAAGGGAGAGACTTACGTGAGTAGTGTCCTCCGGAAGGAACACAGCAGGCTCCTCACGAGGAATGCTCCAGGTCGTGTAGGCTTGGGTGCCATCCAACCCTATCAAAGTAAAGCCGGCCCTAAGCTCAGATATCAAGCGGCCCTCTACAACCCCACTAGCGCCGACGGCCTGCGAAGCCGAAGCTGCGGCACTGCCTGCATGGACAGGGTGAGTCCTATCCTGAACAGGAGTATCCTCGCCTCCTGTACCTGCATCAGTGCTCCCACCGGCCGGCCCACTGGGCTGAGAGGACCCAGATCCCCTGTGCCTCTTAACCTGCAAGGAGAATATAAAGTCAAAAAAAAAAAAAAAAAAGAATGAATGAATACCTGACGAGGACGAGGACGAGGAGCTGCTGGTGCGACGCCCGCAGCGGGCAGTAAACACTGCTGGATATAAGCGGGGTAATCTCCATCCACGGGGTCCACGCTATACCCCTCTCCAAATATCTCGGGGTCTGTCGCAGGGTCCGCCAGGTGTGGCCAGAAGAGTGCCTGCGGAAGCGGCGGGGGCACAAGCCGGCCAATCGGACCGTCGACGTGGTCAGAAAGGAAGAGACGATCGCCCAAGTACCACTCCTGGGACATGAGGCTCTCCATTACAAATCGGCGACGGTCGAAGCGTGCCGAGGACTGAACGAGGAGGGTGATGGCACCCAGATTCTCCCAAGGGTGGTGCCGGATCTGTAGAAGTGCAATAAAAGAAATTCAGTACAGGTAAACAAAAATTATTCAAATTTTCTTACTAACGAATTTTGTTTACTTACCCTCCTCCAGGTCGGGTCGAGCAGGCTCTGCCGTACCTCCTCGATGTCACGGGCGGTACCTTGCCACCCCTGCGTCCAGCAACGCAGGACAGTCGGATGAACGTCACCCTGAACGTCCCTCAAATCAGGCGGCTCCAGCACCCGATGCTCAAAAGCCCAGATCTGTAATTATAAAAAAAAATAAATAATAATTATAATGCAAAAAAAAAAGAGGAGAGAGGCAATACCAGAAGGCCGAACCAGAATCCCAGAATCTCCTGCTGCTCTCCCCAGGCGCACAAGTCCAGCCCGTAATACAGCTGCCCTAACGCAGCCCGCGCCCAGTCCAAAGACGGAAAGGCAGCCAGGTCCACCAATGTCGGGAGCAGAGTCAAATTGCAGGTGCTCTGTCCGGTCGGAAACAATGTGCAGGACAGGAGGACCAGCACGTAGGCCCTGGTGTACTGCTCCACGTCCTCCTCAGTCAGGACTGCGCGGGAGGCCCAATAAGCCTCCACCCGGGAGCACAAGATCTTCCCCCTTTCAGGGGCGCAGCCAATCAACCTCCGGATATAAGTGTCCACCTGCTGGTATCGGGTCAAGCTGCAGTTGAAGACAATAGGGGTCCCGCCGAACCCAAAACCTGTGATCGCCACGAAGTCCGAGGGAGTGACAGTGAACTCCCCGATGGGTAGATGGAAGGTGTGGGTAGTGCAAACCCATCTCTCGCACAAGGCCATCAGCACGGCATGTGTGGTGTGCGGTGTGCTCATGGGCAAAGACAGGACGAAAGACTGTAGCCCTAGGAGCCTAACCCGAGCCCGCACGGGCTCTGGAAGTCGGTCCCACCAGACCCGGGGTAGGGAAAGATTCCCACTACCAGCAATCCTGTGCGCCTGCATCACAGGGAAGTACAACACACATGTATTCAGATTTTGCAAAAAAAAAAAAAAAAAAAAAAAACCATGTTTTCTTGCTACAGTCGTACGACTGTAGTACGCATTGCACGAGCGTAGCTACAGTCGCACGACTGTAGTGCCCACAGTCGTACGACTGTTCATCATTTGCATGAACAGTCGCACGACTGTTCATATGCCTGCAGAAAAAATTTTACAATTCGTTTAATTTTCGCGATTTCTAACCCGTTTTTCCTAGTTTCTTGCTCCTATTGACTACAGGGGACTCCTAGCATGCATTCTACTCAATCAATTCAACCCAGAAAGCAGTAAATCATGCAAATCAGTTCCAAAAGTTCAAAGGAAAAAATATGGAAAAAACTCAAAATCAAGGCATAGGAATCGAATACCAACCTGTGTAACGGACAAATGGGAGTCCATTGCCAGCAGAATGGGGATCACCATCCCGAATCGGATCCCGAAGTGGTCCATATAAAGAGGGTGCCCGTATCCTTGGGCGATTCCCACAAAGGCGATCTCTTCCGGATTGTTGGGTTCCGGGACCGCGCTGTTCTGGATCTTCTTCAATTTTTTCCCCATTTTCTTCAACATTTTGACGGCTTTTCGAGGATTTGGGTCGGTTTCAGAGAAAAGGAGAGGAAAGGTTTTGAGGAAAATGAGAAAATGGGAGAGAAAGGGGCGGAAACCGCCCCTTTATTTTCGTCTGCCCGCGAAGTACAGACGTACGACTGTACTTCGCCTACAGTCGTACGACTGTATTCAAAATTTGAATACAGTCGTGCGACTGTAGTGGAAAAAAAAGGGGGAAAATTTTTTATTCCTATTTATTCCTTAAACCTATTTTTATTATCTAATGTGCAATAAATCCCTACAGGGGCATTTCAGTAATTTTGCAGGACTAATCCAGCAATGACTAATTTATTTCAATGACGGTCCGCCTCACCCAAGGGGCATGAAATCCAAGAAAAACCATGAAAAATTCACTGTAAGTATAATTGCACCAGTCGCATTTTCAACGCGCCCCACGTGCCAAGCCACTCCGGGCCGTTACATGCACACAGAAATCATAGTCCCCCACGACTTTAAAAGGGAACCCGAATCCGATTTCAGTCTGTCGGGTGCGCCCAGCCGCACACGATCGTCATGCATTCATACAAAAATCATAGTCCCCCACGACTTTAAAAGGGAACCAAAAATCCTGTGTCAGTCCGTTGAGTGCGCCAGTCGCACACGACTATCACATCTTGTATTCACAAATCCGGTCCTGCACGACTATAAAAGGCAACCATGGCACGCATTCCCGTATTTATTCTTGATCGAAGGGGCAAAAATTTTTGTTTCAAAATTATCGATCAAGGAATAAATACGTTCATCAAACGTGCATCACATGCATTTTAGGGCTCGGTGTGACAAGCCGTACACAGCCTTTTGACTCCAAAAGTCATTCCACCTCGGTGTCATCCTTGCGTGAAAGCCATCGTAGGGAACCGCCCGACTCCAAAAGTCATCTGTACTCTCGGTATCATCCTCATGCAAAAGGCATATGGACCACCTGACTACCAAAGTCACCTGCGAAAACTACCCTTGCATATTCGCGATTTTGTGTTCTTTGTCGTGTATCTAAATCCGTTTCGGAAATCGGATTTCAGCTACACGAGGGGCAGCCTGTGAACACGAAGTTTTAAAAAAATATATATATATATATATATGGGGCCGTTGACCGTTGACCCACGACTGTATAATACAATCGTGGGAATTCACTACAGTCGTACGACTGTAGTGTAAGTACAGTCGTACGACTGTACTTTCGGGGGGCTGGTTCCAGCCCATACTTCTTTGACTTAAAAAAGAAGGAAAATCTTGAGCATTTAATGCTCAAGATTTCCGGGCTAGTAGGGTATAAAAGAAAAAGAAAAAGCAGATTTTGAGGACTTTTGGCTTTTTGGAGTAAGAAATCAGAATTTTAGAGAGAGAAAAAAGGGAGAAAAAGAAAGAAGAGAGAGAAGTGAAAGAGCTTACTTTCTTCTCATATTTTCTCCTTGATTTCTTGTTTTTAATCTCTGAAACGAATTAGACATCTTAGGTTAACAATCACACTAACAAATTAAATCATTTCGGACCAAGAACAAACACAAATCCGTGACTTTTCTGGAGTTATTTGGACATTCTTGAAACCTTGACTTTTTGGGAAAAAAGTGCAAATTCACGTGGATTGGTGCGTAGCCAGGGGTCATTCCAGCTGTGGATCATCACCAAGGAGGTAAACAACCTTTAACTTATCTTATTTTCCAGCTTTCTGGGTGATTTGATTATGTTTGGTGCATTTTTCTTTAAGTTTTTGCATTTTCATTTCTGGAAAAGTAAGAACAGTCGTACGACTGTTCTTGAAATAAGAACAGGGGCACGACTGTAAATACAGTCGTGCCAAACGCACTACAGTCGTACGACTGTCTTTGCCTCTTCAGTATTAGGGTTTTGTTTTAAGGTTTTTTTAGCGATTTCTGCCTAAACCAGGGCTACAGTCGCACGACTGTAGTAGACAGTCATACGACTGTAACTACAGTCGTACGACTGTAGCTCCCTAAAAAATCCCTAAAATCCAAATAAAATTCCAAAAATTCAAAAAATTTCATAAAAATAAAAAAAAATTTCAGAAAATCAGAAAAATTTGGAAAACCCTCAAAAATCATCAAAATGAATTTTGTTGTGCGCATCACGACCTTAGATTTATTTTTCAGTAAAATTGCATTTAGAACAATTCAACGACGGAGACTCGGTTCTCCCGAAAACCGACCCATTTCGCATGCTTAATTATAATAAACCGGAAAAATTGTTTTCAAAAATGATTTTTCTCACAAAACCAAAAATACAGGGACGTTTCAAAAATGGTTTTCCAGGTCTGACCGGGCCGGCCGACCGGGCCGACCCGGTTACCCCCAATTGCATGACCCCGAATCCTAATTCCCTATTTCTGTCTACTTGAGTCCTGCTTGTGGCGTGCCGTATAAATTGTGCTAACCTTTGTTTTGCAGCTTTTATTTTATTTTAATTTTCTTTTTATTTGTATTTAATAGAATTAAATCGTGTACTTAGGCGGTTGTAAATTTTCTTTAGATTCTCGTGTATCCTAGGCGATTGTATCCGTGAGACGAGAGTTTTATTTTCCTTTCAATTTGGTTGTAAGCCCTTAAATATTTATTCTTTTTACTTTATATTTTGTATTATTATCCTGTATGCGCGCTGCGTGTATTCTTTTAATAAAAATAAATCTTTAGCTACTTAAAGTGTCGTAACTAGAACATTGACAATAATATTTAAATTAGACACGAAATAAAGGACTTGTCCGGACCCGAATCTCTGAAAAGTGTGGCAGTTCCCACTTTGGTTCAGCTACACTGTAAATTCCCGGTTGAGCTGAGCCGGGTGGCGACTCCTATACTTTTTATCCAGATTTAGGTCTCGATTCTTTTTCGAAATGATTCGTTTTTCCAAAAATGAATTTCCAAATCAAAAAACCCCACGCGAGGGAGGGTCCTGCCCGAAATCGAGGCACCCCTTCCGAAAGGGAGTCCCGCGTCCCGTCGAAAACGCGTCGTCCGCTCACAGGTGGTTTGGCTCATTTGTTTTCCTTTTTTTTTTTTTCTTTTTTTTTTTAAACTTTTCCTCTCTATAAATACCTTATTCTTCTTTTAATTTTTTCACACAACTCTTTACATTCTCTCTATTATATCCAATTTTTTCGCAGTTTCATTTACATTTTACAAGTTATTTTAATATTCTACATTATATTATTTACTAGTTAATTTGTTCATTTATATTTTTTTACAAATCATATTAAATGTGCAAGAGAAATAAATGGTTTATTTCTACAAGTTATATTTTTGTAATAATTTTTATATTATGTAAATTATTAATTGTAAAATAAAAATATAAGTTGTTTTTCATATTTGAGAAATTATATTATTTTGTTATTTATATTAATAATTTATCGAGAAATGTTTACATCGAAACCACACGTAAATTAAATTCTAAATGTTTATTGAAAAGGGTTGAACCTGAACCGGACCGAACATGAACCTTATCAAACCTTAGTCAAAACCTTATCAAACCCTGAACCTGAACCGGACCGGACCGAACCGGCGGTTCATCCCTTTTGAAGGTTAAGGTTCAGGTTCAAGGATTTCTTGAACCTGAACCGGCAGTTCATGAACCGTGGCCACTTCTAGGTATAAAGCGGCTACACTTTCTTCTAATTTAACTTTTTAGGGTATTTTCTCTTAATTTTTAATCTGGCTATCTGGCTTGCAGAGTATTGCCACGTTCTTTTTTTTTTTTTTTGAGCTATCATGTTTGTGGACATTGGCAAAATTCAGCAATTAGTAATTCTTGCCAAGCACACCTTTTTACTTGATTGATTGATATTATTTTGGTCTTGGAGATATGTGTATATTTACTACGCCCTCCGTTTTTTATTATATGATGTTTAAAGTTGTTCACTAAGACCAATGAAATATTAATTAGGTTACTTAAATGACTAGTTTACCCTCAATACTTCTCTCCTAAAACTCTATTTTCCATGCAAAAATTCTCTTTCTACTTAATTATCAAAACTTAATGTAGTACTTTTTGCATTAAATAATGAACCTCTCTCATACTTTAAATAAGGACAAATATGAGAAAACATGATAAAAAAATGCATTGGTAATATAAAGTGTCAAATAAAAAAGAACAAAGTAAAAAAATCTAAAACATCATATAATAAAAAAACAGAGGGAGTAAAATATATATGATGACTCCCGGGCACATCAAGGCCGGATCTTCGATAAGGACGGGTAGTGGTTACGGGTCTGTCGGAGAGGATCTGGTGATTGGGTCCTAATCTAACACTTACAGAGTCTTCTAGGAGGCAGGAGACAGTGTCCTCCTAAAAGTCTACCTCTACCCAAGATGGATGTTCAAGAGGGATTCCTAAACTCTATGTGTGGTTTGAGGTCCTTTCCTAATATGATTCTGACAAGGACACTTGGCATTCCTAATCCATATCAATCTCAAACTACTAGCCCTAGAAGAGGAAGTAGGTAGAAAGGTAAGGGATCGATTCACAACTAAGCTATTATAGCCAGAGATTCAAACCCTAATCAGAGCTAACTTAGGCATCGGAGACTAACCCAAAGGTTACTGGTGTCTCATTCATCTTATCTTACAGGAAATCGGATAGAGCAGGCTCTTTCCCCAGTAGAGATCCGGATCTATTGAAGGATTTTCAACCGAATCCAATATTTGGTACGGTGAGCACGGGTTTTCCCGACCTCTACTGTAACGCCCCAGATATAAGTTGACTTAGTTATGTTGTGATGTGTGCATATGAGTGAGCATTTTTGCATTTAACCGATGTTTTGTATGCTTATAACAATTCGTAGGCTTTGGCCTAGCGGTAGATAGTCCTGACTAATAGCTAGTGGTCTAGAGTTCGAACCTTACCTGGCTTAAATTTATTTTTTTTTTGTGCCTTTTTATTTTTGTGTTGGGAAGGTTGGAATTCCGAAAATCCATGATAAATATCCCATTTTTCAGTTGACCAATTCAAAAAAATTAGGAATCCTTAACCTAAGGAGAAAATCTCTCCTTAATCTCTTCCACTTTCCAAGTTTCACTCCAAGGCAATCTCTTCATCTCTATTAGGGTTAAAATTTCGGCCATTCCATTGTGTGGAGCTCCAGTGCAGCCGAAATTCTTAACTTTCTCTCCCTCACTTTCATTCATTCAGACTCTGCTTCATTCTTCTCCATTCCGAGTTAATTGCCTCAGTTGGTTTCACTGCAAACAGGGTAACAACTAAACCCTAAATGTCGGTTCGAAATTTATATAGGATGTATGGTAGATGAATTTGATCCTAGGTTGTATTATTACTGAAATTATTGTTGAGACATGAATGTATATGATATTGGTGTAAGAAATTGCTTTTAGGTTAAAAGATTGATAGAAATATGAAAATACATGTGATTGAGTCGAAATTGGTAAGCTGCTGTATTTTCAGAATTGACTGTTTATGGTAATTATGGCATAACTTCCGTTATATAACTCCGATTGGCATAATTCAACTTTCTGTGTTTTCCTGAGATATAGGTGTACAAGGTTGTTTTACATTATTTTGGAAAATTCCGTGAGTAAAGTGCTCATATTCCCTATTGAAACTGCCTTATGTGCATTGTGCCGATTTTTCTTGAACTGCTGAATTTCAGATTGTACAGGTTGTGATAATTTTAGCTTTATTTTCGTTATATAACTCCGATTGGCATAATTCAACTTTCTGTGTTTTCCTGAGATATAGGTGTACAAGGTTGTTTTACATTATTTTGGAAAATTCCGTGAGTAAAGTGCTCATATTCCCTATTGAATCTGCCTTATGTGCATTGTGCCGATTTTTCTTGAACTGCTGAATTTCAGATTGTACAGGTTGTGATAATTTTAGCTTTATTTTCGTTATATAACTCCGATTGGAATGATTCAACTTTCTGTGTTTTCCTGAGACATAAATGTACAAGGTTGTTTTATACTATTTTGGCAAATTCTGTGAGTAAAGTGCTCGTATTCCCTGTTGAAACTGCCTTATGTGCACTGTGCCGATTTCCTGGAACTGCTGAATTTCAGTTTGTACAGTTTGTGTTGATTATGGCTTTATTTTCTCTCTGTAGCTCCGTTTGCCATGAAACAAAATTCTATGTATTCCTGAAATTCTGATGTTCAATGTTGCTTTATATTATTTTTGCTAAATCAGTGAGTAACACATCTGTTTTGTCTGTTGAAGTCAGACTATGTGCAGTGATCTGAAGTGAATTTACAGATTGCATGTTTTTAGTGTTTCCTTAATATCTTTTGCTATAGGAATCCGAATTGCATGATTTAAGTTGGCGTGTGTTCCTAAGATGTAAGGCTAAATTTACCTTTGTATTGCCATGCTGAATTCTGAGTCTAACCTACTGGAATATTATATGCAAGTTGAGGCATGAACTATGAATTCTGAAATTTTCACCTTAGGCCTTGAACTGATTTTTTTTAATGTGTGCAAAGCATAATTTGATTCTAGGAATTTATGCTAGAACTCTTGACATGAAATCTAATAATTACATATATGGTTTGGTAAATTTAATACATGTTGGAATTATGAAATCGAGTTTGGGGTAAGTCCTATTTTTTTTATGGCACCATGTGTTTATTGATGTATCAGATTATGTTTTGGGGTAAGTCCTATTTTAATGGCACCTTATGGTTATTGAATTGGTTGGGATAAGTCCTATGTTAAAGGCACCTTTTGAATATTGATATAATTATGATAATTAAATTGGTGTTTGTAGTGGCATATACTCTGGTGTCTTGGTTAGTTTGGCTAAGTGTTTTCCATGTTTGATTGGTTGACACTAGGACAGCGCCCTTTGTTTCGAGGTAAGTCCCTTCGTTGGCACTCAGAGAGGTAAATCCCTTCGTGGTACTCTAATTTATTTTATTTTTGAGGTAAGTCCCTTCGTTGGCACTCTGTGAGGTAAGTCCCTTCGTTGGCACTCTGAGGTAAATCCCTTCGTGGTACTCTTTTCTTATTGATAAGGGGGTAAGTCCCGTTGTGGTTCCCCGAAGCGTCTGAGCCGAACTCTCTAAGGACATAGGTGTATAGGTCAATACAAATGATTTATACGCGTATACCACAAAATTAATAAAGGTTAAGGTATAATTGAGTTGATGTCAAGTTTGTGATGAAGTACTTTGATTTGGGATGTTGGTATGTATTTGTATGTACATGACTTATCTTGGAAATCTGAATTTTGATGATATTGATTATCCACTTGGAATGTTTTGTACTATTATTTGAAATAGATAATTATGTGATATGCTGAACTTGAACTTTATATGTTGTATGTGATGCAGCTAACAAATAAGGGTAAGATCCCTGATACATGATTGTTACTATGAGAATTATGCATGCTTGTATAAATTGATAAATTTGCTTTCTATTAATCATGATGAAGTATACTTAAGTAATGTAATATGAAATTTATGATCTGTCATCTTCCTATGTGAACTTTGAATTGATGTTTGGGATTTATTAGTTACTCGTCACTAAGTGGCGCTGTTGATATTTTCAGATTTTGCCGGTGCAGAATAGGAGATGCCTGATGTCTGTTCTCGGGGATTGTGTGGAGAGTTTCCGTCATGTTATTTTATCATCTATTCGTAGTTATGGATGTTCAAAGATTTATTTATTTATTTATTTTTTTTTTTTTTTTTTAACTCCGTTATATTACCTTTTGAAATACCTATTTATGTTAAATTACTGTTTTTGAAATGGAAATTTTCGAGTACTCATTTATGATTATGTTATTTTAAAGATAAAAAGGAAGTTTTGAAAATGATGACCTAAACTTTATGTAATGTTTCCGCCATTGCATGCTTGCAAAAGTTAGGGTTGTCACATCTATGATGAGAGTCCTGTGATACCTTTTAAGCAGACGTACGCGAATTGGACTTGAGAATGAACGAGATGTTGTCTGGAATGTCTCAAACGCTCTAAAAACGGAACAATACTTGATCCAAAACCCCGAGATAGGTCCTTCGAGTGATTAGAGGGCTTAGAGGTGAGTGCGGCATTTAGGAAAATCTGTCACAGCTCTGATTAAAGCTGCACGGCTGTAGTTTCACAACTACAGCCGCACGGCTGTAATCTCAGAGCCGCACGGCTATAACCCTATAGTTGCACGGCTCTATCATGCGGTTACAAAATTTCTTAAATAACCAGAATCAGAATTTGGTAAGGATTAAAATTCCTTAATTAGGGGAATTCTGATCCGGGATTTGCTAGGTCTTAACATAACAGGAAAGAGGAGAATTATAGAGAGGTAGAAAACATAACAGAGAGGATTGGAGATTGATTTAGGGAGGAAAATCAATAGAGAAAAACACCATTCTAAGAGATAAAAGAACAAAAAAATCAGAAACACACATAAAACAGACTAGAGACACTTAGGTGGAGGGTTTTCCAGAGACTTTCATTCACTTGGGACTACTCTCGGGTTGCATTTGGATCAATTCAGGAGAGAAACTCGAAGATTTTAGAGTGTTCATGGGATCCTAGACGCGTTCCACCTTGTCAATCCTCTTCCGGATGTCGTGCACACTGGAACATCATCAAGGTAAACTCTAAGACGCCTTAAACTCATTCTTGTTCATTTTGTGTTTTATTTTTCTGTGTTTTCTGTAAATTTCCAAAACTAGATATTTGATTACAGCCGTGCAGCTCTAACTAGAGCCGAGCAGCTGTAATGTCTTAGAATAAAGCTGTGCGGCTGCGACACTACAGCCGCATGGCTGTGTTCTTCTGGGAAAAAACTCGAAAAGCCCTAAAATCAACTGAAAGTAGCCGAATTCCATTTTGTTCATTCTGTTATGATCTATTTCAGTCCCAATCACATCCATTATATTTTGAATCATGGTTTTCGGTTTTCATTGAACGTGGATATGAGATTTTCGGATTCTTTGGTTTTGATTTTTGAGTTTTGGGGTTGTTCGATCCAAACCGTCCCCTGTCCAGCTATAGCGGACCCTCAGGTTTCTCAAAGTCTGTAGAAACCATTGAAAACGGTTAAAACAGTGTTTACAAAATGAAGAAAACCATTTTCGGGTTCTGGATGTCATAGCCGCATGGCTGTAGTGGTATAGCTGTGCGGCTGTAGTGCTAGAGCCATGCGGCTCTAACTGAGCCGCACGGCTTTAGCCTCCAAAAGGAGGCAGAATCACGGGATGACCTACACGGACGTCGTCGCGTGATGCTGTCTTCAGAATTAAATTGTTTTTGGCTTGTTTACTGATTTCAGACCTTAGATGGATGTTTGTGATTAGGAACACACACAAACAGAACCCCGACTTCCGGGATAATTGACCCACTAAACGGAGTAATTTGCATGTAATCGAGCCAAGTTGTTTTTCAAAAATGTTTTTAAGTACTAAACTTACAGGGCATTTCCAAAACCGTTTTCTAGGTCTAACCGAGTAAGTCACCCGGACTTCTCGGTTATCCCCTAGATGTATGTCCCCACTTCCTGAAATTCCCATTCTGTCCTGTATAAGTCCTATTTGTGTTTATGCTATAATTGTGCTAACCATTTGTTTCGCAGCTTTTATTTTTTCTTTATTTTCATTTTGGATGTATTTTATAGATTCATCGTGTATTCTAGGCGATTGTAATTTTTAGATCCTCGGGTATCTAGGCGATTGTAATGGTGAGGATTAGAGCTTTTTCTTTTTCTGGGTTGTAATAAGTGGCCTCTATCTCTTTTTGGTTGTTTGGTTCTATGGTTTATATTTTTGTACTTGAATTTTATGCAGTTTATTCATTTATGTCATTTGAATAAGCATGGGCTAAAATATAAAACATAAAATGGCTAGGGAAAGATAATCGGTGAGTAAAATATTGTCATATGCACTTATAAATGAATACAAGCTTGAGGTTGAATTGGTAAGTTGCCCGAACCCTAAATCTCTGGATTAGGTATAGTAGTCTACGCTCGGTAGGGAGCTGTACCGGAATTTCCTGGATGAGCTGATCTAGGTGGCGACTATGTCACTAATCTTGAAATTTAAGTTTTGAGATCTTTAAGTAATGAAATGGGAAAAGGTTTTCTACAAAGGGATTTCCAAACAAATCAATGGTTTCCCCTAAATAAGATAATCAAACCCTGTTTTCCAAAAACAAATCCAAAACATTACCTTCTTTTTCTTTTTCCCTGATTCACTTCACCGCATTCCGAAAGGTCGTCCGCTCACAGCATGGACCTGATTGAACAATGGCTTCATCCGGTTCGATAGACATGACAACTTCAGGAGCAATCATGGAAAGCTCTTCCATGGGCACCATGGCAGCCCTACTACCAACGACAACATTAAACTTTGTTATATCTCCTCAGGCAGCTATAATCAATTGCATAGCCAGAAACCTTATCCCCGCCAACATTAGGGAACTCAGGAAGTTGGTCTTGCAGCTCTAAATTTTGGTATCACAGGATCCACCATTAGTGGCAACATGTCTCCTCTGATTACCAGCATAACAGGTGGCTTCGGAGGAGTCGAGATGGTGAGGAGTCTCTCCCCACCGCCTCCAACACCAAGGCATTTTTCGGTACAACACATGGTGGCACCACCTTCCTTTAATTTCTATGGGGGCATGAGGTAGACAAGTCAGACCAACACAAGGTTCGTACAACATTGAGATACTTGCCAGCATATCAAAAACATCCAGCGATGGTAGTGCCACCAACCCAATTTGGTCACCCAACGACCCCACAAAGCAGGTTCCCAAGTTACCAGACTCTGATACAGACTCCTCCTCTTAGCTACCATGCCACACATAAGTATATGTTGGGACCACCACCTACCCCAGAAGCAATTAATGTACTAAAGGGAGCGGATGACCCAAAGATGATGGCACTATTCAACATTGATCGAGAGCGATGGATCTTGTTTCACAAACCAAATTCTCAAGATGCCTTACGATTCGAAAATTCAAGCAGTTGAACGTTGTTAACTACAGGGGAGACACTGACCTTTATGTTCACTCTAAGAACTATAAAAACCAACTAGAGATCGCAGGAGCGAGCAAGGGGTTGATGTGCAGACTCTTTTCTTCAAGGCTGGTGGGTCCGGTATCTTATTGGTTCAAAACGCTGGAACTAGCTTTAATAAAGAGCTAGGAGCAACTAAAGGAATAGTTTTACACAAAATTCTACGAATCTGTGCCCACAGTGTTGGGATTCGTCACCGAAAATCAATCGATAAAAACGGAAATACACATTTATTTTCTCGAATCCGGGCCCAGGAGCTAGTGAAGTGGAAATCAAAACTAAAGTCATAAAGAGAAAGTTTAGATACTCATGTGGTATATCTCTTTAAGAGATGGCTACAAAAATCAAAATAGATTTCCTCCTCCGTCACGTACACGAACGGCTATTGAACTAACCCCGTGCTAGCAGATCTGATTTTACAAGAAGAGAGGAAAGGAGGTATGGCTAAAATTTTTCTTATAAAAGAAATGAGATAATGATGAATTATATAAGAAGCAAAATCTAATTTTGCTACTATTTATGACTCATCACTTTTCATCTCTTCTTTATCCATAAGAAGCAAAGTCCAACTTTGCAACCAAAAGTCAAAGAATGACTCATCCATCACCCATAATTTCGGCCAACACAACCATTCTATGTGGGCTTCATTCCTTCCAAGCCCAAGCCTATATTAATCCCTTGTTTTAATTAATATCAAATATAACTTTAATTCAACATGTATGCTTATATATTATACCATATAATATATTATATACATTTAAATTAAAATAAATTTGATATATTAATTTAACCAAGGAATTAATTTAGACTCACATAAAATGAAATATATGTAAACTTAAACATGTAAAATATTTCCACCTAGGAAATAATCTTATAAATTAATTCATTGAATTAATTATGTGAAGGCCTAAATAAATATTAATTATATTATTTTGATTAATCCTATTGATTTAATATAATATAATTAATGAAACCCTCTCTCTTGAGCGTGTATACTCCAAGTACACACTTAATCCTTAAGTTAAGTTCAGACGTTCAATGTGTACGATCCGGTAAGCCCATCTTTATGTTGGCAGTGGACCTATGGCCCACAGACTGCAGGCGGGCTCTAGCAAGCCACTGCAATCCCCAATTAAGACGAAGATAGTAGTCAAACTGGAATCGTAACCCTGTAGTTTAAACTTGTATATCCTATTTCATTGATATCGGTGTCCAACACAGTGGCATGGATTGATCACCCTCTATTGTGTTCGGACATTTACTTGATGAACCGATGCTCACAAACGAGTTCCTACTTGTTTGGGTGTGGCCACACTCTTATCAGTTGCATTCATCAAGAGGCCGGTGATATCTTCTTAGTGGACTACTAAGTGACATTCCCATCTGCATATCCATAGCACTGCCATGTTCACTGATATACCCGAACGTACCCATACTTGGCACTCTTTTATAGGCTCGTTAGGCGTACACCAAAGTATGCCACTTCACACACAGCACCATCATATGGTCTAGTCAAAGGATCCATACAAGTACTACATGAGAATCACTTGTGATACTATACCATGTGAATTTCTTGTTTAGTGGATTTATCTAGTACCATGCCTATTTGTATGTATCCATTAACTTGGTTGACATCCCATGTTCAATGACTGGTAAGACACCACCATTCAACCAGGTTAATGATAATCTTTAGCTCCATTCATTCCCATGATTGGAACAGACTATGGATAACTTTATGGTCATATCGTTTTCCCTATCCATGGTCTTACTCCCAAGTGCATCACACTTGACAACATGGATATGGATTTGTCCATTGGATACTCTATTTAAAACATAGCACAAGATATATAATAAATAGATTAATGCCTTTATTTAACGACACAAATTGTATAATACATATATCTCACATTAATGTACAAATGTATGATACAAATACAAGGAACAATGCCTCGGGACTAGGGCATATCCAACACACAGGCATGGCCAACCGCACCTTACACAAAATGAAGCAGTCAAGGTGAATCCCTCCTAGAATTCATAGATCAGTTCAACTTTGCAACTGTGGAAGTGCAGAAGCATGACTTCCATATAGTGCTGGTAGCATTGATAGCAAACACTACCAATGAGAGACTAAGGGCGAATCTGGTTCTAAGGAAGCCACAGAACATAACCCAGATGATCTCCATGGCCAAAAAATTTATTAAGCTAGATGAAGTAGGAGCTCTAGCCAAAACCGCAGAGACCCGAAAAGAAATAAGTTAGATGACAAATGATCAAAAAGAGATAGGAAAGATTCTAAGTAGAAAGCAAACAGGCCAAAAAGACGAAAGGAGTAGTGATGGTAATGGCTGGAGCAGATCCGCCATGCAAAAAGGTCAAGAGAACCAGGGAAACGGGAGAAGATAGCAAACTTAACCCATCATTCTCGACCGAAAGCCAGGTGCAACTAGGACATTCAGATGCCTTAGTCATGGAAGCAGAGATAGAAGGATACATGGTCAAACGTATCTTGGTAGACACTAGAAGCTCCACCAACATCATCACACGGCACGTAATTAGAAAAGCTAAAAGTCAACCCTAGCCAGATCCATTCGGTACATGCACCGCTAGTCGGCCTTAGTGGACATACAGTGCCAGTTATAGGGCAGGTAACGCTGGACCTCGAAATCAAGGATGAGAATCATGTTTGGAGAGCCAAGGCAGACTTCACAATCATAAAATCCCCATTGGCATACAATGCCATATTGGGACAACCGTTCCTCTCAAAATCATAAGTGGTATTATCCATTCGGTACCTGATGCTACAGATATCGACCCCTACCAAATGGGCAGTGGCTAGGGGAAGCCAGCAGGTAGCCCAAAGAACATACTTGGTATCCCTACAACCAGAAAAAACTCATCCGGAAAGTGAGGAAAGGAAGACAGAGCCATGGATGAGCTGGAAACACTGACAATAGTGTCAGGGAGATGTATCAAAATCTTCAAAGTGCTCGATAGCAACCTCCAAGAACAGATAGTCTAAGTAATAAAAGAAGAATAAAATACTTTCGCATGGAAAATTAGTGACAGTGAAGGGGTACCTCTAGAAATTATGAAACACTCCCTCAACGTGGACCCGAATGCAACTACGATAATTCAAAAGAGGTGAAAATACGCCCCTGAGAGATAGAGGCAATAGAGGAAGAAATTCAGAAATTGATAGATGTAGGGCATATCAGAGAAGTCCACTACCCAAAGTCGTTGGCTAACGTGGTCATGGTAAAAAAAGGCAAACGGGGAACACATATGTGTTGATTTCACGGACCGTAACAAAGCATGCCCTAAAGACAGTTACCCATTGCCAAACATAGATCGATTAGTGGATTCTACAATAGGATACGCGATGTATTCATGCCTTGATATGGCCTCCGGATACCATTAGATCCCCATGGACCCAGCTTATCAGGAGAAAACATCCTTCATCACCCACAAGGGGACTTATTGTTATCAGGTTATGCCTTCGGGCTGAAGAATGCAGGGGCAACCTACCAAAGGTTGGTGAATAGCATGTTCAGGGAACAGATCGAAAAGACAATGGAAGTATACGTAGATGACATGATCGTCAAGAGCCACACCATAGCCAAACACCCCAGAGACCTTAGGGAAACTTTCTCCACCTTTTAAAAGTATAGACTCAAGCTCAACCTAGAGAAGTGCATGTTTGGGGTGAGAGGGGAAAAATTCTTAGGGTTTATGATCTCATAGAGAGGAATCGAGGCGAACCTTGAGAAGATAAAGGCCGTGTTAGAAATAACACCTCTTAAGATGTTAAACGAGATCTAGAAGCTGAATGGTAGAATCACAGCCTTAGGAAGGTTCATTTCCTTTTCTGCCAAGAGATGCCTTTTTACAAAGCACTGAAGAAAGGCGGAGCCTTCAAATGGGACAAAGAGTGCCACGAAGCATTAGACCGGATCAAACAGTTCCTAATCTCTCCCCCGTTGCTTAGCAGGCTGGTCGAGGGAGAAAGCCTTTACCTATTGACGAAGCTGTGGGGTCAGTTCTTATAAAGGAGAAAGACGGATAACAGTTCTCGGTGTATTACATAAGCAATGTGCTCAAAGGAGCAGAAACCAAATATCTGAGTATTAAGAAATTAGCCTTCGCTTTACTGTTAGTGGCCAACAGGCTACAGCTGTATTTCCAAGCACACACAATTATAGTGAGGATCGGATTTTCACTGAAAAAGGTGCTTCAAAGACCAGAGACATCCGAAAGACTGGCTAAGTGGGTGATACGCCTGGGGGAGTTTGACATTCGGTTCAAACTGAGATAGTCCTTAAAAGCTCAAGTCCTAGCAGATTTTATGATAGAATTCACCGGACTATAGCCAGACTCAACACTGCCCTCAGAAGAATGAGACGTCTTCATCAATGGGGCATCCTCACTGGAAGGAGTGGATTCAGAGTTTATATTAGGGGACCAAACTGTATCCGGCTACATTATACAGTAAAGCTAGACTTCCCCACCACCAATAACCCAGCAAAATATGGGGCCATAATAAAGGGACTAGAACTAGTTAAGGAATTAGGACCAAAAAGGGTCAACATACTCAACAACTCTAGGCTGGTGTCCAACCAGGTGAATAAGCACTTTGAAGTTAAAGACTCTTCCATGAGCCAGTATCTGGAGAAAGTCCGGGTGTTGTTGAAAGAGATCAAGCTCTAAGGAACAATTTGAAAGATAGAAAACATACCTCGAGACGTGAACAGCATAGCGGATGAGCTGGCCAAAGCCACTTCCAGCGTAGTTGGAAGCGTTAATGGTGGAAGAGGACAGGTCGTACTGGATGGAACCTATCATGAGATTTATAAGTGAAGGTAGCTATCGGAAGAAGAAGCGGAAGCAGGCCAGATCTTACAGAGATCTGCTAGATTCACAATCATTAGAGGGCAGCTTTACCGGAAGTCATTCAGCCGCCCTTGGTTGAAATGCATTTCAAAACAAGAAAGAAATTATGTGCTAAGGGAATTCTATGAAGGGATATGTGGATCTTATCAAATGGCCCTAGCAATAGTCCGGAAAGTGATGCTCACCAGATACTTTTTGGAAATGATGAAAGAAGATGCAGATTCTTACGTCATAGCATGCCATTAGTGTCAAGTGCATGCTAAGAAAACAAATAGGTCCCCAACAAAGTAGAGACCAATTCTAACCGCATGGCCCTTCTCCACATGGGAGTAGATCTAGTTGTCCCAATGCCGGAAGCAAGCAGGCAACGAAAATGGCTGATTATATTGGTTGATCATTTTACTAAGTGGGTAGAAGCAGAAGCTATCTCTACCATCACTCTAGAGAAGATGGTAGGCTTCATACATGAGCACATTCTCAGTAGGTTCGGTATACCAAAGGTCATCATCATAGACAACGGGACTCAGTTCACCTTCAAGAAGTTCTTTGAATCCTGCAAAGGCTTCCATATTGACCATAGGTGCAGCTCAATGGCTCATCCTCAAAGTAACGGAATGACCAAGGTCACAAACTGTATGTTGTGTGACGGTATCAAAAAGAGGTTGGAGGAGCATAAAGAGGCATCTACAGATAAACTCAACAGTGTTCTCTAAGCATACCGAACCACTCCAAGATGGGCAACCGGAGAAATGCCCTTTACCCTGACATACAGTACTGAAGCCGTGATCCCGGTAGAGATAAGTTCCCCGAGTGACAAGGTGATATATTACAATGAGGCACAAAATGACATCAATATCCGCTTCCACCTGGATTCATTAGAAGAGAGAAGGGATAGGGCCTTTATTCTTATGGCTACTTACAAAAAGAAGATCTCCAAGTACCACAATAGAAGAGTTAAAACAGCAACTTTTTAGCCAGGAGACCTTGCGCTGTGAGATGCAGAGGCTTTGCAGGCACAAGAAGGCAAAGGAAAGTTAGTAGTAAGATGGGAGGGACTCTACTGAGTCGAGAAGGTCCTGGATTCGGCCACCTATAAGTTAAGCTGGCTACACGGAAAAGAGATTCCATGCACATGGAACGCAAAAGTGCTTAAAAAGTACTATAACTGAACTTTCATATTGAACACATTACACTCTTTTTCACTCATTAATGGTTTTTTCCCATAGGTGTGAGCATGGGTTTTTTCCCGACCTCTATGATGAAAACCTTTTGTTACCTGTTAAACAAATGAACGTGAGTCAGATTTAAGAACGAGCGAAATAACGCCTAGAATGTTCTCAAATGACCCAAAATTCACAAGAGTCCTTGATCCAAAAACCTGAAAAGAGTCCCTCAAAAGATTAGAAAACTTAGGTGCTCGTGCAGGCTCTATCTAGATTCGTACGACTGTAGTCTATAGTCGTACGACTATAATAATTACAGTCACATGACTATAATTCTACAGTCACACGACTATAATTATAGTCATACGACTCTAATATTTGACTCAGCAGATTCCTAAATAGGAACAAATTCTATTTTGGCTGGAATCTTGGGCATGATTTCAGGGAATTAAAGCGACAGAACAGAGAATAAAAGAGGCAAAAAAACACAAAAAAGGGGGGATCAATTCAGAAAAGGGTGGAGAGCATTCTAGTGAGAGAAAGAGAGTTTTAGAGAAAGAAAGTGAAGGAAAAACTAAGAAAAAACCAAAAACACAGAGAGAATACGAGAGAAAACACATAGTGTGAGGATTCCCAATCTGACATCATTCAATCAAAACCATTCTCGAGTTTGTTCGGATTAATCCGGGACACACGTTTGAGAATTTCGGGTCATTTGGAGATTCTAGGTGGATTCCGACGTCCACATCCAACTCCGGTCATCAAACATACTGGAACACAAAAGAGGAAAACTCTGAGAGGCCTTAAAACTCATTTCATGTTGATTTATGATTGATTCTGTGTTTAATGATTCTATGTTTAAAATTTTTTATCCGAAAAACTGTCTGCGCAACTACCGCCGCACGACTATAATTATAGTCGCACGACTAAAGTTATAGTCGCATGACTGTACTGCCTGGAACACAGCCGTGTGACTGTATATTATAGTCGCATGACTATATTCTTCTGAGTAAAAGCCCGAAAAGCCCAAATTCGATCGAATACAGCCGGTTTTCCCATTTTAAATGATTTTTCATAATTCAATTTGGTCAAATCACATCTGTACACTATAAAGTTATGGTTTTCAGATTTCAATAATACGGATATGCGATTTAGGGTCTTGATGGTTTCTATGCTTGGAAATCAGGATTGTTAGATCCTTAACCAGATTCTTTATCTAGTGATAACGGACTCTCAGATTTCCAGATTCCCTAGAAATCATCAAAATCAATCAAAACAAGTGATTTTAGAAAACCAAGAAAATCACCATCGGGCACTATTCATTACAGTCGTACGGCTGTAATCATTACAGTCGTATGACTATAAATTACAGTCACACGACTGTAATACAGTCGCACGACTGTAGTGACGAACAGAAGGTAGAATCACGGGACGACCCGCACGGACATCGTCGTGTGATGCTGTCTTCAGAATCAAACCTGTTTTTGGCATGTTTCCTATTTTTAGACCAAAGGTGAATGTTTGGAATTAGAAACCCCCACGAACGAAACCCCGAGTTCCGGGATAACCGACCCACAAAACCGAAGAAATTTGCATATAATTGAGCCAAACCATTTTCTAAAACCGTTTTCCAAGTCTAACCGAGTAAGTCATCCGGAATTCTCGATTATCTCCTAAATGCATGTTCCTACTTCCTAAAATCCCCATTCTATCTTGTATGAGTCCATATATGTTTGGCATATATTTGTGCTAACCATTTGTTTTGCAGCTTTTATTTTTCTTTATTTTTATTTTTATTTTGGATGTATTTCATAGATTAATCGTGAATTCTAGGTGATTGTACTTTTTAGATCCTCGTGTGTCTAGGTGATTGTAATGGTGAGGATGAAAGCTTTTTTCCTTTCTCTGGGTTGTAATAAGGCCTCTATTTCTTTTTTTGGTTTATTTTTAGATGTATGGTTTATATTTCCGCACTTTAATTTTACGCACTTTTTTCCTATCATCTAAATGAGCATGGGCTAGTAGTAAAAGATTAAATTAGGTAGAGAAAGATAATAAGTGAGTAAAATATTGTCATATGCACTTTTAAATGAATACAAGCTTGAGGTTGAATAGGTAAGTTGCTTGAACCTTAATTCTCTGGATTAGGTACAGTAGTCTATGCTCGGTAGGGAGCTGTACCGGAATTTCCTGGATGAGCTGATCCGGGTGGCGACTTTGTCACTGATCTTAAAATTTAAGTTTCAAGGTCTTTAAGTTAATAAAATGGGAAACGGTTTTCTATAAAAGGATTACCAAAAAGAATCAATGGTTTTCCTAAATAAGATCATCAAACCCCGTTTTCAAAGCACAAACATTCACACTTCTCTTTTTCCCCGGTTCGCTTCGCCGCATTCCGCTTACAAGATCGTTCGCTCACAATAGGGTTTTCCTTGATGAGGTTTTTAATGAGGCAGCTATAATATTGTATCATTTTGGTTTTACAATAATAACAAATTCGCTTTCGAATGAATTATTCAAATTGTCCGATTTTATACTATTCGCTTCTGAATAAGTTGAGGCATTATTGTTTCCACGGTTGTTATCAGCTAGAAAGGGCAAAAAGACCCGAAACAGGTAACCATGTATCTAAAATCGCAATAAAATTGATGTATGTCCCACCAAAAGGGGAGTGATAAATACATGAAACCAATATTACATAAAGAGGCCCTAGCTACTCCTCGAGGTTTGGTGCATCCGCCATACCGGCACTAGCCTCATCTGGGTCTGTCGTTGCCGAAGTAAAGGTTTTGGGATCCATCTCAAGGGGGCTTGATCTTCATTTTCTGGAAAAGGAGAAGAGAGGAGGGAGAGATCCGTTTCTTGAGAAAAATCCGCATCGATCTCCTCGAAAAAGATGTCCGGATACGTTTCCGTACACTTTTGGAGTATACGATTGCCGTATAATAGGGCTAGTTGCCTATACGTCAAAGTCCTCTCCTTCAGCTTCTCCTCCTAGTGGCTAGATCCCTCTGATGACTCTCTCTCTCTATTGCCAGAGCTGCCTCAGAGGAAGCCTAAGATGGTTTTAGGCTTGTAATCTCAACCTTAGCCGTATCTAGAGCCTTCTGTTGCTCCTTGCTTTTTTCAACAGCATCGACCAGCTCCTTCTCCATTTTCTTCCTTTCTAACGCCCCGGTCAGGTGCTGGTTGTAGACGCAGTCCACCTCCTCAATCCGCTTCAGCTCCTCAAAGACAAAAGGGATGGCTTGTAAAAACAAAATGCATCACCTAATTGTTCCTAAAAGGATAAGTAACAAATTCAAGAGTACTCAAGATGTATAGCTTGCTTAGATTCGGGTGCCGATGCTGCGGTTGCTCAGGCCGTCCACCCAGGTTGCGTCAGTCTGTAGATACAACCCATTGCTTAGTTCTAGTTGCACCAAGGGATCCGCAAGGCTTTCCCCTTCCCCAAACTTGGATAACAGGATCTCCTTGATGGTGGGACCATCATCAGTGGAGGGCTGAGTGAAATCTGGAACCACATCCTGTAAGAAAAGCTAGCTGTTAATCCCTTGTTATATATAAGGGGTAGGGGGAAAAGGAAAAGTCTTACCACGTGAACCTTCTTGCCTTTGTCTGTGGTAAAGGTAGGGGCAGAGGCTCTCTTCTTACTTATAGGAGCACACTTAGTGCTCCCGCCAAGAGCTATGACTAGACTTTGAATGTATGGCGTAGGCACCGAAGGAACCAGAGGTGCTATGGGGGTAGCAGTCGAGGCCCGAGACAGTTTCTTTCAGGTTTTCAACACTGCAACAGTATCACTAAGTAACATCCCTACCAAACATGCAAAGTACAAAATGAGTAAACAGGAAAAAAATACCTTGGTGTTCCTCTAAGGGGTCACTAAAGAAAAATGGAAGCCATGTCCGATCATTTAGCGCAACTAAAGGTAGTTTTAAGTGAAGAGCCTTAACCGCGTACTGGAGCTTCTAGTACTTGGCGGGAATAGAGCTTAGTAGCTCCAGATCAGATCTTTCCTAAGGGGAAAGGTTATCTTGCGCCCCCTTTATCTGTAGGGTACTTTTGAAGGACCATGCAGTTGGGAATGTGGGAGCATCATCTTTACGCCTCATGAAGAAGAAAAGCTTCTTAAAGCCCTTAACTGATAAGGTGCGGCTAGTAAAGAACCGAAAGTTAGGTCTTTTTGCCAATGTGAGGTGGTCGCTGTTGGTGTCCCGGTGGACCAAGGTGGCAATGTACCAGAACATAGCACCGCTCAGCCAGATGCTGAGATTGTAGCATAACCAATAAAGTGCACAGATGTCCTCAATAACGTTAGGATATAGTTGTGCCGAGCACACATTGTACCAGTTTAGTACACTGTAGATCTCTTCCAGTAGCAGATAGGTAAATCCACCCTCAATGTGGTGGAGGTATATGGAGAAGAAGCCCTATGGAGGTTAGTGGACTCTCTGGCTGAGGGAAGGTTTAATCCACTTACAAGTTCCCAATCATGTGTGGGAAGTTTGCAGTCGGGATATCTCCCCTTCTGTGATGGAAGATGGCATATCTATAATTCATGGTGTTAGGGTTTTTCCCCTTACAACCTGAGCTGCTTAGTGTGCGAGACTACAGCGTGCTGGTGTGTTGGTTTCTCCAGTAGATGGTGTCCTTTCTAAGGATTCTGATGAGGATAGTCTCGCAATGTTAGAATACACCTCCACTGGAGGAGATGGGGAGCGGTGATCAGTGCTTGAGGACCAGGTATATTTTAGAGATTTCATGGTTTCAATGGGTCTTTTCAAGACTTTCAGGAATTTTTAAACTAGGTACTAAATGGAAAACAAACCAAAAAAGAAATTACAGAGAAAGAGAGGAGGAACTTACTGATTTTGTTTGAGAGAAGTTGAGAAGAAGACAAAATGGAAGGAGAACTCTTGCAAAAGCCAAATGTGTTAATTAATAGTGTTCTGGGGGGAAAACAAATTTTGAAAATTGATGAGATTCAGTTGCCAGACACGTGGCAGGAGGCTAGAAGGCGAACAGCTCAAGACAGGGGTTTTGGAAGTTAAACCCTAAAGTCTAGACTGGTGGGGGACTTTTGATGACATCTGGATATTATGGTGCTGGGTCTGTCATCTAGGTATTGTGAGCAGACGACCTTTTAAAAGAGAGCAGGACGCAGTGAAGCGATCGGGGGAAAAGGAGGCTTTTGGAAAGTGCTTTTCGAATGGTGTTTTGAGTTGGTGTTTTGGTTTTTGGAAAACGGGATTTTGACTATCTTTAGGAAAGTCATTGATTTATTTGGAAATTCCTTTTTATAGAAAACCTTTTCCCATTTCAACTTAAAGACCTCGAAACTTAAATTCCAAGATCAGTGACAGAGTTGCCACCCGGATCAGCTCATCCGAAAAATTCCAGTACAACTCCCTACCGAGGGCAGACTACTGTACCTAATCTAGAGATTAAGGGTTTGGGCAAGTGACTTACTTAACCTCAAGCTTGCTTTCACTTTATAATTCATATTACCATATTTTATTTACTTTATTATATTTCTCTACCCAATTTATGTTTATTTAGCAACCGATGTTCAAGCAAATGACAGAAATAAATTGCATGAAAAATAAGCCATACATTCCAGCAGTTTAAAAGAATAAAAATAGAGGCCGCTTATACAACCAGAACGAATAAAAATAAAAACTCTCGTCCTCACTTTTACAAACACCTAAAATATATGAGGATCTAAAAATTACAAATGCCTAAAATACACGAGTTAAGTTATTAATTACATCAAAAATGAAAATAAAGAGAAATAAAAAGCTGTAAAACAGACGGTTAGCACAGTTTATGTCACAACACAAATAGGACTCACAACAGGATAGAATTGGGATTTTTAGGAACGGGGGCATATATTTAGGGGGTAGCCAGGTCGGCTCGGCTAGCCGGCCCGGTTAGACCTGGAAAATGGTTTTGAAATGCCCTGTATATTTTTATGCTAGAAGAACTATTTTTGGAAATCAATTGGCTCGGTCACATGCAAATTTTTCCATTTAGTGGGCCTGTTATCCCGGAACTCGGTCCAACGTTCATCTAGGGTCCGAAAGTAATAAACACGTCAAAACAGTTTGAATCTGAAAACAGCATCACACAACGACATTCGTAGGGTCGTTCTGCGATTCTGTCTCCTTCTGAAGACTACAGTCATGTGACTGTAACTAGAGCCGTGCGGGTCTACTTACAGTCATGCGACTGTAATAAATAGTCATGCGACTACATCTTCTAGAACCTAAAAAAATGGTTCTCTTGTTTTGAAAATGCCGATTCACTCAATTTCAGTGGTTCCTCGAGATTTCTATAGAGTCTAGGGGTCTGCGATTGCTGGACTAAGAACAATCCCAAATTCCAAAAAATTGAAACTGCAGAAACCGAAAATCTCACACCTATGCGAATATAAATCCGAAGACCAAAGTTTGATAGTGTACGAGTGTGTTTAGGCCGAAATATATCACAACAAAATGGAAGAAATGGAAAATAGACTGTTTTCAGCCGATTCGGGGTAATTTCGGGTTTCTACCCGAAAGAACAAAGCCGTGCGGCTCTAGATTAGAGCCATGCAGCTTTGTTCTTCAGAACTATAGCCGTGCAGCCAAGTTCTTGTCAAAACACAGCCGTGCGGCTCTAGTTGGGCAAAGTTTTTCGAAAATTTGAGAAATAGAGAAAAATACAAAGAAAAAGCAATGTACACAGGTTTAAGGCCTCTCAGAGTTTACCTTGATATTGTTTTGATGTGTTTGATGTCCAGAATTGAATTGAAAATCCGAAATACTCCTTGAATCCTCAACCAGCTCAAAATCCCGAAAACAAATCTGAAACGATCCGAAACCAACCCGGAGCAATCCCAAATGAGTGTGTAAAGGTCAAAGAAACTCCTTTCAATGCTTAAGTATTAGTTTGATGTTGAGTTTAGTTCTTTGTTCACTCTCTTGGTCTCTCCTTTCTCTCTGTTTTCGAGTTCCTCTTTTCCTCTGTTTTTGCTTCTTGTTTTCTGTTTTCTGTATCTAAGACTTAATCCCCCTTTTTTTTATTTTGATTTTAGCTTTTTATACCTCTTTTACCTATAATCATTTCAAACATTAAATGGCTGTCTGTTTCCTGTGAATTTGGCCGCTTTTCTTCGCATTTCAGCCAAGTTGTTGTGTTTTTCAGAGCAACTTAGCTGACCCACTAAAGCCGCATGGCTCTAAATCTAAGAGCCGTGCGACTCTAAAGTTAGAGCCGTGCAACTTTAAAGTTAGAGCCATACTAATCTAAAGTTAGAGCCGTGCGACTCTAAAGTTAGAGCTGTACAACTCTAACATTAGAGTCCTGCGACTCTAAACTATAGTCGTACGGCTGTAGTTTTGCAACTACAGCCGTGCGGCTATAGGCAGAGCCGGGGCCAATTACGCAAAAAACCAACTCTCACCCTAAACCCTAAAAAAAAGCCGGGGGACCTTTCTCATAGTTTCGGATCGAGGATAGCACGGTTTTCAGAGCGTTTGAGGTATCCAAGGCAACATTTTGGTCATTCTCAAGTCCGATTCATGTTCATATACTCAACAGGTAATACAGGAATTTTTATCATAGAGGTTGGGAAAACCCAGCGCTTATAGCTGCCCCTCGCATGATCAAATTTGATATCCGATACCAAGTTTAGATTACCTGAGGGGAATTTGAGAACGCGAATTAAAGCGCTGTAAACAGAAGGAAAGAAAAACGTACCTAATTTGCTAAAGTGTCATTGCTGCTGTGATGATTTGATTTGAGCAGATACCGGGTTTATGTTACCCAAGGCGATGGTTGATGATAAGATAAGCCGATACCGGGTCTATGTTACCCGAGGCGAGGTTGATGGTGAAATAAGCCGATACCGGGTCTATGTTACCCGAGGCGAGGTTGATGATGAAATAAGCTGATACCGAGTCTATGTTACCCGAGGCAAAGTTGATGATGAAATAAGCCGATACCTGGTAACATATTACCCGAGGCGAAGTTAATGGTGAAATAAGCCGATACCGGGTCTAGGTTACCCGAGGCAAAGTTGATGGTGAAATAAGCCGATACCAGGTCTATGTTACCCGAGGCAAGGTTGATGGTGAAATAAGCCGATACCGAGTCTAGGTTACCCGAGGCGAGGTTGATGGTGAAATAAGCTGATACCGGGTCTAGGTTACCTGAGGTGAAGTTGATGGTGAAATAAGCCGATACCGGGTCTATGTTACCCAAGGCGAGGTTGATGGTGAAATAAGCCGATACCGAGCCTATATTACCCGAGGCGGATCTGCTGCATTTCTGAGGTGAAGTTGATCTGAGCCTGACATACGGTCTATATTACCCGCGGTGGATCTGCTGAATTTCTGAGGTGAAGCTAATCTAGGCCTGACATCAGTTCTATGTTACCCGAGGCGGATCTGCTGAGTTTCTGAGGCGGAGCTGATCTGGGCCTGACATTGGGTCTACGTTACCCGCGGCGGATCTGCTGAATTTCTCAGGTGGAGCTGATCTGGGCCTGACACTGGGTCTATTTTACCCAAGACGGATCTGCTAAATTACTGAGGTTACATTGACGATGCGTATTTATTCCTTGACTGATAATTTCGGAACAAAAATTTTTGCCCCTTCGATCAAGAATAAATACGGCATGATTGTCCTACCCTGGATACCTGCAAAAGGTAAAGAGTACCTTTCTTGGGATTATATCGGCGTGAACGAAACTCTGACAATCGAGAAATTCTTTATACCTGAGATATTAAGGTTTGGGCCTGCGCGGCTCTAATTTGTATCTTAAGGCCCAGCGGATGCCCCCAGTGTCGGGCTATTTCTGCTTTGAGAGTGATCCTAATTCGGGATGGCCCGATGATGTATGTATGTATGTGTATGTTTTGAATGTATGTATGTACATGTTTCAATGTATGCATGTGCAAATGGACTCCAAAAGATGCATTTCCCGTTATTCGCCCAATCTTGATATTCAGTGTTCTTGCTGGGGAGACCGTGTTGTGCCTCTGGTTAGGGGAAGCACATCACGCCTATGCTTGACTCTAGTTGGGGAGAGGATATTCTTTATGTGATATGGCTCTTGCACCTCTGTTGGGGATGTACAATGGCTGTTGGGGAAGTTCGATAACTGTTAGGGAGAAAGTGGTGATATTCTTTGCGATGGTTCCGCTAGGGGATAATGCGGAGGATCCCATTGGAGAAAAGCGGAAGGGCTCCTGCTGGGGAATAGTGGAAGGGTTCCACTTTTCTGCCCCTAGGAATGGTGAATCTGGAAGTGCTCTAAATTTTGCCTGAACTGCCCAATGTGGGTTTTCAGGTCAACGAGTTGCTCTAACTTTTGCCTAAGGCGCCTTTTTAGTTTTCACCTTAGCGAGCTCTCTTCTCCTCTTTTTTTTTATGAATGTGCGCTAACTTTTGCCTAAGTTGTCCAATGCAGGTTTTCAGCTTAGCGAGCTGCTCTAATTTTTGCCTAGGGTGCCTTTTTGGTTTTCACCCTAGCAAGCTTTCTTCTCCTTTTTTTTTTTTGAATGTGCTCTAACTTTTGCCTAGGCTGTCCAATACAGGTGTTCGGCTTAGCAAGCTGCTCTAATTTTTGCCTGGGGTACCTTTTCGGTTTTCACCCTAGCGAGCTTTCTTCTCTTTCTTTTTCTTTTTCTTTTTTTTTTTGAATGAGACGCATGTAAGGGAAAAATGTGCATAGCCATGTATGATGCATGATACGAATTCAATTCCAAGCAGACTTGGGACATTTAAATGAACGGAGCAAGGCATTCATTCATTCATTCATTCATTAATAATGTTTTAGCATAATGCACATCACAGATGAAATGAAGTTAAGGACGAAATCAGCAATGGTATCCATCTCGATTGAATCCACGACTGCCACCAACCGGTCCTTGTAGATTTTCCCGCTGGTGGTGCTCACCTCACTATCCTAACTTTTACATGGACCGCCTTTTCGATCTTCGATCCATCGGACTTCTTTCTTTTTTTTTAAGCCCGTTCGGGTTGATGGGGTCGACGACTTGGTCTCTCTCCTTCTTGGTAGAGCCGTTTCCACCCTGTACGTTGATGATTACGGTGCCTCCTTAGTGAGTGCTCTGATGCTAGTCCAGTGTCCTTGCAAAGCAAATAGCGACATGCCAATCCACTTTTGATAGAATTCCTTCGACAGATTTATTGGCTGCTTCCATCACCCAATTGGCTTATGGGTGATGTGGAGGTGACAAGCGATGCCCCAGGCCCTTTATTCTAGAACAAATACGCCGTTGCCCCTTGAAACCATAGTCTCCTCTTGGCCATGACGGAATGCGAAATTCTGTATGGTACAGATGTGTTCTTCTTCCTCAATTTGGATGCACGTTTTTTCTCTTTTTTTTTTGGGCTGTGTCACCCATACACAACTCCGTTTTCATCCACTTTGGGCCGTTGATGGTGACGACTGTGAATTGATGTATGTTTACCGCGAGTAGTCCTATTTTTCTAGCGACGTCAGTTTCTGCTGGCGTGGTCTCCCCTCTTTGTCTTGTCTGAGTCCGTGGAGTTTCTACTCAGCTGATTTTGCCCTCAAATCTTTTGGAGTCTGGCATTTAGTAACTTCTCTATCAACCCCAAGCATGCCGTGGTAGGATCAGGCGAAGCCTGTTACGCGCTTTTGGGGTATTTTGCAATTTCTTTTTCTCTCATTAGGCATGAGGTCGTTCAAGACGAATACCATTTTTTGGGTCATCATCTGTCCTTAGATTCATTTCATACAATGATGTGTCATGTATGCTAAAGACATTAGATGAATATTTGTATGTATGCACAGTGTTCCATTTAGAAAAATATCGCATAAGTAATTGAAATCAAATTGCATTACATTAAATGCCTTATGGGTTGAATTGTTCACAAAATATAAAAGGAAACAAAAACAAATACACCAAAATAATTGTCGTGCTCCACATGCGGAGGGTCTTCTCTTGCTGCTGCATCATCAGCTTCAATAGCTTGAACACGCGGATTAGTCAAAGCTGGGTAAGGGGTTGTTAAGAACATTAGGCTTTAATGGTGGTTCCATAATTTTTCCTTCAGCAATCAATTGTCGGATAGCCCTCATTAATTGCGTGCAGTCATTTGTGTGGTGCCCTACGGTCACATGATATGAACATAAATTACCCTTGTCTATCTCGGCCGGCTTTTCAAATGGCTTTAGAGAATTCAACAGACCGCCGTTCTAGCATTTCGCGAAAATCTTGGCAAATGAGGTAGTCCAAGGGGATAGGTCTCGATTTCGCAAATTTCCATCTCGACCACCTCGTTGTTGAGACTTAATGGCAACTTCAGTTGGCTTATCTTTCGAGAATTGTTCGCTTTTGCCTATAGAGCTCGAACCAGATCTGCTGCTCGATCCAGTTGCAGTTACTGACCAGTACCCAAAACCGTTCCTAGAGCTTCTGCCACCCTTTTAGCTTACTGCCTTCCCTTCCTCGTCTATCAGCCTTTGAATGGCATCTCTCAGCTTGCGACAATGATTGGTTTTATGACCGACAGTAACATGGTATATGCAGCAATTGTTCTTGTCTGCATCTGCTGGCTTCTTAAAAGGTTTCAAAGATTCCAGCAAGCCTCTGTGTCTGCACTCTGTAAAGATTCTGGATAAAGATAGCCCCGAAGGAGAAACGTCTCGACTTCTTGAGCTATTCCCCTCACTACTTTCCCTTGCAACAGCACGTATTTCCTCTTTCAGGGTGTTGCGGAACTCTTGTCATTTCAAAAAGTTCTTCAGTATACCAACAACACTCGGTGTCGGGCCAGCCATCGTGTCTTCCCCAACAGACTTGGTCTCATTCTGTACCGCTTTAGCCTTCTTAGCAGACTGTATGATTTACGGAATCCCTGTCTGTTCATTTTCTTGTCCGACCTACTTTTCCATGTGTGTGCTGTTTATATTACATGTGAAAAGTTAGGGATGGTAGACGCATGAAATGATGATGTGGAGAATGATGCTTGGATGATGCTTCATGGATGAAGATGAGAATAGGGATGATCTTTGTATTTTGATTTCTTTTATTTTGGGATGTCCCAAGAGTGCCCAATGCCATGTAAAAGATGCAAAAGATTCATATGTGAGCCGTCATATGGACAGAGGTTCGATGCCTTTGGGGCACCTAATGAATTATTATGAAATGGCCGCGTGTGTGCCGACACACGGGCAGAGTTTTGACGCTTTGTAGGTTAATGAGATGACATGAAATGGTCATATGGGGACCGTCCTATGGATAGAGTTCTGATGCTTTTGAGGCATGTGATATGAGATAATGTTACAAAAAAGTCACGTGCAATTCGAGACACGGACAGAGGTTCGGCGTTCGTGGAACACTTTGCATGATTTGATAATGTTATGAAATGCCCCTACATATGGACTAATCCGGCACTCGGGGAGTACCTTGAATGATTTCACAATGTCATGAAATGATCCGATGTGGACCACGAGGCAGAAGTAAGACTTCAGCATCACCGTGACACCTATGATGAATGAGTATGATGCTGTGAAATGACATCGTGTGAACCACCACACAGGAATAGGCCTAGGACCATTGTGGTCTTTTATTGAATGACATGGTATAGTGAAATGGCCTTGTGTAATCTGGTGCATGGGTAGAACACGAGTAGTTTTGGGACACCCGATATGTCATGGAATGAAATGATCGTGAAGGGCACACTTGGAAAATCCTTTATTAGGTGGAATGAAACGACATGAATGTGTATGTCACACAAAGATGCAATGGCTGCATGAAAATGTGGTTAAGATGCATGACACACAGGATGATGCCGTGTATGCTTTGTGGAAATGTCACACGCGAGATGTAAATGGCACGCAAATAATATGTCGTGGCTACATGAAAATGTGATTAGTGTCACACATATGTCGATGCTCGAAAATAGCTGCACGAAGATGTGATTAGAATGGCACATGAAAGCTTATACATGTTTAATGCTTCGTGAAAAGGTCAAATAGAAAACACCACGGAACAAACGTTAGCACATGCAAAGATATGCACTCCTTCCAACCTTATTTCTCCTTTCGATTGGTCTTGCATTCTTCATAGGTGTTGGGTCTCTTTGGCATCAGTGGGGGATACCAAAGGCACACATTCAATGTTTAATTTGAATTTACGTTTTGGTAATCCTAGGGGAAGTTGGTAAGCCATTACATGTGGGCCAAAGTCAAAACCAAGGGTCGTACAGGTTCCTATAGCGAATATACACTCCTCACCATAGAACACGATGTAAGGTCATACGGTGCTATGAGTGGTTTACCCTTTCGGGTGCCTCTAATCCTGGCGGAAGAGGTAGGTCACCTTCTTGAGTAAACCGGGGCTGATCAGTGTGTTGGAGGGATTGAGAACAAGAAAATGTCATGATATGCAAGTGCAAACAAATATGGTATTATGAATTTGGTACAATGACTGCAAGCGAGGTTATATTTCAGTAGTTGCCTAAGTTCCTTAAGTTTTTAAGAGAACTTTTTAAGAAACCTTAGTCCCCAACAGAGTCGCCACTGTGAGCGGATGACATTTTAAAAGAGAGCGGGATGCGGCGAAGCAAACCGGGGAAAAGGAGGCTTTTGGAAAGTGCTTGTCGAATGGTGTTTTGAGTTGGTGTTTTGGTTTTTGGAAAACAGGATTTTGATTATCTTTAGGAAAGTCATTGATTTATTTGGAAATTCCTTTTTGTAGAAAACCTTTTCCAATTTCAACTTAAAGATCTCGAAACTTAAATTCCAAGATCAGTGACAGAGTCGCCACCCGGATCAGCTCATCCGAGAAATTGGTACAGCTCCTTACCGAGGGTAGACAACTGTACCGAATCCAGAGATTTAGGGTTCGGGCAAGTGACTTACTTAACCTCAAGCTTGCTTTCACTTTATAATTCATATTACCATATTTTTTTTGCTTTATTATATTTCTCTACCTAATTTGTGTTTATTTATCAACCGATGCCCAAGCAAATGACAGAAATAAATTGCATGAAAAATAAGCCATACATTCCAACAGTTTAAAAGAATAAAAATAAAGGCCGCTTATACAACCAGATCGAATAAAAATAAAAACTCTCGTCCTCATTTTTACAAATGCCTAAAATATACAAGGATCTAGAAATTACAAATGCCTAAAATACACGAGTTAAGCTATTAATTACATCAAAAATGAAAATAAAGAGAAAACAAAAGCTGCAAAACAAACGGTTAGCACAGTTTATGTCACAACACAAATAGGACTCATAGCAGGATAGAATTGGGATTTTTAGGAACGGGGGCATATATTTAGAGGGTACTCGGGTCGGCTCGGCTAGCCAGTTTGGTTAGACTTGGAAAACGGTTTTGAAATGCCTTGTATATTTTTGTGCTGGAAGAACTATTTTTGGAAATCAATTGGCTCGGTTACATGCAAATTTTTCCATTTAGTGGGTCTGTTATCCCGGAACTAGGGGTTCTGTTCGTGCGGGTTTCCTAAATCCAATGTTCATCTAGGGTCCGAAAGCAATAAACACGTCAAAAATAGTTTGAATCTGAAAATAGCATCGTACAATGACGTCCGTACGGGTCGTTCCGTGATTCTGTCTCCTTCTGGAGACTACAGTCGTACGACTGTAATTAGAGCCATGAAGCTTTCATTACAGTCGTGCGACTATAACTAGAACCGAGCGGCTCTAATTACAGTCATGCGACTGTAATAAATAGTCATGCGACTGTAGCTTCTAGAACCCGAAAAAATGGTTTTCTCGTTTTGAAAATGCCGATTCGCTCGATTTCAATGGTTCCTAGAGATTTCTATAGAGTCCAGGGGTCCACTATTGCTGGACTATGGATCCGATTCGGATCGAACAACCCCAGATTCTAGAAAATTAGAACCGCGGAAACCGAAAATCTCACACCCGTGAGAATATAAATCTGAAAACCAAAGTTTGATAGTGTACGGGTGTGTTTAGGCCAAAATATATCACAATAGAATGGAAGAAATGGAAAACAGGCTGTTTTCGGCCGATCCAGGATAGTTTTGGGTTTCTACCTGAAAGAACAAGATAGTACGGCTTTGTTCTTCAGAACTATAGCCATGCGATCGTGTTCTTGTCAAAACACAGCCGTGCGGCTCTAGTTGGGCAACCAGTTTTCTGAAAATTTGAGAAACAAAGAAAAATGCAAAGAAAAAGCAATGTACACAGGTTTAAGGCCTCTCAGAGTTTACCTTGATATTGTTTTGATGTGTTTGACGTCTAGAATTGATTTGAAAATCCGAAATACTCCTTGAATCCTCAACCAGCTCGAAATCCTGAAAACGAATCCGAAATGATTCGAAACCAACCCGGAGCAATCCCAAATGAGTGTGTAAAGGTCAAAGAAACTCCTTTCAATGCTTAAGTATTAGTTTGATGTTGAGTTTGGTTCTTTGTTCACTCTTTTGGTCTCTCCTTTCTCTCTGTTTTCGGGTTCCTCTTTTCCTCTCTTTTTGCTTTTTGTTTTCTGTTTTCTGTATCCAAGACTCAATCCCCCCTTTTTTTATTTGATTTTAGCTTTTTATATCTCTTTTTCCCATAATCATTTCAAACATTAAATGGCCGTTTGTTTCCTGAGAATTCGGCCACTTTTCTTCACGTTTCAGCCAAGTTGCTGTGTTTTACAGAGCAACTTGGCTGACCCACTAGAGCCGCACGGCTCTAAATATTAGAGTCGTGCGACTTTAAAGTTAGAGCCGTGCGACTCTAACATTAGAGTTGTGCGACTCTAAACTACGTTAGTACGGCTGTAGTTTTGCAACTACAGCCATGTGGCTATAGGTAGAGTCGGGGCCAATTTCGTAAAAAACCAACGCTCACCCTAAACCCTAAAAAAAACCCGGGGGACCTTTCTCGTGGTTTTGGATCGAGGATAGCTCGGTTTTCGGAGCGTTTGAGGTATCCAAGATGACATTTTGGTCGTTCTCAAGTCCGATTCGTGTTCGTTTGCTTAACAAGTAATACAGGAATTCTCATCATAGAGGTCGGAAAAACTCGGCACTTACAGGTTTCATAATACCGGGCCTCCCGCTCGGATTTCTGAAAGGCGTGCAGCCGGTCTTGGAGGCTAGGTCTGGGCCGCTTGCTTCTGCCTGATCAGAGGTTCTAGAAGGAAGATGACAGATTCCATGTAGGAGTTTATTTGCTGTGTTTTGATTGAGGAAGGACTCGTCTCTCACGTGGTGTTTGTTGTGGAAGTCTTTTTGTCTAACCAGGATAAAGGCCTTGGAGTATTCCTAATTCGAGGCAAACTCTACCACTAACCTTATAAAAGGAGGGAGCGTAGAGGTAAATCGAGTAATTCAAACAGAGCTAACTAAATCAAGCTAATATAGCTAGAGATTAACAGAATCAAGGTTGACTTGAGCATTGGAGCCTAACCCAAAGGTTATCGGTGTCTCACTTTTACTATCTTGCAGGAACATACCTAGACTCGGTCCAGCACTCTTCAAACCCGAATCTTCAGAAGGATTTGCCCATAATCCATCAAAGTGTACTACAAATATATTATAAGGATACTTCGTTAACAAATATTATTGATATATTTAAAGTATATTTCTTCTTTTGTTAACTACTTATACGTTTATTTTAAATACAATATATGACTTTATAGTAAATTGATATATACTTGTATAATATATATTTATAGTATATTGGCCTATTCTTTTATAAGCTTGTAGTATATTGATATAGTATCAATTAATGGTATAGTGATCGCATAAATTTAATATTGATATATACATGTAAAATCTTATAGTATGTTCATAAAATGTATATGATTTTAAATTTGATTCTTTGTCTTGTATTTCTGAGGAAAGAGACTATAGAAATGGCTTGGTATAGACAAACATTCAACTTCCATTGATTTGTTGAATAAAAAAAAAAATCCAAGTTTGTATTTCAAAATGTAATTTAGTTGTGATAGGATTCTATTTCTATGATATTAATATTGAGATAATATTGCATTTATTCTTTTTTATTTTATCTATTAAAATTTTTTATAAAATAATATAATTATCCAATGTATGATTCTATAATTTAAACTATTAAGAATTGTATTTAGATATTCTGGTTATTTTGGATCTTATAATTGGTTTGAGTCATTTAGAAGATAACTTCTTAGTAACTTATTAATAAGCCAATTCTTCCTATTTTAAAAACATATAGGCCTACAGCCTACTCATGTACGAAGCCCATTTTTTTTATGAGATATTACTGAAAATACCATATTTTAAGTTTACTTTCAGCCCATACCATGTTTCAATTTTTTAAATACGTTTTTTTCTTAATTAAATTTCTTTTACACCTTTTTCTTATCCTTTGTTTTCTTGCCATTTGATTCCTCTACTTTTTTTCTCTTCTTTTTTATATTACAAATTAATTTTATTATTTATCTCTATATCCGTTTATTTTTCCGTCATTCGATTTTAGAAAGTTTTTTTCGTTCTTTTTTTGTTCTCTTTGAAATGAGATCTATATTTATATATTTTTTCATCTTTTTTATTTTCGATCTTCGGTTTTTGTATCAATAATGTATTAACACAGTATATTAAAAAAATATATACATAACAACAACCAAACAATGATTAGTATTAAATGCAATATTACAAGGCATATTATTGGCCATTTGCTTTCTTTGTTTCTATAAGGTTTGAATAGCTAAAGTCACAATGCTATTTTTCTTAGAGATACATTATTTTTTTTTTTTAGTGTATTTGTGTAATCTCTGCACTTATTTGTATTTTTCTATGTGTTTGATTTCTAAAATACATTCGAGAAACACATGAACAATATATTGTTGATACATATTGTATTGATTATGATTCATGATTTATTGTTGATACATATTATGCTGATTATTATTCATGATAACATTGTTGATACATTGGTATTGGTGGCTGTTGTTATATACACTTTTTTTTTTCCATATATTGTGTTCATACATTTATGATACTATATTGATAAATGTTTCAGTGTTTGGTTGTTGTTATATGTGAGTTTTTTCATCATATATATTATTGATACATGTTTTGGTGTGTGGTTGTTACATATGCATTTTTAAAATATCCTATGTTAATACATTGTTGATACAAGAATTGAAAATGGAAAAAAATATAGAAATATATATAGAGATATAAATTTCATTTCAAAGAGAAAAGAAGAACGAAAAATTTTTTTTAAAATCGAATGATGAAAAATGAACATATATATATATATATATATATATATATATGATGAAATTAATTTTTAATTATATAAGAGAAAGAGAAAAAATTAGATATTCATATAGAGTAGTGCGTGTAGAAAATCAAGTAGTTGGAAAATTTTTATTTTTATTTTTTTAGTATTTTGGAGAGAATTTTTGTATCACGTAAGATAGGAATTTGAAGTGAAAAATGACGTATTTTCGTTAAAAAAGCCCATATTTTAATTAGTGAGGTGGCCTTAATATTGGGTTTTAAGAATAGGGCCCAACCCAAGTAGAAGTGGGAATTGCGCAATTTAGCAAGCGCCACCACATATTCAGTCTTCTCCATATCTCACATCGTATCTCAAATCATCGATCAGCGCCATCTCAGTTTCATTCTGCTCTCTGCTGTTTAAACCTGCGACGATGTCTTATGTTCCTCCGCACCTGAGAAACTCAAGCTCTGCCACCACCTCCGTCGCCGCCACCTCCACCACCACCACCACGACCACAGTTACCCTGGAGAGTGATCACAGTGGGAAGCTCTTCCGTTCCGCTTCTTCAAATTGCCACACTAAAACCACCTCTACTACTTCCACTTGGAACTCTCTATCTCGCCGTGCCTCCTCCGCTTTTTCATCTCCCAGAACCTCGTCTGTCCCCGATGCCATTTTCCCTCAGTGGACCCCGTCTGACCGCGTTCTTCGCTTGAATGATTTGCAGGTTTCCTTCACTTTACCTCTTCTTAGGGTTGATTTCGATTTTTATTTTCAGCTTTCTCCGATTGCTTCTGATAATTATTCTGCATTTCCTTTTTGGATTTTTTAAACACTGATAATAAGCTATCGCGTCTCATTTACATGCGATTTTCAACTTTTGTTTCCTTTGATCTGTGATATATCCAAATGATTTCGTTTGTGCTTGGATCATTTTGCTTCTCTGAATTTACTTGTAGATCGAAGATGTTCGCGAACGGCTTAATGTCGAAGTTACTGTTGCTTCGGGTTCCTCTTCTGCACCCGCACCAATTGAATCGTTTGAGGACATGGTAATTTTTGTTTTCTTATCGCTGATAAATTACATTTTTATTGCTGTTGCTACGACTGGTTATGGCGTACTACTTTATGAAATTACTAATTCTATACATGTGTTAGTGTTTGCACCAAAGCATCATGAAGGATATTAAAGATCATGGATATGCTTCGCCAACTTCAATTCAGGCCCAAGCCATGACAGTTGCTCTTAGTGGAAGAGATCTCTTGGCTTGTGCTGAAACTGGTAGTGGCAAAACTGCTGCATTCACCGTTCCAATGATACAGGTATAGTCATGATATTAAATACTTATATAAATATAATATTTGCTTTCCATTCTTTAATGGATTTATGGTGTGAGCTGCAGCATTGCTTGGCTCAACCTCCCATTCAGCGTGGTGATGGACCACTGGCTTTGGTATTGGCTCCTACAAGGGAGTTAGCCCAGCAGATTGAAAAGGAGGTCTGATGTCTACTCTTTTATTATCAATAATTGTACTTCTCTCTCTCTCTCTCTGTGTGTGCATACACAATCAATAAATGCCTTATTGAGTGACATTGTCACATATGTCCAGGTCAAATGTTTTAGCAGATCTCTAGATTCCTTCAGAACTGCAATAGTTGTTGGTGGAACAAACATAGCTGACCAGGTAAATAACTGTGATGATTACTATTTTTTTTATTGACTGATGGAATTCAGTATTGACAAGTAATGTGATATGGGAACTTAGTTGTTCTCCGTGTCCTTCTGGCTTGAGAAACTGTGTTGGTGGAAGCAGTAGAATGGGAGAGCACCCTAGTTGTTTTACTGAAACCTATTAATGTTAGAACTCGGAGGATGAAACAACTTTTTTCAATCTGCATTTCAGTAGGAATTAGTGCTTGACGTTCTGTTTTCTGGTCTATTATTCAACTGCATAATAGTTTCAAATTTGCCTTCTTATTGGGTGCAATGATAGAGGTTGGAGCTACGAGCAGGAGTGGATATAATTGTTGCTACCCCCGGAAGATTTATTGATCACTTACAGCAAGGAAACACTTCTCTTTCTAGAATTTCATTTATTGTTCTGGATGAAGCTGACAGAATGCTTGATATGGGCTTTGAACCACAGATTAGAGAGGTACATGAAGCCAAAATTTAATTCTTAAATATTACATAAATTTGTAGTGTTCATGTGCATTTCTATTGATTGATTAACTTAACCAGCAGCTTATTGTTGTTGTTATTATTGTTATGTTTGACATATATAGACTTAGAATGATAGCGATAACAGTCATCGTAAGAATGGGGAACTTTTTATTGTGGGGGGACGATAGAGATTGAAAAGAAAAACACCAGTTAAAGTCCTTGTATATGGAAGAAATATTGGAATTGAAATTGCCAAGATTAACGACATACTTCTCTTTTGGGATCATTAGGACAAGCCAAGGGCATCATCAAGTTTATATTTTCCTGTAAATCGCAGTTCAGTTGCGATGCATTTCTTTTCCTTCTTCCTCCTATTGGATTAGAAAAAGAAATCATCACTCTTTGATACTGTTCATGTTTATCAATGTGCCTTTTGGTGTAACTGGTTATTTCAGCTGTTGGTTTCGAGTTCTTGGATTGCATATCAGGCTATAATAACGATTTGCTGTTTCAGGTTCTGCATAATCTTCCCCAAAGGCATCAAACTCTGCTTTTCAGTGCAACTATGCCTCTGGAGATTGAGATACTAGCCCAGGTAAGTTTCCTGCATCTTTCACATTATAAGCATGACACAGTATACATGAAAGAGGAAAGTGAAAGCTATAAATGATACGAAGGAGATTCATGTTTGTTGCAATGTCATTTGTCAGAATATTTGGTGTCCAATGAACAGTCTTGTCGAATTGGTTTCATTTTTCAATTCCATTTCTTGCACAAGCCAATTTATCTTCAGATTGTCTCAACCTCTGGAATGAATCATGTTTGACGCCATGGGCTTGAAAATTTGCTCAAGCATTTCATTTTATTTAAAGTTTGTACTCTTTTTTTTTTTTTTTTTTGAGTTTTGAACGTTGATACCTTGAATGTTTATGCTAGTGTTGCAATATAGGATTCACAATTGTTTTATGAGAACTACGTAATTAGGTGCAATTTTTTAATATTGGTTGATAATTCTGTTCCTTCTTTCCTGAATCTTACTTGGTGGGTCTCTTGGAGATTTGTAGATACAATATGCACTGATGTTTCTTGGCACTTTATTAAGCTCATTTTCTCATGAAGAATGCATGAAGTATATACCCTGATTTTGTTCTCAACTTTAGGAGTACTTAACTGCACCTGTGCAAGTTAAGGTTGGAAAAGTGAGCAGCCCAACAGCAAATGTATCTCAAATTTTGAGAAAAGTTTCGGATAGTGAGAAAGTAAGTTTCTTATGTTACAGATGAAATATATTTTTCTGTGCAGTGGTGTTTAAAGTTCACAGTTTACTTATCTTTTTTTTTAGGACTAATTGCTAAAAATCATGAATTTACCACAAAGAAAAAAACTTTATTATAAAAACAATGTAGTTTTAGATTCACTTCAATTTTAGCACAAACAAAATGTTTTATCAAAAAGATCAACAATTTTCATGTATGCACATACTAAAAAGTTCATTTCATGTTTAAAATTTGCAAAATACAAAATAAGATAACTTAGTGAAGTACAAGGTGACATGATTTTTTTAGAGAAGTTCTGAATACTTCTGTGATTTGGCACTTCTGAATGGGTTTCTCAAGTAATAATTGGTCTTTCTAAAGCAATGATAATATTTTTCTTTGTTAATGCTAAATTTAGAAAAAAATGGTGAAGGTCATGATGACAGTGATTAGCCCCTATAGGTTTTAGTAGTTTTTTTCTGTGTCATAGAAGCCGTGTTTGTTTACTAATTGTTGAATCTTGTATTATCGTATTGCTAACTCATTTGTGCGTACTCCTTGCTAGTCTTTTTAAATGTAGACCACTTTGGTTACAAAGAAAAGGATAATGCTAGATTAGATGCATCATGTAGTGCTGTTGCCTGTGAACTTGTGATTTAAGGGATATTATTGAAATAAAGAATGTGTAAATGGGTTGCCGTAGTCATATAGATATTTTTACGCTATTTCCTTTTCCGTGTTCATTTGTCTGATTCATTCAGTTTTAAATTTCCATCAATGCCACTATTACACTTCTGTAGTTGGTAGTAGAGTTGTGACAGCATTTAATATGGTGTAGATTGATTGCCTTCTTGCCTTGCTCGTTGATCACGCATCTCAGGCTGAAAAATCTGGTGTTCCCTTGCCCTTAACCGTAGTGTTTGTTGAAAGGAAGGTAGGTGAGCTATTTACTTATTTTTCAATATTCATTTAGGCTTTATTTTTTTCATACATTGCATCAATCAATTATTTATTCAAAATTCAGGATAATGTCCTTATATTTGGTATGTCCCTCTCCTATAAAATCGGTATGCTTGTGCAAAAATTTTCAATCCAATTGTCAATATAAGTTTCAACCTCTCTGTTATTTGAGATGAGTCCATATAAAATTATTGCATAGTTTGTTTGCATATTTGTTTCAACTTTGTCATCATTTTTCTGATGATCTATTATGCGTTCGCGATATTATTTATGCTTTAACCGTGCAAGTTTGTTTTGTAATGGGGTGCAAGCAGGCAAGGTGTGATGAAGTTGCTGAATGTCTGGTGGCTCAAGGTTTACTGGCTGTTGCTCTTCACGGTGGCCGTAGTCAAATTGAGAGAGAGTCTGCTTTGAACAATTTTAGGAGTGGCGCTACTAATATTTTGGTACCGTCATTTTATTTTCTGAAGTTTCTAATGTTCGCTCTTATATTGTCCATGCAAGTGATTGTCATGTATGACTCATGATGTGAAATGAGTAAATTCCTTGGTTCCAGTCTCTTGCACTATTACTGTCTTTTATATGCAATTGACCTGGATTTCATTTGCAGGTTGCCACTGATGTTGCATCTCGTGGTTTGGATGTCACAGGAGTTGCTCATGTGATTAATCTTGATCTTCCAAAGGTATTTTGGGCAGAAATTTGTTTGGTTGCTGAATTTTAGTTACACTTCAGATAGTAGGTTTCTGCTCATTCACATGTTTGGAAAAGCTGTTTGGTATATGGACTGCTTTTCACCAGTGCATGGTTTTATTTGGTAGAGGAATTCTTAGTTTTTTGCAATTTAAAACTCTGAATCATTGACTTTAGCCATAACCACTTTGATGGGGTGTACATCATGGCAGCTTTGTGGTCATGATGCTTTTTGCCACTGTTTTCCTAGTGTCTTAAAGGCTTTGGTTATTTGAGTCACTATTAATGTCATTCCGAAATAGCAAACCTGAAGCTTCAGTTAATGGCTACCTCAATTATAGACAATGGAAGATTATGTACATCGGATTGGAAGAACAGGTCGTGCAGGATCAGCAGGCCAAGCCACTTCATTTTACACTGATCGTGATATGGTATCTTTTGTTTTTCTTTCTACTTGTTTGTAGTTCTCCCAAATATTAGCATATATGTTTATGTATATCATTTAAGTTTGGACTGTTGTCTGCATATCAAGGTCTTAGTGGCACAAATAAAAAAGGCAATAGCAGATGTTGAATCTGGAAGCACAATCACATTTGCAACTGGGAAGGTATAGATTGTTTCTGCAATATACATTCTTAAAAAGTTACATTTGCTTTGATGCAAAGTTGCTTCCTTTAGATTTAGTTGATGTTTAATTGACATGTTCAAAGTGTTGAGTTTCATTGTAATGAAATGGTTTTGATATTTAGATTGCAAGAAAGAAAGAGAGAGAAGCAGCATCTTTACAAAAGGAAGCCCGGAATGGTGTTTCGAAGTTGGTGGCATCCACTTCTATAAACATTGAAGATAAGTACAGGTTCATGATGGCCTCATCAAACATCAAAATCGGTGTAGCAGATAGCGCCTGGGATGATTAAATGAAGAGCTTGCTTTCCTACCTATGGAAGAACATTGCTGATGCATGCTTAAGATAGCAGGAAATCAAGGTCAGTGATAGGTATTTTGATTGCTAAAAATTCATCTGGGAAGCTGGAGGAAAAAAAAAACTCAGCTCGTGTCCCGATTTTTCAGACTCGTAACTCGTCAATGTGCAAGTTATGAGTTTTATAATTATACATAGTTATATGCTAACGAAAGAGACGTGTGTGCAGATAGTGATAAGAGTTTGAGGTTGGGGTTAAAGGTAAAGTTGTGCTGAAGATTCTACGGAGTCATCGTCCACGGATATTGCTTTATTATATCTTCAGGTTCAGTTACTGTTGTTGATAGAGCTTCTAGGACTGCTGATAGTTTGTGCATATTGTATCGTAGGGATGTTGTTCTAGTTGCGACCTTTTCATTTGAGCTATAATGTTCATACTACTAGTCATTTTAAGCCTGAGTATATCAAACATTAGTTTTGCAATTTGATTGATTTGATCTTTATCAACTTTTGGAGGGAATTTATTAGATGTGCAAAAATGCTAATGGAAGAAAGGCCAGGCGGCCAAGAAAAAGTTGTTTCGTTGATATGAACAATGCATCCGGCAGGTTGCAAGTACAAATGGACTCAAAACATGTATCAATTTCGATCAAGTTACACAAAACTCAGCCTTACTACAATCACAATTTGGTTGAAATGTCAACTTAACCGCTTAAACATCGAGAGGGTTATTATTATTACTATTACTACTGCAAAAGATAATTTGATTTCTTGAATCAAGAAGATTATAGGCATTTGCAAAGAAAGCAGTGTCAAAGAATAAATAGCTTTATGAATGAATTTAAAATTAAACCTAACGAATTATTATGTATGAACAATTAATTGAATAAATGATGAGATTATCTATATAATATTAGTAATAAATTCTAACAAAATTGAGTTTAAGTCTTACAGATTTATTTATGAAAATGAATAGTTTGATGGTTAGAATGTCTTACTTGGGAGTCTATATCCTCTATAAGAATTCTTTATGCAGTAAGAATTCTAACGTGTTTATAATTCAATTTCCACTGATTTTGTCGTCACTCCAACATGTCGCACGATTAAGATATTGTTTATTAAAAGTTAATCTTTGCAAATTGTTGCAGTTTCCATTGTCATTAACAATAATTAAAAAAAAAATGAATAAAACAGATAAAAAAAAAAAAAACAAAAAGTCCACAAAAAAACTACTTATCTAGACAACCACCAATGAAGAAGAGAAAACTGTAAAAAAAAAAAAAAAAAAAAACCGCAAGGAAAATATCAAAGAAAACTAACTTACGTCCACTAAAAAAGTAAGAAACTCTAGCAAAACCTAGAGAGAATACTAAAATTGCCGCCTCCTTTCTTCTGGAAAACCATCCGATATTGGAGTATGAAATTTGAATTTAATTGATTATGGAACTAAAATCGTCAGAATCTAGGATCAACTTCCAGGAAATATGGACTTTGATAGCATACCACCACACAAATGCCATGCACCAATTTTTATTTTTATTTTTAGTTTTCAAATTTTTTGGCAACATTGAATTAAATTGATTTTTCTTAGCTCATGTTTAAGTGAAACCCAAGGGGCGCGTAACATAAAGCCAGCAATTAAATAAAATCATGAGTATATGATTGTTTTTACAATAAATTGCAGTTTCATAACTGTGCCAAACCTTACAAATTTTGGAACAACACGTAAATTTACCCTACAGAAAACCTCAGACATAAAACCTATTCCTGCGGCTTCTACTAGTGGCAGGGCAGGTCACTTTGCAAAAATGATAAATACTCTCTATCCATATATATATAAAATTGACACACCAAAGTTTAGAAAAACTATGACGAGAATACATAAAATCAATCATTCTCAAAGAAACTACGTAATTAGACCTGTGCAAGTGCAAACACATGAGAAATACAGCAAACACATTACAATAGCATTATAGGTTATCTCATACCGCCAAAACCGGAACTCCTGGAACTCTCCTGTGCCCGATAAAGGCTTCCCGGAGCCTTTGATATCCGTCCCTGTAATGTTCTAATGAGAAACATAATTGCCTGATTGCCTCCCGTTTCTCCTCTGCTCCTTCTTGTATCACTATTTTTTGCCTTTCAACCTCTTCCTCTAGTTCATTTGCCTTTGATCTTAACTTATCTACCAATTTACGCGCCTCCTCAGCTCCGGCGATCAGCTCAACATGCTCCATGTGTAGTTCCTGCAAATGCTTTTCCATTTTATTCACATCAGCTTTCAATGAAATAACTTTTCCATTCATCTCATCTCTCTCTAACTTGAGGTCATCAATGCTTTTGTTTAAATTTACTATAAGAGCATTTCGTTCAGCGATTTCTTCCTTCAGCTGATTGATTTCGAAACTGTGTCTTTCTTCTCTTTCTGCCTTTTCAATCTGTAACATTCTAATCTCATCCTCGAAAGATCGGTTACGTGACTCTAGTTCTCTGAGCTGCTCCTGCAAGCTACGACGTTCATCCACCAGTTTTGATATTTCAGCCTTTATTTGAGCCTTTTCGGGAAATATCTTCTCCTCAGCATCAGATACCGCAATTTTCAAGTCTCTGACCTCGTGATCCCTATCGGATAAACTTGTTTTCAGCCTTGAAATTCTTTCCTGCAGCTTGGAAACCTCCCTTTTTTCTGCATTCAGCTTCGTTTTCCATGTATTTACGTCTTTATGAGCCAATGCAAGCTGCTCCTGCAAGCTAGAGATTCTTTTATCGCTCTCAGGCTGATGTTTCAAACTAACAATTTCTTTTTCAGCATTTTGCAGCTTTTCTTTTGTGATTCTGAGTTCTTCTGCAAGTGCCTGAATCTTTCCATTGGATTCTTCAGTTTCAGCTTCCACCTCATCAATATTGTCATGAAGCTTTGGTGACCGAGTCATATCAGATTCCGGTGACTGAATCATATCAGATTCCAGTTTATCTTCCATGTTACCATTTTCACCTATTGATTTATACTTTTGAAGGTCAACTTTCAATCTAGCCACCTCTTCTTCAGAATCTCGTATCCTCTGATTAGCAGTCTTCAGATCTTGCTCATATTCTGAAATTCTAGCAAGAAGATCCTCAGAATTTTCATTCCTCACATGCCTAAGTGCGTGATCTCCATTCTCCTCCTGCTGCCCCTGAAGTCTCTCCTTCATTTCACGCAATTCAGTCTCTAGTTGAATTATTTTCAGGTTGAGTATATGATCACTACCATTCCCGAATAGAGCTGCGTAATTGTTGACAGAGGAGTTATCGGATTCAGTCTCGGAATCTGTGAGAGTGGATGTTTCGTCTTCCCTCTGGAGATCGGAGCTGCTTCCACCAGACCCGAGAAAAACATCAAAGCCAGCAGGCCGGTGGCTGGATCTACGATGAGATTGCTTTTGTTCGGGAGCTGGAGGTAATGAAGATGTTTCAGAAGCAATGTCAGAAGCGGCTGAACCCTGGGATTGGAGGTCTGATGGAATGTTCTTTTTCAATTCTCCTGTCACATGATCATATCGTTCGGCTAGAGACCGGTACATGCGATAGAACTCCTCAACAAGAGCAATCAATTCCGGCCTCTTCTGATAATACATCTCAGCCTTTTTAGCAAATGAATCTCCGTCCTCTTCAATTAGCTTCAACATGTGCCTCACACTTTTGTCCATATCTGTCAATGATCGTTTCATCATTTTGGTGTTCCCCATTTTCGAAAATCAAAATGATAACAGCATTGATGAAAAACAAAAATAGAAGATTCACAAGAAAATATTAACCTATAGTTCATCTTTATTACATGGCGCATTGATGAAAAACGAAAACCAAACACAGGAAATAACACAGCACAACAAACAAAAAACAGTGTTGAAGATAATGAAAGCTCTGCCGGAACTTCTCTACCGCATTACTGTTGGAATCAATACACAGAGAAGAAACAACATGCAGAAATGAAATAATATCGAAAGAATCCTCTATCCTGCTGTGCAGGCAGAAACTCCCCTTCTCCAAACTAAAAATTATGACAATGAAAATGAAATATATTCACCCAAAAAGTGGATTAGTTCTCCCTATCTCACATTCTTATATACAGATCCCACTCCTCAATCTCTAGGTGCAACTAAATTTTCGTATCCTTACACATTTCTCTCCTCTTCTTCTTGAATATTCCTTCCTTATTTTGGGCCCTGGACAGCAGCTCCAACCTCTGCTTTCGTGTTCTCTTTCACAAATACAAATGGTGCCCTCACTTAGACAAAACATCCATCTTTTTTTCTTCAAGAAATATTACTGTATAAGTAGCTAGTAAATTAGAAAGTTCTATTATGGCCTGGTCCATTGGACCCAATCACAAACAAGGGGCCACGTGTATTTCTTTAGCCTTGTATGATCTATTATTTCGCGCTATTTGTATATTTGGCAAATTTGTATCGGACCATACCACAGTAGAAACTATTGAAAATGAAATACCACCTATTAGAGATTTTTCATACTTCACCTTTAATGCATGTACCACTACATACCAATTCCATGGAATAAAGTACAACACTATTGCCTACCTTCAAGATTCTCTGCAAGCCACCTTGAATTTTTGGGACTTATGTGACTATCCCACCACCAGGAATGTGATTTCCTTGATTGCAACTTCTTGAATTTGTTTGATTGGACCTAAAAAAAGCAATACAGCTCAGAAAATTAAATTACTTCAATTGAGAAGAAAACCAAACATAAGATAAGACCTCATATAACAATAAAAAATTCTAAGGCATTAGAGAAACGTAGAGACAATCATCCTATAAAAACCACAAGAACAAACAACAAAAGAAGGATGTTGTCTACCAAATTATGAGGCTCCATAGACAAGTTTCATCATGCAAAAGAAGGATGCCATCTACCAAAATATGAGGGTTCATACATATGTTTAATCAAAGAAGTAAAAAAACTAGATGGTTGGTTATGTTGAAGTTATTCTTACCGCAGAAGAAGCCATTTGGTTAGCCGGTAAAATTGAAGAGTTGAATGTCCGAAAATATGGTCCAAAGGATGAACTAAATCAGATTTGAAATAATAACCTGCCAAATGCACTTAAAGTCAACTCCAAAATATCATATCCAAAGAATAAACTATGAACATCATGTATATTTTAACAAAAACTTCTGGAAACTTGCATATTACGTTTTCATAACATAGTTTTGTGTGTTAATGGATTGAAAAAAGCGATAGAAATTAACCTCTTTTGCCAAGGTTCTTTCCAATTTGTAAACTAGTAAACTCTGCAACTTGTGGAGTAGTCCAGTTTGAATCCATATACATTAGACCAGCAACCTAAGTGAGCCTAAAAATATCTAGTCTCAAACCGAGCCCAGGCCCAGCCCATCTCAACTCACCTAATTAACTTTTTAATAAAAAAAATCAAAATTTTTCATAACAATAATAATGATAACATGTTAGTAATGTTATTACTATGACATAGTTTTAAACCTACACTTTGCATTTCATATCTCATTGCCATTCTATTAATGATGTCAAAATCAAACTATCACAGAATAATGCCTTTTTATCCCCTTTATTTTGGAGACTGAAACAAATTTTTTTCCTAGTAATACATAAATCATATAAATTCTCACAAATCATATGATTACTAATGTAGAACATATTCCAAATAAGATTATAATTTCTTCATAACCAATAAAAAGGGAACAATTTGCATGATGTAATATTCCTATAAGAACTGATAAAAATAAATGAATTAATTAATTAAGCAAGTTCCCTGAACCATGGCATTGACTATTTGAAGTAAAACAAAGAAATGGATGGATTTGTTCATTTATTTGAGCAAGTGCATGTGCCATTGCAGTTTTATATAAAGAATCAGAATCAGAATGAAGGGCTGACCTAAAGATGGGCCCGTCCTCTATTTAGTTCATTGGTTTGGGACCTTTAAGAAGAGATTACAAAATTTGTATACGGAGACAGGGAGGTGTAAAACACGCGCGGGCATTGAAAATATCAAAAGTATAGAATCAGGGGGAAATTGAATAAAAAACTTACAACTGTCTCTCCTAACAAACACCACACACTTCCACGCGGTTCTCTTTCTCTCCCTATACTTTTCTTCATAATCACTAAATTTGCACTATCTTTTTTTTTTTTTTTTTTTTTTTTATGTTCCTAATAAATCCAGCCAAATATTAAAAATTACCAAAAAAAAAAAAAAAAAAAAAAAAAAAACCAAACCCAACAAATATGAAAAGTGAAAATAAATTGCAATTTTCTCATACTATTAGATAGGACAAAATCATCGACCGATGGAATAATGAATATCTCGATTGAGTTTGTATTATTATCTCAAATAAAATCCAAATCAAAACAATAATGGCACAATGAGGAGTTTCAAATTGAGATTCAGCAATTAAAGAGAAAGGAAAACAGATTGATCGAACAATCGAAATTAATCAGAAGGAAAAACAGAAATGATCGATCTCAATTCATGTAACAATCAGAAACTGCGAAGAAGAAGAATTAATACCGAGCAGTGAATGAAAAATAATTAAAGAACTTACCAGTAGTAGGAGCAAAAATGGAAGGCAGAGAAGTGATAGATGATAGGAGCACACACTAGATGAGGTCGGCGTGGAAAAGCAGTGAATTAAAAATATAGAAGAAGGAGAAGAAGACAAATATGGAGAAGGGAGAGGAGGGATGGAGGAGGAGTAAATGACAGTAATGGAGAGAACAGGAGAGACAAGAGACAGACAGATGGCCTTTAATACCGAGTTTTCCACATGCTTTCAATTAAAAGGTCAAAAGTTGAATCTCCTTTTTCATTCTATTATTATTATTTTTTTCTCTTTTAAATACCAATAATAGTTGCATAATTGTTATGCATTTATGTGGCAGATAGTCTAAAATAACTATATTTTATTATATATTAAATTAATACATGATTTTTATGACCAAAGTATGGAAGAGATGTGAGCTATAATAACAGCCCAACTAATTGCACACGTTTGATGGATGGATACTTTTTTGATTTTATTTTACACGTTTATTATTAGCGTTTTTAGTTTTAATTATAAACTTTTTTTTTTCTTCACTCAATCAATTATAAACTTGTTTGCTTAAATTTCTTTATTGAATAATTTACATTTCTTTCTTAGCAAACAATACTAGATATTTTTCTTATCGAACTATCTACACCTAAATGGGCTCGGATTTCAAGAAAAGCTTATCTGCTATGTTTTAAAGCTCAACAAGTCATAAAAAGTCCTTTCGAATCCTCTTGCTTACGACTTTGCAACGCTTGCTTATCACATAGTAAGCAAGAGTTACTTGAGGTAATTGACGGTTACTAGCAACTAGTTGCATCATTTTCACTCATCTCAATTAACCTTAAACGCTATATAAAGACCATTTAGGGGGGTGGGGGTGGAGGGGAACTAGTAAAATCAGAAAACTAAAACCTAGCCACCTAAAAGCATTGAGTAGCCATGATCTTTATGGATTCTATACTAGATTATCCTATAACACATATGTTTTGATGGTCAAAATGGGCTAGAAATAGAGGTGGCCAAATTGAACCTGAACCGACCGAACCGGACCGAGTCAAAACCAGTCAAATCTTGAACCATACCGGAACCGGACTTGCGGTTTAGAAGAAAAGAAGGTTAAGGTTTATGTTCAATCAATCCCTGAACCTTTGAACCGGCGGTGGTTTGTCTCTTTTTTTTTCTTTTTTTTTTAACATGTTTAACTTCTTTCACTTGATTTTCTTTTTAAAGGTGTAAGAGAAATATATGGTGTATATGTACAAGTTATATTTTTGTAATAATTTTTATGTTATGTAAATTATTAATTGTAAAATAAAAAATGTAAGTTGTTTTTCATATTTGAGAAATTATATTATTTTGTTATGTATATTAATAATTTATTGAGAAATGTCTACATTGAAATTACACGCAAATTGAATTCTAAATGTTTATTGAAAAGGGTTGAACCTGAACCGGACCGAACTTGAACCTGGTCAAACCCTGAACCTGAACTGGACCGACCGAACCGGCGGTTCATCTCTTTTGAAGGTTAAGGTTTAGGTTCTCTGTTGTGGAAGAGCCTGCCTTAGTTAGATTCCTGCAAGATAAATTGAATGTGACACCAGTAACCTTTGTGTTAGTCTCCGATGCCTAAGTTAGCTCTTATTATGGTTTTAATTTTTAGCTATATTAACTTAGTAGTCTCCCCTTCCTTACCTCTCTGCCTTCACCTTTTATACGATCAATAGTAGAGATTGATATGGATCAAGGATGCCCATTGTCTTTGTTAGAGTTGTATTAGGAGAAAATAACTTCTAGTCCCACAAGGATTTTAAGAATCCCTATCGAACATGCCTCTTGAGAAGAGGTAGGCTTTAAGGAGGATACTGCTTCCTACCTTCTAGAAGACCCCATAAGTGTTAGATCCGAATGATTGGATTTAACTACCGGTCCCCGTCCGGCGGATACGTAGCTACTGCCCATCCTTATCAAAGACCAGCATTGATGAGCCCGGGAATCATCAAAAGTCCCCTACCAATTTGGGCAAACCCTTGAGGGTTTCAAATTTCAAAATAAAAAAACTAAAACCTAGCCACCTAAAATCATTAAGTAGCCATGATCTTTATGGATTATATACTAGAACTAAGATTTCACACATTCTCATCATAAATAAACATCAGTCCTTGATTTTCTAGATTTGGATAATCAAACTAATGTAATTTCAAAAGGCTTGTTTATATTTTTTAAGTCATTTAGGTTTGGAGTAATAGATTATCCCACAACCCATACGTTTTGATGGTCAAAATGGGCTAGAAATAGAGGTGGCCAAATTGAACCTGAACAGCTAAACCAGACTGAGTCAAAACCGGTCAAACCTTGAACCATATCGGAACCAAAACCAGACCTGCCGTTTAGAAGAAAAGAAGGTTAAGGTTTAGGTTCAATCAATCCCTGAACCTTTGAACCGGTGGTTTGTCTCTTTTTTTTTTAACATGTTTAACTTCTTTCACTTGATTTTCTTTTTAAAGGTGTAAGAGAAATAAATAGTGTATTTGTACAAGTTATATTTGTGTAATAATTTTCATATTATGTAAATTATTAATTATAAAATAAAAAATGTAAGTTGTTTTTCATATTTGAGAAATTATATTATTTTGTTACGCATATTAATAATTTATCGAGAAATGTCTACATCGAAACCACATGCAAATTGAATTCTAAATGTTTATTGAAAAGGGTTGAACCTGAATCGGACAGTACCTAAACCTAGTCAAACCTTGAACCTGAATCAGACCGACCGAACTGGTGGTTCATCTCTTTTGAAGGTTAAGGTTAAGGTTCTCTGTTGTGGAAGAGCTTGCCTTAGTTAGATCCCTGCAAGATAAATTGAATGTGACACCAGTAACCTTTGGGTTAGTCTCCGATGCCTAAGTTAGCTCTTATTATGGTTTTAATTTTTAGCTATATTAACTTAGTAGAGATTGATATACATCAAGGATGCCCATTGTCTTTGTCAGAGTTGTATTAAGAGAAAAGAACTTCTAGTCCCACAAGCAGTCAAAGAATCCCTATCGAACATGCCTCTTGAGAAGAGGTAGGCTTTAAGGAGGATACTGCTATAAGTTTTAGATCCGAATGATTGGATTTAACTACCTGTCCTCATTCGGTGAATCTACAACTACTGCCCATCCTTATCAAAGACCAGCATTGATGAGCCAGGGAATCATCAGAAGTCCCCTGCCGATTTGGTAAAACCCTTGAGGGTTTCAAATTTCAAAATGTGATAGGCCTAGAGCCTCGACGCCATGTAGTCTTGCTCCACGTGTCCATGCCAGAAGTTGCGACCTTTAGCCATCCCATCAAAATGGGTTTTCCGACTCTCCCTTTCTTCAACATTAATCAACATTGCTTGGATAAGTTCCTCTATAGCCTCTTCATCTTCAAGGCTTGTTCATCACTCTGCCAAATCAATAAGTATTTTTGCCCTCATAATCTTTCATTCCTGTTCATATTATACTGTTGTTCTTGTATTACGCTATATGCCAGACTCTTTAGGCTGCGTTCAACCTCATTTCAGCCTCATTCCTTTCTACAAATGCTGCCAAATTCTCATTGTTTTCCTCCCATACCCCTGAGCCAAAATCACCCCTACCAGAAACCCATCATTCAATGGAGTGCCCCCAATATACTTGGTCATCTAGCCCAGAGAAACATAACCCACCTCTAGAAGTGGATCAGACCTTGCTAGACTCTCTTCTTTTGACTCATCCGAAAGAACACCTACCGTAAGTGTGTCCGGGATACCACTACGTCCTGCATCCTCTAGTGATTCGGTGCCGGTAGCAAAGGACAAAAAAGAGAGAGTTCTTACCCCCCTGCATCACAGACATGATTCCCATCATAAAAGAGGGGGAAATAAGGTGTTTGAAGATTGCCTACAAATGGCTCCGATCCTACGAATGCCTAGAACCTTCTCTCAATCAAAGAGTACATATGCCCCTGGAAGGCTATTTTTTCATCTACAAACATCATATCGAAGGCTACTTTTCCTACCTAAACCTGGAGGAGATTTACGGTGCCTTAAATTGGTACAACATCTGCCTTGTACAAATCCACCTGAATGCCATAGAAGAGATGTGTACCATGTACTATCTTTGCCATAATCTCGGCATCAATTTGACCGGTGCAATGTTCTGGCATATCACCACCTCAGTCAATCGCAACTCAACAATGAATATTTGACATTCGCCAAGGGAGTCAATTTCTGTTTTTTCAACAATTGAGTCAAGGGCTTCAAGAAGCAATTCTTTTTTTATCAAGTTGAAGGATGACACCCCATCCTTTTCTTGCACCTGGTCTTTCTAGAATACCAAGGAGATGAAAGGTGCTAAGGACCAGCTAATTAGTGTGAAGAAAGCCGGATTAGAATTGATAAGCTCTATACCTTCAAAATACTAGAAGCTTTCTTATGCAGTTAAGGCATTCTACCTAAGGCTGCCCCTGGCTACTCTGGATCTCCAAACAGGATTTCTAGTTTTCTTTTCCAATCCTATTGAGGATCATCAAGGTACCACATCTTACTTTGTTGTACTTATTTTGTACTTTGTGTTTGGCAAGGATGTCACTAGCTGAGTCTATTGCAGCTTTAAAGAATAGCAAGAGGGGAACTCGGGTTGCTGCCACTTCTACTCCAATAGCAACGACTGCAATGACTACGCTTGAGGTACCAACAACACGATGGGGAGGAGAGACCGAACCCTCAACCCAAGGCAAAAGGAAGACTATGACCGCTACCGGCCTAGAGAAGGTAAAAAGGCCTACTTAGTGAGACTCGCCCTTTAACCACTGTATTTGCCCAATCTTCTTGCTACCTAAATTACTTTTATAAGATGTGGTCTTAGACCTGAGTGGGAGAAAGCAGTTTGATGACAACGACCTTTCATAAAAGAGATATTGATGTCCAAGTTTGGGATAGCAACAAGTTTGACGGATCCGACTGTTCAGTTGGAACTTAGTAATGTTGGATATGCCCTAGTCCTGAGGCATTGGTCCTTGTATATTTATTGTACATCTATTGGATTTATATATTATACATTTTGTGTAATTAAATAAAGACATTAATCTATTTATTATATACCTTGTGCTATGTTTTAAATAGAGTATCCAATGGACATATCCATATCCATGTTGTGCACTTGGCAGTAAGACCATGGATAGGGAAAATGATATGACCATAAAGAGATCCGTAGTCTGTTCCAGTCATGGGAATGAATGGAACTAGCGACTATCATTAACCTGGTTGTATGGCGGTGTCTTACCAGCCATTGGACATGGGATGTCAACCAAGTTAATAGGTGCATGCAAAAGGGGCATGATACTGGATAGATCCACTAAACGAGAAATCCACATGGTAAAATATCATAAGTGATTCTCGTGTAGTACTTGTATAGATCCTTTGACCTGACCATATGATGGTGCTGCATGCGAAGTTGCATACTTTGGGGTACGTCTAAATGGCCTGTAAAAAGGTGCCAAGTATGGGTACTTTCGGGTATGTCACTGAGCACGGCAGTACTATGGATGTGCAGAAGGGGTATGTTACTCAGTAGTCCACTGAGAAGATATCACCGGCCTCTTGATGAATGTGACTGATAAGAGTGTGGCCACACCCAAACAAGTAGGAACTTGTTTGTGAGCATTAGTACATTCGGGGATCAAGTAAATGTCTGGACACAAAAAAGGGTGATCAATCCATGCCTCTATGTTGGACACTGATATCGATGACATAGGATATACAAGTTTAAACTACAAGTTTACGATTACAGTCGGTCTGCTATCTCCGTCTTAATTTAAATGACATGTATCTTATCTACTATGGTATTATATAAATACATGCATAGAAATTAAATTAGAATTGACTAGCAATTAAACCTTATTAATTAATTAGGATTTATGGAATTATGGCATTAATTCCATTTATAGAAACAAAGTTATAACACCCAATAAATATAGGCTATGATTTAAAGCTAATTGGTAGGATTTTCCTTAAGTGAAAATTTTAGCCATAATGGTTTTAAGGGAGCTGAAATTTTCGGCCATGGACATGGATTCTTCTCTCTTCTCTTTGATCCGCCACTAGCACGGGTTGGACTCTATAGGTATTCGTCTACGTGAGAGTGGAGGAAATCTCCTCTGATTTCTGCAGCCATTTCTAAAAGAGATATTCCGGGTGAGAATTGATTTTCTTCTATTTAATTTTAAATTTTTACAATTTCCACATCAATTGCTCCTGGGCACGGATTTGAGGAAATCACTGCATTCTTTCGCTTTTATCGAGTGATTTCTGGTGAAAAATCCTAACAGTGGTATCAGAGCGGGCTTTTGATCCGTGAAAATTATTTAATTTGGATTGAATCCCTTGGTTTTGAAATTGGAGATTTTGATTTGGGATTCTTGGATTAGGGTTTTATATTTTTCCCCAATGGATTTTCAAATAGAAATTGGTTATGCATATTTGGTTATATGTATGTTTTCTATTTGATTATGTGGTTTTAATTTTGGTTGATTATATTAATTTTTTTTAAATATAACAAAAAAAAAAAAAAGGATTGAGGGGCTATGCCCCTCGGCAGCTTGCTGCTGCCGGCCAGCCGCCGCTTGTCGTAGCAGCAGCTGCGGCGGCGCGCCATGCAACAGCACGCTGCAGCAAGGTGGGCCGGGCCCGATTTTATATTTGGCGGGTTTGTGGGCCAGGCCCAGTTTTAAAATTTTAATGGGTTTTAAAATTTTGTGTGTTTAAATTTTGTAATTTAAATGCGTATGGCTTCTTGGATGAAATTTTTAATTTTATTCATGGGATACTAATTTTGGAAATTAATATGGTTAATTGAAATTAGTTCGGTTTTTTTTTTTTTTGCACAATTACCCGGGCGGCTGATATGGACTCATGGTTTCCCAATTCCAGTGGGAGCTGTTATCTGCCTGGGCTGGAGGCCCAAAGCCCATTAAGGGCTAGAACCATGATGGGCCAAAATTGGCGATTTCAAAATAATGACTTTGGGCATAATTGAAATGGGCTTAAATTCATGCATTATAACATGCTTATAAATTGATGTATTGGATGCATTTTGTATGATTAAATGTATGTATGGTTGGATGCTATTGGGCCTTATTTCAAGATGGGTTGTATTTTTCTTTTTGGGTAAATACGTCCTGCATGTCGTTTTTCTTTTTTTAATGTAATTTTATTTTATTTATTGAATATAAAATTTGTAAAAGAAGAAGCCCAGTGGAGTGGTGAGCGCAGTGGAGAGGCTAGCCCAGAAGGAAGGAAGATGGAGGCCCACCTAATGTATTTTCTAGTATAGATTTACTAGAATTATATTGGGTTGTAATTTAGGCCCATAGCAGTCCATTTTACTTATTTAATTATATTTTATATTTATTTGCATGTATGTATGTATGATCCAAACACATTCTCACCCGCCTTATGCATGTAAGCCGTTATTAAAATGAATCTAATAGCCTAATGGAAATTACTAAGTCGCTCAAAAGTGCTTCCCTCATTCAAAACCAGCTCGAAGTGGGGATAGGCCAATTGTAGACCATGCCTTTGCTGGATGCATTGGAGTATCGTTATTTTATATTGGGTTGGAGTATTGGTTACTCCGTCACTTGGATGGAGGTTTTGACTTAGCGTGGGTAGTAGGATTCTCCTGGCCCTAAGCACAGATGGAGGTTTTGACTTAGCGTGGGTAGTGGGATTCAAAAACCCTAGGTCTAAATTAATAAGCATAGGTTAAAATTTAACTACAAATCAATTTTTATTTCATATGTATGTAATTATATTAAACCATATAATATAACATATAGCATTTAAATTAAAATTAATTTTCCTAATTAAATTAACCCAATAAATTAAAATGAAATACATATAAACCTATATATGTATTATATTTCTACCAGGAAATAAATTCATGAATCAATTTATTCAAATTAATTCTATGAAACCCAATTAAAATTGATTATATTATTTTGATTAATCCAATTGATCTATAATTTAATCAGTTAATTTCTCCTCTCTAGTCAATATACTCCAAGTATACAGTTGACATATTTAGTTCAAGCTAAGATGTTGAATGTGTACGATCTTGTGGACCCATCCTTATGTTGGTAGTGGGCCCATGGCCCACAGACTATAGGTGGGCTCTAGTAAGCCGTTTCAACCCCTAATTAAGACAGAGACCGCAATCTAACAGAAGTTGTAACCCTGTAGTTTAACTTATATATCCCATGTCATTGATATCGGTATCCGACACGGAGGCTTAGTATCATCACCCTCTTTTATGTTCGGACATTAACTTGATTCGGAACGCATGATGCTCACAAATAAGTTCCAACTTGTTTAGGTGTGACCATACTCTTATCAGTTGCACTCATCTAGTGGTCGGTGATATCTTCTTAGTGGACTACTGAGTGACATTTCCTTCTGCATATTTATGGCCTTGCCATGTTTAGTGGCACACCCAAACGTACCCATACTTAGCCCCTGTTATAGGCCCTTTAGGTGTACACCAAAGTGTGTGAGTTCACATGTGAGACCATAATATGATCAGGTCAAAGGATCCAATATAAGTACTACACGAGAATCACTTGTGATAATATACCATATGGATTTCTCGTTTAGTGGATCTATCAAGTACCATGCCCCATTACATGTACCCATAAGCTTGATTGACACTCTATGTTCTATCGCTGGTAAGACACTACCATACAATCAATGTTGTAATAGTCTCTAGTTCTATTCATTCCTATGATCTAAACATACTACGAATGGCTTTATGGTTATATTGTTTCCATATCCATGGTCTCACTGCCAAGTGCCTTTAAACATGGATATAGATATGACCATTGGATACTCTATTTATATTATTTGCACAAGATATTAAAATAAATAGATTATTGACTTTATTTAATAACACAAATGTACAATACAACAATCTATTAAAAGATCCAAAATATACAATACAATAGAAAGACTAATGCCTTGGGACTAGGGCATTCCTAACACCGACACTAGGTAAACCTTTAATCCTGTATTTAGCCATCGAGGAGACCTCAGTAAGGGCAATGTGTTGGATTATGCCCTAATCCCTATATGATGTACTTTTATGATTTTGTGTTTGAGAACACATTTGCTATATATTAATAAAAGGCATAATCATATTTATTGAATTACTTATCCAATTAATAAATATTGATAATCCATAAACTGGTGTTTGCTCATGTTTGTTAGTAGTGTGTACTATACATGTAAGACCATGAGTTTGAAGAACACAGTTTCAATGAATATAACAAGAGACTAGTACGTTCCTTGTGGGATGAATGGTGTCTTACCGACCATAGGACTTCGAAAGTCTATCAAGGATATAGGTACATGTTAGTGAACAATGTAATGGATCGATCCACTTGTGAGAACACTACATGGTCAAGTGTCATAAGTGTTTCACATGTATTGCTTATACTAGATCCTTAGACTAGAAGGTATTGTCATGACCACTAGCTGCCCTTTGAAGGTATTGTCAGCCTTTAGCTTGTAGCACCACTTATTACCTATCACCTTAGCACCTGGAGGTGGATCAACCAGGTTCCAAACCTGATTATCGTATATAGATTACATTTTTACCTCCATGGTCTTGCGCCATTTGGTAGACTGTGGGCTAGCCATAGCCTCCTAGTAGGTTTTGGGCTCTTCCTCATCGAAGATGAAAAGAGTGTGATCATCGGTAACGAGAAACCATATCTCTCGAGTTCCCAACGATCCCTACCAGACCTTCTAGGTCCTTGTGTGACTTGGGTTGGTGCTTCCTCCTGTGGAAGCTCCACCCTGGTCTCCGAGTTATCCTCTTCAGAAGTTTGTGAGCTTTGAACTTCCCTGAGTTCAACATTGCTCCCACTTTCTTGGAAATGAAATCCTTTTCAAGAAAGATCCCCTTTCATGCCATGAACACCTTGTTCTCGGCGGGGTTGTAGAAGTCATACCCTTTGGTCTCTTTAGGGTAGCCCACAAACAAGCATTTATCGGTTTGGGTTCTATTTTGCCCCCAGTTAATTTCTTGACATGTGCATCACATTCCCAAATCTGCAGGAAAGACACATTGGGCTCTTTGCCCGTCCCTATTTCATATGGGGTCTTTTCCACTACCTTAGTCGGAGTATTGTTCAAAATGAGAGCTGATGTCTCTAGTATTTATCCCCAGAAACTTATTGGGAGAGAGGCGTGACTCATCATTGAGTGGACCATGTCCAGCAAAGTCATGTTCCTCCATTCGGACACCCTATTCCATTATGGTGTTCTCGGAGGAGTGAGCTGTTGAATGATTCCATGCTCTCTTAGTATGAGTCGAACTCTAGGCTCATATATTCGCCTCCTCGGCCTGAGTGAAGGGCTTTGATATTTCTGCCAAGTTGGTTCTGTACTTCGTTCCTAAATTCCTTAAACCTATCAAGGGTTTCAGACTTATGTTTCATCAGATAGACATAGCCATATCTTCTGAAATCGTCCGTGAAGATGACGAAGTACAGATGTCCACCTCTAGTAGCTACACTCATGGGCCTGCTGGGATTCGTCACGGGAAACCGACCGACAAAGTGCGGAAACACGCGTCGATTTCCTCGAATCCGGGTCCCGGGAGCTTAAGTAGTGAAAATCAAAAACAAAACACAAAGGAGGAGAAGAAAGTCTTACCAAGATATCTCTTTAAGAGATAGAAGAAGACTGCAGAAATCAAGGATAGATTTCCTCCACCGATGCGTACACGAACGGCTATCGGACTGAAACCCGTGCTAGCAACTCGGAAATTCAAGAAGAGAGGGAGAGATGGCAGCCAAGAGCACTTGGTTAGAATGAAAATGGTTGAAGCCTTTCATCTAATATCTCTCACCAAGAGGCAAAAAATATCCCATAAAGCAAAGTCAACTATGACTCACCACAAAGTCAACAATGACTCACCACTTTCACTCATTACATTTTGGCTAAAGAATGAGTCATCTCCCTTGTCCAAAGACATAAGGATTCGGCCAAGAGGTGGAAAGGAAATGGGGAAGACACTTGTCTTTAGTCATAATGACCAACTCATAATGACCAACAAATATCCAAGTTGGTAAAGTCCAACTTTACTAACCAAAGTCCACCATGACTCACCCATTTAATCATCACCTTTTGTCCCACCATGACTCATTCTTCTCATCTTAAAAATTCATCATTCTTGCCTTAAACCCACCATGGATTTCGTCCAACATATGATGAAGAAGTGGGCTTACCATTTCAAGCCCAAGTCCACTTTAATTCTTTGGTTTCTATTTGATTTCAAATATCATTGTAATTCAACATGTATGTAAGCATATTGTACCATATGACATGTTACATACCTCTAAATTACAATTAATTTGACACATCAAATGCATCAAGGAATTAAATTAGACACATATAAGATGAGATACATGTAAACCTATACATGTATAAATATTTCCACCTAGGAAATAATCTCATAAATTAATTCATTGAATTAATTAAGAGAATGCCAAAAATAAATATTAATTATATTCTTTTGATCAATCTAATTGACCTAGAAGATAATTAATAAATCTCTCTCTCTTCAAATGTGTATACTCCAAGCACACACTTAATCCGACTAGTTAAAGTCCAGACGGTCAATGTGTACGATCCAATGGGCCCGTCTTTATGTTGGCAGTGGGCCAAGGCCCACAGACTACAGGCGGGCTCTAGCAAGCCACTGTAGCCCCCAATTAAGACGAAGATAGCAGTCAAACTGTCACCGTAACCCTGTAGTTGAACTTGTATGTCCCATGTCACTGATATTGGTGTCCAACACAGAGGCATGGTTGATCACCCTCTATATGTGTCCGGACATTACTTGATCCCAAATGAACTGATACTCACAAACAAGATCTCATCTTGTTTGGGTGTGGCCACACTCTAATCAGTAACATTCATCAAGAGGCCGGTGATATCGTCTCAGTAAAATACTGAGTGACATTCCCTTCTGCATATCCATAGTACTGCCATGCTCACTGACACACCCGAACGTACCCATACTTGGCACCCTTTTACAGGCCCGTTAGGCGTACACCGAAGTGTGCCACTTCACATGCAGCACCATCATATGGTCCGGTCAAAGGACTTATGCAAGTACTACGCGAGAATCAGTTGTGATACTATACCATGTAGATTCCCGTTAAGTGGATCAATCCAGTACCATGCACCCTTTTACATGTACCCATTAACCTGGTTGACATTCCATGTTCTATGACCGGTAAGACACCGCCATACAACCAGGCTAATGATAGTCTTTAGTTCCATTCATTCCCATGATTGGAACAGACTACGGATGACTTTATGGCCATATCGTTTTCCCTATCCATAGTCTTACTGCCAAGTGCCTCACACTTGACAACATGGATATGGATATGTCCATTGGATACTCTATTTAAAATATTGCACAAGACATATAGTAAATAGATTGTTGCCTTTATTTCTTAACACAACTTGTATAATACATGAAGTTCATATAAATGTACAAAAGTATGATACAAAGACAAGGACTAATGCCTCGAGACTAGGGCATTTCCAACAGGGCCCACATACATCTGAATGTATTAGGTCCAATAAGCTAGTAGCCGTTTCAGCTTTCTTGCTAAAAGGCGCTTTAGTCATTTTACCTCATAAACAAGACTCGCATATATTAAGTGACTCCATGTCAAATGATCCTAGGATTCCAGCTTTGTGAAGCCTAGCTATGCGCTTCTCATTTATGTGGCCTAAATGACAATGCCAAAGGTAGACAGGATTAAGTTCGTTAGGCTTAACCCTTTTAGTATTTATATTATAGACATGATTAGTTTCATTCAAATCCAGGATATATAGACCACTATTTAATAGAGCTTCTCCAAAAAATAATCCCTCTCTAGATAAACCAATTTTACCATTTGCAATAGTAAAATTAAATCCAGAAATATCCAAAACTGAAATAGAAATAATATTCCTGCACATTGTAGGTACAAAATAACATTATTCCAGTATCAAAACTAATCCACTAGGCATCACAAGATAGTACTTGCCAATCTCTATGGCAGCTACCCTTGCTCCATTTCTGACCTGCAAGTCCACCTCCCCAGATCCCAGTGATCTCCTGTTCTAAGTCCCTGCACATTACAACAAATGTGAGAACCACATCCAGTATCCAATACCCAAGATGTAGAAACAATGAGGTTTATGTATATGACATATGTACTTGATGAAGACGCACCCTGGCTCTTCCTTTGCTCGCCTAACAGGTGGGGGCACGATCTCTTCCAATGCCCACTTTGTTTGCACTATAAGCAAACATCCTCAGGACTGGCCTGGGCTGGGCCTTAGCCTTTTTGGCCTTGGCTTTCTTAGCCTCGGCCTTGGCCTTGCCATTAGCAAAAGAAGGGTTCCCCTTGTTGACCAGCAGTACCGGTGGAGTCTTCTTGATCGACTGCTCAGTGAGCTTGGGCATCCCATGCAGCTCACTAACAGTACGGTTCATCCCTTTCATGTTATAGTTCAGGATGAACTGATCATAAGAATCCGGTAAGGAAGCCAAGATCGTGTCAATCGTCAACTCCTGTGAGATAGGCGATCCGAGACGGGTTAAAGTATCCAGAGAGCCCTTCATCTTGAGCACGTGTGCACTCACAGATGTCCCAGCCCCCACAGGAGTGGAATGCCTTGTTGGTCAGGTACCTTTCCTGATGAGTTTGCTCTTGAAACATCTTATTAAGAGTTGTTATCATAGTAAAGGCCTGATGGTCCATCAACTGCTTACAAGCTAACATCAGGCATGTCACGTCCCGGTTATCCTTTATGTGCATCTTGTATTCCTCTAGCTGTGCAGCCGGTGGATTACGCCCCATTGGTGCAGCCGGTACAAGCCTTTCCAGCACATACTCCTTAGACTCCTATCTTAGAACTATCCTCAAGTTTTTAGACCAGTCTAAGAAGTTAGGACCAGAAAGCTTGTCCCTTTCCAGGATAGATCGCAGTGAAAGTGAATTATTCATTGTCATTTGGTTACTACACAGAAAAATTTAAGGAGTGTTAATAAAGGTCTTACTTTGTTTTTCCCATATTTAATTAATAATGAATCAGGTTATTAATTAACTCAAGTTGTTGGGCTAATGGGGCAGGATCCATATTTCATCAAGATATAGCCAGACGAGGGCCTGGAAAAACTATAGCCTAATTATTTAGTTAGTAACGCCGTCCAATCCCAACCTAGGGACTCTCGGTTTGATGGGCTTGTTGGCACTTACCCATTTGTGCTTAGGGCCAGGAGAATCCTACTACCAAACCTCCATTCAAGTGTTAGAGTAACCAATACTCCAAGCCAATACAAAATGACGATACTCCAGTGTATCCAGCAAGGGCATGGTCTACAACTGGCCTATCCCCACTTCGAGTCGGTTTTGAATAAGGGAAGCACTTTTAAGCGACTTAGTAATTTCCTTTTGGTTATTAGATTCATTTTAATAATGGCTTAGATGCATAGGTAGGTGAAATGGGTTTGGATCATACATTCATACATGTAAATAAATAAAGCATAATTAAATAAATAATAGATTGCTATGGGCCTATATTACAACTTAATATATTTCTAGTAAACCTATTCTAGAAAAACACCAGGTGGGCCTCCTTTTCTTCCTTCTGGGCTCGCCTCTCCAATGGGCTTCTTCTTTACATCATTTTATAATAAATAAATAAAATAAAATTACATAAAAAGAAAAAAACGACATGCATGCCGTATTTACCCAAAAGAAAAAAATACAACCGAACTTGAATAAGGCCCAATAGCATCCATTCATACATTTAATCACACAAGCATGTAAACCAATACATCAATTTATAAACATGTTACAATGCATGAATTTAATACCATTTTAATTATGCCCTTAGCCATTATTTTGAAATCGCCAATTTTGGCCCTTCATGGTTCTAACCCTTTATGGGCTTTGGGCCTCCAGCCCAGGTAGAACGCAGCTCCCACTAGAATTGGGAAACCATGAATCCAAATCAGCTGCCCAAGTAATCGTGCTAAGAAAACCCGAACCAATTTCAATTACAACATATTAATTTCCAAAATTAATATTTCATGAATAAAATTAAAATTTCATGAAAGAAACCATGTGCATTTAAATTGCAGAAAATTTAAACACAAAAATTTTAAAACCTATTAAAATTAAAACTGGGCCCGAGCCCAAAAACCCACCAAATCCAAAACTGGGCCTAGCCCGCCGAGCAGCCCATTGCAACAGCAGCAGCCTGAAAGGGTTGCTGTCGCCGCAACAGGTTGCAGCAGCAGCACGCCATCCAGCTACTGCTGCAGCAACTGTGTACGCAGTAGCATGCTGCGAAACACATATTTTTTTTTTTAATTATGATTTTATAAACAAAAAAAAAATATAAAATTAAAACAACCATAAACAAAAAAACCAAAAATCAAATAGAAATAAACACATATAACCTAATATGCAATAACCAATTTCTATTTGAAAATGAAATTAAAATTGGGAAAAAATATTAAAACCTAAAATCTATGAATCCCTAATTAAAATGCCCAATTTAAAAACCATGGGATTCAAACCATTTATGATTTCCATGGATCAAAAGCCTGCTCTGATACCACTGTTGGGATTTTTCACCGGAAATCAACCGATAAAGGGGAAGAACGCGTTGATTTCCTTAAATCTGTGCCCAAGAGCAATTGAAATGGAAATAAAAAACAACAAAATTCAAATTAGAAGAATTAGATTCTCACCATTAATATCTCCTCTAGAGATGGGTGCAGAAATCGAAATCGATTCCCTCCACTCTCACCTACACGAACACCTATCGAGTAAAACCCATGCTAGCAGTGGATCAATGAATTTTTTGGACAGAAAAGTGAGCTGAAATTTCTGCCTTAGAATCAAAAAATTCTAGCAGCAAATTCCCCTTAATGGCCGAATTGCTAGTAAGAAAAACATTTTGCTTAAATCGTGGCCTTTATTATTGGGGTGAATAAGTTTGTTTTTATAAATGGAATTAATCCCATAATTCCATAAATCCTAATTAATTAGAATGGTTTAATTCCTAATCAATTCTAATTTAATTTCTATACATGTATTTATATAATATCATATTATATAATATCATATTATATAAGATACATGCCATTTAAATTAAATAGATTTATCAATTGGAATTAACCCAATAAATTAATTTATGATTTGACTAGAAACATATACATATAAACCTATATATGTATTAAATTTTCACCAGGAAATTTATTCACAAGTTAATTTATTTAAATCAACTTTGTGCAACCCAAAAAAAATAAATATATGTCAATTAAATTATACTGAAAAATCCAATTGATCTTTAATTTAATTGATTAATATTTATCTCTCCAATTAGTATACTCCAAGTATACAGGTGATCCGACTAGTTCAAACTCAGACATTATATGTGTACGATCCTGTGGGCCCGTCTTTATGTTAGCAGTGGGCCTATGGTCCACAGACTGCAGGCGGGCTCTAGCAAGCCACTGTAGCCCCCAATTACGATGGAGATAGCAGTCCAACTGTAATCGTAACCCTATAGTTTAAACTTGTACATCCCATGTCATTGATATTAGTGTCCAACACAGAGGTATGAATTGATCACCCTCTTTTGTGTCCAAACATTTACTTGATCCCAAATGAACTAATGCTCACAAACAAGTTCCAACTTGTTTGGGGGTGGTCACACTCTTATCAGTTGCATTCATCAAGTGGCCGGTGATATCTTCTCAGTGGACTACTGAGTGACATTCCCTTCTACATATCCATAGTCCTGCGATGCTTACTGACATACTTGAACGTACCCATACTTGGCACCCTGTTACAGGCCGTTTGGGCATATACCAAAGTATGTGAGTTCACATCCAGCACCATGATATGGTCAGGTCAAAGGATCCATACAAGTACTACATGAGAATCACTTATGATACTATACCATGTGGATGTCTCGTTTAGTGGATCTATCCAGTACCATACCCCTTTGCATGCACCCATTAACTTAGTTAACATCCTATGTCCAATGGCCGGTAAGACACCGCCATTCAACCAAGCAAACGATAGTCTCTAGTTCCATTCATTCCCATGGCTGGAATAGACTACGGATGAATTTATGGTCATATCGTTTTCCCTATCTATGGTCTTACTGCCAAGTGCATGACACTTATCAATATGGCTATGGATATGTCCATTGGATACTTTATTTAAAACATAGCACAAGATATGTAATAAATAGATTAATGCCTTTATTTAATGACACAAATAGTATGATACATTAAATCCAATAACATTGTACAAATGTATAATACAAATACAAGGACCAATGCCTCGGGACTAGGGCATATCTAATAGCCCTACCTCATTGTCTTTTTGGATAGTGCTAATCTATTCATATGGGCCCACAAGATCCCGCGTGTGCCTGTCACATGACCAACTTTGCTTTTAACTCTATTGAATTCTGCAGCTAACCTCCTCAGGGCTAGTTTATCAGAACCACCGCCCTCTTTAGGGTATTGTTCTTTCTATAGATACTGTGGGATGACATGATATCAGGGCCTCTCATCTTCTATCAAACTCATCACCTTAGGAGCATTGTAGTAAGGTTTCCTAGAAACTGCCATTATCAAAGGGCGAATAGGTGTTTGATCTGGGCTCTCGCACATGGATGATAATATGGCTAGAGCATCTACTATATGATTGTATTCTCTAAGTACATGTGGAAATTCACAATGGTCAAACACATTCTCGATCTTGGCCTTCAATCGTCTTCTTCATCACATTCTCGATGTTGACCTCGGATAATAGCAACACCTATCAGGAGAGTTTTTTGGATAGTGCCGGAGTCTCATACAGATGCTTCATCAGATCCGCCAATTCTACCACTGCTTGGCCTTTAATCATCTTCTTGATCACATTCTCGATGTCGACCTCAGATAATAGCAACACCCATTGGGAGATTTTTCCAAATAGTGTCGAAGTCTCATACAGATACTTTATCAGATCCACCTTAGCTATCGCTTGAACCTTGTAGGATTAGAAGTAATGCTTCAACTTTTTAGTTAACCAAACCATAGTTATGTACGTCTTTTCTACTATCGTATACTTGGTCTTGTAATCCAACAACTTTTTGCTAAGATAGTAGATGGGGTATTCTTTTCTTCCTTCTTGTTCTTGAGCCAGCATTGCCCCAGTCAAGGTCTCCTCTATTGCCAAGTACAAAATCAAAGGTTTCCCGGAGTTGGCAGTCTCAACACCAGTGTGTTAATCAGATACGCCTTGATTATATCAAATGCTACTTGACACTATCATTCCACACTGTCAGTTGATCTTTTCATAAAAGCTTGAAAATCAGTTCGTAAACTGAAGTCAGCTGCACCACAAAATCTGCTAACATACTGGAACTTGCCTAAAAATGAACGGACTTCCTTTCCTGTCTTTAGAGCTGGCATGTCTCTGATGGCCCAAGGCGGAGTAGTTGGTGGTGTGTGCGACAACACAGCCTACTGATGTAGGTTATGCGCTTCGCATAGCCATTTGACACTAGTGGCTATTTTGCTTTTGCAAGATAGTTACTACTATCTAGCGGTGGTGCCGCCTAACCAATGGCGGACTGTCTTGGATAGCCTACCACAGCTAGGGAGAAGCACCATCGAGCGATGGCGGCTGTCCGTTTTGGATTAGTAGGGGTTTCATTTTAAAATTTGTAGGTATTTTATTTTAACCCGGGCCTATAATGCAAAATAAATTAAAATCGTTTTATTTTAAATTAATTTGTATTTAAATTATTTATTATATTGACATGCATATTTAATTTAATTGCTTTATGTATTAAATTGAATATGGTTTAATTTGTGAAATTGACCAAATAAACGGTGGCAACGGTTAAAATTGGGAGAGCTAAATTTCGAATTTGTGACAATCCAAATTCCAATGGGAGCAAAATTATTAATTTTGTATAAATGGATTTTATCCATTGGCATTTATGGGCGTTAGTCACATTTGTTGAAATTGGCGATTTTGCCCTAAATAACTCGGCTTAACATTTACATTTATAATTTGGAATGCCATGTAGGGGTGAGTAAAACATGGTTCGGTTCAAAAACCAAACCAAATCAAACCGAACCAAAAACCAAAGTACAAGAAAAATATAAACGAAAGCCAAACCAAAGTTCATATGGCTCGGATAAAACCAAACCAAACCAGTTTGGTTAGGTTAGGTTTGGTTCAGTTAAAACCAAATCAACAAAATTTTCAATTTTTTAATGTTTACTATCATTATTTTTTATAAATTACATGTAAAGTATTGCTTAAAAAGGATTTATATTACATATATATTACTAAAGTCTCATAAATACAAACTATATAATAATATAAATATATAATATGCCAAATAAAATATATTTATATATATATATATATACATATTTTTAAAAAATACTTTTACATATTATGGTTCGGTTCAGTACAATTTTGGTTTTTTCAAAAAAACCAAAAACCGAACCAAAAACCAAATTATTATATTTTATAAAACCAAAACCAAACCAAATAGAGTTTGGTTCGATTCGGTTTGGTTTTTCAGCCTCGGTTCAGTTCGGTTTTTTGTTCGTGGTTTGGTTTTGCTCATCCCTAATGCCATGATCAAGCATCATATTGGAATGTATGTACACAATAGGTACTTTGTTTGAAATGTTGTGTTGAGTTCTACGGGCCCTAATTTCTTATCGGTTGTAATTTGATTTTGGGAAATATGACCTGCGTGCCATTTCTTTTATTTTGATGTAATTTTAGGATAGATTTTATTTTAAATAAAGCTATTGTAATTGCATTAAGTATGGAGGAAGGCCCAAATGGAGCAAACCCATGGTGGGAGCCCAAGGAGGATTTCAGTCCGGCCCAAGGAAGAATTAGATAGGATATCTAGTTTTCATTAGGCTGTAATTAAGGTCCATAGGATCTCATTATTTTAAATTGAGTATGTCATTGCATTTGTCATATAATATGGATGTATGGATCACCAGATTATAACCTGTGTTTTTACATGCTAAGCCGTATGACTTAATTTTAATCTGAAGAATTATAATATTTAGTAATTTAAAAGTGCTTCCTACATTCACACCTCTTCCTCTCATTGATGCTACGATGTGCGTCATACCCTAGCTGCGTACGTTGTAGTTTTCAATGGGTCATTGAGAGTTAGGATACTTGGTATGGTTAACATATGAGAATGGTGGTTTAACATAACATGGGTAACATTAGCTCAGAGCGGGCCCTAAGCACAGATGGGTAAAGTGCTAATAAGCCCATCAAACCAAAAGTCCTTTGTGGAAGGATTGGATAGGTTGTCCTACCAAACGAATCAATGGTTAGTTAGCGAGCCCTAGTTCTGCCAGTCATTGAAGAGTTATGGATCTTGGTCAAGTCAGCCAATTAACATCACCAACGAACAAAGTAAAATCATATTATTAAATTGAATTGGCATAAAAGTCCTTTATTTCTAACTCAAGCAATGATTTCTTCCATGTAGATATTCCCATTTTCATATTACCATTTTAAAATGGCTATAACAAACAACAACTCACTCTCACTTAGGTCACTCCTAGAGAAGGAGAAGCTTTTAGGGACAAACTTCCTGGATTGGGCTAGGAACTTGCAAATAGTTCTTAGACAAGAGTCTAAGGAGTATGTACTGAATCTCCTTTACCACCTGGCCCTCCCGAAGATGAAGGCATCACCACAACAATAGTGGAGCAGTACGACTGACATATGAGGGACGATCTTGATGTCTCGTTCCTTATGCTGGGTACCATGGCTTCTGATCTTCAGAAGCAATTTATGGAGTAGCATGCTTATGACATGATGGATCAACTTAAAAAGATGTTCCAAGATCAGGCTCGTCAAGAACGTTACCTGACAACTAAGGCACTTTGCACGACTGCAATGGCAGCTGGGACTTCTGTTAGCACTCATGTACAAAAGTTGAAGTGGTATATTGATACACTTGCCCACCTCGGCTCGCCAGTTCCATAGGACTTGGCAGTAGAAACTATTCTCGGGTCACTTCTTGAGTCTTACAACTAGTTTATCATGAACTACCACATGCAGGGGTTGGATAAATCAGTTATTGAGCTACATGACAAGCTCAAACTTGCTGAGTAGTCTCTTAAGAAGACTCCTGAAGTTCCGCTGGTGATCAAGGGCAATACACCCATTGCTAAGGGTAAGGCCAAATCTAAGGCCAAAGCTAAGGCCCAAAAGGAAAAGGCTAAGGCTAAGAAGGTGGTGGCCCACCCTAAGGCAAGGGTTGTTTCTCCTGATGATGTCTGCCATGAGTGTCATGAGAAAGGGCATTGGAAGAGCTCGTGTCCAAAGCTAAGGGAGCAAATAAAGAGCAAGTTTGCTGCTTTAGGTATTTATGTTGTTGAGATTAATCTGGCTATTTTTACATCTTGGGTGTTAGACATTGGATGTGGTTCTCACATTTGTTCAAATGTGCAGGGACTAAGAAATAGGAGATTGCTAGGATCTTGAGTCAAAAATAGTGCTCAGGTTTAGGCCATGGGGATCGGAGATTATTCTTTAGAGATGCCTAGTGGACTTGTTTTAAAACTTAGAAACTGTTATTTTGTACCTACGATGCGCAGGATATTATTTTTGTTTCTATATTGGATATTTCTGGTTTCATATTTAATATTGGACATGGTAGAATTTCTATACAATGTGGCAATATTGTTTATGGAACAACATTTCTTGAAAACGATTTATATATCCTTGATCTAAAATGTGAAAGTTCAATCTATAATATAAATACTAAAAGGATTAAACAAAATGATATTAATCCTACATACATCTTACATTGTCGACTTGGGCACACGAACGAGAAGCTCATAGCTAGGCTTCACTTTAGTAGAGTGTTAGGGTCGTTTGACATTCAGTTTTATGACACATGCGAGTCTTGTTTAAGAGGCAAGATGACAAAGACACCTTTTAGCAAGACTGCTGAAAGGGCCTCAGAGCTATTGGATACATTCCAATGTATGCGGCCCAATGGGCACTAGTGCTAGATTAAGTTTTCTATACTTTGTCATCTTCACGGACGACTTCAGCAGATACGGTTATGTGTATCCGATGAAGCATAAGTTCGAGACTCTTCAGAGATTCAAGGACTTTAAGAATGAAGTAGAAAACCAACTTGGCAAGAAAATAAAAGAACTTTGGTCTGACTAAGGGGGTGAATATTTGAGCCAAGAGTTTGACTTATTCTTGAGAGAGTGTGGGATTGTATCCCAACTCACCCCTCCTGGTACACAATGGAGTGTAGAAAAGGAGGAATAGGATCTTGCTTGACATGTTCCGCTCGGTGATGAGTCATGCTACACTCCATGTCTCCTTTTGGGGATATGCTTTAGAGACAGCTACTTATATACTTAATAATGCACGAAGCAAGGCAGTTGAGGGAATGCCATATGAACTATGGAGGCGTCGAAAGCCCAATGTTTCCTTCTTGAAGATTTGGGGTTGTGATACACATGTCTACAAATTGACAAGTGGCAAGCTCGAGTCCAAATCTATCAAGTGCCAGTTTGTGGGTTACCCTAAGGAAACTAAGGGTTATAACTTCTACGATCCAGTAGAGAACAAAATTTTCATAGCCAGGAATGTTGTCTTCTTAGAGAAGGAATTCCTTTCCAAGAGAGACAGTGAGAATAATGTTGAACTTTCTAAAGTTCAATACTCACAGACTCCTGCAGCTACTACTGAGGATGCTTGGGGAACCGATCTAGCTACTCAAGCAATTGAGGAAGCAGAACCAGTTACATAGGATCTTAGAAGGTCTGGTAAGACACGTCAGCAGCCATAGAGGTACGACTTTCTCATGACTGATGATAGGGACCTTATGGTCGTTAACCAAGAGGAGCCCAAGAGCTATCAGGAGGCTGTTGAAAGCCCGCACTTAGATCAATGGCGCAAAGCCATGGAGGGTAAGATGCAATCTATGCATGATAACCAAGTATGGAACTTGGTGGATCCACCTCCGGGTGCTAAGGTAATAGGTTGCAAGTGGCGTTTCAAGTTAAAAGCCGACAACACCTTTAAGGGGTGATTGGTGGCAAAAGGATTCAGGCAAGTTCAAAGATTTAATTATGATGAAACTTTTTCACCAGTTGCCATGCTCAAATCCATTAGGATACTACTAGCCATTGCTATATGGTACAGTTATGAGATATGGCAGAGGGACATTTGTTGGGATCTGTCACCGGAAATCACTGGATTAAAGCGGAAGAATGCGATGATTTCCTCAAATCCGTGCCCAGGAGCAATTGAGATGGAAATTGGAAAAACAAAAATTTAATCATAAGAGATAAATCTCTTACCCGAAATATCTCTTTAAGAGATGAATGCAGACTGCAGGAATCAATCTAGAATCCCTCCTCGTTCACGTACACAAACGCCTAACGAACACCACCCGTGCTAGCGTTGGAAAACATAAAACTTTGAGAGGGAGGGAGGAGAATTTCAGCCACAGTGTGTTCCACCTTATAGGCCGAAAATCCTAGGGTTATTTTAACCCTAGGTGGCTGAAATTCTCAAGGAGAATTATAGCCCAATTGGCTTCTCCATCTGTGTGGGCTTTCTTCTTTTATTTTAGGCCTAAATATATTTTAATTAGTCTAGTTTAAATTAATCTCAAGCCCAACTTTAATTTACCCATGTATTTAATATATTACACCAAGTAACATATTATTTATATTTAATTAAAACTGGTTTGACTAATTAATTTAATCCATCAAATTAAAATTAGATCTTCACAAAATAAATTTATATGTAAACCTATACATATGAATATTTCCACCCAGGAAATAATCTCATAATTAATCTAATCAATTATGAAAAGCCAATCAAATATTAATTTTATTATTATGATCAATCCAATTGATCTTTATAATATAATTAATATACTCCTCTCTCTCCAGAGTGTATACTCTAAGTATACATGTGATTCCATAAGTCAGTGTTCATTTGCTCAATGTGTACGATCCCGTGAGCCCATCTTTATGTTGGCAGTGGGCTGGTGGCCCACAGACTGTAGTTGGGCTCTAGCAAGCCACTGCAGCCCCCAATTAAGATGGAGATGGCAGTTTAACTGTTATCATAACCCTGTAGTTTGAACTTGTATATCCCATGTCATCGATATCGGTGTCCTACACAGAGGCATGGATTGATCACCCTCTTTTGTGTCCAAACATTAACTTGATCCCGAATGTACTAAAGCTCATAAACAAGTTCCAAATTGCTTGGGTGTGGCAACACTCTTATCAGTCACATTCATTAAGAGGCCGATGATATCTTCTCAGTGGATCACTGAGTGACAAATCCCTTCTGCATATCCATAGCATTGCCATGCTAAGTGACATAACCGAAAGTACTTATACTTGGCACCCTATTATAGGCCCTTTAGGCATACCCCTAAGTATGCGACCTCACATGCAACACCATCATATGGTCAGGTCGAAGGATCCATACAAGTACTACATAAGAATCCCCTGTGATACTATACCATGTGGATTTCTCGTTTAGTGGATCTATCCAGTACCATGCCCTTTTAACATGTACCCATTAACTTGGTTGACATCCTATGTCCAATGACAAGTAAGACACAGCCATACAACCAGGTTAATGATAGTCTCCCGTTCTATTCATTCCCATGATTGGAACAAACTACGGATAAATTTATGGTCATATCGTTTACCCTATCCATGGTCTTACTGCTAAGTGCATGACACTGGTCATCATGGATATGGATATGTCCATTGGATACTTCATTTAATATAAAGCACAAGATATATATAATAAATGAATTAGTGCCTTTATTAATAACACAAATGAGTATAATACATAAATCCAGTAAATGTATAATACAAATAAAAGGACCAATGCCTCGAGACTAGGGCTTATCCAACAACATTAAGACCTCTTTCCTTAATGGGAAGCTACTCGAGGATGTGTACATGACACAACCTGAGGGTTTTAGCGATCTAAAGTATGGCAATCGAGTATGCAAGGTTCAAAGATCCATTTATGGATTGAAGCAGGCATCCAGGTCTTGGAATCAGAGATTCAATAAGGCCATTACAGAATATGGTTTCACACATAATTCTAATGAGCCCTGTGTGTATAAGATGGTTAAGGGGAGTGTTTGCACCTTCCTAGTGCTGTATGTTGATGACATCCATATCATTGGAAGTGACATACCAACACTACAAGGGGTAAAATAGTGGTTGAGTAAGTGCTTCGTAATGAAGGACTTAGGCAAAGCTTAGACGATCATGGGGATCAGGATCTACAGAGATAGATCCAATCGACTTCTAGGGCTAAGTCAGGCCATGTATGTAGACAAGGTTATAAAAAAATTCAGCATGGATAAGGAAACGAAAGGATTCTTGCCTATGCACCATGGGTTGAAGCTGAGTAAGAAAGATGGTCCAAAAAACAAAGAAGGATTGAGAGAGCATGGAAAAGATCCCTTATACATCTGCTATAGGATCTATCATGTACTCCATATTATGTACGAGGCCTGATTTCACGTTTGCACTAAGTATGACTAGCCGGTACCAGTCAGATCCTAGGGAGGAACACTGGAAGGCAGTCAAGGCAATCCTAAAGTACTTTAACCAGACTAAGGATGCATTCTTAGTGTATAGAGGTTAAGATGAGCTGGCAATATCAGGTTACACTGATGTAAGCTTTGAGACCGATGAGGATGAAAATCAGTCACAATCTGGATGTTTTTCTCTTAAATGGCGGTGCCATTAGTTAGAGGTCCTCAAAGCAGGCCACCATTGCTGACTCTACAACGGAAACTGAGTACATAGCTGCATGTGATGTTGCAAAGGAAGTTATTTGGATCAAGAATTTCACAACTAAGTTAGGAGCAGTACCAACTATCCTAGACCTAGTTGATGTTTTCTGTGACAATAATGGGGACATCGCACAAGCTAAGGAGCCCCGGTAACAAAAGAGATCCAAACAAGTGCTCAAAAAGTTTCATCACATTTGGGAAATCATGAACAGAGGTGACATATCATTGCAAAGGGTTGACTCCAAGAACAATGTCGCTGATTCATTGACCAAGGCGCTATCGCAGACATAGCACAATGGTCATACCAGATCTATAGGAATTAGGGCAATGCCCGCTTGGAACTAGTGCAAGTGGGAGATTGTTGGTGTGCCCTAGTTCTTAGGGCATTGGATTCTTTTATTTTGTACTATACATTCAGAATCTTGTATGAATACATTATTTGTGTCACATTAATAAAGGCGGTTAATCTATTCCATTTATATCTTGTGCTATAACATGAATAATATCCATTGATTGATAATCATAAAACATATCCTAAGTCTATTTTGATCGTGGGAATGGATAGAATTACAGACTTGTATATTCGATGACTATATGGTAGTGCTTAACTAGCCATAGTACTTATATAGTCAGTCATGAATATAGGTACATGTCGTTGACATGGGACTGGATCGATCCGCACAAGAAAGCCACATGGTTGTCACATCATAGGTTTTTCTTAAGTAGCTCTCTTTTGTCCTCGGACTAGATTTCATTATAGTAACAATAAGGAATCTCATACACTTTGACATATGCCTAATGAGTCTGTAAAAGGATGCTAAATATGGGTATGATTGGATGGACAGGTGAACATATTGATACTAATAATGAAGTGATGGAATTACCACTTGGGTAACACCGAGATGATATCACTGGCCATTTGATTAGTGGGACAAATAAGTGTATGGCCATACCCAAATAAGTTTGTTGCTTATTTGATTGATAAGTTCACTCAAGATCAAGAAATACAATAAACATCGGAAGAGGATGACGAACACTGTGCCTCTTGTTTATTCATATCAATATCATTTGGCAAAGGACACTATGAGATTACTACCGGGTAAGTGTCTTTAACAGACTGATGTAACTCTATCTTAATTGGGGGATGTAACGGTTTGCTAGATGAAGTTGGGTTGTAAAATTTAATTTTTGGAAATACAGCCTGTGTGTCATTTTATTTTATTTTGATGTAATTTTTTTAATTTATATTTTCTAAATTTAATTGTAAATGCATCAAGGCATTGGAAAGGAAGCCCATTGGTGCCAAGCCTAAGAGGAGTTTGCAAGCCCACCCAGTGGATCTCTAGTATAGGCTTACTAGTTATTCATTAGGTTGTAAAATAGGGACCATAGTGTCTCTTTTATTTATATACATATTTTATACTTATGTCAATTGTATATATATTTGTATGAATGTATGTTTTGCCTTTCCAATCACCCGCGATTATGCATGCTAAGCCGTTATTAATCAATCCAATTAAATATCGAGTCTATTAAAAGTGCTTTCCACATTCGAACCTTGTTGGTTTTTGAATAGTGCAATGTGGGTCGTGCCTCCGCCGGGTGTATTGTAGTATTCATTTACTGTATAGGGTTAAGGTACTAGGTATGCTTAGCGCTCGATGGTGGTTGGACTCAACATAGGTAATGAGATAAACTGCCCTAAGCACAGACGGGTACGTGCCAATAAGCCTATTAAACCAAGAGTCCCTAGGTTGGGAATGGAGAGAGTTCCTACCTAAATAGTTAAGGGTTGGTTGACAAGCCTCCGCTTGGCCAATTCTTAATGAAATATGGATCTTAGTCTTGTAACCATACATCACCAGTAAATTAATTAAAATGGATTGTTAATTAACATGGTTAAAATAATAAAGCCCTTTATAAATCACTCTGTAAATTTTTCTGTGTAGATAATCACTGAAAATGGCTGGCAATTCATTTTCACTGCGATCACTCCTCGAAAAGGAGAAACTATTTGGGCCTAACTTCCTAGACTGGGCTCAATAGGTAAGCATAGTGTTAAGACAAGAGTCTAAGGAATATATGCTAGATAGGGCCTTACTGCTTCCTGTAAGTTTAGGGGTTACTCAAGCTCAAATTGAGGAGTACAACCTATATAAGAGGGATGATAGAGATGTGTCTTGCCTTCTGTTAGGCACAATGGTTCCTGAGCTGCAAAAACAGTTCATGGACTATCAAGCCTATGCAATCATGGATGATCTCAAAAGGATGTACCAAGATCAGGCACGTCAAGAAAGGTTCTTGACAACTAAGGCACTCAACACCTGCAAGATGGCAGCTGGGACATCTGTGAGCACCCACATGCTCAAGATGAAGGGCTATATCGATGCATTGGCCAGTCTTGGCACGACAGTCCTGCAGGAGTTGGAGATTGACATCATCTTAGGATCCCTCCCTGAGTCTTATGATCAGTTCATCATAAAATATCATATGTAGGGCATGGACAGGACTGTGGTTGAGCTACATAAAATGCTCAAGCTTGCTGAATAGCCTGTCAAAAAGACTCCATCGGTGCTACTAGTAAACAAGGGGAACACCCCTGCTATAAAGGGCAAAGGCAAGGCTAAAGCTAAAGCCAAGGCCAAGAAGGCCAAGGCTAAGAAGGCCATGTAAGGGCCTAAGACAAAGGCTGCTCCCAAGGATATGTGCTTCGAATGCAAGCAGAAAGGACACTGGAAAAAGACATGTCCAAGGCTCATGGGAGAGCAAGTGGAGAACCAGGGTCGTTCTTAAGGTATATATGTTATTGACGTTAACCTCACTGTTTCGACATCTTAGGTGTTGGACACTAGATATGGTTCTCACATTTGTTGCAATGTGCAGGGACTGAGAAATAAGAGGTTATTGGGATCCAGAGAAGTAAATCTTCGAGTCAGGAATGGCGCTAAGGTTGCTGCCATCAAGATTAGAGACTTCTACTTGGAGTTGCCCATTGGATTGCTTTTGATTTTGAAAGATTGTTATTTTGTACCTGCCATGTGAAGGAATATTATTTTAGTTTCTATCTTGGATATTTTTGGATTTGTTTTCAATATTGGTTTTGGAAAAATTGATATTGTGAAAGACAATATTATTTATGGAAATGCTTTTCTAAATAATGGTTTATATATCCTAGACTTAAATCAAAACAAACCAATCTATAACATAAACACTAAGAGGTTAAGCTCGATGAACTTAATCCTGCTTACTTCTGGCACTGTCATTTGGGCCACATAAATGAGAAGAACATTGCTAGACTTCACAAAAGTGGAGTGCTAGGATCATTTGACTTGGAGTCTTATGACACATGCGAATCTTGTTTAAGAGGCAAAATGACAAAGGTGCCTTTCAACAAGCAAGCTGAGAGGGCCAAGGGCTTGTTGGAGTTAATACACTTGGATGTGTGTGGGCCCATGAGCACTAGTGCTAGAAATGGATTTCACTACTTTGTTACTTTCATAGACAACTTTAGCAGATATAGCTATGTCTATTTGATGAAGAATAAGTCTGAAACCCTTGATAGGTTCAAGAAGTACAAGAACGAAGTGGAGAACCAACTAGGCAAGACTATTAAGGCACTTCGGTTTGATCGAGGTGGTGAATGTATGAGCCTAGATTTTGATTCATTCTTGAGAGAGTGTGGGATAATCTCACAGTTCACTCCTCCTAGAACACCCCAATGGAATGGAGTGTCAGAAAGGACGAATAGGACCTTGTTGGATATGGTCCGCTCGATGATGAGTCAAACCACTCTCCCAACATCCTTCTAGGGATATGCAATAGAGATAGCTGCATTCACATTTAACCGTACACCAAATACGGCAGTTGAAAAGACACCATATGAACTATGGATGGGCAAAGAGCCCAACATCTCTTTCATGCGGATTTAGGGTTATGAGGCCCGTGTCAAGAAATTAACAAGTGGTAAGCTAGAATCCAAAACTGAAAAATGCATGTTTATGGGTTACCCTAAGGAAACAAGGGGATATTACTTCTATAAACCTGCTAAGAACAAGGTGTTCATAACACGAAAGGGTGTCATTCTTGAAAAATAGTTTATCTCCAAGAAAGACAGTGGGAGCAATATTGAGCCAAAGGAAGTTCAAGATCCACAAGCACCTATATAGGATAACTCGGAGATCGAACCAGAACCTTAAGCACTTGAAGAATCTGAACCGATCACACAGGACCTTAAAAGGTCTGGTAGGGTCCGTCATCAACCCTAGAGATATGGGTTTCTCGTGAGCGATGATGGAAATCTTCTAGTCTTTGACCAAGAAGAACCCAAGACCTACCAGGAGGCCATTGAAAGCCCACATTCAGCTAACTGGAGTAAAGCCATGGAAGCTGAGATGTAATCGATGTACGATGACCAAGTTTGGATTTTAGTGATCCACCTCCAGGTGCTAAGGTAATCGGTTGCAAGTGGTGTTTCAAGTTAAAGGCCAACAACACCTTTAAAGGGTGACTAGTGACGAAGGGTTTCAGACAAGTCCAGGGAATTGACTATGATGAAACCCTCTCACCAGTTGCAATGCTCAAATCCATTAGGATACTACTTGCCATAGCTGCATGGTATGATTATGAGATATGGCAGATGGATGTTAAGACTGCTTTTTTGAATGGAAAGCCACTCGAGGATGTGTACATGACATAACCTGAGGGTTTTATTGATCTAAAGTATCCTAACCGGGTATGCAAGCTTTAGAGTTCCATTGATGGATTAAAGCAAGCTTCTCGGAGTTGGAACCTGAGATTCAATGAGGCTATTAAGGAATATGGCTTCATATAGAATCCAGATGAGCCCTATGTGTATAAGAGTGTTAGTAGGAGTGTATCTACATTCCTAGTCCTATATGTAAATGACATCCTTCTAATTGATTATCCAATGATTATAACCATACTAAAGTAAACCAATGTAGGCCATTGGATTATAAGACCATTTAGTAGAGTTAAAGTTATAATCATAATGATATCGTCTGTTCTAATCATGGGAAAGAATAGAACCAAAGACTAGCATATCCTTGACTGCATGGCAGCGTCTCATCGGCTATTGGACATGGAATGTTAGTCAATAATATTGGTACATGTCGGGTTGCATGGTACTGGATGGATCCGCAACCAGAACACCATATGGTTCAATTGTCATAGGTTTTTCTCAAATAGGTTAATAAGTGAAAATTATACCAAGTAATTTAGTGAGAATTCAGCATTTGATTAATTAAAATTCTATTGAGAATAAAGAAAACATGGCTAATATTGAGTTTTTCCAGGTCTTATGTCTCATTCAGCAAGGTCGCTTGATTTAGGAAGTCTCAGAGCATAGAAGAAGAAGAAGAAAAGAGAAGTGTTGAAGGCTGTGGCATGGATGGGCTGGATTTGAAAAGAAAGGCACGGCCCAAGAGTGGAGGAGGAGATATTTTGTTAAAGGAAATTCCTTTGTTGTCCTTAGCTTCTCAAGGAAGCTAGCTGATTATGTGGTTGTAATTTTTTCGACAATATTTTAACATGTACTTGCTCCGTAGATTGTTGACACCTCATTGTCTCTAGATCTAACTTTTTAGGACTATATATACTCTACTATTTGGGGTTAGGGGAGAGCATTAATTTTGGCTCAACTACTTGTTCATCTAGAATTTAATTTTAGTTGTCATTTTTTTAGTTCTTGGCAAGATTAATCTTTTACATTTGGGAAATCTCGTTTTTGTTGCCATTATGTGCCGTGAGTAGGTTTCCTAGCAGGCTTTTCACCAGATAAGCACGCAATCTCAAAATATCTTTCTCTAGAATTTACTAAAAATATATTAGGGAAGGTTTCTTGCTCTCTATTCACCAAGCTTATCTCTCGACCTCACTTGTATCTATGACCCATAACTAAGCTTATCTCTTGACCTCACTTAGCATAGGAAATCATGCATTAAGACAAGCAAGCATTCCACCTCAAGTAGAAACCCTTAGCACACTCCCAATCTCCTCTCGGTCTCATGGTGAGTGAGTGTGTGTGTGATTTTCCATACTCCTAAATCTCCTCTTGGTCTTATCAGGAATACTAGAAACATGAGAGAACCCTTCCCCATATTAAATTAAGCACTTCACCACACAATCATCAAAACATGATATTTATAATAAAAACAAAGAAAGACTTCCTAAGACCACCAGCCTAAGCTGGTTTAGGCCTGCTAGGAAACCTACTCACAGTAGATACTAGCAATAAAAACAAGATTTCCTAGATGTAAAATATTAAACTTGCAAAGAACTAAAAAAATTACAACTAAAATTAAATTCTAGATGAATAAGTAGTTGAGCGAAAATTAATGCTCTCCCCCAACCCTAAATAGTAGAGTATATATAGTCCTAAAAGTGAGATCTAGAGACAATGAGGTGTCAATAATCTAAGGAGCAAGTACATGTTAAAATATTGTCAAAAAAATTACAACCACATAATCAGCTAGCTTCCTTGAGAAGCTAAGGACAACAAAGGAATTTCCTTTAACAAAATATCTCCTCCTCCACTGTTGGGCCGCGCCCTTCTTTTCAAATGCGACCCATCCATGCCGCAACCTTCAACACTTCTCTTTTCTTCTTCTTCTTCTATGCTTTGAGACTTCCTAAATCAAGCGACCTTGCTGAATGAGGCATAAGACCTGGAAAAACTCAATATTAGCCATGTTTTCTCTATTCTCAATAGAATTTTAATAAATCAAATGCTGAATTCTCACTAAATTACTTGGTATAATTTTCACTTATCAAGAACCCCCACACTTGAACATTGCTTGCCCTCAAGCAATCTCAGAAGAAAACAGAAAAGGAAAGATTTCAAGGAAAAAGAGAAAAGAAAAGATTAAATGAAAAACACAACTTAGAAACTCTCAGAAGACTTTCTCGAATTAACTTGAGCAGTAACCAACAATCATCTCATCACCTTCAGAAAGTAAGATTTCCATACAAACACAAAAGTTGAGATTACCAAATTAATCAGAGCATTCCTAAGCAACCTGACTCAACCTCAGAAACAACCTAAGGCAGCGAGACCAAACCTTGAATTTCAGCGAACTAGCAAGAAATTAGACCAAAACTGCCTCACCACTAGGGTTCACTCCACTCTCAAGTGTTTTAGTTTTTTTTTTAGGTGAGAGCAACAAAATTAAAAGGCAAGCATTGATGATATGATATGATATGAGACTGAGCTTGCTCAAAACTTTGATTTTAAGTAGTCTTAAGGGAAAGATAAGAATTTTGACTGCATTTTGGCAATAATTTGAAAGGTGATTTACAAGGTATATCTTCTTAAAAAGGGGCTTTCATAATAATACTTCTTTTGGATAAGATGAAATTTTCCAGAAAGGTAGATTGCACAAGTTCAACCAATTCAACATGCTTTCTATGCACAAACAATTAAATTCATTCCTTTGGCATTCCTAGGGTGTTTTTGGACAACATATTGTGAAGTGGTTAAAGTAAAGTAATTTGTGGGTTGAACAAAAATAGGTTTAAAGGCTCAAGGGGCTATTTTAAAAAGGAAAGAAAATTGTTGGGTATGCTTTTTGGGATTAAAACAAAAGGGCTAAAACAAATGCCTTTATCACTTTATGCATGTGAGAAACCATGTGATCTTGACAGGAACTAACCAAATCAAGTTCTAGCTAACACTGACTATGTATGCCCACTCAACAAGGAAACAAGCAAGAATTCATATTGATTATCAAGAAAAACATGCTCAAAAACCTCTCAGAGAAACATAAGGTTATTGCAGTTGGTCTAATTTAAGCTAACAGGATGAAATACAATTTAAAGTCTTATAGCCCTAAGTTGCTTAATCAACCAAACCAACATTACTTAAGGTCTTTTCTAATCAGCAGGCCATCAAACTTTAAGTGTTTTATACAGACTTCATGCATCCTTAGGTTCAGAAAATCTCATTGGCTGCCACAAATCATTTAAACACAGAAAAAAAAATCGAAAAATTTTTGACAAATTTTTACTGAACAATATTCACAAAATTATTGAAAACAACACAGAAAACCTAAGATTGCTCAAAATAGCAATATGTTCACACAGGGCTTCTCAATCCGTAGTTCATTAATACCAAGCAATTCAGTCAATCAACCAGCATTCTCAACAATCATCACAATTATCAACAATAGTTCCAATAGGTAATCTAACCTCTCCCCCACACTTAAATTTTGCTTTGTCCGCAAAGCACTAATTCATGGAATTGATTAACCAAAAGCGAGGTAAAAGGGAAACTACCTATCACATGGCAATGCTGAAGTAAAATGTTGCAGCGAAAGTTTAAAGAGACATACCAGAAGCCTTGAGATGGAGGAGGAGGAGGAAAGCTTTCACTCATCTGGCTTAGAGGAGACTTGCTCCTCTTCTTCTGCAGGTGTTTGTTTCTCTTCTTCCTTACCAAGATTTTCCTTCTCCTCTTCCTCTACAATCTCCATCAGAACATTCTCACTGCCTTTGGGCTGGGCAACTCCAAGCTGCTCGTTGTTCACTTCAAAGATAGTGTCAGAGCTATCATCCTGCTGGTCAATCTTGGCTTCTAATCGAGCAATATTATTCATCATAAGGGCTATCTTAGCTCTGTCCTCTATTTGCCTTGCCTAAAGTCGATCAATAAGCTTCACCATGTCTTCTAGGGTCATCTTGGAAATGCGCTCGAGATGCTTCAATTTTTCTTGATCAGGTAGAGTGAGGTCTTCAATGATCTGCGGATGAGAGGATGTGGTGGATCTGGTGGCAGGTCTTTTTCTTTTTACTGGAGTTTCAGTTTTCTGCTTTTGAGCAGTCTTTGTGGCAAGGTCTTTTTCCAACTTGGCAGCTTCATCCCATAGCATCCAATCTCCAGTAACCTTCTTACAAACTCCTATCTGGTTTAGATTTACAAATTCAAAGGCTGCAGGATGACATTCAAGATTAAGAACTTCTGTAGAGAATTCTGTTAGGCAGGCTTTTGCAATTCTGGTCGTATAAGAACCACATAAAATCTTTCCCTGGGGCTTGATGCTCTCAATATAGCTCGCAAACCAAGCCCCAACATTCATTCTTTTGCCCTCAACCATGCACCACAGGGCAAAAAGGTCTTGATTAGGAAGATGAGATTAGTTGTTCCTTCCAAACAAAGAGCTGGCTATGAATTTTTGCAAAATCTTATGGCTATACTTCTTGATGTAGGTCGCTGAAGAGGTCAAGGAAGAGTATTCGCTCCTCCCGGTGATTTCTTTCCAAAAGGCGGTCGGGTTAAATTCTGGAACAAAGTCAGTGTATGCTTGAGCAAACTCGTTGGATTCCAAAAAGGCGGTCCCAGCCACTCCCAAATACTGGTTCAACTCTTGCAGAGTACAGGTTTTTCTTTTCCCCATTACTCGAAAACTGTCCTTCCTTTGATCATCAGGCTCTGTAATCTCAGCATTGTGACTGAAGGTGCAAATAAATTCTAGGGTTAATTCCCCGTAGGTTGGCTCACCATTCTAGGCATAAAACTTAAAACCTCCATTCTTTAGCAATTGGCAAATTTCCTCGCTAAGGCCAAGCTTTTCTAGAACACTCCAATCAAAAGTTTTGGAGGGAGCGAAAGCTAGGCTACTGAACTACTCAAACTTCTCGGTTTCCTTAAGGTTAAAAGTCTTCATCTTTAGCAGCGTCTTCTCTATAGTGTTCGCTTCGGATTCGGAAGCAAAAACATTAATGGAGGATGCAGAAGGTTTTAGATTAGTGTAATTGGCTGCTTTCTTAATGTTCTTCTTTTCCTTGACCATGGTGGCAGTTTCGGTGAGCAGATAGAGCGAAAAGGTAGAAATTTTGAAAGAAGAAGAAGGAAGAGGAAATCGAAGAGATGGAGATGAAAATAGGAAGAATTAATTCTTAAAAAAATTTTGGGAGAGCAGTCGGTAACAAAATTTGAAATTCAAAATAAACCAGCTTGAGGAGAGAGAAACAAAAAACGTGGGAGTAAGAGTAGGAGTGTAAGAGAAGAGAGAGAAAAAAAATGTGGTTGATTTGATGGTTTTTCCACTTTTCCAAATTTATCTCTTACAACCCTATTATTACTCCACTTCCCAATATTTAAGCAATCAAAAATTTATTTATTTAAAATTTAAAATTCAAAATCATGCGGTTGTGACACAAAAATCAAAAATAAGTATGGAGTGTAACAAGAATGAAAATTTCAGCTTGATGTTACTTCCCATACTTAATTAACTAAGTACCTGCAAAGAAAGAAATTTATCATTAAAATATTTACACCAAAAAGTTAAATTAAAAATATTTAAAGAGTTGAGAAGTTAGGGATTTTCCAAACAAAATTGCTCCAATTGGTGTTTGAAGCGAACACCAAGTAGTCTAAGGTTGCTTAAGGAGGCTCAAGGTACTGGGTTCTTTTAGCAACTGTGAGCATGGGTTTTTTCCCGACCTTGGTGATGAAAGCCATTATTACCTTTTTCATAGATAAACGTAAAGCAGATTTGGAATGACCGAGATAATGTCAGAAATGTCTTGGGTGACCCGAATGTGTGTGACAAGTCTTGGTACGGAATCCCGAAGGAATTCGAGTGAGTATTTAAGAGAACCAAAGAAAAGAATGAAAAATAAGCAAAATAGGCTAATCTGGTCACTACAGCCGCTCGGCTGTAGTGCCCTAAAGCCATGCAGCTGTACTATAGCTGTACCTCTATACTACAGCCACGCGGCTATAGTCATCAGATTTCCTTTTTTGTTCAAAATCAGCATTTAATCCTGATTTTTAACCAAAATAGGAGATATAAAACCATTATGACTGGGATTAGGGTTAGAGAACAGAGACAGAATATACAGAATTGAGAGAACTGAGAGAAAACACATCCACACTTAGGGTTTTTAAGTGAAAAAGATTAAAATTGAGTATTTTAATCCTAAATAATCAAAGAAACCTTAACAAAAATCCGTTTAAATCATCATAACTTGGGAGGGATTAGTTTTCTAGGGGCATTCTTAGACCGTAATCACTTATTCAATCTTATTCGGGGTTCCGTTTGGGCTTCAAAAATCGTATAAGCTTTTGGGTTATTCGTGATTGCAAGGCGTTCCCGGCATCCGAATTCGTTCCTGGTGGTCCAAAACACTGGAACACATACAAGGTACATTCTAAGAGGCCTTAAAAATCCCTTTTTCTTTCCTTCTGATTGCTGTTTGTTGGTGTTTTTCAATTTTTGGCAATTTTAGAAGTGAATTTGATTACAGCCGCCCCACCTAAGATTATAGCCGCTCGGCTATAACCTACAGTCGTGCGGCTATAACCTATAGGGGCGCAGCTGTAATGTCCAGATTATAGTCATGCGGCTGTAATCTTCAGGGGCAGAAGCTCCGGATGTCCCAAATCGACCAATAACGCTTCTGTTTTCCAATTAAATGTGTTTTTCATGTTTGTTATCGGTCCAATTACATCCATGTGTGCTTAGATTCCAGGTTTTCTGATTTTAATTGATGGGTGTGATTTCAAGTTTGGCGATTTTGAGTTTTTAGGGATTTCTGGACTTGTTTCGATCCGTTTTGTTGAATTTACTGTGTTTCCAAAAATCCCAGATCGCCCAAAATTTCTAAAATTTTAAAACAATTTTCAAAAAACGAGAAAAGAAGGCCGAATTGAATTCTGGAGCACTACAACTGCACCGCCCCAGTCACTACAATGGCGTGGCTGTAATGCCCTATTGCCGCTCGGCTGTAGTTCAGGAGGCAGAATTACAGTTTTGCCCTTTTAGGCCCCAAACTTGTAATTTTGCATCTTTTTCCTATTCAAAACTTATTTTTGGCATGTTTACATTGTTGGACCTTAGATGGATGTTTAATTTAGGCCTACCCACGAACGGGACCCCCGGGTCCCAGGACATCCGGCCCACTAAAAAGTTGGAAAATGCATGTAAAATGAGCCAAATGGTTTTCAAAATTGGTTTTTCATCCATAAAACCTACAGGGCATTTCAAAAAACCGTTTTCCAGGTCTAACTGGGCTGACTGGTTGAGTCGACCCAGTTACCCCCCTAAATGTATGACCCCGTTTCCTAAAATACCTCTATTCTGTTCTATATGAGTCCTTGGTGTGTTTTATTTATTTGTGCTAACCGTATTTGGATGCAGCTTTTATTTTTCTTTATTTTTATTTTTGGATGTATTTTATAGATTAAATTGTGTATCTAGGCATTGTACTTTTTAGATTTGCATCTATTATAAGCGGTTGTAATGGTGAGGATGAGAGCTTTTTCTTTTTTGGGTTGTATAATTTGGCCTCTACTTTACTTTTCCTGCACTTTTACTTTTCTGAATTTTATTTTGGATTTATATTTATGTCATGTGAATGAGCATTAACTAAAAATAAAAATAAGATAAAATGAGTAGAATTAAGTGAATGCAACATTACATTATGAAATAAAAATTGAAAATAAGTGAGGATTAGTAGATTTGTTTCCCAAACCCTGAATCTCTGAATTAGGTACCGCGTCTACACATGATAAGGAGCTGTACCGGAATTTCTCGGATGAGCTGATCCCGGTGGCGACTCTGCATCTAATTTCTAAATTTAGGTTTCGAGATCTTTGAGTTCAAATTGGGATTTTCTAAAAACCGATTTTTCCAAAATTCACACTTACAATTAAGTTTTCTACGAAAGGGTTTTTCCAATAAAATGAAAGATTTTCTTAAGAAAGATTAAAGACCCATTTTCAAACCATAAACACTCACAAATCAAAAAGAAAGTCCTCGATTCTCGCTTCGTCGGGCTTTCCATAAAAAGTTCGTCCGCTCATAGCAACCTTAGATGATTTATGTGCAAGAAAAGGTTCTAGTCTTTGACCATTGACTTTGAAGACTTCCCCACTGTGATTGACAATCTCAACGGCTCCATGTGGGAAGACTTGGGTTACTGTGTAGGGTCTGGTCCAATTTGACTTAAGCTTTCCTGGAAAGAGTATCAATCGTATAATAAAACTTTCTGATCCGGGTAAAAAGTTTTTTCTTGAATTTTCTTGTCATGCCATTTCTTAATCTTTTCTTTATAATTTATGGCATTCTCATAGCTGAACAATCTGAATTCTTCCAGTTCATTAAGCTGCAGTTTTCTTTTCTGTCCAACAGCGTTCCTGTCAAAATTGAGATAAGTGAGAGCCCATAAAGCCTTAAACTCTAATTCAACAGGAAGATGACAAGCCTTTCCATAGAGCAATCTAAAAGGTGACATTTCAATAGGAGTCTTGAAGGCTGTATGATATGCCCAAAGAGCATTATCGAGCTTGCTTGACCAGTCTCTCCTAGAATTGCTAATAGTTTTCTCAAGAATTCTCTTGATCTCTCTATTGGAGATCTCAGCTTGCCCATTGGTTTATGGGTGATAGGGTGTAGCAATTCTATGAGTGACTCCATACTTAGCAATAAGCCTTTGGAATTGATTATTACAAAAATAAGTACCTTGGTCATTAATTATTGCTCTAAGAACTCCAAACCTTGTAAATAGTTTCTTAAGAAACCTTACCACAACTCGGGCATCATTGGTAGGACTTGTTATAGCCTTTACCCACTTACTTACATAATCCACAGCAACCAAAATATATTTATTACCATTTGAGCTTGGAAAGGGTCCCATAAAATCAATGCCCCATACGTCAAAAATCTCACATACAATGATATTATGCAAAGGCATAGCATTCTTGGCAGAAATGTAACCTGATCTTTGACATTCATTACACTCTAAGACAAACCTGTGAGAATCCTTAAAGATTGTGGGCCAAAAGAATCCACACTCCAAAACCTTAGCGGCTGTTCAGTTTACACCAAAGTGACCTCCGGCTTCTTAGGTATGGCACATGGATAAGATTGCTTGAACTTCTTCTTGTGAAACACATCTAAGGATAATCTGATCTACACACAACTTAAACAGAAAGGGTTCCTCCCAAAAATAATATTTCAAATCCGAAAAGAATTTCTTCTTTTGATGGGATGACAGATAACGAGGCAAAACACCACCAGCTAAATAATTTGCAATATCAGCAAACCAAGGTGTAGAGTGTACCGCATAGAGTTACTCATCGGGAAATGAGTTGGCAATCTCGGGTTGCTTACCAAGGTTGCTTAGTGGAATTCTAGATAAGTGGTTTACAGCTACATTCTTTGAACCTTTCTTGTCTTTGATCTCAAAGATCAAATTCTTGTAGAAGCAGGAGCCATCGAATGAGACAAGGTTTCACGTCCTTTTTGGCCAATAGGTACTTTAAGGCTGCATGATCCATGAAGACTGTAATCTTAGACAGAACCAAATAAGATATGAACTTATCAAAAGCATAGACAACCGTAAGCAATTCTTTTTCTGTAGTTGTATAGTTTTGCTGAGTCTCTGTCAGGTTTTACTTGTATAGTAAATAGGTCGGAAATACTTGTCAATTCTCTGTCCCAACACTACTCTAATACAAGTGTCACTTGCATCACACATTAGCTCAAATGGAAGGTTCCAACTGGGATCGATCAAAATTGAAGCGTTGACCAGTCTTGCTTTAAGAATTTCAAATGCTTTCTCACAAGCTTCATCAAAGTTGAATTAGACATCTTAATGTAGAAGAGCTGTAAGTGGCTGGGCAATCTTAGAAAAGCCTTTGATGAACCTTTTATAGAATCCAGCATGGCCAAGAAAGCTTCGAACTTCCTTAATAGATGTTAGAGCAACCAGCTTTTCTATTACTTCAACCGTTGCTTTATCAACTTCAATGCCTCTTGAGGAAATCTTGTGACCAAGGACAATCCCTTCATTAACCATAAAGTGGCATTTCTCCCAGTTCAAGACAAGATTAGTCTCCTTGCATCTGATTAAGACAGCTTTGAGATTACTGAGGCAGGATTGAAAAGTCTTGCCATATACTAAGAAATCGTCCATGAAAATTTCTATCGTCTTTTCAGCCATGTCATGGAAAATTACCATCATGTATCTCTGGAAGGTTGCAAGAGCATTACATAATCCGAACGTCATCCTCTTGTAAGCATAGGTGCAATATGTATAGGAAAAGGTTGTCTTCTCTTGATCTTATGGGTGAATTGGGATTTATTTGTATCCTGAGTAACCAATAAGGAAATAGTAGAATGCACAGCCAGAAAGTATTTCCAGCATCTGATCGATGAATGGCCGAGGGAAGTGATCCTTTCTTGTGGCATCATTAAGCTTTCAATAATCAATGCAGACTCTCCATTCGATGACTGTTCTCATGGGAATAGGTTCATTTTGCTCGTTTTGAATGACAGTAATCCCATCCTTCTTAGGCACTACTGGACAGGACTAGTCCAAACCGAATAGGATATTGGGTAGATAATCCCAGCATCAAGTAACTTAATCACCTCCTTCTTCACAACTTCTTTCATGTTAGGGTTCAGTCTCCTCTGAGCTTGTACAATAGGTTTATGGTCTTCCTCCATTAGAATACGGAGGAGACAAATAGAAGGGCTAATCCCTTTAATATCTGAGATTGTCCAAGCCATTGCTTCCTTGTTCTTCCTCAAAACATAAAGTAATTGGGCTTTTTAATCTTGGGTAAGCTTGGAAGATATAATTACAGGCAGATTGTTTGGTGGATCAAGAAAGGCATACTCTAAGTGGGAAGGTAATGGTTTAAGCTCTAAAGTGGGAGGCTCTTTAATGGAAGGTTTAGAATATAATATGGGTGTATAATTCAAAGGTTCAACGAACTGTCTGCTTCCTGGGATTGCTAGACAGCCCATTTCAGCTTCAATTTGCTTCTCCATAGTTTCTTCTTCATCTTCAAAGTCTGTATCCTCAAATTCCTACACATAGAAGGGATTTAAATTCATATCACTAGCATCAATGAAATAACAATAATCATCACAAGCGGGAGGATACTTCATAGCTTCATTCATCTTAAAAACAATTTCCTTATCATGAATTTTCAAAATTAACTGGCCATTATGAACAACAATCAATGCATGGCCTGTTGCTAAGAAAGGTCTTCCTAAAATAATAGGAACAAGTCTTCATCCATATCCATCACAATAAAATCAACAAGAAGTATAAACTTTCCTACCTGGAACAAGACATCCTCAATTATTCCCTTAGGATACCTCACAGTTTGGTCAGCATGTTGTATGGAAACCCTAGTAGGTTGAGGTTCTCCTAATCCTAAATATTTGTAAATATAGTACGGCATAAGATTGATACTTGCTCCTAGATCACAAAGTGCATTCTTAATATTAAGATTGCCTATAGAGCAGGGTATAGAAAAACTCCCTGGATCTTTGATCTTGGTAGGCAGAGGTTGCTTGCCTGAAGGATCGATGAGCAGTCTTTGTTGAGTTGTACCATTGCTACATTCTCCAATTTCTTCTTGTTTGCTAGAAGCTCATTCAAGAATCTCACATACATAGGCATTTATGCAAGTGCTTTTACAAAAGGTATGTTGATGTGATGCTTCTTGAAGACTTCCAAAAACTTATCAAATTGCGTGTCTATCTTATGTTTCTTGGCTCTTTGTGTGTAAGGAATCCTCAGTTGATATGTAGGTACAGGCTGCTTATCTTGAACAGGAGTGCTTTGAACAGGGATGTTGCTTGCCTTTTAGTGAGATGAGCAGGCTCATGTTGAGTTTGAAGTTGCTCAACATTATCAAGAGGCTTTGTAGTGCCCTGGACAGTCTGAGGTTGTGTGACTTGCGTATTCTCAGGTTACGTGTTCTGCTCAGTATTCTTCTCTCTTGAATCTCCCTTATCATCAACTATAATCATCTTATTAGGTTGCTCAACTTTCTTACCACTCCGAAGTGTAATAGCTTTGCATTCCTCCCTTGGATTGGGTTCAGTATTACTCAGAATGACTCCCTTGTTCTTTGGAGTGACAATGTTTGTAAGTTGCTGAAGCTGAGTCTCCATAGTTTTCATATAAGCTTGAGTCTGCTTCATGAATTGAGACATCATTTCCTTCATCTCCTCAATCTCAGAATTCTTAGAAGTGTATGATGGTCCAGTTTGTTGAACATTATGAGGTTGCTGATGTGCTTGGAAGTTGCTATGATTCTGCTGGAAGGGTGCTTGAGGTTGCTTGCTAGGTTGCTGATTCTAGGAAAAATTAGGATGGTTACGCCAACCTGGATTGCAGGTGTTGGAAAACAGATTGTTCTGCCTTGGATTATTTCTAATGTCTCACATTGCTGTTGAGTGAGTGAAGTATCACAATCAAGGTTTCTATGGTTGCCACCACAGAAATCACAGGAAAGCTTTGAACTTGAAATAACTGAGACATTCTGTTTTGCCAACTGTCTAAGAATCAAGTCTACTTTTTCAGAAAGCTTGGCAACAGCCTCTAAATCTGCCGTCTTTTCTTGATCTTCACTTGTTGAGTGCCATTTATAGCTGGTATTGACCAATCGTTCTATCAGCTCATAAAGCTCTTCAGGTGCAAGTTCTTTCGGATCTCCATTGGCCACGGATTCAATTTGAATCTTATATGCATTGGTCAAACCATTGTTGAAATTCTGAATTTGTATCCACATGGGAAATCCATGGTTAGGTACTTTTCTCAAGAGTTCCTTGTATCTCTCCCATGCTTCTAACAAAGATTCATCATGTTGCTGACGGAAGTGGGTAACCTTGTTCCTTAGCTTGATTGCTTGCCTGGGCGGAAAGTACTTAGTCAAGAAGACTTGTGCCATTTCATCCCATGTTGTAATTAAGCCTGGTTGAAGGTTTTTCAGCCAACTTTTAGCCTTATCCCTAAGTGAAAAAGGGAAAAGCTTCAATCTTATCACATCATCCAAGACTCTTCGATTGGTACAGAAAGTATTACACATAGTCACAAAATCTTGGATGTGAGCATTTGGATCTTCTCCGGGTAATCCTACAAACTGAACAGCAGCTTGAAGCATTTGGATCATATAGGCTTTGATCTCAAAAACATTGTCCCCTTCATTGGATATCACAATACAAAAAGAGTGTCCCTCAGTGATAGGTCTCGAATATTCTTTGAATCTTTGCCTTGGAGGGGGCAAGTGAACCTCTCCCTCTTCTTCTTCGTTCAGCCATTCTCTGTCTTCTGCGAGCTCTTCTAGCAGCACCACTTCGTCTCCTACAAGTTCTCTCGATCTCTAGATCTATAGGAATTATAGGAATACTAGCCCTTCGCATACACCAGGAGATTGCTTAAACAGAGAATTTCTGCATAAAAACACAAAACACCAAATCAAGCACACAACTTTACAGGAAAGTTTAAAAATTTGCAACCGTTAGCACGGCCCAAGAGTGGAGGAGGAGATATTTTGTTAAAGGAAATTCCTTTATTGTCCTTAGCTTCTCAAGGAAGCTAGCTGATTATGTGGTTGTAATTTTTTTGATAATATTTTAACATTATTGTTTTATATTATTCAGTTCCACGCAATCTTACATTTACTTGCATGTTTTCTGTTTTCAATTTATATAATTTCTTTATACTAATTTAACTGGAAAACCTTTAGAATTGGTAATTTATAAGGAACTTTTAGAAATTTCCTTTACTCCCTGTGGATACGACACTTGCCTTGCTTAATACTACAATTGACCTAGTATACTTGCTAGTGCATAACCCTAAGGCAACATAGGTCTTGCTATTATCCTTTGACCCAATGTTCGCTATAACATAACATGGGATCTCATACACTTTGATCTATGCCTAATGGGCCCATAACAGGGTGCCAAGTATGGGTATGTTGGGTGGGCCAGTGAACATGTTGATGTTGATAGTGAAGTTAACGGAATTGCCACTCAGCGTTCCCTGAGATGACATCACTAGCCACTGGATGAGTGGGACTGACAAGTGTATGGCCATGCCCGAATAAGTTAGGATACTTATTGGTTAGGTTTATTCCACTCGGTATTAAGAGATAAATAAGCATATAAGGGGATGACAGGGCCATGCCTCTTGCTTATATATCGATGTCAGTTGGCAAGGGATATATGAGATCACTACCTGGTTATTTTCCATATTAGACTGCTAGTTTTCGTCTTAATTGGGGGCTATAACGGTTTACTAGAACCCACTTACAGTCTGTGGGCTTTGGGCCCACTACCAATATAAAAACGAACCCACAGGATCGTACACATGGAACGACTGAACGTTGAAAAATCGGAGTTTCAACGGAAACCAAATTAATTGAGTTATTGACATTAGGTTATGTCATAATTAATTCAATTATATTAAAGGAGACATTAATTTGATTTGATTAATTAATTATATGCAATAAGTAATTAATTGAATAAAATAAAATTTCCCTGGTGGAAATATAATACAATAGGTGTATTTATTAAGATTGGTTTTAATTTAACTCTGGGATATATTAATTTATAAAATGATATTTAATTGTGTCAATTGGAATTTTATAATAAGGTTTTATTTAATTCTAATTGTACAAGTTAAATTAATTTAATCAAATTAAATAACCTATAGTTTAATTAAAATCCTAGTAGGCTAAGGAGTATACTAAGGATATATAAAAGGAAGCCTTAAACTAATTTCTCCCTAACCCCAACCTTAATAGAGAATTTCGGCTAGCATTAATAAAATTACAGCAGCCCATTTTGTGACTTTCTCTTGGTTTTTCGTTCAATCCGTTCGCTAGCACGAGTCCCGTTCAAGAGTCTTTCGTGTACCGGATTGTGGAGGAAATGCATTTAGGTTTCTGCAGCAGTTTCTAGAGGAGACAATTGAGATGAGAAAATTTATTTTTCTTCGTTCTTGTTTTCATTCTATTAATCTACATGTATCTTGGGTTTTGGAATCGAGGAAAATTTTAATCGGTATTCTGCCTCGCGTTTAATTTTTTCCGTGAGGATTCCCTATATTAATTCGTTTAATTTAGGAATTAAACACGCTGGTCAAAAGATAATTAGAAAATAACCCGGTCAACCATTAGAGCCGTACGACTATAATGTTATAGCCTTGCGACTCTAACATTATAGCCACGAGGTTGTATTTGTGAAACTACAGCCGTGCGGCTCTAACCAGAGTCACTATGGCTTTTCCTAAATCCTACACTCACACCTAAGCTCTCTAATCACTCGGAAGACCTTTCTCGGGGTTTCTAATCGAGGACTGTCCTATTTTTCTGGGCGTTTGAGAACATTTCAGGCATCATTCCACTCATATTCAATTCGCCTCATGTTCGTCTGCCTAATAGGTAAAGTAGGATTTTCATCACAGAGGTCGGGAAAACCCCGTGCTGACAATACTTGTATAGGATCCTTGGACTTGATATTCCTATTGGCCTAGATGTGAACTCATATGCTTTGACGTATGCCTAACCGGCTTGTAACAAGGTGCCAAGTATGGGTACGATTGGATATACCAGTGATTATTATGGGACTAGTAGGGATGTGAAGGGATATGCTACTGTATTAACTTAGAGTAGATATCACTGGCTACTTGATGAGTAGGACTGGTAAGAGTGTGGCCACACCCAAGTAAGCAATCACTATGTGATTACTTATTTGTGAATTTTAGCCTACTCGGAATCAAGGAATGTCCATGCAGCTATAAAGGGTGAAACTGCCATGCCTCTTGCAAGACACCGATATCACTGGCAAAGGATATATAAGTCACTATAAGGTTTATGTCTCGCATAAGATTGATGTCTTTGTCTTATTTGGGTAGCTATAATGATTTACTAGAACCCATTTTCAGTTTGTGGGCCTTAAGGTTTTGGGCCCACTGTCAATATAAGATGAACCCATAGGATCACACACAAAAATGACTGAACGGAATTGTTACAGACTTAATAGATAATCATTATATATTATATGGAGCTTTATGTTAATTATATTTATAGACTTTATAGTAAAATCAAATTAATACAATTAGCTTTTTGAAAAAATAATTTTTCAATCTATCAAATAATTACTTGGAGTAATTTAATTGATAGATGAAAATAATCTTAAGAATTAAATATGGAATATTTAATTTCAGAAATTACGTAATTAAATTATGGTTAAATTAATTTAATTCATTAAGTTTTGATTAATTAAGTTTCATTTTATTATATAGTCATAATAAAATTAAATTAATTAGATTAAGGCCAATTAAATGAATTAATAAAAATCTAATTTAATTAAGGTAAGACCTAAAAATATACTAGGAATATATAAGACATATTTTTCTCAAACCTAAGACCTAATTTTTCAGTCTGAAAACTTTGGCCATCTGATGAGTGAAAATATAACCAAGTAATTTAGCAAGAATTCAGCATGTAATTGATTAAAATTCCTTTGAGAATAGAGAAAGCCTGGCTAATATTGAGCTTTTCCAGGTCTGATGCCTCGTTCAGCAAGATCGCTAGATTTAGGAAGTCTCAGAGTGCAGCAGAAGAAAAAGAGAGAAATGTAGAAGGCTGCGGAATGGATGGGCCAAATTTAAAGAGAAGGGCACAGTCCAAAGAGAGGAGGAGGAGATATTTTTTTTGGTGGAAATTCCACTGCTGTCCTTGGCTTCTTAAGGAAGCCACTTGCTCTTGTGGTTGTAAATTTTTGGCAATATTTTAATTTGTACTTGCACCATAGATTGTTGGCACCTCATGACCTCTAGATCTTACTTTTTAGGACTATAAATACTCTACTATTTGGGAATGGGAGAGGCATTGAATGCTCTCAACTACTTGTGAATTTGAATTTAATTTTAGTTTGCAATTTTATTGTTTCCTTGCAAGTTTTCTATCTGGGAAATCTCGTTTTTATTGCTATTATATGCAATGAGTAGGTTTCTTAACAGGCTGAAACCAGCTTAGGCTGGTGGTCTTAGGAAGTCTTTCTCTGTTTTTATTATGAATATTATGTTTTGATGATTGTGTGGTGAAGTGTTTAAGTTTAATATGGGAAAGGGCCCTCTCATATTTCTAGTATTCCTAATGAGACCGAGAGGAGATTTAGGAATATGGAAAATCACACACACACACGCACTTGCCATGAGACCGAGAGGAGATTGGGAGTGTGCTAAGGGTTTCTACTTGATGTGGAATGCTTGCTTGTCTTAATGCATGATTTCTTATGCTAAGTGAGGTTGAGAGATAAGCTTAGTTGTGGGTCATAGATCCAAGTGAGGTTGAGAGATAAGCTTGGTGAATAGAGAACAAGAAACCTTAGATCTACATTCCTTAATATATTCATAGTAAATTCTAGAGAAAGATATTCTGAGATTGCTTGTTTAGCTGGTGAAAGCTTGTGTTTTTATCATTATTGTTTTAATCTATTGTGTTCCAAGCAATCTTTCTTACACTGCCTTACATGTTTTCTGTTTTCAGCTTATATAAATTCTTTGTGCTAATTTAACTGGAAAACCTTTAGATCTGGTGATTTACTAGGAATTTTTAGAATTTTCCTTATTCCCTGTGGATACGACACTTGTCTTGCCCATTACTACAACTGACCTAGTATACTTGCCTAGTGCATAATCTTAGGGCAATAAGTTTTTGGCGCCGTTGCCAAGGAGTAACGGTTGCTTTTAAAATTTCCTGTAAAGTTGTGTGCTTGATTTGGTGTTTTGTGTTTTTGTGCAGAAATTCTCTGTTTAAGCAATCTCCTGGTGTATGTGAAGAGCAGGTATTCCTTTAATTCCTATAGATCCAGAAATTGAGAGGACTTGTAGGAGAAGAAGTAGTGTTGCTAGAAGAGCTCGCAGAAGACAGAGAATGGCTGAACAAAATCCACCACCTCCACCACCAGAAGGAGAGGGAGAGGTTCATCTGCCCCCTCCAAGGCAAAGACTTAAAGAATATTCGAGACCTATCACTGAAGGACACTCAAACTGTATTGTGATACCTAATGAAGGGGACAATGTTTTTGAGATCAAACCCTATATGATCCAAATGCTCCAAGCTGCTATTTAGTTTGGAGGATTGCCTGGAGAAGATCCAAATGATCACATCCAAGATTTTGTGACTATGTGTAACACCTTCCGTACCAATCGTGGAGTTTTAGATGATGTGATAAGATTGAAGCTTTTCCCTTTTTCACTTAGGGATAAGGCTAAAAGTTGGCTGAAAAACCTTCAACCAGGCTCAATTACAACCTAGGATGAGATGGCACGAGTCTTCCTGACTAAGTACTTCCCGCCCAGGCAAGCAATCAAGTTAAGAAATGAAGTTACCCATTTCCGTCAGCAACATGATGAATCCTTGTCAGAAGCATGGGAGAGATACACGGAACTCTTGAGAAAAGTACCAAACCATGGATTTCCCAAAAGAGCATACACCTGAAGAGCTTTACGAGCTGATAGAAAGATTGGTTAATACCAGCTATAAATGGCATTCAGCAAGTGAAGATCGAGAAAAGACGGGAGAATCAGATGTAGTTGCCAAGCTTTCTGACAAAGTAGACTTGATTCTTAAACAGTTGGCAAAACAAAATATTTCAGCTATTTCGAGTTCAAAGCTTTCTTGCAAATTCTGTGGTGGCGACCATAGAAATATCGACTGTGACACTTCACTTACTCAAGAGCAATGTGATTACATTGGAAACAATCAAAGGCAGAACAATCCATTTTCCAACACTTCTAATTGAGGTTGGCGCAACCACCCTAATTTCTCCTGGAATCAGCAACTTGGCAAGCAACCTCAAGCTCCTTTCTAGCAGAATCACAGCAACTTCCAAGCACATCAGCAACCTCATAATGTTCAGCAAGCTGGATCGTCTTATGTTGGGATTTTCACCGGAAATCATCCGAATAAATGCGGAAGATCGCGACAATTTCCTTAAATCTGTGCCCAGGAGCAATTGAGATGAAAATTGTGAAATCAAAAAAAATTCATCAAGAAGAGATTAAACTCTTACCAGGAGTATCTCTTCTAGAGATGGCTGCAGAAATCAACGTAGATTCCCTCCTCGTTCACGTACACGAACACCTGTGGAACACGACCCGTGCTAGCGTTGGAAATCGGAAAAACTTTTGAGAGAGGGAGGCTTGAGATTTTGGCTAGGATATGTGCTCTGCCTCTTGGCCGAAATCCCTAGGTATTTTTTACCTATGGTGGGCCGAAATTCTCCTTGAGATTTCGGCCTAATTTTCTTCCTTGTCTCATGTGGGCCTTTCTCTATTTAAAACTCAGTCCAATATTAATTTGCCAGGTCCAATTAATTATCAAACCCAATTTAATTTAACTTGTATCCTTAACATATTATTCCAAATAATATATTTGATATAATTAAATTAAAATCAATTTGATCAATTAATTATACCATGGAATTAATTTTGACATCCATATGACAAAGACACATGTGAACCTATACATGTAAAATATTTCCACCTAGGAAATAATCTCATAAATTAATCTAATTATTTATGAGAATGCCAATCAAATATTAATTTTATTATTATGATCAATCTAATTGATCTTTATAATATAATTAATATAATCCTCTCTCTCTAGTGTGTATACTCCAAGTAAACAGGCGATTCCTTAAGTCCGTGTTCAGACGTTCAATGTGTACGATCCCGTGGGCCCATCTTTATGTTGGCAATGGGCCTACAGCCCATAGACTGCAAGCGGGCTCTAGCAAGCCACTGCAGCCCCCAATTAAGATGGAGATCACAGTCCAACTGAAATCATAACCCTATAGTTGGAACTTGTATATCCCATGTCATTGATATCGGTGTCCAACACAGAGGCATGGATTGATCACCCTCTTTTGTGTCCGGACATTAACTTGATCCCATTTGTACTGATGCTCACAAACAAGTGCCAACTTGTTTGGGTGTGGCCACACTCTTATCAGTCACATTCATCAAGAGGCCCGTGATATCTTCTTAGTGGACTACTGAGTGACAAATCCGTTTTGCATATCCATAGCATTGCCATGCTAAGTGACATACCCGAAAGTACCCATACTTGGCACCCTATTACAGGCCCTTTAGGCTTACCCCTAAGTATGTGACCTCGCATGCAACACCATCATCTGGTCAGGTCAAAGGATCCATACAAGTACTACACGAGAGTCACTTGTGATACTATACCATGTGGATTTCTCATTTAGTGGATCTATCCAGTACCATGCCCCTTTTGCATACCCATTAACTTGGTTAACATCCCATGTCCAATGACCGGTAAGACACAGCCATACAACCAGGTTAATGATAGTCTCTAGTTCCATTCATTCCCATGACTGGAACAGACTACGGATCTCTTTATGGTCATATCATTTTCCCTATCCATGGTCTTACTGCCAAGTGCATGACACTCGTCATCATGAATATAGATATGTCCATTGGATACTTCATTTAAAATATTGCACAAGATATATATAATAAATGAATTAATGCCTTTATTAATGACACAAAGTATGTATAATACATAAACCCAATAAATGTACAATACAAATATGAGGTCCAATGCCTCGAGACTAGGGCATATCCAACATCTTACACCTCTAAGAAGTCTGAGGTTGAGGAGATAAAGGAAATGATGTCTCAATTCATGAAGCAGACCCAAGCTTACATGAAGAATATGGAGACTCAGCTTCAACAACTCACAAATATTGTCACTCCAAAGAATAAGGGAGCCATCCCAAGTAATACTGAACCTAATCCAAGGGAGGAATGCAAAGCTATCACACTTTGGAGTGGTAAGAATGTTGAGCAATCTAATAAGATGAGTATTGTTGATGAGGAGGAAGATTCGGGAGAGAAGATTGCTGAGGAGAATAAGCAACCTGAGAATTACGCAAGTCGCACAACCTCAGACTGCCCAGAGCACTATGAAGCCTTCTAGTATAGTCAAGCAACCTCAAGCTCAATCAGAGACTACTCAACCAGATCAGAGTCAAGCAACGTCAGATCCTGTTCAAAGTACTTCTGTTCAAGATAGGTAGCTCGTACCTGCTTATCAACCAAGGATTCCTTACCCACAAAGAGACAAGCAACATGAGATGGCCAAACAATTTGACAAGTTTTTGGAAGTCTTTAAGAAGCTTCACATCAACATACCCTTTGCAGAAGCACTTGCACAAATGCCTATGTATATGAGATTCTTAAAAGAGCTTCTAGCAAACAAAAAGAAGTTGGAGAATGTCGCAATGGTTCAACTCAATAGAGACTGCTCATCGATCCTTCAGAGCAAGCAGCCTTTGCCTACCAAGATCAAAGATCCAGGGAGTTTTTCTATACCCTGATCTATAGGCACTGTTAATATTAAGAATGCACTTTGTGATCTAGGAGCAAGTATCAATCTTATGCCATACTACATTTATAAACAATTAGGACTAGGAGAACCTTAACCTACTAGGGCTTCTATACAGCTTGCTGACAGAACTGTGAGGTATCCTAGGGGAATAATTGAAGATGTCTTATTTAAGGTAGGAAAATTCATACTTCCTGTTGATTTCATTGTGATGGATATGGATGAAGACTTGCATGTTCCTAGCATTTTAGGAAGACCTTTCTTAGCGACAGGCCGTGCATTGATTGATGTTCATAATGGCAAGTTAATTTTGAAAATTCATGATGAGGAAGTTTTTTTTAAGATGAATGAAGTTATGAAGTATCCCTCTGCTTGTGATGATTATTGTTATTTCAGTGATGCTACTAATGTGAATTTAAATCCTTTCTTTATGCAGGAATTTAAGGATGTAGACTTTGAAGATGAAGAAGAAGACATGGAAAAACAAATTGAAGTTGAAACTGGTTGTCTAGCAATCTCAGGAAGCAGGCAGTTTATTGAACCTCTGAACTACACACCTACATTACATTCCAAAACTTCCATTGAAGAGCCTCCTACTTTAGAGCTGAAACCATTGCCTCCCCACTTAGAATATGCTTTCCTCGATCCACCAAACAACCTTCCTATAATTATATCTTCCAAGCTTACTTAAGATAAAAAAGCCTAACTGCTCTATGTTTTGAGGAAGAATAAGGAAGCAATGGCCTGGACGATTTCAAATATTAAAAGGATTAGTCCTTCTATTTGTGTCCACTGTATTCTAATGGAAGAAGACCATAAACCTGTTGTACAACCTCAGAGGAGACTGAACCCTAACATGAAAGAAGTTGTGAAGAAAGAGGTGATTAAGTTACTCGATGCTGGGATTATTTACCCAATCTCAGATTCGGTTTGGACAAGTCCTATTCAGGTAGTGCCTAAGAAAGGTGGGATCACTGTCATTCAAAATGAGCAAAATGAACTTATTCCCACGAGAACAGTCACCGGATGGAGAGTTTGCATTGATTATCGAAAGCTTAATGATGCTACACGGAAAGACCACTTCCCTTTACCATTCATTGATCAGATGCTAAAAAGACTTTCTGGCTATGCATTCTACTATTTCCTTGATGGTTACTCGGGATACAACCAAATCCTAATTCATGCACAAGATCAAGAGAAGACAACTTTTACCTATCCCTATGGAACCTATGCTGATAGAAGGATGCCGTTCGGATTGTGTAATGCTCCTGCAACTTTCCAAAGATGCATGATAGCGATCTTCCATGATATGGCTGAAAAGACTGTAGAAATTTTCATGGATGATTTCTCAGTATACGATAAGACTTTCCAATCCTGCCATAGTAATCTCGAAGCTATCCTAATCAGATGCAAGGAGACTAATCTTGTCTTAAACTGGGAAAAATGCCACTTCATGGTCAATGAAGGGATTGTCCTTGGTCACAAGATTTCCTTAGGAGGCATTTAAGTTGACAAAGCAAAAGTTGAAGTAATAGAAAAGCTGGCTGCTCCTACATTTGTTAAGGAAGTCTGAAGCTTTCTTGGCCATACTGGATTCTATAGAAGGTTTATCAAAGACTTTTCTAAGATTGCCCCTCCACTTACAACTCTTCTGCACAAGGATGTCCAATTCGACTCTGATGAAGCTTGTGAGAAAGCATTTGAAACTCTGAAAGCAAGACTGGTCAACGCTCTAATTTTGATTGCTCCTAATTGGAACCTTCCCTTTTAGCTAATGTGTGATGCAAGTGATACTTGCATTGGGGCTGTGTTGGGACAAAGAATTTACAAGCATTTTCGACCAATCTATTATACAAGCAAAACGTTGATAGAGACTCAACAGAACTATACAACCACAGAGAAAGAATTGCTAGTATTTGTTGTCTATGCTTTTGACAAGTTCAGATCTTATTTGGTTCTGTCCAAGATTACAGTCTTCACAGATCATACAGCTTTAAGGTATCTATTGGCAAAAAAAGATGAGAAACCTCATCTTATACGATGGCTCTTGCTTCTACAAGAATTTGATCTTGAGATCAAAGACAAGAAAGGTTCAGAGAACGTAGCTGTAGACCACTTGTCCAGAATTCCAATAAGCAACCTTGGTAAGCAACTTGAGATTGCTAACTCATTTCCTGATGTACAACTCTATGCGTTACACTCTATACCTTGGTTTGCTGATATTGCAAATTATTTAGCTTGTGGTGTTATGCCTCGTTACCTACCTTCCCAACAAAAGAAAAAAATTCTTTTCGGATTTAAAATATTATTTTTAGGAAGAACCCTTTCTATTTAAGTTATGTGCAGATCAAATTATCCGAAGATGTGTTTCACAAGAAAAGGTTCAAGCAATCTTGTACATGTGTCACACTCAAGAAGTCGGAGGTCACTTTGGTGCAAACAGAATAGCTTCTAAGGTTTTAGAGTGTGGATTCTTTTGGCCCACAATCTTTAAAGATTCTCATAGGTTTGTCTTAGAATGTAATGAATGTCAAAGATTAGGTAACATTTCTACCAAGAATGCCATGCCTTTGCATAATATCATTGTTTGTGAGATTTTTGATGTATGGGGCATTGATTTTATGGGACCCTTTCCAAGCTCAAATGATAATAAATATATTTTGGTCACTGTGGATTATGTAAGTAAGTGGGTAGAGGCTATAGCAAGTCCAACCAACGATGCTCGAGTTGTGGTAAGGTTTTTTAAGAAACTATTTACAAGATTTGGAGTTCCTAGAGCAATAATTAGCGACCAAGGTACTCATTTTTGTAACAGTCAATTTGAAAGGCTTCTTGCTAAGTGTGGAGTCACTCATAGAATTGCTACACCCTATCACCCACAGACCAGTAGGCAAGTTGAGATCTCTAATAGAGAAATCAAGCGAATTCTTGAGAAAACTGTTAGCAATTCTAGGAAAGACTGGTCAAGCAAGCTTGATAATGCTCTTTAGGCATATCGTACAGCCTTTAAGACTCCCATTAGGATGTCACCCTTCAGATTGCTCTATGGAAAGGCTTGTCATCTTCCTGTTGAATTAGAATTTAAGGCTTTATGGGCTGTCACATATTTGAATTTTGACAGGAATGTTGTTGGAGAGAAAAGAAAATTGCAACTTAATGAACTAGAGTTCAAACTGTTCAGTTATGAGAATGCCATAAATTATAAAGAAAAGATCAAGAAATGGCATGATAAGAAGATTCAAGAGAAGATTTTTTTATCCAGGTCAAAAAGTCCTGTTGTACAATTCAAAAATAAGACTCTTTCCAGGAAAGCTTAAGTCGAGATGGACTGGACCCTACACAGTAGCTCAAGTCTTCCCGCATGGAGCTATTGAGATTATCAATCAAACTAGAGAAGTCTTTAAGGTCAACGGTCAAAGACTGAAACCTTTCCTAGCATATAGTTCATCTAAGGTTGCTGAAAGCACCCAGTACCTTGAGCCTCCTTAAGCAACCTTACACTGCGTGGTGTCCGCTTCAAACACCAATTGAAGCAATTTTGTTTGGAAAATCCCTAACCCCTCAATTAGTTGAATACTTTAATATAACTTTTTGGTGTAAATATTTTAACGATAAATTTCTTCTTTTGCAGGTACTTAATTAATTAAGTATAGGGAGTAACATCAAGCCTCCAAATTTACGTTTCCTTCTTGTTATACTCCATACTTACCCTTGATTTTTGTTTTACAACCACACGATTTTGAATTTTAAATTTTAAATCATTAAATTTCTGATTGCATAAATATTGGGAAGTGGAGTAATAATAGGGTTGTAAGAGATAAATATGGAAAAATGGAGAAACCGTTAAATCAGCTACGTTTTTCTCTCTTCTCTCTTACACTCCTACTCTTACTCCTATGTTTCCCTTTTTCTCTCTCCTTTAACTCGCCTATCTTGAATTTCAAAATTGGTAACTGGTCGCCTATTTTGAATTTCAAAATTGGTAATTGGTTTCTCTTCCCTCATTCTTTTTAAGAATTTTTCTCTCTTCATTCTCATCCCTCCGATTTCCTCTGTCCTTTTTCCCTACTTCAAAATATTTGCCTCTTCGCTCCACCTGCTCGCAGAAACCGCCGCCATGGTTAAGGAAAAGAAGAACGTGAAGAAAGCTACCAGTTATGCCCACCCAAAACCTTCTGCATCGTCCGTTAATGTTCCCGCTTCTGGATCCGAAGCAAGTACCATCAAGAAAACTTTGGCCAAGATGAAAGCTTTAAATCCCAAAGAAACTGAGAGATATGAGCAGTTTAATAGCCTTCCTTTTGCTGTGTCGCGAACATTCGACTAGAGTGTTCAAGAAGCCCTGGGCCTCAGCGAAGAAATTCGCCAACTGTTGTAGAACGGAGGTTTCAAATTTTATGCCTAGATTGAGGAGCCGGCCTACAAAGAGTTAACCTTGGAATTCATTAGCACCTTCAATCATAATGAAGAAATTACTGAACTTGATGATAAAAGGAAGTACAGTTTCAGAGTTACCGGCAAAAGAAAGACATACTCTTTACTCGAGTTGAATCAGTATTGGGGAGTGGCTGGAACCGCCTTCTTGGAGTCCGATGAGTTTGCCCAGGCATATACTGATTTTGTTCCAAAGTTTAATCCAATTGCCTTTTGGAAAGAAATCACCGGGCGGAACGAGCACTCTTCATCTTCCTCTTCAACAACCTACATCAAGAAGTATAGCCATAAGATTTTGTAAAAGTTCATCGCCAGTTCTGTATTTGGAAGAAACAGCCAGTCTCACGTTCCAAATCAAGACCTTTTCGCCCTATGGTGTATGGTAGAGGGCAAAAGGATGAATGTGGGAGCTTGGTTTGCAAGTTATATTAAAAGGAGCAAGCCCCAGGGAAAGATTCTATACGGTTCCTATGTGACCAGAATTGCAAAATCCTGCTTAATTGAATTCTCTACAAAAGGTCTTACTCTTGAACGCCATCCTGCAGCTTTTGAATTTGTGAATCTAAACCAAATGGGAGTTTGTAAAAAGGTTGCTGGTAAGTGGATGCTATGGGATGAGGCTGCCAAGTTGGAAAAAGACCTTACTGCAAAGACCGCTTAAAAACAAACATCTGAAACTCCAGCCAAAAGAAAGAGACCTGCTACTCGATCAACCACTTCCTCTTAGCCGTAAATCATTAAAGACCTTACTTTAACTAACCAAGAAAAGTTGAGGCATTTCAAGCGCATTTCCAAGATGACCATGGAAGAGATGGTGAAGCTTATTGATTGCCTTTGGGCAAGGCAAATAGAGGACAGAGCCAAAATAGCTCTCTTGAAGAACAAGCTCGCTCGATTGGAAGCCAAAATGGACCAGCAGGATGACAATTCTGACACTATTATGGAAGTGCGCAACGAGCAGGTTGAAGTTGCCTAAACCAAAGGAAATAAGAATGTTCTGATGGAAATTCCAGAGGAAGAGGATAAAGAGAATCCTGAAGAGGAAGAGCAAAAAGAAGCTCCTGCAGAAGAAGAAGAGGAGCAAGTCTCCTCTAAGCTAGATGAGTGAAAGCTTTCCTCTTTCTTTCAAAGCCTTTGGTATGTCTCTTTCAACTGTTGCCCTCTGCATTTTACTATTTCCATATGATAGGTAGTTTCCCTTTTACCTCGCTTTTCTTTGATCAATTGTATGAATTAGTTGCTTTGAGGATAAAGTATAATTGAAGTGTGGGGGAGAGGCTAGATTACCTATTAGAACTATTATTAATAGTTGTTGATGATTGTTGAATTGCTGTTTTGAGCTGAATTGCTTGGTATTGATGAACTGCTGATTGAGAATCCCTGCTTGAGCATATGCTTTTTTGAGTAATCTTAAGTTTTCTGTGTTGATTTTATGAACGTTGTGTTAGTTTTTTTTAGTTTAGTAAAATTTTGTAAAAACTTGTCAAAAATTTTTCGAATTTTCTATGCTTAATTGAATTGTGGCAGCCAATGAGATTTTCTAAACCTAATAATGCAAGAAGTCTGTATAAAACACTTATAAGTTGATTGCCTGTTGATTGGAAAAGACTTTAAGCAATGCTAGTTTGGCTGATTAAGCAGCTTAGGGCTATGAGACCTTAAAGTGTATTTCATCGTGATAGCTTGAATTAGGCCAACTGCAATAACCATATATTTCTCTGTGGGGTTTTTGAGCCTGTTTCTCTTGAATATCGATATGAATTTTTGCTTGAATCCTTGCTGAGGTTTTAAGCTAGAACTTGGTATGGATAGTCCCTGTTAAGACCACATGGTTTTTCACATGCATAAAGTGATTAAGGCATTTGTTCTAGCCCTTTTGTGTTAATCCCAAAAAGCCTTCCTAACAATTTTCTCCCCATTTTTTTTTAGCCCCTTGAGCCTTTAAGCCTATTTTTGTTCAACCCACAATTTGTTTTACCTTATCCACTTCACATTATGTTGTCCAAAAACACCCTACGAATACCAAAGGAATAAATTCAATTGTTTATGTATAGCAACAGTTTAAATTGATTGAAATCATGCAATCTACTTTTCTGGAAAATTTCATCTTATGCAAAATAAGTGTTATTATGAAAGCCCTTTTTAAGAAGATATGCCTTGCAAATCCCCTTTCAAATAAATGCAGTCAGAATTCTCATCTTTCTTTTAAAGACTGTTCAAAATCAAAGTTTTGAGCAAGCTCAGTCTCATATCATATCATATCATCAATGCTTGCCTTTAATGCCTTTAATGAATTGTTTCCTTGCACAAAAAAAAAAAAAAATTTAAAATCTTTTCCAAAATGTATGCAATTTCTGAAAAAGCTTATAATTCTTGATGAGATTGCTTGATATTCCTTCCCGCGTTTAATCTTTTAGCTCATAAGAATGCATCTGAATCCTTGTGTGTTCCTGTTCCTGATCTGTCTAAAGATTATATGAGTTCTTTTAAGGTTGCTTGCTTTTTGTTTTGATGAATTGTAGTTCTGATGGTATTCCTTTATCCCAAAAAGCCTTTTCGACACACCCCTAGCCTAAGCCTTTCGTTACAACCCTTGTATAAGACCTTTTGATTATGCATGTGTTTAACTCGAGTGGTAGCGATAAGACCGATTATCAAGCCTATAGTCTAAGACTGCTATGTATTGCTGATGAGAGTTCTTATAAAATTGCCTAAAACACTTGAGAGTTGAGTAAACTCTTTTAGAGAGGCAATCTTGGTCTGATTTCTTGCTAGTTCACTGAAATTCAAGGTTTGGTCTCACTGCCTTAGGTTATTTCTAAAGCTGAGTCAGGTTACTTAGGAATGCTCTGATTAATTTGGTAATCTCAATTTTTATGTTTTGCATGGAAGTCTTGCTACCTAAGGGTGATGAGATGATCATTGGTTGTTCCTCAAGTCAATTTAGGAAAGTCTTTTGAGAGTTTTTGAGTTGTGTTTTTCATTTGAGTTTTTCTTTTCTCTTCTTCATTAAAATTTTTATTTTTCTGTTTTCTTCTAAGATTGCTTGAGGGCGAGCAATGTTCAAGCATGGGGGTTCTTGATGAGTGAAAATATTACCAAGTAATTTAGCAAGAATTCAGCATGTAATTGATTAAAATTCCTTTGAGAATAGAGAAAGCATGGCTAATATTGAGCTTTTCCAGGTCTGATGCCTCGTTCAACAAGATCGTTGGATTTAGGAAGTCTCAGAGTGCAGCATAAGAAGAAGAGAGAAATGTAGAAGGCTGCGGAATGGATGGGCCGAAGTTAAAGAGAAGGGCACGGTCCAAAGAGAGGAGGAGGAGATATTTTTTTTGGTAGAAATTCCACTGCTGTCCTTGGCTTCTCAAGGAAGCCACTTGCTCTTGTGGTTGTAAATTTTTGGCAATATTTTAATTTGTACTTGCACCATAGATTGTTGACACCTCATGACCTCTAGATCTTACTTTTTAGGATTATAAATACTCTACTATTTGGGGATGGGAGAGGCATTGAATGCTCTTAACTACTTGTTAATTTGAATTTAATTTTAGTTTGCAATTTTATTGTTTCCTTGTAAGTTTTCTATTTGGGAAATCTCGTTTTTATTGCTATGATGTGCAATGAGTAGGTTTCTTAACAGGCTGAAACTAGCTTAGGCTGGTGGTCTTAGGAAGTTTTTCTCTGTTTTTATTATGAATATTATGTTTTGATGATTGTGTGGTGAAGTGCTTAAGTTTAATATGGGAAAGGGCCCTCTCATATTTCTAGTATTCCTAATGAGACCGAGAGGAGATTTAGGAATATGGAAAATCACACACACATGCACTTGCCATGAGACCGAGAGGAGATTGGGAGTGTGCTAAGGTTTTCTACTTGATGTGGAATGCTTGCTTGTCTTAATGCATGATTTTCTATGCTAAGTGAGGTCGAGAGATAAGCTTAGTTGTGGGTCATAGATCCAAGTGAGGTCAAGAGATAAGCTTGGTGAATAGAGAGCAAGAAACATTAGATCTATGTTCCCTAATATATTCATAGTAAATTCTAGAGAAAGATATTCTGGGATTGCCTGTTTAGCTGGTGAAAGCTTGTGTTTTTATCATTATTGTTTTAATCTATTCTGTTCCAAGCAATCTTTCTTACACTGCCTTGCATGTTTTTTGTTTTCAGCTTATATAAATTCTTTATGCTAATTTAACTGGAAAGTCTTTAGATCTAGTGATTTACTATGCATTTTTAGAATTTCCCTCACTCCTTATGGATACGACACTTGTCTTGCCCATTACTACAACTGACCTAGTATACTTGCTAGTGCATAATCTTAGGGCAACACCATTACTCTCCTAGGGTGGAGAATTCAACTAGTAAGGGTTTAGGTGGTAGAGCTCCGTTTTGTCCGATCACTAGCATGAGATTCGTTTGAGAGGCATTCGTGTGCGTGAGGGTGGAGGGACTTCACGGAAAAGCAAGTTCTTGGATTCAATTTTCATTGTGCGGGGATAACATAGGTGAGATTGTAATCCCTCTTGTTATTTCCATTGTTTCTATTCTGTAATCTGTTTGATTCTTTCCTATAACGAATTCTAGTGCTTGACAAATCGCTTCCACTGCAGTTTTTATTTTATTTTGGATCGTTCTTGATAATGAAATTTAGATATTAAGGTTCTTTGTTCTTGATTAATTTGGTTTTCAATTATTTTTCATTGGAACCATAATTTGGAGATTTGGGGTTTTTTGGAACCTTAATGCAAGTATATCGGAAATGCTAAAAAAGGATTTAAGGCCTCTCAGAATTTACTTTTGATGCATCTTTCAAGAATGAGAAAGAATTCCCGGATTCGATCTTGAAGCTGGAACTGTGTCCTAACGAGCCATATCGAATCGAAAACGAAGCTTTGGAGCCGAAATTGTCAATGCACATTCCGAAACGGAGTTTGGATGTGGATTTATAAAGTTTTAGAATTGGATTTAGTGAAATGTGGGCTGGATTTTGGTGTAGAGGAGAAGATTTGATAGTGAGTTTTATGAGTTTTCTCTGTCTATGGTTTTTTGAAAAACTTAAGGGAGAAGCTGAGGTTAAGAGATGATAATGATCACTAATTCCCTTTTTAAATCCGCGATTCTCCTTTTTATATCACAGATGGCGCATGTGGGTCGGCGGTCTAATCAAATTTCTCAACCAAGATGAGCCGTAAGACTCAATTTACCTTTAAGATGGGCTGTGCGACTCAACTATGAGCCATACGGCTCAAGTCTTGACACCTGGCCTCCACTTCCAAGCAGCTTGCTTCTCGGCTTAACCTTATTTCAGAAAAAGCTGTGCAGCTTAAATTAGGAATTTTTAAGCCGTGCGATTCAAAGTCTACAACTTCAGTCACAATTTCTGAACAGTTTTCAATTTCTATTTCCGAACTTGTTAGAATTCGATCCTCGATTTTCAGATCTAATACCTAGAGAGAACTTACTGGAAAAGATAACTATAATAAGTTTTTATCACCTCGATCGGAAAAATTCGTATTCACAAATTCCATGATCATGAATAAAAATCATGCATTAATTTAATATATAATAAAATATAGTTATTTAAGATTATCTGCCACATAAATGCATAACGATTAAGCAACTATTACTGGTAAATAACGACAATAATAATAATAATGGAATGAAAAATGAAATTCAACTTTTGACCTTTTAATTGAAAGCATGTGGAAAACTCTGTATTAAAGGCCATCTGTCTGTCTGTCTCTCTCTCCTGTTCTCTCCATTACTGTCATTTACTCCTCCTCCGTCCCTCCTCTCCCTTCTCCATCTTCTTCTCCTTCTCTATTTTTAATTCACTGCTTTTCCACGCCGACCTCATCTAGTGTGTGCTCCATCATCTATCACTTCTCTGTCTTCCATTTCTGCTCCTACTACTGGTAATTTCTTTAATTATTTTTAATTCACTGGTCGGTATTAATTCTTCTTCTTCGCAGTTTCTGATTGTTACATGAATTGAGATCGATCCTTTCTGTTTTTCCGTCTGATTAATTTCGATTGTTCGATCAAGCTGTTTTCCTTTCTCTTTAATTGCTGAATTTCAATTTGAAACTCCTCATTGTGCCATTATTGTTTTGATTTCGATTTTATTTGAGATAATAATTCAAACTTAATCGAGATATTCATTATTCATTTATTCCTTGTTGGTTTTTTTTTAATGGTAATTTTTTAATATTTGGCTGGATTTATTAGGGAAAAAAAAAAAAAAAGATAGTGAAAATTTAGTGATTATGAAGTAAAGTGAAGGGAGAGAAAGAGAACCGCGTGGAAGTATACAATTTGCAGTGGCCAAATGGCCTGTAAATAACACCTTGGACCTGGCATATAAAACCCTCTAGATTTGAAAATAAGAGAATCCATCCAAATTCAATGCAGAAAATGGCGGGACCCAAGCTCAGGCTTCGGCAAGCAATAGACTCCTTGTACTCTCTCGGCCCGGCAACCCATGAATCCTACGCCCACCTCGCCCTTGACTGCTTTAGAGCTAATGATGTCGACCAAGCCAAGAGACTGCAATCTCATATGGACATTCACTTATATCAACCCTCTGATAGTTTCCTTCATAATCGTCTTCTCCATTTGTATGCTAAATCGGGTAAACTTTCTCATGCTCAATACCTGTTTGACAAAATGACCCACAGAGACGTTTTCTCTTGGAACGCCATGCTTTCATTGTATGCAAAACTTGGGTTGATTCAGGATTTGAGGGTTACGTTTGATGACATGCCTTCTCGTGATTCTGTATCATACAATACTGTTATATCAGGTTTTGCGAAAAATGGATGTGCAAGCAAGGCTTTGGAGGTTTTTGTCAGAATGCAATTTAAAGGGTTTAAGCCTACGGAATATACCTATGTGAGTATTTTAAATGCATGCTCGCAGTTGTTGGATTTGAGGAAAGGAAAACAGATCCACGGGAGGATTCTGACCGGAAACTTGGGTTATAATGTTTTTATTTGGAATGCTTTGACTGATATGTATGCCAAATGTGGCGAGATTGATCGAGCATGGTGGTTGTTTGATAGATTTGGGAATAAGAATGTGGTTTCTTGGAACTTGATGATTTCTGGATATTTGAAAAATGGGCAGTCTGAAAAATGCATAGACTTGTTCCGCCAAATGCAGACATTAGGATTGAAGCCTGATCAAATCACATTTTCAAATGTTCTTTCTGCATATTTTCAAAGTGGATTCATCAATGATGCAGCTAAGCTGTTCACTGAGATTAGGGAAAAAGATAAAATTTGTTGGACAACAATGATAGTGGGTTATGAGCAGAATGGAAATGAGGAGGATGCTTTGATGTTGTTTAATCAGATGTTGTCAGAGAATGTCAAACCGGACAGTTACACTATGTCAAGTGTTCTTAGTTCTTGTGCCAAATTAGCTTCTTTATCTCATGGTCAGGCTATTCATGGTAAGGCTCTACGTATGGGTGTTGATGATGTTTTGCTCGTCTCCAGTGCTCTTGTAGATATGTACTGCAAATGCGGAGTCACTGTGGATGCTTGGTTTGTATTTAGCATGATGCCTACTCGAAATGTGGTTTGTTGGAACACTATGATTGGGGGTTATGCGCAAAATGGACAGGACTTGGAGGCGTTGCATCTATATGAGAAAATGGTGCAAGAAGATATGAACCCAGATAATATTACTTTTGTGGGAGTTCTCTCTGCTTGTATGCATGCTAGTTTGGTTGAAGAAGGAAAGAAATATTTTTCCTCAATGAGCAAACACCACGGACTGTTACCTACTTCTGATCATTATGCATGCATGATCAATCTTCTTGGACGTTCGGGATTGATGGATGAAGCAGTGGAGCTAATTGCTACAATGCCTTGGAAACCAAATTCTCTAATTTGGTCCACTGTATTATCTATTTGTGCATTAAAGGGTGACATAAAGCATGGGGAGATAGCAGCCAGGCACTTATTTGAACTTGACCCACTCAGTGCTGGACCTTATATTATGCTCTCTAATATTTATGCTGCTTGTGGAAGGTGGAAAGATGTTGCATCTGTGAGGTCTTTAATGAAAACGAGAAATGTTAAAAAATTTGCGGCCTACAGTTGGATTGAGATTGATAGAGAAGTTCACAAATTTGTTGCAGATGATCGGACGCATCCTGATACAAAAATAATTTACAAAAAACTTGATGAATTGATAAGTAAACTGCAAAATGTCGGGTTTAGTCCTAATATAAACATGGTTCTGCATGATGTTGGGGAGGAGGAGAAACGTGAATCTATATGTTACCACAGTGAAAAACTTGCCCTTGCTTTTGGATTGATTAAAAAGCAAGATGGACCCATAAGGATTATAAAGAACATTCGTGTTTGTAGTGATTGCCATGTGTTCATGAAGTTAGTCTCTAAAATTACACAAAGGCCAATCACTCTAAGAGATTCAAACAGATTTCATCATTTTTATGATGGAAAGTGCTCCTGCAATGACAACTGGTGAAGGGCAATCTTCAGAAATCTCATGGAGTATGGGCCTCTTGCCCTTTCAGAAACGTCAAAAGATCCCAGGCGTTTCAGATCTGTTTCAATTCAACATTTTGTGTACTTTCAGCAATTCTCTGAATCGCCTGGTTTTTACCCATTAAATAAAAAATCTTTGTCTGAGGTCAGGTACACAGTTATTGGGACAGTTATCTTGTGGTCAGGTCTAGTCTCAGTTTCTTATCCAACAGCCTTCAGGATATCTGCAGAACTACTTAAGTACCTTGGAAGCTTCACAAATTGAGGAGCATATGGTTGAGAAGTTACCTATCTCATTGAAACATGCCTTTTTTTTTTTTTTTACTTAAAAGTTTGTGCCTTATATGGTCTGCATCCTTGTTTTGATGGTATACCTTGTTGAATCTATGTTTTCATGATTCATCCTTGAATATGATCTTATATGCCTTCTTCTGCATACATTTGATGTCTTAGGATATTCTCTATCTTGACCTGTTTCCTGAGTAGGTACTTTGATTACTTTTTCCATGAAACATAGTGGAATTTGGAGTGTGTGATTTGCTATTTTGATTATTTTTCTCTTCTTCAGTTCTTCCAGTATTTGACAATAACCATTGTAGAATTTCTATGGACAACACATCTTCAGGAGATGAGTAGCCCTGTTTAATTTTCTTTGCCATAAAAATTTTACAAAGTTCAAAACAATAATTTGCATGATTGCATCTGATCACATGTTGTCCTTGAAACACCATGCATGCCATAAACTGGTCGTACTATCGATGAGATGTTACTGGCTTTTGAAAACTGGATTTTTTATTATGGTTTATACGATTGCTTTAAATTTCCTCATTTCTTGTTTTACTCATGCATCAGTTGCAGCCTTGCAGGCCTTCAGTGTTGTGATTTTCAAGCGGTCATTTGGCACTATCTTCTTTCATTGTTAAGGGCTCGCTTCAGCAAACAAAATGGGGGCCATGGAGATCATTCGTACATCCTTATCAGCCTTCATGATCTTCTTGATGCAGGCAAGAGGCAATTGATGATTTGAAATCGTTAACCTGTTTGATCTCTTGACACTGATAATTCCAGAACATTTGAAGCTGCTGCCACTGTTGCTGAAGGAGATGCTGGAATGGGGCGGGTGGCTGGTGGGTGGCTGCCTAAGTAAGAGGTGAACCCTTCGATCTCTTGAAACTAATTGACTGCAATCATTTTTCTGCCTTATATAATACATACAGCCCATATCTAATTTGTAATTATTTCATAAATGCCCATTCACTTTCATGCACTTAAAATGTGACCAGCAGTTTTATTACAATGGAGGACACTTAATAATTAGACACTTAGACACTTAAGGAAGACCAAATAAGACATATAGACATGAAAAGACAAATTAATAACATAAATTAATTATATTGTAGGACTCGACTGGTGCATAACAGATTTACTTTTATTTCTCCTGTCATGCAATTGATGGGTAGATTCTTTTTCTTCTCTCCTTCCTTGAACGTTTGTGAAATCTCATAGTAAACTGCAAGAGATGGATCTAATAACTACATTGATGTTAACAGAGATATGACGGTACTACCTATGTGTTTCCATCTGAGATTTTTAAGAACCTAAAATTTTAAGGGCAAATATGTACAAATCTAATAATTTTGTGTGGTTGCTTTTATTTATCTCTTCAATATAGGAACGTTACCATCAAAGATGGAAGAGTTCCCTTGGTTCCTACTTGCTAGTCTGATATGCTGAATCATAGTTGTGAGGCCTGTATATTAGTCTTGCCATTAGAAATTATTCAGTTTCTTTTTATAGGACATCCTGCTTAGCTGATACAGGTCAGTATCAGGTGATGATAAATCATCACAGGGAGTTGTCTTTACTACAGATCAAAGATACTAGCCAGATGAGCAGCATGTAGAAAAACTTTTCTGTGAATGCTTGAAGCTATAGTTGCAATTAGTTGGCTGGAAAAACTGGTTATTGGACTGTTGGCTTAAAACTATTTGCAAACTGAGGACATTTGGAGAGAAAAATTCCACAATAATTGTTGAAGAAATATGACAAATGTTACAAGAAGAAGAGGCCCTTAAGAAGAATGGTTTGTCCGCATGAGTACCAATAGCAAGCATTAGCAGGTCCTTCTATTACATTTTTCATGTTAATCTATTTTATGATAACTCACTCGTCATTTATAATTTTCCAAATTCCATAGTCTTGCGTAAGCACTAAACTTCTTTCAGAAATCCTTGCTACCTCATTATGAATGAAAAAAAACGTTAGGCGAGTTCTTGTAATTGTGCTGTGTAATTCATCTTTTTGTGCTAGAAATTGTTGAGCAACGCTATATATATTGAACAAGCAAAAATGTCAATGCTTCCTTTTGAAATTTACTTGTTAGTCCATGGAGTTACTGGCACCCTGCCCATATGAGAATATAGATTGTATGTTGGTTAGTATTACTTTCTAGAGTTGATCTAACTTTTCTACTATAGCAATATTTTTAAAATCTTTTATTTTTTTTTTCTGCTCCAGCTGGTCCAACTGCATCAATAAAGACTAACATGACTAGATAGTTGAGGAGCAGGGATTACAATTTATATTGGATTCTTGTGAGTCAAGCCCGTCAAAATACAGAAGATTCTTGCAGGTAAGGTATTCTTTTACCATTGTCTGGAATATTGAGAAGAATGACTATATTGTATATGTGCTGACATTAGTGTTTTTTGAAAGTTGAAATCTGTACCTAATGATCCATTGAATGTGAGATCATGGAATTAAAATCATTAATTAAACTTGTACTTAAGGATTCAATGTCACTCATTGTTTTTCCTCCAACTCAATTTTTTCCTTTTCAAGAAATTCAGTCAAAAAATCTGCCAGGAACTATGATAGATTTCAATTCATCAGTAATTTTCATCGGTATTTACTTCAAAAAAGGGAAAAATTGAGTAAGGCAAGAATGAGAGCAGTATTGCACACCAAATATGTTATAAGTATTTTTTTTTTTTTTCCCTTATACCTTGGAAATTGTTAAGGCCTATTCCTAATTTAAGATTGTTTTAAGGACCATTAACAACCTTGGGAATGTTGATTGGTTTGTCTTCAATCTCTTCTATTAATAGTGCCTTTCCTGAAAGGTTATTACATTCTTCAGTTGGCTTGATTGCTGCCTTGTGAGTTCTTTATGACCAAAATTCATTACAAAGTTAAATTAGAAAGGCGAAAAAGATTTGTGCATTATTACCCTTTAAAATTTGGGAGCTGTGTTCTCTCTTTTCTTGCCCTTTTTTTATTGTTCTTCACCACATGTAGGTTCATCATGGATTATTGAAGACTTTTATAGCAGAGAAACCCACTTACACATCAGATTTAACTGTGCGCTCCTTATCTCTTACCTCTATATATATTTCTGCATTCTTCTTGAGCTTTTATGGATAGTGCTAGAAGATTATAGATTTTTAAGCGTTGCAAGAAGACTTTAATCAGTTCTAGATTACATAGTATGAAGCACAAATGTGTTTGCTTTTCTAGTTCTTTTGAGGCGGTCATCCATAAAATATAAAAATTTGACTAAAGAAGTTTGATAACTACTACTAGGTTTCATAAAATCTAATAGTATTACACTCTCATGGTGAAGAAGAGTGTACATCCATAGTTTGTATCCTCAATTTGCTCTTCAGCATCAGTTATCACCCATAGAAGATAAATTTTGTATGTAGTTTGAGATAACAAGCCTTACCCATGTAGCTAGGCGAATATATACAAAGGACATTAACCATTCAACCATTACTACCAATAATGAAATATTTAATACTCACTCTGCAATTTGATTTTTTTTCTGGCAAAAGCTTTTTTTTTTTTTTTTTTTTTTTTGCATATTTGGGTGATTAATTTATACTGAAGACATAAGGTAGAAAATTTCATCAGCTACTAGTTTTCCAACTTGATTATTTGAATTAATTTTGTGCCAATACTTGATACCCATGTTGCATCTACTAGGGCTGGTAAAGAAAATAAAAAATTTGCAATTTTAATTTATTTGTTATAGTTCTACTTCAAATATTACTATATAGGTATTTAGCTTTACAATCTCAGTTTATTCTTGTTTCAGGAGCCAACCAATTCACTATTGGAAATCAATTATATCTAGTTAAACTCTGAAAAAATTGAATTAGAATCATAAGGATGGATGTAACTGAGGACTCTATAGTTAGAGTTCAAAGTCTTGCACAAGTAGGTATACCAGAAATCCCTTCCCAATATATCCAAACGCCTGAAGATCGACCCACCATGAAGGAAAATAGTATGAGAAATATTCCTGTAGTTGATGTATTTGGGTTCAAAGCAGATCAGAGGGATTCAGTTAGGGAGACAATCGGAGAAGCCTGCAGGGAATGGGGTGCATTCCAAGTGATCAACCATTTGGTGCCCATCGAGTTGATGGATCAAATAAGGAATGTTGGGCTATCTTTTTTTAATGATATCCCCCTAAAAGAAAAGCTGAAGTATGCTTGCGATCCCACTTCTGCTGCCTCTGAAGGATATGGTAGTAAGATGCTGGCTAACAACGAAGGTGTATTGGATTGGAGGGACTACTTTGATCACCATACTCTGCCTCTTCCACGCCGTAATTGTTCTCACTGGCCTGAGTTTCCTCCTAGCTACAGGTTTTTGCAACCCTATGATTTCCCCCCTATTTCTCTCTCTCTACACACACTAACTGATTCACTTTTACTTTCTGTTACATGAGATTGCACTGCCTTCCACCAGCTGACTCGAGTTAAAATTACTTAATTGTACTTACAATGGCAGGGAAGTCATCTGCAACTATAGTGATGAAACGAAGGTACTTGCTCAGAGGCTGTTGGGGCTCGTTTCTGAGAGTCTAGGGCTGTCATCATCTTGCATAGAGGATGTGGTTGGAGATTTCCATCAGAACATTACCATCAGCTATTACCCCCCCTGCCCTCGGCCTGACCTTACACTAGGTCTCCAATCCCATTCTGATATGGGTGCAATCACATTGTTGATCCAGGACCAGGTTGAGGGTCTTCAGGTCTACAAAGATTCTGAGTGGTTCACTGTGCGTCCTCTATCAGATGCTATTGTTGTTATTTTGGCTGACCAAACTGAGGTAATGCTTCTTAAAAGCTTGTCGTCATTATCTTCATCGTCATATGAATTGTCATTTTAAGAAGGAACATCTAACCATGACAGCAATGGAAGTTTTTGTAAATTTTGTGGATTCATCACACAAGTCATTTCCATTTTGTTTTAGTTTCTATTGTCTATTTTGTTGAACTTTTTTATTTCATCTCCCTTTTTTTTTTAAGTTCATGAGAAACATTAGAAATTTTAAGTTGGTTTGAGTGTAGTGCTGACTGGAAATTTTGGCAGATTCCCGTCGATAAACCCTGAGTTTTTATTCTAGTTTGATTCTCTCAGAATTAGAAATAGAAATCTGAACTATATCAATTGCGGTCATCATTCTGTTTGAAGAACCATATTATATATGAACATTGTACAAATTCATTGTTGTATCTTATAAAATTGATCCTATTGGTTGCAGATTATAACTAATGGTAAGTACAAGAGTTCTGTACATCGAGCCATAACGAACTCCAGCAACTCAAGGCTCTCTGTTGCAACTTTTCATGACCCAGCCAAGGCAGTAAAAATATCGCCTGCATCGGAGCTTGTCAATGCAGCATCCCCTCCCAGGTACCGCAAGGTTTGTTATGGAGACTATGTGTCATCATGGTATACGAAAGGACCACAAGGAAAAAGGAACATTGATACACTTATAATTCGTTAGATATTTAGGCTGGCTTTACCCCACATTTAATAGGACATGATAATAACTTCTTCGTACATGCCTTGACGCATTTCATTTTCAGTAATCTAGTTGTTTGCCTCGGAGTCTTTCACTCATCTTTAGTTATTTTCAAGATGGTCTTTGAATGATGCAATGTTGAATCCTATGTTACTAAAATGTATAATAATTACTCGTTTCCATTTTCGAATAAATACTTACCAATGAATCAAAATTTGTTGGTAATTAACGATAGGAGTTGAACTGCTTTCACGGTCTGACATAATAAAGCTTTATTATGCTATAGAGGAGCTTACATAGGAGAATGATTAGCACTGCAGGATTGAAGTTCATTCTAATTTATTATTATTATTATTATTATTATTATTATTATTGTTATTGTTATTGTTATTGTTATTGTTTAATAATTCATTTACTTCTTACCATCTAATGAGAACGAAAGAATGGCAAAAACCAAAAAACTGTTCAAATAAATATAAAGGTTATGTACATATGAATGCCTGATTACACATACTAAGATGATAATGTGAAGGATTTAAACATTGGTCGAAGTTCACAACTCTTTTTTTTTTTTTTTTTTTTTTTTTTTGAGTCTAGATGAGTTCCATAGATTTTAATAGAATTTATTTACCACATGAAATTGTTTTGTTTGACTTGATATTTAAATTCATTTGCAGTTCTTAAATGTTAATTCAATTGAATCATTCAATTCAATTAAATAATTCTGATTGAATTCTGAAATGAATTCCAAGTCAGATGTTTAGAATTTTATTTTTGTGATAAAATTATTCATATTAATGCTTCATGGGGCAATATATTTGTTTGGGTTTTATGGCTCTGTTTCATTTACTTTATTTTTTTGTTTGGTTATCCACCAGCATTTGATTCAGTAGTATTACTTTCACTAGTAAAAGTAGGAGCGCTGAGTTCAATCTCAGGTAAAAATCTTCAATGGTACATGAACTTTAACCTTACTAACATAATGGTATATGAATTTCGAAATTAGGTAGAAAAATACATCAACTTTATGGATAGCTAGCATAAAAGTCAAAATGACCGTTGACCATGAAAAATTAACTTTGACTGTGTTTATAATAGGCCACATATGCTATGTCAGCCCTATTAACTTTTCTTTTTTCTATGTTGTCCTTGCTTTTTTTTTTTCCCCTTCTTCATTTTCCTTTATAATAGGCCACATATGCTATGTCAGCCCTATTAACTTTTATTTTTTCAAAGTTGTCGTTACTTTCTTTTTTCCCCTTCTTCATTTTCCTTTTTCCTTCCTTCTCATCCATCCTCTATTTTCTTTTCTTTTTCTCTTCAACCAAACAAACATTTTATCTCGTTACCTTTATTTTTTTTACCTGGAATCTTTCAAAACTAATGTTATCAAGATTCTCCAGTCCTGCAATGGCCTTCTTCTCTGTTCCAGTGTTTCTAAAACTGGTGTTCCATGGAGCTACTATTCTAATCCCACCACTAACCAATTTTATACCCTCCCTTCTGTTTCATCTTCATCTATTATTATCTTTGGTCTCAATTTAGCTTTTGATCCATCCAAAGCATCTCATTCTACCTACCCTAAAATTCATTTTTTTAATCTCAATTTAATAAACAATATTAATTTCCCTTCTCCAAAAAAAAAAAAAAAAAAGAGAAAATAGACAAAACCCACAACATGAATCCCTTATGGATAGATAAACAGGAAGGGAAAATCAAAATTAATGAGATGGAGATGAAGAAAAGAGGGGCGTGAGCATGAATTTTTCCAACCTCGATGATGAAAACCACTTGGTTACCCTTTCGAGGGGATTTCTATAGATGCTCAGTCCAAGGAGTAAAAATTCAATTCAAACGAGCTCTAAAACTGAAACCGAAAACCAATCCAACCTAACCATTTCACCCAAACTACTAGAAGAGTCGCACGGCTTTTCCATGAGCCACGTGACTCTTGAGTGACAAGTCTCACGGCTTTTTTATTGAGAGCCGTACGACTCTTAGGTCGTAAAAGCCCTAGAATTTTGGATTTTTTAGGTATAAAAGGAAAAGAAAATCAGAAAACCACGGAGGGCCAGCTCAGTTTTCTTAAGGCAAAAAACAGACAAAGGAAGAGAGAAAAGAGAGAAAGAGAGAAAGAAGAAAAGAAAACAAAGAGAGATAGAAGGAGAGGAAGAGCTCAAAGCTCTAAATCAATAAACCTAAACACAAATCCTTCAAAAAAACCCCACAAAACATTAGCTTTAATCCTTCTCTAGTTTGGTTTCGAGAAGCTTTTGGTCTGTTTTGGAGCTTGGTTGAATCCGGTTGAAGTTTGAAATATCGGCTCAGAAATCTCGCTCAAATATGTAAAGCACGCAACAAAGGTAACCTTTGAGAGGTCTTAAAGTCCATTTATAGCTTTCTAGTTGAGTCTTGGTGTGTTTGGATCTTTATTTGGTGTTTTTAAGCTTTTACGAAAATCTGCTTGGATATGCAGGTAATAGCTGTACGGATCTAACCAGAGCTGCACGACTATCACCTTAAAGCTGCATGACTTGTGTCTTCAAAATCCGGATTCCTCTGTGACTTCTGCAATATTAAGATCCAGAGCCGTATGGCTCTCATCCTATCGCCGCACGGCTCTTGTTTCAACCATACGGTTGTTGTCTTAGCAGTATGACTCTGGTTGTTATAGTTCGGGATTTTCAATCCATTATCTCGTGCGTCAAAACTGTTTATAGGGTTTACTGCTTTTTAACCTTGATTAAATTCCACACAAAGTATAAAACCCCTACAAACGGGATTCAAGATTAATCCCGAGATGAAAAACTCACTTGACATGTTAAATTATTAACTGGTAAAATCGTTTTCAAAAACCATTTTCTAAAAAATCAATACATGAACGTTTCAAAATCTTTTCCAAGTCTACCCAGTGAAACTAGCCGAGTCTCACCTACTATCCCTTCTAGATGCATACTCCCCATACTTCTATGATCTTATTCTATCGTGTTTGAGTCCTAGATTTGATCATTCGTGTACTAACGCTTAATTTTGGAGGATTAGATGTATGTTTGGCTTCTTGTAGATAAATTCATGTATTTTAGGAGGTTATATCTCGATTCCCTATTTGATTCATTTGTATCCCCTAGAGTAGCTTCTTTGTTTTGGTCTATAATAATTAATTTATTTACTGCTTTATATACCTTGCATGTACGTTGCATGCCTTAAGTTAAAATCAATCTAGTTCTATAAAATGCTATGATCTAATGTTGATGTGTTTATTTTAATTGATGGTAAGTAAATGACTCGTCTGGACCTGAATCTCTGAAAGGTATATTGGTTTTCATTTGGTTCCATTTATACCTAAATTTTCTGGTTGAGCTGAGCCATGTGGCGACTCTTATACCTTGTTTTTGAGATCTCGGTCTCAAATCTTTTACGAACACCATATTTTTTAAAAATGAATTTCCATATCAATATCATTACTCGTCAACACAAAACCCCAATCAAGATTTGTTTCATAAAAACATCGTCAGCTCACAGTGGTGACTCCGCTAGGGATTTTCTAAAAAGTTTTTCAAAACTTAAAAGATTTTGATGATCACTAAAAATGTCCAATTAAAACAGCTTCGACAAACTTTGATAGCATTTTATATGCATAGGCATTTTAGTTGGATTTGATCATTAGGTTAAAGTACCATTTTTAGCCTGATGAACTGTTGAAGTGTTGTCTATGTTCTGCCAGGTCATAGGGACACGGATACAAAACACCACCTATAGCCTCATACAAACCCCTTCGTTTGTACCCTTAAGTGGGGAGAAGTGAGGAGTATATCTTGCTATAGGGACCTCATGTTATCCCGGACTTTGATCGAACTTATATAAGTGGCTATAGTTATTTTCCATCAAGATACCAAAATGATATGCTTGATGTATGTGTAGTTCCGCCTTTATCTTCCCTTGTTGATGATTAAAGAGAACTTCACCTAGGACTTGGTTAGAATATCGTGTGACATTCACATCCATTCTCTTTTGTATAACCATATACATCATTTACACTAACTCATTATTTATGTGTAGTTATTGTGAGCGTCAGAATTTTACTTCGTAAAAAAAGAAAGAAGAAGAAAAAAGACGCAGGTGTCACACGACTGTAATGTACAGTCGTATGACTGCCATTATAGTCGTGCGACTGTAATTGAAAAAATTACAGTCGTACGACTATAACGTCAGAGCAGGTGCAGAAGCCCATACCTCTGCGGCGGAAAGAAGAAAAAAAAGAGGAGAGCATTAAATGCTCGGGGATTGGCAGCAAGAAAGCAAAAAATCAGACATAAAAGGGAGAAAGAGTGAGAAAAAAAGGGATTAGCTTGGATTTTTAGAAATTTAGAGAGAGAGAAAAAAAGAAAAAGACAAGGAAAAGAGAAAGAAAACACAACTTGAAAATTTCTTTTCCTCTTCTATTTCTTTTGATTCTCAAGGGTAAAGCTTAAAAATCTGTTAGAAATCCCTAAGTTAATAATTTGGCACTTCAAACAAATTAAAATTCGAACTAGAAATCCTAAGATTCCCAAGCATTTGGAGATTTTTAGACACAAAGTTTCCAACTTTCATCCAAGGAGAAAAGGGAATCTTAGTGGATTGGAGCGACGCCAGGGGTTAATCCTACGGTGGACATGCGCCAAAAAGGTTACCACTCTTTATCCCTTCTGTTGTTGAAGCTTTCTGGGTGATTGGTGTCATGTTTGTGCATTTTTGTTCAACTTTTCGCATTTCTGTTTCTGAAAATCAAGAACAGTCGTGCGACTGTTCTTGAGTTTGATGAATAGTCATACGACTGTATTTACAGTGGTACGAGTGTTCTTGATTTCCAGATGATTTTCTTTCAGTTTATTTCAAATAAAATTTTGGCGAAATCCTGAGTTTGGATTGTAATTTACAGTCGCACGACTGTAACATTTTTCCAGAATCAGAATTTTCAGAATAATCCCCAAAAATTTATAAAAATCCCTAAAAATTCAGAAAACTAGAAAATCATCAAAATGAATTTTGTTGTGTGCATTCACGACCCTAAATTCAATTTTCAGTAAAATTGCATTTAGAACAATATAATGACGGAGACCCGATTCTCCCGAAAACCGACCCACCTCATATGTAAAAAATGCATGTAAACCGGCAAAAACGTTTTCAAAACGATTTTCTCACAAAACCAAAAATACAGGGATGTTTCAAAATGTTTTCCAGGTCTAACCGGACCGGTTGGCCGAGCCAACCCGGTTATCCCCTAAATGCATGCCCCCAATTCTTGATTTCCCCAATTCTGTCTATTTGAGTCTTATTTGTGATGTGCCGTAAATTGTGCTAACCCTCTGTGTTGCAGTTTTTTATTTTCATTTTATATGTATTTAATAGAATCACTAGTGTATTTTAGGCGATTGTAATTTGTAGATAAATCATGTATTTTAGGCGGTTGCAAAAGTGAGGCTGAGAGTTTTTATCTTTTATTCGATCGGGTTGTAACAATTTAATCATTTACTATTTTACTTTACCTGTGTGCACGCTGTATGTCTATTTATTTCAATAAAATTGAATTTTAGAATTATGAAATACCATTTGAGAACATTGGCCCTTTTTATTTTAATTAGACACGAAATAAGGGACTTGTCCGGACCTGAATCTCTGGATAGTGTAGCGGCCGTTCGTCCGTTTCAGCTGCATTATAAATTTCCCGGTTGAGATGAGCCGGGTGGCAACTCCTACAATATTCATCGAGACTTAGGTCTCGGTTCTTTTAAGAAATAATCCCATTTTGTCCAAAACAAATTTCCATAATAAAAAACCCCACGCGACGAAGGGGTCCGCCCGAAATCAAGGAGCCCCCTTCTGAAGGGGAGTCTCGCGTTCTGTCGAAAACGTCGTCCACTCACAGCTATACATATCATTTTGCTTGTATTTACCTCATCCATACGCTTCACTATATTACATCCATATTAACTTTTTCGTATAGCCATATGCATTATCCTTCGTGTGCACTTACATCATTCATATACCTCATTTTGTGCAACATACACATGCATTTTCACATCTTGTCATGTGTCGTACGGACATTCTCATATCATTGCATGTACCATACAAACATTCTCATGTCATTTGATATGCCATACGTGCATTCTCAAATCATTACATAACACACACACACTTACATCTAATCGTGTGACATATACACACTCCAATGCATCGTATGTCGAAACACACACTACCATATCATTGTGTGACATGTACACATGTCCATGCATTGAGAGACATATATGCACACGTAGACATCATCGCTTCATGTACATATACTTTCGTTCACATTGTGTGTTAAGACACAAACACATCCCATATTATCACATGCCATAAACGCACTCCATGACATTGCATGTCACACACATGAATTTTCATTTTCATTCATATATTTCCATATTTGTTATGGAGCGTACACCTATTTCTACGTTACCATATAACATATAAGCGATTCCATTTCGTCGCGTGATATACACGCATTCATTTTCAATCATACATCTTCATGCATTAATTTTGTGACATTCACAATGACTTTTTTTGTGCAACAATATGCATTTTGTGACACTCACGTTTCTCATTTCATTATGCAGTTTCGTGCATCACTTGTGTGTCATTCATATTTAGTCCTTTCATGTGACTGGGTATTCGGTGACATCTGCATCCTTTATGTGTCATTCACATTAACCCCTCTTATGTAGCCATATGCACTATGTGACATTCACATTTAGACTTTAGATGACTTGATCTGTACACATAGGCCCATCCTTGTCAATCTCGTGTCTATGCACAGATATGCAGGCATTCCTAGATCCGTGTATTCTCTTACGCTAATTTAAGAGTTTTTTTTCTCCCGTACGGTTTTTTTTTTCTTTTTGCTTTTCTTCATATTTGATTCTGTTAATTTTCTCTCATCTTTTATAATTTAAACTTAATTTCTTCATTTATCTCTTAATTCCTTCATTTTTTTGTCCTGTAATTTTACAAAAAAGAATTTCATTTTTTTTCTCTTTTAAATTAGATCTAGATGTATATTTTTTTTTCTTTATTTTTTTTTCCATTTTCAATGTTGGTATAAAAAAAGTATCAAAATGGTATAAGATATAAGAACAAAAAAACGCATATATAACAACATGCAACATATGTATTTTTTGCAAAGGTATCAAAGTTACTAGTTGTGATCTTTGTATTGTATTTTTTAGTGTTGTTAAACTCGGACAAAACCGATCGGTCGGATTGGTTTTAACTGAAACCAATCGAACTAACCTCTTCTCTTAAGGTAGCTCTCTAACCACCATGCTAACTTGTAATTGTGTTTAATTCTTAACTTTAATATATATATATATATATATATATATATATATATATATATATATATATATATATATCATTTTTTGTGTTTTCTCTTAAGGTAGCTCTTAAACGACGTTGTTTTTGAATTCAAATTATTTTTGGTGTGTTTACCGCTTTCAGACCCTAGATGGATGTTGAAATTAGGAAAACCCACATGAACGGAACCCCGAGTTCCAGGATAATAGACCCGCTAAAATATGAAAATTTGCATGAAACCGAGCCAAATGGTTTATAAAAGTTGCTTTCTAGCATAAAAATCTACAAGGCATTTCAAAACCGTTTTCCAGGTCTAACCGATTCGACCAGTCGGGTCGACCCGGTTACCCCCTAAATGCATGCCCCTGTTCCTAAAAATCTCAATTACGTCCTGCTGTGAGTCCTACTTGTGTTTATAATATAAACTGTGCTAACCGTCTCTTTTGCAGCATTTATTTTCCTTTTTATTATTTTTGCTGTAATTAATAGATTAATTCGTGTATTTAGGCGTTTGTAATTTTTAAATCCTCGTGTATCCTAGGCACTTGTAATGTGAGGATGAGAGTTTTCTCCTTTTTATTTGATCTGGTTGTATAAGCGGCCTCTACTATTCTTTTTTATATTTTAGATGTATGATTTACTTTTCTAAAATTTATTTCTGTCATTTGCTTGAGCATCAGCTGATAATTAAACAAATCGGGTAGAGAAAGATAATAACTTGAATAAATATGGTAATATAAATTATAAACTGAATACAAGCTCGAGGTTAAGTAGGTAAGTTGCCCGAACCCTAAATCTCTGGATTAGGTATGGCAGTCTACGCTCGGTAGGGAGCTGTACCAGAATTTCCCGGATGAGCTGATCCGGGTAGCGACTCTGTCATTGATCTTGAAATTTAGGTTTTGAGGTCTTTAAGTAATAAAACGGGAAAACTTTTTCTACAAAATGAATTTCTAAAAAAAAATGATTTTCCCTAAAGCAAGATAAACAAAACCCGTTTCCCAAAACATTATGAAACCCGCTTTTTTCCAATCAAATCAAAATATGCTTTGCAATTTTTTCGTTTTAAATCCCCAGTTCGCTTTGCCGCGTCCGTTTAATAAAAAGGTCGTCCGCTCACAGTGGCGACTCCGCTGAGGATAAAAGTTTCTTAAAAATTTTTTTCATAAAAACTTAAGGAACTTAGGCAACTATTGAAATATAACCTCGCTTGTATTCATTCATTAATTTATAAACGCCATATTTATTCATACCTTGCATATCATGCATTTTCTTCTTCTTAACCCCTCAAATACACTGATCAGCCCCGTTTACCCCAGAAGGTGGCTTATATCTTTAGCTAGGATTGGAGGCACCCGACGGGGTAAACAACTCATAGCCCCGCATGACCTTACATCGTGTTCTATGGTGAGGAGTGTATATTTGCTATAGGAGCCTGTACGACCCTTGGTTTGACTTTGGCCCACATGTAATGGCTTAGTAACTTCCCCTAGGATTACCAAAACATAAAATTAAAATTGAACAATTGAGTGTGCGCCTTTGGTATCCCCAGTTGATGCCAAAGAGACCCAACACCTAGGAAGCATGCGAGACCTATCGAAAGGAGAAATAAGGTTGGAAGGGAGTGCATATTTTTGCATGTGCTAACATTTGTTCCATGATGTCTTTCTTTTTATCCTTTTCACGTAACATCAAAACACACATAATCTTTCGTGTGCCATTTTAACCACGTCTTCGTGCAACCATGACATTTTACTCGCGTGCCATATATATACATCCCGTGTGCCAACATTTCCATAAGGCATACACGACATCATCCCATGTGTCATGCATCTTAACCACATTTTTTTCTGCGGTCACTTGCATTTTATGTGACATACACATTCACGCCATTTCATTCTATTCCATTTAATAAGGGATGTTCTGAGAATGCCTATCACAATCATTTCATTTCATGCCATATCGAGTACCCGAAAACTACCACCTGTGCACCTGTTCACACTTGGCCATTCCACTATATCATGTCATTCACGAGAGGGTCACGATGGTCTTAGGTCTATTTTGTGTGGCAAGTCGCACGATAACAAACCATTACATCATCTCTATTTCATGTCCATTTGTTGTTGGCATCACCGTGATGCCGAAACTTTGCTTGCGTGTCATAATCCACATCGGATTTATTTCATGACATTAAAAACTCATTCGAGACGCTCCACGAGTGCCAATTCATTACGCACATAGGAACATTTCATAACATTACTAAATCATGCAAGGTGTTCCACGAACGCCGAATCTCTGTCCGGGTCTCGAGTTACACGTGACTCGTTTGCAACATCATTTCATATTAGATGCCCCAAAAAGCATCAGGGTTCTATCCATGGAACGGCTTCCATGTGACCATGTCACGCCATTTCATTTCAACCCACGAAATGTCAAACCTCTGTCCTTGTGATGGTGCACACGTGACCATTTCATAACATCCACTAGACGCCCCAAAAAGCGCTGAACCTCCATCCGTGTGTTGGCTTATGCATGAATTCTTTTACATTCCCTTTTTTATGATGTTGGGCATTCTTAGAACGTCCGGTACAAAGAAATCACATCCATTATCATTTTCATTCGCGAAGCATCAAACACGCATAATCATCTGTGTGTCATTCTTATCAGGTCTTTATACGGCCATTTTGAAGACATCGACATCTGTATGACATTGACACTAACCACATCTTCGCGCAGCCATGATCTTTTATTCATGTGCCATACACGCCTTGTGTGTTGATATTTCCACGAAGCATACAAGACATCACCCCGTGTGACATATGTGCTAACCACGTCTTTGTGTAGCCACGATATTTTATTTGTGTGACATATGCATTCGTTCCTTGCATGCATGACATCATCTTGAATGTCATGCATCCTCACCACATTTTTCTGCAGCCACCTGCATTTTGTGTGACATGTGCATCCATGCCATTTCACTCCATTACGCCTAATAAAGGATGTTCCAAGGGTGCCCATCATGATCATTTCATTTCATTACGGTTGTCCCAAAGCCACACGTGTTTTGCCTGTGCTCTGGTTTGCACTCGGCCATTCCGCTACGCCATAACATTCACTAAGAGACCACAACGGTCCTAGGTCCATTTTCGTATGGGGAGTCATATGATAAACATTGCAAAACATCTCATCCATCCATCATTGGTGTCACAAGGATACAGTGATCTTGCTTGTGTGTCGCGATCCATATCGGATTGCTCATAACATCATCGAATCATCCAGGGTACTCCATGAGCGCCCAGTTCCTACACATGTAGGGGCATTCCATGACATTACCAAATCATGCAAGACATTCCATGAAGGTCAAATCTCTGTCCGTGTATTGAGTTACACGTGACTTATCTATAACATCATTTCATATTGGATGCCTCAAAAGCATCAGAACTCTGTCCGTGTGTCGGCACGCACGCGACCATTCCATAACATCCATTAGGCGCCTCGAAAGCATCGAAACTCTGTCTGTGTGTCAGCCACATGTGACCATTTCACGACATACACTAGGTGCCCCGAAGGCATCGAACCTCTGCCTGCGTATCGGATAGCACATGGCCTGTTTGCATTACCTTTTGCATAGCATTAGGGCATCTGCAGAACATCCGAAATAAATAAATAAAAAGAAATAAAACAAACAAAGTCATTTTTATTCTTGTTTAGATCCGTCTGACATCGTTCAATCATGACTAAGTCACATCTCATTCATACTTTAAGCTATTTAGGTGCTCCCCGAGTGCCGAAACGCTTTTTGTGTGCCAAGCACACCATCTCATATCATATCATCGCATAAAAGCTCAAGGTGCTCCCCGAGTGCCGAAAATCTACTTGCGCTCCAAGTGCAAACTCATATCATATCATTTCATAAAAGCACAAGGATCTCCCCGAGCGCCGAAACTCGGCTCGCATGCCAAGCACGCTGTCTCATATCATTCCATCACATAAAAGCTGTTTAGGTGCTCCCTGAGCACCGAAACGCTGTCTGTGTACCAAGCACACCATCTCATTTCATATCATCTCATTAAAACACAAGGTGCTCCCTGAGCATTGAAACTCGACTCGCATGCCAAGCACACCATTTCATATCATTCCATCGCATAAAAACTCGAGGTGCTCCCCAAGCGCCGAAATTCAGTTCGCGTGCCCAACAGGCCATCCTATTTCATATAATCTCAATAAAACCCAAGAAACTCCCTGAGCGCTGAAACTCAACTCGGGTGCCAAGCACGCCATTTCATACCATTCCATCGCATAAAAACCCGAGGTGCTCCCCAAGCGCCGAAATTCAATTCGTGTGCCCAACACGCCATCCTATTTCATATCATCTCAATAAAACCCAAGGCGCTCCCCGAGCACCGAAACTCGGCTCGTGTGCCAAACATGCTATTTCATATCATTTCATCACATAAAAGCCGTTTAGGTGCTTCCCGAGCACCAAAACGCTATCTGTGTGCCAAGCACGCCATTTTCATCTCATTAAAAATAGAGGTGCTCCTCGAGCGTCGAGGCTCGACTCCCGTGCCAAGCACACCATTTCATCTCATTAAAAGCCATTTAGGTGCTCCCCGAGCGCCGAACTCTTCTCGTGTGCCAAGCGCGAACTCATCTCATATCATTGCATAAAGGCCCAAGGTGCTCCCTGAGCGCCGAAAATCTGCTCACGCTCCAAGCGCGAACTCATATCATTCCATCATATAAAAACTCAAGGTGCTCCCCGAGCACCGAAATTCAGTTCGCGTGCCCAGCACACCATCTCTTTCATATCATCTCATAAAAGCTGTTTAGGTACTCTCCAAGCACTGAAACGCTGTCTATGTGCCAAGCACACCATCTCATTTCATATCATCTCATTAAAACCCAAGGCGCTCCCTAAGCGCCGAAACTCGACTCTCGTGCCAAGCACGCTATCTCATATCATTTCATCACATAAAAGTTGTTTAGGTGCTCCTCGAGCATCGAAACGCTGTCTGTGTGCCAAGCATACCGTTGATTTCATTAAAACCCGAGGTGCTCCCCGAGCTCTGAAATTTAGTTCGCGTGCCCAGGACGCCATCCCATTTCTTAACATCTCATTTCATTACATAAAGGCCCAAGTTGCTCCCCGAGTGCGGAAGTGCTGTCGGTGTGAAAAGCACACGTTTTCATCCTATTTCATCCATGAGTACCTAGGGCGCCCCGAAAGCATCGAAAACCTGCCTATGCGCCAAGTGTGAGCTCATCTCACTTTGCGCATGAATATCCAAAATCTTCTCCGCAATACTTGCTTCGATCCGTGGACCCCCCGTGTGTCATTTCATCCCCCTAGGTGTATAGTTATACACCCTATTTCAAATCCTCTCCGCAAGTACCACCCCGTGTGTCATTTCATACCCTTGGGTACACCCTATTTCAAATCCCCTTCGCAAGTACCACTTTCTTCGATCCGTGGACACCCTGCGTGTCATTTTATCCATGTGGCGTATATTTATATGCCATACGTTACTTTAGCATATAGTCTCTTTAATAACATTCATTGCATCTACACATTCTGTTCTTGACTTTGCATACACTTGGTTGGTTTAGAATAGTATATCATGGCATGGCATTATATGACATCACATGTACAACTCATCATTCATACGTGTACACATCACACCACACACTTATGCATACATCATTCCCTATTTGGTGTCTACCATGCATGAGCCCGTCGGCACTAACAAGTGTTCTTATCAGGGGCAAGGAAAGGAATTCTGAGAATGGCCAATCTAATAAACTTCAACGCCATAATAGATGTTGTGGAGGACTATGTCTCTTCATCATGATTTCAAAAGGTAGTCAGGGAGGAAGCGACAGCGATGTTGAGGGAAATGCTAAAGAGTGATCTTCACAGAGTGGAGAGACTGACAGCAAGGTGCATTGAGTTGGAAGCACAGGTGGTAGAGCTCGAAGGAAAAATAAGGGATATGGCAACGGACTCCAATGCCGATACTAACAAGAAGCAGAATGCCCAGAGTGCTGACACTCACCCTCGACACCTCAGAGAGCCCTCTCACCAGGACTTGGGCTTACCAGGGCTGACCAATGAAGTAGAACCGAAGGGGCCTCTTGACACTAGTGCCAATGCTGACTCTGTTCCGCGACATATCCGGAACTCACCTCCCAAAGATGATGGACGAATCACATCCTCAGGGCCTCGCTCGTTGAACAGATTATTTGCCATATGCAGAAAGGTGGGTCTGCTGCAGAGTGTCAGACCATATATGGGGCCAACACCAGAACAAAAGGGCAATTTCTGCAGCTATCATGTGATAGCGGGCCACCGGACTTATAAATGCGTCGCTCTATGAAATAAGGTCCAAAGGTTGATCTTCGAAGGAAAATTTAGAATCCCATCTACCTCTGATAAGCGACTAGGGGTAATCAAGGAGACCGTCAAGGAAATTCCTTAAACTTCTCACGGAGAGGAATGTGATGAAGAACTACAAGGATTGGTTTGATGCGAGCGGGGCAATGACACTAAAGCCGAGACAGTGAACGGACGGGGAATGATCAGATGCCGTGAAATCAATACCCTTAGAGGCTTCCCTTTTGTAGGGGACTCATTTTTGTTTGTAAGGTGTACTGAAATCATTTTGAATGCAATGTGTTTTGTTATCTTCTTACTTATGTGGTGATTGAATATACATGGCATTATGCACGCATTTTATCATCTGAAACGACATATCCAACATGCATAATATCAAAATGCATGACTTCAGTCTGAATAATGTAGGGAACCTAAGAAGTGAATATGGTCCTAAACAAACTCTCTCTTGAAAGGTAAGCTTGTGAGATAAATAAATGATATGATGGCACCACCTCCACCGAGTCATTTGCAGATCCAAATCAAAAGTCCTTACAAATAACAATTCAAGATGCTATTGGCCCTGCTCCAAAGTTTCAATTTGAATAGCACACATGATACCCGAACTGTTCCGAGCTAAAAGCTATTATTGAAACTCAAAAAACCCCAAAATGAAGGCTCAAGCCTAATTCCTTATTCAAGAAAGAACCCCGTGCCAAAACCCTAAAGCTAAAATTACAAACTCACCAAAATCTCCAACCTATGGGGAATTCAAATGGCTTTCATCACCCTCATCACCTATTATGTGGTAAAACTCTGATTCAGCTCTTGGTTGTAGTGCATATTTTATCTTGATCGTGTGACATTCATATGTACATAACATTACGCATGCATTGTTCATTTAAAAAGCATATTAAACATACATGACATGCATGAACCAACAAGTGGCTATGGCTTGGATTTAGTCCTTATAAAAAAAAAAGGAATCAGTGCAGGCGGAAGAGTCTTTCCTTCTCCTACATAGCAGCCATATCTAACACTGGAGTGCGTCCACTTCCCAATTTTCCATCACTATCAGATTTTTGTACCCTTTCTGTGGAAGATTTGGACTTTTCTATCTTCAAACCCAAAATACTTCCCTTTTGCACTTCCATCCATACCTTCAACACCTTTTTTCTTCCGTTTATATGCAAAGCACAGACACTTATTTGATGAATCACCCTTTTCATCTTCTCCCCTAAGCTGATTCAGTGAAACCCCATTTTCTACCATCAATGGCTTCTAACAAGAAATTGAACCCCAACGCCGTTCCATATTGCATCATCTCATCGGCAGAAAGGTGATGGGGCAGGTGATTATGGTACTGTTTCAATCAGCCTTCGTTTATCATCAACCTGTACCGGACCAGGAACCCCCTTTTATCTTGTGCCGATTTCCTTCAACCTAAGCCCCCAGAGTAATTACTTTGCATCCTCAGATGGTGGGAAAGGCCTTGATTCCATGACAGAGAAGGGATCTAAATATAAGCTGCTTCAATTGAGCTGAAGAAATACACAAGCAAACTACTAATGGAACTCATAGATGAGCACTGCATGAACGAGAATAAGAGTAATAATGAGAAATCAGTGTCAACATTTGATTTCTTGCATCTTCTCCTTGATTTCAAAAACAAAGTGAACAAATGGTATGCATTTGTAAATTTCACAAACCCAAAAGCCACATGCCAACTTCAGCGAGCAGTTCACAATAAGAGATGACCACTTTTCTTATCCAATAAAGTCTGCACTATAGCCTATGTTAGGCTTCAGGGGAAAGAGAAGCTGGTGAGGCACTTTGAGAGGTCAATATTTGAGTGTGAAAGGGATGATTATCCACCAGTAACATTCAACCCAGCAAGAGGTGGCATAAGGGGTTCAGCCGAGCAAAAGGTGATAGGGAGAAGGTGGAGATTGGCACCAATTCCTTTTCAGGCTGGAGGAAATCCTCCACCAACAGTGTTAGAGCAACCAGGTTTTACAAAGCTTTCAACAATCATGAATGGGATGCTATCGACAACAGAAAGATGTGCAAAACCTACCATGCCAATATTCATAGGAAAGTTGCATTTACCAACCATTTCAAGAACTCAGTCTTCAACTGCAACAAAAATGACTACTTACCAGTGATCGGCTGTATACCTCGGTGACTTGCCTGCAACATGCAAAAAAAAAAAATTTCCAATGTGGAAAACCGAAAGGACATATTGGTAGCGTGAAGGAGCATTGATCAAAACCAGAGCCACGGGTTAAATTTCCCTAATACATTCACATTTATTATGTCATAAATGTTTCATATTCTGTTTCGATGTTCAATATGCATACATCATGCCATTGCATATAAATGTCCATGTACAGGTTGCTGCACACAGCAAACCAGATCTGATGAAGTGTTTTGCACCTAAACACAAACCTCTAATACTAGGGGTAGGTAAAAGCTAAGCCACTGGGCATCATCGAGAACAATGCTCTTTCAACTTTTAACGAACATGTTGAGGTACATTTTCCAATCCTAAGACAAGCCAGTGCGAAGAAATCTACTCGGTTGGAGTAATAATGCAGAATTTTCAGCCCATAAAAAAAAGGATAATCCCCAGGAGAAAGTTTCCAACACGAAAAACCGAAAGGACGTGTTGGTAACAAGAAGAGAGTGGTGTTCAGAGTCAAAGTCACTCTTGATTTCCTTATTGTATTCATTCTGCTGTCATCATAATGATATTAGGCATGTTTGATTTCCTGCTTAGATGTTCACATTGCATACATCGTGCCATTACATATAAACACCCATCAGTAGGCCATTGCATCCAAACCCACGACGGCTTCGATGGAATGCCTGTTACAAATGGTGACTCCTCATCCAGGTGTGTTATCCCTAGCAGAATACAATACAGGATATAAGGTCTAATTCTCATCCCCCGTTCAGACAAATAGGCCGGCCCTTGGCAAAACAAGTAGCAAGTCTGTGGTATCGGTGTGCTAAACCAGCTCATACAATTGATCATAAAGGTCTGAAGAATACCAGCATGGGCAAGCTCGGCCTGGAAGCACACTCAAATCTGGGAAGAAACACCCGGCGGTCTCAATTGGGCAGATGGAACAAACAGAATTCAAGATATCCAGCGTCATAAGCTAAAACGATCCTCACTGAGTCAGGATCCCCAGTAGGACCCCCAACAAGGCCACCCAGCCGAGATGGTCCCCACAGAAGATCATCGGAAGTCACAAATCCCTTCCCTATCCTCATGCAAATACCAAGTACAATAACATAAATATCATGTCGCATACATGCATGTACTCGAATCATGTATGCATTCACGCATACATGCATCAAAAATAATCCAGCCGTATTTATTCTTGATTGAAGGGGCAAAAATTTTTGCTCCTAAAATTATCGATCAAGGAATAAATACGCATTCTTGTATCAAATTATGTTAAGGCACTCATCACCACCATTGGGTCGTCCCAAATAGGGATTCCTCCTAAGGCAAAAATGATTTAATCCAGGGACACCCTCAGAGTCATAGCGTGCAAATCGAAGCTATATGACTCCAAATCTCAGGTACGAAAGATTCTCCAATTACCAGAATTTTCGTTCACGCCAATATCACCTCGAGGAGGGTATTTCTTGCATTTTACAGGTTCTGGGGGCAAAACATCTCAGCCATATTTATTCTTAATCGAAGAGGTAAAAATTTTTGTTTCCAAAATTATCGATCAAGGAATAAATACGTGCTCTTGTGTTTTCACTACATACGAGAGGAAGGAAAAGTTACAGTTATTTCGACCCCTAGAGGAAGAAATGTCTATTGAAGAAGACAAATTACAGTTCATGCTGCCTCTTCACCACATAGGAGAGACAACGCATTTCGTTCAATCTTTTCACCACATAGGAAAGGAAGAACATCTCATCCGACCTCTTCATCACATAGGAGAGGAAGAAATGTCTATTGAAGAAGAAAAATTACAGTTCGTGCTGCCTCTTCACCACATAGGAGGGACAACGCATTTTGTTCAACCTTTTCACCATATAGGAAAGGAAGAGCATTTCATCTAGCCTCTTCACCATATAAGAGAGGAAGGAAAAGTTGCAGTTATTTCGACCTCTTCACCACATAGGAGAGGAAGAAATTCCTATTGAAGAAAGAAATATTACAGTTCGTGCTGCCTTTTCACCACATAGAAGGGACAACGCATTTCGTTCAACCTTTTCACCATATAGGAAAGGAAGAACATTTCATCCAGCCTCTTCACCACATAGGAGAGGAAGGAAAAGTTGCAGTATTTCGACCTTTTCACCACACAGGAGAGGAAGAAATGCCTATTGAGGAAGACAAATTACAGTTCGTGCTGCCTCTTTACCACATAAGAGGGATAGCGTATTTCGTTCAACCTTTTCACCACATAGGAAAGGAAGAACATTTCATCCAGCCTCTTCACCATAAAGGAGAGGAAGGAAAAGTTACAGTTATTTCGACTTCTTCACCACACAGGAGAGGAAAAAATGCTTATTAAGGGAGACAAATTACAATTCGTGCTGCCTCTTCACCACATAAGAGGGACAACACATTTCGTTCAACCATTTCACCACATAGGAAAGGAAGAACATTTCATCCAACCTCTTCACCATATAGGAGAGGAAGGAAAAGTTACAGTTATTTTGACCTCTTCACTACATAAGAGAGGAAGAAATGTTTATTGAAGAAGACAAATTACAGTTCATGTTGCCTCTTCACCACGTAGGAGAGATAGCGCATTTCGTTCAACCTTTTCACCACATAGGAAAGGAAGAACATTTCATCCCACCTTTTCACCATATAGGAGAGGAAGGAAAAGTTACAGTTCTTTCAACCTCTTCACCACACAAGAGAGGAAGAAATGTCTATTGAAGAAGACAAATTACAGTTCATGCTGCCTCTTCACCACATAGGAGAGACAACGCATTTCGTTCAACCTTTTCACCACATAGGAAAGGAAGAACATTTCATCCGACCTCTTCACCAAATAGGAGAGGAAGGAAAAGTTACAGTTATTTTGACCTCTTCACCACATAGGAGAGGAAGAAATGTCTATTAAAGAAGACAAATTACAGTTCATGCTGCCTCTTTACCACATAGGAGAGACAACACATTTCGTTCAATCTTTTCACCATATAGGAAAGGAAGAACATCTTATCCGACCTCTTCACCATATAGGAGAGGAAGCAGAATTCAACGGTACACTCCACCACAGAGAGTAGACTACACGGGCACACTCCACCACAACAAGTCGACTCGGAACCATGGCCGGTATCCCCAGCAAAGGACACCAGGTATGTGTCCTTCTCGTTTCTCACCGTGCTCCTAATTGCGAGACCATACTCGATCTAGGCTTCACAGCCCACCATGAGCCGACTTTGGTCTCGCGAGGGGCAGCCTGTGAGCACGGGTTTTTTCCGACCTCCATGATGAGAATTCCTTGTTACCTTATTTGAGCAGACGAACACGAATGAAACTTGAGAATAACCAGAATGTCGCCTGGAGTATCTCAAACATCCTGAAAACTGAGCTATCCGTGACCCGAATCCTCGAGAAGGTCCCTCGGATGATTTTTAGGGTTTAGGGTGGTTGTCGACTTTTTCCACGAATTTCGACCCTGGCTCTACCTAGAGCTGCACGGTTGTAGGTCTAGAGCCATATGGCTCTAGTGTAAACTAGAGCCGGGCAGCTCTAGTGGGTTGAGTCAAGTTGTTCTACAAAGCAGAACAACTTGACTAAGCAGGGTATGGGCGGTCGAATTTAGAGAAAGAGTGGACAGTCATTTGTCTCGAGATGATTGTGAACAAGGGGATATAAAAACAGGAATCAGAAAGAGAAAGGAGGACTTTTGGAGGGGGGTTTTGGGCTCAAAAAAGAAAAAGAAAAGAAAAAACCAAAGAGAGGAAGAAACAAAGAAATAGAGAGAACCGAACCAAAGCCAGGAGGAAAGTGAACCCAAATACCAAACTCAACACTTAAAACTAATTCCTAAGCATTAAAGGAAACATTCTCGTCCTTTACACATTCATTTGGGATCGTTTTGGTTTGGTTTTGGATCGTTTCAAACATTTCGGGTTTTTAGCCGGTTGAGCATTCCAGGTGAATTTCAAGTCATCAATCTATTTCTGGACGTCAAACATACCAAAAAAATATCAAGGTAAACTCTGAGAGGCCATAAACCTGTGTGCATTGCTTTTTCTGTGCGTTTTTCTTACTTTTGCAAGTTTTCTGAAAAAGGGCTACCCAAACACAGCCGCACGGCTGTATTTGTCTTGAACAGAGCCAGACGGCTCTGGTACTTAGAGTCGGGCGGCTGTGTCCCTTAGGGGTAGATTCCCGAAACTGTCCCCGATTGGCTGAAAATAGTCCGTTTTCCATTTTATGCATTCTGTTGTGATGTATTTCGGCCCAAACATATTCGTACATTATTTAGTTTTGGTTTTCGGATTTGTGTTCGTACAGATACTAGAGTTTTCGGTTTTTTTTCCAAGTTTTATTTTCCTGAATTCCGGGATTGTTCGATCCAAACCGGATCTGTAGTCTAGTATTTGCGAACCCCTGAACCTTATAAAATCCTCGAAAAACATCAAAAATGAGCAAAACATCATTTTCAAAAAACGAGAAAACCAATTTTTCTGGTTCTGGAAGTTATAGCTGTACGGCTGTAAATTAGAGCCGTACGACACTAGTTACAGCCGCATAGCTGTAACTTCATGTAACTTCAAGAAAAGGGCAGAATCGGGGAAGGGCCCGTATGGACGTCGTCGCACGACGTTGTTTTCGAATTCAAATTATTTTTGGTGTGTTTACCGCTTTCAGACCCTAGATAGATGTTGAAATTAGGGAAACCCGCACGAATGGAACCCCGAGTTCCAGGATAACAGACCTGCTAAAATGTGGAAATTTGCATGAAACCCAGCCAAACGGTTTTCAAAAGTTACTTTCTAGCACAAAAATCTACAAGGTGTTTCAAAACCGTTTTCCAGGTCTAACCGGTTCGACCCAGTTACCCCCTAAATGCATGCCCCCATTCCTAAAAATCCCAATTCCGTCCTGCTGTGAGTCCTACTTGTGTTTATAATATAAATTGTGCTAACCGTCTGTTTTGCAGCATTTATTTTCCTTTTTATTATTTTTGCTGTAATTAATAAATTAATTCGTATATTTTTGTAATTTTTAGATCCTCATGTATCCTAGGCGGTTGTAATGTGAGGACGAGAGTTTTCTTCTTTTTATTCGATCTGGTTGTATAAGCGGCATCTACTATTTTTTTTGTATATTTTGGATGTATGATTTACTTTTCTGCAATTTATTTTTGTTATTTGCTTGAGCATCGGCTGGTAATTAAACAAATCGGGTAGAGAAAGATAATAACTTGAATAAATATGGTAATATAAATTATAAACTGAATACAAGCTCGAGGTTAAGTAGGTAAGTTGCCCAAAACCTAAATTTCTGGATTAGATACGGCAGTCTACGCTCGGTAAGGAGCTGTACCGGAATTTTCCGAATGAGCTGATCCGGTGGTGATTCTGTCACTGATCTTGAAATTTAGGTTTCGAGGTCTTTAAGTAATAAAACGGGAAAACGTTTTCTACAAAATGAATATCTAAAACAAACGAATGATTTTCCTTAAAGCAAGATAAACAAAACCCGTTTTCCAAAACATCATGAAACCCGTTTTTTTTCAATCAAATCAAAACACGCTTTTTAATTTTTTCATTTTAAATCCCCGATTCGCTTCGCCACGTCCGTTTCATAAAAAGGTCGTCTACTCACAGTAACATCATTATTTTTTAATGAAAAATGCTAGTTATCCTTTTTTTTGTTAACTTTTGAAACCACAAGTCCACTTTTTTTACCAAAAAAAAAAAAAAATCTTTGATTTGTTAGAGGGTGAAAACATAAAAGTGGTTTTAGAAATTTACTCTTAAGCCATTAATTAAATTGTGGGATTTGTAGTATCTATGTGGGAAGAATTTGTATGAAAGGCAATAAATGAATGAGAATGTATTGAAGTTATGGCAACTAGAAGACACGACAAAGAAACGGAAAACCTTATAAAGTTTTTAATTCAGAGAGAATGATCACAGCTCTTGTTTTTCCTGCTACTCTCTACCCAAAGCTGTGGATTCAAGGGCAACTTCTGACTTTAAATGAAATAAAAAATTAGTCAAGGAAAACATCACAATTTTCTCGAAATTATTAAAATATAATGACTTGTTAATTCTCCGCTGGCATTTATATGCACCAGCTGGTTATGACAATCGAAAATAAAAAGCTTATTAATTAGTAACGACGTAATGGCATCCCATTGGTAAATTGTGTGGTTATATCAAAGTTTTTATTCTTTCATAAAAAAATTACTTTGTCTATTTCTCACTAAATACATATTCCTTTTAAGAAGCCAAGTTATTACTGTATTTCCAAGTCCAACATAATAGTGCAAAACAGATAAATACATGTATATGAAAGTTTGTCTTTTATTTCTTGATATCATCATAAGAATATGTTGCCTAATTAATTATCCTCAGGGATATACTTTAAAATTGGCAATACCAAGTTCTATGACTATTGTTTGGCAGTTGCTCATAATCAAATCTTATAAGTACAATAACTGCTATATCTCTTCTCTCTGTGTCAAGGTTCAGTTCTAATTGATCAAGTTTAATTTCCTTTTTTTTTTTTTTAAGGCAAAAGGATGGAAGATTACAGGAGGAAATTGCTCTGGATTAGTTTAGGAGTTTTCCTTTTTATCCTCTCTGCCGAAGCTAAAAAGGATGGTAATGTTTTTCGATGTACAATCGTAATTTCTTCTAAATTTTCTTGATTTCCAATTACTAATGTTATTATAACAAGCCTTGTTGATAAATTTATTATTATTTATGTGGATGACAGGAGGTCCATTGTCGAGAGTGAATTTGAGTCCATTTCGACAGTGGAGAAGTGCCTGGGAATGTTTGCAGAATGTAAACTCTCTTTCTCCTATATATATTCTTTTATCTCTGATTAATTTGTATTTTAGCTTAATTTAAATTAAAATATGCGTATTGATATCTTCTATTGTGGATATACATATATATATAAAACACACTAAAAGCAAAGAAATATAACTGGTACAGAAATCAAGCGACTGTAGACCAAATAACACAATAATATCAATGAGTGGAGTGCTAATAATAAATGGGACAGAGCTGACAGATTTCTGCCACAATGGATGTTTTAGTCATACAAAGAAGGTGCTTCAATGTGTTAAATGGGTTAAAAGGGATTTTTGGTTTGCAAATGGTGCCACTGTCCCCAATATTTCTGCAACTATTGAACATGCTTGTTCTTCCAATTCGAGTAAGTTACAACTAAATTAATTTATTTAAGTGCAATTATTTTCCTTTTTTTTTTTTAATTTTTTTTCTCTGGAATTTGCAGGTGTTAATACAAACTTCAAAAGTAGTTCGATGAGGGCATACCCAAATCTATTGGGTCCTTTGGTAGCTGTTGGAACAGTCCTAATGGTGTTCTTCACCATATGATACTCTTCCTTATATTATTATGTTTAAAGGATTTTACAATAAAACCAAAATAATTTGGGAGCCTTAATTATCCATTTGTATTATTATCATAATTTGGGAACTTCTTTTTTTTTTTTTTAATTTATTTTATGAGATAGTTTGTAGTGAAAAGATTATTTGATTGATGTGCTTTTAAGAGTTAAGAGTGTGATTGAAAACCTCCATTTTACAGGGAATTGAATTTTGGTATCTTAATTTTTATAGTTGGAACAATAAGTATTAGAAGAATTCAATTAAGCTATGATAAAAATAAAAAAGCTAAAAGAGGCATGACGAATGAGTTGGTAAGAATTTAATGGGCAATTAATTCTTCTCTCGTTCACTTGGACTGAATTTGATAATTGATTTTTTAAAATATTAACGAAGATATCTCTATTTTAGGAATGAATTGAAAGAAGATCACTTATAATCCATCAACACACACACTATCATTCATAAAGTATTGGTTTCGCTACAAACTATAATTTATTATACTTTCTTTTGTGTTTCTCATCAATATAGTTGCTGTCTCTTTTCTTTTCCTGTGTTTTTTTCAATTTTGTTTATTTTTCTTCCCTTTTGATCGATTTTATCTATTCTTTTTTCTCTTGGATTCTATTTATTTTCTTGTTTATTTCATCAACTTTTTTCATTATTTTTTGTTGTTTTTTTTAGATTTTGTTCATTTTATCTTCCTTTTCATTGGTTTTTTTTCATTATCTTTTTTTTTGACAATTACAACCGTTTTCTATGTTACTCAGCGTTTTTCTTTTATTTTATATATTTTTCTATTCTATTTTGTTTATTTTTTTCATTTATTATATATATATATATATATATATATATATATATATATATATCAAATACGTATCATATATATATTAAACAAGTATCATTGAGATTTCAAAAAAAAAATCAGGTTATCATAAGGCATCCCACACTGTATCATTTTTCATGTAAGAAAATGCATCGACTCACATATTGATATTTAGAAATAAAAGATTGATATATATATATGTGTGTGTGTATTGAAGAGAATTTTTGTGTTTAGTATTTAGTTAGTAGGTACAGTAGTACTTTACTAAAAGTTCCTTGAATTTTTCCATTTTAAAACTAGTTTTCAAACAAAGAAATGAGTTTTTCTTTGAATTTTAATAGAGCAATTCAATTTATTTTTTGCTGTAAACAAATAATTTCAAACACAAAATAGCTCTTTAATAATTTTTTTCTATAAAACAACCATCATATTCTTAATATTTCTTTCCAATAAAAACCTTTTTGGGGCCTAATTTATACACCATATACCTAATTGGTATCTGATCTATTAATATGGTCCTTTTCATACATGATCTATAAAATTCGAGAATATTTGGTACCTGAACAATAAAATTTAATGAAATTGATGATATTGATGGTTTAAAGAGTGATAGCGAAGAGTAAGAATGGTCTGTGTATTGTAATAGCAATGATTATACAAGTTATTAAAGTAATAATAATAATTGTTTAAGGACCAAAATATTCTAGATTTTAATAGTCAAAATACTAAATGTTCTTGATTTTAAAACGTTAAATACCAAAATGACCATATCAATGGGTCAAGTACAAAATTGGCAGATTAAAAATACATCGAGCCCAAAAAGGTTTTCCTTCCCGTTTCTTTTGTAAGTACCTATTTGTGTTTCAAGGTAAAATTTTTTTTTTTTTTAAATTATCTTCATTCTACTATTAGCTTGTTTCTATACATTTTCTTTATTTATTTATTTTTTCATCTCGTAACAACGGTTGTCATTTTATATTCTTTACTTCTCCATCCTTTTTATTTCATCTTTCAATATCTTCTTATTTATCCATTTCCTCCTTGTTGATTTTTTGCTTTTTTTTATTTTTTAAATATTTTTTTATGAATATATCTTTTTATCATTGGAGTTTTAGAAAGATAAAAGAAAAACACATAGCATATGAGGGTCGATTTTTTTTTATTATTATTTGTTGGTTGTTTTCAAATATGATGTTATTTGTTAAAAAAATATGTGACGTTTTTGGTTGTTTTTTAAATCTGGTTTCTTTAAATTCAAACTGGTGGCGAACTATTGTTTTTGTGTGATTCCCTTTATTGATATTATAGTGTTTATGGTCCTAAATGTCATGATGTACGTATTTTGGTCCCTGGACCGGACCTTAATTTGCCTCCAACACAAGACGTTATAAGCTCATTGTTTATTATGTAAAGTTCTACCAGGATATTCATAAAGAGATTGTCGAATCTAGTTTCAATGGTAACAACCAGTAGACTAAAGATTGAAGGAGATAAAAGAATATTGATTACTTTGGAAATTAAATTAGGAATAACAAATAATTATCTTAATGATTTAATCATAAAATTAATCATCATGGAGATGAAGACACATTACAAGTTGAAGACATTGGAAGACTACTACATCATATATAAGAAGATAGAAGTTTGGAGTAAAAAGTTACATTGCACTTCAAGAGATTGAAGATATTCAGATTCTCTATCAAGAAGGCTTTTGTAAACTGAATACTATATAACGGCCCGTTTCGCAGGCTAAGTGATAAGAGAAAGTATCTTGATATTTTATTAGGTTGTTTTTATGATTAATTTCACTTAAAACGGCTTAAATAGTATTGATTAGTGCCCATTACGTGTTTGACTCTTTTTAGCAGATTTTGGCAATTTTTGCACTGAATTCCTGATATGGTGTTACACCCTGACCAATCCGTTGACCTAGACTATAGGCAAAAGCTGGAAAACAAAAACTTGTATATGGAAACGGCTTGCTAAATTGGGAAATACTTTGCCATGAAGTTTTAACTAGAGCTTGTTATTGATTGGCTAAGGCTGGGAGATATTTTCAAAGCATCTTTAGAATATTCTTTTTATTTTGTAATCGTTAGATCTTTGTTTTCATCACGGACACGTCTACATTTGAAACTATTTTGAGGCATGTTGCCCTAGTTTTCTTAGAGTGTTATAAATACTCCTTTTAAATAGTAGTATTGTTCCTTCCATCTTATCAACTACATTTATTCCTTACTTTTTGCTAGTTTAGTAGTTTTTAGTTAGTTTTATCTTTAATGTCCCCATTGGAGAAATTTTTCTCTGCATAAAGGAGTGGATCTTTTGGTATAAGCTGGCAATGGCTAGTAACTGTAAGTAAATCTAGTTAATCTAAGGTAATTTTAGTCAATGTATGTCTCTCATGTCAGTGTTCTATAAAATGAGCTTGATCTCCTCGTTATTAATTCATTAAATGCAATCATCAGTTGGTTTAATGGATGGAAAATGCATGTTTGACACTTACATTTACTTGGAGATGGCCTTGAAATGTATGTTAGGGGTTCATTTAAGAATGCGTATGCATGCTTATCTCTTAATTACAAAGGCTACTCTGGTTAACTATTTGGAACATAGGATCCGTTGTACAAGGAACACTGGCTATGGTAAAGTTAATGAAAGATACCCTATTGCATGTAATTTTGAAAATGCCTAAATTAAGAAAAATTTCAAGCTATTTCCATGCTATCTTGTTTGTACGTACTCTGCCTTCATAACTTGTTTTGACTCTATTTCAAGTCTTCTCTTTTACATGTTATTTCTCTAGATGTGTAAGTTTTAGCAGTCATTAGTTACGAAAATCACTCCTTTAACAATATTGTTATCTTTGTCATAAATCGTTTACATTTAGAACCACTTTTGTTTAAATTTTTGTTAAACCTTAATCCCTTTGGATACGATACGTGGACTTATCCTCTATATTACCTGTTGACCTACTATACTTGCTAGTATTTTGCATGTTATAGTTTAGCCATCAACAGTAAGAACTATAACGACTAGTTCCAGTATACTAAAGATATATCAACAAACAGGTTTAGAAGACTATGCACTGTATAATGACTAGTTCTAGTAGATTAAAAATATATCAACAAGCAACTTTAGTAGACTGAACAACTTTTGATAGCTTCAATAGGAAACTCCAAGGGCTACTTTCCACTTGTGTCTAACAACTAATTCTTCAATTTACATACAAAAAGGAAGCCAAGGCATCATTCACATATGGAGAGACTACATACAAATCACACATACAAGCAATATTGATAAGTCTTTCCAATAAGTCTTTAAAGAGCAAATTCAAAGAAAAGAAGAAGTCTTCATCAATAATTCTTGAACTAAAAATTCTATATCTAGAAAGGAAATTCTAATTCACATACGGATTTGTATGAATGAGAGATTTGTTGTAGGTGATTTCAACAAAGTTTGTAAGGTTTTGCACTTAAGCTTAAAAGTGTGGTGATAGTTGTTGATATTGAAAATAATATTTGTAAAAGTTTGGTGTTTAAGCTTGTAAAAAGCACCTGAATTGTTGTTGTTTAAGCTATAAAAACAACATTCGTTTGATACTGTTGAATTGAGTTTTGATGATAACAACTAATCAAAAAGTTGACATAAAAGAGAAAAGGAAAATCATGTTTACTATAATATTATTACAAATTACTTTGTAATTAATCATTACATAAATTATGTTTATGAAGAAGATGAGGCTACATAAACAAGAATATCAACAAGTCTTGAAGTTTGATAAAACATCAGGATATAAAAAAAAAGATCGCATGTCAAGTTGGACAAAGGATGAGCTTTGCTTATAAGCTAATATAGTCTTCAAAGGATAGAAATGACATCAAGAGCTATAAGCCTCATTGATTAGAAGATGGATATTACTTCAAGAGCTACGAGATTCAGTGACTTCATAAAATGAAATTCTCCAACGGCTATATCTTTTTTAAGAGATGAAAGCAACAACTATATTTCCTTTGTAGATCTACAAGAAACAGCCATGATTCCTTCAGGAGCTGATTACAGCTGCCATTATTCCTTCAGAGGCTATAAGCAACGGCTAGTTCTCCTTGTGATTTGCATGCAATGGCTACTTCACCTCTTGAGGAGCTTCTTCAATAGCTATAAAAGCATGAAAGATTAATTTTGTCAAGTGGGAGACTTAGCAACATTCATACATACAAGCTACATTTATTCAAGTTTTCCATAATTTCTTCAAAGAGCAAATTAAGAGAGAAGAGATTCATCTCTGCTCTATCATTCAAATATTCATATTTAAGGGAATTGTATTTTCACACTAGGTTGTGTGAAGGGGGTTTCTTTGTTAATAGTATGATCAACAAAGTTTGTAAAATTTTAGTGCTTGAGCTTTGAAAAAGTATCGAGAAAAGTTTGGTATTTGAGCTTGAAAAAATACAAGATAAGTTTGGTGCTTGAGCTTTGAAAAAGCATCGAAAGAGTTTTGTTACTTGAGCTCAAAAAAAGTAACAGTAGGCGTTTGATACTTTGCCTGTAAAAGTATTGAGATTGTTACTTGAACTCGTAAAAAGTAACACAGGCTTGTTTCCTACCCGTAAAGAAAACACTAGTGAAAATCTCAAGTGGTTAGCTTGGGGACTAGACATAGACCAGTTGGGTCGAACCAGTATATATCTCGGTGTCTTCAATTCTCTATCCCTATATTCTTTACATTTATTGATATATAAATTTCCGTAATTTAAATTAATAGCATTATTATTTGAAGTCATTTTTTATATCAATCAAGAAAATTTATATCCACAAGTTTTACTATTTTATTATTTCCGCATTTTTGTGAAAATTGTGTTTATTGATAGGAAATTTTTTTTTCATCAACAAGAATTTTATAAATAGTTTGCGAAAATTTTTATTTTGTATACAATACTATTCATCCCCCTCTAGTACTGTAACTAGCCTATTTGGGATCGTCAGATACTTTCGCCCGTAAAAGTATTGTAGTTTTATACTTTCATCCATAAAAGTATTGTGGTTTTGATACTTTACAGAAAAAAGTATTGGGTTCTTGTTTAGCCCAGAAAAGTAAGGTTTGATACTTTCACCCATAAAAGTATTGTGGTTTTGATACTTTGGTCGTAAAAGTATTGAGTTTGTTACTAGAACTCGTGAAAAGTAACATTAGACTTGATTTCTATCCATAAAGAAATCACAGGCTTGATTCCTACCCTTAAAAGAATTGTAGTGGAAAATCTTGATAAGTGAATAATATAATAATTATTTTAAAGCATAATCGAATTAATTTGACTTAATTTGAAGTTAAAATGAAGGAGAAATGGTTGAAAAGCTTGTTTTTAGATTGCTGGATAGCTGCTGAAAGTTGCAGTCTAAAAATCAGAGCAAACAGGCTTGAACAGAGCTAAAGATTGCTGGGTAAAAATCCATTTAATTGGGCACTGAAAGGAGCCCAAAGAGAGAGACGAAGAGATGTTTCTATGCTAGAATTTACAGCTTTGTCCTTACTTTTTACTTGTAGTTAAAATTAAAGATACAATTGTGGTTATAATTATTTTGGGATTATTTTCGTGAACAGTCTTTGATATGTTAAGATGTCTAGACTTTTCTCTTGGGGACTATAAATAGCTTTGCCCATTTTTTGTAGTTGGCATTTTAATAGTTAGTAGTAAATTCTCCCACCAACTCTTTGTAATTTCTAATTTATTATTAATATTATTAGTATTATTTTCTTCAATTTTGTTTGGGAAGACTGTTTGTTCGTTATTTATCATAAGGAGTTCTCTAGCAAGCTTGAGCCAGCTTAGGCTGGCGATAGTAAGTACCTTTCTCTCTTTTGTTTATTATGAGTAAAATGCTTTGATGATTGTTTGGTGATGTTATGTATTTTCTCATGAGTTTGACCACCTGATGCTTAGTGTTTATAATGAGACCAAGAGGCGATTTATGAACACGAACATATCACTAAACACATATGCACTATGAGACCGATAGGAGATTAGGCATATGCTAAGGGTTTTTATCTCATTTGATAAAATGCTTACCTAAACTTTAATGCGCAAAATGAATCCTATAAGGGAGAGATCTAAGTATGAGTAGTTTCATAGAATCCAAGTGAGGGAGAGATCTAAGCTTGGTGAGTTGAGGGGTGAGATACCTTAGATCTACGTTCTTAACTTGCTTGTAATAGAGAGAGAGAGAGAGAGAGAGAGAGAGAGAGAGAGAGAGAGAGAGAGTTACCGAACCTGCTTAACCTTGCTGAATAAGCCTGTGTGTTTTATTTTATTATTATCTCTTTATTCTGTTTTAAGTAATCTTGATCAGTTGTTGAATATTTACTTTATGTTCTTAGTTTTAGTTGATTTTACATTATTTCTTTTATTAAAATATTGAAAAGTAATCAGATCTACCTATTTGTGAAGAAATTTAAGGTTGTTTACCCTTAATCCCTGAGGAAACGATATTTGGCCTTGCCTAAGTACTACCACGCAACCTAATACACTTGCTAGTGTCCATTAAGTAGGTAACAAATCTCAAGTATTATATTTGAGGACAGGAGTCGACCAGTTTAGTCGAACCTGTATGAATCGTTGTGTCTCTAACATCCATCATAACTCTCTTTAGTTATTACGAGTCATATTTCTAAGCACTTAAATTAATAGCACTAGTAATTTCTTAGAGACATCGTTTAATCTAACCAAGCAATTTTATTTAATTTTGCATTTTAGAAAAACATGCTTTTCTTAGGAAAAATCATTTTTATTGGAAAATAATTTATATTCAGTGTGACAAACTATTCACTCCCTTCATTTTTACCGCATTTTGGTTCATTTCTAGCCTATTTGAGACCAACAAAGATCATACTTTTTTATATACTTTATGAATGGATGATCCTTTCGACTCGCCCCTCTAGGCCGAGGCTAGGTGTGAGCGGACGACGCGTTTTCGACGAGACGTGAGACTACCTTTTGGAAGGGGCACCTCGATTTCAGGCGGGGCCCTCCCTAGCATGGGGTTTTTGGATTGGAAATTCGTTTTTTAGAAAATTAATGGTTTCGTAAAAGAATCGAGACCTAAATCTTGATAAAAAAGTATAGGAGTCGCCACCCGGCTCAGCTCAATCGAGAAATTACAGTGTAGCTGAACCAAAGTGAGAACTGCCACACTTTTCAGAGATCTAGGTTTGGCAAGTCCCTTATTTCATGTCTAATCAAAATAAAATGGCCAACGGTCTAATTATGACACTTTAAATTGCAAAAATTGATTTTATTGAATAATAACATGCGACGCGCATACAGAATAATACAAAATAAAAGTAAGAAAATAAATATTTAAAAGGTTTACAACCCAATTGAATGAAAAATAAAACTCTCGGCCTCACGATACAAGCGCCTAAAATACACGAGAATCTAGGAAAAATTACAATCGCTTAAAATACACGAGTTAATCTATTAAATACATTAAAAATAAAAAAAAAAGAAATGAAAACTGCAAAACAAATGGTTAGCACTGATATATAGCACACCACACGTAGGACTCAAGTTGGATAGAATTGGGAATTTCAGAGTTCGGGGTCATGCATTTGGGGGTAACCGGGTCGGCCCGGTTGGCCGGTCCGATTAGACCTGGAAAACAGTTTTGAAACGTCTCTGTATTTTTGGTTTTGTGAGAAAATCGTTTTTAAAAACATTTTTCTGATTTATTTTAATTTAGCATACGAGGTGGGTCGGTTTTCGGGAGAACCTGGTCTCCGTCGTGGTTTTGTTCTAAATGCAAAAACACCAAAAAATAAATCTAGGGTCGTGAATGCACACTCCAAAATTCATTTTTGATGATTTTTTATTTTTCAAGAATTTTTTTTATTTTTTCTGAATTTTCCGATTTTTATGAAATTTTTGGAGTTTTATGAATTTTTTTGGATTTTTAGGGATTTCTACTTCTGGTCGAGAACTAAGTCGTGCGACTGTGGTTACAGTCGTACGATTGTAAACTACAGTCGTGCGACTGTAGTCCAACCTGAAGCAGAAATCGCCAAAACTTTGAAAAGAAATAAAACTGAGGAAATTCAACAACAGTGGTACGACTATAGATGAAATGGCACGACTGTAATTACAGTCATGCCCCTGTTCTTTGTGACAAGAATAGTCGTATGACTATTTTTAATTTTCCAGAAACAGAAGTGAACAAAGTTGAATAAAAGTGCACGAAATCAGCCAAAACACCCAGAAAGCAGGAAAAAGAGAAGGGAAAAGGAGTGTCTACCTTTTTGGTGTGCATCCGCCATAGGATTGACCCCTGGCAACGCACCAATCCATGTGAAATCGCTCCTTTTCCTTGGTTTGTTAAGGTTGCAAATGAGGTCTAAAAATCCTCCAAAAAGTTACGGATTTGAGCTTGTTTTTGTCCAGAAACGATTTAGATTTTGTGTATGGATGTCAGCCTATGATTTCTAATTCGTTTTAAACATTATCACACTAGATTTGAGAAGAAAAAGATTAAAAAAAAGTTGGGTTTTAGTTTTTGTTTTTCTCTCCCTTCTCTCTTCTTTCTCTCTCTAAATTTTCCCCAATTCTCTACCAAAAGTCCCTTATTCTATCCTTCTGGTCTCTTTTTATTTCTTACTTTTTGGGAAAATCTTGAGTATTAAATGCTCAAGATTTTTCTCAATTTTTAATTCAAGGGGTATGGATTCTGCAACCTGCCCCCGACATGACAGTCGTATGACTGTAATGTGTTTATAGTCGTACGACTGTAAAGAAAATACCACGACTGTAACTACAGTCATGGTAATCAAGGCTGCTCTTTTTTTTTCTTGAGACCCGGAAAATTCCGTGTTCACAAGTTGCCCCTCGTATAGCTAAAGTCCAATTCTTTGCACGGATTTAGGTAAACGATAAAGAACACAGGATCGAAGGTAGTGTGCATGTGTGTGGCTTGTGGGTTGATTTCATGAGACTTTTGGTAGATATGCGGTTTCTTATGATCCCTTTTTACATAAGAAAGACGCCGGGGAAATACAGCTCCAAGAGCCAAGCGGTTCCCTATGATCCTTTTTCGCATAAGGAGGACGCCAACAAAAACATGACTTTTAAGAACAGATAGCCGCGTATGACCTACCATACAGAGCCATGGTGTTTGTAGTGTGCAATTGGTGAGCGTATTTATTCCTTGATCGATAATTTTGAAACAAAAATTTTTACCCCTTCGATCAAGAATAAATACGGCTAGATGCGTTTCTAGTTACCTTTTATTGTCATGTAGGACTAAGATTGTGGAGTGTGTGATAGACATGTGTGACTTGGAGCACTCAACGGACTGACACGGAAATTCTGGTTCCGTTTTAAAGTCGTGGTGGACTGAAATTGGGTGAAGGGTGTGACAGCCGTGTGTGACTTGGCGCACTCAACGGACTGACATGGAAATTATGGTTCCATTTTAAAGTTGCGGTGGACTGAGATTTGGTGAAGGGTGTGACAGCCGTGTGCGACTTGGCGCATTCAACGGACTGGCACGGAAATTCTGGTTTCGTTTTATAGTCGTAGGGGGACTGAGATTTGGTGAAGGGTGTGACAGCCATGTGCGACTTGACGCACTCAACGAACTGACATGGAAATTCTGGTTCCGGTTTATAGTCGTGGGGGGACTGAGATTTGATGAAGGGTGTGACAGCCGTGTGCGACTTAGCGCACCCCAACGAACTGACACGGAAATTCTTGTACCGTTTTATAGTCGCGGGGGGACTGAGATTTGGTGAAGGGTGTGACAGCCGTGTGCGACTTGGCGCACCCAACGAACTGACATGGAAATTCTTGTACCGTTTTATAGTCGCGGGGGGACTGAGATTTGGTGAAGGGTGTGACAGCCGTGTGCGACTTGGCGCACTCAACGAACTGACACGGAAATTCTGGTACCGTTTTATAGTCGCGGGGGGACTGAGATTTAGTGAAGGGTGTGACAGCCGTGTTCGACTTGGCGCACTCAACTAACTGGCACGGAAATTCTGGTTTCGTTTTATAGTCGCGGGGGGCTAAGATTTGGTGAAGGGTGTGACAGCCGTGTGCGACTTGTCACACTCAACGAACTGACACGGAAACTCTGGTTCCGTTTTATAGTCGTGGGGGGACTGAGATTTTGTGAAGGGTGTGACAGCTGTGTGTGACTTGGCGCACTCAACGGACTGGCACGGAAATTCTGGTTCCGTTTTATGGTCGCGGGGGACTGAGATTTGGTGAAGGGTGTGACAGCCATGTGCGACTTGGTGCACTCAACGAACTGACATGGAAATTCTGGTTCTGTTTTATAGTCGCGGGGGGACTAAGATTTGGTGAAGGGTGTGATAGGACTTGGCGCACTCAAAGGACTGACACGGAAATTCTGGTTTCATTTTATAGTCGCGGGGGGACTGAGATTTGGTGAAATGTGTGCGTGTGCGTGTGGCGGATTGGTCTGACTTGGTATACAGGATATGTCAAAAATGAAATTCGGTGGAATTGTACTTACAGGGAATTTTTTTTATGATTTTCTCGCGTTTTGTGCCCCTTGGATGAGGCGGACCATTGCTGGAAAGAATTAGTCGCTGACAGGTTGGCTCTTCAAAATTACTGAAATATCTATAATTAAGCATTTGGTGATAAAGTAGGGGGTTTGGGAAATAAATAAAGAAAAATTAATTAAAAATTCCCCTTTTTCCCACTACAGTCGTGCGACTGTATTCAAATTTGAGTACAGTCGTACGACTGTAGAGGAAGTACAGTCGTACGACTGTACTTAGCGGGACAGAAAAATAAAATGGGCGGTTTCCGCCCTTTTCTCTCCCACTTCTCATTTCTTCAGCGGTTTCAGTTTTCTCTCCCACTTCTCATTTCTTCAGCGGTTTCAGTTTTCTCTCCCTCTCAAAACCAATTCCTAACCCCAACAACTTGCGAAAATGTTGAAGAAATTAGGAAAGAAAGTGAGAAAACTCTCCAACAACTTGATTTAGAGACCGGAACATGTGCAGGACATCCCATTTATCAGTGTTTCAAATGGATACGGTCATCCTCGATACGTGGAGCATTTTGGGATTAGACTCGGGATGGAGATCCCAATTTTGCTGGAGATGGGCTCCCATCTGTCTACCACTCAGGTTGGTACCTAAATTTAGTCTTTAATTTTGAGTTTTTGAATATTTTTCCTTTTGAATATTTGAATCTGATTTGGCATGTTTTATTGCTTTCTGGGTTGATTGATTGAGTAGAATGCATGCTAGGAGTCCCCTGTAGTTAATAGGAACAAGAAACTAGGAAAAACAAGTTAGAAATTGCGAAAATTGCATGAATTTTGAAATCTGCCTGTAGGGATATGAACAGTCGTGCGACTGTTCATGCAAATGATGAACAGTCGTGCGACTGTGGGATGAACAGTCGTGCGACTGTAGCCGTGCTTGTGCGACACGTGCTACAGTCGTACAACTGTAGTTTAAAAGCCAGAATTTTTTTTTTATATGCATGCCCCCTTTTAATTAATGTTGATTATGTTGATATTATGTAAAAATTGAATATGTATGTATTTTACTTCCCAAATATGTAGGAGCATAGGATTTCCGGTAGCGAAAATCTCTCATTGCCACGGGTTTGGTGGGACCGCCTTCCCGAGTCTGTGAGGGCTCGGGTTAGGATCTTGGGTCTGGAGACCTTCATCATGTCGTTGCTGACGAGCACGCCGCATACTACCCATGCCGTGTTGACGGCATTGTGCGAGAGGTGGGTCTGCACTACCCACACATTTCACTTGCCTATTAGGGAGTTTACTGTCACTCCCTCGAACTTTGCCGCAATCACTGGTTTCGGGTTCGGCGGAACCCCGATTAGGTTCAACTATTATTTGACTCGCCATCAGCTGGAGGATGACTATATTGGTAGATTGATCGGCTGCACCCCTGAGAAGGGGAAGATCTTATGCTCCAGGGTGGAGGCTTATTGGGCTACTCGCCTAGACCTGTATGAGGAGGACGTGGAGCGGTGTGCTCGGGCTTATGTGCTTGTCTTGTTATCATGCATGCTTTTTCCCACCGGGCAGAGCAATTGCAATATGACTCTACTGCCGACTCTGATGGATTTGGCTGCCTTTCCTTCTTTGGATTGGGCTCGAGCTGCATTGGGGCAGCTGTACTACGGACTTGACCTGTGTGCCAGGGGGAGGCAGCAGGAGATCCTCGGCTTCTGGTTCGGCCTTCTGGTATCGTCTTTCCCCTTTTCTCTCTTTTTTTTTTGACTCTTTCGTTAATTACAGATTTGGGCCTTCGAGCACCGCATCCTAGAGCCACTGGAGCTGAGGGACGTCCAGGATGACGACCAGCTGACCGTTCTGTGCTCTTGGACGCAGGGGTGGTAGGGTATTGGCCGAGACTTGCGGGAGGTCAGGCGGGGATTGCTTGATGCTTCCTGGTAGAGAGTAAGTAAACAAAACTTATTAGTAGAAAAATTTAATTAACTTTTACTTACTTGTGTTGAATTTCTTTTGTTGTATTTTTACAGATCCAGCACCATCTATGGCATGGTCAGGGCGCCATTTCTTTACTTGTGAGGACATCCGTATGGTTTGACGACCGTTGGTTCATCTTGGAGTGTCCCATGTCCCAAGAGTGATACCTGGGTGAGCGCCTCTGTCTATATGACCACGTGGACGGCCTTGCTGGTCGGCTCGTTCCTCCGCCGCTCCCTCTTGCACTTTTTTTGCCCTATTTCACCGATCCTGCTGCGGATCCTGATATTTTCGGGGATGGGTACCGCGCTGATACCGTGGACGGTGATTATTTGGTGTTTATCCGCTAGTGTCTGCTCCCCATTGCGGGTGATGCACCGGCGGCCCCTCCCACTCATCAGGTATTTACTGCTTTTTCTTTTTCTTTTTCTTTTTTTTTTAATTGTTCTTCTGTTTGTAGGTCAAGAGATGCAGGGGGTCCAGTTCTGCTCAACCGAGCGGCCCGGCAGGTGAAGGTGTTGAAACCGCCACGATTGGTGGGCATGCCCCGGTTCAGGACAGGGGCCACCTTGTCTATGCTGGCAGCGCCGCAGCCTCAGCTTCTCAGGCTGCTGGTGTGATGGAGGGTCACTTGATGACCGAGCTTGGGACCGGTTTCAGCATGATAGCTCTAGACGGCAGCCAGTCCTATAGGTCGTGGCCGGTTCATCGTGAGCAGCCACTTACATTTGCTCCAGTGGACACCACCCATGTACGTTTCTTCTTTTTTTTTCTTCTTCTTTTTTTCTTTTTTTTTTTTTTTTTTTGACTTTTTGGTACGATCTGGTATGTTCCAGGTTCCTCGGGCTCAGGTGGAGGATATGGCATATCGGCACTTGGGCTTGGAGACCTTTCTCGTTCAGGAGAACGCCATCTGGGCGGTAAGCATTCTGCATTTTCTGCATTATCTGATGATTTATGCAATGCATGAATGTGTATGTATGTGTGTATGCATGTTAATTTATATTATCATTTTGCAGACTCGAGTGCAAATGTTCCAGGACCAGGCCAGACAGGATACTGTTTTTGAGGCTCGGGCCTTGGCTTCGGCCCAGGAGGCAGATCGGATGAGAGCTGAAGCAGCCAGGTTGCAGGCTGAGCTGACTTGAATGTGGGAGGACTGCGACTCCTATAGGGCTACGCATCAGAGTGAGTCTGAAGAGGAGGAGGAGGGAGAGGAACAGGATGAAAGCTAGATAGAATGCTCAGTTTCACACTTTGTTTTTTTTTTTTTGTATTGGATTGCTGTATACAACTTGAACTGCATTTTTATTATTATGGGATTTTGATGCAATAACCTACTGATGGATGTTTATGTGTAATGGCATGATGTATGCGATATGAACGTCCAAGTAAAATATCAAACATGTATAATATCATTAAGATGACATCATAATGAGTACAATAGGGAAATTAACAGTGACTCTGGCTTTAGACATCACCCTCTTCTTATTACTAACACGTCCTCTCGGTTTTCCGTGTCAGAAATTCTCTTTGTGATTTTTTTTTGAATGGCCCAAGAGTTCTGCGTGAGTGTTCCAACCGAATTGATCTCTCTATATGAATCCCTTTTAAGATTGGAAAACACACCTTGTCAATGCTCATCAGAAGTCGTGAGGACGTTGCCGCTGATGACATCCAGTGGTTTGTTCTTTACCTGCCCCTAATATTAGAGGTTTGTATTTGGGGTATAAAACACCGAGTCAGATATGATTCGCTGCGTGCTGTCACCCGTATGTGGACATTGACATGCAATAACATGACGAATGCATATTGAACATCAAAATTGAATATAAAACACCTATGACATAATGAATGTGGATGTATTAGGACAATTCGAAATGCAGCTCTAGTTTTGATTGATGCTCCTTCAAATTACCAATATGTCCTTTCGGTTTTCCATATTGGAGTTTTTTTTTATGCTAACATATGACAGAGTGTACAACTGAGCACCAAACTGCATCAATTGAATACCCACTGGTCCTCCAAGAGTTTAACCTCATACGAATGTTTCCAATTGATCCCAGATTCCAACTCGCGCATAGTTCTCAAAGGTGAACACAGATTTTAACTCTTCAAAGTACGGCCCCAAAAGATGAAAGAACCACCGGTAAGTAGTCACTTCCGTTGTGGCCGAAGGCTGAGTTCTTGAAATGGTTGGTAAATGCAACTTTCTTTGGATGTTGTCGCGGTAGGCTTTGCAAGTCTTCCCGTTCACGATTGTTGAAGGGTTTGTAAAACCTGGTTGCCCCAATGCTGGTGGTGAGATTCATGAATGCATAACCAACATTTCCTCCAATCCGGGAATCCATGGGCAAATAGAGGGGATCATAAGCAGACTGTTCTTTAGGCTTAAACGGAGGGTAACGAGTGTTAAAGGTATGGATGAAGATCGAGATGGGGAGTGTTTTGGGTTTGAAAATATAGGAGCCCAAATCTTTCATAGGTCGTTTGAAATTGAGAAAGTCCAAATTTTTCACAGCAAGTGTACGAAAGATCCGATGGCGATGAAAATTGAGGTGGTAAGTCATTCCCGTGTTAATTGTAGCTGCCATATGAGAGAGAAATTCTTCCGTCTGCACTGATCCCTTTTTTTTTAAGGAATTAAATCCAAGCCACAGCCACCTTTTGGTTTTCCTACTGCATTCAAATTCGTGCATGTCATGTGTGCTTAATATGCCTTTTTGAATAAACAATGCATGCAAAATGTCGTGTGCAGAAGAATGTCATGCAAACAAGATTATACATGCACTACAACCAAGGAGTGATTCAGAGTTTTACAATAAGATGGATGGTGAAGGTCACTCGAATTTCTTAATGGTTGGTGCTTTGGATAAGTTTGGGTTTTTATTTTTGGGGTTTTGGTATAGGGTACTTTCTGAGGTATGAGACCAAGTTCCCTTTTTTTTTTTGTGATTGCCACAAGGAGGGCTTTTGATTCGTTTTTGCCTCTAGGAGGCTTTTCTTGGTTTGGGTGCCTCAAGGAGGGTTTTCTGGTTTGATTTTGCCTCTATGAGGGCTTTCTGGTTTGATTTTGCCTCTAGGAGGGCTTTCCGGTTTGATTTTGCCTTAAGGAGGGCTTTCTAGTTTGATTTTGCCTCAAGGAGGGCTTTCTTCAGTTTGGGTGCCACAAGGAGGGCTTTCTGGTTTGATTTTGGTTCGAGTATCGTGTGTGCCTTTTAAGTTGAAGCTCTGGGGTAGGATTGGTAGTGTCTTTCAAAAATTGTTGAGTTGAATCAGCAGATGCCTCGGCGGAAGTGGTACCATCGTATCATTTTATTTATCTCGCAAGCTCACCTTTCAAGAGAGAGTTCGTTTAGGACCAGGTTCACTTTTAGGTTCCCCACAATACTCAGAATGATGTCATGAATTTTGATATTATGTGTGTTCGATATGTCGTTTCAGATGGTCAAATGCATGCATAATGCCATGGACAAGTAATCATCACACAAGTAAGATGAAAATAAATTTCATTGCATTCATGATGGATTCAATACATCCCATAAACAAAACAAGTCCCTTGTAAGAAGGAATCACCAAGAGGCATTGATCTCATAGAATCCGATTATTTTCCGGTTGGTCACCATTTCAGCTTCAGCATCCTCGACCCACTCTTATCAAAGCAGACTTTGAAGTTCTTCATCATATTCCTCTCCTCGGGAGACTTGGGAAATTTCCTTGGCGGGCTCCCTGATTGCCCCTGGTTGTTTATCATAGAAGGCCGAGGGTTCCAATTTCCCATCGTCAATTAGCTTATGGATCTCCTTTCTTAAAGCAAAACAATCATTGGTCCGAGGGCCCAGCACCACATGATAGCTGCAGAAATTGTTCTTTTGTGCTTTTGCCGGCTCTACAAATGGCCTGACACTCTGTAGGAGACCTTTCTCTCTACATCTGAGGAACAACTTGCCCAATGAGTCGGCCCATGGAGAAATGCCCTTTCCGCTACTTACGGTAAATGAGTTTTTGGTATGCCGTGGGATGGAGTCGGTGCCAACATTCGTCTTAAGGAGCCTTTTCAGTTCTATCTCATCAGTCAGCCTTGGCAGACCCGAATCTTGGAGAGAGGGCCTTCCAAGGTGTCGAGGGCGAATGTCAGCAAACTGGGCATTCTGTTTCTCGCTGGCATCAGAATTGGAGTCTGAGAATACCGCATTTTTCATTTTCCCTTCGAGTTCTGCCACTCATGCTTCTAATTCGGTGCACTTTACTGTCAGCCTCTCCACTCTTTCAAGATCATCTCTCAGCACTTCTCTCGGCATTGCTGCTGCTTCCTTCTTGACCGCCTTTCGGAACCGTGATGAGGCGATATGATCCTCCACGATATCCATTATGGAGTTGAAGTTCATTGGGTTGGCCATTCCTGAAACCTTTTCCTTTTCCCTTTGATAAGAACACTTATTAGCATTGACGGGAGCATACTCATGGAGAATACCAAATCACAGATGATGTAGTCATGGATGCATGATAGGATATGTATGTGCATGAATGATGAGTTGCATATATGATGTCACGAGGGAGATGATGATGAGGATGATTTTTTTTTTCTTTTTTTCTTTGGACATTCCAAGAACACCCAATGCCATGCAAGAGATAATGCGAAAAGACCACGTGTGGACCGCCATACAGACAGGGGATCGGCGCTTTTGGAGCACCTAGTGAATATCATGAAATGATCACGTGTGTGCCAACACACGGGTAGAGTTTCGACACCTGGTAGGTCTATGAGATGAAGTGAAGTGGTCACGCAGGGGCGGGCCCACGGACAGAGTTCTGATGCTTTTGAGGCATATGATATGAGATGATGTTTTCAGACAAGTCACATGTAGGCAAGGACACGGAAGGAAGTTCAGTGTTTATGGAACGCCTTTCATGATTCAGTAATGTTATGAAATGACCCTATATGCGTAAAAATCTGGTACTCGTGGAGCACCTCAAATGATACAATAATGTCATGTAACAATCCGAAATGGATCGCGACACACCAACAGAACTTCGGCATTCCCACGACGCCAATGATAAATGACGTGAAGCCATGCAATGATGTCGTGTGACCTGCCACACGAAAAAAAACCTAAAACCATTGTGGTCTCCTATTGAATGGAATGGTCTAGTGAAATGGCCGAGTGTATTCCGGTACACGGGCAGAACACTGGCAGTTTGAGGACTCCCGATATGTTATGAGATGAAATGGCCGTGAATGGTATCCTCAGAATGTCCTTAATTTAAATGATATGAAATGACGTGAATGCTTGTGTCACACAAAAATGTAAGTGGCTGCACAAAAACGTGGTTAGGATGCATAACATACATCATGATGTCGTGTATGCTTTGCGAAAATGACAATATACAGGATGTAAATGTGCATGGCACATAAATAAAATGTCGTGGCTGCATGAAAACGTGATTAGAATAAATGCCATGCTTATGTTGATGTCTTAAAAATGGTTGCACGAAAACATAGTTAGAATGACACATAAGCAAAGTTTCGGCGCTCAGGGAGCACCTTGGGTTTTTGTGTTATGATATGAGATGAACATGCGCATGGCACATGGTCGGGATTTCGGCGCTCGGGGAGCACCTACATGATTTGATGCATGAAATGTAATTTTTCGACGCTCGTGGAGCACCTAAATGATTTAATGTGTGAAATGAGATTTTTTTTCGGCGCTCGTGGAGAACCTAAGTGCATGAAATGTAATTTTTTTTTTCTTTCGGTGCTCGTGGAGCACCTAAATGGCATAATGCATGAAATGTAATTATTCGGCGCTCGTGGAGCACCTAAACAATTTAATGTGTGAAATGGAATTTTCTCAGTGCTCGTGGAGCACCTAAATGATTTAAGGGATGCGATGAAATTTTTCGGCGCTCGTGGAGCACCTAAATGTTTGAATGTACGTGATGAAATTTTTCGGTGCTCATGGAGCACCTAACTGACTTAATGGATGAAATGTAATTTTTCGGCGCTTGTGGAGCACCTAAATGATTTAATGCAATGAAATGAATTTTTCGGCACTTGTGGAGCACTTGGATTTTTCGGCGCTCGTGGAGCACATAAATTATGTAATGCATGAAATGTAATTTTTTTGGCACTCGTGGAGCACCTAAATCATGGAATGAAATGAATTTTTCGGCGCTCGTGGAGCACCTAAATGATTTCCTACTTGGTAGGCGGTGTGATGTGCGTAACCCTTATGGGGTTGTTCAAGGCCCACGTTGATGTTTTATGCATTTATATGAATGCTTATGGCACTCAAATGATGTATGTGAATTAATGTTTTTTTTCACACAATGAAAAGATGCATGGCTGCAGAAAATGTGGTTAGTGTAAATGTCACGCGGGTGATTAATGTATTTACACACAAAAAATAATGGATATGGCTGTACAAAAGATGTGAGTTAGTGTCACACAAATGCTTTACATGTGGTATGTTATGTTCGTGAAAAAAATGTTGACGATGGTATGTTTCGAAGGAATGGGAAACACGTAGCAATTAGCACACGAATCGAATTCCTCCAAACGTGGTCAAGTCGATAAAATTCTAATCGAGTCCTAGGAGGGGTTCTCTTCGATCACCAACCGGGGATGATGAAGGCGCATTTTATTTTATTCACGCGATTTATTTTGGTATCCTAAGGGGATCCAACTAGGGTTGCTTAAATGAGTTCGGTCCAAAGTCGGGATAACATCAAGGCTCCCATAGCAAAATATACTCCTCACTTCTCCCCACTCAAGGGTCCGAATGAAGGGGTTCATACAAGGCTATGGGTGGTGTTTCGTATCCGTGCCCCCAAGACCAAGAGGAACTTAGGCTACACTTCAACGATTCACCGGGCTAAATAATGGATACTTAACCTAATGCAAGAATGTCTAACTATAAAAATGCATAAAATGCCATACAAGAATCATCCGCCTTATTTTGATTAGAAATTTTTCAGGGCTTGTCAAATTCTTTAAAGTTTTTGAAAAACTTAACTTTTGAGAAATCCCCAGCAGAGTCGCCACTGTGAGCGGACGACGCGTTTTCGACAGGACGCGAAACTCCCTTTTGGAAAGGGCGCCTCGATTTCGGGCGGGGCCCTCCCTCGCGTGGGGTTTTTGGATTGGAAATTCGTTTTTGGGAAAATTAATGGTTTCGTAAAAGAATCGAGACCTAAATCTCGATAAAAAGTATAGGAGTCACCACCCAGCTCAGCTCAACCGGGAAATTAAGTGTATCTGAACCAAAGTGAGAACTGCCACACTTTTCAGAGATCTAGGTTCGGACAAGTCCCTTATTTCATGTCTAATCAAAATAAAATGGCCAATATTCTGATTATGACACTTTAAATTGCTAAAATTGAATTTATTGAATAATAACACGCGGCGCGCATACATAATAATACGAAATAAAAGTAAGGAAATAAATATTTAAAAGGTTTACAACCCAATTGAATGAAAAATAAAACTCTCGGCCTCACGATACAAGCGCCTAAAACACACGAGAATCTAGGAAAAATTACAATCGCCTAAAATACATGAGTTAATCTATTAAATACATTAAAAAAAACAAAAAAAAAAAAGAAATTAAAGCTGCAAAATAAATGGTTAGCACTGATATATAGCACACCACACGTAGGACTCAAGTTGGACAGAATTGGGAATTTCAGAGTTCGGGGTCATGCATTTAGGGGTAACCAGGTCGGCCTAGTCGGCCGGCCCGGTTAGACCTGGAAAACAGTTTTGAAACTTCCCTGTATTTTTGGTTTTGTGAGAAAATCGTTTTCGAAAACATTATTCCGATTTATTTTAATTTAGCATATGAGGTGGGTCGGTTTTCGGGAGAACCTGGTCTCCGTCGTGGTTTTGTTCTAAATGCAAAAACACCAAAAAATAAATCTAGGGTCGTGAATGCACACTCCAAAATTCATTTTTGATGATTTTTTATTTTTCAAGATTTTTTTTTTATTTTTTCTGAATTTTCAGATTTTTATGAATTTTTTGGGGTTTTATGAATTTTTTTGGATTTTTAGGGATTTCTGCTTCTGGCCGAGAACTACAGTCGTGCGACTGTAAACTACAGTAGTGCGACTTTAGCCCAACCTGAAGCAGAAATCGCTAAAACTTTGAAAAGAAATAAAACTGAGGAAATTCAACAACAGTGGTACGACTATAAATGAAATGGCACGACTGTAATTACAGTCGTGCCCCTGTTCTTTGTGACAAGAACAGTCGTACGACTGTTCTTAATTTTCCAGAAATAAAAGTGAACAAAGTTGAATAAAAGTGCACGAAATCAGCCAAAACACCCAGAAAGCAAGAAAAAGAGAAGGGAAAAGGAGTGTCTACTTTTTTGGCGTGCGTCCGCCGTAGGATTGACCCCTGGCAACGCACCAATCCACGTGAAATTGCTCCTTTTCCTTGGTTTGTTGAGGTTACAAATGAGGTCTAAAAATCCTCCAAAAAGTCACGGATTTGAGTCTGTTTTTGTCCAGAAACGATTTAGATTTTGTGTATGGATGTTAGCCTATGATTTCTAATTCGTTTTAAACATTAACACACTAGATTTGAGAAGAAAAAGATTGAAGAAAAGTTGGGTTTTGGTTTTTGTTTTTCTCTCCCTTCTCTCTTCTTTCTCACTCTAAATTTCCCTCAATTCTCTGCCAAAAGTCCCTTATTCTATCCTTCTGGTCTCTTTTTATTTCTTACTTTTCCGGAAAATCTTGAGCATTAAATGCTCAAGATTTTTTCCAATTTTTAATTCAAGGAGTATGGGTTCTGCAACCTGCCCCCGACATGACAGTCGTACTACTGTAATGTGTTTACAGTTGTACGACTGTAAAGAAAATACCACGACTGTAACTACAGTCGTGGTAATCAAGGCTGCTCTTTTTTTTTCTTGAGACCCGAAAAATTCCGTGTTCACACTAGGGTTAATGGAGGTTTGAATTGTTTTGGAAATTTCGGCCATTTAGAGTCTTCGATTTTGGAAAGCGAAAGGAAAATGTACGGAGCCAAATTCCCTCACTAAAATGGTTTAGGAGTCGCCACCCGATTCAACTCTACCTGGAAATTGCGACGAGCTGGGCAGGAATCGCTTTATATCTTTTAGCCAGAGATTCAGGTCCAAACAAATTACTTATTTTTATCTCATTTCAAAGGATTGTTAACCGTTCTAACTTCCACACCTTTTATATTTATTTCCTTATTCCATTTTCAACCCTAATTATCTTTCTACATGCTCATAAAGGAAGAGATGATTAAATACAAAAAGTAAATTAATTTGAAAAATTAAATTATTACAACCCAATCGAATAATCTAAGTTAGGGGTTACATTAATAAAATCAGATACGGGGTACAATTTCCTAGAATACATAAACAATATATAAAGGAGAAAAATAGATCTAACCTAACATACATTTACGTGCAAAACAGAGGGTAGTAGCACAATAAATATATAAATACATATAGGACTCAAACAAGACAACAAGGGATACTATATTACTTGGGATGTGAAAGGGGAGAGTCGGGGGGATCCAACAGATTCAACCGACTTCACCTAGAAAATGATTTTGAAATGTATTTTGGGAAAACAATTTCTGAAAAAATTTTACCAATTACTGTATCAATATGCACTTCAGTGAGTTGGTCATCCTGGGATTTCCATAGAATCCCGTTCGTGTGGGTTCTAATTACTTCACAGGAATTAAATCTAGGTCAAAAAAGTAGTAAACGCATTGAAAACAATTTTCACAAAAGCATACTAAAATATAAATGTTCATACTCAAAATAATATTAATGGACAAACAAAATTTTTCTCTTTTTATTTTTTATTTTTTTATTTTTATTACAGTAAAATAAAATATTTATCAAAAAATAAAGTTCCAGAATATTTTTTTCGTATGAATTTGGTCGTTTGGCTTGCCTTAGGGCCGAAATCTCATTAATTCATCAGAAAACAAATCTGGAACAAAGAAGAGAGCCATACAGCTCTAATGACACCCGTACGGTTCTAAGACAACGGTACGACTCTAATGATAACCGTACAGCTATAGCATTTTGGAAAACAGTTCAGTTTTGGAAAATCGATTCTGTGTAGGACTGTTTTTAAGGATTAGAGCCGTATGACTAAAGTTAAAGCCGTACGGCCTTAGTTCAAGCCTTGCAACTCTGTTCTAATGAAGAACAAAGCCGTACGGCTCTGGTTTCCAGAAAAGAACATATTTCATTTTGATTCAAAAATTGTCAAATACACAACAAAATGCAACCTATAATGCATTAAAAAGGATTTAAGGCCTCTCAGAAGTTATCCTCATTGCGTAAATCCAGTAGTTTGAGTTTCTGATGCCGATTCTTAGGATGTTGAACGATTCCGGATAAGTTCATTTTTGTCCTGAATCTTCCCCGAGATCACGAACAAAAGATAATGAGTTATTTTGGAAAACAGTTCAGTTTTGGAAAATCGATTCTACATGGGACTATTTTTTAGGATTAGAGTTGTATGACTCAAGTTAAAGCCGTACGTCCCTTAGTTAGAGCCTTGAAGCTCTATTCTAATGAAGAACAAAGCCGTACGGCTCTGGTTTCCAAAAAAGAACAGATTTCATTTTGATTCAAAAATTGTCGAATACATAACAAAATGCAACCTATGAAGCACTAAAAGGATTTAAGGCCTCTCAGTCTTGTTGTGTATATCCAATAGTTTAAGTTTCTAAATCTGATTCTTAGGATGCCAAACGGTTCCGGATAAGTTCATTTTTGTCCTGAATCCTCCCTGAGATCATGAAAAAAAGATAATGAGTTGAAGGTTTAGTATTTATGGCTAGGCAAGTATATGTTTAAGGTTGGAGATAGAAGTTTGAATGGTTGCAGCAAGAATGAAGGTTTTTTCTTTTTCTCTCCTCTTTCTCTCTAACTCTCTATGTCTCTTTTTCTCTATTGTCTTTCTTTTTTTTTTTCCTAACTCTCTACTAGAACCTTCCCCTCTCTCTCTCTTTCTTTCTTTCTTTTCAAATCTTGTCTGTTGCTTTTTTTTTCCAACAGAAAATAGATCCATACGGCTCATTTTTGGGGCTTAGAGTCCTACGGCTTTAAGATGAAAGTCGTACGGTTGTTGATTAGAGATGTACAGCTTTAACATCTAGGTTCAGAAATCTCACTTTTTCGATTTGGTCTCTCGGCTTAAGCCTCTTTTATATAGAGCCGTACGGCACCAATGAGAGTCGTGAGACCTATACAAGAGCCATGCAGCTCTTACTAAATCAGGGTTTAGGCTGCTGATCTCTCGGACGAATTCTTGGGTTCATTCTGAAGCTCATTTTGTTCCTCTTTTTCATCCTTCAAACCAATTCCTATAGAAAAATCGATGCAAATGATAACTAATTCGGTTTTCATCATTAAGGTCGGAACATGCCACGCTCACAACTTGATCAATCCAAACAATAAGGAATTTTTTTCTCAAAAAGAATCCTTCTTCCACACCTAGAGCAAACTTCTAATTTCTCTCTAGGATTTTTCTTGTACATTCTCACTTGCACACAAGTATAACGTAAATATTTTTTTTCTTATATCTTGTTCACAACTTTATGTCCCTTAATATTTTCCTAATGAAATTCTTTTTTTCCACTCATAAGTTTTGATATCTTCCGATTTCGTACCGGATCTTATCACTCAAATATGATAAAACTTGATTTCTTTCCAGTGCCATTCCTATCTATGTTGGTGTGCCCTAGTTCTTAGGGCATTGGATTCTTGTATTTTGTATTATATATTAAGAGTCATGTATGAATACATTATTTGTGTCACATTAATAAAGGCAATTAATCTATTTCATTTATATCTTGTGCTATAATATGAGTAGAGTATCCATTGATTGATAATCATAAAACCTATCCCAGGTCTGTTCTAATCGTGGGAACGAATAGAACCACAGACTTGTATATTCGATGATTGTATGGTAGTTCTTAACTAGCCATAGTACTTGTATAGTCAGTCATGAATATAGGTACATGTCATTGACATGGGACTGGATCGATCCGCACAAGAAAGCCACATGGTTGTCATGTCATAGGTCTTTCTTGAGTAGGTCTCTTTTGTCCTCAGACCAGATTTCATTATAATATCAATGTGGAATCCGGTTCACTTTGACATACGCCTAACAGGTCTGTAAAAGGATGCTAAATACGGGTATGATTGGGTGGATCGGTGAACATGTTGATATTGATGATGAAGTGATGGAATTGCCACTCGGGTGACACCGAGATGATATCATTGGCCACTTGATGAGTGGGACTGATAAGTGTATGGCCATACCCAAATAAGTTGGTTGCTTATTTGATTAATCAGTCAACTCAAGATCAAGAAATATAATAAAAAACAGAAGAGGATGACGGACACCATGCTTCTTGTTTATTCATATCGATATCGTTAGGCAAAGGACAGTATGAGATTACTACCGGGTGAGTGTCTTCTAAAGACTGCTGCATCTCTGTCTTAATTGGGGGCTGTAATGGTTTGCTAGAACCCACTTACAGTCTGTGGGCCTTGGGCCTACTGCCAACATAAAGACAGACCCATAGGATCGTGCACATAGATCAACTGAGCTGGAACTTATAGAAATTGTACATGTAATGTACATTGGAAGGAATGCGTTAATTAATTAGTTGACATTCGGTGTCAAGGTAATTAATTGACATTGGGTTGAATTTAATTTAATTAATTAGTTTACATAATGTAATTGATTAATTTATCAATTAATTGAATTACATAAAGTAAACAATTAATTAAATAATTTTCCTAAGTAGGAAAATTAAATACATGTATTGTATTAACTTAAGTGTGATTTAATTTTATTTAGGGGTAATTAAATTTAGCCAAACGGAATTAAATTACATAGTATATACTTTTTAATTAAAGTTTATTTATGTAATTATAATCCTAGTGGGCTTGGGTTTAATTAACCTAATTAGAACCCAATTAGACAAGGTGTCTATAAAAGGGCACACTTAAGGAATAAAAACCTAATTCAACTCTAATTAATTGCTGGAAATTTCAGCCACCAATGGCAGCCCCAAAACAGCCGAAAATCCCAGCATTAAACCTCCATTCCTTCGCGTCTTCGGCTAGCACCGGTTCCCGCTCAATAGTTTGTCGTGCACCGGACTTTGGAGATCGCAGTTTCAAGAAACGATTCTGCAGCAGTCTCTAGAAGAGACGAATCCGGTGAGTTAATCTCTCTTGATTCAAATTGATTTTATCCTAATCAATGGTAATTGGACACGATAGGTGGATTCTAGGAAATTTTAAACGGTGTATTTTCCGCTGCGCCACGTTATTTTTCCAATGACGAATCCCAACAATCTAGACATTGTTCTTTCGAGTATCTTAGAATCAAGAACTATTCCTCATGTTCAATTTTAAGAAATCGCTTTTGTTCTTGTAACCTAGGTAAGGCTCTTTTTTACTTTTGTTTGTGATTGTGATCGATCCTTAAACCCTGGTATGTGAGGGAATTTCCTCATGATGTAAACCGAACCCTTTGTATATGTAAAGGTTTCCACCATAAGTAAGGAAATTAAAAAGTGAACTTATATCACTCCACCTCTATCAAGAGGGGTTTTGATTTATCTTGGGATTTTCGGGAAAACCATATCTTTTATTAGTTTCTATCCATACTCATCGTATATTCAATTTTGAAAACTTGAAACTCTCAAGAAAACCATATCTTTTATCAGTTTCTATCCCTACTCATCATTCATTTGCTTTTGTCAAACCTTCTTGAGAGGTGTATAATGATTACTTTCAGCTACAAAAGGCCTTTAAGAAAAAAAAACCACATTGTAGATCTTTTGGATCTAGCGTTCTGTTCTTATCAATTGAGGGTTATTTTTAACTGGATAGCTCAGGAACACATCAATTGTATAGTTATCTGTATTTAGATGTCACTTTGGGCCACATCTTGCCATGCTTGGTGTTTTAGGTGTTGCCTAGGCGACCATTTACTTCTCAAGACGTTTCGGCGCCATTTGAGTGACTTGTTACCATCTTAGGAATGTAGGTGCCACTTATGATCATATCAATACTCAAATAAATTAATGCTTTCTCATACAAGTGGGGGTGGACTGTGTATTCCACATCATTATACTCGATTATTTCTAAAACGCATCACGGCACTTCCATCTAAAGGCTCGTCAAATTTTTGAATATTATGCACAAAATTTCACCAATCTTGTCCTCCCAAAGCAGTTGTAGCATGATTATATTTATGTAATTGTAAAGTTTTACCTTACTGAACTGGAGTTTTGTTATATGTTGTGACTGATTTAATAATAATAGTCACATATGTTATCACTCTTTAACCAAGCCTTCCTTTTCCCCAGCAGAATGCAAGGTCTCAGGGTTGTAATAATGATGAAGATGTAGGCTAATTTTGAATTACCAATAAATCTTATGCAAGTATGTCCTGTACCATATTGCTTATTCCCATAAAATTTCAAACAAGAAAAATCTATACGTACATTCCACATAGTAATTGACTTGATGGGCACACATAATCTCTAGCAGTGATAAGTAATGTGAATATGCAACCTAAAAGTATGTTGACTCGGTGTGTATCGATAAACTTAGAGAATGCTCACAACATATCATATAGATTCATAATTTTAATTGAATTCATACGTGGAGTTCCCAATGCAGATGAAATTCAAGATCGAATTTGGTGTCACCATCTGGTTGAGTTTTCCAGATGTTCAAGCTGAATAAAGTTTCAATCCCCCAAATGTATCAATCTATCATTGCCGCTTCCTCATCTCGAAGCCGGCATTGTTGGAAACAATAGCGGATGCAAACCCTTGAATTCTTTGAGAAATAATGCAGAAACGAGAACCTTTTTAAGCTTCGGTTACTCTAACAGGTGTAAATCTTTAATTGCTCTGGTTACTCTAACATATGTAAATCTTTAATTATTGCTGAATTTTAATCGTCAATTTCTAATCCAAATTACTAATCATTGGTTCAATATCAATGAACTGAATATTCATGTTCATTGATCATCAAATAGAATTGTAACATGTTCATGAAATCAATAAACTACAATTAGTAAACTCGTTTATTTGTTCGTCCGATTACTTAGCCGACATCCATAAAGAGGATTTTTTGCATGCGAAAGAGATTCTTCCATGCTCACCGCACCAATTGTTGAGAGACATTTGTTTGCTTACTTCGCATGTTCGTGTCGGGCATCAAACCTTTCTATTAAAACACAACAAAACAAGAGACGTCAATTGTTTCAACTAAGGCACTTCCATACCCAAGTCAATACTTATCTCAAGGAAGCATACTTAGAAAAGAAGAGGAATGAAAGAGAAGTTAAATTTGTAATGATTGACCTCCTTTACGTATTATGACAACGAAGCGCCATTTGTCTATTTAGGACTTAAATTTCCACTCAAAATATAACTCTCCTGTATATGACACAAATTAGTCTTTTATTTAGATAGGAGCTTCTGATTGGCTACCTTTTATGCCCTCCTATTTAGGCAACATATGGTATATTTCTAAGACCTGTCAAAATGTTCACTCTCTGAGATCTCTACAAGAGTTCGAGAGGCTAGACCAACATCCTTGAAAATATTTCATCGCCGCATCACACATTAATGTCTCTTCACCCCATACAATATAGGCCCGAAGCCACAATAAGCAAATTGAAAGCAGGTTGAAAGAGACAAGGACGCATATTCAAAATTTTACTGAACCAATTAGACTCTGGACAAATTCAAGGGAACATGTACGTAGAACATTACGAGGATTCTTTTCCACTCAACCTAGGGGATGGCAATGCGGTATGAAAAATGTACGAAAAGAATATTGTGATGGAATACGTGAACAATTTTAGATGATTATCATTCAATCAAAACAAAAGCAATAATCTGAGAAAAACTCCATAATCGCAGCTTAAGCAATAGTATTATTTTTTAACTCTAGTTAAGTATAAAACTGATAAGAGATACTGTGAATGTGAAACTGTAGTCAGCTCAACATTTGAAAGGGTCATATCCCAGAATTTTTCACAGCTAACTCACAAGCAACCAAAACTTAGCTTAAAAAAGCTCAAGTCCCTGCATTCCTCCGACCAACACGGGCAACAAAACCAGCTTTAATAGGTGCAACTGATCGTCCAGAACCACACTGCAAAAGTAACATCAGAAAAGTCAGCACTGAAGTACAATGCTAATCAGAAGATTAAACAGCAACACAGCAAAGAAAAACTTTCATTCGGAGAAATACAATTCCAGGACTATAAGGTCACTTTTAAAAGTATATTTAAGATGCAAGAAATTATATAAAAGATTTATTTGTACACAAAATTAATTCAAAAATTATCACAATTGATATAAAATGATAGGAATAGGAATAATGAATCAATAGATCTCTACCAAAAAAATCGATCATTTATAGTTGTATAATAAATAATAGCAGTTGTTCTTCACCCAAAAAAATAAAAAATAAAAACCCAACAAAATCATAGGTGTCATAAATTATGAATAATAATTATTTGTGAAGTGGCTGATTTTGCTAGTTGAGATATTTTGTTAAGGGATAAGGATCAAAGATACCCAGCAGAGAAGTTAAACTTTACGATAAAATAGGTCAATTACAGGTCCAATGTTACCATTCAACGCCAATTATGCCCTTCACTAATAGAATTTCACCAAAATTAAATCACAAGAGTTTGTAACAAACTGTGAGATGTTTAAGTATTAGAAGTAATTGTGTCTTCAAAATCGTCAACATTATTCGTCGTGGAGGGACAGCAGCGCTGCTGCCCGAAGGCAGCAATGCTGCTGCTCCCAGCAGTGGAGTTGCTGCTGCTGCTGCTGGCAGCAGTGGCGCTGCAGGCAGCGCTTCTGCAGCCTTGTTTTGTAATATTGAGCCCTTAATTGACCCATATTATATGTTAGGAGTGAAATTCAACTTTCTTGCCAAAGTTAGGGGTATTTTTGAACCTTATTCCTTTTGTTAAGGATATTCAGTGAAGAGCTGAGTACTGAAGAAACGTACAACAGCGAAACTAAGTGCAAAAATTATAGCATCTAAACCAAATCAAAGCTTAACGATATTTTGATACTGTTAGCAGATGAACAATTAAATGCCATTTTTCCAACAAAAAAGCTTGTTGAACGCCTAATTTTAATAATTGGAACCCCAATTCCATATGCTATTCATACCGTCAAACCAATCAGTACCATACAACTAAAAATCAGATCAGTGCAATCAAGAAGAATAAATTGCTTTCCACTGACAGAAAAGCACAACAGCAATACAGGCAATAACCAATGACAGATCATGGAGCAGAGCTGAGAAGCTTCTGAACATTAACAAATCATACCAAACAAGATTATAGCTAAAAATCGATTAATTAGAGTATTTTTAGAAGATGGATCAGATCAAAGAGCTAACAATGAACTCCAAGACGAAGGAAATACTGAGTGAAACCTTTGTTCAATGAGGAAATTTTTTAGAATGAACAGGTTGTCTACAATCAGGTATCAGAACAATGTCAAGAATGCTATTACATTAACGGAGGAGTTTTCAAGATCTTTACAATTTGTTAGCTTACTTAAGAATCCATTAGCATTTATCATATAGTAAATCACAATTAACTCTTTACTAACAGTTGTCAGCCACAATTACACGTTCTCAATGTTGGTGAGAATTTTGAGTTGCAAAGATGGTAGGCCAGATAGGAGCTAGATAGGATCTACAAAATGCTACCTTTGTCATGTAAAGCATTAACAATTGAGGTCACTTTACCATATTTTCTAAGACCTACCTAAAACTTAATCACTTCCGGCAGGATAGAGTCATGATAGCTTACAACATATGTCTTACACAACTACAAGCAACATAATCAAAACATCACATACTTTCTACTTGAAAGTCTAGCCCCATAGTGGATAAGATACCATAAATGCAAGTTTAAAACGAGACAAAATATTGGTTACGTTAATTTGCACGATCACTACACATTGCATAGGAAAAGGAAAGGATAATTCCGCTAAATGCATCTTACCTTCTCACATCTGAGGAAAAAGAGACGATTCTCCTTTGAAAGTATAGTGTCTGGACTTTTGCAACCAAGGCAAATGACATACTCATCTGGAAAATAAGAAATCATAGTATACAATTGCAGGAAACAAACATGAATACATAAGCTAAGAATGGAGCATCAGAGATGAGAACAAATAGAGAAATAAAGAGACATACTGATATAACGACGCAGGATCCCCTCAAAATTTTTTGGGGCAAATCTCCCCTTCACAACTAGCCTTTGTTGTCCATCAAGTGACCCACTTGTTCCCAACTCAGCAAGTAAGAAGGCCATCACATGGTCTGGTTGCCGATGCATTCTGACAATTAGCAGCAAAAGAAAAGAGAATTGTCATTAAATTTCAATTAATAGGCATAATGAAGTAAGCATGCATACGGCACATTGCACAATCATATATATACACCTCAATTATACTCATATCTCTAAAGTAATCAAACAGCACAAAAGAAGTATTGACAAACAAGAATATGCAATCAGATCTTATAAGATAATATAATCATTATTCACCAAATGGAAAATGGCAACCTTCACAGATCTCAATAGATACCACAATATCAGCAAACATTGCCATAAGCTTCAAAAGATGGTAGATAAAGCTACAAAAATGACAAATAGTGTGTGGCACAAATTATGGTTCTTGGTTCAGACATATTTAAACACGAAACAAGCACAAAGCCACAAACTATACTTACGTTTTGCAAAGATCCATGAAATTCACAAAAACAGTTTTCTTGGTCCCTTCACGAAGAACCTGTGGAGGTCTCATTACAGTTCTTCGCCTATCTCCAGCAAGCTCTGGATTGTTCTCACGCAAAATGTTGAAGACCCTACCAAGAAGCTGTTGCATGATATTTACAAAAAAAAAATATCATTCTCTATGACTTATGAAATATAAAACAAGGATATGTTTCAGCTATAAGCTATGTTGCATGGAACGGAAATGGTGGGGAAACGTGTAAATAATTAGAATATAGGGTATATTTATAAATATTAAAGCTATAAAAATGTATTTATATGACTATGTTCTTATAGAGAAAAATAACACTGGAATAGTTAGTTTTAATATAAAAAAATATGATCAAATAATAAAATACAAGTAAATAAGAATATTAAATTATCAATAAAGAGTGTTGAATTGACAAGAAAGTTCTAGTTTGACACAAATTATAGTTTGAATTGGAGGCTAATTTGATGGATATAGTTTCCCAAATCATAAGAAACGGATTTCTAACTTCTATTATTTACTAAAACGAACCCGGAAACATTTAGTACAGGTTTACGGGAGTTTTCCGTTTCCGAAAAGGAAACGAAAAGCTGAAACATGAGTGTCATGGAGTTTCCATGCTTCATAGGCTATAAGCATGTAAGAGCTAAAAGTAAGGCATATGATATGAGTAAATTTAAATAAAAGAAAATTTAAGCTAAAATGAAAAGTACAAAGTCAGAACTGGCAATATTTAGATACCAAAGTAGACAACTTAGTCCAAATGAAGCAAATCTTTCCGTTTGATTATCAATTACATCAAAGACACTAACCACTACAACTTTTCCAACTATAATAATCAATTATCAAGGCTCAGGCTGAGTTATTCGTCTTTCTGGTGGACATTAATTGATAGGGTGGTCAGGAGAATGATACTGTATGATTAGAATAAAGAATTGCAAAACTCAAACAAAGCTCTTATGAGATATGAATGGTAAGTAGGTTCAATGCCATTTCCACCGCAATGAGAACTGAAAGGTTTTGTATTATTAATGTCAATTTAGTGATACACAATATTAGGACTCCAATTTTATCCATCTATAATTTTTAATTGCACTTTTTCTTATTAAAAGTTCCCCCAACCTTCTGCAGCTCCATATAGAATATAGATATAGAGAAATCATTGATAGACTTCACAACTAAAAAAGTCATTAGCAAATAGAAGAACATTCAGAAAAGACTACAAATTAGAAGAAAAAAACCAGTTCCACTGAAAAGCACAATATACCTCCTCATATTGATAATCACGGTCACTCCCTTCCCATGGATAAAGCTGCTGCTGCTGCATACCTCCTTCTCCTTCATCATCTCCTCCATGATCTGAACAAGGAAAAACACGGCATTGGAACCTATTAGATTAGTGACCATATATATAAAACAGCATATGCATTCAAAAATATTGAATTTAAATTTAATTCTTACCATCCAAACCTTCTCCCGCATCAACAGTTTCTTCATCCAAAATACTGGATTCTACCTACAATACCACATCAAGTGTCAGGTGTCCAGTGTTGGACACAAACATACATATAGATTAAACCCAAAACCAATTGTCTGTAATGAATGACACGTAAACCAAAACTTACTTGCTTCTTCTTCTTCTTTTTCAATCCAGCAAATGTACTAGCAACTCCGTCAGAGACTGTAATTAAAAAAAATAAGTCAACATGAAGATGTAAATTCATATGCCCTTTTCACGCCAAGCCATTGGCAAGTACTTCATGAAGTAAATAACAACAAATGAAGACAGTTTTGTCTACTTCAGCAACCTGATAAGGATTCAGTTTTATCAGTCAGCGTATCTACAGAATCATCTCCACCTTCCAATATGACAGTAGTCTTCTTCTTCTTCTTCTTCTTGGTAGGATCAAAGGGGGCAAGCTACAAAGAAGAAATACTATAAGATTAATGAAATACAAGCAAACAAATTACCATCAGCTCATACACAATACTTGATCATCATAAAAATATTAAGGATTCTACTACAAAAGTTGTTACAAAATTATCCTTCAACTAATTAAAATGAGAAATCTTGACACCATGAAATAACAAAGCCCGCAAATTTACTGCTTTAGCTGCATAAATATGTCTCTATCTATGTTATCATTCAAGTTCTTTTCTCACCCTTCTCTGTTTAGGTGAATAAACTGTTTTAACTGATTCATGCTTCTCATAACAATTGATGACTAGGCTGACTTTTAGAACACTGCTAATAGTGGGTTCATGGGTGAATGTTTTGTCTCATATTCTCTTGTCATTTAATGTTTTCTTCTGTTGTGAAGATCCCTTTCCTACGATGTCGAGGTGGCTAGCTATTCATTGGATGATGTGCAAAGCATCAACATCAGACTATGTTGGAAAAATACAAATTTGGTTAGCATTTTCATAGTAGATGTTTTGATATGCTAAAACTTAAAACATAATCAAGAACTTACTTCTGGCACCTCGTCCTTCACATCATTAGAGTTTTCGTCAGTCATGATTGCTGCAGAAACAAGTACAAATCTAAGAAACTAATAATCAAAAAGTTAGAAAGTTTACCATCAGACCTAAACAAAGTCAAGTAAGATTAATAGCCATTAACCAGTAACAGTAAGCATCGCATCCATAAAAAAAGAAAGGAAAAAAAAAAGGTATATCAGATGCAAAATAAAAATGCCAGAGGATTACTACAGTTGTGCGTACAGCAAAATATCAACGAGGGAAAATACAGAGGTAAGCAAGAGTATCCTTCTCGAAATCAATTCGTGCAACTCCAATTTCAATTGATGCACAAGCGAAAACTTTCAGACAATTATTCATGGAATTCGAGATTGTACCAATTTCACAGAACTCCAACAAAGTATAGGTAAAGAATTCAAAGAGGGCAGCAAATTAAACGAAAGACAGAGAACGAAAAGGAGAAAGGAAGAGAGATAAACGGTACGGCGGAGTGGGGGGCAGAAGATACCTGTGTTTCGTATTTGCAGAAGAAACTGGAAAAGAAGAGGATGCTACGGCCGAAGAATTAGGGCAATCTGTAAATTTGTAGCTCTTTCCTTTCGCCGTGCGTCAATACAACAATCACCCTATTTGTTAGTTTTTATTAGGCACCACCTCAACTTTTAAAAGTATCAACCCTAAAATTAACCTCCTTTTTTTTTTATCTCGAATATGCTACAGTACTTTATAACTAGCCCCTGACATCATTTTTAAAACAATAAAAGTCTTTAGAGTTTATTATAGAAATTAGAATTATATTTCATATCCAGTTTTGAGATAGCAATAGATGTAAACGATCATCCTATTTAGGGAGCAGTTTTTGATTGTTGTTAATAAAAGTACTGTAAAGAAAGCTAGATTTCATTGTTTACTTTAAAAGTAGTTTTAAGTGTTTTTTCATTGCTTTTCTGAATACAATATAACTTTTACTAATTGTGCATCTGATGCTACTTTCTGCAACTCCAAAAGCAGCTTTTAGCCAAAATAAGATTTCTCGTACTTTAGCTTAAAACTGCTTTCAAGACTGCTGAAAAGCTGCCCTAAACTGACCCTTAGTCTAACGTATTTATAAAAATTAAGTGACATTTCAGTTAATGGATATTACGCCTCATGTGATAAAAATGTCAAATTTTAGATTAATAATATCAAAACAGAAATAATATATAACTAATGTGTTGAAAAAATTAATTAAAAATATAATTATGAAATTTATAAAAGTTTAAATGTTCGGAATATGTTTTACCTTTCCAGTATAATGCCTATTATGGTTTGTAGGCTTATAAATTGGATAGGGTGGGAAATGAAACCTTGTGGAGCTTCGCTAAGTCAGGTTCCTGTTTTTGTTAAAGAAACAGATTTTTTCCTTTCTATCCCCCATTCAGCATAAACAATTTTTTAATTTCTTCTAGCTTAAAACATTCACATAATTACACTTAAAAACCCAATATAATATGAAATACATGTAACTCTTGTTTATATACTTTTTTTGAACTTAATAACTCTTGTTTAAATACTTAAGATTATTAGGTAAAAAAGTTAAAAATAAAATAATTATCAAAGATTTTTTGGGAATTTTCTTAGAGATATTCGATGGGTGCTCAAGGTCGAGTCCTAACGGAGCGAAAGGGATGGAGTTATTTCTATATCCATCCTTGTTACGGATTTGGAGATTAAAAAAAAAATCATTATTTTCCCATTTCGTAAATATTCTTATCGGGGATTCTATATCCCTGTCGAAAAAAATAACTCTTATTTATATACTTTTTTGAACTTCATAATTCTTGTTTAAATACTAAAGATTATTAGGTAAAAAAGCTAAAAATAAAATAATTAGAAGATTTTTTTGGAATTTTCTCGGAGATATTCGATGGGTGCTAATCGGGACAGGGTCGAGTCCTGACGGAGCAGAAGGGAAGGAGTTATTTCTATCTTCATCCCTGTTACGGATTCGGAGATTAAAAAAAATCATTTTCCCATTTCGTAAATATTCTTATTGAAGATTCTCTGTCCCTGTCGAAAAAGATCCCTACAAAATGGAGAATCTCTACTCCGTGTACATCTCTAGATTGATTTGGAAAAATTAACTATTGATTTATTAATATCAATTGAAAATTAATACTATCCACTGGCCAATCTAGTCATATTTCTGATAATTTTTTTTTAATAAGTGAGCTTACAATTGAATATATAATTTTAGCTGTTCGCACATACAAGTAGACCTGTTCATGGGTCGGGCTGGGCCGGGTTCGGACCGGGCTACATCGGGTTTGATATAAAAATCTCTTGTCCAAGCCCAGTCCAGCCCGCACTAATTTTACATCGGGCTCGGGCCGGGCTGGGCCGGGCAATTGAACCTCATCCCCAAGCCCAGCCCAACCAGCCCATCAAATAAATGTTTATATTTTTCTAATATAACTTATTTTAAACAAATTTAATTTACAAATAGTATTCATAGACAAGTTTAATTTACAGATAGTATTCATGGAGAAATTATAATGGTTAAGATCTTCTATAAGTTTTTCAATGGTTCATATTAAATATTTAGTATATAATTATATAAATAAAAATATAAAAGTATATATTATAAAATTATCCCGGTCGGACCGGGCCATTCATGGGTCTTATAGTTATTCCCAAGCCCAACCCATCATTAACTCGGATTTCTACGGGTTCGGGTCGGGACGGGCTTAAAGTAAAATATGTATGTCCAAGCCCAACCCAAAACGGACGGGTTCGGACTGGCTTTGCGGGCCACGGATCGTTTGCATAGGTCTACATACAAGGAATGAAAAAAAGTATGTATTTGTTTGTCATATACAAAGTTAAATTTTACTCGATAATTAATTTAGCACATTTAAATAATGCATATGTTAGATAATTTTGGTGAAATAGTAACTTAAATAGTTCTAGCTATGTTATGCCTCAAAAAGTGGTTTTTTAATTATATAATTAAACTTTCTAAATAAAAACATGTAAATTGATTATTCACAAAAAAAATTTTAATTTGGTTATTTTTTTTTTAGAAAATAATTATAACCTTCCTAAAGTTATTGAAATACACTAATACCTCTCTATTTTATTAATTTAATTTTTACTTTTCTATATTTTGTCTCCATCTAATTATTACCTTTTTCCATATTTTTTCCATCTAATGTGATGAGGTGGCACATTTAAATGGACAAAATGGCTTTTGTATTTAATTTTACCCATTAAAATGAATTAGTTAGATACTTAATAATGCTTTTTTCAAATTAAAAAAACACATATGTATACAATAATTTTGCGTGTAAATTAATTATTGAACTGCTTAATAATAACATTAACATATCATAAATTAGTTAACTAATTGTATATTCAGATATAGAATACCAAATTAGCAAAGAAGCTAAAAAAAAAAAAGGCATGTAGGAAGAAATAATATTAGCAGCTTGGAGAGAATTAGAGAGATTTTAGTAATTAACTTGCATGAAAAATTGTTATATGCATGTGTGTGTTTTTAATTCGAAAAAAAGCATTATCAAGTATTTAACTAGTTCACTTTATTTGGTGAGAGTAAATAAAAGGGTAATTTTATCAATTTAATTATGTAACTGAGGGAGGTATAGGAATTGGATATAAGCAAAATATAGGGAGTTAAAATTAAATATGTAAAATGGAGAGAGATGCTAGTTACTACAGTAAATCTGGATGAGATTATAATTATTCACACTTTTTCTCATTTAACAATTCTTGAATTTTTTTACTTTTATGAAAATTCATCAAAAAGGTATATATAATAATTATGTTATACATAAAATATATACCCCTAAAGAATTTTATACTTAATATTACCAACAAGTTTTTGTGAAAGCTAATTCTAAATTTTGATTTTTTTTTTTTTTTTTTTTTTGCAAATGTGCCAAGGAAAAGGATTTCCAAATGATTTTTTATTTATTTTTCTAAATTCTAACACAAATGATAGTGGAGAAGATGAGGTTTGAAAAATCTTCTTCTGTTTTTAACTTGGCTACAAAAAGCTATACTAACCCAAACATGTCACAAAGCTAAATTTAACTTGCAAGAATTGAAATTGTTTTTCTTTTTTTATGGATTGAACATGTTATGTCTATTTGAGTTGCAATAGTTAAATATTTTTATTTATTGAGAGTTTACAACATCATGAAAACAACTTACATGTTTCCAAGGTCATACGCGATGCATGTTGGTAGCACAATAGATTGAGCCTGCAATTAGAGAAAATAAAAGGGCATTGTGATGTTTGTCAGGTAATTAATAGGTAGTGCCATAATTTTATTTCATATTTCTTTTTCCCAAATTTTTCCATATTTTCCCATCTCTAAAACAGACTGACAGTAAGCTTAATAACAAATTCAAATAACTTAAACCATGAGAATAGTTTGTTTTTTTTATCTTGCACTGCTTGACAAACGTTTCTTTTAATCCCAACAAGGATAACTCACACATGTTTCTATCTTTTATATATATAACATTAAATGTAGTTTCTCTCTCCTATTCCAAATCCCTCTCCATACCTATTTATCTTTTTTTTTTTTTTAAAGAAATTTTGTACATTTTCTCATGATAATTAAGCAATAATTTATGAACTCATTAAAAGCTAAAATTTAATGGAGTAATTCATATATCTTGATGATATAAAATTAATTGTCAATCTATTGTCATTTATGAAAATTAAATTATAAAATAAAAAGAATTTGTATTTATAAGAAAAACTCCACAACTGTCTACTACAATTTGTTGCAACACGAAGAACCTCACCAAATTTTTCTCTACTTATACTAGAGGTGGCAATTTGTGTTATCGTGTCATAATCGTGTTATGTTGTTTAATATATTCCACATGATTATATATAACATAAAAGCAACAAAAATGAGTTTCATGTCAAACGGGTCGTGTCAGTCGGGTTATCTCTGTAAATCATCTTATCGTGTCAGAAATTGCCACCTCTAACTTATACGAATGTGTTCCAACTGCTACCCACAAAGCTCCACTTTTTAAATAATCACGCTCCTTCACACCCAAATAACTAATTAATTTATAATTGATTCTAAATTTCAGATCAATTATAAAATAAATTTGTTAATTACACATAAACAATAAATTGAGTCCGATTATCTTATTCATCAACCCATTTAATTAGCCCAACTATTTTATGGGTGTAACAATTGCACCCCTTATGTCTTCTTTATAATTATAAAAAAACACATGATAATCTTTGTCATGGTTTTCATCCAATCTCCAACCTCAAAGCTCATTCTACGACTAAGAAATCTCGAAGACGACCTAAAGTGCATTTTAGCATGAAGAAATATGATAAAAATCAAGATGTTAAGTACAACGCTAAGAAGAAGTTAACAAGCAACAATCATCATCTTCAAATCAGAGCTCCAATAATCAATTCGGCTATTCCAATTCCAAGTAAGATAATTCTATCCATTTTCTCTTCTTTTGTTATGTTCTTGAAGCTTGGGAAAATCTAGGGTTCTTATAATTTTGGTGCTACATGTGCGTCTTTTTGTGATTATTTGATGTTTAGGCATGATTACACATTTGTTTAGCTTTTCCTATAGTGATTTGGTTGAATTTAACCTCTCTAATTTAAGAATCAGTACTTTAAAATTTAGCACTCTAAGTTTTTAATGAAAAACTCTAACAACTATAACTCTTGCTAGAAATATCCGATTGAGATGGTCACGGCCCAACTTGGCCATGACCGACGCATGAATTAGGAATGCCTAATTCTATGAAAACCAAAAAAATGATTACATACATATCATAATATCAAAATAATGTCCATAAATCCAAATAATACATAACTAATATCCCTAAAGTATACAACACAGTTCAATAAATTCAAAACAAAGAATAGTCTGAAATTTACAAAAAAAAAAAAAAGGTCCAACTAAAATAATGTCTAAGCCTAAATATGTTTCATAGCAAACAATACAAAAGTGAAACGTCCATATTTGAATAACTACAGAACTAGTCATCTAAAAAAGAGTAATTAAAGTGGTATGAGATTTCAACTATAAGAGATGAATCTCAACAACTAGAACGCACAACAAAAAGGGAATATACAAAAGGCTAATAATCTAATAAATCAATATACTAGGTGTCAAAGAAATTGATTATATCAAATATAAATTTGATTTATTTATTTATTAAATTAAATACAAAGAAATAATGGATAAAGCAATTGATTGAAAAAGCCGGCTACCAATAATTGATAGCAAATCACAAATATTAGATAGCAGGTCTTGAATCTCAGATAATAGATAAAAGTCTTCACCAATCTTATGCATGGTTTTAATGCAACATACACGAACATAGACATAGACCCAGACACAGCCACTAACAAAGACTGTTATGCAATCCTAATATGAAGGGCTTGTTCCCAAAAGGCTTATGTAAAACCAAATTCATATTGGAATTTCAATGAAAGAAAAGTAAAGGTGTCTTGCAACATAGCTACTACTCACTTGGATTTTGAAACCAACTCTTAATGATTTCTCATTCACTGTCTAGAGGGATATTGAGATTTCTTATATATATCAAAAGAGAATACTTAATAAATGAATTGAAATTAGGACCAAACCTAAATGGTGGGGAATAATAATATTTTAAAAAACAAACAAGTAATTATAGTAAAAAATAAAAATTAAACATGTAGTGATATAATATATATGAAAGAAATTGAGCGGTCCGCCCATGACTCAATTGGAATATGACCGGTTCGATCTAAACTGGAATTGGTTTGATGAATGGTTAAACCAATTAGATAATTATCAATTATTTATTTAATTAGATAATTATCTAATCTGTCACCTGAGACTCCTTCTATAAATAGAAGGATACAGTTTGGATTCAGGGTTGATTCTAAGAGATAAGCAATCAAACTGTCAGACAAAAACTCTCCCTCTTTTTCTCTCCAAAATTTCGGCCTGCCCCCTCTCTCTCAAGAGTTTTTTCTTCAGTTCTATCATTTTTAGATTGTGAAATTAAATCCGTATCCCGAACTTGTGGATACTGATCCGACCGGTAACTCAAGACAAGATTCTTTCCACTGCAACCGTTCATGGTTAGAACCAAGGATCCTGCTACAATCTGCACTTCAAGAGGTAAGCCTAATCCCCGTTGATTTTATGATTTACAGTTTGATCACTCATGATCTATTAGGTTAATAAACCCTGCATAATTTCCCTTCATTGGTATCAGAGCTATAAGTTTTGAGTTCTGGTTAGGATTTAAGATTTAATTTTCAATTTTATGAACAGTAGATTCGGATTTTAGACTATTTATTTTGAAACTAGACTGAAAAATTCGGACAGGATAGTGTTTTGTCCACCGGGGAATGCATGAATTAATAAAACAAAATTCTAGGAGTCGAGATAATTAATTTTTGACCGCACCATCAGAATTAGTGACCCCAAAACCCCCTTACTGGAAAAATTTTCAGAGCCAACGGAAGCCAGGAAGGTGGCACGTGGCACTCACGTGCCACTGACGTAAGCGCGTGTGCGCGTAGGGTGACGCACACGCGCCTACCACGTCAGTGGGTAGAATGGGTTCTGTCGCTGACGTGGCCCAATAGAAGTGTGACACGTGTCATTGTCAGATTATGTGGACCAACCAACGGACGTGTCATGATGTGGCCCAATAGCAGGATGACATGTGTGTGTCAGATTACGTGGACCAATTAGAGTGTGCCACGTGTCCAACATTGACCAAGTTTTGACCGAACTCCCTCCTCAGCGCGTGGCGGTGCCTGTTGGCGCGTACAGGGAAACCGCTCGTTGGAAAATTTTCATTTTTTGCAGATTAAGGTTTTCCAATTTTCTGGATTTTTTGGTAATTTTCATTTATTTTTCCAAGAAAGTGAATTTTTTTGTAATTTACATATAAAATAAATAAAAAAATTTTTTTTTTGATAATTGTCCGATGAACCGATTTGTTTAAATGTGTTTAAATAATACGGTTTGAATAAATATATGTGTATGTTTATCGACTCTCATTTTACTGCAATTTGTTGCAGAAAGGTGAGAATCCGGACACCCATCGTACCTCGATTTAAGGAGTCTATTGCTCGCACAAATGAACAGGTTCATCTTGTAAAGAACATGAGGATGAGTACTCACATTCGAGATGACAACATTGATAGAATTGTTCATCATATAGTCAAGATGAACAGAACTATGCAAGACTGAATATGGATCGGTGGCCTTGAAACGGGGTTGAATCAAGAGGTGCTGTATGAGACTCTTCGTGGAAGTTTTCAAAAGCATCCCAAACTACAAACTATTTTAAAAATTTGTTGGTGCACATCAACTAAGAGGTATAAAGATTGTATGAAAGTCTTTGCCAAGGTGATTGTAGGGTCTTAAGAAGCAACTATACTGATTCGGTGTTAACTCTGAGGAGTGGTCGAAAAATTAATCGATTCTCGATGGGAAGGCATATAATTAAATATCTTCCACCTGAATTGGCTATAATACTTAAAGAAAGCTTTCCAGTTCAAAGAAAATTTGAATGAAAATTTTCTAATCCTAGTATCGTAGATCGACAGCAAGTGTTGGTTTATTTTAGCATTTTATTAATTCTTCGAACTTAGAGTTTAATTTTCTTTTTGGATTGATGGAATAGTTTATTAATTAGTTTAATTAAATGTATGTTGCACATTTAATTTTAATGACTTAATTGGTGAATTGTGATTTTTTGTTAGCATTAATTATTGGCATTTTTTTGCATTTAATTAAATGTCAATGCTATATGATTAATGCATGACTCAAGTCATTAGCTAATTAATATCTCCCCTATGAGTTTTTAAACTCATTAAAATTCCAAATTCAATGAGGACATTTATTATGCATGAAACTTAAATTGGCTAGCTTAATATTATGTTAAGAGGGTAATTAAATACTCCTAGTATTTTATTCGAATTAAGGCTTAGTATGACGTTAGCTGAAATATATTTTTTTTTTGCATAATAAATTGTAAGTATTGCCAAAATTAATTAATAAATTTGTTAATTAGTTATTTATTACGTGCTCCTTTCTCTGTCTCTTATATAATAAAACTCTTGGTATTAAGAAAATCCCACAATGGCTACTGCTACGAAATTTATGAATGCTGAACTTAACAAAGATCTCAAGTTGAATGGTGGCAACTACGAGATCTGGAAGACCAAGATTCAGTATGTGCTCGAGGAACAAGAGGCTCTCAAAACTTTGGGGACTGTTATGCAACAACCCGAAGAAGGAACTACTGCCCAGCATAGACACGACCGTGATGCTTACCTGCTTTGGAAGAGGAAGAATTCCTTAGCTAGACTGATCATGCTTAGTGCTATGGAAGATAGCATAACTAAGCAGTTTGATAAGTACAAAACTGCAATGGAGCTGTGGAATGCCTTGCGAGAAAAGTTTGGAGGTGTGACCCTAACTAAAATTAGATCTTTAATGATTAAGTTTGATACTTATCAAAAGAGACCTGAGCACACCATGCTAGTACATTTGCATGAGATGGAAAACATAATAAGTGAGCTCGATGATGCTGGTCACAAGCTGACTGAAGAGCAAAAGGTCCAAGCAGTTATTCGGTCCTTACCCTACAGTTGGGAGCATATGAAGATGCAACGAACCCACATGGACAATGTGACGACATTTGAGACTGTCTCATGCCATCTGTTGTTCGAAGAAGACTGTTTAGTAGCGAGTAGGGTCAATGTTGAGGTCAATTTGGTACTTTCCAATTCTGATAAGAGAAATTCTAATTAGAAGAAAAGGAAGATCTGCAGAAAATGGGGAGAGGAAAAAGCTAGTGAGCAAAAGAAACAAAAAGGGGAAACATCCAACACAAAGTCTAAAGGCAGAAAGAGAAAAGTCAACGTTTCTCGTGTGAAATGTTTCAACTGCCAGCAGAAGGGACACTATGCAAGTGATTGCAAAGCACCCAAGGTACTACCTATAAACTCATTTGTGAGTCAAATACATGTATCTAGTTATGCATTGCTAACTGAATCTCATCCTTTGTGGGTGATAGACTCAGGTGCAACAGACCATGTGACGAGGGATCAAGAAGCCTTCATGAATTTCCAACGAGTGAACTCTGGAGCTTGGTGGATTTATGTAGGAAACAACGCCAGAGTGGCAGTTCGAGGCATTGGCATGTGTAAACTTGTTTTAAACGAAGGCCATACTCTTTTCTTGCATGATGTACTTTTTGCACCAGACATTCATAGGAATTTAGTTTCAGTATTGACCCTGATGAAACTCGGTTTTAATTTGTTTTTCAAGGATAATTTTGTTCGTTTATGTCTGAATGATGCTTATTATGGTTCTGGATATTTTTCGGATGATTTCCTTATTTTCGATATAGTTCCATATTCTTTAAATAAAGATAGTTTTTCTTTCAATACTTCTTCATCCCAAAATGTGAATGATGTTAAGATATGGCATGCTAGATTAAACCATATTGGGCAAGATCAAATGAGCCGGTTAGCCAAATTAGGTCTATTAGGTGATTTAAACAAGATTGAATTACCTACCTGTGATAACTACCTCCGAGGAAAACTAACTAGGGAGCCATTTGGAAAAGGAACTAGAGCTGAATTTCCCTTACAATTAGTCCATTATTATGTATGTGGTCTAATGAATATGAGGGCTAGGCATAGAGCCAACTACTTCATCATATTTATCGATGACTATTCAAGATATGATCACATCTATTTGATTTCTCATAAGTCGGAAGCGCTGAATTATTTTAGAACGTTTATGAATCTGGCAGAGAATCAATTAGATAGAAAGATAAAGGCTTTGAGAACTGACCGTGGTCGGGAATATCTCTCAGATGAATTCAAGGCCTTATGTGATGAAAAAGGAATTGAACATCAGTTGTCGATTCCCCGTACACCACAACAAAACGGTGTTGCTGAAAGAAGAAATAGAACTCTTCTTAACATGATTAGGTCTATAATGGCACAAGCAGATTTACCCATCTCCTATTGGGGGGATGCTCTGCTTACCACTGCATATGTCTTATGTCATGTACCCTCCAAATCTGTCACTACCACTCCTTATGAGTTATGGATAAGTCGGAAACCCGATCTTTGCCATCTACGACCATGGGGTTGTGCTGCTTAAGTCCATCAAACTTTAAGCAAGTTTGGTAAATTAGGAGCTAGAGGTAAAAAATGTGTCTTCATAAGGTACCCTGAAGTATCCAAAGGATACGTTTTAGTAGGCGAGCAAGAATATGGCACTATGATAGACATTGAATCACAAGATGTCACATTCATAGAAGAAGAATTCCCAAGCATTAGACAAGTCGACAAAGATTTTACCTTCTTTGAATCTCAGGAAGATGAGTTACCAGGATCACTCCATCCGAGTAGGAGGGAATTTAAGGAAGAAGGTGCAAACCCACCTCAATACGATCCAAATGTTCATGACCCTTGTTTCAGTGAGAGTATGGATCTTTTGCCCAGTGGGAGCATTCCGAACTACGACGAATATATGAGACATGTGTATCAGGATTCGGAACCTCGTAAATCTAGTAGGAAATCCGCTCCACGGTGGAGATTTCAAATCGAAGGCACGAGTGAAGCCCTATTAGTGGAACACAGGAAGAGGATGAGCTTAAAAGTGTCAAAGAAGCTCTCTCTTGTCCAGCTAAGGATAAATGGATTAGAGCAATGGAAGAGGAATTAGCATCAATGCGATCTAACCAAGTTTGGGAACTTGTTGATTTACCAAAAGGACGTAAAACAATTGGGAATAAGTGGATTCTCAAGACAAAGCATAAAGCTGATTGAAGTATCGAAAGGTACAAAGCTCGGCTTGTCGCTAAAGGGTACACTAAGTGTAAGCGCCGGAATTTTCTATACTTAAAAAAAAAAAAAAAAAAAAAACTATAGTCGTACGACTATTGTTACAGTCGTACGACTGTAATTTAAAAATTACAGTCGTACGACTGTAATGTCGGAAAATCTACAGAGGCCCATACCTCTGCAGCAGAAATGAAGGAAAGAGAAAGGGAGCATTAATTGCTCCCTTGTTGCAGCAAGCAAGGAGGAGGCAGAGAGATAAAAAGAGGAAAAAGAAGGAAAGAAGGGAGGAGGGATTTCTCGTGAGAGAAGAAATTGAGAGAGAGAAAGAGAAGAGAAAGAAAACCACACAAAAAAAAAACTCATCTTCTTCCTCTTTGATTTTCTTCAATTCTCGAAATTAAACCTAAAATTTGTTAGAAACCCCTAGGATAATCAATTAACTACATAACCAAATCAAGAATTCGGACTAAAACAATCAGAATCCTTTGCAATTCGGATTTTGGACAAAAGTTCCCAACTTCCATTCCAAAGGGGAAAGTGCAAATTTGTTGGGATTGGAGCGATGCCAGGGGTCAAAACGACTTGGAATAGCTTCTAAAAAGGTAATCACTTCTTTTCCTTATACTTTTTCTTGCTTTCTGGGCGTTTGAAGTGAATTTTGTGTATTTTTGCTGCATTTTTCGTATTTCTGTTCCTGGAAATTAAGAACAGTCGTACGACTGTTCTTGGTTTTCATGAACAGTCGTACGTCTGTATATACAGTCGTACGACTGTTCTTAATTTCCAGATTTATTTTCTTCAGATTTTTATTTAAATTGATTTTTGGTGAAATTCTGACCCTGAACTGATTACAGTCGCACGACTGTAAACTACAGTCGTACGACTGTAGTCCTTGTTCCAGAATCAGAATTTCAGCTTTTATCCGTAAAAATCCCAAAAAAATTAGAAAATCCCAAAAATCATTAAAATGAATTTTGTTGTGTGCATCACGACCATAGATTCAATTTTTAGTAAAAATTGCATTTAGAACAATTCAACGACGGAGACCCAGTTCTCCTGAAAACCGACCCACTTAAATATATAAAGTGCATGTAAACCGGAAAAATTGTTTTCAAAATGATTTTTTCCACAAAATCAAAAATACAGGGACGTTTCAAAATATTTTCCAGGTCTAACCGGGCCGGCTAGCCGAGCCAACCCGGTTATCCCCTAAATGCATGCCCCCAATTCTCGATTTCCCAATTCTGTCTGTTTGAGTCCAACTTGTGGCGTGCCATATAAATTGTGCTAACCCTCTGTTTTGCAGGTTTTAATTTCTTTTATTTTTATTTTTTATGTATTTTAATAGATTGAATCGTGTTTTTAGGCGGTTGTATTTTTCTAGATTCTCGTGTATATAGGCGATTGTATAAGTGAGGCGAGTGTTTTTATTTTCCATTCGATTTGGTTGTAAGCCCATTAATATTTATTTCTTTTCCTTATTTTTGTATTAAATATTTTGTATGCGCGCTGTATGCTGTTTATATTCAATAAAATGGACTTTAGATTTTGAAATACCATTGAGAACATTGGCAATATTTATTTTAATTAGACACGAAATAGGGGACTTGTCCGGACCCGAATCTCTGGATAGTGTAGCGACCGTTCGTCCGGTTCAGCTACATAAGAAATTCCCGGTTGAGCTGAGCCGGGTGGCGACTCTACAATATTCATCGAGACTTAGGTCTCGGTTCTTTTATTTATTAATTCTATTTATTTTCCAAAACGCGGATTTCCATTTATAAAAACCCCACGCGAGGGAGGGGCCCGCCCGAGATCGAGGAGCCCCATTCCGAAAGGGAGTCCCGCGTCCCCCCGAAAACGCGTCGTCCGCTCACAGTGGCGACTCTGCTGGGGAGTTCTTTAAAAAGTTTTCTTAAAAACTTAAAAGAATTTGACAAGCCCTGAAAAGTGTCTAATTAAAATAAGGTGGATGATTCTCGATTGGTATTTCATTTTGCATCTTTAGCTAGACATGCTTGCATTAGATTAGGTATCCTTTTATAGCCCGGTGGATTGTTGAAGTGTCGCCTAAGTTCCTCCTGGTCTTAGGGGCACAAATACGAAACACCACTCATAGCCTCGTACGAACCCCTTCGTTCGGACCCTTGAGTGGGGAGAAGTGAGGAGTATATTTTGCTATGGGAACCTTGATTTTTAACCCGACTTGGACCGAACCCATATAGGCAGCCCTGGTTGGATTCCCTTAGGATACCAAAATAATTGTGTGAATAATAATAATAAAATCGCGCCTTCATCACCCCCGGTTGGTGATTGAAGTGAACCCCGCCTAGGACTCGGTTAGAAATTTTTTTGAGACCGACCACGTTGGAGGAATAAGGTTGGAAGAATTCGTTTTGCTTGCTATGTGTTCTTCACCATTTCGTGACACACCGCCGACGCATGCATAACATACCATACCATGATCACCATACACATGACATACCATACACAAACATCTTTGTGTGATACTAACCCACATTTCTTATGCAGCCATTTTGCATTTTATTTCGTGTGTAAAACATTAATTCATTCGCTTGTCATCCATACTAACGATTTCTTTTTCAGCCATAACATTGAACTTGTGTGATTAGCATTTTATTTTTGACATAGCATACATAACATCATTATGTATGTCATGCATCTTAACCCACGTTTTTATGCAGCCATTTGCATATTGTGTGACATGTTCATTCACTACATTTCACTTAAATTAAATTAAGGGGCATTTCAAGGATGCCTATCATGACCATCCCATCCCATTTCATAACATATCGGGTACCCAAAATTACCCGTGTTCTGCCAATGCATCGGATTGCATTCGGCCATTCCACCAATATCATTTCATTTAATAAAAGCCACAACGGTCTTAGGCCCATTTTCGTGTAATAATTTACACGGTGCATTTCATGACATCACACCCATCCATCATAAACATCATATAACATTGTGGTCCACATCTGATCACTTCATGACATTAATTCACCATTTAAGGTACTCCCCGAGTGCCCGATTAGTATACATATAGGCCCATAACGTCACCAAACCATGAAAGGTGTTCCTCGAATGCCGAATCCTTGTCCGTGTTCCTGTTACACGTGACTTTCTCATAACATCATTCCATATCATATGCTCAAAAGCATCAAGACCTTGTCTGTGGGCCCGGCCCATGCGACCATTTCATACCATCTCATAGACCTATAAAGCGTCAAAACTACGTCCGTGTGCCGGTATACACGCGACCATTTCATGAATTCATTAGGTGCCCCAAAGGCGCCGAAGTTCTGTCCGTGTGATGGCCCACACGTTACATTTTTGCATAAACATTAGGTGTTCTTGGAATGCCTCGAAAAAAATATAATAATAAAAAGGAACCATTCATATCATTATTCCATACATAATTCCACTCCATGCATCTCAAGTATGTTTAATGCCTTAATTTTCATGTCATATCACGTCATTCATTCACGACCCTAATATCTCCTACCTACTCCCAAGCAGAATACACTGGAGCGACCTTGGACAAGATCCCAAGCTTCAAGGGCGGCTAGGAGACAGAGGGTAGTCGAGAGTGACAGTGATTCAGAGCCTGGGGAAGGAGTGAATATGGCAGAACAGACACCGAGCATGGCTGATGTCCTGAGGGATTTCTTCAGGTCGCAGGATTTCCGCGACATGTTAAAGGAAGAAATGAGGGCAGTGGTTAGAGAAGCTGGTGAGACCGGTGGTAGTGGAGCCGGGAAGGAGAAAGAAGCTGAGTCATCCCAACACGGTGGTGACGCTTCGGCTAGCCTTAAAAAGCTGCAGGAGATAGAGGCAGCTATGGAACAGAGGATGAAAGCCAAGTGTTCTGAATTAGACGAGGTCATGGCCCAGTTGAAGAAGGGGGTTGGGATCAGTGCTGAATCCAAGAAGGGGGTGAATGTTGATGCCATGATCAGTAGGGGCATTGAGACATTTCCTATCGGCTTCCAAATGCCGAAAGTCCCCACTTACAAAGGAATGGGATCGCCGGAGGCCCATGTGAATTTATATGCCCGGGTTATGCTAACAGCTGGCGCTACAAAGCAACAATTGATTAATCTTTTCCCCACCACACTGGAGGGAGGTGCTTTGGGATGGTATAACTCACTGTCAGAGGAGGAGCAATCTGACTGGGAAGTATTATCAGCAGCCTTCATCAAATACTATAGCTTCAACACCAAAATCCAGGTGAAGCTGTACGATTTGGAGAGGGTGAAACAGAAATTCAATGAGCCCTTCGATGAATACTACCAGAGGTGGATGAACAAGATGATTCTCCTAAAGAACTGCCCTGATGAAGACGAGCTTATACAGAAGCTCATTGATGGCAGCAAAGATATCTTCAAGAACAACATGAAATTCCATTCCTTCAAGGAGCTTAGTGAGGTCTATAGCATGGCCATGAAGATAGAAAGGGATGAAGAGGAGAAGCCAGCTAGTCAGAAAGGGGGAAGAAGTACAGGGTATAGTTCAGGGTATAGATCAACCACAGCAGCTGGGTCTGGCAGTGGGTCTGGTTCAGGTGCCAGTGGCAAGCAGGGGCAATCATCAGAAGTGAAGCGAGTTGAGGTGGCTACTGTGAATCAGCAGCAAGGCAACCAGAATAGGGGTCCTGGAGGACAAGGCATAACACCCTGGACCCTTACTTTGGCAAAGATATTCGCCAAGTGTAGGAATGGTGGCTTACTACAGTCCTTGAGGCCATTTGAGTTCCCACCTGAAGCTGACAAGGATAACTTCTGCACTTATCATGTGGTGACAGGCCACCGGACCAATAACTGCTATAAGCTAAGGGATGCTATCCAGAAGCTTATCGACGAGGGAAAGCTGCAAGAACCACCTAAACCTAGCACTAAAACTAACCCACTACCGGCATTTGAGAAGCGGGTTAACATGGTTCAGTCGGGGTTGCCGGCTAATTTCATATTTGCCCAAGTTCTGCAAGCAAACCCTACGATTCAGGCAGTGGCGGTAGGGGAACCTGAAGTGGAGTCTAAGTGTGAGGAAAAGGAGGGGTGTAAGGAGGTCAAGCCTATAAGTCTGGATGACCTTGACTCCGAAGATGAGTACGAAGAATTTGACAGAAGAGAGGCTGTTAAACTCCCAGCTGTTGAGAAGCTGAAGATTTCAAAAGTGCAGCACGTGACCCAAAGTGGAAGGGTGTATCAGCCGACGGATCAGATGAAAGATAAAGCATCGATGAATGGGTCGGGCAATACTTCGGCACCGGAAAGAGTCAAGAAAGAAGACTTGGTCATTTCCCAACTGAAGAAGACTCCTGCACAGGCCAGTTTGTGGCACTTGCTTATGACCTCCAAAGAGCATAGGGAGGCTTTAGTGAAGAAGCTATCAGAAATTGAAGTCTCCCCTATAGCTTCACCAGAGGCTATGTGCTGCTTGCTAGACAAAGTCCATGCTGGAGCTCCTAATATTGTTTTCTCTGAGAAAGACCTACCAGCAGAAGGAAAGGCTCACAACAAGGCTCTTTACATTAGGGCCTATATCATGGATAAGGTGATGCCGTGCGTTATGGTGGATGACGGCTCAGCTCTGAATATTTGCCCACTGAAAATGCTACCGTTTCTAGGCATGAATGAAGAAGTGTTGAAGAGGTCCTCGACAGTCATTCGGGCGTATGATGATTCTAAAAGAACAGTGATAGGGACCTTTGAAACAGAAGTGGAAGTTGGGCCCATCAAGTCCATGGTTGTTTTCACAGTGATCGACATCCCGGTCACATTCTCCTTATTGCTTGGAAGGCCCTGGTTCCACCCTTTGGGAGGTGTTCCTTCCACTTTGCATCAGAAAATTAAATTCCCTGTGAATGACAAAATTGTGACTGTTGAGGCAGACGCCCAATCGATGGTAGCTGCAGTGGATGAAGGAGTGGTTCCTTTTGGTGGATTCCAAATTACTGTCATTAAGGAGGACGAAACCACTGAAGCCCCTATGGTCCTTTATGAGAACTACATGCCAGAGTGGTTATCCCGATATTTGTACAAGCTGAACTTTGTCCCGGGAATGGGACTCGGGATTAATCTGCAAGGTGTGCCAGAATTCAAGATCGACTCGGGAAAGTCAAAGCAGTATGGCCTTGGTTATGTAGAGAGGTCATCCGAGCAGAAGAATTTGAAAAAGGGCAAAAATGGCAGGCTCATGATGAAGCCATTTCTGAAGGCGGGAGAAAGCCTTTACAAGGGCCAAGCTGAACCGGTGCTGGTTGGAAATGTCAAGTACCCTGGCTTTGAGATCTTTACAGATGTTGTGGATTTTGAGAAAAGCCAGGAAGAGCCAATAGCACCTGTAATGATAGAGGAAGCAATTGCTGAATCTGAAATTTTGAAAGGAGAATCATCTGAGGTGATAGCAGAAACCGTAGAGGTGGCCGAGGAAGAAGATGAAAAGAAGACCTATGCCGAAGCTACGGAGGTGATCTCGGGAGATTTGACTGCTGCATTAACCAAAGCTTTTGGGAAATCCAAAGAAGGATTTGGCGAAGAACTGATGGCCAAAGTGAACTTAGACTCTGTGGTTGCTGAAATCGCCAAGATTATGGAGAAGGCCAAGGCACAGGTGGCCGAAAAAGTTGCGGTCCCAGATGATGCTACGGAAGGGAAGATGGAAGCTGAGGAAGAACAAGGCCCTCCGCCTGTGGAGGATGAAAATGATTTTGTTGTATCTATTTCTTCCATTTTCAATGTAACTGATGTACTTTATGATAAGTTCAATGCAATGAAATCCCAGTTTGCTTACTTGTGTGATGTTTATCCTGATAATTCTGTGCATGCATTCGAATCACCATCAAGCATATTTAGCATACATGACACTGCATTGCATGAAATCAATATAAGTACAGATGAAAACCCTAAAATGGTACTCATTTCACACGAGCTAAAATCCGAGGAAGAAAGAGAATTAATAAGAATACTCTAAAAACATGTTAAAGCTTTCGCCTGGTCGTATGAAGACATGCCGGGTGTAGATACAGAAATAGCAGTGCACAAAATCCCAACGGACCCCAAGTTCAGACCGGTAAAGCAGAAGTTGAGAAGACTAAGGCCGGAGTGGGCTACACTGGTGAAGGAAGAAGTGGCCAAACAGATAGATGCCAGGTTCCTCGAAGTGGTGGAGTATACGGAATGGCTAGCCAACATTGTCCCCGTGCCTAAAAAGGATGGAAGGGTCAGAGTATGTGTCGATTACAGGGACTTGAACAAGGCCTGCCCTAAAGACAATTTCCCACTACCTCACATTGACGTGTTGGTTGATAGTGCAGCAAAAGCAGCAATGTACTCATTCATGGATGGCTTTTCGGGGTACAATCAGATTTTGATGGATGTGATCGACAAGGTGAAAACATCGTTCATCACAGAGTGGGGTACTTTCTGCTACAGAGTGATGCCTTTTGGATTAAAGAATGCCGGTGCCACTTATCAAAGGGCTGTCACAACTCTGTTGCACGATATGATCCATAAAGAAGTTAAAGTGTATGTCGACGATATACTCGTTAAATCAGCAACCCGGGAGGAACACCCTGTTATCCTGGATAGATTTTTAACACGCATTGGAGAATACAACTTGCGGCTTAATCCCAAGAAGTGCATATTCGGGGTCACATCAGGGAAGCTGTTAGGACATGTAGTCAGCCAGAGGGGGATAGAAATGGACCCAGATAAAATTAAAGCCATCCAAGAAATGCCAACTCCAAAGACTGAAAAGGAGGTCAGATCATTCCTGGGTTCCTTGCAGTATGTCAGCCGTTTCATAGCCAAGCTAACTTCCACTTGTGAGCCAATCTTCAAGCTATTAAAGAAAGATCAGCCGGTTGTGTGGGATGACAAGTGTCAGCTGGCCTTCGAGAAGATCAAGGCCTACCTAGTAAAACCACCAGTGTTGAGTCCTCCAATCCCAGGGAAACCTCTGATTTTGTATTTGGCAATTGAAGAATCCTCTATAGGGGCAATGCTAGCACAAGAACAAGATGGCAAAAAGGAGTATCCTATCTATTACCTCAGTAAAAAGCTGTTAGAGTATGAAACCAAATACACACTGGTGGAGAAGACATGTGTGGCGATGATTTGGTTGACCAAGAAGCTACGCCACTATTTCCAATCCTACAAGATACAAGCTGTGGCTAAAGTGGACCCAATGAAGTACCTCTATGAAGCACCAGCATTGGTTGGGAAGTTGTCCAGGTGGTTGTTACTTTTGTCTGAATTTGACATCGAGTACATCACGAAGAAAACTATTAAAGGGCGAGCCGTGGCAGAGTTTCTGGCAAACCAGCCCCTAGAATCAGATTACACAGAGAACCTGGAATTCCCTGATGAGCAGTTAGCCATGATGGAAGTGAAAAGATGGGTCATGTGCTTCGATGGGGCAGTGAATAGAAAAGGTGCTGGAATCGGAGTACTTATAGCAACACCGGATGGTGAGGTCATTCCTTTATCCAAAAGGCTGATCTTTCCTGTAACCAACAATGGGGCGGAATATGAAGCATGCTTGTTTGGAATGGAAGCTTTACTAACCTTAGGAGCAAATGATGTCTTAATTGTCGGTGATTCACTTCTAGTGATCAGGCAAGCTCAGGGTGAGTGGGAACTAAAAGAAGAAGCCTTACGGCCATATTTGGAGCTGCTACAGTTCAGAAAGGGTTTATTCGGCCGGTGTGAATTCAGACATGTCCCCAGAGATGAGAATAAGATGGCTGATGCATTAGCTACTTTGTCCTCCATGTGGGAAAATCCAGAAGAGACACAAGCTCAACCACTGGTCATAGCCACTTCCAGGCATCCTTGCTTCGAAGTGCATGAAGTGATGGAATTATCAGCTGAAGAAAAGCCGTGGTTCTTTGACATCTACGGGTATGTTAAGGAGGGAAAGTACCCAGAAGAGGCCAGTGTCGCTGACAAGTTGACCTTAAGAAAGCTGGCCAGTCAATTCAGAATCTTCGAGGACAAGTTATACAAAAGAACAGCACATGGAGTTCTTTTGAGGTGCCTAACAGAACAAGAAGCAGAAGATGTGATGCAGCAGGTACATGCAGGATCTTATGGGCCACATATGAATGGACTTGCCATGGCTAGGAAGATCATGAGACAAGGCTACTTCTGGATGACGATGCAAGCAGATTGTATAAGAAAAGTGAAGAGATGTCATGAATGTCAGATCTATGCAGACATTAGTCATCTTCCTCCATTTGAACTTCAGAATCTAGCGTCTCCTTGGCCGTTCTCAGCATAGGGGATAGACATGATTGGTGAAATTCATCCAGCTGCATCTAATGGGCATAGATTCATAGTTGTGGCAGTTGATTATTTCTCCAAATGGGTCGAAGCGGAATCCTTCACTAATGTTACAGCCAAGCACATGGTCAAGTTCATCCAGAAGAACATCTTCACTCGGTATGGGATTCCTCACCACATAGTAACTGATAATGGAGTACAGTTTCAAGGGGCAACAGCTGAGCTATTTGCAGAACATGGTATTGAACATCATAAGTCCTCTCCATATAGACCGCAGGCTAATGGTGCAGTAGAAGCAGCTAACAAGGCAATAAAGAAGATCTTATCAAAAATGGTAACCACTTACAGGGATTGGGCCGATAAACTGCCTTATGCTCTCTGGGGTTACAGAACCAGTGTTAGAACGCCGACAGGAGAAACTCCTTATGCCTTGGTATATGGAATGGAAGCAGTGTTGCCAGTGGAGATAGAACTCAAGTCACTCAGAGTTGCCCTGGAAGCTCAATTGCCGGAGACTGAATGGGTTCAAGCCAGGTATGAACAGTTGGCAGCATTAGATGAAAGGCGACTAAAGGCACTGGATCACCTGCAGATGTATCAGCGCAGAATGGCTAGAGCCTATAATCGAAATGTGAAATACTCCAAGCGGCAGTTGAAAGCAGGAGATTTGGTTCTAAAACAACTAAGGCCTTCAAATGTTGATGTTAGGGGCAAGTTCAGACCTAACAGGGAAGGACCCTATGTGGTGAAGAAGGTGTTATCAAAAGGCGCCGTCAGCATCATGGACATGGATGGAAACGAGTTCAACAACCCGATCAACCAAGACAGGCTAAAGCTTTATCATGTATAATAAAAAAAAAAAAGAGAGAAAGGTCTGCTAGGATGAAAACTCGAAAAGAGCGGTCTAGGCAAAAGTTAAGACACGAGAGAAAATAATCAGTCGGAAAACCTGAAAAGGACGACTGGTGACGGATTCTGGCTTAATGTGAAATGTGTATCATTTAGGAACCAAATTGTTTCAAATGTACTCATTTTGACTTCATCAATAAAGTGGAGTGTTTGTTTAAATATATTTGCATGGTTATGACAAATGCATAAGCAAAGTTATCTTGCATAAACACGCATTCAAAGAAAGCACTTTGCATTCAACTGATCGATATCATCGCGTTATTTGACAAATGAAAATGTATCAGATACATGCAATTTAAAATCTCTTATCGTCCTCTAAAATCCAGTTCATCTTCCCAAACGAGCAATAAAGGGTCACAACCCTAAAAAAAAAAAAATGCTCGCTGGGGTGAAAACCGAAAAGGCATCTCAGGCAAAAATTAGAGCGGCCTGCTAAGCTGAAAACCCATATCGGGCAGCTTAGGCAAAAATTAGGGCATATGAAAAGCTCGCTAAGGCAAAAACCGAAAAGGTGCCTTAGGCAAAAGTTAGAGCAGCTCGCTGGGCTGAAAACCTGATTTGGGCAACCCAGGCAAAAATTAGAGCATGAAAAAAAAAAAAAAAAGAAAGAGAAAAAAAAAAAAAAAACTCATAACTTCCCACGGAGCAGGAAAAACAGAACATCCTCTGTATCCCCCGCAGAATTCGTCACATCGCTCCCCAGCAGAGTTTCCTATACTATTCCCCAGCGGAGTCTACATAAAGAACACCATCAATTACTTCCTCGCAAAGTCGCCATGTTACTCCTCAGTGTAGTCTACACAAAGAACACCACAATTGTCTTCCCAGTCAAGCTGTCACACTCTTCCCCAGTGGAATCTCTACAAGGAATATTACGATCATTTCCCCAGCAGTCACCTCATTCCTTCGATAATCACCAAACGATGCCCCAAGAAAAGCAAAATCAACCAGGGGCACAACATATCTCCCCGGCGGAAGATAGAAACGTTTAATAACCGAAAATCCATACATGTACATATACATCATCATGCATCCATACATTGCATATATCAATTACTTATCCCCGGCTAGTCTTCATTCTTGATCGAAGGGGCAAAAATTTTTGTTTAAAAATCTCTCGATCAAGGAATGAAGACTTGCCATTTTAAGTGCAGGAATTCATCCCCAGCTCAATATCCTCAGCGAGTCAGCAGATCCGCCTCGAGTAGTGTAAGCTCGGTATCGGCCCAGATCCGCTCCATTATCTCAATTTTCTCCAGCGAGTCCGCCTCGAGTAATGTAGGCTCGGCATCGGCCCAGATCCGCTCCATCATCCAAGTTCCCCAGCAGATCCGCCTCGAGTAATGTAAACTCGGTATCGGCCCAGATCAGCTTCGTCTATTTCCCCAGTAAAGTTCGCCTCGGGTAACCTAGACCCGATATCGGCCAATTTCTTCATCAATTTCGCCTCGGGTAACCTAGACCCAATATCGGCCAATTTCTTCACCAATTTCGCCTCGGGTAACCTAGACCCGATATCGGCCAATTTCTTCATCAATTTCGCCTCGGGTAACCAAGACCCGATATCGGCCAATTTCTTCATCAATTTCGCCTCGGGTAACATAGACCCGATATCGGCTTATTTCTTCCTCAAACTTCGCCTCGGGTAACATAGACCCGATATCGGCTTATTTCTTCCTCAAACTTTGCCTCGGGTAACCTAAACCTGATATCGGCTTATTTCTTCCTCAACTTTGCCTCGGGTAACCTAAACCTGATATCGGCTTATTTTTTTCCTCAACTTTGCCTCAGGTAGCCTAAACCTGATATCGGCTTATTTTCTCCCCAGTATCGCCTCAGGTGACCTAGACCTGATATCGGCTTATTTCAATGGAGGATTCTTTCCAGTATTTGCGGCGCTTTAATTCACGCTCTCAAATTCATCATCACAGGTATTATGGACCTGGAGCTAGATGTCGAATTTGATCACGCGAGAGGCAGCTGTAAGTGCCGGAATTTTCTATACTTAAAAAAAAAAAAAAAACTATAGTCGTACGACTATTGTTACAGTCGTACGACTGTAATTTAAAAATTACAGTCGTACGACTGTAATGTCTGAAAATCTGCAGAGGCCCATACCTCTGCAGCAGAAATGAAGGAAAGAGAAAGGGAGCATTAATTGCTCCCTTGTTGCAGCAAGCAAGGAGGAGGCAGAGAGATAAAAAGAGGAAAAAGAAGGAAAGAAGGGAGGAGGGATTTCTCGTGAGAGAAGAAATTGAGAGAGAGAAAGAGAAGAGAAAGAAAACCACAAAAAAAAAAACTCATCTTCTTCCTCTTTGATTTTCTTCAATTCTCGAAATTAAACCTAAAATTTGTTAGAAACCCCTAGGATAATCAATTAACTACATAACCAAATCAAGAATTCGGACTAAAACAATCAGAATCCTTTGCAATTCGGATTTTGGACAAAAGTTCCCAACTTCCATTCCAAAGGGGAAAGTGCAAATTTGCTGGGATTGGAGCGACGCCAGGGGTCAAAACGACTTGGAATAGCTTCTAAAAAGGTAGTCACTTCTTTTCCTTATACTTTTTCTTGCTTTCTGGGCGTTTGAAGTGAATTTTGTGCATTTTTGCTGCATTTTTGGTATTTCTGTTCCTGGAAATTAAGAACAGTCGTACGACTGTTCTTGGTTTTCATGAACAGTCGTACGACTGTTCTTAATTTCCAGATTTATTTTCTTCAGATTTTTATTTAAATTGATTTTTGGTGAAATTCTGACCCTGAACTGATTACAGTCGCACGACTGTAAACTACAGTCGTACGACTCTAGTCCTTGTTCCAGAATCAGAATTTCAGCTTTTATCCGTAAAAATCCTAAAAAAATTAGAAAATCCCAAAAATCATTAAAATGAATTTTGTTGTGTGCATCACGACCATAGATTCAATTTTTAGTAAAAATTGCATTTAGAACAATTCAACGACGGAGACCCAGTTCTCCTGAAAACCGACCCACTTAAATATATAAAGTGCATGTAAACCGGAAAAATTGTTTTCAAAATGATTTTTTCCACAAAATCAAAAATACAGGGACGTTTCAAAATATTTTCCAGGTCTAACCGGGCCGGCTAGCCGAGCCAACCCGGTTATCCCCTAAATGCATGCCCCCAATTCTCGATTTCCCAATTCTGTCTGTTTGAGTCCAACTTGTGGCATGCCATATAAATTGTGCTAACCCTCTGTTTTGCAGGTTTTAATTTCTTTTATTTTTATTTTTTATGTATTTTAATAGATTGAATCGTGTTTTTAGGCGGTTGTATTTTTCTAGATTCTCGTGTATATAGGCGATTGTATAAGTGAGGCGAGTGTTTTTATTTTCCATTCGATTTGGTTGTAAGCCCATTAATATTTATTTCTTTTCCTTATTTTTGTATTAAATATTTTGTATGCGCGCTGTATGCTGTTTATATTCAATAAAATGGACTTTAGATTTTGAAATACCATTGAGAACATTGGCAATATTTATTTTAATTAGACACGAAATAGGGGACTTGTCCGGACCCGAATCTCTGGATAGTGTAGCGACCGTTCGTCCGGTTCAGCTACATAAGAAATTCCCGGTTGAGCTGAGCCGGGTGGCGACTCTACAATATTCATCGAGACTTAGGTCTCGGTTCTTTTATTTATTAATTCTATTTATTTTCCAAAACGCGGATTTCCATTTATAAAAACCCCACGCGAAGGAGGGGCCCGCCCGAGATCGAGGAGCCCCATTCCGAAAGGGAGTCCCGCGTCCCCCCGAAAACGCTTCGTCCGCTCACAGTAAGCAGGAAGGGATCGACTATGAGGAGACTTTATCACCTATTGTTAGATTAACATCTATAAGGTTATTACTGGCCTTGGTAGCAAGTATGGACCTTGAGTTACATCAAATGGATGTTAAGACTGCCTTTCTTAATGGAGAACTAAAAGAGGAAATTTACATGGATCAACCTGTAGGTTTTCTCGAATCAGGCAGCGAACGTAAGGTTTACAGATTGAAAAGATCAATCTATGGCCTCAAGCAGTCTTCTAGGCAAGGGTACATAAGGTTCCATGATTTGATTATATTAAACAAGTTCAACATGATTGATGAGGATCATTGTGTATACTTCAAAAGCTCAGCTAGAAATTTGTCATCCTGACCCTGTATGTAGATGACATACTCATAGTGGGAAACGACAAGAAGTATATGGATGAAATCAAGGAATGGCTATCAGCCAACTTTGAAATGAAAGATATTGGTAAGGCAAACTACATCCTTAGAGTTAAGATTTCAAGGGATCGCTCAAGGAGAATGTTATGTCTCTCATAAGAGACTTACATTCTAAAAATCCTTGAACATTTCAACATGGCAGCTTGCAAACCAATTGATACCTTGCTAAGAATCAAAATCTAAGTAAGGAAATGTGTCCCCAGACGCCAAACGAGAAGGAACATATGAAGAAAGTTCCATATGTTGAGGCCATAGGAAGCCTAATGTATGCAATGTTGTGTACAAGACCTGACATTTGCTATGCAATAAGCTTGGTTAGCATATTTCAATCTGACCCAGGCGAAGCACATTGGAAAACTGTTAAAAGAATACTAAGATATCTCAAAGGTACAATGGATTACAATCTGTGTTATCAAAGGGAAGAGCTTAGAGCAGTTGGCTACACAGATGCTGATTGGGCTGGAGACGTGGATGACAGGAAATCCACTTCTGGTTCCGTTTTCTTACTCAACAAAGGTGCAATATCTTGGTGTAGTAAGAAACAAACCTGTGTTGCTCTATCAACTATGGAGGCAGAATTTGTAGTCTCCTATACCACTGTAAAGGAGGCCGTTTGGCTAAAGAGGTTCATGAACCACTTAGAAGTAACAACTCTGGAGATACCATTGACAATCTGCAGTGATAGTCAATATTTAATAGCTTACATTAAAGATCCTAAGTTTCACAATAGGACCAAGCATATTGACATTAAGTTCCATTATATAAGAGACATAATTACATGTGGCAAAGTGAACTTAAAGTATATCTCTACGCACGATATGATAGCTGACCCCTTGACTAAGGCTATCAATCGAGATGTGTTTTAGAAACACAGAAGATCCATGGGTCTGCATAGGATTTAGAGAAAAACTCAGCTGTTTGTTTTTCAAATAATCTTAATGTAATCCCTTTGACTCCATTATTTCATAATGTGAATGGTTCAATTTCAATGGCAATACTTGAGTGCGAATAATATGTGTTTTGTTTACTATTACTATTTTTACTATTAAGCATGTTGGACAGAACAGTTGCCTACTTACACGGGCGCTTACCTCGTTCCTGTTAAATAAGCTTAACAGAAACTGAGATGAGACAATTTTTGAACAATGCGAGAGCTTATTCAAAATGTTGGTGTCGCTTTGTAAAACTGTTACAAAATGAAGTCGTACAACTTGTTGTATGCCTTGAATAAAGTTCAAGAAAGTGATTAATTGGAATCACCCCTCTGTCTTCAATATAGCCAGAAATAGTCCCAAAAAGAAGTGATTAGAGTTGAAATCTACACAGCCTTTCAACCTTATGTTTCTGCATGGTGTTTCTTTTCGAAGAACATAAGTGGTGTTATTCATTTAAAAACATGCGCTCCAATTAAAGGGAAGGAGAAAACACCGTGGCAATTGATTTGAGAATCAAATGCGCTTTGTGACCTAGGATGGGAATCGTCAAGTTTTATGATCTCAATGGCGTTACCCTGGTGTAAGACCTAAAGTGATATAAACCCTCAGTACCTTTAACTTATTCCTGAAATGTGGCTAAGTGTGGCTAGTTTGGTTAATTCTCTTAAAGGTCATGATAATGCAACCTGGCCGAATTTACTGGCAAAGTGAGCTTAACCATTATGGAAAGAATATAGTAAGAGGGAATGGTTATCTTTGATTACTTCCAAAGATTCATATTTCACCGGCTAGCCTATTATTGTTACAAGAACATAATAGTGAATGCGAACAATGTTTTTCCGAGATCAAATGAGTTGGAAACAATGGATGTAAAAGCATAATCTGGGGCTCAAGCATACATCTTATCACCGAGGAATCTTGTTAGTCAAGATGTTGTATACTCCTAACAGATGTACAGCACTAGTGCTCTCGATGTATGCCGGTTGCGCAGTCTACACACATTTAGAATGAAGATGAAGACATAAACGAGTTATGTCAAAGAGAGAGATTTGAACGGCAAAGAGAATATAAGTATTTTCGCCATGTGCGAGTGGGAGATGAAAGAAATTAAGCAGTCCGCCCATGACTCAATGGGATTATGACCGGTTCGATCCAAACTGGAATTGGTTTGATGAATGGTTAAGCCAATTAGATAATTATCAATTATTTATTTAATTAGATAATTATCTAATTTGTCTCCTGATAGGCTTAGGAGACTCCTTCTATAAATAGAAGGATACAGTTTGGATTCAGGGTTGATTCTAAGAGATAAGCAATCAAACTGTCAGACAAAAACTCTTCCTCTTTTTCTCTCCAAAATTTCGGCCTGCCCCCTCCCTCTCAAGAGTTTTTTCTTCAATTCTACTGTTTGTAGATTGTGGAATTAAATCTGTATCCCGAACTTGTGGATACTGATCCGACCGATGACTCAAGACAAAATTCTTTCCGTTGCAACCGTTCATGGTTTAGAACCAAGGATCCTACTATGATTTGCACTTTAGATGGTAAAACTAATCTCCATTGATTTTATAATTTACAGTTTTATCACTTATGATCTATTAGGTTAATAAACCCCGTATAATTTCCTTCAATATATATACACACATGTAAAACAAAGAATGCCACGAAACTTAATTTTAAATTCAACAAAAAGGATATATATATATATATATATAAAGCAAGGTTATGAAAATGTTAAACATGATTAATTAATAAGGAACGGTGGAAAGAAAGAAATTTAAATTCAGTATATAAGACTACGAGACAAGTAAAAAATTTAAAAGAAATTTGATATTTCAAAACCATGTTGTCTTCCAAGGGAGAGAGGTATAATTGAAAATAATTATATGACAACATTGCACATCTCAATATCCAAAGCCACAATAGAAAAAAAGTGATTAAATAAATCCTTAGTACATAAATTTTGAGAAGGGCAAATATTATGTAGTAGAATTGGGAGAAGACTTTAAGAAAATTGGAAAAAGACAATTAATAGGAGTGAAGAGGTGACAGTTTCCTTTGATTGGAACATAATAGTTAAAGTGATTTGGGAAGTTTTAGGGAAAACGGTTTTAAATTGTAATGAAATATTTTAAAAACCAAAATAAAAGTACTTATAATAATTGTAATAACTTAATTTAACAAAAAATAATAAATAATAACAAAAAATAATAAATACTTAGGTGGTGTTTAGTAAAATTAAACACTAAATTTTAAGTGCTGAAACTATTAAATGATATAAGTGTTCGATAAAAATAAAAAATAAGTACTGAAATTATAAAAATATTGATAATGTTCAACTTAAAATTTTAAGTCAAATATTTTAACTTATTGTATTAAGTGATTTATTGACTTAACCGAAACTTTTAAGTAGCATACTGAAAACTATTAAGCATTTAATACATTATTTTTAAGTGCTGAAACATGTTATCAAACAGCCCCTTCGTCACATATAGGTTTATAGGTAATGTAGTTTCTTTTCATATTTGTTATTTGGTTCTTGACTATGAATATTCAGAATTCAAAATAGTACTCCCTCCATTTTTGTTTGTTTAAGGTTTTAGGTTGGTTAAAAATTCTTTTATGATTGAAGTTTTATGATTGGTTATCTGATATCTCAAATGAAGGCTTTATTCAAGAAAAATAGGATAACCAATAAGAGTAAATATGACCTAGATTTATAAGCCGCATGATTTGAAAGAGAAAGAATATTAGTGTGGGAAACAAAATTTTGGGAGGAAATTTATAAAGGTAAATTAGTCATGTACATAAACTATTGAATGCATTCTTGGTCCTAATAATTTAGCTAAAACGTTAAACAAATAAAAACAGAGGGAGTATATTACCTTATTTTGCGTAATTTAGGTATACATGGTGATGATCTAGAAAATCCTGTTCGTAAGCAGGCTATTCCTAATGAAATTGAAATTTAAATATATTAAAATGATGAAACGTGTTTGTCGAATTCTGGTTGTTTGCAATTTGCATTATGTTCAAATTGGTTGAGAACTAATGATGGTAATACTAGAGAAGGAAGTGCTCCTTTGCTGGGTCACTTTTTGCAAGCCAAAAGAAGAGTATCCAATTTAAATCAAATTGGAGATGCTGGTTGTACGAAGGTATGACCATCAAATACATTATGTTCAATTTTTATACTCATGTAGCGATTAGATATATAAGTTTTTTTAAGATTTATAACTTTTTTTTCTTAAATTATATTAGGGATTCTAAATATATAATTATCCAATATGATATGCATTTTAAAATGTCAATATTGATACTCTATCTATCAATTTTCATACTTTAGGCTCATTTGACCTGGTATAAATTATAAAAGACCACAGTTCAATTCTATTGTATTGAGAAATTAATAGTTGGATTATAAGGTTATCCATAATTGAACTATAGAATATTGTCATAATTATTTTTATTAATGCCGATGATGTATAGGAACATTCGAAACTTGCTTTAAGCTCTTGAAGCTGATATCCAATTTGCTAATTGGCATTTCATCTCCTTATGTTTTCATTTAGCCTTTTTTTATTTATTCAGACCGAACGAGGAATGCTATTGAGCTATTTAAAAAGGTGAAGCAGAGTGTGAAGGTGAAGTGTTATAGGGATATCAAATATAAAAGAAAGAGGGCAAGAAACTTTCTTGGGAACTACAACCTTCTAACAAAGGTAATTGATTCATTTTGATTTCTTCTACATGAAAATTTGTCAAAATTTTTTTATGATGGAGGGGTTGTGTTTTTGTTTAACTGGTCCCGCATTAATTATGGGATGATACACTCAAAGTCTTTGCTATAAATTAAAGTACCAACAAGTAAATTTTGAAGAGCTTTTTGTTGTTATTTCGAGCTTATTTTCTTCATAAATAGTAGTTTTAAGTTAATAGTAAGCAAAAAGGAAAAAAAAAAAACATGTCTGAATTGCAGAAAATAAACAAAAAAATCCAAATACATCTCCAAGATGTTGGATTCAAAAAATGGAGCAGAGTACATTCACCCAACAAAAGATATAACAGTCTCATAATAAACATAGCAGAATCAATAAACTCAATCAACAAAGCAGCAAAAGGGCTACCAATCACAACACTCGTAAAGTACCTACGCAACGTGATCCAGGATCTCTTCTATAGAAACAAAAATATTGCTATAGCAACAATGACAGAACTAACACAGAAATAGGAACAGAAAATAAGAAACAACTACATTACATCATTACAAATGCAGGTAAATATAAAAAAACAACACAACTGTGTTATGATTTGCTTCTAATACAGCTCTGATACATTCCTGATACATTCCTGATTGCATCAGAAATGTATTAGGAACTTATATAAATGTATCAACACATAACTCATACATTTCTCATAAAGTACATACATGATACATTTGTGATACATTTTTGTAACTAACAGAAACAAACCATGAAAAAAATAGGTAAGACCATCAACAAATCACTTAGTCACAGTCTCAAAAAGATGGCATAGACTACACAATTGACATGAAAGAAAGGACAAGTACCTGAAATAGGTTCCAAATGGATGATATCCCATGTGCACATGCCCTAGCATACATAAGGAAATTCCACCTCAACACCTATGATTACTGCTCAGAATATTACAAAAAAGAAAAGATGTTGGACACATATAAGGGAACAATATATCCAATACCATCAAAAGACACATGGGACATACTTGAAGAAATCATAAATCAGTAACTTTAACCACTAGAAGCAAAATAGAAATCAGAAACTACAATGCGGAATATGTAGACAAAGAGGGCACAATAAGAGAACATGTGCAGGAGCAACATAAAAAAAAAGACATTCAAACAAAATAAAGCCCTTGTATATCTTTTAACTTGAATTTGATAAAAGATCCAATTTATATATTTCAATGAAAATGAAACTAGACCTTTATCAACAAAAAAATGTTCTAAACTATACAATAAAGCCTTAGAAAAAAATCAATTTCCATGCAGCGTCTCAGTATACTCCGTATCACTCTCCAGCCCTTCTTTAGAATCCATGATAATATAAATTGATGGCCAACCTGAACCTATGAGCTTTCACATTAAGAGGATTAGGGATCTCCCTTTGCTCTTTCAGATACTCAGCAAAGGACAAAGAAAAGATTCCACAATCACTAAAAAAAACAAATCATTAGCTCTATGCCAAAAAATTTATCCCAAATGTATAAAGATTGTATCAGGATTGTATCAGAAATATATCACAAAATGAATCATACTAGAATAATAAAATGTAATAGAATTACATTAAAATGTATCACAAATTTATCAGAAATGTATCATAAAATGTATCAGACTAGCATCATAAAATGTATCAGACTTGAATCAGAAGTGTATCACAAATGCATCAAACTTGTATCAAAAGTATACAGGAAATGTATCAGAAATATATCAGACTAGCATCATAAAATGTATCAGACGTATATACAAATGTATCACGAATGTATCAGAATTGTACCACTATTGTATCAAAAATGTATCAGGTATCTAACAGAAATGTATCAAAAAAGTATCAGAAAAAAAAAATCTTACCAATCACTGTACTGAGGTACATTGTCAACAACCACAACATCAAGTGGATGAAAAAATCCTTCCCAAAAGTACTGCTCAGACTCGAGAATGTCAGGCCTTGAAGAAAAAACCTCAAACTTCTCAATGAAATTAGGAAGCAGGGTTGCATACTCATTAGCAGAGTCATATGTCATATGAAAACCAAACCCCTCCTTCAATGAATCATAGATATACAACGTCTTATCTAAAAACACAAACCTGTCCATTACCCAATGATTCTAATTCACATGTATTGTGAAAAAAACAACATCCACCTCACTCCATGGCCTCCCAGAACAAACACCAAAGCTAAACATAAAGTTGGTGATTGTATTAGTATACTGTAACTTCTCATTACCCTCATCAGTATGTAAAATATCTTTCACAATAGAAAAAAGATATTTCACACTCTGGTCAAAGCGTAAATCTGTGGTAGTGAATCTGAGAGTGATACCTTTTGAATACTTGCCCTTTTTTCCTTAAATAATAAAGCACCAAATCCATGTGCTACAAAAACACAAAAAAAAAAAAGCAAAAACAACAACAAAAAAACAATTATCACAAAAACTACAAATAAAAAAGTATAATGAAAAGACAAAAACAAGTACTTACAGCATTAGATAGAAGCTCCCCTGGTGTATAAAGTTCATAAAAGAAAGTCTTGCAATCAATTTTACAGACTCCTAAATCCAATGGTGGTTTAAGAGTATTAACCACCGATCTAAACATCTTGTTCAATTTCTTACTGAAACAAAAACAAACAACAACATAAGGAAAAAAAACATAAAAAAACACAAAAAAAATGTAAAAAAGATTCAAACTAAATACCTTATTGTAGCCAACTTATTCTTATTAATAAACTTATGGAATGAAGCCACATTCGAATCACTTGGATACTCCCCCAACTTATCAAAAGTATCCAAAGGAGACATCCCAACCATAATTGTCCTAACACTTTGCATAGATCTAAACAAATGAGTATAAGGTGACCTCAACACATAACCAGCTATCTTGTTTCGCTTTGGAAAAGCAGCCGCCACATCAGCAATAATTATAGTGACATCCTTTGTTCTCACATCCTATAACAAAAAATAAAAACACAAAAAAAACCACACTCCAAAAACAAAAATTATAAAATAGATAAAAAAATATGCACATAATGTAAAAACTTCCATCTCTTAATACTATCAACTTCAATCTTATCCAAAAGAACCAGATCAATAAAATCTAAAAAGCAACTAGAAGAATCCTGAACATATATAAAAAACATCAGCAATAATAATAGTGACATCCTTTGTTCTCACATCCTATAAAATAAAAAACACAAAATAAAATAAAAAATAAAAACCACACTCCAAAAAAAAAAATTAAAATTAAAAATAGATAAAAAAATATGCACATAATGTAACAACTTTCATCTCTTAATACTATCAACTTCAATCTTATCCAAAAGAACCAGATCAACAAAATCTAAAAAGCAACTAGAAGAATCTTGAACATATATAAAAAACATCAGAAATGTATCAGACTTGTAGCCAATATGTATAAAAAATATATCATAATTGTATCAGAAAAGTATCAAACTTGTATAAAGAATGTATAGCAAAAAATGCACCATAATAATATAATAATATTATTAATAAAGTATACAAAAAAGTTAACACTAAACAATCATAAAAACAACAAGAAATTAAATAAAACATACAACTTCCTTAAGCTTTCCAAGAGCAGCCATAGCTTCATCCTCACCCTTATCAACAACAACACCTTCTTCAAAAACAGCTTCACCAGTCACATCATCTTCCATAACATATTTAACAACATTAAAAGCTATATTGACTGCATCACTGAAGTCAATCATATGGTTAAAAGTGACGATTGGATTGACATTAACGTCTCATTGACTACCATCAGGAAGAGCTCCTTCAACATCACAATCTTCACCACCCTCCTCAACAGCATCCTACTTATCCATAAACACATTCTACTCTTCAGAAACTTTCTCATTCTCATTTACCTTATCATTCACATCTCCCTTCTCCTCCTCCTTCTCATCTTCTCCTCTTCCTTCTCATCTTTCTCCCCTTCATGTTCCTTCTCATTCTCTTCCTCATTTACCTTCTAATTAGCATCAACCATATCAACATCACCTTCCTTTTCTTCCTCCTCATCTTCTTTTTCTTCCTCTTTCCTATCCTTCTCCTGCTCTTCCTCCTCATCTTCCTTTTCTACTTCCTCCTCCTTCATCTCCTCCTCCTCATCATCCTCCTCCTTCACACCATCCTCCTCCTCTTCCTCCTTCTCATCCTTATCCTCCTCAGTCTCTTCGTCCTCTTCATCCTGATCATTCTCCTCTTCTTCCTTATCATCCTTATCATCCTCCTTATCCTCCTCATCCTTCTCATTATCTTTATCTTTACCAGACTCAACATCAAAAAACACATACTTTTTAAACAAAAATGTATCAGAGTTGTATCACACTCAGAGTTGTATCACAAATGTTTTAGGAAGGTATCAAAATGTATCATAAATGAATAACAAATATATCACAAATATATCAGAAAGGTATCAAAATGTATTAGAAATGTATCACTATGCATTCACAAATTCTAATGGGTGTTCATGTTCTCAGGTTTTCTTAATTTAGTTAGAATCAGATAAAAGTGAATATGGGTTCAAAGTAGTTGAAAGCGACAGTGAATTAGAATTAGTAAACAAAGCAGAATGGCTGAAAATTCAGAAACCAAAGTAGCTGAAGTCCTTAAGGATATTCATTCTTTATAAGATATCAAAAAAAGAATGAATGCAGAGTCCTTTGAACCCAAGGGTGATATTTCTAAGTTGAATGAAGTTACAGGAGAAAAATTCATCTTTGAGAAGAAGTTGAAAATGAAATATGTTGAATTGGAGGAAATGCTGTCTGAAGTAAAAAAGGAGGTTGACTCTAAATCTAACAAATGCATTGTTGTTGATATGATGATAAGCTGAGGTATAAAAGTTCTTTCGGTTGGCTTTCAAATGTATGCCAAGGTATGTTGACAACGGGAGTCACGAAGGGGCAGTTAACCAACTTGTTCTCACTACTTTAGAAGAATGGGCATTGGTATAATATAAAAGCTTATCTAAAGAAATACAGATGAACTGGAAAGCTCTTTCTATAGCTTTTGTCAAACATTATAGTTTCAACAACTTGATGCAAGTGAAGCTACATGATCTTGAACAAATTGGGCAGTGGACTAATGAGTCTTTTACAAACTTTTATCAAAGGTGGAGGGAGAAGATGATTCAACTGAAAAACAGACATAATAAAGATGAGTTAATTCTCAACTCATATATGGAAGCCGGAAAGCGTATCAAAATGCTATGAAATATCAAAGGTTCAATACTTTAAATGATGTGTATAAGATGGTAATCGAGATTGAAAGGCATATAAGTGAAAAGCCTAATGGTTCATTAATAGCTGATAGCTCAGGGTCGTTCAGTTCAGATTATATGAAGGCTATAGTGATGTATTAGAGGTAGTCTGATCAGCATAAAAGCTGAATGAATTATAAAGTTTCTCCCTACATTCTAACTTTGACTCAAATATTTGCAAAGTCTAAAAATGGTGGTTTACTAAAGTCTTTAAAGTCTTTCAAACAACCCTTAAAAGAAGAGAAAAATAATTTCTACACTTATCATATGACAGTCGGCCACAGAACTAATGATTGCTTTATTCTATGAGAAGATATAATGGAGTTAGTAGGAGATGGAAAGTTGAAAGAGTTGAAGAAACTTGATATTCAGGTCAATCGTGTTTATCTTGCATTTGGGGATCAGGTCGCCATGGTAAAATCTGGGTTACCAACAGATTTTATGTTATCTCAAGTTGTTCAGGCTAATCCAATAGAACAGACAATGATGGTCAATGAAGCTACCAGTATTGAGGGGTCTACTTCATTAGTAGCTAATGATGGTTCAAAGGAAAGCCTAGCATTATCCGGGAAACAAAAAGCAGAAAAAGTCAGTTTGGTAGATGCTAACAGCATAGCAGATGCCTTTGAAGATTTTGTTTCTTCAAATCTTTTTTGTGATATTATAAAAAAAGAAGTAGTTTTAGCATTTAAAGAGTTACTTATGATAGAAAACCTGGAGGCAAGATGTATTGAACTCAAAAGAACAGTAGTAGAGCTCAAAAGGAAGATTAATTTTCTTTCGAGTAAAAATGATGTCATTGAAGATGGAGTGAATAAAGGAAATGAGTTCTTTCTGTAGAACATCAAATGTCGAAGAATATTTTGTGTGAAGATTCAGTATTGCTTGCTCTACATAACAATATGGATGAAATGATAACTACAGGAATGTCAATGGCACAAATTGAGAGTCTACTCAAGACCATATATGTATCCACAAATGATCATTTTGATGGAGGAAGTACAAAATCAGAGTGGCTAACACCCAAAGGCAATTTATTCAAAATAGCGGAAATGGGTCAATCAAAATTTCTCCTTGGTCTTTATCGTTGTCTCAAATATTTACTAAATGCGGGAACAAGGGTTTACTATCTTCACTAAGACCTTTTGAGAAGCCATCTAAAGCAAATAGGGAAATTTTTGTACATATCATGTGGTAATCTGTCATAGAACCTATAATTGCTATAAGTTGAGAAATGAAATTTAGAAATTGTATATGAAGGAAAGTTGAAGTTGAATGTAGATAGGTAATCAGCGGGAATTAGAGACAATGCCCAGGCTGAAGGAGTTGCTCGAACTGCTGTTCAGAAAGAAAAAGAACTGTTGAGTTTGTTGTTAATCAGTGTTTGTAAATGAAGTAGTGACATTAGTGTTTTAAAGTTTTTGTACGCGCAAAGTAATTTTGGTTGTGATATATATTGCAAGATGTAAGATGTAAATGTTTTAACAATTTGTTTAAATATATTGAAAATCTTTTTCTTACTTACGTGGCATTACATGTACATGACATTATACATGCATTTAGTCATTTGAAATGACATATCCAATATTCATAACATTTAAATGCATAAAATCAATCTAAGTGCAACATGGAACATGAAAGTGACTCTAGTTTTGATCAGTGTTCTCTCTTGAAAATAATATTATGTGAAAAGTAAAGCAAGCATAGAAAGCATCATTGTAGCAGTTTCATTCATCAATCAATTTTCTGTTAGTGTATGCTTGAGTCCTTGTATTATGTAATCGTATGATTTTTTATAATAAAAGGCATAATCTTGTTTATTATATTTCTTGTGCAATTTAATGAATAAAGAGAATCCATTAACTGTTGTTTTAATCATGTATGTCGGTAACGTTCTCCGGGTAGCAAGGCCATGAGTAAGGAAAGAACACCAGTTAGAAGCTATCCCTAGTATGTTAAAGTCATGGTAATGATTTTGACTAAACACTAGCATGTGTCTTGATTGTATGGTGGTGTCTTACCGACCATTGGACAAGGAATGTCAATTAAGAACATGGGTATATGTTAGGTTACATAGTATTGGATCGATCCGCTATGAGAACACCACATGGTTCCTATGTCATAGGTGGTTGGTTATCTAATAGTACTTATAGCAGATCCTTTGACCTGATATCGCTACAGACGTAGGTGCTAGCTCATATACTTTGACATGTGCCTAAAATGCCTTTAACAGGGTACCAAGTATGGGTACGGTTGGGTATGCTAGGGATCTGAGTGATATGATATGACTTGCCTCTCTCTTAATTGAGATTAGATATCATCGGCCACTTGATGAGTGAGATTGAGAAGAGCATGGCAATGTCTAAGTAAGGTAATCACTAGGTGATTAGTTGCTTATGTTTTTCAATCTACTCAGAATTAAGGAATGTTCTTACAGCTAAAGAGGCTGACATCGCCATGCCTCTTGCAGGACACCGATATCATTGGCATAGGATGTATGAGTTAACTACAAGGTTTACATCACCGATAAGATTGATGTTTTTATCTTATTTGGGTAGCTGTAACAGTTTGCTAGAACTGACATACAGCTTTTGGGTCTTAGGGTATTGGGCCTACTACCAACATAAGATAAACCTACAGGATTGCACATATAGGATGTCTGAATGAGTTTGTCACGAACCATATGATATGTATTGGATACATATCATATATTTCAAAAATTTTGGATATATGAGTTTTAGGGTAAAGACTCGGTTATGTAAATCCCGAGAGAGATTTATTTCATTTATATTGTTAATTTATTACTGAGTGATAAATTAATCAATAAAACAAAATTCATATCAAATATTAAATTAGGTTATTTAATTTTGGCCTAATACATCTGTTACCCCCTAAAGCTAGCACCAATTGTCAACTATCACCCCCAACTTGAGGAACATCCATTTTACCCCTTCGTCTTGGCTAAACCAACTCAAATTGCCCACTAAAGCTAATGTGGTAGGGAGAGTGAAATTCCAAAATACATTGGCTCGTAAGGTATAAATTATTAAGTGTTTAATAATTAAAATAATAACAATAAAAATAAAAATTATCAATTCTCTTCTTCCTATTTTCCCCTTTCTAATTTCTTTCCATTTCTCAACAATTTCTTTTTTAAAATCATGCACCCCTCTTGATCTCTTTACCGGATTTGTGTGCCAATCGCCATCAATTTTCTAGCTAACTATCATGGCAAAAAATCAAAGGAGAATCGTTTCACAAGAGCAAATCCTTTATTGAAATACCAGAGGCGAGGATGATGAGGACGCCAAATACGTTGCCGAACTTGCTAAGAGGTACAAGCTTAGGTGGAGCATCGTCCACCCTAGAGGCGTTGGAGCTATTTATGTCACCGGAATCCAATTTGTCAAAGATAAATCTAACCCTTATAAATTCAAATTAAAATTGTACTTCTTACCCTTGTAATTCTTAGTCCAATTTGGAAGATTGATTATTGTTGATGTTGATGAATTGATTAATGTTGATAAATTCAATTTGGATATTTTTGGTTAGATTGAATCTGGATATTAGTAGAAGATGATGGTAATGAATTTATTATTTAATTTATTTTTTATTTTAATTTTTGTTGCCACGTGACATGATACTATAGGTTGTTCAATGGTTTGACTTTTCAAAATGACACTTCATGCGCGTGTGTAAAAAAATCATAAATTTATCTGATTTAGTCGTATTCAGGGGGTAAATTGGGTTGGTTTAGACAATATGAGTGGGCAAACTAGACGTTCCCTAAGTTTAGGGTGACAGTAGATGATTGAGGCCAACTTTAGAGGGTAACTGATGTATTAGGCCTTTAATTTTTATTACGATTAATAAATATCTGGCATATTTATTTTAAGGTGGGAATTAAAATTGAGGTAGATTTATTTTAAGTTAATTTTAATTTCAAATATTAGATTTTTCTGGGTGGAAAATCTAATTAAGGAAATTAGAATTAATTAAAATAAAAGCCACCTTAATTTTTCTCTCCACCTTACATTTTCTCTCTTGCTCTTTTCCAATCTCTCTAACGTGAAACGCAATGAGTTTTTCTCTATGAAATTCGGCCAAGGTGAGAAAGGAAAGAAAAGAATTTTCTGGTCTGGTGCTAGCATGCCAGCTAATTCTAGAGACATCCGTGTGCGAAATGGTAGAGGTTCTTCGCACATACAAAAGAAGTAGAAGTTAATCTTAATCAGAGATGACATGGGTATATGTTTAAAATGCTTTCTGGTTGAGTCAGTTCTTGTTTCTCTTCTCTAACCTGAGCATTTATTCCTGTTATTGGATTTAATTATGAATTAGAATCGCTTCCGCTGTAGTTAAAATTTTGCTTTACATTGGGAGAATCCCTACATTTTCATGGAATCAAGATTTACAACTCGAGGCATCATCATGATCAGTAAACAATGGAAGTTCAGAATGTTAGGATATGCTTAATTTGTAATTAGCCGATTAGGAGCATTCCTTTTATCCACAGAAGGCTGATGTCGAAACAAAATCATTCAAAATGCCAAATTCACTATATTTCCAAGTCAAATCAAGTTCCTATGGAGAATTCAACTACACCATAGCTCACAAATATGAATCTTTTCTAAGCCAAACCTCATTTGAAGTCGAGCCCAAGATGAATGAATGAGTATATCATAAATAATTCAAGTGTTGAAACCTTCAAGGAATAGTCAAAAAGATCATTTTAAAAAGGCACAATGAAAATGCACTACGATTTTTCGACACTAGCAACGAAGCAGCCAAGCATAGTTGAAGAAGATAGCTCTATTTAGAGCACAGAATGAGGATCATATACATCAGAGCCCATGTCAGCTGTTATTTCCAAGGGGTAATCAAAAGGTCACTCTGAAGATAAAGTTTTTGTCATCATTCTAAAGATTAAAACACAGAAGGAAGAATTAATAAAACAACAGAAAGAAGAAAGAAGTATTTTCATGAAAAGATGTTCATTTCAAATATGGGAGCAATTATGTTCTGGATAGAAATTTTAGGGTTAGAGAAAACATTTGTAAAAGAAAATGTGAGGAAATGAGGGAAAATTCAAAGTAGAAATTAAACATATGAATAAAGTTCATCAAGATGAAGAAAAATCAAAGCAAGGATTGATTATTTGCATTAAATACAAAATGAAGATGCCAGTTGAAGATTTTCAAACTTGTGATGATGACATACATGATATCTTTGGAGTAAAATTCTGTGTGGTCTATTAAAATCAAGATAGAATTTCATAGGAAGTGCTTCAGAATTAAAGCAATACATTATAGAAGCAGTTTCAGATTCAGATAAAATCATCATGAAGTAGGTAGTTCGGATCAGAAATCATGATCAAAACAAAACATCCCCAAGAGTTCAGATTAAGCAAGATCATTCACATCATATTCATAAGAGTCGTCAACCCCATCATCAAAGGTTGACATAAAAAAAGAGAGATAAAAAAATGCCTGCTAAGGTGAAATTCCAAAAAGGAGGGCAGCCTCATAGGTTAAAACCCCAAAAAGGGGTTTATGTAAGGCTTTTCAGAGAAAATTTCTATCATGGAAAACTAGAATGATGTGCTGGTAATAAGAGAGGGTATTGCTCAAAGTCAAGGTCACTTTTAGGTTTCCCTATTGCACTTATTCTAGTTGCATAATGATAATCTTATAAATGTTTGATATTTTGCTTAGATGTTCATAATGCATACATTATGCCATTGCATATAATGTTCATTAGTAGGTCATTACTTTCAAACAATCTGCTTTAAAAAAAGAGTTTATATTCAAGAGAAAATCATCAACGTCAGTGAGCATCTTCTAATCCCCAATAGAGTTCAAATCACATTAGAACATATTCTAATCCAGGGGCATTTTCAAAGCTACAAAAACTCAATTACCTTCAACAGCAAAAAAAAAAAAAAAAAGAAATTTATCATTCCCCACTGCTAGTCAGTGTTTCATGATTTCCAACAGAGTTATCAAGAGATTTTTATTCCCCATAGCAGTTAACCATGAGATATTCTATAATTCACCGGTAGAAGTTAATAGAAGACATTTCATAATCCCTAACAAAATTAATAAGATAATCTCCAGTGAAGTAATACTTCCTCGGTGGAGTTTTGAAAGTCAAAACACATTCTCCAACAACGGTCAAGCCAAGAGTGTACAAGATCTCCACTATCACCCAGCAAGGGGTATTTTGATAGCATGTTGTAGTAAAAATGGACTAACAGTTAGTGCAAAAAACAAAAAAAAAGGGCTGTCATAAGTCTTGAACCTGAATTCACTGTTCCAAGACGAAGATGTCATCACCAAAATCATATCAACAATTTAATCCTTTAAGAACATGTTTATGCATTTTTATGCATATACACACATGCATTACATGCATTCTTTTGCATCATGCATCATGTTTGCATGACAAGAAAAGAAGAGGATAGAAAACAAGAATCCAATACAAGCAAGAAATATAGAAACTTCTAAATCCAAATCACCAAAAATCAAATCACCCAGTGATATCCATATTACTCTCATAAGTCATTATCCCGATTGCCCAGTGGCCCAATTCCCGTTCTTGTGAGGCATTATTCTAGATTTGCCCAGCAGCACCAGTTCCCACTCTCATGAGGTAATAACTAGAAAAATCCCTAAATAATAATCACAAAAATCATATCTACCCAGTGATGCACATATTGCTATCGTGAGGCATTATCCCAGATTGCCCAGTGGCCTAATTCCCACTTTCATGAGGCATTATTCCAGATTCGCCCAATGACACCAGTTCGTGCTGTCGTGAGGCAATGAACAGAAAAATCCCCAAACAATTAATCACCAAAAATCAAATCACCTGGTGATATCTATATCACTCTTATGAGGCATTATCCAAGATTATCCAGTGGCCCAATTCCGGCTCTTGTGAGGCATTATTCCAAATTTGCCCAGCAGCACCAATTCCTTCTTTCGTGAGGCAATGAATAGAAAGATCCCCAAATGATTAATCACTAACATCAAGTTACCTAGTGGTAAAGTATACCTCTCTTATGAGGTAATATCCTAGATTGCCCAACAGTCCAATTCCCGCTCTCATGAGACCTTAGACCAGATTTCCTAGTAGTAAAGTATACCAGTCTCGTAAGGCATTGTCCCAGATAGCCCAATGGTAAAGTTTATCATTCACAAGAGGTGATAAACCAGAAAAATCCCTAATACCAATATTGATTCCATAGAGTATGACATAAGTCCTAACATAGCCTGTGATCAAATTGTTCAATAAATTGATGATACCATGGAGCATGGCACAAGTCCTAACACATTCAGTAATTAGTACGATTCATGCATTTAGTATGCTCACGCATTTGGATACACAACATGCATAAATGCATCATGCATTCATTTACAAGAACCAAAGTTTCTTCAATAGATTTTCATTCTTAACCCAAAAGGAAAAAATTTTGCTTCCAAAATCTCTCGGTTAAGGAATGAAAATCCTTCGCATTGGTTTGAAGCTTCTGACAACTAAGTAGAAGAGATTTGTCTCAGTCAGAGGAAAAGGAACTTCACCTTCCAAGGAAGGTTATTCACTAATGGAACTTAACTACTTCAGAAAAATACAACTAGCAAAATAAGGAAACATTACTCCCAGTGGTTCAGTTGCTATTAAAGCTTGTAGTCTCCAATTACAACAGACAACACTTGAGTTAAGTAATTTTTCTTTCTTTCACTGCACTCTTTTCTGTGTTCTCAAATTCACCTCAGGTATATTAGATGTGGTACCAGTATTGAATTTGATCACGCGAGGCGCAGTTGTGAGTACTAGGTTTTTCCCAACCTTTATGATGAAAGTTGAATTGGTTATCTGCTATTTAGAAAGCTTTGTTAAAACCGGTCCGAGAAACAAGGATCCAGATTCAAACGAGCTTTGAACTTGAAACTAGAAGAATTTGAAGAATTAAGGATGAAAGGTGGCAAGAGCCGTATGGATATGGGACATCTGTATGGTCATTAGTTTAAAAATTGTACGAATATTGCGTGATATTGGTACAGATGTTGGGGAGTGGCAAACACTTTTGCATGAACGAACAACTGTTTGGATTTTAGGGAGACAGCTATCATCCCACTAAGCAATTTGTATTACAGATTTTGGATTGAAGGGAGGTTTGGGAGGAGGAGATTAGAGAGGCAACAACTAAAATTGAATGAGGAGGAGATTAATAATCAAGGAGTAGGAGAAGATTAAGTTCTAAAACAAAATTCATCACTCAAAATTCAATCTGAAATCATCAAAATCAGTGACAAATTTATGTTTAAACGTAACCTAAACTTTTAAAGACACAAATTAAAGCTGGAATTGGAGTATTGAATGTTTAATTTGAGGGAATTCTATTTTTGGGTTCAAAGTTCAAATTTGTTCGAATCCGAAATTCAAAGTTCAAGAATCGGTTTTCTTTGATTCAAACTAGAGAAAAACATTACAGGTAACTTTTGAGAGGTCTTAAAACCTCATTTTACTGCTTTCTGGTTGATTTGGTGCATCATTTCACATATTTTCATTTTGCTCTATTTTCTGCACTTCTTGTAAACTAAAGTCGTACCGCTATCGTGAAAGCTACGTGGCAGTTGATTAAGATCAATACAACTGTAGTTTATTTTTAAAATTTAGCAATTTCTCTGGCTCATTCAAAACCAAAGCCATGCAAATGATATGATAATTGCACGCTATTGTTTTCAAATCCGTATGACAATTGTTTTAATTCCAAAATTGTATTTTTTTTGTTTTCATGCATTTGCATATAATTTGACCTAGATTTATTGTGAGGTGTATTGTAAGAAAATTCAATGATAGAATGCTTAATTTCTTGAAAATCGGCCTATTATACATGTGTAAATATTACACCAAACAAATGATTTTCAAAATGAATTTCCAGTCCCATCCAAATAATGTTTTTCATGTCAAATCGAGTTAATTTATTGAATTTCCTCAATTTTCTCCTTCACGCCGTGAGCTATCTAAATCCCCTATTATAAGTCTATTTGAGTCCTACGTGTGAATATATGTTTATATGCTAACCTTTGTTTTGTAAGTAGATTTAGGTTAGATATATTTTAGCTTATGTTTTAGATTTTGTGTATTTTAGACCAAATGTAAATATTAGATTCTTGTGTATATAGGTGAATTTACCCTAAATTCCCTTTTATATATATGTATCTCCTATGTTAGTTTATTCATTTGGGTTGTAATAATTTACTTTATCAAATTTATTTATATTTCGAAATTCATTTATTTTTTATGTGAGCATGTAGATATAATCAATTTAAAATGAATCATAGATTTGTAAAAGGCAAAGAAATAACTTTGCTAAAGTAATACTTTGAACCAGAAAGAAATAGTTGATTTGTCCGAATTCAAATCTTTGACTAAAAGATATAGCGATTCCTGCTCGGCTATACCGTAATTTCCCCGTTAAGCTGATTTGGGTGACAACTCCTGTACTTTTAGTGAGATTGATTGGTTTCGTTTTTTTTCTTACTAAATTGTCTAAACCTTGAATTCATTTTATTTTTAAAACTTGGCCAGGCCTCGCAGCCCGTATACTCTAAAGAATCATTCGCTTATAGCTACAAGATAATGTTATTTGCTTTATGGTTTTTGGATAATTATCTTTTTAACAGCTTTTTTTATTTGACTTTAGAGTTGTACTTAGTTCGTTAAATGTAGCAGCATCTTATCCGGACAAGTTATGAAATTAATTTGGTTGTATATTGTGATTTTTTTCATCATGTAAAGTAATTATTTTTCTTGCCTTTAGAGCTAATTATGAACTTGGTATGATTTCATTTCTTGAATTTTCAGCTTTAAGCGATAAGAAAAAAACTTTTAGCTGTACAAGGATATCACAGGACAAAATAGGTACTCAGATTTTGTATTGCTAATTGAATAATAATAATAATAATAATAATAATAATAATAATAATAATAATAATAATAAAAAACTAAATTGCTGCAAATCATATCATGTTATATCATGCTACATTATAGGTTGAACTTAAAAAGCCCAGAGACCTAGCCTTCCTATTGATGTATCTTAGATATATATTCCAAGCTCAACGGTAGTTTTTGGCCAAAAGAAGTGCAATACATTAATTAATTTATTTATTTAAATCTCTGAGGTTTTTCTTCTGAAATTCAAATTATTTATGTCTTAAAATGATAGTTTATCCCATAAAAAATGATACTCTAGATATACCATTTTCAATTTTGAATACTATTAATTATTTTGGTTTGTTGAATTACTAATTGACATTTAATATTGGTATACCTGTAATGTAGCTATATAATGTAGATTAAATATCTAAATTGTGTAAGACTATCCGGTTTGTGGTAACTTTATTCCAAAAACAAGTAACTGTAGGTGAAAAAATTAGCTGTTGGGAAAACCAAACTAGAGAGAAAATAAAAACAGAAACTAAACAAAATTGTATTTGGTTTGGGTTGAATCGAACCAAATTAAATTGGTTCAATTTTACTTTGGTTTAGTTTAAAACCAAATTACTACAATTTTTAAATTTTTAAAAATTACTATTATTATTATTATTATTTATATGCAAATTATTGTTGCAAAAGGTATTACATGTGTGTTACTAAAGTCTTATGAATGTTGAGGATGTTTAAATAGAACTGAAAAAGTTTAGGTGAGAGCGTATCGTACCCTCTAGTTAGGGTTTAAGTAGTTTGTACCAAAAAAATTAGGGTTTTGTTTGTTTGTTTCTTTGCATCCTTGATCTAGGGTTTTTTCATCGTGAGTTTGCAATTATGGAGGGAGAAAACAATCGAAGTACAGAATCTGTAGATGAGATTTTTTAGAGACTTTCTTTAGATGGAGGAATGGTGTATACCCTTGTCGCGACAGTAAACCATGTCAACTTTTGATCTTCGATATGTGTTGGTTGGAAGATTTCTATCTGATAAGGAGTTGAATAGAGTTGGTATGCAAGTAATCTTATCAATGCTTTAGAAATTGATCAATGGCATCTCTATCTCTAAAATTATACCTAACCTATATCTCGTCCAATTCTATCATAATTATGATTCAGAGTTGGAGATAAAAGGTACTCTTTAGGCTTTTGAGAATGAGTTTTTGGTGTTCAAATGTATGGCTTAAGGGGAAAACTTGTGAGAAGTGTAACTAAACCAGTGTGATTTTTGGTTTCATGACCTTAAATAGGGATATTGGTCAAAACATATGGCTCAGTTCATTAGTGATAATCTAGAGATTTTTATAGCTTGTGATCCTAAAAATTTTCATCAATGAGAAGGGATATATTTTGTATTAGGTGTTATCTTAGATGTACGAAGGTTGCTGAGGAGGAAGATGCAAATTGCTGAAGATGTAAGAAGAATTTTTATGACTACTTTCCTTATGAGGGTCTTCCATAATTTTGTTTATATTATGGACTTCCTAGGCATGAAGAGCAGAATTGTGAATTATTTTGTCAGGTGAATGATTTGACTATTGAGAGGCCTTTTAGTCTTTTTTTTAAGAGTGTCTCTAAGAGTGGCATTAGAAAATTCTGCTTGGTTGAGACCTCCTTCTATATTAATTCAATCTACAGAGGGAGCAGTCATCCCCTAAGCAAGAAGTGCGGCTAGTGGGATTCAAGTGTAGCAACAGTTAGAGCAACATAATGATAAAGAGAATGAGATTCTTTCAATGTCTGACCCAAAGAGAAAAAGGGGAGGAGGGGAAGTGTTGATGGATGTTATGGAGGAGGACAAATCACTTACTACCGACGGGTTTTGGTAATTAGACCAATTGTCAGCTATGAGTTGTTTAAGTTGGAACTATTGTGGGTTGGGCTCCTCTAGTACAGTTCAAGAGTCGAAGGAGCTAGTCTCCCAAGAAAAGCCCGAGGTGGTATTTTTATATGAAATAAAGGTGAGTCATAGGAGAGTGGAGGAGGTTCTGGTTTAGTTGGGGTTTGATGGTTGCTTTATTGTCCCTAGTTAAAAAAAATTAAGGGGGTATAACTATTCTGTGGAGAAATAGGGGTATCGTATCATTGCTAAAGTATTAGTCAAAGTTCATCGATTTAAGGGTTTAATTCCAAGAGAGAAGCCTTGGTAATTGGCTAGCTTTTATAGGTTTTTTTTAAATATAAATAGGCATGAATCCTGGGATATGTTATGAAGCCTAGCGTCATTGATAAGGTCGGTTTTTGATCTTATCTCTTAGGCAATTTCGTGGTTTGAACGGCAATTTTGAGCGTCTTTTGCGTGAATGTTTGTGTGGTTTTTTTGAGTATTTTGTGTTTTTTATGTTTTGGATAGTTTTTATAACTTTTAGTATTTTTCGTGTTTTCTAGGGTTGTTTTTGTAATTTTTGTTTATTTGTTGTTTTGGTCCGTGGCGTTGGTGCCGTTATGTTCTTTGTGTCTGTTTTGGACAGGTATTATGACCCGGACCGGAAGTTAGTGCATCAGTGGCGAAGAAGAGTTCAAAATGCTGAAAATCAAGGTGGCACGGCGTGCCATAATTAGGGCACGCCGTGCCAATCCGGCGTGCCATTCAGGAGCAGTCCAGTGGAGTGGCACGAAAACGTGCCACTCAGGTCAGCGTGGCGTGCCAACCCTAAAATCACACGGCACGGCGTGCCAACTCCAGCAGCACGGCGTGCCGCCTTCAGTTCTGCACAGCACGGCGTGCCAACTCCACCAGCACGGCGTGCCGAGCCCCGAAACCTGCTGTTGCCCTACTTTCATCTCTTCTTTTTGCTGGTTTTAACCTAGCCGTATAAATAGGTTATTTTCGGCGTTTCAAAGTATCTTTTTTTCAGTCTTTTTGAGTGATAGCAAAAACTTGTAGTGAGGTTTTTTGAGCTTGAACTATTTGTTTTCTTCGAGTTTTGCACGATTGATTGGTTGTAGCTTTACTTAGAATCTTCCCCTTTTGCGACGTTCTTAGTTCCGACTCGAGTTCGTCTATAGAGGTACACCCCAAGCATCTTCACACCGTCGGAATCCGGTTAATCGGACCAAAAGGGCATAAGTTTTTCTTCTTCTCTTTTGTAATTTGATTAAGCTAGTTTTGATTCCACAATTTGATTGTGTTTGGTTGTAACATCGAACTCAGTTCATCTTTCTTGATTAATGCAATTGTTTGCAAGTTAATTTCAATTTTTATTCCTTTTCTTTATGCAATTCCTTTAATGAATGTCTAGTCTCATAAGATCTTAATTTAGTAAAGTTCATATTTGTGGCATTACCTAGATTGACACCTAGGAAACCATTAGTATTGACGACACTGTGGAACTTACGTGCCCCTATTTTCTGAGCTTTAGAATTAGACCGCCTCTAAACAAGGAAAACCGGCTAAGGACCTAAAAGATCTAGATACGCTAGGTTGTATTATCGAAAGAGCATAAACAAGGATTAATTGTTGAGTTAAATTCATCTTGTGTAATTAATTGACAAAGCCATCCCCATTAGTATTCATAGGTCGGTAAACTGCCAATTGATAACACAAAACTCAAGTGCAAAGTAAGCTGGAATAGATCAACTAGGAGTAGGGTAGTTTAGCCGTTAATATATTCAACCCAAACTACGTTCCGCCTAGGACACGCAAGGAACCCCGAGTAGTCTAGTGTTTGCAGATTATTCTTTTCTCTGTGGGATCGATACCTGGACCAACCAGAATTATTACTTGTCAACGATAGGTACACTGCCTTAGTTGTGCGTTTCTAGGTTTAGTTTTACTACCACGCCTAGGACCCATCAAGTTTTTGGCGCCGTTGCCGGGGATCTTTATATTTCTGCATCATTTAGCAAAAGGTCTATTTGCTGATCTAGGCAACATTTCTGTGCATATAGTTAAATAATTTTTCTTTTCTGTGAATATTTATTACGATTTAGTTTCTTTAATTTCTGTGTGTGTTTTCTAGCTTATGCGAACTCGTTCTCAGCATCCTGAGCTTTTACCTTATAACCCTGAAATTGAACGTTTGTGTAGCAGGAACCGTAGAGTACACCAAGAGCAGATTGTTCAAATGGAGCAGCAGCAGCGTGATGACGAGGAGAGACAACTCCGGGAAAGAGTTGAACAAGAGGAACTCCGGCAAGAGCGGGAGGAGTTTGACAGAAGAAGGGGTGGTGACAGAGATAACATGGTTATGACAGACCTAATGGCTCCACATCGGCCCCGGAACAGATCCGGAGTGGTTATCCCAGCCATCACTGCCAATCAATTCTAGCTGAAATCCAGTATGATCCATTTGATCCAAGGGAACGGACTATTCAGTGGCGGACTAAGTGACAACCCCAATGATCACTTAGACCGGTTCCTCATGGTGGCCGATACAGTCCGAATCGGTGGGGTGCCCCAAGATGCTGTACGGTTGAAGCTGTTCCCCTTTTCACTATGCGGGGGAGCAATGGAATGGTACAAATCCTTGAGGCCCGGATCAGTGACATCATGGGACCAACTGGAGGAGCAATTCTTAGCATACTACTTCCCACCATCAAAGACGGTGCAGCTAAGGAACGAGATCATGGGATTCCGGCAATTTGGGACGGAGACTCTTAATGAAGCATGGCAGAGATTCCAACGGTTATTGCGGAACTGCCCCCACCATGACATGCCGCGTTTCACTCAGGTAAGCACGTTTTATCATGGTTTAACACCAGCTAACCGTGCCATTATTGATTCTTCTGCAGGTGGGGACATTTTTAAGAAGACTGCTACACAAGCCAAGGAGTTGATTGCGGAGCTGGCTAGAAAGAGTACCTTGTGGCAATCGGACGCACCAACAAGGAATGAGGTTCGAGCTGTAGATTTGGGACGCCAAGATGCAGCTATGGACCATGTAAACAAGAAGTTGGACCTGTTGATGTCCCGCCTGAACTTAAATGGACCACAATACCAACCGGTCTTGTGTGTATCATGCGGAGCGGAGCATCCCGGGCAAGATTGTGAACTGGGCGACCCATTCGCCCAATCGTCCGAAAACGTAAGTTTTGTGGGAGGAAACCAAAGGTACAATAACTCTAACTCTTATCCACAAAACTTCAATAATAATAACAATTACGGAAGAAGGTATCAACACCCGAATATGTCCTATAGTAACAACCAGAATGTGTTGAGACCCCCTTCCGGATTCCATTATGAGCACCGTGAGCAGGGGTTAGGTAAGGCCCCATTTATTCCTAATGAACAATCTCCACAGCAGCCTCAACAGTCTAAGCAAGATGAGACGGTTTTGTCATTACTAAAAGACATCTCGTCTCGGCTTGCTGATAATGAAGCGTACTGTAGGGATCTTGGTAAGCAGGTGGCTCAATTGAGTAGGGAGAGGCAGGAAAGACCTCAAGGAGCACTCCCGAGTAGAACTAAACAAAACCCTAAGGGTAATCAAAGGGAGACAGCTCAGGTTATAACCCTACGAAGCGGTAGGCAAGTGGAGGACCGGGTGCACAACGCTGATATCCCATCTCAACCTATCGAGGTAAGTGAAGAGTCGGGAGAGGTAAGCAACCCCGATTCGATTTCTGAACCCGAACCTAGCATAAACAAAAAAGGGAAAATTCCTGAACCAGTGAGAGCCTATGTGCCTAAACTCCCTTATCCTCAAAGGGAGAAGAAAGATAAACTGGAGCAGAAATATTCCAAATTCCTTGAGATTTTTAAGAAGTTAGAGTTTAACATGCCGTTAATTGAGGCTCTCCAAGAGATGCCCTCTTATGCTAAATTTTTTAAAGAACTTCTTGCAGGGAAAAGAAAGCTAGGCGAGGATGAAGTGGTGGCTTTGACAGAGGAATGTTCAGCAATTATAACTAACAAACTCCCACCTAAGCTCAAAGATAGGGGCAGTTTCACTATTCCATGCCGGATAGGAAACTTGGAGATTGCCAATGCCCTGTGTGACTTAGGTGCGAGTATAAATTTGATGCCTTTGTCCTTTTTCAGGAGACTCGGATTGGGGAACCCAAAGCCAACCAACATGACCCTCCAATTGGCGGATAGATCCCTCACGAGACCAAAGGGGGTGGTCGAAGATGTGTTAGTAAAGGTGGACAAGTTTATCTTCCCTGCGGATTTTGTGGTAATGGATATGGAGGAAGATAGCTCGGTGCCCCTTTTACTTGGGAGACCTTTTCTCGCGACCGGTAGGACTTTGATAGATGTCCAGGAAGGTAAGATCATTCTTAGGTTGCATAACGAGGAGGTAAGTTTCAATGTCTATAATTCAATGAAATATCCGTTAGACGTTGAAAATTGTAACTTTATGGACTCCTTTTGTCCTATTGATGCTTGTGTGGTTGAGAGTTTGTGCAGTGAACTAGATTGCATCATAGGAAAAGGTCTAGGTGAAAGTGAGGCAAATGCAGTGATTAGTGAGGAATGCTCATGGGTGAAGGGACGGTTTGATAAGCTGGAGCGTGAAGTCAAACCAGCACCTAAATCCTCATTGGAGGAACCTCCATCATTGGAGCTCAAAACCCTTCCCCCTAACCTTAAATATGTTTTTCTGCATCCTCCAAAGGACTTACCCGTTGTAATCTCTTCTTTGTTAATAGGAGAGGAAGAAGACAAGCTGCTAGAGGTGCTAAGGAAGCACAAGGGAGCATTCGGGTGGACAATCCACGACATCAAGGGAATAAGTCCGACGTTTTGCACACATAGGATTTTTCTGGAAGATGAGGTAAAACCGTGTGCATAGCCTCAGCGTCGGTTGAACCCCAACATGAAGGAAGTGGTAAGAACCGAGGTGATCAAACTCCTCGACGCAGGTATTATCTTCCCTATTTCTGATAGTCAATGGGTGAGTCCGGTCCAATGTGTGCCTAAGAAAGGAGGCACGACGGTCGTGAAAAATGATAAAGGGGAACTAATCCCTACTAGAGCTGTCACGGGTTGGCGTATGTGTATTGATTATAGGAAGTTGAATGACGCCACCCGGAAAGATCATTTTCCATTACCGTTCATTGATCAAATGTTAGAAAGGATGGCCGGGCACGAATATTTTTGTACTTTAGATGGGCTATCCGGTTATATGCAAATTCCAGTGGACCCTCTCGATCAAGAGAAAACCACGTTTACGTGTCCATATGGGACATTTGCATATAGGCGGATGCCTTTTGGATTGTGTAATGCCCCGGCTACTTTTCAAAGATGCATGCTAGCCATTTTTGCTGATATGGTTGAGGATTTTATGGAAATCTTTATGGATGATTTTTCTGTTGTTGGTCATACGTTTGAGTCATGTTTGGGAAATTTGGACCGGGTGCTTCAGAGATGTGAAGACACCAATTTGGCACTTAGTTGGGAGAAGTGTCAATTTATGGTCCGGGATTGCATTGTCTTAGGGCATAAGGTGTCGGGAAAGGGAATCGAGGTTGACCCGGCCAAGATTGAGGTGATTGAGAAACTGCCTCCCCCAAATTCGGTTAAATTAGTTAGGAGTTTCTTGGGACACGCGGGCTTTTATAGGCGCTTTGTGAAAAACTTTTCTAAAATTGCTAAGCCGTTGACTGAGTTACTCTTAAAGGATGCCCCATTTAATTTCAATGATGAATGTATGTATGCTTTTAATTTGCTTAAACGGAAATTGATTGAGGCACCGGTTATGGTGAGTCCGAATTGGGAAATTCCTTTTGAACTTATGTGTGATGCAAGTGACAATGCTGTTGGGGCATGTTTAGGTCAGAGGGTGAACAAAATTTTTCATCCAATTTATTATGCTAGTAAAACATTAAATGGTGCTCAAATGAATTATACTGTGACTGAGAAAGAATTACTAGCTGTTGTGTTCGCTTTTGATAAGTTCAGGTCTTACTTGGTCTTATCAAAAGTCATTGTGTATACTGACCATGCTGCTCTTAAGTATTTGTTGGCTAAACAGGATGCAAAGCCCAGATTGATTCGATGGATTCTACTCCTCCAGGAATTTGATGTGGAGATTAAGGATAAGAAAGGAGTAGAGAATGTAGTGGCCGACCATCTGTCAAGACTACCAAGTGAAGGATCCATATCCTCTCCGGAAGTGAACATTCGTGACACATTCCCCGATGAACAGTTGTGTGGGGTAACTTCTATACCATGGTTTGCGGATATCACAAACTTCAAAGTCGGTAACATTCTTCCACCTAACCTTTCATATGCACAGAGGTGTAAATTCTTTCATGACGCTAAGGATTATTTTTGGGATGACCCTTATCTTTTTAGATTATGTGCTGATAGTGTGATTAGGCGGTGTGTTGCGTATGAGGAGGTTCCCTCCATTATTGAAATGTGTCATGATAGAGAAGCGGGTGGCCATTTTGGACCCGATAGGACTGTAGGAAAAATTTTATCTAGTGGGTTCTATTGGCCAACCATGAAACAGGATGTCATTAGTTATATTCGGGCCTGTGATGCGTGTCAGAGGACGGGAAATATTTCCCAAAAGAATGAAATGCTCCAACAGGGTATCTTGGTGTGTGAACTTTTTGATGTTTGGGGCATAGATTTCATGGGACCCTTCCCAATATCTCACAACAACCAATACATTCTTGTGGCGGTTGAGTATGTGTCTAAATGGGTAGAAGCTGTCGCTTTACCAACCAACGATGCGAGGGTAGTTGTCAGGTTTCTAAAGAAAAACATTCTTACTAGATTCGGAACCCCGAGAGCTATCATCAGTGATGGGGGTTCCCATTTTTGTAATAGGCAATTTGACAATCTTTTGCATAAATATGGGGTTAAGCATAAGGTAGCGACTCCTTACCATCCTCAGACGAGCGGGCAAGTTGAGGTTTCTGTTGGAGATTGTGCCCTAAGGCCAATATTGGATTATGTAATTTGACTTCTAAGATTAATCTAATGTAGATTAATATTGTCATTTATGTTTGTATGTTAGCATTTATGATAAGTATCCATGAATAAATCGTGTTATTCTAAATATCCCTAGTCGATTGTTATTATGGGAATAATAACAAACTAAGACTAGTGTGAGTGATAATGGATATTCATAAGATGAATATAGTGTATACAGATACAGATTATACTCACGGGTAATATGTTGGAGAACATGTTACTGGAGACCCACTATGAGATCAAGTTCATGGTCATGTGTCACAACTGATCTTGATTATAGTAGTGTCATTCGCTGATTCCTTTGACCTGAGGTCACCATGGATTCCGGGATGAATTCATGCTGTGCTTTGACGCAGTCAAACGCTGCTTGTAACAGAGTAGTTATAAAGGCTGTGGTTGGGTACAATATGACTCATGCTTAGGGATGTGAGTGACAGATATGGGATTTTGTCCCTCTCTAACAAGAGAGCGATATCACTGGGCCCCTCGATAAGTAAGACTGTTAAATGCATGGCCGTGCTCAAATAATTGATAAGAGTATCAATTGATTTGTCTGAACAGTTTACTTTGAGATCGAGAAAGCATATGATTAATTTATATAAGATTGACAAGTGTACCATGTCTTATAATTAGTCATGATATCAAGAGACAAAAGGGAATATGACACATTCTATAAGTAGGTTTATTGGATTATACCAATCATATGAATTGGGTAGTCATAATGGCTTGCTAGAGTCCGCTTATGACTTATGAGGGCATTATGGTAATTTCCTCATTGCCAATTTATATGATCCTACGGGGTCACACACAAAGAGCAAAATGAGATTCACTTAATTCGGGGATAAATCATTATGAGATAATGATTTATTATTGATGAGAAATTAAATATATATAAAGATATATATTTACATGTATATGTATATACACATGAACATATTAATAAGATTAATATATTTATGGCATAAAGTATGCTATATATATATATATGTATATTATAATTATATTATATGGTGATATAATTAATTATAATATACATTTACGTATATGTGTATATATATATATGTATGTATGTATGTAAATATTAATAAGATTAATATAGCATAAAGTATGCTAATTATATTATATGGAGATATAATTAATTTTACATACATATGTGTATATGATGGAGAATTGACTAAGTTTAATATTAATTGAGAATTAATAAAACTTATGGGGGCTAATTTATAATTATAATTAAATATAGTATTTAATTACAATTATAAGTTAATAATAAAAGGAAAAACCCTAGCCTACAAATAGAGAAGATTTTTCGGCAGCCAAACAAAAAAAAGGGAATAGTAGCAGCCCCATTTTCTCCAAAAATGGCCGAAAATTGTTTTGGCCAAAAAGTGAAAAATATCAATTTTTCACCTTCTCATTCGAAGAACTGTTCTACGATCCCGGCGCTAGCACGCGGTGAGTCAATTGCTCGGTGTGGATCAACTGTAGAGGGAATCTGCTTTGGTTCCTTTGATTCAAAACCTACAAAGAATTAAGAGGTAATTCTTTAACCCTCCTTCCAATTCAATGCAATATACATGGATCCTTGTGGGGATTAATCTTTTATTTCCGCTGCGTATTTATTTTTGCGATTGATCCCCAACAGTGGTATCAGAGCCACTTGTATTTTGATTGAATTGGATTTATGTTTTGATTGGATCAAAATTGCATGTTAGGGTTTGTATGATTTTGATTGGATCAAAATTGTTGTTAGGAGTTTGTATGTTTTATTTAGGGTTCTATGTTATTGTGAATAACAAAATAAAATTTGATTTTATTGATTAATCATTGTGAATGATTTTATGTTAATGATTTGGAATGTTTAAGGGGTTTTTGGAATCATGAATTTGATTCATGGGTTTTTATTGAAATTGTTTCAATTCAATTTAATTAAAAAAAAAAAAAAAAAAAAAGAATTGCTACAGTTCGTATTCTGGGCATAATGCCCAGAATACTAATTGCAATTGCAAATTGCAATTGCAACTTGCAATTGCAATTTGCAATTGCCGTGCTGCGTAAGCAGCATGCTGCTTACGCAGCATGGGCTGCGCGCAGTATGCGCAGCCCGATGAGCCTGCTGTCCGACAGTTTTTACCCCCTTTTTCGTTTTAAGTGTGGAAAATTGTTTCTGCATATTTACGAATTTTTCCAAATTAATTAATTCTAAATACAATGTGATTGTATTTTACCACTTTGAACCCTAAATATTTTTAGATATAAAATTATTGTTGATAATTTTATGCATGGTGTTATGGTATGGTTTTGGACCCCGTGGATGCTTTATTTCATTTATTATGGTTTTATATAAATACGACCTGCGAGTCGTTTGTATTTATGTAAATTTTAATTTTAATTTTACTAGATAAATTGTATAGGATGCAATTTATGATATGTAAAATTTATTTTACTAGAAAAATTGTATAGGTTGCAATTTTTTGTAAAATATAAATCCATGAGATGGTGCTTAGAAGCAAGGACGTGGAGGCGGATCCAAGAGGCGGTGCAATGACCATGTGATGGATGCTACCACCTAGGATATGACCTTGTTGATTTTCATATTGGCCTATGAAAATCAATGTAGATTTAAACCATACCATAACACGGTTCGAGTCATATGCATGCTTTATTTTATTTAGATGCCATGTGATGCCATGCTAGATATTCTATATGCATGCTAGACAATTGTATGCCATAAGATGCCATGCTAATTAATATTAACAAAAGTATGATTAATATTAATGCCATGAATTGTATATGATACAATTAAAATCACAGGATTTAACAAACCCTAAATAAACTTATGAAGTTTATATTTGCCACCCAATTACGTATAACACTAGTCAAGTACTATGTTCGCATCATGGTAGCCACGCCAAAGCGGGTACGCATGTTGTGACCTTAGCGAAGCGATAATATGAGAAATGGTGATTCTCATTGTGTTGTAATTGGTTTAACAAAGGGTTAATCAAAATGGTGTTTGAGCCCGAGGCAAAGATGAGATGAGTAACATACAATTAAATATGATATATGATATCATACATCTCATAAATTATAAGAGTTGCATAATGATGCAATTGGCAAAGAAGTGCACATCCAAAATATGTTTAAATGGTTTAAAGCATGATTTTGAGTCTTTGCCTACCGAAATTATATTTAATCATAGGGACATGCCAAAGCAGTGCTATGGTTAAGTATGGATTTTGGATCTTCACCCACTTAAATATTTTAAAGGGTTTTATAATTTAAGTGGGAGCATTTAACTAAAATCTTTACACGCTTTATTGTAGTTATAATTACTATTACCTTGATCTCGATTGTTATTGAACATTGAGAATTGTTCTCAAATCAAAAGGAATCATATGTTCTCAATAATCCTTTTGCCCAATGAACCACTAGCAATTGTAACACGAGTATAAAAGATGCTTACTTGAAGCATCGAAGGGACTCTGTTAAATTTTGTTATCTTACACTTGCCACCAATTCTTCCGTACGTGGAAGTTTTACTTGAGATATATGATACATCACAAATGGAAATGTTCCATCAGTTAGTGAGCAAGAAAAGATAAGTGTTTGAGGCAACATTTTCTCATTGGCCTCCAAAAGGGCATTAAGATGTGATCTTGAATTCATTAATTGATAGTCATTGGTGATGAACTATCATTTGAATGACATGGGGAAAATTGTGAATTAGTTGCATAGGATGCAAAAGAATGTTAAGTTATCCATAAAGGATAAGCCCGCCTCGAATTGTGTGCTTATGGTTCAAAAGGAAAGGATAAAAGGAAGGTCGAAAAGCATAAAGACCGAAAGGTTCGGGTGAAACATGTTTTAAAGACCAAAGCTGTTGGCACAGAGAGATCTCCAAAAGAAGGATGTTGCCATTTCTAGAATGAATCGTTCATTAGAATGAAAATAGCAAACTTTGTTTGGAGAACTATGAAAAGATGAAAGGCAGTAAGACTGCTACCTTAAGTATTTATCAATTATTCTACTTTTGTTTCTATATCAAAGGTATTAGATACCGTGGTGGATTTCATATTAGTAGAATATGAAGAATCTCAACTTAAGTAGAAACCTTATGAAGGTGAAAGGTAGAATACGAATAGGCAAGAGTAGCAAAGGTTGTTACTTGGAAGTTATGAACTTCTGGTTAAAAGTTATGAACTTTTACATGTAAGTTATGAACTCTTGTTGCCTATTGGGCTCGTTGTTTTGAGTGAACAAATGTTGTTTATTTTATAATTGTGAATTATAAACTTAATAAAGACATGATTATGAAATACAGATTTACATAATTGTCTTTATATGTGGAGCCCATCCGTAACATAAATACTGTAAGGATCGAATCAAACGGTTTGATTCAACCTATTTTGGCAGTGTCGTCTTGGAGACATAAGCAAAGTCGCATTTTGAAACTCCATAAGAATGGACTTTTGGATTCATGAGATTATGAATCATCTTGAATCATGCGAATGTTGTTTATTATAAAAGATGACAAAAGTGGTTCTTTGCTAAAATTAGTTAAAGAATAATCGATTTATTAAGCATTATACATGTGGATGTATATGAATTATAAATCAACTGCTAAAGAAGGTTTTAATACTTCATTACCTTTATGGAACTTTTCACTAGATAAGAGTATCAAATGAAACACGAGTTTGGAACTTTTGAAGTGTTCAAAAGCTTGTAAAAGGAGTATGAAGTATCTTGACATGATAGTAAAGTCACTTAGATATGATCCAAGTGGTGAACATTTGAGTCAAGATTTTGACAATCATCTTAGAGATTGTGGGACTGTCTCACAATTAACTCCTCCAATTACGCCACAAAGGAAGTTGTGTCGAAAAGGGAGTAGTCGAACTCTATACAGATATAGTTCAATCTATGATGAAGTCAAGTTGATCATCGTTTTCTCGAGAATATGCCATTAAAGCAGCTGTGTATATTGTTCCGTCTAAAACAATTCATGAATCAACATATGAGATATGGTTGGGTAAGAGACCCAAGTTGTTTCATTGAATAAGTTTAGGGCTGTAAATCTTATTTCGAATAAGTTGGCACCTAAATTTAAATGTCGTATTGTGGATTACTCAAAAAGGAAAGTAGGAGTTGTTACTCCTGTGTTTCTTTGGGATACAAAGTAGTTGTAGCTAGAAATGGTTTCCCCTTGAAGAGGGAGTTAATTTCTAGAAGAGTTAGTGGGAGTAAAGTACACCTACAAAACTCGTAATTCACAAAGTGACATTAACATTGAAGAGGAACATGGAAATGGTTTCATGATCATTGTTGAAATTACACAAGTCCAATGAAAGTCTAGTAGAATACGACATGAATAGGAGAGATATGGATTTCTCAAAATCATGATGTAGTTTTACTAGATTGGAATAAGTCTTCTTTTATGAAGAAGCAATGTTAGATTTTGAATCTAATAAGTGACTTGATGCTACAAAGGTTGAAGATAAGTCCATGTCTGACAATCAAAGTATAGACTTTGATAAATCTTTTAGAAGATGTATATGCAATGGTTGCAAATGAGTCTTCAAATTGAAAACCGACATGAATGGTGATCTTCAAACTTATAAAGCACGACTAGTGACAAAAGGGGTTATAAACAAATTCATAGTAGTGACTATGAGGATACGAACAAATTCATAGTAGGACTATGATGAAATCCTCCTTCATCATTAATCATGATCAAGTCATATTGAGTTCTTGTTGCCATATCCGCATAATATGATTATAAAATATGGCAAATGGATATCAAAATCTGTTTTCTACGTGAAAACATGATTGAGGATGTGTACGTGACACAACCCAAAGTTTTGAGCATCCAAAGAATTTAAGTAGCGTATGCAAGTTTCAAAGATTCTTATAAGAATCAAAACATGCATCAAATAGTTGGAGTCATAGTTTTGATAAAGAAATCAAATGGTTTGATTTTATCAAAAGGATGGTGAATCTTGTGTTTCAAAAGGATTAGTGGGAGCATATCGGCATCCTAATGCTATATGTGGATGACATATTGCTTGTTGGAAATAACATTCTTACCTTGCAAGAAGTAAAATCTTAGCTAAGAAAGTAATTTCAGTTAATGTTTTAAGCATGACTGCCTGTATTCTTGAAATTGGAATCTATACAGATAGATCTAAAAGAATGTTTTGGCTTAAGTCAAAGCATTGAAAGCGTTCAATATAAAAGACTTAATAGAAGCTTGCTTATGATAACTGTGTAAATAGTTGCACATATACAACTGATTGCAATTAGTTGCAATATATATCAGTCGAGATCTAGTATTCTCTTAAAAAGAGATGTTATGATTTTGAAAGGTTCAAAATAAAACGATATAGCTAAATATCTATAATAGTCGTCAAAGTATATTGTTACATATGATGTAAAGGAAATTTTGGATGAAGAAGTTCATCACAAAATGTTGTGTTTTGTTCTAAGCATTGCTTATCCTGTGAGACTATTGTAGGGACAATAGTTCAATGCGTAAGAACCTTGTATGACACAAGCATATACTTAGGCGTTTTTTCACTAATTTAGAGAGGCTGTCTCTAAAGAGAGAGTGAAAATGTGTAAAGTAACAACGGAAGCGAAAATTAATAATTCACTGACAAAGACTCCTGCACAAGTGAATACATGAAAGTCATGTAGGTCAATGGGTATAAGATACATGTATGATTGGCCATAGTGCAAGTGGGAGATTGTTGGAGATTGTGCCCTAAGGCCAATATTGGATTATGTAATTTGACTTCTAAGATTAATCTAATGTAGATTAATATTGTCATTTATGTTTGTATGTTAGCATTTATGATAAGTATCCATGAATAAATCGTGTTATTCTAAATATCCCTAGTCGATTGTTATTATGGGAATAATAACAAACTAAGACTAGTGTGAGTGATAATGGATATTCATAAGATGAATATAGTGTATACAGATACAGATTATACTCACGGGTAATATGTTGGAGAACATGTTACTGGAGACCCACTATGAGATCAAGTTCATGGTCATGTGTCACAACTGATCTTGATTATAGTAGTGTCATTCGCTGATTCCTTTGACCTGAGGTCACCATGGATTCCGGGATGAATTCATGCTGTGCTTTGACGCAGTCAAACGCTGCTTGTAACAGAGTAGTTATAAAGGCTGTGGTTGGGTACAATATGACTCATGCTTAGGGATGTGAGTGACAGATATGGGATTTTGTCCCTCTCTAACAAGAGAGCGATATCACTGGGCCCCTCGATAAGTAAGACTGTTAAATGCATGGCCGTGCTCAAATAATTGATAAGAGTATCAATTGATTTGTCTGAACAGTTTACTTTGAGATCGAGAAAGCATATGATTAATTTATATAAGATTGACAAGTGTACCATGTCTTATAATTAGTCATGATATCAAGAGACAAAAGGGAATATGACACATTCTATAAGTAGGTTTATTGGATTATACCAATCATATGAATTGGGTAGTCATAATGGCTTGCTAGAGTCCGCTTATGACTTATGAGGGCATTATGGTAATTTCCTCATTGCCAATTTATATGATCCTACGGGGTCACACACAAAGAGCAAAATGAGATTCACTTAATTCGGGGATAAATCATTATGAGATAATGATTTATTATTGATGAGAAATTAAATATATATAAAGATATATATTTACATGTATATGTATATACACATGAACATATTAATAAGATTAATATATTTATGGCATAAAGTATGCTATATATATATATATGTATATTATAATTATATTATATGGTGATATAATTAATTATAATATACATTTACGTATATGTGTATATATATATATGTATGTATGTATGTAAATATTAATAAGATTAATATAGCATAAAGTATGCTAATTATATTATATGGAGATATAATTAATTTTACATACATATGTGTATATGATGGAGAATTGACTAAGTTTAATATTAATTGAGAATTAATAAAACTTATGGGGGCTAATTTATAATTATAATTAAATATAGTATTTAATTACAATTATAAGTTAATAATAAAAGGAAAAACCCTAGCCTACAAATAGAGAAGATTTTTCGGCAGCCAAACAAAAAAAAGGGAATAGTAGCAGCCCCATTTTCTCCAAAAATGGCCGAAAATTGTTTTGGCCAAAAAGTGAAAAATATTAATTTTTCACCTTCTCATTCGAAGAACTGTTCTACGATCCCGGCGCTAGCACGCGGTGAGTCAATTGCTCGGTGTGGATCAACTGTAGAGGGAATCTGCTTTGGTTCCTTTGATTCAAAACCTACAAAGAATTAAGAGGTAATTCTTTAACCCTCCTTCCAATTCAATGCAATATACATGGATCCTTGTGGGGATTAATCTTTTATTTCCGCTGCGTATTTATTTTTGCGATTGATCCCCAACAGTTTCGAATAGGGAGCTAAAACGCATCTTAGAAAAAACGGTAAGTGCATCTAGGAAAGACTGGAGTTTAAGATTAGATGATGCATTATGGGCATATAGGACTGCTTTTAAGACACCTATAGGAATGTCCCCTTATCGTTTGGTCTTCGGTAAATCTTGTCATCTACCTGTGGAATTAGAGCATAAGGCATATTGGGCTTTAAAATTTCTTAACTTTGATATGCAAGCTGCAGGTGAACTTCGACTAAGGCAACTCATGGAGCTAGATGAGCTTCGGTTGAGCTCGTATGAGAATGCCAAGATTTACAAGGAGAGGACCAAGAGATGGCATGACCAGCATGTAATAAAGAAAGGTTTCAACCAAGGAGAGTTGGTGCTCTTGTATAACTCCCGGTTGAAACTCTTTCAGGGCAAACTGCGGAGTCGATGGACGGGACCGTTTACCGTGCATAAGGTTTACCCCTCCGGGATGGTGGAAATTGAAACCCCGGAGGGAATTCAACAAGTGAATGGGCACCGGTTGAAGTCCTATGTCAGCGGAGGAATAAAGGAGGAGAAGCAAGTCTTGCTCCTTCGTGATGTGTAATGCTAAACCGCGGGCGTAGAAGTCGAGCTATTCCGACTATAAACATAGCACTGAGGTACGTATACCTCCCGTGTACATTAGTTTTCACGTTAATATGTTTTTGTGTGTTTTTGTGTGTAGGATTAGGTACTTAAGCAAGTTAATCGGAAATCGTGTTCAAAATGTGAAGAAAAGCAATAGTTGGCAGAATTCAGAGTTGCACGCCGTGCCATCACTCAGCACGCCGTGCCAAGGTGCAGTGGGTGCGGCACGTGGCGTGCCAAAGTGGCACGAAATCATGCTAGGCTACTGTTCCGGAAGAAAATTGTGCACAAGCCTTCTACACGCCGTGCCACATTCAGCACACCGTGCCAAAGTGATCTTATGCAGGGTGGCACGGCGTGTCACATCAGCACGCCCGCGTGCCGCTGTTCTGTCCCGCGTGAGATTTGTGAGAAAAAAGTTAGCACGCCGTGTCAAAAGGCTGCACGCCGTGCCTCTCAACGTTCTGAAGAACAGCACGCCGTGCTAAGTTGGCACGCCCACGTGCCGGCTTTCTGTTCCAAAAAGGGAGTTGCGAGGAAAAGGATCAGCACGCCGTGTCAAGACCTCGGCACGCCGTGTCATATGTTTAAATTTCAAGTCAGCACGCCGTGCCAAGGTAGCACGCCGGCGTGCCATCATTCTGTTTCCAGGTACGCGCATTTAACCCGCTCAGCACGCCGTGCTGAATGGTTAGCACGGCGTGCCGAGCGTTCAAATTTTGAATCCCAAGGGATTTTCACCGCCTATTTAATGCTCTCTTCCCCTTCCCCCTTCTCATAACCGCCCACTTCTTCTTCTTCTCCTTCCTCTCTCTCACTTTCTCTCACCTTTTCACTTTCTCACTCCCTTTTTCTTTCTCTCTCTCTAAAACCCATTCTCTCCTTCTCCTCCTCCATTCTTCATCTTCTTCCTCCCTTTCTCCCTTTCTCTTTATCTTTTCTTACTTTCTTCTTCCTCTTTATCTTCTTTTTCTTTTCCTTCTTCTTCTCCATCCCATCCTTTTTTTTCCCCCATCCTTTTGCCCTAGGTTTTTATTTTTGTTTCAATTTCCTTGAATCAGGTATGAATTCTTGCTTTATTCTCTCTTTTATTCATTATTCTTATTATTGTTGTTCTTTTTCTCATTTTGGCTTGATGGATTGACTGCTTTATAGGATTTTATTTTTACTTTTTCTTCTGCTTTTGGGTTTTGTATATTTGACAGTAGTTGCCCTTTGGTTTTGTGTTTTTGTGTTTTTGATTCTTGTTTTATTTTTATGTTTGTGCAATCGTAGGATGAAGAGAAAGACCGTAGCCGATCGGAGACATGGTTCGTCTCGCCAACCCCCGGAACCGTCATCGGAGCCGGTGCCACGTGACACGCCGCCCACCGACCCATTGATGGCTCCACTGACAAATCTCTCCCGGAAATACAAATGTCACTTTCCCTTACTTTCGGACGATGAAGGTAAGAGGTACAAAACTCTATTTCCTTTAGAAAGCACTCCGTTTCGTATTTTCGATTGGTCATTTCTTTTTGTTCAAGATAGGTCGGAGGGCGTGAAAGCTAAGTTAACTAGTCTAGGGTGGTACGAATTTGTAAAATCTAACCCCCCGGTCTTTAGGGAACTAAACTTAGAATTTTACTCTACTTTGAATTTTAAAACCAACCCGGACACAGGCCTTAGAAGCATGACCTTCCGCCTCTTTGGCGTCGAGCGAACTTTGGATATTGATGGCCTTAGGGCTTGTATAGGGATTGACGGGAATGGTTACATGTGGCCCGAAAATCTGGATGCCAAGAAATTTTGGCGATTGATAGGGCAAGGGGTTTACCAACCCCGGTTTGCCAAGACCTCCCAAATCCAAGACCCTGTGTTGCAATTAGTTCATAAATTTGTATGCTTTAATTTTTCGGGAAAGACTGAGAGCAACCGGGTTAATGCATTTGAATTGTTGATTTTGTGGCATGTGCATAATGAGATAAAGGTGCATTTGGGCTTCTTTGTCATGGAAGCCTTATACAATCATCACAACAGAGCCAAGTCCGAACTAGGACTAGGGCACATTGTGACTTGCATTGCATGTTTTTTTCACGGTAATACTTGTTATAGGAACCTCGAAAGCATTCTTCCCAAGAAGCTTTCGAAGGGAATCTTGTCTTGTTCCTATGTTGGTGCAGCTGCAGGTCCTTCAAGTGCAGGAGGTTCAAGTCGGGGAAAGGCCCCCATGGAAGTAGATGCGGAGGAGGAGAGTGAAGCAGGAGAAGACGGCGAGGAGGACGCGGAGAACGTGTCGGTGGGGGTCGATTTTATGGGGAGGATTGAAGGACGGTTGGATGGCATTATTGAGCAATTGGAAGGCTTAACCGTCCATCAGGTTCTGCTGGAGCAGCGGCTGAACGCGCGCCTTGATCGGCAAGCGGCTCAGCTCGCCAACGTCGAGGCGTTCGCCTCCCGCTACTGTGCCGCCCAAGGGTGGCCGTACCCACCGCCCCCACCGCCCCCACCGCCAGCTCCCGATATGTGAGGTAACCCTTCTCCTTCCCCATTTAGTTTGTTTCTTCTTCCATTGCACTTTTGGAAGTAAGTGCAATCTAAGTGTGGGGTGGGTAAAGGGACTTCTCCTTTTTCTTTTTCTTTTTCTTATTTTGCACTTTTTGATTGTTGTTTAGCATGTTTGTTGGTGTTCTTGCATGATTGAATGTTTTATGTTGGTTTTTGGTTAGATTTAGGATTTACTTTTCAATGCATGTGAAGTTGGTTTTGGTTGTTTTGGTTTGTTAGTATTTTTAGGTTGCTTTTGTTTCAATTGCCGTTTGAATAGCATTGCTTAATCCACCCTCGAACCTAAGTCTCTGTGCTTGGATTGATAGCGATTCGCTAGGGATATTAGGAGTTGTTTGCAAGTCATTAACTTGTTTGTTCGTGGTTTGTGATTCTTGATGGTAACCATTGGCTAGATTTGTCATTTAGGTTGCATTAGGGAATTAGCCCTCTACCCCGACTTGCATGATTGAGCTAGGATTACGCCTTGGAACATTGGTTGAGTCACACGACCTAGCATACAAACCCTAATACACTTGTGCGAATTTGAGCCTTTAGAACCATTTCACATCGGTTCTATTTCTTTGTGAGGGTAAAAACAATCGTGGCACACTAGATCGTAGAACCCGGTGTTGTTTTGCACTTGGCATCGAGAGCTTAATATGTGGAGACCCTTAGGATTAACCCATTGACTTAAATAACCCTAACCCTAACTACTGATTCATCCCTTAGATCACCCATAGCCACTAAATTAACCTTTTTGACTTAAAAACCTTCACCAAGCTAACTCTATAATCCTAACCTTTCCCCATTTCACTTTGATTTTCCTTTCTCACCCTCCTCTCCTAAATCAAGTAATTGGCTAAGTTGTTCATTCATTTTGGGGTCAATCACCATTTGCATTTCAACTCTTTCATATCTAGTCCTATGGAAAAATTGTGTTAAAAAAAAAAAAAAATATTAAAAAAAAAAAATTTAATAAAAAAAAAAAAAAAAAATATACCCAAATAGAGTCAATGTGTTTGTTCGGTTTCCTTTTGTAAAACTCGGAGTCTGTAAACGCCTGTCTTGGTTATCCGGTTTGCATCTTTCAGCCGGTATTTGTGTTCCATGTTTTGTAATTTTTTTTTATTGGTTGAATAAAGGATTAGGGCGATCACTTAATTGCCTTGATCCATGCCTTGTAATTTTTGTTTTCGTTTTCTCATTAAGTTGTGTTTCGGCCTTTGAGTGTGGATAAGGCCTTCTTTTTTGTCAAGTTAATTTCAAAAAAAAAAAAAAAAAAAAAAAAAAAAAAGCAAACACTCTTAGGACTAGTTCTGAGTTGAAAATTGCATGACCCGTCTTTAGTGCTTAGTCAATTTGTATGTTTTACTTGATTCGTAGGAGTTGTACACCTAAAATTCCCCTTATCAAACCTACCCTAAGCCGTAACATTACAAGCCCCAGGTTCTCTGATTTTGCTCCTTGACCAATGACTTCACCGGGATTGCCATTAGTTCGCTATGTGATGTGTGCCATTGTTTGTTTTTGTGTGCTCATCCGCCTTGCCTTGAACTTGAGTGTTGGAGTGACATCTTGTGAGGTGCTTTGTGGTCGTATAAACTCTGTTTGTTCCTCGCCCTTTGACTAGCTGAACTATGTTGGGTTTGGGTATTGAGTGGTTTTGAACCTTTTGCACCTAATGTCATTTCAAAGCTGATGCTTTACTTTCTTGAGTTTATGAATCTCGTACGGTTAAACCCTTAGTTGGATTTGCAAGTGAAAGCGAGCAAGTTTACTCCTTTATCTTTAGTTGATTCGCTTGAGGACAAGCAAGACTTTAAGTGTGGGGTGGTTGATAAGGTCGGTTTTTGATCTTATCTCTTAGGCAATTTTGTGGTTTGAACGGCAATTTTGAGCGTCTTTTGCGTGAATGTTTGTGTGGTTTTTTTGAGTATTTTGTGTTTTTTATGTTTTGGATAGTTTTTATAACTTTTAGTATTTTTCGTGTTTTCTAGGGTTGTTTTTGTAATTTTTGTTTATTTGTTGTTTTGGTCCGTGGCGTTGGTGCCGTTATGTTCTTTGTGTCTGTTTTGGACAGGTGTTATGACCCGGACCGGAAGTTAGTGCATCAGTGGCGAAGAAGAGTTCAAAATGCTGAAAATCAAGGTGGCACGGCGTGCCACAATTAGGGCACGCCGTGCCAATCCGGCGTGCCATTCAGGAGCAGTCCAGTGGAGTGGCACGAAAACGTGCCACTCAGGTCAGCGTGGCGTGCCAACCCTAAAATCACACGGCACGGCGTGCCAACTCCAGCAGCACGGAGTGCCGCCTTCAGTTCTGCACAGCACGGCGTGCCAACTCCACCAGCACGGCGTGCCGAGCCCCGAAACCTGCTGTTGCCCTACTTTCATCTCTTCTTTTTGCTGGTTTTAACCTAGCCGTATAAATAGGTTATTTTCGGCGTTTCAAAGTATCTTTTTTTCAGTCTTTTTGAGTGATAGCAAAAACTTGTAGTGAGGTTTTTTGAGCTTGAACTATTTGTTTTCTTCGAGTTTTGCACGATTGATTGGTTGTAGCTTTACTTAGAATCTTCCCCTTTTGCGACGTTCTTAGTTCCGACTCGAGTTCGTCTATAGAGGTACACCCCAAGCATCTTCACACCGTCGGAATCCGGTTAATCGGACCAAAAGGGCATAAGTTTTTCTTCTTCTCTTTTGTAATTTGATTAAGCTAGTTTTGATTCCACAATTTGATTGTGTTTGGTTGTAACATCGAACTCAGTTCATCTTTCTTGATTAATGCAATTGTTTGCAAGTTAATTTCAATTTTTATTCCTTTTCTTTATGCAATTCCTTTAATGAATGTCTAGTCTCATAAGATCTTAATTTAGTAAAGTTCATATTTGTGGCATTACCTAGATTGACACCTAGGAAACCATTAGTATTGACGACACTGTGGAACTTACGTGCCCCTATTTTCTGAGCTTTAGAATTAGACCGCCTCTAAACAAGGAAAACCGGCTAAGGACCTAAAAGATCTAGATACGCTAGGTTGTATTATCGAAAGAGCATAAACAAGGATTAATTGTTGAGTTAAATTCATCTTGTGTAATTAATTGACAAAGCCATCCCCATTAGTATTCATAGGTCGGTAAACCGCCAATTGATAACACAAAACTCAAGTGCAAAGTAAGCTGGAATAGATCAACTAGGAGTAGGGTAGTTTAGCCGTTAATATATTCAACCCAAACTACGTTCCGCCTAGGACACGCAAGGAACCCGAGTAGTCTAGTGTTTGCAGATTATTCTTTTCTCTGTGGGATCGATACCTGGACCAACCAGAATTATTACTTGTCAACGATAGGTACACTGCCTTAGTTGTGCGTTTCTAGGTTTAGTTTTACTACCACGCCTAGGACCCATCAGTCATCATCTCGCTCCCATAGTGTATGATAAGAGATTTTAATGAGTTACTTTCTCATTTTGAAAAGAAGAACAGGAAGCCTCATCCACAGAGACTAATTGATGCTTTCCAGGAAGTTTTAAGTGAATATCAACTTTAATGATTTGGACAAGGTGGGTTACTGATGTAGTTGAAGATTAAGCTTTAATGTTTTTGGACAAATGAGATGATGGTAATTTTTTACAAGTTTGAAGTAATGGTTTTTGGCATTTTTGAACCCTAGTTTCACATGAAACGAGCCAAATTTCATTGTTTAGGCCTTCATAATTGCACTTTTTTTTTATTTTTTAGGGACTTTTTGAGAATTTTTGTTTTAGCTTTCTTTTTCTATTTTGGATTCAATTTTAGGGTTTTACTATTTATGCTGTCTTATTTCGTTTTGTAAAGCAGTTTTGATATTGAATAAAATTTCCCAATTCCCTATATCCTACTATTTGCATAGTACAGCTTGTAGAAGGCTAAATTCCGGTATTATATGGAATTAATTGTTTAATTATTATGCTGCATCAGTTGGTCTCAGAGCCTAAACCCTAAATTATCATGTTACCAAAAAGGAAGCAACGAGTTGATGATGTTATAGGGCAGGAAGCTGTGAACCGTATGGTTTAACGAATTAAGCAAGGGATAGACCAACGAATAGAGACTGTCATGGATCGATTCACTGAAAGATTGGTGAGTTGTTTATGGCTCATACTAGAGAAAATCCTGGTCATAGAAGGAACCCTAATTATGAGGAATTCAGAAACCTTTTTGCTTAGGAAGAAGAGTACGAAGAGGAACCCTACCAGTATGAGCGACTTGGTGTAGTGGAGGATAAATGTTGCGAGGCACATATGAGAACCAAGATCCTAAAATTTTAGGGTGCCTTTCATCTTGAAGAATTTCTTAACTGGTTGGCCAATGTTGAAGAGGTCTTAGAATTCAAAGGTGTCCTTAAATATAAAAGAGTTCTATTGGTTGCTACCCGGCTGACAGATAAGGCAATGGCTTGGTGGCAACAGTTAAGGCAGACAAGGCTAAGAATGGGGAAGACAAAAATAATAACCTAGGAAAAGATGAGGAAGTAGATGCGAGCAATGTTCCTACCTTACAATTACTAGTGATTAAACCAGAGGCTATAGAATTTGAAGCACAGCAGTCGTTCAGTTGATAACTATACAACTAAATACTATTAATTAATTGCTAGGAGTGACATCCTTGAGACCGATGATCAATTGGTATCCAGGTATATTGGGGGTTTGCGGGAACAAATTAGAGAAGCAGTGAATGATTTTGATTCGTTGACTATTTCTGAAGCCCATAACGGGTAGTGACTTTAGAAGCAGGAACGACGTATGGGTGTTAGGTTTTCAAGAGGTGGTAGCAATGATAAACGACCAGGTGAGATGGTAGCCATAAAAGTAGTAACCCCAATGAATAACATTCCCAATAACAATAAAAGGACCAAGCAAAGTAGTGGAATTAAATATTTTGCATATGGTGAAGTAGGTAACAAACAGGCAGATTGTAAAAAGGCTGGAAAGAGGGCCATTTATCCTGAAGTTAAAGAGGATTAGGATGCAGATTATGAGATTTTTGGTGATTTGGTCTTTGATCAGGAGGACATGGAAAAGGAGTTCGTGATTGGAGGGAACCGCTTTGGTGGTAAGGAGATCCTACTTGACACTGCGGGTTATTGAAGATGAGTTGTTGAGAGGTAATATTTTTCAGTCTAACTATACCATCAAGGGGAGAGTATGTCAGTTTGTGATTGATGGAGGTAGCTATGAAAACATTATTTCAGTGGAGGCATTGAAAAAACTGGGTTCCACTGGAGAAACACCCAAAGCCAAACAAACTAGCCTAGTTGAAATAAAGGGGCGAAGTGATGATAGCAAAGCGGGCATTAGTGTCCTTTTCAGTAGGAACTCGATACAAGGATGAGGTTTGGTGTGAAGTAGTAGACATGGACACATGTCACTTGCTGTTGGGCCATCCTTGGAAATTTGATAGGAAGGTGTTGTTGGGATTTTTCACCGGAAATCACCAGATAAAAGCGGAAGAACGCGGTGATTTCCTCAAATCTAGTCCCAGGAGCAATTGAGATGGAAATTGAAAAAATTAAAATAAATAGAAAGAGATAGAATTTCTTACCAGAAAATCTCTTTCAAGAGATGGATGAAGACTGCAGAAACCAAAACAGATTTCCTCCTCGTTTTCGTACACGAACGCCTAACGAATGCAACCCGTGCTAGCGTCGGAAAAACAAAACAATGGAAGAGAGGAGGAGTGTAAAATTTCGACTAAGAGGCTTGTGTTAGGGGGTGGCCGAAATTTCTAACCCTAGGTATTTATACCTAGGGTGGCCGAATTCTATTAGGGGAATTCAGGCCCACCTTGGCTCCTTTCTATTCTGTGCGGGCTTCCATGTTTTAATTTAGGCCCAGTCTAATTTTAATTGTTTTGTTTTAACTTAATTTCAAGCCCAATTTTAATATACTCATGTATTTAATATATTACACCAAGTAATATATTATTTACATTTAAATTAAAATTAGTTTGATCAATTAATTTAATCCATCAAATTAAAATTAAATCTTCACAAAATAAAATCATATGTAAACCTATACATATGAATATTTCCACCTAGGAAATAATCTTATAATTAATCCAATTAATTATGAAGAGCCGATCGAACATATATATTAATTTTATTCCTAGGATCAATCCAATGAATCTTTATAATATAATTAATATATATACACCTCTCTTTCCATAGTGTATACTCCAAGTATACATGTGATTCCTTAAGTCTGCATTCAGTCGTTCTATGTGTACGATCCCGTGGGCCCATCTTTATGTTGGCAGCGGGCCTTTGGCCGCAGACTGTAGTTGGGCTCTAGCAAGCCACTGCAGCCCCTAATTAAGATGGAGATGGCAGTCTAACTGTTATCATAACCCTGTAGTTTAAACTTGTACATCCCATGTCATTGATATCGGTGTCCGACACAGAGGCATGGATTGATCACCCTCTTTTGTGTCCGGACGTTAACTTGATCCCAAATGTACTGAAGCTCACAAACAAGTTCCAACTTGTTTGGGTGTGGCCACACTCTTATTAGTCACATTCATCAAGAGGCCGGTGATATCTTCTCAATGGGTTACTGAGTGACAAATCCCTTCTGCATATCCATAGTATTACCATGCTCAGTGACATACCCGAAAGTACCCATACTTGGCACCCTATTACAGGCCCTTTAGGCGTACCCCTAAGTATGTGACTTCACATGTAACACCATCATATGGTCAGGTCAAAGGATCCATACAAGTACTACACGAGAATCACTTGTGATACTATACCATGTGGATTACTCGTTTAGTGGATCTATCCAGTACCATGCTCCCAGGCATGTACCCATTAACTTGGTTGACATTCTATGTCCAATGACCGGTAAGACACCGCCATACAACCAGGTTAATGATAGTCTATCGTTCCATTCATTCCCATGACTGGAACAGACTACGGATGTATTTATGGTAATATCGTTTACCCTATCCATGGTCTTACTGCCAAGTGCATGACACTTGTCATCATGGATATAGATATGTCCATTGGATACTTCATTTAATATATTGCACAAGATTAATATAATAAATGAATTGATGCCTTTATTAATAACACAAATGAGTATAATACATAAATCCAATGAATGTATAATACAAATACAAGGACCAATGCCTCGGGACTAGGGCATTTCCAACAATCTCCTACTTGCACTAGTTCCAACTAGGCATGGGCCTAATCCCTATAGATCTAGTATGACCCTCATGCTTGGGCTGAGCCAGCGCTTTGGTCAATGGATCTGTGACATTGTCCTCGGTGTCCATTCTGTGCAATGCAATGTCACCTCTCTCCGCGATCTCTCGTATGAGGTGAAACTTTCTGAGCACGTGCTTTGTGTTCTTATGTGACCGTGGCTCCTTAGCTTGTGCAACAGCCCTATTGTTGTCACAGAAGATATCGACTGGGTCCTGGATAGTTGGCACTACTCCCAACTCAGTGATAAACTTCTTCATCCACACGGCTTCCTTAACCGCATCACACGCAGCGATGTACTCAACTTCTGTTGTAGAGTCCGCTATAGTTGGCTGCTTTGAGCTCCTCCAGCTTACAGCACCACCATTCAGCAAAAATACATACCTGGACTGCGATTGGTACTCATCCTGGTCGGTCTGGAAGCTTGCATCGGTATACCCAGTAACTGATAGCACTTTCTGATGGCCATACACCAAGAAGCTATCCTTAGTCTAGTTAAGGTACTTGAGGATTGCTTTGACAGCTTTCCAATGATCCTCCCAGGGATCCTGCTGGTATCGGCTTGTCATACTCAGTACAAATGCGACATCAGGTCTCGTACATAACATGGAGTACATAATTGATCCTATAGCCGAAGCATATGGAACCAATTTCATGTTCTCCCTGTCCTCCCTTGTTTTAGGACAGTTCTTCTTACTAAGTTTCAGCCCATGGCCCATTGGCAAGAAACCTTTCTTGGCCTGGTCCATTCTGAACCTTTTCAAAACTTTATCAATGTACGAAGCCTGACTTAGGCCCAGAAGCCGATTTGATCTATCCCTGTAGATCCTGATCCCTAGGATCATCTCAGCTTCGCCTAAGTCCTTCATTGCGAAGCACTTACTCAGCCACTGCTTTACCCCTTACAGTGTAGGTATGTCGCTTCCAATGAGTAGAATGTCGTCTACATAAAGTACCAAGAATGTGACAACGCTCCCACTAGTCCTCTTATACACACAAGGCTCATCTAGATTCTGTATGAAGCCGTATTCCTTTATAGCCTTATTGAATCTTAGATTCCAACTACGGGACACTTGCTTCAGTCCATAAATGGACCTTTGAAGTTTTCATACCCTACCCAGATACTTAGGATCGATAAAACCCTCAGGTTGTGTCATGTACACATCATCGAGTAGCTTTCCATTAAGGAAAGCGGTTTTGATATCCATCTGCCATACCTCATAGTCATACCATGCGGCTATGGCCAGCAGTATCCTGATGGATTTGAGCATGGCTACTGGTGAGAAAGTTTCATTATAGTCTATTCCATGGACTTGTCTGAAACCTTTCGCAACCAGACGCCCCTTGAAGGTATTATCAGCTTTTAGCTTATAGCACCACTTGCAACCTATTACCTTAGCACCCGGAGGTGGATCAACCAAGTTCCAAACTTGATTATCGTACATGGATTGTATTTCTGCCTCCATGGCTTTACGCCAATTTGCAGACTGTGGGCTAGCCATAGCCTCTTGGTAGGTTTTGGGTTCTTCTTCATCCCAGATGAGAAGAGTTTGATCATCAGTGATGAGGAAACCATACCTCTCCGGTTCCCGACGATCCCTACCAGACCTTCTAGGTTCTTGTGTGGCCTGGGTCGGTGCTTCCACTTGTGGAAGCTCCACCTGGGCCTCCGAGTTATCCTCTTTAGGAGCTGTGGACCTTGAACTTCCCTGAGTTCAACATTGCTCCCACTATCTTTCTTGGAAAGGAACTCCTTTTCTAGAAAGACCCCCTTCCTTGCCACGAACACCTTGTTCTCGGCGGGGTTGTAGAAGTAATACCGTTTGGTTTCCCTAGGGTAGCCCACAAACAGGCATTTATCGGTTTTAGGCTCCAGCTTGCCACTAGTCAATTTCTTGACATGTGCCTCGCATCCCCAAATCCTTAGGAAAGACACATTGGGCTCCTTGCCTGCCCATATCTGATATGGGGTCTTTTCCACTGCCTTAGTTGGAGTATTATTTAAGATGAGAGCTGCTATCTCGAGGGCGTGTCCCCAGAAACTAATTGGGAGAGATGCTTGACTCATCATCGAGCGGACCATGTCCAACAAGGTCCTATTCCTCCGTTCGGACACCCCATTCCATTGTGGTGTACCGGGAGGGGTGAGCTGTGGAACTATTCCATGCTCTCTCAAGTATAAGTCAAACTCTAGGCTCATATACTCACCGCCTCAGTCCTACCGAAGGGTTTTGATATTTCTGCCTAGTTGGTTCTGTACCTCGTTCCTAAATTCCTTGAACCTATCAAGGGTCTCGGACTTGTGTTTCATCAGATAGACATAGCCATATCTGCTAAAATCATCCGTGAACGTGATGAAGTACAGATGTCCACCTCTGGTCGCTGCGCTCATAGGCCCGCATACATCTGAATGTATTAGGTCCAATAAGCCAGTGGCCCTTTCAGCCTTTTTGCTAAAAGGCGCCTTTGTCATCTTGCCTCGTAAACATGATTCGCATGTATCAATTGACTCTAAGTCAAATGACCCTAGGACTCCAGCTTTGTGAAGTCTAGCAATGCGCTTCTCGTTTATATGGCCAAGACGACAATGCCATAGGTAGATAGGATTAAGTTCGTTAGGCTTAACCCTTTTAGTGTTTATGTTATAGACATGATTGGTTTCATTTAAGTCCAGGATATATAGGCCATTATTTAATAGAGCATCTCCATAAAATAATCCCTCTCTAGATATTGAAATTCGACCATTAGAAATAGTGAAAATAAATCCAGAAATATCCAACATTGATACAGAGATAATATTCCTGCACATAGCAGGTACAAAGTAACAATGTTCTAAAATCAAAACCAATCCATTGGGCATCACAAGGTGGTATTCGCCGATCTCTATGGCAGCAACCCTTGCTCCATTCCCGACCCGCAAGTCCACCTCTCCCGACCCCAGCAACCTTCTATTCTTAAGTCCCTGCACATTGCAACAAATGTGAGAACCACATCCAGTATCCAATACCCAGGATGTTGAAACAGTAAGGTTAACATCTATAACATAAATACCTGAAGAGGACGCACCTTGGCCCCTTCTTTGCTCTCCCATCAGCCTGGGATACGATCTCTTCCAATGGCCCGCCTGTTTGCACCCGAAACAGACATCCTCAGGATCTGCCTTCTACTGGGCCTTGGGTTGGGCCTCGGCCTTCTTGGCTTTGGCCTTTTTGGCCTTGGCCTTGGCCTTTTCCTTGGCCTTACCCTTGGCAAGAGGAGGGTTCCCTTTGTTAACCAGCAGCACCGGTGGAGTCTTCTTGATCGACTGCTCAGTAAGCTTAAGCATCCCATACAGCTCACTAACAGTGCGGTTCATCCCTTGCATATTGTAGTTCAGGATGAACTGATCATAAGAATCCGGCAAGGACGCAAGGATTGTGTCCACCCCCAACTCTTGAGAGGTAGGCGATCCGAGACGGGCCAAAGTATCCAAATAGCCCTTCATCTTGAGCACGTGTGCACTCACAGATGTCCCAGCCCCCATCTTACAAGAGTGGAATGCCTTATTGGTCAGGTACCTTTCCTGACGAGCTTGCTCTTGAGACATCTCGTCAAGAGTTGTTATCATAGCATAGGCTTGGTGGTCCATAAACTGTTTTTGCAGTTCGGGGACCATACATGCCAACATAAGGCATGTCACATCCCGGTTGTCCTTGACATGCGCCTCGTATTCCTCCAGCTGGGCAGCCGGTGGATTACATCCTTGAGGCGCAGCCGGCACAGGCCTTTCCAGTACATACTCTTTTGACTCTTGTCTTAGAACTATCCTCAAGTTCCTAGACCAGTCTAAAAAGTTAGGACCGGAAAGCTTGTCCTTTTCAAGAATGGATCACAGTGATAAGGTATTTGTGTTTGCCATTTGGGTGTTTCTACACAGAAAAACATTTAGAGTGTTAATAAAGGGCTTTACTTTGTTGTTCCCATATAAAATTAATAATGAATCAAGTTATTAATTTAAACCGAGTTGTTGGGCTCATGGGTCGAGATCCATATTTCATTAAGATATAGCCAAACGAGGGTTTGGTACAACTACACCTTAATTATTTAGGTAGGAACACCGTCCAATCCCAACCTAGGGACTCTCGGTTTGATGGGCTTGTTGGCACTTACCCATCTGTGCTTAGGGCCAGGAGAATCCTACTACCCACACTAAGTCAAAACCTCCATCCAAGTGTCAGAGTATCCCATACTCTAACCCAATACAAGGTGACAATACTCCAGTGCATCCTGCGAGGGCATGGTCTACAACTGGCCTATTCCCACCTCGATTCGGTTTTGAATGAGGGAAGCACTTTTAAGCGACTTAGTAATTCCATTTGGTTATTAGATTCAATTATAACGGCTTACATACATAAGGCGGGTGAAATGGCTACTGGAACATACATTCATACATGCAAATGAATATAAAACATAATTAAATAAAAGTAAAATGGACTGCTATGGGCCTATATTACATCCTAATATTATTCTAGTAAACCTATACTAGAAATGAATATCAGGTGGGCCTCCATCTTTTCCTTCTGGGCTTACACCTCCATTTGGGCTTGCACCTCCACTTGGGCTCACCACTCCATGGGCTTCTTCTTTTACAAATTTTATAATATATGAATAAAATAAAATTACATTAAAAAAAAAAAGAAAAACGACGCGCAGGCCGTATTTACCCAAAAAGAAAAATACAACCCATCTTGTAAAAGGCCCAATAGTATCCAACCATACAAACATTTAATTACACATATGCATCCAATACATACAATTCAAGAGCATGTTACAATGCATGATTTAAGCCCATTTCAATTATGTCCAAGTCATTATTAGGAAATCACCAATTTTGGCCCACCATGGTTCTAACCCTTAACGGGCTTTGAGCCTCCAGCCCAAGCAGTCCAACTGCTCCCACTGGAATTGGGAAACCATGGGTCCAATTTAGCCGTCCAAGTAATTGTGTCAAAATTACCCGAACCAATTTCCATTAACCATATTAATTTCCAAAATTAATATCACATGAACGAAAATAAAATTCATCCAAGAAACCATAAGCATTTAAATTACATAAATTTAAACACACGAATTTTAAAACCAATTAAAAATTTCAAAACTGGGCCCCGGGCCCAAGACCCGCCAAATCCAAAAAACTAGGCCAGGCCCACTACAGCCGCCTAGCGGCTGCCCGCTGCTACCGTGCGGCAGCCACTGCCCAGTAGCAGGCAGCGGTTGCCGCCGGCGGCGATTCCACCACCGGCAGCCCCGCACCCCGGGAGGCAGATTTTTTTTTTTTAATAAACAGAATTAATTAAAAAAAATCATCATCCATCAACACAAGGCAATTCTCCAAGAATTCCAATAACATACAACAAAATTAAAATGACATAAACCAATATGCAAAATTAATTTTCATTGTATAAAACATACGGGAAAAATCATAAAACCCATACCATGAATCCCAATAAAAAAACTCCAATTTCAAAAATGGGATTCAACCAAAATTTATCAATTTCCACGGATCAAAAGCCTGCTCTGATACCACTGTTAGGATTTTTCACTGGAAATCACTCGATAAAAGCGGAAGAACGCGGTGATTTCCTCAAATCCAGTCCCAGGAGCAATTGAAATGGAAATTGAAAAACTTAAAATAAATAGAAAGAGATAGAATTTCTTACCAGAAAATCTCTTTCAAGAGATGGATGAAGACTGCAGAAACCAAAACAGATTTCCTCCTCGTTTTCGTACACGAACGCCTAACAAATGCAACCCGTGCTAGCGTCGGAAAAACAAAACAATGGAAGAGAGGAGGAGTGTAAAATTTCGGCTAGGAGGCTTGTGTTAGAGGGTGGCCGAAATTTCTAACCCTAGGTATTTATACCTAGGGTGGCCAAATTCCCTTAGGGGAATTCAGGCCCACCTTGGCTCCTTTCTATTCTGTGCGGGCTTCCATGTTTTAATTTAGGCCCAGTCTAATTTTAATTATTCTGGTTTAAATTAATTTCAAGCCCAATTTTAATATACCCATGTATTTAATATATTACACCAAGTAATATAGTTTGATCAATTAATTTAATCCATCAAATTAAAATTAAATCTTCACAAAATAAAATCATATGTAAACCTATACATATGAATATTTCCACCTAGGAAATAATCTCATAATTAATCCAATTAATTATGAAGAGCGAATCGAACATATATATTAATTTTATTACTAGGATCAATCCAATCGATCTTTATAATATAATTAATATATATACACCTCTCTTTCCATAGTGTATACTCCAAGTATACATGTGATTCCTTAAGTCTGCATTCAGTTGTTCTATGTGTATGATCCCGTGGGCCCATCTTTATGTTGGCAGCGGGCCTTTGGCCCGCAGACTGCAGTTGGGCTTTAGCAAGCCACCGCAGCCCCTAATTAAGATGGAGATGGCAGTCTAACTGTTATCATAACCCTGTAGTTTAAACTTGTACATCCCATGTCATTGATATTGGTGTCCGACACAGAGGCATGGATTGATCACCCTCTTTTGTGTCCGGACGTTAACTTGATCCCGAATGTACTGAAGCTCACAAACAAGTTCCAACTTGTTTGGGTGTGGCCACACTCTTATCAGTCACATTCATCAAGAGGCCGGTGATATCTTCTTAGTGGGTTACTGAGTGACAAATCCCTTCTGCATATCTATAGTATTACCATGCTCAGTGACATACCCGAAAGTACCCATACTTGGCACCCTATTACAGGCCCTTTAGGCGTACCCCTAAGTATGTGACTTCACATGTAACACCATCATATGGTCAGGTCAGAGGATCCATACAAGTACTACACGAGAATCACTTGTGATACTATACCATGTGGATTACTTGTTTAGTGGATCTATCCAGTACCATGCTCCCAGGCATGTACCCATTAACTTGGTTGACATTCCATGTCCAATGACCGGTAAGACACCGCCATACAACCAGGTTAATGATAGTCTATCGTTCCATTCATTCCCATAACTGGAACAGACTACGGATCTATTTATGGTCATATCGTTTACCCTATCCATGGTTTTACTGCTAAGTGCATGACACTTGTCATCATGGATATAGATATGTCCATTAGATACTTCATTTAATATATTGCACAAGATTAATATAATAAATGAATTGATGCCTTTATTAATAACACAAATGAGTATAATACATAAATCCAATGAATGTACAATACAAATACAAGGACCAATGCCTCGGACTAGGGCATTTCCAACAGGTGTCTCATGATTGGAAGAATAATACCCATAATTTTATGTTTAAAGGAGTGAAGATTGTGTTAGTACTAAAGCGAGAAGAAGGTAAAGACAGTGCTAGTCTACTAACACTAGTATAATTCGAGAAGGTGATGGAGGAGACTGACATAGTTTATGCCTTGATTGGGAGAGCAACAGAGAAAGTGGTTGAGATTCCTACTATGATTATACCCCTTTAAATTTAGTGATTTTTTTAAGGAGCTACCTGCAGGGTTTCCCACCACTTCGTGATATACAACATCAGATTAACCTAATACCTAAGGTAGTTCTACCAAACCGACTCCATTATAGGATGAGCCTAGCAGAACATGAGGAGTTAAGGAAGCAAGTAGAGGAGCTTTTATCCAAAGGGTACATTCGAGAGAGTCTGAGTCCTCGTGTTGTGCCTGCTCTTTTAATTCCAAAAAAATGTCATTTGGTAAATGTGTGTTGACAGTAGAGCAATCAACAAAATCGCTGTCAGGTATCGATTTCCTATCCCTAGACTAGATGACTCGTTAAATCAGCTTAGTGGTGCTACTATATTTACTAAGTTAGATTTGAAGAGTATGTATTATCATATTCGAATTAGACTAGGAGATGAGTGGAAAACAACCTTTAGTACTAGGGAGGGATTGTATGAATCAATGGTTTTGCTATTTGGTTTATATAATTCCCTTAGTACTTTTATGCGAGTTATGATCAGATATTGAGGCCTTTTATTGGCAAATGTGATGTGGTATATTTTGATGATATCTTGATTCATAGTGTTAATTGATCTAAGTACATTCGTCATTTAAAATAAGTGCTTCAGGTGCTACATATGGAGAAGATGCATGCAATAGTAAAGAAGTGTCTGTTTATGTATAATAGTGAGTTGTTTTAGGGGTTTGTGGTGTCTGCTAAGGGGCTTCAAGTATATGAGTCCAAAGTTGAGGCAGAAAAACATTGGCCTAGGCCACTAAAGGTAGGAGTTTTCATGGGTTGGCTTCATTTCACAGGAGATTTATTCCTCACTTTAGCAACATTATGACTGTTATTACTGATCACATGAAGCAGAGTGGAAAGTTTGGGTCGACTGACAAAGCAGAAGAGGCATTCTAATTAATTAAAGGGTGTCTAATCACAGCTCCTATACTGGTGTTGCCAGATTTCCAACAGCCTTTTAAGTTGCATTATGATATTTCCAAGCTAGGGATTAGGGCTGTGTTAAGCCAGAATAATAGGCCAATGGCATTTTTTAGTGAGAAGTTATCGGGAGCCAAACTACGGTATAACACATATGATGTTGAGTTTTATGTTGTAGTGTAGGCTATCAAGCATTAACGTCATTATCTGTATCAAAGTGAGTTTGTTTTATACATTGATTATAAGGCTTTGAGGGATTTGCACAGCCAAGATAAGGTTTTTGCTACACATGCATGTTGGGTGGCTTTCTTTCAGCCGTTAACTTTTCTGGTGAAACACAAATCAGGGATCACCTATCGGGTTGTAAATGCTTTGTGTAGGTGAAAGGGGTTGATAGCTATAATAAGAAGGTACCTAGTTTTAATTCATTTGCTGAATTGTTTGAAAGATCCCTACTTTTCTGGCATTGTGAAAAGGGTTTAAGCAGGAGAAAGAACAGATTTCCACTTGTAAAATGAATTTCTTTTCAAAGGGAACTAGCTTTGCATTGCAAATTACAGCTCACGGTTATAGATAATTAAGGAGCTGTATGGAGAAAGGCATGTACGGAGAGACAAAACCTTGCAGCTGGTTCGCTCCAATTATTTTTGGCTAACTATCCGTAAAGAAGTTGACAAGTTGGTACAAAGGTACAAGTTGTGTCAATTATCAGAAGGAACAATGAATAATGCTAGTTTATATATGCCTCTACCAATTTCTACTCATCCTTGGATATGTGTTAGTATGGAGTTTGGGTTAGGATTACTACACACACAATGAGGTAATGATTCTATTTACATGGTGGTAGATCGTTTTTTAAGAATGGTAAATTTTATTCCATGTAAGAAAACTACAGATGCTATGAATGCTGCTTAATTGTAAGTGTGGTTTACCTTAGTATGTTGTGTCTAATAGAGATACCCGATTCCTTAATCATTTTGGGCGGAGTTTGTGGAAGATGGTGAATACACAGCTAAATTTCAATAGCGCCTATCATCCTCAAATAGATGGGTAGATGAAAGTGGTGAATCAGTCTCTAGGAGATTTGTTAAGGTGTTTAGTTAGGGAGCATGTGAAGAGCTAGGTTTAAGAGTTGTGTCAAGAAGAGTTTGCTCATAATCATGCAGTTAATCGAAGTACTGGTTTTAGTCCTTTTGTTGTGGTCTATTATATTGTTCCTAGGGGTCCTGTTGATCTGTTACCCTTGTTAGACAAGACTCAGGTTCATAGGAAAGCAGAGAAATTTTTTACTAAATTACAGAATGCTCATAAAGCTACCCATGACAATCTGTAGAAGGCTGCCCCTAAGTACAAGCAAGCTATTGACAAGAACTGATGCCATGTGGAATTCAAAGTGGGAGATTATGTATGGGCTATCCTGACTAAAGAGCTGTTTTCTATTGGTAATTATAACAAGTTATCTGCTAAGAAGATTAGCCCAGTGGAAATTGTTGAAAAGATCAACCAAGTGTCTATCATTTGAAGCTGCCCAGTCATACCTTACAACTGACATCTTTAATGTTAAGCACTTGATTCCTTATGCTACCTTACACTAGTGATTCTTCTAATAAAGACAATTAAAGGACGAATTTTGTTCACCTAGGGGAGAATGATGTAGTTGAAGAGTAAGCATTAATGTTTTTGGACAAATGGCACAACAATAATTTTTGACAAGTTTGAAGTAGCGGTTTTTGGCCTTTTTGGACCCTAGTTTCATCTGAAATGGGCCAATGGTCCAAACTTAATAGCTTTGATATTGAATTATGTCGATTTTCAGCCGAATTCCACTGTTTAGGCCATCGAAATTGCATTTTTCTATTTTTAGGGACTTTTTGGGAATTTTCATTTTAGCTTTCCTTTTCGGTTTTGGATTCTGTTTTAGGGTTTTACTATAAGTTGTCTTATTTTGTTTTGTAAAGCAGTTTTAATATCGAATAAAATTTCCCAATTCCCTATCTCGTACTATTTGCAAAATACAGGTTGTAAAAGGCTAAATTCCGTTATCGTGCACTATTAATAGAACTTAGTATTAATTATTCGATTATTGTGTGCATCAGTTACCCTTTCACATGGAGGAAGAATAAACGAGATCGAAATAGTGTTGAAAAGTGTCTAGATCATTGTTGTAGCAACTCATCAATGGATGGAATTATTTCAATCATATGTCAGGTGTAACCTAGTAGTAACGAGATCTAATCATGCTGTTATTTCAGTGTGAATTCATCTAATTGAATGTAATAAAGTGCATACATTCAAGTTTGAAAATTGTTGGTTTTGTGAACCAGCATGTATAGAGGTCATTCAAAATACATAGGTTATGATAGATGTAGTAGTAATAGGTAGAGGTGACCCATTTATTATTGTATAGAAGCTTGATAAATGTGCTCATTGTCTATGTGGGGTGCAGATTCCAGGCTTCGTGTTAAACGCCAAATTCAGTAGTGTAGGAGAAGGTTGGAACAGTTCACAGCATGTAGTACTCAGTCCAAAATTGATAGCTTTCATGATGCTTAGAGAGAGTTAAAGAAGTTATAGGTAGGTTAGGAAACTTATTGGTGTTAGAGAGCAAAGCAAAGTTGGTTACAGCAAAGTGATGACAACACTCATTTTTTCCATTAATTTATTTTGCTTTGCCAGAGAAAAAATTTGGTTACTCGTCCAAAGGATGATAATGGTATTTGGAGGGATAAGGAATCTAGTTTGGGTGAATTGATTTAGCAATTTTATTCTAAAATTTTTTCTTTTAGCGGTTATAGGGTGGAGATGGTGTTAGATGCGATTAAATCCTCAATAACAACTAAAGAGGTTCAGTTTCTAGAAAGGGAGTTTGATGATTCAAAAGTTAAGGTGGCAATTTTCTTGAGGGGAGGGGATAAAGACCTAGCACCAGATTGGTTTAACACTTTGTTTTTTCAGTCTTACTGGGACATTATAGGGCAAGATGTAATAAATTTCTGCTAATACTATTTAAAGAGTTTCATGTTTCCTAAACATTGGAATAATACTTTCTTGTTGCTTATTCCTAAGAAATCCAAATAAGTTAAAGTTACTTCTACGACCTATCTCTTTATGCAATATATTGTACAAAGTGGTTTCTAAAATGCTAAAAAATCGGTTTCAAAGAGTGTTGCAGGGTATTATTTCTAATTCTTAAGGTGCTTTCCTTCTAAACCACTTAATCATCAATAACATCATGGTGGCATTTAAGATTGGACATATTTTGAAGCGTCATTCTCAAGGCATAATGGGTGGGCTGCCTTGCAAATTGACATGGCAAAGGCTTATGATAGGGTCGAGTGGAGGTTCTTGGAGCTTCTAATGATAAAAATGGGTTTCTCTTAAGGGTGGATTGAGAGGATAATGTTGTGTATCTCTTCGTTGAGACTTAAAATTGTTCATCCCTTGGTAGATTTTCAATTTTTCACTCCAACTAGAGGCTTTTAGTAAGGAGACCCTTTATCCCCTTATTTATTCATTTTTTGTGTTGAAGGGTTATCCTCTTTGTTGCATTGTTATCAAAGAAAGGGGTCAATTCAAGGTTATCATATAGAAATTGGGGCCCCTAGGGTGACTTTCTTACTTTTTGCATGTGAAAATTTATTATTTTTTCGAGCAAATAGAGTTGAGTGTCAATATGTTAAGAAGTGTCTCTATTTCTATGAATGGGGATCAAGGCAACTAGTAAATTTCTCCAAATCATCAGTGGTGTTCAATTCAAATGTAGAGAAGGACTATAGAATTGAGCTTTGCGGGGTACTGGGAGTCAATAAGTCAGTTCAACATGAGAAGTATCTAGGGTTCCATTGGTTATTGGTAGAAGAAAGACTGAGGCAATCTCATTTCTGGTTGACAAAGCATCAGCTAAAATTTAATGGTGGAATAGAAAAATGCTTTCTAAAGCAAGGAAAACTATATTGCTTAAGTCAGTGGCACAAGCCTTACCTAGTTATGTTATGAATGTGTTTCTTTCTCTACAAGCAACTTGCACGGCCTTAGAGAGATGCTTCTTGAAATTTTGGTGGGGTAATAATGGAGGTAGAAGTATAACTTTGAAGAGGTGGAAGCGTTTATGTGTTGATTTAAAGTGGGGAGGACTAAATTTTAGGAGGGTGTATGATTTCAATGTAGCTTTATTGGGAAGCAAGCATATTGTGACATGTCCTTTTTTTGTATCTCAAATATTCAAAGATAGGTATTTCCCAAAAGGAGATTTTTTCAATGTAGAATTAGGGTCTAACCCAAGTTACATTTGGAAAAGTTTATCATCTACTTAAGAGCTTTTAATATGTGATGTAAGATGGTGGATTGGATACGAGATTCGATTGAGGCGTTTAACTCTCCAAGACTATTTGGATCAAATCCTTGTATCTATGGTCCTATTTTAGCAAGATATGAAGATTTATTTATTGGGTATGCCCTAGTCCCAAGGCATTGGTCCTCGTTTTGTATCATACATTTTGTACCTTGTTATGAGATTTATGTATTATACAAATTGTGTCAATGAATAAAGGCATTAATCTATTTATTATATACCTTATGCAATGTTATAAATAAAGTATCCAATGGATATATCCATATCCATGTTGACAAGTGTCATGCACTTGGTAGTAAGACCATGGATAGGGGAAACGATATGACCATAAAGTTATCCGCAGTCTATTCTAGTCATGGGAATGAATGGAACCAAAGACTTTCATAAGCTTGGTTGTATGGTGGTGTCTTACTGGCTATTGGACATGAAATGTCAACCAAGTTTATAAGTACATGCAAAAGGGCATGGTACTGGATAGATCCATTAAACGAGAAATCCACATGGTATAATATCACAAGTGATTCTCGTGTAGTATTTGTATGGATCCTTTGACCTGTCCATATCATGGTGCTGCATGTGAAGTGACATACTTTGGTGTACACCTAAAGGGCCTGTAACAGGGTGCCAAGTATGGGTACATTCGGGTGTGTTAGTAAACATGGCAAGACTATGGATATGCAGAAGGGAATGTCGCTCAGCAGTCCACTGAGAAGATATCATCGGCTACTTAATGAGTGCAACTGATAAGAGGGTGGCCACACCTAAACAAGTTGGAACTTGTTTGTGAGCATCAGTTCATTCGGGATCAAGTTAATGTCAAGATACAAAAGAGGGTGAATAATCCATGCCTATATGTTAGACACCGATATCAATGACATGGGATATACAGTTTCAACTACAGGGTTTCGATTTCACTTGGCTATTATCTCCGTCTTAATTGGGGGCTATAGTGGCTTGCTAGAGCCCGCCTACAGTCTATAGACCATAGGCCCACTGCCAACATAAAGACGGGCCCATAGGATCGTACACATTGAACGTCTGAGCTTAAACTAAAAGGATAAACCGTATACTTGGTGTATACCAACTGAAAAGAGAGCATTCTATTAATTATATTATACAGATTAATTGGATTGATCAAAATAATATAATTAATTTTGGTATCGGGTTTCTTATAATTGATTCAAATGAATTAACTTAAGATATTGTTTCCTAGGTGGTAATATCTCACATGTATAGGTTTACATGTATCTAATTTTATGGAGAGTCTAATTTTAATTCGCAGGTTAAATTAATTGGTCAAATTAATTTTAATTTAAATGGCATATAATATATTATATGGTATAATATATTCACATACATGAAAGATTAAAATTAGATTTGCAATTAAAATAGACCCAAAGAATTGATTTCAGACTTGGGCTTAAATAAGCGAAAAGCCCATATAAAATAAAAAACAAAAGGGCCTAAATTCACATGGGAATTTCGGCTAATAGGGTTAAAAAACCTAGGGGAAATTTTGGCCAATATAAGGGGTTCTAAGGAAGAAATTTTTTACCACCAAAAATCCCTCTCTTCCGACGATTCGACGCTAGCATGGGTTCCCGCTCCAAAGCCGTTTGTGTACAAGATTATGGGGGAAATCAAATTTATTTCTGCAGCCATATCTGAAAGAGATATTCCTGGAGAGAATATGAATTTTCTTATTTAATTTTGTTGTTTTGATTTCCACTTCAATTGCTCTTGGGTCATGGATTTGAGAAAATGATCCGTGCTTCCGCTTCATTCGGACGTTTTGCGATGAAAAATCCCTACAGTGGTATCAGAGCAGGCTTTTGATCCATGGAATTTCTGAACAGGATTGAATCCCTAGGTTTTAAAATTGATTTTTTCCTTTGGGAGTCTTGGATTTGGGGTTTATGATTTTCCCCATTTGATTTTTGCAATAAAAAATTTATTCTACATATTGGTTATGTATGATTTATTTTCTAGTGGATGTCATGATTCTATGTCATATTTTTTTGTATTGCTGTTTTTCAATTAAAAAAATTCATGGGCTGTTTTGGCAGGTATGGGGTTGCCGGTGGAGGAATCCACAACCGGCCGCCGCCATAGCAGCGAAAACAGCGGCAGGCCGGGCCTCGTTTTGGATTTGGCGGGTTTTTCTGGTCCAGGCCCATTTTTAAATTTTAATCGGTTTTAAAATTTTGTGTGTTTAAATTTCTGCAATTTAAATGCGCATGGTTTCTTGGATGAAATTTTATATTATTCATGAGATGTTAATTTGGAAAATTAATATGGTGTAATGAAATTGGCTTGGGTTATCATGGCACGATTACCCAAGCGGCTAATTTGGATTTATAGTTTCCTAATTCCAATGGGATCAGTGTTCTGCCTAGGCTGGAGGCCCAAAGCCCGTTAAGATTTAGAACCATGATGGGCCAAGTTGGCGATTTCTCAATAATGGCTAAGGACATAGTTAAATGGGATTAATTTCATGTAATTTAACATGTTTATAACTTGATGTATTTGAATACATGTAGGTGTGATTAAATGTTTGAATGGCTGCTATTGGGGCTAATTTCAGGATGGGTTGTATTTCTTTTTGGGTAAATACGGCCTACGTGCCATTTTTCTTTTTTATGTAATTTTATTTTATTATTTATTAATGTTGTAAAGAAGAAGCCCATTGGAGAGGCAAGCCCAAAAGGAAGGAAGGAGGCCCACCTAGTGTTTTTCTAGTATAGGTTTACTAAAATTATATTAGGTTGTAATATAGGCCCATAGCATTCCATTATTTATTTAATTATGCTTTTATTTATTTACATGCTCCAATGTATGATCCAATTTCATTTCACACGCCTATGCATCTAAGCCGTTATTAAAATGAATCTAATGACCAAAAGGAAATTACTAAGTCGCTTAAAAGTGCTTCCCTCATTCAAAACCAACTCGAAGTGGGGATAGGCCAATTGTAGACCATGCCCTTACAGGATACACTAGAGTATCTTCATTTTGTATTAGGTTAGAGTATTGGTTACTTTAACACTTGGATAGAGGTTTGGATTTAGCATGGGTAAATAGGATTCTCCTGGCCCTAAGCACAGATAGGTAAGTGCCAACAAGCCCATCAAACTAAGAGTCCCTAGGTTGGGATTGGACAGCGTTCCTACTAAATAATTAGGGTATAGTTTTTCCAGGCCCTCATCTGGCTATATCTTAATGAAATATGTTTCTCAGCCCATAAGCCCAACAACTTGACTTAATTAATAACATGATTCATTATTAATTAAATATGGGAAAAACAAGTAAGACCTTTATTAACACTTTTTAATTTTTCTATTTAGTAATCAAAATGGCAAATAATAATACTCTTTCACTACGATCTATCCTCGAGAAAGATAAGCTTTCTGGGTCAAATTTCTTGGATTGGTCTAGGAACTTAAGAATAGTTCTAAGATAGGAATCCAAGGAATATGTGTTGGAAAGATATGTACCTCCTACACCTACTGGGCATAATCCACCAACTGCATAGCTGGAGAAATACGAGGTGCATGTCAAGGATAACAGGGATGTGACATGCCTGATGCTGGTGTGCATGGTCCCTAGCAAAAGTAGTTCATGGACCATCAGGCCTTTGCTATAATAACAACTCTAAATAAGATGCTTTAGGAGCAAGCTCGTCAAGAGAGATACTTAACCAACAAGGCATTCCACTCCTGTAAGATGGGGGCTGGGACATTTGTGAACGCACACGTGCTTAAGATAAAGGGCTATTTGGATACTTTGGCCTGTCTCGGTTCACCTATCTCGCAGGAGTTGGCGATTGACACCATCCTGGCGTCCTTGCCAGATTCTTATGATCAGTTCATCCTAAACTACAACATGCAAAGGATGAACCGTACTGTTAGTGAGCTGCATGGGATGCTCAAGCTCACTGAACAATCAATCAAGAAGACTCCGCTGGTACTAATGGTCAATAAGGGGAACCATTCTCTTGCTAAGGGCAAGGCTGAGGTGAAAGCCAAGGCCAAGACTAAGAAAGCCAATGTTGGTGTGCCCTAGTTCTTAGGGCATTGGATTCTTATATTTTGTATTAGACATTAAGACTCATTGTATGAATATATTATTTGTGTCACATTAATAAAGACAATTAATCTATTTCATTTATATCTTGTGCTATAAAATGAATAGAGTACCCATTGATTGATAATCATAAAACCTATCCCAAATCTGTTCTAACCGTGGGAACGAATAGAACCACAAACTTGTATATTCAATGACTGTATGGCAGTTTTGAACTAGCCATGGTACTTGTAAATTCAGTCATGAATATAGGTACATGTCATTGACATGGGACTGGGTCGATCTGCACAAGAAAGCCACAAGGTTGTCGCGTCATAGGTGTTTCTTGAGTAGGTCTCTTTTGTCCTCAGACCATATTTCATTATAGTATTAATATGGAATCCAGTTCACTTTGACATACGCCTAATAGGTCTGTAAAAGAATGCTAAATACGGGTATGATTGGGTGGACCGGTGAACATATTGATATTGATGATGAAGTGATGGAATTGCCACTCGGGTAACACCGAGATGATATCATTGGCCACTTGATGAGTGGGACTGATAAGTGTATGGCATACCCAAGTAAGTCGGTTGCCTATTTGATTAATCAGTCAACTCAAGATCGAGAAATGTAATAAACAACAAAAGAGGATGACGGATACCATGCCTCTTGTTTATTCATATCGATATCGTTTGGCAAAGGACAATGTGAGATTACTACCAGGTCAGTGTCTTCAACAGACTGCTACATCTCTGTCTTAATTGGAGGCTGTAACGGTTTGCTAGAACCCACTTACAGTCTATGGGCCTTGGGCCTACTGCTAACATAAAGACAGACCCATAGGATCATGCACATAGATCAACTGAGCCGGAACTTATAGAAATTGTACATGTAATGTACATTGGAAGGGATGCTTAATTAATTAGTTGACATTCGGTATCAAGGTAATTAATTAACATTGGGTTGATTTAATTTAATTAATAAGTTTACATAATGTAATTAATTAATATATCAATTAATTGAATTACATAAAATAAACAATTAATTAAATAATTTTTCTAAGTGGAAAATTAAATATATGTATTATATTTATTTAAGTGTGATTTAATTTTATTTAGGGGTAATTAAATTTATCCAAATGGAATTAAATTACATTGTATATACTTTTTAATTAAAGTTTATGTAATTATAATCCTAGTGGTAGGGGTACACACGGTCGGTTAACCGGTCCATGTGGACTTTTACAAACGATTAACCATTTGAACCGTTTTTTTAATTTACTAACCATACACTGTTCATTAAATTCAGTTAACCATTAATCGGTTAACCATTAATTTCGGTCGGTTAACCATTTCTTTACGATTAACCATTTATGAAATAGACATTATGATTTTGCGAAATCTATAATAATTGAAACCTCAAATAAATAGAACATAAATTTCAAATATCAAATAAAAATATAAAATTACAAACCATAGTCTTAATTATTAATTAAAATAACATTTTAACCATAAACTTTAATAATTAAAACATTAATAAAAAAAAAGTTCCCAAATATAGAAATTGTTGTACAAGATCAAACATTTTAATGAAATTGTTTTTCGCTATTCGTTTTTCAATAAGTGTGAAATTAAGAAATGAGAGAAGATGAGAGTGAAAGGGAGTGACCGAGATTACTTAGTATTGTATAGTAAGGAAGTAAAATAATATTAAAGGCCCAAATGTTTCACTTATTATTCATATTACCTATATATTTATAATTACATAATTTTTTAAGAAAAATATTTGTAAAAAGTCGGTTAACCGCGAGTCCACATGGACTTTCGGTGTAAAAACCTAAATCTAAACCATAACCATTAATTTCTAAAAATAAAAACCGTACAATAGTCCATCGGTTTCGGTTAACCATATTTTTAGCTCGATTTCGGTTTGGTTTCACGGTTTTTCGGTTTTTTTTTTTTGCACCCTACCTAGTGGGCTTGTGTTTAATTAACCTAATTAAAACTCAATTAGACAAAATTATCTATATAAGGACACACTTAAGGAAGAAAACCTAACCCTAACCTAAATTAATTGCTGGAAATTTCATCCCCATTGCAGCCCCAAAAACAGCCAAAAATTTCATCAATAATTCTCCATTCCTTCCGCTTCTTCGGTTAGCACGGGTTCCCACTCGATAGTTGGTCGTGCACCGGACTTTGGAGATTATAGTTTCAAGAAACGATTCTGCAGCAGTCTCTAGAAGAGACGAATCTGGTGAGTTTAGCTCTCTTGATTCAAATTGTTTTTTATTCCAATCAATGGTAATTGGACACAATAGGTGGACTCTAGAAAAAATATTAACAGTGTAATTTCCACTGCGCCATGTTATTTTTCCGATGACGAATCCCAACAGTGGTATCAGAGTCTAGATTTTGTCCATTAGATTGATTGGAATTCATTCTTGATTGTGTTCTTGAAGAAAGAATAGGTTTCAAGAATGGTTTTTCGGGTTTTTGATTATTTTTCCCGATTGGTTTTATCTATTTTTTTTTCCCTGCTGTGATTTATTTTCTACTGCTAATTTTTTTTTTGGCTGCTGTATATATTTTGTTGGCTGGAATTTTTTAATGATTTAAAAAAAAAAAGAAAAAAATAATTATTTTTGGCAAGATGGAATCGCAATTTGCGATTCCATCATCCCATCTTTTACAGCAGGCTACTGTGCAGCAGGCGCTAACGCGCGGGGTTCGGGTCTGATTTTAGATTTTACAGGTATTTTTTACCCCGGCCCTAATGCAAATTAAATTAAATTTTTTTAAAATTAATTTGTATTTAAATTATTTATTTTGTTGGCATGCATATTTAATTTAATTGTTTAGAATATTAAATTGAATATGGAATTTGTGAAATTGGCCCAATAAATTGTGGCACAGGTTAAAATTGGGAGAGCTAAATTTTAAATTTGTGGTAACCCAAATTCCAGTGGGAGCAAAATTGTTTATTTTGCATTTATGGATGTTATCCATTGGGCCTTTATGGGCCTTAGTCACATTTATTAAAATTGGAGATTTCACCCTAAGTAACTCGGCTTAACATTTATATTTATAATTTGGAATGCCATGATCATGCATCATATTGGTATATATGTGCACGACAGGTACTTTGTTTGAAATGTGATGTTGAGTTCTATGGGCCCTAAATTATTATCGGTTGTAATTTGATTTTGGGAAATATGGCCTGCGTGCCATTTCTTTTATTTTGATATAATTTTAGAATAGATTTTACTTAAAATAAAATTATTGTAATTGCATCAAGTATGGAGGAAGGCCCAGATGGAGCAAGCCCATGGTGAGATCCTAAGAAAAATTGCAGTCCGGCCCATGAAGAATTAGATAGGATGTCTATTTTTTCATTAGGTTGTAACAAAAGGCCCATAGCATCTCATTTATTTTAAATTAAGTATGCTATTGCATTTGTCATAAAACATGGATGTATGGATTACCAAATTATTACCCGCATTTATGCATTCTAAGCCGTATCACTTAACTTTAATCTGGAAATTAAAATATTGAGTCGTTTAAAAGTGCTTCCCACATTCACACCTCTTCCTCCTATTGATGCTGCAATGTGTGACATGCCCTAGATAGGTACATTGTAGTATTCGGTGGGCCGTCGAGGGTTAACAATACATGGTATGATTAACATGTGAATGGTGGTTCGACTCAACATGGGTAGTATTAGCTCAGAGCGGGCCCTAAGCACAGATGGGTAAAGTGTCAATAAGCCCATCACACCAAGAGTCCTTCATGGAAGGATTGGATAGATTATCCTACCAAACAAATCAATGGTTGGTTAGCAAGCCGTAGTTCGGTCAGTCCTTGATAAGTTATGGATCTTGGTCAAGTCAACCAATTAACATCACCAATGAACAAATTAAAATCGGATTATTAATTTGAATTGGCAAAAGTCCTTTATTTCTAACTCAAGTAATGATTTCCTCCATGTAGATTATTCCCATTTTCATATAAGCAATTTAAAATGGCTACAACAATCAACAACTCACTCTCACTTGGGTCAATCCTGGAGAAGGAGAAGCTTTCGGGGACTAACTTCTTGGACTGGGCTAGGAACTTACAAATAGTTCTTAGACAAGAGTACAAGGAGTATGTACTGAATGCTCCTTTACCAGCTGGTCCTCCCGCAGGTCGAGGCGTCACTACGGCAATGGTGGAGCAGTACGACCGGCACGTGAGGGATGACCGAGATATCTCATGCCTCATACTGGGTACCATGGCTTCTGATCTTTAGAAGAAGTTCATGGACGAGCATGCTTATGAGATGATAGATCAACTTAAAAAGATGTTCCAAGATCAGGCTCGTTAGGAACGTTACCTGACAACTAAACACTTTGCAAGACTACAATGGCAGCCGGGACTTTTGTTAGCACTCATGTGCTAAAGTTGAAGGGATATATTGATACACTTGCCCATGTCAGTTCGCCAGTTCCGTAGGACTTGGCAGCAGACATTATTCTCGGGTCACTTCCTGAGTCTTACAACCAGTTTATCATGAACTAGCATATGCAAGGGTTGGATAAATCGGTTGTTGAGCTGCATGGCATACTGTAACGGTTTGCTAGAACTCACTTACAGTCTGTGGGCCTTGGGCCTACTGCCAACATAAAGACAGACCCACAGGATCGTGCACATAGATCAACTGATCCGGAACTTATAGAAATTGTACATGTAATATACATTGGAAAGAATGCGTTAATTAATTAGTTGACATTCGGCGTCAAGGTAATTAATTAACATTGGATTGATTTAATTTAATTAATAAGTTTACATAATGTAATTAATTAATATATCAATTAATTGAATTACATAAAGTAAACAATTAATTAAATAATTTTCCTAAGTGGAAAATTAAATACATGTATTGTATTTACTTAAGTGTGATTTAATTTTATTTAGGGGTAATTAAATTTAGCCAAATGGAATTAAATTACATAGTATATACTTTTTAATTAAAGTTTATTTATGTAATTATAATCCTAGTGGGCTTGGGTTTAATTAACCTAATTAAAACCCAATTAGATAAAGGTGTCTATATAAGGGCACACTTGAGGAAGAAAACCTAACCCTAACCTAAATTAATTACTGGAAATTTCTGCCCCATTGCAGCCCTAAAAATAGCCAAAAATTTCAGCAATAATTCTCCATTCCTTTTGCTTCTTTGGCTAGCACCGGTTCCCGTTCGATAGTTGGTCGTGCACCGAACTTTGGAGATCGCAGTTTCAATAAACGATTTTGCAGCAGTCTCTAGAAGAGACGAATCCAGTGAGTTTATCTCTCTTGATTCAAATTGTTTTTATTCCAATCAATGGTAATTAGACACAACAAGTGGATTCTAGAAAAAAATTAACAGTGTAATTTCCACTGCGCCACGTTATTTTTTCGATGATGAATCCCAACAGCCAAGGCCAAGTAGGCTAAGGCCAAGCCCAAGGCTGGTCCTAAGGATGTCTGCTTCCAGTGCAAGCAGGCTGGACATTAGAAGAGATCTTGTCTCCAGCTGTTGGGAGAGCAGAAGAAGAGCTAGAGCGTGTCTTCATCAGGTGTAGATGTCATAGACATTAACCTCACTGTTTCAACATCCTGGGTATTGGATACTTGATGTGGTTCTCACATTTATTGTAATGTGCAGAGACTTAAGAATAGGAGATCACTAGGATCTGGAGAGGTGGACTTGCAGGTTGGAAATGGAGCAAGGGTAGCTACTATAGAGATCAACGAGTACCATCTGTTGATGCCTAGTGGATTTGTTTTGATTCTGGAACATTGTTATTTTGTACCTGCAATGTGCAAGAATATTATTTCTGTTTTAGTTTTGGATATTTCTGGATTTAATTTCACTATTGGTAATGGTAGAATTAGTTTATCTAGAGAGGGATTATTTTATGGAGAAGCTTTATTAAATAATGACCTTTATGTCCTGGATTTAAATGAAACTAATCAAGTCTATAACATAAATACTAAAAGGGTTAAGCCTAACGAACTTAATCCTATCTACCTTTGGCATTGTCGTTTAGGCCACATAAATGAGAAGCGTATAGCTAGGCTTCACAAAGCTAGAATCCTAGGATCATTTGACATGGAGTCACTTGATATATGCCAGTCTTGTTTACGAGGTAAAATGACTAAAGCACCTTTTAGCAAGAAAGCTGAAAGGGCCACTTACTTACTGAACCTAATACATTCAGACGTATGTGGGCCCATGAGCGCAACTATTAGAGGTGGACATCTATACTTCGTCACTTTCACGAATGATTTCAGTAGATTTGGCTATGTTTATCTAATGAAACATAAATTCGAGACCCTTGATACATTTAAGGAATTTAAGAATGAAGTACAGAACCAACTAGGTAGAAATATCAAAGCCTTTCGCTCAAATCAAAGAGGCGAGTATATGAGCTTAAAGTTTGACTCATATCTGAGAGAGCATGGAATCATTCCACAACTCACTCCTCCAGGAACACCACAATGGAATGAGGTGCCCGAAAGGAGGAACAGGACCTTGTTGGACATGGTCCGCTCGATGATGAGTCACGCCTCTCTCCTAATAAGTTTTTGGGGATACGCTCTCGAGACAGCATCTCTCATTCTAAACAATACTCTGACTAAGGCTGTGGAGAAGACCCCATATAAAATATGGACTGGTAGGGCACCCAATATGTCTTTTCTACACATTTAGGGCTGTGATGCATATGTCAAGAAATTGACTGGGTGCAAAGTAGAACCCAAAACTGATAAATGCCTGTTTGTGGGTTACCATAGGGAAACCAAAAGGTATTACTTCTACAACCCCACCGAGAACAAGGTGTTCGTGGCATGAAAGGGGGTCTTTCTTGAAAAGGATTTCATTTTCGCGAAAGACAGTGGGAGCAATGTTGAACTCAGAGAATTTCAAATCTCACAAACTCTTAAAGAGGATAACTCGGAGACCAAGGTTGAGCTTCCACAGGAGGAAGCACCAACTCAAGTCACACAAGGACCTAGAAGGTCTTGTAGGGATCATCGGGAACCTGACAGATATAGGTTTCTTATTACCAATTATCACAATCTTCTCGTCTTTGATGAGGAAGAACCCAAAACCTACTAGGAGGCTATTGATAGCCCACAGTCTGCCAACTGGCATAAAGCCATGGAAGCGGAGATGCAATCTATGTACGATAATTAGGTCTGGAACCTGGTTGATCCACCTCTGAGTGCCAAGGTCATAGGTTGCAAGTGGTGCTACAAGCTGAAGGCCGATAATACCTTCAAGAGGTGGTCGGTTGCAAAAGGTTTCAAACAAGTCCATGGAATAGACTATGATGAAACTTTCTCACCAATTGCTATGCTCAAATCCATAAAGATCCTGCTGGCCATAGCTGCTTGGTATGACTATGAAGTCTGGCAGATGGATGTCAAAACCACTTTCCTTAATGGAAAGCTACTCGAGGATGTGTATATGACAAAACCTGAGGGTTTTATTGATCTAAAGTATCCTAGAAGGGTATGCAAGCTTTAAACATTTATGGACTGAAGCAAGCATCCCGAAGTTGGAATCTTAGATTCAATGAAGCCATAAAGGAATACGGCTTCATACAGAATCAAGATGAGCCTTGTGTGTATAAGAGGATTAGTGAGAGCATCATCACTTTCTTGGTGTTATATGTGGATGACATCCTTCTGATTGGAAGTGACATACCAACACTGCAAGGAGTAAAGAAATGGTTGTGTAGTGCTTCGCAATGAAGGACTTAGCCGAAGCTGAGACGATCCTAGGGATCAGGATCAACAGGGATAGACCCAATTAGCTTCTGGGCCTAAGTTAGGCCAGGTACATAGATAAGGTTCTGATAACTTTCAGCATGGATTAGGCCATGAAATGTTTCTTGCCGATGAGCCATGGGCTGAAACTTAGTAAGAAGAATTGTCCTAAGTTAAGGAAGGACAAGGAGAACATGAAGTTGGTCCTATCTGCATCTACTATAGGATCATTCATATACTCCATGCTATGTACCAGACCTGATGTTGCCTTCGCACTAAGTATGACGAGCTGATACCAGTAAGATCTCAGTAAGGACCACTGGAAGGTGGTCAAGGCAATCCTAAAGTACCTTAACCAGACTAAGGATAGCTTCTTAATGTATGGGGGTCAGGAAGAGCTGTCAGTTTCTGGGTACACTGATGCAAGCTTCCAAATCGACCAGAATGAATACTAGTCACTGTCTGGGTATGTATTCTTGCTTAATGGTGGTGTTGTCAGCTGGAAGAGCTCCAAGCAACCGACCATCATGGACTCTACTATAGAAGCTGAGTACATTGCTGCGTGTGATGCAGCTAAGGAAGTTATGTGGATAAAGAAGTTTATCACTGAATTGGGAGTAGTACCAACTATCAAGGATCCAGTTGAAATCTTCTATGACAACAACGGGGCTATTGCACAAGCTAAGGAGCCTCTGTCACACAAGAACACGAAGCACATGCTCAAGAAGTTTCACCTCATATGAGAAATCACAGAGAGGGGTGACATTTCATTAAACAAAGTAGACATCGAGGATAATATCATAGATCCTTTGACCAAGACGCTGGCTCAGCCCAAGCACGAGGGTCATACTAGATCTATAGGGATTAGGCCCATGCCTAGTTGGAACTAGTGCAAGTGGGAGATTGTTGGGTATGCCCTAGTCCTGAGGCATTGATTCTCGTTTTGTATCATGCATTTTGTACCCTATTATGAGATTTATTTATTATACAATTTGTGTCAATGAATAAAGGCATTAATCTATTTATTATATGCCTTGTGCAATGTTATAAATAGAGTATCCAATGGACATATCCATATCCATGTTGACAAGTGTCATGCACTTGGCAGTAAGACCATGGATAAGGGAAACGATATGACTATAAAGTTATCCATAGTCTGTTCAGTTATAGGAATGAATGGAACCAAAGACTATCATAAGCTTGGTTATATGGTGGTGTCTTACCGGCTATTGGACATGGAATGTCAACCAAGTTTATGGGTACATACAAAAGGGCATCGTACTGGATAGATCCACTAAACAAGAAATCCATATGGTATAGTATCATAAGTGATTCTCGTGTAGTACTTGTATGGATCCTTTGACTTGACCATATCATGGTGTTGCATGTGAAGTGACATACTTTGGTGTACTCGTAAAGGGCCTATAACAGGGTGCCAAGTATGGGTATATTCGAGTGTGTTAGTAAACATGGCAGGACTATGGATATGCAGAAGGGAATGTCGCTCAGTAGTCCACTGAGAAGATATCATCGGCCACTTAATGAGTGCAACTGATGAGAAAGTCACCACACCTAAACAAGTTGGAACTTGTTTGTGAGCATCGATTCATTAGTGATCAAGTTAATGTTAGGATACAAAAGACGGTGATTAATCCATGCCTCTACGTTGGACACCGATATCAATGACATGGGATATATAGGTTTAAACTACAGGGTTTTGATTTCAGTTGGACTGCTATCTCCGTCTTAATTGGGGGCTGTAGTGGCTTTCTAGAGCCCGCCTATAGTCTGTGGACCATAGGCCCACTGCTAGCATAAAGACGGACCCACAGGATCGTACACATTGAACATCTGAGCTTGAACTAAACGAATCAACCGTATACTTGGAGGATACCAACTGAAAAGAGAGGATTTAATTGTTTATATTATATAGATCAATTGGATTGATCAAAATAATATTATTAATTTTGGTATTGGGTTTCTTATAATTGATTCAAGTGAATTAATTTAAGATATTATTTCCTAGGTGGAAATATCTCACATGTATAGGTTTACATATATCTAATTTTATGGAGAGTCTAATTTTAATTCGCAGGTTAAATTAATTGGTCAAATTAATTTTAATTTAAATGGCATGTAATATAATATATGGTATAATATATTCTCATACATGAAAAATTAAAATTAGATTTGCAATTAAAATAGACCTAAAGAATTAATTTCAGACTTGGGCTAAAATGAGCGAAAAGCCCACATAAAATAAAAACCAAAAGGGCCTAAATTCCACGTGGAATTTCAGCCAATAGGGTTAAAAACCCTAGGGAAAATTTCAGCCAATATAAGGGGTTCTAAGGCAGAAATTTTTTACCACTAAAAATCCCTCTCTTCCTACAATCCGACGCTAGCACGGGTTCCCGCTCTAAAGCCGTTCGTGTACGGGATTGTGGAAGAGATCAAATTTGATTTCTACAGCCATCTCTGAAAGAGATATTCCTGGTGAGAATCTGAATTTTCTCATTTAATTTTATTTTTTTGATTTCCACTTTAATTGCTCCTGGGCCATGGATTTGAAAAACGATCCGTGTTTTCGCTTCAATCGGACGTTTTGCGATGAAAAATCCCTACATTATTGGTGAAAGATTTAATTACAGATGATAGAGAGGGCTGGAACCTATAGTTATTAAATGATTTATTTACTCCTACCTTGGTGGAATGGATTATTCAAGTTAAAGTTCCTCGTCAAAGGGTACAAGACCAATTATATTAGGCATTAAAGGAAAGGAGCGAGTACTCAATCAAGTTGCATTATTGTTTCTTAACTTCTTCGCTAAAGCTTCTTATTCTTTTAATTTCAATTTATTTTGGAGTTTGTTTATATCGGCCAAATTTCAATATTTCATATGGCTTGTTGGAACTAAAACACTGCCTACACTTCAAAATTTGTGATTAAAAGGAGTTAAAGTGAATGTTGATTGCATAGTTTATTCTTTAGCATTGGAAATGATTGAAATGCATGTTTCCTGAGTGTGAGTTTACAAAGGAGGTTTTGGGTGCGGCATTATTAGGCTTTGTATGGCAATTTCAAGGCGGGATGAAGTCTTGATGGAATGGAATGGTTGCTAGTTGTTCCAAGGAGTAGAGAGGGGTGATTGTGGTAGTGATGTGGGGGGATTTGCATGTTTTAACCTATCCCATCTTGAAAACAAAAATTTAATTATGGAATACATGTCTCTAAGCCAAGGTTCATGCCCAAAAACCTAAAACTAGGTTATAGGTACAACAAAACAAAGAGGTAGAAATTGAATTTCTCACCTAGGCCATCCCAGCACAAAATTGATTTGACTAAGGGCTTCACGTGTTGCCCCTCTACATTCTCACACATGGAGTCTTGTTAACCAGGATTGAGCACTAGCTCTTGGACCAATGGTTTCTTCCTTGCACGAAAACCCTTTTTGCACAAGGGAAGAAGATGAGATGGAGGCTTAGTCTTAGACCATTAGTTCTTAAGGTTTTATACTTTACCTTTTATGTATGAAACATAAGGTAAAATACCCAAAGTACCCCTTGTGCAAGTACCCAACATAATCTACACATATATTATTATTTAACCAAAGTCACCACATGGTAACTTTGAAAAACCATAAAACCAGTTTCTCATCATAAGTTATTTTATTTTACTTGGACTCAACAATTGATCCTATAAAATAAATAATCCATTAATTAATATGTATCCAATACATATCAATTGATCCATCATAAAGTCTACCTAAACTCCTAAGCGTGCGATCCTGTAGGCCCATCCGTATGTTTCCCATGGGTCCAAAATGACATTCGACCCATAAGTTGTAAGTGGGCTCTAGCAAGCCGTTACAACCCCCAATTGGGATAGAGATGTCAAAATCGTAAAGACATTGTGAGCGGATGAAGTTTTTCGAAACAAGCGGTGAAGCGGGAACCGGGGAATTTCTTTTCGAGTGTGAGTATATGTAGGTTTTGAAAACCGGTTTTCATCTTCTTTAAGAAAGCCTTTCATTTTATTGGAAAAAACCTTTTTGTAGAAAACTTAATTGTGAGCGTGAATTTTGGAAAATAGGTTTTTAGAAGATCCCAATTTAAACTTAAAGGTCTCGAAACCTAAATTTCGATATAAGATACAGAGTCGCCATCTGGATCAGCTCATCCGGGAAATTCTGGTACAGCTCCCTACCAAATGTAGACGCGGTACCTAATTCAGAGATTCAAAGTTCGGGCAACACATCTACTAATCCTCAAACTTAATTTCAATTATTATTTCATAATTTGATATGACATCCACTTAGTTCTACTCATTTTATCTTCTTTTATTTTTAGTTAATGCTCATACACATAACATAAATATAAATCCAAAATAAAGTGCAGAAAAGTAAAAGTGTGGGAAAAGTAAAGTAGAGGCCAAATTATACAACCTAGAAAAGAAAAACTCTCATGCTCACCATTTACAACTGCTTATAATACACAATGATCTAAAAAGTACAATCGCCTAGGTACACGAGATGATCTATTAAGTACATCAAAATGAAAAATAATAAAAAGAAAAGCTTCATCCAAATACGGTTAGCACAAGTAAATAAGGCACATCAAGGACTCACATAGGACATAATAGGGGATTTTAGGAAGTGGGAACATGCATTTAGGGGATAACCGAGAAGTCCGGGCAACTTGCTCGGTTAGACCTGGAAAATGATTTTAGAAACGCCCTGTAGATTTTGTGAATGAAAAACCAATTCTGAAATCAATTTGGCTAATTTTACATGCAAATTCCTTCGGTTTAGTGGGTCGGTTATCCTGAAACTCGAGGTTTCGTTCGTGGGGGTTTCTAATTCCAAACATTCATCTATGGTCTGAAAACAGTAAACACACCAAAAACAGGTTTGGTTCTGAAGATAGCATCACGCGACGATGTCTATGCGGATCGTCCTGTGATTCTGCCTTCTGCCCGACATTACAGTCGTGCTACTGTAAATTACAGCCATACGGCTATAATGGTTACAGCCGTGCGACTGTAATGAATAGTGCCCGACAGTGGTATTCCTATTTTTTAAAGTCACTAGTTTTATCAATTTTGATGATTTCAAGAGTTTCTGGGAATCCAAGGGTCCGTTATCATTGAACCAAAAATCCGATTAAGGATCTAACAACTGTGAATTCCGAGAATTGAAACCAACAAAACCCTAAACCACACATCCGTATCATTGGAAATCTGAAAACCACAATATTATAGTGTACAGATGTGATTAGGCCGAATTAAATCATAAAAAATCATTTAAAATGGAAAACTAGTTGTATTCGATCGAATTTAGGCTTTTCTGGCTTCTGCCTAGAGGCATATAGTCGTGCGACTATAATATACAGTTGCACAACTGTTCTTCAGGAACTATAGTCGTACAACTGTAAATATAGTCGTGCGACTATAATTACGGTCGTACGGCTGTGATTCCGCGGACAGTTTTTCGGAAAAATTTTCAAACACAGAAACAATCACAAATCAACATGAAATGAGTTTTAAGGCCTCTCAGAATTTACCTCTTTTGTGTTCCAGTATTTTTGATGACTGGAGTCGGATGTGGATGTCGGAATCTGCCTAGAATCTCCAAACAACCCGAAATTCTGGAATGCGCATCCCGAATTGATCCGAATAAAAGTCGAGTATAGTTTTGAATCACTGATGTCAGATTAGGGACTTCACACTATGTGTTTCTGATCTCTCTTCTCTTTTTTTTCTCTTTCTCAATCTAGAAATCTCTTTCCCTCAAGAATCTCTCTTCATTTTTTTTTCTTTTTTTTCCAGAATGATTTTTATTTTTATTTTTCCTATGGTTTTCTGCCTTTTCTGGCTCTTTTCTGCCTCTTAATTAGGGGTGAGCAAAACCAAACCAATGTCCAAAAAACGAAAATCCAAACCGAACCGAACCGAACCAAACCGATCCATTTCATAGTTTGGTTTGGTTTGATTTTAAGTTATGAAGAAGTTCGGACTTCGGTTCGGTTCGGTTCAAAACCGAAAAAACTGAAAAACCGAATAATTGGTAAAATGTTAAAATTAATTATAAAATTAATATATACTAATTGTAGAGAATTTTAGACATTATATTCTTTTATAGTTTTATATTGTGATTTTTTTTATGCTAATTTATAGTTGTTAAAACTTGAGAGTTGAAAAAAAAAAAGGAAAAGAATTTTAGTATTTTATTGTGATGTAATAGTATTATTTAGTATTACTATTTTTTAAAGTTAATTTTGTTGTATTTCTTTTTTTTTTTAACAAGCTACTTATATAAAATTTTTATTTTGATTTTTTTTAAAAAAAATGTTGATGTTTTTGGTTCGAGCTAGTCCAAACCGAACCGAACTAGTTCGGTTTGGACTGAACCGAACTAAAATTTAGTTTGGATTGGATTGGTTTATAAAATACAGTGTTTTTTGGATCGGTTTTTGCGGTTCGGTTTGGTTTTTGAACCGAACCGGTCCATGCTCACCCCTACTCTTAATTCCTATGATGACGCCCAAAATCCGAGCCAAATTAGAGTTCTTTCCTATTCAGGAATCTACTGAGTCAAAGACTAGAGTTGTACGACTCTAACTATAGTCGCATGACTGTATACAGTCGTACGACTGTAATATACATTCCTGCGACTGTAATCTAGAGTCGTACGACTATAGTTGTGAAACTACAGCCATACGGCTTTAGATAGAGCCTGCCCGCCTTAGTCTTAACCCACACTCACACCTAAGTCCCCTAATCGCTCAACGAACTTCTCTCTGGGTTTTGGATCAAGGACTCTTTTGAATTTCGAACCGCTTGAGAACATTCTGGGCATTATTCCGCTCATTCTCAGATCCAATTCACGCTCATCTTTCTACTAGGTAACAACAGGTTTTCATCATTAAGGTCAGGAAAAAACCCCTGCTCACAGACATACACCTGTATTATTCTTATATGATCCTTTGCACATATGATATTGGTGTTCTACACAAGGCATGCACTATCATCCTTCGAAGTGCTAGGACATTTACTTGACATCCAAGTAGACTAATAAGACCAAATAAATGATAATCCAATAATCATTCGATTTGGGTACGACCATACACTACTTAATCTCACTCATCAAGAGGCCGATGATATCATCTCTTCGGTGAAGAGATAGGCAATTCCTTCACATTACTCCCAGTCCTAGCATGGTTCCTGATATACCCAACGTACCCATACTTGGCACCCAGTTACGGGCCCGTTAGGCGCACATCGAAGTATATAAGGTCACATCTAGGAGTGTAGTAATATCAGGCCTTAGGATCCAGTATAAGCAATACGTGTGAAACACTTATGACACTTGACCATGTAGTGTTCTCACAAGCGAATCAATCTAGTACACTTTGCCAACATTTACCTATGTCCTTGATAGACTTTCCAAGTCCAATGGTTGGTAAGACACCACTCATCCCACAAGGAACATACTAGTCTTTAGTTATATTCATTCCCATGAAGATGAGCCTTGTGTGTATAAAAGGATTAGTGGGAGCATTGTCACATTCCTGGTATTATATGTGGATGATATCCATCTTATTGGAAGCGACATACCGACACTGCAAGGTGTAAAGCAGTGGTTGTGTAAGTGCTTCGCAATGAAGGACTTAAGCGAGGCTGAGACGATCCTGGGGATCAAAATTTACAGGGATAGATATAATCGGCTTCTGGGCCTAAGTCAGGCAACATACATAGACAAGGTTTTGAAAAGATTTAGCATGGATCTGGCCAAGAAAGGTTTCTTACCAATGAGTCGTGGGCTGAAACTTAGTAAGAAGAACTATCCTAAGACAAGCAGGATAGGGAGAACATGAAGTTGGTCCCATATGCCTTAGTTATAGGATCAATTATGTACTCCATGCTATGTACAAGACCTGATGTCACCTTTGCACTGAGTATGAGGAGCCAATACTAGCAGGATCCCAGTGAGGATCACTAGTGTTGGATATGCCCTAGTCCCAAGGCATTGGACCTTGTATTTGTATTGTACATTTATTGGATTTATGTATTATATATTTTGTTTCATTAAATAAAGGCTTTAATCTATTTATTAAATACCTTGTGCTATGTTTTAAATAGAGTATCCAATGGACATATCCATATCCATGTTGACAAGTGTCATGCACTTGGCAGTAAGACCATGGATAGGGAAAACGATATGACCATAAAGAGATCAGTAGTCTGTTCCAGTCATGGGAATGAATGGAACTAGAGACTATCATTAGCCTGGTTGTATGGCGGTGTCTTACCTGTCATTGGACATGGGATGTCAACCAAGTTAATAGGTACATGTAAAAAAGGACATGGTACTGGACAGATCCACTAAACGAGAAATCCACATGGTAAAGTATCACAAGAGATTCTCGTGTAGTACTTGTATGAATCCTTTGACCTGACCATATGATGGTGCTGTATGTGAAGTGGCATACTTTGGCGTACACCTAAAAGGCCTGTAAAAGGGTGCCAAGTATAGGTACGTTCGGGTACGTCAGTGAGCATGGCAGTATTATGGATATGCAGAAGGGAATGCCACTCAGTAGGCCACTGAGAAGATATCATCGGCCTCTTGATGATGCAACTGATAAGAGTGTAGCCACACCCAAACAGTTGGAACTTGTTTGTGAGCATCAGTTCATTCGGGATCAAGTAAATGTTCGGACACAAAATAGGGTTATCAATGTGTTGGACACCGATATCAGTGACATGGGATATACAAGTTTAAACTACAGGATTATGATTACAATTGGACTGCTATCTCCATCTTAATTGGGGGCTGCAGTGGCTTGCTAGAGCCCACCTGTAGTTGTGGGCCATAGGCCCACTGCCAATATACAGACGGGCCCACAGGATCGTACACATTGAATGTCTAAACTCGAACTAAAGGGATCAACAGTATACTTGGAGTATACGCACAGGAGAGAGAGGATTGTATTAATTATATTACAAAAATCAATTGGATTGATCAAAATAATATAATTAATATTTGTATTGGCCTTCTCATAATTAATTCAATTAATTAATTTATGAGATTATTTCCTAGGTGGAAATATTTAACATGTATGAAAGTCTAATTTAATTCATCGGTTAAATTAATGGGTCAAATTAATTTTTATTTAAATGTATGAAACATATTATATGGTATAATGTGTTAGAATACAAGTTGAATAAAATAAAATTTAATATTTAATTGGAGCAAGAGAATTAATATAAACCTGGGCTTAAAGAGGAGAAAGCCCGTATAAAATCAAGAAGAAAATGGGCCCAAATTTTACAAGAAAATTTCAGCCATTTAGGGTTAAATGCCCTAGATTATTTTCGGCCAACACATGAGAAACACAACTAAAAATTACAGCTGCAATATCCTCTCTTCCGGCCAATCTCGACGCTAGCACGGGTTGAGTTCCAAAGCCGTTTGTGTATGGGAATGTGGAGGAAGTCTCTATTGATTTCTGCAGCCATCTCTAGAGGAGATATTCCGAGTGAGAATTGATTCTTTTTTATTTCAATTTTAATGTTTTTAATTTCCACTTCAATTGCTCCTGGGCACGGATTTGAGGAAATCATCGCGTTCTTCCACTTTTATTAGGTGATTTCCAGTGAAAAATCCCAACAACTAGAAGGCTGTCAAAGCAATCTTGAAGTACCTTAACCAGACTAAGGATAGCTTCTTAGTGTATGGAGGTCAGGAAGAGCTGTCAGTTACTCGGTACACTGATGCAAGCTTCCATACCGATCAGGATAAGTACCATTCACAGTCTGGGTACGTGTTTATGCTAAATGGTAATGTTGTAAGCTGGAAAAGCTCTAAGCAACCGACCATCGCGAACTCTACTGCAGAAGCTGAGTACATTGCGGCGTGTGATGCAGCTAAGGAAGTTGCGTGGATAAAGAAGTTTATCACTAAATTTGGAGTAGTGCCAACTATCCAAGATCCAGTTGATATCTTCTATGACAACAATGGGGCTGTTGCACAAGCTAAGGAGCCTCTGTCACACAAGAACATGAAGCACGTGCTCAGGAAGTTTCACCTCATATGAGATATCACCGAAAGGGCTGGCATTTCATTACACAGAGTGGACATCGAGGTCAATGTCCCAGATCCTTTGACCAAGGCGCTGGCTCGGCCCAAGCACGAGGGTCATACTAGATCTATCGGGATTAGGCCTATGCCTAGTTGGAACTAGTGCAAGTGGGAGATTGTTGGATGTACCCTAGTCCCGAGGAATTCGTCCTTATATTTGTATTATACATTTATTGGATTTATGTATTATACACTTTTTGTCATTAAATAAAAGCATTAATCTATTTATTATATATCTTATGCTATGTTTTAAATAGAGTATCCAACGGACATATCCATATCCATGTTGAAAAGTGTCATACACTTGGCAGTAAGACCATAGATAGGAAAAATGATATGACCATAAAGAGATCCGTAGTCTGTTCCAGTCATGGGAATGAATGGAACTAGAGACTATCATTAGCTTGGTTGTATGGCGATGTCTTACCGGCCATTGGACATAGGATGTCAACTAAGTTAATGGGTACATACAAAAGTGGCATGGTGCTGGATAGATCCATTAAACCAAAATCCATATGGTATAATATCACAAGTGATTCTCATGTAGTACTTCTATGGATCCTTTGACCTGACCATACGATGGTGCTGCATGTGAAGTGGCATACTTTGGTGTACACCTAAAGGACCTGTAAAAGGGTGCCAAGTATGGGTACGTTCGGGTGTGTCAGTGAGCATAGTAGTACTATGGATATGCAAAAGGGAATGTCACTCAGTAGTCCACTGCAAAGATATCACTGGCCTCTGATGAATACAACTCATATGAGTGTGGCCACACCCAAACGAGTTGGAACTTGTTTGTGAGCATCAGTTCATCGGGATCAAGTAAATGTCTGGACACAAAAGAGGGTGATCAATCCATACCTCTGTGTTAGGCACCGATATCAATGACATGGGATATACGAGTTTAAACTACAAGGTTATGATTACAGTTGGACTGCTATCTCCGTCTTAATCGGGGGCTGCAGTGGCTTGCTAAAGCCCGCCTACAGTCTGTGGCCTATAGGCCCACTACCAACATAAAGACCGGCCCATAAGATCATACGCATTGAATTTCTGAACTCGAACTAAAAAAAATCCTCTCTTCCTGCCGATCCCGACGCTAGCACAGGTTGATTTCCATAGCCATTCATGTACGGGAACGTGGAGGAAGTCTCTATTGATTTCTGCAGCCATCTCTAGAGGAGATATTCCAGGTGAGAATTGATTATCTTCTATTTCAATTTTAATGTATTTAATTTCCACTTCAATTGCTCCTGGGCACGGATTTGAGGAAATCATCTCGTTCTTCTGCTTTTATCGGGTGATTTTTAGTTAAAAATCCCAACAGATAGACCTACAAGCTGTGATTTTATATACATGAGGGGCAGCCTATGAGCACAGGATTGTAATCCCTGGTTTTGATGATGAAGACAAACTCTTACTCAACATGTTTTTATAGTCACATGAGTCAAATACAACTCAAGGTTAAAGTTCTGGATTACTGAACTGAACAAATTAGGGTTTATAGTAAACCAACTATAACCATACGGCTACAGACTACAACTGCACGGTTATTCATGCTACAACCATATGGATGTTAATCCATCCCCACTAGCTCTTAAATTAGATCTAAATCTCTGACTGAGGTTTCATATAAATAGAAAATGATAAGGAGAGATAAAAGGACAGTCATTTGTGAGGCTAGAATCCAAAACTAGGCTTTTGGAGAGTTAGGGAGAAAAAGGAAAGAAAAGAAAAGAGAAAAGGAACTTTCAAGATTTTTTTCTATTCATTTTCTTATTTGATTCTCTGTTATTAGGCTTTAAAATTTGTTAGAAATCATAGGTGAACAGATCATTAAGATGAATAATAGGTTTAAAGACTAAAATGAATCACAAACCTATAGCTTTTGGAGACTTTTGGTGATTTTTAAGATTGTAGAATCTTAACCAAACTTTAACAATCCAGAGTTCCTTTGAAGTGTTCTTTGACTCATAAAGCATGGATTCATTCATCAAAGGTATAATTCTGAGAAACCAATGATTTTCTTGTATGTTTTCATCATTTGAGAATCATTTCTACACTTGTTCAAGTTACCCTGTTTTTACGCATTTCTACTTTCTACCCAAAATAACATTTGTACGGTCACCGATAAAGCCGCACAACTGTGGTTATAACTGTACAAATGTTATCTCTTGTCTGCACGGTTGTTAATCTTAGGAAATCCTTAAAATAAATTGCTAAAACTTTGAATTTGTTTCACACCCTGAAATGATATCCGCAAGGCCATAGGCATATCCGTACGGATCTAGTGTATTAACCATATGGATGTTATTTCCAAACAAGCAACTTACAGAATGTTTTTAAGACCTCCTTTTTTATTGCATAATGAACTTTGGATTTAACTTCAGGGATAATGTTAGACCATATCAGTGATAGAGACCCGATCTCTTGAAAATTAAATTGACTCTAAACATGCTAAAGATCCATCGGTAAAACCGTTTTTAAAACTCCCTCTTTATGTTCGAATCTCACACATATAAGTCCTTATCGTGTTACTAATATCCCTTTTTACAGGTTTCAGCTCTTTTTCGTTGTTTTATTTCTATATTAGCAGAATTCATGTATTTTAGGTGGTTTTACCCTATTCCCCCTTTTAATTCATGTGTATCCCCCTAGGATAGCTTACTTGATCTATGTTGTAATTTAATTCTGCTTTATGTACCTTGCATGAATGCCGTGTGCTAAATAAAAATCGATTTAGTTCTTTAAAATGTTATGATTGAATATTACAACTATTATTTTAATTGGATAATAAGTAAGTGAATCGTCCGACCCTAGATCTCTGAAAGGTATAGTGGTTCTCACTCAGTTTCGGCTATACTTGAATTTCCCTGTTGAGCTAAGCTGGGTGGCTACTCCTATAGCGTCTTCGAGATTTTATTCTCAAATCTTTTATGAATACCGTATTTTCTTAAAATGAGTTTCTTATTATAATTATATACCCGAATGCCAAAAAAGCCAACGACCTGCTTCACTGCGCTTAAACGTCGTTCGCTCCTAAGAGTGTCCCTTGGTTGAAGGTCTCGAATACTCCTCAAGACTCTGCCTTTGGGGTGGAACATTGTTTTCCCTATCATTGTCATCTTGTTGTTCACTTCTTGCTGGTTGAGGTTGTTGTATACCTCCAACAGGTGGTGGTGGTTCATTCATTCTCTGATTTTGTCGAGCTCATCTGGCTGCACCACTTCTTCATCTGTAAGTCCTTTCAATCTCCAGATCTATAGGAATCAATGGTAAACTAGCTCTTCGTATACAAAACAGACTGCCTGAAAATCGAGCAACCTCAACACAGAATGAACAAACAAGGTTAAATGCTACCAATTTACTAGAAAATTTAAACCTTTTTACTTTTGAATCCCTGGCAACGGCGCCAAAAACTTGTTGTCGCCAAAAGTGACACTAACAAGTGCACTAGATCGGTTGTAGTATAAAAGTGGCAAATCCAAGTGTCGTATCCATAGGGACTAAAAGTAACAAATTTGAAATTATTCGAGTAGATTGGTAGATCTGATTTTCCTTCAAATAATTGGAAGTGATTAATAGTAACCGAATTATAACAATAAAGAAATTTAAATAACAGTAGAGTTTAGGTTGCTTGAGATATAATGAAAGGTTACAGGATAATAATAATAATAATAATAATAATAATAATAATAATAATAATAATAATAATAATAATAATAATAATAAAGAACACAGACTCAAGCAAGCAAGGTTAAACACTTTCAGTTATCTCTTTTTTATTTATTATGAGTAAGGTTAAGCACATGGATCTAAGGTTTCTTGTTCTTCATAATAAAGAATACAGACTTAAGCAAGCAAGGTCAAACACTTTCAGTTACCTCTTTCTTATTTATTATGAGTAAGGTTAAGCACATGGATCTAAGGTTTCTTGTTCTTAATTCACCATACTTAGATTTCTCCCTCGTATGGATTTTATGAAAGCTAACCTAATTAATTCTCTTCCTGAGAGATTAATCTTTCATGTTTTAAGTTTTAACAAGCATCTTATTAATGAATAAAAACCCATAGGATGCAACTAATCTCCTCTCGATCTCATAGATTACATGTGTTTAATGATTTTTCCGCAATGTAAATCTCCTCTCAGTCTTATACATTTGCTTAATTTAAGGTGATCAATCTCAATATAAATCAATTACACCAATAAATAATCTCTAATACATATTACTCATAGACATTGAAGAAAAGAATTGCTTACTCATACCTACCGAGAAGGCTCAAGCCTACTGAAAAGGACTACTCACACTACATAACAGGCTGCTGCTTCATAATTCTCATAAAGAATAAAATATAATAAAAGGAAATTATATTGAAGATAAACATGAAGCAATGGGATGGCACACCATCCAAGGTCTGAATTGAGAAAAATAATAAAATAGAGAAAAGATGAACAATGAAAGATGTAAAGATCCAAAGAGATAATCCTGGACGCCACCCAATACAAGGGCTTAAATAGCACAATTTGCCAACTAATATCCTAATAAATTAATCCCACCAATAGCAAGGATTTAGAGGATCAATGCTAGTGCTGGTTCCAATATAGAAAAATTCAAAAAGAACATTTATGCAAACTTAAAATAATCCATTATCAATAACTTTCTTGTCTTCTTCTCCCTCTCCTCCACGTACCAAGGATGATGGTGCAGCAATTTCTTTTAGAATCACCAAAATACTTCCCCGATCCAGCAGCTTTAGCCTACATGATATGCTTTCTGCTTCATTTTCTCTTCAATAATCAAACAACCTGAAAATGACTCAAAATAGCCAAATGTAATCTTTTTAAGTTCAATTTTAATTCAATTGATACCCAAATAAGTAGGTCTAATTTCTACTTATCAAGGCCATTGCACGAGAATTCTATTGAAATTTCCTTTGTTCCTGATTAGTTTGAGACTATTTTGTACTCATTTTAATCTTTTCCTCTTTAGCTTTTTAGGATTTTATTTTTTTAGGAAAGTTTCTTAGTTTGAAGGCTATAAATTGAACCTTGAGAAGTGTGATTGATTATCACATTTTTCTCATTAGTTTTCTTCTTATCTTTCTATTGTAAGTTTCCATGAGACATGATTGGTTGAACTTTTGTACTTCGCTGAGGAAAATTGAATCCTTGGAATTAACAAAGTTGTGAGGTGTTTTACATTTTATTCAATTCATATTATTTGTTTTGAAAGTTCTTTTGTGTCGATTTACATGTTCAATAACATGGGTTGCTTGAAGCTTTTCTAATGTATCAATTGTTATTTTTGCTTAGTTAGAGGTTAGACTCATAAATGTTTAATCCCAAACTTTAGAGATTTGGTTGTCCTCAAGTAATCAGTGAGAAAGAACACTTTGGAAAAGAAACACAAAAATGATAAATCTGAAAAAGAACTTAAAGGAAAACAAAGGCAGCAGCTATTAGTTACTTTCAACTTTTAAACAACAAGGTAATCACAAGGAAAATACAAAGCTTAAGAAAAACAAGATAATAAGTTTACACAAACAGCCTGCTTCAGCTTCAGAGACAACTAAGACAATGAATTAGACTTCATATCACAACAATCTAACAAGAATTCGAAAACAACTGCCTCACAAAAGGTATCACTCAATCACTCCAATATGGTTTTGGTGAAAGTGTATCAAAGCATACTCAGCAACTTACACAGTAATCATAATAAAAAACTTGATCATCAAAACTCATCGTCACCACTCATTGAATATAATGGACAATCAAAAGGAATTTATAAGTGGTTGCAACTTGGTTAAGGTTAAAGGTATGTTGAAAGGATAAATTTTTGCGAAAAAAAGGAATACAAAAGAAATATATGTTGAAAAACAAAGTAAGCAATCTCACCAATACAGCACAACCAACTTAAGTAATTTATAGACAAGGGTCAAATATTGCAGCGTTCCTTTCAAAATTTGATTATCACATGAGTTGATGAAGATATAGAGTTTTAAGCAATCAAGACATAATTCACAAGGATTGGAATTTATTCTCTCTTTTTTTAATAAAATGGAATTATAAAGAATGAATGAGTTTATAATGCTTGAGAACCTGTAAAGCAGCCTGAATAAGAAGTCTTATTAATATGGAAAAGGTAAACAAAAGAGATTTTGAATAAGAGATAAGCTTGCATCTTATGAGAGCAACTCAAAAGATGTGAATGAAATTTTCTTGGGCTGCTTAAGACATAAGGATAAATTTAAGATCAATGGCTCAGTCCTTTAGGACTTGTATGAAGTTTCAAGGTTTGTTGACATTTTTGGAATATGATGATGAAGCACAAAAGGGTGTCTTTGAAAATAAAAGCTCAATATACTACATTCGATCAACGACTTGCTTAAATTGAAAATTCCATTTCTTTCGTTATTCCTCAGGTAATTTTCAGAAAAATATAAATGAAAGGCTAGAGGGAAACAGTTACGTGGGTTTCAAACAATAAAAAGGCTAGGTTCAATGGGGTTATTCTAAAATGTGAAGTTAACACAAACAAGGTGGCTTTTTAAGCTAAAAATGGTAAACTTAATGCCTTAATCCTTCTATGCATATAAATAAATAAGTGATTTTCACAAGTACCAACAAACAATTTCTAATTACAATGAAGTGTAAGCCCTCTCACAAGAAAATTAAGCAAATATTGATTCAATTTAAAGAATGTGTAGGCTCAAAATTCCTCACATTGGCTTTAAGAAATTTGCAGTTGATTCAAACCAAGCTCAAAAGTTGAAACATAATTTAGAATCCTAAGTCTTAAGATGCATAGTCTACTTATACAAGTTACAACGTGATCATAAGCTGAAAAGTTTTCATTAGCTGCTACAATATGAATTTGAAAGCATAGAATTTGATAAATTTTACAAATTTTGACAAGACGAAAACTACAATTTGAGAAAAAAAATAGAACATAATAAGCAATCTGAGCAGCTTGCTCGAAAAATCAGAATATATTTTACATGAAGTAATACACAATTCTCATAATATTATTAGTTTACAAAAAAAATCTTCAACTTCACAAAAAATGAATGGAAACTGCAGAAATAGAAAAGAATAAATACTTCACAAAAAATATTTTAATTTTATGAAAATATAATAATTGAGTAATACTTTTCGGTATAAAGATGAAAAATTTCACATTGTACAAAAAACAACATAAAAATTTTGGTTTTACGTAAAACATTTAAATTTTATGGAATCCATGTAATGCTAGACATATTTTACGTGAAGTGATACCCAACTCTCGTAATATTATTAATTTACAGAAAAATCTTTAATTTCACAAAAAAATTAATAGAAATTGTTACAATATAAAAGAATAAACATCGCGAGAATATTTTAATTGTACAAAAACGTAATAATTAAGTAATATTTTTCTTTACAAAGATGAAAAATTCCGCATATTACAAAAAAAATGTAAAAAAATTAGGTTCCACGTAAAACCTTTAAATTCTATGAAATCCATGTAATGCTAGACATATTTTACGTGAAATGATATTCAATTCTCGTAATATTATTAATTTATAGAAAAATCTTTACTTTCGTGAAAAATGACTAGAAACTGCTGAAATATAAAAGAATAAATACTTCGCGAGAAATGTTTAATTGTATAAACTATAATAATTGAGTAATAGTTTTTCGTATAGAGATGAAAAATTCCACATATTACAAAAAAATGTGGAAAATTAGGTTTCACAAAAAAATTTAAATTTTATGGAATCCATGTAATTCTAGACATATTTCATGTGAAATGATACCCAATTTTCATAACATTACTAATTTACAAAAAAATCTTTAATTTCTAGAAAAATGAATAGAAGCTGCTAAAATGTATTAATTTTTATTTTATTTACATAAAAGAGTATATAATACATAATTTTAGATCATATTAATGATAAATTTAAAACCTACTAAATTATTTGTAAAAACAACATATATTTTAAATTACATCAAATTATTTTTACTAATAATTACATGAAAATTAATTAATTTACGAAAAATGTAAACTTGTTCATTGGGCTTGGTAGCTGACCAAGCCCGATCACTAAAAGCCGAGCTTGGACATGCATTTTACATGTTAGGTCCATCTAAGCTCTAATCTAATGAAGCCCAATGTTTAGTGGGTGGGGCTTGGAATTTGTGTACATACTCAAGCCCGGCCCGAGCCCCCCGACCAATATACATGTATATTTTATTTTATTTTTAATTTCAAACTATACTTTTTATGAAGTTTCTAAATTTATTATGAATTTTTTTTCTACTCAGTTTGTTTAGATAATATTAGTTTTATTGTGTTATATTTTTTTGTCATATGTCTTTGTTTTAGTTAGATTATGAAAAAAATTTGTAAAATAGAAAAAGTATTAATTTTAGTGGGTAGACTTGGGTTGGGCTTGGTGATAAGTGTAAAATATAACAATAATTTCAAGTGTTAATTTGGATTTAAATTGAGTTTTACTGAATTAATTTTGGCTAATCAGAGCTTATTTTAGGCCATAAATTAAATTGGAGCAAAATCATGAAAAACTTCGCCAAGCAGGCTGAAGAGAGCTGGAAAAGAGCTTTGCAGGAGAGAGAAAAAAATGGACAAAAATTTGTCCTTGCCGTGGGCCCATGGACGGATGGAGGAGAAGATATGATTTCTCTCAAAAGAAGAGATTTGACCTTTGGAAAAATTTAACTTGTAAATCTAGGTTAAACTTTAGTGGTTAGACTTAATATTATTTTAACTTGTAGTTATTTTTAAGCCACCAACGTTAAGTAGTTTATTATTATTTTAATTTTAGGGTATTTTAATCTTTGGGGAGTGCTATATATACTCTCTTAGTGTTAATAGTACAGAGCTTTTGATTTTCTTGGCTCATCTTCTCTCTTGTATTCTAACTCAGTTTAATATAATTAGTATCAATTTCTCTTTATTTATTTTATTATTTGTTTTTCTGTTGATGCTGCTCATGTATTGTGAGTAGTCCGTTTCAAGCAGGCTTGAGACAGCTCGGCTGGCAGTAATAAGTACTCATTCTCCTTCTCCTTCTTTATTATGGGTATTATGTATATGATGATTATTTCTTGGTGTGCTTCATCTTTCTTTGAGACTGATCACCTCATATGCTAGTGGTTAGGATGAGACCGAGAGAAGATTCTTAACCATGGAAATACCTTGAAACACATGCATGTTTATTTGTGACGAAATTCAAGTAGACTATATGCTAGGGGTTCTTATCCTTGATAAAATGCTTGCAAGATCTTAATGCATGATTAAGTAGTCTTTTGCTGAAGAAATTCGATTAGGCTATTTGTCATAGGATCCACATGTCCAGAGGTTCCTAGTGTGGTGATTTGAGAGTGAGACACCCTAAATCTACGTTTTGTAACCCTGCTTATAACGTTTAAGGAAAGAAATGTACTGAAACTGCTTGTTTGTGCTTGGTTTGGGTCTGCCGCCTTTTTATTATTATTGTTGATTATTTTTATTCTTTGCCATCTTGAACTTGTTAATGCTTGGATCTGTTTTAGTTTACTTAGTTAGTTTGCTTAAAATCTTCATTTTATTTGTGAAAGATTTCAGATTTATCTGTTTGCTAGAAATTTAAGATTGTTCGCAAAGATTCCTAAGGAAACGATACTTAGTCTTGTCTGAGTATTACAACTGACCTAGTGCGGATTGATGTTTGAAGTCTGGTCTGAGCACGAATTAATTTTTATGTGGGATCAACTGGGCTTGGATAAACTTTTTTATTATCAAACCCATTAGCCCCGTTCCAGACCCCCCACGATGAAAAGATATAGAAAAATGTAATAATATTACGTAAATTTGTAAAGGTTTTGATATTTTTACGTAACTAGGATTGAATTTTCATAAAGTGGATGAGTGCATATAAATTTTATACTGCCTTGTGTAATTTTAATATTTCTTTTAACCTATTGATAACCTGTAATAACATATCAACTTTTTTTATGAATTAATTTTTTTTATTTTAAACTAATTATATGTCATAATACCATTAAAAACAAATTAATATTACTTTGTTTAACCATAGAATTTACATATTTTAAAAAGCTGAATTCAATTCCGCATCAATTTCATCAATTTACTGAACATAGTATGTCATTAAGATTTAAATAAAATTTATAAGAAATTTTAAAAAATTAAATGTCATATCTATTATTTAGGTGCCCGCTATGGTGACTTGTTTTTGAAACAAAGTAAGTTAACTTTGTTTTTTACACCGTTGATCCAAAAACAGAAACAATCTGATCCATTAACTTTTTTTAAATGATTTTAATCTCTGCTACTGTTGCTACCGGTTGCTCTTGATCAACTGCTGTTCTCCTTCGCTTATCTGGCCTATACGATCTTAACTCCTTCCTCAGTCTTGTCTTCATTCTTCACATGCTAATCTCTCCCCCAAATTTTTTCTGCTCAACTACGCAGTCCGATCTTCTTCTTCCTCTCCTTCCTCCATTTCTTTGCCGGCGTTACTCGAGAAATCCATTATCAGCCTCTATAGATATTGTGCTCTCTTCTTCCCTACCTCTTACCTCCTCGTTCTGTTTTATTCCTAGACCCGAACTCAATCGACGTTGACGGAAGCTAGATCCAGTGCCGTAAGGAAGCACGTCGGGTTCAGGTGAAGACATTGTGTAGCTTTTCCGGCGATAAACGGTTACCTTTGATTTTTTTTTTTTTTAAGTTATACATGAAATTAATGCATTGCAATTGAATTTGAAGCAGTTGAAACTTAATAGGATTTAGGATATAGCTCCGGTATTTTGATTTTGTTTCTTTTTTGTCGATCTAAGCGTTCTTATGGATGGCGGTGCTTCTTGACGACGGTGAGACTTGAACAATGCATGACTCTGATGACGGAAGTGAGCAGGTGGCTGGTGGTTGCAGCCGCATTTCTCCGGCAAAAAGTCCTACAGCGGTAGGCAAATCGACAGTGAACAGGTCTTTTAGTTTAATTTCTGAAATTAAACATTGGGTATTATTAATTTAGCTTGAAATTGCAATTTGGATTTTGAGTATAAATTGGTTTGAGATCTAGGTTTTGGATGAAATTTATGGGTTTTGCAAAATTTGGTACTAACAGGTTAAACACAGTATTATTTGGGAAATCTTCTATTCATCTTTGTCTCTACTATTAGTAGATAAAATGATTTCTTTCACTTTTGAATCCCAAACAATTCTATTTGGGGTTAATAAAATCTTATTCAGCTCTTAATTAACTAATGTAGTTAAAAGTGGTGTTACTTTGAATTAGTCTTATCATTAGTAAGCTCCTATGTGCTTAGATTGGAATTGGTTTGTTTCTTAGAGATCTATATGTATACAAAGTGTAGGCATTTATATCAGGGAACTAGACATTCAAATTTTATGTATAACAGGCCATGCATGCTATTGAGCAATATGAATTTCTGTTGCATCTTTAGATGCTTTCATGCTGTATGAGATTAGGAATAATAGTGGTGAACTGAAGTGAATCAAGAAAATGATATTAAGGTGTAGTAGGTTCTTGTCTTTTTGTCGAAATTAGTAGCACATTGTGACATTCTCTAAATCAGCTAACCAAAAAGATCTCACAAAGACTTATGGCTTTGTCGTATGAATTTTCAGATCCTCTAGATGGTTATGAACATGACGGCATTGGATATCGAACTGCAATGGCAACTGCAAGAGTAAAACTTGGAAGGTGGCTTCAAGAATTTCAAAGTCAAGCAAGAAAAGAATCAACTACTAGCATTATAGATAAATTAGGGTACAACCAATTCAAAGGATCCTTCAATTTCAAAGGTTAATTTAATGATTTATTTTTAGTTAAAGTTTTAGTTCTGATATAGTTATATTTTCAGAATTGGATGGTTTAAGGAACCTACAGAAGTTGGACTTGAGGTGAAATGAAATCACCAAATTTATATAAAGATGCCCATTAAACTCATAATGTTTCATTACTTTTTTCAACCTATTTCATAGTCTATTTGGTATAAAGTTGGAAGTTATAATTAATTTTCACTTATATTCCAGGAGTTGCAGATTTGAGAGGCCTATTCAACTTGAGCATTCTTTATCATGGAATGCATAGGTCACAATGGTCCAAATCACATGTTCATTTGCTTTTCTTTTGTGGTTGGCACCAATTTTCATAATTATTAAAACTAATGGCTTGGGACAAATCCATAATTTACATACAATAAACTTTTGTACTCTGATAACTTTCACGACTCAGATTTTATAATGTTCGCACACTAACATCTGCTTTAAGGTTTAAATAAGATGCTTGCAGTGGGATAAAAGATAAATTTGTTTTATTTTGTGTATCCATGCTGAAATTTTTGCACTGTACTTTTAGCCTATTACAAAACAACCAGTTATTTGGTCCTGTCCTAAAGATTGGAAAACTTTCAGAGCTTCAGATTCTGGACCTCTTAGGTAACCAGTTTGCTAGAGAAATTCCAAGTTCATTGGGTTTTCTGACACATCTAAGTTACTTGTGAGTTCTCATGTTTCCATTTCTTCCAGAAAAAAATTGTTTTTGAATATTGGTATTTTGATATCTATTCTACTCCCATGTCTTTTTCAGAAGGCTCAATAGGAACAAGTCTGGATAGATTTCTAATCTTGTTGCCAAATTACTGTTTCATTTGTCAATAGCATGAAAAAGTTTCGAAAGGAAGAATTATTCATGTTCTTGTAGTCAACGGCATTTGACCATTAGCTCCCAATTAATTTGTTTGCAGATGGGCTGTGATCACCTAGTTAGCTTACCACTGGATGTTGTATGTTACCATTGGTTACACCGTTGGAGCCGGAATGTTTAGAATTTATTCCATAAGAGGAGGGTCTGATCCATGTTGGAGTGTTTTCTGAAGACGGCTTGGGTAGCCATCGAGATAGAAATCTCTTGTTGAACAGCAGGGAATTTACATGGCTACAGTTGTTAAGAGATTTGCAAAGCCTTCTTCACTTCTACAAAATGTGACATATTTGTAAATGATTTGAAATTGTACTATGTATATAGTTGCTTTTATATGTGTAAACCATTGGATCATTATGTCAAAATATGCAACACAAATTCTGATTTATTTTTAAATAATTAATTGCTGAATGATATACAGTGTATAATGGTCCTGCTGAGAACATAATTTTTAATTTTTGCTTGAGATGTGCAAAATCAATAATTATTAGAGAAATTTTCTGTTGATTCTTGTTCAATTGACCAAGCTGCATTGTATGGGCTTACACGAATGATATGTATTGAAAAAAAATTGACAATTCAAACACATCAATTGAGCTACATATAAATTTTGACATATTATCCTATTACATTTTAATAGTAAAAAATGAGAAGGCATCCCAATTCCAATTATTAACAATTAAAGGATTTTTGTATTTTAACTTTTGATATAATTGTGTGGTTTAATGGCAAAAGAGCAAAGAGGCAATGCGTCAGCACGGATTTTTGTCTGACCTCTATGATGATGACTGCGATTATTCTTTATCTGAAATTGTTCGAAGCACAGCTCGAGGAGCGAAGAACAGATTGTAACTCGTGTCGAAACGAACCGAAAATCGCTAAAAATCGAAGTAGGGTTTGTCATCATTGCATGAAGGGCCGTACGACTCAATTGGATAGGAGGCACGAGCCAACTTTTAAGGGAAAAAGAGCTGCTTGTCAAAGATTTGAGGTTGAGCTATACGACTCAGGAGATAGACCGCACGGCCTTTGGAGGTAGATGTACGGCCCATCTTTTAAGAAATTGATTGGCCAAATTGTCCACTTGTACAGAATAGAAAATGATTTCTTAAGAAGCTGATGTCATTACAGAGGTAAAGTAGGATTACAGGAGATGTTAAGGCAAGGATAATGATCAATCACACTTACCAACATTTGCTAAGACCACGTCCCTTCTCTCCTCAGCTCCTTTAACATCTTTTTTTTCTCTTGCAACCAAAAACCAAGCCTTCAACATTAACATATTCATCAAACCTTCCAAGCACCAAATCCAAGCTAAACTCAACCGATGCAAACACTAAAATATATTTCGCGAGAAATATTTTAATTTGTACAAGAAAATAATAATTGAGTAGTTGTTTTTTGTATAAAGATGAAAAATTCCGCATATTACAAAAAACAGTAGAAAAATTGGGTTTCACATAAAACCTTTAAATTCTACGGAAACCATGCAATACTAGGCATATTTTACGTGAAATGAAACACAATTCTTGTAATATAATTACTTTACAAAAAATTCTTTAATTTCGCGAAAAATGATATGAAAACTACTGAAATATATTCGCGAGAAATATTTAATTTGTACAAGAATATAATAATTGAGTATTTGTATTTCGTATAAAGATGAAAAATTCAGCATATTACAAAAAATAGTAGAAAAATTGGTTTTCAAGTAAAATCTTTAAATTCTACAGAAACCATGCAATTCTAGGCATATTTTGCGTGAAGTGATACCCAATTCTCGTAATATTACTACTTTACAAAAAAAAAAATTAATTTCGCAAAAAATGATTTGGAAACTACTAAGATATATTTGCGAGAAATATTTAATTTGTACAAGAATATAATAATTAAGTACTTGTTTTCGGTATAAAGATGAAAAATTTTGCATATTACCAAAAAAGTAGAAAAATTAGGTTTCATAATAAAACATTTAAATTCTACGGAAATCATGCAATACTAGGCATATTTTACGTGAAATGAAACTCAATTCTTGTAATATAATTACTTTACAAAAATTATTTAATTTCGCGAAAAATGTTATGGGAACTATTGAATGTTATTCGCGAGAAATTTTTAATTTGTACAAGAATATAATAATTGAGTAGTTGTTTTCAGTATAAAGATGAAAAATTCCGCATATTACAAAAAACAGTAGAAAAATTGGGTTTCACGTAAAATCTTTAAATTCTACGGAAACCATGCAATGCTAGGCATATTTTACGTGAAATGATACCCAATTCTCATAATATTACTACTTTAAAAAAATTCTTTAATTTCGCGAAAAATAATATGGAAACTACTAAGATATATTCGCAAGAAATATTTATATTATACGAGAATATAACAATTGAGTAGTTGTTTTCTGTATAGAGATAAAAAATTCCGCATATTACAAAAAACAGTAGAAAAGTTGGGTTTTACATAAAACTTTTAAATTCTACGGAAACCATGTAATGCTAGGCATATTTTACGTGAAATGAAACCAAATTCTTATAATATAATTACTTTACAAAAAATAATTTATTTTCGGGAAAAATGATATGGGAACTACAGAAATACATTCGTGAGAAATTTTTAATTTGTACAAGAATATAATAATTGAGTAGTTGTTTTCCGTATAAAGATGAAAAATTCCGCATATTACAAAAAATAGTAGAAAAATTATTTTTCACGTAAAATCTTTAAATTCTACGGAAACCATACAATGCTAGGCATATTTTGTTGGGATTCGTCATTGGAAAAATAACGTGGCGCAGCGGAAAATACACCGTTTAAAATTTCCTAGAATCCACCTATTGTGTCCAATTACCATTGATTAGAATAAAACCAAATTGAATCAAGAGAGATTAACTCACCGGATTCGTCTCTTCTAGAGACTGCTGCAGAATCGTTTCTTGAAACTGCGATCTCCAAAGTCCGGTGCACGACCAACTATTGAGCGGGAACCGGTGCTAGCCGAAGACGCAAAGGAATGGAGGTTTAATGCTGGGATTTTCAGCTGTTTTGGGGCTGCTCTTGGTGGCTGAAATTTCCAGCAATTAATTAGAGTTGAATTAGGTTTTTCTTCCTTAAGTGTGCCCTTATATAGACACCTTGTCTAGTTGGGTTTTAATTAGGTTAATTAAACCCAAGCCCACTAGGATTATAATTACATAAATAAACTTTAATTAAAAAGTATATACTATGTAATTTAATTCCATTTGGCTAAATTTAATTACCCCTAAATAAAATTAAATCACACTTAAGTTAATACAACACATGTATTTAATTTTCCTACTTAGGAAAATTATTTAATTAATTGTTTACTTTATGTAATTCAATTAATTGATAAATTAATTAATTACATTACGTAAACTTATTAATTAAATTAAATTCAACTCAATGTCAATTAATTACCTTGACACCGAATGTCAACTAATTAATTAACGCATTCCTTCCAATGTACATTACATGTATAATTTCTATAAGTTCCAGCTCAGTTGATCTATGTGCACGATCCTATGGGTCTGTCTTTATGTTGGCAGTAGGCCCAAGGCCCACAGACTGTAAGTGGGTTCTAGCAAACCATTACAGCCCCCAATTAAGACAGAGATGCAGCAGTCTTTAGAAGACACTCACCCGGTAGTAATCTCATAGTGTCCTTTGCCTAACGATATCGATATGAATAAACAAGAGGCATGGTGTCTGTCATCCTCTTCTGTTGTTTATTATATTTCTTGATCTTGAGTTGACTGATTAATCAAATAAGCAACCAACTTATTTAGGTATGGCCATACACTTATCAGTCCCACTCATCAAGTGGCCAATGATATCATCTCAGTGTTACCCGAGTGGCAATTCCATCACTTCATCATCAATATCAACATGTTCACCGGTCCACCCAATCATACCCGTATTTAGTATCCTTTTACAAACCTGTTAGGCGTATGTCAAAGTGAACCGGATTCCATATCGATATTATAATGAAATCTGGTCTAAGGACAAAAGAGACCTACTCAAGAAAGACCTATGACATGACAACCATGTGGCTTTCTTGTGCGGATCGATCCAGTCCCATGTCAATGCCATGTACTTATATTCATAACTGACTATACAAGTACTATGGCTAGTTAAGAACTACCATACAGTCATCGAATATACAAGTCTGTGGTTCTATTCGTTCCCACGATTAGAACAGACTTGGGATAGGTTTTATGATTATCAATCAATGGATACTCTACTCATATTATAGCACAAGATATAAATGAAATAGATTAATTGCCTTTATTCATGTGACACAAATAATGTATTTATACAATGAGTCTTAATGTATAATACAAAATACAAGAATCCAATGCCCTAAGAACTAGGGCACACCAACAATCTCCCACTTGCACTAGTTCCAAGTGGGCATTGCCCTAATTCCTATAGATCTGGTATGACCGTCGTGCTGTGTCTGTGGCAGTGCTTTAGTCCATGGATCAGCGACATTATTCTTGGTGTCAACCCTCTGCAATGATATGTCACCTCTGTTCACGATCTCCCGAATGAGGTGAAACTTTCTGAGCACATGTTTGGATCTCTTGTGTGACCGGGGCTCCTTAGCTTGTGCGATGGCCCCGTTGTTGTCACAAAAAACATCAACTGGGTCTAGGATAGTAGGTACTACTCCCAACTCGGTTATGAATTTCTTGATCCAAACGGCTTCCTTTGCAGCTTCGCACGCAGCTATGTACTCAGCTTCCGTTGTAGAGTCAGCAATGGTGGCCTGCTTTGAGGACCTCCAACTAATGGCACCGCCATTCAAGAGAAAAACATAACCAGACTGTGACTGGTTCTCATCCTCATCGGTCTCAAAGCTTGCATCAGTGTAACCTGACACTACGAGCTCATCTTGACCTCCATACACTAAGAAAGCATCCTTAGTCCGATTAAGGTACTTTAGGATTGCCTTGACAGCCTTCCAGTGTTCCTCCCCGGGGTCTGACTGGTACCGGCTTGTCATACTTAGTACAAACGCGACATCAGGCCTCGTACATAACATGGAGTACATGATAGATCCAATAGCAGATGCATAAGGGATCTTTTCCATGTTCTCCCGGTCCTTCTTTGTTTTAGGACCATCTTTCTTACTCAGCTTCAACCCATGGCACATAGGCAAGAATCCTTTCTTTGCCTTGTTCATGCTGAATCTTTTCAGAACCTTGTCAATGTACGTGGCCTGACTTAGGCCTAGAAGCCGATTGGATCTATCTCTGTAGATCCTGATCCCTAAGATCGTCTCAGCTTCGCCTAAGTCCTTCATTGCAAAGCACCTACTCAACCACTGCTTAACTCCTTGTAGTGTTGGTATGTCACCTCCAATGATAAGGATGTCGTCAACATACAGCACTAGGAAGGTGGAAACGCTCCCACTAACCATCTTATACACACAGGGCTCATCAGAATTCTGTGTGAAGCCATATTCTGTAATGGCCTCATTGAATCTCTGATTCCATGACCTCGATGCTTGCTTCAATCCATAAATAGATCTTTGAAGCTTGCATACCCGGTTTGGATACTTTGGATCGATAAAACCCTCAGGTTGTGCCATGTACACATCCTCGAGTAGCTTTCCATTAAGGAAAGCGGTCTTAACATCCATCTGCCATATCTCATAATCGTACCATGCAGCTATGGCTAGTAGTATCCTAATGGATTTGAGCATAGCAACTGGTGAAAATGTTTCATCATAGTCAATTCCTTGAACTTGCTTGAATCCTTTTGCCACCAATCGCCCCTTGAAGGTGTTGTCGGCCTTTAACTTGAAACACCACTTGCAACCTATCACTTTAGCACCCGGAGGTGGATCCACCAAGTTCCATACTTGGTTATCATGCATAGATTGCATCTCAGCCTCCATGGCTTTGCGCCATTGATCTGAGTGTGGGCTTTCAACAGCCTCCTGATAGGTCTTGGGCTCCTCTTGGTCAACGACCATAAGGTCCCCATCATTAGTCACGAGAAAGCCGTACCTCTCTGGCTGATGACATGTCCTACCAGACCTTCTAAGGTCCTGTGCAACCGTTTCTGGTTTCTTAATTTCTTGAATAGTCAGATTGGTTCCCAAAGCATCCTCAGCAGTAGCTACAAGAGTTTGTGAGTCTTGAACTTCTGAAAGTTCAACATTACTCCCACTGTCTCTCTTGGAAAGGAATTCCTTCTCCAAGAAGACTGCATTTCTAGCTATGAAAACTTTGTTTTCGGCCAGATCATAGAAGTAATAACCCTTAGTTTCCTTAGGGTAACCCACAAACTGGCACTTGACAGATTTGGACTCGAGTTTGCCACTTGTCAATTTCTTAACATGTGCATCACAGCCCCAAATCTTCAAGAAGGAAACATTGGGCTTTCGGCCTTTCCATAGTTCATATGGTGTTCCCTCAACTGCCTTGCTTGGTGTATTATTAAGAATGTAAGCAGCTGTCTCTAAAGCATATCCCCAAAAGGAGACAGGGAGTGTAGCATGACTCATCATCGACCGGACCATGTCAAGTAAGGTCCTATTCCTCCTTTCTGACACTTCATTCCACTGGGGTGTACCAGGAGGAGTGAGTTGGGATATGATCCCACACACTCTCAAAAACGAGTCAAAATCTTGGCTCAAATATTCACCCCCTCGGTAAGACCGAAGTGCTTTTATTTTCTTGCCAAGTTGGTTTTCTACTTCATTCTTAAAGTCCTTGAACCTTTGGAGAGTCTCAGACTTATGCTTCATCAGATACACGTAACCGTATCTGCTGAAGTCATCTGTGAAGGTGACGAAGTACAGAAAACCAGATCTAGCACTAGTGCTCATTGGGCCACATACATCGGAATGTATTAGCTCCAATAGCTCTGAGGCCCTTTCAGCAGTCTTGCTAAACGGCGTCTTTGTCATCTTGCCTCTCAAACAAGATTCGCATGTGTCATAAGGCTGGATGTCAAATGACCCTAGCACTCCACTAGAGTGAAGCCTAGCTATGCGCTTCTCATTTATATGGCCAAGTCGACAATGCCAGATGTAAGTAGGATTAATTTTATTTTGTTTAATCCTTTTAGTATTTATGTTATAGATTGAACTTTCACGTTTTAGATCAAGGATATATAAGCCATTTTCAAGAAATGCTGTTCCATAAATAATATTGGCACATTGCATAGAAATTCTACCATGTCCAATATTAAATACAAAACCAGAAATATCCAACAAAGAAACGGAAATAATATTCCTGCGCATCGCAGGTACAAAATAACAGTTTCTTAGTTCCAAAACAAGTCCACTAGGCATCTCTAAGAAATAATCTCCGATCTCCATGGCCTGAACCCGAGCACCATTTCCGACTCGAAGATCTACTTCTCCAGATCCTAATAATCTCATATTTCTTAGACCCTGCACATTTGAACAAATGTGAGATCCACAACCAGTGTCCAAGACCCAAGATGTAGAAATAGCCAGATTAATCTCAACAACATAAATACCTGAAGCAGCAGTTTTGCCATTCAGTTGCTCCCTTAGCTTTGGACATGAGCTCTTCCAGTGCCCCTTCTCATGACACTCATGGCAAACATCGTCAGGAGAGGCAACCCTTGCTTTAGGTTGGGCCACAACCTTTTTGCCCTTAGCCTTGGCCTTTTGGGCCTTAGCCTTGGCCTTAGATTTGGCCTTTCCCTTAGCAATGGGCGTATTGCCCTTGTTCACCAGCAATACTTCAGGAGTCTTCTTAAGAGACTGCTCAGCAAGCTTGAGCATGCCATGCAGCTCAATAACCGATTTATCCAACCCTTGCATATGGTAATTCATGATAAACTGGTTGTAAGACTCAGGAAGTGACCCGAGAATAATTTTTGTTGCCAAGTCCTACGGAACTGGCAAGCCGAGGCGAGCAAGTGTATCAATATACCCCTTCAACTTTAGCACATGAGTGCTAACAGAAGTCCCAGCTGCCATCACAGTGGTGCAAAGTGCCTTAGTTGTCAGGTAACGTTCCTGACGAGCCTAATCTTGGAACATCTTTTTAAACTGATCCATCATCTTATAAGCATGCTCGTCTATGAATTGCTTCTAAAGATCAGAAGCCATGGTACCCAGCATGAGGCACGAGACATCTCGGTCATCCCTCACATGCCGATCGTACTGCTCCACCATCGCCGTGGTAATGCCTCGACCTGCAGGAGCGCCAGCTGGTAAAGGAGCATTCAGTACATACTCCTTAGACTCTTGTCTAAGAACTATTTGTAAGTTCCTAGCCCAGTCCAGGAAGTTAGTCCCCGAAAGCTTCTCCTTCTCCAAGAGTGACCTAAGTGAGAGTGAGTTGTTGTTTATTGCAGCCATTTAAATTGCTTAACTGAAATGGAATTATCTACATGGAAGAAATCATTGCTTGAGTTAGAAATAAAGGACTTTTAAGCCAATTCAAATTAATAATCCAATTTTAATTTGTTTGTTGGTGTTGTTAATTGGCTGACTTGACCAAGATCTACAACTTATCAATGACTGGCCGAACTAGGGCTCGCTAACCAACCATTGAGTCGTTTGGTAGGACAACCTATCCAATCCTTCCACGAAGGACTCTTGATTTGATGGGCTTATTGACACTTTACCCATCTGTGCTTAGGGCCCGCTCTGAGCTAATGCTACCCATGTTGAGTCAAACCACCATTCACATGTTAACCATACCAAGTATCTTAACCCTCGACGGCCCACCGAATACTACAATATACCCAGCTAGGGCATGGCGCACATTGCAGCATCAATGGGAGGAAGAGGTGTGAATGTGGGAAGCACTTTTAAGCGACTCAATATTTTAATTTCCGGATTATAATTAAGTGATACGGCTTAGCATGCATAAACGCGGGTAATAATTTGGTGATCCATACATCCATATTATATGACAAATGCAATAGCATACTTAATTTAAAATAAATGAGATCCTATGAGCCTTTAATTACAAACTAATGAAAAACTAGATATCCTATCTAATTCTTCATGGGCCGGACTGCAATCCTTCTTGGGCTCCCACCATGGGCTTGCTCCATTTGGGCCTTCCTCCATACTTGATGCAATTACAATAATTTTGTAAAATAAAATCTATTCTAAAATTACATCAAAATAAAAAAAATGGCACGCAGGCCATATTTCCCAAAATCAAATTACAACTGATAATAATTTAGGGCCCATAGAACTCAACATAACATTTCAAACAAAGTACCTGTCGTGCACATACATACCAATATGATGCATGATCATGGCATTCCAAACTATAAATATAAATTTTAAGCCGAGTTACTTAGGGTGAAATCGCCAATTTTAACAAATGTGACTAAGGCCCGTAAATGCCCAATGGATAACATCCATAAATGCAAAATTAACAATTTTTTTGAATTTGGGTTGTCACAAATTTAAAATTTAGCTCTCCCAATTTTAACCGGTGTCACGGTTTATTGGGCCAATTTCACAAAGTCCATATTCAATTTAATATGCAAACAATTAAATTAAATATGCATGTCAACAAAATAAATAATTTAAACACAAATTAATTTAAAAAATTTAATTTAATTTGCATTAGGGTCCGGAAAAAAAAATACCCGCAAAATCCAAAACCGGACCCGAAACCCGCGAGCGGCGCCGCTGTCCCGGCGGGGCAGCAGTGCCGTTGCGCTGCTGCCGCTGGATGGAATCGCAATTTGCGATTCCATCCAGCCCAAATTTTTTTTTTTTATTTAAAGTTTTATTTTAATTTCTAAATCATAAACATTCCAGCCAACAAATAAGAATGAATAATCAATAAAAATGGATTGAAAACCAATTGGGGAAAAAAAAATAAAAAACCCCAATCCAAAATTTTAGGGTTCAACAAAACCAAAACCAATTGAATAAAAACCCTAAAATAACAAACTTGAAACCCATTCTTTCTCAAAGAACGCTTTCAAGAACCAATTCCAATCAATCTAATGGACAAAACCTAGGCTCTGATACCACTGTTGGGATTAGTCATTGGAAAAATAACGTGGCGCAGCGGAAAATACACCGTTTAAAATTTCCTAGAATCCACCTATCGTGTCCAATTACCATTGATTAGAATAAAACCAAATTGAATCAAGAGAGATTAACTCACCGGATTCGTCTCTTCTAGAGACTGCTGCAGAATCGTTTCTTGAAACTGCGATCTCCAAAGTCCGGTGCACGACCAACTATTGAGCGGGAACCGGTGCTAGCCGAAGACGCGAAGGAATGGAGGTTTAATGCTGGGATTTTCGGCTGTTTTGGGGCTGCTCTTGGTGGCTGAAATTTCCAGCAATTAATTAGAGTTGAATTAGGTTTTTCTTCCTTAAGTGTGCCCTTATATAGACACCTTGTATATATAATGTAATGCTAACTCACCGGTCCACCCAATCATACCCGTATTTAGTATCCTTTTACAGACCTGTTAGGAGTATGTCAAAGTGAACCGGATTCCATATCGATATTATAATGAAATCTGGTCTGAGGAAAAAAGAGACCTACTCAAGAAAGACCTATGACATGACAACCATGTGGCTTTCTTGTGCGGATCGATCCAGTCCCATATCAATGACATGTACCTATATTCATGAGTGACTATACAAGTACTATGGCTAGTTAAGAACTACCATACAGTCATCGAATATACAAGTCTATGGTTCTATTCGTTCCCACGATTAGAACAGACTTGGGATAGGTTTTATGATTATCAATCAATGGATACTCTACTCATATTATAGCACAAGATATAAATGAAATAGATTAATTGCCTTTATTAATGTGACACAAATAATGTATTTATACAATGAGTCTTAATGTATAATACAAAATACAAGAATCCAATGCCCTAAGAACTAGGGCACACCAACATATTTTATGTGAAGTGATACCCAACTCTCGTAATATTACTACTTTATAAAAAATTCTTTAATTTCGCGAAAAATGATCTGGAAACTACTGAGATATATTCATGAGAAACATTTATATTGTACGAGAATGTAATAATTGAGTAGTTATTTTCCATATAGAGATGAAAAATTCCGCAAATTACAAAAAATAGTAAAAAAATTGGTTTTCACGTAAAACCTTTAAAATCTATGAAACTATGCAATGCTAGGAATATTTTACGTGAAATGAAATCCAATTCTTGTAATATAATTACTTTACGAAAAATTCTTTAATTTCACAAAAAATAATATGGAAACTACTGAGATACATTCGCGAGAAATATTTATATTGTACAAGAATATAAAAATTGAGTAGTTGTTTTTCGTATAGAGATAAAAAATTCCGCATACTACAAAAAAGGTAGAAAAATTAGATTTCACATAAAACCTTTAAATTCTATGGAAACCATGTAATGCTAGGCATATTTTATGTGAAATGAAACACCAATTCTTGTAATATAATTACTTTATAAAAAATTCTTTAATTTCGCGAAAAATGTTATGGAAACTACTGAAATATATTCGTGAGAAATTATTAATTTGTACGATAATATAATAATTAAGTAGTTGTTTTCTGTATAAAGATGAAAAATTCCACATATTACAAAAAAAAGTAGAAAAATTGGTTTTCACGTAAATTCTTTAAATTCTACGGAAACCATCTAATGCTAGGCATATTTTACGTGAAGTGATACCCAATTCTCGTAATATTACTACTTTACAAAAAATTCTTTAATTTCGCGAAAAATTATCTAGAAACTGCTGAGATATATCGCGAAATATATTTAATTTGTACAAAAATATAATAATTGAGTAGTTGTTTTCCGTATAAAGATGAAAAATTCTGCATATTATAAAAAAAGTAGAAAAATTAGGTTTTACATAAAACCTTTAAATTCTACAGAAACCATATAATGCTAGACATATTTTACGTGAAGTGAAACCCAATTCTTGTAATATAATTACTTTACAAAAAATTCTTTAATTTCGCGAAAATGTTATGGAAACTACTGAAATATATTCGTGAGAAATATTTAATTTGTATAATAATATAATAATTGAGTAGTTGTTTTCGGAATAAAGATGATAAATTCCGCATATATCAAAAAATAGTAGGAAAATTATTTTTCACATAAAATTTTTAAATTCTACAGAAACCATGCACTGCGAGGCATATTTACGTGAAGTGATACCCAATTCTCGTAATATTACTACTTTACAAAAAAATATTTAATTTCGCAAAAAATGATCTAGAAACTACTGAGATATATTCATGAAAAATATTTATATTGTACAAGAATATAATAATTGGGTAGTAGTTTTCCGTATAAAGATGAAAAAATTACGTATATTACAAAAAACAATAGAAGAATTTTACGCATATTACAAAAAATAATAGAAGAATTGGTTTTCACGTAAAACCTTTAAACTACTGAGATAGATTCGCGAGAAATATTTAATTTGTACAAGAATGTAATAATTGAGTAGTTGTTTTCCGTATAAAGATGAAAAATTCTGCATATTACAAAAACCAGTAGAAAAATTAGGTTTCACATGAAACCTTTAAATTCTAGGAAAACCATGCAATGCTAAGTTTATTTTACGTGAAATGAAACCCGATTCTTGTAATATAATTACTTTATAAAAAATTCTTTAATTTCACAAAAAATGTTATAAAAACTACTGAAATATATTCACTAGAAATATTTAATTTGTACAAGAATATAATAATTGAGTAGTTGTTTTCCGTATAAAGATGAAAAATTCCGCATATTACAAAAAATAGTAGAAATATTATTTTTCATGTAAAATCTTTAAATTCTACGGAAACCATGTAATGCTAGGCATATTTTACGTGAAGTGATACCCAATTCTCGTACTATTCCTACTTTACAAAAAAATCCTTAATTTCACGAAAAATGATCTGGAAACTACTGAGATATATTCCTGAGAAATATTTATATTGTATGAGAATGTAATAATTGGGTAGTAGTTTTTTGTATAAAGATGAAAAAATTCTGCATATTACAAAAAACAGTAGAAGAATTGGTTTTCACGTAAAACTTTTAAATTCTACGGAAACCTAACAATGCTAAACATATTTTACGTGAAGTGATATCTAATTCTCGTAATATTACTACTTTACAAAAAACTCTTGAATTTCGCGAAATATGATATGAAAACTACTTAAATATATATATTTTCATTTTGTTTACGTAAAATGATTATAATACATAGTTTAGTTCATATTGATGATAAAATTAAAGCCTACTAAATTATCTATAAATACAAAATATATTTTAAATTGGATAAAATTCTTTTTACTAATAATTAAATGAAAATTAATTAAGTTACTAAAATATTAATAATATTATAGAAATTTGTAAAGGTTTCAACATTTTACGTAGTTAGGAATGAATTTTTGTAAAATGTATGGGTGCATAGAAGTTATATACTACCTTGTATAATTTTAATAATTTCTTTAATTTGTTGGTAACCTGTAATAACATGTCAACTTTTTATAATTTTATTTTATTTTATTTTTAACCATTTATGTGTCAAAATATGATTGATTAATAAAAATAAAGTGTGGTTACTATGTTTTTTTAACAAAGTAACCATAGAATTTACCCTATTAATTAAGTTGATTGAAGAAATACAATTATCAATTTTCTGATTCATTTGATAAATTATTATATACATTAATTTAAATTTGTAATTTAAATGATAATTTAAAATTCTCCATTATATAATTTGAATTATGACATTTTTCAAATTAAATTTTAAATTTTATTAATTCAAGAAATTTATTATTTAATTGAAATGATAGAAAGACATTCAAAGTATGTAACCGTATTAATTCAAGAAATTTATTATCTAATTGAAATGGTAGAAACAGATCCAAAGTATGTAATCGGTGCATTGCACAAGCAATAACTATTTAGCTAATGTGTCATTTTGTGGTTAATTTAAATTATTTATTTATTTGGTTATTTTCAACTATTTAATTATCTTATGATTATGATTATCATTTAATTTAATTAATTATGATTCATTCCATGTTTTATGTTTCTAATGTCTCATCTATTTTTTTTCTTTTCTCTTTAGTCTCCGTTTTTCTGGTCTGTCTTTCCTCTACCTGATTTTTCTTCTGTCGCTTTGTCATCTTCTCTGGTGAATTTTTCTTTACCTATATTTATGCTTTTATTTGGTTACCTTTTTCTTCTTCCTTCTTCTCTAGAGGTAAAATATCCCTTTAGGTTTTCATTTTAAGTGAGTAGTCCATGGATTTGATTAATTTTTTTTTATAACTTTTTGTTCTGATCTCTGTTCTTGGTATATAATGTACAAGTTTTTGCTTTTGTACATATATTTGATTTTGTTATGTTATTTACAATTATCAAATGAATCCGTGTAAAGCACGAGCACTATACTATTTCCATACTAATAAATATAGTTATTAGGATTTGAACTTGCTCAAATACTATGTTAAGGAACCAACTAATCTAAAAAAAAACTATATATAAAATCCAATAATATCTATTTTTATTATATTTGAGATGATAAATATTTTGAATTTAAGACATTCAAAATTTTAAAGAATTTCGAGAATCATCTCTCAATCATTAAATCATGTTTATTATTTCTTTTACTAATTAAATCAAATTTATTCTGACGAATTTAGGAGGTGTTTGGTTAGGGGAAAAAACATACTGGACTTGGAATGGGAATCAAAGCCTCCCATTGTTATTGTTTGTTTAATTAGAGTTAGAGGTGGACTGGGAATCCCATTCCCATAAATCCAGGAATCAATCATTCCCTCCTAACCTCACGTTAATCAGTGTTGATTCCCCTCCGGAATCAAAATAAAATGCGCGTACGTAACTCTATCTCACGTTGAAAAGAACATCCATCGTCCATTCATCTCCGATTCTATGATTGGTCATTTACGATCAAAAATCAAACCAGGTATATTTCATAATTTCGACTTGTTCTATATTCCATTGATTGTTCTTTTGTATTCTATGTATAGTACATGATGTTTGTTCTTTGTTATTCAATTATAATTTCAATTTCCATGAATCTGATTATCTTGATGGAAAAAATACCATGAATTCAATTAAAGGTTGCCTGTTATGAAGTCTTTTATAACTCAGAATATTGTTATCTTGTATTTTTTATTGAATAGTTCAATATGTATTTGATCTTAGACCTCATTGAGATTAGGAGACTTGAAAAAGAAAAATACAGTACTAAAGGGTACTATATAAGCGAAAGTATTAACATGGAAATTGTTAAAATTATAATTGAAGATTTGATGTAGGACGAATATAGCCTTCTAGTAACCATTATGAACAAACTTAAAATAAGAGACTTGGATTGCTCTTTTAGGAAGAGCCGCTGCTTAACGTAAACCAAGCATTTGTGCAGCCTTCAAGAAAGATGACAGACAATAAAATAGATAGTCAACATCCACCATAGTAGATAAGAAATTGTTAAAATTCCTAAAAAAAAACTACGAGGTATTGCTGATTTAAGGGAAAGTAAAGACCACTAGCATTGCATCATAATTCTAAAGTGCAAATGTACTTGTCTAGATGCTGGTGCCTTAAATTACATATTTGACTCTCACAGTTCTTTTCAATCTAGTGAGTTGTAAAATTCAGCATTCATATGGTAGCTATCAATAAGACAGCATGTTGAGTTAAGTTTTGATGATCACAATAATTGACATTTTTATATATATGAGCTTTATAAGTTAAAATGTTTTTATATTGAAAAAGCTCTTTATAGCTTAATGTTTTTATATTGAAAAAGCTCTTTATAGCTTACTTGGTTTATGAGTTGAGAATAAACTCTCTTGGGCTTTTTATCATAAGGATGATATAAGTACTATATATATACACATATATATGTGCTTATAAGATAAAAAGTTTGGAACATGCTCAACCCATGATGGCTTATGACTTGAAAGCTTATTATTTTCGGCCACATATTTTCAAATACATATATGCCTTAAAGTAGACCCAAGGTTAGCTTTTGACTTATTAAAGTTGACTTAAGGTTTGTTTATGACTTAAGAATTTTAAAGATCTTTTTGGCATATATATATACATTTACCAAGTTGACCCCATATTAATTTATAAGGTGAAATGTTCTTAAGAATTTACATATATATTGACCTTATATTTGACCATGAGATGAAATGCCTTTAGGAATATGTTCGGCAAATTTGTATGCACCTACATTGATCTCATGTTTAATTATGGGGTGAGTTACTTTTGAGATCATCTCATTCATTGACCTCACATTGACTTATAAGGTGAAATACTTGAAGAATCAATTTGGCCACAATGTGTACTTGTAAGGTGAAAAAGATTTGATATCTTTTTAAGTACCACATTTGACATTATAACCTAAGTTTGTAACCTTAGCTATGTAAGTCTTCTTTCTTAAAGATCACATGTGTCAAAACCATATCTCAAAAGATAATCCTATATCTTTAAGCTACGGGTTTGTAACTAAGGTTGCATTTGCTTCTCACCTTCTACATTTCCTCACATGTCTTTATTCACCTATACTTTGCTCTATGGCCTTACCTAGATGTGTATCTAAAGTACAAACGGCCATAACACATGTGACTTCAACGGCTACATTCCTTTCTTTATCACTTGAGAAACTTCAAATTCTTTCTTCACAAAGTGAAACCAATGGCCATATGACTTGAAGACAATGGCTAGAAGTGTGTCTAACGGCCACTTTTTCATTTGCTTATAAAAAGGAAGAAGAAGAAGATTTGAAGTAGTGGAAGACAATTCAAGAAATATTTATACTCAAGCTTTCAACTTATAAGTCTTCCATATTCCTAACGAGTTCAAACAGAAGAGAGAATTGTTCATTCATATATTCACATATTTTGGGAATTGTATTTTCACACAAGGTTGTGTGAAGCGGGTGTTGCTTTGTTGGTGGTTTATTAATAAAGGTTGTAAAAGTTTGGTGCTTGAGCTTTGAAAAAGCATCGGTAGAGTTTGTTACTTAAGCTTCAAAAAGTAACGGTATAGGTTTGATACTGAGCCTGGAAAAGAACTGAGTTTGTTACTTAAACTCGTAAAAAGTAACATAGGCCTGTGTCCTGCCCGTAAAGGAAATGTTAGTGGAAATCTCAAGCGGTTGGCTTGGGGACTGGACATAGACCGGTTGGGTCGAACTAGGATAAAACTCGGATTTTGCATTTTCTCTATCCTTACTCTCTGTATATTTTATGCATTTAAATTCCTTGCAGTTTAAATACAATTGCTTTATTACTTAAAGTTATTTTTTTAAACCATTTTTATTTTCACAAGTTTTATTATAGTTTTAATTCCGCATTTTTAATAAAACGTGTTCTACTAAAAGAAACTTATGTTTCTATTAAAAGAATTTTTTAAAGAGAGTCTGCAAATTTTTATTTGCCCTACAGTACTATTCACCCCCTTCTAGTACTGTAACTAACCATTTGGGACTGTCACAGTATATACAGAACAAAAGACCAACCTCTCTCAAGATCTTCTTATCATCTATTCCACTTGGTTGATTTAGGTTAGCCACCTTTCATAAAGGAATATCAAGAAGAGTCCTAATAACATCTTCATCTATGAAAAGAAATCTAGCCTGGTGAAAACAATTAGCTAGTTAATTCATAATATAAGGGAAGGAGACTAGTAGTGATAATCAGTAATACCTCCTTTCCATTATCACCAATGCATCTATCATCTCTCCCCATGTTTCGTAATGCTGCTCAATACATAATTTGCATTTGTGTTTTCATATTCACTTGTTTTATGAAGAAATGCAAATCCTGGTTCTTCCATGAGACCCTATAGCATTTCTGATCTTTTAGTTTTACAAAGTGTTTCATTGACTACAAACAGAAACACAAAATAGGACAAAACAAATACAGTATGAGACACAAAACTTAAAGAAACATGATACACATTATATTGTAATTCAAGGACCATGCAAAGCCAAATCACTTTGATACTAAAACTACATCATAAGATAATTAAACAATTAGTACATGGAAATTTAATGCACTATTATTAAAACCATACCTTCCACTTCTATATTTTGTTCTATGCCTTCCATAACCAGCACATTGCTCATCAGCACCAGAGGTAACTAGAACAGTTTTGGCCTCGGACTTGTACCTACAGCATTGTTGATTTTCTTCATTGTAACAGTTAGTTCGTTTATAGACCCGACCATGACCACTTGCAGCCAGCCATAAAGCAATTCCTATGTTCAGGTCTTAAAACATTAGGTGTATAAATGGTTTCCTTCAATAAGTTTACCACCAGAGGAACACATTTTAAAATGTTTATGCATGCTGATTTTCCTTCTAGCTAGACGTATGCTCAAAACTCGCCAAAGACATAAAAAGAACCAAGAAGGTGGTATGATTCCTAAATGCAAAATGAAAGTGCTTGAAATCCGAAAAGAGTCCTTTTCAGAGACTAGCTATGGAAACTTTTGAAGTTATATGCCTTCGGCTGCTGAGCATCTAGTGACAGACCTATATTATAGACAATACGTAAGGAATTAGAAAACTACATCATAAGACAATCAAACAATTAGTAAATGGAAATTTAATCAAAATACAGTACTAACACTTTTTGAAAGGAGTTCCTTGTATAGGACATGTAGGGAATAAAATATGAAAAAAAGAAAATTAGTTGTCTTAGATATAGTCACAAAGTATAAATCTATTAAGGACATGTAGGCAGTACTTATAATCAAGAATTATACTTATGAAGTCAAAATATATGCACACTTTTTCAATTTCATTAGTAAATAAATATATAGTTTCTTATAGATTCAAATTATTTTTGCTTAATATAGGTAAATAATTAATTTTATATAGCCTTATAGATAATGGATTTATCAATGAGAAGGAAGCGAAAGTTACAAGAACTTCAATTTATTGTCACACTCATTAATATCATATTTATTATGCATCTCATATGGTTTTTGATGGGTTCAACTGTTTTTAATGGGAAACACTTGAGAGAAAACAAGAAAAATAAAAGAGATTGAGATTTGCAAACTTAAGTCTGCTAATTACAGAGAGTGATGTTAAATGTAAAAGTGAACTTCGTATGAACAGATTTACATTTGGAGTGCTTTGTGAGATGCTTAGAGACACTGGAGGTTTAAAAGGAACAAAAAATATGTCACTTGATGAAATTGTTGCAATGTTTCTATATATATTATCTCACCATAAAAAAAAAAAAAAGAATAATAGGTACTTATTTTCTTAGAAGTGGAGAAACTGTAAGTAGACAATTCAACCTTTTTTTAAAGGCTGTTTTAAAATTGCATACAATATTACTTAAGAAGCCTACATCGATAGCTGATGACTGCACAGATAATAGATGGAAATCTTTCAAGGTACATGATTTTATATTTACCACTTGAATTAAGCTATGATAAAATTTACAAAAAAAGATGATTTTTTTTATTATTGTTGTAGAATTGCTTAGGAGCATTAAATGGTACTTTTATTAATGTGTCAGTACCAGCTGAAGATAAAGCAAAATATCGAACAGGAAAAGGCACAATTGTAATGAATGTATTAGGAGTTTGTTCACCTGATATGCAATTCATTTATGTATTACCGGGTTGGGAGCGTTCAGCTCATGATGGTCGTGTCCTTCGAGATCCTATTTCTAGAATTGATGGTTTAAGAATTTCTCAAGATAATATTAATAAGTATTTTCTATTTTATAATATAAAATAACACATTATAGGGTTAAAAAAAATAATTTGTGCATTTTATTTAATAAATGTGAAGGTTGTTATTACTTGGCTGATGTTGGCTACACTAATGGAGAGGGATTCCTTACCCCATATAAGGGACAACGATACCACCTTAAGGAATGGGAAAAGTGATAGACAACCTCAAACTGCAGAGGAGTATTTTAACATGAAACACTCTAAAGCTCGAAATGTTATTGAAAGATGTTTTGGTTTACTTAAGGGCCGATGGTCAATACTCAGGAGTTGTTCTTATTATCCAATAAGGACCGAAGGACGTATTATTATGGCATGTTGCTTATTGCATAACCTTATTAGAAAATATATGCCAACTGATTCTGTTGAGGATGACTTTTATGAAGAACTTGATGAAGATTATAAGAATGATGCCAATGAACCAGAATTTATCACCACAGTTCAGACTTCAAACCATTGGACCAATTTTAGAAATGAACTTGCCCAAGAAATGTTCAATTGTCGGAGAACTCGATCTGCTAGATGATGGCTTTTTTTGTTTTATGTGTTCTTTTTTTGAAATTTTCATTAAACTTATGTATTGGATTGACATTTAACTACTGAATATGTTAAGTTTTTCTTATTATAATATTATATGCTATATTATTTTTTTCGTCTTAATTATTGGGATGAATTCAGCTGAAAGTAGTCAACCTCGTGGTAGAGGTAAAAATAAAAAAGTTTGGAGTTTAGAAGAGGATCGAGCATTGATAGAAAGTTTACAGGAAGTGGCAACTAATCCCAGATTTAAATAAGACAATACATGGAAGAACGGATATTTAATTCGAGTTGAAGAGTTGATTAATAAAAAAACTTCCTATGCGTTTTATAAGAGCTGATCCACATATTGATTCGAGATGGAAAACCATGAAGGGAAAATATAATGTCATTTATGATATGTTGAACAAATCTGGGTTCGGTTGGGACGATACAAGAAATATGATACAATATGAAAAAAGTATCCATGAGGAATATTGCAAGGTAAATTTTCTACTTATAAATCTTTATATAATAAATTACTTTTTTTTATTATCTATAGAATTTAATAATGCAATATTTAGTCGTAATTTGATTATTGCAAACCACAAAATGTATATTTTCTTTAGTTGCCTTCAAACTTCAATTGAATATATACATGGAATTCACTTTGTTATATTTTTAATGCTAGAATCATAAAGAAGGAAAAGGTCTATAGAATGTATCGTTTCCTTTCTTTGATGAAATTGGAGAGTTAACTAGAAAAGATAGAGCATCTGGTAAGAATGTTGAGACATTTGGTGTAGCTGTAGAGAACATGGATAATGAAATGGAAAATGAAACAAATGTCGTCACAGATGAACAAAATGAAGAAGATGATGGCATATCTGTTACACAACATAAATCCCATTGTACACATAAAAGAGCAAGGAAGCAACCTAAGTCAAAGGAGCCAAAAGCATCTCAAGAACCTCAAATGCTCGCTGCATTTGAAAATATTTCTTCCAATTTTAATAGTTTTATGCAAATATGAACACACATCTTGGTACAATGGCTGCTGCTTGGTCTCGTGCAGAGGAACGTGAACAAGATATAGCTAATAAAAGTAATATGGTGGTAACAAAATTACTTCAAATTGAAGGATTGACTTCTATGGAAGCATTAGAAGCTGCTAATATTCTCACAGCTGAACCAAATAAAATGACAGTATTCTATCATGCTCCACCACATCTTAGAAGATAATATATTATTGATCTTCTTTATCCTTCTCATGGAACATCCGTTCCTAGATCAATTTAAATTATTTCGAATTTATTTCAGATATTATTAATTTTAGTCATTTTTCTTTATGGTTTTAAAGTATCCTTTCCTAAGACTATTGAATATTTTTGAAATTTTTTGTTATGAATATAAACTATTGTTATTACTAAAATTATCATTTTTGATGTTATTTCTTATTATTCTTGTGTTTATGGTTTCCGTTATCAAAACAAATGACAAAAGGTTTTAATTACTGTAGAAAATGAAAGATATAAAAAATAATATTTGAGCGAAATGTAATGAAATTTTGATTAGGATTGGAAAGTTTAAAAAATTTTGTTGATATTTAATTGGAATGATTCCGATTCAGATCATTAGAAAAACCAAACAGCGTCAAAGGGAATCAGATTCCGATTCCTGATTAAACCAGACGGAAGAAATAAATAGCCATTCCATTTTTGATTCCGTCACATTCCGATTCCGAAGTTTGAACCAAACGCCCCCTCAATAGAATTTAATAATAATGAAAAAAGAACTGAAAAAAAAAAATACATTGTTGAAAGGAACTGAAAACCTTCTTTTGGCAAAACGTTGTAGTTTTGACTATTAAAAAAAAAAAAAATTTTTTTGATGCAGCTGCTGAGATGAGAATCGAGAACCTCAAAGAAAAAAACCCTATGCACGATTTGTCTCACTCTTGCTCATTGTCTCTCCATTATCGTTACCCACTAGTCCCCTACTACCGCCTCCGTTGCCGCACCGCTGCAGATCTGTATGTTTCTGTCACCCTTCCTTGCTTCCGTTCTTCTATTTTTCTCATTCTGTTCTAGTGTTCTGCGATTGATTCTTTTGTTTTGGGAACACATGTGGTTGGCCATCCATCTTCCACATACATAAGCTGCAACAGTTATGTTATACATATTAGGATCATATTGGAGCTTAATTTGAACTTTAATTAATTAATTTTGAAGATCACAAGGTAATAATTAGTTACCTGTGGAGACAAGGAAAAGCATCTTGACTTTATGGCTTTTCTTTTTTGCACAAGTGACTAAAAAGGTCTTATTTCTTACTAATGCTTTCTATCTCGGCCATTAATAATATTTCTATTAGTTTAAATTTATGCTTCAGAAATAGTAATTTTGATGATGAATTTTTTTTTTATTTTTTTAATTTTTTTTCATGTTTTCAATTTGTGGTGTTAATTCTGGAAATGAGAGACTTCATATGGGAATATATTTATAAAAGAGATTATGGATTAACCTATTCAATATCATAGCCATCAGTTATGAAACTCTGAACTCAGAGAGGGCTTGAATTCTATTCTTTTTTTTTTTTTTTTCCTTTCTTAATTCAACAATCGGTCCTTTTGATATAATTGATTATGAAGCAATTGATCAAACTGAACTTTGGATCACGGAATATGAAGGAGAACTTGATTCTGGTGAAATCGAGAATAAATGTATGGAATATCGATTTCAGTTTTACTTTTATTTGTTAGATCTTGGGAGGAAAGTGTTGTACTTGGACAAAAACATGGAGATAATGATGGTGTTGACAATCACCAGGATGAATGAATTTATTCGAATATCAAAAGTTTGCAACTTCCTTTTGATGGATGTTGTTATTTGCTTATTTGGGGTATTTTCTGAATTATTGGTTATTAATTTAATAAGATATTTGTAATTTATGTACTAATTTGTATGGATGTTCGTTGAAAGATTTGTACATATATATATATATATATATATATATATATATATATGATTTTCCCCTTCAATGATAGTTAAAGATCGTGTCTTTTTTTTTTTTTTTCAGTTGTACTCTGTCTTTCCTTTCGTGCTTTTGGTAATTTGATTAGATCTTTACTTCATCCATTCTTTCTTTTTTCCTTTTTGTTTATGCCTTGTTTCGGCCGATTTTGCGTCATTGATTGATTAGTTGTTTCATTTTCACCTCGTCTTTTGCCCTTATATTATAATCATTTGATGTCTACTATCAAATGTATTTTGTTTGTCTTTTGTATTTTGAGCTATTTCTTTGAGAAAATAAAATTTTTTTGTTGAAATTTCTTTCACTCTAGTAATTGAATTAATAAAAATAGTTGTGTAAATATATATATATGAATAGATATTGATACACATAGTTTGATCACTTACTGTGTGATTATTGATCAGTGACAGGAAAGATGCAAGGAACAGTTAATGCATTTTTGTCCCGTGGAAATGTTATCAAAACTGCAGTTTTGCAATGCGTTCGTGTTGCCAATCCGCTACTCAGGCCAGTGTTCTTTTCACGGTTTGAATCAGGCTCATCTGCTAGTATGGAGGAGCAAAGCTTTGAGAGCACTACAATCTCAGATATTCTGAAAGCCAAAGGGAAAAGTGCTGATGGCTCGTGGCTTTGGTGCACCACTGAGGACACTGTTTATGATGCTGTCAAGTCGGTAAATATCTGCTTTTCATTAAAGTTATTGTTCTCTTTGATTGCAAACTTTGGCGTAGTCCCCTCTGTTTTTTCAACATATTGGTCTATAATTCAGTTTCTTTGCAGATGACTCAGCACAATGTTGGAGCCCTGGTGGTCGTGAAACCCGGAGAGGAGAAATCACTTGCAGGAATTATCACTGAGAGAGGTACTTGAATAATATTTAACCTTCTTTAAAGAGGTTAAAAGTCTCAAAAATAGGATTTGGTCCTTGTATTTCAAGTTTTTGTACTTTTAGCCTTTGTATTTCTTTTTTTTTTTTTTTTTTTTTAAATTTGATCATTTATCAAGGAATGTGGTCCAAATTTTGTGCAACATGGGGTATATACTATAGTTGAAGTAGAGGGGTCTGAATGACAAATTGTATAACATACGAGGGCTAAAATGCACCACAATTGAAATACTGGGCTAATGACATAGTAAAGGGTTGAATGTTGTTTTCTTTTTTGCCAATTGTGTTTTGAAATTATCATGTCCGGTGCTTTTTCTATGTTCTTGTGTTGTCTGTAATTTTTTTTTTTGTGTTATGGATGTAATGGTAATCTATGTTGTAGATTTATTTGCAGTTTTGTTAGATAAGTGAACTATATTGTTGACTTCAGATATGGTTAAACTGCAATTGATTTTCTCCTGGAAATTTTTCTGAGATTAAAACAATTTGAAATGACTACACAATTTTTTGTCAATGCCCTGATGGTAATTTTCCAATGTTGCAAATGAATGTTCTGGTAATGATTGTTGATTAGGTTTCCATGTACAGTTATTATAAAAAAATTTCGTTATTTGATGTTGTCATAATCCATTTGGAAGTCAATCAAGGATTTATAATTGCCTTGAAACTCCTCCCTATAGTCACTAAATAAGCTGTAGAAGTTAGCTCTTCATTAAATGGTTTCAATTTCTGCAGCTGGGCAACATATTACATCATCCTATCAGATACAGTTCAGGTGGAAGAAATCTATTTCTTAACAGTTTGTTTGACTAGGATAGAGGGTTGATTTGGCTTGTGGATCAATTTGCTGCAAAATGAACTCTGAGTATAGTTAGTTAAATTAGTAAAAATTGTCAAGTGTGAGCATCAAATGGCGATGATTATTAAAAAAAACTACAAAATACATTCACTATTAAATTGATATATAGTTCATTTTTAGAGTAAAATTAATCTTAAAAATCAAGTTGGTGGGTTAAAATTTATCCGATTTTTGCACTTATAACCCCTTCACACCATCAGTGTGACAGTTTTGATAAACTGACAACACTTTTCGTTTTCTCTTGGAAACAGTACAAGTGTATCCAGCGGTTGCCACTGATGATGCCCCAAACATGTCAATGAAAATGATTCTCTTTTTTATTTTTAATAACCTTGCTCTATTGGAAAGAAAGAACTCCTTCATGAAGTCCTGCTGTAGGATTTTGAAAAGAAAGAAATAACTTCTTTTTTTTTTTTTTTTTAATAATCCAGGCTGCTTCAATTTTTCTTGTTTTCCTCTTCTGGGTGGTTATTTGTACTAAAAATAAGCAATTTGTGATTTTGTTTGTTTCATGAATATAGATTACCTAAGGAAGATCATAGTGCAGGGAAGATCATCAAAGTCAACTAAGGTTGGGGACATAATGACTGAAGAGGTATGATACTATCTTTTGGCTACGTAAAATGGCTATATTTTGGCTTCCATATCTAAAGCATACATACTGGTTTTTATATGGTAATTGCAGAACAAGCTTATCACAGTCACTCCTAAAACAAAAGTTCTTCAAGCAATGCAATTGATGACAGGTAGCTCACTGATTTTTGAAAAATTTTACTGTACTCCTGGTTAATCATGTTATAATGAATTGGTGTCTCCTAACTTCTTGACCCTATTTGTTTTTTCATTGGAAATTTAATCTAAATCCTAAACCTTGCTGTCATTTACTCTGAAACCTAGTTCTTAAAGATGAAAATTCATATTTATATTTGGTGGCATTAATTTATTATCCTTATCATGGATGACTTGGTGGATCTGGGATATTATAAAATTTTCCCTGATTTCTTCATACATAGTGTACATTGAGCCAAAAGTTGTAATGGTTGGCAGATAACCGTATTAGACACATTCCTGTTATCAATGACAAGGACATGATTGGAATGGTGTCAATTGGAGATGTTGTCCGTGCAGTGGTGATTGAGCACAGGGAGGAGTTGGACCGCTTGAATGCGTACATACAAGGAGGTTACTAGATGATGATGACAAACAACACGAGGGAGAATGCAGCTGAAGTGTGCAGCTGGTATGAAGGACCGGACCAATTAGCGAAGAGCCTGTAAATATGGTGTGTTGTTGGTATTTTAGTCATTATGCGGTTTCATCTGTTGCTTAAATCAGAATATGTCTGATGTCTAATAACAGTTGGACTAACTGCTAAATAATAAGCTGTTTCTTGAGACCTGTAACCGTGGATCATTTGAATGGTCGTCTCCTTTTTTAATGTTGTAATGCTTCTATTTCTGTAGAGCTTTTGCAGCCTGTTTATGCCTATCTTCATCAGATATCTTCTACAGTTTTATATTAAGTAGTTAAATTTGATGATCAATTTGAAATCCTCAAATGACTTGGATATGTACTGCTACTGCTGGCATTTTGTAAGCAAGGCCATGCTCTTCTTTGGTCTCGTTTTTCCCATGAACCCAAGCAATTCCTAATATGTAATTCAGCTTCAAAATCTCAAACAAAGAGAAAATGAGGTTTTGACTTTCTTGGGCATTGGTTTATTTTATTATGAAGAATTTATTGATTATTTACATTTAAAGATAAAGTTTTAGTTTATAGCGAGTTTAATGGTAAGAATTGTAATCTTATTAGATTAAGAAATAATTAAGAAATAATGCCATTTTTGTAAACAGAAACTGTTTTAGCAAATGTTAAATCCTTTCAGGCGACCAGAACTTGCCAACGAAAGAATTAATTAGTTTTGTAGAAAAAAAAAAGAAATTTAGATTGTTTTTGAAAATATTTATTAGCTTCAAATTTATATAAGACCGCTTTCTATGTCTCTCAGAGCATGCCCACTAAAGAATCCTTAGCGATGAATATTTTGAATTTAAACAGGAAGAGGCATTCAAAATTTTAAAATATTTGGAGATGTTTTTCCAAGAAAAATTTTACAGTAGTTCTAGAGTTTATGCTATAAAAAGATATTTATATTATTTTACTATACCTAGGACCAATGTCTAATCCTTTTTGTTATTATAATACTCTATAAGAATTCTAAAATTTTCCGTTCCTCTGAATCATTCAATTAGGTTTGCCTATCTAGCTATAGTCTAATGATAAAAGTATCTCTCCTCTGTTGGAAGGTCCAAGATTTGACTATCATTGAGACTAAATACCACACTCTTATTTAAAAATGAAAATAATTAAAAAAAAATCATTAAATCATGTTTATTCATATGAATTTAATCAGCTATAAAAAAAAGAAAAAGTCTAAGAAAAAAATACCAGTCGTAAAACAATTCACTTGTGACCCTTTTATGTGTTTGTCAAATACATCACGTACAACTTGTTTGGCTGATTTTGTAATTAGACAGCTCACTTGGATTGGAGCACATGCAGAAACAACCGAAAATATGTAGTTTTAGTGGATATATATATATATATATACACACACACACACACCAGAGCAGGTAGCTTTTTATTTTATTTTATTTTATATTTTTTTGATGAACAGGTTGGTTTAACAATCTTTCGATATTTTTGTTGGCTTGTTACATTAGATGAATTTTCTCATTTTTCTTTCCGTTGTAATTTTGTACAGTTATCCATTGGTTATTTCCTGTCAGACCTAGCAATGATAATTTGGTATTTTCCTGCTTTGGGCGGTCTGGAGTATGTAACTAACAATTGCCATGCATGAAGTTTGGTGAATACTATGCATAATGTTATATTAAGACTTCATACTATCTATTCTTTGCTATGTCTTGAAATATGAAGGATAACGATCGAGAGGTTGAGGGTAAAAAAGGGAATAATAACGGGATACGTATATAGGTCTCTTAGCTAGTTATATAAGGAGAGTTAGTGCGAGCAGTAAGTAGTTTTTTGGGTAATAGTTAGGTTGGGAAGTGGCGTTGCCTTGTGAGAGCAAAGGTTGTGATCTTACTTAGTTCATTTACTAATTTCAATAGTAACTCTAGTTGTTCTTCAATACAAGTTCTATTTCTCTATTTGTGTCTATTTACTGAAGCACATAAAATCTGTAACCTAGCTCTGATACCACCTTTGTCATGACTCAACCCTGGCCATGACTAGAGCCTAATAAGCTACTTTTAATCTAGACAAGTCTCAAATTCAAACTATACTATTGTTGTTGAAAGAATAGACAAAGAATAGGAATAGCTATTCCTTATGTAATAACAATTCCTTTCTTTAGTTGGACATTGAGATCCAAAATAGCTATTGTGAGCACAAATTTTTGTTCGACCTCTATGATGAAGCTTTCCAGTTATTCTTTATTTGAATTCTTTGGAAACACTGGCCCACGGAGCAAGGACTGGATTCTAACTCGTGTCAAATTGAACCGAAAACCGTCAGAATAAAAAAAGAAAGATTTCACTTCAAGAGTTTGGCCACATGGCCTAAGTGGAAAATGAGTTAGGCTGTGCAAAGTGGGTTAAGCCATGGAAGAGAGTTGCTTAAAATGGATACAACTGGATTTCAAGAAGAGTCGTACGGCTTAGGAGTAAGGCCGTACGAGCTATCTCCAAAGGCTGAATCGCAGAGCCAAGTTGCCTCACTTGAGAAATAGAGTATAAAAGCTTTCTTTGAAAATGGTAAACGAACAGCAACAAAGAGAAGAAAAATCATTACGGGCTTGGAAAGAAATTATAGTGATCTTAATCCCAAAGTTTTTTCAATTAACCCCAAGCACTATTCATCATCTTCTCCATGCTCTTCCTCTTAAAAATTCCATCAAAAAAACCAAAGAAGCCAACACTGAACCACTTTCAACTTGAAACTCATTTCCTTTCTCGGATTAGGTTTTTTGATGAGTTTCATTTCGAGTTCAACGGGTTAGAACCAGTTTTGTGCTTTAAGGATCGGATTCATACTACTCAATCAAACCTTGGATAAACACACAAAAGGTAACTTTTGAGAGGCTATAAAATCCTTCATTTTTTTTCTACTTTTGCATTGATTGGAATCATTGTGTTGTATTTTCCTTGCTTAAAACTCAAAATTGTATTTTGTAGATTTTGAAATTAGGCCTAACGGCTTATCTTTTAGGCCACACAGCCTATCTGGAGTGGATTTTGAGCCACACGGCTCATTGATGGCCTATGAGACTTACAGCCAAAATTCCTCTGTTTTCTAGGATCTTTGATTTTTTATGGAATCCGAGGTGAAAATCTGTGATTTCCGAGTCTAACCCATTGGTAGACCCCCAAAGGATCTCAAAATTCAAAAGGAGAAAACATCAAAATGAAGTTCTACATGTTAAAATCAAAATCGAAAAATCTGTTTTCCTGCTAAAGATTGGCCGCACAGCCTTATTTTTTGGAAAAATAAATCCGTACGGCCTTGTTCATATGAACTTGGGTTGTACGATCCAATCTTACCCAGGATCAGTGTGGGGTCTGTTTCTCCTCGCGCTAGGCCGAACATCCTATCTTTGATTTATTTGAGTCTGTTGACTTCGGTTTTGATGATCACAAGTTGACGTTTAGTTTAATGAGTTTCTTAATCTTTTTGCGTTAAAGATCTTTATGAGTTGAGAATTACGCTTTATGAGTTAAAATGTCTTTATAAGTCACAAAAGTACTTTATGCCTTTATGATTCATAAAGATGCTTGAAATGCCTTATGAGTTAAAGATTAACTCTCTCGGCCACATAAAATCTATAATATAACTTAAGAGTTAATATGGCTTATGAGTTGAATTTAAATATCTTGGCTTATGAATTAAAAAGATCTTGACTTGTGAGTTGAAAGATTTTAGCTTATGAGTTGAATTAAAGAGATCTTGACTTATGTGGTAAAAGATATTGACTTAAGAGATAAAAGGATGGATATATATATATATATATATATATATATATATATATATATATATATATATATATTCGGCCTTAAAATATGTTGACACTCACTTTAACTCATAAGCTTAACATTATGCTATTTTAACTTCTCTATGACTTGAAGAAAATGCTTTACTACTTGAGAAATATTGGCATACTTATGATCTATGTCAAACGGTCACAAATGTGAAATGAGACCAACAACTTTATAGCTTATGACTTGAGAAAGAGCATCTTTTCATTTATGAAGAAGAACAAATGGTTATATGAAGTGATCTTATGACTTGAGTTGAAAATGCTTATGACTTGAGATCTCTTTATGAAATGATAACAACGAATACATGGGCTTGTCTCTTGAAATCAACAAATGCTTATGAGTTGAGATCTCTTTATGGAATGATATCAACGGATAACACAAGCTTTGTTCTTGAAATCATCAAATGTTTATGACCTACATCTCTCTCTCTCTCTTTGTGAGATAAGACAAATGGCTTTATGACTTGAGAACAACTGACTTTACCTCTTATGAAATAAATCGAACGGCTTTATTAGTTGAGATCAACGTCCACTTCTCCTTATGAAGTGAATCAAACGGCCATATGGAAGACTTATACTATAAAAGGAATAAAGATGAAGAAATGAATGTAAGGAAGACAAATTAGCAATTCACACATTATTAAGCATACATTTCTAGTCTTCCAAATTCCCAAAGAGAGCAAAGAGAAAAGAGTTATATTTGTTTCATTCAAATATTTATATATTTGGGAATTGTACATTCACACAAGGCTGTGTGAAGGGGGTTTATTTTGTTGGTGGTGTGATCAACAAAGTCTGCAAAAGTTTGGTGCTTGAGCTTCGAAAAAACATCGGTAGAGTTGGTTACTTAAGCTCCAAAAAGTAACGGTAGAGGTTTGATACTTAGCCTGCAAAAGTATTGAGTTTGTTACTTGAACTCGCAAAAAGTAACACAGTTTTGTTTCCTGCCCGTAAAGGGAATGTTAGTGGAAATCTCAAGCGATTGGCTTAGTGACTGGACGTAGACCGGTTGGGTTGGACTATGATAAAATTCGGCGTCTACGCTTTTCTATCCCTACTCTCTTTATATTTTATGCTATTTAAATTCTTGCAATTTAAATTAATCGCTTTATTATTTAAAGTTATTTTTACAAAAGCAATTTTATATTCACAAGTTATATTATATTAATTAATTCCGTATTTTTAATAAAACTTGTTTTTGAGAAAGAAACTTGTGTTTCCTCAAAAAGAATTTTCAAAAGAAAGTTTGCGAAAATTTTTATTCGCCCTACAGTACTATTCAACCCTCTCTAGTACTGTAGCTAGCCATATTGGAACCGTCAAAGTCCCAGTATTTGATTTAGTTTGCATTTCCTTTATTTTTGTATTCATTCATCATAAGGAAGTTGATTTTGGGTGTTTATATGTTTTTTGGCTTACTTTAATTTTAAAGTATTTTTAGAACCCAAACGAAGGGAATTTCCAATAAATTCTTGGATATCCGACCCACTTTGGCATGCTTTATAATAATAAAATTGGCAAAAATCATTTTCCAAAATTTTTTTCTCCAAATCAGAATACAAGGCATTTATAAAATTGTTTTCTAGGTCTAATAGGATAAACCTGCTGAGTTTTCCCAATTATCCCCTAAGTGCATGACCTCGAGCTATATATTTATCCCATTCTATCCTATTTGAGTCCAAATTCGTACCACTAACCTTTATTTTGCAAGTAGATGTATGCTATCTTTCTATTTTTAGATTATTTCGTGTAAACCAGGCAGTTGTATCCCTGATCCCATTTTTATCAATTGTATCCCCTAGGATAGTTTATTCGATTTGGCTATAATAATTTTACTTTTTGAATTTATTTACGGCTTTCTGTATTAGCATATAACTAGGGTTGAATACGGGATGTTGAGTTCGGTTTTGATGATCATAATTGACATTTTTGAACTAACGAGTTACATAAGGTAAAATGTTTTTATATTTGGCTTATAAGTTAAAAGAGCAACTCACATTCCATTTATCTATCTTAAAGAAGAAAAGAAAATATATATACATTCATATCAAGCATATGAGATAAAAAGCTTAATAATCAATACTTGCTCATCTCATAAATGCTCATGACTTGAAAGTTTCTTATACATGCATATATATATATATATATATATATATATATATATATATATATATATATATATATACACACACACACACACCTAAGGTTGGTTTATTAGTTGAGAACATTAATGTTGACCTAAGGTTTGATTATGACTTGAGTTATTTGAGAACTTCTGGCATTGACATATCAACTTTGAGCTCTTATTTGATAATAAGGTAAGTTTTTTTTTATAAGATCATACTTTGACCTTACCTTGACTTATAAGTGGTAATGCTTAAAGAATTATTTCGACCACTTTATGTACTTGCATCATGTGAAATCTTTTACCTTAGTTTGCAACCTTAGCTAAGGAATTCTTAAATTTATGATCACATGAAATCTTAAGGTCAAACCTTCTCTTATAGCTACGGTTTACACCTAAGAATGCATTTGTACTCATTTTGTCACATGTCTTTATGAAGAAAAAATCCACCTATACTTGGGATATGGCCTAAGGACAAACGGCTATGAAAACATGTGATGACAAATGGCTATATTCTTTGCTTTGATTATCACTTGAAGACAATTCACAATTCGTCTTCCAACGCCACATTACTTGACATCAAAGGCCATATTTTGTGTCAAACGGCCATATTCGCACATTGCTATAAAAAGGAAGAAGAAGAAAGTGTGAAGGTGTGGAAGACATTTCAAGATACATTCTTATACAAGCTTTCGAGTTATAAAGTCTTCCACATTCCCAAAGAGCACAAAGAGAAGAGAGAAAAATATTATTCATTCATATATTCACATATTTTGGGAATTGTATTTTCACACAAGGTTATGTGAAAGGGGTATTACTTTATTGGTGGTTGATCAACAAAGGTTGTAAAAGTTTGGTGTTTGAGTTTCGAAAAAGCACCGGTTGGGTTTGTTACTTAAGCTCCAAAAAGTAACGGGATAGGTTTGATACTGAGCCTGTAAAAGTATTGAGTTTGTTACTTGAACTCAAAAAAAGTAACATAAGCTTGTTTCCTGCCCGTAAAAGAAAAGTTAGTGGAAATCTCAAGCGGTTGGCTTGGGGACTGGACGTAGACCGGTTGGGTCGAACCAGAATAAAATTCTGTGTTTGCATTTTCTCTATCCCTACTCTCTTTATTTTATGCAATTTAATTTCCTGCACTTTATTTTAAATGCTTTAGTACTTAAAGTTATTTTTTTTTACAAAAGCATTTTATATTTACAAGTTTTATTATAGTTCATAATTCTGCCATTTTTAATAAAACTTGTTTTTGAAAAAGAGGTCTGTGAAAATTTTTATTCGCCCTACAGTACCATTCACCCCCTCTAGTACTGTAACTAGCCATTTGGGACCGTCAATTGGTATCAGAGGCTGACTCTATCAAAAGAAGTAAAATTCTTAGAGTGATCTTGATATGGCTAGTACCTCTAGAAGTCAAAATGTTTTTATGTCTGAGGGATGTTCCATCAACAAGCCTCCACTTTTTAATGGAGAGAATTATATTTTTTGGAAAAACCGAATGAGAATATTTTTACAGTCCACGGATATACAGGTTTGGAGAATTGTTAAGGAAGGACCTAGTATTCTGACAAAAAATGTTGATGGAGAAGTTGTTCCCAAAGTGGAAAGTGAATATGAAAGTGCAGATTGGAATAGAGAAGCTTTAAACTCTAAAGCTATTAATTTATTACAGTGTGCATTGGACATTAATGAATTTAATCGTATTTCAGGTTGCACTACTGCAAAGCAGATATGGGATAAGCTAGAAACAACTCATGAAGGAACCGAACAAGTGAAGGATGGAAAGATTAATCTTTACATCACGGAATACGAGTTGTTCATAGTTGATGCAACGGAATTTGTTGTGGAAATCAATACAAGGTTCACTCTTATTATGAACAAATTAAAGAATCTTGGCAAGAACTTCACTGATGAAGAACTGATTAGGAAACTAATCAGAACGATGCCAACATCATGGGATGCAAAGCTCATAGCCATTGAAGAGTCAAAAGATTTGAGTTCATACTCATATGATAAATTTATCGGTTCATTACTCACATATGAAATGAAAGTTAAATCCACTACTGATCGTGAGCAAACCGACAAAAGAATTTCTATTGCTTTAAAAGTTGCAAATCCCATTCCTGAAGAATCCACCTCTAATTCTGAAAATGATGAAATGAACATAATGATAAAGCTCTGTTGGTGCGAAAATTCAAAAAATTCCTAAGGAACAAAAACAGAGGTAAATCATCTTACATGAGGCAATTCAACATCAGCAAGGCTAATAAGGCAAAGAAAGATTTAAAGCAGGAAATTACATGCTTTGAATGTAATAATCCTGGTCATTTCAAAATCGATTGTCCGAAGCTGAAAAATAAATTCAAGAAAAAGGACAAGAAAGCTATGATAGCAACATGGAGCGATAGCGATGAATCTAGCTCCGATGATGATGAGGATCAGAAGCAAGAAAAATCCCAGATATGCTTCAGGGCTAACAATGATCCAACAACATCATCACATCAAGATCAAAGTGAGGATGATGAGGTAGTTCTGCCAACTCTGTCTCATAATCATCTTATACAAGAATTTTTTAGAATGCATGATAATAAGCTTGAGATAGTTGCTAAGTGTAATTAATATGAGAATAGGCTCTTAGAAAAAAAATATGAAAATCTTGAACTAAAGAGCAAAGTGAAGTTTCTAGAAAACTCCAATCTTGAGCTTATTAGCAAGAAATCTCATTTAGAAAAGAAATGTGAAAAGCTTGATTGCACTATTAATAAGTTTACTAATGGTGAAAATATGTTGAATGTGATTTTGGAATCTCAAAGAAATCCAAATGATAAGTCTGGTATTGGTTATAATGATAGGATACCCCTACAAAATCCTCAGAAACCTATCATTTTTTGTCCCTCCTCCACTTCTACTATGCAAACCATATCCCTCGAACCTACACTTCTAAAGCATAGTAAAATTCATAAGCCAAACCAGAAAATTATGCAACACTCACATTTCTCCAAGCCAAATAAGGTGCAATTTGTGAACCCAAACCGAAAATATCCATCACAACAAAAGATTGCACACAAAAACCCCCACGACCTATGCACTCCCAAAAAGTTCACATACATAGGCCTAAGCAACAACCTAAATGATTACATCATGATGACTATGTTTCTTATCAACAAAATCATCCTTTGAGACATAATCAATCATATCAATTTAAGAAAAGAAAGGATGTTACATGTTTCCATTGCAACCATAAGGGATATGTAATTGGTGATTGCATTTTTAAAAAGGAAAAATATAAAGGGAAAACTATCTAGGTCCCCAAGGATAAAAATACTGCTAACCCTAAAGGACCCAACAATATTTGAGTACCTAAAAATACTTAACTCGTTTTTTAGGTATGTCTAAAGAACACTCTCAGAGACTCAAAGTGGTATATTAATAGTGGGTGCTCTAGACATATGACTGGTGATGGAAGATACTTTACTTCCATAAAGCAAGTTAAAGGAGGAACTGTAAAGTTTGGAGATAATCTAGCAGGACAGATTATCGAAAAAGGAAAGATTGGAAACAATCCATGCATTGATGAGGTTTTCTTTAGCCGATGGATTCAAATTCAATCTTCTAAGTGTGAGTCAACTCTGCAACAAAAATCAAAAGGTAACCTTTGATTCTAAAAAGTGTGAAATTGTGGAAGCTGATAGTGGTAAGACTTTACATGAAGTTCCTAGTATTGGAAATATTTATCTTTTGAATTCAAGTACTCTTACTAATGATCACTGCTTAATTTCACAAGAGGAAGAGAGTTGGTTATGGCATCGTAAACTAGGTCATGCTAGTATGCATCTTATTTCAAAACTTTCTAAAAAGGATCTTGTCAAAGGTTTACCAAAAATCAAGTTTGATAAAACTCATATATGTGATGCATGTCAAAGAGGGAAACAAACCAGAAGTTCTTTTAGTTCTAAAGGAATTGTTTCTACCTCTAGATCTCTAGAATTACTGTATTTAGACTTACTTGGTCCAATTCAACCAACAAGCTTAGGTGGCATGAGATATGCATTAGTCATAGTAGATGACTACTCATGTTTTACATGGACACTGTTTTTGAGTAAAAAAGATGAAGCTTTTCAACAATTTTCTATCTTGTGCAAAAAGCTTCAAAATTTGAAAAACACTTCTATTATTGCTATTAGAAGTGATCACGGAAAAGAATTTGAAAGCAGTCTTTTTGAAATGTTTTGCTCTGAGCATAGAATATCTCACAACTTTTCTACTCCTAGAACCCCTCAACAAAATGGTGTGGTTGAAAGGAAGAATAGGACCTAAGAAGAAATGACAAGGACCATGCTCAATAAAAATAATTTACCAAAATATTTTTGGGCAGAAGCTATGAACACTGCATGTTATATTTTAAATCGAGATTTGATAAGACCCATTTCAAAGAAAACGCCACATGAGTTGTGGAATGGTAGAAAACCTAATATAGGTTATTTCCATTCATTTGGTTACAAATGTTTTGTTTTTAACAGCAAGGAATATCTTAATAAATTTGGCTCTAAGTCAGATGAAGGGATTTTCTTGGGATATTCATTGCATAGCAAAGCATTTCGAGTTGATTTCAAATATCATTGACATCACTCCAAGGAGAACATTATTGATGATCCCTCTCATAGAATGATGACCAGGAGACAACTAAAAGAATATTTTTCAAATGTGGCATTTGTCTCTGATATTGAACCAAAAAATTTCAAGGAAGCTAAATCTGAAGAAAGCTGGATGATGGCCATGCAAGAAGAACTGGATCAGTTCAAAAGAAACATTGTTGGAAGCTTATTCCAAAACCAGAAAACTAGTCAATAATTGGAACTTAATGGGTGTATAGAAACAAACTTGATGAGACTGGAAAAGTTGTCAGAAACAAAGCCAGACTGGTGGCACAAGGATACAACTAGCAAGAAGGAATTGACTATGATGAAACATTTGCTCCAGTGGCCAGATTGGAAGCAATTCGAATGTTATGTGCTAGTGCATGTTACAAAGACTTTAAGCTTTATCAAATGGATGTTAAAAGTGCATTTCTCAATGGCTACATTAATGAAAAAGTCTACGTAAAGCAACCACCCAGATTTAACGATAGTCAATATCCTGACCATGTATACAAGCTAACTAAAGCTTTGTATGGATTAAAGCAAGCACCAAGGGCATGGTATGAAAAGCTAAGTAAATTCTTACTCAAAAAGAATTTTATTCGCGGAAAAGTTGACACAACATTGTTTATAAAGCATGAAAAGAACCATATATTACTTGTTCAAATATATGTTGATGATATTATATTTGGTTCTACTAGTGATTTGTTGTGAAAGGAATTCTCACAAGAAATGAGCACTGAATTCGAAATGTCTATGATGAGCGAGCTAAATTTCTTTCTTGGTCTTCAAATAAAGCAAGGCAAGAAGGGAACATTTATATGCCAATCAAAATATACAAAAGAGCTCATTAAGAAGTATGGAATGGAAAATTCTAAACCCGCAAAAACACTAATGGTACATCAATCTTTCTAGATGAAGATAAGAAAGGTAAAAGTGTAGATACAAAAAAATATCGAGGTATGATTGTTTCTCTACTCTACTTAACATCTAGTAGACCTGATATACAATTTAGCATATGCTTATGCGCAAGATTTCAAGCAAATCCCAAAGAGTCTCACTTAAAGGCTGTTAATAGAATTCTTAAGTATCTTAATGGTACTCAAGAAATTGGGATTTGGTATCCAAAATGTCAAAATTTTAATCTTATAGGATATAGTGATGCTGATCATACCAGATGCAAACTAGATAGAAAAAGTACTTCAGGTACCTGTTAGTTTCTAGGAGAAGCACTGGTTTCATGGGCTAGTAAAAAGCAGTCAACACTAGCAATGTCAACAACAGAAGCTGAATATATATCTGCAAGTAGTTGCGTTGCACAAATTCTATGGATGATGCAACATCTCAAAGATTATGGCATAAAGTATGATCATATCCCAATTAGGTGTTATAATACTAGTGCTATAAATTTAACAAAGAATCCTATTCAACATTCAAGAACAAAGCATATTGACATAAGGCATCATTTCATCAGAGATCATATACAAAAAGGTGATGTTTACTTAGACTTTGTTCCTACAGACGAGCAAATTACAGACATTTTCACTAAACCTCTATGTGAAAATAAATTCAAATTAAGAATGAAAATCGGCATGACTGCTCTAATATATGAAAAATGATATTGTATGACAAAAAGAAAATTTAATAATGATCAATTTTTATTGTAAGTCTAGGTTACGTAAAATTCATTGAAATTTTACGTTTGGATCAAGATAACAATTAAAAGTTAATCATGAAAATCTTATTGTCACCTAATACAAGCTCCAAATAATTATATGGTTGAGCTTTTTATATTTTTTGGACTTAAAGGAATTATGCCAAAATCATATTACCATTCCAAAGCCTAAAATCATATAAGAAAGGAAAGAGAAGCAAGGAAGAAACTGATTTTCTTGGGCTGGCATCTCCTTCACCCAAAACGACGTTGCACAAGCCCAAGGCACCAATTTCCCAATCATTTCACTCCTTCCTGCCTCCCTTCTCTGTCACTAAACTGTTAGAGATTGTGCCCTAAGCCAATGTTGGATTATGTAAACAATCTTCTTAAGTCATTAATAAAGACTTATTTTATCATATATATTTGTATGTTAGTATTTATGATAATGTATCCATGAATTAATTGTGTAATTCTAAATTTCCCTAGTCGATTGTTATTATGGGAATAATAACAAACTAAGACTAGTGTGAGTGATAATGGATATTCATAAGATGAATATAGTGTATACAGATACAGATTATACTCACGGGCAATGTGTTAGAGAACATGTTGCTGGAGACCCACTATAAGATCAAGTTCATGGTCACGTGTCACAACTGATCTTGATTATAGTAGTGTCATCAGCTGATTCCTTTGACCTGAGGTCACCATGGATTCCGGGATGAACTCATGTTGTGCTTTGACGCAGTCAAACGCTGCTTGTAACAGAGTAGTTATAAAGGCTGTTGTTGGGTGCAATGTGACTCATGCTTAGGGATGTGAGTGACAGATATGGGATTTTGTCCCTCTCTAACAAGAGAGCGATATCACTGGGCCCCTCGATAAGTAAGACTGTTAAATGCATGGCCGTGCTCAAATAATTGATAAGAGTATCAATTGATTTGTCTGAACAGTTTACTTTGAGATCGAGAAAGCATATGATTAATTATATAAGATTGACAAGTGTACCATGTCTTATAATTAATCTTGATATCAAAGAGACAAAAGGGAATATGACATTCTATAAATAGGTATTGGATCATTCCAATCATATTAATTGGGTAGTCGTAATGGCTTGCTAGAGTCCGCTTGTGACCTATAAGGACATTATGGTAATTTCCTTATTGCCAATTAATATGATCCTATGGGGTCACACACAAGAGCAAAATGAAGTTCATCTTATCGGGTATAAATTATTATTGGATAATAATTTATGAATGAGAAAGAGAATAAATATATATAGTGATATATATTTATGTATGTATATATAAATATTAATGTGATTAATATTGCATAAAGTATGCTACATATTATAATTAAATTATATGGAGATATAATTAATTATAATATTATATATACATATATGTATTATGGAGAATTGATTTGATTTAATGTTAATTGAGAATTAATATTAAATTGTGTGGGTTAATATATAATTATAACTAATAGGTGTATTAGGTTATAATTATAATTAACTATTTAGGTTAATTATTTTAAGGAAACAATTGACCTAAACCTAACACAACTCTACAACCCTAATAGACTAAGGAATTCGGCCACAACACTAAAAATCCAAAGGGGGCAGCCGAAATTCCTAGCTCTCCAACACATAGAAAATTTGATTTTCTGCCTCTCTCTCTCAATTCAAGGAAACCGTTTCTTGTATCCCGGCGCTAGCACGCGGTGGACGTATTGCTCCGTGTGGATCAACCGTAGAGGGAAGCAATTTTGGTTCCTATTGATTCAATCTTCAAAGAATTAAGGTAATTCTTTAACCCTCTTTCCAATTCAATGCAATATACATGGATCCTTGGCGGGGATTAATCCGTTTTCTTTCCGCTGCGTATTTTGTTTTGTGTGATTAATCCCCTTTAGTGGTATCAGAGCCACTTGTATTTTGATTGAATTGGATTTATGTTTTGATTGGATCAAAATTGCATGTTAGGTTTTGTATGATTTTGATTGGATCAAAATTGTTGTTAGGGGTTTGTATGTTTTATTTAGGGTTCTATGTTATTGTGAATAACAAAATAAAATTTGATTTTATTGATTAATCATTGTGAATGATTTTATGTTAATGATTTGGAATGTTTAAGGGGTTTATGGAATCATGAATTTGATTCATGGGTTTTTATTGAAATTGTTTCAATTCAATTTAATTAAAAAAAAAAAAAATAAATAAATGTTACTGTTCGTATTCTGGGCATAATGCCCAGAATACCTTTTGCGGCAAATTGCAATTGCAAATTGCAATTGCAATTTGCCCTTGCTGCGCAAGCAGCATGCTGCTTACGCAGCATGGGCTGCGCAGCTATGTGTTGCGCAGCCCGTCGGGCTGCGCGCAGTATTGGATACTGCAGTGCGAGGCCCGACGAGCATGCTGTCCGACAGTTTTACCCCTTTTTCGTTTTAAGTGTGGAAAATTGTTTCTGCATATTTACGAATTTTTCCAAATTAATTAATTCTAAATACAATGTGATTGTATTTTACCACTTTGAACCCTAAATATTTTTAGATATAAAATTATTGTTGATAATTTTATGCATGGTGTTATGGTATGGTTTTGGACCCCGTGGATGCTTTATTTTATTTATTATGGTTTTATATAAATACGACCTGCGAGTCGTTTGTATTTATGTAAATTTTAATTTTAATTTTACTAGAAAAATTGTATAGGATGCAATTTATGATATGTAAAATTTATTTTACTAGAAAAATTGTATAGGTTGCAATTTTTTTTTGTAAAATATAAATCCATGAGATGGTGCTTAGAAGCAAAGACGTGGAGGCGGATCCAAGAGGCGGTGCAATGACCATGTGATGGATGCTACTACCTAGGATATGACCCTGTTGATTTTCATATTGGCCTATGAAAATCAATGTAGATTTAAACCATACCATAACACGGTTCGAGTCATATGCATGCTTTATTTTATTTAGATGCCATGTGATGCCATGCTAGATATTCTATATGCATGCTAGACAATTGTATGCCATAAGAATCCATGCTAATTAATATTAACAAAAGTATGATTAATATTAATGCCATGAAATTGTATATGATACAACTAACTCACAGGAATTAATAAACCCTAAATAAACTTATGAAGTTTATATTTTTGCCACCCAATTACGTATAACACTAGTCAAGTACTATGTTCGCATCATGGTAGCCACGCCAAAGCGGGTACGCATGTTGTGACCTTAGCGAAGCGATAATATGAGAAATGGTGATTCTCATTGTGTTGTAATTGGTTTAACAAGGGTTAATCAAAATGGTGCTTTGAACCCGAGGCAAAGATGAGATGAGTAACATGCAAATTAAATATGATATATGATATCATGCATCTCATAAATTAAAAGAGTTACATAATGATGTAATTGACATGGTGATGCCTACCGAAATTATATTTAATCATAGGGACATGCCAAAGCAGTGCTATGGTTAAGTATGGATTTTGGGTCTTTTACCCACTTAAATATTTTAAAGGGTTTTATAATTTTAGTGGGAGTATAATTCTCTTATGTAATTAACTTTGCATATATTTTCTGTTGTAGATAAATGGCCAACACAAGCAATCCCGGTTCTATTCGATCTATCCTTGAGAAGGAAAAACTGAACGGAACCAATTACCTAGATTGGTATCGCAACTTGAGAATTGTTCTCAAGCAAGAGCGAAAGCTGTATGTTCTGGATGGGCCTTTGCCCGCTAACCCTCCACCCACCACAGCTTCAAGAGCTGAAAGGGATGCTTTTCACAAGCATCAAAATGATCAGATTGATGTACAATGCCTGATGCTCGCATCAATGATTCCGGAACTTCAGAAGGATCTGGAAACATTTGAGGCATATGAGATGTCTCAAGAGCTTAAGGAAATGTTCCAAAAGCAAGCGAGAAGGGAAAGGTATGAGACCTTGAGATCCTTGGTTGGGTGCAAGATGTCCGAAGGGAGTTCGGTTAGTGCCCATGTTCTGAAGATGAAAGGGTACATTGATCAGTTGGAGAGGCTTGGTTCGCCACTCAGACCTGAGTTGGCAACGGATTTGATCCTTAATTCTCTTCCCGAGAGTTACTCACATTTTGTCATGAACTATCACATGAATGATATGGACAAAACGGTCAGCGAACTGCATGGGATGCTTAAAAACGCTGAAGTAACGATAAAAGAGAAGCCAAGCTCCAAAGGGATCCATATGGTGCAAAAGGGTAGGATCCAGAAGAAGAAGGGTAAAGCAAACAAACCCAAAGAGTTTGGGAAGGATGCAAAGAAGCCCAAAGCTGTTACCAAGGCAAAGCCTCCAAAGGAAGGCACATGCCATTTCTGCAATCAGCCTGGTCATTGGCGCAGAAATTGCAAGCTTTATTTGGAGGACTTGAGGAAGAAGAGAGGCGGTGAGACCGCTAATCAAGGTATTTATGTTATTGAAATATTTCATTCTACTTCTGTTTCTACTTCATGGGTATTAGATACCGGTTGTGGTTCTCACATTTGTATGAATGTGCAGGGGCTTAAAGGAAGTAGAAAGCTCAAGAAGGGCGAGGTAGAATTCCATGTGGCGAATGGAGCTAGAGTTGCTGCTTATGAAGTCGGTTGCTACGAGCTCACGTTGCCAAGTGGACTTGTTCTTTCTTTGAATAATTGTTATTTTGTTCCTAATTTGTCTAGGAACATCATTTCTATTTCATGTTTGGACAAGGAAGGATTTAAATGTGTTATTGAGAATAATCACTTATTGCTTTTCAATAAAGACTTGTTTTATGCAAATGCGGATTTACATGATGGTCTTTATTTGTTGAACCTTAGTGAAGGTTATAATGAGCATGTATATAACATAAATACCAAAAGGATAAGAACAAATGTTGTGAATCCTACTTATCTCTGGCACTGTCGTCTAGGACACATTAATGAGAAACGCATTTCAAAACTCCATAAAGATGGAATTTTGGGTCTAGATGTTTTTGAAACATATGACACTTGCGAGTCTTGTTTAATGGGTAAGATGACCAAGAGTCCCTTTACTGGTCACAGTGAAAGGGCTAGTGACTTATTAGAACTCATACATACAGATGTATGTGGGCCTATGAGCACAACTGCTAGAGGTGGTTTTCAATACTTCATTACGTTCACTGATGATTTCAGTAGATATGGTTATCTATATCTAATGAAGCATAAGTCGGAATCCTTTGAAATGTTCAAAGCCTTCCAAAATGAAGTACAAAACCAACTTGGCAAGACAATTAAAGCACTTAGATCTGATCGAGGTGGTGAATATTTGAGCCAAGATTTTGATGATCATCTTAGAAAGTGTGGGATTGTCTCACAACTAACTCCTCCTGGTACACCACAGTGGAATGGTGTGTCTGAGAGGAGGAACCGTACTTTATTGGATATGGTTCGGTCGATGATGAGTCAAACAAATCTTCCTCTATCCTTTTGGGGTTATGCACTTGAAACAGCGGCATTCACACTGAACCGAGTTCCATCAAAAGCAGTTGAAAAGACACCATATGAGATATGGGTTGGTAAGAGACCAAATTTGTCTTTTCTCAAGATTTGGGGTTGCGAAGCTTATGTGAAATACTTGATTTCAGATAAGTTAGCACCAAAATCTGTGAAGTGCAATTTTGTTGGTTATCCAAAAGAAACCAAAGGTTATTTCTTTTACAATCCTAGTGAAAACAAAGTGTTTGTTGCTAGGAATGGTACATTCCTGGAAAAAGAGTTTATTTCCAAAGGAATCAGTGGGAGTAAAGTACACCTACAAGAAAATATGGATAACCAAGTTGAAAGTGAGTTTCAAATGGAACAATCTGATTCACAAGAAGTTGTTGAGTCAGAACCGATAACACAAGTCCAACGTAGATCAAGTAGAGTTCGTCATGAGCCCGAGAGATATGGATTTCTCGTCACGAACGAAAATGATCTGATTCTGTTAGAAGAGAATGAACCTTCCACGTACATGGAAGCAGTCTCTAATTCAGAATCTGAAAAATGGCTTGATGCTATGAAGTCAGAAATTCAATCCATGGACGACAACAAAGTATGGACTTTGGTTGATCTCCCAAAGGGTGCTAAAGCAATAGGGCACAAATGGGTTTTCAAGTTGAAAACGGACATGGATGGGAATATTCAGACTTATAAAGCAAGGTTAGTGGCAAAGGGTTACCGACAAGTTCATGGTATAGACTATGACGAAACCTTTTCGCCAGTAGCTATGATCAAGTCCATCAGAATTCTTGTTGCCATAGCAGCATATTATGACTATGAAATATGGCAAATGGATGTCAAAACAGCTTTCCTAAATGGAAACCTTGTTGAGGATGTGTACATGACACAGCCTGAAGGTTTTGTCGATCCAAAGAATCCTGATAAAGTATGCAAGCTTCAAAAGGCCATTTATGGTTTGAAGCAAGCATCAAGAAGTTGGAATCATTGTTTTGATGAATCAGTCAAAAAGTTTGGCTTCATCAAAAACGAAGATGAGCCTTGTGTGTACAAGAAGTTCAGTGGGAGTAATATAGTTTTCCTAGTTCTATATGTCGATGACATATTGTTAATAGGAAATCACATTCCTACCTTGCAAGAAGTAAAATCTTGGCTAGGAAAGTGTTTTTCTATGAAAGACTTAGGTGAGGCAGCCTACATTCTTGGAATAAAGATCTATAGAGATAGATCTAAGAGATTGATAGGTTTGAGCCAGAGTACATACATTGACAAAATACTGAAAAGGTTTAGTATGGATCAATCAAAGAAAGGAAATGTTCCTATTGGGCAAGGGATAAAGCTTAGTCGTAAGCAATGTCCTGTGACAGTTGAAGAACGTCAACACATGGATAAGATTCCTTATGCGTCAGCTATAGGATCTATCATGTATGCCATGGTATGTACTCGGCCAGATGTCTCTTTTGCTTTGAGCATGACAAGTAGATATCAGTCTGATCCAGGTGATAGTCACTGGACTGCTGTCAAGAGTATTCTTAAGTACTTGAGAAGAACTAAAGATACATTCTTGATATATGGAGGCTCGGACGAAGATCTTGTTGTAAATGGTTACACGGATGCAAGTTTCCAAACTGATCAAGATCAGATGCAGTCACAGTCTGGGTATGTGTTCATTCTGAATGGAGGTGCGATAAGTTGGAAGAGTTCTAAGCAAAGCACGATAGCTGCATCTACAACAGAAGCCGAGTATATTGCTGCATCAGATGCAGCCCAAGAGGCTGTTTGGATCAAGAAGTTCATCGAAGAACTTGGTGTCGTTCCTAGCATAGTGAATCCTGTGAGCCTCTTGTGTGACAACAATGGGGCAATATCACTTGCTAAGGAACCTAGTGTGTCACAGAAATCCAAACATATACTTCGGCGTTTTCACTACATAAGAGAAGTCATCTCAAGAGGAGATGTGAAGATATGCAAAGTTGCGTCTGAAGACAATGTTGCCGATCCACTAACAAAAGCTCTTTCACAAGCTGTACATGATGGTCATACTAGGTCCATGGGTATTAGATACATTTGAAGATTGGACTTAGGGCAAGTGGGAGATTGTTAGAGATTGTGCCCTAAGCCAATGTTGGATTATGTAAACAATCTTCTTAAGTCATTAATAAAGACTTATTTTATCATATATATTTGTATGTTAGTATTTATGATAATGTATCCATGAATTAATTGTGTAATTCTAAATTTCCCTAGTCGATTGTTATTATGGGAATAATAACAAACTAAGACTAGTGTGAGTGATAATGGATATTCATAAGATGAATATAGTGTATACAGATACAGATTATACTCACGGGCAATGTGTTAGAGAACATGTTGCTGGAGACCCACTATAAGATCAAGTTCATGGTCACGTGTCACAACTGATCTTGATTATAGTAGTGTCATCAGCTGATTCCTTTGACCTGAGGTCACCATGGATTCCGGGATGAACTCATGTTGTGCTTTGACGCAGTCAAACGCTGCTTGTAACAGAGTAGTTATAAAGGCTGTTGTTGGGTGCAATGTGACTCATGCTTAGGGATGTGAGTGACAGATATGGGATTTTGTCCCTCTCTAACAAGAGAGCGATATCACTGGGCCCCTCGATAAGTAAGACTGTTAAATGCATGGCCGTGCTCAAATAATTGATAAGAGTATCAATTGATTTGTCTGAACAGTTTACTTTGAGATCGAGAAAGCATATGATTAATTATATAAGATTGACAAGTGTACCATGTCTTATAATTAATCTTGATATCAAAGAGACAAAAGGGAATATGACATTCTATAAATAGGTATTGGATCATTCCAATCATATTAATTGGGTAGTCGTAATGGCTTGCTAGAGTCCGCTTGTGACCTATAAGGACATTATGGTAATTTCCTTATTGCCAATTAATATGATCCTATGGGGTCACACACAAGAGCAAAATGAAGTTCATCTTATCGGGTATAAATTATTATTGGATAATAATTTATGAATGAGAAAGAGAATAAATATATATAGTGATATATATTTATGTATGTATATATAAATATTAATGTGATTAATATTGCATAAAGTATGCTACATATTATAATTAAATTATATGGAGATATAATTAATTATAATATTATATATACATATATGTATTATGGAGAATTGATTTGATTTAATGTTAATTGAGAATTAATATTAAATTGTGTGGGTTAATATATAATTATAACTAATAGGTGTATTAGGTTATAATTATAATTAACTATTTAGGTTAATTATTTTAAGGAAACAATTGACCTAAACCTAACACAACTCTACAACCCTAATAGACTAAGGAATTCGGCCACAACACTAAAAATCCAAAGGGGGCAGCCGAAATTCCTAGCTCTCCAACACATAGAAAATTTGATTTTCTGCCTCTCTCTCTCAATTCAAGGAAACCGTTTCTTGTATCCCGGCGCTAGCACGCGGTGGACGTATTGCTCCGTGTGGATCAACCGTAGAGGGAAGCAATTTTGGTTCCTATTGATTCAATCTTTAAAGAATTAAGGTAATTCTTTAACCCTCTTTCCAATTCAATGCAATATACATGGATCCTTGGCGGGGATTAATCCGTTTTCTTTCCGCTGCGTATTTTGTTTTGTGTGATTAATCCCCTTCATAAACAAATTCCTCGAACAGACATCCCCCAAAAATCCGACCTAATCCTTTTCAGAAATCTTCTCCAAAAGAATTTCTCTCTTTCACCAAATCCACAATGAACCGCTACTCAGCCAATGCCACTAAGAAGTTGAGAGTATACCTATCAAAGAAACAAATGAAGCGGAAAAGATAAGAAAGTGAAGCTATCGAAGAACAGAAAGAAGCAAAAAGGAGACCTATCACTTCCTTGGAGCAGATTTTACTCACGAAGGAAGACTACTATAAGATCCTCTCCTTTGCAGCAAGCCTTAAGTTCAACCTCATCTGCACCAGAATCGGACCCTACATGTAAGATTCTAAAATTTAAGCCAGGTAAACCAGTTTATTCAAATGGTGCAATTAGAGATAGGGTTACCAGCAAAAGGATTGATTGGAAGCATTTAGGTGAAAATGACAAACCTTTTGTTTGGTATTTTAAGGCACATAAATGGGAAGAGTTTCTCTGTCTTAATGAACCTGTTTATGTTGGATATGCCCTAGTTCGAAGGCATGGGGCCTCGTATTTGTATTGTACATTTATTGGATTCTTGTATTATACATATATTGTGTCATTAATAAATGCATTAATTCATTTATTATATATCTTGTGCTGTATTTTAAATAAAGTATCCAATAGACAAATCCATATCCATGTTAACAAGTGTCATGCACTTAGAAGTAAGACCATGGATAGGGGAAACGATATGACCGTAAAGAGATCCGTAGTCTGTTCCAGTCCTGGGAATGAATGGAACTAGAGACTATCATTAACTTGGTTGTATGGCGGTGTCTTACCGGCCATTGGACATGGGATGTCAACCAAGTTAATGGGTACATGTAAAAGGGCATGGTACTAGATAGATCCACATAACGAGAAATCCATATGGTAAAGTATCACAAGTGATTCTCGTGTAGTCCTTGTATGGATCCTTTGACCTGACCATATGATGGTGCTGGATGCAAAGTTGCATACTTTGGTGTATGCCTAAAGGGCTTGTAAAAGGGTGCCAAGTATGGGTACGTTCGGGTATTGTTATATGCTATATTTTGTTATTTTTTGGCTTAGTTTTAGGGGCTTAATTGGGTTTATTTTAGTTTATTCGTTGGGCTTTCTACTGTGGTTTGTGTTTTTGTATTTGCAGGGGCTTAATTGAAGATTTTGGGCTTCAAAGGCTGATTTGGGCGAGGTTTTGTAAAGATTGGGCTGAAGTGCGTTTTTCCAATTTTAACCTTGCCCAAGGCTAAATTTCTTCCGTCAGGGGCTGTTCAGGAATTTTCCTAATTACGGGCCAGCAAGAATTGAAGCAGATTAAGGCCCTAAATTAGAGAGCTTGGACGTGGATTAAGAGGCTATTTTGGGAAACCTTTAATTTTTGTGGTCCTTAGGGTTATATAAATAGGGAAGAGATGTTAGTTTTGGTAGAGAGAGTTAGAGATAGAAAAAAATCAGAATACACATTTCTTCTTTTCTTAAGTTTTATCAACATGAGCAGCTAACTTTCTTCTTCATATAAGGGATTCAAGGCTTGGATATATCTGATTGTGAGATTGTTCTAAACTTTAACCTTTTAATTTAATTCTCTATATCCTTATTCTTGCTTCTTGAGAGATATCTCTCTTTTGTTAATTTGTTATTTAAATCTCTTGGCCAGTTGTTTAGATTGCAAATTAATAATCTGTTATCAGTGGATGAGATTCATAATCATCTTATTCATTGTGTTTAGAAAAATAAAAGGAATAAGGATTTAAACTTGAATTAATATCTCTAAGAATTGGTTGGTTTAGATTAGGCTTTTCTAGATCTTAATGCTTTCGGGAAATTAAATCCTATCCACTAAGGAAGGGTTGTTTGTCGAATAGGGAATTACTTGAGCCGGGCTAGACAATTTCACATTAGGAAAAGCTGATCCTGATGCGCTAAGCTAAGGGTTATAACTAATCTGGAGATATTAAATTATTTTTCTCAATCAATGATCAATCCCTTTAAATCCAAGCTGAAGAATTACCTTAGATGATGTTTCACATTAATTGATTTTCTCTGTTTTCATATTAATTTCAGTTTTAATATTGTGTTCAAACAATTGTCACCTCTTTATATTTTATTTCAGCTTTAATTCAACCAAACCTCAAAACCTCCTTTTTATTTTATTAATTGGTTGTGGTATTTAGCGATAATTAATCAGGTTTTAACTCCCTTGGGTTCGACCTCAACTTACCCTCTACAAATTCTTTTGTTTAAGGTTTAAGTGAGATTTATAAATTTATTTTTGGTGGATTCGACAACCACCAGGGTTGTCTCTGAGCATAATAGTACTATGGATATGCAGAAGGGATATGTCACTCAATAGTCCACTGAGAAGATATCACCGGCCTCTTGATGAATATGACCGATAAGAGTGTGGGCACACCTAAATAAGTTGGAACTTGTTTGTGAGTATCAATATATTCGGGATCAAGTAAATGTCCAGACACAAAAGAGGGTGATCAATCTATGCCTCTCTGTTGGACACCGATATCGATGACATGGGATATACAAGTTTAAACTACACTTTTATGATTTCAGTTGGACTGCCATCTCTATCTTAATTGGGGGTTACAGTGGGTTGCTAGAGCTCGCATGCAGTCTGTGGGCCATAGGCCCGCTGCCAACATAAGGATGGGCCCACAGTATCGTACACATTGAACGTCTGAATACGGACTTAAGGGATCACCCGTATACTTAGAGTATACACACCGGAGAGAGATGATTATATTAATTATATTATAAAGATCAATTGGAATGATCATAATAATAAAATTAATATTTGCATTGGCCTTCTCATTATTAATTAAATTAATCTATGAGATTATTTCCTTGGTGGAAATATTTCACACGTATAGGTTTACATGTATCTCATTTTACGTTTGTCAAATTTAATTCAATGGTAAAATTAATTGATCAAATTAATTTTAATTTAAATGTATAGAACATATTATGTTGTATAATATGTTAGGATACATGTTAAATAAAATTAAGTTTGATAATCAATTGCACCAAAAGAATTAAAATTGAACTGGGCTTGAGAAGGAGAAAAGCCCGTGTAAAATTGAGACAGGATTGGGCCGAAATTTTGTGAGAAAATTTCAGCCATCTAGGTTAATTTCTTAACCTAGAAAATTCGGCCAATACTAGGGTGGAACCAGCTGAAATTTACAGCCTCTTCCTCTCATAAAAACTTTTAATTCCATCGCTAGCACGTGTCGTGTTCGTTAGCCGTTCGTGTATGTGAACGCGGAGGGAATGTAGTTTGATTTCTACAGCCATCTCTAGAAGAGATATCTCAGGTGAGAAATCTTTTCTTTTTGTTAAATTTTGATTTTACAATTTTCATATCAATTACTCCTGAGCTTGGATTTGAGGAAATCATCGCGTTCTTCCATATTTATCGGGTGATTTCCGGTGAAAAATCCCAACAGTTTATGACTCTTTGGTTAGAGATTTTTATGGTTCTCTCACATAACTAGGAGATAGGAACTTTAAAGTAACTTTGGAAGGAAGGAAATTGCCTGTAAATGAGAAGATATTGAGCAAAGTATTCAATTTACCTCTTGAGGGAGTAAAATTAGATAGATGTTCTTCACTCATAACCTTAGGGAAGTACAATGCAGCTGATTTTATATTCAGGATACCTCCTGGGGAACCTATTCCTTTGTCCAAACTTGATTCAGGATACCTTAGAGAAGACTACAGGATCCTATAGCTTCTTATTTCTACTGTGTTTGTTCCTTAGAAAGGTAGCTTGGCCACAATGAACGGGTATAGTCTATGCTTTATATGGCATTTAGCTAGTTATGTAAGGATCAATCTGCCTTATATAATGCTCAATCACATGACCCATTTAAGAAGCAACTCTGCTCTGCTTTATAGCATGTTGCTAACCAAGTACTTCAAGCATTTCAAAGTCTCAACTGCTGGGCTCATTCCCTTCCTTATAGGTCATAGGTCTGTAATCAACAAACCAAATCCGTCCAAGATGCTCAAAGCCTGCTCTCACAAGTCTCTCACTCCTTGAACCAGATATTCTGCAAGAAGTGATCAATGGAATGCATCAGAAGATTGGTTTCTCTTGTTGATACAGTTTTAGAATAGATTAACTTTTTGGTGGACTGATATTTAGCACAGATTATATATAATTTTTCACCTTTTCTTTCCTTGGATTTATAATTTTTACATTTGTGTGATGTGCTTTGATCTTGATCTTTTCTGTACTTATGATCACATTGTGCTATGCTTGATTGCTGGTCTTTAGTGTTGGATGTGCCCTAGTCCCGAGGCATTGGTCCTTGCATTTGTATCATACATTAATTAGATTCATGCATTATACTTATTTGTGTTATTAATAAAGGCATTAATTCATTTATTATATTTATCTTGTGCAATATATTAAATAAAGTATCCAATGGACATATCCATATCCATGATGACCAGGGTCATGCACTTGGCAGTAAGACCATGGATAGGGTAAACGATAAGACCATGGATAGGGTAAACGATATGACCATAAATAGATCCGTAGTCTGTTCCAGTCATGGGAATGAATGGAACAAGAGACTATCATTAACCTGGTTGTATGACGGTGTCTTACCAGTCATTGGACATGGAGTGTCAACCAAGTTAATGGGTACATGCATAAGGGGCATGGTACTGGATAGATCCACTAAACGAGAAATCAAAATGGTATAGTATCACAGGTGATTCTCATGTAGTACTTGTATGGATCCTTTGACCTGACCATATGATGGTGTTACATATGAGGTCGCATACTTAGGGGTACGCCTAAAGGGCCTGTAATAGGGTGCCAAGTATGGGTACTTTCGGGTATGTCTCTTAGCATGGTAATGCTATGGATATGCAGAAGGGATTTGTCACTCAGTAGTCCACTGGGAAGATATCACCAGCCTCTTGATGAATGTGACTGATAAGAGTGTGGCCACACCCAAACAAGTGAGAACTTGTTTGTGAGCTTCAGTGCATTCGAGATCAAGTTAATGTCCGACACAAAAGAGGGTGATCAATCCATGCCTCTGTGTTGGACACCGATATCAATGACATGGGATGTACACGTTTAAACTACATGGTTATGATAACAGTTAGACTGCCATCTCCATCTTAATTGGGGGCTGCAGTGGCTTACTAGAGCCCAACTGCAGTCTGTGGGCCAAAGGCCCGCTGCCAACATAAAGATGGGCCCACGGGATCGTACACATTGAACGACTGAACACCGACTTAAGGAATCACCGTATACTTGGAGTATACACTGTGGAGAGAGAGGTATATATATATTAATCATATTGGATTGATCCTAATAATAGGATTAATATATTCAATTGGCTTGATCCTAATAATAGGATTAATATATTCAATTGGCTCTTCATAATTAATTGGATTAATTATGAGATTATTTCCTAGGTGGAAATATTCATATGTATAGGTTTACGTATGTTTTTATTTTGTGAAGATCTAATTTTAATTTGATGGATTAAATTAATTGGTCAAACTAATTTTAATTTAAATGTAAATAATATATTACTTGGTGTAATATATTAAATACATGGGTATATTAAAGTTGGGCTTGAAATTAATTTAAACCAGAATAATTAAAATAAGATTGGGCCTGAATTAAAAGAATGAAGCCCGCACAAAATGAAGGAGCCAAGCTGGGCCTCAATTCCCCTAGGGGAATTCGGCCAACCTAGGTTTTAACCTAGGGAAAATTTCGGCCACCCGATGCACAACACACCATAGCCGAAATTCTCAACCTGGCCTCCTCTCCATTGCTCGTTTTTCTAATGCTAGCACGGGTTGTGTTCGTTAGGCGTTCGTGTACGAGAACGAAGAGGGACTCTGCTTTGATTCCTGCAGTCTTCATCCATCTCTAGAAGAGATATTTCGGGTAAGAGAATTATCTCTTTCTATTGTATTTTTTTGTTTTACAATTTCCATTTCAATTGCTCCTGGGCATGGATTTGAGGAAATCATCGCGTTCTTCCGCATTTATCGGGTGATTTCCGGTGAAAAATCCCAACTGTGGTATCAGAGCGAGCTTTTGATATGTGGAAATTGTTAAAATTGGTTGAATGCCATGTTTTAAAATTGGAGATTTTTCAGTGGGGTTCTTGTTTTGGGTTTAAGATTTTTCCCATTTGATTTTCATGCAATTGAAATTGAATATGCATATTGGTTTGTGTTTGTTTAATTTAATTGTATGTTTTGGAATTCTTGGTGGATTTCGTGTTGTTGGATGGTATATTTTTTTTTTGATTTAAAAAAAAAATGGCTCCGGGGGTGCTGGGCTGCCGGCGGCAGCCGCTGCCTGCTGCTGCCGGAGCAGCGGGCTGTTGCTGGGTAGTGGCCGCTAGGTGTCCACTACTACCCCTAGCAGCGGCTGCTGCTGTTAGGGCAATTAGGTTGCCCTAGCCGCAGGGGGCAGGGCCCAGTGTTTTCTGATTTGACGGGTTTTTGGGCCCGGGGCCCAGTTTTGAAATTTTAATTGGTTTTAAAATTCGTGTGTTTAAATTTATGCAATTTAAATGCGTGTGGTTTCTTGAATGAAATTTTATTTTATTCATGCGATATTAATTTTGGAAATTAATATGGTTCATTGAAATTGGTTCGGGTAATTTTGGCACAATTACTTGGACGGCTGAAATGGACCCATGGTTTCCCAATTCCAGTGGGAGCAGTTGGACTGCCTGGGCTGCAGGCCCAAAGCCCGTTAAGGGTTAGAACCATGGTAGGCCAAGATTGGCAATTTCTATATAATGGCTTGGACATAATTGAACTGGGCTTTAATCATGCATTATAATATGCTTATGAATTATATGTATTGGATACATATGTGTGATTAAGTATTTGTATGGTTGGATGCTATTGGGCCTTGTACAAGATGGGTTGTATTTTTCTTTTTGGGTAAATACGGTTTGTGTGTCGTTTTTCTTTTTAATGTAATTTTATTTTATTCAATTATTATAAAATTTGTAAAAAGAAGAAGCCCATGGAGTGGCAAGCCCAAGTAGAGGTGCAAGCCCAGAAGGAAGAAGATGGAGGCCCACCTGATATTGTTTTCTAGTATAGGTTTACTAGAATAATATTAGGATGTAATATAGGCCCATAGCAGTCCATTTTACTTATTTATTTAATTATGCTTTATATTTATATGCATGTATGTAGGTATGATCCAACCGCATTTCACCCGCCTTATGTATGCAAGCCATTGTTAATTGAATCTAAAACCAAATGAAATTACTAAGTCGCTTAAAAGTGCTTCTCTCATTCAAAACCGGCTCGAAGTGGGAATAGGCCAGATGTAGACCATGCCCTCGCAAGATACACTGGAGTATTGTCACTTTGTATTGGGTAGGGTATGGGATACTCTAACACTTGAATGAAGGTTTTGACTTAGCGTGGGTAGTAGCATGCTCCTGGCTCTAAGCACAGATGGGTAAGTGCCAACAAGCCCATCAAATCGAGAGTCCTTAGGTTGGGATTGGATGGCGTTCCTACCTAAATAATTAGGGTATAGTTGTACCAAGCCCTCGTCTGGCTATATCTTAATGAAATATGGATCTCGGCCCATGAGCCCAACAACTCGGTTTAATTAATAACTTGATTCATTATTAATTTTATATGGGAATAACAAAGTAAAGTCCTTTATTAACACTCTAAATGTTTTTTCTGTGTAGAAATTCTAAATGGCAAATAACAATACCTTATCACTGCGATCAATTCTGGAAAGGGACAAGCTTTCCGGTCCTAACTTTTTGGACTGGTCTAGGAACTTGAGAATAGTTCTAAGGCAGGAGTCCAAAGAGTATGTATTAGAGAGGCCTGTACTGGCTGCGCCTCAAGAACGTAATCCACCGGCTGCCCAGCTGGAGGAATACAAGGCGCATGTCAAGGATAATAGGGATGTGACATGCCTTATGTTGGCCTGCATGGTCCCCGAACTGTAAAAACAGTTTATGGACCATCAAGCCTTTGCTATGATAACAACTCTAAACGAGATGTTTCAAGAGCAAGCTCGTCAGGAAAGGTACCTGACCAACAAGGCATTCTAATCTTGTAAGATGGGGGCCGGGACATATGTGAGCACACATGTGCTCAAGATGAAGGGCTATTTGGACACTTTGGCCCGTCTTGGATCGCCTATCTCTCAGGAGTTGGCAGTGGACACAATCCTTGCATCCTTGCTGGATTCTTATGATCAGTTCATCCTGAACTACAACATGCAAGGGATGAACTGTACTGTCAGTGAGTTGCATGGGATGCTTAAGCTTACCGAGCAGTCGATCAAAAAGACTCCGCCGGTGCTGCTAGTCAACAAGGGGAACCCTTCTGTTGCCAAGGGTAAGGCCAAGGAAAAGGCCAAGGCCAAGGCCAAGAAGGCCAATGCTAAGAAGGCCAAGGCCCAGCAGAAGGCAGGTCCTGAAGATGTCTGTTTCAGGTATAGACAGGCGGGCCATTGGAAGAGATTGTGTCCCAGGCTGATGGGAGAGCAAAGAAGGGGCCAAGGTGCGTCCTCTTCAGGTATTTATGTTATAGACATTAACCTTACTGTTGCAACATCCTGGCCATTGGATATTGAATGTGGTTCTCACATTTGTTGCAATGTGCAGGGACTTAAGAACAGAAGGTCACTGGGGTCGGGAGAGGTGGACTTGCGGGTTGGGAATGGAGCAAGGGTTGCTACCGTAGAGATCGACGAATACCACCTTATGATGCCTAGTGGATTGGTTTTAATTTTGGAACAATGTTATTTTGTACCTGCTATGTGCAAGAATATTATTTCAGTTTCTATGTTGGATATTTCTGGATTTTATTTTACTATTTCAAATGGTAGAATTTCAATATCTAGAGAGGGATTATTTTATGGAGATGCTCTATTAAATAATCGCCTATATATCCTGGACTTAAATGAAACCAATCATGTCTATAACATAAACACAAAAAGGGTTAAGCCAAACAAATTTAATCCTGTCTACCTATGGCATTGTCGTCTCGGCCACATAAACGAGAAGCGCATTGCTAGGCTTCACAAAGCTGGAGTCTTAGGGTCATTTGACTTGGAGTCAATTGATATATGCGAATCATGTTTACGAGGCAAGATGACAAAGGTGCCTTTTAGTAAGAAGGCTGAAAGGGCCACTAGCTTATTGGACCTAATACATTCTGATGTATGTGGACCTATGAGCGCAGCGACTAGAGGTGGGCACCTGTACTTCGTCATGTTTGCGGACGATTTCAGCAGATATGGCTATGTCTATCTGATGAAACATAAGTCCGAGACCCTTGATAGGTTCAAGGAATTTAGGACCGAGGTACAGAAACAGCTAGGCAGAAATATCAAAACCCTTCGGTCGGACCGAGGTGGTGAGTATATTAGCCTAGAGTTTGACTCATATTTGAGAGAGCATGGAATAGTTCCACAGTTCACTCCTCCCGGAATACCACAATGGAATGGGGTGTCCGAATGGAGAAATAGGACCCTGTTGGACATGGTCCGCTCAATGATGAGTCAAGCCTCTCTCCCAATTAGTTTCTGGGGACACGCCCTCGAGACAGCAGCTCTTATCTTGAATAATACTCCAACTAAGGCAGTGGAAAAGACCCCATATCAAATATGGACGGGCAAATAGCCCAATGTGTCTTTCATAAGGATTTGGGGATGCGAAGCACATGTCAAGAGATTGACTAGTGGCAAGCTGGAGCCCAAAACCGATAAATGCCTGTTTGTGGGCTACCCTAGGGAAACCAAAGGGTATTACTTCTACAACCCCGCCGAGAACAAGGTGTTCGTGGCAAGGAAGGGGGTCTTTCTAGAAAAGGAGTTCCTTTCCAAGAAAGACAGTGGGAGCAATGTTGAACTCAGGGAAGTTCAAGGTCCACAAGCTCCTAAAGAGGATAACTCGAAGGCCCAGGTGGAGCTTCCACAAGGGGAAGCACCGACCCAAGCCGCACAAGGACCTAGAAGGTATGGTAGGGATCATCGGGAACCAGAGAGGTATGGTTTCCTCATGACCGATGATCAAAATCTTCTCATCTGGGATGAGGAAGAACCGAAAACCTACCAGGAGGCTATGGCTAGCCCACAATCTGCGAATTGGCGTAAAGCCATAGAGGCAGAAATGCAATCTATGTACGATAACCAAGTTTAAAACTTGGTTGATCCACCTCCGGGTGCCAAGGTAATAGGTTGCAAGTGGTGCTATAAGCTAAAGGCCGACAACACCTTCAAGGGGCATCTGGTTGCGAAAGGTTTCAGACAAGTCCATGGAATAGACTATGATGAAACTTTCTCACCAGTAGCCATGCTCAAATCCATCAGGATCTTGCTGGCCATAGCCGCATGGTACGACTATGAAGTCTGGCAAATGGATGTCAAAACCACTTTCCTTAATGGAAAGCTACTCGAGGATGTGTACATGACACAACCTGAGGGTTTTGTCGATCCAAAGTATCCGGGAAGGGTATGCAAGCGTCAAAGGTCCATTTATGGACTGAAGCAAGCATCTCAAAGTTGGAATCTAAGATTCAATGAGGCTAAAAAGGAATATGGCTTCATACAGAATTAAGATGAGCCTTGTGTGTATAAGAGGACTAGTGGGAGTATTGTCACATTCTTGGTACTTTATGTGGATGACATCCTAATCATTGGAAGTGACATACCTACACTGCAAGGGGTAAAGCAGTGGCTAAGTAAGTGCTTCACAACGAAGGACTTAGGCGAAGCTGAGATGATCCTAGGGATCAGGATCTATAGGGATAGATCAAATCGGCTTCTGGGCCTATTTCAGGCCTCGTACATAGATAAAGTTCTGAAAAGGTTCAGCATGGACCAGGCCAAGAAAGGTTTCTTGCCAATGGGCCATGGGCTGAAACTTAGTAAGAAACACTGTCCTAAAACAAGGGAGGACAGGGAGAACATGAAATTGGTTCCATATGCTTTGGCTATAGGACCAATCATGTATTCCATGTTATGTATGAGACCTGATGTCGCCTTTGCATTGAGTATGACGAGCCGGTACTAGCAGGTGTTGGGATTCGTCATTGGAAAAATAACGTGGCGCAGCGAAAAATACACCATTTAAAATTTCCTAGAATCCACCTATCGTGTCCAATTACCATTGATTAGAATAAAACAATTTGAATCAAGAGAGTTTAACTCACCAGATTCGTCTCCTCTAGAGACTGCTACAGAATCGTTTCTTGAAACTGCGATCTCCAAAGTCCGGTGCACGACCAACTATTGAGCGGGAATCGGTGCTAGCCGAAGACGGGAAGGAATGGAGGTTTAATGCTGGGATTTTCGGCTATTTTGGGGTTGCACTTGGTGGCTGAAATTTCCAGCAATTAATTAGAGTTGAATTAGGTTTTTCTTCCTTAAGTGTGCCCTTATATAGACACCTTGTCTAATTGGGTTTTAATTAGGTTAACTAAACCCAAGGCCACTAGGATTATAATTACATAAATAAACTTTGATTAAAAGTACAAACTATGTAATTTAATTCCATTTGGCTAAATTTAATTACCCCTAAATAAAATTAAATCACACTTAAGTTAATATAATACATGTATTTAATTTTCCTACTTAGGAAAATTATTTAATTAATTGTTTACTTTATGTAATTAAATTAATTGATAAATTAATTAATTATATTATGTAAACTTATTAATTAAATTAAATTCAACCCAATGTCAATTAATTACCTCGACACCGAATGTCAACTAATTAATTAACGCATTCCTTCCAATGTACATTACATGTACAATTTCTATAAGTTCCAGCTCAGTTGATCTATGTGCACGATCCTATTGGTCTGTCTTTATGTTGGCAGTAGGCCCCAAGGTCCACAGACTGTAAGTGGGTTCTAGCAAACCATTACAGCCCCCAATTAAGACAGAGATGCAGCAGTCTTTAGAAGACACTCACCCGGTAGTAAACTCATACTGTCCTTTACCTAACGATATCGATATGAATAAACAAGAGGCATGGTGTCCGTCATCCTCTTCTGTTGTTTATTATATTTCTTGATCTTGAGTTGACTGATTAATCAAATAAGCAACCAACTTATTTGGGTATGGCCATACACTTATCAGTCCTATTCATCAAGTGGCTAATGATATCATCTCCGTGTTACCCAAGTGGCAATTCCATCACTTCATCATCAATATCAACATGTTCACCGGTCCACCCAATCATACCCGTATTTAGCATCCTTTTACAGACTTGTTAGGCGTATGTCAAAGTGAATCGGATTCCATATCGATATTATAATGAAATCTGGTCTGAGGACAAAAGAGACCTACTCAAGAAAGACCTATGACGTGACAACCATGTGGCTTTCTTGTGCGGATCGATCCAGTCCCATGTCAACGACATGTACCTATATTCATGACTGACTATACAAGTACTATGGCTAGTTAAGAACTACCCTACAGCCATCGAATATACAAGTCTGTGGTTCTATTCGTTCCCACGATTAGAACAGACCTGGGATAGGTTTTATGATTATCAATCAATGGATACTCTACTCATATTATAGCACAAGATATAAATGAAATAGATTAATTGCCTTTATTAATGTGACACAAATAATGTATTTATACAATGATTCTTAATGTATAATACAAAATAGAAGAATCCAATGCCCTAAGAACTAGGGCACACCAACAATCTCCCACTTGCACTAGTTCCAAGTGGGCATTGCCCTAATTCCTATAGATCTAGTATGACCGTCATGCTGTGTCTGCAGCAGCGCTTTAGACAATGGATCAGCGACATTATTCTTGGTGTCAACCCTCTACAATGATATGTCACCTCTGTTCACGATCTCCCGAATGAGGTGAAACTTTCTGAGAACATTTTTGGATCTCTTGTGTGACCGGGGCTCCTTAGCTTGTGCGATGGCCGTGTTGTTGTCACAAAAAACATCAACTGGGTCTAGGATAGTAGGTACTACTCCCAACTCGGTTATGAATTTCTTGATCTAAACGGCTTCCTTTGCAGCTTCGCATGCAGCTATGTACTCAGCTTCGGTTGTAGAGTCAGCAATGGTGGCCTGCTTTGAGGACCTCCAACTATTGGCACTGCCATTCAGGAGAAAAACATAACCAGACTGTGACTGGTTCTCATCCTCATCGGTCTCAAAGCTTGCATCAGTGTAACCTGACACTACCAGCTCATCTTGACCTCCATACACTAAGAAAGCATCCTTAGTTAGATTAAAGTACTTTAGGATTGCCTTGACAGCCCTCCAGTGTTCCTCCCCGGGGTCCGACTGGTACCGGCTGGTCATACTTAGTGCAAACGTGACATCAGGCCTCGTACATAACATGGAGTACATGATGGATCCAATAACAGATGCATAAGGGATCTTTTCCATGTTCTCCCGGTCCTTCTTTGTTTTAGGACCATCTTTCTTACTCAGCTTCAACCCATGGCGCATAGGCAAGAATCCTTTCTTTGCCTTGTCCATGCTGAATCTTTTCAGAACCTTGTCAATGTATGTGGCCTGACTTAGGCCTAAAAGCTGATTGGATCTATCTCTGTAGATCCTGATCCCTAAGATTGTCTCAGCTTCGCCTAAGTCCTTCATTGCAAAGCACCTACTCAACCACTGCTTAACTCCTTGCAGTGTTGGTATGTCGCCTCCATTGATAAGGATGTCGTCAACATACAGCACTAGGAAGGTAGAAACGCTCCCACTAACCATCTTATACACACAGGGCTCATCAAAATTCTGTGTGAAGCCATATTCTGTAATGGCCTCATTGAATCTCTGATTCCATGACCTCGATGCTTGCTTCAATCCATAAATAGATCTTTGAAGCTTGCATACCCGGTTTGGATACTTTGGATCGATAAAACCCTCAGGTTGTGCCATGTACACATCCTCGAGTAGCTTTCCATTAAGGAAAGCGGTCTTAACATCCATCTACCATATCTCATAATCGTGCCATACAGCTATGGCTAGTAGTATCCTAATGGATTTAAGCATAGCAACTGGTGAAAAGGTTTCATCATAGTCAATTCCTTGCACTTACCTGAATCCTTTTGCCACCAATCGCCCCTTGAAGGTGTTGTGGGCCTTTAACTGGAAACACCACTTGCAACCTATCACCTTAGCACCCGGAGGTGGATCCACCAAGTTCCATACTTGGTTATCATGCATAGATTGCATCTCAGCCTCCATGGCTTTGCGCCATTGATCTGAGTGTGGGCTTTCAACAGCCTCCTGATAGGTCTTGGGACCATAAGGTCCCCATCATCAGTCACGAGAAAGCCGTACCTCTCTGGCTGATGACATGTCCTACCAGACCTTCTAAGGTCCTGTGCAATCGTTTCTGGTTCCTCAATTTCTTGAGTAGTCAGATCGGTTCCCAAAGCACCCTCAGCAGTAGCTGCAGGAGTTTGTGAGTCTTGAACTTCTGAAAGTTCAACATTACTCCCACTGTCTCTCTTGGAAAGGAATTCCTTCTCCAAGAAGACTGCATTTCTGGCTATGAAAACTTTGTTTTCGGCCGGATCGTAGAAGTAATAACCCTTAGTTTCCTTAGGGTAACCCACAAACTGGCACTTGACAGATTTGGACTCGAGTTTGCCACTTGTCAATTTCTTAACATGTGCATCACAGCCCCAAATCTTCAAGAAGGAAACATTGGGCTTTCGGCCTTTCCATAGTTCATATGGTGTTCCCTCAACTGCCTTGCTTGGTGTATTATTAAGAATGTAAGAAGCTGTCTCTAAAGCATATCCCCAAAAGGAGAGAGGGAGTGTAGCATGACTCATCATCGAGCGGACCAAGTCAAGTAAGGTCCTATTCCTCCTTTCTGACACTCCATTCCACTGGGGTGTACCAGGAGGTGTGAGTTGGGATATAATCCCACACTCTCTCAAAAACGATTCAAACTCTTGGCTCAAATATTCACCCCTTCGGTCAGACCGAAGTGCTTTTCTTTTCTTGCCAAGTTGGTCTTCTACTTCATTCTTAAAGTCCTTGAACCTTTGGAGAGTCTCAGACTTATGCTTCATCAGATACATGTAACCGTATCCGCTGAAGTCATCCGTGCAGGTGACGAAGTACAGAAAACCAGATCTAGCATTATTGCTTATTGGGCCACATACATCGGAATGTATTAGCTCCAATAGCTCTGAGGCCCTTTCAACAGTCTTGCTAAAAGGCACCTTTGTCATCTTGCCTCTCAAACAAGATTCGCATGTGTCATAAGGCTTGATGTCAAATGACCCTAGCACTCCACTAGAGTGAAGCCTTGCTATGCGCTTCTCATTTATATGGCCAAGTCGACAATGCCAGATGTAAGTAGGATTAATTTCATTTTGTTTAATCCTTTTAGTATTTATGTTATAGATTGAACTTTCATGTTTTAGATCAAGGATATATAAGCCATTTTCAAGAAATGCTGATCCATAAATAATATTGCCACATTGCATAGAAATTCTACCATGTCCAATATTAAATACAAAACCAGAAATATCCAACAAAGAAACGGAAATAATATTCCTGCGCATCGCAGGTACAAAATAACAGTTTCTTAGTTCCAAAACAAGTCCACTAGGCATCTCCAAGAAATAATCTCCGTTCTCCATGGCCTGAACCCGAGCACCATTTCCGACTCGAAGATCTACTTCTCCAGATCCTAATAATCTCCTATTTCTTAGACCCTGCACATTTGAACAAATTTGAGATCCACATCCAGTGTCCAAGACCCAAGATGTAGAAATAGCCAGATTAATCTCAACAACATAAATACCTGAAGCAGCAGTTTTGCCCTTTAGTTGGTCCCTTAGCTTTGGACATGAGCTCTTCCAGTGCCCCTTCTCATGACACTCATGGCAAACATCGTCAGGAGAAGCAACCATTGCTTTAGGTTGGGCCACCACCTTTTTGCCCTTAGCCTTAGCCTTTTGGGCCTTAGCCTTGGCTTTAGATTTGGCCTTTCCCTTAGCAATGGGCGTATTGCCCTTGTTCACCAGCAATACTTCAGGAGTCTTCTTAAGAGACTGTTCAGCAAGCTTGTGCATGCCATGCAGCTCAACAACCGATTTATCCAACCCTTGCATATGGTAATTCATGATAAACTGGTTGTAAGACTCAGGAAGTGACTCGAGAATAATGTCTGTTGCCAAGTCCTGCAGAACTGGCGAGCCGAGGCTGGCAAATGTATCAATATACCCCATCAACTTTAGCACATGAGTGCTAACAGAAGTCCCAGCTGCCATCACAGTAGTGCAAAGTGCCTTAGTTGTCAGGTAACATTCCTGACGAGCCTGATCTTGGAACATCTTTTTAAGTTGATCCATCATCTCACAAGCATGCTCGTCCATAAACTGCTTCTGAAGATCAGAAGCCATGGTACCCAGCATGAGGCACGAGACATCTCGGTCATCCCTCAAGTGCCGGTCATACTGCTCCACCATCGCTGTGGTGATGCCTCGACCTACGGGAAGGCCAGCTGGTAAAGGAGCATTCAGTACATACTCCTTAGACTCTTGTCTAAGAACTATTTGTAAGTTCCTAGCCCAGTCCAGGAAGTTAGTCCCCGAAAGCTTCTCCTTCTCCAAGAGTGACCTAAGTGAGAGTGAGTTGTTGTTTGTTGCAGCCATTTAAATTGCTTAACTGAAATAGGATTATCTACATGGAAGAAATCATTGCTTGAGTTAGAAATAAAGGACTTTAAAGCCAATTCAAATTAATAATCCGATTTTAATTTGTTTGTTGGTGTTGTTAATTGGCTGACTTGACCAAGATCCACAACTTATCAATGACTGGCCGAACTAGGGCTCGCTACCCAACCATTGATTCGTTTGGTAGGACAATCTATCTAATCCTTCCACGAAGACTCTTGGTTTGATGGGCTTATTGACACTTTACCCATCTGTGCTTAGGGCCCGCTCTGAGCTAATGCTACCCATGTTGAGTCAAACCACCATTCACATGTTAACCATACCAAGTATCTTAACCCTCGACGGCCCACCGAATACTACAATATACCCAGCTAGGGCATGGCGCACATTGCAGCATCAATGGGAGGAAGAGGTGTGAATGTGGGAAGCACTTTTAAGCGACTCAATATTTTAATTTCTGGATTATAATTAAGTGATACGGCTTAGCATGCATAAACGCGGATAGTAATTTGGTGATCCATACATCCATATTATATGACAAATGCAATAGCATACTTAATTTAAAATAAATGAGATCCTATGGGCCTTTAATTACAACCTAATGAAAAACTAGATATCCTATCTAATTCTTCATGGGCCGGACTGCAATCTTTCTTGGGCTCCCACCATGGGCTTGCTCCATTTGGGCCTTCCTCCATACTTGATGCAATTACAATAATTTTGTAAAATAAAATCTATTCTAAAATTACATCAAAATAAAAAAATGGCACGCAGGCCATATTCCCAAAATTAAATTACAACCGATAATAATTTAGGGCCCATAGAACTCAACATAACATTTCAAACAAAGTACCTGTCGTGCACATACATACCAATATGATGCATGATCATGGCATTCCAAATTATAAATATAAATGTTAAGCCGAGTTACTTAGGGTGAAATCACCAATTTTAACAAATGTGACTAAGGCCTATAAAGGCCCAATGGATAACATCCATAAATGCAAAATTAACAATTTTGCTCTCACTTGAATTTGGGTTGTCACAAATTTAAAATTTATCTCTCCCAATTTTAAACGGTGTCACGGTTTATTGGGCCAATTTCACAAAGTCTATATTCAATTTAATATGCAAACAATTAAATTAAATATGCATGCCAACAAAATAAAATAATTTAAATACAAATTAATTAAAAAAAATTTAATTTAATTTGTATTAGGGTCCGGGATAAAAAAAAATATCCGTAAAATCCAAAACCGGACACAAAACCTGCGCACGGCGCTGCTGTCCTGGCGGGGCAGCAGTGCCACTGCAGCAGCAGCTGCTGCCTCAGCTGCCGCCAAGGCAGCAGATGGAATCGCAATTCTGCGATTCCATCTTTTGCCCAAACAATATTTTTTTTTAATCCTAAACAAAAAATGTTTCCAGCAAAAAAAAATATATATATATAATTAATATACAAAACAATTTTAGATGAAAACAATTGGGGAAAAATAATCAAAAAACCCCAATCCAACAATTCTAGGGTTTATCCAAAAACAAAACCAATTAAGCAAAACCCTAAAATCACAAACTTGAAACCCATTCTTTTTTCAAGAACGCTTTCAAGAACCAATTCCAATCAATCTAATGGACAAAACCTAGGCTCTGATACCAGTGTTAGGATTCGTCATTGAAAAAATAACGTGGTGCAGCGGAAAATACACCTTTTAAAATTTCCTAGAATCCACCTATCGTATCCAATTACCATTGATTAGAATAAAACAATTTGAATCAGGAGAGTTTAACTCACCAGATTCGTCTCCTCTAGAGACTGCTGCAGAATCGTTTCTTGAAACTGCGATCTCCAAAGTCCAGTGCACGACCAACTATTGAGCGGGAACCGGTGCTAGCCGAAGACGCGAAGGAATGGAGGTTTAATGCTGGGATTTTTGGCTGTTTTGGGGCTGCACTTGGTGGTTGAAATTTCCAGCAATTAATTAGAGTTGAATTTGGTTTTTCTTCCTTAAGTGTGCCCTTATATAAACACCTTGTCTAATTGGGTTTTAATTAGGTTAATTAAACCCAAGCCCACTGGGATTATAATTACATAAATAAACTTTAATTAAAAGTATAAACTATGTAATTTAATTCCATTTGGCTAAATTTAATTACCCCTAAATAAAATTAAATCACACTTAAGTTAGTACAATACATGTATTTAATTTTCCTACTTAGGAAAATTATTTAATTAATTGTTTACTTTATGTAATTAAATTAATTGATAAATTTAATTAATTACCTTGACACCGAATGTCAACTAATTAATTAAATCATTCCTTCCAATGTACATTACATATACAATTTCTATAAGTTCCAGCTCAGTTGATCTATGTGCATGATCCTATGGGTCTGTCTTTATGTTGGTAGTAGGCTCCAAGGCCCACAGACTGTAATTGGGTTCTGGCAAACCATTACAGCGCCCAATTAAGACAGAGATGCAGCAGTCTTTAGAAGACACTCACCCGGTAGTAATCTCATAGTGTCTTTTACCTAACGATATCGATATGAATAAACAAGAGGCATGGTGTCCGTCATCCTCTTCTGTTGTTTATTATATTTCTTGATCTTGAGTTGACTGATTAATCAAATAAGCAACCAACTTATTTGGGTATGGCCATACACTTGTCAGTCCCACTCATGAAGTGGCCAATGATATCATCTCGGTGTTACCCGAGTGGCAATTCCATCACTCCATCATCAATATCAACATGTTCACCGGTCCACCCAATCATACCCGTATTTAGCATCCTTTTATAGACCTGTTAGGTGTATGTCAAAGTGAATCGGATTCCATATCGATATTATAATGAAATCTGGTCTGAGGACAAAAGAGACCTACTCAAGAAAGACCTGTGACGTGACAACCATGTGGCTTTCTTGTGCGGATCGATCCAGTCCCATGTCAACGACATGCACCTATATTCATGACTGACTATACAAGTACTATGGCTAGTTAAGAACTACCATACAATCATCGAATATACAAGTCTGTGGTTCTATTCATTCCCACGATCTGGGATAGGTTTTTTGATTATCAATCAATGGATACTCTACTCATATTATAGCACAAGATATAAATGAAATAGATTAATTGCCTTTATTAATGTGACACAAATAATGTATTCATACAATGAGTCTTAATGTATAATACAAAATACAAGAATCCAATGCCCTAAGAACTAGGGCACACCAACAGCAGGATCCTGGGGAGGATCACTGGAAAGTTATCAAGGCAATCCTTAAGTACCTTAACCGAACTAAGGATAGCTTCTTAGTGTATGGTGGTCAGGGAGTGCTGTCAGTTGCTGGCTACACTGATGCAAGCTTCCAAACCGACCAGGATGAGTACCAGTCGTAGTCTGGCTATGTATTTTTGCTAAATGGTGGTGCTATAAGCTGGAGGAGCTCAAAGCAGCCAACCATCACGGACTCTACAACAGAAGCTGAGTACATCGCTGCGTGTGATGCGGCTAAGGAAGCTGTGTGGATGAAGAAGTTTATCACTGAGTTGGGAGTAGTACCAACTATCTAGGACCCAGTTGATATCTTCTGTGACAACAATGGGGCCGTTGCATAAGCTAAAGAGCCCCGGTCACATAAGAACACAAAGCACGTGCTCAGAAAGTTTCACCTCATGCGAGAGATCGCGGAGAGAGGTGACATTGCATTACACAGAGTGGACACCGAGGATAATGTCGTAGATCCTTTGACCAAGGCGCTGGCCTAACCCAAGCACGAGGGTCATACTAGATCTATATGGATTAGGCCGATGCCTAGTTAGAACTAGTGCAAGTGGGAGATTGTTGGATATGCCCTAGTCCCGAGGCATTGGTCCTTGCATTTGTATCATACATTAATTGGATTCATGTATTATACTTATTTGTGTTATTAATAAAGGCATTAATTCATTTATTATATTTATCTTGTGCAATATATTAAATGAAGTATCCAATGGACATATCCATATCCATGATGACCAGTGTCATGCACTTGGTAGTAAGACCATGGATAGGGTAAACGATATGACCATAAATAGATCCGTAATCTGTTCTAGTCATGGGAATGAATGGAACAAGAGACTATCATTAACCTGGTTGTATGACGGTGTCTTACCGGTCATTAGACATGGAGTGTCAACCAAGTTAATGGGTACATGCATAAGGGGCATGGTACTGGATAGATCCACTAAATGAGAAATCAACATGGTATAGTATCACAAGTGATTCTCGTGTAGTACTTCTATGGATCCTTTGACCTGACCATATGATGGTGTTACATGTGAGGTCGCATACTTAGGGGTACGCCTAAAGGGCTTGTAATAGGGTGCCAAGTATGGGTACTTTCGGGTATGTCTCTTAGCATGGTAATGCTATGGATATGTAGAAGGGACTTGTCACTCAGTAGTCCACTGGGAAGATATCACTGGCCTCTTGATGAATGTGACTGATAAGAGTGTGGCCACACCCAAACAAGTGGTAACTTGTTTGTGAGCTTCAGTGCATTCGGGATCAAGTTAATGTCCAACACAAAAGGGGGTGATCAATCCATGCCTCTGTGTTGGACACCGATATCAATGACATGGGATGTACAAGTTTAAACTACAGGGTTATGATAACAGTTAGACTGCCATCTCCATCTTAATTGGGGGCTGCAGTGGCTTGCTAGAGCCCAACTACAGTCTGTGGGCCAAAGGCCTACTGCCAACATAAAGGTGGGCCCACGGGATTGTACATATTAAGCGACTGAACACCGACTTAAGGAATCACCGTATACTTGGAGTATACACTGTGGAGAGAGAGGTATATATATATTAATCATATTATAAAGATCAATTGGATTGATCCTAATAATAGGATTAATATATTCAATTGGCTCTTCATAATTAATTGGATTAATTATGAGATTATTTCCTAGGTAGAAATATTCATATGTATAGGTTTACGTATGTTTTTATTTTGTGAAGATCTAATTTTAATTTGATGGATTAAATTAATGAGTCAAACTAATTTTAATTTAAATGTAAATAATATATTACTTGGTGTAATATATTAAATACATGGGTATACTAAAGTTGGGTTTGAAATTAATTTAAACCAGAATAATTAAAATAAGATTGGGCCTGAATTAAAAGAATGAAGCCCGCACAAAATGAAGGAGCCAAGCTGGGCCTCAATTCCCCTAGGGGAATTCGGCCAACCTAGGTTTTAACCTAGGGAAAATTTCGGCCACCCGATGCACAACACACCATAGCCGAAATTCTCAACCTGGCCTCCTTTCCATTGCTCGTTTTTCTAACGCTAGCACGGGTCGTGTTCGTTAGGCGTTCGTGTACGAGAACGAGGAGGGACTCTGCTTGGATTCCTGCAGTCTTCATCCATCTCTAGAAGAGATATTCCGGGTAAGAGAATTACCTCTTTCTATTGTATTTTTTTGTTTTACAATTTCCATTTCAATTGCTCCTGGGTATGGATTTGAGGAAATCATCGCGTTCTTCCACATTTATCGAGTGATTTCCGGTGAAAAATCCCAACATTTAGTCTCCTACATTATGTGCCCTGCATTGTTGCTTACACCTGTGCTGCTAATCACATTATACTGCTGGACTTGCTGACCATGTAAGTGTCCAGTTGTGATCATTTTGTTCTATGACTGCTGATTTTTTTTTTAGTCTACTGCATTTTAATTTGCTGTTTGCCCTGTGATGATCAAACTGTGGTGAACATGTTATGACAATGATCACACTATGCTGCCTTCATCATACTTGGTCTAAGTCTGATCTTCTACATGATGGCATGTGTTTGATCCTTTCAGTTGGTTGACCTATTTGAGTCTTGCATCTTAGCCTTCAGCATTGTGACTTATGTTTTGATGATCCTCAATGATTGATGAGATTTTGTCTTCACCATCTCTTTTTGATGATTTCAAAGGGGGAGAAAGAAAGTTTGACTGTTTGACATTTTATGGTGTTGGCTTGATCACTTGTGTTATGACACTTAGTATTCTCTATATTTGGCATCTTGATCACTTAAAGTTCTATGTATGGAATTTGACATTTTTGGTTGATCAAATCTCTGCATTTGAAATTTTAACAGATGTTTGACACTTATGTTGTGAAGGTCAGCTATGTTTAACATCTATGCCAAAAAGTTTAAATGTGCATTGACATTGTTTGCATACTTGAAGATTAGGCTCACATGCTCAGATGCCTTTTTGAATAAGAAATAGCCATTCTATGAATTCGGATGGCTAAGGATGAAAAGTACTGTGTTGACTATGTTTGGTGCTTTGACCAACTTTTGACCCTTAGCTTACATTATGGAATTTAGAAATGAATGTTAGCACATTGGCATGTGTTTGATCATATGTTTAAATTGCCATACATATGAGAATATTTTTGTTGACATGTGTTCTTGAATGCTTAAGTTTCAATACTTAGCTGAAGTATGCATGGATGAGTTGGCAAAACGTGTGAGTTGGCAGAATATTTCTCTCATTTCAAAGCCATTATATACTTTGCTCTTAACAGGATGTATAGACCATAGCTCATTAACTTATGATATGAGAACTATGTATGCAAGATGATCTTCATATATTCGAATTATATTAACACTCGTAGGTTACACTTTATGAGTTTAAGTTTTTACTTAATCTTAAACTCATACTTAAGAAGTAGATACGAGCATCACATTGATCACACTCCAAAAAGCCCAAGATGATCAAACCTCAATAATAACTTGGTTGTAATCAAAAGATTTTTAACTATAAAAATAAAAAACAACCGCGCTTATATTGAGGGGGAGCGACAAATTGAGGGGGAGCATTCGACAATTCGATTATTTTATAAAATATTAAAAAGGACAAAATTGCAATCATAAAAAAGGGGAAGAATGCTGAGTTCATTTTTTATGATCACAATTGACATTTTTGAAATAACGAGTTACATAAGGTAAAATGTTTTTATATTTGGCTTATAAGTTAAAAGAGTAACTCACATTCCATTTATCTATCTTGAAGAAGAAAAGAAAATATATATACATTCATATCAAAAGCATATGAGATAAAAAGCTTAATAATCAATACTTTCTCATCTCATAAATGCTTATGACTTGTACGTATATATATATATACACACACACACCTAAGGTTGGTTTATTAGTTAAGAACATTAATGTTGACCTAAGGTTTGATTATGACTTGAGTTATTTGAGAACTTCTGACAAAGTGGAATGTTGACCATACAATAGCATATCTTCGGCTACACAAAATTATTCTCTTTGATCTCTCTTTTGATTACATGGACATATCAACGTTGAGCTCATATTTAATCATAAGGTAAGTTATTTTTTTAAGATCATACTTTGACCTTACCTTGACTTATAAGTGGTAATGCTTAAAGAATTATTTCGGCCACTTTATGTATTTGCATCATGTGATATCTTTTACCTTAGTTTGCAACCTTAGTCTAAGGAATTCTTAAATTTATGATCACATGAAATCTTAAGGTCAAACCTTACCTTAAGAATAAAGTCTGTCTTCACTCCATCTCTTATAGCTATGGTTTACACCTAAGGATGCACTTGTACCTCATTTTGTCACATGTCTTTATGAAGAAAAAATCCACCTATACTTTGGATATGGCCTAAGGACAAACGGCTATAAAAACATGTGATGACAAACGGCTATATTCTTTGCTTTGATTATCACTTGAAGACAATTCATAATTCATTTTCCAATGGCCACATTACTTGACATCAATGGCCATATTTTGTGTCAAATGGCCATATTCTCACATTGCTATAAAAAGGAAGAAGAAGAAAGTGTGAAGGTGTGGAAGACATTTCAAGATTCATTCTTATACAAGCTTTCAAGTTATAAAGTCTTCCACATTCCCAAAGAGCACAAAGAGAAGAGAGAAAATATTCTTCATTCGTATATTCACATATTTTGGGAATTGTATTTTCACACAAGGTTGTGTGAAAGGGGTATTACTTTATTGGTGGTTGATCAACAAAGGTTGTAAAAGTTTGGTGTTTGAGCTTTGAAAAAGCACTGGTTGAGTTTGTTACTTAAGCTCTAAAAAGTAACAGGATAGGTTTGATACTGAGCTTGTAAAAGTATTGAGTTTGTTACTTGAACTCGGAAAAAGTAACATAAGCTTGTTTTCTGCCCGTAAAGGAAACGTTAGTGGAAATCTCAAGCGGTTGGCTTGGGGACTGGACGTAGACCGGTTGGGTCGAACCAGGATAAAATTCTGTGTTTGTATTTTCTCTATCCCTACTCTCTTTATTTTATGCAATTTAATTTCCTGTACTTTATTTTAAATGCTTTAGTACTTAAAGTTAATTTTTTTTTTACAAAAGCATTTTATATTTACAAGTTTTATTATAGTTCATAATTCTGCCATTTTTAATAAAACTTGTTTTTGAAAAAGAGGTCTGTGAAAATTTTTATTTGCCCTACAGTACTATTCACTCCCCTCTAGTACTGTAACTAGCCATTTGGGACTGTCATGGGATAAGAAATTAATTATCAAAAAGTGCATATTTGGTATTGTTAAATGTTATCTCAAAATAAAGCAAAAAATAAGTGGTTTGTCCTGACCAGAATCTCTGGTTTAAAGGTATAGGAATCCTTGTTCGGCTTTACTATACCAAAATTTCCCGGTAAGAGCTAAGCCGGGTGGTGAATCCTGTCAACCTTTAAGGCGTAAGGAATCAGTTTCGTACATTCCTCTTTGTTTCGCCATTTCCCAAACCTTAAAACCTCATTTTTCTAAAACCATCAAAATTGGTTTTCATTTAAACTCATCCATCCAAAATAAAAGCCTATGGCCCATCTCGAGGATCACCCACTCACAGTGGTGACTCCGTTGGGGATGATTTTTATAAAGTCAATAGAAAACAATGAAAATGCTTTATTAGAAATTGCTTAGCCTTATCAGTTTGCGCTTTATTGTTTGCATCATATCACGGGCACTTGTGCACACATATTCCGGATATTCCTTTATTCACCTGGATATGCTATTGAAGTGTGGCCAAAAGACCATAAGCTCTTAGAGATGCGGATATAGTGTATCACTCGCAGCCCAATACAAACCCCTTCAATCAAACCCTTGAGTAGGTAGAAGTGAGGAGTATATTTTGCTACGAGAACCTTGATGTTAACCCTTGGCATGACATGAACTCATATAGAGAGCCATAGTAATTTCCCAATAGGGTATCCAAAACTTCAAAACTACATTCTCGAGAGACGCCTTTGTTATCCCCTAATTATAACAAAGAGATCTAACATCTAAAAAAGTTTCAATTGACCAATCTTAGAGAGATAAGGTTAGAATGGTGTGCATCTTTATGCTTGCACTAAAATGTTTGCTATTGTGGATGATTTTATCTTTATCCCATTACATAAAACATAATGTGTGCCATGCATACATGACTAATCCCTTTGTGCAGCCATCTTTTTATTTGTGTGACATAAAGCATGTCAAAGCATCCACATCCAAACATTACCATTTAAAAGGAGCCTGCATCAACATATAAATGCTAGCAATTTTGTTTTACATCAAACCCTTATTTTGAATCTGTACAGCAAATGCATCATTTTAAACCCTTATTATTAACCAGTGCTGTGGTTGCACTATTAAAGCCTTATTTTAAACTAGTGCAGTGAATTTACTATCTTAAATCCTCATTTTAAACCCTTATTTTAAACCCTCATTTTTAAACCCACGCAGTGGTTGCACAATCAAACCTTACGTTAAACTCGTGCAGCGAATGCGCTATTTTAAATCCTTATTTTAAACCCTTAATTTAAACACTCATTTTTAACCTGTGTAGTGGTTGCACTATCAAACCCTTATTTTAAACCCGTGCAATGGATGTGCTATCTTAAATCCTCATTTTAAACCCGTGTAATGCACTATCAAACCCTTATTTTAAACCTGTGCAGTGAATGCGCTATCTTAAATCCTTATTTTAAACCCTTATTTTAAACCCTTATTTTTAACCCATGTAGTAGTTGCACTATCAAACATTTATTTTAAAACTGTGCAGTGAATAAGCTATTTTAAACCCTTATTTTCAACCCGTGCAGTGGTTGCACTATCAAACCCTTATTTTAAACTTGTGTAGTGAATGTGCTATTTTAAATCCTCATTTTAAACCCTGATTTCAAACCCTCATTTTTAACCATTGCAGTGGTTGCACTATCAAACCCTTTTTTTTAGCAGTGAATGCACTATCTTAAACCCTCATTTTGAACACTTAGTTTAAACCCTTATTTTTAAACCCGTACAGTGCACTATTAAACCCTTATTTAAAGCCTTTCAGTAAATGCGCCATCTTAAATCCTTATTTTAAACCTTCATTTATAAACCCTTATTTTAAACCCTCATTTTTAAGCCTATACAGTGGTTGTACTATTCAACCCTTATTTTTGAGCCCGTACAATAAATGCACCTTATCTTTAACCTATGCAGTGGTTACACTATCAAACCGTTATTTTAAACCTGTGTAGTGAATGCGCTATCTTAAATCCTCATTTTAAACTCGTGCAGTGGTTGCAGCATCAAACTCATTTGTTGTTCAAGTCTGCTTGTCATCTAGTTCCTAGGGACTATCCCTTCACAAGTATCATCTTGCTTCGACTTGTGGGCATCTCGTGTGTCATGTTTTTTGTGGTGTAAAATCATACACCTTATCCCATTGTAGCAATTCTTTTGCAAGTATTGTCTTGCCTCGATTCGTGGATGCTTACACATCATCTGTTTATTTGGCATAAAACTTGTGCCGATCCTATGTGCATAAAATTCTTCTGTGAGCATGTCTCGCTCCAATTTATGGCTTCTTCACTGGCCATCATTTTTTCCACATAAGCGAGTGCCACATAACATTTTTCCCAGTGTCAAGTAGCTTTGGTACATGTAGGTAATGTTGGGATTCATCATCGCAAAAATAATGTGGCGCAGCGGAAAGTACACCGTTTACAATTTCCTAGAATCCACCTATCATGTCCAATTACCATTGATTGAAATAAAAACAATTTGAATCAACAGATTGAACTCACCAGATTATGTCTCTTCTAGAGACTGCTACAGAATCGTTTCTTAAAATTGATCTTCACAGTCCGGTGCATGATCAACTATTGAACGGGAACCGATGCTAGTCGAAGAACGGAAGAATTTGCACCAAAGAATTCGGCTATTGGGGCTGATATTGTTGCTGGCCGAATTTCCTTTGTGCCTAGGGTTAAGAGAGTGATTTTTCCCATAAATATGCCTTTTATAATCCTTATGCAATATGGACTCCAATTAGGTTAAGTAAACCCAAGCCCATTAAGATTTTAATTACATATTTAAATCCTTATTCCATAAGATTTATAATATATAATTAATTCCATATGGCTTGATTTAATTACCCCTAATTAAAATAAAATCACACTTAAGAAAATAATTTAATTAATTGTTTACTTTATGTAATTCAATTAATTGATAAATTAATTAATTACATTATGTAAACTTATTAATTAAATTAAATCAACCCAATGTTAATTAATTACCTCGACACCGAATGTCAACTAATTAATTAACTCATTCCTTCCAATGTACATCACATGCACAATATCTATACGTTCCGGCTCAGTTGATCTATGTGTACGATCCTATGGGTCTGTCTTTATGTTGGCAGTAGGCCCAAGGCCCACAGACTGTAAGTGGGTTCTAGCGAACCATTACAGCCCCCAATTAAGATAGAGATGTAGCAGTCTTTAGAAGACACTCACCCAGTAGTAATCTGATAGTGTCCTTTGCCTAACGATATCAATATGAATAAATAAGAGGCATGGTGTCCGTCATCCTCTTCTGTTGTTTATTATATTTCTTGATCTTGAGTTGACTGATTAATCAAATAAGCAACCAACTTATTTGGGTATGGCCATACACTTATCAGTCCCACTCATCAAGTGGCCAGTGATATCATCTCGGTGTTACCCGAGTGGCAATTCCATCACTTCATCATCAATATCAATATGTTCACCTGTCCACCCAATCATACCCATATTTAGCATCCTTTTACAGACCTATTAGGCGTATGTCAAAGTGAACTAGATTCCATATTGATACTATAATGAAATCTGGTCCAAGGACAAAAGAGACATACTCAAGAAAGACCTATGACACGACAACCATGTGGCTTTCTTGTGCAGATCGATCCAGTCCCATGTCAACGACATGTACCTATATTCATCACTGACTATATAATTACTATGGCTAGTTAAGAACTACCATACAGTCATCGAATATACAAGTCTGTGGTTCCATTCGTTCCCACGATTAGAACAGACCTGGGATGGGTTTTATGATTATCAATCAATGGATACTCTACTTATATTATAGCACAAGATATAAATGAAATATATTAATTACCTTTATTAATGTGACACAAATAATGTATTCATGCATGACTCTTAATGTATAATACAAAATACAAGAATCCAATGCCCTAAGAACTAGGGCACACTAACAATCTCCTACTTGCAATAGTTCCAAGTGGGCATTGCCCTAATTCCTATAGATCTGGTATGACCATCGTGCTGTGTCTACGGCAGCACTTTGGTCAATGGATCAGCGACATTATTCTTGGTGTCAACCCTCTGTAATGATATGTCACCTCTGTTCACGATCTCCCGAATGAGGTGAAACTTTCTGAGCATATGTTTGGATCTGTTGTGTGACCAGGGCTCCTTAGATTGTGTGATGGCCTCGTTGTTGTCACAAAAATCATCAACTGGGTCTAGGATAGTAGGTACTACTCCTAACTCAGTTATGAATTTCTTGATCCAAACGGCTTCCTTTGCAGCTTCGCATGAAGCTATGTACTCAACTTCCATTGTAGAGTCAGCAATGGTGGCCTTTTTTTAGGACCTCCAACTAATGGCATCGCCATTCAGGAGAAAAACATAACCAAACTGTGACTGGTTCTCATCCTTAGCGGTCTCAAAGCTTGCATCAGTGTAACCTGACACTACCAGCTCATCTTGACCTCCATACACTAAGAAAGCATCCTTAGTCAGATTAAGGTACTTTAGGATTGCCTTAACAGCCTTCCAGTGTTCCTCCTCGGGGTCCGACTTGTACCGGCTAGTCATACTTAGTGCAAACGCGACATCAGGCCTCGTACATAACATAGAGTACATGATAGATCCAATAGTAGATGTATACAGTATCTTTTCCATGTTCTCCCGGTCCTTCTTTGTTTTAGGACCATCTTTCTTACTCAGCTTCAACCCATGGCACATAGGCAAGAATCCTTTCTTTGCCTTGTTCATGCTGAATCTTTTCAGAACCTTGTCAATGTACGTGGCCTGACTTAGGCCTAGAAGCCGATTGGATCTATCTCTGTAGATCCTGATCCCTAAGATCGTCTCAGCTTCGCCTAAGTCCTTCATTGCAAAGCACCTACTCAACCACTGCTTAACTCCTTGTAGTGTTGGTATGTCACCTCCAATGATAAGGATGTCGTCAACATACAGCACTAGGAAGGTGGAAACGCTCCCACTAACCATCTTATACACACAGGGCTCATCAGAATTCTGTGTGAAGCCATATTCTGTAATGGCCTCATTGAATCTCTGATTCCATGACCTCGATGCTTGCTTCAATCCATAAATAGATCTTTGAAGCTTGCATACCCGGTTTGGATACTTTGGATCGATAAAACCCTCAGGTTGTGCCATGTACACATCCTCGAGTAGCTTTCCATTAAGGAAAGCGGTCTTAACATCCATCTGCCATATCTCATAATCGTACCATGCAGCTATGGCTAGTAGTATCCTAATGGATTTGAGCATAGCAACTGGTGAAAATGTTTCATCATAGTCAATTCCTTGAACTTGCTTGAATCCTTTTGCCACCAATCGCCCCTTGAAGGTGTTGTCGGCCTTTAACTTGAAACACCACTTGCAACCTATCACTTTAGCACCCGGAGTTGGACCCACCAAGTTCTATACTTGGTTATCGTGCATAGATTGCATCTCAGCCTCCATGGCTTTGCACCATTGATCTGAGTGTGGGCTTTCAACAGCCTCCTGATAGGTCTTGGGCTCCTTTTGGTCAATGACCATAAGGTCCCCATCATCAGTCACGAGAAAGCCGTACCTCTCTGGCTAATGTCATGTCCTACCAGACCTTCTAAGGTCCTGTGCAACCGGTTCTGGTTCCTCAATTTCTTAAGTAGTCAGATCGATTCCTGAAGCATCCTCAGCAGTAGCTGCAGGAGTTTGTGAGTCTTGAACTTCTGAAAGTTGAACATTACTCCTACTGTCTCTTTTGGAAAGGAATTCCTTCTCCAAGAAGACTGCATTTCTGGCTATGAAAACTTTGTTTTCGGCCAGATCGTAGAAGTAATAACCCTTAGTTTCCTTAAGCTAACCCATAAATTAGCACTTGACAGATTTGGACTCGAGTTTTCCACTTGTCAATTTCTTAACATGTGCATCACAGTCACAAATCTTCAAGAAGGAAACATTAGGCTTTCGGCCCTTCTCTAGTTCATATGGTGTTCCCTCAATTGCCTTGCTTGGTGTATTATTAAGAATGTAAGCAGTTGTCTCTAAAGCATATCCCCAAAAGGAGACAGGGAGTGTAGCATGACTCATCATCGAGCGGACCATGTCAAGCAAGGTCCTATTCCTCCTTTCTGACACTCCATTCCACTAGGGTGTACCAGGAGGAGTGAGTTGGGACACAATCCCACACTCTCTAAAAAACGAGTCAAACTCTTAGCTCAAATATTCACCCCCTCGGTCAGACTAAAGTGCTTTTATTTTCTTGCCAAGTTGGTTTTCTACTTCATTCTTAAAGTCCTTAAACCTTTGGAGAGTCTCAGACTTATGCTTCATCAGATACACGTAACCGTATCTGCTGAAGTCATCCGTGAAGGTGACGAAGTATAGAAAACCAGATCTAGCACTAGTGCTCATTGGGCCACATACATCGGAATGTATTAGCTCCAATAACTCTGTGGCCCTTTCAGCAGTCTTGCTAAAAGGTGCCTTTGTCATCTTGCCTCTCAAACAAGATTCGCATTTGTCATAAGACTGAATGTCAAATGACCCTAGCACTCCACTAGAGTGAAGCCTAGCTATGCGCTTCTCATTTGTATTTCCAAGTCAACAATGCCAGATGTAAGTAGGATTAATTTCATTTTGTTTGATCCTTTTAGTATTTATGTTATAGATTGAACTTTCACGTTTTAGATCAACGATATATAAGCCATTTTCATGAAATGCTATTCCATAAATAATATTGCCACATTGCATAGAAATTCTACCATGTCCAATATTAAATACGAAACTAGAAATATCCAACAATGAAACGAAAATAATATTCTTGCACATCACAGGTACAAAATAACGGTTTCTTAGTTCCAAAACAAGTCCACTAGACATCTCCAAGAAATAATCTCCAATCTCCATGGCTTGAACCCGAGCACCATTTCCGACTCAAAGATATACTTCTCCAGATCCTAATAATCTCCTATTTCATAGACCCTGCACATTTGAACAAATGTGAGATCCACATCCAGTGTCCAAAACCTAAGATGTAGAAATAGCCAGATTAATCTCAATAACATAAATACCTGAAGCAGCAGTTTTGCCCTTCAGTTGCTCCCTTAGCTTTGGACATGAGCTCTTCCAGTGCCCCTTCTTATGACACTCATGGCAGACATCGTCAGGAAAAGCAATCCTTGCTTTAGTTTGGGCTACCACCTTTTTGCCCTTAGCCTTGGCCTTAGATTTGGCCTTTCCCTTAGCAATGGGCGTATTGCCCTTGTTCACCAGTAATACTTCAGGAGTCTTCTTAAGAGACTGCTCAGCAAGCTTGAGCATGCCATGTAGCTCAACAATCGATTTATCCAACCCTTGCATGCGATAGTTCATGATAAACTAGTTGTAAGACTCAGGAAGTGACCCAAGAATAATGTTTGCTGCCAAGTCCTGTGGAACTAGCAAGCTGAGGCGGGCAAATGTATCAATATACCTCTTCAACTTTAGCACATGAGTGCTAACAGAAGTCCCAGCTGCCATAACAGTGGTGCAAAGTGCCTTAGCTGTCAGGTAACGTTCCTGACGAGCCTGATCTCGAAACATCTTTTTAAGCTGATCCATCATTTCATAATCATGCTCATCCATGAATTGCTTCTGAAGATCAGGAGCCATGGTACCCAGCATGAGGCACGAGAGATCACGGTCATCCTTCACGTGCCGGTCATACTACTCCACCATCACCGTGGTGATGCCTCGACCTGCGAGAGGGCTAGCTGGTAAAGGAGCATTTAGTACATACTCCTTAGACTCTTATCTAAGAACTATTTGTAAGTTCCTAGCCCAGTCTAGGAAGTTTGTCCCTGAAAGCTTCTCCTTCTCCAAGAATGACCTAAGTGAGAGTGAGTTGTTGTTTATTGCAACCATTTAAATTGCTTAAGTGAAATAGGATTATCTACATGGAAGAAATCATTGCTTGAGTTAGAAATGAAGGACTTTTAAGCCAATTCAACTTAATAATCCGATTGTAATTTGTTTGTTGGTGATGTTAATTGGTGACTTGACCAAGATCCACAACTTATCAATGACTAGCTGAACTACGGCTTGCTAACTAACCAGTGATTCGTTTGGTAGGACAACCTATCCAATCCTTTCACGAAGGACTCTTGGTTTGATGGGCTTATTGACACTTTACCCATCTATGCTTAAGGCCTGCTCTGAGCTAATGCTACCCATGTTGAGTCAAACCACCATTCACATGTAAACCATACCAAGTATCCTAAACCTCGACAGCCCACCGAATACTACAATGTACCCAGCTAGGGCATGGCGCGCATTGCAACATCAATGGGAGGAAGATGTGTGAATGTGGGAAGCACTTTTAAACGACTCAATATTTTAATTTCCGGATTATAATAAAGTGATACGACTTAGCATGCATAAATGTGGGTAATAATTTGGTGATCCATACATCTATATTATATGACAAATGCAATAGCATACTTAATTTAAAATAAATGAGATCCTATGGGCCTTTAATTATAACCTAATGAAAAACTAGATATCCTATCTAGTTCTTCATGGGCCGGACTGCAATCCTTCTTGGGCTCCCACCATGGGCTTGCTCCATCTGGGCTTTCCTCCATACTTGATGCAATTACAATAATTTTGTAAAATAAAATCTATTCTAAAATTACATCAAAATAAAAAAATGGCACGCAGGCCATAGTTCCCAAAATTAAATTACAACCGATAATAATTTAGGGCCCATAGAACTCAACATCACATTTCAAACAAAGTACCTGTCTTGCACATACATACCAATATGATGCATGATCATGGCATTCCAAATTATAAATATAAATGTTAAGCCGAATTACTTAGGGTGAAATCGCCAATTTTAACAAATGTGACTAAAGCCCATAAAGGCCCAATGGATAACATCCATAAATGTAAAATTAACAAATTTGCTCCCACTGAATTTGGGGTGTCACAAATTTAAAATTTAGTTCTCCCAATTTTAACCGGTGTCATGGTTTATTGGGTCAATTTCACAAAGTCCATATTCAATTTATTATGCAAACAATTAAATTAAATATGCATGCCAACAAAATAAACAATTTAAATACAAATTAATTTTAAAAAAATTTAATTCAATTTACATTAGGGCCGGGGATAAAAAAAATTACCCGTAAAATCCAAAACCGGACCAGAATCCCGCGCGCGGCGTTGCTGTCCGGGGACAGCAGCAGCCATGGCCACAAATTGGAATCGCTTTTGCGATTCCAATTTTTTTGGCCAATGTCTATTTATTTAATTATTTTTTTTTTCTTCAATCATAAAAAATTCCAGCCATAAAAATAAGAATGAATAATCAATAAAAAATGGATTGAAAACCAATTGGGGAAAAAAAATCAAAAACCCCAATCCAAAATTCTAGGGTTCAACAAAACCAATTAAACAAAAAACCCTAAAATCACAAACTTGAAGCCCATTCTTTCTTCAAGAACGCTTTCAAGAACCAATTCTAATCAATGTAATGGATAAAACCTAGGCTCTGATACCACTGTTGGGATTTGTCTTTGGAAAAATAACGTGGCGTAGCAGAAAATACACCGTTTAAAATTTCCTAGAATCCACCTATCGTGTCCAATTACCATTGATTGAAATAAAAACAATTTGAATCAAGAGATTGAATTCACCAGATTATGTCTCTTCTAGAGACTGCTGCAGAATCATTTCTTAAAATTGATCTCCATAGTCCGGTGCACGATCAACTATCGAACGGGAACCGATGCTAGTCGAAGAACGGAAGAAATTGCACTAGAGAATTCGGCTATTGGGGCTGATATTGTTACTGGCCGAATTTCCTTTGTGCCTAGGGTTAAGAGAGTGATTTTTCCCATAAATGTGCCTTTTATAGTCCTTATGCAATATAGACTCCAATTAGGTTAAGTAAATCCAAGCCCATTAGGATTTTAATTACATATTTAAATCCTTATTGCATAAGATTTATAATATATAATTTAATTCAATATGGCTTGATTTAATTGCCCCTAATTAAAATAAAATCACACTTAAGAAAATAATTTAATTAATTGTTTACTTTATGTAATTCAATTAAACCAATCCAATGTTAATTAATTACCTCAACACCGAATGTCAACTAATTAATTAATTCATTCCTTCCAATGTACATCATATGCACAATATCTATACGTTCCGGCTCAGTTGATCTATGTGCACGATCCTATGGATCTGTCTTTATGTTGGCAGTAGGCCCAAGGCCCACAGACTGTAAGTGGGTTTTAGCAAACCATTACAACCCCCAATTAAGACAGAGATACAGCAGTCTTTGGAAGACACTCATCCTATAGTAATCTCATAGTGTCCTTTGCCTAACGATATCGATATGAATAAATAAGAGGCATGGTGTCCGTCATCCTCTTCTGTTATTTATTATTTTTCATGATCTTGAGTTGACTGATTAATCAAATAAGCAACCAACTTATTTTGGGTATGGCCATACACTTGTCAGTCCCACTCATCAAGTGGCCAGTGATATCATCTCGGTGTTACCCGAGTGGCAATTCCATCACTTCATCATCAATATCAATATGTTCACCTGTCCACCCAATCATACCCATATTTAGCATCCTTTTACAGACCTGTTAGGCGTATGTCAAAGTGAACTGGATTCCATATTGATACTATAATGAAATCTGGTCTAAGGACAAAAGATACCTACTCAAGAAAGACCTATGACGCGGCAACCATGTGGCTTTTTTGTGCAGATCGATCCAATCCCATGTCAACGACATGTACTTATATTCATGACTGACTATATAAGTACTATGGCTAGTTAAGAACTACCATACAATCATCGAGTATACAAGTCTGTGGTTCTATTCGTTCCCACGATTAGAACAGACCTAGGATGGGTTTTATAATTATCAATCAATGGATACCCTACTCATATTATAGCACATGATATAAATGAAATAGATTAATTGCCTTTATTAATGTGACACAAATAATGTATTCATACATGACTCTTAATGTATAATACAAAATACAAGAATCCAATGCCTTAAGAACTAGGGCACACCAACAGGTTAAGTGTTGGATCATTCATCATAACATAGCATCGATTAGCATACACTACATATCACTCATGCATAATGTTCCATACTCTGTGTTGTGGTCCATCATTGTTGTTTTGGCAGTTAGATCTGTTGGAAATGCCCTAGTCCCGAGGTATTGGTCCTTGTGTTTGTATAATACATTTGTACAGTAATGTAAACTTTATGTATTATATAATTTGTGTCAAGGAAATAAAGGCATTAATCTATTTATTATATGTCTTGTGCTATATTTTAAATAGAGTATCCAATGGACATATCCATATCCATGTTGTCAAGTGTGAGGCGCTTGGCAGTAGGACCGTGGATAGGGAAAACGATATGACCATAAAGTCATCCGTAGTCTGTTCCAATCATGGGAATGAATGGAACCAAAGACTATCGTTAGCCTGGTTGTATGGCGGTGTCTTACCGGTCATAGAACATGGAATGTCAACTAGGTTAATGGGTACATGCAAAAAGGGCATGGTACTGGATTGATCCACTTAACGGGAATCTACATGGTATAGTATCACAAATGATTCTCGCGTAGTACTTGTATAAGTCCTTCGACCGGACCATATGATGGTGTCGCATGTGAAGTGGCACACTTTGGTGTACGCCCAACGGGCCTGTAAAAGGGTGCCAAGTACGGGTACGTTCGGGTGTGTCAGTGAGCATGGCAGCACTATGGATATGCAGAAGGGAATGTCACTCAGTGATTCACTGAGACGATATCATCGGCCTCTTGAAGAATGTTACTGATAAGTGTGCGGCCGCACCCAAACAAGATTGGATCTTGTTTGTGAGCATCAGTTCATTCGGTATCAAGTCAAGGTCCAGACACAAGGAGGGTGATACTTCCATGCCTCAGTGTTGGACACCGATATCAGTGACATGGGATTTACAAGTTCAAACTACTGGGTTACGTTTTCAGTTGGACTGCTTACTCCGTCTTAATTGGGGGCTACAGTGGCTTGCTAGAGCCCGCCTGTAGTCTGTGGGCCTTGGCCCACTGCCAACATAAAGACGGGCCCATTGGATCGTACACATTGAACGTCTGGACTTTAACTAGTCGGATTAAGTGTGTACTTGGAGTATACACATTTGAAGAGAGAGAGATATATTAATTATATTATATGCATCAATTGGATTGATCAAAGTTATATAATTAATATTTATTTTGGCCTTCTCATAATTAATTCAATGAATTAATTTATGTGATTATTTCCTAGGTGGAAATATTCTTATACATGTATAGGTTTACATGTATCTCATTTTATGTATGTCTAATTTAATCCATTGATTAAATTACTAGGGCAAATGAATTTTAATTAAATGTATGTCATGTATTATATGGTATAATATATATATGCATACATGTTAAATTAAAGTTGCATTTGAAATTAATTAAATCAATGGGATTAAAATTAGGCTTGGACTTTTAAAGGAATAAAGTCAACATTGAATGGGATATGTTGGCCGAAATTTGCATGGAATTAGTGTAAGAATTATGAGTCATTTTATGGACAAAAATGATGATGACATATTCTTATGGACCAATTAAAGAATGGTGAGTCATTGGTATGACATATGATGGGGCAAAGTTGGACTTTGCCACCTTGCATCTTGCTTTTCCTTTATGGTAAGGAAATGATGAAGGTGGGATCACCAATCTTCTAGTTGGCCGAATATGGAGGGATGAGAGGGGTGAGTCACCATTTGGACTAAAGGGAAAAGGAAGCAAAGTGAGACTTTGCATCTTTTGACCAATGGGAAAGTGGTGACTCATGCTTAGTGACAAAATTGATATTTGTTGCTTTATTCTCATCCATCTCATTTTCAATGGATTGAAATGATGAGCCATGATTTTCTTCCATGCTTGGCCGTATACATTCTTTCTTTTGAAAGAATTTATGCCCACTTTTGGACTTTGGTTTTTTCTTTGGTAGAAAAAGCAATTGTGAGAAAAGAGAGAAATTGGATTTAATTTCTTTTGGAAAGAAATTCTTGGACAGCCATAATACCCAAGCTTGGCTGCCCTTTTTCTTCTCTCTTTCTCCCTCTCTTCTTGTCATCCGAGTCGCTAGCACGGGTTTCGGTCCGAGAGCCGTTCGTGTACGCATCGGTGGAGGAAATCTACACTTGATTTCTGCAGTCTGCATCCGTCTCTTAGAGAGACTTTGTGGTGAGTTTTTGAAACCCTCTTTTTATGCTTTAAGTTTTTGATTTCCACATCTTAAGCTCCTGGGCCGGATTTGAGGAAATCGACGCGTATTTCCGCTTTTATCGGTCGGTTTCCCGTGACGAATCCCAACAGTGGTATCAGAGCGGGCTTTTGATCCGTGGAAATCTTTAAACTTGGCGGATCCCGTGTTTTAAAATTGGTGTTTTATGGATCGGGATTCTTTCGGTTTTGGGGTTTTATATTTTTCCCCATTTGTTTTTGCAAATTGAAAGGTTTATACATATTAGGTTTTATGTGTATGTTTCAATTTGTTTTGTATGTTATGCATGTTGAATTTAATTTTATGCATCTTGGATTTAATTATATATATCTTGGATTTGTTCTTTGATCTTGTTGATTTAATTCTTGATGTATTGGTTTTATTCTTATGCATACATGAAAAAAAAAAAAAAAAAAATAGGGCCATGTGGGGAAGGCAGCAGCCTGCTGCTGGCCAGCTACTGCTGGCCGCAGCAGCTGCTGCTGCTGGCGTGCTGCTGGGCAGCACGCCAGGCAGCAGCTTGCTGCAGCTGGCGTGCTGCTGGGCAGCACACCAGGCAGCAGTAGCTGCTGATGGCGTGCTGCTGGGCAGCACGCCAGGCAGCAGCCTGCTGCTGGCCGCAGGGGCTGCTGCTAGGCAGCAGCCTCCCCGCGCGGTTGGCCGGGCCCGTTTTTGGATTTGGCGGGATTTTTTGGGCCGGGCCGGATTTAAAATTTTAAAAATATGCGTGTTTAAATTTTGGTAATTTTTATGCGCGTGGGGTTTTAAAATTGTGCGTGTTTAATTTTGGAAATTTTATGCGCATGTTTTATGAATGAAATTTATTTTTCGTTCATGCGATATTTATTTTGGAAATAAATACGGTTAATTGAAATTGGTTCGGGTTTTCTTGGCACGATTACCCGGACGGCTAATTTTGGAATTCATGGTTTCCCAATTGGATTGGGAGCAATTTTGCCTAGGTAGGAGGCCCAAAGCCCGCATGGGTTTAGAACCATGATCGGCCAAAAATTTGGCGATTTCAATATAATGGCTATGGACATATATGAAATGGGATTAATTCATGCATTTAACATGTTTATAAATTGTATGTATTGGATACGTGTATGTATGATTAAATGCCTGAATGGATGTTTTGGGCCTTATTTATTCGGGTTGTAATATTCTTTTGGTAAATACGGCCTACGCGCCGTTTTCTTTTTATGTAATTTTATTTTATGTGTTTATTATGGAATTATGTAAAGAAGAAGAAGCCGATTGGATTGGCGTGCTAGAAGGATGAGGATGCAGCCCACCTGATGTCGTTCTAGTATAGGTTTACTAGAATTATATTAGGATGTAAATTTTGGCCCATAGCATTTCATTTTATTTAATTATGCTTTATTTATTTACATGTGAGAATGTATGTACAAACCCTTTTTCACCCGCCTATGCATCTAAGCCGTTATTAATTGAATCTAATAACCAAACGATAATTACTAAGTCTCTTAAAAGTGCTTCCCTCATTCATAACCTACTCGAAGTGGGGATAGGCCAGCTGTAGACCAACCCTCGTTGGATGCACTGGAGTATCGTCATTTTGTATTGGGTTGGAGTATTGGTTGCTCTAACACTTGGATGGAGGTTTTGACTTAGCGTGGGTAGTAGGATGTTCCTGGCCCTAAGCACAGATGGGTAAGTGCCAACAGACCCATCAAACCGAGAGTCCCTAGGTTGGGATTGGACGGCGTTCCTACCTAAAAATTGGGATATAGTTGTTCCAGGCCCTCGTCTGGCTATATCTTGATATAATATGGATCTCGGCCCATGAGCCCAACAACTCGAGTTAATTAATAACACGATTCATTATTAATTATAATATGGGAAGAACATGTTAAGTCCTTTATTTACACTCGTAATTTTTCTGTGTAGAAACCAATGGCTACGAATGATACTTTATCACTGCGATCTTTCTTGGAACGGGACAAGCTTTCTGGCCCTAACTTTTGGGACTGGTCTATGAACTTAAGGAAAGTTCTAAGACAAGAGTCTAAAGAGTATGTGCTCGAAAAGCCTGTACCAGTTGTGCCAACGGGAAGTAATCCACCGGCTGCCAAGCTGGAGGAATACTTGGCACATGTAAAAGATAACCGGGATGTGACATGCCTGATGTTGGCTAGTATGGTTCCTGAATTGCAAAAGCAGTTCCTGGATCATCAGGCCTTTGCTATAATGACAACTCTTAACGAGATGTTTTATGAGCAAGCTTATCAGGAAAGGTACCTGATCCACAAGGCATTCCGCAGCTGTAAGATGGGAGCCGGAACATCTGTGAGTGCACACGTGCTCAAGATGAAGGGCTATCTGGATAATTTAGCCCGTCTCGGAACTCCTATCTCACGGGGGCTGGCGGTTAGTACGATCCTGGATTCTTTACCGGATTCTTATGATCAATTCATCCTAAACTTTTACAAGCAAGGGATGGACCGTACTGTTAGTGAGCTGCATTGGATGCTTGAGCTCGCTGAACTGTCGATCAAGAAGAATCCGCCGGTACTTGAGGTTAACAAGGGGAAACCTCCTTTTGCTAAAGGCAAGGGCAAGGCAAAGGCCAAGGCCAAGGCTAAGGAAGCCAAGGCTAAAAAGGCTAAAGCCCAGCCCAAGGCCCGTTCCAAGGATGTCTGCTTCGGTTGCAAGCAGACTGGACATTGGAAAAGATCGTGTCCCAAGCTTTTGGGAGAGAAAAGGAAGACGCAGGGCGTGTCTTCATCAGGTATATATGTCATAGACATTAACCTCTGTTTCAACATCTTATGTATTGGATACTAGATGTGGTTCTCACATTTGTTGAATGTGCAGGGACTTAAGAACAGGAGATCACTGGGATCGGGACAAGTGGACTTGCGGGTCACAAATGGAGCAAGGGTTGCTGCCATAGAGATCAGTAGGACCAGCTTATGATACCTAGTAGATTAGTTTTGTTACTGAAACTATGTTATTTTGTACCTGTTTTGTACAGGAATATTATTTCTGTTTCAGTTTTTTGGATATTTCTGGATGTACATTTACTATTGGTAATAGTAAAAAGGGTTTATCTAGAAAAGAATTATTTTATGGAGTAGCTCTATTAAATAATGTCTTTTATATCCTGGATCTAAATGAAACTAATCATGTCTATAATATACATACTTAAAGGGTTAAGCCTAACGAACTTAATCCGGTTTACCTTTGGCATTGTCATTTAGGCCACATAAACAAGAAGCGCATAGCGAGGCTTCACATTGCTTGAATCCTAGGATCATTTGACATGGAGTCACTTGATATATGCGAGTCTGATTTATAAGGTAAAATGACTAAAGAACCTTTTAGCAAGGAGGCTAAAAGGGTTGCTAGCTTATTGAACCTAATGCATTGAGATGTATATGGACCGACAAGCATAGCAACTAAGGGTGAACATCTATACTTCATATCCTTCACAGATGATTTCATCAGAATTGGCTATGCCTATGTAATGAAATATAAGTCTGAGACCCTTGATAGGTTCAAGGGAGTAAGGAACGAAGTACAGAACTAGGCAGAAATATCCAAGCCTTTCGGTTGGACCGAGGTGGTGAGCATATAAGCCTATAGTTTGACTCATTTTGAGAGAGCATGGAATAGTTCCACAGCTCACTCCTCCAGGAACACCACAATGGAATGGGGTGTCCGAACAGAGGAATAGGACCCTGTTGGACATGGTCCGCTCAAACGATGAGTCATGCCTCTCTCCCTATAAGTTGTAAAGGATACGCTCTTAAGACAATGGCTCTCATTTTCAATTATACTCCGACTAAGGCTTTGGAAAAGACCCCATTTGGAATATGGACGGGCAGGGTGCCTAATGTGTCTTTCTTACGGATTTGGGGTTGTTATGCACAAGTCAAGAAATTGACTGTGAGCAAAACTAGAACCCAAAACCGACTAATGCCTGTTTGTGAGCTACCCTAGGGAAACCAAAGGGTATTACTTCTACGACCCCGCTGAGAACAAGGTGTTCATGGCGCAAAAGGGGGTCCTTCTTGAAAAGGGGTTTCTTTCCAAGAAAGACAGTGGGAGCGATATTGAACTCAGGGAAGTTCAAAGCTCAGAAACTCCTACAAAGGATAACTCGGAGACCAGGGTGAAGCTTCCAAAAGGGGAAGCACCAGCCCAGGTCACACAAGGACCTAAAAGGTCTGGTAGGGATCATCAGGAACATGGAAAACATCGGTTTTTGTTTCTAATGATTACGCTCTTTTTGTCTTGGACGAAGAGGAGCTCAAAACCTACTAGTAGGCTATAGCTAGCCCACTGTCTGCCATGGTGGTGGATTTGCAATCTATGTACGATAATCAGGTTTGGAACCTGGTTGATTCACCTCTAGGTGCTAAGGTAATAGGTGGCAAGTGGTGCTATAAGCTATAGGCCGACAATACCTTTAAGGGTGTGTATAAGAGGTTTAGTGGGAGCATAGTAACTTTCCTGGTATTATATATAGATGGCATCCTTCTGATTGGAAGCGACATACCAACACTACAAGGGAATTGTAATGGTTGTGTAAGTGCTTCGCAATGAAGGACTTAGGCGAAGCTGAGACGATCCTAGGGATTAGGATCTACAGGGTTAGATCCAATCGGCTTCTAGGCCTAAGTCAGGCCAAGTACATAGACATAGTTCTGAAAAGATTCAGCATGGACCAGGCTAAGAAAGGTTTCTTGCCAATGGGTCATGAGCTGAAACTTAGCAAGAAGTACTATAGGGAGAACATGAATTAGTTCTATATGCTTCGGCTATAGGATCAATCATGTACTCCTTGCTATGTACAAGACCTGATGTCGGCTTTGCACTAAGTATGATGAGCCGGATCCTGAATGGATCACAGGTAGGCTGTCAAAGCAATCCTGAAGTACCTTAACCAGACTAAGGATAGCTTCTTAGTGCATGAAAGTTAGGAAGAGCAGTCAGTTACTAGGTACACTGATGCAAGCTTCCAGACCGACCAGGATGAATGTAAGTCGCAGTATAGGTATGTGTTCATGCTAAATGGTGGTGCTATTGTTGGAAAGGCTCCAAGTAATAGACCATCGCGGTTTCTATCACAGGAACTGAGTACATTGCAACGTGTGAAGCAGCTAGGGAAGCTGTGTGGATAAAGAAGTTTATCACGGAACTGGGGATAGTATCTACTATCCGGGAACCAGTTGATATCTTCTGTGACAAAGCGGGGCTGTTGCACAAGCTCTGTGCCTCGGTCACACATATACACGAAGCACGAACTCAGGGAGTTTCACCTATTGCGAGAAATCGCTGAGGGGGTGACATCTCATCACAAAGAGTGGCACCAAAGACAATGTCGCAGATCTTTTGACCAACATGCTTGGCTACGTCTGTGCACGAAGGTTATACTAGATCTATAGGGATTAGACCCATGCCTAGTAGGTACTAGTGCAAGTGGGAGATTGTTGGAAATGCCCTAGTCCCGAGGTATTGGTCCTTGTGTTTGTATAATACATTTGTACAGTAATGTAAACTTTATGTATTATATAATTTGTGTCAAGGAAATAAAGGCATTAATCTATTTATTATATGTCTTGTGCTATATTTTAAATAGAGTATCCAATGGACATATCCATATCCATGTTGTCAAGTGTGAGGCGCTTGGCAGTAGGACCGTGGATAGGGAAAACGATATGACCATAAAGTCATCCGTAGTCTGTTCCAATCATGGGAATGAATGGAACCAAAGACTATCGTTAGCCTGGTTGTATGGCGGTGTCTTACCGGTCATAGAACATGGAATGTCAACTAGGTTAATGGGTACATGCAAAAAGGGCATGGTACTGGATTGATCCACTTAACGGGAATCTACATGGTATAGTATCACAAATGATTCTCGCGTAGTACTTGTATAAGTCCTTCGACCGGACCATATGATGGTGTCGCATGTGAAGTGGCACACTTTGGTGTACGCCCAACGGGCCTGTAAAAGGGTGCCAAGTACGGGTACGTTCGGGTGTGTCAGTGAGCATGGCAGCACTATGGATATGCAGAAGGGAATGTCACTCAGTGATTCACTGAGACGATATCATCGGCCTCTTGAAGAATGTTACTGATAAGTGTGCGGCCGCACCCAAACAAGATTGGATCTTGTTTGTGAGCATCAGTTCATTCGGTATCAAGTCAAGGTCCAGACACAAGGAGGGTGATACTTCCATGCCTCAGTGTTGGACACCGATATCAGTGACATGGGATTTACAAGTTCAAACTACTGGGTTACGTTTTCAGTTGGACTGCTTACTCCGTCTTAATTGGGGGCTACAGTGGCTTGCTAGAGCCCGCCTGTAGTCTGTGGGCCTTGGCCCACTGCCAACATAAAGACGGGCCCATTGGATCGTACACATTGAACGTCTGGACTTTAACTAGTCGGATTAAGTGTGTACTTGGAGTATACACATTTGAAGAGAGAGAGATATATTAATTATATTATATGCATCAATTGGATTGATCAAAGTTATATAATTAATATTTATTTTGGCCTTCTCATAATTAATTCAATGAATTAATTTATGTGATTATTTCCTAGGTGGAAATATTCTTATACATGTATAGGTTTACATGTATCTCATTTTATGTATGTCTAATTTAATCCATTGATTAAATTACTAGGGCAAATGAATTTTAATTAAATGTATGTCATGTATTATATGGTATAATATATATATGCATACATGTTAAATTAAAGTTGCATTTGAAATTAATTAAATCAATGGGATTAAAATTAGGCTTGGACTTTTAAAGGAATAAAGTCAACATTGAATGGGATATGTTGGCCGAAATTTGCATGGAATTAGTGTAAGAATTATGAGTCATTTTATGGACAAAAATGATGATGACATATTCTTATGGACCAATTAAAGAATGGTGAGTCATTGGTATGACATATGATGGGGCAAAGTTGGACTTTGCCACCTTGCATCTTGCTTTTCCTTTATGGTAAGGAAATGATGAAGGTGGGATCACCAATCTTCTAGTTGGCCGAATATGGAGGGATGAGAGGGGTGAGTCACCATTTGGACTAAAGGGAAAAGGAAGCAAAGTGAGACTTTGCATCTTTTGACCAATGGGAAAGTGGTGACTCATGCTTAGTGACAAAATTGATATTTGTTGCTTTATTCTCATCCATCTCATTTTCAATGGATTGAAATGATGAGCCATGATTTTCTTCCATGCTTGGCCGTATACATTCTTTCTTTTGAAAGAATTTATGCCCACTTTTGGACTTTGGTTTTTTCTTTGGTAGAAAAAGCAATTGTGAGAAAAGAGAGAAATTGGATTTAATTTCTTTTGGAAAGAAATTCTTGGACAGCCATAATACCCAAGCTTGGCTGCCCTTTTTCTTCTCTCTTTCTCCCTCTCTTCTTGTCATCCGAGTCGCTAGCACGGGTTTCGGTCCGAGAGCCGTTCGTGTACGCATCGGTGGAGGAAATCTACACTTGATTTCTGCAGTCTGCATCCGTCTCTTAGAGAGACTTTGTGGTGAGTTTTTGAAACCCTCTTTTTATGCTTTAAGTTTTTGATTTCCACATCTTAAGCTCCTGGGCCGGATTTGAGGAAATCGACGCGTATTTCCGCTTTTATCGGTCGGTTTCCCGTGACGAATCCCAACAAGATCTTGGAAAAGCCTCAGTCTAGATTAGAATGCAAAGACCTAGAGGAAATAGTAGTAGCAATAGCAGTAGTGAGAACACGGTTTCCAGCATAAGGGGTTAGTGAGCCAGTACTTAAGGTTGATATAGAAATAGAAAGGGGTACAGAGTTTGGGTTGGGTTAGTATATAGAAGCTGAGACAGTCGAGATAACAGTGGAAGATGATAGTGTACCAATAGTAGCTGAGTTGTTTGAGTCTAATAAAGAAGACAGTAGTCAGTCAGCATTAGAACCAAAAAGCAGTGTTAGTGATTAGACAATTAGAATAGTAGAAATGACCGCCCTGAACAGTAATATAGAGCTCATTAAAGAAATGTTACAATCCCCAGAATTCATGAAATCCATCCAAGAATTAATGGAAGCCATGATCAAGAATATGGTTCAAAAAGACAAAGAATCGTCTCTGTTTGGTCAGGTGGGAGATCAATCTGGGAGAGAGGGTACTCCTAAGAGAGAATCCATGACTAAGAAAAAGTTGAAAGCCAAGTATGTCGAGCTGGAAGAAGTGGTGTTAGAATTGAAGAAGGGGGGAAGCTCTACCTCGAAATGTTTCGATGTAGATGTTTTGATGGATTGAGGCATTTAGGCCTTTCTAGTGGGACTTCAAATGCCTCGATTGCCTATTTACAAAGGACTTAGGTCAGCAGTAGCCCAAATCAATTAGTACGTCATAATTATGCTCACATCGAGGGGGACCAAAAAGTAGTTGGTAAACTCGTTTTCCACTACATTGGAAGGTGGGGCCTTGACTTAGTACAATGCTCAGCCTGAGGAAGTACAAATGGATTGGGAGGTGCTTTTAGCTACCTTCACCAAATATTACAGCTTTAAGACACAGATACAGGTAAAGCTATATGATCTGGAGCATATCAAACAGAAGTACAATGAGCCCTTTGCCGACTATTATAACTGATGGATAGAAAAGATGGTCCAGTTGCAAAACAAGCTAGACAAGGATGAATTGATGTTAAAGCTGATCAAGGGTATTGTGGATGTGTACATGAATGACAGGAAGTATTAGGATTTGTCATTGGAAAAATAACGTGGCGCAGCAGAAATTACATCGTTAAAATTTCCTAGAATCCACCTATCGTGTTCGATTATCATTGATTGGAATAAAATCAATTTTGAATCAAGAGAGATTCACTCACCAAATCCGTCTCTTCTAGAGACTGGTGCAGAATCGATTCTTGTGACGGAAGCGATCTCCACAATCTGGTGCATGATCAACTATCGAGCGAGAACCGGTGCTAGCTGAAGAATGAAGGAATGGATATTTTCTGCTGGAATTTTCGACTATGGGGCTGAAATTTCCAGCAATTAAAATAAGGTTAGGTTTTCTTCTTTAAGTGTGCGCTTATATAAACTTCTTCTCTAATTGGGTTTTAATTAGGTTAATTAAATCCAAGCCCACTAGGATTATAATTACATAAATAAACTTTAATTAAAAAGTATATACTATGTAATTTAATTCTATTTGACTAAATTTAATTACTCGTAAATAAAATTAAATCACACTTAAGTAAATACTATACATGTATTTAATTTTCCTACTTAGTAAAATTATTTAATTAATTTGTTTATTTTATGTAATTCAATTAATAAATAAATTAATTAATTACATTATGTAAACTTATTAATTAAATTAAATTAACCCAATGGTAATTAATTATCTTGACACCGAATGTCAACTAATTAATTAAAGCATTCCTTCCAATGTACATTACATATACAATTTCTATAAGTTCCGGCTCAGTTGATCTATAAGCACGATCTTATGGGTCTGTCTATATATTGGCAGTAGGCCCAAGGCCGACAGATTGTAAGTGGGTTCTAGCAAACTATTATAGCCCGCAATTAAGACAGAGATGTAGCAGTTGGTTGAAGATACTGACCCAGTAGTAATCTCACAGTGTCTTTTGCCAAACGATATCAATATGAATAAACAAGAGGCATGGTGTCCGTCATCATCTTCTGGTGTTGATTATATTTTTTGATCTTAAGTGACTGATTAGCCAAATAAGCAACCGACTTATTTGGGCATGGCCGTACACTTATTAGTCCCACTCATTAAGTGGCTAGTGATATTGTGAGCGGACGACCTTTCAAAAAAAAGTGGAACGCGGCGAAGCGAACCGGAGAAAAAGAAAAAGTGCTTTTTGAAAGATGTGTTTGATTGATTTTGAAAACAGGTTTGTATCTTGTTTAGGAAAACCTTTGATTTGTTTGAAAATCCTTTTGTAGAAAATCATTTTCTTTGGATATGAGTTTTTGGAAAAAACTGGTTTTGCATTTTATAAAATCTCGTTTTATTACTTAAAGATCTCGAAACTTAAATTTCAAGATCAGTGACAGAGTCGTCAACCGGATCAGCTCATCGGGGAAATTCCGGTACAGCTCCCTACCGAGCATAGAGTACTATAGCTAATCCAGAAATTTAGGGTTCGGGCAACTTACCTATTCAACCTCAAGCTTGTATTTATTTATTAGTGCATATGACAATATTTTACTCACTTAATTCTCTACCCATTTTATCTTTTGTTATTTAGCCCATGCTCATTCGGATGACAGAAATAACTCACATAAATTAAAGTGCAGAAAAATAAACCATACATCCAAAATAAACCAAAAAGAAACAGAGGCCACTTATTATAACCCAAAGGAGAAAAAGCTCTCATCCTTACCAATACAATCGCATAGATACATGAAAATCTAAGGAATTACAGTCGCCTAGAATACATGAAGATCTATAAAATACATCCAAAATAATAAAAAAGAGAGAAAAAAAGCTGCAAAACAAATGGTTAGCGCAATTATATTACAAACATAAATAGGACTCATACAGGACAGAATGGGGATTTCAAAAAGCTGGAGCATGCATTTAGGGGATAATTGAGAAGTCCAGGTGGCTTACTCTGTTAGACCTGGAAAACCATTTTTTGAAACGCCCTGTAGGTTTTGTGCTTGAAAACATTTTGGAAAACGGTTTGGCTCAATCACATGCAAATTTCTCCATTTAGTGGGTCGGTTATCCTGGAACTCGAGGTTCCATTCGTGGGGGTTCCTAATTCCAAACATCCATCTAAGGTCCAAAAGCAGTAAACACACCAAAAATGATTTGATTCTGAAGACAGCATCACGAGACGACGTCCGTGCATGTTGTCCCATGATTCTACCTCCTCTTGGCGACTACAACCATGCGGCTCAGTTAGAGCCGCACTGCTATAGAACTACAGCCACGCCGCTATAGCACTACAGCCGTGTGTCTGCAGTACCCAGAAACTAAAATTGGTTTTCTTTGCTTTGAAAATCAATGTTTTGGTCATTTTCAATAATTTGTAAAGACTTTGAGTCACCTGGGGGTCTGCTAAAGCTAGACAGTGGATCTGGTTTGGATCGAACAATCCTGGATTTCAAAAATCAAAATCAAAGAAACCAAAAACTCACATCAACGTCATTTGAAAACCGAAAACCAAAATTCAGAATGTAACAGATGTGATTGACCAAAATAGTTCATAACAGAACAAACAAAATGGAAAACTGACTACTTTCGATCGATTTAGGGCTTTTCGGGTTTTTTCCCAGAAGAACATAGCCGTGCGGCTATAGTATTACAGCAGCTTGGCTTTATGCTAAGCTATTATAGCCGCTCGGCTGTAATCAAACAGACAGTTTCTAGAATTTTTTGTAAAACATCAAAAAACACAGCCAAAACAACTAGTTAGGAGTTTAAGGCCTCTCAAAGTTTACCTTGTTAATGTTCCAGTTGTTGGGATTTTTCACCGGAAATCACCCGATAAAAATGGAAGAACGCAATGATTTCCTCAAATCCGTACCCAGGAGCAATTGAAATGGAAATTGAAAACAACAAAATTAAATAGAAAAGGATTGATTTCTCACCAAAAATATCTCTTCTAGAGATGGCTGCAGAAACCGAAACCGATTCCCTCTACTCTTACGTACACGAATGCCTATCGAGACGAACCAGTGATAGCGGTGGATCAATAAAATTTTGGAAAGAAAATTAAGCTGAAATTTTTTGCCTTAGAGAATTTCAAATTTCAGCAGCTATCAAAAATCCAATTAATGGTCGAAATTCACCACCATTAAAACCAATTAATGTCCAAAATTTTAAGCGATTTTTTTTGCCCAAAATTTCAGCAGCCAATTATCGCATATTTGGCCGTGATATTCCTTACCCTTAATTCTATTTTGTCCAAAATTAATCCTTAATTTTGGCTTGGGTTTAATTTGATTTTAGTTAGAATTTAATGCCATTAATCCCTAAATACAAATTAATCACCATGAATAAAATTAAATGCAATTCTATTTTAATTTTTCATGTGTGCACTTATATAAAATTAATATTATATAATGTACATGTCATTTAAATTAAAATTGATTTGCCAATTAATTTACCCAATAAATTAATTGAGATTTAACTTAAATCAAAATGCATATAAACCTATATATACATATTATTTCCACGTGGAAATAAATTCCCAATCATTATTAATTAATTAAATTATATTGATCAATCCAATAATCTATAATTTAATTAATTAATATTTATCTATCCAATCTATATGCTCCAAGTATACGGGAGATCCGACAAATTCAAACTCAGACATTCTATGTGTACGATCCTGTGAGCTTGTCTTTATGTTGGCAGTGGGCCTATAGCCCACAGACTGTAGGCGGGCTCTAGCAAGCCATTGTAGCCCCCAATTAAGACGGAGATAGCAGTCCAACTGTAATTGTAACCCTGTAGTTTAAACTCGTATATCCCATATCATCGATATTGGCATCCAGCACAGAGGCATGGATTGATCACCCTCTTTTGTGTCCGAACATTTACTTGATCCCGAATGAACTGATGCTCACAAACAAGTTCCAACTTGTTTAGGTTTGGCCACACTCTTATCAGTTGCATTCATCAAGACACCGGTGATATCTTCTTAGTGGATTACTGAGTGACATTCCCTTTTGCATATCCATAGCATTGCTATGCTCACTGACATACTCGAACGTACCTATGCTTAGCACCCTGTTACAGGCCCTTTATGCATACACCAAAGTATGCGAGTTCACATACAACACTATGATATGGTAAGGTCAAAGGATCCATACAAGTACTACACGAGAATCACTTGTGATACTATACCATGTGGATTTCTCGTTTAGTGGATCTATCCAGTACCATGCCCCTTTGCATGTACCCATCAACTTGGTTGACATTCCATGTCCAATGGCCGTTAAGACACCGCCATCCAACCAAGGTAATAATAGTCTCTAGTTCCATTCATTCTCATGATTGGAACAGACTACGGATCTCTTTATGATCATATCGTTTTCCCTATCCATGGTCTTATTGCCAAGTGCATGACATTTGTCAACATGGATATGGATATATCCATTGGATACTCTATTTAATATACAGCATAAGATATATAATAAACAGATTAATACCTTTATTCAATAACACAAAATATATATAATACATAAATCCAATAAATGTACGATACAGATACAAGGTCCAATGCCTCGGGACTAGGGCATATCCAACAATCTCCCACCTGCACTAGTTCCAACTAGGGCTAGGCCTAATCCCTATAGATCTAGTATGAGTGTTTGGACTGAGCCATCGCCTTGGTCTAAGGATCTGCGACATTATCCTCAGTGTCCATTCTATGTAATGAAATGTCACCCCTCTCGGCGATTTCTCGTATGAGGTGAAACTTCCTGAGCACGTGCTTTGTGTTCTTGTGTGACCGGGGTTCCTTAGCTTGTGCAATAGCCCCATTGTTGTCACAGAAGATATTAACTAGGTTCTGGATAGTTGGTACTATTCCCAACTCAGTGATAAACTTCCTTATCCACACAGCTTCCTTAGCTGCATCATACGTTACAATGTACTCAACTTTTGTTGTAGAGTCCATGATGGTCAATTGCTTTGAGCTCCTCCAGCTTATAGAACCGCCATTTAGCAAAAACACGTACCCAGACTGCGACTGGTACTCATCCTGGTCGGTCTGGAAGCTTGCATCAGTGTACCCAGTAACTGACAGCTCTTCCTGACCTCCATACACTAAGAAGCTATCCTTAGTCCGGTTAAGGTATTTCAGGATTGCTTTGACAGCCTTCCAGTGATCCTCCCCGGGATCCTGCTGGTACCAGCTCGTCATACTCAGTGCAAAGGTGACATCAGGTCTCGTACATAGCATGGAGTACATAATTGATCCTATAGCTGAGGCAGATGGGACAAATTTCATGTACTCCCTATCCTCCCTTGTCTTAGGACAGTTCTTCTTACTGAGCTTCAACCCATGGCTCATCGGCAAGAAACCTTTCTTGGCCAGATCCATGCTGAACCTTTTCAAAACTTTATCTATGTACATGGCTTGACTTAGGCCCAGAAGCCGATTTGATCTATCCCTATAGATCCTGATCCGGTGGCAATATTTTACATGTATAGGTTTACATGTGTTTAATTTTATGAAAGTCTAATTTAATTCATTAGTTAAATTAATTGGTCAAATTAATTTTAATTTAGATGTATGTAATTTATTATATGGTATAATATGTTAGCATACATGTTGAATTGAAATTGGATTTGAAATTAAATTAGACCAAGTAAATTAATACAGACTTGGGCTCAAAGAGAGAAACAAGCCCACATAAAATTAAAAGAAATTGGGCCTAAAATTCCCAAGGGAATTTCGACCAACTAGGTTAAAATATCTAGTGATAATTTCGACCAAGAAAAGGAAAAGATAGCAGAAAATTCCAGTCCTGAATTCTCTCATTCCGACCGATCCCATCGCTAGTACGGGTTGAGTTCCATAGCCGTTCGTGTACGGGAACATGGAGGAAGTCGGTTGATTTCCGATGAAAAATCCCTATAGTGGTATCAGAGCAGGCTTTTGATCCATGGAAATTGTTAAACAAGATTGAATCCATTGTTTTTGAAATTGATTATTTTATTTGGGATTCTTTGGATGGGGTTTTTGTGATTTTCCCTTTGGATTTTTGCAATTGAAAATTAATTTGCATATTGGTTTATATTGGATTTAATTTTCTATTGTTTGATTATTCCTTAGTGGTTTAATTTCTTGGCTGTAATTTCTTTTCTCTATGAAAACCACGGGCTATTTCAGTGGACACGAGGCTGCCGATGACGGAATCACCAACCGCCACATGGTTTCTTGAATGAAATTTTAATTTTATTCATGAGACATTAATGTTGGAAATTAATATGGTATAATTGAAATTGGTTTGGGTTTTCTTGGCATGATTACCCGGGGCGGTTGATATGGAATCACGGTTTCCTAATTCTAGTAGGAGCAGTGTTCTGTCTTGGCTGGAGGCCCAAAGCCCATTAAGGACTAGAACCATGATGGGCTAAAAATTAGTGATTTCAATATAATGGCTAAGGACATAATTGACATGGGCTTAAATTCATGCATTATATCATGTTTGTAAATTGATGTATTGGTTTACATGCTTGTATGATTAAATGTGTGTATGGATGTTATTGGGCCTTATTCAAGTTGGGTAGTATTTTTCTTTTTGGGTAAATACGGCTTGCGTGCCATTTTTTTATGTAATTTTATTTTATTTACTTATTACAAAATTGTAAAAAAGAAGCCCCTTGGAGATGTGAGCCTAGAAGGAAGAACAGGAGGCCCACCTAGTGTATTTTCTAGTATAGGTTTGCTAGAATTATATTAGGTTGTAATATAGGCCCATAGCAGTCCATTTTATTTAATTATGCTTTATTTATTTACATATATGAATGTATGATCAAACCCAATTTCACCCGCCTATGCATCTAAGCTGTTATTGAAATGAATTTAATAACCAAAAGGAAATTACTAAGTCGTTTAAAAGTGCTTCCCTCATTCAAAACCGATTTGAAGTGGGGATAGGCCAGTTATAGACCATGCCCTTGCTGGATGCACTAGAGTATCGTCATTTTGTATTAGGTTGGAGTATTGGTTACTCTAACACTTGGATGGAGGTTTTGACTTAGCATAGGTAGTAGGATTCTCCTGGCCCTAAGCACAGATGGGTAAGTACCAACAAGCCCATCAAACCGAGAGTCCCTAGGTTGGGATTGGATGGCGTTCCTACCTAAATAATTAGGGTATAGTTTTTCCAGGCCCTCGCCTGCCTATATCTTAATAAAATATGGATCTCGGCCCATGAGCCCAATAACTTGAGTTAATTAATAACATGATTCATTATCAATTAAATATGGGAAAAACAAATTAAGTCCTTTATTAACACTCTTATAATTTTTCTATGTAGTAACCAAATGGTAACAAACAATTCACTTTCACTGCGATTTATCCTAGAAAGGGACAAGCTTTCTGGTCCAAACTTCTTGGATTGTTCTAGGAACTTGAGGATAGTTCTAAGACAAGAGTCTAAAGAGTATGTGCTGGAAAGGCCTGTACCAGCTTCACCAACAGGGCGTAATCCACCAGTTGCCCAGCTGGAGGAATACGAGGTGCACATTAAGGATAACCGAGATGTGACATGCCTTATGTTGGCGTGTATAGTCCCTATGATGCAAAAGCAGTTCATAGACCATCAGGCCTATTGTCAGCGGATGACATTTTTCTGAACGCGCGGCGAAGCGGGAACCGGGGATTTTCTTTTTAGGTGATTATGTGGTTTTGAAAACAGGTTTTAACCTTTCTTAAGAAAACCTTTTGTTTCATTGAGAAAACTGATTTTGTAGAAAACTTAATTTTAAGTATGAATTTTGGAAAATAGATTTTTTAGAAAATCCCAATTTAAACTTAAAGATCCCGAAATCTAAATTTCGTGATTAGATATAGAGTCGCCACCCGGATCAGCTCATCCGGGAAATTCCGATATAGCTCCCTACCAAGTGTAGACACAGCACTTGATTTAGAGATTCAGGGTTCAAGCAACACATCTACTAATCCTCAACTTTTTTTCAATTATTATTTCATAATATGATATAACATTCACTTAATTCTACCAAATTTATCTTTTTTTTTTTAAATTTTAGTTAATGCTCATGTAAATGACATAAATATAAATCATAAATAAAGTGCAGAAAAATAAAAGGGCGGGAAAAGTAAAGTAATGGCCAAATTATACAACCCGAAAAAGAAAAAACTCTCATCCTCACCATTTATAACCACCTATAATACACGATAATCTAAAAAAGGTACAACCGCCTAGATACACGGAATGATCTATTAAATACATCAAAAGAAAAATGAAAAAAAAGTTGCATCCAAATACGGTTAGCATAAATAAACAAATCACACCAAGGACTCACATAAGACAGAATAGGGGTATTTTGGGAAACGGGATCATGCATAAGGGGATAATCGAGAAGTCCAGATGACTACTCGATTAGATCTAGAAAACATTTTATAAAAAAGCCTTTTAGATTTTGTGATTGAAAACCAATTTTGAAAACGGTTTGGCTCATTTTACATGCATTTTTCATCTTTTAGTGGGCCGGATATCCCGGAACCCGGGGGTTCCTTTCGTAAGTGGGCCTAAATTGAACATCCATCTAGGGTCTGGAAACATAAAGCACCAAAATTCGTTTTTGAACCGAAAAGAGAAATAAAATTACAAGTTGAAGGCCGAAAAGGGCAAAACTATAACTCTGTTTCATTAACTACAGCCGAGCCACTGTAGCGACTGTAACACCTACAGCCAAGTCACTGTAGTGCTCCAGAAGCAATAATCTGGTTTTCTTTCTAGTTTTGAAAATCGTTTTGGTGGTTTCAGGTAATCTGGGGTTTTCTGGAAGCTTATGAAATCAATGAAATAGATCCAGAATGGATCAAACGAATCCGAAAATCCTTAAAAATCTGAAATCATCAAAACCACATCTCACATCCATCAATCAAAAACCCAAAAATCACAAATCTAATCATATGTGGATGTGATCCAACCGATATTATTCATGAAAAACACATTTGATTTGAAAACAGAAGTGTTATCATCAATTTAGGGCATTTGGAGCTTCTGCCCTGGAGATTATAAACTAGCAACTGTAATCAGAGAACTATAGCCACACCACTATAGTTTACATCCGCACCACTGTAGTCATCAGACTACAGCCGAGCGGTTGTAAGCAATGAATGGGGCGGCTATAGCTGGGTTTTCACTTCCAGCTTTGAGAAAAATACAAAAACACCTATAATCAACATCCAAATCAATTCGAAATGAGTTTTTAGAGCCTCTTATAGTATACCTTGTTTGTGTTCCAATGTTTTGGATCACCAAATACAGATTCGGACGCCGGAAAACTCATCAGAATCACGAACAACCCGAAATCGTTCACAAATCTCCAAAACTCAAACGAAACCCCGAATCAACCCGAACGGACGCTAGATCAATCAAAATCACTCCCAAAATATGAATTCTTACTGAACCTTAATGATAACTACAGCCAAGCGGCTGTAGTGGCCTATAACCGGGCGGCTGTAGTGGCCTATAACCGGCCAGCTGTAGTTGTGCAAACTACAGCCGTGCCACTATGAGGCACCATAGCCAAGCGGCTATAGTAGCCAGTTTTACATTTGCTCACATTTTCTCACTTTTCTCTCTGGTTTTCTTAAGTGCTCACTCGACCTTCTTGGGGATTCCGCACCAAGATTGGTTACACTTCTTCGGGTCATCCGAGACATGTTCGATGTTCCTTTGGTCACTCCAAATCTACCTCACATTTATCAATGGAGAAGGCAATAAAGGCTTTTATCATTGAGGTTGGGAAAAAATCCGTGCTCACAGGCTGCCCCTCGCGTGACCAAAGTCGATTTAGATGGATGCTTTTGCCCAATTCGAGTTTCGTATCATAATAGGGAGCATAGTGAGAAGGAAAATAGGACGTACCTAGGGGTTCTCCTTGTGTTGACCTATTATGATGTTCGTAGGTTCTTGTCTCAGTTGATTTGTGAAACAACGGTCTTGCCTAAGTTGACTTGATTTTCAAGGACTTACTTCAACTCCGTTGCGAAGCATAGGACTTTGCCCGAATTGATTTGATGTTCTCTAGGGATGTGCTTTGACTCCATTGCTAAGCAAAGGACTTTGCCTGGATTGGATCGGTTCTCTATGGACGTACTTCGACTCCATTGCGAAGCAGAGGACTTTGCCCGGATTGAATTCTCCTTGTCATTTGATGTTCATGAAAGGGAAGGGTATTTTGGTAATTTTGTAGCTTGGAAAGTTGGTATCCTTTGGAGGAAGGGTACTTTGGTCATTTGACCTCTCGTGGGGCATATGTCACGAAAAGAAATGAGTTTTAGTGATTTGGTGTCCTTTTTGGTGAGAAAAAGGGTATTTTGGTCATTTGCTAGCTTTGCTGCTAACAAGAGGGCAGTTTGGTCATTTCACCTCTAATGGAGCCTATGTCACTAGGGGAAGAAGTATTTCGATGATTTGGTTTCCCGTGAAGCTTGTGTCACTAAAGGAAAGGTGTTTTAGCCATCTGGTAGTTTTGTTACTGATAGAAGGGCATTTTGGTCATATCACTTCTAATGGGGCTTATGTCATCGAAGGAAAGGATAATAGTGTTTCCCGTGAAGCTTGCATGGCTGGGGAAAGATGCTTTGGTGATTTTAGAAGTTTGATTATCTCTTTTGAAGTTATGAAGTTGTTTCGGGTGCGTATTCATTCCTTGATCGATAATTTCGGAAATAAAAATTTTTGCCCCTTCGATCAAGAATGAATATGAATCGAATATCTTGCCCCTTGTTACCTACAAGACATGAAAGCTACCTTTCTCGGGATCAAACTAGCATAAAATCAGCTTTGAAAAACGAAAGAATGAAAACTTTGTAAAACAACAAACTACAGTGGAGCCACTGTAGTACTACAGCCGCGCAGCTGTAGTGTTTTTAAACTACAGCTGCTCAGTTGTAGTGGTGGGTAAGATGTGGCTTTTAACAGCCACAAAAATATTATGGTAGCTATATCTTTACCTCCAAGGCTGAAAACCCTTTTCTTCTCTTGGTGATTTTCTTACCCAAAACAGTTACAAATCTACAAAATCATTAGACGAAAGTTGCGGAGAGTCCTCAGACCCATTCCTCCTGCTCAACCCGCCCCTCACATGAGATTTTCCATTCCAGAGGGGGATTTCTTTTTAGCCCATGAATCCATTGAAAGTGTTTATGGGTTAAAAGAGGATGATGAGTACTGCGGAGTAAAGATCGACGCTCGAGTACCTATCTGGCTCCAACTCTCGAGTCACGCCTTCTTGAATCCGGTTAGTTTTCTTGGATTTTCTCTTTTTTTTTCCAAGTTTTGAATTTCTGCAAAATTGGAAAAATTAGTCAATAACAGATGAAATTGATGCATGATTTGAGTGGAATATGCCTTTAGGATGCTTTATTGTTGATTTGGGTTGAGATAGAACAAGATTTAACCGAAAATGGACAAATTTGTGGTTTGGCTGAAAATTTGCAGCTAAAGCCGCCCAGGGGTTGCTTATAGCTACACGGCTGTAGTCTTGAAGACTATAGCTGCTCGGTTGTAAGTCCCTACAGCTGGGCGGCTTTAGTTGGCAGATTCAGGGCAGCCCTCTGTTTTGCAATTCTAAGGGTATTTCCTTAATTTTTACGATGCAAATGCATTCTAAAAAGCTTATAAACTCCCTGATCATTGATTTTGTAGGCGAGATCTGGCCATTATGGTAGCGAAACTATTTCAGAGTCCTTGAGATGGTATAGGCGGCTCCCTGAAGGGGTGACGGTGATTATGAACTCTACAAGCTTGCACCGACTGGTTCGGAGTATGACCATCACCACCCCTTGCATGAGTCAAGGACTCTTAGCCTTACTTTTGGAGAGATGGATGGTGACCACTCATTCATTTCATTTCCCATCTAAGGAGTACACAGTGACACCCGAGGATCTCATCGCCATCACCAGGCTTCCTTTCTCCGGGTAGGTGATCCGTTTTAATCAGACTTTGGCGCATAGTGGCTATCATCTAGAGTTAGTAGCCATGCTCATCGGGATTGAGTCCCCCGATAGTAGGATTCAATGTAGGAGTATCAGGGATTATTGGTTGAATCGGCAGACTGAGCTTCCGGAGGGGACTACTTTTGAGGCTCCCGATGAGAGGCGATATGTGAGGGCCTTTCTGCTCCATGCCCTTTCCACACTCTTCTTCCCCACGGGCTAGAGTAGCTTGAACTTGGCCGTGTTACCATCCTTGATCGAGTCAGAGTCAGTGAGGACTCTCAACTAGAGTCGAAAGGCTTTGGCCCAGCTTTACTACGTCCTTGACCTCTGTGCTTGAAGCTCTCAGAAGGAGCTAAAAGGCCCCTGGATCGTGCTACATATGAGTGTTTTGAACCCCTTATCTTATGATTTTACTTTCCTTTATACATTTCCTAGATTTTTATTGACTTCGTTTTCATGCTCCTTCTGCAGATTTGGGCCTATGAGTATTGCTTCGCTCCTATGTCGGTAGTACATATCCCTGATGATTATGAGCTGGCTGAGTTTCCCTATCTAAGATGGTGGTTGGGGTTCGTTTGGAGCAATGTTGATAAAGACGAGGATGAGTGCCGGCAGTTCTTGAGGGAGGTGACTTTTGCTGGGGTATGCTTCTTGCTCTTTTCTGAATCCCCAAACTCACTACCCGATGACTTTTTTTTACTTTGAATTTCTAATTCTAGATTGTGAAGACCACTTGGAGACGAGAGGGAGATGACTTCCCCCAGCTACGTCGAGATGCACAAGCACTATCTAACAGGCGCTTTGTACAGGAGAGGTACCACGGCGAGAGGGTTCATGACTGGAGCTCTGGCCCCAAGGCACGTAGGATTCCAGCTGCCTTACTGGTGGGGTTATTCTGGCTTCACCTCCTATCCTCTGAGCTACATCCAGACTTATACGGGGCTGGTTACAAGGCTGGTAGTGTGGATGGTGACTACCGCTAGTTCATTACCACTCATCTTCTTCCACTGACTGTTGATGCTGGTGCTGGGGTACTTTCCAAACCTTTCTCTTTTTGTTTTTCTATCTTATGCTTGCTTAAAGTCATTATTTACTGACATTCAACTGACTTCAACAGTCTTCGAGGGGCGAGCGTGCGTGCCCACCCTCATCTACCAGAGGAGCAGGTAAGAGGTCTGGTACTAGCTCTGCTCTGACCGCTGGAGTGGGTTCCGCTGCTAGAGTGAAGGATGCTCCCATTCCTCCTTCTCAGGCTCCTCAGGCCCCTGATGTCGATTATCTACATGGTCAGCTTGAGTTCCCAATTGAGAGCAGCATTCATTCGTTCGATGATTCTCGGCAGTCTTACCGAGTCGACCTCTATCTCCGTGACCATTCGTTTCCTCCGGCCATTCGCAACTGCACCACACATGTGAGTATCTTTGCTTTCCTCAGTTTTTGCCCCTTTTACTGATTATTTATCATAGATTGACCCCTTTTGAACATGATCTCTGTAGATTCCAGTGATGGAGGGTATGTGTATGGGCCAGGCTATTTTTACACTGACGGCGCTCTCCATCTGGGATAACTCTGCTTTGATAGTAAGTACTTGCATTTGGCTTTATGTTTGTGTCTGGATGTATGCATATATGTATGGATGTATATGCATGTGATTATGATGTTTTTCATGCTTTGCTTGGTGCAGAAGATGATTGGGGTAGAGCACCGTGAGTTCGATCGCTTGAGGGACGAGAATGACCAGTTGTGACGATGGGTCACTGAGCTGGAGATCATGAATCAGACCTTCAGAGATCGGGCGGATGATTGGGATGCCTTGATGGGGTTCGCGGGTGAGGACGGGAGTGAGAACCCGACTGATGAGTTAGGAGATGGCGGAGATGGTGATAATGATGCTGGCTTTGCATCTTCTTAGGCCTATTTTCACATTTTCTATTTGTGATGTATTGACCTGTCTGTGGGTTATTTCTTTTGACATTTGTACATTCTATCCCTTGCACGGGTCTTACTTTGTGATGTACTTGATAGCTTGAATGGTTTATACATGATTCATGACATTTACATTTTAGTCATTGGATTTGAGCTTTTGAGTGTGTATTTCTCTGCCCTTTTATGCTTTTATTGCCCCTTGGTTCAATTTGGTTGGGTTTGGGACATGTTCTGGTGCCTTTGGACTTCATTTTCCTGGAAAAACTTGTTGGGATTTGTCACCGGAAATCACCCGATAAAAGCGGAAGAACGCAGTGATTTCCAAATCCAGTCCCAGGAGCACTTGAAGTGGAAATTGAAAAACTTAAAATTAAATAGAAAGGGATTAAATTTCTTACCAGAAAAATCTCTTTCTAGAGATGGATGATGACTGCAGAATTCAATGTAGAATCCCTCCACTCTCACGTACACGAACGCTTAACGAATGCAACCCGTGCTAGCGTCGGAAAAACAAAACAATAGAGAGGAAAGGGCTAGGAAAATTTCGGCTAGGAGGCTCAATGCTTGTGTTCGCCGAAATTTCTAACCCTAGGTATTTATACCTAGGGTTGGCCGAATTCCTTAGGGGAATTCAGGCCCATCTTGGCTCCTGTCTACTCTGTTCGGGCTTCCATGTTTTAATTTAGGCCCAGTCTAATTTTAATTATTCTGGTTTAAATTAATTTCAAGCCCAATTTTAATATACCTGTGAGCGGACGACGCGTTTTCGACGGGACGCGGGACTCCCTTTCGGAATGGGGTGCCACGATCTCGGGCGGATCCCTCCCTCGCGTGGGGTTTTTATAATGGAAATCCGCGTTTTGGAAAACAAATGGAATTGATATATAAAAGAACCGAGACCTAAGTCTCGATGAATATTGTAGGAGTCGTCACCCGGCTCAGCTCAACCGGGAAATTCTTATGTAGCTGAACCGGACGAACGGCCGCTACACTATCCAGAGATTCGGGTCCGGACAAGTCCCCTATTTCGTGTCTAATTAAAATAAATACTGCCAATGTTCTCGAATGGTATTTCAAAATCTAAAGTCCATTTTATTGAATATAAAAGGCATACAGCGCGCATACAAAATTTATAGTACAAAAATAAAGAGAAATAAACATTAATCGGCTTACAACCAAATCGAATAGGAAAATAAAAACACTCGCCTCACTTATACAATCGCCTAGAATACACGAAAATCTAAAAAGAATTACAACCGCCTAAATACACGATTCAATCTATTAAAATACATCAAAAATAAAAATAAAAGAAATTAAAACCTACAAAACAAAAGGTTAGCACAATTTATACGGCACGCCACAAGTTGGACTCAAACAGACAGAATTAGGAAATCGAGAATTGGGGGCATGCATTTAGGGGATAATCGGGTTGGCTCGGCTAGCCGGCCCGATTAGACCTGGAAAACATTTTGAAACGTCCATGTATTTTTGGTTTTGTGGGAAAAATTATTTTTGAAAACAATTTTACCGATTTACATGCATTTTTATATATTTAAGTGGGTCGGTTTTCAGGAGAAATGGGTCTCCGTCGTTGAATTGTTCTAAATGCAATTTTACTAAAAATTGAATCTATGGTCGTGATGCACACAACAAAATTCATTTTGATGATTTTTGGGGTTTTCTAATTTTTTTTTTGGGATTTTTTGGGAATTTTTGGGAATTTTTTTGGGAATTTTTTTTTTTGGGATGAGGCTGGAGTTCTGATTCTGGAACAAGGATTACAGTCGTACGACTGTAGTTTACAGTCGTGCGACTGTAATCAGTCCAGGATCAGAATTTCGCCAAAAATCATTTTTAACCAAAAACTTGAGGAGAATTAACTGGAAATTAAGAACAGTCGTACGACTGTTCATGAAAACCAAGAACAGTCGTACGACTGTTCTTAATTTCCAGGAACAGAAATACGAAAATGCAGCAAAAATGCACAAAATTCACTTCAAACGCCCAGAAAGCGAGGAAAAGTGTAAGGAAAAGAAGTGACTACCTTTTTAGAAGCTATTCCAAGTCGTTTTGACCCCTGGCGTCGCTTCGATCCCAACAATTTCGCACTTTCCCCTTTGGAATTGAAGTTGAGAGCTTTTTGTCCAAAATCCAAATTGCAAGGGTTTCTGATGGTTTAAGTCCGAGTTCTTGACTTGGTTATGTAGTTAATTGATTAACCTAGGGATTTCTAACAAATTTTAACCTTAATTTCGAGAGATGAAAGAAAATCAAAATGAAAGAAATGAGTTTTTTGTGGTTTTTTTTCTTTTTCTCTCTCTTCTCTTTCTCTCTCTAAGTTTCTTCTTACCAGCCAAATCTCCTCCCCTTTTTCCTCCTTTTTCTCTTTTTATCTCTGCCTCCTCCCCTTGCTTGTTGCAACAAGGGAGCAATTAATGCTCCCTTTCTCTCTCCTCCATTTCTAATGCAGAGGTATGGGTTCCTGCAGTCTGTCCGATATTACAGTCGTACGACTGTAACTATAGTCGTACGACTGTAACTATTTTTTTTTTTTTAAGTATAGAAAATTTCGGCGCTTACAGCTGCCCCTCGCGTGACCAAATTCGACATCTAGCTCCAGGTCTATAATACCTGCGATGATGAATTTGAGAGCGTGAATTAAAGCGCCGCGTGTTGGGGAATTAATCACACAAAACAAAACGCAGCGGAAATAAAAGGATTAATCCCCACCAAGGACCCATGTACATTGCATTGAATTGGAAGGAGGGTTAAAGAATTACCTTAATTCTTTGTAGGTTTTGAATCAATTAGGAACCAAAGTAGCTTCCCTCTACGGTTGATCCACACGGAGCAATTCATTCACCGCGTGCTAGCGCCGGGATTGAAGAACGATTCTTCGAACGAGAGAAGGCCAAAGTTTCGAAAACCTTGGGAGATGGAGAAGGGGAGATTTCGGCTGGCCCCTTGGAGGCTGCAAAAAATCTGCATCTTCTGTTAAAATGACTAGGGTTAGGGTTTTTAGGTTATAAAACTTCCTTTTATATATCCTTTAAACTTAATTATAATTATAACTTAATACCCTTATTAGTTATAATTATAAATTAACCCACACAATTTAATATTAATTCTCAATTAATATTAAATCAATTCCATTTTCCATCATACACATATGTATATTTGATATTATAATTAATTATATCTCTATATAACTGAATTATAATATGTAGCATACTTTATGCAATATTAATCATATTAATATTTATACACATATATAAATATATATATCATTATATATATATTCATTCTCTTTCTCATTCATAAATTATTATCCAATAATAATTTATACCCGAAAAGATGAACTTCATTTTGCTCTTTGTGTGTGACCCCATAGGTTCATATCAATTGGCAATAAGGAAATTACCATAATATCCTTATAAGTCATAAGCGGACTCTAGCAAGCCTTTATGACTACCCAATTAATATGATTGGAATGATCCAATACCTATTTATAGAATGTCATATTCCCTTTTGTCTCTTTGATATCATGATTAATCATAAGACATGGTATACTTGTCAATCTTATATAATTAATCATATGCTTTCTCGATCTCAAAGTAAACTGTTTAGACAAATCAATTGATACTCTATCAATTATTTGAGCACGGCCATGCATTTAACAGTCTTACTTATCGAGGGGCCCAGTGATATCGCTCTCTTGATAGAGAGGGACAAAATCCCATATCTGTCACTCACATCCCAAAGCATGAGTCATATTGTACCCAATCACAGCCTTTATAACTACTCTGTTACAAGCATCGTTTGACTGCGTCAAAGCACAACATGAGTTCATCTCGGAATCAATGGTGACCTCAGGTCAAAGGAATCAGCTAATGACACTACTATAATCAAGATCAGTTGTGACACATGACCATGAACTTGATCTCATAGTGGGTCTCCAGTAACATGTTCTCTAACATATTACCCGTGAGTATAATCTGTATCTGTATACACTATATTCATCTTATGAATATCCATTATCACTCACACTAGTCTTAGTTTGTTATTATTCCCATAATAACAATCGACTAGGGATATTTAGAATAACACGATTTATTCATGGATACTTATCATAAATGCTAACATACAAACATAAATGATAATATTAATCTACACTAGATTAATCTTAGAAGTCAAATTACATAATCCAATATTGGCCTTAGGGCACAATCTCCAACAATCTCCCACTTGCACTATGGCCAATCATACATGTATCTTATACCCATTGACCTACATGACTTTCATGTATTCACTCGTGCAGGAGTCTTTGTCAATGAATTATTAATTTTCGCTTCCGTTGCTACTTTACACATATTCACTCTCTCTTTAGAGACAGCCTCTCTAAATTAGTGAAAAACGCCTAAGTATATGCTTGTGTCATACAAGGTTCTTACGCATTGAACTATTGTCCCTACAATAGTCTCACAGGATAAGCAATGCTTAGAACAAAAACATAAAATTTTGATGAACTTCTTCATCCAAAATTTCTTTACATCACATGTAACTGTATACTTTGGCTGCTATTATAGATATTTAGCTATAACGTTTTATTTTGAACCTTTCAAAATCATAACTTCTCTTTTTAAGAGAATACTAGATCTCGACTGATATATTGCAACTAATTGCAATCAGTTGTATATGTGCAACTATTTACACAGTTAACATAAGCAAGCTTATATTAAGTCTTTTATATTGAACGCTTTCAATGCTTTGACTTAAGCCAAAACATTCTTTTAGATCTATCTGTATAGATTCCAATTTCAAGAATACAGGCAGTCATGCTTATAACATTAACTGAAATTACTTTCTTAGCCAAGATTTTACTTCTTGCAAGGTAAGAATGTTATTTCCAACAAGCCATATGTCATCCACATATAGCATTAGGAATACCGATATGCTCCCACTGATCCTTTTGAAACACAAGATTCATCATCCTTTTGAAAAAATCAAACCATTTGATTTCTTTATCAAAACTATGATTCCAACTATTTGATGCATGTTTCGATCCTTATGAGAATCTTTGAAAACTTGCATACGCTATTTGAATTCTTTGGATGCTCAAAACTTTGGGTTGTGTCACGTACACATCCTCAATCATGTTTTCACGTAAAAAATAGATTTTGATATCCATTTGCCATATTTTATAATCATATTATGGGGATATGGCAACAAGAACTCAATATGACTTGATCATGATTAATGACTAAAGAGGATTTCATCATAGTCCTACTATGAATTTGTTCGTATCCTTATAGTCACTAGTCGTGCTTTATAAGTTTGAAGATCACCATCCATATCGGTTTTCAATTTGAAAACTCACTTGCAACCATTGCATATGCATCTTCTAAAAGACTTATCAAAGTCTATACTTTGATTGTCAGACATGGACTTATCTTCAACCTTTGTAGCATCAAGTCACATATTAGATTCAAAATCTAACATTGCTTCTTCATAAAAGAAGACTTACTTCATCTAGTAAAATTACATCATGATTTTGAGAAATCCATATCTCTCATAATCATGTCGTATTCCACTAGACTTTCATTGGACTTGTGTAATTTCAACAATGATCATGAAACCATTTCCACGTTCCTCTTCAACGTTAAATGTCACTTTTGTGAATTACGAGTTTTGTAGGTGTACCTTACTCCCACTAACTCTACTAGAAATTAACTCCCTCTTCAAGGGGAAACCATTTCTAGCTACAACTACTTTGTATCCCAAAGAAACACAGGAGTAACAACTCCTACTTTCCTTTTGAGTAATCCACAATACGATATTTAAATTTAGGTGCCAACTTATTCGAAATAAGCTTTACAGCCCTAAACTTATTCAATGAAACAATTTGGGTCTCTTACCCAACCATATCTCATATGTTGATTCATGAATTGTTTTAGACGGAACAATATACACAGCTGCTTTAATGGCATATTTTTGAGAAAACGATGATCAACTTGACTTCATCATAGATTGAACTATATCTTTATAGAGTTCGATTACTCCCTTTTCGACACAACATCCTTTGTGGCGTACTTGGAGGAGTCAATTGTGAGACAGTCCCACAATTTCTAAGATGATTGTCAAAATCTTGACTCAAATATTCACCACTCGGATCATATCTAAATGACTTTACTATCTTGTCAAGATACTTCATACTCCTTTTACAAGCTTTTGAACACTTCAAAAGTTCCAAACTCGTGTTTAATTAGATACTCTTATCTAGAGAAAAGTTCCATAAAGGTAATGAAGTATTAAAACCTCCTTTAGCAGTTGATTTATAATTCATATACATCCATATGTATAATGCTTAATAAATCGATTATTCTTTAACTACTTTTAGCAAAGAACAACTTTATCATCTTTTACAATAAACAACATTCGCATGATTCAAGATGATTCATAATCTCATGAATCCAAAAGTCCATTCTCATGGAGTTTCGTAATGCGACTTTGCTTATGTCTCCAAGAGGACACTGCCAAAATAGGTTGAATCAACTATTTGATTCGATCCTTATAGTATTTATGTTACAGATGGGCTCCACATATAAAGACAATTATGTAAATCTACATTTCATAATCATGTCTTTATAAAGTTTATAATTCACAATTATAAAATAAACAACATTTGTTTACTCAAGCCAACAAGCTCAATAGGCAACAAGAGTTCGTAACTCACATGTAAAAGTTCATAACCTTTGAGTAACAACCTTTGCTTCTCTTGCATATTCACATTCTACTTTCACCTTCATAAGGTTTCTATTCAAATTGCGATTCATCATATTCTACTAATATGAGATTCACAACTGTATCTAATACCTTTTGATATAGAAACAAGAGTAGAATAGTTAATAAATACTTAAGGTAGCAGTCTTACTGCCTTTCATCTTCTTATAGTTCTCCAAACAAGGTTTGCTATTTCTATTCTAATGAACGATTCATTCTAGAAATGGCAACACCCTTCTTTTGGAGATCTCTCTATGCCAATAGCTTTGGTCTTTAAAACATGTTTCACCCGAACCTTTCGGTCTTTATGCTTTTCGACCTTCCTTTTATCCTTTCCTTTTGAACCATAAGCACACAATTCGAGGCGGGCTTATCCTTTATGGATAACTTAACATTCTTTTGCATCCTATGCAACTAATTCACAATTTTCCCCATGTCATTCAAATGATAGTTCATCACCAATGACTATCAAATAATGAATTCAAGATCACATCTCAATGCCTTTTGGAGGCCAATGAGAAATTGTTGCCTCAAACACTTATCTTTTCTTGCTCACTAACTGATGGAACATTTCCATATGTGATGTATCATATACCTCAAGTAAAACTTCCACGCGCGGAAGAATTGGTGGCAAGTGTAAGATAATAAATTTTAAACAGAGTCCCTTCGATGCTTCAAGTAAGCATCTTTTATACTCATGTTACAATTGCTAGTGGTTCATTGGGCAAAAGGATTATTGAGAACATATGATTCCTTTTGTTTTGAGAACAATTCTCAAAGTTCAATAACAATCGAGATCATGGTAATAGCAATCATAACTATAATAAAGCGTGTAAGGATTTTTATTTAAATGCTCCCACTTAAATTATAAAACCCTTTAAAATATTTAAGTGGGTGAAGATCCAAAATCCATACTTAACCATAGCACTGCTTTGGCATGTCCCTATGATTAAATATAATTTCGGTAGGCAAAGACTCAAAATCATGCTTTAAACCATTTAAACATATTTTGGATGTGCACTTCTTTGCCAATTGCATCATTATGCAACTCTTCTAATTTATGAGATGCATGATATCATATATCATATTTAATTGTATGTTACTCATTTCATCTTTGCCTCGGGCTCAAACACCGTTTTGATTAACCCTTTGTTAAACCAATTACAACACAATGAGAATCACCATTTCTCATATTATCGCTTCGCTAAGGTCACAACATGCGTACCCGCTTTGGCGTGGCTACCATGATGCGAACATAGTACTTGACTAGTGTTATACGTAATTGGGTGGCAAAAATATAAACTTCATAAGTTTATTTAGGGTTTATTAATTCCTGTGATTAAAATGTATCTCATACAATACATGGCATTAACATTAATCTTTCTAAGTTAATATTAATTCTAGCATGGCATCCAATGTCATACATTCATCTAGCATGCATATATCATACTTAGCATGGCATCACATGGCATCAAAATATAAAACATGCAATAGACTCGAAAGACCGTGTTATGGTATGGTTTTATCTATATTGATTTTCATAGGCCAATATGAAAATCAACAGGTCATTTCCTAGGTGGTTGTAACCATCGCATGGTCACAGCAAAGCCGCACCCCTTGGATCCGTCTTCACGTCTTTGTTCCTTGGCACCATCTCATGGATTTACATATATTACAAAATTGCATCCTATACAATTTTCTAGTAAAATAAAATTTACAAACAATAAATTGCATCCTATACAATTTTCTAGTAAAATAAAATTTACAAACAATAAATTGCATCCTATACAATTTATCTAGAAAAATAAGGTTACATAAATACAAACGACTCGCAGGCCGTATTTATAAAACCTTACATCCATAAAACCAAAAGAAACAAAACCATCCATGGGGTCCAAAAACCATACCAAAACACCATGCATAAAATCTTCAAGATTTAGGGTTCAAAACGCTAAAACACAATCTCATTGCATTTATAAATAATTGATTGGAAAATTGTAAATATGCAGAAACAATTTCCACACTTAAACGAAGAACACCAAACCCAAACTCCAGCGATCCAACTCGCTGCTGAGTTGGACGGGGGTACGGGGGCGGTAGCCCCTGTTGCGAAGCAAGCGCCGCAGGCAAAAAAAAAAATTTTTCGCGCACTGCAGCATCCAATGCTGCGCGCAGCATCAAGGGAGCATGGTGTGCCATTCATGTTGGCACGGCGTGCCAATCAGGTTGGCACGGCGTGCCGATCCAGCACGCCGTCGTGCCCCCAAGCTGCTTCTCAGTTGCATTTGTCAAACAAACAGCACGTCGCGCGAAAAACAAGCCATTCTGAAAATTCCCAGGTGGCACGCCGTGCCAAGGTTGGCACGCCGGCGTGCCACCATTCTGGTTCATTTTCTGGAAACAATTTCCAGTTGGCGCGCCGTGCCATTCCAGCACGCCGGTGTGCCAACAAGCTGAACCCAGAATTTTCAGCCCCCAAATGATCCAAATCAAGTGTAAAACAAATCATTCATAATGATTAACTTCCAAATCAAATCAAAAATGTTATTCACAATAACATAGAACCCTAAATCAAGATCATACAACCCTAACTTGCAATTTTGATCTAATCAAAATAACAAATCCAATTCAACCAATGCACAAGTGGCTCTGATACCACTGTTGGGGAATTAATCACACAAAACAAAACGCAGCGGAAATAAAAGGATTAATCCCCACCAAGGACCCATGTACATTGCATTGAATTGGAAGGAGGGTTAAAGAATTACCTTAATTCTTTGTAGGTTTTGAATCAATTAGGAACCAAAGTAGCTTCCCTCTACGGTTGATCCACACGGAGCAATTCATTCACCGCGTGCTAGCGCCGGGATTGAAGAACGATTCTTCGAACGAGAGAAGGCCAAAGTTTCGAAAACCTTGGGAGATGGAGAAGGGGAGATTTCGGCTGGCCCCTTGGAGGCTGCAGAAAATCTGCATCTTCTGTTAAAATGACTAGGGTTAGGGTTTTTAGGTTATAAAACTTCCTTTTATATATCCTTTAAACTTAATTATAATTATAACTTAATACCCTTATTAGTTATAATTATAAATTAACCCACACAATTTAATATTAATTCTCAATTAATATTAAATCAATTCCATTTTCCATCATACACATATGTATATTTGATATTATAATTAATTATATCTCTATATAACTGAATTATAATATGTAGCATACTTTATGCAATATTAATCATATTAATATTTATACACATATATAAATATATATATCATTATATATATATTCATTCTCTTTCTCATTCATAAATTATTATCCAATAATAATTTATACCCGAAAAGATGAACTTCATTTTGCTCTTTGTGTGTGACCCCATAGGTTCATATCAATTGGCAATAAGGAAATTACCATAATATCCTTATAAGTCATAAGCGGACTCTAGCAAGCCTTTATGACTACCCAATTAATATGATTGGAATGATCCAATACCTATTTATAGAATGTCATATTCCCTTTTGTCTCTTTGATATCATGATTAATCATAAGACATGGTATACTTGTCAATCTTATATAATTAATCATATGCTTTCTCGATCTCAAAGTAAACTGTTTAGACAAATCAATTGATACTCTATCAATTATTTGAGCACGGCCATGCATTTAACAGTCTTACTTATCGAGGGGCCCAGTGATATCGCTCTCTTGATAGAGAGGGACAAAATCCCATATCTGTCACTCACATCCCAAAGCATGAGTCATATTGTACCCAATCACAGCCTTTATAACTACTCTGTTACAAGCAGCGTTTGACTGCGTCAAAGCACAACATGAGTTCATCTCGGAATCAATGGTGACCTCAGGTCAAAGGAATCAGCTAATGACACTACTATAATCAAGATCAGTTGTGACACATGACCATGAACTTGATCTCATAGTGGGTCTCCAGTAACATGTTCTCTAACATATTACCCGTGAGTATAATCTGTATCTGTATACACTATATTCATCTTATGAATATCCATTATCACTCACACTAGTCTTAGTTTGTTATTATTCCCATAATAACAATCGACTAGGGATATTTAGAATAACACGATTTATTCATGGATACTTATCATAAATGCTAACATACAAACATAAATGATAATATTAATCTACACTAGATTAATCTTAGAAGTCAAATTACATAATCCAATATTGGCCTTAGGGCACAATCTCCAACACCGCGAACACTGGAATGAATCTTCTGATGAGATAGGCCGATACCGGGTCTAGGTTACCCGAGGCGAAACTGGGGATGAAATAAGCCGATATCAGGTTTAGGTTACCCGAGGCGAGTTGATGAAGAGATTAGCCGATACCGGGTTTAGGTTACCCGAGGCGAGTTGATGAAGAGATTAGCCGATACCGGGTCTAGGTTACCCGAGGCGAAATTGATGAAGAAATTAGCCGATACCGGGTCTATGTTACCCGAGGCGAGTTGATGAAGAAATTAGCCGATACCGGGTCTATGTTACCCGAGGCGAGTTGATGAAGAAATTAGCCGATACCGGGTCTAGGTTACCCGAGGCAAAATTGATGAAGAAATTAGCCGATACCGGGTCTATGTTACCCGAGGCGAGTTGATGAAGAGATTAGCCGATACCGGGTCTATGTTACCCGAGGCGAACTTTACTGGGGAAATAGACGAAGCTGATCTGGGCCGATACCGAGTTTACATTACTCGAGGCGGATCTACTGGGGAACTTGGATGATGGAGTGGATCTGGGCCGATGCCGAGCCTACATTACTCGAGGCGGACTCGCTGGAGAAAGTTGAGATAATGGAGCGGACCTGGGCCGATACCGAGTTTACATTACTCGAGGCGGATCTGCTGACTTGCTGAGGATATTGAGCTGGGGATGAATTCCTGCACTTAAAATGGAAAGTCTTCGTTCCTTAATCGAGAGATTTTTAAAGAAAAATTTTTGCCCCTTTGATCAAGAATGAAGACTAGCCGGGGATAAGTAATTGATATATGCAATGTATGGATGCATGATGATGTATATGTACATGTATGTATTTTCTGTTATTGGACGTTTCTGTCCTCCGCTGGGGAGATATGTTGTACCCCTGGTTGATTTTGCTTTTCTTGAGGCATTGTTTGATGATTATCAAAGAAGCGAGGTGACTGCTGGGGAAATGATGGTAGTATTCCTTGTACAGATTCCGTTGGGGAAGAGTGTGACAGCTTGACTGGGGAAACAATTATGGTGTTCTTTGTGTAGACTACACTGAGGAGTAATATGGAGACTTTATGGGGAAATAATTGATGGTGTTCTTTATGTAGATTCCGCTGGGGAAATAGTGGGGGAAACTCTGCTGGAGAGTGATGTGACGAATTCTGCGGGGAATACTGAGGATGTTCTGTTTTTCCTGCTCCGTGGGAAGTTATGAGTTTTTTTTTTTAAGTGCTCTAATTTTTGTCTGGGTAGCCCAAATCAGGTTTTCAGCCTAGCGAGCCGCTCTAACTTTTGCCTAAGGCGCCTTTTCGGTTTTCACCTTAGCGAGCTTTTCATATGCCCTAACTTTTGCCTAAACTGCCCGATATGGGTTTTCAGCTTAGCGGGCCGCTCTAATTTTTGCCCGAGGTGCCTTTTCGGTTTTCACCTCAGCGAGCATTTTTTTTTTTAGATTTGACTAAAATGGTGTTGTGACCCTTTATTGCTCGTCTGGGAAGATGAACTGGACTTTAGAGGACGATAAGAGATTTTAAATTGCATGTATTTGATACATTTTCATTTGTCAAATAATGCGATGATATTGATCAGTTGAATGCAAAGTGCTTTCTTTGAATGTGTGTTTATGCAAGACAACTTTGTTTGTGCATTTGTCATAACCATGCAAATATATTTAAACAAACACTTCACTTTATTGATGAAGTCAAAATGAGTACATTTGAAACAAGTTGGTTCCTAAATGACACACATTTCACATCGTGCCAAAATCCGTCACCAGTCGTCCTTTTCAGATTTTCCGACTGATTATTTTCTCTCGTGTCTTAATTTTTGCCTAGACAGCTCCTTTCGAGTTTTCAGCCTGGCAGACTTTTTTTTTTTATACATGATAAAGCTTTAGCCTGTCTTGGTTGATCGGGTTGGCAAACTCATTCCCGTCCATGTCCATAATGCTGACAGCGCCTTTTGATAGCACCTTCTTCACCACATATGGTCCTTCCCAATTGGGTCTGAACTTGCCTCTAACATCAACATTTGAAGGCCTTAGTTGCTTTAGAACCAAGTCTCCTGCTCTCAACTGCTGCTTAGAGTACTTCACATTTCGATTATAGGCTCTAGCCATTCTGCGCTGATACATCTGCAGGTGATCCAGTGCTTTTAGTCGCCTTTCATCTAATGCTGCCAACTGTTCATATCTGGCTTGAACCCATTTAGTCTCTGGTAATTGAGCTTCCAGGGCAACTCTGAGTGACTTGAGTTCTATCTCCACTGGCAACACTGCTTCCATTCCATATACCAAGGCATAAGGAGTTTCTCCTGTCGGCGTTCTAACACTGGTTCTGTAACCCCAGAGAGCATAAGGCAGTTTATCAGCCCAATCCCTGTAAGTGGTTACCATCTTTGATAAGATCTTCTTTATTGCCTTGTTAGCTGCTTCTACTGCACCATTAGCCTGTGGTCTATATGGAGAGGACTTATGATGTTCAATTCCATGCTCTGCAAATAGCTCAGCTGTTGCCCCTTGAAACTGTACTCCATTATCAGTTACTATGTGGTGAGGAATCCCATACCGAGTGAAGATGTTCTTCCGGATGAACTTGACCATGTGCTTGGCTGTAACATTAGTGAAGGATTCCGCTTCGACCCATTTGGAGAAATAATCAACTGCCACAACTATGAATCTATGCCCATTAGATGCAGCTGGATGAATTTCACCAATCATGTCTATCCCCCATGCTGAAAACGGCCAAGGAGACGCTAGATTCTGAAGTTCAAGTGGAGGAAGATGACTAATGTCTGCATAGATCTGACATTCATGACATCTCTTCACTTTTCTTATACAATCTGCTTACATCGTCATCCAGAAATGCCCTTGTCTCATTATCTTCCTAGCCATGGCAAGTCCATTCATATGTGGCCCACAGGATCCTGCATGTACCTGCTGCATCACATCCTCTACTTCTCGTTCTGTTAGACACCTTAAAAGGACTCCATGTGCTATTCTTTTGTATAACTTATCCTCGAAGATTCTAAATTGACTAGCCAGTTTTCTCAGTGTCAACTTATCAGCAGCGCTGGCCTCTTCTGGGTACTTTCCCTCCTTAACATACCGGTAAATATCAAAGAACCATGGCTTTTCTTCGGCTGATAATTCCATTACTTCATGCACTTCGAAGCAAGGATGCCTGGAAGTGGCTATAACCAGTGGTTGAGCTTGTGTCTCTTCTGGATTTTCCCACATGGAGGACAAAGTTGCTAATGCATCAGCCATCTTATTCTCATCCTTGGGGACATGTCTGAATTCACACTGGCCGAATAAACCCTTCCTGAACTGTAGCAGCTCCAAATAAGGCCGTAAGGCTTCTTCTTTTAGTTCCCACTCACCCTGAGCTTGCCTGATCACTAGAAGTGAATCACCGACAATTAAGACATCATTTGCTCCTAAGGTTAATAGAGTCTCCATTCCAAACAAGCACGCTTCATATTCCGCCCCATTGTTGGTTATAGGAAAGGTCAGCCTTTTGGATAAAGGAATGACCTCACTATCCGGTGTTGCTATAAGTACCCCGATCCCGGTGCCTTTTCTATTCACTGCCCCATCGAAACACATGACCCACCTTTTCACTTCCACCATGGCTAGTTGCTCATCAGGGAATTCCAGATTCTCTGTGTAATCTGATTCTAGGGGTTGATTTGCCAAAAACTCTGCCACGGCTCGCCCTTTAATGGTTTTCTTCGTGATGTACTTGATGTTGAATTCAAACAAAAGTAACAACCACCTAGACAGCTTCCCAACCAATGCAGGTGCTTCATAGAGGTACTTCATTGGGTCCACTTTAGCCACAGCTTGTATCTTGTAGGATTGGAAATAGTGGCGCAGCTTCTTGGTCAACCAGATCATTGCCACACATATCTTCTCCACCAGTGTATATTTGGTTTCATACTCCAGCAGCTTTTTGCTGAGGTAGTAAACGGGATACTCCTTCTTGCCATCTTGTTCCTGTGCTAGCATTGCCCCTATAGAGGATTCTTCAACTGCCAAATATAAAATCAGAGGCTTTCCTGGAATTGGAGGACTCAACACTGGTGGCTTTACCAGGTAGGCCTTGATCTTCTCGAAGGCCAGCTGACACTTGTCATCCCACACAACAGGCTGATCTTTGTTTAATAGCTTGAAGATTGGCTCACAAGTGGAAGTTAGCTTGGCTATGAAGCGGCTGACATACTGCAAGGAACCCAGGAATGATTTGACCTCCTTTTCAGTCTTTGGAGCTGGCATATCTTGGATGGCTTTAACTTTATCTGGGTCCATTTCTATCCCCCTCTGGCTAACTACATGGCCCAACAACTTCCCTGATGTGACCCCGAATATGCACTTCTTAGGGTTAAGTCGCAAGTTGTACTCTCCAATGCGTGTTAGAAATCTATCCAGGATAACAGGGTGTTCCTCCCGGGTTGTTGACTTAACAAGCATATCATCGACATACACTTCAACTTCTTTATGGATCATATCGTGCAACAGAGTTGTGACAGCCCTCTGATAAGTGGCACCGGCGTTCTTCAACCCGAAAGGCATCACTCTGTAACAGAAGGTACCCCACTCTGTGATGAACGATGTTTTCACCTGTCGATCACATCCATCAAAATCTGTTTGTATCCCGAGAAGCCATCCATGAATGAGTACATTGCTGCTTTTGCTGCACTATCAACCAATACGTCAATGTGAGGTAGTGGTAAATTGTCCTTAGGGTAGGCCTTGTTTAAGTCCCTGTAGTCGACAAATACTCTGACCCTTCCATCCTTTTTAGGCACGGGGACAATGTTGGCTAGCCATTCCGTATACTCCACCACTTCGAGGAACCTGGCATCTATCTATTTGGCCACTTCTTCCTTCACCAGTGTAGCCCATTCCAGCCTTAGTCTTCTCAACTTCTGCTTTACCGGTCTGAACTTGGGGTCCGTTGGGATTTTGTGCACTGCTATTTCTGTATCTATACCCGGCATGTCTTCATACGACCAGGCGAAAGCTTTAACATGTTTTTGGAGTATTCTTATTAATTCTCTTTCTTCCTCGGATTTTAGCTCGTGTGAAATGAGTACCATTTTAGGGTTTTCATCTGTACTTATATTGATTTCATGCAATGCAGTGTCATGTATGCTAAATATGCTTGATGGTGATTCGAATGCATGCACAGAATTATCAGGATAAACATCGCACAAGTAAGCAAACTGGGATTTCATTGCATTGAACTTATCATAAAGTACATCAGTTACATTGAAAATGGAAGAAATAATACAACAAAATCATTTTCATCCTCCACAGGCGGAGGGCCTTGTTCTTCATCAGCTTCCATCTTCCCTTCCAGAGCATCATCTGGGACTGCAGCTTTCTCGGCCACCTGTGCCTTAGCTTTCTCCATAATCTTGGCGATTTCAGCAACCACAGAGTCTAAGTTCACTTTGGCCATTAGTTCTTCGCCAAATCCTTCCTTGGATTTTCCAAAAGCTTTGGTTAATGTAGCAGTCAAAGCTCCCGAGATCACTTCTGTAGCTTCAGCACAGGTCTTTTTTTCATCTTCTTCCTCGGCCACCTCTATGGTTTCTGCTATCACCTCAGATGATTCTCCTTTCAGAATTTTAGATTCAGCAATTGCTTCCTCCATCATTACAGGGGCTACTGGCTCTTCCTGGCTTTTCTCAAAATCCACAACATTTGCAAAGATCTCAAAGCCAGGGTGCTCAACATTTACCGGTTCAGCTTGGCCTTTATAAAGGCTTTCTCCTGCCTTCAGAAATGGCTTCATCATGACCTTGCCATTCTTGCCCTTTTTCAGATTCTTCTGCTCAGATGACCCCTCTACATAACCAAGGCCGTACTGCTTTGACTTTCCCGAGTCGATCTTGAATTCTGGCACACCTTGCAAATTAATCCCCGAGTCCCATTCCCGGGACAAAGTTCAGCTTGTACAGATATCGGGATAGCCAATCTGGCATGTAGTTCTTATAAAGGACCATAGGGGCATCCGTGGTTTCTTCCTCCTTAATGACAGCAATTTGGAATCCACCAAAAGGAACCACTCCTTCATCCACTGCAGCTACCATTGACTAGGCGTCCGCCTCAACAGTCACAATCCTGTCATTCATAGAGAATTTAATCTTCTGATGCAATGTGGAAGGAACACCTCCCAAAGGATGGAACCAGGGCCTTCCAAGCAATAAGGAGAATGTGACCGGGATATTGATCACTGTGAAAACAACCATGGACTTGATGGGCCCAACTTCCACTTCTGTTTCAAAGGTCCCTATCACTGTTCTTTTAGAATCATCATACGCCCGAATGACTGTCGAGGACCTCTTCAACACTTCTTCATTCATGCCTAGAAACGGTAGCATTTTCAGTGGGCAAATATTCAGAGCTGAGCCGTCATCCACCATAACGCACGGCATCACCTTATCCATGATATAGGCTCTAATGTAAAGAGCCTTGTTGTGAGCCTTTCCTTCTGCTGGTAGGTCTTTCTCAGAGAAAACAATATTAGGAGCTCCAGCATGGACTTTGTCTAGCAAACAGCACATAGCCTCTGGTGAAGCTATAGGGGAGACTTCAATTTCTGATAGCTTCTTCATTAAAGCCTCCCTATGCTCTTTGGAGGTCATAAGCAGATGCCACAAACTAGCTTATGCAGGGGTCTTCTTCAGTTGGGAAATGACCAAGTCTTCTTTCTCGACTCTTTCTGGTGCCGAAGTACTGCCCGACCCCATTCATCGGTGCTTTATCTTTCGTCTGATCTGCCGGCTGATATACCCTTCCACTTCGGGTTACGTGCTGCACTTCTGAAATCTTCAGCTTCTCAACAGCTGGGAGTTTAACAGCCTCTCTTCTGTCAAATTCTTCGTACTCATCTTCGGAGTCAAGGTCATCTAGACTTATGGGCTTGATCTCCTTACACCCCTCCTTTTCCTCACATTTGGGCTCCACTTCGGGTTCCCCTACCGCCACTGCCTGAATCGTAGGGTTCGCTTGCAGAACTTGGGCAAATATGAAGTTAGCCGGTAACCCCGACTGAACCATGTTAACCCGTTTCTCGAATGCCGGTAGTGGGTTAGTTTTAGTGCTAGGTTTAGGTGGTTCTTGCAGCTTTCCCTCATCGATAAGCTTCTGAATAGCATCCCTTAGCTTATAGCAGTTATTGGTCCGATGGCCTGTCACCACATGGTAAGTGCAGAAGTTATCCTTGTCAGCTTCAGGTGGGATCTCCAATGGCCTCAAGGACTGTAGTAAGCCACCATTCCTACACTTGGCGAATATCTTTGCCAAAGTAAGAGTCCAGGGTGTTATGCCTTGTCCTTCAGGACCCCTATTCTGGTTGCCTTGCTGCTGATTCACAGTAGCCATCTCAACCTGCTTCACCTCTGATGACTGCCCCTGTTTGCCACTAGAACCTGAACCAGAACCACTACCAGACCCAGCTGCTGCGGTTGATCTATACCCTGAACTGTACCCTGTACTTCTTCCCCCTTTCTGACCAGCTGGCTTCTCCTCTTCATCCCTTTCTATCTTCATGGCCATGCTATAGACCTCACTAAGCTCCTTGAAGGGATGGAATTTCATGTTGTTCTTGAAAATATCCTTGCTGCCATCAATGAGCTTCTGTATAAGCTCGTCTTCATCAGGGCGGTTCTTTAGGAGGATCATCTTGTTCATCCACCTCTGGTAGTATTCATCAAAGGGCTCATTGAATTTCTGCTTCACCCTCTCCAAATCATACAACTTCACCTGGATTTTGGTGTTGAAGCTGTAGTATTTGATGAAGGCTGCTGACAATACCTCCCAGTCAGATTGCTCCTCCTCTGACAGTGAGTTATACCATCCCAAAGCACCTCCCTCCAGTGTGGTGGGGAAAAGATTAATCAATTGTTGCTTTGTAGCGCCTGCTGTTAGCATAACCCGGGCATATAAATTCACATGGGCCTCCGGCGAGCCCATCCCTTTGTAAGTAGGGATCTTTGGTACTTGGAAGCCAATGGGGAATGTCTCGATGCCCTTACTGATCATGGCATCCATATTCACCCCTTTCTTGGATTCAGCACTGATCCCGACCCCCTTCTTCAACTGGGCCATGACCTCGTCTAATTCAGAACACTTGGCTTTCATCCTCTGTTCCATAGCTGCCTCTATCTCCTGCAGCTTTTCAAGGCTAGCCGAAGCGTCACCACCGTGTTGGGATGACTCAGCTTCTTTTTCCTTCCCGGCTCCACTACCACTGGTCTCACCAGCTTCTCTAACCACTGCCCTCATTTCTTCCTTTAACATGTCGAAGAAATCCTGCGACCTGAAGAAATCCCTCAGAACATCAGCCATGCTCGGTGTCTATTCTGCCATATTCACTCCTTCCCCAGGCTCAGAATCACTGTCACTCTCGACTACCCTCTGTCTCCTAGCTGCCCTTGAAGCTTGGGATCTTGTCCAAGGGCGCTCCAGTGTATTCTGCTTGGGAGTAGGTAGGAGATATTAGGGTCGTGAATGAATGACGTGATATGACATGAAAATTAAGACATTAAACATGCTTGAGATGCATGAAGTGGAATTATGTATGGAATAATGATATGAATGGTTCCCTTTTATTATTATATTTTTTCGAGGCATTCCAAGAACACCTAATGTTTATGCAAAAAAAAAACGTCACGTGTGGGCCATCACACGGACAGAACTTCGGGGCCTTTGGGGCACCTAATGAATTCGTGAAATGGTCACGTGTATACCAGCACACGGACGGAGTTTTAACTCTTTATAGGTCCATGAAATGATATGAAATGGTCACATGGGCCGGGCCCGTGGACAAGGTTTTGATGCTTTTGAGCACATGACATGGTGTTATGAGAAAGTCACATGTAACATGGACACAGACAAGGATTCGACATTCGAGGAATGCCTTTCATGATTTGATGATGTTATGGGCCTATATGTATACTAATCGGGCACTCGGGGAGTACCTTGAATGGTGAGTTAATGTCATGAAGTGGTCGGATGTGAACCACAATGTTATATGATGTTTATGATGGATGGGTATGATGTCATGAGATGCATCGTGTAAATTATTACACGAAAATGGGCCTAAGGCCGTTGTGGCTTTTATTGAATGAAATGATATTGGTGGATTGGCCGAATGCAATCCGGTGCATTGGCAAAACACGGGTAATTTTAGGTACCCGATATGTTATGAAATGGGATGGGATGGTCATGATAGGCGTCCTTGAAATGCCCATTAATTTAATTTAAGTGAAATGTAGTGAATGAACATGTCACACAATATGCAAATGGCTGCACAAAAACGTGGGTTAGGATGCATGACATACATAATGATGTTATGTATGCTATGTCAAAAATAAAATGCTAATCACACAAGTTCAATGTTATGGCTGAAAAAGAAATCGTTAGTATGGATGACAAGCGAATGAATTAATGTTTTACACACGAAATAAAATGCAAAATGGCTGCATAAAAAAATGTGGGTTAGTATCACACAAAGATGTTTGTGTATGGTATGTCATGTGTATGGAAAATGGTGATTATGGTATGTTATGCATGCGTCGGCGATGTGTCACGAAATGGTGAAGAACACATAGCAAGCAAAACGAATTCTTCCAACCTTATTCCTCCAACGTGGTCGGTCTCAAAAATTTCTAACCGAGTCCTAGGCGGGGTTCACTTCAATCACCAACCGGGGGTGATGAAGGCACGATTTTATTATTATTATTCACACAATTATTCTGGTATCCTAAGGGAATCCAACTAGAGCTGCCTATATGGGTTCGGTCAAAATCGGGATAACATCAAGTCTCTCATAGCAAGATATACTCCTCACTTCTCCCCACTCAAGGGTCCTAGCGAAGGGGTTCGTACGAGGCTATGAGTGGTGTTTCGTATTCGTGCCCCTAAGACCAGGAGGAACTTAGGCGACACTTCAACAATCCACCGGGCTATAAAAGGATACCTAATCTAATGTAAAAAATGGCTAACTAAAAATGCAAATAAAATACCAAAAGAGAATCATCCACGTTATTTTAATTAGACACTTTTCAGGGCTTGTCAAAATTCTTTTAAGTTTTTAAGAAAACTTTTTTAAGAAGTCCCCAGCAGAGTCGCCACTGTGAGCGGACGAAGCGTTTTCGATGGGACGCGGGACTCCCTTTCGAAATGGGGCGCCACGATCTCGGGCGGATCCCTCCCTCGTGTGGGGTTTTTATAATGGAAATCCGCGTTTTGGAAAACAAATGGAATTGATATATAAAAGAACTGAGACCTAAGTCTCGATGAATATTGTAGGAGTCGCCACCCGGCTCAGCTCAACCGGGAAATTCTTATGTAGTTGAACCGGACGAACAGCCGCTACACTATCCAGAGATTCGGGTCCGGACAAGTCCCCTATTTCGTGTCTAATTAAAATAAATACTGCCAATGTTCTCGAATGGTATTTCAAAATCTAAAGTCCATTTTATTGAATATAAAAGGCATACAGCGCGCATACAAAATATATAGTACAAAAATAAAGAGAAATAAACATTAATCGACTTACAACCAAATCGAATAGGAAAATAAAAACACTTGCCTCACTTATACAATCGCCTAGAATACACGAAAATCTAAAAAGAATTACAACCGCCTAAATACACGATTCAATCTATTAAAATACATCAAAAATAAAAATAAAAGAAATTAAAACCTGCAAAACAAAAGGTTAGCACAATTTATACGGCACGCCGCAAGTTGGACTCAAACAGACAGAATTGGGAAATCGAGAATTGGGGGCATGCATTTAGGGGATAATCGGGTTGGCTCGGCTAGCCGGCCCGATTAGACCTGGAAAACATTTTGAAACGTCCCTGTATTTTTGGTTTTGTGGGAAAAATTATTTTTGAAAACAATTTTACCGATTTACATGCATTTTTATATATTTAAGTGGGTCGGTTTTCAGGAGAAATGGGTCTCCGTCGTTGAATTGTTCTAAATGCAATTTTACTAAAAATTGAATCTATGGTCGTGATGCACACAACAAAATTCATTTTGATGATTTTTAGGGTTTTCTAAATTTTTTTTTTGGGATTTTTTGGGAATTTTTGGGAATTTTTTTGGGAATTTTTTTTTTTGGGATGAGGCTGGAGTTCTGATTCTGGAACAAGGATTACAGACTGTAATCCTTGTTCCAGAATCAGAACTCCAGCCTCATCCCAAAAAAAAAAATTCCCAAAAAAATTCCCAAAACAGTCGTGCGACTGTAATCAGTCCAGGATCAGAATTTCGCCAAAAATCATTTTTAACCAAAAACTTGAGGAGAATTAACTGGAAATTAAGAACAGTCGTACGACTGTATATACAGTCGTACGACTGTTCATGAAAACCAAGAACAGTTGTACGACTGTTCTTAATTTCCAGGAATAGAAATACGAAAATGCAGCAAAAATACACAAAATTCACTTCAAACGCCCAGAAAGGGAGGAAAAGTGTAAGGAAAAGAAGTGACTACCTTTTTAGAAGCTATTCCAAGTCGTTTTGACCCCCTGGCGTCGCTCCGATCCCAACAAATTCGCACTTTCCCCTTTGGAATTGAAGTTGAGAGCTTTTTGTCCAAAATCCCAATTGCAAGGGTTTCTGATGGTTTAAGTCCGAGTTCTTGACTTGGTTATGTAGTTAATTGATTAACCTAGGGATTTCTAACAAATTTTAACCTTAATTTCGAGAGATTAAAGAAAATTAAAATGAAAGAAATGAGTTTTTTGTGGTTTTTTTTCTTTTTCTCTCTCTTCTCTTTCTCTCTCTAAGTTTCTTCTTACCAGCCAAATCTCCTCCCCTTTTTCCTCCTTTTTCTCTTTTTATCTCTGCCTCCTCCCCTTGCTTGTTGCAACAAGGGAGCAATTAATGCTCCCTTTCTCTCTCCTCCATTTCTGCTGCAGAGGTATGGGTTCCTGCAGTCTGTCCGACATTACAGTCGTACGACTATAACTTTTTTTTTTTTTTTTTAAGTATAGGAAATTCCGGCGTTTACAATACCCATGTATTTAATATATTACTCCAAGTAATATATTATTTACATCTAAATTAAAATTAGTTTGACAATTAATTTAATCCATCAAATTAAAATTAAATCTACACAAAATAAAATCATATGTAAACCCATACATATGAATATTTCCATCTAGGAAATAATTTCATAATTAATCCAATTAATTATGAAGAGCCAATTGAATATATTAATTTTATTATTATGACCAATCCAATTGATCTTTATAATATAATTAATATATACACACTTCTCCCTCCATTGTGTATACTCCAAGTATACATGTGATTCCTTAAGTCTGCATTCTATCGTTCTATGTGTACGATCCCGTGGGCCCATCTTTATGTTGGCAGCGGGCCTTTGGCCCGTAGACTACAGTTGGGCTCTAGCAAGCCACTGCAGCCCCCAATTAAGATGGAGATGGCAGTCTAACTGATATCATAACCCTGTAGTTTAAACTTGTACATCCCATGTCATTGATATCGGTGTCCAACACAAAGGCATGGATTGATCACCCTCTTTTGTGTCCGGACATTAACTTGATCCCGAATGTACTGATGCTCACAAACAAGTTCCAACTCGTTTGGGTGTGGCCACACTCTTATCAGTCACATTCATCAAGTGGCTGGTGATATCTTCTTAGTTGGTTACTGAGTGACAAATCCCTTCTGCATATCCATAGTATTACCATGTTCAGTGACATACCCGAAAGCACCCATACTTGGCACCCTATTACAGGCCCTTTAGGTGTACCCCTAAGTATGCGACTTCACATGTAACACCATCATATGGTCAGGTCAAAGGATCCATACAAGTACTACACGAGAATCCATTGTGATACCATACCATGTGGATTACTCGTTTAGTGGATCTATCCAGTACCATGCTTCCAGGCATGTACCCATTAACTCGGTTGACATTCCATGTCCAATGACCGGTAAGACACCGCCATACAACCAGGTTAATGATAGTCTGTTGTTCCATTCATTCCCATGACTGGAACAGACTACGGATCTATTTATGGTCATATCGTTTACCCTATCCATGGTCTTACTGCTAAGTGCATGACACTTGTCATCATGGATATAGATATGTCCATTGGATACTTCATTTAATATATTGCACAAGATAGATATAATAAATGAATTGATGCCAACACATAAATCCAATAAATGTATAGTACAAATACAAGGACCAATACCTCGGGACTAGGGCATTTCCAACAAAACTGCCCCTGGAACTTATAACCGCATGTCTGTAACCATCAGAAACCATATAAAGATATAGACAAAGTGTTGTATGTATTACAGTCGTGCCCCTGTGATACTGCATCTACCTAACACATTACAGCCACGCCACTGTAGGGTGTTACAGCCGTCAGACACCTATAGCCATCCCACATCAAATTTCAACTTTCTTCCACTGCAGCCGCTCCACTATAACATCATAGCCTCCTGGAACATTACAGCCGCGCCACTATAGGGCATTACAGCCACCAGACACACTAGAGCCGCCCCACACCAAATTTTAGCTTTTCTTCTCCTTCTTTCACTCCTCTTTTGGCATGGAACAGCTCCGAGGATGACTCCGGGACTATTGGGGTATGACCCGCTCTTCCAATTGGGCTTTGCTAGCCCCTTTGGCTTGCAGTACCTCAGGTTCTACACTACTTTGACCCCGAACCGGGTCTTTTTAGATGCTGCTACAAGCTTTTGGGATTCCATGGATCACGTCTTCTGCCTCACTAGTCAGGAGTTGTGCCCCTTAGTAGAGGAGTTTAGTGCTATCCTGTACGTTCCTTGCCCTTGAGGATTTCGGTTAGCTGTTCTTGATCCTGACTTGGGTGATATTTATGCATTTTTGAGTCGATTTGCCCCAGATATAGTAGGTATGGGTCGTGCACTTTCTGGTAGGCCTACTTCTTCGAGACTCAGCCTTTCTGTTATAGCAAATTTATACTTTGCTGTACCCCCTTCTGCCCCTGGCTAGGCTCCACTGATGAGTTTGCCACTAATGGCATGCTACCTATTGTTGGTGTGCCCTAGTTCTTAGGGCATTGGATTCTTGTATATTGTATTATACATTAAGAGCCATGTATGAATACATTATTTGTGTCATATTAATAAAGGTAATTAATCTATTTCATTTATATCTTGTGCTATAATATTGGTAGATTATCCATTGATTGATAATCATAAAACCAATCCCAGGTTTGTTCTAATCGTGGGAACGAATAGAACCACAGACTTGTATATTCGATGACTGTATGGTAGTTCTTAACTAGCCATAGTACTTTTATAGTCAGTCATGAATATAGGTACATGTCGTTGACATGGGACTGGATCGATCCGCACAAGAAAGTCACATGGTTGTCGCGTCATAGGTCTTTCTTGAGTAGGTCCCTTTTGTCCTCAGACCGGATTTCATTATACTATCAATATGGAATCCAGTTCACTTTGATATACGCCTAACAGGTCTGTAAAAGTATGCTAAATACGGGTATGATTGGGTGGACCAGTGAACATGTTGATATTGATGATGAAGTGATGGAATTACCACTCGGGTAACACCGAGATGATATCATTGGCCACTTGATGAGTGGGACTGATAAGTGTATGGCCATACCCAAATAAGTTGGTTGCTTATTTGATTAATCAGTCAACTCAAGATCAAGAAATATAATAAACAACAGAAGAGGATGACGGACACCATGCCTCTAGTTTATTCATATCGATATCGTTAGGCAAAGGACACTATGAGATTACTACCGGGTGAGTGTCTTCTAAAGACTGCTGCATCTCTATCTTAATTGGGGGCTGTAATGGTTTGCTAGAACCCACTTATAGTCTGTAGGCCTTGGGCCTACTGCCAACATAAAGACAGACCCATAGGATCGTGCACATAGATCAACTGAGCTGGAACTTATAGAAATTGTACATGTAATGTACATTGAAAGGAATGCGTTAATTAATTAGTTGACATTCGGTGTCAAGGTAATTAATTGACATTAGGTTGAATTTAATTTAATTAATAAGTTTACATAATGTAATTAATTAATTTATCAATTAATTGAATTACATAAAGTAAACAATTAATTAAATAATTTTCCTAAGTAGGGAAATTAAATACATGTATTGTATTAACTTAAGTGTGATTTAATTTTATTTAGGGGTAATTAAATTTAGCCAAATGGAATTAAATTACATAGTATATACTTTTTAATTAAAGTTTATTTATGTAATTATAATCCTAGTGGGCTTGGGTTTAATTAACCTAATTAAAACCCAATTAGACAAGGTGTCTATATAAGGGCACACTTAAGGAGGAAAAACCTAATTCAACTCTAATTAATTGTTGGAAATTTCAGCCACCAATAGCAGCTCCAAAACAACCAAAAATCCCAGCATTAAACCTCCATTCCTTCGCGTCTTCGGCTAGCATCGGTTCCCGCTCAATAGTTGGTCGTGCACCGGACTTTGGAGATCGCAGTTTCAAGAAAACGATTCTGCAGCAGTCTCTAGAAGAGACGAATCCGGTGAGTTAATCTCTCTTAATTCAATTTGGTTTTATTCTAATCAATGGTAATTGGACACGATAGGTGGATTCTAGGAAATTTTAAACGGTGTATTTTCCGCTACGCCACGTTATTTTTCCAATGACGAATCCCAACAATGGTATCAGAGCCTAGGTTTTATCCATTAGATTGATTGGAATTGGTTCTTGAAAGCGTTCTTTAAGAAAGAATGGGTTTCAAGTTTGTTATTTTAGGGTTTTTATTCAATTGGTTTTGGTTTTGTTGAACCCTAGAATTTTGGATTGCGGTTTTTGATTTTTTTTCCCAATTGGTTTTCAATCCATTTTTTATTGATTATTCATTCTTATCTGTTGGTTGGAATGTTTATGATTTAGAAGTTAAATAAAAAAAAATGTTGGGCTGGATGGAATCGCAAATTGCGATTCCATCCAGCGCGACAGGCTGCCACGCAGCGGCACTGCGCGCGGGTTTTGGGTCCGGTTTTGGATTTTGCGGGTATTTTTTTATCCCGGACCCTAATGGAAATTAAATTAAGTTTTTTTTAATTAATTTGTATTCAAATTATTTATTTTGTTGGCATGCATATTTAATTTAATTGTTTGCATATTAAATTGAATATGGACTTTGTGAAATTGGCCCAATAAACCGTGACACCGGTTAAAATTGGGAGAGCTAAATTTTAAATTTGTGACAACCCAAATTCAAGTGGGAGCAAAATTGTTAATTTTGCATTTATGGATGTTATCCATTGGGCCTTTATGGGCCTTAGTCACATTTGTTAAAATTGGCGATTTTACACTAAGTAACTCGGCTTAACATTTATATTTATAATTTGGAATTCCATGATCATGCATCATATTGGTATGTATGTGCACGACAGGTACTTTGTTTGAAATGTTATGTTGAGTTCTATGAGCCCTAAATTATTATCGGTTGTAATTTAATTTTGGGAAATATGGCCTGCGTGCTATTTTTTATTTTGATGTAATTTTAGAATAGATTTTATTTTACCAAATTATTGTAATTGCATCAAGTATGGAGGAAGGCCCAAATGGAGCAAGCCCATGGTGGGAGCCCAAGAAGGATTGCAGTCCGGCCTATGAAGAATTAGATAGGGCATCTAGTTTTTCATTAGGTTGTAATTAAAGGCCCATAGGATCTCATTTATTTTAAATTAAGTATGCTATTGCATTTGTCATATAATATGGATGTATGGATCACCAAATTATTACCCGCGTTTATGCATGCTAAGCCGTATCACTTAATTATAATCCGGAAATTAAAATATTGAGTCGCTTAAAAGTGCTTCCCACATTCACACCTCTTCCTCCCATTGATGCTGCAATATGTGCCATGCCCTAGCTGGGTATATTGTAGTATTCAATGGGTCGTCGAGGGTTAAGATACTTGGTATGGTTAACATGTGAATGGTGGTTTGACTCAACATGGGTAGCATTAGCTCAGAGCGGGCCTTAAGCATAGATGGGTAAAGTGTCAATAAGCCCATCAAACCAAGAGTCCTTCGTGGAAGGATTGGATAGGTTGTCCTACCAAACGAATCAATGGTTGGTTAGCGAGCCCTAGTTCGGCCAGTCATTGATAAGTTGTGGATCTTGGTCAAGTCAACCAATTAACAACACCAACAAACAAATTAAAATCGGATTATTAATTTGAATTGGCTTAAAAGTCCTTTATTTCTAACTCAAGCAATGATTTCTTCCATGTAGATAATCCCATTTCAGTTAAGCAATTTAAATGGCTGCAACAAACAACAACTCATTCTCACTTAGGTCACTCTTGGAGAAGGAGAAGCTTTCGGGGACTAACTTCCTGGACTGGGCTAGGAACTTACAAATAGTTCTTAGACAAGAGTCTAAGGAGTATGTACTGAATGCTCCTTTACCAGTTGGCCCTCCCACAGGTCGAGGCATCACCACAGCGATGGTGGAGCAGTATGACCGGCAAGGGAGGGATGACCGAGATGTCTCGTGCCTCATGCTGGGTACCATGGCTTCTGATCTTCAGAAGCAGTTCATGGACGAGCATGCTTATGAGATGATGGATCAGCTTAAAAAGATGTTCCAAGATCAGGTTCACCAGGAACGTTACCTGACAACTAAGGCACTTTGCATAACTGTGATGGCAGCTGGGACTTCTGTTAGCACTCATGTGCTAAAGTTGAAGTGGTATATTGATACACTTGCCCGCCTCGGCTCGCCAGTTCCGCAGGACTTGGCAGCAGACATTATTCTCGGGTCACTTCCTGAGTCTTACAACCAGTTTATCATGAATTACCATATGCAAGGGTTGGATAAATCGGTAGTTGAGCTGCATGGCATGCTCAAGCTTGCTGAGCAGTCTCTTAAGAAGACTCCTGAAGTATTGCTGGTGAACAAGGGCAATACATCCATTGCTAAGGGAAAGGCCAAATCTAAGGCCAAGGCTAAGGCCCAAAAGGCCAGGGCTAAGGGAAAAAAGGTGGTGGCCCAACCTAAAGCAAGGGTTGCTTCTCCTGACGATGTCTGCCATAAGTGTCATGAGAAGGGGCACTGGAAGAGCTTATGTCCAAAGCTAAGGGAACAACTGAAGGGCAAAACTGCTGCTTCAGGTATTTATGTTGTTGAGATTAATCTGGCTATTTCTACATCTTGGGTCTTGGACACTGGATGTGGATCTCACATTTGTTCAAATGTGCAGGGTCTAAGAAATAGGAGATTATTAGGATCTGGGGAAGTAGATCTTCGAGTCGGAAATGGTGCTCGGGTTCAGGCCATGGAGATCGGAGATTATTTCTTGGAGATGCCTAGTGGACTTGTTTTGGAACTAAGAAACTGTTATTTTGTACCTGCAATGCGCAGGAATATTATTTCCGTTTCTTTGTTGGATATTTCTGGTTTTGTATTTAATATTGGACATGGTAGAATTTCTATGCAATGTGGCAATATTATTTATGGAACAGTATTTCTTGAAAATGGCTTATATATCCTTGATCTAAAACGTGAAAGTTCAATCTATAACATAAAATACTAAAAGGATTAAACAAAATGAAATTAATCCTACTTACATCTGGCATTGTCGACTTGGCCATATAAATGAGAAGCGCATAGCTAGGCTTCACTCCAGTGGAGTGCTAGGGTCATTTGACATCCAGCCTTATGACACATGCAAATCTTGTTTGAGAGGCAAGATGACAAAGGCGCCTTTTAGCAAGACTGCTGAAAGGGCCTCAGAGCTATTGGAGCTAATACATTCCGATGTATGTGGCCCAATGAGCACTAGTGCTAGATCTGGTTTTCTATACTTCGTCACCTTCACGGATGACTTTAGTAGATACGGTTACGTGTATCTGATGAAGCATAAGTCTGAGACTCTCCAAAGGTTCAAGGACTTTAAGAATGAAGTAGAAAACCAACTTGGCAAGAAAATAAAAGCACTTCAGTCTGACAGAGGGGGTGAATATTTGAGCCAAGAGTTTGACTCGTTTTTGAGAGAGTGTGGGATTATATCCCAACTCACTCCTCCTGGTACATCCCAGTGGAATGGAGTGTCAAAAAGGAGGAATAGGACCTTACTTGACATGGTCCGCTCGATGATGAGTCATGCTACACTCCCTGTCTCCTTTTGGGGATATGCTTTAATCTGCTCACATTCTTAATAATACACCAAGCAAGGCAGTTGGGGGAACAACATATGAACTATGGAAAGGTCGAAAGCCCAATGTTTCCTTCTTGAAGATTTGGGGCTGTGATGCACATGTTAAGAAATTGACAAGTGGCAAACTCGAGTCCAAATCTGTCAAGTGCCAGTTTGTGGGTTACCCTAAGGAAACTAAGGGTTATTACTTCTACGATCCGGCCGAAAATAAAGTTTTCATAGCCAGAAACGCAGTCTTCTTGGAGAAGGAATTCCTTTCCAAGAGAGACAGTGGGAGTAATATTGAACTTTCAGAAGTTCAAGACTCACAAACTCCTGCAGCTACTACTGAGGATGCTTCGGGAACCGATCTGACTACTCAAGAAATTGAGGAACCAGAAACGGTTGCACAGGACGTTAGAAGGTCTGGTAGGACATGTCATCAGCCAGAGAGGTACGGCTTTTCTCGTGACTAATGATGGGGCCCTTATGGTCGTTGACCATGAAGAGCCCAAGACCTATCAGGAGGCTGTTGAAAGCCCACACTCAGATCAATGGCGCAAAGCCATGGAGGCTGAGATGCAATCTATGCATGATAACCAAGTATGGAACTTGGTGGATCCACCTCCGGGTGCTAAGGTGATAGGTTGCAGATGGTGTTTCAAGTTAAAGGCCCTGTGTGTATAAGATGGTTAGTGGGAGCGTTTCCACCGTCCTAGTGCTATATGTTGACGACATCCTTATCATTGGAAGTGACATACCAACACTGCAAGGGGTTAAGCAGTGGTTGAGTAGGTGCTTCGCAATGAAGGACTTAAGCGAAGCTGAGACGATCTTAGGGATCAGGATCTACAGAGATAGATCCAATCGGCTTCAAGGCCTAAGTCAGGTCACGTACATTGACAATGTTCTGAAAAGATTCAGCATGGACAAGGCAAAGAAAGGATTCTTTCCTAAGCGCCATGGGTTGAAGCTGAGTAAGAAAGATGGTCCTAAAACAAAGAAGGACCGGGAGAACATTTAAAAGATCCCTTATGCATCTGCTTTTGGATCTATCATGTACTCCATGTTATGTACGAGGCCTGATGTCGTGTTTGCACAAAGTATGACTAGCCGGTACCAGTTGGACCCCGGTGAGGTACACTAGAAGGCAGTCAAGGCAATCCTGAAGTACCTCAATCGGACTAAGGATGCTTTCTTAGTGTATGGAGGTCAAGATGAGCTGGTAGTGTCAGGTTACACTGATGCAAGCTTTGAGACCGATGAGGATGAGAACCAGTCACAATCTGGTTATGTTTTTCTCCTGAATGGCAGAGCCATTAGTTGGAGGTCCTCAAAGCAGGCCACCATTGCTTACTCTATAACGGAAGCTGAGTACATAGCTACGTGTGAAGCTGCAAAGGAAGCCGTTTGGATCAAGAAAGTCATAACTAAGTTGGGAGTAGTGCCCACTATCCTAGACCCAGTTGATGTTTTTGAGACAACAATGGGGCCATCGCACAAGCTAAGGTGCCCCGGTCACACAAGAGATCCAAACATGTGCTTAGAAAGTTTCACCTCATTCGGGAGATCGTGAACAGAGGTGACACATCATTGCAGAGGGTTGACACCAAGAATAATGTCGCTGATCCATTGACCAAAGCGCTGCCGCAGACACAGCATGACGGTCATACCAGATCTATAGGAATTAGGGCAATGCCCACGTGGAACTAGTGCAAGTGGGAGATTGTTGGTGTGCCCTAGTTCTTAAGGCATTGGATTCTTGTATTTTGTATTATACATTAAGAGCCATGTATGAATACATTATTTATGTCACATTAATAAAGGTAAGTAATCTATTTCATTTATATCTTGTGCTATAATATGAGTAGATTATCCATTGATTGATAATCATAAAACCAATCCCAGGTCTGTTCTAATCGTGGGAACGAATAGAACCACAAACTTATATATTCGATGACTGTATGGTAGTTCTTAACTAGCCATAGTACTTTTATAGTCAGTCATGAATATAGGTACATGTCGTTAACATAGGACTGGATCGATCCGCACAAGAAAGTCACATGGTTGTCGCGTCATAGGTCTTTCTTGAGTAGGTCTCTTTTGTCCTCAGACCGGATTTCATTATAATATCAATATGGAATCCAGTTCACTTTGACATACGCCTAACAGGTCTGTAAAAGGATGCTAAATACGGGTATGATTGGGTGGACCGATGAACATGTTGATATTGATGATGAAGTGATGGAATTACCACTCGGGTAACACCGAGATGATATCATTGGCCACTTGATGAGTGGGACTGATAAGTGTATGGCCATACCCAAATAAGTTGGTTGCTTATTTGATTAATCAGTCAACTCAAGATCAAGAAATATAATAAACAACAGAAGAGGATGACGGACACCATGCCTCTAGTTTATTCATATCGATATCGTTAGGCAAAGGACACTATGAGATTACTACCGGGGTGAGTGTCTTCTAAAGACTGCTGCATCTCTGTCTTAATTGGGGGCTGTAATGGTTTGCTAGAACCCACTTACAGTCTGTGGGCCTTGGGCCTATTGCCAACATAAAGACAGACCCATAGGATCGTGCACATAGATCAACTGAGCTGGAACTTATAGAAATTGTACATGTAATGTACATTGGAAGGAATGCGTTAATTAATTAGTTGACATTCAGTGTCAAGGTAATTAATTGACATTGGGTTGAATTTAATTTAATTAATAAGTTTACATAATGTAATTAATTAATTTATCAATTAATTGAATTACATAAAGTAAACAATTAATTAAATAATTTTCCTAAGTAGGAAAATTAAATACATGTATTGTATTAACTTAAGTGTGATTTAATTTTTTTTAGCGGTAATTAAATTTAGCCAAATGGAATTAAATTACATAGTACATACTTTTTAATTAAAGTTTATTTATGTAATTATAATCCTAGTGGGCTTGGGTTTAATTAACCTAATTAAAACCCAATTAGACAAGGTGTCTATATAAGGGTACACTTAAGGAGGAAAAACCTAATTCAACTCTAATTAATTGCTAGAAATTTCAGCCACCAATAGCAGCCCCAAAACAGCCGAAAATCCCAGTATTAAACCTCCATTCCTTCGCGTCTTCGGCTAGCACCGGTTCCCGCTTAATAGTTGGTCGTGCACCGGACTTTGGAGATCGCAGTTTCAAGAAAACAATTCTGCAGCAGTCTCTAGAAGAGACGAATCTGGTGAGTTAATCTCTCTTGATTCAATTTGGTTTTATTCTAATCAATGGTAATTGGACACGATAGGTGGATTCTAGGAAATTTTAAATGGTGTATTTTCCGCTGCGCCACGTTATTTTTCCAATGACGAATCCCAACACCTATGTGAGTCCCGAGACGGTACTTGAAGCCTTAGATTAGCCTCCATAGTGACCCAGATGGCTCGGGGTGCATCACCTATGGGGATTGTCTTAGCTAAGACACTAATTCATCTAGATTCTATCCACTCTGATTCTCCTATCGAGAGTTGCGGATCCCCTTTTCTGCTTCAGGTATGCTTCTATACTGTACTTTTTGAATTCAATTGTCCAATACCCCTTTGATTTGACTAACCCATGCATAAATCTGGTTGCTGGAGAAGATGAGATTCCTAAGCCCTCTTCCACCTTACTCGAGATATGTTCCGAAGTGTTACTGGTCTCGGCACATCGAGCTTCCAGATTTCAGCTTTATGTCCACGGAGCATTGGTTTGATTGGCTGAGGAGTTGGACTGATGCCTCTATCCGATGGGTCTGCCCCTGGTGGGATATTTCTGATGTGACTACTGAGACCTAGCTTGGAGGTGTCCAGCTAATTGGATTGACCCATGTGACTTTCTATTCTCCCGCTCGGTTGTACAGATAGTATGGTCAGCTGCAGGGGGTCCTTCGATCTTTGTGCACCACTCAGTATGGAGTGTTTACACCACAGTGGCCTCGACATGTGCAACATCAGTGGATGCATCCTACTCGCACTGAGGTTCTGAGATATGATAGTACTGCACCTATGGAGACGGATGCTCAGTGCAAAGCTTGGTTAACTGACCTGATTGCTTGCCCCACGAGATATGGACATGAGGCACTGACTTTAAGGTACCTCGGTCTTCGGAGGATCAGGATTATCTGAGCTTGATGCTAATGTATGACTTTATTATGTTCTTATTTTATGTCCTAACTTTTGCTAGGTCGCCCTTTTGGGTTTTTGGCCTATCGGATTGTCTTTACTTTTGCCTGAACTGCCCTTTTGGGTTTTCAATTCAGCAGACTTTATTTTGTGTCCTAGCTTTTGCATAGACCACCCTTTTCATGTTTTCAATCTATTAGATCCTTTTTTTTACATATAAATTCAATATATGGATGTGAGATGTGCAAAAGGTATGAAGCCAATTACGTATAAAATAATCTGAATTTCAATTAAACTCGTGACATTTAAGCGAATAGAACCAAACATTCATTCATTCATTCATAAATAATGCTTTAGTACAATGCTCATCAATGATGAAATGAAACTAAGGACAGAATCAGTGATGGTACACATCTCGATTGAACTCACGCTTGCCACCAACCGGCCTTTGTAGATTTTCGAGTTGATAGTCCTCACCTCTCTGTCCTAATTTTTGCATGGATTGCCTTTTTGGTTTTCAACCCATCGGATTGTCCTAATTTTTACATGGATCGCCTTTTCAGTTTTCGACCCACCGGACCTCTTTTTTTTTTTTACACGTAATAGCTCTTCAGCTTGTCCTGGTTGATGGGGTTGATGAATTCATTCCTGTCCATGTCCATAATCTTTGTAGCACCCTTCGAAAGTACCTTTTTGACTACATACGGACCTTCCAAATTCGGCTTAAATTTCCCCCGTACAACCGTATTGGACTGTTTCATTTGCTTAAGCACCAAATCCCCCGCCTTAAGTGGACGTTTCTAATGATGAACCCTATTGTTGTAGGTCTTAGCCATCCGCTGTTGATACATCTATAATCGGTCTAGGGCTTGAAGATGCTTTTCATCAATCAGTGCCAAGTGTTCGTACCTCGACTGAAGCCATTCAGATTCTGGCAAGTATGCCTCCATGACTACTCTTAATGACCTGACTTTTGTTTCCACTGGCAAAACTGCTTCCATCCTGTAAACTAGTGAATATGGTGTCTCTTTGGTAGGGGTTCTAATGCTCGTCCGGTATCCCTACAAGGCAAATGGTAACATGTCAGCACAATCTCTATAGGTTACTACCATTTTCGACAGAATCTTCTTAATATGTTTATTGGTTGCTTCTACCACCCCATTGGCTTGTGGGCGATATGGAGATGACTTGTGATGCTCAAGTCCCTTCTCCTAAAACAACTGTGCCGTTACTTCTTGAAATTGTACCCCGTTATCAGTCACGACGTGATGAGGGATCCCATACCTTGCAAAAATGTTCTTCTCTATGAATTTGGCCATCTTCTTAGCTGTAACATTTGTAAATGATTCTGCTTCAACCCATTTTGAGAAGTAATCCACAACCCCGACAATGAATCGGTGTCCATTTGAGGCATGTGGCCTTATCTCTCTAATGATATCTACGCCCCAACCTGTAACGGCCATGGAGTCGAGGATACTTGAAGTTCAGGTGGAGGGAGATGATTGAGGTCTCCGTATACTTGGCATTCATGGCACCTCTTAACTTCCTCGATACAATCGGCTTGCAGAGTGAACCAAAAGTATCCTTGTCTCAGTATCTTCTTTGCCAGGGCTAGCCCGTTCATGTGTGGTCTGTAAGCTCCGGAGTGTATTTGTCTCAAAACTTTAATTGCCTCTTCCTCTATTAGACACTTCAGAAGGACTCCGTTGCTACTCTTTTGAAGAGCTGATTCTCAAATACTTGAAACTGCATTACCAATCTTCAAAGGGAAACCTTATCAGCCTCACTAGCATCTTCGGGGTACTGACCATTTTGAATGAACTATAAAATATCATAGTACCAATGGCGTTCTTCAGTTGTTGCAACTGCATTGACTGATGAATAACATGGATTCTGAGCAATTTCTAGGATTACCGGCTGTATCAGCTATTTTCGGGGGCCTTCCCACATTGACGACAGTGTAGCCAAGGAATCCGCCATCTGGTTCTCTTCCCTCAGCATATGCCGGAATTCACACTGACTGAATATCTTCACCCTTTCCCAAACCATCTCGAGATAAGGTCGAAGTGATTCTTTTTTTATCTCCTAATCTCCGATAATCTGCCGAATCACCAAAGCTGAATCCTCGATAACTAATACCTCATTTGCCCCTAATGTGATCAGAGCATCAATTCCAAATAGGTAAGCTTCATATTCTGCTCCGTTATTAGTTACTTGACAGTCAATCCGTTTTGCCAGAGGAATGATTTCTCCTTCAGGTGTATCAAAGATTACTCCTAAGCCTGCGCCATGTTTTTTCACTGCACCGTCAAAGTACATCACCCATCTGTTTGCCTCTTCTTCCACCACCACCAGTTGTTCATTAGGAAACTCCAAGTTCTCGACATAATCTAAATCTATCGGTTGATTAGCTAGAAATTCTGCGATGGCCCTCCCTTTGATTGTCTTCCTCTTCACATAATCTATGTCGAACTCTGACAACAAAAGCAACCATCTCGACAATTTCCCAGCTAATACTAGAGCTTGGCACAAGTATTTCATAGGATCCACTTTGGCTACTGCCTAAACTTTATATGACTGAAAGTAATGCCTTAGCTTCTTCGTCAACCATACCATAGCAGCACAGGTTTTCTCTACTATCGTATATCTAGCCTCATATACCAGTAGTTTCTTACTCAAGTAGTAGATCGCATGTTCACGCCCGTCTTCTTGCTCTTGTACCAACATTGCTCCTACTAAAGTCTTTTTAATAGCTAAGTACAGAATCAGAGGCTTGTCCGGTATTGGAGGCTTTAGCACTAGAGGGTTCATCAAATAGGCCTTAATTCTGTCAAAAGCTATCTGACACTGCTTGTTCCACTCCACTGGCTGGTTCTTCTTCAGAAGTCAGAAAATTGGCTCGCAAACTGTCATCAGTCTTGCAATAAACCGACTGACATACTGTAGTGAACCCAGAAATGACCTTACTTCCTTTTCTAACTTCGGTGTTAGTATGTCCCTGATGGCCTTGATCTTGTCTGGATCCATTTTGATTCCCTTCTGGCTGACTACATGACCAAGTAGTTTTCCCGACGTTACCACAAACACACACTTCTTGGGATTTAGGCAGAGATTGTACTTCTTAATTCTAGTTAGAAATCTATCCAGGATAGCAGGGTGCTCCTCCCGGGTCATGGATTTAATAACATATAATCCACATAGACCTCAACCTCTTTGTGAATCATATCATGCAGAAGTGTTGTGACTGCTCACTGATAGGTTGCCCCAGCATTCTTTAACCCAAATGGCATGACTCTATAGCAATAAACCCCCCCACTCTGTGATGAAGGCTGTTTTTACTTTGTCGATCATATTCATTAGAATTTAGTTGTACCCCAAGAGCCCATCCATGAATGAGTACATTGCTACGCTGGTGGCACTGTCAATCAGAACATCAATATGCGGAAGTGGGAAATCATCCTTGGGAGACACCTTATTTAGATCCCTGTAATCCACACAGACCCTGACTCGAACATCTTTCTTCATAACCGGTACGATATTAGCCAACCATTCCGGATACTCTACTACTTCCAAGAACTTAGCCTTTATCTGCTTGGCTACTTCTTCCTTAACCTTTTCAGCCCATTCTGGTCGAAGTCTTCTGAGCTTAGGTTTTCATCTTCAGATCTGTCAGGATTCTATGCTCTACAATATCTTTTTCGACCCCAGGCATGTCGTTGTAGGACCAGGCAAAGGCTTTGACATGTTTCTGCAAAACTTTTACAAGTTCTTTTCTCTCATCAGGTGTGAGGTCTTTCGAGACGGATACCATCTTTGGATCATCATCTGTCCCTAAGTTCATTTCATGCAATGATGCATCATGTATGCTAAAGACATTAAATGAATGTTTGTATGTATGCACAGTTCCATCCAGAAAAACATCACACAAGTAAGCAAAATCATACTTTATTGCATAATAAGCCTTGTAGTTAGAATTGTTCACATCATAAATTGAAAAAGTAGATACATTAGAAAAATTTCCATCCTCCACATGCGGACGGTCTTCTAGTGGGCCCTAGGTGAAGTAATGAAACTAAACCTAGAGTCGCACAACTAAGGCAGTGTACCTATCGTTGACAAGTAATAATTCTGGTTGGTCCAGGTATCGATCCCACAGAGAAAATATTTTGCAAACACTAAACTACTCGGGTTCCTTGCCTGTCCTAGGCGGAACTTAAATTTGGTTTGTGATTATACTAACAACTAAATTATCCTACTCCTAGTCAATCTATCCCAGCTTACTTTGCACTTGAATTCGGGTTATCAATTGGCGGTTTAACCGACCTATGAATGCTAACGGTGATGGCTTTATCAATTAATTAAAACAGATGAATTTAACTCAACAGTTAAACCTTAATTATGTTCTTTCAATAATTCAACCTAGCATGTCTAGATCTTTTAGGTCCTTAGCCGGTTTCCCTTGTTTAGAGGCGGTCTAATTCTAAAGCTTAGAAAATAGGGGCACGTAAATTCCACAGTGTTGTCAATACGAATGGTTTCCTAGGCGTCAATCTAGGTAATGCCACAAATATGAACTTAATGAGTTAAGATCTTATGAGACTAGATTATCATTAAAGGAATTACATAAAGAGAAGATATAAATATTGAAATTAAATTGCAGTCAATTACTTAATCAAGAAAGATGACAAGAATTCAATGTTTACAACCAAACATAATCAATTGAGGAATAAAAAAACTAACCAATCGAATTACAAAAGAGACGAAGAGGAACTTATGCCTTTTTGGTCCGATTACCCGGATTCCAGCGGTGTGAAGATGCTTGGGGGTGTACCTTTATAAACGAACTCAATCCGGAACCAAGAACATTGCAAAAGGGGAAGATTCAATGCAAAATGTCTACCAATTAAAGGTTCAAACTCAAAGTAACAAAGAGTTCAAGCAATAAACCTAGCTACAAGTTTGTGCTTTCTACTTCAAAAGTCTGGAAAAAGATCCCTGTAACTTAGAAAATGTCCTATTTATATGGCTAGGCTAAAACCACTAAACAGGAAGGAGGAAAGTAGGGCAACAGTACTTTTTTGATGTTCGGCACGCCGTGCTGGTGTTGGCACGCCGTGCTAGGATAGATTTGGGGGTTGGCACCCCATGCTGGTGTTGGCACGCAGTTGTGCTGACCTACTGGACTCCATCTTTTGGCACGCTGGAATGGCACGCCATGCCCTCATTGTGGCATGCCGTGCCACCTAGCTTTTTAGCACTTCAATCTCTTCTTCATCGCCTTCGCTCCAACTTTTGGCCCGGGTCACAATGCCTGTCCAAAACAAACATAAAGAAACATAACCGCACCACAGCAACGGACCACAATCAAGATGCAATGTCCAAAATTAAAAAAACACCCCTAAAAACATGAAAAACACTAAAAAGTTATGAAAATCTAATCAAAACATAAAAACCGCAAAATACGCAAGACCAAGCAAGCATTCACACAAAGGACTCTAAAATATTATCGTTTAAACCATGAAATTGCCTAAAAGATAAGGTCAAAAACCGACCTTATCATCTTCATCAGTAGTAGCACAATCAAACTCCTTGAACAGGTACCCAAGATCATCTTCCAGGTCTTCCTTCTACTTCACGGTCAGCTCTTCTTCAAGTGCTTCGGCCTTGCCCTTCATCACTAGCTTGGTAAGCTCTTACACAACTTCCTCTATGAACTCTTTATGTATCTTCCCAACAGGTGGCTCTTTCTTCTCTGAACCCTTACTCGACTTCATTAGAGTGGACAGTGCCTTAGAGATGGCTTCCATAGCCACTTCAATCTCACTTTTCACCAGATCAGTCTTCTTAAATGGTTCTCCCTTACTTCCAAACTCAACTCTGACTTGGTCAACTACATTCTGATTTAGAACTTCCTTTCCTTTGTCTTCGGTTCTAGTTCGCAGCATACTCACAATAGGCTCATTTTTATACTTGCTGAGATCAACCTCATCACCAAATATCTCAAATCCCAGGAGCTGGCCTCCCTCAACAACTACCAGCTCAGGAGTCCCATCATAGACTAATTTAGTGGCTCGGACGAAAAGTGTCCACCAAGTTCACATGTTTCTTCTCTTGCTTAGTCTTCCCCTCGCGATAACCAAGCCTAAATTGACGGTACTTACCGGCCTCAATGTTAAACTCAGGAATACCTTGATGCTTGGCCCCTAACCCTTTTCCAAGCTCGTAGTTCTATTGGCAAAGTACTTGTGAATCCAGTCTAGAAATTCCGGCTTATCAGTGATCACCGCCCCTTGAAATCCAATCATAGGCTGCTCGATAGCACTCAAGGTAGCTCAATAAAAGGCTCATTTATTTCAACAGTCATGACCTTACCTTCAATCAAAAACTTCACCTTTTGATGCAAGGTCAAGGGCACTCCTCCTAAGGCATGGAACCATGGCCTTCCCAAAAGCAGAGAGAATGTGATAGGAATGTCGATCACAATAAATAGCACCTTCGACTTAACTTCCCCCACCTTGACTTTGGCTATAAAAGTCCCAAGCACTGCTCTTTTGCTGTCATCATATGCCCTAATCATGGTGTTGGATCAGCAAAGAGCTTTAGTACTCATCCCCAAATAAGGCAAGATCTTGGAGGGGCAAATGTTCAAGGTCGAGCTGTCATCCACCATCACGCTCGGCATCATTCTATCCATAACTTCAACCTTTAAGTGTAGAGCCCTATTATGGTTGACCCCTTTAGGCAGGAGGTCCTAAACTCTAAAACTGATCTCCAGGGCTCGATTGGCTTTCAAATCCACTACCTTAATCATTGCACATTCCTTATCTGGGGACATAGTGGGAGTGGCCTCCAACTCCATCAACTGCTTAACCACCACCTCACGGTGCCTCTTTGATTCCATAAGTAAGTGCCAAACACTAGCACGAGCTGGCATCCTCTTTAGTTGGTCAACTACCATGTCATCTTCTTTGGTCATTGGAGGTGATCGGGCAGCATCATTGTGCACAGGCGTGGTATTCCTTCTTAGGGGTATCGAGGGTGGTACATTAGTGGGTTGATAAACCCTTCCACTCCTAGTAATGTGCATTACTGGCCTATCCTTCTCAATCACAGTTCCCCTTCTTGTCTCCATTGGATAAACCGACTTTGACTCTTAGATCTCAAAATCTTCATACTCATCATCCACTTCGATCTCATCCAAATCAATGGGACCTGCCTTATTCTTTACTGCCATCGTATGCTCTTTGACTACTTCCGGCTTTTCTTCACTTTCACTAAAACAGCTTGTACGCTTGGATTAACCTTGATAATCTGAGTGAACACATAATTAGCCGGCAAACCAGACTGTACCATATTCACTTGACTTCCAAAGGTAGGCAGTGGATTCTTCTGAACACTGGGCTTCAAAGCTGGCTCAACAATCTTGCCATCCGTGACCAACTGCTTGATGGCCTTAATCAACTAGGTGCACTCGTTAGTACGGTGGCCCGTTATCATATGATAAGAATAGAAATTGTCTCTATCTGCCTCAGCTGAAGGCGAAAATAGCCTCTGCAACAGCCCAGCCTTTCTACACATGGCAAAAATCCAACTCGTTGACTCGGCCCATGGACTAGTGACCCTTTGAGGAGTCTGTCTTACTTGGTTCACAACAGCCACATCCGACTCTTCAATCGAGGCTGCTTTCGGAGTCGTCTTAGTACTAGACCCGACTGTGGTAGCCTTAGAACTACTACCTTTGTACCATTGGGAGTACCTTTGATTACTTCTGTAGGAGCCCGAACTCTATCTACCCCTCTGTTCCTCTTCTTTATACCGCTCAATATGCTTAGCAAAATTGACCACTTCATTGAAAGAGTGGAACCTCTTCGGCTTCATTTTGTCTTTGCACTAGGGTAGACTACTATCAACCAGCTTTACAATAAGCGACTCCAACTTTGAGGCCCCATCCATAAGAACTGGCACGTCCATCCACCTTTTACAGTAAGCCAAGAAAGATTCATTCGGCTTTTGGTGGATTCTCTCTAAGTCCTCAAGAGTAGTCTCTACCTGGGTATTGTAAGCATACTACTTCACAAAAGCTTCAGATAGGTCCTCCCAAGTAGAACGGGTGTACAAAGGCATCTTTATATACAACTTTACCTTGGCACCCTTCAAAGTAGTCAGAAACATATTCAAGAGGTGACCTTTCCCAATTCCCATACTGGTCATCAGCCTCACATAACTATCCAAATGGGCTTCCGGTGGGCCTTCCCCGGTGTAGAGAGGAAGATAGGGAATATGAAAACCAGCCGGAAGTAGCTCTTCTCCATCGGCCATTAAAGTAGCCGAGTTGGCAAACTTAATAGGATTATAGTGCACCATCTCCTTTAGCTTAGTTAGTATGGCTTCAATGTTAGACAACTTCTAATTGAGACGCTTCTCCACAACAGTCTCAATCAAGGCTTCTCTCGCCCTCTCAAATGCTTCATCGTCTTCTGATTGAAGATCAGGCTCCATATGGTTGACAACTCCACCACTTCCACCGGGAACACTCCCTCCAGCTCCATTCGTCACTTGGACAAATTGTTGTCCTTCACTTCCAACCGAGGTCTGAGTCGGTGGAACAGTCTGAATAGGGGTAGCATTCATCACAACTTGCATTTGCTCCCTAAGGGTAGCCTTAAACTCACCAAAATTCAGAAAACTCTGCATGAAAGCTGGCATGTCCAAAGCTGTATTCCCACTATTTCTATCAGCCATTTCTATCCTATCTGCTTCTTCCAACAGAGTCTGACTATCAACCGGTAAAGAGGGCAATTGAATCTCAACCTCCCGATCCGCATCTGACCCTGAATTGACCCCTTCCACAATGACTGGTTCTGATTCAACTGACTGAGATGGTTGACTCAGCTTTGACTCAACATGAACTAACCGTTTCAAGGTTCGACTCCAAACTGCACATTCAACATAAGGTTAGAATTTCGGATGGATGTCGTGGACCTAGACTCAACACACTAAGTGGCGTGTATGGTATTTTCATGTTCATGATTGAATGATGTTTCATGGATGGGGATGATGATGAAAATGACCTTTATATTTTCCTTGTTTTTATTTTGGACGTTCCAAGCATACGCCATGCGATATGAAAGACAACGCAAAAATGTCGCGTGTGAGCCTTTACATGGACAAAGGTTCAGCACCTTCGGGGCAATGGATGTCGTGAAATGGTCACATGTGTTGTTGGTGTGCCCTAGTTCTTAGGGCATTGGATTCTTGTATTTTGTATTATACATTAAGAGTCATGTATGAATACATTATTTGTGTCACATTAATAAAGGCAATTAATCTATTTCATTTATATCTTGTGCTATAATATGAGTAGAGTATCCATTGATTGATAATCATAAAACCTATCCCAGGTCTGTTCTAATCGTGGGAACGAATAGAACCACAGACTTGTATATTCGATGATTGTATGGTAGTTCTTAACTAGCCATAGTACTTGTATAGTCAGTCATGAATATAGGTACATGTCATTGACATGGGACTGGATCGATCCGCACAAGAAAGCCACATGGTTGTCATGTCATAGGTCTTTCTTGAGTAGGTCTCTTTTGTCCTCAGACCAGATTTCATTATAATATCAATATGGAATCCGGTTCACTTTGACATACGCCTAACAGGTCTGTAAAAGGATGCTAAATACGGGTATGATTGGGTGGACCGGTGAACATGTTGATATTGATGATGAAGTGATGGAATTGCCACTCCGGTGACACCGAGATGATATCATTGGCCACTTGATGAGTGGGACTGATAAGTTTATGGCCATACCCAAATAAGTTGGTTGCTTATTTGATTAATCAGTCAACTCAAGATCAAGAAATATAATAAACAACAGAAGAGGATGACAGACACCATGCCTCTTGTTTATTCATATCGATATCGTTAGGCAGAGGACACTATGAGATTACTACCGGGTGAGTGTCTTCTAAAAACTACTGCATCTCTGTCTTAATTGGGGGCTGTAATGGTTTGCTAGAACCCACTTACAGTCTGTGGGCCTTGGGCCTACTGCCAACATAAAGACAGACCCAGAGGATCGTGCACATAGATCAACTGAGCTGGAACTTATAGAAATTGTACATGTAATGTACATTGGAAGGAATACGTTAATTAATTAGTTGACATTCGGTGTCAAGGTAATTAATTGACATTGGGTTGAATTTAATTTAATTAATAAGTTTACATAATGTAATTAATTAATTTATCAATTAATTGAATTACATAAAGTAAACAATTAATTAAATAATTTTCCTAAGTAGGAAAATTAAATACATGTATTGTATTAACTTAAGTGTGATTTAATTTTATTTAGGGGTAATTAAATTTAGTCAAATGGAATTAAATTACATAGTATATACTTTTTAATTAAAGTTTATTTATGTAATTATAATCCTAGTGGGCTTGGGTTTAATTAACCTAATTAAAACCCAACTAGACAAGGTGTCTATATAAGGGCACACTTAAGGAAGAAAAACCTAATTCAACTCTAATTAATTGCTGGAAATTTCAGCCACCAATAGCAGCCCCAAAACAGCCGAAAATCCCAGCATTAAACCTCCATTCCTTCGCATCTTCGGCTAGCACCAGTTCCCGCTCAATAGTTGGTCGTGCACCGGACTTTGGAGATCGCAGTTTCAAGTAACGATTCTGCAGCAGTCTCTAGAAGAGACGAATCCGGTGAGTTAATCTCTCTTGATTCAATTTGGTTTTATTCTAATCAATGGTAATTGGACACGATAGGTGGATTCTAGGAAATTTTAAATGGTGTATTTTCCGCTGCGCCACGTTATTTTTCCAATGACGAATTCCAACATGTGTACCAACACACAGATAGAGGTTCGGTGCTTCGTAGGTCAATAAGATGATATGAAGTGCTCATATGGGAACCATTCCATAGACAAAGCTTTGATGCTTTTATGGCATATTGGATGGAGTGATGTCACAAGCAAGTTGCATGTAACTCGAAACATGAATAGAATTTCGGCATTTGTGGAACACCATGTATGACTTGGTAATGCTATGAAATGTCTTAATATAAGTACTAGTTCAGCACTCGTGGAGTACCTAGAATGAATCATCAATGTTATGGAACAATCCGATGTGGATCACGACACACAAGCAAAGTTTCAGCATCTCCATGATACCAATAATGATGCCATGTAATGATATCGTGTGACCCACCACATGAAAATGGACCTAAGACCGTTATGGTCCTCTAATGAATGACATGATATAGTGAAATGGCCAAGTGCAATCTGGTGCACAGACGATATACGGGTAGTTTTGGGACTCCCGATATGAGATGAAATGATTGTGAAGGGCATACTTGGAACATCCTTTCATTCGTGATGGGATGAAATGAGATGAATACCCGTGTCACACAGAATGCAAGTGGCTGCACAAAGACGTGGTTAGGATGCATGACACACAAGATGATGTCGTGTATGCTTTATGGAATGTGAACACACAAAATGTACATGGCACATGAAAAAGACCAGGGCTGCACACAAATATGGTTAGTATAATACCACATGTATGATAATGCTTCAAAATGGCTGCATCAAAACGTGGATAGAAAATGACACATGGATCATACATGTTTGATGTTGCATGTAAAGGCCGTAGATAAAACAACCATGGAACAAACGTTAGCACACGCAACAACATGTTCTCCCTTCCAACCTTATTCCTCCTTTCGATTAGTCACGCATTCTTCCTAGGTGTTGGGTCTCTTTGATACCAACCGGGGGTAACAGAGGCGTACTCTCAAAGTCCAATTTATGAATTTATGTTTTGGTAGTCCTAAGGGGAAGTTACTAAGCCATTACATGAAGGTATAAGTCAAACCAAGGGTCATACAGGTTCCCATAACAAAAATACACTCCTTATCGTAGAACACGATGTAAGGTTCTTGCGGTGCTATGAATGGTTTACCCCCTCAGGTGCCTCCAATCCTAGCGAAAGAGGTAGATCACCTTTGGAAATAAACCGGGCTAATCATGTGTTGGAGGGATTGAGAAGAGAAAATGTCATGCTATGTGGTTGTGAATGAGATATCAGATTATGAATTAATAATTGACTACAAGTGAGGACACACTTTAATTGTTGCCTAAGTTCTTTGAGTTTTTATGAAAACTTTTTTAAAGAAACCGTTATTCCCCAGCAAAGTCGCCACTGTGAGCGGACGACATTTTTTGTAACGCGCGGCAAAGTGGGAACTGTGGATTTTCTTTTTGGGTGATTATGTGGCTTTGAAAATGGGTTTTAACCTTTCTTAAGAAAACCTTTTGTTTCATTAAGAAAACTCATTTTGCAGAAAACTTAATTTTGAGTGTGAATTTTGGAAAACAGATTTTTTAGAAAATCCCAATTTAAACTCAAAGATCCCAAAATCTAAATTTTGTGATCAGATACAGAGTCGCCACCCGGATCAACTCATCAGAAAAATTTCGGTACAGCTCCCTACCAAGTGTAGATGCAGTACTTGATCTAAAGATTCAGGGTTCGAGCAACACATCTACTAATCCTCAACTTATTTTCAATTATTATTTCATAATACAATATAACATTCACTTAATTCTACCCATTTTATCTTCTTTTAATTTTAGTTAATGCTCATGCAAATGACATAAATATAAATCATAAATAAAGCACAGAAAAATAAAAGTGCGGGAAAAGTAAAGTAATGGCCAAATTATACAACCCAAAAAAGAAAAAACTCTCATCCTCACCATTTACAACCGCCTATAATACACGATAATCTAAAAAAGGTACAACCGCCTAGATACACGGAATGATTTATTAAATACATCAAAAGAAAATTGAAAAAAAAAGTTGCATCCAAATACAGTTAGTAAAAATACACAAATCACACCAAGGACTCACATAAGACAGAATAGCTGTATTTTGGGAAACGGGATCATGCATAGGGGGATAACTGAGAAGTTTGGATGACTACTCGATTAGACCTGGAAAACATTTTATAGAAATGCCCTGTAGATTTTGTGAATGAAAACCAATTTTGAAAACGGTTTGGCTCGTTTTACATGCATTTTTCATCTTTTAGTGGGTCAGATATCCCGGAACCCTGGGGTTCCATTTGTTAGTGGGCCTAAATTGAACATCCATCTAGGTTCTGGAAACATAAACACACCAAAATTCATTTTTGAACCGAAAAGAGAAACAAAATTACAAGTTAAAGGCCAAAAAGGGCAAAACTATAATTTTGTTTCATCAACTACAGCCGAGCCACTGTAGTATGCTACAACAGCCCCACTGTAGTATGCTATAGCAGCCCCACTGTAGTGGTTGGGGCTCCTGTAACACCTACAGCCAAGCGGCTATAGTGCTCAAGAAGCAATAATCCGGTTTTCTTTCTTATTTTGAAAATCGTTTTGGTGTTTTGGTGGGTTCAAGTAATCTGGGGTTTCTAGAAGCTTATGAAATCTACGAAATAGATCCAGAATGGATCAAACAAATCCAAAAATCACTAAAAGCCTGAAATCATCAAAAGCACATCTCACATCCATCAATCAAAAACCCAAAAACTATAAATATAATCATATGTGGGTGTGATTCGACCGATATTATTCATGAAAAACACATTTGATTTGAAAACAAAAGTGTTATCGGTCGATTTGGGGCATTTGGAGCTTCTGCCCTAGAGATTTCAGCAGAGCAGCTGTAATCAGAGAACTATAGCCGTGCAACTATAGGTTACAACCGCACCACTATATTCATCAGACTACAGCCGAGCGGCTGTAAGCAATGAATGGGGTTGCTATAGCTGGGTTTTCACTTCCAGCTTAGAGAAAACTACAAAAACACATACAATCAACATCCAAATCAAATCAAAACAAGTTTTTAGGGCCTCCCAGAGTATACCTTGTTTGTGTTCCAGTGTTTTTTATCACCAGAAATAGATTCGGATGTCGGAAAACTCCTCAAAATCACGAACAACCTGAAATCGTTCATAAATCTCCAAAGCTCAAACGAAACCCCAAATCAACCTGAACGAATGCTGGATCAATTGAAATCACTCCCAGAATATGAATTCTCATAGAACCCTAATGATATCTACGGATTAGATTAAGACTTTTGACAATTTTAGATTGAATTTTGGTTTCCTCTTTTTTCTTCTCCCTCTAAGCTCCTAAAAAGTCAAAACCCTAGCTTTTTCTGGTTGTGTTGCAGAATGCTCTCTCTTGTTTTTGACCTAATTTTTGAGTCTTTCTTTTATATGGCCCAATTAGGGTAGAAAATCCTGATTTAATGAGGAAAAATACACCCTATTAAGGAGAAAATCAAATTTGATAACTATAGCCGAGCGCCTGTAGTAGCCTATAGCCGGGCAGTTGTAGTTGTGCAAACTACAACCACGCCACTATGAGGCACTATAGCTGAGCAGATATAGTAGCCAATTTTACATTTTCTCACCTTTTCCACTTTTCTCTCCGGTTCTCTTAAGTGCTCACTCAACCTTCTTCGAGACTCCGCACCAAGATTCGTTACACTTCTTCGGGTCATCCAAGACATGTCCAATGTTCTTCTGACCACTTTGAATCTGCCTCACGTTTATCCATGGAGAAGGGAATAAAGGCTTTCATCATTGAGGTCAGGAAAGAACCAGTGCTCACACCTATGCTATGATAACAACTCTTAACGAGATGTTTCAAAAGCATGTTCGTCAAGAAAGGTACCTGACCAATAAGGCATTCCACTCCTATAAGATGGGGCCTGGGGCATCTGTGAGTGCACATGTGCTCAAGATGAAGGGCTATCTGTTCACTTTAGCCCCTATCGGATCGCCTATCTCATAGGAGCTGGCGGTTGACACGATCCTGGCTTCCTTACCGGATTCTTATGATCAGTTCATCCTAAACTACTGTTGGATATGCCCTAGTCCTGAGGCATTGGGCCTTGTATTTGTATTGTACATCTATTGGATTTATGTATTTTACATATTTTGTATCATTAAATAAAGGCATTAATGTGTTTATTATATATCTTGTGCTGTATTTTAAATGGAGTATCCAATGGACATATCCATATCCATGTTGACAAGTGTCATCCACTTGGCAGTAAGACCATGGATAGGGAACGATATGACCATAAAGAGATTCGTAGTCTATTCCAGTAATGGGAATGAATGGAACTAGAGACTATTATTAACTTAGTTGTATGGCGGTGTCCGACCATTGGCCATGGGATGTCAACTAAATTAATGGCATGCAAAAGGGGCATGGTACTGGATAGATCCACTAAACGAGAAATCCACATGGTAAAGCATCACAAGTGACTCTAATGTAGTACTTTTATGGATTCTTTGACCTGACCATATGATGGTCCTGTATGCGAAGTCGTATACTTTGGTGTACGCCAAAAGGGCCTGTAAAAGGGTGACAAGTATGGGTACGTTTGGGTATGTCACTAAGTATGGCAGTACTATGGATGTGCAGAAGGGATATGTCACTCAGTAGTCCACTGAGAAGATATCACCGGCCTCTTAATGAATATGACTGATAAGAGTATGGCCACACCCAAACAAGTTGGAACTTATTTGTGAGCATCAATACATTCGGGATCAAGTAAATGTCCGGACACAAAAGAGGGTGATCAGTCTATGCCTCTGTGTTGGACACCGATATCGATGACATGGGATAGATAAGTTTAAACTATAGGGTTATGATTTCAGTTGGACTACCATCTCCATCTTAATTAGGGGATGCAGTGGCTTGCTAGAGCCCGCCTACAGTCTGTGGGCTATAGGCCCACTGCCAACATAAAAAGGGCCCACAGGATCATACACATTGAACGTCTAAACATAGACTTAAGGGATCACCTGTATACTTGGAGTATACACACAGAAGAGAGACGATTATATTAATTATATTATAAGGATCAACTGGATTGATCAAAATAATAAAATTAATACTTGTATTGGCCTTCTCATAATTAATTCAATGAATTAATTTATGAGATTATTTCCTGGGTGGAAATATTTTACATGTATAGGTTTACATGTATTTGATTTCATGAAGAGTCCAATTTAATTCCTTAGTTAAATTAATTGGTCAAATTAATTCCAATTTAAATATAATTAATATATTATAAGGTATAATATGATAGCATACATGTTAAATAGAAATTAAATTTAAAATTAAATCAGACCATAAGAATTAAAATTAGACGTGGGCTTAAAGAGGTAAAAGCCTGCATGAAATTAAATCGAATAGGGCCTATAATTCCCTATCGGAATTTCGACCAACTAGGTAATAAAACCTAGTAAAGAATTCGGCCAAGGTGACTAAGGTGATAGCCAAAAATTACAGCCACCAAACTCTCTCTCCCGTTTGATCTCATCGCTAGCACGGGTCATGTTCGATAGCCGTTCGTGTACGTGAACGCGGAGGGAATCAATTTTGGTTTCTGCAGCCATCTCTTGAAGAGATATTTCTGGTGAGAAATCTATTCTCTTTTATTTAATTTTAAAGTTTTTCAATTTTCACATCAATTGCTCCTGGGCATGGATTTGAGGAAATCACCATGTTTTTCCTCATTTAATTGGGTGATTTCCGGTGAAAAATCCCAACAACTACAACATGCAAGGGATAAACCGTACTGTTAGTGAACTACATGGGATGCTTAAGCTTACTGAGCAATCAATAAAAAAGACTCTGCTGGTACTGCTGGTCAACAAAGGGAACCTTCCTCTTGCTAAGGGTAAGGCCAAGGCTAAGAAAGCCAAGGCCATGAAGGCTAAGGCCCAGCCCAAGGCCAGTCCTGAGGATGTCTGCTTCGGGTGTAAGCAGGCTAGGCATTGGAAGAGATTGTGTCCCAAGCTGTTGGGAGAGCGAAGGAAGACCCAGGGCACGTCTTTATCAGGTATATATGTCATAGACATTAACCTCATTATTTCAACACCCTGGGTATTGGATACTGGATGTGGTTCTCACATTTGTTGTAATGTGCAGGGGCTTAAGAACAGGAGATCACTAGGATCTAGGGAAGTGGACTTGTGGGTCCGAAATGGAGCAAGGGTAGCTGCCACAGAGATCGGTGAATGCCACCTTATGATGCCTACTGGATTAGTTTTAATATTGGAACAATGTTATTTTGTACCTACAATGTATAGGAATATTATTTCTATTTCAGTATTGGATATTTCTGGATTTAATTTTAGTATTGCAAATGGTAGAATTGGTATATCTAGAGAGGGATTATTTTATGGAGAAGCTCTTTTAAATAATGGCCTATATATCCTAGATTTGAATGAAACTAATCATTTCTATAAATACTAAAAGGGTTAAGCCTAACGAACTTAATCCAGTCTACCTTTGGCATTGTCGTTTAGGCCACATAAACAAGAACCGCATAGCTAGGCTTCACAAAGCTAGAATCCTAGGATCATTTGACTTGGAGTCATTTGATATATGTGAGTCTTGTTTACGAGGTAAAATGACTAAAGCTCTTTTTAGCAAGAAAGCTAAAAGGGCTATTGGCTTATTGAACCTAATACATTCCGAAATAGATAGGCCCATGAGCACAACTATTAGAGGTGGACATCTATACTTTGTCACGTTCATGTTTCAATGGATATGGCTATGTCTATCTGATGAAACATAAGTCTGACACCCTTGATAAGTTCAAGGAATTTAGGAATGAAGTACTGAACCAACTAGGTAGAAATATCAAAGCCCTTCGGTCAGACCGAGGAGGTAAGTATATGAGCCTAGAATTTGACTCATATTTGAGAGAGCATGGAATCATTCCACAGCTCACTCCTCCAAGAACACTACCACACAATGGGGTGTCGGAATAGAGGAACAGGACCTTGTTGGACATGGTCCGTTCAATGATGACTCACGCCTCTCTCCCAATATGCTTCTGGGGATACACTCCTGAGACAACAGCTCTCATTTTGAATAATACTCCAACTAAGGCTGTGGAAAAGACCCTATATGAGATATGGATGGGCAGCGCACCCAATGTGTCTTTCCTGCGGATTTGGGGCAATGATGCACATGTCAAGAAATTGACTGGGGGCAAACTAGAACCCAAAACTGACAAATGCCTATTTGTGGTCTACCCGAGGGAAACCAAAGGGTATTACTTCTACAACCCCGCCGCGAGAACAAGGTGTTTGTGGCATGAAAGGGGGTCTTACTTAAAAAGGATTTAACTTCCAAGAAAGACAGTAGGAGCAATGTTGAACTCAGGGAAGTTCAAAGCTCATAAATTCCTGAAGAGGATAACTTGGAGACCAGGGTGGAGCTTCCACGGGAGGAAGGACCGACCCAGGTTACACAAGGACCTAGAAGGTCTAGTAGGGATCGTCAGGAACCAGAGAGAGATGGGTTTCTTATTACCGATGATCGAACTCTTCTCATCTTTGATGAGGAAGAGCCCAAAACCTACTAGGAGCCTGTAGCTAGCCTATAGTCTGCCAACTGGCATAAGGCCATGGAGGCGGAGATGCAATCTATATACTATAATCAGGTTTGGAACCTGGTTGATCCACCTCTGGGTGCTGAGGTAAGAGGTTGCAAGTGGTGCTACAAGCCAAAGGCCAACAACACCTTCAAGGGGCATCTGGTTACGAAAGGTTTCAGAGAAGTCCATGGAATAGACTATGATGCAACTTTCTCTCCAGTCCTATGCTCAAATCCATAAAGATCTTGTTGGCCATAGCCGCTTGGTACGACTATGAGATCTGGCAGATGGATGTCAAAATCGCTTTCCTTAACGAAAAGCTACTCGAGGATATGTACATGACATAACCTAAGGGTTTTGTCAATCCAGAGTATCCTGGAGGGTATGTAAGCTTCAAAGGTTTGTTTATGGACTAAAGCAAGCATTCTGAAGTTGGAATCTTAGATTCAATGAAGCCATAAAGGAATACGGCTTCATACAGAATCAAGATGAGCCTTGTGTGTATAAAAGGATTAGTGGGAGCATTGTTACCTTCCTGGTATTATATGTGGATGATATCCTTCTTATTGGAAGCAACATAGCAACACTGCAAGGTGTAAAGTAGTGGTTGTGTAAGTGCTTCACAATGAAGGACTTTGGAGAGGCCGAGATGATCCTAGGGATCAAGATCTATAGGGATAGATCCAATCGGCTTCTTCGCCTAAGTCATGCCACGTACATAGACAAAGTTCTGAAAAGATTCAGTATGGATCAGGCCAAGAAAGGTTTCTTGCCAATGAGCCATGTGCTAAAACTTAGTAAGAAGAACTGTCCTAAGACATGCAGGATAGGGAAAACATGAAGTTGGTCCCATATGCGTCAGCTATAGGATCAATCATGTACTCCATGCTATGTACGAGACCTGATGTCACCTTTGCACTGAGTATGACAAGCCAATACCAGTAGGATCCCGATGAGGATCACTAGAAGGCTGTCAAAGCAATCTTGAAGTACCTTAACCAGACCAAGGATAGCTTCTTAATGTATGGAGGTCAAGAAGAGCTATCAGTTACTGAGTACACTGATGCAAGCTTCCAGACCGACCAGGATGAGTACCAGTCATTGTTTGGGTACGTGTTCTCACTAAATGGTGGTGCTACTAGCTAGAAGAGCTCCAAGCAACCACCATCGTGGACTCTACTATAGAAGCTTAGTACATTGCGGCGTGTGATACAGCTAAGGAAACTGTGTGGATAAAGAAGTTTATCACTGAATTGGGAGTAATACCAACTATTCAGGATCTAGTTGATATCTTCTGTGACAACAATGGGGTTGTTGCACAAGCTAAGGAGCCCCGGTCACATAAGAACACAAAGCACGTGCTCAGGAAGTTTCAACTCATAAGAGAAATCGCTGGGAGGGGTGACATTTCATTACATAGAGTTGACATCGAGCATAATGTCACAGATCCTTTGACCAAGGTGGTGGCTCAGCCCAAGCACGAGGGTCATACTAGATCTATAGGGATTACACCTATGCCTAGTTGGAACTAGTGCAAGTGGGAGATTGTTGGATGTGCCATAGTCCAGAGGCATTAGTCCTTGTATTTGTATTATAAATTTATTGGATTTATGTATTATACAATTTGTTTCATTAAATAAAGGCATTAATCTATTTATTATATACCTTGTGCCATGTTTTAAATAGAGTATCCAATGGACATATCCATATCCATGTTGACAAGTGTCATGCACTTGGCAGTAAGACCATGGATCGGGAAAATGATATGACCATGAAGTCATCTGTAGTCTGTTCTAGTCATGGGAATGAATGGAACTAAAGACTATCATTAGCTTGGTTAGATGGTGGTGTCTTACCAGCCATTGGACATAGGACGTCAACCAAGTTAATGGGTACATGCAAAAGGGGCATGGTATTGGATAGATCCACTAAACGAGATATCCACATGGTATAGTATCTGTAAGCGCCGGAATTTTCTATACTTAAAAAAAAAAAGTTTATGGTCGTACGACTATTCTTACAGTCGTGCGACTGTAATTTTTAAATTACAGTCGTACGACTGTAATATCGAAATTTGCAGAAGCCCATACCTCTGCAGCAGAAAATGAAGGAGAGAGAGGATGAGCATTAATTGCTCCGGTTTGGCAGCAAGTAAGCAGAAAAAAGGAGGGTAGAAAAAGAAGGGGAAGAAGAGAGAGAGGGGGGCTTGAATTCTGGTGAAAGACTTAGAGAGAGAAGGAGAAAAGAGAAAAGGAAAAGAAAGAAGTGGAAAAACCCACAAAAATTCATTTTTTCCTCTTCTATTTTCTTTTAATTCTCATAATTAGGGTTAAAACTTGTTAGAAATCGCTAGTTTAATCAATTAACTTCACAACCAAATCAGGAATCCGGACTTAAATCATCAGAATCCCTTGCAATTTGGATTTTTGGACATAAAGCTCTCAACTTCAATTTCAAAGGAAAAAGTGCGAATTTGTTAGGACCGGAGCGACGCTAGGGGTCAAAACGACTTGGATTAGCTTCTAAAAAGGTAGACACTTCCTTTCCTTATACTTTTTCTCGCTTTCTGGGTATTTGAAGTGAGTTTTGTGCGTTTTCTGCTGCACTTTCATGTTTCTGCTTCTAGAAATTAAGAACAGTCGCACGACTGTTCTTGGTTTTCATGAACAGTCGTACGACTGTATATACAGTCGTACGACTGTTCTTAATTTCCAGTTGATTTTCTTCAGTTTTTGATTCAAAATGGATTTTTGGCGAAATTCTGATCCAAAACTATTTACAGTCGCACGACTGTAAACTACAGTCGTACAACTGTAACCCTTGTTCCAAAATCAGAATTCCACCTTTAAGCCAAAATTTCTTAAAAAAACCATAAAAAATCATAAAAAATTCCCGAAAATTCCCAAAAATTCCCAAAAAATTCCAAAAAATTAGAAAACCCCAAAAATCATCAAAATGAATTTTGTTGTGTTCATCACGACCATAGATTCAATTTTCTGGTAAATTTGCATTTAGTTCAATTCAACGATGGAGACCCAGTTCTCCTGAAAACCGACCCATTTAACATATGAAAAATGCACATAAATCGGAAAAGTTGTTTTCAAAATGATTTTCCCACAAAACCAAAAATACAGGGACGTTTCGAAATGTTTTCCAGGTCTAACCGGACCGGCTAGCCGAGCCGAGCCAACCCGGTTATCCCCTAAATGCATGTCCCCATTTCTTGATTTCCCAATTCTGTCTGTTTGAGTCCAACTTGTGGCGTGCCGTATAAATTGTGCTAACCTTCTGTTTTGCAGATTTTAATTTCTTTTATTTTTATTTTTTGATGTATCTTAATAGAATTAATTGTGTATTTAGGTGGTTGTAAATATTTTTTTTTTAGATTCTCGTGTATTCTAGGCGATTGTATAAGTGAGGCAAGAGTTTTATTTTTCCATTCGATTTGGCTGTAGGCCAATTAATATTTATTTATTTTTCTTTATTTTTTGTATTATATATTTGTATGCCCGCTGCATGTCTATTTACTTCAATAAAATTGACTTTAGATTTTGAAATACCATTTGAGAACATTGGAAATATTTAATTTAATTAGACACGAAATAAGGGACTTGTCCGGACCCGAATCTCTGGATAGTGTAGCGACCGTTCGTCCTGTTCAGCTGCATAAGAATTTCCCCGTTGAGCTGAGCCGGGTGGCGACTCTACAATATTCATCGAGACTTAGGTCTCGGTTCTTTTAAGAATTAATTCCATTTATTTTCCAAAACCGAATTTCCATTTACAAAAACCCCACGCGAGGGAGGGGCCCGCCTGAGATCGTGGTGCCCCATTCCGAGAGGAGGTCCCGCGTCTCGTCGAAAACGCGTCGTCCGCTCATAGTGGCGACTCTCCTGGGGATTTCTTAAAAAAAATTTTTCTTAAAAACTTAAAAGAATTTTGACAAGCCCTGAAAAGTGTCTAATTAAAATAAGGCGGATGATTCTCTTATGGTATTTTATTTGCATTTTAGTTAGCCATTTTTGCATTAGTTTAGGTATCCCTTTATAGCCCGGTAGATTGTTGAAGTGTCGCCTAAGTTCCTCTTGGTCTTAGGGGCACGAATACGAAACACCACTCATAGCCTCGTACGAACCCCTTCGCTAGGACCCTTGAGTGGGGAGAAGTGAGGAGTATATCTTGCTATGATAGCCTTGATGTTATCCCGTCTTTGACCGAACCCATATAGGCAGCTCTAGTTGGATTCCCTTAGGATACCAAAATAATTGTGTGAATAATAATAATAAAATAGCGCCTTCATCACCCCCGGTTGGTGATTGAAGTGAACCCCGCCTAGGACTCGGTTAGAAATTTTTGAGACCGACCACGTTGGAGGAATAAGGTTGGAAGAATTCGTTTTGCTTGCTATGTGTTCTTCACCATCTCGTGACACATCGCCATTGCTACCCACGCATGCATAACATATCATAATCACCATTTTCCATGCATGTAACATACCATACACAAACATTTTTTATGTGATACTAACCCATATTTTTATGCAGCCATTTGCATTTTATTTTGTTTGTAAAACATTAATTCATTTGTTTGCCATTCATACTAACCCTTTCTCTTTCAACCATAACATTATATTTGTGCGATTGGCATTTTTGACATATCATACATAACATCATTATGTATGTCATGCATCCTAACCCACGTTTTTGTGCAGCCATTTACATATTGTGTGACATGTTCATTCATCACATTTCACTCAAATTAAATTAAGGGGCATTTCAAGGACGCCTATCATGACCATCCCATTCCATTTCATAACATATCGGGTACCCAAAATTACCCGTGTTTTGCCAATGCACCGGATTGTATTCGGCCATTCCACCAATATCATTTCATTTAATAAAAAGCCACAACGGCCTTAGGCCCATTTTCGTGTAACAATTTACATGATGCATTTCACGACATCACACCCATCTATCATAAACATCATATAACACTGTGGTCCACACCCGACCACTTCATGACATTAATTCACCATTCAAGGTACTCCCCCAGTGCCCGATAGTATACATAGAGGTCCATAACATCACCAAATCATGAAAGGCGTTCCTCGAATGCCGAATCCTTGTCCGTGTCCCTGTTACACGTGACTTTCTCATAACACCATATCATATGCTCGAAAGCATCAAAACCTTGTCCGCGGGCCCGGCCCATGCGACCATTTCATATCATCTCATAGACCTACAAAGCGTCAAAACTATGTCCGTGTGCCAGTATACATGCGACCATTTCACGAATTCATTAGGTGCCCCAAAGGCGTCGAAGCTCTGTCCGTTTGACGGCCCACACCTGACGTTTTTGCATAAACATTGGGTGTTCTTGGAATGCCTCGAAAGAAGAAAGATAATAAAAAGAAAACATTCATATCATCATTTCATACATAATCCCATTCCATTCATTTCAAGCATTCTCAATACCCTAATTTACATGTCACATCACGTCATTCATTCACGACCCTAATACCTCCTGTCTACTCCCAAGCAGAATACACTGGAGCGACCTTGGACAAGATCCCAAGCTTCAAGGGCAACTAGGAGACAGAGGGTAGTCAAGAGTGACAGTGATTCTGAGTCTGGGGAAGGAGTGAATATGGCAGAACAGACACCGAGCATGGCTGATGTTTTGAGAGATTTCTTCAGGTCACAGGATTTCCGCGACATGTTAAAGGAAGAAATGAGGGCAGTGGTTAGAGAAGCTGGTGAGACCGGTGGTGGTGGAGCCGGAAAAGAAAAAGAAGCTGAGTCATCTCAACATGGTGGTGACACTTCGGCTAGCCTTGAAAAGCTGCAGGAGATAGAGGCAGCTATGGAACAGAGGATGAAAGCCAAGTGCTCTGAACTAGATGAAGTTATGGCCCAGTTGAAGAAGGGGGTCAGTATCAGCGCTGAATCCAAGAAAGGGGTGAATGTGGATGCCATGGTCAGTAAGGGCATCGAGACATTCCCCATTGGCTTCCAAGTACCGAAGATCCCTACTTACAAAGGGATGGGCTCGCCGGAGGCCCATGTGAATCTGTATGCTCGAGTTATGCTAACGGCGGGCACCACAAAGCAGCAGCTGATCAATTTATTCCCCACCACACTGGAGGGAGGTGCATTAGGATGGTATAACTCACTGTCAGAGGAGGAGCAATCTGATTGGGAAATTTTGTCTGCGGCCTTCATCAAATACTACAGCTTCAACACCAAAATCCAGGTGAAGCTGTATGATCTGGAGAGGGTGAAGCAGAAATTCAACGAGCCCTTTGACGAATACTACCAGAGGTGGATGAACAAGATGATCCTCCTAAAGAACCGCCCTGATGAAGACGAGCTTATACAGAAGCTCATTAATGGCAGCAAAGATATTTTCAAGGACAACATGAAATTCTATCCCTTCAAGGAGCTTAGTGAGGTTTACAGTATGGCTATGAAGATAGAAAGGGATGAAAAGGAGAAGCCAACTGGTCACAAAGGAGGAAGAAGCACAGGGTACACCTCGGGGTATAGATCAACCGTAGCAGCTGGGTCTGGCAGTGGTTCTGGTTCAGGTGCCAGTGGTAAGCAGGGGCAATCATCGGAGGTGAAGCAGGTTGAAGTAGCTACTGTGAATCAGCAGCAAGGCAACCAGAATAGAGGTCCTGGAGGACAAGGCATATCGCCTTGGACTCTTACTTTAGTAAAGATATTCGCCAAGTGTAGGAATGGCGGCCTTTTGCAATCCTTAAGGCCATTTGAGAAGCCATCAGAAGCTGACAAAGATAACTTCTGCACTTATGATGTGGTGACAAGCCACTGAACCAACAACTGCTACAAGCTAAGGGATGCTATCCAGAAACTCATTGATGAGGGAAAGCTGCAAGAGCCAGCTAAACCTAGCACTAAAACCAACCCACTGCCGGCATTTGAAAAGAGGGTTAACATGGTTCAGTCAGGGTTGCCGGCTAACTTTATATTTGCACAAGTGCTGCAAGCGAGCCCTACGATTCAGGCAGTGGCGGTAGGGGAACCCGAAGTGGAGCCCAAATGTGAGGAAAAGGAGGGATGTAAGGAGATTAAGCCCATAAGTCTGGATGATCTCGACTCCGACGATGAGTACGAAGAATTTGATAGAAGAGAGGCTCTTAAACTCCCAGTTGTTGAGAGGCTAAAAATTCAAGAAGTGCAGCACGTGACCCGAAGTGGAAGGGTATATTAGCCGGCAGATCAGATGAAAGATAAAGCACTGATGAATGGGTCGGGCAGTACTTCGGCACCGGAAAGAGTCGAGAAAGAAGACTTGGTCATTTCCCAATTGAAGAAGACCCCTGCACAAGCCAGTTTATGGCATCTGCTTATGACCTCCAAAGAGCATAGGGAGGCTTTAGTGAAGAAGCTATCAGAAATTGAAGTCTCCCCTATAGCTTCACCAGAGGCTATGTGTTGCTTGCTAGACAAAGTCCATGCTGGAGCTCCTAATATTGTTTTCTCTGAGAAAGACCTACCTGCAGAAGGAAAGGCCCACAACAAGGCTCTTTACATTAGAGCCTATATCATGGATAAGGTGATGCCGTGCGTTATGGTGGATGACGGCTCGGCTCTGAATATATGCCCGCTGAAAATGTTACCGTTTCTAGGCAGGAATGAAGAAGTGTTGAAGAGGTCCTCGACAGTCATTCAGGCGTATGATGATTCTAAAAGAACAGTGATAGGGACCTTTGAAACAGAAGTGGAGGTTGGGCCCATTAAGTCCATGGTTGTCTTCACAGTGATCGATATCCCGGTCACATTCTCCCTATTGCTTGGAAGGCCCTGGTTCCATCCTTTGGGAGGTGTTCCTTCCACATTACATCAGAAGATTAAATTCTCTATGAATGACAGGATTGTGACAGTTGAGGCGGACACCCAGTCGATGGTAGCTGCAGTGGATGAAGGAGTGGTTCCTTTTGGTGGATTCCAAATTGCTGTCATTAAGGAGGAAGAAACCACAGATGCCCCTATGGTCCTTTATAAGAACTACATGCCAGAGTGGCTATCTCGATATCTATACAAGCTGAACTTTGTCCCAGGAATGGGACTCGGGATTAACTTGCAAGGTGTGCCAGAATTCAAGATCGACTCAGGAAAGTCAAAGCAGTACGGCCTTGGTTATATAGAGGGGTCATCCGAGCAGAAGAATCTGAAAAAGGGCAAGAATGGCAAGGTCATGATGAAGCCATTTCTGAAGGCAGGGGAAACGTCTTTACAAGGGCCAAGCTGAACCGGTGCTGGTTGGAAATGTCGAGTACCCTGGCTTCGAGATCTTTGCAGATGTTGTTGATTTTGAGAAAAGCCAGGAAGAGCCAGTAACCCCTGTAATGGTGGAGGAAACAATTGCTGAATCTGAAATTTTGGAAGGAGAACCATCTAAGGTGATAGCAGAAACCATAGAGGTGGCCGAAGAAGAAGATGAAAAGAAAGCCTGTGCTGAAGCTACAGAAGTGATCTCGGGAGCTTTGACTGCTGCATTAAGCAAAGCTTTTGGGAAATCTAAGGAGGGATTCGGCGAGGAATTAATGGCCAAAGTGAACTTAGACTCTGTGGTTGCTGAAATCGCCAAGATTATGGAAAAGGCTAAGATGCAAGTGACTGAAAAAGAAGCAGAGAAAGCTGCAACCCCGGATGATGCTCTGGAAGGGAAGATGGAAGCCGATGGAGAACAAGGCCCTCTGCCTATGGAGGATGAAAATGATTTTGTTGTATCTATTTCTTCCATTTTCAATGTAACTGATGTACTTTATGATAAGTTCAATGCAATGAAATCCCAGTTTGCTTACTTGTGTGATGTTTATCCTGATAATTCTGTGCATGCATTTGAATCACCATCAAGCATATTTAGCATACATGACACTACATTGCATGAAATCAATATAAGTACAGATGAAAACCCTAAAATGGTACTCATTTCACACGAGCTAAAATCCAAGGAAGAAAGAGAATTAATAAGAATACTCTAAAAACATGTTAAAGCTTTTGCCTGGTCGTATGAAGACATGCCAGGTGTGGACATAGAAATAGCAGTGCACAAAATCCCGACGGACCCCAAGTTCAGACCAGTAAAACAAAAGTTGAGAAGACTAAGGCTGCAACGGGTTATGCTGGTAAAAGAAGAAGTGGCCAAATAGATAGACGCCAGGTTTCTCGAAGTGGTGGAGTATACAGAATGGCTAGCCAATATTGTCCCTGTGCCTAAAAAGGATGGAAGAGTCAGAGTATGTGTCAACTACAGGGACCTGAATAAAGCATGCCCAAAAGATAACTTTCCACTGCCCCATATCGACGTTCTAGTTGATAGTGTAGCAAAAGCGGTAATGTACTCCTTCATAGATGGCTTCTCGGGATACAACCAGATCCTGATGGATGTAATTGACAAGGTGAAGATGTCATTCATCACCGAATGGGGTACTTTCTGCTACAGAGTGATGCCTTTTGGATTAAAGAATGCCGGTGCCACTTATCAGAGGGCTGTCACAACTCTGTTGCATGATATGATTCACAAAGAAGTCAAAGTGTATGTCAATGATATGCTCGTTAAATCAACAACCCGGGAGGAACACCCCGTTATCCTGGATAGATTTCTAATGCGCATTGGAGAGTACAACTTGCGGCTTAATCCCAAGAAGTGCATATTTGGGGTCACATCAGCACGGCAAAAGTTAGAGCGGCTCGCTGGGCTGAAAACCTAATTTGGGCAACCCAAGCAAAAATTAGAGCACTTAAAAAACTCATAACTTCCCCACGGAGCAGGAAAAGCAGAACGTCCTCAGTATTCCCCATAGAATTCGTCACATCACTCCCCAGCAGAGTTTCCCTACTATTCCCCAACGGGATCTACATAAAGAATACCATCAATTATTTCCCTGCAAAGTCGCCATGTTACTCTCCAGTGTAGTCTACAAAAAGAACACCACAATTGTTTCCCTAGTCGAGATGTCGCACTCTTCCCCAGCGGAATCTTTACAAGGAATGCTACGATCATTTCCCCAGCAGTCACCTCACTCCTTCGATAATCACCAAACAATGCCCCAAGAAAAGCAAAATCAACCAGGGGCACAACATATCTCCCCAGCGGAAGACAGAAACATCCAATAACAGAAAATACATACATGTACATATACATCATCATGCATCCATACATTGCATATATCAATTACTTATCCCCGGGTAGTCTTCATTCTTGATCGAAGGGGTAAAAATTTTTGTTTAAAAATCTCTCGATCAAGGAATGAAGACTTGCTATTTTAAGTTCAGGAATTTATCCCCAGCTTAATATCCTCAGGAAGTTAGCAGATCCGCCTCGAGTAATGTAAACTCAGTATTGGCCCAGGTCCGCTCCATTATCTCAACTTTCCCCAGCAGATCTGCCTCGAGTAATGTAAACTCGGTATTGGCCCAGGTCCGCTCCATTATCTCAACTTTCCCCAGTAGATCCGCCTCGAGTAATGTAAACTCGGTATTGGCCCAGGTCCGCTCCATTATCTCAATTTTCCCCAGCAGATCCGCCTCAAGTAATGTAAACTCAGTATCGGCCCAGATCCGCTCCATCATCCAAGTTCCCCAGCAGATCCACCTCGAGTAATGTAAACTCAGTATCGGCCCAGATCAGCTTCATCTATTTCCCCAGCAAAGTTCACCTCGGGTAACCTAGACTCGGTATCGGTCCAGATTAGCATCATCTGTTTCCCCAGCAAAGCTTGCCTCGGGTAACCTAGACCCGGTATCGGCCAATCTCTTCGTAAAGCTTGCCTCGGGTAACATAGACCCGGTATCGGCTAATCTTATCTCCAGCATCGCCACGGGTAACATAGACCCGGTATCGTCTAATTTCACCCATCGTTTGCCTCAGGTAATCAAGACCCGGTATCGGCCAATCTCTTCGTAAAGCTTGCCTCGGGTAACATAGACCCGGTATCGACTAATCTTATCTCCAGCATCGCCTTGCGTAACATAGACCCGGTATCGGCTAATTTCACCCATCGTTTGCCTCGGGTAACCTAGACCTAGTATCGGCTTATTTCTTTCCCCAGTCTCACCTCGGGTAACATAGACCTGGTATCGGCTTATCTCATCAAAGGGTTCATTCCAGTGTTTGCGGCGCTTTGATTCGCGCTCTCAAATTCATCATCTCAGGTATTATAAACCTGAATCTAGGTGTCGAATTTGATCACGCGAGGGGCAGCTGTAAGCACCGGAATTTTCTATACTTAAAAAAAAAAAGTTTATGGTCGTACGACTATTCTTACAGTCATGCGACTGTAATTTTTAAATTACAGTTGTACGACTGTAATATCGGAATTTGCAAAAGCCCATACCTCTGTAGCAGAAAATGGAGGAGAGAGAGGAAAAATTTTTAAATTACAGTTGTAAGGGGCAAATATTTTTGTTTAAAAATCTCTCGATCAAGGAATGGAGACTTGCTATTTTAAGTTCAGGAATTTATCCCCAGCTTAATATCCTCAGCAAGTCAGCAGATCCGCCTCGAGTAATGTAAACTCAGTATTGGCCCAGGTCTGCTCCATTATCTCAACTTTCCCCAGCAGATCCGCCTCGAGTAATGTAAACTCGGTATTGGCCCAGGTCCGCTCCATTATCTCAACTTTCCCCAGCAGATCCGCCTCGAGTAATGTAAACTCAGTATTGGCCCAGGTCCGCTCCATTATCTCAATTTTCCCCAGCAGATCTGCCTCGAGTAATGTAAACTCGGTATCGGCCCAGATCCGCTCCATCATCCAAGTTCCCCAGCAGATCTGCCTCGAGTAATGTAAACTCGGTATCGGCCCAGATCAGCTTCATCTATTTCCCCAGCAAAGTTCACCTCGGGTAACCTAGACTCGGTATCGGTCCAGATTAGCATCATCTGTTTCCCCAGCAAAGCTTGCCTCGGGTAACCTAGACCCGGTATCGGCCAATCTCTTCGTAAAGCTTGCCTCGGGTAACATAGACCCGGTATCGGCTAATCTTATCTCCAGCATCGCCTCGGGTAACATAGACCCGGTATCGTCTAATTTCACCCATCGTTTGCCTCGGGTAATCAAGACCCGGTATCAGCCAATCTCTTCGTAAAGCTTGCCTCGGGTAACATAGACCCGGTATCGACTAATCTTATCTCCAGCATCGCCTTGGGTAACATAGACCCGGTATCGGCTAATTTCACCCATCGTTTGCCTCGGATAATCTAGACCCGGTATCGGCCTATCCGCATCAACTTTGCCTCGCGTAACCTAGACCCAGTATCGGCTTATTTCTTTCCCCAGTCTCGCCTCGGGTAACATAGACCTGGTATCGGCTTATCTCATCAAAGGGTTCATTCCAGTGTTTGCAGCGCTTTGATTCGTGCTCTCAAATTCATCATCTCAGGTATTATAAACCTGAATCTAGGTGTCGAATTTGATCACGCGAGGGGCAGCTGTAAGCACCGGAATTTTCTATACTTAAAAAAAAAAGTTTATGGTCGTACGACTATTCTTACAGTCATGCGACTGTAATTTTTAAATTACAGTTGTACGACTGTAATATCGGAATTTGCAGAAGCCCATACCTCTGTAGCAGAAAATGGAGGAGAGAGAGGATGAGCATTAATTGCTCCGGTTTGGCAACAAGTAAGCAGAAAAAAGGAGGGTAGAAAAAGTAGAGGAAGAAGAGAGAGAGGGGGGCTTGAATTCTGGTGAAAGACTTAGAGAGAGAAGGAAAAGAAAGAAGTGGAAAAACCCACAAAAATTCATCTTTTCCTCTTCTATTTTCTTTTAATTCTCAGAATTAGGGTTAAAACTTGTTAGAAATCCCTAGTTTAATCAATTAACTTCACAACCAAATCAGGAATCCAGACTTAAATCATCAGAATCCCTTGCAATTTGGATTTTTGGACATAAAGCTCTCAACATCAATTTCAAAGGAAAAAGTGCGAATTTGTTAGGACCGGAGCGACACCAGGGGTCAAAAAGACTTGGATTAGCTTCTAAAAAGGTAGACACTTCCTTTCCTTATACTTTTTCTCGCTTTCTGGGTGTTTGAAGTGAGTTTTGTGCGTTTTCTGCTACATTTTCATGTTTCTGCTTCTGGAAATTAAGAACAGTCGCACGACTGTTCTTGGTTTTCATGAACAGTCGTACGACTGTATATTGGAAATTAAGAATAGTCGCAGGACTATTCTTGGTTTTCATGAATAGTCGTACGATTGTATATACAGTCGTACGACTGTTCTTAATTTCTAGTTGATTTTCTTCAGTTTTTGATTCAAAATGGATTTTTGGCGAAATTCTGATCCAGAACTATTTACAGTTGCACGACTGTAAACTACAGTCGTACGACTGTAACCCTTGTTCCAAAATCAGAATTTCACCTTTAAGCCCAAATTTCTTAAAAAATCCATAAAAAATATAAAAAATTCCCAAAAATTCCCAAAAATTCCCAAAAATTTAGAAAACCCCAAAAATCATCAAAATGAATTTTGTTGTGTGCATCACGACCATAGATTCAATTTTCTGGTAAATTTGCATTTAGATCAATTCAACGATGGAGACCCAGTTCTCCTGAAAACCGACCCATTTAACATATGAAAAATGCATGTAAATCGGAAAAATTGTTTTCAAAATGATTTTCCCACAAAACCAAAAATACAGGGACGTTTCAAAATGTTTTCCAGGTCTAACCGGGCCGGCTAGCCGAGCCAACCCGTATCCCCTAAATGCATACCCCCATTTCTTGATTTCCCAATTCTGTCTGTTTGAGTCCAACTTGTGGCGTGCCGCATAAATTGTGCTAACCTTCTATTTTGCAGATTTTAATTTCTTTTTTTTTTTTATTTTTTTGATGTATCTTAATAGAATTAATTGTGTATTTAGGCGGTTGTAAATATTTTTTTTTAGATTCTCGTGTATTCTAGGCGATTGTATAAGTGAGGCGAGAGTTTTATTTTTCCATTTGATTTGGTTGTAGGCCAATTAATATTTATTTATTTTTCTTTATTTTTTGTATTATATATTGTATGCGCGCTGCATGTCTATTTACTTCAATAAAATTGACTTTAGATTTTGAAATACCATTTGAAAACATTGGCAATATTTAATTTAATTAGAGACGAAATAAGGGACTTGTCCGGACCCGAATCTCTGGATAGTGTAGCGACCGTTCGTCCGGTTCAGCTGCATAAGAATTTCCCGGTTGAGCTGAGCCAGGTGGCGACTCTACAATATTCATCGAGACTTAGGTCTCGGTTCTTTTAAGAATTAATTCCATTTATTTTCCAAAACCGAATTTCCATTTACAAAAACCCCACGCGAGGGAGGGGCCCGCCCGAGATCGTGGCGCCCCATTTCGAGAGGGGGTCCCGAGTCCCGTCGAAAACGCGTCGTCCGCTCACAGTATCATAAGTGATTCTCGTGTAGTACTTGTATGGATCCTTTGACCTGACCATATGATGTTGTTGCATGTGAAGTGGCATACTTTGGTGTACACCTAAAGGGCCTGTAACAAGGTGCCAAGAATGAGTATGTTCGGGTATGTCAATAAACATGGCAATGCTATGGATATGTAGAAGGGAATGTCACTCAGTAGCCTACTGAGAAGATATCACCAGCCTCTTGATTAATGAAACTGATAAGAGTGTGACCATACCCAAACAAGTTGGAACTTATTTATAAGCTTCAGTTTATTCAGGATCAAGTAAATATCCAAACATAAAATATAGTGATCAATCTATGCCTCTGTGTTGGACACCGATATCAATGACATGGGATGTACAAGTTTAAACTACAGGGTTACGATTATAGTTAGAATGCTATCTCCTTCTTAATTAGGGGCTACAGTGGCTTGCTAGAGCCTGCCTATAGTCTGTGGGCTATAGGCCCACTACCAACATAAAGACGGGCCCACAGGATCGTACACATTGAACGTCTGAACTCAAACTAAAGGGATCAATAGTATACTTTGAGTATATGCACCAGAGAGAGAGGATTGTATTAATTATATTATATAGATCAATTGGATGGATCAAAATAATATAATTAATACTTGTATTGGCCTTCTTATAATTAATTCAATGAATTAATTTATGAGATTATTTCCTAGGTGGAAATATTTTACATGTATAGGTTCAAATGTGTTTAATTTTATGAAAGTCTAATTTAATTCATCGGTTAAATTAATTGGTCAAATTAATTTTAATTTAGATGTATGTAATATATTGTATGGTATAATATGTTAGCAGACATGTTGAATTGAAATTGGATTTGAAATTAAATTGTACCTAGAAAATTAATACAAACCTGGGCTGAAAGAGAAGAAACAAGCCCACATAAAATTAAAAGAAATTGGGCCTAAAATTCCCAAGGGAATTTCGGCCAACTAGGTTAAAATACCTAGTGATAATTTCGGCTAAGAAAAGGAAAAGACTGCGGTAAATTCCAGCCTTAAATTCTCTCATTCCGGCCAATCCCATCACTAGCACAGGTTGAGTTCCATAGCCGTTCGTGTACGGGAACGTGGAGGAAGTCTGTTTCGATTTCTGAAGCCATCTCTAGAAGAGATATTTCGGGTGAGAAACTATTTTTCTTCTATTTAATTTTATTGTTTAACGGATTTGAGGAAATCAACGCGTTCTTCCGCTTTATCGGTTGATTTTTAGTGAAAAATCCTTACAAATAGAGTATCCATTGATTGATAATCATAAAACATATCCCAAGTCTATTCTAATCATGGGGATAGAATCAGAGACTTATATTTTCGATGACTGTATGGAAGTTCCTAACTAGCCATAGTATTTGTAAAGTCAGTCATGAATATAGGTACATGTCGTTGACATGGGACTAGATCGATCCGTACAAGAAAGCCACATAGTTGTCACGACATAGGTCTTTCTTGAGTAGGTCTCTTTTGTCCTCAGACCCGATTTCATTATAGTTACAATATTGAATCTCATACACTTTGACATATGCCTAACAGGTTTGTAAAAGGATGCTAAATATGGGTATGATTGGGTGGACAGGTGAACATATTGATACTGATAATGAAGTGATGGAATTGTCACTTGGGTAACACCGAGATGATATTACTGGCCACTTGATGAGTGGGACTGATAAGTGTATGGCCATACCCAAATAAGTTGGTTGCTTATTTGATTAATTAGTTCACTCAATATCAAAAAATATAATAAACAGCAGAAGAGGATGACGGATATCATGCCTCTTGTTTATTCATATCGATATCATTTGGCAAAGGACAGTATGAGATTACTACTGGGTAAATGTCTTCAACAGACTGCTGTATCTTTGTCTTAATTAGGGGCTGTAATGGTTTGCTAAAACCCACTTACAGTCTGTGGGTCTTAGGCCCACTGCCAACATAAAGACAGACCCATAGGATCATGCACATAGATCAACTGAGTCGAAACTTATAGAACTTCTACATGTAATATACATTGGAAGGAATACGTTGATTAATTAGTTGACATTCGGTGTCAAGGTAATTAATTAACATTTGGTTGATTTAATTTAATTAATAAGTTTACATAATGTAATTAATTAATTAATCAATTAATTGAATTACATAAAGTAAACATAATTAAATTGTTTTTCTAAGAAGGAAAATTAAATACATGTATTATATTTATTTAAATGTGATTTTATTGGGGGTAATTAAATTTAGCCAATTAGAATTAAATCACATAGTATAAACTTTTAACATAAAGTTTATTTATGTAACTAAATCCTATTGGGCTTAATTGAATTAACTTAACTAAAGCCCATTTATATAGGAAGCAATAAAAGACACATTTAACCTAAAAATCAACCCTTACCCTAGCAATACAAGGTGATTTTTAGCCATCCATAGCAGCCCCTCCTTGGCCGAATTCTTCATTGTGTTTCTTCATTCCTTCGGTGCTTCGGCTAGCACCGGTTCTTGCTTGAGAGTTGATCATGCATGGGCTTTGGAGATCACTTTTAAATCGATTCTGTAGCGGTCTCTTAAAGAGACAAATCTGGCGAGTTCATTCTCTCTTAACTCGTTTTTCATTCCAATCAACGGTAATCAGACACGATGAATTATAGGAAATTTTAGTCGGCCAAATTGCGCTACGCCTTATTTTTTTTTCCCATGATGAATCCCAATAATTGGTTGTGAATTTGAACTTAATTGAACCTACTTCTACTGATTTGCATGTTTCTTTTGAGATGGAACCTTTGGATTTTAGATGTTTTAAGTAATATGGGACTAGTTTCTAAAGTCAATGGCATTCCTCGTTGGTTACCTCTTGGTAAAGATCCAAAGCCAGGGCATAGGGTGAAAAGAGGTACCAATACTAATTCTGTCAGTGTTGATTTGACTTATGTGTTTGCCTTGTTGCAGCAAACCATGGAGAAATTGGAAACCATCCATACTAATGTAACTGTACTGAATTAGAAGGTGACCTGAGTTGAAACCAATGTGGTTGAGTTGTACCAGATTCAAGAACGTAATCCCCCATGCCCATCTTCTCCATAGAAGCATTTGGTCTTTACCATTCATAAACCAGGAGATTTCCTTTCTTGATTTCTTTTATTCTGGTATATGATTGCTTTGGTTTCTTGCACATTGAGGGCTATGTGCGAATTTAAGTGTGGGGAATATGGTTCACATATGTTCTGATTGTGTGTGCTTATTATTGCTTTGATTGTTCTGTTGCAATCTCAAACTAGCACGAACTCAATTAAAACTTTTTCATTGTTTTCTTTTTATAATTATAGTTTCAAAATTCATTCTTTTATGTTTTGTGTACTCACTAAGGGAGATGTTTGCAGGTGTGCCCTAGTCCAAATGGCATTGGTTCTTGTGTTGTATAATAATTTATACTTGCTTAATTTGTATTATACAATTTTGTGTTGAAATAAAAGCATGAATCTATTTATTCATATTTTGTGCTATTTATAAATAGAGTATTCATTGATTATAACCATACTAATAGAGTATTTGTTGATTATAACCATACTAAAGTAAACCAATGCAGGTCATTGGGTTATGAGACCTCTTAGTGTTGTTAAAGGTATAATCATAAATATATCTAGTCTGTTCTAATCATGGGAATGAATGAAACTAAAGACCACATATCCTTGATTGTATGGCAGTGTCTCACTGGCCATTGGACATAGGATGTCAGTCAAGAATATGGGTACATGTTAGGTTACATGGTACCTGATCGATCCACCGAGAGAACACCACAAGGTCTAATCGTCATAGGCGTTTCTCAGGTAGGTCTTATTATTATCCTTAGACTGGATATTCACTATAGAATAACCTGAGATCTCATACAATTTGATATACACCTAACAGGCCTGTAACAGGGTGCTAAGTATAGGTATGTTGGGTGGGCCAGTGAACATATTGATGTTGATTGTGAAGTTGACGGAATTGCCATTCAGCGTCCCCTGAGATGATATAACTAGCCATTTGATGAGTGGAGCTGACAAGTGTATGGTCATACCTAAATAAGTTGGGATACTCATTCGGTATCAAGGAATAAATAAGCATATAAGAGGATGATAGGGCCATGCCTCTTGCTTATATATATCGATATCAGCTGGCAAGAGATACACAAGATCACTACCGGGTTATGTTTCACATTAGACTATAAGTCTTCATCCTAATTGGGAGCTGTAACTGTTTTCCAGAACCCACTTACAGTCTATGGGCTTTGGGCCGACTCCAACATAAAGACGGACCCACAGGATCGTACACATAGAACAACTGAACGTTAACAAATCAGAATTGGAACGGAAACCAAATTAATTGAGTTATTAACATTAGGTTATTTCATAATTAGTTCAATTAGATTAAGGAGAAATTGAATTTATTCGATTAATTAATTACATGTAGTAAATAATTAATTAAATAATATTTCCTTAGTGGAAATTTAAATACATAGGTTGTATATATTAAGGTTGATTTTAATTTAACTTTGGGTTGTGTTAATTTGATAAGATTGTATTTAATTGTATCATTTAGAATTTTATAATATGGTTTTATTTAATTCTTATGATACAAATTAAATCAATCTAATTAAATAAAATTACCCTATAGTTTTAATTAAAACCTAGTATACTAAGGAGTATATAAGGAGGCCTTAAACTAATTTCTCTCTAACCCTAGAGCTGAAATTTTCAGCCAATATAGATAAAAGGTAGCCGTCCCTCTTGGCCAATTTTCTCTCAGTTTTCGTTCAACCGTTCGTTAATACAAGTCGCGTTCTAGCGCTGTTCATGTACCGAATTATGGAGGAAACGCGTTTGGGTTTCTACAGCAGTCTTTAGATGAGACATTTAAGGTGAGAAAATTCAATTTTCATTCCTCTTGATTTTGTTCTATTAATCTATATGGACCCTAGGCTATGGAATCGAGGAATTTTTTAATTGGTATTATGCCTTGCATTTAATTTTTCCCATGATGATTCCCTATGGTGGTATTAGAGCATAGGTTCATGTTCCAATCAATAGAATGGTTGGAAGTATTTGATTTATTTATTGAAATTGGTTTTTAATTGATTTTTCTTTGGAACCCTAATTTGGTGATTTCGGGTTTTAATTATTTTCCCCAAATTGGACGACTAATTCAAGTCGTTGACTGAGCATTGGATGTGGACGCCAGAATCGGCAATTTCACAGACTGCTAGATATAATTTTTAAAATTGGAATTGCCATATTCATGCATTTAATTACATGTATATATGTTGATATTTGCTATGTGTATATATGTTTTCTATGGTTGTTTGTATGGATTTTAGCACTATTGGGCCTTAGATCAAGTTGGTTTGTAAAGTTTTATTTTGGGAATTATCGCCTGTGTGTCGTTTTATTTTGATGTAATTTTATTTAATTTATGTTTTGTAAATTTAAATGTAATTACATCAAGCCATTGGAGAGGAAGCTCATTGGTGCCTAGCTTGAAAGGAGTTCGCAAGCCCACAGGTGGATCACTAGTATAGGCTTACTAGTTACTCATTAGGTTGTAAAATAGGGCCCATAGTGTCTGTTTTTATTTATACATATTATGCTTATATCAATTGTATGTATATATATATGTATGTATGACAAGCCATTCCAATCACCCACGATTATGCATGCTAAGTCATCATTAATCAATCCAATAAAATATTGAGTCGATTAAAAGTGCTTTCCACAAACCTTATTGGTCTTCGAATGGTGCAATGCAGGTTGAGCCTCCACCGGGTGCATTGTATTATTCATTTACTATATAGAGTTAAGGTACTGGGTACGCTTAACACTCGAATGGTGGTTGGACTCAACATGGGTAGTAGGATATGCTCCTAGCCCTAAATACAGATGGGTAAGTGCCAATAAGCCCATCAAACCAAAAGTCCCGAGGTTGGGGTTCGAGGGAGTTCCTACCTAAATAGTGAATGGTTGGTTGACATGTTAGATGTGCCCTAGTCCCGAGGCATTGGTCCTTGTATTTATATTGTACATTTATTGGATTTATGTATTATACAATTTGTGTCATTAAATAAATGCATTAATCTATTTATTATATATCTTTTGTTATGTTTTAAATAGAGTATCCAATGGACACATCCATATCCATGTTGACAAGTGATATGTACTTGGCAGTAAGACCATGGATAGGGAAAACGATATGACCATAAAGTTATCCGTAGTCTATTCCAGTCAGGAGAATAAATGGAACTAGAGACTATCATTAGCTTGGTTGTATGGCGGTATCTTACCAGCCATTGGACATGGAATGTCAACCAAGTTAATGTGTACATGCAAAAGGGGCATGGTACTGGATAGATCCACTAAACGAGAGATCCACATGGTATAGTATCACAAGCGATTCTCGTGTAGTACTTGTATGGATCCTTTGACCTGACCATATGATGGTACTGCATCTGAAGTGGCATACTTTGGTGTATGCCTAAAGGGCCTGTAACAGGATGCCAAGTATGGGTACGTTTGGGTATGTCAATGAACATGGCAAAGCTATGGATATGCAAAAGGGAATGTCACTCAGTAGTCCACTAAGAAGATATCACTAGCCTCTTGATGAATGAAACTGATAAGAGTGTGGCCACACCCAAATGAGTTGGAACTTGTTTGTGAGCATCAGTTCATTCGGGATCAAGTTAATGTCCGGGCACAAAAGAGGGTGATAAATCCATGCCTCTGTGTTGGACACCGCTATCAATGACATGGGATATACAAGTTTAAACTATAGGGTTATGATTACAGTTGGACTGCTATCTCTATCTTAATTAGGGGCTGCAGTGGCTTGCTAGAGCCCCACTATAGTGTGTGGGCCATAGGCCCTCTGCCAACATAAAGACGGGCCCACAGGATCGTACACATTGAACGTCTGAACTTGAACTAAAGGGATCAACTATATACTTAGAGTATACACACCGGAGAGAGAGGATTGTATTAATTATATTATATAGATCAATTGGATTGATCAAAATAATATAATTAATATTTGTATTGGCCTTCTTATATTTAATTCAATGAATTAATTTATGAGATTATTTCCTAGGTGGAAATATTTTACATGTATAGGTTTACATGTATTTAATTTTATGAAAGTCTAATTTAATTCCTTGGTTAAATTAACTGGTTAATTAATTTTAATTTAAATGTACATAATATATAATATGGTATGATATATTTACATACATGTTGAATTGAAATTTAATTTGAAATTTAATTGGACCGAAATAATTAAATCAGACTTATGCTTGAAGGAGAAAAGGTGTGAGCACGGGTTTTTTTCCCTACCTCGATGATGAAAGCTTTCATTACCTTTTTCATGGATAAACGTGAGGCGGATTTGGAATGACCCGGACGACGTCAGAGATGTCTTGAATGACCCGAAGAAGTGTAACAAGTCTTAGTGTAGAGCCCCGAAGAAGGTCGAGTGAACACTTAAGAGAACCGGATAGAAAAGTGAGATAGGGCGAGAAATGCAAATCTATAGCCGCCCGGCTATAGGACACTACAGCAACTCAGCTTTAGTTACCAGATTTAATTTTCTTTCCTAAATAGGGTGAATTTTGCCATTAATTCGGGATTTTAACCTAAATTGGAGGATATAAAAGACATACACGAAATTAGGTCAAGAGGAGGAGTCCATTCTGCAATCAATCAAGCAAAAATTAGGGTTTGGATTCTTGAGAACTTAGAGAGAGAAAGAGAAAAAAAAATCAAAAATTCAATCTAAAAACCATCAAAACTCTAATTTAATCCGTAGAAACCATTAGGTTCCTGTGAGAATTAACATTATGGGGGTGATTCTGATCAACTTGGTGTCCATTCGGATTGATTCAGGGTTCCATTTGAGCTTTAGGGAATTGGGGGCGATTTCGAGTTGTTCGTGATTCCAAGGAGTTTTCCGGCGTCTGAATCCGTTTTTAGTGATCCAAAACACTGGAACACAAACAAGGTATACTCTGAGAGGCCCTAAAAACTCGTTTTGAATTGTTCTAGATCTGATTATGTGTGATTTTGCATTTTTTCTCAAAGCTGGAACTGGAAACCCAGCTATAGCCGCCCCACTCCTTGCTTACAGCCGCTTGGCTGTAGTCTGATGACTACAGTGCCGCAGCTATAACCTACAATGGCACGGCTATAACCTACAGTGGCGCAGCTATAGTCCTCTAATTATAGCTGCTCAACTGTAATCTCCAGGGTAAAAGCTCTGGATGCCCTAAATCGGCTAATAACACTTCCTCTTTCAAATTAAATGTGTTTTTCATGAATAATATCGGTTGGATCACATCCGCATATGTTTAGATTTACGGTTTTCAGGTTTTTGATTGATGAATGTGAGATTAGTTTTGATGATTTTGGGTTTTTAGGGATTTCTGGATTCGTTTGATCCAATTTGGATCTATTTAGTGGATTATATGAATTTCCAGAAACCCCAGATTACTCGAAACCATCAAAATTCCAAAACGATTTTCAAAATGAGAAAGAAAACCAGATTGTTGATTATGGAACACTACAGCCGCTCAGCTATAGGTGTTACAGCCGCCCTAGCCGGATTATTGATACTGGGGACTAATAGTTTCTTTAAAGTTTTCATAAAAACTTAAGGAACTTAGGCAACTATTAGAGTATATCCTCACTTGTAGTCACTTATTAATTCATAATCTGATATCTCATTCACAACCGCATAGCATGACATTTTCTCTTCTCAATCCCTCTAACACATGATTAGCCCGGTTTATTTCCAAAGGTGACCTGTCTCTTCCTCTAGGATTGGAGGCACCCAAGGGGATAAACCACTCATAGCACCGCATGAACCTTACATTGTGTTTTATGATGAGGAGTGTATTATCGCTATGGGAACCTATACGACCCTTGGTTTGACTCATACCTTCATGTAATGGCCTAGTAACTTCCCCTTAGGACTACCAAAACATAAAGTCGTAAAGTGGATTTTGAGAGTGCACCTTTGTTACCCCCGGTTGGTATCAAAGAGACCCAACACCTAGGAGGAATGTGTGACCAATCGAAAAAAGGAACAAGGTTGGAAGGGTGAGCATGTTCTTGCGTGTGCTAACGTTTTTTCCATGGTTGTTTTATCTTTGACCTTTACATGTAACATCAAACACGCATCATCAGTGTGTCGTTTTCTAACCACATTTTTATACAACCATTTGGAAGCATCATCATACATGTGGTATTATACTAACCATATTTTTCATGCAGCCATAACATTTTATTCATGTGCCATCACATCTCGCGTGTTGACATTCCTACAAAGCATACATGACATCATCCTGTATGTCATGCATCCTAACCACGTCTTTGCACAGTCACTTGCATTCTGTGTGACATAGGCATTCATCTCATCTTATCCCATCTAAAACAAAAGGACATTCTAAGTATACCCTTCATGACCATTTCATTCCATAACATATCGGGTGCCCAAAAACTACCCGTATTCAGCCCGTGCACCGCATTGCACTTGGCCATTTCATTACATCATTTCACTCACTAGAGAACCACGATGGTCTTAGGTTTATATTCGTGTGGCGGGTCATACAATATCATTTCATGGCATCATGTCCATTCATCATCAGTGTCATAGGGATGCCAAAGTCTTGCTTGTGTGTCACGATCCACATCGGATTGTTCCATAACATTGATGATTCATTCGAGGTACTCCACAAGTGCCGAACAAGTACTTATGTTAGGACATTCATAACATTCCTAAATCATACAAGGTGTTTTTCGAACGCCAAAATTATGTCCGTGTTTCAAGTTACACGTGACTTGTTTTGTGACATCACTTCATCGAAGATGCCATAAAAGCATTAAAGCCCTGTCTATGGAATGGCTTCCTATGACCACTTCATGTCATCTAATTAACCTATGAAGCATCGAACCTCTATCTGTGTGTCGGTACATATGTGACCATTTCATGACATCCACTAAGTGCCCCGAAGGTGCCGAACCTCTGTCCCTGTGACGGCTCACACGTGACATTTTTACACTGTCTTTCGTTTGGCATGGGGTATGATAGGAACGTTTAAAATAAAAAGAAGAAAAATATAAAAGTCATTTTCATCATCATCTTCATCTGTGAAATATCATTCAATCATGAACACGAACATACCATACATGCCACTTAGTGTGTCGAGTCTAGGTCCATGACATCCATCCAAAATTCTAACCTTATGTTGAATGTTCAGTACGGAGTCGAACCCCAAAGCGGTTAGTTCGTGTTAAGTCAGTGTAAGCGCCGGAATTTTCTATACTTAAAAAAAAAAAGTTATAGTAGTACGACTATAGTTACAGTCGTACGACTGTAATGTCGGACAGACTGCAGGAACCCATACCTCTGCAGCAGAAATGGAGGAGAGAGAAAGGGAGCATTAATCGCTCCCTTGTTGCAGCAAGCAAGGGGAGGAGGCAGAGATAAAAAGAGAAAAAGGAGGAAAAAGGGGAGGAGATTGGGCTGGTAAGAAGAAACTTAGAGAGAGAAAGAGAAGAGAGAGAAAAAGAAAAAAACCACAAAAAACTCATTTCTTTCATTTTGATTTTCTTTAATCTCTCGAAATTAAGGTTAAAATTTGTTAGAAATCCCTAGGTTAATCAATTAACTACATAACCAAGTCAAGAACTCGGACTTAAACCATCAGAAACCCTTGCAATTTGGATTTTGGACAAAAAGCTCTCAACTTCAATTCCAAAGGGGAAAGTGCGAATTTGTTGGGATCGGAGCGACGCCAGGGGTCAAAACGACTTGGAATAGCTTCTAAAAAGGTAGTCACTTCTTTTCCTTACACTTTTCCTCGCTTTCTGGGCGTTTGAAGTGAATTTTGTGCATTTTTGCTGCATTTTCGTATTTCTGTTCCTGGAAATTAAGAACAGTCGTACGACTGTTCTTGGTTTTCATGAACAGTCGTACGACTGTATATACAATCGTACGACTGTTCTTAATTTCCAGTTAATTTTCCTCAAGTTTTTGGTTAAAAATGATTTTTGGCGAAATTCTGATCCTGGACTGATTACAGTCGCACGACTGTAAACTACAGTCGTACGACTGTAATCCTTGTTCCAGAATCAGAACTCCAGCCTCATCCCAAAAAAAAAAAATTCCCAAAAAAATTCCCAAAAATTCCCAAAAAATCCCAAAAAAAAAAATTAGAAAACCCCAAAAATCATCAAAATGAATTTTGTTGTGTGCATCACGACCATAGATTCAATTTTTAGTAAAATTGCATTTAGAACAATTCAACGACAGAGACCCATTTCTCCTGAAAACCGACCCACTTAAATATATAAAAATGCATGTAAATCGGTAAAATTGTTTTCAAAAATAATTTTTCCCACAAAACCAAAAATACAGGGACGTTTCAAAATGTTTTCCAGGTCTAATCGGGCCGGCTAGCCGAGCCAACCCGATTATCCCCTAAATGCATGCCCCCAATTCTCGATTTCCCAATTCTATCTGTTTGAGTCCAACTTGTGGCGTGCCGTATAAATTGTGCTAACCTTTTGTTTTGCAGGTTTTAATTTCTTTTATTTTTATTTTTGATGTATTTTAATAGATTGAATCGTGTATTTAGGCGGTTGTAATTCTTTTTAGATTTTCGTGTATTCTAGGCGATTGTATAAGTGAGGCGAGTGTTTTTATTTTCCTATTCGATTTGGTTGTAAGCCGATTAATGTTTATTTCTCTTTATTTTTGTACTATATATTTTGTATGCGCGCTGTTTGCCTTTTATATTCAATAAAATGGACTTTAGATTTTGAAATACCATTCGAAAACATTGGCAGTATTTATTTTAATTAGACACGAAATAGGGGACTTGTCCGGACCCGAATCTCTGGATAGTGTAGCGGCCGTTCGTCCGGTTTAGCTACATAAGAATTTCCCGGTTGAGCTGAGCCGGGTGGCGACTCCTACAATATTCATCGAGACTTAGGTCTCGGTTCTTTTATATATCAATTCCATTTGTTTTCCAAAACGCGGATTTCCATTATAAAAATCCCACGCGAGGGAGGGATCCACCCGAGATCGTGGCACCCCATTCCGAAAGGGAGTCCCGCGTCCCGTCGAAAACGCGTCGTCCGCTCACAGTGGCGACTCCGCTGGGGACTTCTTAAAAAAGTTTTCTTAAAAACTTAAAAGAATTTTGACAAGCCCTGAAAAGTGTCTAATTAAAATAACGTGGATGATTCTCTTTTGGTATTTTATTTGCATTTTTAGTTAGCCATTTTTTACATTAGATTAGGTATCCTTTTATAGCCCGGTGGATTGTTGAAGTGTCGCCTAAGTTCCTCCTGGTCTTAGGGGCACGAATACGAAACACCACTCATAGCCTCGTACGAACCCCTTCGCTAGGACCCTTGAGTGGGGAGAAGTGAGGAGTATATCTTGCTATGAGAGCCTTGATGTTATCCCGACTTTGACCAAACCCATATAGACAGCTCTAGTTGGATTCCCTTAGGATACCAAAATAATTGTGTGAATAATAATAATAAAATCGCGCCTTCATCACCCCCGGTTGGTGATTGAAGTGAACCCCTCCTAGGACTCGGTTAGAAATTTTTGAGACCGACCACGTTGGAGGAATAAGGTTGGAAGAATTCATTTTGCTTGCTATGTGTTCTTCACCATTTCGTGACACATCGCCGACGCATGCATAACATACCATAATCACCATTTTCCATACACATGACATACCATACACAAACATCTTTGTGTGATACTAACCCACATTTTTTTATGCAGCCATTTTGCATTTTATTTCGTGTGTAAAACATTAATTCATTCGCTTGTCATCCATACTAACGATTTCTTTTTCAGCCATAACATTGAACTTGTGTGATTAGCATTTTATTTTTGACATAGCATACATAACATCATTATGTATGTCATGCATCCTAACCCACGTTTTTGTGCAGCCATTTGCATATTGTGTGACATGTTCATTCACTACATTTCACTTAAATTAAATTAATGGGCATTTCAAGGACGCCTATCATGACCATCCCATCCCATTTCATAACATATCGGGTACCCAAAATTACCCCGTGTTTTGCCAATGCATCGGATTGCATTCGGCCATTCCACCAATATCATTTCATTCAATAAAAGCCACAACGGCCTTAGGCCCATTTTCGTGTAATAATTTACACGATGCATCTCATGACATCATACCCATCCATCATAAACATCATATAACATTGTGGTCCACATCCGACCACTTCATGACATTAACTCACCATTCAAGGTACTCCCCGAGTGCCCGATTAGTATACATATAGACCCATAACATCATCAAATCATGAAAGGCGTTCCTCGAATGCCGAATCCTTGTCCGTGTCCATGTTACATGTGACTTTCTCATAACACCATGTCATGTGCTCAAAAGCATCAAAACCTTGTCCACGGGCCCGGCCCATGTGACCATTTCATATCATTTCATGGACCTATAAAGAGTCAAAACTCCGTCCGTGTGCTGGTATACACGTGACCATTCCACGAATTCATTAGGTGCCCCAAAGGCGCCGAAGTTCTGTCCGTGTGATGGCCCACACATGACTTTTTTTTTGAATAAACATTAGGTGTTCTTGGAATGCCTCGAAAAAATATAATAATAAAAGGGAACCATTCATATCATTATTCCATACATAATTCCACTTCATGCATCTCAAGCATGTTCAATGTCTTAATTTTCATGTCATATCACGTCATTCATTCACGACCCTAATATCTCCTACCTACTCCCAAGCAGAATACACTGGAGCGCCCTTGGACAAGATCCCAAGCTTCAAGGGCAGCTAGGAGACAGAGGGTAGTCGAGAGTGACAGTGATTCTGAGCCTGGGGAAGGAGTGAATATGGCAGAACAGACACCGAGCATGGCTGATGTTCTGAGGGATTTCTTCAGGTCGTAGGATTTCTGCGACATGTTAAAGGAAGAAATGAGGGCAGTGGTTAGAGAAGCTGGTGAGACCGGTGGTAGTGGAGCCGGGAAGGAAAAAGAAGCTGAGTCATCCCAACACGGTGGTGACGCTTCGGCTAGCCTTGAAAAGCTGCAGGAGATAGAGGCAGCTATGGAACAGAGGATGAAAGCCAAGTGTTCTGAATTAGACGAGGTCATGGCCCAGTTGAAGAAGGGGGTCGGGATCAGTGCTGAATCCAAGAAAGGGGTGAATGTGGATGCCATGATCAGTAAGGGCATCGAGACATTCCCCATTGGCTTCCAAGTACCGAAGATCCCTACTTACAAAGGGATGGGCTCGCCGGAGGCCCATGTGAATTTATACGCCCGGGTTATGCTAACAGCAGGCGCTACAAAGCAACAATTGATTAATCTTTTCCCTACCACACTGGAGGGAGGTGCTTTGGGATGGTATAACTCACTGTCAGAGGAGGAGCAATCTGACTGGGAGGTATTGTCAGCAGCCTTCATCAAATACTACAGCTTCAACACCAAAATCCAGGTGAAGTTGTATGATTTGGAGAGGGTGAAGCAGAAATTCAATGAGCCCTTTGATGAATACTACCAGAGGTGGATGAACAAGATGATCCTCCTAAAGAACCGCCTTGATGAAGACGAGCTTATACAGAAGCTCATTGATGGCAGCAAGGATATTTTCAAGAACAACATGAAATTCCATCCCTTCAAGGAGCTTAGTGAGGTCTATAGCATGGCCATGAAGATAGAAAGGGATGAAGAGGAGAAGCCAGCTGGTCAGAAAGGGGGAAGAAGTACAGGGTACAGTTCATGGTATAGATCAACCGCAGCAGCTGGGTCTGGTAGTGGTTCTGGTTCAGGTTCTAGTGGCAAACAGGGGCAGTCATCAGAGGTGAAGCAGGTTGAGGTGGCTACTGTGAATCAGCAGCAAGGCAACCAGAATAGGGGTCCTGGAGGACAAGGCATAACACCCTGGACTCTTACTTTGGCAAAGATATTCGCCAAGTGTAGGAATGGTGGCTTACTACAGTCCTTGAGGCCATTTGATATCCCACCTGAAGCTGACAAGGATAACTTCTGCACTTACCATGTGGTGACAGGCCACCGGACCAATAACTGCTATAAGCTAAGGGATGCTATCCAGAAGCTTATCGACGAGGGAAAGCTGCAAGAACCACCTAAACCTAGCACTAAAACTAACCCACTACCGGCATTCGAGAAACGGGTTAACATGGTTCAGTCGGGGTTACTGGCTAACTTCATATTTGCCCAAGTTCTGCAAGCGAACCCTACGATTCAGGCAGTGGCGGTAGGGGAACCCGAAGTGGAGCCCAAATGTGAGGAAAAGGAGGGGTGTAAGGAGATCAAGCCTATAAGTCTGGATGACCTTGACTCCGGAGATGAGTACGAAGAATTTGACAGAAGAGAGGCTGTTAAACTCCCAGCTGTTGAGAAGCTGAAGATTTCAGAAGTGCAGCACGTAACCCGAAGTGGAAGGGTATATCAGCCGGCAGATCAGACGAAAGATAAAGCACCGATGAATGGGTCGGGCAGTACTTCGGCACCGGAAAGAGTCGAGAAAGAAGACTTGGTCATTTCCCAACTAAAGAAGACCCCTGCACAAGCTAGTTTGTGGCATCTGCTTATGACCTCCAAAGAGCATAGGGAGGCTTTAGTGAAGAAGCTATCAGAAATTGAAGTCTCCCCTATAGCTTCACCAGAGGCTATGTGCTGTTTGCTAGACAAAGTCCATGCTGGAGCTCCTAATATTGTTTTCTCTGAGAAAGACCTACCAGCAGAAGGAAAGGCTCACAACAAGGCTCTTTACATTAGAGCCTATATCATGGATAAGGTGATGTCGTGCGTTATGGTGGATGACGGTTCAGCTCTGAATATTTGCCCACTGAAAATGCTACCGTTTCTAGGCATGAATGAAGAAGTGTTGAAGAGGTCCTCGACAGTCATTCGGGCGTATGATGATTCTAAAAGAACAGTGATAGGGACCTTTGAAACAGAAGTGGAAGTTGGGCCCATCAAGTCCATGGTTGTTTTCACAGTGATCGATATCCCGGTCACATTCTCCTTATTGCTTGGAAGGCCCTGGTTCCATCCTTTGGGAGGTGTTCCTTCCACATTGCATCAGAAGATTAAATTCTCTATGAATGACAGGATTGTGACTGTTGAGGCGGACGCCCAGTCGATGGTAGCTGCAGTGGATGAAGGAGTGGTTCCTTTTGGTGGATTCCAAATTGCTGTCATCAAGGAGGAAGAAACCACGGATGCCCCTATGGTCCTTTATGAGAACTACATGCCAGATTGGCTATCCCGATATCTATACAAGCTGAACTTTGTCCCGGGAATGGGACTCGGGATTAATTTGCAAGGTGTGCCAGAATTCAAGATCGACTCGGGGAAAGTCAAAGCAGTACGGCCTTGGTTATGTAGAGGGGTCATCCGAGCAGAAGAATCTGAAAAAGGGCAAGAATGGCAAGGTCATGATGAAGCCATTTCTGAAGGCAGGAGAAAGCCTTTATAAAGGCCAAGCTGAACCGGTGCTGGTTGGAAATGTTGAGCACCCTGGCTTTGAGATCTTTGCAGATGTTGTGGATTTTGAGAAAAGCCAGGAAGAGCCAGTAGCCCCTGTAATGATGGAGGAAGCAATTGCTGAATCTGAAATTCTGAAAGGAGAATCATCTAAGGTGATAGCAGAAACCATAGAGGTGGCCGAGGAAGAAGATGAAAAGAAGACCTATGCTGAAGCTACAAAAGTGATCTCGGGAGCTTTGACTGCTGCATTAACCAAAGCTTTTGGAAAATCCAAGGAAGGATTTGGCGAAGAACTAATGGCCAAAGTGAACTTAGACTCTGTGGTTGCTGAAATCGCCAAGATTATGGAGAAAGCTAAGGCACAGGTGGCCGAGAAAGCTGCAGTCCCAGATGATGCTCTGGAAGGGAAGATGGAAGCTGATGAAGAACAAGGCCCTCCGCTTATGGAGGATGAAAATGATTTTGTTGTATCTATTTCTTCCATTTTCAATGTAACTGATGTACTTTATGATAAGTTCAATGCAATGAAATCCCAGTTTGCTTACTTGTGCGATGTTTATCCTGATAATTCTGTGCATGCATTCGAATCACCATCAAGCATATTTAGCATACATGACACTGCATTGCATGAAACTAATATAAGTACAGATGAAAACCCTAAAATGGTACTCATTTCACATGAGCTAAAATCCGAGGAAGAAAGAGAATTAATAAGAATACTCCAAAAACATGTTAAAGCTTTCGCCTGGTCGTATGAAGACATGCCGGGTGTAGATACAGAAATAGCAGTGCACAAAATCCCAACGGACCCCAAGTTCAGACCGGTAAAGCAGAAGTTGAGAAGACTAAGGCCGGAATGGGCTATACTGGTGAAGGAAGAAGTGGCCAAACAAATAGATGCCAGGTTCCTCGAAGTGGTGGAGTATACGGAATGGCTAGCCAACATTGTCCCCGTGCCTAAAAAGGATGGAAGGGTCAGAGTATGTGTCGACTACAGGGACTTGAACAAGGCCTGCCCTAAGGACAATTTCCCACTACCTCACATTGACGTATTGGTTGATAGTGCAGCAAAAGCAGCAATGTACTCATTCATGGATGGCTTCTCGGGATACAATCAGATTTTGATGGATGTGATCGACAAGGTGAAAACATCGTTCATCACAGAGTGGGGTACCTTCTGTTACAGAGTGATGCCTTTCGGGTTGAAGAACGCCGGTGCCACTTATCAGAGGGCTGTCACAACTCTGTTGCACGATATGATCCATAAAGAAGTTGAAGTGTATGTCGATGATATGCTTGTTAAGTCAACAACCCGGGAGGAACACCCTGTTATCCTGGATAGATTTCTAACACGCATTGGAGAGTACAACTTGCGACTTAACCCTAAGAAGTGCATATTCGGGGTCACATCAGGGAAGTTGTTGGGCCATGTAGTTAGCCAGAGGGGGGATAGAAATGGACCCAGATAAAGTTAAAGCCATCCAAGATATGCCAGCTCTAAAGACTGAAAAGGAGGTCAGATCATTCCTGGGTTCCTTGCAGTATGTCAGCCGCTTCATAGCCAAGCTAACTTCCACTTGTGAGCCAATCTTCAAGCTATTAAAGAAAGATCAGCCTGTTGTGTGGGATGACAAGTGTCAGCTGGCCTTCGAGAAGATCAAGGCCTACCTGGTAAAGCCACCAGTGTTGAGTCCTCCAATTCCAGGAAAGCCTCTGATTTTATATTTGGCAGTTGAAGAATCCTCTATAGGGGCAATGCTAGCACAGGAACAAGATGGCAAGAAGGAGTATCCCGTTTACTACCTCAGCAAAAAGCTGCTGGAGTATGAAACCAAATATACACTGGTGGAGAAGACATGTGTGGCAATGATCTGGTTGACCAAAAAGCTGCGCCACTATTTCCAATCCTACAAGATACAAGCTGTGGCTAAAATGGACCCAATGAAGTACCTCTATGAAGCACCTGCATTGGTTGGGAAGCTGTCCAGGTGGTTGTTACTTTTGTCTGAATTCGACATCGAGTACATCATGAAGAAAACCATTAAAGGGCGAGCCGTGGCAGAGTTTCTGGCAAATCAACCCCTAGAATCAGATTACACAGAGAATCTGGAATTCCCTGATGAGCAACTAGCCATGGTGGAAGTGAAAAGGTGGGTCATGTGTTTCGATGAGGCAGTGAATAGAAAAGGCGCCGGGATCGGGGTACTTATAGCAACACCGGATAGTGAGGTCATTCCTTTATCCAAAAGGCTGACCTTTCCTGTAACCAACAATGGGGCGGAATATGAAGCGTGCTTGTTTGGAATGGAGACTCTATTAACCTTAGGAGCAAATGATGTCTTAATTGTCGGTGATTCACTTCTAGTGATCAGGCAAGCTCAGGGTGAGTGGGAACTAAAAGAAGAAGCCTTACGGCCTTATTTGGAGCTGCTACAGTTCAGGAAGGGTTTATTCGGCCAGTGTGAATTCAGACATGTCCCCAGGGATGAGAATAAGATGGCTGATGCATTAGCAACTTTGTCCTCCATGTGGGAAAATCCAGAAGAGACACAAGCTCAACCACTGGTTATAGCCACTTCCAAGCATCCTTGCTTCGAAGTGCATGAAGTAATGGAATTATCAGCCAAAGAAAAGCCATGGTTCTTTGACATTTACCGGTATGTTAAGGAGGGAAAGTACCCAGAAGAGGCCAGTGCTGCTGATAAGTTGACACTGAGAAAACTGGCTAGTCAATTCAGAATCTTCGAGGATAAGTTATACAAAAGAACAGCACATGGAGTCCTTTTAAGGTGTCTAACAGAACGAGAAGCAGAGGATGTGATACAGCAGGTACATGCAGGATCCTGTGGGCCACATATGAATGGACTTGCCATGGCTAGGAAGATAATGAGACAAGGGCATTTCTGGATGACAATGCAAGCAGATTGTATAAGAAAAGTGAAGAGATGTCATGAATGTCAGATCTATGCAGACATTAGTCATCTTCCTCCACTTGAACTTTAGAATATAGTGTCTCCTTGGCCGTTTTCAGCATGGGGGATAGACATGATTGGTGAAATTCATCCAGCTGCATCTAATGGGCATAGATTCATAGTTGTGGCAGTTGATTATTTCTCCAAATGGGTCGAAGCGGAATCCTTCACTAATGTTACAGCCAAGCACATGGTCAAGTTCATCCGGAAGAACATCTTCACTCGGTATGGGATTCCTCACCACATAGTAACTGATAATGGAGTACAGTTTCAAGGGGCAACAGCTGAGCTATTTACAGAGCATGGAATTGAACATCATAAGTCCTCTCCATATAGACCACAGGCTAATGGTGCAGTAGAAGCAGCTAACAAGGCAATAAAGAAGATCTTATCAAAGATGGTAACCACTTACAGGGATTAGGCTGATAAACTGCCTTATGCTCTCTGGGGTTACAGAACCAGTGTTAGAACGCCGACAGGAGAAACTCCTTATGCCTTGGTATATGGAATGGAAGCAGCGTTGCCAGTGGAGATAGAACTCAAGTCACTCAGAGTTGCCCTGGAAGCTCAATTACCAGAGACTGAATGGGTTCAAGCCAGGTATGAACAATTGGCAGCATTAGATGAAAGGCGACTAAAAGCACTGGATCACCTGCAGATGTATCAGCGCAGAATGGCTAGAGCCTATAATCGAAATGTGAAGTACTCTAAGTGGCAATTGAGAGCAGGAGACTTGGTTCTAAAGCAACTAAGGCCTTCAAATGTTGATGTTAGAGGCAAGTTCAGACCCAATTGGGAAGGACCATATGTGGTGAAGAAGGTGCTATCAAAAGGCGCTGTCAGCATTATGGACATGGACGGGAATGAGTTCGCCAACCCGATCAACCAAGACAGGCTAAAGCTTTATCATGTATAAAAAAAAAAAAAAAGTCTGCTAGGCTGAAAACTCGAAAGGAGCGGTCTAGGCAAAAATTAAGACACGAGAGAAAATAATCAGTCGGAAAATCTGAAAAGGACGACAGGTGACGGATTCTGGCACGATGTGAAATGTGTGTCATTTAGGAACCAACTTGTTTCAAATGTACTCATTTTGGCTTCATCAATAAAGTGAAGTGTTTGTTTAAATATATTTGCATGGTTATGACAAATGCACAAACAAAGTTGTCTTGCATAAACACACATTCAAAGAAAGCACTTTGCATTCAACTGATCAATATCATCGCATTATTTGACAAATGAAAATGTATCAAATACATGCAATTTAAAATCTCTTATCGTCCTCTAAAGTCCAGTTCATCTTCCCAGACGAGCAATAAAGGGTCACAACACCATTTTAGTCAAATCTAAAAAAAAAAAAAAAAATGCTCGCTGAGGTGAAAACCGAAAAGGCACCTCGGGCAAAAATTAGAGCGGCCCGCTAAGCTGAAAACCCATATCGGGCAGTTTAGGCAAAAGTTAGGGCATATAAAAAGCTCACTAAGGTGAAAACCGAAAAGGCGCCTTAGGCAAAAGTTAGAGCGGCTCGCTGGGCTGAAAACCTGATTTGGGCTACCCAGGCAAAAATTAGAGCACTTAAAAAAAAAAAAAAAAAAAAAACTCATAACTTCCCATGGAGCAGGAAAAACAGAACATCCTCAGTATTCCCCGCAGAATTCGTCACATCACTCTCCAGCAGAGTTTCCCCCACTATTTCCCCAGCGGAATCTACATAAAGAACACCATCAATTATTTCCCCGTAAAGTCTCCATATTACTCCTCAGTGTAGTCTACACAAAGAACACCATAATTGTTTCCCCAGTCAAGCTGTCACACTCTTCCCCAGCGGAATCTGTACAAGGAATACTACAATCATTTCCCCAGCAGTCACCTCGCTTCTTTGATAATCATCAAACAATGCCCCAAGAAAAGCAAAATCAACCAGGGGTACAACATATCTCCCCAGCAGAGGACAGAAACGTCCAACAACAGAAAATACATACATGTACATATACATCATCATGTATCCATACATTGCATATATCAATTACTTATCCCCGGCTAGTCTTCATTCTTGATCGAAGAGGCAAAAATTTTTGTTTAAAAATCTCTCGATCAAGGACATTCATAACATTCCTAAATCATACAAGGTGTTTTTCGAACGCCAAAATCATGTCCGTGTTTCAAGTTACACGTGACTTGTTTTGTGACATCACTTCATCCAAGATGCCATAAAAGCATTGAAGCCCTGTCTATGGAATGGCTTCTTATGACCACTTCATGTCATCTAATTAACCTATGAAGCATCGAACCTCTATCTGTGTGTCGGTACATATGTGACCATTTCATGACATCCACTAAGTGCCCCGAAGGTGCCGAACCTCTGTCCCTGTGACGGCTCACACGTGACATTTTTACACTGTCTTTCGTTTGGCATGGGGTATGATAGGAACGTCTAAAATAAAAAGAAGAAAAATATAAAAGTCATTTTCATCATCATCTTCATCTGTGAAATATCATTCAATCATGAACACGAACATACCATACATGCCACTTAGTGTGTCGAGTCTAGGTCCATGACATCCATCCAAAATTCTAACCTTATGTTGAATGTTCAGTACGGAGTCGAACCCCAAAGCGGTTAGTTCGTGTTAAGTCAGTGTAAGCGCCGAAATTTTCTATACTTAAAAAAAAAAAAAAGTTATAGTCGTACGACTATAGTTACAGTCGTACGACTGTAATGTCGGACAGACTGCAGGAACCCATACCTCTGCAGCAGAAATGGAGGAGAGAGAAAGGGAGCATGCCCCCAATTCTCGATTTCCCAATTCTGTCTGTTTGAGTCCAACTTGTGGCGTACCGTATAAATTGTGCTAACCTTTTGTTTTGCAGGTTTTAATTTCTTTTATTTTTATTTTTGATGTATTTTAATAGATTGAATCGTGTATTTAGGCGGTTGTAATTCTTTTTAGATTTTTGTGTATTCTAGGCGATTGTATAAGTGAGGCGAGTGTTTTTATTTTCCTATTCGATTTGGTTGTAAGCCGATTCATGTTTATTTCTCTTTATTTTTGTACTATATATTTTGTATGCGCACTGTATGCCTTTTATATTCAATAAAATGGACTTTAGATTTTGAAATACCATTCGAGAACATTGGCAGTATTTATTTTAATTAGACACGAAATAGGGGACTTGTCCGGACCCGAATCTCTGGATAGTGTAGCGGCCGTTCGTCCGGTTCAGCTACATAAGAATTTCCCGGTTGAGCTGAGCCGGGTGGCGACTCCTACAATATTCATCGAGACTTAGGTCTCGGTTCTTTTATATATCAATTCCATTTGTTTTCCAAAACGCGGATTTCCATTATAAAAACCCCACGCGAGGGAGGGATCCGCCCGAGATCGTGGCACCCCATTCCGAAAGGGAGTCCCGCGTCCCGTCGAAAACGCGTCGTCCGCTCACAGTCAGAGCTGAGTCAACCAGCTCAGTTAGTTGAATCGGAACCAGTCACCATGGAAGGGGTCAATTCAGGGTCGGATTCGGATTGGGAGGTTGAGGTTCAGTTGCCTTTTTTACCTGTCGATAGCCAGATTTTGTTGGAGGAAGCAGATAGATCAGAAATGGCTGATGGAAACAATGAGAACATGCCTTTGGACATGGTGGCTTTCATGAGAAACTTCCTGAATTCTGAAGAGTTTAAGGCTACCCTTTGGGAGCATATGTCGGCTATGATGAATGCTATCCCTGTTCAGACTGTTCCACTGACTTAGACTTTAGTTGGAAGTGAAGGACAAAAATTTGTCCAAGTGACGAACGGAGCTAGAGGGAATGTTCCCAATGGAAGTGGTGGAGTTGTCAATCATAGGGAGCCTGATCGTCAGTCGGAAGATGATGGAGTATTTGAGAAGGCCAGAGAAGCCTCGATTGAGACTATGGTGGAGAAGTGTCTCAATCAGAAGTTGTCAGACATTGAGGCCATGTTGCCCAAGCTAAAAGAGATGGTGCACTACAACCCTATTAGGTGCACCGACCCTACTACTCCGATGGCCGATGGAGAAGAGCCACTTTCGACTGGTTTTCATATGCCCTATCTTCCTCCCTACACCGGGGAAGGCCCACCGAAAGCTCACTTGGATAGTTATGTGAGGTTGATGACCAGTATAGGGATCGAAAAGGGTCACCTCTTGAATCTGTTCCCGACTACTCTGAGGGGTGCTGTGGCAAAATGGTACATGAAGATGCCTTTGTACACCCGTTCTACCTGGGAGGACCTGTCCGAAGCCTTTGTGAAGCAATATGCTTACAATACCCAAGTAGAGACTACTCTTGAAGACTTGGAAAGAATCCGCCAAAAGCCGAATGAGTCTTTCCCGGCTTACTATAAAAGGTAGATGGATATACAAGTTCTCGTGGGTGGGGCACCAAAGTTGGAGTCACTTATTATAAAGTTGGTTGATGGTAGTCTGCCCCAGTATAAAGACAAGATGAAGCTAAAGAGGTTCCACTCTTTCCATGAGGTGGTCAATTTTGCTAAGCGTATCGAACGATACAAAGAAGAGGAACAGAGGGGTAGATAGAGTTTGGGTTCCTACAGAAGTAATCAAGGGGACTCCAAGGGTACAAAGATAGTAGTTCTAAGACTATTGCAGTTGGGTCAACTTCTAAGACGACTCCAAAAGTAGCCTCTATTGAAGTGCAAGAGGCGGAAGTGGCTACTGTGAACCAAGGAAGACAGACTCCTCAAAGGATCACTAGCCCATGGGCCAAGTCAGCGAGTTGGATTTTTGCCAAGTGTAGAAAGGCTGGGCTGTTGCAGAGTCTGAGGCCATTTTTGCCTCCAGCTAAGGTGAATAGAGATAATTTCTGCTCTTACCATGTGATGACAGGTCACCGTACGAATGAGTGCACCCAGTTGATTAAGGCCGTCAAGCAGTTGATCACTAATGGCAAGATTGTTGAGCCGGCTTTGAAGATGACTGTTCAGAAGAATCCATTGCCTACCTTTGGAAGCCAAGTGAAAATGGTACAGTCTAGTTTGCCGGCTAATTATGTGCTCACTCAGATCATCAAGGCTAATCCGAGCGTACGTATTGTTTTAGTGGAAAGTGAAGAAAAGTCGGAAGTAGTCGAAGAGCAGACGATGGTAGTAAAGAATAAGGCGGGTCCTATTGACTTGGATGAGATCGAAGTGGATGATGAGTACGAAGATTTTGAGATCCAAGAGTCAAAGCCGGTTTATCCGGTGGAGACAAGAGAAGGAACTGTGATTGAGAAGGATGGGCTAGTAATGCACATTAGTAGGAGTGGAAGGGTTTATCAACCCGCTAATGTACCACCCTCAGTACCCCCGAGAAGGAATACCACACCTGTGCATAATGATGCTACCTGATCACCTCTAATGGCCAAAGAGGATGACATAGTGTTTGACCAACTGAAGAGGATGCCAGCACGTGCCAGTGTTTGGCACTTACTTATGGAATCAAAAAGGCACCACGAGGTGGTGGTTAAGCAGATAATGGAGATGGAGGCCAATCCCACTATGTCCTTGAATGAGGTATATGCAATGATCAAGGGAGTGGATTTGAAAGCCCATCGAGCCCCGAAGATTAGTTTTGGAGTTGAGGACCTCCCCCCAGAAGGGGTCAACCATAATAGGGCTTTATACTTGAAGGTTGAAGTCATGGATAGAATAAGGCCAAGTGTGATGGTGGATGAGGGCTGGGCTTTGAATATTTGCCCCTCCAAGATCTTACCTTATTTGGGGATGAGTATTGAAGCTCTTTGCCAATCTAACCCTGTGATTAGGGCATATGATGATAGCAAAAGAGTTGTGCTTGGGACTTTTGAAGCCAAAGTAAAGGTAGGGAAAGTTAAGTCAAAAGTGATGTTTACTATGATCGACATTCTTGTTACGTTCTCTCTACTCTTGGGAAGGCCATGGTCCATGCCCTAGAAGGAGTACCCTCGACCTTGCATCAGAAGGTGAAGTTCTTGATTGAAGGGAAGGTTGTGACGGTTGAAGTAGATGAGCCTTCTGTTGTGGCTACCTTGAGTGCTACCGAGCAGCCGATGACTGGTTTTCAAGTGGCGGTAATTACTAATAAGCTGGAATTTCCAGACTGGATTCATAAGTACTTTGCCAAGCAGAACTATGAGCCTAAAAAAGGATTAGGGGTCAAGCATCAAGGTATTCCTGAGTTTAACATTGAGGCCGGCAAATACCATCAATTTAGGCTTGGTTATCATGAAGGGAAGACTAAGCAAGGGAAGAGCACATGAACTTGGTGGACACTTTCGTCTGAGCCACCGAAACAGTCTATGATGGGACTTCTAAGCCGATAGTTGTTGAGGGAGGCCAGCTCCTGGGGTTTGAGATCTTTGCTGATGTTGTTGATTTCAGCAAGTATGGAACCGAGCCCATTATGGGTATACTGCAAGCTATAACCAAAGACAAAGGAAAGGAAGTTTTGAGTCAGAATCAAGTGGACCAAGTCAAAGTGGAGTTCGGAAGTAAGGGGGAAGCCTTTGAGAAGTCTAATCTAGTGAAAAGTGAAGTCGAAGTGGCTATAGAAGCCATATCTGGGGCACTATCCGCCTTGATGAAACCAGGTAAGGGTGTAGAGCAGAAAGAGCCATCTGTTGGAAAGACACATGAAGAACTTATGGATGAAGCTATGAAGGAGCTCACCAAGCTAGTGATGAAGGGAAAGGCCGAAGCATTGAAGAGGAGCTGACCGTAGAGCAGAAGGAGGACCTGGAAGATGATCTTGGGTACCTGTTCGAGGAGTTTGATTGTGCTGCTTCTGATGTATCTGTTTTTTCAATTTATAATGTGAACAATTCTTCCTACAAGGCCTATAATGCAATAAAGTCTGATTTTGCATACTTGTGTGATGTTTTTCCAGATGGAACTGTGCATGCATACAAACATTCATTTAATGTCTTTGGCATACATAATGCATCATTGCATGAAATGAACCTAGGGACAGATAATCATCCAAAGATGGTATCTGTCTCGAAAGACCTCATGCCTGACGAGAGAAAAGAACTTGTAAAAATTTTGCAAAAACATGTTAAAGCCTTCGCTTGGTCCTACGATGACATGCCTGGGGTTAACAGAGAGATTGCAGAGCATAGAATCCTGACATATCTGAAGATGAAACTGGTTAAGCAGAAGCTCAGAAGACTTCGACCAGAATGGGCTGAAAAGGTTAAGGAAGAAGTAGCCAAGGAGATAAAGGCCAAGTTCTTGGAAGTAGTAGAGTATCCGGAATGGTTGGCTAATATCGTGCCGGTTGCGAAGAAAGATGGTCAAGTCAGGGTCTGTGTAGATTACAGGGATCTGAATAAGGTGTCTCCCAAGGATAATTTCCCGCTCCCGCATATTGATGTTCTAATTGACAGTGCCGCCAGGGCAACAATGTACTTGTTCATCGATGGGTTCTCGGGGTACAACCAAATTCTGATGAATATGATCGACCAAGTAAAAACGGCCTTCATCATAGAATGGGGGGTTTATTGCTACAGAGTCATGCCATTTGGGTTAAAGAATGCCGAGGCAACCTATCAGCGAGTAGTCACGACACTTCTGCCTGATATGATCCATAAGGAGGTCGAGGTCTATGTGGACGATATGTTAGTTAAATCCATGACCCGGGAGGAGCACCCAACTATCCTGGATAGATTTCTAACTAGAATCAAGAAGTACAATCACCGCCTAAATCCCAAGAAGTGTGTGTTTGAGGTAACCTCAGGAAAACTACTTAGTCATGTAGTCAGCCAGACGGGAATCGAAATGGATCCAGACAAGATCAAGGCCATTAGGGACATGCCGACACCAAAGTCTGAAAAGGAAGTAAGGTCATGTCTGGGTTCACTACAGTATGTCAGTTGGTTTATTGCAAGATTGATGACAGTTTGCAAGCCAATTTTTCAGCTTCTGAAGAAGAACCAGCCAGTGGAGTGGAATGAGCAGTGTCAAATAGCCTTCAAAAGAATTAAGGCCTATTTGATGAACCCTCTAGTGCTAAAGCCTCCAATACCGGACAAGCTTCTGATTCGGTACTTGGCTATTGAAGAGACTTTAGTAGGAGCGATGTTGGTACAAGAGCAGGAAGATGAGCGGGAACATGCGATCTACTACTTGAGCAAGAAGCTACTGGAATACGAGACTAGATATACGATAGTAGAAAAAACTTGTGTTGCTATGGTATGGTTGACAAAGAAGTTAAGACATTACTTCTAGTCATATAAAGTTCAGGCGGTAGCCAAAAGGTCCTATGAAATAATTATGCCAAGCTCTAGTACTAACTGGGAAATTGTCGAGATGGTTACTTCTGTTGTTAGAATTTGACATAGAGTATGTGACGAGGAAGACAATCAAACGAAGAGCGGTAGCAAAATTTCTAGCCAATCAGCTGATAGATTCAAACTATGTTGAGAATTTGGTATTTCCTGATGAACAACTACCGGTGGTGGAAGAAGAAGCAAATAGATGGGTGATGTATTTTGACGGTGTAGTGAACAAACATGACGCAGGCTTAGGAGTAATCATTGCTACACCTAAAGGAGAAATCATTCCTCTGGTGAAACAGCTTGACTTTCAAGTAACTAATAACGGAGCAGAATACTAAGCTTGCCTCTTTGGAATCGACGCTCTGATCACATTAGGGCAAATGAGGTATCAGTTATCGAGGATTCAGCTTTGGTAATTCGGCAGGTTACTGGAGATTGGGAGATAAAAGAAGAATCACCTTCGGCCTTATCTCGAGATGGTTTAAGAAAGGGAGAAGGTATTCAGTCAGTGTGAATTCTGGCATGTACCGAGGGAAGAGAATTAGATGGCAAATTCCTTGGCCACACTGTCGTCAATGTGGGAAGGCCCTTGAAAACAACCAATACAGCCGGTAATCCTGGAAATTGCTCAGAATCCATGCTATTCATTAGTTAACACTGTTACAACAATTGAAGAATGGCCCTGGTACTATGATATTTTATAGTTCATTCAAAATGGTCAGTACCCTGAAGACACTAGTGAGGCTGATAAGGTTTCCCTTTGAAGATTGGTAGCGCAATTTCAGGTATTTAAGAATCAGCTCTTCAAAAGAACAGCCAACGGAGTCCTTCTGAAGTTTTTAATGAAGGAAGAGGCAGTTAAGGTTATGAAACAAATACACTCCCGAGCTTACGGACCGCACATGGACGGGTTGGCCCTGGCAAAGAAGATATTGAGGCAAGGATACTTTTGGCTCACTCTGCAAGTCGACTATATTGAAGAAGTCAAGAAATGCCATGAATGCCAAGAATACGAGGACCTCAATCATCTCCATCTACTCGAACTTCAAGTATCCTCGACCTCGTGGCCGTTTGTAGCTTGGGGCATAGATTTCATTGGAGAGATAAGGCCACCAGCCTCAAACAGACACTAGTTTGTTGTCGTGGCTGTGGATTACTTTTCGAAATGGGTTGAAGCATAATCATTCACAAATGTTACAGCTAAAAAGATGGCCAAATTCATAGAGAAGAACATTTTTGCGAGGTATGGGATCCCTCACCATGTCGTGACCGACAATGGGGTACAATTTCTAAGAGTAACGATGCAGTTGTTTTAAGAGAAAGGAGTTGAGCATCATAGGTCATCCTTGTATCGCCCATAAGCCAATGAGGTGGTAGAAGCAACCAATAAGTCTATTAAAAAGATTCTATAAAAAATGGTAATGACGTACAAAGATTGGGCCAACATGCTACCATTTGCCTTATGGGGATACCGGAGGAGCATTAGAACCCCTACTGGAGAGACACCATATTCACTAGTTTATGGGATGGAAGCCGTTTTGCCAGTGGAAACAGAAGTCAGATCACTAAGAGTAGTCATGGAGGCACACTAGCTAGAATCTGAATGGCTTCAGTTGAGGTATGAACAGTTGGCACTAATTGATGAAAAGCATCTTCAGGCCCTAGACCGATTACAGATGTATAAACAGCGAATGGCTAGGACCTACAACAATAGGGTTCTTCATCAGAAATGTCCACTTAAGGCGGGGCATTTGGTGCTTAAGCAGATGAAACAGACCAGCACAGATGTATGGGGGAAATTCAAGCCGAATGGGGAAGGTCTGTATGTAGTCAAAAAGGTACTTTTGAAAGGTGCCGTGAAGATTATGGACATGAAAGGGCATGAATTCGTCAACCCCATCAACTAGGATAAGCTGAAGCATTATTATGTGTAGAAAAAAAGAGAGGTCAGATGGGTTGAAACCCGAAAAGGCGACCCATGCACATGTACCATCACTGATTCTATCCTTAGTTTCATTTCATCATTGATGTGCATTGTACTAAAACATTATTCATAAACGAATGAATGAATGTTCGGCTCTATTCGCTTAAATGTCCCGAGTTTAAAGGAAATTCAGATTATTTTATGCATAATTGGCTTCATATATATATATATATATATATATATATATATATTGCATATCTCACATCCATAGATTGAACATATATGTAAAAAAAAAGTCTGATAGATTGAAAATCTGAAAAGGGCGGTCTATGCAAAAATTAGGGCACAAAATGAAGTCTGCTGAATTGAAAACCCAAAAGGGTACTTCGGGAAAAAGTAAAGACAGTCCGATAGGCCGAAAACCCAAAAGGGCGACTTATGCAAAAGTTAGGACATGAAATAAAAGTAGAATAAAAGTCATACAATAACAGCCAACTCTGATAATCATAATCCTCTAAAGGCCAAGGTGCCTAAAAAATCAGCACCTAACGTCCACTTCTCATAGGGCAAGCAATCAGGTCAGTCAACCAAGCTCTGTAGCGAGCGTCCGTCTCCACAGGTGCAGTACTATCATATCTCAGAACCTCGATGCGAGTAGGATGCATCCACTGATGCTACACATGTTAAGGCCACTGTGTTGTAAACACTCTGTACTCAGTGGTACACAAAGACCGAGGGACCCCCTATAGCTGACCATACTGTATGCACAGCCGAGTGGGAGAGTAGAAAGTCACGTGGGTCAATCCAAGCAGCTAGACACCTTCGGCCCAGGTATCAGTAGTCACATCAGAAATATCCCACCAGGGGCAGACCCATTGGAAAGAGGCATTAGTCCGACTCCTCAGCTAATCAAACCAATGCTCCATGGACATAAAGCTGAAATCTGGAAGCTTGATGCTTCGAGACCAGTAATGCTTCAGAGTGTATCTCGGGTAAGTTGGAGGAGAGCTTAGGAGGCTTAGCTTCTCTAGCAGCCAAATATGTGCAAAAGTTAGTCAAATCGAAAAGGGTAATGGATAATTGAATTTAGAAGGAACAATGTAGAAGCATACCTGAAGCAGAAAAGAGGATCCACAACTCTCAACAGGAGAATCAGAGTGGATAGAATCCAGATGAATCAGTGTCTTAGCTAAGACAATCCACATAGGTGATGCACCCTAAGCCATCTGAGTTAATATCGAGGCTAATCTAAGGGTGCAAGTACCGTCTCAGGATTCGCACAGGCAGCATGCCATCAGTACAAAAACTCATCAGCGGAGCCCAGCCAGGGGTAGAAGGGAGTAAAGCAAATCATAAATCTGCTATAATAGAAAGGCTGAGTCTGGGAGAAGTAGGCCTACCAGAAAGTGCACGACCCATACCTGCTACATCTGGAGCAAATCGACTCAGGAATAGCTGACCGAACCCTCGAGGGCAAGGAAAACAGAGAATAGCACTAAACTCCTCTACCAAGGGGCATAACTCCTATCTAGCGAAGCAAAAGAGGTGATCTATCGGATCCGAAAAGCTGGTTGTCGCATCCTAGAAGACCCGATTCGGAATCAAAGCAGTGTAGAACCTGAGGTATTGCAGGCCAAAGGTTGCTAGCAAAGCCTAATTGGAAGAGAAAGTCATACTCCAATAGTCCCGGAGTTGTCCTTGAAGTTGATCCATGCCAAAAGAGGAGTGAAAGAAGGAGAAGAAAGGCTGAAGTATAGTGTGGGGCGGTTATAGTGTGTTTGGCGGTTGTGATGCCCTATAATGGTGCAGCTCTGATGTCCCGGGCAGCTGTAGTATTTATAGTGGAGCGACTACAGTGAAGCAAAGTTGAAATTTGATGTGGGATGGCTCTGGGTGCCAGGTGGCTATAGTATCATAGGGGCACGGTGGTAGTGTGCCGGGCGGCTGTAGTATCACAGGGGGCACGGCTGTAGTGCAGACAGCACTGTCTATATCTTTATATGATTTCTGATGATTACAGACACACGGCTATGGGTTCCAGGGGCAGTTTTTCAAGGAAAATGAAGTTTAAAAGCACCGAAATGCATCCCAGATCCGACCGGATTGAACCAAAGGCCAATAAAAGCATGAAAAGGCAAAGAAATACACACTCAAAGGCTCAAAATTTAATAGCTAGAAGATGTAAATATCATAAGTCGTGTGTAAATCATTTGAGCATCATGTACATCATAAAGTAAGACCTATGCAAGGGCCAAAATGTGCAAATGTCAAAGGAAATAACCCATAAGCGGGTCAATACATCGCAAATTCGAAATGGGGAAATAGGCCTAAGAAGAGGCAAAGCCAACATCATCATCATCATCCCCGCCATCTCCTACCTCATTAGTCAGGCTCTCACTCACGTTCTCACCTGCAAACCCCACCTGGGCATCCCAATCGTCCGCCCGATCTCTGAAGGTCTAGTTCATGATCTCTAGCTACGTGACCCGTCGTCGCAACTGGTCATTCTTCTCCCTCAAGCGAGTGGACTCATGGCGCTCGATCCCAATCGTCGTCTGCACCAAGCAAAGTATGAAAAACATCCTAATCACATGCATATGCATCCATATATACATGCATACATCTCGACACAAATATAAAGCCAAACGCAGGTACTTACTGTCAAAGTGGCATTATCCTGGAAGGCGAGTGCCCTCAGTGCAAAAAAGGCCTGGCCCATACACATACCCTACATCACTGGAATCTACAAAAAGCACATTCAAAAGGATCAATCTATGACAGATAATTACATGTGTGGTGCCATCAGGAATGGCCAGAGGAAAAGAATGATCATGGAGATGCATGTCAGCTCGGTAAGACTGCTGAGAGTTGTCGAACAGCTGAATGGTGCTCTCAATTGGAAACTCGAGCCGACCATGTAGATAATCGACATCAGGGGCCCCAGGAGCCTAAAAAGGAGGAATGGGGGCATCCTCCACCCTAGCAGTGGAACCTGCTCCAGTGGTCCGAGCAGAGCCAGTACCAGACCTCTTGCCTGTTCCCCCAGCGGATGAGGATGGGCATGCATGTCCTCCCCTCAAAGATGGTTGAAGTCAAAAGAATGTCAGTGAATAATGATTCTAAGCAAGCACAAGATAGAAAAACAAAAAGAGAAGGGTTTGAAAATTACCCCAGCACCAGCATCAGTGGTCAGCGGGAGAAGATGAGTGGCAATAAACTGGCGGTAGTCACCATCCACACTACCAGCCTCATAATCAGCCCCGTATAATTCTAGGTGTAGCTCAAAAGGCAGGAGGTGAGGACAGAATAACCCCATCGGTAAGGCGGCTAGAATCATGTGCACCTCGGGGCTGGAGAGCCAGTCATGAACCCTCTCACCAAGGTACCACTCTTGCCCGAAAGGGCACTCCAACACAAAGCGCTTGTTAGACAATGCTTGCGCGTCTCGAAGAAGCTGGGGCAAATCATCCCCCTCTCGCCTCCAAGGGGTCTTGACAATCTAGAATAAGAAAATCAAGAAGCTAAAAGTAAAAAAAAAAAAAAAAGGTAAAGAAGCATACCCCAACGAAAGTCATCTCCCTCAAGAATTAACGGCACTCGTCCTGGTCTTTATCAAACTTGCTCCAAACAAACCCCAACCACCATCTGAGGCTGGGAAACTAGGCCAACTCATAGTCATTAGGGATATGCACCACCGGGGTAGGAGCGAAGTAGTACTTGTAGGCCCAAATCTACAAAAGAAGTATGAAAATGAAGTCAATAACAATCTAGGAAATGTACAAAGTATGAAAATGAAGTCAATAATAATCTAGGAAATGTACAAAGGAAAGTAAAATCTTAAAAGGTTCAAGATACTCACGTGTAGCATAATCCAAAAGCCCTTCAATTCATTCTGAGAGCCTTGGGTACAGAGTTTAAGAGTGTAGTAAAGCTAGGCCAAAGCCGATCAACCTCAATCGAGAGTCCTCATTGACTCTAGCTCGATAAGGGATGGTAGTATGACCAAATTCAAGCTACTTCGGCCCGTGGAGAAGAGGAGTGTGGAAAGGGCATGGAGCAGAAAAGCCCTCACGTATCGCCTCTCATCAAGAGCCTCAAAAGTAGTCCCCTTTGGGAGCTCAGACTGCCTATTCAACCAGTAATCCCTGATCCTCCTACACTGGATCCTACTATCGGGAGACTTAATCCCAATGAGCATGGCTACTAACTCTGGATGGTAGCCACTATACGCAAAAGTCTGGTTAACGCGGATCATTTATCTGGAGAAAGGAAGCCCAGAGATGGTGATAATATCCTCGGGAGTCACCGTATATTCCTTAGATGGGAAATGGAATAAGTGGGTGGTGTACGCCCACCTCTCTAAAAGTGACACCAAGAGTCCTCGGCTCATGCGAGGGGTGCTGACGGTCATACTCCAGACCAGCCGATGCATGCCCATAGAATTCACGATTGCCATCACACCTTTAGGGAGACGCCTGTACCATCTCAACAACTCTGAAATAGACCCGCTACCGCAATGGCTGGATCTCACCTACAAAATTAATGATCAGGGAGTTTATGAGCTTTTTAGAGCACATATGCATCCTAAAAATTAAAGAAATACCCTTAGAATGATAAAACGGGGGGCTGCCCTGAATATGCCAACTACAGCCGCCCAGCTGTAGGGGGTTACAACCGAGTGGCTATAGTCTTCAATGTTGGATATGCCCTAGTCCCGAGGCATTAGTCCTTGTATTTGTATTATACATCTATTGGATTTATGTATTATACTCATTTGTGTTATTAATAAAGGCATTAATTCATTTATTATATTTATCTTGTGCAATATATTAAATGAAGCATCTAATGGACATATCCATATCCATGATGACAAGTGTCATGCACTTGGCAATAAGACCATGGAGGGGGCAAACGATATGACCATAAATAGATCCGTAGTCTTTTCCAGTCATGGGAATGAGTGGAATAAGAGACTATCATTAACCTAGTTGTATGGCGGTGTCTTACCGGTCATTGGACATGGGATGTCAACCAAGTTAATGGGTACATGTAAAAAGGGCATGGTACTAGATAGATCCACTAAACGAGAAATCCATATGCTATAGTATCACAAGTGATTTCTCAAGTAGTACTTGTATGGATCCTTTAACCTGACCATATGATGGTGTTGCATGTGAGGTCGCATACTTAGGGGTACGTCTAAAGGGCCTGTAATAGGGTGCCAAGTATGGGTACTTTCGGGTATGTCACTTAGCATGGTAATGCTATGGATATGCAGAAGGGATTTGTCACTTAGTAGTCCACTGAGAAGATATCACCGGCCTCTTGATGAATGTGATTGATAAGAGTGTGGCCACACCCAAACGAGTTGGAACTTGTTTGTGAGTTTCAGTGCATTCGGGATCAAGTTAATGTCCAGACACAAAAGAGGGTGATCAATCCATGCCTCTGTGTTGGACACCGATATCGATGACATAGGATATACAAGTTCAAACTACAGGGTTATGATAACAGTTAGACTGCCATCTCCATTTTAATTGGGGGCTGCAGTGGCTTACTAGAGCCCAACTACAGTCTGTGGGCCATAGGCCCACTGCCAACATAAAGATGGGCCCACGGGATCGTACACATTGAGCGACTGAACACTGACTTGAGGAATCACATGTATACTTGGAGTATACACTCTGGAGAGAGAGGTATATGTTAATTATATTATAAAGATCAATTGGATTGATCATAATAATAAAATTAATATTTGATTAGCTCTTCATAATTAATTGGATTAATTATGAGATTATTTCCTAGGTGGAAATATTCATAAGTATATGTTTACATATGAATTTATTTTGTGATGATCTAATTTTAATTTGATGGATTAAATTAATTGGTCAAACCGATTTTAATGTAAATGTAAATAATATGTTACTTGGTGTAATATATTAAATATATGGGTAAATTAAAATTGGGCTTGAAATTAGTTTAAACCATACTAATTAAAATAGGTTTGGGTATGAATTAAAAGAAGGAAGCCCACACAGATGAAGGAGCCAGCTTAGGCCAAAATTCCCTTGGGAATTTCGGCCACCTAAGGTTTAATTACCCTAGGTATTTCGGCTAACATAGTAACTAACACAAGCCAGCCGAAATTCTCCCTAGACCCCTCTCCAAAGTTTGTGTTTTCCGACGCTAGCACGGATCGTGTTCGTTAGGCGTTCGTGTACGTGAATGAGGAGGGATTCTAAGTTGATTCCTGCGGTTTGCATCCATCTCTGAAAGAGATATTCCGGGTAAGAGATTTATCTCTTTCAATTAAATTTTTATTTTTCCAATTTCCATCTCAATTGCTCCTAGGCACGGATTTGAGGAAATCATCGCGTTCTTCCGCTTTAATTAGGTGATTTCCGGTGACAAATCCCAACATTCAAGACTATAGCCGTGCAGCTGTAAGCAACCCCTAGGGCGGCTGTAGTTGGAAATTTTTGCCAAACCATAATTTTATGCATTCTCGATTAAATCTTGTTCTATCTGAACCCAAATCAACAACTAAGAATCCTAGGGCATATTTTACTTAAATCATGCATCAATTTCACCTATTATGGACTAATTTCTCTAATTTTGTAGAAATTCAAAACTTAGAAAAAAAAAAGGAAAGCCCAAGAAACTAACCGGATTTAAGAAGGCGTGACTCGAGATTTGGAGCCGGATAGGTACTGGAGCATCGATCTTTACTCCACAGTACTCATCATCCTCTTTTAGCCCATGAACACTCTCAGTGGATTCATGGGCTAAAAAGAAATCCTCCTCTGGAATAGAAAATCTCGTGTGAGGGGCAGGTTGAGCAGGAGGAACGGACCGCAACTTTCATCTCATGATTTTAAAGATTTGTAGGGGTTTGGGGTAAGAAAGACACCAAGAGAAGAGAGAGTTTTCAGCCTTGGAGGTAAGGTATGGCTGTAGGAAATTTCTTGTGGCTATTAAAAGCCACACCTTACCCACCACTACAGCCGCTCGGCTGTAGTACTTCAGTGGGGCCACTGTAGTTTGTTGTTTTACAAATTCTTCATTCTTTTGCTTTTCAAAACCTGTGTTATGCCCATTTGACCCCGAGAAAGGTAGTTTTCATGTCTTGCAGGTATCAAGGGGCAAAATATTCAGTTCATATTCATTCTTGATCGAAGGGGCAAAAATTTTTGTTTCCAAAATTATCGAGCAAGGAACGAATATGTAACCAAAACAACTTCAAATTATCAAATCAAGCTTCTTAAATCACCAAAGCATCTTTCCCCAGCCACACAAGCTTCATAGGAAATGTCATTTTCCTTTCCTTCGGTGACATAGGCCCCACCAGAAGTGAAATGACCAAAATGCCCTTCTGTTAGTAACCAAACTACCAGATAGCTAAAACACCTTTCCTTTAGTGACACAAGCTTCACGGGAAATCAAATCATCAAAATATTTCTCCCCCTAGTGGCATAGGCTCCACTAGAGGTGAAATGACCAAAATGCCCTTTTGTTAGCCGAAAAGCTACCAAATGACCAAAATACCCTTTTTCTCACCAAAAGGGATACCAAATCACTAAAACTCATTTCTTTTCATGACATAGGCCCCATGAGAAGTCAAATGACCAAAATACCCTTCCTCCAAAGGATACCAACTTTCCAAGCTATAAAATTACTGAAATACCCTTACCTTTCATGAACATCAAATGACAAGGAGAATTCAATTCGGGCAAAGTCCTCTGCTTCACAACGGAGTCCAAACACATCCCTGGAGAACAAATCCAACCCGAGCAAAGTCCTCTACTTCATAATGGAGTCGAAGCACGCCCCTGGAGAACCCATCCAGCCCGGACAAAGTCCTCTGCTTCGCAATGGAGTCAAAACACGTCCCTAGAGAACATCGAATCAATTCAAGCAAAGTTCCATGCTTCACAACGGAGTTGAAGTAAATCCTTGAAAAATCAAGTCAAGTTAGGCAAGACCATTGTATCGCGATCAACAGAGACAAGTCCCTACAAGCATCATAGTAGCACAACATGAGGAGAACCCCCAGGTACATCCTCTTTTCCTTCTCACTATGCTCCCTATTATGAGATCAAACTCGAATCAGGCATAAGCACCCGTCTAAGTCGAGTTTGGTCACGCGAGGGGTAGCCTGAGAGCACGGGTTTTTTTCCCGACCTCGATGATGAAAGCTTTCGTTACCTTTTTCACAGATAAACATGAGGTGGATTCAGAATGACCCGAACGACGTCAGAGATGTCTCGAATGACCTAAAGAAGTGTTACAAGTCTTAGTGCAGAGCCCCGAAGAAGGTCGGGTGAACACTTAAGAGAACCAGAGATAAAAGTGAGAAAGGGCGAGAAATGCAAATCTGGCCACTAGAGCGCTCGGCTATAGTACCCTACACCGCCCGGCTATAGTACAGCTGCCCGGCTATAGGACACTACAGCCACTCGGTTGTAGTTAACAGATTTAATTTTCTTTCTTAAATAGGGTGAATTATGCCATTAATTCGGGATTTTAACCTAAATTAGAGGATTTAAAAGACAGAAACGAAATTAGGTCAAGAGGAGGAGTCCATTCTACAATCAATCAGGTAAAAATTAGGGTTTGGATTCTTAAGAACTTAGAGAGAGAAAGAGAAAAAAAACCTAAAAATTCAATCTAAAAACCATCAAAACTCTAATTTAATCTGTAGAAACCATTAGGGTCCTGTGAGAATTAACATTCTGGTGGTGATTCTGATCAACTTGGTGTCCATTTGGATTGATTCGGGGTTCCGTTCGAGCTTTAGAGAATTGGGGGCGATTATGGGTTGTTCCTGATTCTAAGGAGTTTTCTGGCGTTCGAATCCATTTTTGGTGATCCAAAACACTGGACCACAAACAAGATATACTCTGAGAGGCCCTAAAAACTCATTTCGAATTGTTCTAGATCTTATTAGATGTGATTTTGTATTTTTTCTCAAAGTTGGAAGTGGAAACCCAGCTATAGCCGCCCCACTCCTTGCTTACAGCCACTCGGCTGTAATCTAATGACTACAGTGGCGTAGCTATAAACTATAGTGGTGCGGCTATAATCTCCAGGGTAGAAGCTCCGGATGCCCTAAATCGCCCGATAACACTTCCTCTTTCAAATTAAATGTGTTTTTCATGAATAATATCGGTCGGATCACATCCACATATGTTTAGATTTATGGTTTTCGGGTTTTTAATTGATGGATGTGAGATTAGTTTTGATGATTTTGGGTTTTTAAGGATTTCCGAATTCGTTTGATCCAATTTGGATCTCTTTAATGGATTATATGAATTTCCAGAAACCCAGATTACCCGAAACCATCAAAATTCCAAAACGATTTTCAAAACATGAAAGAAAACCTGATTGTTGATTCTGGAGCACTACATCCGCTCGACTGTAGGTGTTACAACTTCCTTAGCCACTACAGTGGCGCAGCTATAACACACTACAGTGGCTCGGCTGTAGTTAGTGGAGCAGAATTACAGTTTTGCCCTTTTTGGCCTCCAACTTGTAATTCTGCTTCTCATTTCAATTCAAAAAGGATTTTTGGTTTGTTTACATTTTTAGACCCTAGATGGATGTTTAATTTAGGCCCACTTATGAACAGAACCCCCGGGTTCTGGGATATCCGGCCCATTAAGAGATGAAAAATGCATGTAAAACGAGCCAAACTGTTTTCAAAATTGATTTTCATTCACAAAATCTACATGGCGCTTTTACAAAATGTTTTCCAGGTCTAATCGAGTAGTCATCCGGACTTCTCGATTATCCCCCTCTACATGATCCCGTTTCCTAAAATACCCTTATTCTGTCTTATGTGAGTCCTTGGTGTGATTTGCTTATTTATGCTAATCGTATTTGGATGTAGCTTTTTATTTTTCATTTTTCTTTTGATGTATTTGATAGATCATTCTGTGTATCTAGGCGATTGTACCTTTTTTGACTATCGTGTATTATAAGCGATTGTAAATGGTAAGGATGAGAGTTTTCTTTTTTCGGCTTGTGTAATTTGGCCATTACTTTACTTTTCCCGCACTTTATTTTTCTGCACTTTATTTATGGTTTATATTTATGTCATTTGCATAAGCATTCACTAAAATTAAAAGAAGATAAAATGGGTAAAGCTAAGTGAATGTTATATCATATTATGAAATAATAATTGAAAACAAGTAGAGGAGTAGATGTTTTGCCCGAACCCTGAATCTCTGGATCAGGTACTGTGTCTACACTTGGTAGGGAGCTGTACTGGAATTTTCCGGATGAGCTGATCCGAGGGCGACTCTGTATTTGATCACAAAATTTAGATTTCGAGATCTTTAAGTTTAAATTGGGATTTTCTAAAAATCTGTTTTCCAAAATCCACACTTAAAATCAAGTCTTCTACAAAAGTGGTTTTCTAAAAAATGTCGGTTCGCTCACAAAAGGCCCGCATAAAATTAAAGGAGAATGGGTCGAAATTTTTGAAGAAAATTCAGCCATCTAAGGTTAAATCCCCTTGAGATTTTCAACCAAGACTAAGAAAAACAGATAGAAAATTCCAGCAAAAAAAATCCTCTCTTCCAACCGATCCCATTGCTAGCACGGGTTGAGTTCCGTAGCCGTTTGTGTACGGGAACATAGAGAAAGTCTATATTGATTTCTACAGCCATCTCTAATAGAGATTTTCTGGTAAGAATCTATTCTTTCTCCATTTTGATTTTGTTTTTTTAATTTCCACCTCAATTGCTCCTGAGCACGGATTTAAGGAAATCAACACGTTCTTCCGCTTTATCGGTTGATTTCCGATGACAAATCCCAACATAACAAGCCTCCACTTGGCCAATTCTTAATAAAATATGGATCTTGGTCTTTTAGCCATATATTACCAGTGAATTAATTAAAATAGATTGTTAATTAACATGGTTAAAATAATAAAGCCCTGGATAATCACTTTGTAATTTTTCTGTGTAGATAATCATAAAATGGCTAGTAATTCATTTTCACTGTGATCACTCCTTGAAAAGGAGAAACTGTTAGTGTGTGCCCTAGTCCCGTTGACAATGTAATCGGATTTTGATAATTAATAAAAGGCATTAATCTATTTTATTAATTTCTTGTGCAATTAATAGTTATAGAGTTTCCATTAGTTAAGTCATACTCTTATTTGTTAGGAGCATCTCCTAGTAAGTAGGACTGAGAATAGGGTTAACACTTAACTATATATATCCCTAGTCTATTATATCATGGGAATGATACCAACTAAAGACTAGCATGGTCTTTGATTGTATGGTGGTGTCCTATCGACCATTGGACATGCCTTGTCAATCAAAGAGATGGGTACATGCTACGTTTTGTGGTACCGGATCGATCCACTCAGAGTATTTCACTTGAACCCTATAAGACAAGTGAATCTCTGGTAGCACTTATATTGGATCTTTAAACCTGATGTTGCTATGGACTTAGAGACGATCTCACATACTTTGACATACGCCTAATGGGCTCATAACAGAGTGCCAAGTATGGGTATGATTGGGTATGCCATTGAATACCTAAAGGTCATGAGCAAGGTGAAGGGAAATGCCAATCTCTTAAATGAGATTATGATATCACTGGCCACTTAATGAGTGAGACTGAGAAGTGCTTGGCCAAGCCCAATACTTAATCACTGGGCGATTAAGTGATTAATGTTCTTCAGTCTACTCGGTATCAAGAAATGTACTTACAGCCATAGGGGATAACTTTGTCATGGTTCTAGTAATACAGAGATATCTAATAGGCATGGGATGTATAAGAAAAAGGCTACAAGGTATATATGTCCAAAAGATATATTCATCTTAATTGAGAGCTATAATGGTTTGCTAGAACCCACCTATATTCTGTGGGCCCAAAGGTTTGGGGCTTACTGCCAACATAAAGATGAACCTACCAAATCGGATGCATAAGGTCAAAATTGGATGTTTAGGACCTAAATATATATTGGTTATCTATTTAATTAAAAGATCTATGATCATATTTTTATTGATTTAATTATTGCATGGTGCAATAAATAAAGTAATTAAAATATGACTTGTCAAAATTGGATTTTGACATATATGGGATTGGAATTATATTCGTATTAAATTAATTATTGTATGGCATAACAAATAATTTAACAGAAATGTTATTTGTCAAGATTAGATTTTAACATAATAGGGAATTAATATATATTTTGGGTTCATTTATTTTATTGCATGGTACAATAAATAAATTAGGGCTAAAATATTATTATGTTAAAATTGGATTTTAACATAAGAATTAATTTTATTTATATCATAAAGTTGATGGGGATTTAATTAAATTAAATCTTTAACCTAAAGTTTAATTAATTAAACCTTAATTAGCCTACAGTATAAATAGAACACTAGTTCCTTAATTCCCTAACCGTAACACAAACTGCCTCCATCCTATAACATACTGAGAATTTCGGCCAGCACTAGGGTCCCTAGGGTTTGGCCATTCTTGCTCCTGATTCAGTGCTAGGATGCTCATCCCATCGTTTGATGCTTGTGTGTGTGAAGGTGGAGATTTCCTGCTTGGAAATTGCTTAGAAGGCTTCAAAATCCGAGTACGATTTAAATCAGTTTCTTGGTTGAGTGTGTTTCTTCCTAATCTGAGTCAGATTCCTAGGATGGATTTGAGTGCAAATCAACTACTTCCGTTGCTAAAAATTTTGTTTCGCATTGTGAAAATCCCTACAGTGACAAGAGTCCAAATAGTATGTGTTGGATAGGGCTTTATCGGCCACACTGCCTTTAGGTCGAGGGGTTACTCAAGCTTAAATTTAGGAGTACGACTTGCATAGGAGGGATGATACACGATGGTTCTTGAGCTGCAAAAGCAGTTCATGAGCTGTCAGGCCTTTGCAGTCATGTACAATCTTAAAAGGATGTACCAATATGAAGCTCATCAAGAAAGGTTCTTAACAACTAAGGCACTAAACACCTGCGGGATGGTACTTAGGACATCTGTGAGTGCCCATGTACTCAAGATGAAGGGCTATATTGTTAGAGATTGTGCCCTAAGCCAATGTTGGATTATGTAAACAATCTTCTTAAGTCATTAATAAAGACTTATTTTATCATATATATTTGTATGTTAGTATTTATGATAATGTATCCATGAATTAATTGTGTAATTCTAAATTTCCCTAGTCGATTGTTATTATGGGAATAATAACAAACTAAGACTAGTGTGAGTGATAATGGATATTCATAAGATGAATATAGTGTATACAGATACAGATTATACTCACGGGCAATGTGTTAGAGAACATGTTGCTGGAGACCCACTATAAGATCAAGTTCATGGTCACGTGTCACAACTGATCTTGATTATAGTAGTGTCATCAGCTGATTCCTTTGACCTGAGGTCACCATGGATTCCGGGATGAATTCATGTTGTGCTTTGACGCAGTCAAACGCTGCTTGTAACAGAGTAGTTATAAAGGCTGTGGTTGGGTACAATATGACTCATGCTTAGGGATGTGAGTGACAGATATGGGATTTTGTCCCTCTCTAACAAGAGAGCGATATCACTGGGCCCCTCGATAAGTAAGACTGTTAAATGCATGGCCGTGCTCAAATAATTGATAAGAGTATCAATTGATTTGTCTGAACAGTTTACTTTGAGATCGAGAAAGCATATGATTAATTATATAAGATTGACAAGTGTACCATGTCTTATAATTAATCATGATATCAAAGAGACAAAAGGGAATATGACATTCTATAAATAGGTATTGGATCATTCCAATCATATTAATTGGGTAGTCGTAATGGCTTGCTAGAGTCCGCTTGTGACCTATAAGGACATTATGGTAATTTCCTTATTGCCAATTAATATGAACCTATGGGGTCACACACAAGAGCAAAATGAAGTTCATCTTAACGGGTATAAATTATTATGGGATAATAATTTATGAATGAGGAAGAGAATAAATATATATATAGTGATATATATTTATGCATGTGTATATAAATATTAATGTGATTAGTATTGCATAAAGTATGCTACATGTTATAATTAAATTATATAGAGATATAATTAATTATAACATTATATATACATATGTGTATTATGGGGAATTGATTTAATATTAATTGAGAATTAATATTAAATTGTGTGGGTTAATATATAATTATAACTAATAGGTGTATTAGGTTATAATTATAATTAACTAAATAGGGTTTATATTTAAGGAAATAAAAACCTGAAAACCTAATTGCTCCATAAGTTAAGAAGCAGATTTCGGCCAGCCACCACAAGCCAAGTGAACCAGCCGAAATTCTCCTCCAAAAAGGAAAAGGGAAAATCTGATTTTCTGCTCTCTCTTCTCTCGTTCGAAGAATTGTTCTTCAAATCCGGCGCTAGCATGCGGTGGACGTATTGCTCCGTGTGGATCAACCGTAGAGGGAAGCTATTTTGGTTCCTGCTTGATTCAATCTTCAAAGAATTAAGGTAATTCTTTAACCCTCCTTCCGATTCAATGCAATGTACATGGGTCCTTGGTGGGGATTAATCTTTTATTTCCGCTGCGCATCTTTTGTTTTGTGCTATTAATTCCCCAACAGTGGTATCAGAGCCACTTGTGCATTGGTTGAATTGGATTTGTTATTTAACAAAGAACAAATCATTCATAATGATCAACATTGAAATCAAATTTCAATTTGTTATTCACAATAACAAAAGAACCCTAAATCAAAACATACAACCCTTACATGCAATTTTGATCTAATCAAAATAACAAATCCAATTCCCCAACAGTGGTATCAGAGCCACTTGTGCATTGGTTGAATTGGATTTGTTATTTTGATTAGATCAAAATTGCATGTAAGGGTTGTATGTTTTGATTTAGGGTTCTTTTGTTATTGTGAATAACAAATTGAAATTTGATTTCAATGTTGATCATTATGAATGATTTGTTCTTTGTTATTGTGAATAACGTTTTGGAATTGATTTGGGAATTGTTGTTTTGAACAAATTGACGCAGAATTGTTTTTCAGTGCAGAACACGCCGGCGTGCAGGCACTGCACGCCGTGCAAACGTGTGTTGCACGCCGTGTACTGGTTTTGCACGGCGTGTAGTCGGAAATCGTTTCCGTAAGCTGAGAATCAGTGCATAACTCGCCGGCGTGCAAGTGTTGCACGCCGTGCAAATGTGTGTTGCACGCCGTGTACTGGTTTTGCACGGCGTGCAACCGGAAATTTCTCATGTGCGCTGAGTAACAGCGAGGAACACGGCCGCGTGCAAGTGTTGCACGCCGTGCAAACTGGTTTTGCACGCCGTGTTCCCTTAGTGCTGCCATGTAGAAATTGTCTTCTATACCTTTTCTTCTCAAATCAATTTCTTTTAAATACAATAAGATTGTGTTTAGTTTTTTGAACCCTAAATCTTATAGATGTAAAATTATTGTGATAATTTTATGCATGGTGTTGTGGTATGGTTTTGGACCCGTGGATGCTTTATTTTATTATGGTTTTATATAAATACGACCTGCGAGTCGTTTGTATTTATGTAAATTTTAATTTTAATTTTACTAGATAAATTGTATAGGATGCAATTTATAATATGTAAATTTTATTTTACTAAAAAAATTGTATAGGTTGCAATTTTGTAAAATATGTAAATCCATGAGATGGTGCCAAGGAACAAAGACGTGAGGACGGATCCAAGGGGTGCAGGAGAGCTGTGACCATGCGATGGTTACAACCACCTAGGAAATGGCCTTGTTGATTTTCATATTGGCCTATGAAAATCAATGTAGATAAAACCATACCATAACACGGTCTTTCGAGTCTATTGCATGTTTTATATTTTGATGCCATGTGATGCCATGCTAAGTATGAAATATGCATGCTAGATGAATGTATGACATTGGATGCCATGCTAGAATTAATATTAACTTAGAAAGATTAATGTTAATGCCATGTATTGTATGAGATACATTTTAATCACAGGAATTAATAAACCCTAAATAAACTTATGAAGTTTATATTTTTGCCACCCAATTACGTATAACACTAGTCAAGTACTATGTTCGCATCATGGTAGCCACACCAAAGCGGGTACGCATGTTGTGACCTTAGCGAAGCGATAATATGAGAAATGGTGATTCTCATTGTGTTGTAATTGGTTTAACAAGGGTTAATCAAAATGGTGTTTTGAACCCGAGGCAAAGATGAGATGAGTAACATGCAAATTAAATATGATATATGATATCATGCATCTCATAAATTAAAAGAGTTACATAATGATGAAATTGACATGGTGATGTCTACCGAAATTATATTTAATCATAGGGACATGCCAAAGCAGTGCTATGGTTAAGTGTGGATTTTGGGTCTTTTACCCACTTAAATATTTTAAAGGGTTTTATAATTTTAGTGGGAGTTTAATTCTCTTATGTAATTAACTTTGCATATATTTTCTGTTGTAGATAAATGGCCAACACAAGCAATCCCGGTTCTATTCGATCTATCCTTGAGAAGGATAAACTGAACGGAACCAATTACCTAGATTGGTATCGCAACTTGAGAATTGTCCTCAAGCAAGAGCGAAAGCTGTATGTTCTGGATGGGCCTTTGCCTGCTAACCCTCCACCCACCACAGCTTCAAGAGCTGAAAGGGATGCTTTTCACAAGCATCAAAATGATCAGATTGATGTACAATGCCTGATGCTCGCATCAATGATTCCGGAACTTCAGAAGGATCTGGAAACATTTGAGGCATATGAGATGTCTCAAGAGCTTAAGGAAATGTTCCAAAAGCAAGCGAGAAGGGAAAGGTATGAGACCTTGAGATCCTTGGTTGGGTGTAAGATGACCGAAGGGAGTTCAGTTAGTGCCCATGTTCTGAAGATGAAAGGGTACATTGATCAGTTGGAGAGGCTTGGTTCGCCACTCAGACCTGAGTTGGCAACGGATTTGATCCTTAATTCTCTTCCCGAGAGTTACTCCCATTTTGTCATGAATTATCACATGAATGATATGGACAAAACGGTCAGCGAACTGCATGGGATGCTGAAAAACGCTGAAGTAACGATAAAAGAGAAGCCAAGCCCCAAAAGGATCCATATGGTGCAAAAGGGTAGGATCCAGAAGAAGAAGGGTAAAGCAAACAAACCCAAAGAGTTTGGGAAGGATGCAAAGAAGCCCAAAGCTGTTACCAAGGCAAAGCCTCCAAAGGAAGGCACATGCCATTTCTGCAATCAGCCTGGTCATTGGCGCAGAAATTGAAAGCTTTATTTGGAGGACTTGAGGAAGAAGAGAGGCGGTGAGACCGCTAATCAAGGTATTTATGTTATTGAAATATTTCATTCTACTTCTGTTTCTACTTCATGGGTATTAGATACCGGTTGTGGTTCTCACATTTGTATGAATGTGCAGGGGCTTAAAGGAAGTAGAAAGCTCAAGAAGGGCGAGGTAGAATTCCATGTGGCGAATGGAGCTAGAGTTGCTGCTTATGAAGTCGGTCGCTACGAGCTCAAGTTGCCAAGTGGACTTGTTCTTTCTTTGAATAATTGTTATTTTGTTCCTAATTTGTCTAGGAACATCATTTCTATTTCATGTTTGGACAAGGAAGGATTTAAATGTGTTATTGAGAATAATCACTTATTGCTTTTCAATAAAGACTTGTTTTATGCAAATGCGGATTTACATGATGGTCTTTATTTGTTGAACCTTAGTGAAGATTATAATGAGCATGTATATAACATAAATACCAAAAGGATAAGAACAAATGTTGTGAATCCCACTTATCTCTGGCACTGTCGTCTAGGACACATTAATGAGAAACGCATTACAAAACTCCATAAAGATGGAATTTTGGGTCTAGATGTTTTTGAAACATATGACACTTGCGAGTCTTGTTTAATGGGTAAGATGACCAAGAGTCCCTTTACTGGTCACAGTGAAAGGGCTAGTGACTTATTAGAACTCATACATACAGATGTATGTGGGCCTATGAGCACAACTGCTAGAGGTGGTTTTCAATACTTCATTACGTTCACTGATGATTTCAGTAGATATGGTTATCTATATCTAATGAAGCATAAGTCGGAATCCTTTGAAATGTTCAAAGCCTTCCAAAATGAAGTACAAAACCAACTTGGCAAGACAATTAAAGCACTTAGATCTGATCGAGGTGGTGAATATTTGAGCCAAGACTTTGACGATCATCTTAGAAAGTGTGGGATTGTCTCACAACTAACTCCTCCTGGTACACCACAGTGGAATGGTGTGTCTGAGAGGAGGAACCGTACTTTATTGGATATGGTTCGGTCGATGATGAGTCAAACAAATCTTCCTCTATCCTTTTGGGGATATGCACTTGAAACAGCGGCATTCACACTGAACCGAGTTCCATCAAAAGCAGTTGAAAAGACACCATATGAGATATGGGTTGGTAAGAGACCAAATTTGTCTTTTCTCAAGATTTGGGGTTGCGAAGCTTATGTGAAATACTTGATTTCAGATAAGTTAGCACCAAAATCTGTGAAGTGCAATTTTGTTGGTTATCCAAAAGAAACTAAAGGTTATTTCTTTTACAATCCTAGTGAAAACAAAGTGTTTGTTGCTAGGAATGGTACATTCCTGGAAAAAGAGTTTATTTCCAAAGGAATCAGTGGGAGTAAAGTACACCTACAAGAAAATATGGATAACCAAGTTGAAAGTGAGTTTCAAATGGAACAATCTGATTCACAAGAAGTTGTTGAGTCAGAACCGATAACACAAGTCCAACGTAGATCAAGTAGAGTTCGTCATGAGCCCGAGAGATATGGATTTCTCGTCACGAACGAAAATGATCTGATTCTGTTAGAAGAGAATGAACCTTCCACGTACATGGAAGCTGTCTCTAATTCAGAATCTGAAAAATGGCTTGATGCTATGAAGTCAGAAATTCAATCCATGGACGACAACAAAGTATGGACTTTGGTTGATCTCCCAAAGGGTGCTAAAGCAATAGGGCACAAATGGGTTTTCAAGTTGAAAACGGACATGGATGGGAATATTCAGACTTATAAAGCAAGGTTAGTGGCAAAGGGTTACCGACAAGTTCATGGTATAGACTATGACGAAACCTTTTCGCCAGTAGCTATGATCAAGTCCATCAGAATTCTTGTTGCCATAGCAGCATATTATGACTATGAAATATGGCAAATGGATGTCAAAACAGCTTTCCTAAATGGAAACCTTGTTGAGGATGTGTACATGACACAGCCTGAAGGTTTTGTCGATCCAAAGAATCCTGATAAAGTATGCAAGCTTCAAAAGGCCATTTATGGTTTGAAGCAAGCATCAAGAAGTTGGAATCATTGTTTTGATGAATCAGTCAAAAAGTTTGGCTTCATCAAAAACGAAGATGAGCCTTGTGTGTACAAGAAGTTCAGTGGGAGTAATATAGTTTTCCTAGTTCTATATGTCGATGACATATTGTTAATAGGAAATCACATTCCTACCTTGCAAGAAGTAAAATCTTGGCTAGGAAAGTGTTTTTCTATGAAAGACTTGGGTGAGGCAGCCTACATTCTTGGAATAAAGATCTATAGAGATAGATCTAAGAGATTGATAGGTTTGAGCCAGAGTACATACATTGACAAAATACTGAAAAGGTTCAGTATGGATCAATCAAAGAAAGGAAATGTTCCTATTGGGCAAGGGATAAAGCTTAGTCGTAAGCAATGTCCTGTGACAGTTGAAGAACGTCAACGCATGGACAAGATTCCTTATGCGTCAGCTATAGGATCTATCATGTATGCCATGGTATGTACTCGGCCAGATGTCTCTTTTGCTTTGAGCATGACAAGTAGATATCAGTCTGATCCAGGTGATAGTCACTGGACTGCTGTCAAGAGTATTCTTAAGTACTTGAGAAGAACTAAAGATACATTCTTGATATATGGAGGCTCGGACGAAGATCTTGTTGTAAATGGTTACACGGATGCAAGTTTCCAAACTAATCAAGATCAGATGCAGTCACAGTCTGGGTATGTGTTCATTCTGAATGGAGGTGCGATAAGTTGGAAGAGTTCTAAGCAAAGCACGATAGCTGCATCTACAACAGAAGCCGAGTATATTGCTGCATCAGATGCAGCCCAAGAGGCTGTTTGGATCAAGAAGTTCATCGAAGAACTTGGTGTCGTTCCTAGCATAGTGAATCCTGTGAGCCTCTTGTGTGACAACAATGGGGCAATATCACTTGCTAAGGAACCTAGTGTGTCACAGAAATCCAAACATATACTTCGGCGTTTTCACTACATAAGAGAAGTCATCTCAAGAGGAGATGTGAAGATATGCAAAGTTGCGTCTGAAGACAATGTTGCCGATCCACTAACAAAAGCTCTTTCACAAGCTGTACATGATGGTCATACTAGGTCCATGGGTATTAGATACATTTGAAGATTGGACTTAGGGCAAGTGGGAGATTGTTAGAGATTGTGCCCTAAGCCAATGTTGGATTATGTAAACAATCTTCTTAAGTCATTAATAAAGACTTATTTTATCATATATATTTGTATGTTAGTATTTATGATAATGTATCCATGAATTAATTGTGTAATTCTAAATTTCCCTAGTCGATTGTTATTATGGGAATAATAACAAACTAAGACTAGTGTGAGTGATAATGGATATTCATAAGATGAATATAGTGTATACAGATACAGATTATACTCACGGGCAATGTGTTAGAGAACATGTTGCTGGAGACCCACTATAAGATCAAGTTCATGGTCACGTGTCACAACTGATCTTGATTATAGTAGTGTCATCAGCTGATTCCTTTGACCTGAGGTCACCATGGATTCCGGGATGAATTCATGTTGTGCTTTGACGCAGTCAAACGCTGCTTGTAACAGAGTAGTTATAAAGGCTGTGGTTGGGTACAATATGACTCATGCTTAGGGATGTGAGTGACAGATATGGGATTTTGTCCCTCTCTAACAAGAGAGCGATATCACTGGGCCCCTCGATAAGTAAGACTGTTAAATGCATGGCCGTGCTCAAATAATTGATAAGAGTATCAATTGATTTGTCTGAACAGTTTACTTTGAGATCGAGAAAGCATATGATTAATTATATAAGATTGACAAGTGTACCATGTCTTATAATTAATCATGATATCAAAGAGACAAAAGGGAATATGACATTCTATAAATAGGTATTGGATCATTCCAATCATATTAATTGGGTAGTCGTAATGGCTTGCTAGAGTCCGCTTGTGACCTATAAGGACATTATGGTAATTTCCTTATTGCCAATTAATATGAACCTATGGGGTCACACACAAGAGCAAAATGAAGTTCATCTTAACGGGTATAAATTATTATGGGATAATAATTTATGAATGAGGAAGAGAATAAATATATATATAGTGATATATATTTATGCATGTGTATATAAATATTAATGTGATTAGTATTGCATAAAGTATGCTACATGTTATAATTAAATTATATAGAGATATAATTAATTATAACATTATATATACATATGTGTATTATGGGGAATTGATTTAATATTAATTGAGAATTAATATTAAATTGTGTGGGTTAATATATAATTATAACTAATAGGTGTATTAGGTTATAATTATAATTAACTAAATAGGGTTTATATTTAAGGAAATAAAAACCTAAAAACCTAATTGCTCTATAAGTTAAGAAGCAGATTTCGGCCAGCCACCACAAGCCAAGTGAACCAGCCGAAATTCTCCTCCAAAAAGGAAAAGGGAAAATCTGATTTTCTGCTCTCTCTTCTCTCGTTCGAAGAATTGTTCTTCAAATCCGGCGCTAGCACGCGGTGGACGTATTGCTCCGTGTGGATCAACCGTAGAGGGAAGCTATTTTGGTTCCTGCTTGATTCAATCTTCAAAGAATTAAGGTAATTCTTTAACCCTCCTTCCGATTCAATGCAATGTACATGGGTCCTTGGTGGGGATTAATCTTTTATTTCCGCTGCGCATCTTTTATTTTGTGCTATTAATTCCCCAACATATATCGACGCATTGGCCCATCTCAATGTAAGTACCGGGTTTTCTGACCTTTATGATGAGAATCCCTATATTACCTGTGGAGCAGACGGACACGAATTGGACTTCAAAAAGACTGGAATGTTGCCCGGAGTATCTCAAACGTCCCGAAAACCAAGCTATCCTCGATCCGAAACCCTAAGAAGGTCCCTTGAGTGTTTTTAGGGTTTAGGGTGAGCGTCAGATCTTCACAGATTTCGGCCCGGCTCTTGCTAGAGCCGCACGGCTCTAGCATAATTAGAGCCGTGAGGCTCAAGTAGGTTCAACCAAGTTACTCTGCAAAGAAGAGCAACTTGGCTGAGTGCAGAAAGTTGGTCGAAATAGCAGGACAGAAGGCAGCTCATTAATTGTTGGAAATGATTATGGGTTATGTGAGATATAAAAGTAAAAAGAAAATCAAATTAGAAAGGAGGTGAATCTCAAGAAATTCTTCATAGAGAAACAGAAACAAAAAGAGAGAAAAGAGAGAGGAGGAAAAACCAAGAACAAAAACCGTGCACCAAGACTAAAACTTGTCACCAAATCAATACCTAAAGATCAAAGGAAGTTCACTTGACCTTTGCTTAACCAATTAGGATTGTTTCGGATTCGTTCTCGGGTTTTTGATCGGTTGAGGTTTTAGGAGAATTTCAAGTTTTTAATTCGATTCTCGACGTTCAACACATCAAAACAACATCAAGATAAACTCTGAGAGGCCTTAAACTTGTATACATTCCTTTTTCTTTGCGTTTTTCTCATTTTTGTAAATTTTTGGAAACCGGATTTCCCAAATACAGCCTCACGGCGCGTTCTCCATGAACATAGCTTCACGGCTGTATTCCTTATGAACAGAGCCGTATGGCTCTGGTTATCAGAGCTGCACGGCTGTATTCTGCAGGACCAGAATCTGGAAACTACCCCGATCGGCCGAAAGTAGTCCGTTTTCCACTTTATGCATTCTGTTGTGATCAATTTCAGCCCAAATGCATCCGTACGTTGTAAAAGTTTGGTTTTCGGATTTCTGTACATACAGATATTAGGTTTTCGGTTTTTCTCGGGTTTTATTTTCTAAATTTCAGGGTTGTTCAATCTAAATCGGATCCGTAGTCCAGCATTAGCGGGCCCCTAAACCCTATGAAATCCTCAGGAAACATCAAAAAACGAGCAAAGCGGCATTTCAAAATGAGAAAACCATTTTTTGGGTTCTGGAAGCCATAACCGCATGGCTGTAATTTAGAGCCGCACGGTTGTAGTTATAGCTATACGGCTGTAGTTTCTAGAATAAACAGAGCCATGAAACGATCCGTACAGACGTCGTTACGCGATGCTGTTTTCGGATTCAAACTATTTTTGGCATGTTTACAGCTTTTTAGGGAATTCGCACGAACGGAACCCCAAGTTCCAGGATAACAGACCCGCTAAATGAAAAAATTTGCATGAAACCGAGCCAAATAATTTTCCAAAATTGTTTTCCAGCATAAAATTTACAGGACATTTCAAAACCGTTTTCCAGGCCTAACATGTCTGACCAGTTGGGTCGACCCAGTTACCCCCCTAAATGCATGCCTCCGTTCCTAAAATCCCAAATTCCGTCCAATTTGAGTCCTACGTGTGTTGTGATATAAATTGTGCTAACTGTCTATTTTGCAGCTTTTAATTCCTTTTATTTTCATTTTTAATGTAATTAATAGATTTTCGTGAAAATTAGGCGACTGTAATTTTCTAGATATTCGTGTATTTAGGCGTTTGTAAAAGTGAGGATGAGAACTTTTTATTTTTATTCGATCTGGTTGTATAAGCGGCCTCTATTATTTTTTTTGTGTATTCTGAATGTATGGTTTATTTTTCTGTAATTTATTTTATGTCATTTGCTTGAGCATCAGTTAAATAAATATAAACACAAATTGGGATTAGAGAAAGATAATAAAGCAAATAAAATATGGTAATATAAACTGTAAAGTGAAAGTAAGCATAAGGTTAAAGTAAGTCACTTAGCCGAACCCTAAATCTCTGGATTAGGTATAGTAGTCTACCCTCGGTAGGGAGCTGTACCTGAATTTCCCAAATGAGCTGATCCGGGTGGCAACTCTATCACTGATCTTGGAATTTAAGTTTCGAGGTCTTTAAGTTAAAAACTGAAAATGGTAGTCTACAAAGGGATTTTCCAAACAAAACAAATCCACGATTTTTCCAAGATAAACAAAACCCGTTTTCCACACAAATCACATGAAAACGTTTTCCCTAGTTTGCTTCGTCGCGTTCCTTCATTCTGCTTTTAGGTTGTCCGCTTATAATGGTGACTCCGTTGGGAAGAAATGGTTTCTTAAAAAGTTTTCACAAAAACTTAAGGAACTTAAGCAACTACAGAAATATAACATCGCTTGTAGTCACTTCACTACTTCATATTACCATATTTGTTCGCACCTTGCATATCATGACATTTTCTTCTTCTTAATCCCTCAAATACAGTGATCAGTCTAGTTTACTCAAGAAGGTGGCCTACCTCTACCACTAGGATTGGAGACACCCGACGGGGTAAACCACTCATAGTACCGCATGACCTTACATCATGTTCTACGGTGAGGAGTGTATATTCGCTATAGGAACCTGTACGAACCTTGGTTTCTACTTTGACCCACATGTAATGGCTTAGTAACTTCCCCTAAGATTACCAAAACTTAAATTCAAATTGAACATCGAGTGTGTGCTTTGGTATCCCCCGTTGATGCCAAAGAGACCCAATTCCTAGGAAGAATGCAAGACCAATCGAAAGGAGAAATAAGGTTGGAAGGGAGTGCATATTATTTCATGTGCTAACATTTGTTCCATGGTGTTTTCTATTTGACTTTTCACGAAGCATTAAACATGCATAGCTTTCATGTTCCATTCTAACCACATCTTTGTGCAACCATTTTTCAAGCATCGACATATGAGTGACGCTAATCACATTTTCGTGTAGCCATGACATATTATTTGTATGCCATTTACATCTCACGTGCGACATTTCCACAAAGCATACACAACATCATCCTGTGTGTCATACACCTTAACCACATGTTTGTGCAGCCATTTGCATTTTTGCATGACATACACATCCATGCCATTTCATCTCACCTAATAAAGGATGTTTCAAGCGTGCCCGTCACGATCATTTCATTCCATAACATATCGGGTATCCTAAAATTACCCGTGTTCTGCCCGTGCACCGAATTACACTCGACTATTTCACTATACCATGTCATTCATTATAAAGACCACAATGGTCCTAGGTCTATTTCCGTGTGGTGATTCACACGATGTCATTACATGATGTCACACTCATTCATCATAGGTGTCACGTGACGCCGATTTCCTGTCTGCACATCGTGGCCCACTTCAAGTCATTTCACGACATTGCAAAATCATTCAAGGTACTCCCCGAGTGCTAGATTAGTGCACATATAAGGGCATTCCATAACATTATAAAATCATGCAAGGTGTTCCACGAACGTCAAACCTCTGTCCTTGTCCCTGGTTACACGTGACTCTTTTTGTAACATCATCTTATATCACATGCTTCAAAAGCATCAGAACTCTGTCCATGGGATGGCCCCTATGCGACAATTTCATTTCATCCCATTGACCTATAAAGCATTGAAACTCTGCCTATGTTTCAGTACACACGCGGCCATTTCATGATAATTCATTAGGTGCCCTAAAGGGGCCGAACCCCTGTCCGTGTGGCGGCTCCCACGAGACATTCTTACATTATTTTTGCATGACATCAAGCACTCTTAGAACATCCCAAATAAAGGACATCAGATGCACAAAGTTCATTATCATTTCCATTTCCATTCACGAAGCATCATCCATGCATCATTCTTCATGACATCACATCATTCATTTACCACTCCTAACTCTCCACTTATGATGTAGGACCATACACACGTGTGATTAGAAAAGACCAAAGCTCTGTAAAGATAGTTTACAGAGTAAGCTGCATTGACCAAGGACAAGGTCTCAGACTTTGAGGGCTATTGGGGAACAGAGAATAGTAGAAACTGATGGTGAGTCTGATTCCAGAGAGGAAGTGGAAATGGCTAATCAAACACCAAGTCTTACTGATGCCCTGAAGGATTTCCTAAGATCTCAGGATTTCCATGACATGCTTAAAGAAGAGATGTAGGTTGTCGTAAGAGAAAGTGGGGAGGTCGGAACCTGCAGGCCTGAAAAGGAAAAGATGGATAAGTCTTCTCAATTTGGGGCTGATGTCTCAGCTAGTGTAGAAAAGCTACAAGAGATTAAAGTAGCCATGGAAAAGAAAATGAATGCAAAGTACTCGAAGTTGGATGAAGTGGTCGCTAAGCTGAAGAAAGGGGCCAACATCAGCCTGGGCTCCGAAAGAGGAGTGAATGTAGATGTAATGATCAACAAGGGCATTGAGACCTTCCCCATTGGGTTTCAAGTGCTGAAAGTTTCTTCTTACAAGGGGATTGGTTCACTAGAGGCTCACGTGAACCTTTATGCATGGGTTATGCTAGCTGCGAGTGCTACCAAACAGCAGCTAATCAACTTTTTCTCGACCACACTCGAGGGGGGTGCACTGAGCTGGTATAACTCTTTATCTGAAGATGTGTAGTCAGACTGGGAGGCCTTGTCAGTGGCTTTCATCAAATATTACAGCTTCAATACCAAGATCGAAGTGAAGCTGTACGACCTGGAGAGGATTAAGCAAAAGCAGAACAAGTCCTTTGATGAATACTACTAGAGATGGATGAATAAGATGATTCCGCTAAAAAACCGCCCCGACAAGGATGAATTGATCCAGAAGTTGATTGATGGTAGTAGGGACATCTTCAGAAACAACATGAAATTCCACTCCTTTATTGAGCTCAGTGAAGTGTATAGCATGGCTATGAAAATAGAGAGGGATGAAGAGGAAAAGGCAGTAAGCTACAGGGGTAACAGAGGCTCCAGGTACAGTTCTGGGTATCGGTCAACTACTGCAGCTGGGTCAAGCAGTGGGTCAGGTTCTGGTCCTACTAGCAAAAGCAGCCAGTTTTCAGAGAATAAGCAAGCAGGGTTTGCTATTGTGTCTCAGCAGCGAGGAAACCTAAGCAGAAATTCAGAAGGCCAGGGTATATCTCTGTGGGCTTTCTCTTTGGCTAAGATCTTTACCAAGTGCAGGAATGGCAGTTTGTTAAGCTCTTTCAGGCCTTTCGAGAAGCCAACAAAGGAGGACAAATTCAATTTATGTACCTACCATGTCATGGTGGGACATAGAACCAACAACTGTCATAGGCTGAAGGATCCAAAGGCTGATTGATGAAGGGGAGCTACAAGAATGTAACGAGGAGTGGTAGAGTTTACCAGCCAATGACTCAATAGAATGAAAAGACTCCAATGACCAAGTCAGGTAGTATGTCAGCACCAAAGGAAATGGAAAAAGAGGACCTGGTTATCTCACAATTGAAAAAGACTCAAGCACAGGCCAGTCTGTGGCACTTGTTATTGACTTCCAAGGAACACAGAGCAGCACTAGTTAAAAAGCTGTCTGAAATAGAAGTTTCTCTGCTTGGATCTCTGAGGCCATGTGTTGCCTACTGGACAAGATTTATGTAGGGTCCCCTGACATTGTATTTTTTGAGAAAGGTATGCCACAACAAAGCTTTGTATGTCAAAGTCAACATCTTGGACCCTGTTATGCCATGTGTGATTGTAGACGATGGATCTGCTCTGAATATATGTCCATTAAAGATGTTACCATTCTTGGGTCTGAGCGAAGACGGGTTGAAGAAGTTCTCTACTGTGATCAGGGCTTATGATGATTCAAAAAGGACTATAGTCAGAACCTTTGAAGCTGAAGTGGAAATGGGATCGGTCAAGTCAACAGTCACCTTTACTGTGATTGACATTCCAGTCACCTTCTCCTTACAGTTAGGAAGGCCATGGTTTCACCCACTGGGGGGGTGTACCTTCAACTTTACACCAGAAGATAAAATTCTCAGTAGGCAATGAGGTTGTGACAGTCAAGGTAGATTCTTAGTCAGTGATCGCTGCTGTTAGTGAGGAGACCATACCATTTGGCGGATTCCAAATCGCCATGATTAGTGAGGAGGAAACTACAGATGTGCCAATGGTCATCTACGAGAACTATATGCCCGAATGGTTGTCCAAGTACCTTCATAAGCATGATTTTGTTCTAGGTATGGGGCTCGGGGCTCAACTACAAGGGGTGCCCGAATTTAGCATTGATTCTGGAAAGCCGAGGCAGTTTGGCTTAGGCTACACAGAAGATGCATTCAAGAAGAAAAGTCCAAAGAAAGGAAAGAATGGCAAGCCTATGATGAAGCCTTTCATTAAGGCAGGTGAAGAGCCATATAAGGGGTAAGCTAAGCCAGTGAAGATCGGGGGTGTTGAATACCCAAGCTTCGAAGTATTCTCTGATGTTGTAAACTTTGAAAAGAGCTAGGAGGAGCTAGTTGCACCAGTTACAGTGGAGGAGGTAGTTGTCGAGCCTGCCATCCCCCAGGAGAAACCATCTGAAGTAATAGCAGAAGCGGTAAAAGTGGCCAAGGAGAAAGCTAAAGAAAAAGTCTGTGATGAGTCTATGAAAGCAATTTCAGAGGCGCTGGCTGCTGCCTTAGGCAAGGCATTTGAAAAGTTTGAGGAAGGGTCTGATAAGGAGCTGGTGACCAAGGCAAGCTTAGATTCTATGGTTGCTGAAATAGCACGGATCATGATGAAGGCTAAGGCGCAGGTGGCTGAGATTAAGGAGACTGCTCTCCCTGCTGAACAGGAATCTAAAATTGCTGCTGACCTGGACAACATCCTAAAGCTGAGCAAGGATGGAGAAGTTCAAGGCCCTCCACCTATGGAGGATGAAAATGCTTTTGTTGTATCTATTTCTCTTTTCAGTGTGAACGATGTACTTTTTAACAAGTTTAATGCAATGAAATCCCAGTTTGCTTACTTGTGTGATGTTTATCTTGATAATTCTGTGCATGCATTTGAATCACCATCAAGCATATTTAACATTCATGACACTACATTGCATGAAATTAACATAAGTACAGATGAAAACCCCAAAATGGTATTCATTTCACTTGAACTAAAATCCAAAAAAGAGAGAGAATTAACAAAAATATTGTAAAAACATGTTAAGGCTTTCGCTTGGTCATACGAAGACATACCAGGGGTCGACACAGAAATAGCAGTTCATAAGATTCCAACAGATCCCAAATTCAGGCAAGTAAAGCAGAAGATGAGAAGGCTAAGACCATAATGGCCTGCATTAGTAAAAGAAGAGGTGGCTAAGCAGATTGAAGCAAAGTTCCTTGAGGTGGTGGAGTACACAGAATGGTTACCCAACATTATGCCAGTGCCTAAGAAAGACGGAAGGGTCAGAGTGTGTGTCGACTACAGGGACTTGAACAAAGCCTGCCCGAAGGATAATTTCCCCTTACCTCACATTGACGTTTTAATTGACAGCGCAGCCAAAGCAACAATGTATTCCTTCATGGATGGATTTTCGGGATGCAACCAGATCCTAATGGATGTGATTGACAAGGTGAAGATATCCTTCATTACAGAGTGGGGCACTTTCTGCTATAGAGTAATGCCTTTTGGATTGAAAAATGCTGGGGCCACTTACCAGAGGGCTGTCACAACATTGCTGCGTGACATGATTCACAAGGAAGTAGAGGTATACATCGATGATATGCTTGTTAAATCAATGACCCAGGAAGAGGACCCTGCTATCCTGGATAGATTTCTTACATGCATCGGAGAATACAACCTACGACTTAATCCCAGGAAATGTATATTTGGGGTTACATCAGGAAAGCTGCTGGGTCATGTGGTTAGCCAAAGGCATATAGAGATGGATCCAGATAAAATTAAAGCCATTCGAGAAATGCCAGCCCCTAGGGATGACAGATGTCAGTTAGCTTTCGATAAGATCAAAGCTTACCTGGTGAATCCACTATTTTTCAGCCCGCCAACTCCAAGGAAGCCCTTGATTTTGTACTTAGCTGTTGAAGATTCCTCCATAGGGGCAATGCTAGCACAGGAGCAGGATGGAAGGAGGGAGTACCCCATTTATTATCTCAGCAAGAAGCTGCTGGAATATGAAACCAAGTACACACTGGTAGAGAAGACATGTATAGCAATGATCTAGCTGACTAAGAAGTTGTGCCACTACTTCCAGTCATACAAGGTACAAGCCGTGGCTAAGGTGGATTCGATGAAATATCTTTATGAAGCAGCGGTGTTGGTTGGAAAATTATCCAGGTGGTTACTACTGCTATCAGAATTCGACATTAAGTACATCACTAGGAAAACCATCAAAGGGCGAGCCGTGGAGAATTCCAAGCAAATCAACCATTAGAATCAGATCACGTGGAGAACCTGGAATTCCCAGACGAACAATTGGCTATAGTGGAAGTAAGGAGATGGGTTGAGATGGGTTATGTGCTTTGATGGTGCCGTAAACAGAAGGGGTGCTGGAATTGGGGTAATCATAGCAATGCTAGATGGCGAGATCATCCCATTGTCGAAGAAATTGGAATTTTCCATGACCAACAATGGAGCAAAATATGAAGCATGCTTATTTGGGAGGGAAGCCCTCCTGACACTAGGGGCAGACAATGTCTTGATTGTTGGATATTCAGTTTTGGTGATCAGGCAGGCACAAGGTGAATGGGATTTCAGAGAAGAAGCCTTACGGCCCTACTTAGAGCTGCTACAGTATAGAAGAGGGTTATTCGGCCAGTGCGAGTTCAGACATGTTCCCAGAAAGGACAATAAGATGACAGATGCACTAGCAACATTGTCCTCTATGTGGGAAGATCCGAAAAAGACACAGATACAGCCCTTGGTTATAGCAATTTCCAGGCAACCCTGCTTTGATATGCACGAAGTGATGGAGTTAACAACTGAAGAAAAGCCATGGTTCTTTGACATTTATCAGTATGTGAAAGTGGGAAAGTACGTAAAAGGAGCTAGTGCCGCTGATAAAGTTTCATTAAGAAGATTGGCCAGCCAGTTCAGAATCTTTGAAGATAAGCTATACAAGAGAATTGCAAGCGAGGTTCTTCTAAGATGCTTGACAGAACAGGAAGCAAAAATGGTAATGCAGCAAGTACATGCAGGATCCTACGGGCCGTATATGAATGGGATCACTATGGCTAGAAAGATAATGAGACAGGGATACTTCTAGATGACAAGCTGTAAGCGCCGGATTTTTCTATACTTAAAAAAAAAAAAAAAAAAAAAAAAAAAAAAAAAAAAGAGAGAGAGAGAGAGTACATTTGTACGACTCTACCTATTGTCGTACGACTGTAGATCACGGCAGGTGAGCCAACCCATACCTCTAAAGCTGAAAGAACAGAAGAAAAGAGAAGGAGAGAAAATGAGGGAGGGACAGACAAAAAAAAAAAAAAAGAAAGGAAAAGAAGAAGAGGAAAAAAGAAAGAAAGAACTGAACTTCAAGAATCCCTCAGCATTTGGAAATCTTGGGACCAAAATCCCTAACCCTAACTTAAGGAGAAAAGTGCAGATTTTAGTGGATTGGAGCGACGCCAGGGGGTCAATCCTATGGTGGACGCACGCCAAAGAGGTAAACACTTCTTTTCCCCTCTCTTTTACAAGCTTTCTGGGTGTTTGGTGTGCTTTTTTCTGCATTTCTATCTATTTTTATGTGTTTCTGTTTTGGAAGTTTGATGAACAGTCGTACGAGTGTTCTTGATTTCCAGGTGATTTTCTTTCTAGTTTATTTTAAATAAGATTTTGGCGAAATCCTGAGTCTGGAGTGTTTACAGTCGCACGACTGTAATTTACAGTCGTACGACTGTAACTCCCTTTTCAGAACCAGAATTTCCCTTTTAACCCCAAAAAATTATAAAAATTCATAAAAATTTAGAAAATCCTAAAAATCATCAAAATGAATTTTGTTGTGTGCATTCATGACCCTAGATTCAATTTCTAGTAAAATTGCATTTAGAACAATGCCACGACGGAGGCCTAGTTCTCCCGAAAACCGACCGACCTCAAATGCAAAAATGCATGTAAACTGGTAAAATTGTTTTCAAAATGATTATTCCCACAAAACCAAAAATACAGGAACGCTTCAAAACGTTTTCCAAGTCTAACCGGGCCGGCTAGCCGAGCCAACCCGGTTATCCTCTAAATGCATGCCCCCAAATCCTAATGTCCCCAATTCTATCATATTTGAGTCCAACTTGTGGTGTGCTGTATAAATTGTGCTAACCTTCTGTTTTGCAGGTTTTAATTTCTTTTATTTTTATTTTTGATGTATTTTAATAGATTAAATAGTGTATTTAGGCGGTTGTAATTATTTTTTAGATTCTCGTGTATTCTAGGCGATTGTATAAGTGAGGCGAGAGTTTTTATTTTTCCATTCGATTTGGTTGTAAGCCAATTAATATTTATTTCTTTTCCTTACTTTTGTATTAAATATTCGTATGCCCGCTGTATGCCTTTTATATTCAATAAAATTGATTTTAGAATTTGAAATACCATTTGAGAACATTGGCAATATTTATTTTAAATTAGACACAAAATAAGGGACTTGTCCGGACCCGAATCTCTGGATAGTGTAGCGACCGTTCGTCCGGTTCAGCTGCATAAGAATTTCCCGGTTGAGCTGAGCCGAGTGGTGACTCTACAATATTCATCGATACTTAGGTCTCGGTTCTTTTATGCATTAATTCTATTTATTTTCTAAAACCGATTTTCCATGTATAAAAGCCCCTCACAAGGGAGGGGCTCGCCCGAGATCGAGGCACCCCTTCCGAAAGGGAGTCTCGCGTCCCGTCAAAAAAGCGTCATCTGCTCACAGTGGCGACTCTGCTAGGGATTTCTTTAAAAAGTTTTCTTAAAAACTTAAAAGAATTTGACAAGCCCTGAAAAGTGTCTAATTAAAATAAGGTGGATGATTCTCGATTGGTATTTCATTTTGCATTTTTAGCTAGACATGCTTGCATTAGATTTAATATCCATTTTTTAGCCCGGTGGATCATTGAAGTGTCACCTTTGTTCCTCATGGTCTTAGGGGCAAGAATACGAAACACCACCTATAGCCTCGTACGAACCCCTTCGCTAGAACCCTTGAGTGGGGAGAAGTGAGGAGTATATTTTGCTATGGGAACCTTGATTTTTAACCATGTTGGGATTTTTCACCGGAAATCACCCGATAAAAGCGGAAGAACGTGATGATTTCCTCAAATCCAGTCCCAGGAGCAATTGAAATGGAAATTGTAAAACATAAAATTTAAATAGAAAGAGATCATATTCTTACCCGGAATATCTCTTTCTAGAGATGGATGAAGACTGCAGAAATCAAATTAGATTTCCTCCTCGTTCTCGTACACGAACGCCTAACAAACACGACCCGTGCTAGTGTAGGAAAAACGAGCAATGGAGAGGAGGCTAGGGTGGAAGATTTCGGCTATGGTGGCTTGTTCACTAGGGGCCGAAATTTCTCCTAGGTTTTTATACCTAGGGTGGCCGAATTCCCCTAGGGGAATTTAGGCCCAACTTAGCTCCTTTCATTTTGTGTGGGCTTCTATCTTTTAATTCAGGCCCAATCTAATTTTAATTGTTCTGGTTTAAATTAATTTCAAGCCCAATTCTAATATACCCATGTATTTAATATATTACACCAAGTAATATATTATTTACATTTAAATTAAAATTAGTTTGACCAATTAATTTAATCCATCAATTTAAAATCAAATCCTCACAAAATAAAATCATATGTAAACCTATACATATGAATATTTCCACCTAGGAAATAATCTCATAATTAATCCAATTAATTACGAAGAGCCAATCGAATATATTAATTTCATTATTAGGATCAATCCAATTGATCTTTATAATATGGTTAATATATATATACCTCTCTCTCCACAGTGTCTACTCCAAGTATACATGTGATTCCTTAAGTCCGTGTTCAATCATTCTATGTGTACGATCCCGTAGGCCCATCTTTATGTTGGCAGCGGGCCTTTGGCCCACAGACTACAGTTGGGCTCTAGCAAGCCACTGCAGCCCCCAATTAAGATGGAGATGGCAGTCTAACTGTTATCATAACCCTGTAGTTTGAACTTGTACATCCCATGTCATTGATATCGGTGTCTAACACAGAGGCATGGATTGATCACCCTCTTTTGTGTCGGACATTAACTTGATCCCAAATGTACTAAAGCTCACAAACAAGTTCCCACTTGTTTGGGTGTGGCCACACTCTTATCAGTCACATTCATCAAGAGGCCGGTGATATCTTCCCAGTGGACTACTGAGTGACAAATCCCTTCTGCATATCCATAGCATTACCATGCTAAGTGACATACCCGAAAGTACCCATACTTGGCACCCTATTACAGGCCCTTTAGGCGTACCCCTAAGTATGCGACCTCACATGCAACACCATCATATGGTCAAGTCAAAGGATCCATACAAGTGCTACACGAGAATCACTTGTGATACTATGCCATGTGGATTTCTCATTTAGTGGATCTATCCAGTACCATGCCCCTTATGTATGTACCCATTAACTTGGTTGACATTCTATGTCCAATGACTGGTAAGACACTGCCATACAACCAGGTTAATGATAGTCTCTTGTTCCATTCATTCCCATGACTGGAACAGACTACGGATCTATTCATGGTCATATCGTTTACCCTATCCATGGTCTTACTGCCAAGTGCATAACACTGGTCATTATGGATATGGATATGTCCATCGGATACTTCATTTAATATATTGCACAAGATAAATATAATAAATGAATTAATGCCTTTATTAATAACACAAATAAGTATAATACATGAATCCAATTGATGTATGATACAAATACAAGGACCAATGCCTCGGGACTAGGGCATATCCAACAATCTCCCACTTGCATAGTTCCAACGAGGCATGGGTCGAATCCCTATAGATCTAGTATGACCCTTGTGCTTGGGCTGGGCCAGCGCTTTGGTCAAAGGATCTGCGACATTATCCTTGGTGTCCACTCTGTGCAATGCAATGTCACCTCTCTCCGCGATCTCTCGTATGAGGTGAAACTTTCTGAGCACGTGCTTTGTGTTCTTGTGTGACCGGGGCTCCTTAGCTTGTGCAACGGCCCCATTGTTTTCACAGAAGATATCAACTAGGTCCTGGATAGTTGGCACTACTCCCAACTCAGTGATAAACTTCTTCATCCACACAGCTTCCTTAGCCGCATCACACGCAGCGATGTACTCAGCTTCTGTTGTAGAGTCCGCTATGGTTGGCTGCTTAGAGCTCCTCCAGCTTACAACACCACCATTCAGTAAAAATACATACCCAGACTGCGACTGGTACTCATCCTGGTCGGTCTGGAAGCTCGCATCAGTGTACCCAGTAACTGACAGCACTTCCTGACCACCATACACTAAGAAGCTATCCTTAGTCTGGTTAAGGTACTTAAGGATCGCCTTGACAGCTTTCCAGTGATCCTCCCCGGGATCCTACTGGTACCGGCTCGTCATACTCAGTGCAAAGGCGATATCAGGTCTCGTACATAACATGGAGTACATGATTGATCCTATAGCCGAAGCATATGGAACCAATTTCATGTTCTCCCTGTCCTCCCTTGTTTTAGGATAGTGTTTCTTACTAAGTTTCAGCCCATGGCCTATTGGCAAGAAACCTTTCTTGGCCCGGTCCATGTTGAACCTTTTCAGAACTTTGTCTATGAACGAGGCCTGACTTAGGCCCAGAAGCCGATTTGATCTATCCCTATAGATCCTGATCCCTAGGATCATCTCAGCTTCGCCTAAGTCCTTCATTGCGAAGCACTTACTCAGCCACTGCTTTACCCCTTGCAGTGTAGGTATGTCGCTTCCAATGAGTAGGATGTCGTCTACATAAAGTACCCAGAATGTGACAATGCTCCCACTAGTCCTCTTATACACACAAGGCTCATCTTGATTTTGTATGAAGCTATATTCCTTTATGGCCTCATTGAATCTTAGATTCCAACTTTAGGATGCTTGCTTCAGTCCATAAATGGACCTTTGAAGTTTGCATACCCTTCCCGGATACTTTGGATCGACAAAACCCTAAGGTTTTGTCATGTACACATCCTCGAGTAGCTTTCCATTAAGGAAATCGGTTTTGACATCCATTTGCCAGACTTCATAGTCATACCATGCGGCTATGGCTAGCAAGATCCTGATGGATTTGAGCATGGCTACTGGTGAGAAAGTTTCATCATAGTCTATTCCATGGACTTTTCTGAAACCTTTCGCAACCAGACGCCCCTTGAAGGTGTTGTCGGCCTTTAGCTTATAGCACCACTTGCAACCTATTACCTTGGCACCCGGAGGTGGATCAACCAAGTTCCAAACTTGGTTATCGTACATAGTGTTGGAAATGCCCTAGTCTCGAGGCATTGGTCCTTGCATTTGTATCATACATTAATTGGATTCATGTATTATACTTATTTGTGTTATTAATAAAGGCATTAATTCATTTATTATATTTATCTTATGCAATATATTAAATGAAGTATCCAATGGACATATCCATATCCATGATGACCAGTGTCATGCACTTGTCAGTAAGACCATGGATAGGGTAAACGATATGACCATAAATAGATCCGTAGTCTGTTCCAGTCATGGAAATGAATGGAACAAGAGACTATCATTAACCTGGTTGTATGACGGTGTCTTACCGGCCATTGGACATGGAATGTCAACCAAGTTAATGGGTACATGCATAAGGGGGCATGGTACTGGATAGATCCACTAAACGAGAAATCCACATGGTATAGTATCACAAGTGATTCTCATGTAGTACTTGTATGGATCCTTTGACCTGACCATATGATGGTGTTATATGTGAGGTCGCATACTTAGGGGTACGCCTAAAGGGCCTGTAATAGGGTGCCAAGTATGGGTACTTTTAGGTATGTCACTTAGCATGGTAATGCTATGGATATGCAGAAGGGATTTGTCACTCAATAGTCCACGGGGAAGATATCACCGGCCTCTTGATGAATGTAACTGATAAGACTGTGGCCACACCCAAATAAGTGGGAACTTGTTTGTGAGCTTCAGTGCATTCGGGATCAAGTTAATGTTCGACACAAAAAAGGGTGATCAATCTATGCCTCTGTGTTAGACACCGATATCGATGACATGGGATGTACAAGTTTAAACTACAGGGTTATGATAACAGTTAGACTGCCATCTCCATCTTAATTAGGGGCTGCAGTGGCTTGCTAGAGCCCAACTGCAGTCTGCAGGCCAAAGGCCCGTTGCCAACATAAAGATAGGCCCACGGGATCGTACACATAGAACGACTGAACACAGACTTTAGGAATCACATGTACACTTGGAGTATACACTATGGAGAGAGAGGTATATATATATTAATCATATTATAAAGATCAATTAGATTGATCATAATAATAAAATTAATATATATATATTCTATTGGCTCTTCATAATTAATTGGATTAGTTATAAGATTATTTCCTAGGTGGAAATATTCATATGTATAGGCTTACATATGATTTTATTTTATGAAGATTTAATTTTAATTTGATGGATTAAATTAATTGGTCAAACTAATTTTAATTTAGATGTAAATAATATATTACGTGGTGTAATATATTAAATATATGGGTATATTAAAATTGGGCTTGAAATTAATTTAAACTAGAATAATTAAAATTAGATTGGGCCTGAATTAAAAGTAGAAAGCCCACACAAAAGTAAAGGAGCCAAGCTGGGCCTGAATTCCCCTAAGGGAATTCGGCCAACCTAGGTTTTTAACCTAGGAGAATACGGCCAAAGGGGATAAGCCACACCATAGCTGAATTCTCTAGCCCCCCCCCCCCCCCCCCCTCTCACCATTACTCATTTTTCCTACGCTAGCACAGGTTGTGTTCGTTAGGCGTTCGTGTACAAGAACGAGGAAGGAATCTAATTTGATTTCTGCAGTCTTCATCCATCTCTTGAAAGAGATATTTCGGGTAAGAATTTAATCTCTTTCTATTTCAATTTTAAGTTTTACAATTTCCACTTCAATTGCTCCTGGGACTGGATTTGAGGAAATCATCGCGTTCTTTCGCTTTTATCGGGTGATTTCCAGTGAAAAATCCCAACAGTGGTATCAGAGCGGGCTTTTGATCCATGGAAATTGTTAAAATTGGTTGAATCCCATGTTTTAAAATTGGAGATTTTTTTTTGGGTTCTTGGTTTGGGTTTAAGATTTTTCCCATTTGTTTTGTATAATTGAAATTAAATTTGCATATAGGTTTATATTAGTTTAATTTAATTGTATGATTTTGGAATTCTTGGTGAATTTCTTGTTGTTGATGGATGCAATATTTTGTTTGTTCAATTTTTTTATTTCTGTTTTAATAAATAAAAAAAAATTCTGGCTCCCGGGGCATGAGGCTGCCGCCGGCGGAATCGCCGTCGGCGGCCGCCACACGCGGCGGGAGCGGCAGCGGCCGCTGCCTATTGCTGCGCCAGCAGCAACAGCCGCTGCTACTGGAGCAGCGGGCTGCTGCTAGGAGACCACTGCACAGCGGCAAGGCCGCTGCTGGCGGCAGCCACAGTGGCTGCTGCTAGGGCAACTCTGTTTTGGATTTGGCGGGTCTTGGGCCCGGGGCCCAGTTTTGAAATTTTAATTGGTTTTAAAATTCGTGTGTTTAAATTTATGCAATTTAAATGCGTGTGGTTTCTTGAATGAAATTTTATTTTATTCATGTGATATTAATTTTGGAAATTAATATGGTTAATTGAAATTGGTCCGGGTAATTTTGGCACAATTACTTGGACAGCTGAATTGGACCCATGGTTTCCCAATTCCAGTTGGAGCAGTTGGACTGCCTGGGCTTGAGGCCCAAAGCCCGTTAAGGGTTAGAACCATGGTGGGCCAAAATTGGCGATTTCTATATAATGGCTTGGACATAATTGAAATGGGCTTAAATCATGCGTTATAACATGCTTATGAATTATATGTATTGGATGCATATGTATGACTAAATGCTTGTATGGTTGGATGCTATTGGGCTTTGTACAAGATGGGTTGTATTTTTCTTTTTGGGTAAATACGGCCTGCGTGTCGTTTTTCTTTTTTTTAATGTAATTTTATTTTATTCAATTATTATAAAATTTGTAAAAGAAGAAGCCCATGGAGTGGTGAGCCCAAGTGGAGGTGCAAGCCCAGAAGGAAAAGATGGAGGCCCACCTGATATTTATTTCTAGTATAGGTTTACTAGAATAATATTAGGATGTAATATAAGCCCATAGCAATCCATTTTACTTTTATTTAATTATGCTTTATGTTTATTTGCATGTATGAATGTATGATCCAACAGCAATTTCACCCGCCTTATGTATGTAAGCCGTTATTAATTGAATCTAATAACCAAATGGAATTACTAAGTCGCTTAAAAGTGCTTCCCTCATTCAAAACCAACTCGAAGTGGGAATAGGCCAGTTGTAGACCATGCCCTCGCAGGATACACTGGAGTATTGTCACTTTGTATTGGGTTAGAGTATGGGATACTCTAACACTTGAATGGAGGTTTTGACTTAGCATGGGTAGTAGGATTCTCCTGGCCTAAGCACAGATGGGTAAGTGCCAATAAGCCCATCAAACCGAGAGTCCCTCGGTTGGGATTGGACGGCGTTCCTACCTAAATAATTAAGGTATAGTTGTACCAAACCCTCGTTTGGCTATATCTTGATGAAATATGGATCTCGGCCCATGAGCCTAACAACTCGGTTTAAATTAATAACATGATTCATTATTAATTTCATATGGGAATAATAAATTAAAGTCCTTTATTAACACTCTAAATGTTTTTCTGTGTAGAAACTCTTAAATGGCAAACAACAATACCTTTATCACTGTGATCTATTCTTGAGAAGGACAAGCTTTCCGGTCCTAACTTTTTGGACTGGTCTAGGAACTTAAGAATTTTTCTAAGACAAGAGTCAAAAGAGTATGTACTGGAAAGGCCTGTACCGGCTGCGCCTCAAGGACGTAATCCACTGGCTGCCCAGCTGGAGGAATACGAGGTGCATGTCAAGGATAATAGGGATGTGACATGCCTTATGTTGGCCTGTATGGTCCCCAAACTGCAAAAACAATTTATGGACCATCAAGCCTATGCTATGATAACAACTATAAACGAGATGTTTCAGGAGCAAGCTCGTCAGGAAAGGTACCTGACCAATAAGGCATTCCACTCTTGTAAGATGGGGGCCGGGACATCTGTGAGCGCACACGTGCTCAAGATGAAGGGCTATTTGGACACTTTAGCCCGTCTCAGATCGCCTATCTCTCAGGAGTTGGCGGTGGACACAATCTTTGCATCCTTGCCAGATTCTTATGATCAGTTCATCCTAAACCACAACATGCAAGGGATGAACCACACTGTCAGTGAGCTGCATAGGATGCTTAAACTTACTGAGCAGTCGATCAAAAGGACTCCGCCGGTGCTGCTGGTCAATAAGGGGAACCCTTCTGTTGCCAAGGGTAAGGCCAAGGAAAAGGCCAAGGCCAAGGCCAAGAAGGCCAAGGCTAAGAAGGCCAAGGCCCAACCCAAGGCCCAGCAGAAGGTAGGTCCTGAAGATGTCTGTTTCGGGTGTAGACAGGTGGGCCATTGGAAGAGATCATGTCCCAGGCTGATGGGAGAGCAAAGAAGGGGCCAAGGTGCATCCTCTTCAGGTATTTATGTTATAGACATTAACCTTACTGTTTCAACATCCTGGGTATTGGATACTGGATGTGGTTCTCACATTTGTTGCAATGTGCAGGGACTTAAGAACAGAAGGTCACTGGGGTCGGGAGAGGTGGACTTGCGGGTCGGGAATGGAGCAAAGGTTGCTACCATAGAGATCGGCGAATACCACCTTGTGATGCCCAGTGGATTGGTTTTAATTTTAGAACATTGTTATTTTGTACCTGCTATGTGCAGGAATATTATTTCAGTTTCTAAGTTGGATATTTCTGGATTTTATTTTACTATTTCTAATGGTAGAATTTCAATATCTAGAGAGGGATTATTTTATGGAGATGCTCTATTAAATAATGGCCTATATATCCTGGACTTAAATGAAACCAATCACGTCTATAACATAAACACTAAAAGGGTTAAGCCTAACGAACTTAATCCGGTCTACCTATGGCATTGTCGTCTTGGCCACATAAACGAGAAACGCATTGCTAGGCTTCACAAAGCTGGAGTCTTAGGGTCATTTAACTTGGAGTCAATTGATACATGCGAATAATGTTTACGAGGCAAGATGACAAAGGCACCTTTTAGCAAGAAGGTTGAAAGGGCCACTAGCTTATTGGACCTAATACATTCAGATGTATGTGGACCTATGAGCGTAGCGACCAGAGGTGGGCACCTGTACTTCGTCACGTTCAAGGACGATTTCAGCAGATATGGCTATGTCTATCTGATGAAACACAAATCCGAGACCCTTGATAGGTTTAAGGAATTTAGGAATGAGGTACAGAACCAGCTAGGCAGGAATATCAAAACCCTTCAGTCGGACCGAGGCGGTGAGTATATGAGCCTAGACTTTGACTCATACTTGAGAGAGCATGGAATAGTTCCACAGCTCACTCCTCCCGTAACACCACAATGGAATGGGGTGTCCGAGCGGAGGAATAGGACCCTGTTGGACATGGTCCGCTCAATGATGAGTCAAGCCTTTCTCCCAATTAGTTTCTGGGGACACGCCCTCGAGACAGCAGCTCTTATCTTAAATAATACTCCGACTAAGGCAGTGGAAAAGACCCCATATCAGATATGGACTGGCAAGGAGCCCAATATGTCTTTCCTAAGGATTTAGGGATGCGAAGCACATGTCAAGAGATTGACTAGTGGCAAGCTGGAGCCCAAAACCAATAAATGCCTGTTTGTGGGCTACCCTAGGGAAACCAAAGGGTATTACTTCTACAACCCCGCCGAGAATAAGGTGTTCGTGGCAAGGAAGGGGGTCTTTCTAGAAAAGGAGTTCTTTTCCAAGAAAGACAGTGGGAGCAATGTTGAACTCAGGGAAGTTCAAGGTCCACAAGCTCCTGAAGAGGATAACTCGAAGGCCCAGGTGGAGCTTCCACAAGGGGAAGCACCGACCCAAGCCGTACAAGAACCTAAAAGGTCTGGTAGGGATCGTCGGGAATCGGAGAGGTATGGTTTCCTCGTCACCGATGATCAGACTCTTCTCATCTGGGATGAGGAAGAACCCAAAACCTACCAGGAGGCTATGGCTAGCCCACAATCTGTAAATTGGCGTAAAGCCATGGAGGCAGAAATGCAATCTATGTACGATAACCAAGTTTGGAACTTGGTTGATCCACCTCCGGGTGCCAAGGTAACAGGTTGCAAGTGGTGCTACAAGCTAAAAGCTGATAATACCTTCAAGGGGCGTCTGGTTGCAAAAGGTTTCAGACAAGTCCATGGAATAGACTATGATGAAACTTTCTCACCAGTAGCCATGCTCAAATCCATCAGGATACTACTGGCCATAGCCACATGGTATGACTATGAGGTATGGCAGATGGATGTCAAAACCGCTTTCCTTAAAGGAAAGCTACTCGAGGATGTGTACATGACAAAACCTGAGGGTTTTGTCGATCCAAAGTATCCGGGAAGGGTATGCAAACTTCAAAGGTCCATTTATGGACTGAAGCAAGCATCCCGAAGTTGGAATCTAAGATTCAATGAGGCCATAAAGGAATATGGCTTCATACAGAATCAAGATGAGCCTTGTGTGTATAAGAGGACTAGTGGGAGCATTGTCACATTCTTGGTACTTTATGTAGACGACATCCTACTCATTGGAAGCGACATACCACACCGCAAGGGGTAAAGCAGTGGCTGAGTAAGTGCTTCGCAATGAAGGACTTAGGCAAAGCTGAGATGATCCTAGGGATCAGGATCTATAGGGATAGATCAAATCGGCTTCTGGGCCTAAGTCAGGCCTCGTACATAGACAAAGTTCTGAAAAGGTTCAGCATGGACCGGCCAAGAAAGGTTTCTTGCCAATGGGCCATGGGCTGAAACTTAGTAAGAAACACTGTCCTAAGACAAGGGAGGACATGGAGAACATGAAATTAGTTCCATATGCTTCGGCTATAGGATCAATTATGTACTCCATGTTATGTACGAGACCTGATGTCACCTTTGCACTAAGTATGACAAGCCGGTACCAGCAGGATCCCAGGGAGGATCACTGGAAAGCTGTCAAGGCGATCCTTAAGTACCTTAACCGGACTAAGGATAGCTTCTTAGTGTATGGTGGTCAGGAAGTGCTGTCAGTTACTAGGTACACTGATACGAGCTTCCAGACCGACCAGGATGAGTACCAGTCGCAGTCTGGGTTTGTATTTTTACTGAATGGTGGTGTTGTAAGCTGGAGGAGCTCTAAGCAGCCAACCATAGCGGACTCTACAACAGAAGCTGAGTACATCGCTGCGTGTGATGCGGCTAAGGAAGCTGTGTGGATGAAGAAGTTTATCACTGAGTTGGGAGTAGTGCCAACTATCCAGGACCCAGTTGATATCTTCTGTGACAATAATGGGGCTGTTGCACAAGCTAAGGAGCCCCGATCACAAAAGAACACAAAGCACGTGCTCAGAAAGTTTTACCTCATACGAGAGATCGCGAAGAGAGGTGACATTGCCTTACACAGAGTGGACACCGAGGATAATGTCGCAGATCCTTTGACCAAGGCGCTGGCTCAGCCCAAGCACGAGGGTCATACTAGATTTATAGGGATTAGGCCCATGCCTAGTTGGAACTAGTGCAAGTGGGAGATTGTCGGAAATGTCCTAGCCCCGAGGCATTGGTCCTCGCATTTGTATCATACATTAATTGGATTCATGTATTATACTTATTTGTGTTATTAATAAAGGCATTAATTCATTTATTATATTTATCTTGTGCAATATATTAAATAAAGTATCTGATGGACATATCCATATCCATGATGACCAGTGTCATGCACTTGTCAGTAAGACCATGGATAGGGTAAACGATATGACCATAAATAGATCCGTAGTTTGTTCCAGTCATGGGAATGAATGGAACAAGAGACTATCATTAACTTGGTTGTATGGCGGTGTCTTACCGGCCATTGGACATGGAATGTCAACCAAGTTAATGGGTACATGCATAAGGGGGCATGGTACTGGATAGATCCACTAAACGAGAAATCCACATGGTATAGTATCACAAGTGATTCTCGTGTAGTACTTGTATGGATCCTTTGACCTGACCATATGATGGTGTTACATGTGAGGTCGCATACTTAGGGGTACGCCTAAAGGGCCTGTAATAGGGTGCCAAGTATGGGTACTTTCGGGTATGTCACTTAGCATGGTAATGCTATTAATATGCAGAAGGGATTTGTCACTCAGTAGTCCACTGGGAAGATATCACCGGCCTCTTGATGAATGTAACTGATAAGAGTGTGGCCACACCCAAACAAGTGGGAACTTGTTTGTGAGCTTCAGTGCATTCGGGATCAAGTTAATGTCCGACACAAAAGAGGGTGATCAATCCATGCCTCTGTGTTAGACACCGAGATCGATGACATGGGATGTACAAGTTTAAACTACAGGGTTATGATAACAGTTAGACTGCCATCTCCATCTTAATTGGGGGCTGCGGTGGCTTGCTAGAGCCCAACTGCAGTCTGCGGGCCAAAGGCTCGCTGCCACCATAAAGATGGGCCCACGGGATTGTACACATAGAACGACTGAACACAGACTTTAGGAATCACATGTACACTTGGAGTATACACTGTGGAGAGAGAGGTATATATATATTAATCATATTATAAAGATCAATTAGATTGATCATAATAATAAAATTAATATATATATTCTATTGACTCTTCATAATTAATTGGATTAGTTATGAGATTATTTCCTAGGTGGAAATATTCATATGTATAGGCTTACATATGATTTTATTTTGTGAAGATTTAATTTTAATTTGATAGATTAAATTAATTGGTCAAGCTAATTTTAATTTAGATGTAAATAATATATTACTTAGTGTAATTTATTAAATACATGGGTATATTAAAATTGGGCTTGAAATTAATTTAAACTAGAATAATTAAAGTTAGATTGGGCCTGAATTAAAAGTAGAAAGCCCACACAAAAGTAAAGGAGCCAAGCTGGGCCTGAATTCCCCTAAGGGAATTCGGCCAACCTGGGTTTTTAACCTAGGAGAATTCGGCCAAAGGGGATAAGCCACACCATAGCCGAATTCTCTAGCCCCCCTCTTTCACCATTGCTCGTTTTTCCTCCGCTAGTACGGGTTGTGTTAATTAGGCGTTTGTGTACGAGACCGAGGAGGGAATCTAATTTGATTTCTGCAGTCTTTATCCATCTCTTGAAAGAGATATTTCGGGTAAGAATTTAATCTCTTTCTATTTCAATTTTAAGTTTTACAATTTCCACTTCAATTGCTCCTGGGACTGGATTTGAGGAAATCATAGCGTTCTTCCGCTTTTATCAGGTGATTTCCGGTGAAAAATCCCAGCACATAGATTGCATTTCTGCCTCCATGGCTTTACGCCAATTCGCAGATTGTGGTCTAGCCATAGCCTCCTGGTAGGTTTTGGGTCCTTCCTTATCCCAGGTGAGAAGAGTCTGATCATCGGTGACGAGGAAACCATACCTCTCCGGTTCCCGACGATCCCTACCAGACCTTCTAGGTTCTTGTGCGGCCTGGGTCGATGCTTCCCCTTGTGGAAGCTCCACCTGGGCCTCCGAGTTATCCTCTTCAGGAACTTGTGGACCTTGAACTTCCCTGAGTTCAACATTGCTCCCACTGTCTTTCCTGGAAAGGAACTCCTTTTCTAGAAAGAACCCCTTCCTTGCCACGAACACCTTGTTCTCGGCGGGGTTGTAGAAGTAATACCCTTTGGTTTCCCTAGGGTAGCCCACAAATAGGCATTTATCGGTTTTAGGCTCCAGCTTGCCACTAGTCAATCTCTTGATATGTGCTTCGCATCCCCAAATCCTTAGGAAAGACACGTTGGGCTCCTTGCCCATCCATATCTGATATGGGGTCTTTTCCACTACCTTAGTCGGAGTATTATTTAAGATAAGAGCTGTTGTCTCGAGGGCGTGTCCCCAGAAACTAATTGGGAGAGAGGCTTGACTCATCATTGAGCGGACCATGTCCAACATGGTCCTATTCCTCCGTTCGGACACCCCATTCCATTGTGGTGTTCCAGGAGGAGTGAGCTATGGAACTATTCCATGCTCTCTCAAGTATGAGTCAAACTCTAGGCTCATATACTCACCGCCTCGGTCCGACCGAAGGGTTTTGATATTCCTGCCTAGTTGGTTTTGTACCTCGTTCCTAAATTCCTTGAACCTATCAAGGGTCTCGGACTTGTGTTTCATCAGATAGACATAGCCATATCTGCTGAAATCGTCCGTGAACGTGAAGAAGTACAGATGCCCACCTCTGGTTGCTGCGCTCATAGGTCCACATACATCTGAATTTATTAGGTCCAATAAGCCAGTGGCCCTTTCAGCCTTCTTGCTAAAAGGCGCCTTTGTCATCTTGCCTCGTAAACATGATTCGCATTTATCAATTGACTCCAAGTCAAATGACCCTAAGACTCCAGCTTTGTGAAGCCTAGCAATGCGCTTCTCGTTTATGTGGCTAAGGCGACAATGCCATAGGTAGACAAGATTAAGTTCGTTAGGCTTAAACCTTTTAGTGTTTATGTTATAGACGTGATTGGTTTCATTTAAGTCTAGGATATATAGGCCATTATTTAATAGAGCATCTCCATAAAATAATCCCTCTCTAGATATTGAAATTCTACCATTAGAAATAGTAAAATAAAATCCAGAAATATCCAACATAGAAACTGAAATTATATTCCTGCACATAGCAGGTACAAAATAACAATGTTCTAAAATCAAAACCAATCCACTAGGCATCATAAGGTGGTATTCGCTGATCTTTATGGCAGCAACCCTTGCTCCATTCCCGACCCGCAAGTCCACCTCTCCCGACCCCAGTGACCTTCTGTTCTTAAGTCCCTGCACATTGCAACAAATGTGAGAACCACATCCAGTATCCAATACCCAGGATGTTGAAACAGTATGGTTAATGTCTATAACATAAATACCTGAAGAGGACGCACCTTGGCCCCTTCTTTGCTCTCCCATCAACCTGGGACACGATCTCTTCCAATGGCCCGCCTGTCTACACCCGAAACAGACATCTTCAGGACCTGCCTTCTGCTGGGCCTTGGGTTGGGCCTTGGCCTTCTTAGCCTTGGCCTTCTTGGCCTTGGCCTTGGCCTTTTCCTTGGCCTTACCCTTGGCAACAGGAGGGTTCCCCTTGTTGACCAGCAGCACCGGCGGAGTCTTTTTGATCGACTGCTCAGTAAGCTTAAGCATCACATGCAGCTCACTGACAGTATGGTTCATCGCTTGCATGTTGTAGTTCAGGATGAACTGATCATAAGAATCCGGCAAGGATGCAAGGATTGTGTCCACTGAGATAGGCGATCCGAGACGGGCCAAAGTTTCCAAATAGCCCTTCATCTTGAGCACGTGTGCGCTCACAGATGTCCCGGCCCCCATCTTACAGGAGTGGAATGCCTTGTTGGTCAGGTACCTTTCCTGACGAGCTTGCTCTTGAAACATCTCATTTAGAGTTGTTATCAAAACAAAGGCTTGATGGTCCATAAACTGTTTTTGCAGTTCGGGGACCATGCAGGCCAACATTAGGCATGTCACATCCCTATTGTCCTTGACATGCGCCTCGTATTCCTCCAGCTGGGCAGCCGGTGGATTACGTCCTTGAGGCACAGCCGGCACAGGCCTCTCCAGTACATACTCTTTAGACTCCTGCCTTAGAACTATTCTCAAGTTCCTAGACCAGTCCAAAAAGTTAGGACCGGAAAGCTTGTCCTTTTCAAGAATTGATCGCAGTGATAAGGTATTGTTGTTTGCCATTTAAGAATTTCTACACAGAAAAACATTTGGAGTGTTAATAAAGGACTTTACTTTGTTGTTCCCATATAAAATTAATAATGAATCAAGTTATTAATTAAACCGAGTTATTGGGCTCATGGGCCGAGATCCATATTTCATTAAGATATAGCCAGATGAGGGCCTGGTACAACTATACCTTAATTATTTAGGTAGGAACGCCGTCCAATCCCAACCTAGGGACTCTCGGTTTGATGGGCTTGATGGCACTTACCCATATGTGCTTAGCGCCAGGAGAATCCTACTACCCACGCTAGGTCAAAACCTCCATCCAATTGTTAGAGTATCCCATACCCTAACCCAATACAAAGTGACAATACTCCAGTGTATCCTGCGAGGGCATGGTCTACAACTGGCCTATTCCCACTTCGAGTCAGTTTTGAATGAGGGAAGCACTTTTAAGCGACTTAGTAATTCCATTTGGTTATTAGATTCATTTAATAACTGCTTACATACATAAGGCGGGTGAAATGTGGTTGGATCATACATACATACATGCATATAAATATAAAACATGATTAAATAAATAAGTAAAATGGACTGCTATGGGCCTATATTACATCCTAATGTTATTCTAGTAAACCTATACCAGAAAAGAATATCAGGTGGGCCTCCATCTTCTTTCTTCTGGGCTTGCACCTCCACTTGGGCTCACCACTCCATGGGCTTCTTCTTTTTACAAATTTTATAATAAATGAAAAAAATAAAATTACATTAAAAAGAAAAACGACATGCAGGCCGTATTTACCCAAAAAGAAAAATACAACCCATCTTGTACAAGGCCCAATAGCATCCAACCATACAAACATTTAATCATACATATGCATCCAATACATATAATTCATAAGCATGTTATAATGCATGATTTAAGCCCATTTCAATTATGTCCAAGCCATTATATAGAAATCGCCAATTTTGAACCACCATGGTTCTAACCCTTAACGGGCTTTGGGCCTCCAGCCCAGGCAGTCCAACTGCTCCCACTGGAATTGGAAAACCACAGGTCCATTTCAGCCGTCCAAGTAATTATGCCAAAATTACCCGAACCAATTTCAATTAACCATATTAATTTCCAAAATTAATATCACATAAATAAAATAAAATTTCATTCAAGAAACCACACGCATTTAAATTGCATAAATTTAAACACACGAATTTTAAAAGCAATTAAAATTTCAAAACTGGGCCCCGGGCCCAAAACCCGCCAAATCCAAAAACGCTGGGCCCAGCCCGCTACGGCTAGGGTAACCGAGTTGCCCTAGCAGCAGCAGCCGCTACTAGGGGTAGCAGCGTCGTAGCTGCCTAGCGGCCGCCCGCTGCTGCAGTGTGGCAGCTGTTGCTGGAACCAGCGGCAGCGGCTCCCGCCGCCGGCAGCCCTGCACCCCCCGAGAGCCAGATTTTTTTTTTTTTAAACAGAAAAAAAATATAGATGAACAAACAAAAATATGGCATCCATCAACAATAAGAAATTCACCAAGAATTCCAAAATCATACAATTAAATTAAACTAACATAAATCTATATGCAAATTTAATTTCAATTGTACAAAAAACAATGGGAAAAATCTTAAACCCAAACCAAGAACCCCAATAAAAAACTCCAATTTTAAAACATGGGATTCAACCAATTAAACAATTTCCACGGATCAAAAGCCTGCTCTGATACCACTGTTGGGATTTTTCACCGGAAATCACCCGATAAAAGCGGAAGAACGCGATGATTTCCTCAAATCTAGTCCCAGGAGCAATTGAAATGGAAATTGTAAAACATAAAATTTAAATAGAAATAGATTATATTCTTACCCGGAATATCTCTTTCTAGAGATGGATGAAGACTGCAGAAATCAAATTAGATTTCCTCCTCGTTCTCGTACATAAACGCCTAACGAACACGACCCGTGCTAGCGTAGGAAAAACAAGCAATGGAGAGGAGGCTAGGGTGGAAGATTTCGGCTATGGTGACTTGTTCACTAGGGGCCGAAATTTCTCCTAAGTTTTTATACCTAGGGTGGCCGAATTCCCCTATGGGAATTTAGGCCCAACTTGGCTCCTTTCATTTTGTGTGGGCTTCCATCTTTTAATTCAGGCCCAATCTAATTTTAATTGTTCTGGTTTAAATTAAGTTTAAGCCCAATTTTAATATACCCATGTATTTAATATATTACACCAAGTAATATACTATTTACATTTAAATTAAAATTAGTTTGACCAATTAATTTAATCCATCAAATTAAAATCAAATCCTCACAAAATAAAATCATATGTAAACCTATACATCTGAATATTTCCACCTAGGAAATAATCTCATAATTAATCCAATTAATTACGAAGAGCCAATCGAATATATTAATTTCATTATTAGGATCAATCCAATTAATCATTATAATATGGTTAATATATATATACCTCTCTCTCCACAGTGTATACTCCAAGTATACATGTGATTCCTTAAGTCCGTGTTTAGTCGTTCTATGTGTAAGATCCCGTGGGCCCATCTTTATGTTGGCAGCGGGCCTTTGGCCCACAGACTGCAGTTGGGCTCTAGCAAGCCACTGCAGCCCCCAATTAAGATGGAGATGGCAGTCTAACTGTTATCATAACCCTGTAGTTTAAACTTGTACATCCCATGTCATTGATATCGGTGCCTAACACAGAGGCATGGATTGATCACCCTCTTTTGTGTCGGACATTAACTTGATCCCAAATGTACTGAAGCTCACAAACAAGTGCCCACTTGTTTGGTTGTGGCCACACTCTTATCAGTCACATTCATCAAGAGGCCGGTGATATCTTCCCAGTGGACTACTGAGTGACAAATCCCTTCTGCATATCCATAGCATTACCATGCTAAGTGACATACCCGAAAGTACCATACTTGGCACCCTATTACAGGCCCTTTAGGCGTACCCCTAAGCATGCGACCTCATATGCAACACCATCATATGGTCAGGTCAAAGGATCCATACAAGTACTACACGAGAATCACTTGTGATACTATGCCATATGGATTTCTCGTTTAGTGGATCTATCCAGTACCATGCCCCTTATGCATGTACCCATTAACTTGGTTGACATTCTATGTCAATGACCGGTAAGACACCGCCATACAACCAGGTTAATGATAGTCTCTTGTTCCATTCATTCCCCTGATTGGAACAGACTACGGATCTATTCATGGTCATATTGTTTACCCTATCCGTGGTCTTACTGCCAAGTGCATGACACTGGTCATCATGGATATGGATATATCCATCGGATACTTCATTTAATATATTGCACAAGATAAATATAATAAATGAATTAATGCCTTTATTAATAACACAAATAAGTATAATACATGAATCCAATTGATGTATGATACAAATGCAAGGACCAATGCCTCGGGACTAGGGCATATCCAACAAACCCGACTTGGACCGAACTCATATAGGCAACCCTAGTTGGATTGCCTTAGGATACCAAAATAATTGTGTGAATATAAAAATAAATTGCGCCTTCATCACCCCCGGTTGTTGTTCGAAGTGAACCCCACCTAGGACTCGGTTAGAAATTTTTGAGACTGACCATGCTTGGAGAAATAAGGTTGGAAGAATTCGCTTCGTGTGCTACGTGTTACACACTTCTCGACATTTCACGATATACCATAGTCATCATCTTCCATACACAATTAACATTTCCATACATAAAGCATTTTTGTGTGATACTAATCCACATTTTTTTATGTAGCCATTTGCATTTTATTTTCGCGTGAAATCATTAATTCATCCATTTGCCATTCATACTAACCCTTTCTTTTTCAGCCATAACATTAAATTTGTGTGATTAGCATTTTTTCACATAGCATACATAACATCATTATATGTATGTCATGCATCCTAACCATGTTTTTGTGTAGCCATATGCATTTTGTGTGTCATAAGCATTCACGACATATCACCTAAATTAAGTTAGGGGCATTCCAAGGACACCCACCACGATCATATCATTCCATCATGTATCGAGTATCCAAAAAATACCCGTGTGTTGCCAACGCACCGAATTGCATTCGGCCATTCCACTAAATTATTTCATTCAAGAGAGACCACAATGGTCCTAGGTATATTTTCGTGTGACAATCCACATGGTGCATTTCATGACATCATACTCATTCGTCACAAACATCATATAACATTGTGATCCACATCGGGTTACTTCACGACATTACTACATCATTCGAGGCGCTTCCCAAGTGCCGGATTTGTACGTATGTAGGGGCATTTCATAACCTCCCAAATCATGAAAGATGTTCCCCGAATGCCGAACTTTTGCCTGTGTCTCCTATGGCACATGACTCGCTTACAACATCATTTCATTTCATATGCTCAAAAGCATTAGAGCTCTGTCCATGGGCTGGTCCCATGCAATAATTTCATATCATCTCATAGACCTTCAAAGCGTCAAACTCCGTCCGTGTGTCGATACACACGTGACCATTTCACGAAATTCATTAGGTGCACCAAAAGCACCTAGCTTTTATCCGTGTGGTGGTCCACACGTGGCATTTTTGCATAGCACCGGGTGCACTTGGAATGTCCAAAATAAAAAAAATATAAAAAATATAAAAAATATAAAAAATTAAAAAAAAAAAAGAAAAGAAGAACAAAAACGAAGGGGATCACCCTCATTATCTCACGATGTACATCTCATTCATCCATCAAACATTCAAGCATTCCACAACGTTCAGGCATTTCATAAGCACCAAGGACTTTACCACATGCACTAGGTCATTTAAGTGTTCCAAAGACGCTAGAAATTCCATCAAGCCCCTTAGGTCTTCAATAATCATTAGAAACCTTATCCTTGTGTCCCGTGCGCCTAAATACCAAATCTTTTCCTGTGCAAGACAAGTTCTACACGCTTCCTTCTCGTGTAAGATAAGCTCTACACGTGTCGTTCCAAATCTTCCCGTGCAAGATAAGCTCTACACGTACCGCTTTAAACTCTATCCTTACTCCCCGTGTAAGACCAAGCTCTACGCGTACTGCTCCAAATCTTCCCGTGTAAGACATGCTTTACACGTACCGCTCTAAACACTAAACCTTCCCTCGTGTAAGACACGCTCTACACGTACCGCTCTAAACACTAAACCTTCCCCCGTGTAAGACACGCTCTACACGTACCGCTCTAAACACTAAATCTTCCCGTGTAAGACACGCTCTACACGTACCGCTCTAAACACTAAACCTTCCCCCCTGTAAGACATGCTCTACACGTACCGCTCTAAACACTAAACATTCCCCCGTGTAAGACACGCTCTACACGTACCGCTCTAAACACTAAACCTTCCCCCATTTAAGACACGCTGTACACGTACCGCTCTAAACACTAAACCTTCCCCCATGTAAGACACGCTCTACACGTATCGCTCTAAACACTAAACCTTCCCCTGTGTAAGACACGCTCTACAAGTATCGCTCTAAACACCAAACCTTCTTCCCGTGTAAGACACGCTCTACACGTACCGATTTAAACACTACATTTCTTCCCCGTGTAAGATCCGGTCTACATGTATCGTTTTAAATGTTAACTTTCCTCCTGCGTAAGATACGCTCTACACGTAAGCCCTTCGCAAGTATCATCTTGCTTCGATCCGTGGACACCCTGCGTGTCATTTTATCCATGTGGTGTATATTTATACGCCACGCTCTACATCAGCGCCTAGCTTCATTAACAACATTCATTGCATTTTGCATGTTTCCATCCCTGGGTTTGTGTGCACTTGACTAGCTTAGGATTGCGTTACATGACATGGCATCATATGATATCATCATTTATACATGCATGCATCACATCACGCATTCATACCTACATCATCCCTTGACTTGGTATCCTCAGTGCGCATGCCCCAGTCAATGCTGACAAGTGTTTTTATCAGGACAAAAAGGGAAGGGGTCTCGAGAATGGCTGGCCCAGTAAACTTCAACACTGTAACAGATGTCCTAGATGATTATGTTGCCTCATCGTGATTCCGAAAGGCGGTCAGGGAAGAGGCAGCGGCAATGTTGAAGGAAATGCTAGGAGGTGACCTGGACAAGGTGGAAAAGCTGACGACAAGGTGCTCTGAATTGGAGGCACGTGTGATTGAGCTTGAGGGAGTAATAAAAGGGCTGACTGGTGAAGCAGAATCAAAGGCCCCCCTCAAAGCCAACACTGACCTTGTTCCGCGACCAACCAGGAGTCCACTCCCCAAGGGTGACGGAAGGGCATATCCCCGTAGCCTATCTCACTGAGTCGATTATTTGCCAAGTGTAGAAAAGAGGGCTTATTGCAGAGCGTCAAGCCGTATATGGAGCCGGCACCGGATCAAAAGAATAACTTCTGCACCTATCACGTAGTGACAGGCCACCGAACCATTTACCTGTTATGTGTTAAGGAAGGAGATCCGGAAGTTGGTTGATGAGGGAAGGTTAAAGGTGCCATCCGCTACTAATGAGCAACCGAGGACAACCAGGGAGACTGGTAAGGAAATTCCTCAAACCTCCCGGCGAGAGGAATATGATGAAGAGCTCCTAAGTCTGATCTGATGAGAATGGGGTGTTGGATTTGCCCTAGTCCCGAGGCATTGGTCCTTGTGTTTGTATTATACATTTGTACATTTTATGTAATATATGTATTATACAATTTGTGTTAATAAATAAAGGCATCAATCTATTTACTATATGTCTTGTGCAATAATTGTAAATAGAGTATCCAATGGACATATCCATATCCATGTTGTCAAGTGTGAGGCACTTGGCAGTAAGATTGTGGATAGGGAAAACGATATGGCCATAAAGTCATCCGTAGTCTGTTCCAATCATGGGAATGAATGGAACTAAAGACTATCATTAACCTTGGTTGTATGGCGGTGTCTTACCGGTTATAGAACATGGAATGTCAACCAGGTTAATGGGTACATGCAAAAAGGGCATGGTACTGGATCGATCCACTTAATGGGAATCCACATGATATCACATCACATTGGATTCTTGTGTAGTACTTGTATGGATCCTTTGACCTGACCATATGATGGTACTGGATATGAAGTGGCATACTTTGGTGTACACCCAACGGGCCTGTAAAAGGGTGCCAAGTACGGGTATGTTCGGGTATGTTAATGAACATTGCAGTGCTATGGATATGCAGATGGGAATGTCACTCAGTGTTCCACTGAGAAGATATCACCGGCCTCTTGATGAATGCAGCTGATAAGAGTGTGGCCACACCCAAACAAGTTGGAACTTGTTTGTGAATATCAGTGTATTCGGGATCAAGTTAATGTCTGGACACAATAGAGGGTGATCAAACCATGCCTCTGTGTTGGACTCCGATATCAATGACATGGGATGTACAAGTTTAAACTACTGGGTTAAAGTTTGTACATCCCATGTCATCGATATCGGAGTCCAACACAGAGGCATGGTTTGATCACCCTCTATTGTGTCCAGACATTAACTTGATCCTGAATACACTGATATTCACAAACAAGTTCCAACTTGTTTGGGTGTGGCCATACTCTTATCAGCTGCATTCATCAAGAGGCCGGTGATATCTTCTCAGTGGAACACTGATACCCAAGATGTTGAAACAATAAGGTTAATGTCTATGACATATATACCTGATGAAGACGCGCCCTGGGTCTTCCTTTGCTCTCCCAAGAGCTTGGGACATGATCTCTTCCAATGTCCAGTCTGCTTGCACCCGAAACAGACATCCTCGGGACTAGCCTTGGGCTGGACCTTAGCCTTTTTGACCTTGGCTTTCTTAGCCTTGGCCTTTGCCTTGGCTTTGGTCTTAGCCTTGCCCTTAGCAACAAGAGTTTTCCCTTCGCTGACCATAAGTACCGGTGGTGTCTTTTTGATCGACTGTTCAGTAAGCTTAAGCATCCCATGCAGCTCACTAACAGACCTGTTCATCCCTTGCATATTATAGTTCAGGATAAACTGATCATAAGACTCCGGTAAGGATGCTAGGATGGTGTCAACCGCCAACTCCTGTGAAATAGGCGATCCGAGACGGGCTAAAGAATCCAGATAGCCCTTCATCTTGAGTACATGTGCACTCACAGATGTCCCAGCACCCATTTTACAAGAGTGGAATGCCTTATTAGTCAGGTACCTTTCCTGACGTGCCTGCTCTTGAAACATCTCATTAAGAGTTGTCATCATAGCAAATGCTTGATGATCCATAAACTGCTTTTGCAGCTCGGGGACCATACTAGCCAACATAAGGCAAGTCACATCCTGGTTGTCCCTAACATGCACCTCGTATTCAGCTGGGTGGCCGGTGGATTACGACCCATAGGTGCAGCCGATCTTTCTTTTGGTGATATAAGAGAAAAAAATCTGCCATATTAAAGAGATCTTGGACGTCCAACATAGCCTCCCCTCACTCTCTCTTATTGATTTTCCGAACCGCTAGCACGGGTTTTAGTCCGAGAGCCGTTCGTGTATGGGACGGAGGAGGAAATCTAATTTGGTTTCTGCAGTCATCATCTGTCTATTGGAGAGACTTTAAGGTGAAAGTTTAAAACCTTCTTCCTTGTGCTTTGTGTTTTTGATTTCCACTACTTAAGCTCCTGGGACCGGATTCGAGGAAATCGACGCGTATTTCCGCTTTTTCGATCGATTTCCGGTTACGAATCCCAACAGTGGTATCAGAGCGGGCTTATGTTCCGTGGAAATCTCTAACTTGACGTGAATCCCATGTTTTAAAATTTGGCGATTTTGTGGATGGGATTTGTTTTCGGTTTGGGGTTTGTGATTTTGCCCCTTTGAATTTGACAAATGGAAAATTATATGCATAGGGTTTATGCTAGATTTAATTTTCTATTTGTGTTGGTTATATATGTTATTTGCATATGGAGTTGATTAGCATATGGTGCATGCTAGGGTTCCAATTTCTTTTTGCAAATATATATATATTATGGATGCTTGAATTTAATTCTTTGTTGATTTAATCTCTTGCATCTAGGTTATATGCTACGTTTGATTTCTTGGTGATTTTATTTCTAGCATATTGTTTTGTGTTTTATTTTTTAAAAAACAAAATCACGGACCGTTTCGGGCGGAAACGGGGGCAGCAGCCGCTGCCCGCTGCTGCACGCCAGCAGCAGGGCTGCTGCGTGCCAGCAGCATGCCGCTGCTGGGCAACAGCGCCGCGGCTGCCCCGCGAGGCGGTCGGGCCCGAATTTGGATATGGCGGGATTTTTGGGCCGGGCCGGGTTTTAAAATTTGTAAAATGGTTTTAAAATTTGCGCGTTTAAATTTTGGAAATTTAATGCGCGTGGTTTCTTGAATGGAATTTATTTTTCGTTCATGTGATATTTATTTTGGAAATAAATACGGTAAATTGAAATTGGTTCGGGTTTTCTTGGCACAATTACGTGGACGGCTAATTTTGGAATTCATGGTTTCCCAATTGGATTGGGAGCAATTCTGCCTGGGTTGGAAGCCCAAAGCCCGCACGGGTTAAGAACCATGATCGGCCAAAATTTGGCGATTTCAAGATAATGGCTATGGACAAATGAAATCGGATTAATTCATGCATTTAACATGCTTATAAATTACATGTATTGGTTTACATGATGTATTGGTTTACAGTTTGTATGATTGAATGTGTGGATGGATGTAAATAGGCCTAATTTATGTTGGGTTGTAATATTCTTTTTTGGTTTTTACGGCCTGCGTGTCGTTTTCCTTTTATGTAATTTTATTTTATATGTTTATTATGAAATTATGTAAGCAAGGAGCCGATTGGATTGCGAGCCCAGAAGGAAAAGGAAGCGGCCCACCTGATGCTATTCTAGTATAGGTTTACTAGAATGATATTAGGATGTAAATTTTGGCCCATTGCATTCCATTCTTTAATTTAATTATGCGGTATTTATTTGCATGTGCGAATGTATGTACAAACCCTTTTTCACCCGCTTTTGCATCTAAGCCGTTATTAATTGAATCTAATAACCAAAAGGTAATTACTAAGTCTCTTAAAGGTGCTTCCCTCATCCAAAACCTACTCAAAGTGGGGATGGGCCAGTTGTAGACCAGCCCTCGCTGGATGCGCTGGAGCATCTTCATTTTGTATTGGGTTGGAGTATTGGTTACTCTGACATTTGGATGGAGGTTTGGACTTAGCATGAGCAGTAGGATGTTCCTGGCCTTAAGCACAGATGGGTAAGTGCCAACAAACCCATCAAACCGAGAGTCCCTAGGTTGGGATTGGACGTCGTTCCTACCTAAAAATTGGGGTATAGTTGATCCAGGCCCTCGTCTGGCTATATCTTGATATGATATGGATCTCGGCCCATGAGCCCAACAACTCGGATTAATTAATAACATGATTCATTATTAATTATTTCTTTTGGTGATATAAGAGAAAAAAATCTGCCATATTAAAGAGATCTTGGACGTCCAACATAGCCTCCCCTCACTCTCTCTTATTGATTTTCCGAACCGCTAGCATGGGTTTCAGTCCGAGAGCCGTTCGTGTACGGGACGAAGGAGGAAATCTAATTTGGTTTCTGCAGTCATCATCTGTCTCTTGGAGAGACTTTAAGGTGAAAGTTTAAAACCTTCTTCCTTGTGCTTTGTGTTTTTGATTTCCACTACTTAAGCTCCTGGGAACGGATTCGAGGAAATCGACGCGTATTTCCGCTTTTTCGGTCGATTTCCGATGACGAATCCCAACATGGGGCAGTGACATTGGAACCAGGGCAGTGACCGGATAAGGAATAGTCGAGCGCTGTGAGATCAATACCTTTAGAGGCTCCTGTTGGAAATGCCCTAGTCCCGAGGCATTGGTCCTTGTATTTGTACTATACATTTATTGGATTTATGTGTTGTACTTATTTGTGTCATTAATAAAGGCATCAATTCATTTATTATATTTATCTTGTGCAGTATAGTGAATGAAGTATCCAATGGACATATCTATATCCATGACGACTAGTGTCATGCACTTAGCAGTAAGACCATGGATAGGGTTAACGATATGACCATAAATAGATCCGTAGTCTGTTCCAGTCATGGGAATGAATGGAACAACAGACTATCATTAACCTGGTTGTATGGCGGTGTCTTACCGGTCATTGGACATGGAATGTCAACCAAGTTAATGGGTACATGCCTGGGTGCATGGTACTGGATAGATCCACTGAACGAGTAATCCACATGGTATGGTATCACAATGGATTCTCGTGTAGTACTTGTATGGATCCTTTGACCTGACCATATGATGGTGTTACATGTGATGTCGCATACTTAGGGGTACGCCTAAAGGGCCTGTAATAGGGTGCCAAGTATGGGTGCTTTCGGGTATGTCACTGAACATGGTAATACTATGGATATGCAGAAGGGATTTGTCACTCAGTAACCAACTGAGAAGATATCACCGGCCTCTTGATGAATGTGACTGATAAGAGTGTGGCCACACCCAAACAAGTTGGTACTTGTTTGTGAGCATCAGTACATTCGGGATCAAGTTAATGTCTGAACACAAAAGAGGGTGATCAATCCATGCCTCTGTGTTGGACACCGATATCAATGACATGGGATGTACAAGTTTAAACTACAGGGTTATGATATCAGTTAGACTGCCATCTCCATCTTAATTGGGGGCTGCAGTGGCTTGCTAGAGCCCAACTGCAGTCTGCGGGCCAAAGGCCCGCTGCCAACATAAAGATGGGCCCATAGGATCGTACACATAGAACGATAGAATGCAGACTTAAGGAATAACATGTATACTTGGAGTATACACCATGGAGGGAGAGGTGTGTATATATTAATTATATTATAAAGATCAATTGGATTGGTCATAATAATAAAATTAATATATTCGATTGGCTCTTCATAATTAATTGGATTAATTATGAGATTATTTCCTAGGTGGAAATATTCATATGTATAGGTTTACATATGATTTTATTTTGTGTTGAGTTAATTTTAATTTGATGGATTAAATTAAATGTCAAACTAATTTTAATTTAGATGTAAATAATATATTACTTGAAGTAATGTATTAAATACATGGGTATATTAAAATTGGGCTTGAAATTAATTTAAACCAGAATAATTAAAATTAGACTGGGCCTAAATTAAAACATGGAAGCCCGCACAAAATAGAAAGGAGCCAAGATGGGCCTGAATTCCCCTAAGGGAATTCGGCCAACCCTAGGTATAAATACCTAGGGTTAGAAATTTCGGCCACCCTAGCTCAAACACTCCTAGCCGAAATTTCCTAGCTCCCCTCTCCATTGGTTTGGTTTTTCCGACGCTAGCACGGGTTGCATTTGCCAAGCGTTCGTGTACGTGAGAGTGGAGGAATTCTAAATTGAGTTCTGCAGTCATCATCCATCTCTGAAAGAGATTTTTCTGGTATGAAATTTTAATCTCTTTCTATTAAATTTTAAGTTTTTCAATTTCCACTTCAATTGCTCCTGGGACTGGATTTGAGGAAATCTTCCGCTTTTATCGGGTGATTTCCGGTGAAAAATCCCAACAGCTCCTTCTTGTTGGGAACTCATTTTGTTGTAAAGTGTATTGAACTAATTTTGAATGCAATGCATCTTGTTATTTTTCTTACTTGTGTGGTGATTACATGTATATGGCATTAAGCATGCATTTGATCATCTGAAACGACATTGTCCATCACGCATAATATTAAGATGCATGACATCAATCTGAGTCTTACAGAGAATTTACAAGTGAACCTGATTTCCGTTAAAGCCCTTGTCTAAAAAAAAAAAGTCTGCCAAGCAAGCAATGGGATGGTACCATTTCCATCGAATCAATTGCCAACCTAGATCAGTGATCCCTACGAACCACGACCCAAAAACACTATTGGTCTTGCTCAAAAAGTTTCAACTTGAACAGTCCACAATACACCCAAATCATTCCAAACCAGGGACCATTTCAGAGCCAATCCCCAAGACGAGGCTTTGAGCCTAATTCATGCTCAAAAAAGCATCTCACATAAAAGAAAAAAAAACTGAACCCATCAAAAGCACCAAGCCCTAAAAAATCCAAATGACCTCCGCCACCCACCATGCTGTAAAGCTCTGAAGTAGAAATTAGTTTTAATGTATATATACTCTTGTTTGTGTGGTATTCATGTGCATATGACATTACACATGCATTGTTCATCCAAAAAGACATATCAAACATGCATGACATACATGGATCTGAATGCAGCAGGAAAATCAACAGATGGCTGTGGTTTGGATTTAGCTTCTTAAAAAAAAAAAAAGGGGCACCAATGGAAGACCTCAGCTCTCTCTTACAGTCAAGTTTCTGCTCCTGGTCTAAAGTTGCACTCTCTTCAATCATAAAGTTAAACTCTATTGAGTGCTTGATGAATCTGGGGGCGGCCTATCTATTGCATGAAATGCCGGGGTCAATGAGTTGAGACAATGGAGATAAGTACGTTTTTGCCTGTTCTGAAAAGTTAACTCCGCGCGGTGACAGAGAAGATCGGTGTCTTTACCCAAAGCAGTTCCCTTTTCATTCTCCTCTCTGTCTTCTCCATTTGCCTTCAACACCTTCGTCTTCCTTTTATTGTCTTTCCTTCACTTTCATCTTCTATCTTTCATCTTCTCTCTGGAACTTGAACCGATTCTGTGATTCCATAATTCCTACCTTCAATGGCTTCTAAAAAGAAGTTGAACCCCAATGCTGCTCCATATTGTATTTTTCCGCATCATCTCATCAGCAGAAGGGCATCGGAGCAGGTGGTTATGGCGTCGTTTCAATCTGTCTTCGTTTATCATCAACCTGTACCAAATTAGGGATACCCTTTTTTAATCCCACGCCATTTCTCTTCAATCCAAACTCCCAGACTAATTATTTCGTACCCTCAAATAGTGGGAAGAGTTTTGATTTGATGATAGATAGAGGATTTGGATATGAGTCTGCTTCAAATGAGTCCAACAATGCTGAAACAGGGGGAAAATGAAATATATATCTCCGAGATTCCAGAGTGAGAAGAAAATAGTTTCTGTAGGTGAAAAGGAGTAGCGGTGGTTGCCCAAGAAATTGACTATTGAAGAGACCAAGCTGAATAAAAAAAAAGAGATTGAAGTTAATTTTGGTGGAAAAACAAGCCTAATGATCAGAAATCTACCAAATCAGTTTCAAAGACATAATCTGATGCAAATTCTGGACAAGCATTGTCTGGAGGAAAATAAGAATAAGTCCAAAGGGAAGTCTGCTTATGATTTCCTCTATTTGCCTATGGACTTCAAGACTGGAGGAAATTTTGGTTATACATTTATGAACTTCACCAACTGTGTTGGAGCAACTTTGGTTTTACAAAGCTGTCAACAATCATAAAGGAGACGATACCATCAATAGGAAAGCTTCCAAAGTATGTTCTGCTCACATTCAAAGGGAAAGTTGCATTTACCAACCGTTTCAAGCATTCAGTCTTCGGGAGCCGTGCTTGAACTAGAATCTGGGGTGAATTGGAAACATGAATACAACCTCAGACCACAGGAGAATCCAGTGGTTACTTGAATTCATATCAGGTTGTCTATCCACAATGGCAACTCTATCCACTGATCGAGCATTCATTCCCTAAAAAAAAAACCTCCAATGTGAAAAACCGAAAGGGCATATTGGTAATTTGAAGGGTTGTCAATTAAAACTATAGCCACATTTTAGATTTTCCTAATGCATCTGTATTCATTATGTCATGAATGTCTTGTATTCAATTTTGATGTTCAATATGCATTTGTCATGTCATTGCATATCAATGTTCACTTACGGGCTACATCATGCAGCGAACCTTGACTGTGGAAGTGCTTCACTCCCCAAACACAAACCTATAATACTCCCCAAACACAAACCTATAATACTCGGGGCAAGTAAAAAAATCGAACCATTGGGAATCATCGACAGCAGTATCTTCGCGGGTCGCAATGAACATATCAAGATATATCTTTTCCTGTCCTAAGACAAACCATCATGAAAGCGATCAATGCAGACAAAATGCCTATCACAGAATCTTTCTGACAAAAAAGGTTTGTTGGCACGGAAAATAGAAAGGACGTGTCAGCAACAGGAGAGGGATGATATACGAAGTCAGAGTCACTGTCATACTCCCTGTTATACTCATTCTGATGTCACCATTGTAATATTGTGCATGTTTAGATTTCCGATCAGATGTTCATCTTGCATGCACCATGCCATTACATATAAACATCCATCAGTATGACATTGTGTCCAAGCCCGTGACAATATCACAGAAATTTCTGTTATGTGGTACGGAAATGCAACGTCTCACTCTCATCTTCTTGCTCAACCAAACGAACCATCCGCCACTGATCCATTGAGCCTGACAACGCTTCAAAATATGTAGAGGGTGAAGTGGAAGTCACTCAAGACAGCCAACTCCTCCAACACCTAGATCAGCGTAGTAGTCAATCGGTCAGAAGACATGTCGGGACAATCGGGCTAGGTCACCTGGGCTACCATCGGGGCTAGTTACAAGCCATGAATTCCGTCTCCGGACTCGTACAGATACCAAGGACAAAGCATAAGCCACATGTTGCATGCATACATACATTTAGGACTATTTATGCATCTGCACATACATGCATACATTTAAAGTAAACATGCACGATCCATATGCATATGCATCACAACTGATCCAAATGTAGGTACCCACTGCTATCATCAGGCTATTCCGAACTAGGATCGCTCTCAAAGCAAAGACGGCACAATGTCCGCGCAGAACAATCAAGTCTCCAAGAGGCAGAACAATCAAGCCATATTTATCCTTGATCGAAGGGGCAAAAATTTTTGTTTCTAAAATTGTCGATTAAGGGATAAATACTCATTCCCTAGCCAACATCAAAATTATCATTCCTAAACCTATCTCCCCTTTCTCCATTCAAGCCAGATTTCGAACCCTTGAACTCCAGTATGTTCAAGCATGGTTTCAAGTCCTTGAACCTTTTATTTCATTATTTCAAGTCCACCCAATTCTAGTAAGATTTCAAATCCGCAATCTATCTTCCTTTGCCTCGGGTAACATAGACCCGATATCGGCTTAACCGTAATTTCATCTTCCTTTGCCTCGGGTAACATAGACCCGATATCGACCAATCCATCAATCCATCTTCCTTTGCCTCAGGTAACATAAACCTGATATCGGCTTAACCACAATTTCATCTTCCTTTGCCTCGGGTAACATAAACCCGATATCGGCTTAACCGCAATTTCATCTTCCTTTGCCTCGGGTAACATAGACCCGATATCGGCTTAATTGCAATTTCATCTTCCTTTGCCTCGGGTAACATAGACCGATATCGGCTAATCCATCAATCCATCTTCTTCTGCCTCGGGTAACATAAACCCGATATCGGCTTAACCGCAATTTCATCTTCCTTTGCCTCAGGTAACCTAGACCCGATATCGGCTTATTTCTTCCTCAGCTTTGCCTCGGGTAACCTAGACCCGATATCGGCTTATTTCTTCCCCAGCATCGCTTTGGGTAACCTAGACCCGATATCGGCTTATTTCAACGGCGGATTCTTTCCTGTGTCTGCGGTGCTTTGAGTCGCGTTTCTCAAATTCACATCAACTATCCCAGACTATGATCGGGTGGTGAATTTGATCACGAGAGGGGCAGCTGTAAGCATCAGATTTTTCTATACTTAAAAAAAAGAGAGAGTACAGTCGTACAACTCTACCTACAGTCGTAGGATTGTAATCGAACTACAGTCGTACGACTGTAGATCGCGGCAGGTGAGCCAACCCATACCTCAAAAGCTGAAAGAACAGAAGAAAAGAGAAGGAGAGAAATGAGGGAGGGACAGACAAAAAAAAACAAGCAAGGAAAAGAAGAAAGGAAAAAAGAGAAAGAAGAGGAAAAAAGAAAGAAAGAACTGAACTTCAAGAATCCCTCAGCATTTGGAAATCTTAGGACCCAAAATCCCTAACCCTAACTTAAGGAGAAAAGTGCGGATTTCAGTGGATTGGAGCGATGCCAGGGGTCAATTCTACGGTGGAGGCACGCCAAAGAGGTAAACACTTCTTTTTCCCTCTCTTTTACAAGCTTTCTGGGTGTTTGGTGTGCTTTTTTCTGCATTTCTATCCATTTTTTTGTGTTTTTGTTCTGGAAATCAAGAACAATCATGCAACTGTTCTTGAGTTTGATGAACAGTCGTACGACTGTAGTTACGATCGTAGTGTTCTTGATTTCCAGGTGATTTTCTTTCCAGTTTATTTTAAATAGGATTTTGGCGAAATCCTGAGTCTGGAGTGTTTACAGTCGCACGACTATAATTTACAGTCATACGACTGTAGTTACAGTCGCACGACTGTAACTCCCTTTTCAGAACCAGAATTTCCCTTTTAACCCCAAAAAATTATAAAAATTCATAAAAATTTAGAAAATCCCAAAAATCATCAAAATGAATTTTTTTGTGTGCATTCATGACCCTAGATTCAATTTTTAGTAAAATTGCATTTAGAACAATGCCACGACAGAGGCCTAGTTCTCCCAAAAACTGACCCACCTCAAATGTAAAAAATGCATGTAAACCAGTAAAATTGTTTTCAAAATGATTATTCCCACAAAACCAAAAATACAGGAACGTTTCAAAACATTTTCCAGGTCTAACCGGGCCGGCTAGCTGAGCCAACCCGGTTATCCCCTAAATGCATGCCCTCAAATCGTAATGTCCCCAATTCTGTCATATTTGAGTCCAACTTGTGGTGTGCCGTATAAATTGTGCTAACCTTCTGTTTTACAGGTTTTAATTTCTTTTATTTTTATTTTTGATGTATTTTAATAGATTAAATCGTGTATTTAGGCGGCTGTAATTATTTTTTAGATTCTCGTGTATTCTAGGCGATTGTATAAGTGAGGCGAGAGTTTTTATTTTTCCATTCGATTTGGTTGTAAGCCAATTAATATTTATTTCTTTTCCTTACTTTTGTATTAAATATTCGTATGCACGCTGTATGCCTTTTATATTCAATAAAATTGATTTTAGATTTTGAAATACCATTTGAAAACATTGGCAATATTTATTTTAAATTAGACACGAAATAAGGGACTTGTTCGGACCCGAATCTCTGGATAGTGTAGTGACCGTTTGTCCGGTTCAGCTGCATAAGAATTTCCCGGTTGAGCTGAGCTGGGTGGCGACTCTACAATATTCATCGAGACTTAGGTCTCGGTTCTTTTATGCATTAATTCTATTTATTTTCTAAAACCGATTTTCCATGTATAAAAACCCCACGCGAGGGAGGGGCCCGCTCGAGATCGAGGCGCCCCTTCTGAAAGGGAGTCTCGCGTCCCGTCGAAAACGCGTCGTCCGATCACACAAGCAGACCGATTGTGTGAAGGAGGTAAGAAGATGCCATGAATGCCAAATCTATGCGGACATCAGTCATCTGCCACCACTTGAGCTACAGAACCTAGCATCTCCTTGGCCATTCTCATCATGGGGGATTGACATGATTGGAGAAATCCATCCTACAGCTTCTAATGGGCACAGATTCATAGTGGTTGCAGTTGACTATTTCTCAATATGGGTAGAAGCAGAATCCTTCTCCAGTGTGACAGCTCGGCAGATGGTTAAGTTCATTTAGAAAAACATCCTCTCTCGATATGGAATCCCTCACCATGTAGTGACTCATAATGGAGTGTAGTTTCAAAGGGCAACAGCTAAGCTACTCACAGAACATGGCATTAAACATCATAAGTCTTCTCCATATAGACCATAGGCCAATGGTGCAGTGGAGGCGGCTAACAAGCCAATTAAGAAGATCTTGTAAAAAATGGTGACCACTTATAGAGACTGGGCTGATAAGTTGCCATATGCTCTTTGGGGTTATAGAACCAATGTCAGAACACGAACCAGTGAGACTCCCTATGCCTTGGTGTATGGAATGGAAGCAGTGTTGTGGAAATGGAACTCAAGTCACTCAGAACAACCTTGGAAGCTCAGCTACCAGAAACGAAATGGGTTCAGGCTAGGCACGAGCAGTTAGCAGCGTTAGATGAAAAGCGTTTGAAAGCACTGGATCATTTACAGATGTACCAACGTAGAATGGCTAGAGCCTATAATCAGAAAGTGAAGTACCCTAGGCGGCAGCTAAAAGTCGGGGACCTAGTTCTGAAACAGCTGAGGCCTACAAATATGGACGCTTGGGGGAAATTCAGACCGAATTAGGAAGGCCCATACGTCATAAAGAAACTACTGTCAAGGGGTGGTGTATGCATCATAGACATGGATATGAATGAATTTGCAAATCCTATCAATCAAGATCGCCTGAAGCCTTACCATGTTTAAAAAAAAGTCTGCTAGGTTGAATTAAGACACAAGAGAAAATGATTAGTCGGAAAATCGGCAAAGGATGACTGGTGATGGATTCTGGTTCTGTGTGAAATTGTATACCATTTTGGGAACCAATCTTTTCAAATGTACTCATGCTACTTTCATCAATAAAGCGTGATGTTTTGTTTAAATATGTTCATATGGTTATATCAGAATGCATAAACAAAATTATCTCGCCTAAACATCCATTTAAAGAAAGCACTTTGCATTTAATGGGTTAAAAGACTCGTATTACTTTAACAACGAAAATGTGCTAAATATGTGCAATCTGTAACCTTTTCTTATCCTTCGAATTAAACTCATTATTTCTCAAGGTGGCCGAGAATTTTGAAATGAATCCAAGTTCAAATGTCACAGGACTTTAAAAAAAAAAGAAAAAAGAAAGAGCTCACTAAGGTGAAAATCGAAAAGGTGCCTTAGGCAAAAGTTAGAGCAGCTGTTGGAAATACCCTAGTCCCGAGGCATTGGTCCTTGTATTTGTATTCTACATTTATTGGATTTATGTATTATACTCATTTGTGTTATTAATAAAGGCATCAATTCATTTATTATATTTATCTTGTGCAATATATTAAATGAAGTATCCAATGGACATATCTATATCCATGATGACAAGTGTCATGCACTTGGCAGTAAGACCATGGATAGGGTAAACGATATGACCATAAATAGATCTGTAATCTGTTCCAGTCATGGGAATGAATGGAACCAGAGACTATCATTAACCTGGTTGTATGGCGGTGTCTTACCGGTCATTGGACATGGAATGTCAACTAAGTTAATGGGTACATGCATAGGGGGCATGGTACTGGATAGATCCACTAAACGAGAAATCCACATGGTAAAGTATCACAAGTGATTCTCGTGTAGTACTTGTATGGATCCTTTGACCTGACCATATGATGGTGTTACATGTGAGGTCGCATGCTTAGGGGTACGCCTAAAGGGCCTGTAATAGGGTGCCAAGTATGGGTACTTTCGGGTATGTCACTTAGCATGGTAATGCTATGGATATGCAGAAGGGATTTGTCACTCAGTAGTCCACTGGGAAGATATCACCGGCCTCTTGATGAATGTAACTGATAAGAGTGTGGCCACACCCAAATAGGTGGGAACTTATTTGTGAGCTTCAGTGCATTCGGGATCAAGTTATTGTCCGACACAAAAGAGGGTGATCAATCCATGCCTCTGTGTTAGACACCGATATCAATGACATAGGATGTACAAGTTTAAACTACTGGGTTATGATAACAGTTAGACTGTCATCTCCATCTTAATTGGGGGCTGCAGTGGCTTGCTAGAGCCCAACTGCCGTCTGTGGGCCAAAGGCCCGCTGCCAACATAAAGATGGGCCCACGGGATCGTACATATAGAATGATTGAACACGGACTTAAGGAATCACATGTATACTTGGAGTATACACTATGGAGAGAGAGGAGTATATATGTTAATTATATTATAAAGATCAATTGGATTGATCCTAATAATAAAATTAGTATATTCAATTAGCTTTTCATAATTAATTGGATTGATTATAAGATTATTTCCTAGGTGGAAATATTCATATGTATAGGTTTACATATGATTTTATTTTGTGAAGATTTAATTTTAATTTGATGGATTAAATTAATTGGTCAAACTAATTTTAATTTAAATGTAAATAATATATTACTTGGTGTAATATATTAAATACATGGGTATATTAAAATTGGGCTTGAAATTAATTTAAACCAGAATGATTAAAATTAGATTAGGCCTAAATTAAAACGATGGAAGCCCGCACAGAATGAAAGGAGCCAAACTGGGCCTGAATTCCCCTTAGGGAATTCAGCCACCCTAGGTATAAATACCTAGGGTTAGAAATTTTGGCCACCATGAATACACTAAGCTATAGCCGAATTCTCCTAGCCCCTCTCACTATAGTTTTTGTTTTTCCAATGCTAGCACGGGTCGCGTTCGTTAGGCGTTCGTGTACGAAAACGAGGAGGGAATCTAATTTGATTTCTGTAGTCTTCATCCATCTCTTGAAAGAGATTTTCCTGGTAAGAATTTAATCTCTTTCTACTATAATTTTAAGTTTTACAATTTTCACTTCAATTGCTCCTGGGACTGGATTTGAGGAAATCATCGCGTTCTTCCGCTTTTATCGAGTGATTTCCGGTGAAAAATCCCAACAGCAGCTTGTTGAGCTGAAAACCCACATTAGGCAGTTCAGGCAAAATTTAGAGCACTTCCGGATTCATCATTCGTAGGGGCAAGAAAGCAGGAACCATTCCACTATTCCCCAACAGGAACCATTCCACTACTCTCCAACATAATCAACCACATGTTTCCCCAGCAGGAACAATTCCATTACTCTCCAACAGAATCAACCACATGTTTCCCCAGCGGAATCATCACAAAGAATGTCACCATTTTCCCCACAGCAGTCATCGGACTTCGCTAACAGCCTTGTATATCCCCAGCAAAGGTGCAAGAGCCATATCATATAAAGAATATACTCTCCCTGGCTAGGATTAACCATAGGTGTGATGTAACTTCCCCTAACCAGAGGCACGAAACATTCTCCCCAGCAAGAACATGGGATTTCAAGATGGGACAAATAGCGAGAAATGCATCCCCCCGAGTCCATTCGCACATGCACATATTGGAACATGCACATACAAGCATTCAAAGCATGCACATTCATATGCATACATGCATCATGACTGATCCAAGTACAGGACAATCAACCCCAGCAAGAACATGGGATTTCAAGATAGGACAAATAGCGGGAAATGCATCCCCCTGAGTCCATTTGCACATGCACATATTGGAACATGCACATACAAGCATTCAAAGCATGCATATTCACATGCATACATGCATCATGACCGATCCAAGTACAGGACAATCAAGCCGTATTTATTCTTGATCGAAGGGGCAAAAATTTTTGTTCCAAAATTATCGATTAAGGAATAAATACGCATCGTTAATGCAACCTCAGAAGCTCAGCAGATCTGCCGTGGGTAACATAAACCCGGTGACAGGCCCAGATCGGCTTCTCTCCACAGAAATTCAGCAGATCCACTATGGGTAACATAGACCCGATGTCAGGCCTAGGTCAGCTTCCCTTCTGAAATTCAGCAGATCCGCCGCGGCTAATATAAACCCAGTGTTAGGATCAGATTGGCTTCTCCTCATAGATTCAGCAGATCCACTGTGTCAGGCCCAGATTTGCTTCCACTCCAAAACCTCAGCAGATCCGAAACAGGTAACATAAATACGGTGACAAGCTTAGATCGGCTTCACCTCAAAAATCCAGCAAATCCGCTGCTTGTAACATAAACCCGATGTCAGGCCCAGATTTGCTTCCACTCTAAAACATCAGTAGATCCGTCACGTGTAACCTAAACCCGGTGTTAGGCTTAGATTTGCTTCTACCTCAAACTTCAGCAGATCCGTCGTGGGTAACATAAACCCGATGTCAGGTCCAAATCAGCTGCAACTCAGGTATATCTTTCTTTCCTTCACTTTACGGTGCTTCGATTCGTGTTCTCAAATTCCCCTCAGGTAATCTAAACCTGGTATCGGGTATTGAATTTGATCACACGAGGGGCAGTTGTAAACGCCAGGTTTTCCCGACCTTAATGATGAGAATCCCTGCATTACCTGTGGAGCAGACGGACATGAATCGGACTTGAAAATGATTGGAATATCGCCCGGAGTATCTCAAACATCCCAAAACTGAGCTATCCTCGATCCGAAACCCTAAGAAGGTCCTCTGAGTGTTTTTAGGGTTTAGGGTGAGCATTAGATCTTCGCAGATTTCGGCTCAACTCTTGCTAAAGTCGTACGGCTCTAGCATAACTAGAGCCATGCGGCTCTAGTGGGTTCAACCAAATTGTTCTGTAAAGCAGAGCAACTTGGCTGAGCATAGAAAGTTGGCCGAAATAGCAGGAGAGAAGGCAGCTCATTAATTGTTGGAAATGATTATGGGTTATATGAGATATAAAAGTAAAAAGAAAATCAAATCAGAAAGGAGGTCAATCTCAAGAATTCTTCACAGAGAAACAGAAACAAAAAGAGAGAAAAGAGAGAGGAGGAAAAACCGAGAACAAAAACCATGCACCAAGACTAAAACTTGTCACCAAATCAATACCTAAAGATTAAAGGAAGTTCACTTGACCTTTGCTTAACCAATTGGGATCGTTTCGGATTGGTTTCCAATCGTTTCGAATTCATTCTCGGGTTTTCGGCCGGTTGAGGTTTCAGGAGAATTTCGAGTTTTCAATTCGATTCTTGACATTCAACACATCAAAACAACATTAAGGTAAACTCTGAGAGGCCTTAAACTTGTGTGCATTGCTTTTTCTTTACATTTTTCTCATTTTTGTAAATTTTTGGAAACCGAATTTCCTGAATACAGCTGCATGGCTGTGTTCTCCATGAAAACAGCTGTACGGCTGTATTCCTTATGAACAGAGCCGTGCGGGTCTGGTTATCAAAGCCGTACAACTGTGTTCTATAGGGACAGAATCCCGAAACTACCCCAATCGGCTGAAAGTAGTCCGTTTTCCACTTTATGCATTCTGTTGTGATCAATTTCGGCCCAAATGCATCCGTACGTTGTAAAATTTTGGTTTTCAGATTTTTGTACGTACGGATATTAGGTTTTCGGTTTTTCTTGAGTTTTATTTTCTGAATTTCAGGGTTGTTCGATCCAAATCGGATCCGTAGTCCAGCATCAGTGAACCCCTGAACCCTATGAAATCCTCAGGAAACATCGAAAAACGAGCAAAGTGGCATTGTCAAAATGAGAAAACCATTTTTCGGGTTTTGGAAGCCATAGCCGCACGGCTATAATTTAGAGCCGCACGGCTGTAGTTTCCAAAATAAACAGAGCCGCAAAACGACCCGTACGAACGTTGTCGCGTGATGCTATTTTTGAATTCAAACTATTTTTGGCATGTTTACCGCTTTTTGGACCCTAGATGGATGTTGGATTTAGGGAACCCACATGAATGTAACCCCGAGTTCCAGGATTATAGACCCGCTAAACATAAAAATTTGCATGAAACCGAGCCAAATAATTTTCCAAAATTGTTTTCCAACATAAAATTTACAGGGCGTTTCAAAACCGTTTTCTAGGTCTAACTGGTCTGACCAGTGGGGTCGACCCGATTACCCCCTAAATGCATGCCCCCGTTCCTAGAATCCCAAATTCCGTCCAATTTGAGTCCTACGTGTGCTGTGATATAAATTGTGCTAACCGTCTGTTTTGCAGCTTTTAATTCCTTTTATTTTCATTTTTAATGTAATTAATAGTTTTTCTTGTAAATTAGGTGACTGTAATTTTCTAGATATTCATGTATTTAGGCGTTTGTAAAAGTGAGAACGAGAGCTTTTTATTTTTATTTGATCTGGTTGTATAAGTGGCCTCTTTTTTTTTTGTATTCTAAATGTATGGTTTATTTTTCTGCAATTTATTTTCTGTCATTCGCTTGAGCATCGGTTAAATAAATATAAATACAAATTGGGGTTAGAGAAAGATAATAAAGCAAATAAAATATGGTAATATAAACTGTAAAGTGAAAGCAAGCTTGAGGTTAAAGTAAGTTACTTGCCCGAACCCTAAATCTCTGGATTAGGTATAGTAGTCTACCCTCTGTAGGGAGCTGTACCGGAATTTCTCGGATGAGCTGATCCGGGTGGCGACTCTGTCACTGATCTTGGAATTTAAGCTTCGAGGTCTTTAAGTTAAAAACGGAAAAATGTTTTCTACAAAGGGATTTTCCAAATAAAACAAATCCATGATTTTTCCAAGATAAACAAAACCTGCTTTCCACACAAATCATATGAAAACGTTTTCCCCGGTTCGCTTCGCCGCTTTCCTTCCGCTTTAAAGGTCGTCCGCTCACACTCAGTATGCCGATCCTGTAGGAGTTGGTGATAGACACTATCTTGGGATCCCTTCCCGAGAAACACTAAGAGGATTAAGCCTAACGAACTTAATCCTATTTACTTATGGTACTATCGTTTAGGCTTAGCTAGACTTCACAAAAGTGGAGTGCTAGGGTCATTTGACTTAGAGGCTTATTACACATCTGAATCTCATTTGAGAGGCAAAATGACAAAGGCGCCTTTCAACAAGACAGCTGAGAGGGCCACAGCTTATTAGACCTAATACACTTGGACCTGTGTGGGCCCATGAGCACTAGTGCTAGAAACAGTTTTCACTACTTTGTTACTTTCACAGATGACTTCAGCAGATATGGCTATGTCTATCCGATGAAGCACAAATCTGAGACCCTTGATAGGTTCAAGGAGTACAAGAACAAAGTAGAAAACCAACTTGGTAAGACTATAAAGGCACTTCGGTCTAACTGAGGCGGCGAATATATGAGCCTAGAGTTTGAATCATTCTTGAGAGAGTGTGGGATCATCTTAGAGCTCACTCCTTCTAGAACATCCCAATGGAATAGAGTGTCAGAAAGAAAGAATAACACCTTGTTGGACATGGTACACGTAATGACGACTCAAATGACTTTCCCAACATCCTTTTAGGGATATACATTAGAAAGCCGCATTCACACTTAACCGTGCACCGAGTAAGGCAGTTGAAAAGATGCCATATGAACTATGGATGGGCAAGGAGCCCAATGTCTCTTTCATGCAGATTTGGGGTTGTAGGGCCTATGTCAAGAAATTGACAAGTGGTAAACTAGACTCTAAAACCAAAAAGTGCCTGTTTGTGGGTTACCCTAAGGAAAATAGGGTATATTATTTCTACAACCCTACAGAGAATAAGATGTTCATAGCACGAAAGGGTATCTTTCTTGAAAAGGAGTTCATCTCCAAGAAAGACAGTGAGAGCAATAGTGATCTCAAGAAAGTTCAAGATCCACAAGCACCTGTGTATGATAACTCAAAGATTGAACCAAAACCTCAAGCAATTGAGGAGTCTGAACCGATCACACAAGACCTTAGAAGGTTTAGTAGGGTCCATCATCAACCCGAGAGATATGGATTTCTTATGACCGATAATAGGAATCTTCTACTCTTTAACCAAGAAGAACCCAATACCTACCAGTAGGCTATTGAAAGCCCATAGTTAGCTAACTGGTGTAAAGCCATGGAAGCTGGAATGCAATCAATGTATGATAACTAAGTTTGGAATTTGGTTGATCCACCTCTGGGTGCTAAGGTGATTGGTTGCAAGTGGTGTTTCAAGTTAAAGGCTGACAACACATTTAAAGGGCAACTGGTGGTGAAGGGTTTTAGGCAAGTCTAGGGAATTGACTATGATGAAACGTTCTCCCCAGTTGCAATGCTCAAATCAATTAGGATACTACTTGTCGTTGCTGTATGGTACGACTATAAGAATAGCATATAGATATTATGTTGGTCTGCCCTAGTTCTAGGGCATTGTATGTTGGTGTGCCCTAGTTCTTAAGGCATTGGATTCTTGTATTTTGTATTATACATTAAGACTCATTGTATGAATACATTATTTGTGTCACATTAATAAAGGCAATTAATCTATTTCATTTATATCTTGTGCTATGATATGAGTAGAGTATCCATTGATTGATAATCATAAAACCTATCCCAAGTCTGTTCTAATCATGGGAACGAATAGAACCACAGACCTGTATATTCGATGACTGTATGGTAGTTCTTAACTAGCCATAGTACTTGTATAGTCAGTCATGAATATAGGTACATGTCGTTGACATGGGATTGGATCGATCCGTACAAGAAAGCCACATGGTTGTCACGTCATAGGTCTTTCTTGAGTAGGTCTCTTTTATCCTCAGACCAGATTTCATTATAATATCGATATGGAATCTGGTTCACTTTGACATACACCTAACAGGTCTATAAAAGGATGCTAAATATGGGTATGATTGGGTGGCTCGGTGAACATGTTGATATTGATGATGAAGTGATGGAATTGCCACTCGGGTAACACCGAGATGATATCATTGGCCACTTGATGAGTGGGACTGATAAGTGTATGGCCATACCCAAATAAGTTGGTTGCTTATTTGATTAATCAGTTAACTCAAGATCAAGAAATATAATAAACAACAGAAGAGGATGACGGACACCATGCCTCTTGTTTATTCATATCGATATCGTTTAGCAAAGGACACTATGAGATTACTACCGGGTGAGTGTCTTCTAAAGACTGCTGCATCTCTATCTTAATTAGGGGCTGTAATGGTTTGCTAGAACCCACTTACAGTCTGTGGGGCTTGGGCCTACTGCCAACATAAAGATAGACCCATAGGATCGTGCACATAGATCAACTGAGCTGAAACTTATATAAATTGTACATGTAATGTACATTGGAAGGAATGCGTTAATTAATTAGTTGACATTCGGTGTGAAGGTAATTAATTGACATTGGGTTGAATTTAATTTAATTAATAAGTTTACATAATGTAATCAATTAATTTATCAATTAATTGAATTACATAAAGTAAACAATTAATTAAATAATTTTCCTAAGTAGGAAAATTAAATACATGTATTGTATTAACTTAAGTGTGATTTAATTTTATTTAAGGGTAATTAATTTTAGCCAAATGGAATTAAATTACATAGTATATACTTTTTAATTAAAGTTTATTTATGTAATTATAATCCTAATGGGCTTGGGTTTAATTAACCTAATTAAAACCCAATTAGACAAGTTTGTCTATATAAAAGCACACTTAAGGAGGAAAAACCTAATTCAACTCTAATTAATTGCTGGAAATTTCAGCCACCAATAGCAGCCCCAAATAGCCGAAAATCCCAGCATTAATCCTCCATTCCTTCACGTCTTCGGCTAGCACCGGTTGCCGCTCAATAGTTGGTCGTGCACCGGACTTTGGAGATCGCAGTTTCAAGAAACGATTCTGCAGCAGTCTTTAGAGGAGACGAATCCGGTGAGTTAATCTCTCTTTATTCAAATTGTTTTTATTCTAATCAATGGTAATTGGACACGATAGGTGGATTCTAGGAAATTTTAAACGGTGTATTTTCCACTGCGCCACGTTATTTTTCCAATGACAAATCCCAACATTGTATTCTTGTATTTTGTATTATACTTTAAGACTCTATGTTTATATATATCATTTTGCCACATTAATAAAGGCAATAACCTATTTCATTTATATCTTGTGCTATAACATGAATAAAGTATCCATTGATTGATAATCATAAACATATCCCAAGTCTATTCTAATCATAGGAACGAATAGAATCACAGACTTGTATATTCGATGATTGTATGGTAGTTCTTAACTAGCCATAGTACTTGTATAGTCAGTCATGAATATAGGTACATGTTGTTGACATGGGACTGGATCGATCCGCATAAGAAAGCCACATGGTTATCGCGTCATAGGTCTTTATTGAGAATGTCTCTTTTGTCCTTAGACCAGATTTCATATAGTATCAATAAGGAACCCAATTCACTTTGACATATGCCTAACAGGTCTATAAAAAGATGCTAAATATGGGTATGATTAGGTGGACCGGTGAACATATTAATATTGATGATGAAGTGATAGAATTGCCACTCTAGTAACACCGAGATGATATCACTGGCTACTTGATGAATGAGACTGATAAGTGTATAGCCATACCCAAATAAGTTGGTTGCTTATTTGATTAATAAGTCAAGTCAAGATCAAGAAATATAATAAACGACATAAGAGGATAATGGACACCGTACCTCTTGTTTATTCATATTGATGTCATTTGGCAAAGGACACTTTGAGATTACTACCGGGTGAGTGTCTACTAAAGACTGCTGTATCTCTGTCTTAATTGGGGGCTGTAACAGTTTGCTAGAAACCCACTTATAGTCTGTGGGCCTTGGGCCTACTGCCAACATAAAGACAAACCCATAAAATTGTGCACATAGATCAACTGAGTCGAAACTTATAGAAATTGTACATATAATGTACATTGGAAGGAATGCATTAATTAATTAGTTGACATTTGGTGTCAAGGTTGTTAATTAATATTGGATTAATTTTGTTTAATTAATAAGTTTACATAATGTAATTAATTAATTTATCAATTAATTGAATTACATAAAGTAAATAATTAATTAAATTATTTTCCTAAGTAGGAATGTAATGTATTTATTTAAGTGTGATTTAATTTTAATTTAGGAGCAATTAAATTTAGTCTAATTGGATTAAATTATATGGTATGAACTTTTAATTAAAGTTTATTTATATAATTGTAATCCTAGTGGGATTGGGTTTAATTAACCTAGTCAAAACCCAATTAGTCTAGGGATCTATAAAAGACACACTTAAGAATAAAAAAATCAGCCCTAATCCTAATTTAATAGCTGGAAATTTTGGCCACCACGAGCAGCCCCAACAGCAAAAAATTTCAGCATTTATTCTTCCATTCCTTCGCTCTTCAGTTAGCACAAGTTCCCACTCGATAGTTGGTCGTGCACGGGACTTTGAAGATCGCAGTTTCAAGAAACAATTCTGCAGCAATCTTTAGAAGAAATGAATCCAGTGAGTATAATCTCTCTTGATTCAAGTTGGTTTTTTTTTTCAATCAATGGTAATTGGACACGATAGGTCGATTCTAGAAAAATTTTAAAAGGTGTAATTCCACTGCGCCACGTTATTTTTCTGATGACAAATCCTAACATGTTAAGACTGCTTTTCTAAATGGAAAGCTACTCGAGGATATCTACATAACACAACCTGAGGGTTTTTATCGATCTAGAGTATTCTAACTAGGTATGCAAGCTTCAAAGGTCCATTTATAGATCTAAGTAGGCTTCCCGGAGTTGGAATTTGAGATTCAGTGAAGCTATTAAGGAATATGGCTTCATATAGAATCCAGATAAGCCCGTGTATACAAGATGGATAGTGGGAGTGTATCCACATTCCTAGTCCTATATGTAGATGACATCCTATTTATTGAAGCAACATACCAACATTGCAAGGGGTCAAGCAATGGTTGAGTAAGTGCTTCACAATGAAGGACTTAAGAGAAGCTAAAATGATTTTAGGGATCAGGATCTACAGGGATAGATCCAATCGGCTTTTAGGCCTAAGTCAGATCTCATACATAGATAAAGTTCTGAAAAGGTTTGGCATAGATAAGTTAAGGAAAGTCGTGGACTCAAACTAAGTAGGAACAACGGTCCTAAGACAAAGGAGGACCGGGAGAGGATGCAAAAGATCCCATATGTTTCGGCTATATAATCTATCATGTACTCCATGTTATGTACGAGACCCGATGTCGCTTTTGCACTGAGTATGACTAGCTGATACCAGTCAGATCCCGAAAAGGATACTGGATGGAAGTCAAGGTAATCCTTAAGTACCTTAACAGGACTAAAGATAGCTTTTTGGTGTATAGAGGTCATGAAAAGCTGTCATTGTTAGGGTAAACTGACACAAGCTTTGAGACCTATCAAGATGAAAACCAGTCACAGTCTGGTTATATCTTCCATCTGAATGGTGGCACCGTCAGCTGGAGGAGCTCAAAGCAGCCAACCATCTCCAATTCTACTACAGAAGCTGAGTACATTGCTGCATGTGAAGCTGCAAAGGAAGCTATTTGGCTAAAGCAGTTTATCACTAAGTTAGGAATAGTTCCATCTATCCTTGACCCAATGAATGTCTTTTATGACAACAAGAAAGCCATCGCACAAGCTAAGAAGCCTCAGTCACATAAGAAGTCCAAACACGTAATTAGGAAGTTTCACCTCATCCAAGAGATCGTGGACAGAAGAGATATTTCATTATAAAGAGTTGACACTGGGAATAGTGTTGCTGATCCATTAACCAAGGCATTGGCACAAACACAACACGAGGGTCATACTAGATCTATTGGGATTAAGGAAATGCCTAGTTGGAACTACTGCAAGTGGGAGATTGCTGGTGTGCCATAGTCCAAATGGCATTGGTTCTTATGTTGTATTATACTTTATACTTGGTTATCTTGTATTATATAATTTTGTGTTGAAATAAAGGCATGAATCTATTTATTCATATCTTGTCTATTTATAAATAGAGAATCCATTGATTATAACCATACTAAAGTAAACTAATGTAGGTCATTAGGTTATGAGACCTCTTAGTGTTGTTAAAGTTATAATCATAAAGATATCTATGGTCTGTTCTAATCATGGGAATGAATGGAACTAAAGGCCAGCATATCCTTAACGCATGGCAATGTCTCACCGGCCATTGGACATGGGATGTCAGTTAAGAATATGGGTACATGTTAGGTTACATGGTACTGGATCGATCCGTCGAAAGAACACCACATGGTTTAATCGTCATAAATGTTTCTCAAGTAGGTCTTGTTATTATCCTTAGACCAAATATTCACTGTAGAATAACATGGGATCTCATACACTTTGATATACACCAAACGGGCCTGTAACAAGGTGCTAAGTATGGGTATGTTGGATGGGCCAGTGAACATGTTGATGTTGATAGTGAAGTTGATGGAATTGCCACTCAACGTCCTATGAGATGATATCACTGGCCACTTGATGAGTGGGACTGACAAGTGTATGGCCATACCTGAATAAGTTGGGATACTTATTCGTTAGGTTCAATCCACTCGGTATCAAGGAATAAATAAGCATATAAGAGGATGACAAGGCTATGCCTCTTGCTTATATATATCAATATCAGCTGGCAAGGGATATAAAACATCACTACCGGGTTATGTTTCACATTAGACTGCAAACCTTTGTCTTAATTGGGGGCTGTAACGGTTTGCTAGAATCCACTTACAGTCTGTGGGCCTTGGCTCCACTGCCAATATAAAGACCGACCCACAGGATCGTACACATAGAACGACTGAACGTTGACAAATCGGAATTGGAACGGAAACCAAATTAATTGAGTTATTGACATTAGATTATTTCATAATTAATTCAATTAGATTAATGGAGAAATTGAATTTATTTGATTAATTAATTACATGTAGTAAATAAGTAATTAAATAATATTTCCTTGGTGGAAATTTAAATACATAGGTTGTATTTATTACGGTTGATTTTAATTTAACTTTGGGTTGTATTAATTTGATAAGATTGTATTTAATTGTATCAATTAGAATTTTATAATATGGTTTTATTTAATTCTAATGGTACAAATTAAATCAATTTAATCAAATAAAATTACCCTATAGTTTTAATTAAAAACCTAGTATACTAAGGAGTATATAAGGAGGCCATAAACTAATTTCTCCCTAACCGTAGAGCTAAAACTTTCAGCCAACATAGACAAAAGGCAGCCGTCCCTCTTGGCCAATTTTCTCTCGATTTTCGTTCAACCGTTCGCTAGCACGAGTCGCTAACTAGAGCCGTTCATGTACCAAATTATGGAGGAAATGTGTTTGGGTTTCTGCAGCAGTCTCTAGAGGAGACGTTTAAGGTGAGAAAATTCAATTTTATTTCTGTTCTTAGTTTCATTCTATTAATCTATATGGACACTGGTCTATAGAATCGAGGAAATTTTAATCGGTATTCTGCCTTGCGTTTAATTTTTTCCGTGATGATTCCCTACAATGTTTGCAAGAATACAACATAAGGCTCTACTTGGTTGAAATCATTGTAATCATAGACACTTGAGTTGAGATGTATCACTTAGAGATATTGTATAAAAAAACTCCTTTTTGATTGACCATAAATGAAGGAATGAAATATATATATTTTTTATTGTGACGGTCCTAGGGTAATTAATTAAGAAAATAAAAGAATAAAAAAATGGAACAAAAAGAGAAAGATGAAAGAAAAGTTCTATTCCGTTGACTTGATTTTCAAATTCAAGTTATGAATAGTACTAATAGCCGCTTAATGAATGTGCTTAGCCCAGTAAGTCGGGTGCATTATGTTTGCTTCATCTTTGTTATCCATTCGGAAAGGCTAAGTAATATCTTAAGTAAGGTTAAGTAATATCTTAGTGAAATCAAAAAGTGATCATTTAATTGTTTGTGCCCAAGGAAATTGTGTACTAAATTAAGTCCTATTAACCATTGTTTATTTCATTAATTGAGGAGCAATTAAAGATTTACTATCTTAGTGATGCAAATCATATTCTAGTAGTTAATTTAGTAACCTTAAGTGCATAAGGTTAGGGTTGAGTGCCAAATTTATTATGTATTCTTCCTTGGAATTATGATTTTTGAGGTATAATGTGCTTCAATGTACTTTTAATGGTTTATGGAGTTGGACATATTTTTTTGCTTGAGGCAAGCAAAGTCTGAGTGAGGGAAAGTTTGATAAGTGCATTTTGTGCACTTAATTTGCCTTTGTTTGTAAGCTTTAATTACTATATTTTGGTTTAACTTAGGCGGATTTACTTCATTTTTTGTTATTATTCATGCTGGGGACCTTGAAGATAAAATTGAGCTTAAAGCATCAATTTTGAAGCTTGGAATGCATAAAGGATGGAGCTATAGAGTTATAACCTATGAGCATGGCTTATGGTGTGCTATTGATGTTAAAAAGTTGACCAAAAGGCTGATGTTGCATGAGCATGGCTTAAGGGAGCTAATGAATCTTGTAGTTATTTTATAGGTTTTGAAAACTTCCTAATTAGTTTTTTTTTATTTGTACCAGCCCTTATTATAATTGGTTAAGATTATTTTTATTTATTCCTATATTAACTCTAATTAGATTTCCCTACAAAATCTTAATTAGAGTTTTTTGTTTTTTATGACTCTTTCCTTAGTTGTCTTGGATTAAAAGAGAAATAGAAAAAAAATGTCTTCTCCTTCTTCTTCTCTGAATATTCATTTTTTATGTTTTCTCAAGCTTTCTTCTTCTTTTGGAGTTTTTGTTCTTGCCATGAAGAACTAAACCCTAAGTTCTAGCTAGGAGGAATTCAATCTTGTAAGAATCAACTGTGAGATCACTTATTCTTATTGTTTTCTTTAATTCAAGTAATCAATATTATTTTTTTCATATTTCTGTTGCATGATTTAATTGGATTCTTGATTCAATTCTTTACTTGTGATTGACTTGCTAGTTAGGTGTTTAAATATGTAATTGTTTAATTCACCTAATCTAAGTAGCGAATAACACAGATTAATTATGGATAAGTTTTTAATCCATGTTATGAATGAAATTGATATGCTCTACATAAACTTGCTTTAGTGATTGTTGAGTAGAATTAGTTCTCTTTTATGAATTAATGCTATTAATTGAATTAAATTTTAAAGCTTGTTTGGAATTGCTTAATTGATTATGGATAGTTAAAGAGCTCTTTTTAATTATCTAATCGGTGAGAAGAGATAGATTATTCATGCTTTTTGATAGCCATAGCTAATTTGCTTGAATGTGTTGAAGTTATCTTTTTTTTTTATCGATGATCAGTTGGTTTAACTCAAGACTCGAATCTGCCTTCTAGATAGAATTTGTCTCATATAAATTTTTCATCCACTTACTTTGTTTTTGTTATTTTTAAATTAATTTGCAATCTACAAATAATCCCCTTTTTTACTTTTCTTTGTTAAGACTTTAGAAGATATAATCTACCCAATCTCTTTGAATTCGACCCTACTTCACAATTACTATAAATCTTTGGTTTTAAGAGTAGATATTCTATTTTTGGTGTTCTCGACAAAAATTAAATTTTTTAAATCATTAAAACGCATTTTAAAATTATTTTTCCATGTCAAGTCGGTTAAATCTGCTGGATTCCTCCGATTCCCTCCGTTTCATATCCTGAGCCTGTTGTCCTGTTTGAGTCCTATTTTTGTAGATATATTTATTTTGTTACCAACCTTTGCTTTGCAGGTAGATGTATATTAGGTTGATTTAGCATTCTATTTCCCTAATCCTTAGATGTTATACTTAGTATTTTGTATATTTGTATATACATTTCTAAATATTAATAAAAGGTATAATCATATTTATTGAATTACTTATGCAATTAATAAATATTGAGAATCCATAAACTGATGTTCGCTCATGTTTGTTAGTAGTGTGTACTGAACGAGTCAGACCATGAGCTTAAGGAACACAGTTTTAATGCTATCTCTAGTATGTTTTAATCATTGTAATGAATATAACTAAAGACTAGTATGTTCCTTGTGGGATGGGTGGTGTCTTACCGACTATACGACTTGGAAAGTATATTAAGCACATAGGTACATGTTAGTGAACAGTGTACTGGATCGATCCGCTTGTGAGAACACTACATGGTCAGTGTCATTAGTGCTTCTCATGTATTGTTTATATTGGATCCTTAGACCCGATTTTGCTACACTCTTAGATGTGACCTTGTATGCTTTGATGTGCGCCTAACGGGCCTGTTACTGGGTGCCAAGTATGGGGACATTAGGTATATCAGAAATCATGCTGGGACTGTGAGTAATGTGAAGAAATTGTTTATCTCTTCACTGAAGTGATGATATCACCAGCATCTTGACAAGTGAGAATGAGTAGTGTATGGCTATACCCAAATAGAATGATTATTGGATAATAATTTATTTGATTTCTTTAGTCTACTTAGATGTCAAGTAAAGTCCTAGCATGTAGAAGGATGATAGAGCCGTGCCTTGTGTAGAACACCGATATCAAATGTGCAAGGGATCATATAAGAATACTATAGGTGTATGTCAGTTTGATTTTGATATCTTCATCCTAATTGGGGGTTGTAACGGCTTACTAGAGCCCACTTACAATCTATAGGCCAAACCGTAGTTTTGGGCCCACTACCAACATATGGATGAACCTACAGGATCGAACACATAGAAGTCTGGGTGGTTTTATTATGGACCATTTTGATATGTAATGGTTACATATTAATATTTTATATAGTGGGTTATACAGATTTTATGGACTTAGATGTTTAAGGTCAGATAAATTTATATAATCCCATTATGAGAGTTATTATTTTAACTTATTAAAATTACCACATGATGAATTTTAGTTAAGTTAAAAAGTATGGTAGAATATTCTAGATATTTCAAAGGAGATCTAGGTATTTCATGGAGGGGTAGAATAGAGATTTCCACCTTTTATGTGTCATATAAAAGGAATATGATGAAACCCTGTTCTCTAATCTTATCTCTAACCTCCACTCTCACCCTCTCCATCTTTTAGAGATTTAGTGACATTGGAAGAAAAGGGTTTTGCTTCCATTGGAGATTAGGTTCGGAGCTAGCACTCTATCTACCTGCAAAGGCTTCGCGTGTGTGAGCGTAGAGGAGGGATGTTTGAACCTCTTGTCAAATCCAATAAGCAGCATTCTTTTCCGTATTATCGAAGATTGCACCGTCGAATCAATGTGAAATTTTAACTGGAAGTTCCTGACATCCGTGGCTCAATTGTAACTGGTGAAGATCGGATATTGAGGACTAGAAGTATTTATTCGATGGGGATCAGTTTGCATCAGAAACTATTTTTCAAATTGTATGTAGCAGTAAATTTTTTTCTAGGTTTAAAGTTTGGACCATCATATTGGTCTGATAAAGTTTGGACCGTCATATTGGTCTGAAATGTTAACATGAGGTTCTTGACATCAGTGGCTCCATTCCGGACGATCGAGATCGGATTTGGACTTCAATAAGTGCATTTACGATAGATATCAGTTTGTAACAAAAATGATTTCTATGTGAGGATGGCTAAGGTGAAAAACCTTTTCTTTCCTCTTTGATTTCTTGTTTAACCATAATCTAGCCATGTGATTTTGGGCATGAACCTTAGTTGTAGATTATTTGTTCCGTAATTTTTTTTTATAACTGGGATAGGTGGTATCAGAGCTTATTTGGCTTTGATTATGGATTTTTGAGTTAAGGTTCATGTTTGGTTTGAAATGTGTTTTTTGAATCGTTTTGTTTTGGAACCCTAGCTTTGTTTGGATTGGATCTCTGGTTTTTTGGTTTGTTTTCCCCTCTTTTCCAATCTATTTTTGGTGTTTTTGGTGGAAGAATGGACTGCTTTTGTTGCTGGTTTTCGGCAGAATCGCGCGTAAAAAACCAGAGCCGTACGATTGTAACGAATACCTATGCGGGGCATCGCAACAACCACATGACTATTGCATAGTGAGCCGCACAATTTTGGTTTCTGTTGCACTTTTCTTTTTTCTGTTCTTCTACAGACAACATCCGCATGGCTATTGCCTTGTGGGCCACATGGCTGTTGCCTTATGGGTCACACGGTTGTAGTCACTTGTGGGGCAGATTTTTTTTATCCTTTTTCTGGACCAGTGTGCAACTAGGGGTGAGCAAAATGCGGTTCGGTTCGAAAACCGAACCGAACCAAAAACCAAAGTAGAAGAAAAATAAAAACCAAAGCCAAACCAAAATTCATATGGTTCGGATCAAACCGAACCGAATTCGGTTCGGTTACAGTTCGGTTCAGTTCAAACCGAATCAACAAAAATTTTAATTTTTTAATTTTTATTATCATTTTTTTTTATAAATTACATGTAAAATATTGCTCAAAAATAATTTTTATTACATGTATATTACTAAAGTCTCATAAATACAAACTATATAATAATAAAAATATATAATATGCCAAATAAAATTTATTTATATACATATATATATTTTTAAAAATATTTTTTCCTATTACGGTTCGGTTCGGTTCAATTTTGGTTTTTTTAACAAAAACCGAAACCGAAACAAAAATCAAACTATTATATTTTATAAAACCAAAACCAAACCAAATAGAGTTTGGTTCGGTTTTTAGTTTCGGTTCGGTTCTGTTTTTGGTTCTCGGTTCGGTTTTGCTCACCCCTATGTGCGACTACCATTAAGAGTTGCATGGCTCTAGGTAATAGCCGCACGGCTCTCACTACCACATCCGTGTGGCTATAGCTTTTACAGTCACATGACGATTGGGTTCAGATCAGATTTCCAGTAGCATTTTCTCGGGCCTGTTTTCTAGTTTTGCAAGTTTTTTCTTGGCCCAAGGTGAATTTTAAAATGGTTTAAAAATTCATATGTTTAATTGTGGCATTGGATGTGCATGGTTTCTTGATTGATATTTTATCATATTAGATATGTTAAAATTGAAATTGGTAAAGGAAATTAATTTGAGGGTTTCTAGCACGAATCTCTGAATGGCTAACTTAGGTTTCTTGGCCGCCCCATTCTAGTGGGAGGCAATAGGATTGGTCAATGGGCCTCGGACCCAAGCCTGTCACAAGGCTTAGACCAAGAATCCCAAAATTGATAATTTCCATGATGGCTATGGCAAATAAAATTGGTTAATATATTCATGCATATTTAATTTCAATAAATTTGATTTGATTGGATGATGTGATGTATGTTGTAATTTGATTAGTTGTGCATTTCATGGGCTCTTCTGAAGATGAATTATAAATTTGGTTTTTGGTTATGATGGCTTGTGTGCCATTATATTTTTATTGTAATTTTTCTTTTATTTAGAATAGTTAGAAAAATTTTATTATGTCTAATTCCTTTGTAATTTGCAATCCCAAGCCCAGAAGGTAGCTTGTTAGAGGATGCAGCTAGTATGAGATGCTAGTTATTCTAATAAGTTGTATTATGGGCCGATGATCTATCACAGTTACATACATCTTTTATGCATGTTACGAATGTTCTCCATATCACTCGCATCTACATGTAAGCTCGTTCAAACTGAATTCATTCCATTAAATTTGAAGTCAGTTAAAAGTGCCTTCCACAATCGAACCTCGTCAAAGTGTCGATCGTCTGAATGTGGGCCGTGCCATAACTAGGTGCATTTGGACTATCTTCATGAGACTTGGGTTAAAGGCAAAAACTATGCTTTAACACTCGATTGGTGGTTTGACTTAACATGGGAAAGGAATGTCTAAACCCTAGACATAGGTGGGAAAGTGCCAGTAATCCCACCAAACCAATAGTCATATTGGATGTGGATTGGATGTTGTCTTACCTACCTAAATAACCAAGGCTTAGGTGTACAAGGTCAGCTTGACTAAGTCATGAATATGGATCTTGGTCCACTTAAAGAGCATAACTAACATGAATAAGTAAAATTGGAATTTTATTCATTAAGTGGAAAAATCAAAAGACCTTTTATTAATTGCAACATTATTATTCTGTATATGGCACAAATACATTCTCACTACAATTTGTCCTAGAGAAGGACAAGTTATCTAGGCCTAACTTCTTGGACTGGTCCAGGAATCTTAGGATTGTCCTGTGACAAGAAGTCAAGGAGTATGTCTTGGATAGGGTCGTACCAAGGGCATTACCAAGGAATGCATCTGAAGATGCTGGTGGCTCAGTTTGAGGACCACCATAAGGACTCTTGAGATGTCACCTATTTAATGCTAGCAAACATGAACTTTAAGCTGCAAAAGTAGTTCATGGACATCGATGCATATGCTATTATGAAGAATCGCAAAGAGATGTTCCAGGTATAAGCCCGTCAAGAAAGGTTCTTGACAGCTAAGGCTTTGTACACCTGTAAGATGGCATTGGGCTCATCTGTTAGCTCTTATATGCAAAAGATGAAGGGGTATATTGATATGCTCTCTAGGCTCCGGACTTCCATCCTACAGGACTTGGCTATTGACATTGTTTTATCATCTCTACCGGATTCTTTGACCAATTCATCCTTCATTACAACACGAAAGGGATGAATAAGACTGTTTCAGAGTTGCATAGGACGCTGAAGACTGCTGAATAGTTGGTAAAGAAGAATAATGTAGTGCTCTTGGTAGATAAAGGAAATATCCTTATTGGGATGGGTAAGCAAAAGGACCACGGTTGCTCCTAAAGTCAAGAAGGGTTCTGTGCCTAAAGGAAAGCAACCCAAACCTGATGCTAAGCCCAAGGCCAAGGCCCAAGGAGAGGAGATCCGCTTCCATTACAACTTGCCTTGGCATTAGAAGAGATATGGTCCTCTCTACATGGATAAGTTGAGGAATAGCAAGTGTGTTGCTTCCAGTGAAGGTATCTATGTTATAGAAGTGAATCTTTCTATTTCGACATCATGGGTATTGGATACCGGATGTGGCACTCACATTTGTTGCAATGTGGAGGGACTAAGAAATAAAAGATCGCTAGCATCTGGTGAAGTGGACCTCCGAGTTGGAAATGGTGCAAAGGTTGTGGCCATTAAGGTTAGTGAATTCCACTAAAGGATGCCAATAGGATTAGTCTTAATTCCCAAAAATTTTTCTTAGGTACCTACTACAAGTAGGAACATCATTTCAGTTTTTGTATTGGATTATGATGGAGTTAATTTTATTATTTCAAATAATACTATTAGTATTTGTCATGGAGACATTCTTTATGGTCGGGGACTATTAAACAATGGTCTCTACATCTTGGACCTAAGTGATACTAAGCCTATTTATAACATTAATACCAAAGGTGTTGGAACCTATCCTGGCTTGAAAACAAAACAAAATTGTGGAATCAATGTCATCAAGCTATGGTTCATGCCCAAAACCCCAAAGCTAGGTTATGGATCTACCAACTTAAAGAGGGAAGAAATTGGATTTCTCACCTAGACCGTCCTCGCATGAGATTGATTTGACTAAAGGCTCTACTTGTCACCCCTCTACATTCCCACACGCGAAGTCTTGTCAATGGGAGTCGAGTGCTAGCTCTAGGACCAATGGTTTTCTCCCTTTCTGCCTAAACTCTTTTTGCCCAAGGAAGAAGATGAGATGGTGGCTAGGTTTTTTACCATTAGGTAATAGGGTTTTTCATTTTCTCTTTATGTATGAAATATAAAGTAAAATACCCAAAGTACCCTCTAATGTAAAACATCTATTATACTTTACATATATTATGATTTAACCAAAGTCATCGTATGGTAACTTTGAAAAATCATAAAACCAATTTCTCATCATAGGTTATTTTATTTTATTTGGACTCAACAATTGATCCTATAAAATAAAATAATCCAATAATCATTAATTAATATGCATCCAATACATATCAATTGGTCCATCACAAAGCCCACCTAAACTTCTAAGTGTGCGATCCTGTAGGTCCATCCGTATGTTGGGCATGGGCCCGAAATGACTTTCCACCCATAAGTTGTAAGTGGGCTCTAGTTAGCTGTTACAACCCCTAATTGGGATGGAGATGTCAAAATCATAACGACATAACATGTAATATTCTTATATGATCCTTTGTACATTTGATATCGGTGTCCTACAAAAGGCATGGCACTGTCATCCTTCTAAGTGCTAGGACATTTACTTGACATCCTAGTAGACTGATAAGATCAAATAAATGATTATCCAAGAATCATTCTATTTAGGTATGGCCTTACACTACTCAATCCTAAAAAGGTTCCCGATATACCCAACGTACCCGTACTTGGTACCCAGTTATGGGCCCGTTAGGTGCACATCAAAGTATACAAGGTCACATCTAGGAGTGTAGTAATATCGGGTCTAAGGATCAAATATAAGCAATATTTGTGAAACACTTATGACAGTATACCATGTAGTGTTCTGACAAGCGAATCGACCCAGTACACTATTCACTAACATGTATCTATGTCCTTGATAAACTTTCCAAGTCCTATGGGTCGATAATACATCATCCATCCCATAAGGAACATACTAGTCTTTAGTTATATTGATTCCCATGATTATAAAAGACTAGGGATAACTTGAAAACTGTGTTCTTCAAACTCATGGTCTTACTCGTTCAGTACACATTACTAACAAACATGAGTGAACACCAGTTTATGGATTCTCAATATTTATTAATTGCACAAGTAATTCAATAAATATGATTATGCCTTTTATTAATATAGAGCAAATGTATTCCAATAAACAAAATAAATAGACGAAATCATATAAGGACTAGAGCATAACCTAACAATCTCCCACTTGCACTAGTCACTATTATGCAGGGGCCTAATCCCTATAGATCTAATATGACCATCATGCTTGGACTACACCAATGCCTTGGTCAAAGGATCAGCGATGTTATCCTCTAAAGCAACCCTACAAATCTTCATATCCCCTCGGTCGACTATCTCTCGAATAAGATGGACTCTCCTGAGTATGTGCTTGGATCTTTGGTGTGACCATGGCTCCTTAGCTTGTGCTATGGTCCCGTAGTTGTCACAGAAGAGGTCAACTGGGTCTAGGATGGAGGGAACAACTCCTAACTCAGTGAAGAACTTCACAATCCAAATAGCTTCCTTTGCAGCATCTAATGCATCAATATACTTAGCTTCTATGGTATAATCAACAATGGTGTCTTGCTTTGAGCTTTTCCAACTTACAGCACCCCTATTCAACATAAACACATAACCAGACTACGATTGAAAGTCATCAGCATCTATCTAGAAGCTAGCATCAGTGTAACCACTTACAGTGAGCTCTTCCTAGCCATCAAACACTTAGAAGCTATCCTTAGTCCTTTTAAGGTACTTTAGGATGGCTTTGACCGCGGTCCAATGGGCCTCACTCGGGTCCTATCGGTACCGATTGGTCAAACTCGGTGCATGTGCAACATCAGGTTGAGTACATAACATAGCATACATAATGAATCCAATTGCCGAAGCATATGGAATCGCACTCATGTATTCCCTCTAGTCCCTTGTGAAGGGACAGTCCTTCTTACTTAAAGTAAGACCATGACGAAATGGTAAGAAACCTTTATTCACATCTGTCATGTTGAACCATTCAAGGACTTTGTCTATGTACCTCTCCTGACTTAATTGTGAAACATTTTCCCAACCACTCCTTAACACTTAAGAGTGTTGGAACATTGTTTCCAATGAGTAGGATGTCATCCATATATAAGAAACATAACTATGCTCCCACTAGCTTGCTTATACATATAAGGCTCATCTTCATTCTTAATGAAGCCAAACTCCTTTATTGCTTCATCAAAATGAATATTCCAACTTTAGGACGCTTGCTTAAGACCATAAATGGATCTTTACAGCTTGCACACCTGATCGGGACACTTAAGACTGACAAACCCCTCCAGTTGAGCCATGTAAACATCCTCAAGGAGGTTTCCATTTAGGAAAGCAGTCTTGACATCCATCTGCCATATCTCATAGTCATACCATGCAGCAATGGCGAGTAGTATCCTAATGGACTTAAGTATTGCAACTAGAGAGAAGGTTTCATCATAGTCTATTCTATGGACTTGTTTGAAACCCTTTACCACCAATCGCCCTTTGAAGGTAACTTGAAGCACCACTTGCAACCAATGACCTTAGCACCTGGAAGTGGATCAACCAAATTCCAAACTTAGTTATCATACATTAATTGCATCTTAGCTTGCATGGCTCCAAGCCATTTAGCTCAGTTGGGGCTTACAATGGCCTCCTAGTAGATGGTCGGCTTTTCCTGATCATACATCAGAAAAGTGTTATCATTAGTCATGAAAAATCCATATGTCTCAAGCTGATGACGAACCCTACTAGACTTTCTTGGGTCTTTATGATTAGCACAGATTCCTCAACCCTTTAAGAATCTTGCTTAATCTCTAAACTATCCTGTTCAGGAGCTTGTGGTTATTGAACTTCACTGAGTTCAATTCTACTCCCATTGTCTTTCTTGGAGATAAACTCCTTTTCAAGAAAAACAGCTTTCTGAGACACAAACACTTTGTTCTCATCACAGTTGTAGAAATAGTACCCCTTTGTTTCCTTAGGGTACCCCATAAACAAGCACTTGTTAGTTTTGGAAGATAGCTTGTCCACAATCAACTTCTTGACATGGCACTCACATCCCCAAATCAGCAAGAAAGGCATATTGGGCACCTTGCCCATCCATATCTCATATGGTCTCTTTTCAACTGCTTTAGTTCGAGTATGGTTCAACAGGAATGTAGCTATCTCTAGGGCATAGCCCTAGAATGATACTACAAGAGCTACATGACTCATTATGGACCTGACCATGTCTAACAGGGTCCGGTTCCTCCTCGGACACTCTATTCCATTGGGATGTCCTAGGTGGAGTGAGCTATGAGACTATCCCACACTCTCTAAGAAATGAGTCAAACTCTTGGCTAAGGTATTTGCCACCTCGATTTGATCAAATGGCCTTAATACTTCTGCCTTACTAGTTTTATGCTTCATTCCTGAACTCTCTAAACTTTTCACGAGTTTCAGATTTGTGCTTCATCAGGTAGACATAGTCTACCTGCTGAAGTCATCTGTAAAAGTCACAAAGTACTGAAAACCACCTCTAGCACTAGTACTCATGGGTCCACATACATCTAAGTGTATTAGGTCCAATATGCCCAAAGCCCTTTCACCTTTCTTATTGAATGGGCTTTTGGTCATTTTGCCACGTAGACATGTTTCATATGACTTTAAGTCAAATGAACCTAGAGCTTTAGCCTTATAAAGCCTGGTTATGCGTTTCTCATTTATGTGGCCTAAACGACAGTGCCAAAAGTATGATGGGTTCAATTCATTTGTTTTAACCCTTTTGGTATTTATGTAATAAACAGAATTAGAGGCATTTAGCTCTAGATATAAAGACCATTATTTAATTATGAATGATAATAAAAAATGTCTTCGTGAAAGACTTTCATAACACTGTTAGAAATAACAAAATGAAATCCTTCACAATCCAAAGTAGAAACAGATATAATATTCCTCCTTATGGCAGGTACATATAGTTTCTCAAAACTAAAACCAATCAAGTTGGCATCTCTAAGTGGGACTCTCCAACTACCATAGCCATAACCTTTGCGCCATTTCCGACTCTAAGATCCATCTCTCCAGATGTTAGTGGCCTTCTACTTATGAGTCCCTGAACATTTAAACAAATATAAGTACCACATCCAGTATCCACTACCCAAGATGTAGAAAGTAGGCTTGGGTTGCTTTCCCTTAGGCATAGAACCTTTCTTGCCTTTAAGAGCAACCATGGCCTTTTGCTTGCCCTTACCAATAGGGACATTCCTTTATTTACCATGAGCACCGGATTGGTCTTCTTGATCGACTGTTTAGCAGTCTTAAGCATCCTATGCAACTCTGAAATGGTCTTACTCATCCCTTTCATGTTGTAATGAAGGATGAATTGGTCATAAGACTCAGATAGAGATGACAAAACAATGTCAATAGCCCAGTCCTATGGGATGGAAGTCCTGAGCCTAGATAGCGTATCAATATACCCCTTCATCTTTAGCACGTAAGCACTAATAGATGAGCCTAGTGCCATCTTGCAGGTGTATAAAGCCTTAGCTATCAAGAACCTTTCTTGATGGGCTTATACGTGGAACATCTCCTTGAGATTCTCCATAATAGCATACGCCTCCATGTCTATGAACTGCTGTTGCAGCTCAAAGGTCATGGCTAGCATCGAATAGGTGACATCTCGAGAGTCCTTCTTGTGGTCCTCGAAATGAGCCACAACATCATCAAAATGCATTCCTTGGCAATGCTCTAGGTAAGGCCCTATCGAGGACATACTCCTTGACAACCTGTCACAAGACAATCAAAAAATTCCTTAACCAGTGCAAGAAGTTAGGTTCAAATAAATTGTCCTTCTCAATGATAGATCACAGTGAAAAAGTGTTGCTATGGTTTGCCATTAATCTACACAAAAAAACATTAAGGTTTTGATTAATAAAAGGACTTTTGATTTTTCTACTTAATGAATAAAATTCCAGTTTTACTTATTCATATTGGTTATGCTCTATAAGTGGACCAAGATCCATATTTCACCATGACTTAGTCAAGATGAGCTTGTACACCTAAGTCTTGGTTATTTAGGTAGGATAACATCCAATCCATATCCTATGTGACTCTTGGTTTGATGGGACTATTGACACTTTCCCACTTGTGCCTAGGGTCCAGAAATTCCTTTCACATGTTAAGTCAAACCACTAATCGAGTGTTAAAGCACAACTCTTGCCTTTAACTTTAATCTCATAAAGATAGCCCAAATGCACCTGGCTTTGGCAGTGTTGTGAGCGGACGATCCTAAAAGAGACTGGCCTCGTGACTGGGCCGAGGGTTTTTACAAATTGAAAATGGGTTTTACAGTGATAAAACAAACAAACTCAAATGCTCTCACTAAAAAGTGACAGGAGTCACCACCCAGCTCAGCTCAACAGAGAAATTACAGTACAGCCAAAATGAGCTATTACTTAGTGTACCTTTTAATCAGAGATTCAGGGTCGGATAACTCACTTATTTTTTTTCGATTCAAAATATATTTAACACTTTATATCAATGCCTTTTATATTTTCTACGATTGATTTTAGCTTTGTATTATTAAGCCGACGTTCACACACGAAGATATGATACAGTAAGCGATAAATAAATTCTGAAAGCAGCAAATAAATTCGGGAAAATTGAAATATACAGACCAATCAAATGACTACCCTAGGGGATACAATTTTATAAAAGGGGTTCGGGGTAAAATTTTATCTATATACAAAATTCCTAAATATAAAAAGTTAAACATACATATATACTAATATACATCTACCAGCAAAATAAAGTTAGTACAGATAAATATATATACACATAGGACTCAATTAGACTCAAAATGGAAATTCCAGATAGCTTGGGACGTGAAATGGGAAAATCAGGAAATTCAATAAATTACCTGATTTGACTTGGAAAACATTTTGAAACATAGTTTTGATGGGACTGGAAATTCATTTGAAAATCAATTTGTCCGGTTTATTATTTCCACATGTAAAAGTGGGCCGGTTTTCAAGAAACTTACGTGTTTATTGTTGCACTAATTTACATAAAATTTAATGTAGAAATTTAATATTGAAATTAAATAAGTACATCATGTAAATTTAGGTCAAAATAATATGCAAAATAAAGAAAAATTTTAAAAAAAATGATTCTGAAATTAAAACAACAGCCATACGAGTATAACAGGAATGGCCGTGCAGCTATAAAAAAATCCATATGGCTCTAGTTTTAAGAGAATCAGAAAAATCGCTAAAATATAAAAATCGCTAAATTCGGAGACAAACTATAGCTGTGCGGCTGTCGCCATAGCCGTATGGCTCTGGTTCGCCAGAAAATAAAAAACAAAGTAAAATTTTAAATCAATGCAATGCACCAAAAATCAACCCAAAAAAACTATAAAAAGGTTTAAGGCATCTCAAAATTACCTTTTAGATGTCTCTCCAGTGTTCAATTTGAAGAAAATCCAATTCTTGAAGCTTTAACCTGGATTTGAAATTGAAATCGAAATTTTGAAACCAAGACTTTAAATCTCTAATTCGGCTTCAATTCTTCAACTCCAGCAACCCAAAATAAGTCTCTAGAGGCTTAGGTATGGTTTGAAAAATAAATTTGGTGATTGAATTTTAGGAGTTTAAGACTTTGATTCTTGAATTTGGATTTTTTGAAGTTTTTTGAAAGTTTGAGAATTTGCTTTTTCTTTACTTGATTTCTCCTTGATCTTGTGTTCCCTTGGTTGTTAATTATCCTCCTTTCCAATTTTCTATTATTGGACTCCCTTCAATCCAAAATCCACCATAATATAGAGATTAAATGGAAAATTAGTTGGAATCCTTGTTCTTCAACAGTTGTCCTTTCATGCAACATTGCTGGTGATTCATCAATAGCCGTGCGATTGTCATGTAACAACCGTGTGGTTGTTGACACAATGGCTATGCGGTTCTTCCAATAACCGTGCGACTGTTTTCTTTAGTCAACCCTAATTCTTCAAATTTTTCTTAGTTTCAAGTTCAATCAAATCCAAAATTTTTGCTTCTCGAATCGACTCTCATAAGGAATAGTAAAGACGAATATTATTTGGTATTCTATCATCAATGAGATCAAGAAAACCCAGCGCTCACAACAGCCCACATTTAGACGATCAACACTTTGATGAGGTTCTATTGTGGAAAGCACTTTTAAGCGACTTAATATTTGATGGAATCAATTCAATTTAAACGGGCTTACATGCAAATGCAGGTGATATGGAGAACATATATAACATGCATAAAAGATATATGCAAATGTGACAGATCATGGGCCTATAATACAACCTATTAGAATAATTAGTATCCTATATTAGCCGTATCCTCCAACAGGCCAAGCACGGACACCATCTCATGGCTCATTAACTTTCTAGGCTTGGACTTGCACATTACAAAAGAATTTTGCCTAATACAATTTTCTAACTATCCTAAATAAAAGAAAAATTACAACAAATGTAATGGCACGCAGGCCATAATAACTAAAAACCAAATTTACAATCCATCTTTAAAAGAGCCTATGAAGTGCACAGCTAATCAAATTAAAACATACATCACACCATCCAATCAAATCATATATATTAGAATTAAATATGCATTAATATGTTAACCAATTTTGTTTGCCATAGTTGTTATGGAAATTGCCAATTTGGGGATTCCTGGTCTAAGTCTTATGACAAGCTTGGGCCTGAGGCCCATGAACCAATCCTATTGTCTCCTACTAGAATGGGGTGACCAAGAAACTCAAGTTAGCCATTCAGAGATTCATTCCAGAACCTCTCAAATCAATTTCCTTTACCAATTTCAATTTTAACATGTATCCAATATGATAAAATCTCAATCAAGAAATCATACGCATCCAATGCCATAATTAAACATGCGAATTTTAAAACTGACTTTAAATTCACCATGCTGAGCCATACAAAACTCGTAAAACCAGAAAACAGGCCTGGGAAGAGAAATGCCAAAAATCTAGCCCTAGATCAATAGCCGCACGGTTGCACAAAATAGAAGATGTACAGCCGTGCGATTGAAGACAACAGTCATACGGCTCTTGGCGGCTTCAGCACGGCTAACCAAAAAAAAATTTGCCAATCAAGACACTACAGCCGTGTAGCTCACTACACAACAGTCTTGTGCCTGTATCGATGTCTATGCCGTTGTAGTCCATAGAAAACGTAGCAAACCAAAATCACCACAAAAACCATAGCCGTACGGCTCACTATACAATAGCTATACGGTTGTTACGTCACCCGTGTGGGTGTTTGTTACAGCCATGCAGCTTTGGTTTTCAGGCAAGATTCTACAGAAAAACTTGCAGCAAGAACAATCTGTTTCTCCAACCAAAAGCATCGAAAACAGAATGGAAAATAGGGGAAAACAAACCTAAAACCTAGAAATCCATTCAAACCAAAGCTAGGGTTTCCAAAAACTAAAAGATTCAAAACCAATTCAAATCAAACATGAAACCCTAACTCAACAAAATCCATAACCAAAGCTATAGAAGCTTTGATACCACTGTTGGAACCTATCTCGGCTTGAAAATAAAACAAAATTGCGGAATCAATGTCATCAAGCTTTGTGCCCAAAATCCCAAAGCTAGGTTATAGATCTACCAACTCAAAAAGGGAAGAAATTGGATTTCTTACCTAGACCGTCCTCACACGAGATTGATTTGACTAAGGGCTCCCTTGTCGCCCTACTATGCTCCCACACAGGGAGTCTAAGACCAATAGTTTTCTCCCTTTGTGCCAAAACTCGTTTTGACCAAGGAAGAAGATGAGATGGTGGCTAGGTTTTTTACCATTAGGTATTAGGGTTTTTCATTTTCTCTTGATGTATGAAACATAAAGTAAAATACCTAAAGTACCCTCTAATGTAAAATATCCATTATACTTTACATATATTATGATTTAACCAAAGTCACCATATGGTAACTTTGAAAAATCATAAAACCAATTTATCATCATAGGTTATTTTATTTTATTTGGACTCAACAATTGATCCTATAAAACAAAATAATCCAATAATCATTAATTAATATGTATCCAATACATATCAATTAGTCTATCATAAACCCCACCTAAACTCCTAAGCGTGCGATCCTGTAGGCCCATCCATATGTTGGCCATGGGCCTGAAATGACATTTGGCCTATAAGTTGTAAGTGGGCTCTAGCAAGCCGGTACAACTACCAATTGGGATGGAGATGTCAAAATCATAACGACATATACCTATATTATTCTTATATGATCCTTTGCACATTTGATATCGGTGTCCTACACAATGCATGACACTGTCATCCTTCTAAGTGCTGGGACATTTACTTGACATCCAAGTATACTGATAAGATCAAATAAATGATTATCCAATAATCATTCTATTTAGGTTCTGCCGTACACTACTCAGTCTCACTCATTAAGAGGCTAGTGATATCATCTCTTCGGTGAAGAGATAGGCAATTCCTTCACATTACTCCCAGTCCTAGCAAGGTTCCGATATACCCAACGTACTCATACTTGGTACCCAGTTACAGACTTGTTAGGCACACATCAAAGTACGCAAGGTCACATTTAAGAGTGTAGTAATATTGGATCTAAGGATCCAATATAAGTAAAACATGTGAAACACTTATAACACTAGACCATGTAGTGTTCTCACAAGCGGATCGATGCAGTACACTATTTACTAACATGTACCTATGTCCTTGATATACTTTCCAAGTTCTATGGTCGGTGAGACACCAATCCCATAAGGAATATACTAGTCTTTAGTTATATTTATTCCTATGATTATAACAGACTAGGGATAAATTTAAAATTGTGTTTTTCAAACTCATGGTCTTACTCATTCAGTACAGGCTACTAACAAACATGAGTGAACACTAGTTTATTGATTCTCAATATTTATTAATTGCACAAGTAATTCAATAAATATGATTATGCTTATTATTAATATAGAGCAAGTGTGTTCTCATACACAAAATAAACAGAGTACATCACATAGGGAGGACATAACCCAATAAAAGGTCTTTTGGCTCATTGGACCTAATACACTTCGATGTATGTTGGCCCATGAGCAATAGTCCAAGAAGTGGTTTTCAGTACTTTGTGACTTTTGTAGATGACTTCAGCAGGTGTGACTATGTCTACTTGATGAAACACAAATCTAAAACTCTTGAAAAGTTCAGAGAGTTTAGGAACGAAGTACAAAACCAGCTAGGCAGAAGTATTAAGGCCATTTGATCTGATCGTGGTGGCAAATACCTTAGCCTAGTGTTTGATTCATTCTTTAGAAAGTGTGGGATAGTATCACAACTCACTCCACCTGGAACACCTCAGTGGAATGGTGTGTCTAATAGGAGGGACCGGTCCCTGTTAGACATGGTCAGGTCTATGATGAGTCATGCAGCTCTTCCAGTATCATTCTGAGGCCATGCCCTTAGAAACAGCTGTGTTCCTGTTGAACTGTGCGCCAATTAAAGTAGTTGAAAAGACACCATAAGAGATATGGACGGGTAAAGTACCCAATATGTCTTTCTTGTAGATTTGGGGATGTGAGTGTCACGTTAAGAGGTTGAGCATGGGCAAGCTATCTTCTAAAACCGACAAGTGCTTATTTGTGGGGTACCTTAAGGAAACAAAAGGGTACTATTTGTACAACTGTGATGAGAACAAAGTGTTTGTGTCTCGGAAAGCTGTTTTTCTTGGAAAAGGAGTTCATTTCCAAGAAAGACAATGGGAGTAGAATTGAACTCAGTAATGTTCAACAACCACAAGCTCCTAAACAGGATAGTTTGGAGATTGAGTAAGATTCTCAAAGGGTTGAGGAATTTGTGCTAACCACACAAGACCTAAGAAGGTCTGGTAGGGTGTGTCACTAGCCAGAGAGATATGGATTTCTTGTGACTGACAACAATACTCTTTTGATATATGATCAGGAAGAGCCGACCACCTACTAGGAGGCCATTGCAAGCCCTGACTCAGCCAAGTGACTTGGAGCCATACAAGTTGAGATGCAATCAATGTAAAATAACTAAGTTTGAAACTTAGTTGATCCACCTCTGGGTGCTAAGGTCATTGGTTATAAATGGAGCTTCAAGTTGAAGGCCGACAACACCTTCAAAGGGTGAAGGTTTTCAGACAAGTCCATAAAATATACTATGATGAAACCTTCTCTCCAGTTACAATGCTCAAGTCCATTAGGATACTACTCGCCATAGTTTCATGGTATGACTATGAGATATGGCAAATGGATATCAAGACCACTTTCCTTAATGGAAACCTCCTTGAGGATGTTTACATGGCTCAACCGAAGGGGTTTGTCGATCCTAAGTATTTTAATCGGGTATGCAAGCTGCAAAGATCCATTTATGGTCTTAAGCAAGCATTTTAAAGTTGGAATCTTCATTTTGATGAAGCAATAGAGGAGTTTGGCTTCACTAAGAATGAAGACGAGCTTGTGTGTACAAGAAGGCTAGTGAGAGCATAGTTGTATTTCTAGTCTTATATGTAAACGACATCCTACTAATTAGAAATGACGTTCCAACACTCTTAAGGTTAAGGAGTGGTTAGGAAAATGTTTCGTAATAAAGGACTTAGGTGAAGTGGAGACTACACTAGGTATAAGGATCTATAGGGATAGATCACTTCAGCTTCTAGGCTTAAGTCAAGAAAGGTACATAGATAAATTCCTTGAGAGGTTCAACATGACAAATATGAAGAAAGGTTCTTGCCATTTTGTCATAGTCTTACTTTAATTAAGAAGGACTATCCCTCTACAAGGGAATAAAGGGTATATAGGAGTAAAATTCCATACGTGTCAGCTATCGATTTTTTCCTGTATGCCATGATGTGTACTAAACCTGATGTCACACATATATTGATTTTCTAGGGATTACAAAGAGAATATGGGTTTGAAACTTGTATGAGTATTGCGAGCGAGCAGGCTCCAGACCATATTTTATTGCCATTCTATAACAGAAACCGAGTATTTTACTACACAACGGATGCGTAGTAAACCGTTTGGATTAGGAAGTTAGTCATTCAGTTAGCAATTGGTAACTCTCTCCTAGACTCATTTGACTTCTTCTTTAACATCTACATGGCCATCACATAAGCTTAGGTGCCATGGTTACACCTGTAATCTAGATACCTACTTAGTAGATTCCATCTCATTCGTGACTGAGTTCAACGAAGAAATGTGAATTTTAGCAAGGTTGCTTCTTATGATAACATTGTTGGTCCCTTGACTAAAGCTATTAGTGAGGCCATAGCGAGAGGGTCATGTGAGATATATAAGGACTAGATCCTAGCATAGTAGTGATTAGTGTAATGGGAGACTGTTGGTGTATGCCCTAGTCTCTAGTTGTTATACTTAGTATTTTGTATATTTATATATACATTTCTAAATATTAATAAAAGGCATAATCATATTTATTAAATTACCTGTGCAATTAATAAATATCGAGAATCCATAAACCGGTGTTCGCTCATGTTTGTTAGTAGTGTGTACTGAACGAGTAAGAACATGAGCTTAAGGAACACAGTTTTAAAACTTAATAAATTTATAGGAGACTTTGGGGAAAATAATACATTATCTATAGTAAATTTTATTCCCCTTGGCAATTATACAGGCCCTTTCAGAGCATTTAACTATTTTTGTGTTACCAGATATTATCGTAATAAGTGTTTCACCTGTTCTTAAAGCAGAAAAATATTTTGCATCTTTGTGAATGGTGTAGGTGGCGGCACCATCCATAATACATATATTTGCTTCATATACCTTGAAGTCAGTTAAAACCAAGGAAGAATTTACGTTCTTCATTAAAGGAAATAAAATATGTTATTATTAATTTGAAATAGAAAATCACATTGAAACATCAAAATATGAAAAAAAAAATAAAACATTAGCAAAAGATAAAAATAAAATGACATTAATTGTCATGTGCAGTCTCCTTTCAACTGGTACTAGGTGTGCAAAAATATGTCATATCTGAATGGATAATATCAATGGGATCGTTTTTATTAAAGGCACAATTTATTTCAATATCAGTGTCTTTATTTAGTGATACTTGATAAAGCTCAACTAAATGTTTTACTGTATAACAAGTACGTGACTAGTGACCAGTCATACCATAGGGTAGCATATATTTTTATTATTCTTTGAATTCTAACATTTTTGCTTTTTGTCAAATTTTCCAATTGAATTTTTCCACTTTGGGTGGAAATAATAATAATAATAATAATAATAATAAATTATTATTATTATTATTATTATTATTATTACCACGACCACATTCATATTCATGACTACGACTACGGCCACATCCACGACCGTGACTATATTCACGATTTTGAAAATTTTCATTATTATATGGCGTTGCATTCACTTTAGGGAATGCAGTCAATCAAGTTGGACTTGCTTTGTGGTTTTTTAGTAACAATTCATTTTGCTCAACCACAAAAAGGCAAGAAATTAATTCAGAATATTTATCGAAACCTTTTTCTCTATATTGCTGCTGCAGGAGCACATTGGATGCATGAAAAGCAGAGAAAATTTTTTCCATCATTTCTTTATCAGTTACTTTCTTTCTACATAACATTAATTTTGATGTAATTTTAAAAAGAGCAGAATTATATTTGCTCACAGATTTATAATCTTGCAGCCGTAAGTACATCAATTCATTATGAGCTCTAGGCCTGCTGCAAATGATGCACTCAAGTAGACCTAACAGGACAACTGTTTTCTGGTGGCCAAATCTTTCTTTCAAAGTTTTCCATAAGATTATGGATCTTTGATAGTTAGATATTCAGTCTTCAATCCTTCTTCAAGATGACAACAGAGAAAAAACATAGCTCTTGCCCATTGTTGTAATGAAACATCATTGTTCTCATTGATTGTTTTCCCGATAACCATAACATCTAAATGAATTTTGATATTTAGTACCCAGGAAAGCTAATCCTTTCCGGTGACTTCAAGTGTCACAAATTTAATACTTGCAAGAAATAAAAATTGAAAATTCCAACTTATTTTGGATTAATTTTGAGAAACGAAAGAGAAGAAGAAGAGAAATATTCCTTTATTATTATTTTCTTAAGAAACAGAGTACAAGGACCAGCAAGCCTTTATGCTGCAATTTACAAAACAATAAGGGCTGTAGCCCATTGGATTAAAGCAAAATGAATGGTCCTGGATTTCCTTGAATTGTGCCGAAAATCTAGGGAATAGAAACTAACTTTACAGCTCATCAAGGCTTTTGTTGGAAGCTTTACAATACTCTGCTTTTTATTTCTAATACTATGCTATACAATCTGTTGAAACTTTTATTTATTGTATTAATGAAGTTAATTACATAACTAACCCCTTTCAATACTAGTTATCACTAGTATGATCCGGTTAGTTAATATAATTAACTTCATTAATGCAATCAATACAATCTGTAACAGCCCCCCTCAAGCTGGAGTCATAGTAACAAGACCAAGCTTGAGCAAGAAAGGAAGAAGACGAGAAGAAGAGAAAGCCTTAGTAAACATATCAGCCACTTGTGCATGGGTAGAAATGTAAGTAGGAAGCAGGAACCCATCCTCAAAATATTCACGAATAAGATGAACATCAATGGCAACATGCTTTGTTTTATCATGATAAACTGGGTTCTTGGCCAAAGCAATAGCAGATTGATTGTCACAGTAAAGAGGAATGGGAAGGCAAACCTGAACACCAAAATCAGCTAACAAATAGGAAATCCATTTGAGTTCACAACTAACCGAAGCCATGCTCCTGTATTCAGCCTCTGCAGTGGAACGACTCACTGTATTCTGCTTCTTAGTTTTCCAGGAAACTAAGGAAGAGCCAACAAAAACACAAAACCCGGATAAGGACCGCCGTGTGAGACTGCATTTGGCCCAATCTGAATCGCAATAAGCAGTAAGAGCTCCCAAATCTGTATGACTAGGATAGAACAAGCCCAAATTCGTAGTGCCCTTTAGATACTTGAGGACATGGAGAGCAGCTTGAAAGTGATGTTCACCAGGAGCCTGCATGTATTGACTTAACTATTGAGTCACATAGGAAATGTCAGGGCGAGAAAATCCTAAATACAACAGACGGCCCACAAGGCGACGAAACGGACCAGCATCAGTTAACAAAGGTCCGGGCTCAGTAAAAACCGTAGATGGTAAAATTGGACTAGAGGCAGGTGTACAATTTTGTAATCCAGCATCAATTAACAAGTCATGAATATATTTGGTTTGAGACAAAAGAATACCATCAGAAGTTTGGTCCAATTCAATACCCAAAAAATAATGGGCTTTGCCTAAATCTTTAATAGTAAAAAGAGAATGAAGATAAGTCTTGACTACCTTAACATCATCAGAGTTAGAACCCATCAACCAAATATCATCTACATAAACCAGCAAGGCCAGAAAAGAAGTAGCAGTACTCTTTAAAAATAAACAATGATCATGTTTAGAGCGAACAAACCCATAGGCAAGCAATTTTGTAGAAATCTCCTTATGCCATTGCCTCCCTGCTTGTTTCAGACCATATAAGGATTTGATTAAACGACATACCTGGCCTTTTCCAGCTTTATTATACCCCAAAGGAGGCTGCAAATAAATTTCCTCATCAAGGTAACCATGGAGATAAGCATTGTTGACATCTACTTGGTCAATAATCCATCCCTTGGCTGCCCCAACAGTAAGAAATAATCTGACAGTAATAGTTTTTGCCACAGGACTAAAATTCTAAGAGTAATCTACACCAAAAATTTGATTATACCCCTTGGCCACTAACCTAACTTTATATCTATCTACCTCACCATTGGGTTTATATTTGACCCGATACACCCATTTGGTAGTAAGAGGTTTTTTACCTGAGGGTAATGGCATAAGCTCCCAAGTCTGATTCTTTTCCAGAGCGTCAAGTTCATCATTCATAGCTTGAATCCAAGCTTTATCGCGGACAGCCTCATAAAAATGGGTAGGTTCTTTAATAGTCATAATCTGTGTCAAAAAAGCAGTATGAGTAGGAGAACACATATGAGAAATGTCAGTTATCTTGGTACAGGTGGCATAATCTGATAACCAGCTTGGTGGTTTGGTAAGCCTGCCAGACGTCTAAGTAAAGATGAATCAGCAACATCAATAGGCAGAGCATGAGTAGAAGTAACATTTTCATGAGTAGAAGAAGCAGAAGAAGGATCAGAAGAAGGAGAAGCAGAGAGCCGGAAAGGAAAAACCTGTTCACGGAAAGACACATCTCTGGAAACAAGAATCTGTTTGGTCTCCAAATCCAAAACCTTATATCCTTTCTTACCCGTTTCATAACCCAAGAAAACTGCAGCACGAGCTCGAGCTACAAATTTGTCTTTGTGAGGATGCAGGTCTGTGTTAAAACAAGAACATCCAAATACATGAAAAAGACTATAATCAGGAAGAGAATTATAAAATCTGAAATATGGTGTCTGCCAATCCAACAACCGTGAAGGTAAAACATTCAAAATGGAAACAGCCATAAGAATAGCTTCGCCCCAATACACAATTGGCAGGGCTGATTTAAACATGATCGCCTGAGCAATTTCTAAAAGATGTCGGTGCTTTCGTTCGACAATGCCATTCTGTTGAGGAGTATATACACAACTGTGTTGATGAAAAACACCAAATCGGTTAAACATTGCTGCACAAGTAAAATTAACAAACTCAGACCTATTATCACTTCGCAAGATCTTTATTCGAGTATTGTACTGACAGTATACATAGTTGAAAAAATTCTCCAAGGCAGAAGAAACCTGTTGCTTTGAAGCTAGTAACACAACCCATGTTAAACGAGTATAATCATCAACCAATGTCAGAAAATATCGGCTCCTTTATTAGTTGGTATCCGATATGGACCCCAAAGATCTACATGTAGCAACTCAAATTTTGATTGAGTAGAAATATGACTTCTATTAAAAGAAAATCTGTGTTGTTTTGCACAGGGACAAACATCACAACTAGAAGAATTTGCCTGTAAATTTATACTACTAATATGTGACAAAACATCAAGAGATGCATGGCCTAATCTGTCATGCCATATATCGACAACATTAGATTGTAAAATGCCACTGAAACATGACTGCTGACATATAGTAATTTCTTCAGGTGAAAAGGAGTTTCTATCCAGCAAGTAAAGACCATCTATCATCCATCCTATAGCCAAAACTTCACGAGTGTCCTTATCCTGCAGACAACAATAATGTGGCCGAAAAATTATCTCAATATGGAACTGTTTGAGTAATGCTCCCACAGACAAAAGATTGTATTTAAAATCTGGAACATACAACACATCAGTCAGCCGAAATTTAGAGGACAAAGGCACAGCACCAACGGTGTTAATCAATTGAATTTTACCGTTTGGCAAAACAATTTGTTGTTGTAATCTCAATACCATAAAGTCTGTAAACCATTTCTTAGTTGGACTCATATGAGTAGTTGCACCACTATCAAGTATCCAGTAATGAGCCAGATCAGAAACAACTGGAGCTATAGAAGAATTCTTACCAGAGAAACCTGCAAAAGCTGTGAAATCCGGATTTGCTATTGGAGAATCCGAACCTACACCATTTCCTTTAAAAGCCTTGTACATCTCTTGCACCATATAAGCCATCTGCTTCTGATCGAAATTTTCAGACTCCACCTCTGCAATTGTATGTGCAGCCTTCTGTATTTGAGAATCTCCTCCTGTGCAAACTACATTAGCTTTATTAGATTTATAACCAGTAGTCTGTTGTGGTCTTGATCCTTTATACCAATCAGGATATCCAATTATCTTGAAACAGTTAACCTTTGTATGACCAGTTCCATCACAATGATCACATTTCAGGTTTGCTTTTTCAGCCTTTAACTCAGCTCCTGTTTTCTTGCCCTTCCCTTTTGTGTTCTGTTTATCAGTTTGAACAAAGTGTGCAAAATCCAGTGAATGTGTAGCAGCAGAAACTTCTTGTTGTTTTTCTAGTTTTAGTAACATGGAGTAAGCCTTGTTGATAGTTGGAAGGGGATCCATTAAGAGAATCTGATTCTTAACATTCTCATGAACCTCATTGAGTCCCATTAAAAATTGCATTAATCTTGCTTCCTCTCTTTGATCAGCCACGCGTTGAAATGCATTACAGATACAATTTCGTGCAAAACCACACTGACAACTTGGCATAGGGGATAAAAAAACTCAATTCATCCCATAGTTTCTTTAATTTGTTGTAATACTGCATAATAGGCAAATTACCTTGCATTTGCAGACTTATTTCTCTCTGGATTTGATAAAGCATTGGCCCATTGCTACCACCAAATCTATGCTCCAGATCTTGCCACAATTCACGTGAAGTGGAGGCATATTGAAAACCTTCAGCAACATCTTTAGTCATACTATTTATTAACCAAGATGTCACCAAACAATCAGCCTTCAGCCACTGCATATAATCATGAGATCCTTCCTCTGGAATCTGAAGATCCTTCAGAACATAATCACTTTTTTCTTTCACACAAAGAGCACGAAGCATTGCTTTCCTCCATGCTGTGTAATTGTTTCCCTTCAATTGCACATTTACAATAGTGGCTCCAGGATTATCATTTGGTTGCATCTGAAATAGATTTGACAAAGGATTGAAATTACCCATGCCTTGACGATTTGGATCTGCCGCTGCCCCATAGAACTGATTTGAAGCGAAAACAGGATCCACGGTTTGTGAATCTCGCTCTGCTGCATCTTCGTTTTCAGCATCAAGAAATTGTTCCCCTTGAGGGATTTTAGTTACCTTTTTCCTGTGTTTCTTCACCATATCACAAGAAAAAGAAGAGAAGCACCTAGTGCTCTGATACCATGAGAAACGAAAGAGAAGAAGAAGAGAAATATTCCTTTATTATTATTTTCTTAAGAAACAGAGTACAAGGACCAGCAAGCCTTTATGCTGCAATTTACAAAACAATAAGGGCTGTAGCCCGTTGGATTAAAGCAAAATGAATGGTCCTGGATTTCCTTGAATTGTGCCGAAAATCTAGGGAATAGAAACTAACTTTACAGCTCATCAAGGCTTTTGTTGGAAGCTTTACAATACTCTGCTTTTTATTTCTAATACTATGCTATACAATCTGTTGAAACTTTTATTTATTGTATTAATGAAGTTAATTACATAACTAAGCCCTTTCAATACTAGTTATCACTAGTATGATCCGGTTAGTTAATATAATTAACTTCATTAATGCAATCAATACAATTTGTAACAAATTTGATAGATAAATTTGGATGATATTGGTTGGATAAGTAAATTCGTGCTCATAACGTATTATATTATGACTAAAATAAATAGAGCTTATAATATGAATATTATAACAAGAAGAAAACATAGAGAAAATATGAGTACCAAAACTTTCTATTACTGAATCTAAGGTGTATAAAAAAAAAAAAAAAAAAACAAACATTTATTTGTAGAAAAAGTTAAAGGACTAAAGGTTAATTGGGCAGAGCAGCCCGCATTGATATCAATCACTCGTACAAAAATAAAAGGACAAATAAGTGATTGTGATGAATGTTTAGGAGGAAATAGTAATTAAAAAATTGATGACCCTACGCCTAAAACCCTTCCCTTCTGCTTTCTTCTTTCCTCTACATTGCCAAAACCCCAGCCACCTCTCCTCCACCTGCAACGGCGTGGCTATCACTTTCCCTCTTCCCCTTTCTCTAATTTTGTTCCTTTCAGCCATCATCTTCAAGCTCTGTGGAACTTTAACTGCCTTCTCTTCATCTCGTTGCTGCTAGAAAGCAGCTTCAACCTAGCAAAACCTGACTCACCACTCACCTTACGGATTGGTTCTTTGCTCCATTTGATTGGCTGAGAGATTGAAATTTTTTCATTCATCTTGTTATAGTGGTTGCCTTTTAGGAACATATGGGGATTTTTGAACCCTATAGAGCAATTGGATACATTACAAGTAGCGTGCCATTCGTCGTCCAGCGATTAGGCACCGAAACTTTTGTTACGGTTAGCGTCGGTAAAGCTTTTCAGGTATACAATTGCGCCAAGCTGAACTTGGTTCTTGTCAGTCCCCAGCTTCCTAAGAAAATTCGCACCCTTGCTTCCTATCGAGATTTCACTTTCGCTGCCTATGGAAACAACATTGCTGTTTTTAAGCGCGCTCAACAGGTAACTATTAATTTTGGCAATAACTAAAAATGAAGAAAAAAAACAGAGGAAAAATAATTATTGATGGTTGAAGTGATGACCTTTGGTAGGTTGCTACCTGGAGTAGACATTCTGCTAAAGTTAATATGTTGTTGCTGTTTGGAGATCATATCCTAAGCGTAGATATTGAGGGCAATATGTTCATATGGGCTTTTAAAGGAATTGAAGAAAATATGGCCCCAATTGGGCACATCTTGCTAGATGATAGATTTACACCCACCTGTTTAATGCACCCAGATACTTATCTAAACAAGGTAACCTTATTTCACTTCCTGATATTATTGTTTGTTAAGTTTTAGTTGCACAGTTGCTCAGGAAGAAAGTTGTAACATAAACAGGTTGTTCTTGGGAGTCAAGAGGGTTATTTGCAGCTTTGGAACATCAGTACTAAAAAAAAACTTTATGACTTCAAGAGATGGAATTCTCCTATTACTAGTTGTGTATCCTCGCCTGCTCTGGATGTTATTGCAGTAGGTTGTGCTGATGGGAGGATCCATGTGCACAATATTCGTTGTGATGAAGAGTTGGTTACCTTTTCTCATTCTACAAGAGGCTCAGTGACTGCCTTGTGTTTCAGTACTGGTAATTAATTTCTCAGAGCCTATTCCAATTTATGCTGCGTAGCTTCATAGTATACTTCATGTTTCTAGTGCTAGAGTTTCCAATATTTGTGGCCATTCAAACAATGTTGCATTTGCATTCAAACAATTACAAGCTACAACTTCAGTTATTAGTCATCTTATAGTGTGAAGCAACTAACACTTAGATGTCACATGGTAGTACTAGTATCAAGTGTCTCTTCTTATCCGGCAGAAAATAAGGCTGTCTCTGTTGTACAAAGTGTCAGAATTATGTCTTATCAATCATACAACAGAGGAATATCCAATAAGTCATCTATTTAAGTAATTTTGACTACTACTAATTTAATTTATGAGCCTACTGTTCTATCTTACTCTGATTGGTTGGACTAGGCCCTTTGTTTCTTCTCATGTTCGTATGTTTTTTCTTTCATCATTTCAAGATGACAATAATAGTGACGAAAAAAAAAATTCTGAAGTTGTGGAGACAGTCTTTGGTGATTGTTTAATATACTACTTTCATCAGGCATAATGTCATCTTGAACACATGGACTAAAATAGCATAGTTTTGGGCTTATATGAATGTGTGGTAATGGTGTTCACTTTCCTGTTAGATGGACAACCACTTCTAGCTTCTGGAAGTTCGTCTGGTGTAATAAGCATATGGAATCTTGAGAAGAGAAGGCTCCAATCAGTCATTAGAGATGCTCATGATAATTCAATACTTTCTTTGCACTTTTTTGCTAATGAACCTGTCTTGATGAGTGCATCAGCAGACAACTCAATTAAAGTAAGGATAAGTCAGTCTTTGCATATTATTTTGTGAATTCTAGGAGTGAATTATTTATTTATTTATTTATTTTTTATAAATGAACTGATGAAGTTAAGTATCATTTACTACATATGCTAGTCTATATCTTCTTATTCTTAATTATTAGTCCTGAGTTTGTGGGTTTTAAATGGATGACATAGCAACAAGAAATTCCACTTGCACAAGTGTTTCCTTCTAATTTGAGCTATAGAACCAAAAGCTTCTCCTTGAGTATAATTATGTAAAAGTAAAGTCTATTTGGCATTAATTGTCTTATAAGTGGATTTAAAATTTTTGAAAAAGGAATTAGGAATGGAATTTAATACGAGCGTCTCCACGTGGTAGCTTAGGGAATATAATCTTGAGCCACCTTCCAAGATTGAATACCTTCATTTAAGAGATATTTTTAGCGTAGAAAGTCTCAAATTCAGGATCTTCTGCTGCATGGATTTCCTGAGAAACGAAGTCATAGGCATGTAGATTCAGAGCCAGACTGACTACTCCATATACTTGCTGAAATTGCTAGTGGCCGTCCCTGAAAATAAATGGAAGAATAATTATTTGAAAGATGATATGGTAGGAATGAGCCATTTTCTGTAGATTCCTTTGATGTCCTTTTAGTAGTGGTTTTACTCATCTGATAAATCTACACAGATAAAATTTCATGTTATCTTCATCCATATTTTGCTATTCTTTTTAACAATTGCACATAATAATTCTGATTTTGAAATATCCAATGTGATTTATGTGAGAAAATAGTGATATGCAATATTATATTGGATGCTAGCTTGATTAGCATATGAGCTATCAAAGAGAAGTTTTTTTCAAAAGATGGATTAATTTGCTTCAGGAACAAAACTACTGTAGCATGTGGATTGTGATGCATGCATCAACTGGTATAATAAGTCAAGTTTGTTTTCTTTAGATGTGGATTTTTGATACAACTGATGGAGATCCCCGCCTATTGCGCTTTCGAAGTGGACATAGTGCTCCCCCACATTGCATAAGGTAGCACAGCTAATTTACTTGTAATATAATTTTTTGAAATTTATTTTTTGTCAACTATTTAATCTATATAATTGATGGCCTCTACATTCCATTGATAAAAGGTATTTAATGCTTTGTGTTCTACTTTTGATTCGCTGTTATTTTTCCTTTTCATTAGCAATTAGCACCAATGGGTGCTATTTTTTTTTTATTATTAATTACTGTATCTTTTTTGTTTGAGAATTATTTACATTTGTGCACATAATCTTAGTTGTTCTAAAACCTGCTTAATCACCCCAGGTTCTATGCTAATGGGAGACATATTTTATCTGCTGGTCAGGATCGTGCATTCCGTCTTTTCTCTGTTATCCAGGTTTGACATCAGCATGATACATACCTCTTTTTTTTATAGTTTCATTTTTCAATAGTTATAGAAGTTCAACTGCACTGCAGTCCGTTTGCAGTTCAGCTGTTTTCCCTTCCAATTTGGTTGTATTAAATTTAGGGATCTCCTGTCAAACAAGTGGTTTTATTTTAATTATGAAGGGGGAAAATTACTTATTTACTTCTCGGTTTCATAATTATGTTAAGGAAGATCCTGGATTAGGTTGAGGTTTTGTTGGGATACATTATTGAAGAATATTTCTTTGTGCTTCCAGGTGAGATTATGTTCTTCTAAGCGAGGCCGAATTTGTAATTCAGAACTGCTGAAGTTTCTTCTATTTTGCTCTCTCCAGACTCTCCACTTTTTGTTTTTTCCTCCTGACCTCTGGTTCTTCCCTATGTTTCATATTTCCTCACATGCATCTGGTTTTATAAACTTCTTCTTTTATACCAAATGACTATTTATGATGTCCAGAACTCTTACGTTTACAAGAAGTTTGAGAAAAAATAATAATAATAATAATAGGGAGTAAATTGTGCGTCATCTATCTCACTTCACTGCATTGAAATCTTATACATATGTGAACAAGTGTTCTGCACAAAGATACTATGAACAGTTACACTTCAATAGGTGTTCCCTCATTTTTTCATTGCATCTTGATGTTATTGTAGCACTGTGCTCATTTATTTCTGTTTTCTTATTACTTCACAAGTTAATGGTCTTATTTGTTCCCATAAAAATTGTTACCAACAGGATCAGCAAAGCAGAGAGCTTTCCCAGCGTCACATATCTAAGCGAGCCAAGAAACTCAGGATGAAGGTATGATTAGGGTGGTAAAGGCTACAAAATTTCATTATGGTTTGGCATGATAAAATATGTTTGGTTGACTTCTGGTAACTTGGGTATTTACTGTTAGTATGATATGTAAAATTCTCATATTCTACTGTAGGTGTTTTTTTTTAGATCTGCAATACATGTAATATAACTCCATGATTTCACATGAGGAGTTTCTTAGAATCTTTAAGTGTGTATAGAAGTCCTCATGATTTGAATTTTCTTTTTTGTACTTCAATGTTTGAGTTGACAGCTACAAGAGGTTATTTCTTTGTCCTAAAAATTGCTTTTTCTCTGGAGAACTACTAAATTGCTGACTTAATTTTCATTTTTGCTTAATTTGCAGGAGGAAGAGTTGAAATTGAAGCCTGTTATTGCATTTGATTGTGGTATGATCTCTCTCTGCAAGATTTTGCAATATTTTATCTTTTTCAGTTCATGATCTTTGAATGAGGACTATGGATTATATTCTGGATGATGGATTGATGTTATTGGTGGTGACTGCAAAAAAGAAACTGTTTTTGCAATTGGATCATTTACCTTACAGCTTATTATTCCCATTGAGTTGTCATTCTTTTATAACACTTGCAATGCAACCCTAAGCATTATGCATTTAAAAAAAGTTACATATATTGGCTTTTTTGTTAAACTTTGAAGCTAGTGATGCTGCATTCTGATGCCTTGATGGGAATGGTACAGCCTGTCTCTTTGAACATGTTTCTACTGCTGACATTTAACTCTTGGAGAATAAACCTCAAACAAGCACACTTGTGGTGGTAATTTTGGTCATGTATGAAAAAAGAAAAAGGTTTTTGAAGAGCTTATAATGTATATGTATATGTTTGTTCCTTCAAGATTTGGGTAAATCAAACCGTCCCTAATCCTCCTAACAAGTTTCCATAAAAGTTCAATTCCTGTTACAAAACTCCCTCAGTTTTAATTTATATGAAGTTAAGCCATTTAAGCTATAATCAAGCACATAACCCAACGCAAATGCTACCAGAGAGCATAACAATGTGTTTTGAATTAATGAAATTGGTGGATCATATTTTTTTTCCGAATCTACTTGACTTTTTTTTTTCTTTTTTTTTTTTTAAAGTTTATTATTATAACATGTCACCAACGTCTGCCCATGTGACATTTTTAGGGAGTTGATCACCGGGTTTTGACTGGAATAGCTTCTGTAAAAATGAAATTAAAATTGAGAGAGTTTCATGATTCTAATTTAACTTTTGTGGAATTTTCCTAACTTATTGAAATGTTTAGGGACCACCAGTGCATTTGACTTTTCAAAATCTGCTTGACAAGTTAAATTTAAGCTGAAGAGAGGCTTTTAGATGTTTTCCATTGATGTTGTAATATCATCATGTATATTTGTAAGGAACCACAAAATATGAGATTCAACTCTTGTTGGTTAAACCTTAATATTTTGTCTGGTGGAATCAATTGCTAGGGTAAATTTTGTGATGAAAATGTATTATTATTAAAAAAAAAAAAAAAAAACACCTTGGCCGAACCATTTTGCAGATGAGGTTGTGATAGATTTATGTTGACATTTCCAGAATACTGTGAAGGTATATTTTTGAAGATCACTATAGCAAGCAAGGGCAGTTTTGACATATCCTGAATTATCTTTCTAGAGGTTGATTTAGTATTTTTTGGTGTGGTGCAATGAATAAAAATTTGCTCTTTGATTTTACTTAGTACTGCAGACAACTTAAGGGATCGTATGGAGTGTTTTGGGCCATCAAAAATAAAAAACACATCACAACTAGTTTCTGGAAGCGTCAGAAAGAATGCTTTTCAATGACCTATATAAATGAAATTTTGAAGGTGTCGATGGCCTATTTGTTCCATACCATGATTTCAAAGAACAATAATGTATTGAAAATTGGGTTGAAAATATCCAGAAAAGAGTTTTCTGGGAATGTGCGCAGCAATATTAGATATGCCAATTGCAACCCAAGGTCATGTGTATTGGAGATTTCAGAAATGGCTCAAGACATAGTAATGGCTAACCATGTGATTGGGGGATCCTTGTTGGATGATAAAACTATTGATAAACTGTTGATAGTTCATTTGAGGCTGTTGAATGTATTCTTGAATTTTGATATAAGAGACTGCTCTGGGTTCTAGTCTTGGGGTCATTGTGAAAAGATGATAGTACCGTACAGTATAAGTTAAATTCTCTCCTTTTTAATTTCCCACACCATGTATGGTTTGCCCTCTTTTAAGAAGTGCTTCTAGGAAAAAAACTTGGAACAGTGTGAAGGAGCTTATTGTGAAGTAATTCTATTTTAGTGCACCTTTCTTCCAAACTGTTTGTAAAGGTACTGTTGGTGGGATTTTTGTGTTAATAACTACTGACTGTATCTGGTGCACTAGATTCTTGTCAAATATCATATTGAGTGAATATAGTTGAGGTTTGTGAATTGCCAGCTTTGCATATGGTGTGCAATTTTGCAGAGCGTTATAGCATTGAAAATACTTTATTTTGCTGGAATGAATCTGAATTGACTCTTGGTTGCTAAGTTGATTAAGAGAGCGAAAATCTGCTGGCTAAAACATGGTTTCATTTCATCAGGGATATCACTTAATCAAATGCATGTATAATGTCAATGTTAGTGATCTTATGGAGACAAGCTGTATTTTGATAAAATATTTATTATATATTTTTTTATTCCTTTATTGTGAAATCTAAAAAGATCTAGCAGTTTTATTCTAAGAGAGTACGTGGCCATATGGCTGTATTAACATTTTTATATATCAGGATCGCTCTGTATTTCTGTTTTCTTATTCCTTTTTCCTTCTAGATCATGATTTGTTGGTGCATCCTTGCAAAATATTCTGAAATTTTTTCACCTTATGTTTGTCATATATCAATTTTAGCTGAAATTAGGGAGCGTGACTGGTGCAATGTGGTTACATGTCATACGGATACTTCACAGGCATATGTATGGAGGCTTCAAAATTTTGTGCTTGGTGAGCATATCCTGAGACCTTGCGAAGAAAATCCAACACCGGTTAAGGTTAGATCCTCAATCTGTTTAATGGTTCCATAAGTTGTTTGCTTTGGTTATAGGACACATCCAAGTTTTCACTTCCCATGGCATATGAATTGAGGATTTAATGCTATAATTTCATGTATTAAATTTTTGAAAGATAGATAGCCGTTTATCCTAATTGGTGAACGAAATAAAACTATTGGCATAAAACTGTGTCATTATTTGATGCACATCTTGCAATGACAATATTGGTTGTGTTAACAAAATTTGAATGTTTTGGATTTTGAATGCATGTTCTTTTAGATGCAATGTCTTTCAGTTGAAATTCTTGATGAGCCTTTTTTTCTGTACCAGGCGTGTGCCATTAGTGCCTGCGGCAACTTTGCTGTTCTAGGGACGGCAGGTGGTTGGATAGAACGATTCAATCTTCAATCAGGAATTAGCCGAGGTACATATCTGGATGCATCAGAAAGAAGAAACTGTGCCCATGAGGGAGAAGTTGTTGGAGTTGCTTGTGACTCGACGAATACCCTAATGATAAGTGCAGGATACCATGGAGATGTGAAGGTCAATTTTTTATTTGCACTTTGTCATGCTTAGAACTGATTGTGACTTGTAAGAATACAATTTATATTTTGCATTTATGAGTCTGCTTACTTAACTTGTCTAGATATCAGGGAATGTCGAAGCTAATTAGTGCAGGAGAACACGACTATCCACACACAAAACACACATGTATATTACGGTTAAAAAAATATATTTTCTGATTTGAGTTCTGTCTATGACGATCAATTTATGACGTGGATAGTTATAAGCCTGTTACTAAGGACGGTTTGTACCTACCCCTGTTGGAGTATGGCCTGCATCCCCTCTACATTTGTATTTTTTATTTGATTTTTGAATTTTAATAGTCAGAAATGTAATGTCAATATTCTTAGGAATATGTGTTGTTATGATTGTGGATTTGTATTTGTCACTAAAATATAAAATTATTGTAATCAAAGTCTACTTTACTATATAAATGCCCTATAATCGATTAGAAACCCCTATCGTGTTTAGGGACTCTATGACATTTGTTTTATCCTAATCTCAAACTGTATTTTATTTTTCAAGTTTGGTATTGATTGCTGATACAATAGCCGCTTGCTATATATGGCTGGTTGATTTCAACAGCTAATTTATATTGGAGTTTCATTTCTAACTACAGTTCCTGTGCAGGTTTGGGATTTCAAAGGGCGTGAACTAAAATCCAGATGGGAAATTGGGTGTTCATTGGTTAAGATCATCTATCATCGTCCCAATGGTTGTTTCATCATTTTAGTGAAATATCTTGGATGTGTTTTTCTGCCTCTGCCAATGTCCTAATCTCCTTTTTCCCTTCATAATGTCCCAGGTCTTTTGGCTACTGTGGCAGATGATTTGGTTATCCGTTTGTTGGATGTTGTGGCTTTAAGAATGGTTCGCAAATTTGAGGGTCATACTGACCGTGTTACAGATTTGTGTTTTAGTGAAGATGGGAAATGGCTCTTGTCAACCAGCATGGATGGGACTCTTAGAATTTGGGATGTTATTTTAGCCAGGCAAATAGATGCAATACATGTCGAGGTGCCTGTCACAGCATTGTCTCTATCCCCGAATTTGGATGTATTAGCGACTACCCATGTTGATCAAAATGGAGTCTATCTGTGGTAAATCCATAATTTTGTGTATCATCTTTGTGTTTATCACCTAGGGCTGCTTTCCATAATTTGGTACCTTTTCTGTTTAAGCTTCGGTATAAGGTTGCATGGAAATTCTTAATTGTACATTCTTACTAACAATTGAAGGTCATGGATGCAAACTTGGTCATTTCTTCCAAATGATAATCGAATATTAAAATGCCTACACTAACTAACTATTCAGTCTGTATTATTTGTTCACTGTTGGTTAGCACTTTGCACTTGGAATCTCATAGGGTTTTCTTGTGTACTCATTTTTCCTGTCAAATTTGTTGCAGGTAATTCTAATTTTTCATAATATAAAATGAGAACTCAATATCTATAGTTCATGTTCTTCAGGGTTAATCAGTCTATGTTTTCTGGGGCCTCATCTATTGATTCTTATGCAAGTGGAAAACTAGTAGTGAAAGTCAAATTGCCATCTGTCTCTTCAGCTGAAGGTTCTCAAGTTCAGGACTCTAACAAGCCAACTGTGGAGCTATTACAATATGCTGAGGATGCTTCTCGCTTTTCAACTTCCAATCACCAAATCCCAGAACTCGTTACTCTCTCTTTATTGCCCAAAAGCCAATGGCAGGGCTTGATCAACTTGGACATTATAAAGGTCTTCTTTTCTATTCAGCATGCTTTCTTGATGCATTATCCCTGTTTTTATTCCCCCCGATATAGGTAGTTATGATTTCTTCTATTATCATTGTATTGTCAAAAGATTGTCATCCTAAATCTATGTAATTCAGGTACGAAACAAGCCAATCGAGCCCCCTAAGAAACCTGAAAATGCTCCTTTCTTCTTGCCTACAATTCCTTCACTCTCAGGAGAAGTACTATTTAAACCTAGTGAGCCATTAAATGAGGATGATAAAGTTGATGAAGTGGAAAACACTCAACTAAAACCTGACCTGCCAGAATCTCAGTTTCTGAAAGTCCTTCAATCCTCTGCCAAGCTTGAAAACTGTACGATCTCCTGTCCTTCATGTATACTATCATCATTTTTGTGTCTGATAAATGTTCTAATGAATGTTATGGTGATCTCACAATTGCACAATTAAAAATCTTGCAGTTTCAACGTTTACTGATTATATCAAAAGTTTGTCACCGTCAACTCTAGATATGGAACTTCGAATGCTTCAGATAATTGATGACGACGATGACGATGACGCTTCAGATGAAAGGCCCCAGTTTGTTGCAATTGAGCTGCTGCTTGATTATTTCATTCATGAGATATCTCGCAGAAACAATTTCGAGTTTGTACAGGCTGTTATTAGATTGTTCTTGAAGGTTTCCTTCCATTTTTGAATCAATCATGCTTTTTCTGGTACAAGAAGTTATTATGTAGTAATATCTTGCCTGGTCTTCTTTTTCAGATACACGGTGAAACAATACGACGCCAATCAAGATTACAGGATAAGGCGAGGAAGCTCTTAGAAACTCAATGTGCGGTTTGGCAGAGAGTGGATAAATTGTTCCAAAGTGCTAGATGCATTGTCACTTTCCTCAGCAATTCTCAGTTTTGATTGTACTGTTCAACTGTAACCTATTTTTGACTCCGCTACAAACTTTTCTCTTTCTACAATTTTGGTCTACGTCTTCAAATGTTCAAGTAGGGCTTTTTTGGGTGGTATTGTAGTGTTTTGAGTTATAAAATTTTGTATCAGTAAAATATTTTTGGAGATGGAAAATGATTGACATCTATCTCATTTGAATCAAATGAAAAGATTCATCATGGTTTTGAAATTAATTTTAAGAATATTTAGTGATGAGGTCCTCAATGATAGGGTACTGTTACAGTCACCCGGATCTATGATGGCTTCGGTCCCCTACATGAAATCCGGCGATCAAGTTAGTATAATGTTTTAGAGAGAAAGTGGTGAGAGATCATATCAAGACATTAATGATTACCTGTCTTAAGTGGTGAGAAGTCGAGTCCTTTTATAAGTTATGGGCGTAGTACTATCAATGATTGATCGTGCCAAGTATCTTTCATGGTCTTATAAGCTTGTAGGCCGGGTATTGAGCCTTCTTTTACGTTAATGTCATTGGCTTCCCCTCGAGGGTGGTACGAGTACTTGAAATTATAGGACTTATACCAAATCATATGATTTAGTTTTTTTTTTTTTTTTTCTGTTAAAATTTTTTTTAGAACTTTTATTTATTTATTTTTTGTAAAGAACTAAGATTCAGAGCTGCTACTAGTGAAATAAATTATAATGGGAGTTGAAAATTAGAAAAAAAAAAAAAAAAACTTTTTTCGAGCTTGATATATATATAATCTGTCCATTTAGTATCTGATCTATTGATTTGGTCCTTTTAATATCTAATGTTTTGAAATTAAGAATATTTAGTACTTGATCTATTAAAATTTAGAATATTTTGGTCATTAGTTAATTATTAATATCACTATAATGACTTACATAATTATTGGTATTGTGATAGATCCATTATTTATATTCTTCGCTCCACTCTTTAAACTACAAATAATATCAATTTTATAAAAATTTATTGTCCTGGTATTAATTGTTTTCAATTTCTAAAAAGTTGAAATTAATAGGTCAAGATATCAATTGTATATTTAGTGAATAGATCTTCGTTGAAAATTAAAATAGTGATGGTTATATAATTGATTTTGAGAGATTTCCACGGTCTGCCCTTTATCCTTTGATACGTCTCTGAAAGTATCTTGACTAATAATGTTTTATAGATAATTATTATATGAATTACGCCTATTCAGGAACTTTTGATGGGACTTACTTATTGCTTGTTTCATTGAATCTTTGAAATCCTGACAAATTCCTCATGATGTAATTGTTTACAGCTAATTTTTCCTGTTTGGCTTTTTTTTTTTTTGGTTCACTTTTTATTCTGTTCTTTTAAGAATTTTTGGTACTGGAGAGTTGTGAAACTCATAATACAATAAATTTTCCATATTTCTTCAATTTTTTTTTTCTTCAAACATCTTTATGTAGAAAACATGGGTAACTTTCTTAATTAATTTTCTGTTTGCAGTTCCCACTTTCCTTTTATGGGCAGATAATTTTGGGACCCATTATCATCGGATACATTTTATTTATAACCCTCAAATTCAAATCTATTTTACATTTTAGCTTTTTTGTTTTTATTGATTGGTGGTCATTTAGAAATCTAACATGGATATTATTTAACATTATTTTTATTTTATAAAATATAAGATGCCGAATGGAAATATATATCAGAGTTAAGGTGCTGTGAGTCTGTGAGTTTCATAATCTAAATAAGTTTATTTCTTAAGTAATGATAATAATAATAATAATAATAATAATAAAATGGTTGAATAATGAGGGCAGGTAACAGTTGTTAGAGTTTGGTGGCCAACAATCTTAATAAACTTTTTTTTTTTTTTGGGTGAAATCTTAATAAAATTTGTGGTTTGCTCCAGCGTGTTGCCTTTTGGTTTTCAATTTTCACATCAAATCACAATATATATATAAAAGAAATATCATTAATAAAATCAAGAAAAAATAGATAAAAATATCAATTTCTGACACGATATAATACATAGAGACAATTTATATGACACAATTTTTTCATTATTCTTACATTTATATTATGTATAATAGCATAATACGATTATAACACAATAATCTATTTTGATACCCTTACAAATAAGGTCTACAAAGTACAAATTGAAATCTATACATATGTTTAATCAATTAACTGAGATAGTTTTCTTACAATTAAAATGTAAATTACTTTTTTGTTCAATAACAATAAAAACTTATTAGTTCAAATGAGAAAATAATAATTTTTTTTTATAATGAGAAAATAATAATTTTTAAATATTACAATCTAACCTTTTTTTTTTTTTTTTTTTTTTGTTATCATGCTTTCCCTAAATTCATATTTACTAGCATATGACCTTTATTTTAAAAGTATAATTTTGATCATATGACAAAAGTAACTAAAGCATCGACTGAAAGTGTACAAAGACAAACAAGTTTTTTTTTTTTTTTTTTTTTTTTTTTTTTTTTTTTCTTTTAATGTTTTTTCAATCTTCAAGTATTATTAATCAATTATTTTCTTAAAATATGGTTTTAGTTTGTCATATAAATATAAACAAAAATATAAAAACATTGAACTGTTATAAAAAGATATTTAATTGGATCATTTTAAGATATTTTACTTAACATCAGCACTAAAATTTTATAAACTATTTAACTGGAAAACGATTTATGAAGTCAGAATTCCATAGATAACCATAAACAGAATAAATAAACAGACTTACGGTTTATGTGCAGCGGAAACTCGTTTATGGAATGGATCTGATCTACGAGAGAAACCGGATCGTTCTGGTTGCCTTTCCTACGAGTGTATGAATACACTGAGTACGGGCTATATCCGTGAATTCTTCCGACGAACGAAGAAGTAATCCATGTTTTATCGGTAGGGACGTTTTCCCCGGGAATAGAATGGGAATCTCCGATTCCATCATCGTTAGGAAATATAGAAACTTCTTCTCTATTTATAGTGGAAATCCCAACTTCCATCTATATATAGGGTCGGACCAAATTACACATTTGATCCCTGTAATTTACATATAATTACAGTTTAGTCCCTGCCATTCCAAAATGTCATGGGCGGACCAAAAACCAACATCTCCCACTCGCACATGACAAGACACACTTTCATTGCAATTGAACACACATACTTCTTTCAATTCTTATTCGGCGAATTCACGCGACCAGTCAACGTAACGGTTAAACCTTGAAGCTCTCCTTCATCGTTCCACCTTTAGCTTAACGTGACTTCCCCCTAGTACATTTTCCATGATCACTAGTTTTTGACTCACTTTTGATCTCACGAAAACATACATATACACTACATACATTTTCCACGAAAAAGTATTAAGCTCGAGTGTTATATGATTACTGAGTGACATGTTACTGAAAAAGTACTTCCTGTCATTCGGGGGAGTGTCAGAGATAATAATAAAAACTATAATTGGGCCTTACCCATCAGCTTAAGCTTTTGGGTTAAATGGTTCCATGACATGGTATCAGAGCCGCTTAGACCTAGAGGTCGAGGGTTTGAATCCTGCCAGCTCCATTTGTTGATTAAAATTCAACACATGGCAGGGTGGGCCTGTGTTGTACACGCTTCAAGCCCAAGGGGCATTCGCGTGCGGGGGAGTGTCAGAGATAATAATAAAAACTATAATTGGGCCTTACCTATCAGCTTAAGCTTTTGGGTCAAATGTACAAACCTCCCATAGTGAATTAATTATATGCAATGCATGAATAATTTAGCAATCAACCAATCACACAATACTTTATATATATATATATGTCGTACAGGCATTCATACACATGATTTCGGTAAACCAAATAATAAAACAATTATTAATAAATTGTTTTCATACGTCATGGACCCTAAACCTCAATACCCAAAGTATTGCATAATCTACATAGCCATCCGGCTCTCTTATATCCAATGACTGGGGTGTCATGGAACCATTTGACCTAAAAGCTTAAGCTGATAGGTAAGGCCCAATTATAACTTTTATTATTATCTCTGACACTTCCTCTCTATAAATAACCTTCCACCATATGTCTAATGCTTATCTGACTGGTCCTTATATGCCCGTTCATAGCTAACGAAGCCTGGTTTAGGGTTCCAATCAAGTTAATCATCAGACATACCCTTCTTGTTATTTACAAGAGTCCTTAAGGGTGAACTTGAAACTCATAGTTTCATTTGGGTCTCACACTAGGAAAGTTGAGATCTATTTTTTTCTTTCCATCCCTTGGTCGGCTTTTACACATATTACTAAAATATGCCATAGTGTTAATCCACTTAAGACGTATGTTTTATAAACACTATGTGAAAGCATTCAGTCTCTAAATGCAACTCATGCATCAGTACCTCTAGTCCACATTTAAGCCTTTCACAGGACAACTTTCGGTATAAACGAAATAATGATATTACGCAAAATATCACATATGGAGTAACTCACACTCCCACTTTTACCTATGACCACACAATCATAGTAAAAGATTCATCTATGTGAGTAGATGACATTTCGCCAACATACTGAACTATACTCAATAGCTCTATGTGTATTGCTTTAAATAGTGAATGAATTTGAACACAACAAATAACTCACATTCTATTGCAATAGAATTTGCCAAAGTGTGAAATCTGAGGTTCGCATGGCTAGTTCGCATTGCCAAAGTATCATAGAATTTGATCAAAATGGAGTCTATTTGTGGTAAATCCATAATTTTGTGTATCATCTTTGTGTTTATCACCTAGGGCTGCTTTCCATAATTTGGTACCCACTTGAACTAGCCATGCGAACCTCAGATTTCACACTAAGAGAGGCCATACGGTCCTCTTCCAGTTCAAGATGACGAACGACATCGTCAAAAGGTCTTAATGTCGTTGGTAGGGGTTAAGTGCAACTTCATATGCTCCCACCCAATCGGTAGAGAACATATCACAGCTTGAACTTTCTACTCCTCAAGAGCATAATTCGTACTATGCATGTGTTTTATACGTGAAACTTTTTCACAATATCATCATTCATCACACTAAGCATGGTGATGTGGGCAGATGATTTCTTCATATTCCAGGCTTGATAAGCCTAAAGGTCCCTCTTTGTTTGGGCAGTGTTACCCTCTGCAGGAGGAACCATTATTCTCTCCAGAGTGTCAAAAGCCTCTTGCTCTTCAATTATGTATTGGACTTTCATAGCCCAAACTTTATAATTGTCACCGTTCAAACGAAGGTCCCTTATTTAGGTAAGCAACTATTGCTTTTGAAGCAGTTATTGAAAAAAAACGTTAAAGACAAAATAGCACTAATAAGTAAGCGATACACCATATTTATTATAAGATCATTTAAAACTAAAAATAGTGTTTGGTTCACGTAAAATCGAACATCCATGCACAATGCATCGAGTCACCATTTACATAGGCTAATACAAACACCATATTAGGTTTAAATTTCCAATAATAAATATATATTTAGTTTTGTTTTAGATTATATTTTAATTTATTTAACATTTATACTTCTCTTAAGTATAAAACTAATGAGTAATATAACACTTAGTTATAATCTCAAAATAAATAAATTAAAAAAAATACTAAAACAAATAACTAAAAATAGCAATGTTTAACAAATAAACATTTTATAATACCATAAAAATATCCAACATTTAGTCAAAATTACCACCACAATAAAAACTTAAGCACAAAGCCCTTCAATACAAAATTGAAAAAAACGAAATCAGCAAGAGAAAGAGTGAAAAATGAAGAGCTCAATCTTCATTTACATCGAGTGGAACTGTCTCAATTTCTTTTAAGGCGACTGGGTTCATCTCTACGAACTTATAGTAGAGATCCAAAAGCATGTTCACAACAAACTTAATAACAACATCCAGACATGGGCGATGAACCAATTTGTTACTTCTAAGTAACATGGTTCTAGGATTATAAGATAACTTAGCTCCCGTTTTAGCCAAGGTCAACACAAACACTTTGCATTGGGATCCATAATCCTATTCAGGAACTAATCCATCAATGGAGTCCACTAGTTCGTCAAAATCAGAATTTTCTCCAAAATAGAATTTCTTAATGTGCTTTTCACGAAAAGCATTTTTCGCAAATTTTAACATTTTTAATTGATAAATTCCAAAGGAAAATCTCATTGCCAGACAAGCTCTTGGATTTCCCGGTTTTAACGCATTAAACCGCTCCAAAACTCTAACAATATTCCCTTCCTCCAACGGGGAATACCATTTAAGAAAAGCTCATCTTCAAGTTTTTGGATAGTCCTCGTCTCCTCGTGAGACTGGATTATTTTCACCGTTTTTACGAACGTTTTCATTTCTATAACATATATAGAAATAACCAAAACTTGTTAATGATCAACCAAAAATCAGTATATAAATCCGCAATAGATATACTGAATTTTCTTGAATTTATGAAACATAAATTAAGCATTTTAACACAATAAATACTAGTAAATTTAGTTTAAAATATCAAATGAATTCCAAAAATTCATCAAAATATGCCAAAAATTCAAGAAAAGTGTAAAAATTCATTCTGAAAAAAATTTGACGAAATTTGGACACCGGACGCCACCGTACGCACCAACACGCGCCTCTAGATTCTATTCCACGTGCCACCACGCGCAGGCACGCGCTCTCATGCGCAACACAAGGTATGATGACTCACATGATACGTGGCAACATGCGATTGGCGCTGACGTGGCACAAATGCCACTTGTCATCACCTGATTGGGTCAACGAATGACGTGGCTGATGACGTGTCACACTGATGTGGCAATGCCTTGACACGTGTCATTATCCTATTGGTATACAGTGATGACGTGGCAGAATCGAAACCGTTTTGACACGTGGCAACATGCTATTAGTCCACTGTCTGACACGTGGTTTAATGGGATTGGTTGAACTTTTCAACCGTCAGAAAATTAACGAATTGTGTCGCGCCACGTGTCCAACAGATTCAAACTGCCCCAACCGTCATGCGGCCAATCCCAGCCGCAGGGTGGCGCGTGAGGTCCACGCGCCGCCTTTCGGCCCTCCGTTGGCAACGAAATTTGACATTCCGACTCGATTTTTCATGCTGATTTCAGTGGTGTGGTCAGATTTACGAAATTCCAATAAAAAATTTTGACACTTTGTACTGTTGGATCTAATACGGTATCATTTTGACTTGGATAACAATATAAATCCGTATCAAAACGAACAAAAATGAATACAAAATAGACGGAAACATATTCTTTTGTCATGGAATATCAGATTTCAATGTCTATGGAATCATTTTGACGCAGATTTCACTATAAATCCTTATCAAAACAAACAAATATGTATTTAAACGAATAAATACGCATTCAAACGAATAAAGAAACGCATTCTTATTCACGGATTTCCATAAACCAAGATATGAACACATCAATATTCATGGAATACCAGAAAACTAGATTCGAACACATCAATCTATAAACCTTTCGGCTCTGATACCAATGAAGTCAGAATTCCATAGATAACCATAAACAGAATAAATAAACAGACTTACGGTTTATGTACAGCGGAAACTCGTTTATGAAATGGATATGATCTACGAGAGAAACCGGATCGTTCTGGTTGCCTTTCCTACGAGTGTATGAATACACTGAGTACGGGCTATATCCGTGAATTCTTCCGACGAACGAAGAAGTAATCCATGTTTTATCGGTAGGGACGTTTTCCCTGGGAATAGAATGGGAATCTCTACGATTCCATCATCGTTAGGAAATAGAGAAACTTCTTCTCTATTTATAGTGGAAATCCTAACTTCCATCTATATATAGGGTCGGACCAAATTACACATTTGATCCCTGTAATTTACATATAATTACAGTTTAGTCCCTGCCATTCCAAAATATCATGGGCGGACCAAAAACCAACAATTTACATATTAAATTGTCTAACTGTAGAAATTACAATTCTAATTTACAGGTTGACTGATGCTGAAACGGCGGAAAGAATTAATTAATATCAAATTAATCTTAATTAACATATGTGCCAAAGCTTCTGTGGCTCAGAATATGTATCAGCTCACGAATAGTGCAAAAGGCGGCTACACTTTAGGGCCGGAAAGTGACATCTTATGATTTTATCATATTACTATCCATCCATCCCAAGTTAAATGGATTACTTTGTGTTTGCACCAAAAATAAGTTTTTGTCGTACTCTTAGATGCACGTTTTACTTTTTTTATGGATTTTCCTTCTAGTGCACCCTTTTCTGATTCCTCTCTCATGGTGTACACTTTCATGATTTCCCTCCCAGTGATCTTTTTTCTGAGAAGAACTTTCTTGGGGTAAACTTATGAGTTACTGAGGTCTTTATCTTAGAAACACATGGTCATAGATCGCTAAAACATAAGTAGTTATTTCAAGTGGGGAGCAATTTTCTACTGGTGTAGAATGTCAAACGTGAAGCAGTTGAGGACATCACAAAGTTATTGTTTGTGCCTATGAAAAGGAGAATCGTTGATTGAAAAAGGCTCCAACAACACAATCCAATTGATATGTGGTCATCTAACATACATTTTAGTATCATATTTCCCTCTTTATTTTGTATTCTCTTTTTGTTTAGGTGCATTTTCACTTAATTTTGTGTATTTTGAAGTGTCTTAAAGATTTAATGCAAATGGAGATTAAATTACTTATTTTTGGAGTTAAACCATACATTTTGGAAGTAATAGTAAAGGCCTAACGCATGGACACGCCTTAGGGAGAGTTTTGAAGAATTTGGAGTGTAGAATTGAATCAGTCCTATCTCACGCCCGTGACTAGCAGAAATCGGAAATTTGAAATTTTATTGGAAGTAGAAGACTTCTTTTTATCCATTATTTTATTTTAGATCTTTTCCTATTTCATTTAGGAAAAGGGAGATATAATTGTTTCTTGTATTCTACTTCAGGATTAACTCTATTTAGAATTTATATTAATTAATCTTATTCAAGACTTAATTCCTAGGTAGGATTCTGTTAGAAATCGTCTCGGCTACAAATGAAAAATTTTGCAGCGGAAGCATTTGTAACTCGATTTTGTGGACCCATGTTCAGATTAAAGAAGAAGACACCAAAATCAAAATAAGAGGAGATAAAGTCATACCTATGCCATCTCCGCAATTGATTTTGACAAGAACTTTCTTGTAAGCAAAGTCCCTATACTACCACATACATAAAAGCCTCTAGGATGGTGTGTGAGTGCTAGCTCCAAATGAATGGTGCACAATTTTTCTCACAAGCGTCGAATACTTTTCTCCCCTTTCTTAATGTTTATCAGAGAGAGGGTGGCGGGTTAGAGAGAGGAAGAGCCTTAGGGTTTTGGTACTTGGGACTTTTGAAGCTGAAGTCAAGGTGGGGGAAGTTAGGTCAAAAGTGCTGTTCACGGTGATCGATATTCCTGTCACCTTCTCTCTGCTCTTGGGAAGGCCATGGTTCCATGCCCTAGGAGGAGTGCCCTCGACCTTGCATCAAAAGGTGAAGTTTTTGATTGAAGGGAAGGTTGTGACCGTTGAAGCAGATGAACCTTCTGTTGTGGCTGCCCTGAGTGCTACTGAGCAGCCGATGACTGGTTTCCAAGTGGCAGTAATTTCTGATAAGCTTGTATTTCCAGATTGGATTCACAAGTACTTTGCCAAGCAGAACTATGAGCCTGGAAAAGGATTAGGCCAAGCAACAAGGTGTCCCTGAGTTTAATATTGAAGCAGGCAAGTACCGTTAGTTTGGGCTGGGGTATCGCGAAGGAAAGACTAAGTAAGAGAGGAAACATGTGAATTTGGTGGACACCTTTGTCCGAGCCTCTGAATCAGTCTATAATGGGACTCCTGAGTCGGTAGTTGTTAAGGGAGGCCAATTCCCAGGGTTTGAGATTTTTACTGATGTTGTTGATTTCAGCAAGTATGGAACCGAGCCTGTTGTGAGTATGCTGTGAACTAGAACCGAAGATGAAGTCAAGGAAATTCTAAGTCAGAAAGCAATTGACCAAGTCAGAGTTGAATTTGGATATAAGGGGGAAGCCTTTGAGAAGACTAACCTGCTGAGAAGTGAGATTGAAGTGGCAATGGAAGCCATCACTAGGGCACTGTCCACTCTGATGAAGCCGAGTAAGGGTTTAGAGAAGAAAGAGCCACCTGTTGGGAGGACACATGAAGAGCTCATCGAAGAAGCTATGAATGAGCTTACCAAGCTGGTGATGAGGGGTAAAGCCGAAACACCTGAAGAGGAGCTGACCGCAAAGCAAAAGGAAGATCTGGAAGATGACCTTAGGTACCTATTTGAAGAGTTCGACTGTGCTGCTGCTGATGATGGAAATTTTTCTAATGTATCAACTTTTTCAATTTATGATGTGAACAATTCTGCCTACAAGGCCTTTAATGCAATAAAATATGATTTTGCTTACTTGTGTGATGTTTTTCCGGATGGAACTGTGCATACATACAAACATTCATTTAATGTCTATAGCATACATGATGCATCATTGCATGAAATGAACCTAGGGACAGATGATAATCCAAAGATGGTATCCGTCTCGAAAGACCTCATGCCGGACGAGAGAAAAGAACTTGTAAAAATTTTGCAAAAACATGTTAAAGACTTCACTTGGTCCTACAACGACATGCTTGGGGTCGACAGAGAGATCGCAGAACATAGAATCCCGACAGATCCGAAGATGAAGCCGGTTAAGCAGAAGCTCAGAAGACTTCAACCAGAATGGGCTGAAAAGGTTAAGGAAGAAGTGGCCAAGCAGATAAAGGCCAAGTTCTTAGAAGTGGTAGAGTATCTGGAATGGTTGGCTAATATCGTACCGGTTGCGAAGAAAGATGGTCGAGTCAGGTCTGTATGGATTACTGGGATCTAAATAAGGCATCTCCCAAGGACGACTTCCCGCTTCCGCACATTGATGTTTTGATTGATAGTGCCACCAGGATAGCGATGTACTCATTTATGGATTGGTTCTCGAGGTACAACCAGATTCTGATGAATGTGGTCGATAAAGTAAAAACGGCCTTTATCACGGAGTGGGGGGGTTTATTGCTACAGAGTCATACCGTTTGGGTTGAAAAATGCTAGGGCAACCTATCAGCGAGCAGTCATGACACTTCTGCAACAATATGATCCACAAAGAGGTCGAGGTCTATGTAGACGATATGTGTGAGCATGGGTTTTTCCTGACCTCTATGATGAGAAACCTGTATTACCTGTTAAGCAGACGGACACGAATAGAACTTGAGAACGACCAAAATGTCACCTTGAATATCTCAAACACTCTAAAAACTGAGCTATCCTCGATCCAAAACCATGAGGAAGGTCCCCCTGGGTGATTTTAGGGTTTAGGGAGAGCGTTGGTTTTTTGCAGAATCGGCCCTGGCTCTGTCTATAGCCGCATGGCTATAGTTTAGAATCGTACGACTCTAATGTTAGAGTCGCATAACTCTAACGTTAGAGTCGCACGACTCTAAATTTTAGAGCCGTGCGGCTCTAGTGGGTCAATCAAGTTGCTCTGCAAAGCAGAGCAACTTGACTAAAACGGGAAAAGTGCAGCTGAATTCGTAGAAAAGTAAACGGCTCATTTAATTCATCAAATGATTACAAGGGATGAGATATAAAAACCTAAAATCAAATCAGAAAACGTGGAGAGATTGAGTTTTAAAACAGAAGAAGAAAAAAAAAGAGAGAAAAGAAACCGAGATACAGAGAACCAAAAAGAGTGAAGAGAGAGCTTAAACCAAGACTAAAAACAATTCCTAAACATCAAAGGAAGCTTGCTTGACCTCTACACATTTCATTGGGATCGCTTTGGATCGGTTTCAGATAGATACGGATTCGTTTTCGGGATTTCAAGCTGGTTGAGGATTCAAGGAGCATTTCAAGTTTTCAATTCGATTCTGGATGTTAAACACATCAAAACAATATCAAGGTACCCTGAGAGGCCTTAAACCTGTGTACATTGTTTTTTTCCTTACATTTTTTCTGTGTTTCTCAACTTTTCGAAGAACCGGTTGCCCAACTAGAACTGCACGACTGTGTTCGACAAGAACAGAGCTGCACGGCTGTGTTTCGATAAGAACAGAGCTGCACGGCTGTGTTCGACAAGAACAGAGCTGCACAGCTATAGTTCTAAAGAACAGAGCCACACGGCTCTGTCCTTCTGGGCAGAAACCCGAAACTGCCCCGGATCGGCCGGAAACAACCAGTTTTCCACTTTTTCCAACTCTGTTGTGATATATTTCGGTCCAAACACACCAGCACACTATCAAACTTTGGTTTTTAGATTTATATTAGTACGGGTGTGAGATTTTTGGGTTTCCACAGTTCTGATTTTCTAGAATCTGGGGTTGTTCGATTTGAATCGGATCCGTTGTCCAGTAATAGCGGACCCCTAAGACCATATAGAAATCTCAAGGGACCACTGAAATCAAGCGAATCAGCATTTTCAAAATGAGAAAACCATTTTTTTCGGGTTCTAGATGCTACAGTCGCACGACTGTCTATTATAGTCACACGACTATAATTAGAGCCGCACGGCTCTAACTACAATCGTACGACTATAATGAAAAGCTGCACGGCTCTAATTACAGTCTTACGACTACAGTCTCTAGAAGGAGACAAAATCGCGGAATGACCCGTACGGACATCGTGTGCGATGCTGCCTTCGGATTCAAACTGCTTTTGGCGTGTTTACTATTTTTGGGCCCTAGATGCATATTGGAATTAGGAAACCCACACGAACGGAACTCCGAGTTCCAGGACAACAAACCCGCTAAAAAGAGAAAATTTGTGTGTAACCGAGCTAATTGATTTCCAAAAATAGTTTTTCCAGAACAAAAATTACAGAGCGTTTCAAAACCGTTTTCCAGGTCTAACCAGCTGTAAGCGCCGGAATTTTCCATACTTAAAAAAAAAAATTATGGTCGTACGACTATTATTACAGTTGTACGACTGTAATGTCGGAAAAATTACAGGAGCCTATACCTCTGCAGCAGAAAATGGAGGAGAGAGAAGGAGCATTAATTGCTCCGGTGTTGCAGCAAGTAAGCAGAAAAAAGAGAGTAGAAAAAGAGGAGAAAAGAGGGAGAGAGGAGGGGTTGGATTTCTGGTGAAAAACTTAGAGAGAGAAGGAGAAAGGAGAGAAGGAAAAGAAAGAAGTGAAAAACCCATCAAAACTCATCTTTTCCTTTTCTATTTTCTTTGAATTCTCGGAATTAGGATTAAAACTTGTTAGAAATCCCTAGGTTAATCAATTAGCTTCACAACCAAATCAAAAATCCAGACTTAGATCATCAGAATCCCTTGCAATTTGGATTTTTGTATATAAAGCCCTCAACTTCAATTTCAAAGGAAAAAGTGCGAATTTGTTAGGATTGGAGCAACGCCAGGGGTCAAAACGACTTGGATTAGCTTCTAAAAAGGTAGACACTCCCTTTCCTTACACTTTTTCTCGCTTTCTGGGTGTTTGAAGTGAGTTTTGTGCATTTTCTGCTACATTTTCGCGCTTCTGTTTCTGGGAATTAAGAACAGTCGCACGACTGTTCTTAGTTTTGTTGAACAGTCATATGACTGTATATACAGTCGTACGAGTGTTCTTAATTCCCAGATTGTTTTTCTTCCATTTTAATTCAGAATAAATTTTGACGAAATTTTGATCCTGAACTAATTACAGTCGCACGATTGTAAACTACAGTCGTACGACTGTAATTATAGTCGTACGACTGTAACTCTTGTTACAGAAACAGAATTTCAGCTCTTACCCAAAAATTTCCAAAAATCCATAAAAATTAGAAAAATCCAAGAATCATCAAAACGAATTTTGATATATGCATTCACTACCTTAGGTTTAATTTCTAGTAAAATTGCATTTAGGACAATTTAACGACGGAGACCCGATTCTCCCGAAAACCGACCCACTTGAAATATGAAAAATGCATATAAACCGAAAAAATTGTTTTCAAAAATGATTTTCCCACAAAACCAAAAATACAGGGACGTTTCAAAATGTTTTCCAGGTCTAACCGGGCTGGCTAGCCGAGCCAACCCGATTACCCCCTAAATGCATGCCCCCGATTCTTGATCTCCCAATTCTGTCTATTTGAGTCCAACTCGTGGCGTGCCGTATCAATTGTGCTAACCTTTGTTTTGCAGCTTTTATTTATGTACATTTTTATTTTTATTTGTATTTAAATAGAATTAATCGTGTATCTAGGCGCTTGTAATTATTTTTTAGATTCTCGTGTATCCTAGACGATTGTACAAGTGAGGCGAGAGTTTTTATTTTTCCATTCGATTTGGTTGTAAGCCAATTAATATTTATTTCTTTTCCTTACTTTTGTATTAAATATTTGTATGCGCGCTGTATGCCCTTTTATATTCAATAAAATTGACTTTAGATTTTTAAAATACCATTCGAGAACATTGGCAGTATTTATTTTAATTAGACACGAAATAAGGAACTTATCCGGACCCGAATCTCTGGATAGTGTAGCGACCGTTCGTCCGGTTCAGCTACATAAGAATTTCCCGGTTGAGCTGAACCGGGTGGCAACTCTACAATATTCATCGAGGCTTAGGTCTCGGTTCTTTTATGCATTAATTCCATTTATTTTCCAAAAATCGTTCTCGATTTATAAAAACCCCATGCGAGGGAGGGGCCCGTCTGAGATCGAGGTGCTCCTTCCGAAAGGGAGTCTCGCGTTTCGTCGAAAACGCGTCGTCCGCTCACACCAGGCCGGCTGGCCGAGCCGACCCAATTACCCCCTAAATGTATGCCCCTGTTCCTAAAATCCCAATTCTGTCCAATTTGAGTCTTATTTATGTTGTGACATAAATCGTGCTAACCGTCTATTTTGCAGCTTTTAATTTCTTCTTATTTTCATTTTGATGTAATTAATAGTTTAACTCGTATATTTTCGGCGATTGTAATTTCTAGATGACGAGAGCTTTTTTTTCAATTTTATTCGATCTAGTTGTATAAGCGGCCTCTATTTTTATTCTTTTAACTGCTTGAATGTATGGTTTACCTATTCTGCAATTTATTTTTGTCATTTGCTTGGGCATCGGCTAATAAATAAACACAAAGTGGGTACATAAAGATGATAAATTGAATAAATACTATAATATAAGTTATAAACGAATACATGCTCGAGGATGAATAGGCAAGTTGCCCGAATCCTAAATCTTTGGATCAGGTGCGGCAGTCTACACTCGGTAGGGAGTTGTATCGGAATTTCCCGGATGAGCTGATCCGGGTGGCGACTCTGTCACTGATCTTGAAATTTAGGTTTTGAGGTCTTTAAGTAATAAAATGGGAAAATGTCTTCTACAAAAGGAATTTCTAAAATGAACAAGTGGTTTTCTCCTAAAGCAAGACAAACAAAACCCGTTTTCCACCAAAACCACAAACACCGCACTCAGTTCCCCATTCGCTTCGCCGCGTTCCACCTTTCAGGTCTTCCGCTCATAATATGTTAGTTAAATCCATGACTCGGGAGGAGCACCCATCTATCCTAGATAGATTTTTTACTAGAATCGAGAAGTATAACCTCCACCTCAATCCTAAGAAGTGTGTGTTCGGGGTAACTTCCGGAAAACTGCTTGGTCATGTAGTGAGTCAGAAGGGAATTGAAATGGATCCAGACATGATCAAGGCCATCAAGGACATACCAACACCGCAGTCAGAAAAGGAAGTAAGGTCGTTTATGGGTTCACTACAGTATGTCAGTCGGTTTATTACAAGGTTGACGACAGTTTGTGAGCAAATTTTTAGACTTCCGAAGAAGAACCAGCCAGTGGAATGGAATGAGCAGTGTCAGCTAGCCTTTGACAGAATTAAGGCTTATTTGATGAACCCTTCAGTTCTAAAGCCTCCAATATCGGACATGCCCCTGATTCTATACTTGGCTATTAAAGATACTTTAGTAAGAGCGATGTTGGTATAAGAGCAAGAAGATGAGTGTGAACCTGGGATCTACTACTTGAGTAAGAAGCTATTGGAATACGAAACTAGATATACAATAGTAGAGAAAACCTAGGCTGCTATGGTATGGTTGATAAAGAAGCTAAGACATTACTTCCAATCATATAAAGTTCAGGCGGTGGCCAAAGTAGATCCTATGAAATATTTATGCCAAGCTCCAGTACTAGCTGGGAAATTATCGAGATGGTTGCTTTTATTGTCAAAATTTGACATAGAGTATATGACGAAGAAGACAATCAAAGGAAGAGCCATAGCAGAATTTCTAGCTAATTAGCCAATAGATTCAGACTATGTCAAGAACTTGGAATTTCTCGATGAACAGCTGGTGGTGGTTGAAGAAGAAGCAAACAGATGGGTGATGTACTTCGACGGTGCAGTGAACAAACACGGCACATGCTTAGGGGTATTTATTGCTACACCTGAAGGAGAAATCATTCCCCTGGCAAAACAGCTTGACTTTCAAGTCATTAATAACGGACCAGAATGCGAAGCTTGTCTTTTTGGAGAACGGCCCTGGTAGTATGATATTTTACAGTTCATTCAGAATGGTCAGTACGCTAAAGACACTAACGAGGATGATAAGGTTTCCCTTCGAAGATTGGCAGCTCAGTTTTGGGTATTTGAGAATCAGCTCTTTAAAAGAATGGCTAACAGAGTCCTTCTGAAGTGTATATCAGAGGAAGAGGCAAGTAAGGTTATGAAACAGATACACTCTGGGACCTGTGGACAGCATATGAACGGGTTGGCCCTAGAAAAGAAAATACTGAGACAGGGATATTTTTGGCTCACTCTGCAAGCTGATTGCATCGAGGAAGTTAAGAAATGCCATGAATGTCAAGTGTACGGAGACCTTAATCATCTTCCCCCACTCGAACTTCAAGTATCCTCGACTCCATGGCCATTTATAGCTTGGGGTATGGATATAATTGGAGAGATAAGGCCGGCCACCTTAAATGGACACCGATTCATTGTCGTAGCTGTGGATTACTTCTCAAAATGGGTCAAAGCAAAATCATTTACAAATGTTACAGCTAAGAAGATGGCCAAATTCATAGAAAGGAACATTTTTGCGAGATATGGGATCCCTCATCATGTTGTGACTGACAACGTGGTACAATTTCAAGGAGTAACGGCACAATTGTTCCAAGAGAAAGGAGTTGAGCATCATAGATTATTCCCGTATCGCCCACAAGCCAATGGGGCGGTAGAATTGGCCAACAAATCCACTAAGAAGATCCTGTTGAAAATGGTAGTGACGTACAGAGATTGGTCTGACATGTTACCATTTACCTTGTGGGGGTACCAGATGAGCATTAGGACCCCTACCGAAGAAACACCATATTCGTTGGTTTACGAGATGGAAGCCGTCTTGCCAATAGAGATGGAAGTCAGATCATTAAGAGTAGTCTGGAGGCATACTTACCAGAATCCGATTAGCTCCAGTCGAGACATGAACAGTTGCACTGATTGATGAATAGCATCTTCAAGCCCTAAACTGGTTACAGATGTACCAACAGCGAATAGCTAGGACCTACAACAATAGGGTTCGTCATCAGAAGCATTCGCTTAAGGCAGGGGATTTAGTACTCAAGCAGATGAAACAGACCAACACGGATGTACGGGGGAAATTCAAGCCAAACGGGGAAGGTCCATATGTAGTCAAGAAGGTACTTTTGAAGGGCGCTACAAAGATTATGGATATGGGCGAGAACGAATTTGTTAACCCTATCAATCAGGACAAGCTAAAGCATTACTACATTTAAAAAAAAGAGGGGGTCCGATGGGTCGAAAACCGAAAGGCAATCCATGCAAAAGTTAGGACAGTCCAATGGGTTGAAAACCGAAAAGGCAATCCATGCAAAAATTAGGACAGAGAGGCGAGGACTATCAGTTGGAAAATCTACAAAGACCGGTTGGTGGCAAACATGGATTCAGTCGAGACGTATACCATCACTGATTTTGTCCTTAGTTTCATTTCATCATTTGATGTACATTATGCTAAAACATTTTTTATGAATGAATGAATGAATGTTCGATTCTATTCGCTTAAATATCCCAAGTTTAATTGCAATTCGGATTAGTTTATGCGTAATTGGCTTTATATCTTTTGCACATCTCACATCCATAGATTGCACATATATGTAAAAAAAAAGTCCGATAGATTGAAACCTGAAAAGGGCGGTCTATATAAAAGCTAGGATACAAAATAAAGTCTGCTGAATTGAAAACCCAAAAGGGCAGTTCAGGCAAAAATTAAGACAGTCCGATAGGCCGAAAACCCAAAAAGGGCGACCTAAGCAAAAATTAGGACAAGAAATAAAAACAGAATAAAAGTCATATAGTAGTAGCCAACTCTGATAATCCTAATCCTCTAAGGACCGAGGTACCACAAAGTCAGTGCCTCACGTCCATGCCTAGTGGGACAAGCAATCAGATCCGTCAGCCAAGCTCTGTAGAGCATCTGTCTCCACAGGTGCAACACTATCATACCTCAGAATCTTAGTGTGAGTAAGATGCATCCACTAATACTGCACATGTCGAGGCCATTGTGGTGTAAACACTCCGCACTCAGTGGCACACAAAGATCGAGGGACCCCCTGTAGTTGACCATACTGTCTACATAGCCGAGCAGGAGTGTAGAAAGTCACATGGGTCAACCCAAGCAGTTGGACACCTCCGGCCTAGGTCTCAGTAGTCACATCAGAAATATCCCACCAAGGGTAGACCCATCTAATTGAGGCATCAGTCTGCCTCTTCAGCCAATCAAACCAGTGCTCCATGGACATAAAACTGAAATCTAAAAGCTCGATGTGCCGAGACTAGTAACGTTTTGGGGCGTATCTCGAATGAGGTGGAGGAAGGCTTAGGAGGCTCAACTTCTCCAACAACCAGAACTATATATGGGTTAGTCAAATGGAAAGGAGTAATGGATATTTGAATTTAGAAAAGTACAGTGCAGAAACATACCTGAAGCAAAAAGGGGGATCCACAACTCTCAACAGGAGAATCAGAGTGGATAGAATCCAAGTGGATCAGTGTCTCAGCCAACGCAACCCTCATAGGTGATACACCCTGAGCCATCTGAGTCACTACCGAGGCTAATCTAAGGCTGCAAGTACCATCTCGGGACTCGCACAAGTAGCATGCTATCAACAGCAAACTCATCAGTGGAGCCCAGCCAAGGGCAGTAGGAGGCAAAGCAAAGCATAAATCAACTATAACAGCAAGGCTGAGTCTGGGAGAAATAGGCCTACCAGTAAATGCACGACCCATACCTGCTACAGTTGGAGCAAATCAACTTAAGAATGCATGAATGTCACCCTAGTCGGGATCAAGAACAGCTAAGTGGACCCCTCAAGGGCAGGGAACATAGAGGATAGCACTGAACTCCTCTACCAACGGGTATAACTCCTGACTAGCAAAGCAAAAAACATGATCCATCAGATCCCAAAAGCTAGTAGCCGCATCCAAGAAGAGCCGGTTTGGAGTCAAAGCAGTGTAGAACCTGAGGTACTATAAGCCAAAGGGTGCAAGCAAAGCCCAATTAGAAGAGCGGGTCGTATCCCAATAGTCCTGGAGTCGTCCTTGGAGCTGATCCATGCCGAAAGGGAAGTGAAAGAAGAAGAAAGGCTGAAGATTGGAGTGGGCCGGCTATAGCATGCAAGGTGGCTATAGTATTGTAAGGGGGCGACTATAGTATTATAGGGGGTGGCTTCACTGAAGAAAGGTTGAAATTCGATGTGGGATGGCTCTGGTGTGTATGGCAGCTATAACACTATACAGTGGCACGGCTGTAGGTCACAGTGGCACGGCTGCAGTGTACCGGGCGGCTGTAATATCACAATGGCATGGCTATAATGTAGACAACACTTTGTTTATATCTTTATATGATTTCTGATGATTATAGACACGCGGCTATAGGTTCTAGGGGCAGTTTTTCAAGGAAAATAAAGTCTAAAGACTTTGGAACACGCCCCAGGCCCAACTAGATTGAACCAAAATGTGATAAAAGCATGAGAAGGCGAAGAAATACACATTCAAAAACTCAAATTCAATGGCTAAAAGATGCAAATATCATATACAAATTATTCGAGCATCAAGTACATCACAGAGTTACACCTATGCAAGGGCCAGAACGTGCAAGGAAACAACCCACAGACGGGTCAATCCGTCACAAACAGAAAATGGGGAAATAGGCCTAAGAGGAATCAAAGCCAGCATCGTCACCGTCATCCCCACCACCTCCTGTCTCATCATTCGGGCTCTCACTCATGTTCTCGCCCGTAAGCCTCATCTGGGCATCCCAATCATCAGCCCGTTCTCTAAAGGTCAGGTTCATAACCTCCAGCTCGGTGACCCGACGTTGTAACTGGTCATTCTCTGTCCTCAAGTGAGCAGACTCACGATGCTCGATCCCGATCATCGTCTGCACCAAGCAAATCATAGAGAACATCATAATCACATGCATATACATTCATACATACATGCATACATACAGGCACACATTTAAAAACCAAATGCAGGCACTTACCGTCAAAGTGATGTTATCCCAGAAGGTGAGTGCCCTTAGCTCATTAATGGCTTGGTCGATGTACATACCCTGTATCACCAGAATCTGGAAAGATCACATTCAAAGGGATCAGTCTATGACAAATAATCAGAAAAAAAGGCAAAATGGAGAAAAGCAAAGATACTCACATGTGTGGTGCCTTCAGGAATGGTCGGTGTCAAAGAATGATCTTGGAGATGGAGGTCGACTCGATAAGACTGTCGAGACTCATCAAATAGCTAAATAGTGCTCTCAATCGAGAACTCGAGTCAACCGTATAGATAGTCGATAGCAGGGCCTAAGGAGCCCGAAAAGGAGGAAGGGGAACATCCTTTGCTCTAATGGCAAAACCTGCCCCAGTGGTTCGAGCAGAGCTAGCACCAGATCTCCTACCTGCCCCTCTAGTGGATGAGGGTAGGCATGCACGTCCGCCTCTCAAAGATGGCTGAAGTTAGCAAAGAAGAGGGTGTTAGTGAATAATGATTCAAAAAAAAAAAGAGAAGATGAGTGGCGATGAACTGGCGATAGTTGCCATCCACACTGCCAGCCTCATAGTCAGCACCATATAGGTCTGGATGTTGCCCAGGAGACAGGAGGTGAGGCCAGAATAGCCCCATCGACAAGGTAGCTAGAATCTTGTGCGCCTCGGGACCGGAGCGCCAGTCGTAAACCCTCTTGCCGAAGTACCACTCTTGGGCTAAGGGGCACTCCGTCACAAAGTGCCTGTTAGACAGTGCCTGTGCATCTAAAAGCAACTGGGGCAAGTTATCCCCCTCTTGCCTTGAAGGGGTCTTGACAATCTAGAATTAGAAAGTCAGGAAGTTCAAGAAAAAAAAGCATACCCCGTCAGAGGTCATCTCCCTCAAACACTGGCGGCACTTGTCCTGATCTTTATCGACGTCGCTCCAGACGAATCCCAACCACTGTCTAAGACGAGGAAACTCGTCTAACTTATAATCGTTAGGAACTTGGACTACCGAGGTAGGAACAAAACAATACTCATAGGCCTAATTTGCTGAAGAAGTATGAAAGCAAAGTCAATAACAATCTTGGAGATGTACAAAAAAGAAAAAAATCTTAAGATAAAGAGACCAAGCTACTCATGTGGAGCATCATCCAAAAGGCCTTCAGCTTCTTTTGAGATCCTCGAGCTCAAAGGTCAAGAGCATAATAAAGCAGAGCCAAGGCCGCTCGACCCCAGTTAAGAATCCCCACTGACTCTAGATCAATCAGAGATGGTAGCATGACCAAGTTCAAGCTACTGTGGCCCGTGGGGAAGAGGAGTGTAGAAAGAGCATGGAGCAGAAAGGACCTCATGTATCGCCTCTCATCGGGGGCCTCAAAAGTAGTCCCCTCTGGGAGCTCAGCCTGCCGTCTCAGCTAGTAATCTCTGAGGCTCCTACAGTGAATCTGGTTGTCGGTGGACTCAACCCCGATGAGCACAGCCACTAACTCTGAACAGTAGTCACTGTGTGTGAAAATTTGATTGAAGTGAATCGTCTGTCCTGAGAAAGGAAGTCCAGTGATGGCGACGATATCCTCAAGAGTTACCGTGTACTGTCCAGATGGGAAGTGGAATGTGTGAGTGGTGTCCATCTACCTCTCCAAGAGTGCAGCAGAAGTCCTTGACTCATGCGAGGAGTAGTGATATTCAAGCTACGAATTAGTTGCTGCAGGCCTGTAGAATTCACGATTGCCCTCAACCCAATAGGGAGCTGTTTGTACCACTTCAAGGACTCCGCAATCAATCTGCTGCCGCAATGGCCGGATCTTACTTGCAAAACCAATGATCAGGGAGTTTATAAGCTCTTTAAAATGCATATACATCATAAAAATCAAAGAAACACCCTTAGAATCGCAAAAAATCGGGCACCCTTGAATATTCTAACTACAGCCGCCCAGCTGTAGGAGGTCACAACCACCCAGCTGTAAGCATCTCTTGGGTCGGCTATAGCTGGAAAATTTCAGCCAACTATGAATTCATCCATTTTAAATCTCGTTCTAGCTCAACCCAAATCAACAACTAAAAATCCTAGGGGCATATTCTACTCAAATCATGCATCAATTTCACCTATTTTCTCTAATTTTGTAGAAATTTCAAACTTGGAAAAAATGAGGAAATAAAAAAAAACTAACCGGATTCGTGAAGGCGTGAGTCGAGACTTGGAGCTAGATAGGTACTGGAGCATCGATCCTCACTCCATAATACTCGTCATCTTCCTTTAACCCGTAAAAACTCTCTATGGGTTCATGGGCTAAAGTGAAATTCCCTTCCAGGATAGAAAACCTCGTGTGAAAAATAGGTTAAGCAGCAGGAACGGGTCAGAGGACTCTTTGCAACTTTCACCTCATGATTTCGAAGTTTTATAAGGGTTTGGGGGCAAGAAAATCACCAAGAAAGGAGACGAACTCTCGGCCTTTAAAGGGAGGATGTGTATGCTGCGTTTTTATGTGGCTATTAAGATACTTCCTACCCACTACTACAACCGAGCGGCTGTAGTAATACAGTGGCGCTACTGTAGTTTGATACTTTACAAAATGTTCGTTCTTTCATTTTTCAAAAGCTTATTCTATGCCGATTTGATCCTAAGAAAGGTAGTTTTCATGTCTTACAGGTATCAAGGGGCAAGATATTCGGCCCGTCTTCATTCTTGATCAAAGGGGCAAAAATTTTTGTTTCCAAAATTATCGATCAAGGAAAGAACACGCGCCTGAAACAACTTCAAAACATCAAAAGAGATAATCAAGCTTCTCAAATCACCAAAGCATCCTTCCCCGGCTACATAAGCTTCACGGGAAGCACCATTGTCCTTTCCTTCAGTGACACAGGCCCCACTAGAAGTGAAATGACCAAAATACCTTTCTACTAGCAACTAAACTACTAGACGGCCATAATACCTTTCCTTTAGCGACACAAGCTTCACGGAAAACCAAGTCATCAAAATATTTCTTCCCCTAGTGACATAAGCTCCACTAGAGGTGAAATGACCAAAATACCCTTTTGTTAGCCACCAAGCTACCAAATGACCAAAATACCCTTTTCTCACTAAAAAGGATGCCAAACCACTAAAAGTCATTTCTTTTCGTGATATAGGCCCAAGTTACAAAATTACCAAAATACCCTTTCCTTTCATGAACATCAAATGACAAGGAGAATTCAATCCGGGCAAAGTGCTCTGCTTCACAAAGGAGTCGAAGCATGTCCCTGGAGAACCAACCTAATCTAGACAAAGTCCTCTGCTTCACGATGGAGTCGAAGCATGTCCCTGGTGAACCAATCCAATCTGGGCAAAGTCCTCTGCTTCACGATGAAGTCGAAGCATGTCCCTGGAGAACCAATCCAATCTGGGCAAAGTCCTTTGCTTCACAATGGAGTCGAAGCACATCCCTGGAGAACATCGAATCAATTCGGGCAAAGTCCTATGCTTTGCAACGGAGCCGAAGTAAGTCCTAAAAAATCAAATCAACTTAGGCAAGACCGTTGTTTCGCGAATCAACTGAGACAAGTCCCTTCAAACATCAGAGTAGGTCAGCACGAGGAGAACTACCAGGTACATCCTCTTTTCCTTCTCACCGTAATGACTGCACGAAGATGTGGTTAGCACAATGTCATGTATATGTTGATAAAGATGTGATGATACTGATACATGGATGACTATGCGTGTTGATGCCTCTTGAATGAAAATGACAATGGGCATGATTTCTTTGTTCCAGACATTCTAAGAATGCCCTATGTCATGCGAAAGGGAATGCAAAAGAAGTCATACTTGAGCCGACACACGAATGGAGGTTCGGTGCTTTCGGGGGACCTAATGGGTGTTATGATATGGTCACGTGTGCACCATCACACGGATAAAATCTCGACACTTTATAGATCAAAATGAAATGGCGTGACATGGTCACATGGAAGCCGTTCCATGGACAGAGTTCTGATGCTTTTGGGGCATCTAATTGAAATGATGTTGCAAGTAAGTCGCGTGTAAATAGAGACCCGGACGAAAGTTCGGAGTTCACCGAATGCCTTGCATGACTTGGTAATGTTATGATATGCTCCTATGTGTGTAATAATCTAGGCACTCATGAAGCACCTTGAATGAATTATTAATGTCATGAAGCAATTCCTATGTGGATTGTGACACACAAGCAATGCTTTCAGCATCACCTTGATGCTACGATGAATGGACATGGAATGAAAAAGATGTTGTGTTATGTCATCTTGTGACACAGACCTAAAACTTTTGCGATTTTCTAGTGAATGACATGGTATAGTGGAATGGCCAAATGCGAACCAGTGCACAGGTAGACCACGAGTAGCTTTGGGGTACCCGAAATGAGAAGAAACGAAATGATCATGATAGGCACTTTTAGAACGTCCCTACATAGGTGTAATGGAATGAAATGGCATGAGTATGTATGTCACGCAAAATGTAAGTGGTTACAGAAAGATGTGGTTAGGATGTATGACATACAGAATAATGTCGTGCGTGCAAGGAATGAATACATATGTCACACAAATAAAACATCGTGGCTACCCAAAGATGTGGTTAGCACATATGACACACAGGATGATGTCTCGTATGCTTCATGGAAATGTTGGCACACGAGATGTATATATGACACTCAAATAAAATGCAGTGGCTGCATGAAGACGTGGTTAGTTCAAATGCCATACATATGCATACATAAGAGATGGCTGCACGAAAATGTGATCAGAAATGGCACATGAGTGATTATGCATTTTGGATACTTTATGAAAAGTTAAAAAGAAAATCAACACGGAACAAACATTAGCACACGTAAAAATATGCCGTCCCTTCCACCCTTATTTCTCCTTATGATTGGTCTTGCATTCTTCCTAGGTGTTGGGTCTCTTTGGCATCAACAGGGGATACCAAAGGTGTACGCTCAATTGTTCAATTCTAATTTATGTTTTGGTAACCCTAGGGGAAATTACTAAGCCATTACATGTGGGCCAAAGTCAACCCAAGGGTCGTACAGGCTCCCATAGCGAATAAACACTTCCCCATTATAGAACATTATGTAAGGTCATGCGAGGCTATGAGTGGTTTACCCCGTCGGGTGTCTCCAATCCTGGCGGTAGAGGTAGGCCACCTTCTTGGGTAAACTGGGGCTAATCAGTGTATTTGAGGGGTTGAGAAAAAGAAAACATCATGATATTCAAGGTATGAATAAATATGGCATTTATAAATCGATAAATAAATATAAGCGAGGTCTGTGAGCAGACGACCTTTTTAAAGTGGAAGCAGCGAAGCGAGCAGGGGAAAAGAAAACGTTTTTTAGCTCATTTTGATTCGGAAAGTGGGTTTTGTTTATCTTGGATTAGGAAAATCGTTTATTCATTTTAAAATTTATTTTGTAAAAAATGTTTTCTCGTTTTAACTTAAGGACCTCAAAACCTAAATTTAGAGACCAGTGACAGAGTCACCACCCGGATCAGCTCATCCGGGAAATTCTGGTACAGCTCCCTACCGAGCGTAGACTACTGTACCTAATCCAGAGATTCAGGGTTTGGGCAACTTACCTACTTAACCTCGAGCTTGTATTCGATTTATAATTTATAGTGCCATATTTATTCAATTTATTATCTTTCTTTGACCCCAATTTGTTTGTTTTCATCAGTCGATGCTAAAGCAGAATGCAGAAAATAAATTGCAAAGAAATTAAACCATCCACGCAAATATTCAAAAGAATAATAGAGGCCGCTTATACAACCAAATTGAATAAAAAGGAGAAATCTCTCATCCTCACTTTACAAGCGTCTAAGTATACGAGGATCTAAAAAATTGCAACCGCCTAATTTACACGGGATAATCTATTAATTATAGTAAAAAGGAAAAACAAACTCTGCAAAATAAAGGGTTAGCACAGTTTATATTATACGCACAAGTAGGACTCAAATAGGATTGAATTGGGAATTTAGGAATCGGGGTCATACATTTAAGGGGGGTAACCAGGTTGACCCAACCGGTCGGATCGATTACACCTGGAAAATGGTTTTGAAACGCCCTATAAATTTTTGTGGTGGAAAATGATTTTTGGAAAACATTTGGCTCAGTTGCATACAAATTTCCATTTTGTGGGTCTGCTATCGTGGAATCCACGGTTCCGTTCATGTGGGTTCCTAAATACGCAATCCACCTAGGGTCCAAAATGCAATAAACACACCAAAAACATTTGTGAAAATATTATTTCAATTGTTCTCAGTATTTCCGGGGATTTTGTAGGGTTTAGGGATCCACTAATGCTGGGCTATAGATCCGATTTGGATAAAATAACCCCAAAACTCAGGAAATAAAACCACAGATAAACCGAAAACCCTGATATCCGCACGTACAGAAATCCAAAAACCAAAATATTACAATATACGGATAAATTTGGGCCGAAAAGGATCACAACATAATGCTTAAAATGGAAAATGGACTGTTTTTGGCTGATCGGGACAAACCAGGAGTCTGTCCCTGTAGAACAGAGCCGTGTGGCTATGTTCATGAGGAACATAGTCGCACGGCTCTATTCGGGCAATCCGATTCCAAAAGTTGTAAAATGAAGAAAACGCACAGGAAAAGCAATGCAAACAGGTTTTAGGCCCCTCAGAGTTTACCTTGATGTTGTTTTGATGCTTTGAATGTCAAGAAACGGATTGAAAGCTTGAAATGTGTCCTGGAAACTCAACCAGCCGAAAACCGCTGCGATCCAAAATGAGCGGAAATGAATCCGAAACAATCCCCAATAAATGAGCAAGGTTGTGGGATTTGTTATTGATGTTTAAGGGTTGGTTTTAAGTCTTGAATTTGATCTCTGGGTTTTCTCTTTGCCTTTAATGTCTCAACCTCTCTTTCTCTCTTTCTCTGCTTCTTTTTTTTCTGTCTCTTTTTTTTTTCTTTCTGAGAACCCCTTTTTATTTCAACAGAAGCCCCCCGCCCCCGCCCTTTTTTCTTTTATATTTCTCTCTCACATTTATTTCAATCAATCAATGAGTCGTCCCATCTCTGAATTTCCACCCTTCTTTTCCTCTGTCAAGACAAGTTGCTCTGCTTTACAGAGCAACTTGTTTTGTCCACTAAAGCTGTACGGCTCTAGTCTAGAGCCGCCCGGCTCTAGCTCAAAAGCTAGAGCCGTGCGGTTCTAACAAGAGCAGAGGTGAAATTTCAAAAATCAAACGCACACCCTAAACCCTAGAAACAACTCGGGAGATTCTTTCGAGGGTTTCGGATCACGGATAGCTCAGTTTTCAGGATGTTTGAGACACTCTGGGTCATATTCTGGTCGCTTTCGAGCCCAATTCAAGTCGTCCTTTCCACAGTTAACACAGGACCTCTCATCATAGAGGTCGGGTAAACCCGTGCTCATAGCTCTGAATGCCCTAAATCGGCTGATAACACTTCCGTTTTCAAACCAAATGTGATTTTCATGAATATTTTCGGTCAAATTACATCCATTCATGTTTAGATTTATGGTTTTCGGGTTTTCTATTGATGGATGTGAAATTAAAGGTTGATGATTTCGAGTTTTTAGGGATTTCCGAACTTGTTTGATCCAATCTGGATCCGTTTTGTGGAATTTCATAAGTTTCTAAAAGTTCCAAATTACCCGAAATCATCAAGGTTCTAAAATGATTTTCAAAACATGAAAGAAAACCGAATTGCTGATTCTGGAGCATTACAGCCGCCCGGCTGTAGGTGTTACAGCTGCCCCGGCCACTACAGTGGCTCGGCTGTGATAACCTACAGCCGCTTAGCTGTAGTTTAAGAAGCAGAATTACAGTTTTGCCCTTTTGAGCCTCTAACTTGTAATTTCATGTCTGCTTTCTATTCAAAACAGATTTTTGGCATGTTTACATTTACAGACCTTAGATGGATGTTCAATTTAGGCCCACTCACGAATGGAACCCCCGGGTTTCGGAATATCCGGCCCCCTAAAAGTTGGAAAATGTATGTAAAACGAGCCAAATTGTTTTTAAAATTGGTTTTTATTCACAAAATCTGCAGGGCGTTTCTACAAAATGTTTTCCAGGTTTAATCCAGTAGTCGTTCGGACTTCTTGATTACCTCCCTATGCATGATCCCGTTTCCCAAAATACCCCTATTCTGTCTTATGTGAGTCATTGGTGTGCTTTATTTACTGGTGCTAACCGTATTTGGATGTAGCTTTTTATTTTTGATGTATTTGATAGATTATCTTGTGTATTTAGGCGATTGTACTTTTTAGACTATCGTGTATTATAGGCGGTTGTAAATGGTGAGGATGAGAGTTTTTCTTTTTCGAGTTGTATAATTTGGTCATTACTTTACTTTTCCTGCACTTTACTTTTCTACGCTTTATTTTATGATTTATATTTATGTCATTTGTATGAGCATTAAATAAAAATAAAAGAAGATAAAATGGGTAGAATTAAGTGAATGTCATATCGTATTATGAAATAATAATTGAAACTAAGTTAAGGATTAGTAGATGTGTTGCCCGAACCATGAATCTCTGGATTAGGTACTGCGTCTACACTTGGTAGGGAGTTGTACCGGAAATTCCTGGATGAGCTGATCCGGGTGACGACTCTGTATCTGATCAAGAAATTTAGGGTTCAAGATCTTTAAATTTAAATTGGGATTTTCTAAAAATCTGTTTACCAAAATTCACACTTAAAATCAAGTTTTCTACAAGATGAGTTTTCTCAATAAAATGAAAGGTCTTCTTAAGAAAGATTAAAACCCGTTTTCAAGACCACACCCACACACAAAAAGAAAATCCCCGGTTCCCACTTCACCGCACGTTTCGAAAAACATCATCCGCTCACAATTCCTTTCTTAACTAGCCTACTATTGAGACACTGCAACCACTTCTACTAGCTTCACTTCTAATTATTGTCCCCCTTTACTTGCAGAACTAAACCAAATCTAGTGTTGAACCCAGCCGAGGTTGTTGATCTGTACTCTAAACTAAACCCAGTACTCCTACCACCTTTATGACTTACCGCCTTCTCTTTTTCATCTCTTTCAAACTTGCTTACCATCCTGACCTCACTAAGCTCACTGAATGTATGAAACTTTATATTATTTCTATACACATCTTAGCTACCTTCAATTAGCTTCTAAATCAATTCATCCTCATAAGTGCGATTCTTTAGCAGAATCATTTTAGTCATCCATTTTTTATGTTATTTGTCAAAAGATTCATTTGGCTTCTGCTATATAACTTGACTTGGATCTTTGTGTTGAAACTATAGTACTTGATGCAATCGGTAGACAAAGCTTTCTATTCTAACTGTATTTCTTCAAACAATGAATTGTACCAGGTGAATGCACCCTTTTCTAGTGAAGTTAAAAAGAGATTAATCAATTGCTGCTTCGTAGCACCTGCTATTAACAACACACGGGGGTATAGATTCACATGAGCTTTCAGAGAACAGATTCCCTTATATGTAGAAATCTTCATTATTTGAAACACGATAAGGAAGGTTTCAATGCCTTTGTTAATCATGGTATCTACATTCACACCTTTCTCAGACTTCATGTTGATTTTGGCTCTTTTCTTCAACTTAAAGACTACCTCATCTAGTTCTATGCAGCCTCAATCTATTGAAGCTTTTCCATGCTAGCAAAAATGCCACCCTATGACAGGGAAGATTCAAGTATTTTCTCCTTTCCTGGTCTAACCACATTGTTTTGACCTCCCTCTTTCACAATAGTTCTTAGCTCTTCCTTTAGAATATCTCAAAAATCTTGTGATTTCAGGAAGTCCTTCATCATATCAACAACACTCGGTGTTTGGTTTGCCATCTCAAGTTCCTCAACAGACTCTATTTCACTTTCAGTTTCAACTATTACTGATTCCTTTTCAACCCTTACAGACTCAGCTTTCTTCTTATGCTGATCCAATTTCTTTCTTAACAGACTCGCCAACTGGAACTTTTTTCTTTCTAATTTCTTGCCCGATTTTCTTTTCCATGTACGTTCTATTTCAAATCACACATGAAACGTTAGGAAAGTGATTCATGATGGATGAATGAAATTGACGACGTGAGGAAAATTGAATAAATGAATGAATGAATGTATGTATGTATTCATATATACATAAGATGGAATGAAATGTCATGAATGCATGAAACTAACCTCAATGCTAAATTTAAAAAATTGTTATATGTGGTGGACCATGTACAAGGCTTTAGGTGACATGAAATTTGGTTGGATATATATGATGTTGTGTACCATGTATGGGGCTTTCGGAAAATGAACAAAATGAATTTATTCGGGTTTTTTGGTAATAGATGTATAAAGCAGATCTTATATGGGGCTTTGGGTAAGTGTATAAAGCTGGTCTTATATGAGTTGGGTTTTTTGGGTAATAGATTTATAGAGCAGATCTTATACGGGGCTTTGGGTAAGTGTATTATACGGGGCTTTGGGTAAGTGTATAAAGCTGGTTTTATATGAGGCTTTAGATAAGTGTATAGAGCTGGTCTTATACGGGGCTTTAGGTAAGTGTATAGAGCTAGTCTTATATGGGGCTTTGGATAAGTGTATAGAGCTGGTCTTTTACAGGGCTTTGGATAAGTGTATAGAGCTGGTCTTATACGGGGCTTTGGGTAAGTGTATAGAGTTGGTCTTATTGGGGCTTTGAATAAGTGTATAGGGCTGGTCTTATACAAGGCTTTAGATATGTGTATATAGCTGGTCTTATATAGAGCTTTGAATAAGTGTATAGAGCTAGTCTTATAATGGGCTTTGGATAAGTGTATAGAGTTGGTCTCATATGGGGCTTTGGATAAGTGTATAAAGCTGGTCTTATATAGGGCTTTAGATAAGTGTATAAAGCTGGTCTTATACGAGGCGTTAGATATGTGTATATAGCTGGTCTTATATAGAGCTTTAGATAAGTGTATAGAGCTAGTCTTATAATGGGCTTCGGATAAGTGTATAGAGCTGGTCTTATATGGGGCGTTGGATAAGTGTATAGAGCTGGTCTTATATGGGGCTTTAGATATGTCTATAGAGCTGGTCTTATACGCGGCTTTGGATATGTGTATAAAGTTGGTCTTATACCTAACTTTGGATTTTGACACATATTTTGGTATATTTGTGTGAATTTGTTGGATAACATTTTTGTGTATTTAGGGTTTTTTGGTAATGCATTTTGGGGATTTTTGGTGATGAAATGATACTATGTATAAATGCACAAATGTATGCAAATTCAAATTGTTTATGAAATATGCAATGTATGTAAATTCCTACACACAAAACAAACATTAACACATGCATAAATATGTGTTTGTCTCGAAGTAACCAATGCAATAAATTGACATTTTGCTTATCCTAAGGAAAGTTACTATAGCTTCCTATATGCATCAAAGTACAAAAGTCTTGGGTTCATATCAAGGTTCCCATAGCAGAATATATTCCTCACTTTTCACCACTCAAAGGTCCAAACGAAGGGGTTCATACTAGGCTATGAGTGAGGTCCCATTTCTGTGCCCCTAAGACCTGGCAGAACTTAGGCGACACTTCAACAACACATCAAGGTTTAAATGGTACCTTAAAAAAGGTGTGTGCAAGGTTTTTCTAAATAATATGCAATAAAAGGCATTGATATAGAAGTGTCAAAACATTTTGAATCGAGAATTTTCAGTGTTTATTAATTTTTGATTTTGAAAAATAAAACTTTCCATCAGAGTCGCCACTGTGAGCGGACAATCCTGAAAAGCACGAGCATCGCGACTAGGCCGAGAGAATTTTAACAGGATTTTATATGAAAACGGGTTTTATAGAGAGAAAACGAACAAACTTGAATGCTCTCACTAAAAGTGAGAAGAGTCGCCACCCGGCTCAGCTCAACCGGAAAATTGCAGTATAGCCGAGACGAGTTAAGAATCGCTATACCTTTTAGTCAGAGATCGGGTTCGGACAACTCACCTATTTCTTCTTGATTCAAAATATATTAATAGTTTATATTAATGTCTGTTATATTTCCACGATTGATTTTATCTTAATTTATTAGTCAATGCTTACACACGAGATACAAATGCTGAAAGCAATAAATTAATTCAGAAAGCCGTAAATAAATTTGGGAAATCTGAAATATATACAAACCGATTAATTAACTAACCAAGGGGATACATTTAATAAAACAGGATTAGGGTACATTTGCCTATATACACGAAACATCTAAAAATGAAAAGCTAGGAATACATTTAACCTAACATACAACTACTTGTAAAACAAAGTTAACACAATAAATATATCCACAAACAGGACTCAAATTGACAACTTGGGGATTCAAGATAGCTCAAGGTGTGAATAGGAAAAACCTAGAGAATCTGACAAATTAATTCGTTTGACCTAGAAAACATTTTGAAACTCAGTTTGATAGGACTTGAAATTCATTTTGAAAATTGTTTTATCCGTTTTATTATTTTCATATACAAAATGTCGGTTTGTAGTCAAGAAATTAGTGTTTCTATCATTGAACTGGTCTATGTAAATAAATATAGAAATTAAATCTAAGCCAAAATGATATGCAAATGTATGAAAAATGCATAAAAATATAATTCTGGAATTGAAATCACAGCCGTTACGGATGTGAAGATAACAGTCGTGTGGCTCTAACAACAACTGTATGGCTGTCGTTTTGAACAAACCAGAGAAATATTTTAAAATTTTGAAATTACTAAATTCTGAAATAAACAACAGCTATACGACCCTCGAGCAACAACCATATGGCTTCTCAATAGCTGTGCGGCTATGGTTTATCAAAAATCCAGAAAATAGAGCAAGATGAAATGAATACTATGACATACCAAATCAACCTAAAAAGCGATAAATAGGTTTAAGGCCTCTCAAAACTTTACCTTTGATGTCTTTCTCTAGCTTTAGATCTTCAGAAATCGGATTTTGAAGTGAGAATTTGAGTTTTCCAACTTTTGCCTCCTCTTGCTCCACATCTGAAATCAAGTTCAATTACCCAGCTTCTTGCTCCAATTCAACATGAATTTAGGTCGAGGATGACCTCTAGATGGATATAAAAGGTTTTTGATAAAATATTAAGGTTCAATTAAAGTTTAAAGATTTTCTTTCAATGTTTCTCTCTAACTTTCTTGTTTCTCCTCTTTCTTGCTAATTTTCCTTAATCTTTATTCGTTCGTCTCTTCCTCTGATCTCCCTTCAATCCGAAGACCAAAAACCCTATAATCAAAAGAATTAAGTGGAAAATTTGATGTCTCCCCATAATCTAAACAGTTGTCCCATTTCCATGCATACGGATGACACATTCACAACAGTGCGGTTGTCCAATCAATAGTCGTACATCTCATCCTATGGCCATGCGGCTCTTCTCTCATTTTTAGCACTAATTCTTCTAGCTTTCTTAGTTTCTTCTTCTAAGCTTTGTATACTTCTAAATTCACACTTCATGAATCGGTTTTCATTAAGAATTATAAAAGGTGGATGACATTTTGGCATTTTCTCATCATCAAGGTCGAGAAAACCCTACGCTCACACTACCTGTAAAGGAATCTGATATAACCTATGGTATAAATCAAGGGTTAACCTAAATATAAGCTGAACGTTAATATATTTATAACCTGAGAATAAGCTTAAGGTTAACCTAAGAATAAGCTTAAGGGTAAACCTAATATAAGCTAAGGTTTATCATCTATCTCTCAACATTTATTACGTGTATTAGTCAAGAGCTCCTACCACCTGGCAACCCACTTCACAAGCAGTTATAATGAACGTGGAACGTGTTGTTTCACATCAGGTAACTTCCACCCTGAAGCTATAAATAGCTTCTCCTTCAATGATACAGTGGTTGGTTCTTTGATAATCAGAGCTTATACTATTTTTACAGCAATATAATCAGTATCACCAGATAACTTTGGCATCGGAGTGTTTGTGGGAAGAACACCCTTCCCACACTGTAACAGGTACCTTGCTGAAGGAGAGTCATAATTTAACCACTACCGGCATTCACTCTCGGAGGCACCCTCGTCCGGTCAACCCTCAATCTTCCAGTAACACCCCTTGACGATCGATCTTCCCTTAACAAATTTACTGCTGTATCGTGGCTACAACAGTTGGCGCCGTCTGTGGGAAATCGATCAAAAAGCCATCTCTAGTTTCTTTGCATCTTCAGTTTCTTTTGCGGGAGTAAGATGCCTCCAAAGAGATCTCAAGTTGCACCTTCTCAGGCCAATCATCCAGAACATACTCACAGTGAACCACGAGAGGTACCTGATCGAGAAGATGATAGTGAACATGGACGCCATCTAGAAGGCACAATTCACCCTGCTCGACGCCATCCAGAAGGCACCATTCGTCCCGGAGGGTCGGGAGTTGTCCCACCAACTGTACCCTTGGAAGAATATGAATTTCTCAAGAGGAAATTTGAGGATAATAACCGCCGGCTTGAAAGTTTACTCACGTTTATTCAGCAAACTCATCCTCAGGATAAGCTTCCCCCACATTTACAGCCTAGGGGAAAAGATCATATAGAGCCTCATCATCCTGAAGACGATGAAGTGTCACACCCTTCACACGACAGGGTAGAACAGCACAACAATCGCAAGAAAAATGATGCGTACTATGAAGTGGTGGAGAGTACTTTCAGAGAAGGAGGCCTCCATACTACAGGAAGAAGGAATAATGAGGAATCCACATTCAGCGTAGTAGAAACCAGAGACTTGAAAAAGATGATTGAGGAAGTATTAGAACAGAAAAAGCTAGTTCCTGCAGGTGAAGAGCAGCCAGGAAGAAAAGTCCCCTTCACTGATGAGATAATGAAGAAACCCCTCCCAAAGAAATTCAAAATGCCTCAACTAGCTACATACTCTGGCAAAGGCGATCCCCATGACCATATGCAAAGTTATGAAGCTGTTATGCTACTCCATGGATGGGAAGATGCAATCATGTGTCGGGCCTTCTCCCTCACCTTAACGGAACATGCTCGAACATGGTTCAACAGCATGAAAGAAGGATCCGTCTCTAGCTTTGATCAACTCAGGGAGGAGTTCATAAATGCTTTCATCATCAATACAAGGAAAAAGAAGGATGCTACATACCTTCTTACCATCAAGCAGGAAGAACGAGAAAGTTTAAGGGATTACATTGAGAGATTCCGTGCTGCAACTTTGGAGATTCATGATCTTCAAGTAGGAATGGCGGTGGCTGGAGTACTTCAAGGAACAAGGTCGAGAGATTTCCAAAAATCCCTTTCTTATGATCAGCCTTCTACTCTTGGGGAGTTGTTCAGTCGAGCTAGCAAATTCATCCTTTCTGAAGATGTCATGAAGAACGTAACTGGAGGCTACCAGGATAGGAAAAGAAAGGAAAGGGATGAGCATCATGAGGAAGCAAAGAAAAATGGAAAAGGGAAAGAGGGGAGTCGTGCCCCCAAGTTAAAATTTGAGAGCTTCACACCCTTACTTGAACCTCGCTCCAATATCCTTGCAGCAATAGAAGGGTCAGGGCTACTCACATTTCCTCCAAAAACTGACAGGACAATGGGAAAGTTTGCTGATGCTTACTGTCGATTTCATAAAACCCATGGTCACTCTACAAACAGGTGTAGAGAATTAATGAACGAAATTGAAACCTTGGTACGTCAAGGGAAGCTTGGAAGATTTGTGTATGCCGAAAGATGGAGGGAAGAGAGACCCTCATACTCAGAAAGGGAAAGATATCAAAACAACAGAGGGAAGGATGACCGCAGTTATGCTAAGCCAAAGGAAGATAGGAAGGAGAAAGCGTCTGCGTTAGATAATAAGCCAGCTCATCCAACAATAAATGTCATCTCAGGTGGGGAGACCTTGGCAGGAGGATCTTCAGCTTCAAGAAAAGCCTATGCGAGACAAGCTTATGAAGTGAACAATGTCATGAAGATCCGCGATGAGGAAGTTATAACCTTTACCTCTGCAGATCAAGGAAATGTGGTAACTCCCCATGATGATGCAGTGGTCATTTCGGCCATCATAATGAAGTTCCCAGTGGAGAGAATCCTTGTTGATATTGGAAGTTCCGTCAATCTCCTTTACTGGAATTGTTTTGAGAAGATGAACATATCCCTCGATAGGCTGAAAAAAGTGCAAGCCCCTCTGTTTAGTTTTTCGAATGAAGCTGTCCCAATAGCAGGGTCGATCCAGCTACCAATCACACTAGGAGAAGATCCTTGTAGTACCACAAGGATGGCAAACTTTATGGTGGTTAGGTCGACATCTCCGGCCTATAATGTAATCCTTGGAAGACCGTTACTAAATGACATGGGAGCCATAATCAGCTCAAATTATCTACTTGTGAAATTCCCTACACCCAATGGAATAGGTCAAGTCCGAGGCGATCAGAAAAAAGCTCGCATTTGTCACATATCCTCCATCAAGGGAAAGCAGACTGCAAGAGGGGAAACACTGGCAATCTCGGGAAAGGGAGAATCAGAGAATAAGCCTAAGCCAGTTGAAGAAGTTGAGCCCATAAGGCTGAAAGAAGACGATCCAGACAAAATCACTTACATTGGGACACGAATGCAAAAAGAAGTGAGGGATGAAGTGATAGATTGCCTAAGAAAGAATGTTGATGTCTTTGCTTGGACACCCGCTGACATGCCAGGAATTGATTTAGAGGTAGCTTCTCACCATCTGAATGTTGATCCAGAACTAAAACCAGTCAAGCAAAAAAAGAGGAATGTAGCACCGGAGAGGCAACGAATCATAGAAGAAGAAATAGACAAGCTACTCCAAGCTAACTTCATCAGGGAAGTTCAATATCCTGAATGGATCGCTAACATTGTGATGGTAAAAAAGCCAAATGGGAAGTGGAGGATTTGCATAGACTTCACTGATCTGAACAAAGCTTGCCCAAAGGATTCATACCCGCTCCCTCAAATCGACAAGATGGTGGACCAGACTTCAGGATATGAATTGTTGAGTTTTTTAGATGCTTTCATGGGGTACCATCAAATAAAGATGAACCCTTCGGATGAGGAGAAGACTACATTCATCACCGATAAGGGGACGTACTGTTACAGAGTGATGCCCTTCGGACTTAAAAATGCTGGGGCAACCTATCAAAGAATGGTGAATAGGGTGTTTAAACCTTTATTGGGTAACACCATGGAAGCGTACGTGGACGACATGATTGTTAAAAGCAAGAAGGAAGAATCACATATTGAGAAGCTCACTAAAGTATTTAACATTCTGAGAAGCTTCAACATTAAACTCAACCCAAATAAATGTACGTTCGGAGTGGAGTCAGGAAAATTCCTAGGCTACATGATCACAGAGAGAGGCATTGAAGCAAACCCCGAGAAAGTTCAAGCTATACTGGACATGAAGCCTCCAGCTTCAATCAAGGAAGTGCAACGCCTAACAGGGAGGATAGCGTCTTTAAATAGATTTCTATCCAAGTCAGCAGAGAAAAGTCTTCCATTCTTCAAAACGTTGAGAGCTGCAAAAAACTTTCAGTGGACCCTAGAATGTGAGAAAGCATTTGAAGAATTGAAAGAATATTTGAAAGAGATACCTCTTCTAACTAGACCTGAGCCAGGAGAATCATTGTTTGTGTACTTAGGGGTCAGCAATGTGGCATTGAGCGCAGTATTATTGAAGAAAGAAGGAAAGATTGACAAGCCTATTTACTACGTCAGTAAAGTCCTCCAGGGCGCTGAACCTCGATACCCATTTGCTGAGAAAGTTGCACTTGCATTAGTGATGGCGTCTCGAAAGCTAAGGCCTTACTTCCAAGCTCACCGTATGATAATATTGACAGATCAACCCCTACGTCAAGTCCTACAAAAGCCAGAATGTTCAGGGCGCCTCACTAAATGGGCAATAGAGTTAAGCGAATATGACATCACCTTCGAACCAAGGCAAGCAATCAAAGGGCAGGCTTTAGCTGACTTCATTGTAGAATGTACAGGGGAGAAAAAGTCAGTTGAAGGAGTTGCAAGCATGTGGAAATTGTTTGTCGATGGAGCATCTAGTTCATCTGGTAGTGGAGCAGGGATAGTGATCATATCTCCCGAAGGAGATCCTTTGGAGTATGCCTTGCGTTTCAACTTTCCAAGCTCGAACAATATTGCCGAGTATGAAGCTCTTATTGCTGGAATGAAGCTAGCCCAACAGCTACAGGTGAAGAGGATAACAGCTCATAGTGATTCACAATTGGTGGTTCAACAGTTCCATGGAGAATATGAAGCAAAAGAACCTGTTATCATCCAATACCTTCGCAAGGTCAAATCCTTGTCCCAAGAATTTGAAGAATTCCAGTTGACGCAGATTAATAGAAGTTCTAATGCCCACGCAGATGCATTATCCAAACTTGCCTCGTCTTTAGACACCAAGGGAAGAATCGTGCACCTCGAAGAACTCAAAAGACCAAGTATAGAAGAGAAAGTGGTTGCATGTATTATGGAGCAACAAGACTGGAGAACCCCATTTATAAAATTCTTGAAAACAGGAGAGCTTCCCACTGATTCCACCGAAGCTAAAAAGATAAAAATGAGAGCAGCTCGATTCACCTTGATTGGAGATATTCTATATAAGAAAGGTTTCTCCCTGCCACTTCTCAGGTGTCTTGGTTTAGACAAAGCAAAGGAGGTGCTAGCGGAAATACACGAAGGAATATGTGGACAGCACTTGGGAGCTAGAGCACTAGCCTCTAAGGTTTTGCGAACTGGATTCTTCTGGCCTTCACTAAGAGATGACGCGCTGAAAAAGGTTAGAGAATGCGATAAATGCCAGAGATTTGCTCCCATCCAGCATGCTCCTGCTTCAGTTTTCAGAAGCTCTATTGAACCAACACCTTTCGCCAAATGGGGATTGGACCTACTAGGACCTTTCCCACAAGCAACAGGAGGAAGAAAATTTTTAATGGTAGCAACTGATTACTTCACCAAATGGGTGGAAGCTGAGCCTTTAGCCAGTGTCACTGCAAAAAAGATAGAGGGAATTGTTTGGAAAGACATCATATGCCGATTCGGGATTCCAAGAGCTTTGGTAGTAGACAGAGGAAAACAGTTCGATTGTGATGCATTAAAACAACTCTGTGCAAACCTTCACATCCAACTAAGCTATGCCTCAGTAGCCTACCCGCAAGCCAACGGTCAAGTAGAAAGAGCTAATCGAACCATCAAGGAAGGCTTGCAAATGCGTCTGGACAAAGCAAAAGGAGCATGGGTAGACGAACTTCCATCCATACTTTGGGCATACAGGACTACAAGTAGAGTCTCTACGAAAGAAACCCCATTCAGCCTTGTGTATGGAACGGAAGCTTTGATCCCAGTCGAGATAGGTGCATCTTCACCAAGGATGGTCGAGTTTGATGAAGAGGCCAATTCTGAGGGACTTTGTACCAACTTAGACCTTTTAGAGGAACACAGAGAACAAGCATGCATACGCCTGGCAGCTTATCAACAAAGGGTATCTCGCTATTACAACTCTAAGGTGAAAGAAAGACCATTCGCAGAAGGAGATCTTGTCTTGAGAAAGACAGCCATAACCAATGCTCACCTTGAAGATGGGAAGCTCCGTCCAAATTGGGAGGGGCCATATCGAATAAGAAGAATGGTTGGGCCAGGCACTTGCAAACTTGAAACCTTAGAAGGAAAGAAGATTGGAAAAACTTGGAATGCAAATCATCTGAAGCTCTATTTTCAGAGCACTTGTATTCTGTAACTGTTATTATGAATCAATAAATTTGATGGTGCCGTGATTGCGGGCCCGTGGTTTTTCCCCTTATTGGGGTTTTCCACGTAAAAATATCGCGTGCCATACCTTTAATTTTTCGACAATGTTGCTATATTTAATTATCTTTGACGATAATCTTATGCATTTGCTAAAGATAAACCGTTTGTAATCAAGCTAAAATACGCTCTTCTATGAGGGAGGATACGATTCTCGTAATATCTCTTTATGAGAAAAGATATAACGTTCTTCTATGAGGGAAGACGTAAACTTTGCAACATTTCTTCTATGAGGGAAGACACATATACTTATATTCTTTTCGAAGGCTGTTAAGACATATGGTAGGCCAAAAAACTTATCTTCTATGAGGGAAGAAAGTTTGCTGCCATGATGCACGCAGTAAAAATTCTTCAAGGCTGTTACGACATATGGTAGGCTAACAAGCTTATCTTCTAAGAGGGAAGAAAGCTTGCTACCATAATGCAAGCAGTTTATAAAAGATCAAACGTACAGTGTGAAAAAATTTCCAGGTATAAGTTTATGAAAAATCACACTCAATTCAATAAAAATTGTTTGTGATTGGGGAGCGATTAGCGTTAACTATGAAAGAAGGTTAACATTAAACAGGAAGGAAGGTAAATAATAAAATAAATAAAAAATTCCAAGTCAATAAATTCTCAAAATATATAAAGAACAAAAAAATAGCGAATAGAAATCTAAGATGCAGGATCGACATCGGCAGAAGGTTCATCATCAGCACCATGATCCTCATCTAAATCTTGCAAAGCCGATATCTCATCATCTGGGACTATATCTGAAGGTCCCATGACTCCATTCCTCCCATAGAATTCCCAAGGTCCACCAAGGTTCTTCAGATCATCAAACAAGCCTTTATTTACACAGGTAGCACTATCCTCCTCATTCGGATCAAAATTCTTCCAATTGGTATGGTGGGAAAGAGATTCCGTTTTTGAAAAAACTAATTCGGGATGAGAATGACCATCCTCCTGCTCAAGAATCTGCCGGGCGAGATAAAAACCTATCTTGGAGAAGCTGACCCCGGCTACACATTTTCTCTCGTAACAATCTTTGGATTCCCTATACTCACGAACTGCGGTAGAATGAATGGAAGCATGGTCACTCTTCAGTTTCTGCACCATGCTAGTCTCATCAGCTAACTTCAGTTCAAGCTTCTTGATATCATTCTTAAGGAGGGAATTCTGCTTATCTAGCTTCTCATAATCATTACTCAGAATTGCATATTTGGATTCCACGGCTTTCAGATTCACGTGATCAGCTTCCAATGATTTAATACGGTCTTGAAGCTTCACATTTAAACTCCGACTTTCTTGAAGCTTCCCTTCAACCTCTTGAAGTTTCCCTTCAAGGTTTTCAACCGTCTGTTTTAGCTTTCGGGCAAACCCGAAAGCCACTGAAGCACGTTGAGAACCCTACCATCAAAATAAAGAAAATGAGTTATATTCAAATAAAACGCATATGATAAAGTACATATTTATATAGATACATACTTCAACGATCTTGCGCTCAGCCATATCAAGGTTGTCACATAAATCCTTGCAGTAACTCTCTTCATCACGAGGGAGAATAGAGGAAATCATCAACCTAGAAGCTACTCCCGGCATGTCAACAGAATCAGTATTTAGCAAACCAGGGTAAAATCTGAAATCCTCCCCTTGAAGAGTGCTTTTCAAAGGAGTATTTTTGTAGATGTTGTAAGATGCAACAGGCATGCCCATCCTTGGAAAGACAAGATCCATTCCAGGTAAAGATTCTGAGCGAAGTTTCTTCCTCTCACGACGAAGTGGAATATTAGGATGGATCCTCTCATCTCTGGTGTTTCGCATTGACTGGGAACCACTTCTCTCATCCCGAGCAGAGGAAGAGCGATTCGGGGATGAATTTAACACACCTTTCTTAGCCTTATTGGAAGGATCGACCTCAGAAGACTTAGACTTTGGCTGCACAGGAGGGATTGAATTCACACCAGCAGTGATCTTTGGAATAGCGGTTTCTGACGAAGCATTTGATGGAGCTGAAGGATGAGCCTTCTTCAGAGCCGAAGCATCACCTTCTAAAGTAATTTGACAAGTAGGAGAAATTTCTGCCCTAGTACGCTTCTGTCCGGCTGCAAAAGCGGCGAAAGCGGAGTTCCCAGCCGCAAAATTAGCGAAAGTAGAGTTTTCTGATGGAGTCATGCCTACAAAAGAAAATTGTCAGTAAACATCTATATTCTGAAAAGGCGAGAATCATATATAATATCACATATAAAAATTATTTTAATTAGTCACCGTTGTCGGATAAAGAAGTCGTATGACTAGTGTTAGAGATTGTGCCCTAAGCCAATGTTGGATTATGTAAACAATCTTCTTAAGTCATTAATAAAGACTTATTTTATCATATATATTTGTATGTTAGTATTTATGATAATGTATCCATGAATTAATTGTGTAATTCTAAATTTTCCCTAGTCGATTGTTATTATGGGAATAATAACAAACTAAGACTAGTGTGAGTGATAATGGATATTCATAAGATGAATATAGTGTATACAGATACAGATTATACTCACGGGCAATGTGTTAGAGAACATGTTGCTGGAGACCCACTATAAGATCAAGTTCATGGTCACGTGTCACAACTGATCTTGATTATAGTAGTGTCATCAGCTGATTCCTTTGACCTGAGGTCACCATGGATTCCGGGATGAATTCATGTTGTGCTTTGACGCAGTCAAACGCTGCTTGTAACAGAGTAGTTATAAAGGCTGTGGTTGGGTACAATATGACTCATGCTTAGGGATGTGAGTGACAGATATGGGATTTTGTCCCTCTCTAACAAGAGAGCGATATCACTGGGCCCCTCGATAAGTAAGACTGTTAAATGCATGGCCGTGCTCAAATAATTGATAAGAGTATCAATTGATTTGTCTGAACAGTTTACTTTGAGATCGAGAAAGCATATGATTAATTATATAAGATTGACAAGTGTACCATGTCTTATAATTAATCTTGATATCAAAGAGACAAAAGGGAATATGACATTCTATAAATAGGTATTGGATCATTCCAATCATATTAATTGGGTAGTCGTAATGGCTTGCTAGAGTCCGCTTGTGACCTATAAGGACATTATGGTAATTTCCTTATTGCCAATTAATATGATCCTATGGGGTCACACACAAGAGCAAAATGAAGTTCATCTTATCGGGTATAAATTATTATTGGATAATAATTTATGAATGAGAAAGAGAATAAATATATATAGTGATATATATTTATGTATGTATATATAAATATTAATGTGATTAATATTGCATAAAGTATGCTACATATTATAATTAAATTATATGGAGATATAATTAATTATAATATTATATATACATATATGTATTATGGAGAATTGATTTGATTTAATGTTAATTGAGAATTAATATTAAATTGTGTGGGTTAATATATAATTATAACTAATAGGTGTATTAGGTTATAATTATAATTAACTATTTAGGTTAATTATTTAAGGAAACAATTAACCTAAACCTAATCACTCTCCACACTAATACTATAGCAGAATTCGGCCAGCCACCAGAAAAAAAGTAGCCAGCCGAAATTCAGTCTCTCCAAGCAAAAGAAAAAAACTGATTTTTTTTCTGCTCTCTTCTCTCGATTCGAAGAAACCGTTTCTTCCATCCCGGCGCTAGCACGCGGTGAACGTATTGCTCCGTGTGGATCAACCATAGAGGGAAGCAATTTTGGTTCCTAAGTGATTCAAACTTCAAAGAATTAAGGTAATTCTTTAACCCTCCTTCCGATTCAATGCAATGCACATGGGTCCTTGGTGGGGATTAATCCTTTATCCGCTGCGTTTTATGTTTGTTTGTGCGATTAATTCCCCAACAGTGGTATCAGAGCCACTTGTGCATTGGTTGAATTGGATTTGTTATTTTGATTAGATCAAAATTGCATGTTAGGGTTGTATGTTCTTGATTTAGGGTTCAATGTTATTGTGAATAACATGTTTAAAATTTGATTTTAATGTGAATCATTGTGAATGATTTGGTTGTAATTGTTTTGAATCAGAAAAGGGGTGAAATTTTGGATTCAGCATGTTGGCACGCCGGCGTGCCGGTTTTGGCACGGCGTGCCAACAGGAAATCGTTCCTGGATGCTTGAGTTCAGAATGGTGGCACGCGGGCGTGCCGATTTGGCACGGCGTGCCAACCTGAAAATTTTGCATATGGCACGACGTGCTGGGCCTTTGCACGCCGTGCCAACTGGAAACCGTTTCCAGTGTTGCGACCAGAATAGCGGCACGACGGCGTGCCAACCTTGGCACGGCGTGCCACCTGGGAATTTTCAGAGGGGGCTGTTTTTTGCGCGAAAAATTTTTTTGCCTGCGGCGCTTGCTTCGCAACAGGGGCTACCGCCCCCGTACCCCCGTCCAACTCAGCAGCGAGTTGGATCGCTGGAAGTTGGGTTTGGTGTTTTTCGTTTATGTGTGGAAATTGTTTCTACACATTTACGATTTTCAAATCAATTACTCTAAATACAATAGGATTGTATTTTACCCTTTATGAATCCTAAATCTTGTAGATGTAAAATTATTGTGATAATTTTATGCATGGTGTTGTGGTATGGTTTTGGACCCCATGGATGTTTTTTTTTTTTTTTTTTTTTTTTTTTGTTCCTTTTGTTTTGGTGGATGTAAGGTTTTATAAATACGGCCTGCGAGTCGTTTGTATTTATGTAATCTTATTTTTCTAGATAAATTGTATAGGATGCAATTTATTGTTTGTAAATTTTATTTTACTAGAAAATTGTATAGGATACAATTTTGTAAGATATGTAAATCCATGAGATGGTGCCAAGGAACAAAGACGTGAAGACGGATCCAAGGGGTGGGGGAGTGCTGTGACCATACGATGGTTACAACCACCTAGGAAATGACCTGTTGATTTTCATATTGGCCTATGAAAATCAATGTAGATAAAACCATACCATAACACGGGTTTTTTTTTTCGAGTCTATTGCATGTTTTATATTTTGATGCCATGTGATGCCATGCTTAGTATGAAATATGCATGCTAGATGAATGTATGACATTGGATGCCATGCTATAATTAATGTTAACTAAGAAGATTAATATTAATGCCATGCATTGTATATGATACAATTTAATCACGGGATTTAATAAACCCTAAAATAAACTTATGAAGTTTATATTTGCCACCCAATTACGTATAACACTAGTCAAGTACTATGTTCGCATCATGGTAGCCACGCCAAAGCGGGTACGCATGATGTGACCTTAGCGAAGCGATAATATGAGAAATGGTGATTCTCATTGTGTTGTAATTGGTTTAACAAAGGGTTAATCAAAATGGTGTTTGAGCCCTAGGCAAAGATGAGATGAGTAACATGCAAATTAAATATGATATATGATATCATGCATCTCATAAATCAAAAGAGTTACATAATGATGTAATTGACATGGTGATGTCTACCGAAATTATATTTAATCATAGGGACATGCCAAAGCAGTGCTATGGTTAAGTATGGATTTTGGGTCTTTTACCCACTTAAATAATTTTAAAGGGTTTTATAATTTTAGTGGGAGCTTAATTCTCTTATGTAATTTAACTTTGCATATATTTTCTGTTGTAGATAAATGGCAAACACAAGTAATCCCGGTTCTATTAGATCTATCCTTGAGAAGGATAAACTAAATGGAACGAATTACCTTGACTGGTATCGCAACTTGAGAATAGTTCTCAAGCAAGAGCGGAAGCTATATGTTCTGGATGGGCCTTTGCCCGCTAACCCTCCACCCACCACGGCTCCAAGAGCTGAAAGAGATGCTTTCCACAAGCATCAAAATGATCAGATTGATGTGCAATGCCTAATGCTCGCTTCTATGATTCCGGAACTTCAGAAGGATCTGGAAATGTTTGAGGCATACGAGATGTCTCAAGAGCTTAAGGAAATGTTCCAAAAGCAAGCGAGAAGGGAAAGGTATGAGACCTTGAGATCTTTGGTTGCGTGCAAAATGGCCGAAGGTAGTTCGGTTAGTGCACATGTTCTGAAGATGAAAGGGTACATTGATCAGTTGGAGAGACTTGGTTCGCCACTCAGACCTGAGTTGGCAACGGATTTGATCCTAAACTCTCTTCCCGATAGTTACTCCCATTTTGTCATGAATTATCACATGAATGATATGGACAAAACGGTAAGCGAATTGCATGGGATGCTTAAAAACGCTGAAGTGACTATAAAAGAGAAACCAAGCTCCAAAGGGATCCATATGGTGCAAAAGGGTAGGATCCAGAAGAAGAAGGGTAAGGCGCACAAACCCAAAGCGTTTGGGAAAGATGCTAAAAAGCCCGTAGCTGCTGCCAAGGCAAAGCCTGCAAAGGAAGGCGCATGCCATTTCTGCAATCAGCCTGGTCATTGGCGCAGAAATTGCAAGCTTTATTTGGAGGACTTGAGGAAGAAGAGAGGCGGTGAGACCGCTAATCAAGGTATTCATGTTATTGAAATACTTCATTCTACTTCTGTTTCTACTTCGTGGGTATTAGATACCGGTTGTGGTTCTCACATTTGTATGAATGTGCAGGGGCTTAGAGGAAGTAGAAAGCTCAAGAAGGGCGAGGTAGAATTCCATGTGGCGAATGGAGCTAGAGTTGCTGCTTATGAAGTCGGCCGCTACGAGCTCAAGTTGCCAAGTGGACTTGTCCTTTATTTGAATAATTGTTATTTTGTTCCTAATTTGTCTAGGAACATCATTTCTATTTCATGTTTGGACAAGGAAGGATTTAAATGTGTTATTGAGAATAATCACTTATTGCTTTTCAATAAAGACTTGTTTTATGCAAATGCGGATTTACATGATGGTCTTTATTTGTTGAACCTTAGTGAAGGTTATAATGAGCATGTATATAACATAAATACCAAAAGGATAAGAACAAATGTTGTGAATCCTACTTATCTCTGGCATTGTCGTCTAGGACACGTTAATGAGAAACGCATTTCAAAACTCCATAAAGATGGAATTTTGGGTCTAGATGTTTTTGAAACATATGACACATGCGAGTCTTGTTTAATGGGTAAGATGACGAAGAGCCCCTTTACTGGTCACAGTGAAAGGGCTAGTGACTTATTAGAACTCATACATACGGATGTATGTGGGCCTATGAGCACAACTGCTAGAGGTGGTTTTCAATACTTCATTACGTTCACTGATGATTTCAGTAGATATGGTTATCTATATCTAATGAAGCATAAGTCGGAATCCTTTGAAATGTTCAAAGCATTCCAAAATGAAGTACAAAACCAACTTGGCAAGACAATTAAAGCACTTAGATCTGATCGAGGTGGTGAATATTTGAGCCAAGAGTTTGACGATCATCTTAAAAATTGTGGGATTGTCTCACAATTAACTCCTCCTGGTACACCACAGTGGAATGGTGTGTCTGAGAGGAGGAACCGAACTTTATTGGATATGGTTCGGTCTATGATGAGTCAAACAAATCTTCCTCTATCCTTTTGGGGATATGCACTTGAAACAGCGGCATTCACACTGAACCGAGTTCCATCAAAGGCAGTTGAAAAGACACCATATGAGATATGGGTTGGTAAGAGACCAAATTTGTCTTTTCTCAAGATTTGGGGATGCGAAGCTTATGTGAAATACTTGATTTCAGATAAGTTAGCACCAAAATCTGTGAAGTGCAACTTTGTAGGTTATCCAAAAGAAACTAAAGGTTATTTCTTTTACAATCCTAGTGAAAACAAAGTGTTTGTTGCTAGGAATGGTACATTCCTGGAAAAAGAGTTTATTTCCAAAGGAATCAGTGGGAGTAAAGTACACCTGCAAGAAAATCTGGATAACCAAATTGAAAGTGAGTTTCAAATGGAACAACAACCTGATTCACAAGAAGTTGTTGAGTCAGAACCAGTAACACAAGTCCAACGTAGATCAAGTAGAGTTCGTCATGAGCCCGAGAGATATGGATTTCTCGTCACGAACGAAAATGATCTGATTCTGTTAGAAGAGAATGAACCTTCCACGTATGTGGAAGCTGTCTCTAGTTCAGAATCTGTAAAATGGCTTGATGCTATGAAGTCAGAAATTCAATCCATGGACGACAACAAAGTATGGACTTTGGTTGATCTCCCAAAGGGTGCTAAAGCAATAGGGCACAAATGGGTTTTCAAGTTGAAAACGGACATGGATGGGAATATTCAGACTTATAAAGCAAGGTTAGTGGCGAAAGGTTACCGACAAGTTCATGGTATAGACTATGACGAAACCTTTTCGCCAGTAGCTATGATCAAGTCCATCAGAATTCTTGTTGCCATAGCAGCATATTATGACTATGAAATATGGCAAATGGATGTCAAAACAGCTTTCCTAAATGGAAACCTTGTTGAGGATGTGTACATGACACAGCCTGAAGGTTTTGTCGATCCAAAGAATCCTGATAAAGTATGCAAGCTTCAAAAGGCCATTTATGGTTTGAAGCAAGCATCAAGAAGTTGGAATCATTGTTTTGATGAATCAGTCAAAAAGTTTGGCTTCATCAAAAACGAAGATGAGCCTTGTGTGTACAAGAAGTTCAGTGGGAGTAATATAGTTTTCCTAGTTCTATATGTCGATGACATATTGTTAATAGGAAATCACATTCCTACCTTGCAAGAAGTAAAATCTTGGCTAGGAAAGTGTTTTTCTATGAAAGACTTGGGTGAGGCAGCCTACATTCTTGGAATAAAGATCTATAGAGATAGATCTAAGAGATTGATAGGCCTGAGCCAGAGTACATACATTGATAAGATACTGAAAAGGTTCAGTATGGATCAATCTAAGAAAGGAAATGTTCCTATTGGGCAAGGGATAAAGCTTAGTTGTAAGCAATGTCCCATGACAGTTGAAGAACGTCAACGCATGAATAAGATTCCTTATGCGTCAGCTATAGGATCTATCATGTATGCCATGGTATGTACTCGGCCAGATGTCTCTTTTGCTTTGAGCATGACAAGTAGATATCAGTCTGATCCAGGTGATAGTCACTGGACTGCTGTCAAGAGTATTCTTAAGTACTTGAGAAGAACTAAAGATACATTCTTGATATATGGAGGCTCGGACGAAGATCTTGTTGTAAATGGTTACACGGATGCAAGTTTCCAAACTGATCAAGATCAGATGCAGTCACAGTCTGGGTATGTGTTCATTCTGAATGGAGGTGCGATAAGTTGGAAGAGTTCTAAGCAAAGCACGATAGCTGCATCTACAACAGAAGCCGAGTATATTGCTGCATCAGATGCAGCCCAAGAGGCTGTTTGGATCAAGAAGTTCATCGAAGAACTTGGTGTCGTTCCTAGCATAGTGAATCCTGTGAGCCTCTTGTGTGACAACAATGGGGCAATATCACTTGCTAAGGAACCTAGTGTGTCACAGAAATCCAAACATATACTTCGGCGTTTTCACTACATAAGAGAAGTCATCTCAAGAGGAGATGTGAAGATATGCAAAGTTGCGTCTGAAGACAATGTTGCTGATCCACTAACAAAAGCTCTTTCACAAGCTGTACATGATGGTCATGCTAGGTCCATGGGTATTAGATACATTTGAGATTGGACTTAGGGCAAGTGGGAGATTGTTAGAGATTGTGCCCTAAGCCAATGTTGGATTATGTAAACAATCTTCTTAAGTCATTAATAAAGACTTATTTTATCATATATATTTGTATGTTAGTATTTATGATAATGTATCCATGAATTAATTGTGTAATTCTAAATTTTCCCTAGTCGATTGTTATTATGGGAATAATAACAAACTAAGACTAGTGTGAGTGATAATGGATATTCATAAGATGAATATAGTGTATACAGATACAGATTATACTCACGGGCAATGTGTTAGAGAACATGTTGCTGGAGACCCACTATAAGATCAAGTTCATGGTCACGTGTCACAACTGATCTTGATTATAGTAGTGTCATCAGCTGATTCCTTTGACCTGAGGTCACCATGGATTCCGGGATGAATTCATGTTGTGCTTTGACGCAGTCAAACGCTGCTTGTAACAGAGTAGTTATAAAGGCTGTGGTTGGGTACAATATGACTCATGCTTAGGGATGTGAGTGACAGATATGGGATTTTGTCCCTCTCTAACAAGAGAGCGATATCACTGGGCCCCTCGATAAGTAAGACTGTTAAATGCATGGCCGTGCTCAAATAATTGATAAGAGTATCAATTGATTTGTCTGAACAGTTTACTTTGAGATCGAGAAAGCATATGATTAATTATATAAGATTGACAAGTGTACCATGTCTTATAATTAATCTTGATATCAAAGAGACAAAAGGGAATATGACATTCTATAAATAGGTATTGGATCATTCCAATCATATTAATTGGGTAGTCGTAATGGCTTGCTAGAGTCCGCTTGTGACCTATAAGGACATTATGGTAATTTCCTTATTGCCAATTAATATGATCCTATGGGGTCACACACAAGAGCAAAATGAAGTTCATCTTATCGGGTATAAATTATTATTGGATAATAATTTATGAATGAGAAAGAGAATAAATATATATAGTGATATATATTTATGTATGTATATATAAATATTAATGTGATTAATATTGCATAAAGTATGCTACATATTATAATTAAATTATATGGAGATATAATTAATTATAATATTATATATACATATATGTATTATGGAGAATTGATTTGATTTAATGTTAATTGAGAATTAATATTAAATTGTGTGGGTTAATATATAATTATAACTAATAGGTGTATTAGGTTATAATTATAATTAACTATTTAGGTTAATTATTTAAGGAAACAATTAACCTAAACCTAATCACTCTCCACACTAATACTATAGCAGAATTCGGCCAGCCACCAGAAAAAAAGTAGCCAGCCGAAATTCAGTCTCTCCAAGCGAAAGAAAAAAACTGATTTTTTTTCTGCTCTCTTCTCTCGATTCGAAGAAACCGTTTCTTCCATCCCGGCGCTAGCACGCGGTGAACGTATTGCTCCGTGTGGATCAACCATAGAGGGAAGCAATTTTGGTTCCTAAGTGATTCAAACTTCAAAGAATTAAGGTAATTCTTTAACCCTCCTTCCGATTCAATGCAATGCACATGGGTCCTTGGTGGGGATTAATCCTTTATCCGCTGCGTTTTATGTTTGTTTGTGCGATTAATTCCCCAACAACTAGAAGGGATATCAACATTATGTGGTAAAATATTTTCTAAAGGAAGGATCTCACGTTCAGACGAAGAATCTTCGATGTTGCCCTTAGATGAGGAACCCCTGGATGAATCGGATGAAGAATCCGACGAAGAATCGGAAGAACTTCGATTATTATGAGTTTCACGATCTGAATGTGTAGAGGAAGAAGAGTTAGCTTCGTTAATGAAAGGAAGACATGAAGAGACTCCCCAACCCGTGGCAGATAGATTGGATGGTGTCAAAATTTTACTTAAATAACATTTCGTTTTACGCAACATATCAATCTCGACTGAATACTTCACTAAGAGAGAAGCACGAACCGGCCAAGTAATACCCTTTCTAACCCACACCCAGCTCCAAGGATGAGCAACTTTCCATATGTCAGCAGGAGGGTAAATAAGCAACCATTTATCTTCATAATTACCAATGGGAGGAAGATCATCGATTAAGGTGAGTGTTTCCTCACCAAAGTCGGTCTTTTGGAGGAGAAAACGACCTGATTTATCTTTGCATGCCTTTGTGAGGTATAAAAGATGAAAGAGGTTGACAGTCGGAATGACCTTCACTTTATGACAGAGAAGATAAAAACCGATGAGAAATCTCCATCCCATGGGGTGCAGTTGTGGTGGAGATAATTTGTTAGCCTTTAAAAAGGCCATAATGAAAGGAGGCAATGGAAAAGTGATACCCATGTCTAGAAGAACCTCATGAAAAGCGAAAGATTCATAAGGAGCCAGGGCAAAAGAAACATCTGAACTTGAAGGAAGTGCAACCCTCCAGCCGGGTGAAAGGGATAATTTAGCTTCAAAAGATTTGACATCATTTTCCTTGAGTCGGGTGGGAACACATCTGGCAATTACTTCATTTGAGCGAGGACCAAGAACCTCAGACCTGAGTCTCACTGTTTGTTTAGTGCGAACCATCTTCGGGTGCGAAAAATGAATATTAATAAAAAAATAAATATAAAAAAAAAGGGGGAAAAAATAAATTCTGACAAGCAGATAAAAAGAAAGCAACTAAAAAAAAAAAAAGAGTTTGTCACAACCGATTAATCTAAGTTGTCCGTCTCCTATCCATAAGCATCACAAGGGTGGACCGCCTAATAATGTCAGCAGAGCTAAAAGTGAGCACCTCACCCTAGGCAGACTAAGATTAAAATTCCCCGAGCTTGGATTGTCAAGTCAGATGTTCAACAAATTATATCCTGAGCCTGGTAACAGGGACCTATGATTTCTTTATTGCAAATTCAAATAGAGGCATTAAAAGGATGAGCCTGTGATTTCTTTATGTTTGCAGGATGAGCCTGTAATAACGGGCCTAATATATTGTTTGCAGGACTGGATGAGAATGTAAAGAAATAAAACAATTTTGGGTTGCTTTTTCGGACCTCTTGGATTCGAAATCAAGTCTCCCCACTTACATTTGATGGATTATCCAATTAGACCATATCTAAATAATGGATCAATTCGCTAGGTCCATTTATTTGCTTTGCTGGGCCGCGTCTTTCTTAGCCCAAGTAATACATCTGCTAGCCCCAACATGCTTCACAATATATCCATGTTTAGCTTGTAAGGTATACATTCAAAATGTGTTTAAAGCATCAAACTTTATGGGCCTGACTTAGAGGGTAACGGCCCGTTTTCTGTCTGCTTTACATTATGTGCCCTCCGCTCTAAGAATTGGGAAATCTCGCCTTTACCATTTGAGTTTCAGAACAAAAGTTTTTCTGCTTATTGTTTATAAACCCATGGATTAGGAAGTAATACAATCGTCGTAGAGGCTATTCCGATTACTTAAGCAGTTTGGCAGAAAACAAAGGAGGGTATCAAACACAATAACAACAGCAGCATCAACACAAACAGCAACTTAATCACAATTACAAGGATCAACAACCACCAGTGCTTATAATCTAATTAATAAATTCAGACTAATAATCGGAAAGTTTACATCACTTAATTGCAGCAACCAAATTTACATCCAATCTATTAGATTTACAATAAAAATCTAATAGGAATTTTCAAACTCAAAAATTGAGGAAAAGCTAGAAAATACCTAAGCTTAGAGGCTGCTGAAAAAGTGAGTTCAATGGACCGACCGGAATGACCGACGGAGGCAGCAGGTAATGAGCTCTGACCGGAGTGGTGACCGGAGTGGTGAAATAAATAGAAGACCGGCGCTTGATCGGCAGTCGCGAGACGACGTCGAGGCGGTAGAGATCAGGATACCCAGGGGCGTTAGAAGTAGGATGGCGTTGAGGCTTTGAGGCGTTGAGGCGCGGAGGCGTTGAAGGTGGAGAAAGAGCAGATCGAAGTGTTGGACGGCGGCGTTGAGGCGCTGAGGAGGAGCGGCGCTGATGAGACGTAAGGTGACGGTGGAGAGAAAGCAAGGTGGTGAACGGAGGCGTTGAGGCGCTGAAGTGGAGCAGCACTGATGAGACGTAGACGGTGGAGAGAAGGCAGATCAAGGTAGGAGACGGCGGCGTGGAGGCACAGAGGAGGAGCAGCAACAAATTTTTTCTTTTCCAACAAATCCTTGGGCAGAAGCCAAATAAAGGATTTTCATCTGGGTAAAATATTTTAAACCCACCAGCTAACAAACCTAAACCTATAAGACTTCTACTCCTATTATTATTATTATTATTATTATTATTATATCTTGCCGAAAGAGAAGCCTACAAAAACCAATTTTCAAATCCTACCACGATCCTATCACCATCATTGTTGTTATTATTATTATTATTATTATTATTATTATTATTATAACTATTATTAAAGATTCAAAAAATGGATTAATATTGTGCTTTTTAAAAGCATATAGCATTTTTCAGTGAGTAATTTTCACATTTTAAAAAACTAATAGTCGGTTTTGCTTACTTATATTTTCTGGATAGACCCAAAAAATAGAAGTGGGGAGCAACTGATATAACCTATGGTATAAATCAAGGGTTAACCTAAATATAAGCTGAACGTTAATATATTTATAACCTGAGAATAAGCTTAAGGTTAACCTAAGAATAAGCTTAAGGGTAAACCTAATATAAGCTAAGGTTTATCATCTATCTCTCAACATTTATTACGTGTATTAGTCAAGAGCTCCTACCACCTGGCAACCCACTTCACAAGCAGTTATAATGAACGTGGAACGTGTTGTTTCACATCAGGTAACTTCCACCCTGAAGCTATAAATAGCTTCTCCTTCAATGATACAGTGGTTGGTTCTTTGATAATCAGAGCTTATACTATTTTTACAGCAATATAATCAGTATCACCAGATAACTTTGGCATCGGAGTGTTTGTGGGAAGAACACCCTTCCCACACTGTAACAGGTACCTTGCTGAAGGAGAGTCATAATTTAACCACTACCGGCATTCACTCTCGGAGGCACCCTCGTCCGGTCAACCCTCAATCTTCCAGTAACACCCCTTGACGATCGATCTTCCCTTAACAAATTTACTGCTGTATCGTGGCTACAACAGAATCCCTAGTGAAAAGTCTCAACCGGTGGGCTTAGGATAGGAGTAGGCCGGTTCGGCCAAACCTGTATAAATCACTGTGTCTCAAATATCTCTATTCATACATTCTTTACTTATTGCTATTTACATATTAAGCATTTAAATTAATAGCATTAGTTTTATTTAGAGATATTGTTTAAACTAATCAAAGCGATTATATTCATGAGTCTTACTATCTAATTAATTTTCACTTTAAGTAAAACTCGTAATATTGTGCAAAACTATTTTATCGAAAAAGTTTAACAAAAGATTTTTTATTCAGTGATACACACTATTCACCCCCCCCCCCCCCAAGTATGTCTCTAGCCTATTTTGGGGCCAACATTCCATATATAGGATCTGCGATATACCCATCAAGACTTCTTAGTGTGTAAACCTATAGGTTCATCTTATGTTGAAATGGGCCTGAAACTTTCTTTCAACCCATAAGTTATAAGTGTGCTCTAGCAAGCTATTACAAGTATACAAAAAAGATGAAATGTCAAAATGCACCTGACATGTACCTGTAATAATTTTTTATGATCCCTTCCCCTATGATATTAGGGTCCTGCATGAGGCAATGCCACCCTCATTAAGTGCTAGGACGCCTCTTACTATGCAAGTGGATTGAAAAACACAAATAAGTAATCAACTCTCAATTACTTTATTTGGGTATGGCCATACATTTCTCAGTCTCACTCATCAAGTGACAGGTGATATCTGCTATAAATTAAGAGAGCTGCAATCCCTTCACATTGGTCATAGTCCCAACATGATTCCTAGTACACCCAACCATACATACTTGGCACCCTGTTACAGGTTCGTTAGGCACATGTCAAAGCATGTGAGGTCTCATTTAGGAGTATAGTAATATCTGGTCTAAGGATCCGATATAATCATTACATGAGAAACAATTATGAAACTAGACCATGTAGTGTTCTCACAAGTGGATTGATCCAATACACGATTCTCAAACATGTACCTATGTCTTTGATCAACATCTCACATCCTATGGTCGATAAGGCATCACCCATCTCACGAGGCATATGATGTTCTTTGGTTATTATCACTCCCATTATTCTAATAGACTAACGATAAGTTTAAAACTGTGTTTCTTAATGCTCAAGCCTCACTGCATAGAACACGCTTTTGACATACATGAGCAAACGACAATTTATGGGTTCTCTATAACTATTATTTGCACAAGAAAATAATAAAATAGATTATGCCTCTTTATTAATAACAAAATCTAATTACAACATCTTGGGACTAGGGCATACACTAATAGATTTCTTGTAATAGGAGAATTTTTCTCTCTTTCTTTTCTTCCTATTTTCAATAAAACAATATTAAAAAATTTTCACTAATAAATTATATATATACAATTAACAAATTGCTAGAGAGTTTAACTTAGATACATTATCTGATAATTTTGTTAATCTAAATTCAAATTTTAATTGAAAATATTAGTTTGTTTATTTTTATTTCACAATATGTTAACTGAATATATATGATTTATTGGTGAATTTTTTAAATATTATTTTCATTTATTATTTGTTGCCTCTAAAAATATAGTTTGACTCATCCACTGTGCATGAGCATTGTTTTTGTAACTCACTGGTATGTGCTAGGTTTCCATAAACATAATGTTTTCTTATCTCATTGATTAAGACCAAATAACTTTAAGTTCTTATGTTGATAATTAGAATTAGTAGCCCTAATTGGTGTTAATTTTTTGTGGGATTCGCCATCCTTGGAATTTAAGTAAGTTGATTGCATGACTTGAGAAATTACTAGAATGAATGCTAGGTGAAACTAGACACCTTAATTAATTTTATCATTAAATTTTCTCCTCTCAATTATAATTGCTTTATTTTATTGTTTTCTAGTATTAATTTTAGAAGTAGAAACCAAAACTCAGATATATTATATCTCACCTAGTTAGCGAATAATTTGAATGTATTTAGTAATTATATGCAGAGTAATCGTGGGATCGACATTCTTCTTACTCTTTATTACTTCGTCGACAAAGTACAATTGCTCTATTTTATATGTATTGTATAAGCATCACCAATCAAAACACATACTTCAACAAAATCTTCTTTAAACTTTAGCAGTATTTTTAGATTTCAATAATTCACTTTTTCACTCTAACACTTTCAACGTTGTGTCAATTTCCTTTCTAGTTTTCTAGTTCAATCTCTTTAGTTGTAATTTCATCTTTTCATGATAAGTATTTTGTTTAGTTTCATTCATAGTGCAATTTGTTTTTATTTTGTTCTTCAATCATTTTCTTAAGGCATGTATTGTTTAGATTATCAAAACCTCTAGAATTTTAGGTCTCTTTATTCCTAACAATTATTTAATTTTAGAAGTCAGTAGGCATATTTTTTCATAGTTTGAGAATACTATAATTCTCTAGTATGTTTGTAATTTTCCAAAAAAAGCCAAACAAAAATTGGAACACTCAGTGGGACTTTATCATAATGCCACCTAAGAATAATGACAAAGAAAATGATCCTGCAACTCATGGATTTGAGGAGGAAGAAGCATTTAGGGTAGCAAATGTTCCATAACAGGTGGAACAAATAGAACGAAGAGAGTCCAACCCCAGAAGATAATTTTGGATTTCGATATAAATCCATAACTCCCTACACCAGGAGAAACACTTCACTTCCCTTGAATGAAATGTTGAACCTTTGAGGTGCGATATTGGTTCCTTCCAAAGAAATGTTGGATCCGTCTATGGGAACATGGAGAAGAATCTTTAGATCTATGTCAACATTCACCCTCAAAGGAAGAGGCGAGAGACAAGGCCAACTACAAATACCACAACTCGTGGAATAATGTTACTGACAATTACTTGACCTCCAATAACATCATCCAAAATAGGATCAACAAGGGCATCCTTGAATTCATAGAGAAAGCTATGCTGGTAGATGAAGCTTGTTTTCCCCCTATGACCACCATAAACATAATTGCAAGAGATATGCAAGATGAGACCAATCAAATCAAGGGTCATAAGAGATCTACAAGTCAAATTTTCAGAATTGTGGACAAAGAAAAGTATAAGTTATCATACCTAGATTCACAAAGAAACGGATGTTTAATTTTATTTTCTTATTCAATCATTTTCTTAAAGCTGGTATCGTTTTGATTATCACAATCAGGTGTGCATATGGTTGGTTAACCAGTCCATTTGGACTTACTTAATTGGTTAACCGTTAGATCGGCTTTTAAAAATCATTAACCGTATATTAGTCCATTAAATTCGGTTAAATAGTTGGTGATGAATGGTGTGAAAAATATATTTTCCACTAGGAGGTTTCTCGTATTGAGGAAAATTAGGTCAGGACCTGCAAAACAAAACTAAGATGCTCCGACGTTCAAGTCAGTAAGAGATCAAGAAGCTATAGAGTAGAAATAAGAGAGTTTATTCTATACCTTTTGAGGTAGAGAGACCTTTATATAGGCTCCAAACTGTCCTAATTAGATTAGGATTGATATTCTTGTTCAACCAATAGGAAAGATTCCTAATTGAGTAAAATGATACCTTTGTAGAGTTCTATCTTAAATAGGATTTGGACACCTTGATAGGCAAGTGAGGATGAATCATGCCTTGATTAGGACATAGTCCCTTTATTCTAGAAGGATTGTAATCCACTAAGTACCGGATTTATCGGCTTTATCAAATCCATATGTTGTTGATTCGGCTATGAGGATCCGACTATCCAGCCTATCCAAGACTTGGTCTTCATTCTATATTTTCCCGGAATTCTCGCTTGCTGAGGAATTTTCCAATATGTCATCAAAAGTCCCCCTCTTGGTCCAGTTCAAACCTTTTAAGGTTGAAATTCAATTCTTTTTTGCACCGAGCCCAAACACCTATGCTATGTGTTTGACCAAATAAAGAGCAATTTTTCCTGTTAAGAGTACATCCCTCTATCCAGATGGCAACACTAGTTGTGGTTGACTCGGATTTATGACAGTTTTACCAGATCTTTTTTATGCGATTTGACACAAACTCATCAATTAACATCTGTCATGGTTCTTGAAGATTGAACATTTGACATTCCAATATCTCCCAAATTGAAGAGACCATAATTATTCTCTATGAAAAATTCCATATTGTTGGTTGCTAGACACTCAAAAATTTTCAGTCGATTCTCCTCAACATTTTTTTGAATGTATAAATGCCTTCGGTCTTGTGTTGGACCATCTAATGCAGTCTGGTCTTCCTTTCATGGATTAAGCATGATCGGAATCTCGATATGTTTTAGTTCTTCAAAATTCGTACTTATTGTTGTGAAAGCCAATAAGCAACAAGGTCGAGTATAATATCATAAAAAAAACATGTTAATTTTTCACTAAGGAAATAAGCCTGATTTATGCTAACTATTAAGCCTTAGTCTGAAATAGGACAACTATAAGTAAACAATTATATTGTTATGTGTATATAGCAAATATATATGAAAAAAATGAGCATGCCATAATGATCAACTCGTATAAAACTAAAAAAGAATCACTTAGCTGATGATTAAGGAGGTATAGACTGAGATTCAAAACAATTAACGGGCCTGTAACCGATGATAATAATTGATCCATTTAGTCGATGAGCTCAATTTCTCTCTACATAAGATTCTTTGCTTATCGTTGATCACCACCTACCGAATGAGGACAATGCTAGTCGAAAGCTTCATTTTTTTGCATTTGAATCCGGGAGACTGTGCCTCTTTGCGTTGCTCAGTCAAAGTGGTTCTATTTTAGGGATCCGATATGCACCAAATCTTGCTATGCTTTCCTTGTCTTTTATACTTGATTGTTCTATAAAAACTTATCTTCCTGTGTCACCGGATCAAATATGATTCTCTCTTCAAGGATCCAGTATGTACCGAATCATGGCATGCCATCATCGTCTGGATATAATGAATTGACAAATTTTGAGATTGTCTTGTCACTCACTTTGCCGAATCCGGAATTCCACTGCAGTAACCTCATCTTGAGAAGATGCAACTTTATCTTTGAATGGTCCATTCGGGATTGATGTAGAGCCGAGCTAGGCTTTAGGCTAATATGCGGTATCTGATTGTAAATGGTTTAGCTGATAGCTATAAACTTTTTTACTTCATCAGTCCAGCTTGGGTACCCTTGAGCTTTTTAAGCCAGGGTTTTCATTAATATATTTCTCCGTTTATTCCATGTGTCTGATTTAGTTGTTTTACATCTTGCTACATTTTATTTATGCATGTATAGTATTCCCCTGAACCAATTTTTGTGAACATTGAGTCTTCAAGCCTGACTTCTTGTCGATTTTCCATTTAAGATTATGATCTGGTCCGTAGTATGTGGATTATCTAGATGCATCTTGTAAGATTTGGTTTTCAGCATTGTTGTGCCTTAACCTTTTATGCTGCTCTATCTTGAACCGGGCCAAGGTCCTTCACATGAAGAGACCCATTACTTTTAGGAACCTATTATAGGTTTTTCTTTCAAGTTTGTATGGTTTTTGTAATATTGCCCTTCGTCAAGGGTCTTTCATCCAACTGTACTGGTCATGCTATCGGATTTCGATGCTACTCATTTTTAGAGATCTTTACATCCAAATGTCTTTTACCGGATCTACTCATTTTTCAAATTTTCTACACGTCTGGATAATACGGGTGTCTTCTCCCAATGCTGCTGTGAGCGGACGATGCGTTTTCGACGGGACGCGGGACTCCCTCTCGGAAGGGGCGCCACGATCTCGGGCGGGCCCCTCCCTCGCGTGGGGTTTTTATAAATAGAAATCCATGTTTTGGAAAATAAATAGAATTAATACATAAAAGAACCGAGACCTAAGTCTCGATGAATATTGTAGGAGTTGCCACCTGGCTCAACTCAACCGGGAAAGTCTTATGTAGCTGAACCGGACGAACGGCCACTACACTATCCAGAGATTCGGGTCCGGATAAGTCCCTTATTTCGTGTCTAATTTAAAATAAATATTGCCAATGTTCTCAAATGGTATTTCAAAATCTAAAGTCAATTTTATTGAATATAAAAGGCATACTGCGCGCATACAAATATATAGTACAAAAATAAAGAGAAATAAATATTAATTGGCTTACAACCAAATCGAATAGAAAAATAAAAACACTCGCCTCACTAATACAATCGCCTAGAATACACGAGAATCTAAAAATATTTACAACCGCCTAAATACACGATTTAATCTATTAAAATACATCAAAAATAAAAATAAAAGTAATTAAAACTTGCAAAACAGAAGGTTAGCATAATTTATACGGCACGCTACAAGTTGGACTCAAACAGACAGAATTGGAAAATCGAGAATTGGGGGCATGCATATAGAGGATAACCGGATTGGCTCGGTTAGCCGGCCCGATTAGACCTGGAAAACATTTTGAAATGTCCCTGTATTTTTGGTTTTGTAGGAAAATCATTTTGAAAACATTTTTTTTTCGGTTTACATGCATTTTTATATATTAAGTGGGTCGGTTTTCGGGAGAACTGGGTCTCCGTCGTTGAATTGTTCTAAATGCAATTTTACTGAAAATTGAACCTATGGTCGTGATGCACACAACAAAATTCATTTTGATGATTTTTAGGGTTTTCTAATTTTTTGGGATTTTTTTGGGATTTTTTGGGTTTTATGATTTTTTATGGATTTTTAGAAATTTAAGGCGGAAAGGTGAAATTATGGTTCTAGAAACCACAGTCGTATGACTGTAAATTACAGTCGTGCAAACCCAACTACAGTCGTACGACTGTAAACACTCAAAACTCAGGATTTCGCCAAAATCTTATTTAAAAAAAGCTGGAAAGAAAAATCACCTGGAAACCAAGAACAGTCGTATGACTGTAACTACAGTCGTATGACTGTTCATCAATTTCAAGAACAGTCATGCGACTGTTCTTGATTTCCAGGAGCAGAAACGCAGAAAATGAGATAAAAATGCACAAAAATCGCAATCAACACCCAGAAAGCAAGCAAAAGTAAAGAGAAATGGGGCGCCTACCCTTTAGAAGTCCCTCCAAGTCGAAATTGACCCCTGGCGTCGCTCCAATCCACAAGAATTTGCACTTTTCCTCTTGAATTGGAGTTGAGAGCCGTGAGTCCAAAAATCCAAAATGCTTGGGATTCTGATTGTTTTAGTCCGAAATTTTAATTTGTTTGTGAAGTTAACTTATTAACCTATGGATTTCTATCAAGTTTTAATCTTAATTTCGAGAATTAAAGAAAATAGAAGAGGAAAAGATGAGTTTTTGTGGTTTTTTTTTTACTTCTTTCTTTTCCTTCTCTCTTTTCTCCTTTCTCTCTCTAGATTTCACCAGAATTCAAGCCACCCTTTTTTTCTCCCTTTTCTTCTCTTTTCTACTCTGACTTTCTGAAGTTTCTTCAACAAATCCCCGGTTAATTAATGCCCAAAATCTTCTCCTCCTCTTTCTTATGTCATGGGTATGGTGTTCTGCACCTGCCCCGATAATACAGTCGTACGACTGTAATTTTTAAATTCCAGTCGTACGACTGTAATTACAGTTGTACCACTGTAAGAAATTTTTTTTTAAGTATAGAAAATTCCGACGCTTACAGCTGCCCCTCGCGTGACCAAATTCAACATCTAGCTCCAGATTTACAACACCTGAGATGATGAATTTGAGAGCGCGAATTAAAGCGCCGCGAACACTGGAATGAATCTTCTGATGAAATAGGCCGATACCGGGTCTAGGTTACCCGAGGCGATGCTGGGGAGAAAATAAGCCGATATCAGGTCTAGGTTACCCGAGGCAGACTTGATAAAGAGATTGGTCGATACCGGGTCTAGGTTACCCGAGGCGAATTGATGAAGAGATTGGCCGATACCAGGTCTAGGTTACCCGAGGCGAGTTGATGAAGAGATTGGCCCATACCGGGTCTAGGTTACCCGAGGCGAATTGATGAAGAGATTGGCCCATACCGAGTCTAGGTTACCCGAGGCGAATTGATGAAGAGATTGGCCGATACCGGGTTTAGGTTACCCGAGGCGAGTTGATGAAGAGATTGGCCAATACCGGGTCTAGGTTACCAGAGGCGAGCTTTGCTGGGGAAATAGATAAAGCTGATCTGGGCCGATACCGAGTTTACATTACTCAAGGCGGATCTGCTGGGGAACTTGGATGATGGAGCGGATCTGGGCCGATACCGAGTTTAGATTACTCGAGGCGGACTCACTGGGGAAAGTTGAGATAATGGAGCGGACCTGGGCCAATACCGAGTTTACATTACTCGAGGCGGATCTGCTGACTTGCTGAGGATATTAAGCTGGGGATGAATTCCTGCACTTAAAATGGCATGTCTTCATTCCTTGATCGAGAGATTTTTAAACAAAAATTTTTGCCCCTTCGATCAAGAATGAAGACTAGCCGGGGATAAATAATTGATATATGCAATGTATGGATGCATGGTGATGTATATGTACATGTATGTATTTCCTGTTATTTGACGCTTTTGTCTTCCACTGGGGAGATATGTTGTACCCCTGGTTGATTTTGCTTTTCTTGGGGCATTGTTTGGTGATTATCAAAGAAGTGAGGTGACTGCTGGGGAAATGATCGTATTATTCCTTGTAGATTCCGCTGGGGAAGAGTGTGACAGCTCGACTGGGGAAACAATTATGGGGTTCTTTGTGTTGACTACATTGGGGAGTAACATGGCGACTTTGCGGGGAAATAATTGATGGTGTTCTTTATGTAGATTCCGCTGGGGAATAGTAGGGGAAACTCTATTAGGGAGTGATGTGATGAATTCCGTGGGGAATACTGAGGACATTCTGCTTTTCCTGCTCCGTGGGGAAGTTATGAGTTTTTTTAAGTGCTTTAATTTTTGCATGGGTTGCCCAAATCAAGTTTTCAGCCCAGCGAGCTGCTATAACTTTTGCCTAAGTCGCCTTTTCGGTTTTCGCCTTAGCGAGCTTTTCATATGCCCTAACTTTTGCCTAAACTGCCCGATATGGGTTTTCAGCTTAGCGGGCCGCTCTAATTTTTGCCTGAGGTGCCTTTTCGGTTTTCACCTCAGCGAGCTTTCTCTTCTTCTTCTTCTTCTTTTTTTTTTTTTTGATTAAAATGGTGTCGTGACCCTTTATTGTCATTTGGGAAGATGAACTGGACTTTAGAGGACGATAAAAGATTTTAAATTGCACGTATTTAATACATTTTCATTTGTCAAATAATGCGATGATATTGATCAGTTGAATGCAAAGTGCTTTCTTTGAATGTGTGTTTATGCAAGACAACTTTGTTTGTGCATTTGTCATAACCATGCAAATATATTTAAACAAACACTTCACTTTATTGATGAAGTCAAAATGAGTACATTTGAAACAAGTTGGTTCCTAAATGATACACATTTCACATTGTGCCAGAATCCGTCACCAGTCATCCTTTTGAGGTTTTCCGACTGATTATTTTCTCTCGTGTCTTAACTTTTGCCTAGACCGCTCTTTTTGAGTTTTCAGCCTAGCAGACCTCTCCCTTTTTCTTTTTTCTTTTTTACACATGATAAAGCTTTAGCCTGTCTTGGTTGATAAGATTAGTGAACTCATTTCCATCCATGTCCATAATGCTGACAGCGCCTTTTGATAGCACCTTCTTCACCACATATGGTCCTTCCCAATTGGGTCTGAACTTGCCTCTAACATCAACATTTGAAGGCCTTAGTTGCTTTAGAACCAAGTCTCCTGCTTTCAACTGCCGCTTGGAGTACTTCACATTTCGATTATAGGCTCTAGCCATTCGGCGTTGATACATCTGCAGGTGATCCAGTGCCTTTAGTCGCTTTTCATCTAATGCCACCAACTGTTCATACCTGGCTTGAACCCATTCAGTCTCTGGCAATTGAACTTCCAGGGCAACTCTTAGTGACTTGAGTTCTATTTCCACCGGTAACACCGCTTCCATTCCATATACCAAGGCATAAGGAGTTTCTCCTGTCGGTGTTCTGACACTGGTTCTGTAACCCCAGAGAGCATAAGGCAGTTTATCGGCCCAATCCCTGTAAGTGGTTACCATCTTTGATAAGATCTTCTTTATTGCCTTGTTAGCTGCTTCCACTGCACCATTAGCCTGAGGTATGTATGGAGAGGACTTATGATGTTCAATACCATGTTCCGCAAGTAGCTCAGCTATTGCCCCTTGAAATAGTACTCCATTATCAGCTACTATATGGTGAGGAATCCCATACCAAGTGAAGATGTTCTTCTGGATAAACTTGACCATTTGCTTCGATGTCACTTTAGTGAAGGATTCTGCTTCGACCCATTTGGAGAAATAATCAACTGCTACAACTATGAATCTATGCCCATTAGATGTAGCTGGATGAATTTCACCAATCATATCTATCCCCCATGCTGAAAACGGCCAAGGAGACGCTAGATTCTGAAGTTCGAGTGGAGGAAGATGACTATTGTCTGCATAGATCTGACATTCATGACATCTCTTCACTTTTCTTATACAATCTGCTTGCATTGTCATCCAGAAATAGCCTTGTCTCATGATCTTTCTGGCCATGGCAAGTCCATTCATATGTGGCCCACAGGACCCTGCATGTACCTGCTGCATTAATTTTTCTGCTTCTTGCTCTGTTAGACACCTTAAAAGGACTCCATGTGCTGTTCTTTTGTATAACTTGTCCTCAAAGATTCTAAATTGAATGGCCAGCTTTCTTAATGTCAACTTATTAGCAACACTGGCCTCTTCGGGATACCTACCCTCCTTAACATACTGGTAGATGTCAAAGAACCATGGTTTTTCTTCAGCTGATAATTCCATTACTTCGTGCACTTCGAAGCAAGGATGTCTGGAAGTGGCTATAACTAGTGGTTGAACTTGTGTCTCTTCTGGATTTTCCCACATGGAGGACAGAGTTGCTAATACATCAGCCATCTTATTCTCATCCCTGGGGATATGTCTGAATTCACACTGGCCGAATAAACCTTTTCTGAATTGCAGCAACTCCAAATAAGGCCGCAAGGCTTCTTCTTTTAGCTCCCATTCACCCTGAGCTTGCCTGATCACTAGAAGTGAGTCACCAACAATTAAGACATCATTTGCCCCTAAGGTCAATAAAGTTTCCATTCCAAACAAGCATGCTTCATATTCCGCCCCATTGTTGGTTACAGGAAAGATCAGCCTTTTGGATAAAGGAATGACCTCACCATCCAGTGTTACTATAAGTACCCCGATTCGAGTGCCTTTTCTATTCACTGCCCCATCGAAGCATATGACCCACCTTTTCACTTCCACCATGGCTAGTTACTCATCAGGGAATTCCAGGTTCTCTGTGTAATCTGATTCTAGGGGTTGGTTTGCCAGAAACTCTGCCACTGCTCGCCCTTTAATGGTTTTCTTTGTGATGTACTCGATGTCAAATTCAGACAAAAGTAACAACCACCTGGATAGCTTCCCAACCAATGCTGGTGCTTCATAGAGATACTTCATTGGATCCACTTTAGCCACGGCTTGTATTTTGTAGGATTGGAAATAGTGGCACAGCTTCTTGGTCAGCCAGATCATCGCCACACATGTCTTTTCCACTAGTGTGTACTTGGTTTCATACTCCAGCAATTTCTTGCTAAGGTAATAGATAGGATATTCCTTCTTGCCATCTTGTTCTTGTGCAAGCATTGCCCCTATAGAGGATTCTTCAACTGCCAAATACAAAATCAGAGGCTTCCCTGGAATTGGAGGACTCAACACTGGTGGCTTTACCAGGTAAGCCTTGATCTTTTCGAATGCCAGCTTACACTTGTCATCCCACACAATTGGCTGATCTTTCTTTAATAACTTGAAGATTGGTTCACACGTGGAGGTCAACCGTGCTATGAAGCGGCTGACATACTGTAAGGAACCCAGGAATGATCTGACTTCCTTTTCTATCTCTGGAGCTGGCATATCTTGGATGGCTTTGATTTTATCTGGGTCCATTTCTATCCCCCTCTGGCTAACTACATGGCCTAACAGCTTCCCTGATGTGACCCCGAATATACACTTCTTAGGGTTAAGCCGCAAGTTGTATTCTCCAATGCGTGTTAGAAATCTATCCAGGATAACAGGGTGTTCCTCTCGGGTTGTTGATTTAACAAGCATATCATCGACATACACTTCGACTTCTTTATGGATCATATCGTGCAACAGAGTTGTGACAGCCCTCTGATAAGTGGCACCGGCGTTCTTTAATCCAAAAGGCATCACTCTGTAGTAGAAAGTACCCCACTCTGTGATGAACGATGTTTTCACCTTGTCGATCACATCCATCAGAATCTGGTTATACCCCGAAAAGCCATCCATGAAGGAGTACATTGCCGCCTTTGTTGCGCTATCAACTAGGACGTCAATATGTGGCAGTGGAAAGTTATCTTTTGGGCATGCTTTATTCAAGTCCCTGTAGTCAACGCATACTCTGACCCTTCCATCCTTTTTAGGCACAGGGACAATGTTGGCTAGCCATTCCGTATACTCCACCACTTCGAGAAACCTGGCATCTATCTGTTTGGCCACTTCTTCCTTCACCAGTGTAGCCAATTCCGGCCTTAGTCTTCTCAACTTCTGCTTTACCGGTCTGAACTTGGGGTCTGTCGGGATTTTGTGCACTGCTATTTCTGTATCTACACCTAGCATGTCTTCATACGACCAGGCGAAAGCTTAACATGTTTTTGGAGTATTCTTATTAATTCTCTTTTTTCCTCAGATTTTAGCTCGTGTGAAATGAGTACCATTTTAGGGTTTTCATCTGTACTTAATTGATTTCATGCAATGCAGTGTCATGTATGCTAAATATGCTTGATGGTGATTTAAATGCATGCAAAGAATTATCAGGATAAACATCACACAAGTAAGCAAACTGGGATTTCATTGCATTGAACTTATCATAAAGTACATCAGTTATATTGAAAATGGAAGAAATAGATACAACAAAATCATTTTCATCCTCCACAGGCGGAGGGCCTTGTTCTTCATCAGCTTCCATCTTCCCTTCCAGAGCATCATCCAGGGTTGCAACTTTCTCTGCTTCTTTCCCGGTCGCCTGTGCTTTAGCTTTTTCCATAATCTTGGCGATTTCATCAACCACAGAGTCTAAATTCACTTTGGCCATCAGTTCTTCATCAAATCCTTGCTTGGTCTTTCCAAAAGCTTTGTTCAATGCAGCAGTCAAAGCATCTGAGATGATTTCTGTAGTTTCAGCATAGGCTTTCTTTTCTTCCTCTTCTTCGGCCATCTTTATTGTCACCTCCATCTCTTTATGCGATTCACCTTGCAGCACATCAGATTCAATGATGGTTTCTTCTACCATTTCAGGGGCTACTGGCTCCTCCAGGCTTTTCTCAAAATCCACAACATCTGTAAAGAACTCAAAGCCAGGGTACTCGACATTTCCAACCAGCACCGGTTCATCTTGGCCCTTGTAAAGGCTTTCTCCCACCTTCAGAAATGGCTTCATCATGGCCCTGCCATTCTTGCCCTTTTTCAGGTTCTTCTGCTTGGATGACCCCTCTATATAACCAAGGCCGCACTGCTTCGACTTTCCCGAGTCGACCTTGAATTCTGGCACACCTTGTAAATTAATCCCGAGTCCCATTCCCGGGACAAAGTTCAGCTTGTACAGATATCAGGATAGCCACTCCGGCATGTAGTTCTCATAAAGGACCATAGGGGCATCTGTGGTTTCTTCCTCCTTAATGACAGTAATTTGGAATCCACCAAAAGGAACCACTCCTTCATCCACTGCAGCTACCATCGACTGGGCGTCTGCCTCAACAGTCACAATCCTGTCATTCATAGAGAATTTAATCTTCTGATGCAATGTGGAAGGAACACCTCCCAAAGGATGGAACCAGGGCCTTCCAAGCAATAAGGAGAATGTGACCGGGATATCGATCACTATGAAGACAACCATGGACTTGATGGGCCCAACCTCCACTTCTGTTTCGAAGGTCCCTATCACTGTTCTTTTAGAATCATCATACGCCCGAATGACTGTCGAGGACCTTTTCAACACTTCTTCATTCATGCCTAGAAACGGTAACATTTTCAGCGGGCATATATTCAGAGCCGAGCCGTCATCGACCATAACGCACGACATCACCTTATCCATGACATAGGCTCTAATGTAAAGAGCCTTGTTGTGGGCCTTTCCTTCTGCAGGTAGGCCTTTCTCAGAGAAAACAATATTAGGAGCTCCAGCATGGACTTTGTCTAGCAAGCAACACATAGCCTCTGGCGAAGCTATAGGGCAGACTTCAATTTCTGATAGCTTCTTCACTAAAGCCTCCCTATGCTCTTTGGAGGTCATAAGCAGATGCCACAAACTGGCTTATGCAGGGGTCTTCTTCAATTGGGAAATGACCAAGTCTTCTTTCTCGAATCTTTCCGGTGTCGAAGTACTGCCCGACCCATTCATCGGTGCTTTATCTTTCGTCTGATCTGCCGGTTGATATACTCTTCCACTTCGGGTCACGCGCTGCACTTCTGAAATCTTCAACTTTTCAACAACTGGGAGTTTCACTGCTTCTCTTTTGTCAAATTCCTCGTACTCATCTTCGGAGTCAAGATCATCTAGACTTATGGGTTTGATCTCCTTACACCCTTCCTTCTCTTCACACTCGGGTTCCACTTCGGGTTCCCCTACCGCCACTGCCTGAATCATAGGATTTGCTTGCAGAACTTGGGCAAATATAAAGTTAGCCGGCAACCCCGACTGAACCATGTTAACCTGCTTCTCAAATGCCGGCAATGGGTTGGTTTTAGTGCTGGGTTTGGCTGGCTCTTGCAGCTTTCCCTCGTCAATGAGCTTCTGGATAACATCCCTTAGCTTGTAGCAGTTGTTGGTTCGGTGGCCTGTCACCACATGATAAGTGCAGAAGTTATCTTTGTCAGCTTCTGATGGCTTTTCAAATGGCCTTAAGGATTGCAACAGGCCGCCATTCCTACACTTGGCGAATATCTTTGCTAAAGTAAGAGTCCAAGGAGATATGCCTTGTCCTCCAGGACCCCTGTTCTGGTTGCCTTGCTGCTGATTCATAGTAGCCACTTCGACCTGCTTCACCTCTGATGATTGCCCCTGTTTGCCACTGGAACCTGAACCAGAACCACTACCAGACCCAGCTACTGCAGTTGATCTATACCCCGAGGTATACCCTGTGCTTCTTCCTCCCTTGTGACCGGTCGGCTTCTCCTCTTCATACTCTCTATCTTCATAGCCATACTGTAGACCTCACTGAGCTCCTTGAAGGGATGGAATTTCATGTTATTCTTGAAAATGTCTTTGCTGCAGTCAATGAGCTTCTGTATAAGCTTGTCTTTATCAGGGCGGTTCTTTAGGAGGATCATCTTATTCATCCACCTCTGGTAGTATTCATCAAAGGGCTCATTGAATTTCTGCTTCACCCTCTCCAAATCATACAACTTCACCTGGATTTTGGTATTGAAGCTGTAGTATTTGATGAAGGCCGCAGACAATACTTCCCAGTCAGATTGCTCCTCCTCTGACAGTGAGTTATACCATCCCAAAGCACCTCCCTCTAGTGTGGTGGGGAATAACTGATCAGCTGCTGCTTTGTGGCGCCCGCCGTTAGCATAACCCGGGCATATAAATTCACATGGGCCTCCGACGAGCCCATTCCTTTGTAAGTGGGGACTTTCGGCACTTGGAAGCCGATAGGAAATGTCTCGATGCCCCTACTGATCATGGCATCAACGTTTACCCCTTTCTTGGATTCAGCACTGATACCGACCCCCTTCTTCAACTAGGCCATGACCTCGTCTAATTCAGAACACTTGACTTTCATCCTCTGTTCCATAGCTGCCTCTATCTCCTGCAGCTTTTCCAGGCTAGCTGAAGCGTCACCACCATGTTGGGATGACTCAGCTTCTTTTTCCTTCCCGGCTCCACTACCACCGGTCTCACCATCTTCTCTAACCACTGCCCTCATTTCTTCCTTTAACATGTCGCGGAAATCCTGCGACCTGAAGAGATCTCTCAAAACATCAGCCATGCTCGGTGTCTGTTCTGCCATATTCACTCCTTCCCCAGACTCAGAATCACTGTCACTCTCAACTACCCTCTGTCTCCTAGCTGCCTTTGAAGCTTGGGATCTTGTCCAAGGTCGCTCCAGCGTATTCTGCTTGGGAGTAGACAGGAGGTATTAGGGTCGTGAATGAATGACGTGATGTGACATGAAAATTAGGGTATTGAGAATGCTTGAAATGAATGGAATGGGATTATGTATGAAATAATGATATGAATGTTTTCTTTTTATTATATGAATGTTTTCTTTTTATTATCTTTCTTCTTTCGAGGCATTCCAAGAACACCCAATGTTTATGCAAAAACGTCACGTGTGGGCCGTCACACTGACAGAGCCTCGGCACCTTTGGGGCACCTAATGAATTCGTGAAATGGTCGCGTGTATACCAGCACACGGACAGAGTTTTGACACTTTGTAGGCCTATAAGATGATATGAAATGGTCGCATGGGCCGGGCCCGCGGACAAGGTTTTGATGCTTTTGAGCACATGATATGGTGTTATGAGAAAGTCACATGTAACAGGGACACGGATAAGGATTCGACATTCGAGGAACGCCTTTCATGATTTGGTGATGTTGCGGACCTATATGTATACTGGTCAGGCACTCGGGGAGTACCTCGAATGGTAAATTAATGTCATGGAATGGTCCGATGTAGACCATGATGTTTTATGGTGTTTATGATAAATGGGTATGATGTTATGAAATGCATTGTGTAAATTGTTACACGAAAATGGGCCTAAGACCTTTGTGGTTACTATTAAATGAAATGATTTTGGTGGAATGGCCAAATGCAATCTGGTGCATCGGTAAACACGGGTAATTTTGGGTACCCGATATGTTATGAAATGGAATGGGATGGTCATGATAGGCGTCCTTGAAATGCCCCTTAATTTAACTTAAGTGAAATGTAGTGAATGAACATGTCACACAATATGCAAATGGCTGCACAAAAACGTGGGTTAGGATGCATGACATACATAATGATGTTATGTATGCTATGTCAAAAATAAAATGCTAATCACACAAGTTTAATGTTATGGCTGAAAAAGAAATCGTTAGTATGGTTGACAAGCGAATGAATTAATGTTTTACACACAAAATAAAATGCAAATGGCTGCATAAAAATATGGGTTAGTATCACACAAAAATGTTTATGTATGGTATGTCACATGCATGGAAAATGGTGATTATGATATGTTATGCACGCGTAGGTAGCAATGGCGATGTGTCACGAGATGGTGAAGAACACATAGCAAGCAAAACGAATTCTTCCAACCTTATTCCTCCAACGTGGTCGGTCTTAAAAATTTCTAACCGAGTCCTAGGCAGGGTTCACTTCAGTCACCAACCGGGGGTGATGAAGGCGCGATTTTATTATTATTATTCACACAATTATTTTGGTATCCTAAGGGAATCCAATTAGAGCTGCCTATATGGGTTCGGTCAAAGTCGGGATAACATCAAGGCTCTCATAGCAAGACATACTCCTCACTTCTCCCCACTCAAGGGTCGTAGCGAAGGGGTTCGTACGAGGCTATGAGTGGTGTTTCGTATTCATGCCCATAAGACCAAGAGGAACTTAGGCGACACTTCAACGATCCACCGGGCTATAAAAGGATACCTAATCTAATGCAAGAAATGGCTAACTAAAAATGCAAATAAAATACCAAAAGAGAATCATCCGCCTTATTTTAATTAGACACTTTTCAGGGCTTGTCAAAATTCTTTTAAGTTTTTAAGAAAACTTTTTTAAGAAATCCCCAACGGAGTCGCCACTGTGAGTGGACGACGCGTTTTCGACAGGACGCGGGACTCCCTCTCGGAAGGGGCGCCATGATCTCGGGCGGGCCCCTCCCTCGCGTGGGGTTTTTATAAATGGAAATCCACGTTTTGGAAAATAAATGGAATTAATACATAAAAGAACCGAGACCTAAGTCTCGATGAATATTGTAGGAGTCGCCACCCGGCTCAGCTCAACCGGGAAATTCTTATGTAGCTGAACCGGACGAACGGCTGCTACACTATCCAGAGATTCGGGTCCGGACAAGTCCCTTATTTCGTGTCTAATTTAAAATAAATATTGCCAATGTTCTCAAATGGTATTTCAAAATCTAAAGTCAATTTTATTGAATATAAAAGGCATACAGCGCGCATACAAATATATAGTACAAAATAAAGAGAAATAAATATTAATTGGCTTACAACCAAATCGAATAGAAAAATAAAAACACTCGCCTCACTAATACAATCGCCTAGAATACACGAAAATCTAAAAATATTTACAACCGCCTAAATACACGATTTAATCTATTAAAATACATCAAAAATAAAAATAAAAGAAATTAAAACCTGCAAAACAGAAGGTTAGCACAATTTATACGGCACGCCACAAGTTGGACTCAAACAGACAGAATTGGAAAATCGAGAATTGGGGGCATGCATATAGAGGATAACCGGGTTGGCTCGGTTAGCCGGCCCGATTAGATCTGGAAAACATTTTGAAACGTCCCTGTATTTTTGGTTTTGTGGGAAAATCATTTTGAAAACAATTTTTTTTTCGGTTTACATGCATTTTTATATATTAAGTGGGTCGGTTTTCGAGAGAACTGGGTCTCCGTTGTTGAATTGTTCTAAATGTAATTTTACTGAAAATTTAACCTATGGTCGTGATGCACACAAGAAAATTCATTTTGATGATTTTTGGGGTTTTCTAATTTTTTGGGATTTTTTGGGGATTTTTGGGGATTTTTTATGATTTTTTATGGATTTTTAGAAATTTGGGGTGTAAAAGTGAAATTCTGGTTCTAGAAACGATAGTCGTATGACTGTAAATTACAGTCGTGCAAATCCAACTACAGTCGTATGACTGTAAACACTCAAAACTCAGGATTTCGCCAAAATCTTATTTAAAACAAGCTGGAAAGAAAAATCACTTGGAAACCAAGAACAGTCGTACGACTGTAACTACAGTCGTATGACTTTTCATTAATTTCAAGAACAGTCGTGCGACTGTTCTTGATTTTCAGGAGCAGAAACGCAAAAAATGAGATAAAAATGCACAAAAATCACAATCAACACCCAGAAAGCAAACAAAAGTAAAGAGAAATGGGGCGCCTACCCTTTAGAAGTCCCTCCAAGTCGAAATTGACCCCTGGCGTCACTCCAATCCACTAGAATTTGCACTTTTCCTCTTGAATTGGAGTTGAGAGCCTTGAGTCCGAAAATCCAAAATGCTTGGGATTCTGATTGTTTTAGTCCGAAAATTTAATTTGTTTGTGAAGTTAACTTATTAACCTATAGATTTCTATCAAGTTTTAATCTTAATTTCGAGAATTAAAGAAAATAGAAGAGGAAAAGATGAGTTTTTGTGGTTTTTTTTTTACTTCTTTTTTTTCCTTCTCTCTTTTCTCCTTTCTCTCTCTAGATTTCACCAGAATTCAAGCCACCCTTTTTTTCTCCCTTTTCTTCTCTTTTCTACTCTGATTTTCTGAGGTTTCTTCAACAAATCCCGGGTTAATTAATGCCCAAAATCTTCTCCTCCTCTTTCTTATGTCATGGGTATGGTGTTCTGCACCTGCCCCGATAATACAGTCGTATGACTGTATGTTTTTTTTTTCGAAATTTTTTTTTCTTTTTTTTTTAAGTATAGAAAATTCCGGCGCTTACAGCTGCTCATTTTTTTTAGATTTTCTTTGCAACTGGATCGACTCCTACTTCCGAAGCTACTCATTTTTCATATTTTCTTCGCATCTATATAGTATCGGAAAGAGGTGAATAAATCAATCTTGGCTTACAAGCATATGATTTATTGGAAGGATTGTGCACCCTAACTCCTAGAAATGTCTTTCCCTTCCATGATGGAGCCCAAGATCTCATAATTGCATCATTTATGAAGATTTCTGCTACTTGTTGAATCATAAATGAATTATCTGCAAAATATGTCTTATGCCATATTGCTTATTATTATATTAGTTCAAACAAGAGCATACATAACACATGGTTAGCATGATCGTCTATATATGAAATTGTTACGACCTTTTGGGCCTTTTAAACTTTGTCCTATGTGGTAATCTTAAATAATTTTGACTATGCCAGTTATAGCATGTTAATCTAGTGTGCAATAATGACCTTAGAAAATGTGCATGGTGTATTAAATAGATGCATAAATTCAATTTGATAGTCTGAATTCATACCTAGAATTCCCAATGCTTAGGAAAATTTTAAAAATTTAGAGACTAAACTTGGTACTCCAATTTGAGTGAATTGTCTTTTTTCCATCCAAATGTTTGAATCTCTCACTCTAAACTCCCCCCAAAATAGCTTTATAATTTGAAGCCTTTTCAAGGCTCAATTCCTCCAAAAGATGTAGGTTTTTCTTGTTTCTGTCATCACTTTGACACATTCGTACCCTCATTAAGGTGGCATGTAGCGACTGCATGTAGGACCGTTCTCAATCCATTGCATTTAGGTCCATTTTCGATCAATTGCCTATTCTTAGCATTTTGGTGCCTCTTCGACAATTTAGTTGACATTCGGTTTTCATCCTATCAACTTTTTCACACAAGTGTGATGAACGATTGTAGCTTTTGCAAAGTAAGCATGTTTGTGTTACATATTAACTAACGTTGTCTTTCTAGACACCCATCAGTATGGTTATACTTGCATTTAATATTAACATGTAAAATATTTTGAAATTAAAAAAAACCTAGACCCATGTTTCCCCTCCGGCCGCCACCTTGCCCAAAACCCAATGCCTGCCGCGCCATCACTGCAGGTAGCCAATACCGAACCACCTCATACAACCACCGATTACTAGGTTCAAAGCGTCATCAATCCATTCACTTATCAGCCACTCAATCCACCCAAAACCCAAACAAAACCTTACAAACCCAACCATCAGTCGTCTTCTTCGAAGGATTTCCTGAAGGATGGAGCACACAGAATCTGAACAAGCTCTTTGTTTCATATAACATCCACGGTATTATCACTTTGGCTAGAAAGAGAAATATTAGAAACCTGAGATTCGGTTTTCTAAGGATCCACCAAGACCTAAGCATAGCGACTGTTGTTGCTGCAATCAATAAAATATCGATTGGCGCTCGTAAGCTTCGTGCTTTTCAAGCACGGTACCCAGTGAAAAAACAACCCCCAGCTTCTCTTCGTAAACCTAAACGACATCCTTCTTCTGAGCCAAAATCTCAACACTCTTGCAAACCTGCACACAGAGACTTGTGTTCATATGCATCTGTGGCCCAAGGCCAACCGTCAGATAAGCTAAGAATGTATCGTAAGGATTTTGGCGAACCACCACCATCATGGATTTCTAACTCATGTGTTGTGTTCCTCAAAGACATCAGACACCTGCTCTCCTTGAAATAGATACTTCGTGAAAGAAACTATGGCTTCAGGAATGTCACGATGTTGGGAAGTTCGTCTGTGATTGTCTCCTTTTTCTCAAAGGAAGCTGCAGAAAATTTTATGAATTCTGATTGGGTATCCCTTGAAGACATTATCATCAAAACTTGAGCCTGTTAATGCTAACATGATCCCGTCTCATCGCCTTACTTGTATAAGCCTTACTGGCATTCCCCTTAAACACTGCTACAGCTCCTTCATTGAATTCGTTACATCAGATTTTGGGTCTCTCGTTGGAATTAGCAAAGATTTTGTCCACAGAAACCGTTTAGACTTGATTACATGTTTAATCTCCATGGATGCAAGAAGCTTCAAGGAGCAGGTAGTTATTGACATTGACAGTGATATTTTTGAAAACTTATTACCCTGCAGTGCCATGGAGTTAGATTTTATGCCTATCTCAGATTCTCATACCAGTGAATTAACACCAGTGCTATCACAAGGGACTCTTTCAGCGTCAAATAACACAATTGTCCCACTATCAGTTCAATCTGTTCAGGAATAGTTACCATTGGTTTCGAATCAGAATATGATTATCCCTAACAAAGACACGACAGTTATCAAAAGAAAGGGAAGGGCTGTTCTTTCAAATGGAAATGTGGGTTCAGAAGTCAGTATTTCTTCCAGCTTTGATCGAAGTGTTAATATTAATAATATGAATTGCAGAAACTGGAATCTATTAAATGTGGAATCAGCTTCACCATCGGAAGATGAAATCGAAGCTACTTGGCAAGTTGGTAACGCGATTGGCATCTTCGAGGAGAAAAACAAGATGGTGATCAAAGAACGTATTGGAGACCTCGTCAAAGTGAATTAAATCTTCATTGCCTTCCAGGTTTTATCTACTTTATCATGTCTTTAAATTTTGCATTCTGGAATTGCAGAGGGGGTATTAGAAACACAACAAAACAAAGTTTAATCAGATCTCTAATTATGAATCATGGTTTACTTCTTTTTGGTTTATTGGAGTCTAAGGCTGAGTCTGTTGATGAATTTTGTTTGAGAAACATGTGGGGTCACTATGATTATGATTTTGTATCTGTTCCTACAAATGGGGCAGCAGGTGGTCTAATCATTTCCTGGAACTCGAATCTAATCAATTGCACACTTATAAGCAGTTCTAACAGGTGGATTTTGGTTCAGTGTTATAATTAGGATGTTGACATACACATTCTCCTAGTTTATACACCAAATGAATGGACGGATAGAGCTATTTTGTGGGGTAACATTCTGCCCATTATTACCTCACTCCTTAAAGTGATTGTTTGTGGTGATTTCGACGAGGTTCTTGACCCAAGTGAGAGATCGAACGGTATCTACACAGCCTCCATCCGACATTTTCAAGATTTTGTTAACAAAGGGGAATTACATGACATCCTGATTCAAGGCAGACATTTTACTTGGCATAATGCTATATCTTTTTCGAGAATTGACAGGATTTTAGCTTCCTCTGAAGTTGTCAGCTGTTGGCCTCTCCAATTTGCTTCCTCTTTTGACACAACGTTATCTGATCATCTTCCTATTGTTTTCAAGTCTTCAGTTGCTGCTTGGAGTGGTCCAAAACAGTTCAGGTCATTAAATTGTTGGTGGGAGGAGGAGAATTTCATACCATTTGTTAAAGGAGTTTGGGAGCAGATTTGTATTAATTATCCAAACAGTCCTCTTTCCATCAAACTGAAGTCTCTCAGAGTTAGTTTGTCAGATTAGAATAGGAATTCTTTTGGCAAAGTGGGAAGTGAGATTTTGTCTTTGGAATAGCAAATTCTTGACCTCTCTTCAGATATGATTCCTTGACCCTTGTCTGATCAACATCGAGAGTCGCTGGCTACTCTCAAATCTAATTTGTATCTGAAAAGGAAGCATCTAGAGTCCATACATCACCAACAATCAAGGGTAAAGTGGTGTCTTTTAGGAGACAATAATACCACCTTCTTCCACCGATCCGCTTCAGCTAGATTCCGGAATAATAGAATCTCTGGATTGGAAACTGAAAACGGGTTTGTCACAGATCCAGAATCCATCAAGGAGCATATCTTCAGGTTTTATAAGTCGCTTTTTAGCAAGGATGTTTCTGTCCCTCTCACCTTGGATGCTTTAAATTTCACAAGGGTTTCTGAGGATTTGAACAGCTATCTTATAGCCACTTTAGTGAAGAGGAAACTTGGGAAGCCGTTAAAGCTTGCGGAGAAAACAAGGCTCCGGGTCCGGATGGTCTGAATTTCTTTTTTTACAGGAGAGCTTGGAACTTTATGAAAACTAAAATATTGAAGGTTATTGATTCTTTTTATCACCAGGGAGTGCTCCCGGCAGTTCTAAAATCTTCTTTCACCATTTTGATTCCCAAAAAAGCGAGTGTGACATCTATCAACAACTTTCGGCCGATCTCTTTGATTCATGGAGTGTATAAAATTATCTCAAAGATGCTTTCTCATAGGCTTCAATCTATTCTCCCTTGGATTATTTCGGGATGTCAATTCGCGTTTGTGAAAGGTAGAAACATTCATGAATGCTCATTCGTGGCATCGAAAATTGTTCACAATCTCAAAGCCTTTCATCGGCCATCCTTCATTCTTAAATTGGATTTTAATAAGGCTTTCGATAGCATTTCCTGGAAATATCTCCATTCTATCTCTGAGAGCTTGGGTTTTTCTTGCACCTGGAATGCTTGGATGAAAACTTGACAGGTTAATTCTTCAACCTCAATTCTAGTTAATGGGATTCTTATCAAGCCTATATATCTCAAGAAAGGGGTGAAGCAAGGAGCTCCTTTATCTCCTTTTCTCTTTGTTATTGCGGTAGAGGGGCAAAAACAACTTATTGATAAAGCTCGAGAGTTAAATAATTTATCAGGCTTCCACTCAGAAAATGAATTCCAACCACCTCCAATCTTACAGTTTGCCGATGATATGATCTATTTTCTACCAGCAAAAATTGAAGAAACTTCCTCTTTTGTGCATATTCTTCAGTGCTTTGAAATCATTTCGGGTCTTCGAATTAATTTCAGCAAAAGTTCACTAGTTGGATTGGGTGTTAATGAGGCTTTAACTGAGCTGTGTGCCTCCAAAATCGGCTGCAAGGTATCGAGTTTACCAATTCAATATCTGGGAGTTCCTCTAACCCATAAAAAATTGAATATTCGGGATTGGAATCCTCTCATTCAGAAATTTGAATCGAAGCTAGCTTTGTGGAAAGGAAGTTGTCTTTCTTACGCAGGAAGGTTAACTTTAGTTAAATCGGTGCTGAATGGTCTACCTGTGTATCTATTGTCTCTTTTCAGAATGCCTAAAGCGATTTCTTGGATTCTTGAAAGCTATATGTGGAATTTTCTTTGGAAAGGTAATGCTTTTGAATGGGGGCTTAACAAGATCAGTTGGGAAAATATTTGCTAACCGTTTTGCCTCGGAGGTTTAAACATGCAAAGTCTTCCTCATAAAAATGTTAGTCTGCTTATGAAATGGGTTTGGAAAATAAAGGTTTCTGATGAGTCTTCCTTGTGGTTCAGATTGTGTATGGAGCGCAATGGATTGAAAGATTGGAATTCCCATCACAATGGCCCTTCTCTTAATGCCTCTCATATATGGAAAGGGATTATTTCTTCTTGTGTAATGGATGACAGATTTTGGGGGCTGTTCATGAGTAACACCCGTTTTCAGGTCAGAAACGGTAAGAATGTGAACTTTTGGAATGATGTTTGGGCTGGATCATCTTCTTTATGTAGCCGCTTTCCTGTCTTATACTCTTTGGCTGCTAATAAAATGGCGTCTTTGGCTGAAGTTCATGGGCAGATTTTTTCTGCTGAAGGACGCCCTTTCTGGATCAGAAAATTGCGCCTGCACCACAAGGATCAACTTCACATGCTAACAGCCCTTCGTCCTTGCCATTTAGCTCCGTATGAAGAAGACACCGTTACATGGACGGGTCACTCAAGCTTAATTTCGGGATTCAGTCCAAAAGCTTTCATTGATTGTTTTTTTGGCAACGAAACTAATTTTCCAGCTGCTGCCCTCTTTCTAGCGGTCCACGATACGCCCATAACACTGAAGGTAAAATTTTTTATGTGGACTCTTGCTCATGGCCGTTTGCCATCGCACCTATTCTTGGCCCATTTGAACATTTTGTCGGTTGAGGAGGCTGTTTGCCCTTTCTGTGACAATGCTGAAACGTAAGATCACGCAATTATGCATTGTACAGAAAGTTTTAAAATTTGGACTGCTCTATTTGCTTGGTTGGGAATTTGTTTTGTTATTCCTAGTACGGCCTCGGATTTTTTCTTGCACTGGATGAGTTGTTTTAACAATACTAATCAGAAGAACTTCGGCAAAGCTCTTTGAATGACTGTCAGCTAGAATATTTGGAAAAGAAGGAATAGGAAGATTGTTGAGAATGTGATCCCTACAGAGGACATTTTGTTTGATACTTGGTTCAATGTAAAAATTAGAACTAGAGGTTTTCCCTTTCAGTTTCTGATGTCATTGTAAACCCAGCATACCTTCTTTTGTAATTCTGACCTATTCTCAAGGTCTTTATTTATATATTTTTCTTTTCGGGTTTGGCCTTGTGGAGGTTCTAAAGGTGCCAACCTAGTTGGAATGTTTAGCTTCTTCTTGGTCTAATCCGAGTTTCTTATAAAAAAAAATATTTTGAAATTTTATCAATGAATAAAAATATTGATGCAATCGGCATAACATATAATTGAATAAACCATGATTGTATGTTGCACATGTGCTTCAAAGGATGAAGGATGAATCTAATTAGCTATTGTTATCCATGCACGTGTGATGATGATAAAGAATTATAGTGCCTTTCAGTTTGGTCGTGTAATAGTATGAGGTATAATTATGTCTCCACTTGTTATAACATGCCACATTAAGGTACAACAGCAAAATGCATAACTAATGCTTTATGCTAAGTGTCAAATTAGGCATTCACATTCTGAGTACTATGACAATGTTGAGAAATCGCAATCAAATTGGAATATAGGTGCACATAGACTATGACAAATAAAATTAACCATGAAGTCATGCCTCGTAACAATTAATAATTAATTAAAAATAACTTAGCTCTATAGGTAGATTTTGAGTTCTTCATCGTACTGTTTTGCCCCTTCTCTTTATGGCAGGATAGTTGGTGGTGGCACCAAATTAAATCATTTCTCTTGCAGTTGATTTCATGATAAATTTTCCTGTCTCTTGTAGGCCATGTGTATCGAATTCCACCGACTTAGAATTTACAATGCTAAACAAAGAAAGGATTTCACACATATAGCTTTAACCAAAGCCGTGTTAGTAGAATATAAGACTTTAAATAATTAGTCCAACACGTGTAACATAATAATTTACGTACCATACGTGCATAAGAGCTAGATTTGTTCAACATCTAATGCAAACTTTATAATCAGCATGTATATTCTACCGGACAAGTGGAGAGAGATTTTATATATATATATATACACGCGTAAATAATATTAGCTAATTAAATCAGCAGAAAATTGATCAATGAAATCCACAAATTGCACTCATGCGATGCTTCATGTGGATGGTACAGTATGTTAAATGGTTAATTAATGTCATAAAAATTGAATGCCATAACAAATACACATGGCATAATTATTCAACTGAAAGTATCCTTGAAAACCTTATAACTGTGATGCCAGTCCACGAAAGCAAAATTAATTATTATTAGCAAATTAATATATAAGTGAGGTTGGTCATTAATATGTAAGAATAGCACATAATCATTAATATGCAGGCTTTCAATGGCTTTCAATACCGAATAAATTGGAACAATAATATATAAATACCAATATTACCGTAGATTGATTCATCAACAATTGAATTTGATACAGCATTATCAGTCGATTTCTTGTGATTGAATCCAATGATTTGGAAAATTACTCGATGTTATATAATTATGTGTTCTAAACCCGATGAAGTTATTGTTTCAACGAGTCCACGCTCACCGCACCAATGATGAATGATGTGAAAAATTCATACCAACTAGGAGGTTTCTCGTATTGAGGAAAATTAGGTCGGGATCTGCAAAACAAAACAAAGATACTCCAACGCTCAAGTCAGTAAGAGATCAGGAAGCCGTAGAGTAGAAATAAGAGAGTTTATTCTGTACCTTTTGAAATGGAGAGACCTTTATATAGGCTTCAAACTATCCTAATTAGATTAGGATTGATATTCTTGTTTAACCAATAGGAAAGATTCCTAATTGAGTCAAATGATACCTTTGTAGAGTTCTATCTTGAACATGATTTAGACTCCTTGATCGGCAAGTAAGGAAGAATCATGCCTTGATTAGGACATAGTCCCTATTCTAGAAGGATTGTAGTCCACCACCTACCGGATTTATCGGCTTTATCAAATCCGAATGTTACTGATTCGGCCATGAGGATACGGCTACCCAGCCTATCTAGGACTCGATCTTCACTTTATACTTTCCCATAAATTTCGCTTGATAAGGAATTTTCTAATATGTCATCAATTGGTTAACCTTTTATTTTGGTTTTAAACTACTAACAAATTAACAAAAATTAAATCATATTTTCTAATCTTTTAATGGTTAAAAAATATATAATTGTTTACCTAAAATGTCAATTTAATAGAACATCGTAATATTATAACCGTGATTCATTCTTAATTTTTGAGAACGGTTTGTTGTTAATTAGTAGAGCTGTCAAAATGGGTGGAACACGATAACAAGATTCGTTTAACACAGCATTTAACGAATTAGGGTTGGGTTTATGAGGGTTAGTATCGGAAAAGGGTCGACACTTTTATGACACGAGATAAACAGGTTGGGTCACGAGTCAACCCATGAACCCGTATAACCTGTTTAACAAATTAGTAATTTTGACTAATATGAAGGTTAAAACTATCATTTGCACTTGAGAGCTGATAGTATAAATTTATTCTTTCTTCAATAGTTCCAAACCCTTTTTCATTGTGATTTAATGAATATTTTTTGGACTATACTAGGCTAGTAACTATTATGGCTTTTACGTAGAAATTGCAGTTTCGGAGGGATTGCCTAAATGAGATGTAAAAGTTTCACCATATATTGTGTAAATAGTAAAAATGCAGAAATTTAAACTAATTTTTACTTTCTATTGCCTGTTTGCAAGGTTGCATGTTTAATTGAGTTATGAATTTATGTTGATTTATTTTTAGAAGTGTAATTGTTATTTTTATAGATAATGTGGTTCAATATTGAATTGATCTATAAATAGTCCCTTTTTTTTTTACTATAAATAATCTATTTTTAAATAAATGGGCTGAACATGTTAATAGTGTCAATCCATTATAATATAGTGTCGTGTCCTGTCAACCCATTTAATATATGGGTAGTGTCAGTGTTGACCTTAGAGGTGAGCAAAACGCGGTTCGGTTCAAAAACCGAACTGAACCAAACCGAACCAAAAACCAAAGTAGAAGAAAAATAAAAACCAAAGCCAAACCAAAGTTCATATGGTTCGGATCAAACCGAACCGAATCAGTTCAGTTTGGTTATGGTTTGGTTCGGTTCAAACCGAATCAACAAAAATTTTAATTTTTAAATTTTTATTATCATTTTTTTTTATAAATTACACGTAAAATATTGCTAAAAAATAATTTATATTACATGTATATTACTAAAGTCTCATAGATACAAACTATATAATAATATAAATATATACTATGCCAAATAAAATTTATTTATATACATATTTATATTTTAAAAAAATATTTTTTCCTATTACGGTTCGGTTCGGTTCAGTTTCGGTTTGTTTAACAAAAACCAAAAACCAAACCATTATATTTTATAAAACCAAAACCAAACCAAATAGAGTTTGGTTCGGTTTTTCAGTCTTGGTTCGGTTTAGTTTTTGGTTCTCGGTTCGGTTTTGCTCACCCCTAATAAGTATCACCAAACTGTCACGCAAACCTATTTTGACAACTTTATTAATTAGACTGTAATAAAAGCATATTGAGCCCAAAATGACAACATTAGAATTGTTCTAGTACTCAATCCACGAAAACACCACGAATAAAGAAAAACAAAAAAGAAAAGAAAAGAATAATATAAAAAATACATACATATATATAATACATATATTTTCAGATAGGTTAAATGATTGGTTAACCGAGTCCGAATAAACTTTGAAAGCAAAAATAAAAAATATTAAAATTAAAAATCATTCACTAGCCCATTAGGTTCAGTTAATATCAATTTTGATTTTGCTTGATTTTAAAATTTTGCAGTTTTTTTCCAAAATTTAATTTCATAGATTGAGAATACTATAATTCTATGCCAAAGTTGAAATTTCCAAAATAGAGCCAAACACATTGAGCTATTATATGGTTTAAGAAAATATAATTAAAATAGTTACATGTTAATTTTTACATACTAGTTCATATTATATGATATTTAAATGACATTTAAAGTTATTCACCAAAACCAATATAATATTAAATATATTACTAAAACGATTGATCTATCCTTAATAATTCTTTCCTAAAATTTTAGTTTTTTTACTATTAGTTAAATAAAGGCAAAGTTAAAAAAAAATTTCCAAAAATATATCAGTAATACAAAACATTATGTCATTTATCGAAAACGTCATCTAATATAAATTGGGGAAGTACAATTGTCGTAATATACCATCATTTAATTTCCAATATATATAATTGAGAATTAAATTATAACAATTTTCCGATTCTATATGCATTTGATTTTGGTAGATATTCATGATGTCAATAGCTGGCTTCTTTTTTTCTATGCATTACAGAAAATTCAAATAGTTTAAATAATTAAAAAAAAGGACCATAGTATTTAGTTTCGTTTTCTTATTTATTCTAATTTCGTTTTAGTATATGGATATAATTTAAATATCTCTGTAAATGCTAGCAAGTAATTAAATAATATTTTGATTGATTTCAACAATACATATATGTTATGTTGTTATTACTGTTGGTCAATCAAAAAATACTTAACATAAAAGCAAATTATAAAGCTTTTTTTAGTTTTATAAATATATTTTCTGGTCTCAATTTATAGGGCACTTTTCATTTTAATATATCCTAATTAATTATAGAATTTTTTTTATAAAAATTACTAATTTATTTTCTAACATTATACTTCATTTTATACGCTCGATAATCAACAAAATATGTTATAATTTTAAATAAAATATAAAATTTATAAATTGTGGTCCTTAAGGTGATATAGGTTAAACTTTTTTTGGGAAAGTAACATTAGACATATGTGCATAGAAATGTGATAAGCTTCTGATTTTATAATGGAAAACATGAAAAACCATCTATGTGGTTACACTCGTTAACAAGTGGGAATTGTTTTTTTTTTTTTTTTCCTTTTTTGTAAAAAAAATGTTGTTTCAAAAGTTAGCAAAAAAAAAATAATTAATATTTTTCCATTAAAAATGATTATATGATAGAGGACATTTTTGTCGTTTGGTATTTCAATAATTTACGCATATTATTTAAGAATTTTACATAAAGATTTGAATATTTTCCGTAACTTTTCTATTTTTTTGTATTTTTTAAATTTATAATTATTATTTAATTGAAAAAAATGTACTTATCAAAAATTTCCAAACTTTATCACTCAATTATATTGTATTTTTATTAACTAACTTGAAAAATTTCAGTCCAAAATGGAAAAAAAAATATCCTCTACTATATCATAATTTAATTTTAATTATTTTTTTTTTACTAATTTTTGAAACGATATGTTTTTTTTTTTTTAATTGAAAAAAAAAAAACATAATTCTCAATCTGTTAACAAATTGAACCATACGCATGTTTTTAGAGTTTCCCTTTCAAAAATACAAGTGGCTAAAATAATAATAAAAATAAGTGTTGAATGGATGTTTCACATAACTAACTTTACGTCAACTACAATTATATAGGTCAATAATAGAAGAGAAGACAAGATTGACGGCTGCGCCTGCATAAGTAGGAAGGTTTTGCAACACATCCCTAGACCTATATGAATTTTGTAATTGATTATCTAGTTATATTTTTCAACACGTCGAGCATATAATTTTTATGGTTTAGTAGTGGATTCAACTTGACTTTTTTACTCATACGAGATACAATATTTATAACTAACATGTAACACAATTCTTTAGAATAGTAGAAAATTCTTGAGTTCATTGAAGAGATTTGAATTATACTTTCTACACAATCATGCAATAGCTCTGAATGTGAATTTTACCTTCAGTTTAGTCTCATTTATCCGTTAAATTGTCTATCAACAAATACTATAGCCTACGTGAAACAAAAATATCAAATTTAAAAATAATATTATCAAAATAAAAAATATATATATTTAACGTGTTGAAAATATTATTCATACGTTTTGCCTTTGCAACATAATTGGGGCCACTACCCTTATATCAAATTAAAGCACGTGGACTATAATTTAATTATATGAATTTCATTCTTATCCATGTTATTGGTGTGTTCCTGTAAAGTATAACATTGTATAATTTATTGATTATATATGTTTTCATCAGTATAATTTTTAATATTATGATATTTTGTGTCCTTTCATATAAATAAATAAATAAATAATATTGCAATAACATCAAAGAGGCCTGTGGTTGATGTGATATAATCATATGTGCAAGTAACTATTTCCTTCGAAAGCATTGCAAAAAGAATGAAGGGCCATTTGGCAAGTAATTCCTTGGGCAATTTACAGAAATACGTCTGTTTTAAACAGTCTTGATAAAAACATGTTAGGCGCTGAAACTCCTAATTTTACGCTACAAAATATGGAAAATTCATCAATTACACTCATCCAAAAATTCCTCAAATATGCCAACTATAAAAGAAATACAACAGATTAGAGTTTCACATATTCCAAATTACCTCAATTCTCAAGCCGCGATCTCTCTCACAAAGAAATCTGTCTCCAATCGAAAGCTTCGTACAATCGTGATCTCTCTCACATAGCGATCTCCTTCCCTCTCCCTGATCAGCTCAAAAAACTATAATAAACAGACAAAACTCAAAATCCATTCCTACTGCAACATCCTCTCAAAAATCGCAATGATAGAAATCATAATTCTAATACACTAAAATGGCAAATGGAATAAAGAAAATAGCTACATAAACTACAGAGAAAGTGGAGTTCTAGTATCAATAACTTCCACATTCTATGAATTCAAACACATAATCATAGAGAACATCAACATTGATCAAAACAAGGAGGACATACAGATATAGTTCCAAGTAACAGATGAATATCAATCAATGCAAGTTAACAATGAAATGACAAATCTGATTCTACCTAAAACTCAAAACTCAAAACAACAATCTCATGCAGTATCCTCTATGCATTACAATCACACAAAAAGAAATAATGGATCACATAGGTACTATTATCATATAAACTTTATCACAAATGTATCAGAAAGTTAGAAATTATTTAAGCACATACATAACATAGAAAGTATCACAAAAAGTATGACAAAAGTATCAGAAAAGTATCACAAACACATCGTAGAGATATCACAAATGTATCAAAAAGGTATAAAAAAATGTATTAGAAATGTATCAAAATGTATAACACATGTTGTTTTAAATAACATAAAAATGTATCACAAATGTATAACAAATGTATCAGAAAGGTATCAGACATGTTGTTTTAATAACATAAGAATATATCAAAATTGCATCATAATTGTATTACAAATGTGTCGGAATTGTATCAGAAAACTATCAAAATGTATTAGAAATATATCACACATGCAATTTAAAAATGATAAAGAATGTATAAAAAATGTATCAGAAACTAATCAAAAGCTAACTCTTTCTTCAGCTCACTGTGTAGTTATAATGCCAATCACACCAGAACAAGAACAACAAGAAGAAGAAATGAAAGAATCACAGTACACAATCGTGTACAACCAGGAAGAAGAAGATGATCACCAATTTTACATAAGTAACACTGATTTGTTTGGTAGGACAACCTATCCAATCCTTCCATGAAGGACTCTTGGTTTGATGGGTTTATTGACACTTTACCCATCTGTGCTTAGGGCCCGCTCTGAGCTAATGTTGCCCATATTAAGTTAAACCACCATTCACATGTTAACCATACAAAGTATCCTAACCCTCGACAGCCTACCAAATACTACAATGTACCCAGCTGGGAGCATGGGTTTTTTCCCGACCTCGGTGATGAAAGCCATTATTACCTTTTTCACGGAAAAACATGAAGCAGATTGGGAACGACCGGGATAACGTCGGAAATGTTTCGAATGAACCGAATGTATTTGACAAGTCTTGGTACGGAACCCCGAAGAAGTTCGAGTGAGTATTTAAGAGAACCGAGGAAAAGAATAAAAAATAAGTGAAAATGGCCTGAACATTACAGCCGCGCGGCTGTAGTCTACAGATTTTCTTTTTTTTGTCCAAATCAGCATTTAATTCGGATTTTTAAGCAAAATAGGCTAATTTGGTCACTACAGCCGCTCGACTGTAGTACCTACAGCCGTGCGGCTGTAGTCTACAGGGGCACGGCTGTAGTACATTATAGCCGTGCGATCGGCTGTAGTCTACAGGAGCACGGCTGTAGTACATTATAGCCGTGCGGTTGTAATCAACAGATTTCCTTTTTTATTCCGAATCAGCATTTAATTCGGATTTTTAACCAAAATAGGAGATATAAATTGATTATGACTGGATTTTAGGGTTAACACAGCAAATAGAAAATTACAGAAGAGAGAGAATTAAGAAATTGAGAGAAAAAACATCCACACTTAGGGTTTTTGGAGAAGAAAAGGCTAAAATTGAAAGCTTTAATCCTAAATAATAAAAGAAACCTTAACAAAATCTGTTTAAATCATATAACTTTGAAGGGATTAGTTTTCTAGGAACGTTCTTAGATCATAATCACTCATTCAGGTTTCGTTCGGGCTTCGGAGATCGCATACACTTTTGGGTTGTTCGTGATTGCAAGGCGTTTCCCGGCATCCGAATCCATCCCTGGTGATCCAAAACACTAGAACACAAACAATGTATATTCTGAGAGGTCTTAAAAATCCTTTTTAATTCAGTCTGGGTGCTATTTGTTTGTGTTTTTTAGTTTTTAGCGATTTTGGAAGCGATTCCGGTTACAGCCGCCCCACCTTATGATTACAGCCGCGCGGCTGTAACCTACAGGGGCAGAAGCTCCAATGGCCCCGAATCGACCGATAACGCTTCTGTTTTCAAATTTAATGTGTTTTTCATGTTTATTATTGGTCCAATTACATCTATGTATGCTTAGATTCCCGGTTTTCTTATTTTAATTGATGGATGTGATTTCAAGTTTGGCGATTTCAAGTTTTTAGGGATTTTGGGATTTATTTCGATCCATTTCGGATCCGTTTGGTTGAAATCAGTGTGTTTCCAGAAATCTCAGATTACCTGAAATCGTTAAATTTGCAAAACGATTTTCAAAAACGAGAAAAGAAGACGGGAAAACAATTCTGGAGCATTACAGCCGCGCGGCTGTAATCTACAGGGGCACGGCTATAACCTACAGCCGCGCGGCTGTAGCCTACAGTGGCGCCGCTATAGTTATGGCAGAATTATAGTTTTGCCGTTTTAGGCCCCAAACTTGTAATTTTGTATTTTTTTTCCTATTCAAAACTGAATTTTGGTGTGTTTATATTCTTTTTGGACCCTAGATGGATGTTTAACTTAGGCCCACACACGAACGAGACCCCTGAGTCCCGGGATATCCGGCCCACTAAAGTTGGAAAATGCATGTAAATGAGCCAAATGGTTTTCAAAATTGGTTTTTCATCCACAAAACCTACAGGGCATTTCAAAAAACCGTTTTCCAGCTCTAACCAGACCGACCGGTCGGGTCGACCTAGTTACCCCTTTTGCATGATCCCGTTTCCTAAAATACCCCTATTCTGTCCTATATGAGTCCTTGGTGTGATTTATTTATCTGTGCTAACCGTATTTGGATGCAGCTTTTATTTTTGCTTTACTTTTATTTTTGAATGTATTTTATAGATTAAATCGTGTATCTAGGCGATTGTAATTTTTTTAGATCCTCGTGTATAATAGGGGGTTGTAAAAGGTGAGAATGAGAGTTTTCTTTTTCTTGGGTTGTATAATTTGGCCTCTAATTTACTTTTCCGCACTTTTATTTTTTCGCACTTTATTTTAGTATTTATATTTATGTCATTTGCATGAGCATTGGGTAATGATTAAAGGAAGATAAAATGGATAGATTCAAGTGAATGAAATATCATATTATGAAATAATAATTGAAAATAAGTGAGGATTAGTAGATTTGTTGCCCGAACCCTGAATCTCTGAATTAGGTACCGCGTCTACACTTGGTAGGGAGCTGTACCGGAATTTCCCGGATGAGCTGATCCGGATGGCGACTCTGTATCTAATTTTGAAATTTAGGTTTCAAGATCTTTAAGTTCAAATTGGGATTTTCTAAAAACCTATTTTCTAAAATTCGTGTCTAAAATTAAGTTTTCTACAAAAAAGACTTTTCCAATAAAATGAAAGGTTTTTTTTTTCTAAAGAAAGATTAAAACCTGTTTTCAAAACCAAAACATCACCACTTCTTAAAAAGAAAATCCCCGGTTCCTGCTTAACCGCGCGTTCCATAAAAAGGTCGTCCGCTCACACCAGCTAGGGTATGGCACACATTGTAGCATCAAGGGGAGGAGGAGGTATGAATGTGGGAAGCACTTTTAAACGACTTAATATTTTAATTCTCCAAATTAAAATTAAGTGATACGGCTTAGAATGCATAAACGAGGGTTATAATCTGGTGATCCATACATCCATATTATATGACATATGCAATGACATACTTAATTTAAAATTAATGAGATCCTATGGGCCTTAATTACAACCTAATGAAAAACTAGATAACCTATCTAATTCTCCATCGGGCCGGACTGCAATTCTCCTTGGGCTCCCACTATGGGCTTTCTCCATCTGGGCCATCCTCCATACTTGATGCAATTACAATAGCTTTATTTAAAATAAAATCTATCCTAAAATTACATCAAAATAAAAGAAATGGCACGCAGGCCATATTTTTCAAAATCAAATTACAACCGATAAGAAATTAAGGCCCATAGAACTCAACACAACATTTCAAACAAAGTACATGTTGTGCACAAAAATACCAATATGATGCATGATGATGGCATTCCAAATTAACATATAAATGTTAAGCCGAGTGACATAAGGTAAAATCACCAATTTCAACAAATGTGACTAAGGCCCATAAATGCCCAATGGATAATATCCATTAATGCAAAATTAACAATTTTACTCCAACAGTGGCAAAAACGGAAGGAATATAAATAAAATTACAACAGCAAATTGATAAAAACAATCCGAGATAAATCATTCAAAAAAACCTGAAAAACCATTCTTGAAACATATTCTTTCTTCAAGAACACTTTCAAGAATGAATTCCAATCAATCTAATGGATAAAACCCAGGCTCTGATACCACTTGTGGGATTCATCATCGGAAAAATAACATAGCGCAGCGGAAATTACAATTTAAAATTTCCTAGAATCCACTTATCATGTCCGATTACCATTGATTGGAAAGAAAAACATTTGAATCAAGAGATATTAAACTCACCAGATACGTCTCTTCTAGAGATTGCTACAGAATCGATTCTTGAAACGGAAATGATCTCCACAATCTGGTACATGATCAAATGTCGAATGGGAACTGGTGCTAGCTGAAGAAGCGAAGGAATGTGTGCAAACAGTGAAGAATTTAGGCAAACCGGGGCTGCTATAGAGGGGGTCAAATTTCTTCTTATGCAACTAGGGTTAAGGTTGATTTTTTCTTCGTTAAGTGTGCCTTTTATAGTCTCCTTCTGTAATTGGATTTTAATTAGGTTAATTAAACCTAAGCCCACTAGAATTTCAATTACATAAACAAACTTCTTTATATCAAAAGTTTATACTATATAATTTAATTCTATTTGGGTAAATTTAATTACCCCTAAATAAAATTAAATCACACTTAAGTAAATACTATACATGTATTTAATTTTTCCTTCTTAGGAAAATCATTTAATTAATTTTCTACTTTATGTAATTTAATTAATTGATTGATTAATTAATTACATTATGTAAACTTATTAATTAAATTAAATCAACCCAATGTTAATTAATTACCTTGACACCGAATGTCAACCAATTAATGAACACATTCTATAAGTTCCGGCTCAGTTGATCTATGTGCATGATCCCATGGGTTTGTCTTTATGTTGGCAGTGGACCCAAAGTCCAGAAACTCTAAGTGGGTTCTAGCAAACCATTACAGCCCCCAATTAATACAGAGGTACAATAGTCTGTTGAAGACACTTATCCAGTATTAATCTCATAGTGTCCTTTGCTAAATGATATCGATATAAATAAACAAGAGGCATGGTGTCCGTCATCCTTTTCTGTTGTTTAATATATTTCTTAATCTTCAGTGAACTGATTAATCAAATAAGTAACCAACTTATTTGGGTATGACCATACACTTATCAGTCTCACTCATCAAGTGGCCAATGATATCATCTCAGTGTTACTCGAGTGGCGATTCCATCACTTCATTATCAATATTAATATGATCACCGGTCCACCCGATCATACTTGTATTTAGCATCCTTTTACAGACCTATTAGGCATACTCAAGAAATCTAGTCTTAAGACAAAAGAGACCTACTCAAGAAAGAACTATGACGTGACAACCATGTGGCTTTCTTATGCAAATCGATCCAATCCCATGTCAACGACATGTACCTATATTCACGACTGACTTTACTAGTACTATGTCTAGTTGAGAACTACCATACAGTCATCGAATATACAAGTTTATGATTCTATCCGTTCCCATGATTAGAATAGACTTAGGATATGTTTTATGATTATCAATCAATGGATAATCTATTCATGTTATAGCACAAGATATAAATAGAATAGATAAATGCCTTCATTAGTGTGACACAAATAATGTATACATACAAAGAGTCTTAATGTATAATACAAAATACAAGAATTTAATGCCCTAAGAACTAAGGCACACCAACAAAGAATGGAGTCGGATTACATTCAATATGTACAGAGATGTCATAAGTGTCAGGTTTATGCAAATGACACACATGCCCTCGAAACCACTTCATGTGATGGTATCTCCATGGCCTTTTTCCATGTAGGGGATAGACATGATAGGGTCTATTGAACCAAAAGCAACGAATGGGTCTATTGAACCAAAAGCAACGAATGGGCATAGGTTCATCCTTGTCACTACTGACTACTTTACTAAATGGGTAGAGGCTACCTCTTATGCCAATGTGACCACTGCAGTTGTGTTAAAATTCATCAAGAATAACATTATCTGCAGATAAGGGTTGCCAGAACTCATCATCACAAATAATTCCAAGAATTTCAATAGCCAAGCAATGGAAGAAATGTACGCTCGATTTAAAATCAAAAATCATAATTCCACACCTTACAAGCCAAAAATGAATGGAGCTATTGAGGCAGCAAATAAAAACAACAAGAAAATCATGCAAAAAATGGCATTAACATACAAAGATTTGTATGAAAAGCTATCGTTTGCTCTCCACAGATATAGAACTACGGTCCGAACCTCCACTGGTGCAACACCATTTTCTGTGGTTTATGGCATGGAAGCAGTATTGCCTATAGAAGTGGAAATACCCTCTTTGCGAATTATCTTATATGCAGAATAAGAGGAAGATGAATGGATCCAAAAAAGGTATGACTAATTCAACTTCATTGAGGAAAAGTGCTTAGTGGTAATATACCATGGTCAGTTATACCAAAGGAGGATGATTAGGTCGTATGGAAAAAAGGTTAGGATCAGAAAGTTCAATGAATGAGAGTTGTGCTAAAAAAGATCTTGTTCAGGCAACAAGATCCCCGAGGAAAGTGGACACCCAAGTATAAAGGCCCTTATGCGGTAAAAAGATCATTTTTAAGAGGAGCATTAATTTTAGTGAATATGGATGGGGAGGAGTAACCAAATCCAATTAATTCAAATTTCGTTAAAAGATATTATATGTAGATGTGTTCACCGTTATCATTGAAATGTTAAAGTACTTTTATTGTCATGATCGAATAAAATGAGCCTTTTCTCTTCTTGATATCATTGTTACCATGAGAGGCTTTTTGCTTACATGTATATTATTAAATAAGATAACTTCTTTCTTTATTAGAATTAAACACAACATTAAAGTCATTATAAAATCTAAAGGGAGGATCAAACAAAATTCATGCAAGAATAGGAATGCACGTAGATAAAGATTTCTTTAACAAAAATAACATAAATACAATTATCAGATTAAAGTAAATGGGAAAGTGACCATGAAGATTGAAAACCAGCTATGAGGAACCTTCCCAGTCAAGACGGTATGAAAAAAGAAAAAAAAAAAGAAAAAAGAAAAAAGAAAGGCGAGAAAAGAAAAAGAAGAAGAGATTTTCAAAGGAAAAGTTTTGCTAAGACAAAGCTAATTCGTGAGACTTGCATAGAAGGCCGTGAAAGATAATGATTTGGACTAATTTGGCACCAAATAGTTTCGCGAAAAAGCGGGAAATTGCCAAAGGTGACAGAACGATAGCCGAAATATCAAGAGCTTTAGTTTGAATCTAATCAGTGTACATACCCTAAAAAAACTGAAGCAGCTTTGGTTCTCGATGGCTAAAATACTCAGATGAATTCTCAGCAAACATGAATGCGTGAAGCAACGGATTATCTTGATAATGATTAGTCTAAGATGACAATTGTTTTCTAAATAATAAAAAGGGAATAACAATGCAAATTGAGCATGCATAGTCATGTAGACACGATAGGATTCATTCTTATACTTTTGGGAAGTAGTGTTTGAAATAATGCCTTTTTAAATAAATATTGCATCGATATGCATCTGTAATTTCAAATTTCATACTCTTGGACTAACTGTTGTATGAATTCGGTCAAGTGTCTTTTTCTTTATGCAAATTGGTCAAGATAGGTGTACCTCAATTTATTTTGCAGAGATTTGAAATACATAAGTTGAAGACATCTAAAATTCTAGAGGCCCTTTGTAATTGGCACCGTTGGAACCAAACTTTATTAGATAAAGGGATATAGAAATTCTTCTTTCAAAGCTTCAGCAATAGAATCTGTAAGGTACAAAAATCAAACTTCTTACGAGCAGAGTCCAAGAAGTTAAACCCATTTGTGGATAGATATTGCTTTTCACGGTCGTTTCCCAAGTGAATGGAGTCCTTAAGATCGACCTCCTCTTAAAAGAAATCAAACCTCTTGCGAATGAAGTCCAAGAGGTTGAGCCCATTGCAGGTGGGAAGTTTTTTTCGCGATCGTTTCCCAAGTGAATGGAGTCCTTGAGATCGACCACCTTTTTAAAAATCAAACCTCTTGTGAACAAAGTCCAAGAGGTCGAGCCCATTGTAGGCGGGAAGTTATTTTTGCTGTCGTTTCCCAAGTGAACGGAGTCCTTGAGATTGTTCTCCTCTTAAAAGAAATCGAAGCTCTTATGAAAGAAGTCCAAGCGGTCGAGATTGTTGTAGGTGGGAAGTTCTTTTCGTGGTCGTTTCCCAAGTGAACGAAGTCCTCGAGATCGACCTCCTCTTTAAAATTCGAACCTCTCATGAACGGAGTCTAAGAGGTTGAGCCCATTATAAGTGGAAAGTTCTTTTCACGATCGTTTCCCAAATGAACGGAGTTCTTGAGGTCGACCTCCTCTTTAAAAATCAAATCTCTTGCAAACGGAGTCTAAGAGGTTGAGCCCATTATAGATGGAAATTTCTTTTCACGGTCATCTCCCAAGTGAATGGAGTCCTTGAGATCGACCTCCTCTTATAAGAAATCGAACCTCTTGTCAGTTGCATTTTCATTTTTAAGTAGTCAAAACTACAAAGTATTGAACCTATTCAAGATGAAACAAATCAAATCATTTATAGTCATATTCTGTTTGTTTTCGAAAAATCAAGTTTCTTTGTTTGTGATGTCTAAACTGGTTATCTATGGTGCTATGTATATATTTAAAGATTTAAAGTTACACAAATGGGGACAACTGTAGATACCCATTTTATCCGGATACTAATATGGAATAAGGCCTTTTGTGCTTTTGTGGTATTTTGTTTCATTTTAGCTCATATCATCATTAGGCTATAGTATTAATTAAGTCCAAGTTCAATTTAAATATTTGTTAATTAGAGGTTTTTTTTTTTTTAGGACAAGATTTATGGATTTAATTTGTTTATATATATTTAGGCTTAGTTTAATTATGTTCAAAATAGAGGTATTTTATCTTAAATTTGGGTGACTATAGACAAAAAAAAATTACATCATAATAAAAAATAATTTACAACATCTAAGTACCAAGTATGAGCGGGGTAGGGTGACTTATGTTTTTCCTGCATGTAATCGGTAAACGGACCAAAAATATAGAATCTCTGGTTGTTGATAGTATTCAATCGTACTAAAAATCGATTGGTGGCGACTCTAATCAAAACATGATAAAAAAAATAAAAATATAAAAAGCAAAAGGAATAACTAACTATGTTTTTCTTTTTCGTCCATCAGGCCGGTTCCGACAAAAAACATTAATATACGAAAAAGATACTAATTCTACTCAATAATTGCATAAGCAGGATTATTTAAAGCATATTAATTTCATTCATAACATGGATTAAAAACTTGTCCATAATTAATCAAGTTATTCGCTAGTTAGGTCAAGTGAATTAAACGATTACGTATTTAAACACCTAACTAACAAATCAATCACAAGTAAATAATTAAATCAAGGATTCAATTTAATCATGCAATAGAAATAAGAACAGAACGAAATTAATTATTTGAATTAAAGAAATAAATACAAACAAATGATCTCACAATTGATTTTACAAGACTGAATTCATCCTAACTAGAAATTAGGGTTTAGATCTTCATGGCGAAAAATGGAAATGCTAAAGAGAAGAAGACGACTCTAAAAATCACGTTCAAAAAGTTGGAGAAGAAGAAGAGAAAGTTTTCTCTACCTAATCTCCTTTAATCCCCATCAACTAAGCAAAGAGTCCTATAAAGGAAACAACTCTAATTAAGATTTTGTAGGAAAATCTAATTAGAGTTAATTTCAAAATAAAAATAAAAATATCCTAAAATGCAATTACAATAAAGCTGAAACAATTAAAATAAAACTAATTAGAAAGTCTCCTAAATCTATAAAAAAACTCTACAATTTTCGTAGTTCCCCTTAAGTCGTGATCTTGGCTTATGTAAAAATAGCTTTTTAGGTTAATTTTCAGCATCAGCAGTACACCACAAGCTGTGCTCATGGGTTATGACTTCAGAGCTCCATCTTCTATGCATTCCAAGCTCTAAAATCGACACTTTAAGCTCAGTTTTAACTTCAAGGCCCCTAGCACGAATAATACAAAAAATGAAATAATTCCGCCTAAGTTAACTAAAAATACAATAACTAAAACTTATAAACAAAGGCAAAATAAGCGCATTTTTATGCATTTATCAAATTTCATTATTGTTTCAATGGAGTTTCAAGAACATAAAACATGTCTGCAATGAAAGAAAGTTCATTTTTCCATTAGTTCTCGTATTAGTCATGCCTAAACTCCTATATAATGTTGGTAAAAAAAATAATTAGCGAAGTTCTGGTATTTTAGGAATATATTTTATTCGTGTGGTATTTTAAAAGATTTTGAAGTTTTTAATTGGTTCATACGTTTCGAAGTTTTTAATATTTTCAAAATGAAAAAGTATACAGAGTGTTTCAAACACTAATGCACCAAATGATCACTAAAGTAATATAGAAAAGAGAAGATAAGATTAAAAAAAAAAAATGTAAAAATGAAAGAATCAAAAAATTGGTGTATTATTTTTTTGAACTTAATTTCCTCGAAATACCAAATGATAAAAAGTAATCAAAAGCTTTAGAAAACTGATTTTATGTAAGGTTAAAGTAGAAGAAATAGCATAAAATTAAGATATCCCAAGAAAGTAGGAGCTAGGCATGATAAGATTAATAATAAAAGTGAGACATCATAGAGTAAGTAGGAGCGTTTTCCCATGTGTCAAAACCCCCGTAAAAGGACAATCAGATTATGGTATATTTAGGCTCAAAAAAGGAATACCACCCAATCATAAATTAATTATGAGTTAAATGACTTGGCAATTGGCATGCAAAAGTGGAGAGGAGAGGGCTTGATGAGTAAGCAACTAACTTGGTATGAATGTTTAATTAAAAGGAGCATCAATCAGCCATATAGTTTATCATATCCTTAATTAATCTTAATTATCTCCCTTTTCCCTTTTTGAAAAAGGCCTTGAGAAGCCAGCTATATGTAAGCATTGCATTTGTATCACTTAGATTTTATTCTGCCAATTATTATTCCCAAATCCCAACTAATTAACAACCATCGATTTACACCTGTTTTCATGGACTTCATCAATTTTTTAATTTTAAGGTACGTATCTAGTGTCTTATATACGTTAGAGTTGTTTTCTTATATAAACTAAAGTTAAAAAATTAAAAAAATTACTTAAAACAATAATAAAGCGGAGTGAATAAAAAATCAAGATTTATAGCAAAATTTTGCTGCTAAAGGTATGCAACTTCCTGTCATAACTTTAGGTAGCAATAAAAAAGTTATTGCATATTATTATGGTAAAGTTATAACTATATATTTGCAATAAAAATTTTGATAACTTTTAGTTTGCTGCAAACCTTTTGACTATCAAATTTAACATTTCTTGTAGTGAGCGTGTTCGATTATTTCGAACCTATTAATTGAATTCACTTACTGAAATAAAAAACTGATGATCACTAACGAGTAACTGAAAAACACTAATTATTTTCAAATTTTAAAGGTGATTCTAGGAAAAAAAGAATACAAAAAACTTTCAACTTTAATTGAATTTTGATAGTTGTTATTATTATTTTTTTAATACTTTCATATCACTACAATAAATGCTGCCTTAGTAGCTAATTTATACTAATAGCCCGTAGGCATAGCTATTAACTAGTTTTTGATTCGATATGTATATATAATGTATTAGCTCAACCTTTTAATTATGATAGCAGCAATTAATTCTTTAGCCAGCCACAAATTACATATAGCAATGTCGCAAAATTTAGACACATAGTTTTGCAGATTAGATTGGGCAATAGATAAGAGTTCAACATCGAAACCACTTTTATTCGAAAAGACTAAAACGTCCTCTTAAAGTACCAAACTAACTAAACTATAAATTACTCTAACCATTGATGTTAACAAATATTTGTAAAAAAATTGTTACTTAACAAATATTTGGTCATACATAACAAATATTTGTAACAAAATTGTTACTTAATTTTGTAATTTTATTCCATATATAAATAAATATTATGAAAAAAAAAATATTTATCTTTTTAATATTAAAAATTAAAATAAAAATATAAATACAAATTTTAAATTTTTAAACAAATTACTTAATTTAAGTTAACTTATTAAATAAATCGTAATAATTTCTTTTTTGTATTAATATAAAAACTATTTATTATAAAACTTACATTTTTTTCCAATTGAATACGGTTGTGTTGATACTTTAATATTATGAGTATTATATGCAATTTATTACCTTTTAATAATTTATTTATTCATTTTTTAATTAGATTCCACTATCTGGTTTGAGGTTATTCAGACAATCTTTAAATGACATTTTCTAATGAAAATTTCCGGCGTATGCTGGACATCGAACTCAAGAACTAGCTAATTTAAGGGACTAGAGACGCTTATCACTTAAATCAATCTTAATTGGTACTTTTTAATAATTTAATTATGAATAACAAAATGAGTATTTATTACCAATAAAATATTAAATTAGTTTTATAATTAAAAAATATTAAATTAACAATAATTTCTGCGAAAATACATATAAATTTAAACATGTACAAACATAATAACTAAGAATTTCACAGCAATGGTATAAAAGTAAGAAGTATAAAGTAGAACAGGAGATATTTTGGAAATAATTAAAAAAAAAAAACGGTTATCTTAAAAAAAAAAAGGAACAGTTACAAACCAATTTCTCCATTCAAACGTTGTTCACCTATTCATTAGACTGTTTCGTTCCAGCCACCTCTTGCATGAAGTTGTGATTACAACACATAATTTTGAAAGTCGAACCAGGTTTAACTGGAACTGAATATCAGTCCAATCAATTTTCAATCGATTTAATTAATGCGGTTGGTATGTGCCGGTTGACGGTTTTGAACTGCTCAAAAATTAAAAGAAAAGAAATAATAATATACTTTTTTTTTTCTTGGAAAAGGTTTTGCTACTAAAAAAACTAAATTTTCACACTATTTCATACTTTGCACCCTCTCTGATTTTAAAAGAATGTTGTCTAAGAAAAATTCTCATGTTTTTAAATAATTGTCATTTTAAGAAATCGAGAAAACATTTAATAATTTTTTTCAAGCATATCCTTACATTTAATATTGGCTATAATAGTACTCCATCCGGTTTTGAATATATGTCGTTTAAGGTTATTCATCAAAACCAATAAATTATTAATTGTGTTATTAAAATAACTAATCTACCCTTAATAATTTTGTATTAAAGCTCTACTTTCGATGTTAAAATTCTTTTCCTTCTTAATTATTAAGACTTATTTGTATTAAATATTGAATTTCTCTCATACTTTTAATAAAGGTAAATATGAGAAAGTATTGCAAAAAATACATTGGTAATCTAAAATCACATATAAAAAAAACCAAAGTAAAAATCCTAAAATGATCAATATTTGAAATCAGAGGGAGTAATTACAAAGTGACTCATATTTCAACAATAACTTTAGGGATATCTTAGTAAAATAACACTATAATTAAAACATATTAATGATTTTCTCAATCTGTGTGTCAAATTATTACACGACACCTTTCAAAACCAGAGGGAGTACTTCTTTTCAAAATACCATGGACTATTTTTCCATTGTTTTACTATTTCCCATTTTGTGAATAATGTGCCTGAATTCAAAATTTATAAATAAATAAATATATATATATATATATAACATAAAAACAACTAATAAATTTTATCATGTTAAAATTAAATTAGGTATTTGAATTTTATGAAGTTTAATATTTATTACGTAGAAGAGAGGAGAAAATCGAAAAGAGAGGAGAAAATTGAAAGAAGAAAATTATGTACATTTTTTCAATTAATTAAATAAAAAAATTTTTTTGGATAAAAATGTTCTTGCAAGAATCTTTGCCCCTTTCAGATTCCATAGAATTTTTTTATTCTTATATTAAAGACAGATTCATTCTAATCGCCATTATCCATTATACGCCATTATCGATTATATAGATGGATCTTATATATCGTAAAATGAAATAAAGTATTCCATGAATGGGTATATAGGAATCCAAATATGCTGCATCACTCATGTTATGCTATTATACATCCTAGGGCCATGTCGTTATTTTTAATGTTGTTAGTCAAAAGTTTGTTTTTCCGGAAATAACAGAAAATCTCAATCCTTTTTTTTATGCAACAAAACAAACCCTAGAAATCATTTTTTGAATCGGTGAAACCACATGAGGTTTTTTTCTTTTTACTTCTCCCTATTGACAATCATATAAAAGTGTCAATCTAGTTTCGTACTAATGGTGAATGCATCTCTTTCCAATTGAGACTTCTAAAGTTTGAGTCTACTTGATACTAAATACCATATCCTTAAAAAATTGAAATTGTAAAAAAGCCATTATATAAGAAAATTGGTTAAGTCAACGGATATATATATATATATATATAATTGAAGTTTTAGAAATCTTCTGTACCCATTTTTGTCACAAATTTATGAATTATTATGCTGTATTGTAGCCTTTAATCATAAATAACTTGATTGTTATTAGTTTTATTTTAATGTGAATTGTTATGGTAATGAGGTGGCAATTATACCACTGAAATTTGAGATTCGGGGAACAATGCTCTTAGGTAACTGCTTTTTTCCCCCCTTTTGATAATAATAAAAAAATGAGTTTATTTGTAGAAATTAATTAGTTATGGAGTTTGGAGTAATACTTTGTTACTATTAAATAGTGTTGTTATGATGAAAATAATTACTACAAACACAAAATTGCGTGTTCAGAAGAAAATATAAGTATATTTGACATTGTTATGCTAGGTATTTAATTGTTAAACGTGTTGGTTCTATCAACTCATTCAGAAACGCTTTTCTGGCATATATGTGAATTCGTCTTAATACATAGATATATTGTCTCTATCTCGCGTCCCAATGCCTGATAACTCTTCGACTTACTGATCGACTATTTTGTTCCATTTGAACATATAATCATTTATGAATATATTCTATAAACTCTTTTATAACTCTCATTTTTTATATGTGAGTTTGACACATTATTAAAAAATAATGCAAACTCTAGAGTACGTGGTCTATAGTCCATGAACAAGAATTTCAAAATGTTACGTAAAGTTTATTTGATTGGAGGTCAAAACTTGTTGATTCCAAACTTCCTACTAAATATTTAAAAATCTTTAGTTTCAATATTGATAAATCATTAATGTTGGTTTATTATCGTAATATATCTTAATTGGTCTTTCAATACCACAATTACAGTCCAGTGATAAATTCATAATTAATTTATAATGGATGATTCATAATGCTCTAATAATATTGTTGTCACATTTAGTAGAAGAAATGACTCATCTAGCGAATAAAAAAAGGTTAATAATAATCAATCTGAGCACCCAATATGATCATATAATTTGTATACATATGATCTCAATTTGATTTGACCTTTTGTTATGGTAACATGCAGTCTTTTGGTCCCTGTAAATGGCGTAATACTTTTTTGGCTGCTATCAATAGTCCAAACCTCAATTTCTAAAAAATCTCCCTGACATGCAAACTATGAACTCAACATCTTAACGGGTACATACTTCAGTATATATAGGGCCAGTTTGGGATAGCTTTCAGCAGTTCCGAAAGTAGCTTTCAGCAGTTCCGAAAGTATGGGGAATTTTATTTTGGCTGAAAACTACTTTTGGAACTGTAGAAAGCAACCTCAAACGCACAATTAGTAAAAGTCAGATTGTATTCAGAAAAACACTAGAAAAACACTTAAAACTGTTTTTAAAGAAAGCAATGAAATCTAACTTTTTCTGATACCACTTTCTTTAACAATAATTCTAAACCGACCCATAATAATACTTGAGACAGATGAATAAAGAATATTTCTCTTTTTACTTTCTGAAGTGTTGACTTGGGAAGGCTAAATATACCACCCTTGATTCCTGGGGTATTTCCCGGTTTGCAGTGATTTTTTAATTAAGATACAAATTGATTTAAGAATTATTTAACGGAGAAAACGGGATTTATTAGTAATAATTATATAACAGTGGGAGGCGGCTCTCGTATGCAATGGAAGTGTGTTGGCAATTTTTTTCTTTTTTTTTTTAACGAATCTGTTTCAACTTTTCTCTTTCCTCTTTATTGCTTCTTCTCCACTCAGTTTTTTTTATTAATCTTTAGCAAGAAGTACAAAAATAATCCATATATTTTCAGTCATTTGCGAACTGGTACATACGGTTTAAAAAATTATAAACTAGGATATATGATTTTGTAATGTTAACAAAAATAATTTATTGTCCAACACACTACTATGAGGGTCGGATTTTTTCGATCTCGATGATGAAAATTTATTTGGTTATCATTTGCTTTTAGTTCTTTATTGAAACTGGTTCATCAAGTGAGAATGAAGATTTGACGAGTTTGATAATTGGATCCTATAATCACTTTCGAACCTAAATATCAAATTTTTTGGCTTAAGCCATACGTCTTTAAAGTTGAATCGTATGGCTCGTAAAGATGAGCCGCACGGCTCTAGCAAGAAGATCCATATGGCTCTAAGCTATGTAATTTGAGTCATACGGCTCTCGATGGACATACGATATTTTGGATTGAAGGTAGCTCGACACCTCCTGCTACTCGAACACCTCCTACTTCTTAATTCTTTATAGAAATAATTAAAAAAAAAAGATTACGGGGAAAAACAATAGAGATTACGAAGAAGGAAATTAACAGAAAGAGAACAAAAAGATCCTGGAAACAAAGAAAGAACATCTTAGAGAGGGAGAGCTCACCAAAATCTCAAATTCCAAAACAATTCAAAAATCATTCTCAACCTTCAAGAATTGGAATCATAAATCTTCAGGAACATTCCGGAAGCTGTGGCTGTACGATTTTGGACAAGAAATCAAAGGAATCAAGTTTAATTCAAGCTTGTGGAGTTTCAAATTTCAATTTTAATCAAATCTTCATTTCTCTCCTCTTAATCGGTTTCTAAGGACTAAGAGTTGGATAAAAGCATTAAGGGTAACTTCTGAGAGGCCTTAAATCTTGTTTACAGCTTTTTGGATTGAGTTTTGGGTGATTTGCATCAATTTTCAAATTTTTGGATTTCTAGAAACCAGAGCCGTACGGCTCTGTTCTTGGCCAAAATAAGGCTGTACGACTCTATTGTCCACTCAAGATAAGTCGTACGGCAATACTTACAGAATTCATCATCCCCAATAGCAATTTAAAAAATTTAGCAATTTGAAAAGAGAGCCATAATGCTCACCGCTATGAAGAAGAGCCGTACGACTCTTGTCTCAAACTCATAACTTTTGCATGTTTAATATAATTAAAATTGGATTAAAATGTTTTCCCAAAATGGCTTTTAAACAAATTTAGCGTTTTAAAAGATTTTCCAGGTATGATTGAGTGAATCTGTCGGATTCATTCAATTCCTCCATTCACACCCCGATTTATCTAAATACTCATTTTGTCTACTTGAGTCATACGTGCATATGTATTTATGTACTAATCTCTGTTTTGTAGGGAAAATTAGGTTATTATTTTAGATTTTGTGTAACCATAGGCGAATGTAAATATTAGATTTTTGTATATAAACATTTTGCACCTCCAATCCTCTTTTATCGAATATGTATCCCCTATGATAGTTTATTCGATTCGGTTATAATTTTTTACTTTTTTGAATTTATTTATATTTCAGAATTTATTTATATTTTTGTGTGTGCATATATTATATATAAAATTAAAATCAACTTAGAAAATATAAAAGACACATTTCAGCACAGTTAACAATCATTTTAAACAAGATAGAAATAGGTAGTTTATTCAAACTCGAATCTTTGACTAAAAGGTATTATGATTCTTGTTCGGTTTGGCTATACAACAAATTTTCGGTTGAGTTGAACCGAGTGGCGACTCCTATCACTTTTAGTGAGATCGATCGGTTTCATTTATTTTATCATTATTTTCAAAACATTCTTAAAATTGGTTTTCAAAACAAAACTTTTCCCGACTCGGCTTCACAGGTCGTCTCTTTTACATTCATTTTCAAGATCTTCTGCTCATAACTACCCTAAGAACTCTCTTATCTTTCAAATTTTTACCTAAATTTTTGCATTTTGGTTAATAAAAAAAATAGTGTTGGAAATGCCCTAGTCCCGAGGCATTGGTCCTTGTGTTTGTATGATACATTTGAACGTTAATATGAACTTTACGTATTATATAATTTGTGTCAAGAGATAAAGGCATTAATCTATTTATTATATGTCTTGTGCTATATTTCAAATAGAGCATCCAATGGACATATCCATATCCATGTTGTCAAGTGTCATGCACTTGGCAGTAAGACTATGGATAGGGAAAACGATATGGTCATAAAGTCATCCGTAGTCTGTTCCAATCATGGGAATGAATGGAACTAAAGACTATCATTAGCCTAGTTGTATAGCGGTGTCTTACCAGTCATAGAGTATGGAATGTCAACCAGGTTAATGGGTACATGTAAATAGGGCATAGTACTGGTTCGATCCACTTAACGGGAATCTACATGGTATAGTATCACAAAGGATTCTCGCGTAGTACTTGTATAAGTCCTTTGACCGGACCATATGATGGTGCTGCATGTGAAGTGGCACACTTTGGTGTATGCCCAACGGGCCTATAAAAGGGTGCCAAGTATGGGTACGTTCGGGTGTGTCAGTGAGCATGGCAGTACTATGGATATGCAGAAGGGAATGTCACTCAGTGATTCACTGAGACGATATCACCGGCCTCTTTAAGAATGCTACTAATAAGTGTGCGGGCGCACCCAAACAAGATTGGATCTTGTTTGTGAGCATCAGTTCATTCGGGATCAAGTAAATGTCCAGACACAATAGAGGGTGATACTTCCATGCCTCTGTGTTGGACACCAATATCAATGACATAGGATTTACAAGTTCAAACTACAGGGTTACGTTTTCAGTTAGACTGCTTACTCCGTCTCAATTGGGGGCTGCAGTGGCTTCCTAGAGCCCGCCTGTAGTCTGTGGGCCTTGGCCTACTGCCAACATAAAGACGGGCCCATTGGATCGTACACATTGAACGTCTGGACTTTAACTAGTTGGATAAAGTGTGTACTTGGAGTATACACGTTTGAAGAGAGAGAGACTTATTAATTATATTATATAGGTCAATTGGATTGATCAATATATTATAATTGATATTTATTTTGGCCTTCTCATAATTAATTCAATGAATTAATTTATGGGATTATTTCCTAGGTGGAAATATTATTATACATGTATAGGTTTACATGTATCTCATTTTATATATATCTAATTTAATCCCTTGATTAAATTAATAGGTCAAATGAATTTTAATTTAAATGTATGGAATATATTATATGGTATAATATATAAGCATACATGTTAAAGTAAAGTTGCATTTGAAATTACTTAAATCAATGGAATTAAAATTGGGCTTAAGACTTAAAATGAATATTCCCACATGAATTGGAATTGTGTTGGCCGAAATTTGGTGGTGAAATGGGAAGAATGTGAGTCATTTTGTTGGACAAAATGTTATGATGAAATGGTGAGTCATGGATGACTTATGGTTGCAAAGTTAGACTTTGCATCTTTAGATATTTCTTTTGTCATCATGATGGTAAGAATGATGAGAGAAAGTATCCCATTCATTTCATCCTTCCTTGGCCGAATTATGCATATAGAGTGAGACATTGTTTGACTTTAAAGTGAGACTTTGCTTCTTATGCATAATGATGAGATTTTTGATGAGTCATTTTGGATGAACCAATTAAGGGGTAATGAGTCATTAGTTTGACAAGGGAAGTTGCAAAGTTGGACTTATCAATTTCTTCATCATCTCCCATCTTTGGCCGCCCACTTGATGGATTAGATTGGGAAAAATTGTTTTTTGGCTTTTAAGAGTGAAAACATTTTGCCCACTTTGAGAGTAATTTCTTTTGGTAAGAAATTTGAGCCCAACTTGATAACTTGGTTTATTTCTTTTGGAAAGAAATATAGGACAGCCATATTAGTCATCTTGGGCCACCCCTCTCTCCCTCTCTTCTTGTCATCCGAATTGCTAGCACGGGTTTTGGTCCGAGAGCCGCTCGTGTACGCATCGGTGGAGGAAATCTACACTTGATTTCTGCAGTCCGCATCCGTCTCCTAGAGAGACTTTGTGATAAGTTTTTGAAACTCTCCTCTTTATGCTTTAAGTCTTTGATTTCCATATCTTAAACTCCTCGAACCGGATTCGAGGAAATCGACGCGTATTTCCGCTTTTATCGGTCGGATTCCCGTGACGAATCCCAACAGTGGTATCAGAGCGGGCTTTTGATCCGTGGAAAACTTAACTTGGCGGATCCTGTGTTTTAAATTTGGAGATTTTTGTGGACGAGATTCTTTTAGTTTCGGGTTTGTGATTTTGCCCGTTGAATTTTGCAAATAGAAAATTATTACGCATTACGTTTATGCTTGGTTTAATTTTCCATTTGTGAATTGTTTATGGAAATTTTATTTTGCATATAGGTTTTATGCTAGATTTAATTTCCTATGCTTGGTTTTTTTTCTTGGTGATTTAATTTCATGTTGTTTTTTTTCAGAAAAATCACGGACCGTTTCGGGTCAGAACGGGGGCAGCAGCCACTGCCTGCGGCGCTGGGCGCCACAGGCAGCAGCTGCTGGTGGTTGCTGCACGCCAGCAGCATGCCGCTGCGCGGCAATGGGGCTGTTGCTGGGCAGCAGCGCGGTGGGCCGGGCCCGAATTTGGATTTGGCCGGATTTGTTTTGGGCTGGGTTTTAAAACTTTAATTAATTTTAAAATTATGCGTGTTTAAATTTTAGTAATTTTTATGCGCGTGGGGTTTTAAAATTTTAATTGGTTTTAAAATTGTGCGTGTTTAAATTTTGGAAATTTTATGCGCATGTTTTATGAATGAAATTTATTTTTCGTTCATGCGATATTAATTTTGGAAAAATTAATACGGTTAATTGAAATTGGTTCGGGTTTTCTTGGCACGATTACCCGGACGGCTAATTTTGGAATTCATGGTTTCCCAATTGGATTGGGAGCAATTTTGCCTGGGTTGGAGGCCCAAAGCCCACACGGGTTTAGAACCATGATCGGCCAAAATTTGGTGATTTCAAGATAATGGCTATGGACATAAATGAAATGGGATTAATTCATGCATTGAACATGTTTATAAATTGTATGTATTGGTTTACATGTGTGTATGATTAAATGCATGAATGGATGTTATAGGGCCTAATTTATGTTGGGTTGTAATATTCCTTTTTAGTTTTTACGGCATGCGTATCGTTTTCCTTTTATGTAATTTTATTATATATGGTTATTATGAAATTATGTAAGCAAGGAGCCGATTGGATTGGCGACCCCAGAAGGATGTCTGCTTTGGTTGTAAGCAGACTGGACATTGGAAAAGATCATGTCCCAAGCTTTTGGGAGAGAAAAGGAAGACGCAGGGTGTGTCTTCATCAGGTATATATGTCATAGACATTAACCTCTGTTGCAACATCTTATGTATTGGATACTAGATGTGGTTCTCACGTTTGTTGTAATGTGTAGGGACTTAAGAACAGGAGATCACTGGGATCGGGACAAGTGGACTTGTGGGTTAGAAATGGAGCAAGGGTTGCTGCCATAGAGATAAGCGGGACCAGCTTATGATGCCTAGTAGATTAGTTTTGTTACTGAAACTATGTTATTTTGTACCTGTTATGTACGGGAATATTATTTCTGTTTCAGTTTTAGATATTTCTGGATGTACATTGACTATTAGTAATAGTAAAAAGGGTTTATCTAGAAAAGAATTATTTTATGGAGTAGCTCTGTTAAATAATGTCTTTTATATCCTGGATCTAAATGAAACTAATCATGTCTATAATATACATACTTAAAGGGTTAAGCCTAACGAACTTAATCCAGTTTACCTTTGGCATTGTTGTTTAGGCCACATAAACAAGAAGCGCATAGCTAGGCTTCACATAGCTTGAATCCTAGGATCATTTGACATGGAGTCACTTGATCTATGCGAGTCTCTTTTACAAGGCAAAATGACTAAAGAACCTTTTAGCAAGGAGGTTGAAAGGGCCGCTAGCTTATTGGACCTAATGCATTGAGATGTATATGGACCGACAAGCATAGCAACCAGGGTTGAACATCTATACTTCATATCCTTCACAGACGATTTCATCAGATATGGCTATGCCTATATAATGAAATATAAGTCTGAGACCCTTGATAGGTTCGAGGGATTAAGGAACGAAGTACAGAACCAACTAGGCAGAAATATCAAAGCCTTTCGGTTGGACCGATGTGGTGAGCATATAAGCCTATAGTTTGACTCATTTTGAGAGAGCATGGAATAGTTCCACAGCTCACTCCTCCAGGAACACCACAATGGAATGGGGTGTCCGAACGGAGGAATAGGACCCTGTTGGACATGGTCCGCTCAATTGATGAGTCATAACTCTCTCCCAATAAGTTTCTATGGATACGCTCTTGAGACAATGGCTTTCATTTTCAATTATACTCCGACTAAGGCTTTGGAAAAGACCCCATTTGGAATATGGACGGGCAGGGTGCCCAATGCGTCTTTCTTACGGATTTGGGGTTGTTATGCACAAGTCAAGAAATTGACTGTGAGCAAAACTAGAACCCAAAACCAACTAATGCCTGTTTGTGAGCTACCCTAGGGAAACCAAAGGGTATTACTTCTACAACCTTGCTGAGAACAAGGTGTTCATGGCACAAAAGGGGGTCTTTCTTGAAAAAGGATTTATTTCCAAGAAAGACAGTGGGAGCGATGTTGAACTCAGGGAAGTTCAAAGCTCAGAAACTCCTGAAAAGGATAACTCGGAGACCAGGGTGAAGCTTCCAAAGGTGGAAGCACCAGCCCAGGTCACATAAGGACCTAAAAGGTCTTGTAGGGATTGTCAGGAAAATGAGAAACATGGGTTTCTCGTTTCTGATGATTACGCTCTTTTTGTCTTGTACGAAAAGGAGCTCAAAACCTACTAGTAGGCTATAGCTAGCCCACTGTCTGCCATGGTGGTGGATATGCAATTATGTATGATAATTAGGTTTGGAACCTAGTTGATTCACCTTCGGGTGCTAACGTAATAAGTTGCATGTGGTCCTATAAGCTATAGACCGACAATACCTTTAAGGGTGTGTATAAGAGGTTTAGTGGGAGCACAGTCACTTTCCTAGTATTATATATAGATGGCATCCTTCTGATTGGAAGCGACATACCAACACTACAAGGGACTTGTAATGGTTTAGTAAGTGCTTAACAATGAAGGACTTAGGCGAAGCTGAGACAATCCTAGGGATCAGGATCTACAGGGATAGATCCAATCGGCTTCCAGGCCTAAGTCAGGCCAAGTACATATACATGGACCAGGCTAAGAAAGGTTTCTTGCCAATGGGTCATGAGCTGAAACTTAGCAAGAAGAACTGTCCTAAGACAAGGCAAGACAAGGAGAACATGAAATGGTTCTATATGCTTCGGCTATAGGATCAATCATGTACTCCATGCTATGTACGAGACCTGATGTCGCCTTTGCACTAAGTATGATGAGTCGGATCCCGAGTGGATCACTGGTAGGCTATCAAAGCAATCCTGAAGCACCTTAATCGGACTAAGGATAGCTTCTTAGTGCATGAAGGTCAGGAAGAGCTGTCAATTACTAGGTACACTGATGCAAGCTTCCAGACCGACCAGGATGAATATAAGTCGCAGTATAGGTATGTGTTCATACTAAATGGTGGTGCTGTTGTTGGAGAGGCTCCAAGCAACCGACCATCGTGGTTTTTATCACAGGAACTGAGTATGTTACAGCATGTGACGCAGCTAGGGAAGTTGTGTGGATAAAGAAGTTTATCATGGAACTGGGGATAGTATCTACTATCCGGGAACAAGTTGATATCTTCTGTGATAATGAGGGGCTGTTGCACAAGCTATGTGCCCCGGTCACACATATACACGAAGCACAAACTCAGGGAGTTTCACCTATTGCGAGAAATCGCTGAAGGGGTGACATCTTATTACAAAGAGTGGACACCAAAGACAATGTCACAGATCTTTTGACCAATGCACTTGGCTATGCTTATGCATGAAGGTTATTCTAGATCTATAGGGATTAGACCCATGCCTGGTACATACTAGTCCAAGTGGGAGATTGTTGAAAATGCCCTAGTCCCGAGGCATTGGTCCTTGTGTTTGTATGATACATTTGAATGTTAATATGAACTTTATATATTATACAATTTGTGTCAAGAGATAAAGGCATTAATCTATTTATTATACGTCTTGTGCTATATTTTAAATAGAGTATCCAATGGACATATCCATATCCATGTTGTCAAGTGTCATGCACTTGGCAGTAAGACTATGGATAGGGAAAATGATATAGCCATAAAGTCATCCATAGTTTGTTCCAACCATGGGAATGAATGGAACTAAAGACTATTATTACCCTGGTTGTATGGCGATGTCTTACCGGTCATAGAACACGGAATGTCAACCAGGTTAATGGGTACATGCAAAAAGGGCATGGTATTAGATCGATCCACTTAACGGGAATCTACATGGTATAGTATTACAAAGGATTCTCGCGTAGTACTTGTACAAGTCCTTTGACCGGACCATATGATGGTGCTACATGTGAAGTGACACACTTTGGTGTACGCCCAACGGGCTTGTAAAATGGTGCCAAGTACGGGTACGTTAGGGTGTGTCAGTGAGCATGGCAGTACTATGGATATGCAGAAAGGAATGTCACTTAGTGATTCACTGAGATAATATCACCGGCCTCTTGAAGAATACTGCTGATAAGCGTGCGGTCGCACCCAAACTAGATTGGATCTTGTTTGTGAGCATCAGTTCATTCGGGATCAAGTAAATGTCCAGACACAATAGAGGGTGATACTTCCATGCCTCTGTGTTAGACACCGATATCAATGACATGGGATTTACAAGTTCAAACTACAGGGTTACGTTGTCAGTTAGACTACTTACTCCGTGTCAATTGGGGGCTGCAGTGGCTTGCTAGAGCCCGCCTGCAGTCTGTGGGCCTTGGCCTACTGCCAACATAAAGACGGGCCCATTGGATCGTACACATTGAACGTCTGGACTTTAACTAGTCAGATTAAGTGTGTACTTGGAGTATACACGTTTGAAGAGAGAGAGAGACTTATTAATTATATTATATAGGTTAATTGGATTGATCAATATATTATAATAGATATTTATTTTTGTTGGGATTCGTTATTGGAAAAATAACGTGGCGCAGTGGAAAATACACCGTTTAAAATTTCCTAGAATCCACCTATCGTGTCCAATTACCATTGATTAGAATAAAAACAATTTGAATCAAGAGAGATTAACTCATCGGATTCGTCTCCTCTAGAGACTGCTGCAGAATCGTTTCTTGAAACTGCGATCTCCAAAGTCCGGTGCACGACCAACTATTGAGCAGGAACTGGTGGTAGCCGAAGACGCGAAAGAGTGGAGGTTTATTGCTGGGATTTTCAGCTGTTTTGGGGCTGCTCTTGGTGGCTGAAATTTCCAACAATTAATTAGGGTTGAATTAGGGTTTTATTGCTTCAGTGTGCCCTTATATAGACACCTTGTCTAATTGGGTTTTAATTAGGTTAATTAAACCCAAGCCCACTAGGATTATAATTACATAAATAAACTTTAATTAAAAAGTATATACTATGTAATTTAATTCTATTTGGCTAAATTTAATTACCCCTAAATAAAATTAAATCACATTTAAGTAAATACAATACATGTATTTAATTTTCCTACTTAGGAAAATTATTTAATTAATTGTTTACTTTATGTAATTCAATTAATTGATAAATTAATTAATTACATTATGTAAACTTATTAATTAAATTAAATTGAACCCAATGTCAATTAATTACCTTGACATCGAATGTCAATTAATTATCTTGACATCGAATGTCAATTAATTAATTAACGCATTCCTTCCAATGTACATTACATGTACAATTTATATAAGTTTCAGCTCAGTTGATCTATGTACACGATCCTATGGTTTTGTCTTTACGTTGGCAGTAGGCCTAAGGCCCACAGACTGTAAGTGGGTTCTAGCAAACCATTACAGCCCCCAATTAAAACAGAGATGCAGCAGTCTTTAGAAGACACTCACCCGGTAGTAATCTCATAGTGTCCTTTGCCTAACGATATCGATATGAATAAACAAGAGGCATGGTGTCCGTCATCCTCTTCTGTTGTTTATTATGTTTCTTGATCTTGAGTTGACTGATTAATTAAATAAGCAACCAACTTATTTGGGTATGGCCATACACTTATCAGTCCCACTCATCAAGTGGCCATTGATATCATCTCGGTGTTACCCGAGTGGCAATTCCATCACTTCATCATCAATATCAACATGTTCACCGGTCCACCCAATCATACCCATATTTACCATCCTTTTACAGACCTGTTAGGCGTATGTCAAAGTGAACCGGATTCCATATTAATATTATAACGAAATCTGGTCTGAAGACAAAAAAGACCTACTTAAGAAAGACCTATGACGCGACAACCATGTGGCTTTCTTATGCGGATCGATCCAGTCCCATGTCAACGACATGTACCTATATTCATGACTGACTATACAAGTACTATGGCTAGTTAAGAACTGCCATACAGTCATCGAATATACAAGTCTGTGGTTCTATTCGTTCCCACGATTAGAACAGACCAGGGATAGGTTTTATGATTATCAATCAATGGATACTCTACTCATATTATAGCACAAGATATAAATGAAATAGATTAATTGCCTTTATTAATGTGACACAAATAATGTATTCATACATGACTCTTAATGTATAACACAAAATACAAGAATCCAAGCCCTAAGAACTAGGGCACACCAACAATTTTGGCATTCTCATAATTAATTTAATGAATTAATTTATGGGATTATTTCCTAGGTGGAAATATTATTATACATGTATAGGTTTACATGTATCTCATTTTATGTATGTCTAATTTAATCCCTTGATTAAATTAATAGGTCAAATGAATTTTAATTTAAATGTATGTAATATATTATATGGTATAATATATAAGCATACATGTTAAAGTAAAGTTGCATTTGAAATTACTTAAATCAATGGAATTAAAATTGGGCTTAAGACTTAAAATGAATATTCCCACATGAATTGGAATTGTGTTGGCCGAAATTTGGTGGTGAAATGGCAAGAATGTGAGTAATTTTGTTGGACAAAATGTTATGATGAAATGGTGAGTCATGGATGACTTATGGTTGCAAAGTTGGACTTTGCATCTTTAGATATTTCTTTTGTCATCATGATAGTAAGAATGATGAGAGAAAGTATCCCATTCATTTCATTATTCCTTGGTCGAATTATGCATATAGAGTGAGACATTGTTTGACTTTGAAGTAGCAAAGTGAGACTTTGCTTCTTATGCATAATGATAAGATTTTTGATGAGTCATTTTGGATGAACCAATTAAGGGGTAATGAGTTATTAGTTTGACAAGGGAAGTTGCAAAGTTGGACTTATCAATTTCTTCATCATCTCCCATCTTTGGCCGTCCACTTGATGGATTAGATTGGGAAAAATTGTTTTTTGGCTTTTAAGAGAGAAAACATTTTGCCCACTTTGAGAGTAATTTCTTTTGGTAAGAAATTTGAGCCCAACTTGATAACTTGGTTTATTTCTTTTGGAAAGAAATATAGGACAGCCATATTATTCATCTTGGGCTGCCCCTCTCTCCCTCTCTTCTTGTCATCCGAGTCGCTAGCACGGGTTTCGGTCCGAGAGCCGTTCGTGTACGCATCGGTGGAGGAAATCTACACTTGATTTCTGTAGTCCGCATCCGTCTCCTAGAGAGACCTTGTGGTAAGTTTTTGAAACTCTCCTCTTTATGCTTTAAATCTTTGATTTCCACATCTTAAGCTCTTGGGACCGGATTCGAGAAAATCGACGCGTATTTCTGTTTTTATCGGTCGGTTTCCCTTGACGAATCCCAACAAACAGACCCTAGTGAAAAAGCTTATGCATTTTCAAAAAATGCTTGTATTTTTTTAAATGCATAATGAGAAAAAAATGAAAAATCACAGAAAAAATAAAAAAAAAAACATGAAAATTTTCAAATCTTTGTAACATATTCTTAAATAATGTAGGTAAAGTATTAAATTGCCGAATAGTAAAAAAATGTGAGAAACTTAAAAATTAACTCGATCCCCATGTGGAACTCAATGTTTTCTACTATTTAGCATTCCAATAATTTATAAACATTTTTTAATAACTTTCCATCAAGATTTGATCATTTAAAAAATTTTGGGCTATTTTTCTATTTTTTCGAGTTATTAATTAATAAAAATATAAGCGCTTGCAAAAAAAAAAAATTTTAAGCTTTTCGACACCAATATTCATTGTATTTTAATCAATCAAAGTATAAAATTTTAGGTAAAAATTTGAAGGATAAAAGCGATTTTAGGGGAGTGTATTAGATGATAAACTATTATTATTAATATTGCGCAATCATATGTCCCAATTTATAACTCTTTAAACCAAAAGTACCAGTTCACAGATAGTCAAAACCATAAAGTTTATCTTTGTACTTATCCCTAAACTTTATATATATAGAGATTTTAGTACTGTGAGCAGACGACCTGAAAAATAGGGAACGGGACGCGGTGAAGCAAATCGGGGAAGATTTTCGAAAACTGGGTTCTCGTGATATTTTGGAAAACATGGGTTTTCGTTTATCTTGCTTTAGGAAAAATCGTTTATTGGTTTTCAAACTCGTTTGGTAGAAAATATTTTCCCGATTTATTACTTAAAGACCTCAAAACCTAAATTTCAAGATCAGTGACAAAGTCACTACCCGGATCAGCTCATCCGGGAAATTCTGGTACAGCTCCCTACCGAGCGCAAACTACTATACCTAATCCAGAGATTCAAGGTTCGGGCAACTTACCTACTTAACCTCGAGCTTGTATTTGATTTATGATTTATATTGCCATATTTATTCAATTTATTATCCTTTCTCTAACCCAATTTTGTTTAATTTTACTAGTCCGTGCTCAAGCAAATGCAAAAAATAAATTGCAGGAAGTAAATCATACATCTAAAATATACAGAAACAATAAAGGCCGCTTATACAACCAAATTGAATAAAAATAAGAAAACTCTCGTCCTCACATTTATAATCGCCTAGAGTACATAAAAATCTAAAAATTTACAAACGCCTAAAATATACGAATTAATCTATTAATTACATTAAAAATAGTAAAAATGAAAATAAATGCTGCAAAACAGACGGTTAGCACAATTTATATTACACACACAAGTAGGACTCAAATAGGACAGAATTGGGAATTTAGGAATCCGGGTCATGCATTTAAGGGGGTAACCGGGTCGACCCGATCGGTCAGATCGGTTAGACCTGGAAAACGGTTTTGAAGCGCCCTGTAATTTTTTGTGCTAAAAACGATTATAGAAAATTGTTTTGGCTCGGTTTCATGCAAATTTCCACTTTTGTGGGTCTGTTATCCTGGAATCCAGGATTCCGTTCATGTGGGTTCCTAAATACACAGTCCACCTAGGGTCCAAAATGCAATAAACACACCAAAAACATTTGTGAAAATATTGTTTTTCTCGTTTTCAATATTTTCCGGGGATTTTATAGGGTTCGAGGGTTCGCTAATGCTGAACTGTGGATCCAATTCGGATAAAATAACCCCAAAACTCAGGAAATAAAACCCCGGGAAAACCAAAAATGCTAATATCCGTACATATAGAAATCCGAAAACCAAAATTTTATAACATACGGGTGGATTTGGGCCGAAAATGATCACAACAGAATGCTTTAAATGGAAAACAGACTGTTTTCGACTGATCGGACAAACCGAGAATCTGTCCCTACAGAACAGAGCCGGGTGGCTCTAGGTGCCAGAGCCGGCCGGCTCTATTCATCATGAACATAGCCGTGTGGCTGTGTTCATGAAGAACACGGCCGTACGGCTCTATTCGGGCAATCCAGTTTCTGAAAGTTGCAAAAATGAAGAAAACACACAGAAAAGACAATGCAAACATGTTTAACGCCTCTCAGAGTTTACCTTGGTTTTGTTTTGATGCTTTGAACGTCAAGAAATGGCTTGGAAGCTTGGAATGATTCCTAGGAACTCAACCAGCCGAAAACCATGACAATCCGAAACAAGCCGAAACGAATCCGAAACGATCCCCAATCAATGAGCAAAGGTTGTGGGATTTGTTGTGAGTGTTTGGAGATTGATTTAAGGGCTTGGGTTTTTGGTTTTTGGTTCCTCCTTGGTCCCTCAAACTCACGGCCTCTATCTCTCTTTTTCTCTTTTTCTTTTTTTTTTTTCTTTTCAGAGCCAAAAAAAAAAAAAATCCCTCCTTAGGTTTCTCCTCCTTTCTTTTATATATATCTCTCTCTCATACTTATTTCAATCAATCAATCTACCGCTTCCCATCTCTGATTTTCCGCCCCCTTTTTTCTTCTGTCAAGACAAGTTGCTCTACTTTGCAAAGCAACTTGTTTTGACCACTAGAGCCGTACGGCTCTAGTTTGTACTAGAGCTGCCCGGCTCTAGCTTAAAAGCTAGAGCCGTGTGGTTCTAACAAGAGCCGGGATGAAATTTCAAAAATCGGACGCATACCCTAAACCCTAGAAACAGCTTGGGAGACCTTTTTGGGGATTTCGGATCTCGGATAGCTTGGTTTTTAGGATATTTGAGATACTCCGGGCAACATTCCAGTCGTTTTCAAGTCCTATTCGAGCCCGTCCGCTCCACAGGTAACAAAGGAGCTCTCATCATAGAGGTCGGGAAAAACCCGTGCTCACAAGTGCCAAATAATATTTTACTTTTTTTTTTGTTTTTATTATTGTTTTGTAACATTGTGTTACATTTCTTTTAAACAGACTAAATGGTAAAAAAAAAAGAAAGTGATGTTGCTGAGAGGAAAATTCGCTTGAATGTTGGATCGATATCTGCTGTCTAGTTGGCTAGATCTTCATGTTTGGACACTAAGAGCAAAGGAGGAACCAGTTGTCCTAGTAGGGGGCACTTCAATGCCTAAGTTAGTAATGATTCATAAGAGAGGAAGTGTAAAAGAAAGAACTTAGATTAGATTAATCGAATATGGAGGTTAACCCTTTTATATAGACATGAGGAACTCACCATACCTTTAAAACAAGGGCAGTGTCATTTGCCAATTTAGGAGTTATATACGCACTTAGAATGCAACTCTCATTTATAAAACACGCATATGAATGGCCAAACAATCAAATATTTTGATCGAAGGATCTCTAGAATCATACCTACATTCATCTCAATGCTTAAGGCTTGTGGAGGTTCGATAGATCCGAGGCTAAACCAATATCATAAAAATATTTGGTCGTTGCATCAGAAGCTCCCCATGAATCCAGATAAGCCTTTTGAAGCTTAATGCAAGACAATTGTTTCTTCTTGAGAGTGCCGCCACCACATGATGACCAACACGTTTCAACCACTCCAATATAGGGTGTTACAATGACCCATAAAACATATAAAGGCTTCTCTGCAGTCATTTTAGTCTCTCTTACTTCAAAAAAGGACTCTTTTCGCAACTATATTTTAGAACTTCATTTACAATCTCGCTAATTTCTTAGAAATCTATCTTCTTTTCTCGCGACTCCCTATTCTCAGAAAACTAGTAAGTTCTACTTCCCTGTTTTGTGTTTTATTTATCATTTTTTGTCCAATCCACATCATCACTTGATTCCTCATTAAATCTAAATTTCTTCAAAAACACTACAAAAATCGAAAAATTAAAATAAAAAATAAATTAAAAAAATAGAAATACAAAAATTAAATAGCAAAAAAACTAAAATGAATATGCAAAAACAAAATGAACAAGCAAAGAGATCACTCATCGGAGAAAACCAGAAAATAAAGAACATAAGATGTAAACACAAATAACTGGATATGCGAAGAATAGTGAACGCATAGAAAAATAAATAAAAATAAAAATAAAAAGAAAAAAAGAAAAAAAGAAAAAAAGATAAACAAATAACGACAAAGAAAAACAAAGAACGACAAAGGAAAACATAGAAAAGTTGAGAAAAATAAAATAAGTAAATAAAAATAAAAATAAAAAGGAAAAAAGAAAAACAAATAACGACAAAGAAAAACAAAGAACGACAAAGGAAAACATAGAAAAGTTGAGAAAAATAAAATAAGTAGAAGTTACAAAAAATGTGGGAAAGGTATCGAAAACTAGCAAAAAAAAAAAAAAAAAAGAAGCCAATCCCTTCTTCCAGCAAAAACGAAGCAATAAAAAAGACACTAGTATTTATATATTTTGATGAATAATGTAAAAGAAGGTGCATTCTAGATAATTTTCTCTTATTATTCTAACAAGTTTTCAAAAAATAATTATATCCTAGTCTGATTCTAGTTAAATCCTTAGGTCATTCTGGCTCATGTAATGGAATAAGGTGAGAATAGAATAGCTATTCCATTATAGAATATAAGAGGAATAAAATAGTTATTATTTTTCCCGCTCTATTCTAATATTTGGATCAATGCTAGAATAATAAATGGAATATGACATAATTAAAAAAAAATAAAAAATAAAGAAAATTAGATGAAATCATGTTAAACAAAGAAAAAAAGAATCAAACAATGAAAACGAAAACAAAATGAAATAGAACGAAGAAAAAACGGATAACATTGAGAAAAACAAAGGAAACTAATTAAAAAAAAATAAAATATAAAATATCAAGGAAAAAAAAGGAAAGAAAACAATGAAAATAGAATATCAAGGAAACACGGAAAAATTAGAGAAAAATAACTAAAAAAAAAATAAATATAAAAATTTATAACATATAATAAAATATGAAATAGTTATTCTTTAGTTTCATTAAAAATAACTACCCATTATTTTAAAAAATAATTATTTTATAACTAACTATTGAATTAAACAATTAAATAACTATTTCACAGTCTTTACTATTCCCCACCAAATATAACCGTAAATCTTTACTTTACAACAATTTAAAAAAAGCAAAATAGAAGCTTTCAGAAAATAGGAGAGATTCGAAGGAGACCAATCCGACAAAATCAAAGATAACTCCGAATTCTAGTTGGACTCATGTTTATGGCACGTGTATTAAGTTGAAAATTCTATAGCTAATTGCCACTTCCACAATCACATGTCAGTGTTAATAGTAACAACAAGTAGGTGAGAAAAATAATTCCATTTTATATAGAATCCTTTCGTTCAAACTTCAACCAATCTACAACTTGATTCATTTTCAAATTCCCAAACATAATCACTCATTTTGATTTCTATTTTTATGCCTTCATATATATTTTGTCATTATTCTTTACTTTTCAACTCTTTATTTTGCCTTGCACACAATGGCAAAATCCATACTTTGTTTGGAATTTATTGTTAATTTTTTCATAGCCACAATTATTGTTATCATTACTATAAAACGAGTAAAATATTCCAATACTCTTTTTCTTTCCATGTAGACCTGTTTGCAAACAAAACATCAACAATTTAATATAGTAACAATCTTTTTAATTTAAATGTTGTCGGACTCAAATATTAATGAGCTGAGTTTAATATTAATCTTCAAATTCTAAACTTCATTGGTTGGTTAATTTTTATAGTAATGAATTTATTTTTTTCTCCTTTTTGATTTGTTACTTTGTTTTAATTCTAGTAGACATTAATTATTTTTTTTTATTATTAATATAGAAAAACATTATCCACATAGACTAGACTAAATAAAAAATTACTTTTTGAATTCCTATCAAACTCAAGTCCAAAGTAACCATCAAATGAACTCACTCAATTGATTTTCAGCTAAACATTTTTAAAGGTTAATCTAATTAGACAATATCCAGCTCATTAATAAACTTCCCACACTAAATATTAAAAATACAAATAATAATGTCACATATAGAGACAACGACGACAATCTATAATCTAATTTAACCAACAAATAGATTACAAAATTATTTTAATAGAATATCCAATATTTTTTCCTATTAATCATACAACTACAAAAACACCTGCCACACGTGGCAAGATCACCTTATAAATCCACTCAAGTTTACACTCCCGCATAGTTTGACTAATCAAACTACCCTCCACAGTAAGGGGTATTTTCGGAATTCAACAAAAATGGTGCTTGATTTCGTCATCCTTGACAACCAATAGTATATCGCCATATCATTGATGGGAAAGTGCAAATTACCAAACACTCACCAAACTAGCCCGAACTTACTGAGACTAATTAAATTTTTAATTAATTAATAACGTCGATTAAGAAATCGTCAAGGTCAACGAATTCTTCGCCGCTGAACGGATTTCCCGTCGACATAGAATCCAATAAATCTAACTCAAAATCAAACCCAAAATCAAACGGCGTTAAATCATCGCAACGGAGGACGGAAGTGGGCGACGACAAGGTGGCAGCAATTGGAATCGGGGAGTGACCGGATTCCGATTCGCAACCACCGTCGACGACGGTGTTTTCTGTTATAACAGGGTTGGGAAAGTTGGTAACGGCGTTAGCACCTTTTAGTTGAACTGCTGCTCTATCGTACACAGTAGCAGCTTCTTCAGCGGTGTCGAAGGTGCCGAGCCAAACCCGTTTACGACGAGTCGGGTCTCGAATCTCAGCCGCCCAACGGCCCCAAGGTCTCTGACGAACACCTCGGAACTTCATCCGGCCGGATTCCGGCGATTTAGAGGGTCTGATCTTAGTAGTTTTGTGTTGGGAATTAATTTTTGGGGATTTTGTTTGGTGTAAGCTAATTTCTTTGACTCGCTTCTTCGATTTAAATTGTTTGAATGGTTTTGGAGTTTTCTCTTGTTGTTCTTCGTCACTTGAAGAATCAGTGGCGTCGGGATCTGTAAGTATAATTCGAACGATTCTGTTGCAATTAGTTGAAGAAGAGAAAGGCAGGCGGCCATGGCTGAATTCGGGGCTTGACATGGGATCTTAATTTCAGAAGGAGGAGTAAATGAGGGAGATGAGTGACAGGGTTTTTGCGGGAAAGGAGTGTGGCTGTGGAGTTACTGAGGGAGGGAAGAAGACGAAGAGTGTATAAATATTTATAGACAGAGAGAGAGAGAGAGGAGCACTGAAAAATCTTTGAGGTTTTTATTATTTTTATTATAAAAATATAATAAGTAGAAGAGTGAGTCGATGCATTTAGCTTCAATTACCATCTGCTTCTCCTATTATATCACTGTCCACTGAGTTACTCAAAATCTCAAACCATACATTTACTTGGTACCAGCCGCCAGGGTCATACTGATGTTAATTTTATTATTTTTTAAAAAAATGTTAAAAAAACTTGAGTAGATTACAAAAAAAATGCTTGTGTAAGGGTAAAATGGTATTTTGATATTAGTGTGATGATCCTCATTCTAAGTTGAATGTTGGTGAAAGAATGATGTACCAAAATGTAAAACTTGCTAAAATTCATATGACAGTTATAATTTGTCCTGAAATTGCATGTCTAATATTTTGCTTCGCATATCAATGTAATTATTATAAATCAACAACCAATATAATTCTTTGCACGAACAATATAAAATATTTAACATAAAATGACCTAAATAATAAACTCTGTTAAGCTAAGAAGGTACAAATGTCTCAAGCCAATTTAACAAATCTGCTCAAATATAATAAGGAAATACTACTTAATCTAGGCTTTGAAAAATATAGGCTTTTACTTTCTTTATTTCTTTCTTTCTTTTTTTTTTTTTTTTAAAAAGGGTGAGATTTTGTAAAGTTATTTAGCGTAGCGTGGTGTAATTAGTCATGTAAGTGGAGTAGAAATAAATTAGACTGTGTCATTTTGGCAGCTAGCTGGAGCAAAGATTAAATTAATTAGGTAAAGAAGCTTCCAACTTCCTAGAAGTTGCGTATTATTCTACTAATCAGTTTCCTTTATTGCGCTTCCTACAGTAACCAACTTGTCTTTTTCAACATTATAGCAAATATCTTCTACATCTATTTTTAAATAATTCAAAGTGGAATTTACTTAATTGGTATTTGCTTAACCATAGTCTTGGTATAAGATGACACCTGGATCTACGGGCTGTAGCTCAATTGTTAATGGAGATTGAGTTTTTGGAAGGAGATTTAAGTTGAATTTTTATTAAATATGCCCGTTAAAAGAGATGAGTAGGCTTAACTATGACCAAGTCCGAATGGAATTATGTCCATGAAAATGCATTTTTAGTTATATTAGTCCCAAATAGGTTTTGAGGCACACTGGGGGGAGGGAGTGACAGTGTAAAAAACCCGAATAAAAATTCTTTTATGAAAACCGTTAAAAACAAAAATAATTTTGCCCAAGAAGTTTTACTCAAAATGCGGAATAAATGATTTGTAAAACTTGTAAATATAATTGCTTTTAAATAAATAAAATAAAATCTGTAAAATGCTATTACTGCTAAGATTCGTGCAGTGGCTAAGGCTGACCCAATGAAGTACTTATGCCAAACCCCTGCATTGGCAGGAAAACTATCAAGATGGTTACTCTTGTTATCAGAATTTGATATTGAGTATGTAACCAGGAAGACTGGAAGAGCTGTAGCAAAATTCCTGGCCAACCAGCCTCTAAAATCGGACTATGTCGAGAATTTGGAATTTCCAGATGAACAGCTGGCAGTGGTGGAGATTGAACCAAGCAGATGGGTGATGTATTTCGATGGTGCTGTGAACAAACATGGTGCAAGTCTAGGAGTAATCATCGGTACACCTGATGGAGAAATCATCCCTCTAGCGAAACGCCTCGAATTTCTAGTAACTAATAATTGAGCAGAATATAGAGCTTGCCTCTTTGGAATTGATGCCTTAATCACACTAAGGCATACGAAGTGTTAGTTCTCAGAGACTCGGCTTTGGTGATTCGACAGATTGCCGGGGATTAGGAGATAAAGTTAGAATCACTCCAGCCATATCTCGAGCTGGTTTGGGAAAAGGTGAAAGTATTTGGTCGGTATGAATTCAGACATATCCCAAGGAAGAGAATCAGATGGCTGATTCCCTAGCTACATTTTCATCAATATGGGAAGGACCCCGAAAGCATCCGATACAACAAGTGATTCTAGAAACTGCACATAACCCTTGTTACCTGTTAGTCAATGTTGTAGCAACAGTGGAAGAATGTCCTTGGTATCATGATATCTTATAGTTCATTCAGAATGGGCAATACACCAAAGATGCCAGCGAAGCTGATAAGATCTCTCTTCGAAGATTAGCAGCACAGTTCAGGATATTTGAGAATCAGCTCTTCAAGAGAACCGCTAATGGACTACTCCTAAAATGTTTGATAGAAGAAGAAGTAAAAAAGGTCATGAGACAGATTCATGTAGGAACTTACGGGCCTCACATGAACGGGGTTAGCCCTGGCCAAGAAAGTATTGAGGCAAGGCTACTTTTGGCTCACTCTGCAAGTCGATTGTATTGAAGAAGTAAAAAGATACTATGAATGCCAAGTGTATAGAGATCTTAATCATCTCCCTCCACTCGAACTTCAGATATCATTGACTCCATGGCCATTTGCTGCCTGGGGGATAGACATCATCAGAGAAATAAGGCTGCCTACATCAAATGGGCACCGCTTCATAGTCGTGGCTATTGACTACTTTTCAAAATGGGTAGAAGCGGAATCATTCATGAATATTACAGCTAAGAAAATGACCAAGTTCATCGAGAAGAATATCTTTACGCGGTATGGGATCCCGCATCATGTCATGACTGATAATGGAGTACAATTTCAGGGGGCAACAACACAATTGTTCCAAGAAAAAGGTGTTGAACATCATAAATCATATCCGTATCGCCCGCAAGCCAATGGGGCGGTGGAAATGGCCAATAAGTCTATCAAGAGAATTTTGTTGAAAATGGTAGTCACCTACAAAGATTGGGCCGACATGTTTCCATTTGCCTTATGGGGATATAGAATAAGAGACAGAACTCCTATCGGAGAGACACTGTACTCATTGGTCTATGGGATGGAAGCTGTCTTACCAGTGGAAATCGAGATTAGGTCATTGAGGGTAGTCATGGAAGCGCAGTTGCTAGAATCTGAATAGGTTCAGTCAAGATATGAGCAGTTGGCTTTGATCGATGAGGAGTGTTTTTGGGCTTTATATCATTTGCAGATGTACCAGCAGCAAAATGGCTAGAGCTTATAACAGTAAAGTCGGTCATCAGAAACACCCACTCAAAGCCGGGGATTTGGTACTCAAACAAATGAAACAGACCAATATGGATGTGAGGAGGAAGTTCAAGCCTAACTGGGAAGGTCCATATGTGGTCAAGAAGGTACTTTCAAAGGGTGCTGCGAAGATCATGAATATGGACGGAAACGAATTTGTCAACCCCATCAATCAAGACAAGCTCAGGCGATACTATGTGTAAATAAAAAATAAAAAAAGTTCGATGGATCAAAAACCGTAAAGGCGGTCCATGCAAAAGTTAGGATAGTGAGGTGAGCACCATCAGTGGGAAAATCTGTAAAGACCGGTTGGTGGCAGTCATGGATTCAGTCGAGATGGACGCCATTACTGATTTTGTCCTTAGCTTCATTTCATCCTTAATGCACATTGTGCTAAAACATTATTAATGAATGAATGAATGAATGCTTTGATCTGTTCATTTAAATGACCCAAGTCTGCTTGAAATTGAGTTCGTATTACACATATATGGCTGTACACATTTTCTGTTTGCACGCATCACACTTCCAAAAAAAAAAATCCGATAGACTGAAAACCAAAAGGCTTTCTATGCAAAAGTTAGGACATAAAACAAAACACAAGTCACACAACAATAGGTTTAGGCAATCCTAACTCCCTGCAACTCGAGGCATTTCAAAATATGCAGAAATGGGCCCACGCACAGACCATACAAACAAAATGTGCAGAGATGAGCCCATATACGGGTTAGATTGTCAAAGAAGGAAAAGAAAAGATCTAGGACTGTGCCCCATCACCCTAATCATCCATTTGGTTCTCATCCCCAATGCTCTCATAATAAGCAAGCCACTCCTCTAGTGGGTCCATGCACGTCTGGAAATACGGACTACACCAAGACCAACAGCAGAAACATCATGTCACATACATGCACACACTCAGAACATACACACACACACACATATGTACACACTCGAAACATACACACACACACACACACATGCATACATGCATCAAGACCAACCCAAGTACAGGTACTCACTATCATCATCGGGCTATCCCGAATCGCGGGTGCTCTGAAATCAGAAATAGTCCGACACTGGGGCATTCCCTGGGCTATAACATGTAAATTAGAGCCGCGAGGTTCTAAATCTTAGGTAAGAGAATTTTCTCAATTTTCATAATTTCCATTTATACCGATATAATCCCGAGAAGGGTACTCTTTACTTTTTCGAGGTATCTAGGGGAAAAACAATCAAATCGTATTTCTTCTTGATCGAAAGGGCAAAAATTTTTGTTTCCAAAATTATCGATCAAAGAATAAATATGCACTTTCAATGCAACTTCATACCAGCGCCCCTTGGGCCGACTTCAAAATCAGTGCCCCTTGGGCCGAATTCAAAAGTAGCGCCCTTGGGCCGACTTCAAAAGCAGTACCCCCTTGGGCCGACTTCAAAATCAATGCCCCCTTGGGCCGACTTTAAAATCAGTACCCTCTTAGGCCGACTTCAAAATCAGTGCCCCTTTGGACCGACTTCAAAATCAGTGCCCCCTTGGGCCGACTTCAAAAGTAGCGCCCCCTTGGGCCGATTTCAAAAGCAGTGCCCCTTGGGCCGACTTCAAAAGTAGCGCCCCTTGGGCCGACTTCAAAATCAGCACCCCCTGGGTCGACTTCAAAATTAGAGCCCCTTGGGCCGACTTCAAAATTAGCGCCCCTTGGGCCGACTTCAAAATTAGCACCACTTCAAAATCGATGCTCCTAGAGCCATTTCAAAATTATTGCTCGACTAAGAGAGCCAACTTCAAACCGAAGATCCTAGAGCAACTTCAACATTATTGCTTCGCCGAGAGCCAACTTCAAACCAAAGCTCCCTGGGCCAACTTCAAAATTATTGCTCTATCGAGAGCCAACTTCAAGCTAAAGCTCCTAGAGCCAACTTCAGAATCATTGCTCCATGAAGAGCCAAGGCACGTCCCCAGCAAGATTTTACGCCTGATTTCCTCGACAAACCAAGACATTAGGTACATTTCTTTTTTTTTTTTTTTCTTTTTTCATCATGCTCCCTATCGCAAGACTAAACTTGATTCAAGCACAATAGCCCTTCCATGTATCGACTTTGATCCCGCGAGGGGCAGCCTGTGAGTACGGGTTTTCCTGACCTCTGTGATGAAAATCCTATGCTACCTGTTAAGAAAGACGAATATGAGTCGGACTTGAGAATGAGCGGGATGCTGCGTGAAATGTCTCAAACGTCCGAAAACAGAACAGTCATCAATCCAAAACCCCAAGAAAGGTCCTTTGAGTGATTAGAGGGCTTAGATGTGAGGGTGGAATTTAGGGAAAAACCTTGTTAGCTCTGGTTAGAGCCGTACGGCTGTAGTTCCACAACTACAGCCATATGGCTGTAACACCAAAGTCGCATGGCTGTAACCTTACAGCCGCGCGACTCTAACGGATGGCTAAATTACTTCCTAAATAACCAATATCAGTATTTGACAGGAGATAGAATTCCTAAATTAGGGGGGATTTTAGCCGGGTTTCTTTAGGTTTTTAGGGAAGAGAGAATATAGAAAACATAAAGAGGAATAACATAGAATAGAGGAGAGAACATAATAGAAAAAAATCATTCTAAAGAGAGAAAAGAAAAATAAAGGACAGAAGAGAAAAAAAAAGTTAGAAACAAAGGGAAAATAGATTAGAAACACATAGTGTTCCCAGTCACACTTTCACTTGTTTGGTCGTTTTTTCGTTTGTTCGGGTCAATTCGTGACACATATTTAAAGTTTTAGGATGTTCATGAGATTCTAAGCAGATTTCGGCATCCAAATCCAATTCCGGTCGTCAAACACACTGGAATATCAACAAGGTAAACTTTGAGAGGCATTAAAATCATATTTGATTGCTTTTGCTATGTGTTTTCTGTGTTTTATAAAATTTCCAGAAACTGTCTTTTTGATTATAGCCGTGCAGCTCTAACTAGAGCCGAGCGGCTGTACCACTATAGCCGCATGACTGTGTTCTTCTGGGCAGAAAGCCGAAGGGCCCTAAATCGATTGAAAGCAGTCAGTTTTCTGTTTTAATCATTCTGTTATGAACTATTTTGGTGAAATCAAAATCGTTACATTCAGAATTATTGTTTTCGATTTTCCTAGAATGTTGATGTGATATTGGGTTTTGTTGGTTTCATTTTTGTGGAATCCAGGATTGTTCGATCCAAATCAGATCCACTGTCCAGCTTTAGCGGACCCCTAGATTCCATAAAATTCTTAGAAATCATTGAAACGAGTCAAAACAATGATTTACAAAATAAAGAAAACCAATTTTGGGTTCTGGGCACTACAGTCGTATGGCTATAGTGGCTATAGCCATGCGGCTCTAACTAGAGTTGCACGGCTGTAGTCGCCAGAAGGAGGCAAAATCATGAGAGGACTCCTACGGACATCGTCGCGTGATGCTGTCTTCAGAATCAAACTATTTTTGAAGTGTTTACTACTTTAGGCCTTAGATGGAAGTTAGAGGTAGGAACTCCCACACGAATAGAACCCCGAGTTCCAGGATAACCAACTCACTAAAATGAAGTAATTTGTATTTAATCGAGCCAAACTGTTTCCAAAGCCACGGCCAATAAGTCCATCAAGAGGATTTTGTCGAAAATGGTAGTCACCTACAGAGATTGGGCTAACATGTTACCATTTGCCTTATAGGGATACAAAACAAGTGTCAGAACTCCTACCGGAGAGACACCGTACTCATTGGTCTATGGGATGGAAGCTGAGTTACCTGTGGAAATGGAGATTAGGTCATTGAGGGTAGTTGTAAGCGCCGGAGTTTTCCATACTTAAAAAATAATAATTATTATTATTATTCTGTCACACGATTGTAGTTATAATCATGCGACTGTAATTGAAAAATTACAGTTGTACGACTATAAATGCGTAGCGGGTACAGCAGCCCATACCTTAAGAATAAAAAATAAGGTGATTTGAAGGGCAATTAATGCCCGGTTTTGTGTAGCAAGGAAGGCAGAAATAAAAGGAGAAAAAGAAGAAAGAGGAGGGACTTTCGGGCAAATTGAAAGAGAAAAAGAAGAGAACGAAAAAGGAGAGGAAAAGAAAGAACCCAACATCAAGCCATCTTTTTCTCCTCTTTTTCTTTTAATTCTGTGTTAAAGTTTAAACCGGTTAGAAATCAATGGGTTAAAAACTTGACACTCCAAATTTAATCAATTTCAGACTTCAAACTCTTTAAAATCCGTGACTTTTTGGAGATATTTGGACAACTTTTGGAACCTTAGCGCACAAGGAAAAAGGAGCAATTTGGAGCAATTTAAGGTGTTTCCAACGGTCAAATCGATGGTGGATCAGCGCCACAAAGGTAATTACACCTAAAACTTCCATTTTGTTGCTCTTTCTAGGTGTTTTGGTTTGATTTCGTGCATAAAACTCATATTTTTTGGTCTGTTGTTGCTGGAAAATAAGAACAGCCGTGCGACTGTTCTTGTGGTGAAGAACAGTGGTACGACTGTAATTATAGTCGTACCATTCAAACAACAGTCGTACGACTGTTCTTAAATTTCCCCGCTTTCTTTTTTTTCATTTGATAACTTTGGAGATTTTTTTGCATTTGGATGAATTACAGTCGTACGACTGTAGTTACAGTCGCACGGCTGTAATTACAGCCGAGCGACTGTAATTTTCGTCCAAGGGCAGAATATCCAGAAAAATCCCTAAAAATTCTCAAAAGTCATAAAAATTCAGAAAAATCAGAAAATCACCAAAAATAAATTTTTTTTTTGTGCATTCACGACCTTAAATTTAATTTTTGATGTTATTGCATTTAGAACAACGCAATGACGGAGACCCGAATCTCCCGAAAATCGACCCACATCACATGCTAAATTAAAGTAAACTATAAAAAGAAAACATTTTCAAAATGATTTTCTCACAAAACAAAAATACAGGGATGTTTTAAAACTGTTTTCCAGGTCTCATCGGGCTGGCTAGCCGAGTCGATCCGGTTACCCCCCTAAATGCATGCTCTCGATCTCTAATTTTCCAATTCTGTCCAACTTGAGTCCTATTTGTGGTGTGCTATAAATTGTGCTAACCATCTATTTTGCAGCTTTTAATTTCTTTTATTTTTATTTTTGATGTAATTAATAGATTGATCCGTGTATTTTAGGCGATTGTTTTTTTTTCTAGATCATTTGTGTGTTTTAGGCGCTTGTAAGGTGAGGTTGAGAGTTTTTATTTTTATTCAATTGGATTGTAATAACTTATTTATTTATTGCCTTATTTTGATTTGTGTGTACGCTGTGTGTTTTAATTTAATAAAAATCAAATTTAGAAATTTAAAATACCATCTATGAGCATTGGCCAAATTTTATTTTGATTAGACATGAAATAAGGGACTTGTCCGGACCTAGATCTCTGGAAAGTGTAGCGGCTTTCCTCTGGTTCAGCTACACTGTAATTTCCCGGTTGAGTTGAGCCGGGTGGCGACTCCTACACTATCGATCGAGACTTAGGTCTTGGTTCTTTTATGAAATAATTTAATTTTCTAAAAATGAATTTCCATTCAAAAAACCCCACGCGAGGGAGGTTTGCTCGATCTCGAGGCTCCCTTCCGAGAGAGTTGTGCGCCTTAAAAATGTCGTCCGCTCACAGTAGTCATGGAAGCATAGTTGCCAGAATCTGAATGGGTTCAGTCGAGATATGAGCAGTTGGCTTTGATCGATGAGAAGCATCTTTGAGCTTTAGATCATTTGCAGATGTACCAACAGCGAATGGCCAGGGCTTATAACAGTAAAGTCCGTCATCAGAAACACCCACTCAAAGCCGGGGATTTCTTAAGTTTTCTTAAAACTTAAAAGAATTTGACAAGCCCTGAAAAATGTCTAAATAAAATAAGGTGGAAGATTCTTGTATGGTATTTTATTTTACATTCTTTAGTTAGACATTTTTGCATTAGGTTAAGTATCCAATTTTTAGCCCGTTGAATTGTTGAAGTGTCACCTATGTTCCTCTTGGTCTTAGGGGCATGGATACGAAACACCACCCATAGCCTCGTATGAACCCCTTCATATATTTTGCTATGGGAGCCTTGATTTTAACTCGACTTGGACCGAACTCATATAGGCAACCTTAGTTGGATTCCCTTAGGATACCAAAATAAATTGTATGAATGCTATAAATTGCGCTTTCATCATCCTCGGTTGATGATTGAAGAGAACCCCTTTGTAACAACCCGGTCCCAAGAGGGGTTGCGCTAGGGTGGATGGCTTGAGCAAGGAGCGGCCCAATGAGGGGTGGCGCCGGGGCATAGAAACCTAGCAAGGAGCGGCCCAATGAGGGGTGGCGCCGGGGTACAGAAACCTGAGCAAGGAGCGGCCCTGAAGGATGTCGATGGGGGCAGGAATGAACTGAATCTATACCGGAAATAGAGGGTTTTAAGACTGTTCTGGTATGGGCAGTACAGTTAAGAAGGGCTAGATTTCGAGACTATACTAGTATGGGATGGTACAGTTGAGACTGGCATAAGAGATTTGTTAGGTACTACCTATACCAACAAGATGCATCTTCTTTTCGGTAGCCCATTACGAAGTAACTTCAAAGTTAAGTGGGCTTGACTTGGGGAAATTTCAGGATGGGTGACCTCCTGGGAAAAAATTTCCAGGAAGCATACGAGTGAGGACAAAGCATGCTGGAAAGACACGTGTTGGTTTGTGGGGACAGACGATCAGATCTCGGGTGTTACAAGTTGGTATCAGAGCCAGCCCTCTCCCAGTACGGTGTGGTTCGGGGATGAACCAGGCGGAAGCTGGTGGGCCTGTAAAAACCCAGTCCTAAGAGGGGTGGCACCGGGGTGGATGGCCTGAGCAAGTAGCAGCCCAATGAGGGGTGGCGCCGGGGCAGAGAAACCTAAGCAAGGAGCGGCCCTAAAGGATGTCGATGGGGGCAGGAATGAGTCGAATCTATACCGAAAAGAGAGGGTTTCGAGACTGTGCTGGTATAGGAGGGTATAATTAAGAAGGGCTAGATTTCGAGACTGTACTAGTATGGGACGGTACAGTTGAGAATGGTATAAGAGATTTAATATGTACTACCTATACCAACAGGATGCATCTTCTTTTCTGTAGCCTATTCCGAAGTAACTTCAAAGTTAAGCGTGCTTGACTTGGGAAAATTTCAGGATGGGTGACCTCCTGGGAAGAAATTTCCAGGAAGCATGTGAGTAAGGACAAAGCATGCTGGAAAGGCACGTGTTGGTTTGTGGGAACAGACGATAAGATCCCAGGTGTTACTCCCTCATAAGACTCGGTTAGAATTTTCAAAATTGACCACGTTTGGAGGAATAAGGTTGGAGGAATATGCTTCGTGTGCTATGTGTTTCTTGCCCTCTCATGACATACGATCATCACCATTTTCATGAACATGACACGCCATACACGTAAAGAATTTGTGTGATACTAACTCACATCTTTTGTGCAGTCACTTGCATTTTATTTTCGTGTGTGAAAACATTAGATCATCCGTGTGTCATTCATACTAACCATTATTTTTATAGCCATAGTGTGTTAGCATTTTTATAAAGCATACACAATATCATTATATATGTCATGCATCCTAACCACATTTTCGTGCAGCCATTTGCATTTTATGTGACATAAGCATTCATGTCATCTCATCTCATTTAAATTAAGGACATTCCAAGGATGCCCATCACGATCATTTCATAACATAGCGGGGGTCCTAAAACTACTCGTGTTCTGGCCGTGCACTAGATTACACTCGGCCATTTCAATGCCCCATGTCATTCAATATAAGACCGCATTGGTCCTAAGTGTATTCCTGTGTGACGGTTCACATGATGTCATCATATAGCATCATACCCATTCATCATAGGCGTCATGGTAATGCTGCAATTCTACTTGCGCATCAGGGTTCACATCGGACCATTTCATAACATTGTGAAACCATTTAAGGTACTCCCCGAGTGCCAAATTAGTACACATATAGGAGCATTTCATAATATTACCAAATCATGAATGGTGTTCCCCGAACGCTGGACCTCTGTCCGTGCCCCCGATTACACGTGACTCTCTTATAACATCACGTCATATCATATGCCTCAAAAGCATCAGAACTCTGTCTGTGAGCCGGCCCTCACGTCACCATTTCACTTCATTTCATAGACCTACAAAGCGAAGAAAACCTATCCATGTGTCGACACACAAGCGACCATTTCACAAAATTCACTAAGTGCTCTAAAAGCACCGACCCTTATCCATGTGGCGGTCCACACATGATCTTTTTGCATTATCTCTTATATGGCATTGGGTGTTCTTGGAATGTCTGAAAAGAAAAAAATAGTAAATAGAGATCATCCTCATCATCATTTCACTCACGACATCATTTCATTCACTCATCATAAATCACCTTTAGTGTATCACTCTTCATGTCACCATTCCATTCATTTGTTGTCCCTAATATTTCCAGCATGATGTCAAGCAGAGTAAACTGAAGTGACCTAAGACAAGATCTCAGGCTCTGAGGGCTGTTGGGGAACAAATTGCAGTAGAAACAGAAAGTGAATCTGATTCCGGGGAAGAATTTGAGATGGCTAATCCAACACCAAGTCTTGTTGATGCCCTGAAGGATTTCCTGAGATCTCAGGATTTCAGTGACATGTTGAAGGAAGAGATGCGGGCTGTTGTGAGAGAAGTTGATGAAATCGGCTCTAGTAGAGCTGGAAAGGAAAAAGAGGCCGAATAATCTCAGCAAGGTGTTGATGCCTCGGCTAGTTTGGAGAATCTGCAAGAAATTGAGGCAGTTATTGAAAGGAACATGAAGGTGAAGTATTCAGAATTGGATGAAGTTGTGGCCCAACTGAAGAAAGGGGCCAGTGTCAGTTCGGACTCTAAGAGGGGAGTTAATGTAGATGCCGTGATCAATAAAGGCATTGAGACTTTTCCTATTGGCTTTCAAGTGCCGAAAGTTCCCTCCTACAAGGGTATGGGTTCACCAGAACCTATGTAAATCTCTATGCACGAGTCATGCTGACGGCCGGCGCCACTAAGCAACAACTTATCAATCTCTTCCTGACTACACTCGAGGGAGGAGCACTAAGATGGTACAATTCTTTATCTAAAGAAGAGCAATCGGACTGGGAGGTTTTATCGGTGGCTTTTATCAAATACTACATCTTCAATACCAAGATTCAGGTGAAGCTGTACGACTTGGAAGGAGTTAAGCAAAAGTCAAATGAGCCATTTGATGAATACTATCAAAAGTGGATGAATAAGATGATCTTGCTAAAGAACCGCCTTGATGAAGATGAACTGATCCAGAAGTTGATTGATGGTAGTAAGGACATCTTCAAGAACAACATGAAGTTCCACCCCTTTAGTGAGCTCAGCGAAGTATACATTGAGCGTGATGAGGAGGAGAAGGCAACAAGCCACAGGGATGGTAGAAGTTCAGGATATAGCTCCGGGTTCAGGTCAACAGCTACGGCCGGGTCTGGTAGCGGTTCTGGTTTAGGTTCTGAAGGTAAAGGGGGACAAACTTCAGAGGTAAAGTAGGTCGAGATTGCTGCAGCAACCCAGCAGCAAAACAGTCAAAGTAGAAACCTCGGAGGACAGGGTATATCCCCTTGGGCTCTCCCCTTAGTTAAAATTTTTGTAAAATGCAGAAATGGAGGTTTGTTACAGTCCCTGAGACCATATGAGAAACCTGCTGATGCGGATAAAGATAATTTCTGCACATACCATGTTGTGACTGGCCACAGAACTAATAATTGCTAGAAGTTGAGGGACACCATCCAAAAACTAATTGATGCGGGGAAATTACAGGAGGCACCTAAACCCAGTACAAAGACTAACCCGTTGCCGGCATTAGAGAAGCGGGTTAATATGGTACACTCAGGATTGCCAGCCAATTTCATTTTTGCTCAAGTCCTACAGGTTAATCCTGCTATACAGTCCGTGGCAATCGGTGAAGCTGAGGCAGAGTTAGGATGTGTGGGGCAGGTAGAACAGAAAGAAATCAAGTCGGTGAGATTGAATGACCTTGACTCAGAGGATGAATATGAGGAGTTTGGTGGGGATTAGATAATTAGCTGCCAGTTATTGAAAAGCTAAAAATTCAAGAAGTGTAGAATGTGACCTGAAGCGGCAGGGTTTATCAACCAGCGGCCCATTGAAAGACAAGGCCCCAGTGACTGCATCGGGTAGCACATCAACACAGGAGGGAGTTGAGAAGGAAGACCTGATTATTTCTCAGTTAAAGAAAACCCCTGCCCAAGCTAGTTCGTGGCATCTGCTGTTGGTCTCTAAAGAACATATGTTAGAAATTGAGGTTTCCCCTATTGCATCATCGGAAGCCATGTGTTGTCTGCTAGATAAGATCCATTCTGGGTCTCCTGACATTGTTTTTTCTGAAAAAGATTTGCCCAGTGAGGGAAAGGCTCATAATAAAGTCCTCTACATCAGAGCTCATGTTATGGACAAAGTAATGCCATGTGTGATGGTAGATGATGGGTTGGCACTGAATATATGTCCATTGAAAATGCTACCATGTTTGGGCTTGAGTGAAGATGCCCTAAAGAAGTCCTCGACAGTGATCCGGGCATATGATGACTCCAAAAGAACAGTGATTGGAATTTTCGATGCCGAAGTGGAGGTCAGGCTAGTCAAGTCAATGGTTGTTTTCACTGTGATAGACATCCCGGTCACTTTCTACCTGCTATTGGGAAGACCATGGTTCCACCCATTAGGAGGTGTCCCTTCTACTCTGCATCAGAAAATAAATTTCTCGATAAATGGTGAGATTGTGACTGTTGACGTAGATGCCCAATCCATGATTGCTGCTGTAAATGAAAGGGTCATTCCATTTGGCGGATTCCAAATAGCTATGGTCGAAGAAGAAGAAGCCACGGACGCCCTGATGGTCATTTTTGAAAACTATATGTCGGAGTGGCTATCCAGATATTTGCATAAGCAGAACTTTATCCTGGGCATGGGACTCAGAATTAACTTGCAAGGGGTGCCTGAGTTTAACTTTGACTAGGGAAAGCTAAAACAGTTCGGGCTAGGGTATGTAAAAGAAACATCTGACCAGAAGAATCAGAGAAGCGGCAAGAACGACAAGCCTATGATGAAACCATTCGTAAAGGCAGGGGAAGAGCTGTATAATGGCCAAACTGAGCCAGTGAGGGTAGGGAACATTGAATACCCAGGCTTCAAGATATTTTCTGATGTCGTAGACTTTGAGAAGAGCCGGTAAGAACCAGTAGCCCCCTTGATGGTGGAAGAGGTAATTGCTAAGTCTGCTGTTCTGCAAAATGAGCCGTCTGAAGAGATAGCAAAAGCAGTGAACCTACCCAAATAGAAAGCTGAAGTGAAAGTCTACGATGAATCAGTAGAAGCAATTTCAGGTGCACTGGCTGCTGCCTTAAGTAAGGCGTTTGGGAATTCTAAAGAAGGGTTCGAAGAAGAGCTGATGACCAAGGTAAACTTGGATTTTGTGGTTGCTGAGATAGCTGAGATCATGAAAAGGGCTAAGGCATAGGTGGCTGAAATTGAGAAGACCACTATTCCTGTTGAACAAGAAGCCAAAGTAGTTACAGATCTGGATGATGTCCTGGAGATGAATGGGAAAGCTGAAGCAGTGCAAGGCCCTCTGCCTGTGGAGGATGAAAATGATTTTGTTGTATCTATTTCTTTCATTTTCAATGTGAATGATGTACTCTATAACAAGTTCAATGCAATGAAATCCCAGTTTGCTTACTTATGTGATGTTTATCCTGCTAATTCTATGCATGCATTTGAATCACCATTAAGCATATTTAGCATCCATGACACTGCATTGCATGAAATCAACATAAGTACAGATGAAAACCCCAAAATGGTATTCATTTCACATGAGTTAAAACCTGAGGAAGAGAGAGAATTAATAAGAATATTGCAAAAACATGTTAAAGCTTTCGCTTGGTCATACGAGGACATGCCGGGTGTAGACACCGAAATAGCAGTTCACAAGATCCCGATGGACCCTAAGTTCAAGCCAGTGAAGCAAAAACTGAGAATATTGAGGCCAGAGTGGGCTACATTGGTGGAGGAGGAAGTGGCTAAGCAGATAGAAGCCAGATTCCTCGAAGTGGTGGAGTATACAAAATGGCTAGCCAATATCGTCCCAGTACCTAAAAAGGATGGAAGGGTCAAAGTATGTGTCTACTACCTGGTTCTGAATAAGGCATGCCCAAAAGATAACTTCCCACTGCCTCATATTAATGTCCTGGTTGATAGTGTAGCAAAAGCAGCAATGTATTCCTTCATGGATGGATTTTCCGGATACAACCAGATCCTGATGGATGTGATTGATAAGGTGAAGACATCATTCATCACAGAGTGGGGCACGTTCTGCTACAGAGTAATGCCCTTTGGGTTGAAAAATGTTGGAGTCACTTACCAAAGGATTGTCACAACTTTGTTGTATGATATGATCCATCAAGAGGTCAAAGTGTATGTCGACGATATGCTTGTTAAATCAATGACGCGGGAGGAGCTTCCTGCCATCCTGGATAGATTTCTTACACGTATTGGAGAGTATAACTTGCGACTCAACCCTAAGAAGTGTATATTTGGGGTCACATTAGGAAAGCTATTGGGTCATGTAGTCAGCCAGAGAGGAATAGAAATGGACCCAGATAAAATCAAAGCTATTCGAGATATGCCAGCTCCAAAAACAGAGAAGGAAGTCCGCTCATTCTTGGGTTCCTTGTAGTATGTCAGTCGCTTCATAGCATGGTTTACTTCCACCTGTAAGCTGATTTTCAAGCTATTGAAGAAAGCTCATCCAATTGTATGGGATGACAGATGTCAGTTGGCATTCGAGAAAATCAAGGCTTATCTGGTGAATCCGCTAGTCCTGAGCCCATCAATTCCAGGGAAGCCTTTGATTTTGTATTTGGCCGTTGAAGATTCCTCCATAGGGGCAATGTTGGCATAAGAACAAGATGGCAAGAAGGAGTACCCTATTTACTACCTCAGTAAGAAGCTGCTAGAGTATGAAACCAATTACACACTGGTGGAGAAGACGTGTGTAGCAATGATCTGGCTAACCAAGAAGCTGCACCATTACTTCCAGTCATACAAAGTGCAAGCCGTGGCCAAAGTGGATCCAATGAAGTATCTTTATGGAGCACCTATGCTAGTCGGGAAGTTATCCAGGTGGCTCTTACTTTTGTCAGTATTTGACATTGAATACATCACTAAGAAAACCATCATAGGGCGAGTCGTAGCAGAATTTCTAGCGAATCAGCTGCTGGAATTAGATTACACAGAGAATTTGGAGTTCCCAGACGAACAGTTAGCCATAGTGGAAGTAAAGAGATGGGTTATGCGCTTCGATGGTGCCATGAATAGGAAGGGTGCTAGAACGGGGTAATCATAGCGACACCAGACGGTGAAATCATTCCTTTGTCTAAGAGATTGAATTTTCCCATAACCAACAACGGAGCAGAGTATGAAGCATGCTTGTTTGGGATGGAAGCTCTGTTAACTCTAGGGGCAAATGATGTCTTGATCATTGGAGATTCACTTTTAGTGATTAGGCAAGCTCAAGGTAACTTGGAGTTGAAAGAAGAAGCCTTACGGCCCTACTTGGAGCTGCTATAGTACAGAAAAGAGTTATTTGGCCAATATGAATTCAGACATGTCCCCAAAGATGAGAACATAATGGCTGATGCACTAGCAACATTGTCTTCTATGTGGGAAAATCCAGAAGAAACTCAAGTACATCCACTAGTTATAGCAACTTCCAGAAAACCCTGCTTTGAAGTGCATGAAGTAATGGAATTGACAGCTGAAGAAAAGCCGTGGTTCTTCGATATTTACCAGTATGTGAAGTAAGGAAAGTACCCAGAAGGAGCCAATGCTGCTGATAAGGTGTCATTAAGAAAGCTAGCTAGTCAGTTCAGAATCTTTGAAGATAGACTATACAAGAGAACAGTAAACGGAGTTCTTCTAATATGCCTGATAGAGCAGGAGACAGAAACAATGATGCAGCAAGTATATGCAGGGTCCTGCGGGCCACATATGAATGGACTCACTATGGCCAGGAAGATAATGAGACAGGGGTACTTCTGGATGACTATGCAGGCTGATTATATAAGGAAAGTAAGAAGATGTCACGAGTGTCAGATTTATGCTGACATCAGTCATCTGCCACCATTTGAGCTACAGAATCTAACGTCTCCTTGGCCGTTTTCTGCATAGGGGATAGATATGATTGGAGAAATTCATCCTACAGCGTCTAATGGACTTAGATTTATAGTGGTTGCTGTTGATTACTTCTCAAAGTGGGTAGAAGCAGAATCCTTCGCTAGTGTAACGACTAAGCAGATGGTTAAGTTCATCTAGAAGAACATCTTCGCTCGATATGGGGTTCCCCATCATGTAGTGACTGACAACGGAGTGCAGTTTCAAGGGGCAACAGCCGAGCTGCTTACAGAACATGGCATTGAGCACCATAAGTCTTCTCCATATAGGCCCCAAGCTAACGGTGCAGTGGAGGCAGCTAATAAGGCAATAAAGAAGATGTTATAAAAAATGGTAACCACCTACAGAGATTGGGCTGACAAACAACCGTATGCTCTTTGGGGTTACAGAACCAGGGTCAGAACACTAACAGGGGAGACTCCATATGCCTTGGTGTATGGTATGGAAGCAATGTTACCAGTAGAAGTAGAGCTCAAGTCACTCAGAGTCGCCTTGGAAGCTCAGTTACTAGAAACTGAATGGCTTCAAGCTAGATACAAGCAGCTAGCTATGCTAGATGAAAAGCGACTGAAAGCACTGGATCACTTGCAGATGTACTAACGCAGAATGGCCAGAGCCTATAATCGAAATGTGAAGTACCCTAGGCGGCAGTTGAAAGCAGGAGATTTGGTTGTAAAACAATTGAGGCCTTCAAATGTCGATGTTCGGGGGAAATTTAGACCCAACTGGGAAGGGCCCTATGTTGTGAAGAAAGTGCTATCAAAAGGTGGTGTCAGCATCATGGACATGGATGGAAATGAGTTCACCAATCCTATCAATCAAGACCGCTTAAAGCTTTATCATGTCTAAAAAAAAAAGAGTTTGCTAGGCTGAAAACTCGAAAAAAGCAGTCTAGGCAAAAGTTAAGACACGAGAGAAAATGATCAGTCGGAAAATTTGAAAGGGACAACTGGTGACGGATTCTGGCTCTGTGCGGAATGTATACCATGTTGGGAGCCAATCCTTTCAAATGTACTCATTTTGATTTTATCAATAAATGAAATGTTTGTTTAAATATATTTGTACGGTTATGTTAAATGCATAAACAAAGTTATCTTGCTTAAACATCCACTTAAGGAAAGCGCTTTGCATTTAATTGGTTAAACATATCACTTTAGTTAACAATGGAGATGTACTAAATACATACAATCTGAAATCTGTTATCATCCTCCAAATCTAATTCATTTTTCCAAAAGAGCAAAAGTGGTTATCCAAGAACTTGACTACTGGCCTGATGAATCGCTCCTTTTATATGCTTTCTTGGACTGATTCTGTGAAACCTTATTTTCTACCATCAATGGCTTCTAACAAGAAATTGAACCCCAATGCTGCTCCATATAGTGTTTTTCTGCATCATAAGGATGACGGAACAAGGAGTCACGGTGCCATTTCAGTCTGTCTTTGTTCATCTTAAACCTTAAAAAAAAAAAGAGAGAGAGCTTACTGTGAAAACCGAAAAGGCACCTCAGGCAAAAGTTAGAGCAGCTCACTGGGCTGAAAACCCACATTGGGCAACCCAGGCAAAATTTAGAGCACTTTCAGATTCATAAGTCACAGGGGTAGAAGGATAGAACCTCTCCACCGTTTCCATATTGGAATCTTTATAGCATTCTCCAGCAGGATTCTCCACATCACTCCCTAGCGGAACATTTACAAGGGACACTATGATCTTTTCCCCAGCAGTCATCTCATTTCTTTAGCAATCCTCATATATCTTCAACAAAGAAAAGCTTTGTGTAAGGAGTGTCTTTCACCAGCCAGGGGCAAAACATATCTTCCCCAGCAGAAAGGAGAAGCATCAATATTAAACAAACAATGAGAAATGCATCCTTTAGGATCCACGTGCATATGCATCATCATGCATACATACCCGACATACGTAGAGCATTCATCCCCAGCTAGTTTTCATTCTTGATCGAAAGGGCAAAAATTTTTGTTCAAAATCTCTCGATCAAGGAATGAAGACGTGCTATTTCAAATGCACGAATTCGTCAACCCTATCTTGGACACGGACAAATCCCCAGCAGATCCACCTCGGGTAACATAGACCGGGTATCGGCGCAGATCGGCTTCATTCCAGATCCCCAGCAAATTCGCCTCGGGTAACATAGACCCAGTATCGGCCCAGATCGGCTCTATTCCAGATCACCATCAACCTCGCCTCGGGTAACCTAGACCCGGTATCGACTTATTTCATCATCAACCTCGCCTTGGGTAACCTGGACCCGGTATCGACTTATTTCATCATCAATCTCGCCTTGGGTAACCTGGACCCGGTATCGGCTTATTTCATCTTCAATCTCGCCTCGGGTAACCTAGACCCGGTATCGGCTTATTTCATCTTCAATCTCGCCTCGGGTAACCTAGACCTGGTATCGGCTTATTTCATCATCAACCTCGCCTCGGGTAACCTAGACCCGGTATCGGCTTATTTCATCATCAACCCCGCCTTGGGTAACCTAGACCCGGGATCGGCTTATTTCATCTTCAATCTCGCCTCGGGTAACCTAGACTCGGTATCGTCTTATTTCATCCATTCAACTCAGTGCATCATCACGACAGTGGGACTTCAATAAGTCAGTTGCATGTTTTCCTTCTTGCGTCTACAGTGCTTTAATCCGCGCTCTTAAATTCATCACCTCAGGTATTTTAGACCTGAAGTCGGGTGTCGAATTTGATCACACGAGGGGCAGCTGTAAGCACCGGAGTTTTCCATACTTAAAAAAAATTAATTATTAATTCTGTCACACGACTGTAGTTACAGTCATGCGACTGTAATTGAAAAATTACAATTGTACGACCGTAAATGCATAACAGGTACAACAGCCCATACCTTAAGAATAAAAAATGGAGGTGATTTGAAGGACAATTAATGCCCGGTTTTGTGTAGCAAGGAAGGTAGAAAATAAAAGGAAAAAAAGAAGAAAGAGGAGGGACTTTTGGGCAAATTGAAAGAGAAAAAGAAGAGAAGGAAAAAGGAGAGAAAAAGAAAGAACCCAACATCAAGCCATCTTTTTCTCCTCTTTTTCTTTTAATTCTGTGTTAAAGTTAAAACCGGATAGAAATCAATACAACTTGACACTCCAAATTTAATCAATTTCAGACTTCAAACTCTCTAAAATCCGTGACTTTTTGGAGACATTTGGACAACTTTTGGAACCTTAGCACATAAGGAAAAAGGAGTAATTTGGAGTAATTTAAGGTGTTTCCAGTGGTCAAATCGACAGTGGATCAGCGCCATAAAGGTAATTACACCTAAAACTTCCATTTTGTTGCTCTTTCGTGGTGTTTTAGTTTGATTTCGTGCATAAAACTTATATTTTTTGGCCTGCTGTTGCTGGAAAATAAGAACAGCCATGGGACTATTCTTGTGGTGAAGAACAGTGGTACGACTGTAATTACAATTGTACCATTCAAACAACAGTCGTACGGCTGTTCTTAAATTTCCTTGCTTTCTCTTTTCATTTGATAACTTTGGCCATTTTTCTGCATTTGGATGAATTACAGTCGCACGACTGTAATTACAGTTATACAACTGTAGTTACAGTTGCATAGCTGTAATTACAACCGTGCGACTGTAATTTTCCTCCAAGGGCAAAATATCCAGAAAAATCCCTATCAAAAATCATAAAAATTCAGAAAAATCAGAAAATCACAAAAAATGAATTTTATTGTGTGCATTCACGGCCTTAGATTTAATTTTTGATGTTACTGCGCAACGACGGAGACCCGAATCTCTCGAAAACCGACCCACCTCACATGCTGAATTAAAGTAAACCGGAAAAAGAAAACGTTTTCAAAATGATTTTCTCATAAAACAAAAATACAGGGACGTTTCAAAACTGTTTTCCAGGTCTAATCGGACCAGCTAGCCGAGCTGACCCGGTTACCCCCCTAAATGCATGCACCCGATCTCTAATTTCCTAATTCTATCCAACTTGAGTCCTATTTATGGTGTGCTATAAATTGTGCTAACCATCTGTTTTGCAGCTTTTAATTTCTTTTATTTTTATTTTTGATGTAATTAATAGATTGATCCATGTATTTTAGGCGATTGTTTTCTTTTCTAGATCATTCGTGTATTTTAGGCGCTTGTAAGGTGAGGTTGAGAGTTTTTATTTTTATTCAATTGGGTTGTAATAACTTATTTATTTATTACCATATTTTTGATTTGTGTGTACACTGTGTGTTTTAATTTAATAAAAATCAACTTTAGAAATTTAAAATACCATCTATGAACATTGGCCAAATTTTATTTTGATTAGACATGAAATAAGGGACTTGTCCGGATCTAGATCTCTGGAAAGTGTAGCGGCCTTCGTTCGATTCAGCTACGTTTCAATTTCTCAGTTGAGCTGAGCCGGGTGGCGACTCCTACACTATCGATCGAGACTTAGATGTCGGTTCTTTTTTGAAATAATTTAATTTTCCAAAAATGAATTTCCATTCCAAAAACCCCACGCGAGTGAGGGTTGCCCGATCTCGAGGCTCCAGTTGGCTTTGATCGATGAGAAGCATCTTCAAGCTTTAGATCATTTGCAGATGTACCAGTAGCGAATGGCCAGGGCTTATAACAGTAAAGATCATCATCAGAAACACCCACTCCAAGCCAGGGATTTCTTACAAAAGTTTTCTTAAAACTTAAAAGAATTTGAGAAGCCCTGAACAATGTCTAATTAAAATAAGGTGGATGATTCTTGTATGGTATTTTATTTTGCATTCTTTAGTTAGACATTTTTGCATTAGGTTAAGTATCCAATTTTTAGCCCGGTGAATTGTTGAAGTGTCGCCTATGTTCCTTTTGGTCTTAGGGGCACGGATACGAAACACCACCTATAGCCTCGTATGAAACCCTTCGTATATTTTGCTATGGGAGCCTTGATTTTACTAATTCTATTCTTAGCTTCATTTCATCCTTGATGTACATTGTGCTAAAACATTATTAATGAATGAGTGAAGGAATGCTTTGCTCTATTCATTTAAATGTCCCAAGTCTGATTGAAATTGAGTTTGTATTACACATATATGGCTGTACACATTTTCAGTTTGCATGCATCACATATTCAGAGCAAGTTAATTAAGTTTTCCAACAAAATTCTTCAAGCAATCAAATGCTTTATCAAAGTTCATTCAATCTAAATTCTATATTCAGGTTTTGTACTTCACAAAAGGGATTTGTGTGAGGAGCTATGCTTTGTTAATTGTGTGAATTAACAAAGTTTGTAAAAAGTTTGGTGCTTGAGCTTTGAAAAAGCATCAAAAGAGTTTTGTTACTTAAGCTTGGAAAAAATAACAGTAGAGGTTTGATAAGAGTTTATTACTTGAACTCGTAGAATGTAACTCATACTTGTTTCTTGCTCGCAAAAGAAACACTAGTTGAAAATCTCAAGTGGTTGGCTTAGGGACTAGATACAGATCAGTTGGGTCGAACCAATATAAGTCTTGGTGTCTTCAATTCTCTATCCCTATACTTTTTATATTTTGCTATTTACATTTCCACAATTTAAGTTAATAGCATGATTATTTGAAGACATTTTTATACTAGTTAAGCAAACTAATATTCACAAGTTTTACTATTTTATCAATTCGATTGTTTTTTTTTTAAAAAAAACTTATGGTTGTTGAAAGAAAATTGTTTTTTAATAAAATAATTTTTAAAAGAGTTTGCAAAAATTTTTATTCGATCTACAGTACTATTCACCCATCCTTAGTACTGTAGCTAGCCTATTTGGGACTATAAATTGGCATCAGAGTTTGACTCTAAGTAGAAGGAGTAAAATTCTTAGACTGATCCTACAATGACTAGTACTTCTAGAAGTCAAAATGTTTTTACGTCTGAAGGATGTTTCATCAACATAAGATTCACTCATTGTGAACAAATTGGAGAATCTTAGTAAGAGTTTCATAGGTAAAGAGCTGATTAGAAAATTAATTAGAACAATGCCAACGTCCTGGGATACAAAGCTTATAACAATAGAAAAATCAAAAGATTTGACTACATACTCATATGATCACTTTATTTGACCATGAGCAAATTGACAAGATAAAGTCCATTACACTGAAAGTTTCAAGTTTTATTTCTGAAGAATAAAATTGTGAATCAAATAATGATAATGAAGAAAATGATAAGGAACCTCTGTTAGTTGGAAAATTTAGAAAATTCCTAAAAAAGCAAGAACATAGATAAAAAGTCATTCAAGAGGCAATTCAACAATAACAAAGTTGATAAATCCAAGAAAGATTCAAAATAAGAAAATACATTTTTTTGAATGCAACAAACCAGGTCATTTCATAGCTGATTGTCCAAAACTAAAAAACAAATACAAGAAGAAAGACAAGAAGGCAACGATGGCTATATGGAGTGACAGTGATGAATCAAGTTCTAATGATGATAATGATGAAAAGAAAGAAAAAGCTCAAATATGCTTCATGGTAAATAATAATGTAGAAAGATCATCACAAAAGCATGTAGAGAAAGAAAGTGAAGAAGATGAGGTAATTCTACAAGCCTTATCTCATAATGATCTTATTCAAGAATTCTTTAAGATGCATGATACTAAAGAAGAAATAATTACTAAGTGTAAAGAGTATGAGAACAATCTTTTACAAAATGAGTAAGAAAAGCTTGAACTACAAAGCAAAGTGAGATTTCTTGAAAACACTAATTTAGATTTAGTTAGCATAGTATCACATCTTGAGAGGAAATGTGAAAAACTAGATTCTACAATTAACAAATTCAAAAATGGAGAGAATATGCTAAATAAATTTTTAGACTACCAAAGAAATCTAAATGATAGTACAGGAATTGGTTATGCCAGTATTAGCGAGATAGCTTCTTAAATTCCTCCAAAGCCTCCACTTCTATTATGCAAAACTCATCTTCCAAACCTACATGTCAAAAGCATAGTAAAAGATAGGAGCAGTTTACTGAACGAAACTCTAGATAGAAAACTTATAGGGATTTTTCATAGAAAATCAACCGATTAAAGCGGAAACTCGCATCAATTTTCTCAAATCCGTGACCCAGGAGCAATTGAAATAGAAATCAAAACACAAAATCAAAAGATCAAGAATGGGATTCTCACCTATCAATATCTCTTCTAGAGATGGCGGCACAAATCGAAATCGATTCCCTCCACTCTCACGTACACGAACGTCTATTGAGTGGAACCAATGCTATCGACGGATCAAAGGAGGAGAAGATTGCTTCGCCGAACATTTCAACCTTATTTTTCTTTTATGGCCAAAATTCTCATTTATGAGAATTAACTCTTGGCTCAAATCAAGACATTAATTTAAGGCTTTGATTTAATTAGATATTAAGTTAGGATTTTAATACCATAAATCCCTAAATCCAAATTAATTATTGTGGATAAATTAAATCCAATTCTATCTTAATTTTCATGCATGTATTTATATAAAACCATATTATATAATGGACATGTCATTAAATTAAAATTGATTTGCCAATTAAAATTGACCCAATAAATTAATTGAGATTTAACTTAAATCAAATACATATAAACCTATATATGTATTTTATTTCCACCTGGAAATAAATTCCCAATTAAAATACATATCAATTAAATTATATTGGTCAATCCAATTGATCAACAATTTAATTAATTCTCTCCAGTCTGTATACTCCAAGTATACAGGTGATCTGACAAGTTCAAACTCAGACATTCTATGTGTACGATCGTGTGGGCCCGTTTTTATGTAGGCAGGCTCTAGCAAGCCATTACATCCCCCAATTAAGATGGAGACAATAGTCAAACAAAAGTCTTAACCCTATAGTTTAAACTTATATATCCCATGTTGCTAATGTCGGTGTCCAACATAGAGGTGTGGTGTCATCACCCTCTTTTGTGTCCAGACATTAACTTGATCCCAAATGAACTGATGCTCACAAATGATTTCTAACTTGTTTGGGTGTGGCCACACTCTTATCAGTTACATTCATCAAGAGGCTGGTGATATCTTCTCAGTGGTTTACTGAGTGACATTCCCTTCTGCATGTTCATAGTCTTGCCATGCTCTTTGGCACACCCAAACGTACCCATACTTGGCACCCTATTACAGGCCCTTTAGGCATACACCAAAGTGTGTCACTTCACATGCAAGACTATAACATGGTCAGGTCAAAGGATCCATGTAAGTGCTACACAAGAATCACTTGTGATACTATACCATGTGGATTTCTTGTTTGGTGGATCTATCTAGTACCATGCCCCGTTACATGTACCTATGAACTTGGTTGACATTCCATGTCCAATGGCCGGTAAGACACCGCCATACAACCAAGCTTATGATAGTCTTTGGTTCCATTCATTCCCATGACTGGAACAGACTACAGATGACTTTATGGTCATATCATTTTCCCTATCCATGGTCCTACTGCCAAGTGCATGACACTTATCGACATGGATATGGATATGTCCATTGGATACTCTATTTAAAATATTGCACAAGATGTATATAATAAATATATTAATGCCTTTATTCATTGACACGAATGTATAATCCATAAATCTCATTATAAGATCCAAATTGTATGATGCAATAAAAGGACCAATGCCTTGGGACTAGAGCATTCCCAATAATCTCCCACTTGCACTAGTTCCAACTAGGCATGGGCCTAATCCCTATAGATCTAGTATGACCCTTGTGCTTGGGCTGAGCCAGCTACTTGGTTAAAGGATGTGCGACATTATCCTCAGTGTCTACTCTGTGTAATGAAATGTTACCCCTCTCGGTGATTTCTCGTATAAGGTGAAACTTCCTGAGTACATGCTCGTGTTCATGTGTGAACGAGGCTCCTTAGCTTGCGCAATAGCCCCGTTGTTGTCATAGAAGATATCAACTGGATCCAGGATAATTGGTGCTACTCCCAATTCAGTGATCAACTTCTTTATCCATACAGCCGTTGGGATTCATCATCGGAAAAATAACGTGGCGCAGTGGAAAATGCACCATTTAAAATTTCCTAGAATCCACCTATCGTGTCCAATTACCATTGATTAGAATAAAACCAATTTGAATCAAGAGAGATTAACTCACCGGATTCGTCTCTTCTAGAGACTGCTGTAGAATCGTTTCTTGAAACTGCGATCTCTAAAGTCCGGTGCATGACCAACTATTGAGCGGGAACCAGTGCTAGCTGAAGATGCGAAGGAATGGAAGATTAATGTTGGGATTTTCGGCTGATTTGGGGCTGCTCTTGGTGGCTGAAATTTCCAGTAATTAATTAGGGTTGAATTAGGGTTTTATTCCTTAAGTGTGCCCTTATATAGATACCTTATCTAATTGGGTTTTAATTAGGTTAATTAAACCCAAGCCCACCAGAATTATAATTACATAAATAAACTTTAATTAAAAAGGTATATACTATGTAATTTAATTCCATTTCGCTAAATTCAATTACCCCTAAATAAAATTAAATCACACTTAAGTAAATACAATACATGTATTTAATTTTCCTACTTAGAAAAATTATTTAATTAATTGTTTACTTTATGTAATTCAATTAATTGATAAATTAATTCATTACATTATGTAAATTTATTAATTAAATTAAATTCAACTTAATGTTAATTAATTACCTTGACACCGAATGTCAACTAATTAATTAACGCATTCCTTCCAATGTACATTACATGTACAATTTCTATAAGTTCCGGCTCAGTTGCTCTATGTGCACGATTCTATGGGTCTGTCTTTATGTTGGTAGTAAGGCCAAGGCCCACAGACTGTAAGTGGGTTCTAGCAAACCAATTACAACCCCTAATTAAGATAGAGATGCAGCAGTCTTTAGAAGACATTTACCCGGTAGTAATTTCATAGTGTCCTTTGCCTAACGATATCGATATGAATAAACAAGAGGCATGGTGTCCGTCATCCTCTTCTGTTGTATATTATATTTCTTGATCTTGAGTTGACTGACTAATCAAATAAGCAACCAACTTATTTGGGTATGGCCATACACTTATCAGTCCCACTCATCAAGTGGCCAGTGACATCATCTCGGTGTTACCCGAGTGGCAATTCCATCACTTCATCATCAATATCAACATGTTCACCGGTCCACCCAATCATACCCGTATTTAGCATCCTTTTACAGACCTATTAGGCATATGTTAAAGTGAACCGGATTCCATATTGATATTATAACAAAAGAGACCTAATCAAGAAAGACCTATGACGCGACAACTATATGGCTTTCTTGTGCGGATCGATCCAGTCCCATGTCAACGACATGTACCTATATTCATGACTGACTATACAAGTACTATGGCTAGTTAAGAACTGCCATACAGTCATCGAATATACGAGTTTGTGGTTCTACTCGTTTCCACGATTAGAACAGACCTGGGATAGGTTTTATGATTATCAATCAATGGATACTCTACTCATATTATAGCACAAGATATAAATGAAATAGATTAATTACCTTTATTAATGTGACACAAATAATGTATTCATACAATGAGTCTTAATGTATAATACAAAATACAAGAATTCAATGCCCTAAGAACTAGGGCACACCAACAATCTCCCACTTGCACTAGTTCCAAGTGGGCATTGCCCTAATTCCTATAGATCTCATATGACCATCGTGCTGTATCTGTGGCAGTGCTTTTGACAATCGATCAGTGACATTATTCTGGGTGTCAACCCTCTGCAATGATATGTCACCTCTGTTCACGATCTCCTAAATGAGGTGAAACTTTCTATGCACATGTTTGGATCTCTTGTGTGATAGGGGCTCCTTAGCTTGTGCGATGGCCCCGTTGTTGTCACAAAAAAATAAACTGGGTCTAGGATAGTGGGTACTACTCCCAACTCGATTATGAATTTCTTGATCCAAATGGCTTCCTTTGCAGCTTTGCACGTAGCTATGTACTCAGCTTCCGTTATAGAATCAGCAATGGTGGCCTACTTTGATTACCTCCAACTAATGGCACTACCATTTAGGAGAAAAACATAACCAGACTGTGACTGGTTCTCATCCTCATCGGTCTCAAAGTTTGCATCAGTGTAACCTGACACTACCAGCTCATCTTGACCTCCACACACTAAGAAAGCATCCTTGGTCCAGTTAAGGTACTTCAAGATTGCCTTAACTGCCTTCTAGTGTTCCTCACCGGGGTCCGACTAGTACCAGCTAGTCATACTTAGTGCAAACACGAAATCAGGCCTTGTACATAACATGGAGTACATGATGGATCCTATAGCAGATGCATAAGGGATCCTTTCCATGCTCTCTCGGTCCTTCTTTGTTTTAGGACCATCTTTCTTAGTCAGCTTCAACCCATGGTGCATAGGCAAGAATCCTTTCTCTGCCTTGTCCATGCTGAATCTTTTTAGAACCTTGTCTATGTACGTGGCCTGACTTAGGCCTAGAAGCCGATTGGATCTATCTCTATAGATCCTGATCCCTAAGATCATCTCAGCTTCGCCTAAGTCCTTCATTGCGAAGCACCTACTCAACCACTGCTTAACCCCTTGCAGTGTTGGTATGCTGCCTCCAATGATTAGGATGTCATCAACATACAGCACTAGGAAGGTGGAAACGCTTCCACTAACCATCTTATATCTACAGGGCTCATCAGAATTCTGTGTGAAGCCATATTCTGTAATGGCCTCATTGAATCTCTGATTCCATGACCTCGATGCTTGCTTCAATCCATAAATGGATCTTTGAAGCTTACATACTCAGTTTGGATACTTTGGATCAATAAAACCCTTAGGTTGTGCCATGTACACATCTTCGAGTAGCTTTCCATTAAGGAAAGCGGTCTTAACATCCATCTGCCATATCTCATGATCGTACCATGCAGCTATGGCAAGTAGTATCCTAATGGATTTGAGCATAGCAACTGGTGAAAAGTTTTCATCATAGTCAATTCCTTGAACTTGCCTGACTCCTTTTGCCACCAATTGCCCCTTGAAGGTGTTGTTGGCCTTTAACTTGAAACACCACTTGCAACCTATCACCTTAGCACCTGGAGGTGGATCCACCAAGTTCCATACTTGGTTATCATGCATAATTGCATCTCAGCCTCCATGGCTTTGCACCATTGATCTGAGTGTGGGCTTTCAACAGCCTCCTGATAGGTCTTGGGCTTCTCTTGGTCAATGACCATAAGGTCCCCATCATCAGTCATGAGAAAGCCGTACATCTCTGGCTGATGACGTGTCCTACCAGACCTTCTAAGGTCCTGTGTAACCGGTTCTAGTTCCTTAATTTCTTAAGTAGTCAGATCGGTTCCAAAAGCATCCTTAGCAGTAGCTGCAGGAGTTTGTGAGTCTTGAACTTCTGAAAGTTCTACATTACTCCCACTGTCTCTATTGGAAAGGAATTCCTTCTCCAAGAAGACTGCATTTCTGGTTATGAAAACTTTGTTTTCCGCCGGATCGTAGAAGTAATAACCCTTAGTTTCCCTAAGGTAACCTACAAACTGGCACTTGACAGATTTGGACTCGAGTTTGCCACTTGTCAATTTCTTGACATGTGCATCACAGCCCCAAATCTTCAAGAAGGAAACATTAGGCTTTCGGCCCTTCCATAGTTCATATGGTGTTCCCTTAACTTCCTTGCTTGGTGTATTATTAAGAATGTAAGCAGCTGTCTCTAAAGCATATCCCCAAAAGGAGACAGGGAGTGTAGCTTGACTTATCATCGAGCGAACCATGTCTAGCAAGGTCCTATTCCTCCTTTCTGACACTCCATTCCACTGGGGTGTACCAGGATGAGTGAGTTGGGGTACAATCCCACACTCTCTTAAAAACGAGTCAAACTCTTGGCTCAAATATTCACCCCCGCGGTCAGACCGAAGTGCTTTTATTTTCTTGCCAAGTTGGTTTTCTACTTCATTCTTAAAGTCCTTTAACCTTTGGAGAGTCTCAGACTTATGCTTCATCAGATACACGTAGCCGTATCTGCTGAGGTCATCCGTGAAGGTGACGAAGTACAAAAAACCAGATCTAGCACTAGTGCTCATTGGGCCACATACATCGGAATGTATTAGCTCCAATAGCTCTGAAGCCCTTTCAGCAGTCTTGCAAAAAGGCACCTTTGTCATCTTGCCTCTCAAATAAGATTCGCATGTGTCATAAGACTGGATGTCAAATGACCCTAGCACTCCACTAGAGTGAAGCCTAGCTATGCGCTTCTCGTTTATGTGGCCAAGTCAACAGTGCCAGATGTATGTAGGATTAATTTCATTTTGTTTAATCCTTTTAGTATTTATGTTATAGATTGAACTTTCACGTTTTAGATCAAGGATATATAAGCCATTTTCAAGAAATGATGTTCCATAAATAATATTGCCACATTGCATAGAAATTCTACCATGTCCAATGTTAAATACGAAACCAGAAATATCCAACAAAGAAATAGAAATAATATTCCTACGCATCGCAGGTACAAAATAACAGTTTCTTAGTTCCAAAACAAGTCCACTAGGCATCTCTAAGAAATAATCTCCGATCTCCATGGCCTGAACTTGAGCACCATTTCTGACACGAAGATCTACTTCTCCAGATCCTAGTAATCTCCTATGTCTTAGACCCTGCACATTTGAACAAATGTGAGATCCACATCCAGTGTCCAAGACCCAAGATGTAGAAATAGCCAGATTAATCTCAACAACATAAATACCTGAAGTAGCAGTTTTGCCCTTCAGTTGCTCCCTTAGCTTTGGACATGAGCTCTTCCAATGCCCCTTCTCATGACACTCATGGTAGACATCGTCAGGAGAAGCAACCCTTGCTTTAGATTGGGCCACCACCTTTTTGCCCTTAGCCTTGGCCTTTTGGGCCTTAGCGTTGGCCTTAGATTTGGCCTTTCCCTTAGCAATGGGTGTATTGCCCTTTTTCACCAGCAATACTTCAGGAGTCTTCTTAAGAGACTGCTCAGCAAGCTTGTGTTGGGATTTTTCACCGGAAATCACCCGATAAAAGCGGAAGAATGCGATGATTTCCTCAAATCCGTGCCCAGGAGCAATTGAAATGGAAATTGTAAAACAAAAATTTAATAGAAAGAGATAATTCTCTTACCCGGAATATCTCTTTCAGAGATGGATGAAGACTGCAGGAATCAATGCAGGGTCCCTCCTCGTTCACGTACACGAACGCCTAACAAACACGACCTGTGCTAGCGTAGGAAAAACAAACTATGGAGAGGAGAGGCTTGTCAAAATTTTGGCTAGGATGTGTTATGTTCATGCTGGCCGAAATTCCCAGGGTTAAAAACCCTGGGTTGGTCGAATTCCCTAAGGGAATTAGGGCCCATCTTGGCTCAACCATTTTGTGTGGGCTTCCTTCTTTTAATTTAGGCCCAATCTTCTTTTAATTAATCTGGTTTAAATTAACTTCAAGCCCAACTTTAATATACCCATTTATTTAATATATTACACCAAGTAATATATTATTTACATTTAAATTAAAATTAAAACTGGTTTGAGCAATTAATTATAATCCATCAAATTAAAATTAGATCTTCACAAAATAAAATCATATGTAAACCTATACATATGAATATTTCCACCCAGGAAATAATTTCATAATTAATCCAATTAATTATGAAGAGCCAATTAAATATATTAATTTTATTATTAGGATAAATTCAATTGATCTTTATAATATAATTAACATATATATATATATATATATATATATATATATATATATATATATATATACCTCTCTCTCCAGAGTGTATACTCCAAGCATACATGTGATTCCTTAAGTCGGTTCAGTCGCTCAATGTGTACGATTCCGTGGGCCCATCTTTATGTTGGTAGCCGGCCTTTGGCCCACAGACTGCAGTTGGGCTCTAGCAAGCTACTGCAGCCCCCAATTAAGATGGAGATGGTAGTCTAACTGTTATCATAACCCTATAGTTTAAACTTGTACATCCCACGTCATTGATATCGGTGTCCAACACAGAGGCATGGATTGATCACCCTCTTTTGTGTCAGACATTAACTTGATCCCGAATGCACTGAAGCTCACAAACAAGTTCCCACTTGTTTGGGTGTGGCCACACTCTTATCAGTCACATTCATCAAGAGGCCGTTGATATCTTCCCAGTGGACTACTGGGTGACAAATTCCTTCTGCATATCCATAGCATTACCATACTAAGTGACATACCCGAAAGTACCCATACTTGGCACCCTATTACAGGCCCTTTAGGCGTACCCCTAAGTATGTGACCTCACATGTAACACCATCATATGGTCAGGTCAAAGGATCCGTACAAGTACTACGCGAGAATCACTTGTGATACTATACCATGTGGATTTCTCGTTTAGTGGATCTATCCAGTACCATGCCCCTTATGCATGTACCCATTAACTTGGTTGACATTCCATGCCCAATGACCGGTAAGACACCACCATACAACCAGGTTAATGATAGTCTCTTGTTCAATTCATTCTCATGGCAGGAACAGACTACGGATCTATTTATGGTCATATCGTTTACCCTATCCATGGTCTTACTGCCAAGTGCATGACACTGGTCATCATGGATATGGATATGTCTATTGGATACTTCATTTAATATATCACACAAGATAAATATAATAAATGAATTAATGCCTTTATTAATAACACAAATAAGTATAATACATGAATCTAATTAATGTATGATACAAATACAAGGACCAATGCCTCGGGACTAGAGCATATCCAACAATCTCCCACTTGCACTAGTTCCAACTAGGCATGGGCCTAATCCCTATAGATCTAGTATGACCCTCGTGCTTGGGCTGGGCTAGCGCCTTGATTAAAGGATCAGCGACATTATCCTCGGTGTCTACTCTGTGCAATGCAATGTCACCTCTCTCCGTGATCTCTCGTATGAGGTGAAACTTTCTGAGCACGTGCTTTGTGTTCTTATGTGACCGGGGCTCCTTAGCTTGTGCAACGGCCCCATTGTTGTCACAGAAGATATCAACTGGGTCCTGGATAGTTGGCACTACTCCTAACTCACTGATAAACTTCTTCATCCACACAGCTTCCTTTGCCGCATCACACGCAGCGATGTACTCAGCTTCTGTTGTAGAGTCCGCGATGGTTGGCTGCTTTGAGCTCCTCCAGCTTACAGCACCACCATTTAGCAAAAATACATATCCAGACTGCGACTGGTACTCATCCTGGTCGGTCTAGAAGCTTACATCAGTGTACCCAGTAACTGACAGCACTTCCTGACCACCATACACTAAGAAGCTATCCTTAGTTCAGTTAAGGTACTTAAGGATTGCTTTGACAGCTTTCCAGTGATCCTCCCTGGGATCCTGCTGGTACCGACTCATCATACTCAGTGCAAAGGCGACATCAGGTCTTTTACATAACATGGAGTACATAATCGATCCTATAGCCGAAGCATATGGAACCAATTTCATGTTCTCCCTGTCCTCCCTTGTCTTAGGACAATGTTTCTTACTAAGTTTCAGCCCATGGCCCATTGGCAAGAAGCCTTTCTTAGCCCGGTCCATGCTGAACCTTTTCAGAACTTTGTCTATGTACGAGGCCTGACTTAGGCCCAGAAGCCGATTTGATCTACCCTATAGATCTTGATCCCTAGGATCATCTCAGCTTCGCTTAAGTCCTTCATTGCGAAGCACTTACTTAGCCACTGCTTTACCCCTTGCAGTGTAGGTATGTCGCTTCCAATGAGTAGGATGTCGTCCACATAAAGTACCAAGAATGTGACAATACTCCCACTAGTCCTCTTATACACACAAGGCTCATCTTGATTCTGTATGAAGCCATATTCCTTTATAGCCTAATTGAATCTGAGATTCCAACTTCGAGATGCATGCTTCAGTCCATAAATGGACCTTTGAAGCTTGCAAACCCTTCCCGTATACTTTGGATCGACAAAACCCTCAGGTTGTGTCATGTACACATCCTCGAGTAGCTTTCCATTAAGGAAAGCGGTTTTGACATCCATTTGCTAGACTTCATAGTCGTACCATACGGCTATGGCTAGCAAGATCCTGATGGATTTGAGCATGGCTACTGGTGAGAAAGTTTCATCATAGTCTATTCCATGGACTTGTCTGAAACCTTTCGCAACCAGACGCCCCTTGAAGGTGTTTTTGGCCTTTAGCTTATAGCACCACTTGCAACCTATTACCTTAGCACCCGGAGGTGGATCAACCAAGTTTCAAACTTGGTTATCATACATAGATTGCATTTCTGCCTCCATGGCTTTACGCCAATTCGCAGATTGTGGGCTAGCCATAGCCTTCTGGTAGGTTTTGGGTTCTTCCTCATCCTAGATGAAAAGAGTTTGATCATCGGTGACGAGGAAACCATATCTTCTAGAAAAGGAGTTCCTTTCCAAGAAAGACAGTGGGAGCAATGTTGAACTCAGGGAAGTTTAGGTTTCCTCGTCACCGATAAACTGTTTTTGCAGCTCGGGGACCATACAGGCCAACATAAGGCATGTCACATCCCTATTATCCTTGACATGCGCCTCGTATTCCTCCAGCTGGGCAGCCGGTGGATTACGTCCTTGAGGCGCAGCCGGTGCAAGCCTCTCCAGCACATACTCTTTGGACTCCTGCCTTAGAACTATTCTCAAGTTCCTAGACCAGTCCAAAATGTTAGGACTGGAAAGCTTGTCCCTTTCAAGAATTGATCGTAGTGATAATGTATTGTTGTTTGCCATTTAGAATTTCTACACAGAAAAACATTTAGAGTGTTAATAAAGGACTTTACTTTGTTACTCCCATATATAATTAATAATGAATCAAGTTATTAATTAAACCGAGTTGTTGGGCTCATGGGCCGAGATCCATATTTCACCAAGATATAGCCAGACGAGGGCTTGGTACAACTATACCTTAACTATTTAGGTAGGAACGCCGTCCAATCCCAACCTAGGGACTCTCGGTTTGATGGGCTTGTTGGCATTTACCCATCTGTGCTTAGGGCCAGGAGAATCCTACTACCCACGCTAAGTCAAAACCTCCATTCAAGTGTTAGAGTATCCCACACCCTAACCCAATACAAAGTGACAATACTCCAGTGTATCCTGCGAGGGCATGGTCTACAACTAGCCTATTCCCACTTCGAGTCGATTTTGAATGAGGGAAGCACTTTTAAGCGACTTAGTAATTTCATTTGGTTTTTAGATTCAATTGACAACGGCTTGCATACATAAGGCGGGTGAAATGCGGTTGGATCATACATTCATACATGCATATAAAAATAGAGCATAATTAAATAAATAAGTAAAATGGACTGCTATGGGCCTTTATTACATCCTAATATTATTCTAGTAAACCTATACTAGAAAAAACTATCAGGTGGGCCTCCATCTTCTTCCTTCTGGGCTTGCACCTCCACTTGGGCTCACAACTCCATGGGCTTCTTCTTTTTACAAATTTTATAATAATTGAATACAATAAAATTATATTAAAAAGAAAACGACATGTAGGCCGTATTTACCCAAAAAGAAAATACAACCCATCTTGAACAAGGCCCAATAGCATCCAACCATACAAAATATTTAATCACCCATATGCATCCAATACATATAATTCATAAGCATGTTATAATGCATGATTTAAGCCCATTTCAATTATGTCCAAGCCATTATATAGAAATCGCCAATTTTGGCCCACCATGGTTCTAACCCTTAACGGGCTTTAGGCCTCCAGCTCGGGCAGTCCAACTGCTCCCACTGGAATTGGGAAACCATGGGTCCAATTCAGCCGTCCAAGTAATTGTGCCAAAATTACCCGAACCAATTTCAATTAATCATATTAATTTCCAGCAAGCCACTATAGCCCCCAAGGCATTCTTTATGTTGGCAGTGGGCCCAATGTTGGGGATTTAATCGCACAAAAAACAATACGCAGCGGAAATAAAAGGATTAATCCCCACCAAGGACCCATGTACATTGCATTGAATTGGAAGGAGGGTTAAAGAATTACCTTAATTCTTTGTAGGTTTTGAATCAATTAGGAACCAAAGTAGCTTCCCTCTACGGTTGATCCACACGGAGCAATTCATTCACCGCGTGCTAGCGCCGGGATTGAAGAACGATTTCTTCGAATGAAAAGCCAAAGTTTCGAAAACCTTGGGAGATGGAGAAGGGGAGATTTCGGCTGGCCCCTTGGAGGCTGCAGAAAATCTGCATCTTATGTGTAGGCTAGGGTTAGAGATTTTAGGTTATAAAACTTCCTTTTATATCCATTAAACTTAATTATAATTATAACTTAATACCCTTATTAGTTATAATTATAAACTAACCCACACAACTTAATATTAATTCTCAATTAATATTAAATCAATTCCATTCTCCATCATACACATATGTATATTGATGTTATAATTAATTATATCTCTATATAATTAAATTATAATATGTAGCATACTTTATGCAATATTAATCATATTAATATTTATATATACATATATATATATAAATATATATATCATTATATATATATTTATTCTCTTTCTCATTCATAAATTATTATCCAATAATAATTTATACCCGAAAAGATGAACTTCATTTTGCTCTTTGTGTGTGACCCCATAGGTTCATATTAATTGGCAATAAGGAAATTACCATAATGTCCTTATAGGTCACAAGCGGACTCTAGCAAGCCATTACGACTACCCAATTAACATGATTGGAATGATCCAATACCTATTTATAGAATGTCATATTCCCTTTTGTCTCTTTGATATCATGATTAATCATAAGACATGGTACACTTGTCAATCTTATATAATTAATCATATGCTTTCTCGATCTCAAAGTAAACTGTTTAGACAAATCAATTGATACTATTATCAATTTATTTGAGCACGGCCATGCATTTAACAGTCTTACTTATCGAGGGGCCCAGTGATATCGCTCTCTTGTTAGAGAGGGACAAAATCCCATATCTGTCACTCACATCCCAAAGCATGAGTCATATTGTACCCAATCACAGCCTTTATAACTACTCTGTTACAAGCAGCGTTTGACTGCGTCAAAGCACAACATGAGTTCATCCCGGAATCAATGGTGACCTCAGGTCAAAGGAATCAGCTAATGACACTACTATAATCAAGATCAGTTGTGACACATGACCATGAACTTGATCTCATAGTGGGTCTCCAGTAACATGTTCTCTAACATATTACCCGTGAGTATAATCTGTATCTGTATACACTATATTCATCTTATGAATATCCATTATCACTCACACTAGTCTTAGTTTGTTATTATTCCCATAATAACAATCGACTAGGGATATTTAGAATAACACGATTTATTCATGGATACTTATCATAAATGCTAACATACAAACATAAATGATAATATTAATCTACACTAGATTAATCTTAGAAGTCAAATTACATAATCCAATATTGGCCTTAGGGCACAATCTCCAACACCCAAGGCCCACAGACTGTAGGCGGGCTCTAGCAGGCCACTACAGCCCCCAATTAAGATGGAGATAGCAGTCTAAAGGAAGTCTTAACCCTATAGTTTAAACTTATGTATCCCATGTCGCTGATATCGTTCTCCAACACAGAGGCATGGTGTTATCACCCTCTTTTGTTTTTGGACATTAACTTGATCCCAAATGAACTGATGCTCACAAACAAGTTCCAACTTGTTTGGGTGTGGCCGCACTCTTAATAGTTGCATTCATCAAAAAGCCGGTGATATCTTCTCAATGGTTTACTGAGTGACATTCCCTTTTGCATGTTTATAGTCTTGCCATGCTCACTGGCACACCCAAATGTACCCATACTTGGCACCCTGTTAAAGGCCCTTTAGGCATACACTAAAGTGTGTTCCTTCATATGCAAGAGCATAACATGGTCAGGTGAAAGGATCCATATAAGTATTACATGAGAATCACTTGTGATACTATACCATGTGGATTTCTCGTTTAGTGGATCTATCTAGTACCATACCCTGTTGCATGTACCCATGATCTTGGTTGACATTCCATGTCTAATGGCCAGTAAGACACAACCATACAACCAAGCTTATGTAGTCTTTGGTTCCATTCATTCCCATGATTGGAATAGACTACAGATGAATTTATGGTCATATCATTTTTCCCATCCATGATCTTACTACTAAGTGCATGACACTTGTCAATATGGATATGGATATGTCCATTGGATACTCTAATTAAAATATTGCACAAGATTTATATAATAAATAGATTAATGTCTTTATTCATTGACGTGAATGTATAATACATAAATCTCATTATAAGATACAAAATGTATGATACAATACGAGGACCAATGCATTGGGATTAGGGCATTCCCAACAAAACTATCCATGTTCATTCTACTAACCAAAAAGCCAAAAAGAAAATATACTCCTTTAAATTGAAGCCAAGAAGTGTACAATCTTCTAAACCAAACAAAAGCCCTTACCCAAAATAGAAAATTGTCCACAAAAATACTTCCAGACCAAATACTTTCTAAAGTCTTATTCTTTAAATTATAGGTCAAAGCAAAGACATAGTTATAAGGCCAAACACTCATATCAAATCAACTATATTTCTTATCACCAAAATCCTACCTTAAAATCTTCTCAGTCATATCAATAAGAAAAGGAGGAATGTTACATTTTATTACTGTAATCATACATGACATGTGATCGGTGAGTACAAGTTTCGGAAAAGATCTTACAAACAGAAAGTTAGGTGGACTCCCAAAATGAATATTGTTGATTCTAACCCCAAAGGACCCAATATTGTTTGGGTACCTATGTCTAATTGATTTGCTTTGCATGTATGTCTAAAGAATGCCTTTAAAAATTCAAAGTGGTACATTGATAGTTATTGTCCTGGACATATGACTGGAGATGGAAGCTGCTTTACCTCTATAAAGAAAGTTAAAGGAGGATATGTAAAATTCGGGGATAAACTAGAAGGTCAAATTATTGGAAAAAGAAAGATTGGAACAATCCATGCATTGATGAAGTATTTTTAGTAGATGGACTAAAGTACAAACTTCTAAGTATAAGTCAAATCTGTGACAAATATCGCAAGGTAATCTTCGATTCAAGGAAATGTGAAATTGTGGAAGCTAAGAGTGGTAAGATTTTACTTAAAGTACCTAGAGTCGGAAATATTTATCTTTTAAATTCAAGTACTCTTACTAATAATCAGTGCTTAATTTCACAAGAAGAAGAGAGTTGGTTATGGCATCATGGACTAGGTCATGCAAGCATGAATTTGATTTAAAACTTTCAAAGAAAAATCTTGTTAAAGGTTTATCCAGGATTAGTTTTGATAAAACTCATATTTATGATGCACGTCGAAACGAAAAACAAACAAGAAGGTCTTTTAATCTTAAAGGAGTTGTTTCTACCTCTAGACCATTAGAGTTATTGCATTTAGACTTGTTGGTTCTAATTCAACCAACAAGTTTAGGAGGTATAAAATATGCATTTGTCATTATAGATGACTATTCATGGTTTACATGGACATTGTTTTTGAGTCAAAAAGATGAAGCTTTTGAATAATTTTCTACCTTGTGTAAAAAGTTTCAGAATTTGAAAAATACTTTTATTGTTGCTTTTAGGAGTGATCATGGAAAAGAATTTGAAAACCATCATTTTGAAATGTTTTGCAATGAGCATGGTATCTCACATAATTTCTCAGCTCCTAGAACTCCTCAACAAAATGGTGCTGTTAAAAGGAAAAATAAGACTCTCGAAGAAATGACTTGAACCATGCTTAGTGAAAATAATTTTTGGGCAGAAGCGATGAACACAACATGTTATATTTTGAATCGAGCTTTAATAAGACCCATTTTGAAGGAAACACCATATGAGTTATGGAAAGGTAGAAAACCTAATATTTGTTGTTTCCACTCATTTGGTTGTAAATGTTTTATCTTCAATAATAATGAATATTTCAGTGAATTTGACTCTAAGTCAGATGAAAATATTTTCTTGAGATATTCGTTGCATAGCAAAGCATACAAAGTCTTTAACAAAAGAACTCTTACCATTGATGAATCCATACATGTTGTCTTTGAAGAAGCTAACTTTCTCTCAAATAAAGAATCTGAGGATACTCTTGAGATAGTTGATCCATAGGTTGAAAACATAGAAAATGATGAAAATATCCTGCAAAAACAAGATAACTCTGGTGATCAAGATAAACACAATGTGCAAGAACTACAAGTGCAAGAAAATCAAGATGATGATCTACCAAAAGAGTTTAGATATCATAAATACCATTCCAAAGATGACATTATTGACAATCCTTTAAAGAAAATGACGACAAGAAGTGAGCTAAAAGAGTATTTTGAGAATGTGGCATTTTTTTCTGAAATTGAACCAAAGAACTTCAAAGAAGCCAAAACTGATGAAAGTTGGATGATGGCTATGCAAGAAGAATTGGATCAATTCAAAAGAAAAAACGTCTACAAACTTGTTCCAAAACCTAAGAATTAATCACTGATTGGAACTAAATGGGTTTTTAGGAACAAACTTAATGAATTCAGCAATGTTGTTAAAAATGAAGCCAAATTAGTTGTACAATGGTATAACCAACAAGAAGGAATAGACTATGATGAAACATTGCTCCGGTAGCAAGGTTGGAGGTTATCAGAATGCTATGTGCATTTGCCTACTACAAAGACTTCAAACTTTATCAAATGGATATGAAGAGTGCATTCCTAAATGGCTATATCAATAAAGAAGTCTATATGAAACAACCTCAAAGATTTGAATATTGTCTACAAGCTTACTAAAGCTTTATATGGACTAAAACAAGCACCAAAAGCATGGTATGAAAGGTTAAGTACATTCTTACTTGCTAAAGGTTTTACTCGAGGAAAAGTTGACAGAACATTGTCTATAAAGCATATAAAGGATCATATTACTTGTTCAAATATATGTTAATGATATTATATTTGGTTCTACTAACAATGAGTTGTGTAAGGAATTCTCACAAGAGATAAGTACTGAATTCGAAATGTCTATGATGAGCGAATTGAATTTCTTTCTTGGACTATGTTGACTTCGGTTTTGATGATCACAAGTTGACATTAATAAAAAGAATTTCTTAGATCAACTCTTAGCCTTAAGTTATTTACGAGTTGAGATTCCACTTTATATAATAAGATAAAAATGCTTATAAGTTATATATTTCTCTTTATGAGTTCAAAACACTTTTATAAACCAAAAGATTTCTTATAAGTTGAAGCCAACACTCACGGCCATAAGATGCTTATCAAATGTTTACAATATTCACTTTGGCTTATGACTTAAGCTAAAAAACTTTACCACTTGAAGTCTTTATGAGTTAATTTCAAATACATTGGCTTATGAGTTAGCTGTTATATTATTTTCACCTTAGCTTATGACTCGAAGTTAACTGCTTTATTGCTTGGGAAGATCTTAGCTTACACTTGAAAAGATTTTGTATAAGCTTATGACTTTAAACAAACGGCCATATAAGTATTCTTATGACTTGAGATCAACAACTATAATTGCTTATAACTTGAGAACAACTACCATTTCTCTTTATGAATTAATGCAAACGGCTACATGAGCTTATGACTTGAGATCAACAACTATATTGGCTTATTACTTGAGATCAACCACTATTTTCCCTTTATGGATTGATTCAAATAGCCACTTTCTTCCATGGAGCTTTCCTTTCCTTATACAAGAAATGGAGATCAACACTTGAAGGAAAGAAGACTTATATGCAAATTCACACTTTAAGCTACAATACTTTGAAGTCTTCCATAATTCCTAAAGAGAGCAAAGTCAAGAGAAAAGAGCTGCATTCTTTCAATCAAATATTCTTATATTCGAGAATTGTATATTTACACAAGGCTGTGTGAAAGGGGGTTTACTTTGTTGGTAGTGTGATCGACAAAGTCTGTAAAAGTTTGGTGCTTCAGCTTAGAAAAAGCATTAGTAGAGTTTTGTTACTTATGCTTTGAAAAAGTAATGATAGAGGTTTGATACTTAAACTACAAAAGAATTGAGTTTGTTACTTGAACTCGTAAAAAGTAACATAGGCTTGTTTCCTGCCTGTAAAGGAAGCATTAGTGAAAATCTCAAGTGGTTGGCTTGGGACTGGATGTAGACCGGTTGGGTAAAACCAGGATAAAATTTGGTGTCTTCATTTCTCTATCCCTACTCTATTATATTTACAGCGAAATTCTTGCAATTTAAATTAATGGCTTTATTATTATTCAAAGTCATATTTAGAAAAGTAAATTTATATTCACAAGTTTTATTATTTTTAATTCATTCCGCATTTTTATAAAACTTGTGTGTGTAGAAATAAAATTGTTTTTATTCAAAAAGAAATTTTTAAAAGATTTTGTGAAAATTTTAATTCAGTCTATAGTACTATTCAACCCCCCTTTAGTATTGTAGCTAGCCTATTTGGGATCGTCATACTACAAATTAAGCAAGGAAAGAAAGGAACATTCATTTGTCAATCAAAGTATACTAAGGAACTCATCAAGAAATATGGAATGGAGAATTCTAAACCAACAAAGACACCTATGAGTACATCAATCTCATTAGATGAAGGTAAAAGGTAAAAGTGTAGACACAAAAAAAGTATCGAGGTATGATTGGTTCTCTACAAGATTTAACCTCTAGTGGACTTGATATACAATTCAGTGAATGTCCATGTGCAAGATTATAGGGCAATCCGAAGGAGTCTCACTTAAAGGTTATTAACAAACTTCTTAGTATCTAAATGGTACTCAAGAAATTGGGATTTGGTATCCAAAATGTCAAAGTTTTGATCTTATAGGGTATAGTAATGCTGTGAGTTCTGGGTTTTACAGCCTCAATGATGATAGAGTACCGAATGTCATATGTCCTTTTGGTTCATTTCGGGAGTCGATTTGAGAAGTGGAGATTTGGATTTGATTGAACTTAAAACTTGAAACCAAGAGAAAATTTGAAGAGTTAGGAGTTGACTGAAGACAATAGTCGCACGGCTATAGTTTTATTTCCAGAATTAATTTTTTGTGAATTTATTATTATTATTTTTACATATCATTTTGACCTACATTTACATTCTGTATTTGTTTAATTTTAGTATTAAATTTCTACATTAATTTTCTGTAAACAAGTTCAACGATAGAAAATCAAGTTTCTTGAAAACTGGCCTATTTTTGCATGCGAAAATAATAAAACGGACAAATTGATTTTTCAAACGAATTTTCAGTCTTATCAAACCGCGCTTTAAAACGTTTTCCAGGTCAAATCGGGTAATTTATCGAATTTCCTGATTTTTCCTCGTTTCACGTCTCGAGCTATCTGGAATTCACAATTTTGAGTCTGTGTGAGTCCTACGTGTTTATATATTTATCTGTACTAACTTGGTTTTGCTGGTAGATGTATGTTAGGATAGATGAATATGTAGTTTTCTATTTTTAGGAATTTGTATATAGATAAAATTGTATCCTGAATCCCTTTTTACAATTATATCCTCTAGGGTAGTCATTTGGTCAGTTTGTATATTTTAAATTTCCCGAATTTATTTACTGCTTTCATAATTTATTTATTGCTTTTAGTATTGCATCTCGTGTGTGAGCATTGACTTAATAAAACAAAGATAAAATCAATCGTAGAAATATTAAAGGCATTGATTTAAATTGTTAGATGTATTTGAATCGAGAAGAAATAGGTGAGTTTTCCGAACTCGAATCTCTGACTAAAAAGTACAGTGAGTTGTAGCTCGTTTTGGTTGTATTGCAATTTCCTGATTCAGCTAAGCCGGGTGGCGACTCCTGTTACTTTTTAGTGAGATCATTCGAGTTTGTTTGTTTTCTGACTAACAAAATTTGTTTCCAATTTATATAACCCTGGCCCAGTTGTGAGGCCCGTTCTCTTTTAGGATTGTCTATTCACAGTTGTGACTCCGCTAGGGATTTTTTGTTTTGATTTTCTAAATAAAAATGACACACACTGCAAATTTTCAATTCAAAATATTTTAACACTTTACATCAATGCCTTTTATTCGCATATCACTTAGAAAAACATTGCACACATACTTTTTGAGGTGCCTTTAAAACCCAGATGTGCTATTGAAAGTGCCGCTTAAGTTCCACCAGGTCTTGGGGACACCAAAATAGTACATAACTCATAGCCTCATACGAAACCCTTCATTTGTACCCTTAACGGAGGAAAAGTGAAGAGTATATTCTGCTATGGGAGCCTTGATGTGAACCCGAGACTTTTTGACTTGGCCTATTTCAGGTAACCGTAGTAACTTTCATTAGGATACCAAAACGCAAATTGCATTAATCTATCGAGGCACGACCTTTATTGTCCCCTGTTGATGATAAAGAGAACCAATTCCTAGATTTTGATGACCAAACGTGGAGAAATAAGGTCGGAAGGGAGTGCATATTTATGCATATTCTAATGTTTGTTCCAATTGCAAGGATTTGCATATTATGCATTTTTATAAGCCATTTAGATTCACATAGACTTGTGCATTTACATACCGCATCATTTCAATCCACCAAATCTTCAAACCATCAAATCACCAAATTCAGAAATAGCCAAATCCAAACCACAAAATCTCCAAAACCACAAAATCGCCAAATCCCAAAACGCCAAATCTCAAATCACCAAATCCAAATCCCCAAATGTCAAAACTGCCAAATCTCAAATCCCTAAATCCAAATCCCCAAATATCAAAACTACCAAATCTCAAATCCCCAAATCCCAAACCGCCAAATCATCAAATCCCCAAACCCCAAACTGTCAAATCACAAACTGCCAAATCTCAAAATCCCCAAATCCCAAACTGCCAAATCACAAACTACCAAATCTCAAAACTGCCAAATCACAAACTGCCAAATCTCAAATCCTAAAATCCAAAATCCCAAAAATCCCAAAATCACCAAATTCCAAAAATCCAAAAATCGCCAAATTTCCCAAGTTGCCAAAAATCCCCAAATCGCTAAATCTCCAAAAGCCCTAAATCTCCAAAATGCGGCAAAACACCATCCAAGCATAGCCAAATATGTCTTCTCAAACCCTTAAAATATGCCGAAATGCTACTCGTTTTTATTGAAATTCATGCAAATAAAGCCAAATCTCATTCATTTCAAGCTCCGTATAAGACAGCTCTATACATCTAATTCAATACCTGTTCAAGACCAACTCTATACACATTTTTAAAACCCTGTATAAGACTAGCTTTATACACCAAATCCAAAATCCCTTATAAGACCAGCTCTATACACCGAACTTAAAACCCGTATAAGACTAGCTCTGTACATTCATTTCAAAAACCCTGTATAAGACCAGCGTACATTCATTTCATATACCCCGTATAAGACTAGGTATATACACCTATCCAAAAACCCTGTATAAGACCAGCTGTATACACCTATCCAAAAATCCCGTATAAGACCAGATCTATACACCTATCCAAAAACCTCGTATAGGACCAGCTCTATAGACCTATTCAAAAGCCTCATATAAGACTAGATCTATACACCAAATCCAAATCTTGTATAAGACCAGCTCTATACACTAAATTCCAAAACCCTGTCTAAGACCAACTCTATACATTTACATCCAAATCCTGTATAAGACCAGCTCTATGCATTCATTCCCAAAATCCTGTATAAGACCAGCTTTATACACCTATTATGAAACCCCGTACATGATACATATATATCATGTACTTTTCAACCACGTTTCATAACATGTCATTCCATAACATGCATATGTGCATTACTCATTTATTCATTCAATCATTTTTATTCATTTTTCCTTACGACATCATTTCATTTATTCATCATGAACCATATTCCTAATGTTTGATGTTGGATTTGAAGCAAAATGTACATGGAAAAGGAAACAGGGAAAGATGTTAGAGAGAAAGAAAACTTCAGTTGGGGAGTCCATTACGAAAGAAGCTGGATCGGAGTAGGAAGAAAGCTGAGACTATAAGGGTTGAGGAGGAAGAAGTGATAATTGAGATAGAAAGTGAGTCAGAATCTGTTGAAGAAGTTGAAATGGCAAATCAGACACCGAACATTACTGATATCCGAAGGATTTCCTGAAGTCGTAGGATTTTCAAGATATCTTGAAGGAAGAGATATGGGCTATTGTGAGAGAAGGTGGTAAAGGCAGTGCCACCAGACCTAGGAAAGAAAAAGTAGCTGAATCATCCCAATCTAAGGGTGATATTTCTGTAAGTGTTGAGAAGTTGCAAGAATTCAAGCTGCAATGGAAAAAAAGTTAATGGCAAAATGCATAGAGCTTGATGAAGTAGTTTCCGAACTGAAGAAAGGGGCTAGTATCAGTACAAAGTCCATGAGGGGTGTGAATGTAGATGCCATGATTAAGAAGGGCATTGAAACTTTTTCTATTGGGTTTTAAGTGCTGAAGATTGCTTCTTACAAAGGTATCGATTCGCCGACAGCTCATATGAATCTCTATGCTCCAGTTATGTTGACAGCGGGTGCCACGAAATAGCAATTGCTTAATTTCTTTCCAATTATACTCGAAGAAGGGGGCATTGTCTTGGTATAGCTCATTGTTGGAAGTTGTACAGTCAGATTAGGAAGCAATGTCAACTGCTTTTATCAAATATTACAGTTTCAACACCAAGATCCAGGTGAAGCTGTATGATTTGGAAAGAATAAAGTAGAAACCGAATGAATCCTTTGATGAGTATTATCAAAGGTGAATGAATAAGATGATCTTATTGAAGAACAGTCCAGATGAAGATGATTTGATTCAAATTTTGATATATGACAGCAGAGGTGTATACAAAAACAACATGAAGTTTCACATTTTCAGTGAGCTTAGTGAGGTGTATAACATGGAAATGAAAGTTGAAAGAGATGAAGAGGAGAAAGAAGCAAGCCATAGTGGTGGTAGAAGTTTTGGGTATTGATCGATGACTGTAGTTGGGACTGGTAGTGGATCTGGTTCTAGTTCTGCAAGTAAAAGAGCGTAGTCATCAGAAGTAAAGCAAGATGAAGTTTCTGCCATGTCTCAGAAGCAAGTTAGTTAAGATAGAAATCTAGGAAGTCAAGGCATTTCACTTTGGACTTTGTCTTTGTCCAGAATATTTGCAAAATGTATAAATAGAGGATTTTTGAATTATCTAAACCCTTTGAAAAGCCAGCTGATGCAGATAAAGATAATTTCTGCGCTTACCATGTTGTCGTTGATCATAGAACCAATAACTGTTATAAATTAAGAGATGCTATCTAGAAATTGATAGATGAAGGTAGATTAGAAGAGGCTGCAAAACCTAGCACCGGGACTAATCCATTGCCTAAGTTTGAAAAATATGTTAACATGGTGCAGTCAGGGTTACCAGCTAATTTTGTCTTTGCTGAGATCTTAAAAGCAAATCCTAGTGTACAGTCTGTATTCGCCAATGAAATTAAGCCAGAGTCAGGAAATAGGAAGTCAGCAAAACAGAAGGAAGTTGTAAAGCCAATCAGTTTGAATGATCTGGATTCGGATGATGAGTATGATGTTGGGATTTGTCATCAGAAAAATAACATGGCGCAACGGAAAATATACTGTTTTAAATTTCCTAGAATCCACCTATCGTGTCCGATTACCATTGATTAAAATAAAACCAATTTGAATCAAGAGAGATTAACTCACCAGATTAGTCTCTTCTAGAGACTGCTGCAGAATCGTTTCTTGAAACTACGATCTCCAAAGTCCGGTGCATGACCAACTATCAAGTGGGAACCGGTGCTAGCCGAAGACGTGAAGGAATGGAGGATTAATACTGGGATTTTCGACTGTTTTGGGGCTGCACTTGGTGGCTGAAATTTCCAGCAATTAATTACGATTGAATTAGGGTTTTCTTCCTTAAGTGTGCCCTTATATAGACACCTTGTCTAATTGGGCTTTAATTAGGTTAATTAAACCCAAGCCCACTAGAATTATAATTACATAAATAAACTTTAATTAAAAAGTATATACTATGTAATTTAATTCCATTTGGCTAAATTTAATTACCCCTAAATAAAATTAAATCACACTTAAGTAAATACAATACATGTATTTAATTTTCCTACTTAGGAAAATTATTTAACTAATTGTTTACTTTGTGTAATTCAATTAATTGATAAATTAATAAATTACATTATGTAAACTTATTAATTAGATTAAATCAACCCAATGTTAATTAATTACCTTGACACCGAATGTCAACTAATTAATTAACGCATTCCTTCCGATATACATTACATGCACAATTTCTATAAGTTTTGGCTCAGTTGATCTATGTGCACAATCCTATGGGTCTGTCTTTATGTTGGTAATAGGCCCAAGGCCCACAGACTGTAAGTGGGTCCTAGCAAACCATTACAGCCCCCAATTAAGACAGAGATGCAGCAGTCTTTAGAAGACACTCACCCGATAGTAATCTCATAGTGTCCTTTGCCTAACGATATCGATATGAATAAACAAGAGGCATGATGTTCATCATCCTCTTATGTTGTTTATTATATTTCTTGATCTTGAGTTGACTGATTAATCAAATAAGCAACCAACTTATTTGAGTATGGCCATACACTTATCAGTCCCACTCATCAAGTGGCCAGTGATATCATCTCGGTGTTACCCAAGTGGCAATTTGTGAGCGGACCACTTTTTCGACGGGACGCAGACTCTCTCGGAAGGGAGCCTTGAGATTAGGCAACCCTCCCTCGCATGGGGTTTTTCTAATAAAATTTGTTTTTAGAAAATTGGATTATTTCATAAAAGAACCGAGACCTAATTCTCGATGAATAGTGTAGGAGTCGCCACCTGGCTTAGCTCAACCGGGAAATTTCTAGTGTAGCTGAACCGGACGAAATGCCACTACACTATCCAGAGATCTAGGTTCGAACAAGTCCCCTATTTCGTGTCTAATCAAAATAAAATTGGCCAATTTTCTTTGGTGGTATTTTATAATTCTAACATTCATTTTTTATTAAATTAAAGCACACAGCGTACACACAAGTCAAAATAAAACAATAAATAAATATCTTATTACAACCCAATTGAATAAAAATAAAAACTCTCAACCTCACCTTACAAATGCCTAAAATACACGATTTATCTAAAAATTTACAACCGCCTAAAATACACGGATTAAACTATTAATTACATCAAAAATAACAATAAAACTAACTAAAAAGCTACAAAACAGATGGTTAGCACAATTTATAGCACACCACAAATAGGATTCAAATTAGACAGAATGGGATTTTAAGGAGTTTGGGGGCATGCAATTGAGGGATAACCGGGTCTGCTCGACTAGCCGGCCCGATTAGACCGGGAAAACATTTTGAAATGTCCCTATATCCTTGGTTTTATGAGAAAATCATTTTGAAAACATTTTATTTTCCAGTTTACTTTAATTTAACATGTGAGGTGGGTCGGTTTTCGGGAGAATCGGGTCTCCGTCGTGGCATTGTTCTAAATGGAATTACACTGAAAATTAAATCTAGGGTCGTGAATGCACACAACAAAATTCATTTTTGATGATTTTCTGATTTTTCTGAATTTTTAGGATTTTTGGGAATTTTTCTGGATTATTCTGGAAATTATGCCTCTGGACAGAGGTTACAGTTGTGCGACTGTAATCCTTTCAATTACAGAAAATCGCCAAAATTTTATTCAAATTAAACTAAAAGGAGCGGGAAATCAAGAACAGTCATACAACTGTAATTACAGTTGTACGACCGTTCTTCACCACAAGAACAGTCGTACGGCTGTTCTTGATTTCTAGAAACAGCAAGTCCGAAAGTTAAGTTTATATGCACGAAATCACACCAAAACACCCAGAAAAAGCAACAAAATGAAGGTTTTAAGTGTATTTACCTCTTTCCCGCTGATCCATCGTAAGATTGACCGCTGGAAATGCCCCAATCACCTCCAATTACTTCTTTCTCCTTGGATGTAAAGGTTTTGAAAATTGTCCGAATTTCTCCAAAGTGCCAGGGATTTGAGCAAAGTTAAAGTCTGAAATTAATTGAGTTTGAGGTGTCAAGTTATTAACCTAAGATTTCTATCAAATTTTAGACTTAACACTCAAGAATCAAAAGAAAAAGAGGAGAAAAAGCTTGAAATTTTTGTGAGTTTTCTTTTTCTTCCCTTTTTCTCTCTTTTCTCCCTCAATTTCTCTGTCACCATCCAAAGATCAGAATCCTTTCTCTTTCTTTTTCTCTTCCTTTTATCTCCTCCCCTTTTTCTCTTTCTAGCCGAAGGAGCATTAAATGCTCCTCCTCTTTTTCTTCCTTCAGGGTATGGGTTTTTGCTACCTGCTCCACAATTACAGTCATACGACTGTAATTTTTAATTATAGTCACACGACTTAACTACAGTCGTGTGACACGCTGGATTTTTTTTAAGTCCGGAGAATTTTGGCGCTTACACAATTCCATCACTTCATCATCAATATCAATATGTTCACCTGTCCACCCAATCATACCCATATTTAATATCCTTTTACAGACCTGTAAGGCGTATGTCAAAGTGAACCAGATTCCATATTGATACTATAATGAAATCTGGTCTCAGGACATAAGAGACCTACTCAAGAAAGACCTATGACATGACAACCATGTGGCTTTCTTATGCGGATCAATCCAGTCCTATGTCAACGACATGTACCTATATTCATGACTGACTTTACAAGTACTATGGCTAGTTAAAAACTACCACACAGTCATCGAATATACAAGTCTGTGGTTCTATTCGTTCCCACAATTAGAACAGACCTGGGATAGGTTTTATGATTACTAAGCAATGGATACTCTACTCATATTATAGCACAAGATATAAATGAAATAGATTAATTGCCTTTATTAATTGACACAAATAATGTATTCATACAATGAGTCTTAATGTATAATACAAAATATAAGAATCCAATGCCCTAAAAACTAGGGCACACCAACATATGAAGAGTATGATGGAAGTAAATCGACTAAGCCACCAGTTGTTGAAAAGCAGAAAATTATTGAAGTGCGGAATGTGACAAGAAGTGGTAGGGTGTATTAGCTAATTACTCAGTAAAGAGATAAGGCTCCAGTGACTGGATCAAGTAGTGTATCACCTCCGAAAGAAGTTGAGAGGGAAGACCTAGTCATTTCATGTTTGAAGAAAACTCTGGCTCAAGCTAGTTTATGGCATTTGTTGCTAGTTTCAAAAGAGCATAGAGCAGCTTTGGTGAAGAAATTATCTGAAATCGAAGTTTCTCTAATCACATCTCTAGAAACAATGTGTTGTTTATTGCATAAGGTCAACTATGGGTCTCCTGATATTGTATTTTCTGAGAAAGATTTGCCAGATTGAGAAAGAGCCCATGCAAAAGCTATCTATGTCAAAGCCAACATAATAGATAGAGTAATGCCATGCATAACGGTGGATGATGGCTCAGCCTTCAATATCTGTCCATTGAAACTGCTGCCGCATCTGGGTTTAAGTGAGGAAGCTTTGAAGAAATCCTCAACTATGATTAGGGCATATGAAAACTCAAAGAGCATTGTGATTGGCATGTTTGAGGCTCAAGTGGAAGTGGGACTAGTTAAGTCAATGGTCACTTTCACTGTAATTGATATTCCTGTTACATTTTCTCTATTGTTGGGAAGACCCTGGTTTCATTCATTAGGAGGAGTCCCTTTTACACTGCATCAGAAGATAAAATTCCCTATGGGTGGTAGGGTTGTGACTGTTGAAACGGATTCCCAATCCATGATTACTACTGTGAGTGAAAAAGTTCCATTATTCAGCGGATTCCAGGTCACCATACTTAATGAAGAAGAGGTCATAGATGCTCCAATGGTTATATAAGAGAACTATATACCGAATGGTTATCCAATTACTTATGTAAGCAGAATTTTGTACCACGACTAGGGCTTGGAGCTAATTTACAGGGTGTGCTAGAGTTCAATATAGATTTTGGGAAGCCAAGACAGTTTAGGTTGGGATATGAAGCTAAAATGTCTTAAAAGAAGAATCAGAAGAAGGGAAAGAATGACAAGTTCATGATGAAACTGTTTAATAAAATTGGCGAAGAGTTATACAAGGGGCAAGCTGAGCCTGTGAAAGTGGGAGATGTAGAATTACTGGGTTTTGAAATATTTTCTGATGTGATTGGTTTTGAAAGAACTCAAGAACAGCCAGTTGCAACCAATGATAGAAGAAGAAATAGTTTTCAAGCCTGTTATCTACCAGAAGAAATCATCTGAAAAGTCAACTAATGTAGTAGACATGAAGAAGAAAGTGAGCTACGCTGAGAAGGAAGTGTCTAAGGGAGATGTTGAGAAAAAGATTTGTGATGAAGCTGTAGAAGTGATTTCAAAGGTGTTGACTATTGCCTTAAACAATGCCTTTACAAAGACCAAGAAAGGGTACAAGAAGAAGTTGATGACCACAGATAGTATGGATTCTGTAGTTTTTGAGATTGCAGAAATCATGATGAAAGCTAAAGCATAGTTCATTAAGGTTGAGAAGACTTCTCTTTCTGTTGAACAAGAGTCTGAAATAGCTACTAATCTGGATAACATTCTAAAGCTAAATAAGGAATATAAAGAAGTAGAAGGCCTTCCACCTCCGTTTCATCAATTTTCAATGTAAACAATAAACTGTATAACAAGTTTAATGCAATGAAGTCAGGTTTCTTATTTGTGCAATGTTTATCATGATAATTTTGTGCATGCATTTGAATCACCATCAAGCTTATTTAGCATTCATAACACCGCATTGCATGAAATTAATATAATTACAGATGAAAAACCCAGAATGGTATCCATTTCACGTGATCTAAGCCCCAAAGAAGAGAGAGAATTGACAAAAGTATTACAAAAACATGTTAAAGCTTTTGCTTGGTCGTATAAAGATATGCCAGGGGTTTACATAGAAATAGTAGTGCATAAGATTCCAACAGATCCGAAATTCAAGCTGATAAAGCAGAAGCTAATAAGGTTGAGACTAGAATGGGCTACACTGGTAAAATAATAAGTGGCTAAATAGATCGAAGTTAAATGTCTCGAAGTGGTGGAGTATACAGAAAGGCTAGCCAACATTGTTCCAATTCTGAATAAGGCTTGTCCGAAGGATCAAAATCTTTGACTAAAGAGTTAGGGTATGTTTTGATTATAGAGATCTGAATAAGGCTTGTCCGAAGGATGATTTTCTATTACTCTACATTGATGTTCTGATAGATAGTGCAGCTAAAGGAGTGATGTTATCATTTATGGATGGGTTATCAGGGTATAATCAAATCCTAATGGATATAATCGACAAAGTGAAGACATCATTCATTATAGAATGAGGCACTTTCTATTATCAGGTAATGCCGTGTGGACTGAAGAATGCTGGAGCGACCTATCAGAGGGCTATCACAATACTGCTACATGATATGATTCATAAAGAAGTGGAGGTTTACGTCGATGATATGCTTGTTAAATCGATAACCCGGGAAGAGCACCCTGCTGTCCTGGATAGATTTCTAATGCGCATTAAGGAGTATAATCTCATGCTTAATCCCAAGAAGTGCATATTTGGGGTTACAACAAGAAAGCTGCTTGGCCATGTAGTTAGTTAGAGGGGAATTGAAATGGATTTGGATAGGATCAAGGCTATTTGGGATATACTAGCTCCTAAAACAGAGAAAGAAATTCGGTCATTTCTGAGTTCTTTAAATGTATAAGTTTGTTCATAGCACAGTTGACTTTAGTTTATGAGCCAATTTTTAAAATTTTAAAGAATGACCAGCTGATTATATGGTATGACCGATGTTAGTTGGCGTTTGAAAAGATTAAGGCTTATATGGTAAATCCTCCAGTTTTGAGTCGACCAATTCCAGTAAAGCCTTTAATTCTGTATCTAGCAGTTGAAGATTCCTCCATAGGAGCAATGCTAGCACAAGAGCATGGTGGAAAGAAGGAATACCCTTTTTATTATCTTAGTAAGAAGTTTCTGGATTATGAAACGAAGTATACACTAGTAGAGAAGACATGTGTAGTAATGGTTTGGCTGACAAAGAAGCTAAGGCATTATTTCCAGTCGTATAGAGTTCAAGCTGTGGCTAAAGTTGATAAAATGAAATATTTGTATGAAGCACCAGTGTTGGTTGGAAAATTATCCAGATGGCTACTACTGTTATCAGAATTTGATATTAAGTATGTCACAAAGAAGGTCATCAAGGGAAGGGCTGTAGTGGAGTATTTAGCAAATCAACCTCTAGAATTAGATTATATAGAGAATCTGGAGTTCCCTCATGAACAGCTAGCTATAGTAAATGTGAAGAGGTGGATTATGTGCTTTGACGGTGCTGTAAACAAAAAGGGTGCTGGAATTGGAATAATTATCGCAACGCTAGTTGGTGAAGTTATTCCATTGTCGAAGAGATTAGATTTTCTTATAACGAATAATGGAGCAGAATCTGAAGTATGTTTGTTTAGAATGGAAGCTCTTTTATCGCTAGGGGCAAATGATGTGCTGATTGTTGGAGATTCACTTCTGGTGATTAGACAAGCTCAAGGTGAATGGGAAATGAAAGAAGAAGCTTTAAGGCCTTACTTAGAACTGCTACAGTACAGAAAAGAGTTATTTCACAAGTGTGAGTTCAGACATGTTCCCAAAGAAGAAAATAAAATGGCTGATGTGTTAGCAACATTATATTCTATGTGGGAAAATCCATAAAGAACATAGATACAGCCTTTGGTTATAGCAATTTCTAGACACCATGTTTTGATATTCAAGAAGTGATGGAATTGACAGGTGAAGAAAATCCATGATTCTTTGACATTTTCCAATATATGAAGGAGGGAAAGTATCCAGTAGGAGCTAGCACTGTTGATAAAGCTTCATTGAGAAGATTAGCCAGCCAATTTAGAATTTTTGAAGATAAGCTATACAAGAGAACAATGAATGTAGTTCTTCTGAGGTGTTTAACTGAATAGGAAGCAAAAGTAGTGATACATCAAGTGCATTCGGGATCATGTGGACCCCATATGAATGGGATAGCATTGGCCAAAAAGATAATAAGACAGGGGTATTTCTAAATGACTATGCAAACTGATTGTGTAAAGGAAGTAAGAAAATGTCATGAATGTCAGATCTATGCTGATATCAGTCATCTACCATCACTTGAATTACAAAATTTGGTATCTCCTTGGCTGTTTTCAACTTGGGGGATAGATATAATTAGGAAGATTCGTCATGTAGCATCTAATGGGCATAGATTCATAGTAGTTACAGTTGATTATTTTTCAAAATGGGTTGAAGCAGAATCATTCATTGGTGTGATAGCTAGGAAGATGGCTAAGTTTATTCAGAAGAATATTTTTGCTCGATATAGAGTTCCTTATCATGTAGTGCCTGACAATGGGGTACAATTTTAAGGGGCAACAATAGAATTATTAGCAGACTATGGCATCATAGATCTTCTCCATATAGGCCACAAGCTAATGGTGCAGTGGAAGCAGCTAACAAGTCAATAAAGAAGATCTAGTAAAAATTGGCAACCACTGATAGAGATTGAGATGAGAAGTTGCCATATGCTCTTTGGGGTTACAGAACCAGCATCAGAACACCAATAAGAAAAACGCCATATTCTTTGGTGTATGGTATGGAATTTATGTCGCCAATTAAGATAGAACTCAAATCGCTCAAAATAAATTTGGAAGCTCAATTGCCAAAAACTAAATGGGTATAATCCATATATGAATAGTTAGCAACGGTAGATGAGAAGAGATTGAAAGCACCATATCACTTACAAATGTATCAGGATAGAATGGCCAAAGCTTATAATCAAAGAGTGAAGCATCCCAAGAAATAGCTAAAAGCTGGTGATATGGTTTTGAAGCAGTTGAGACCCAGAAAGGAAAGTTTAAGCCGAATTAGGAAGGTCCATATGTTGTGAAAAAGTGCTATTAAAAGGTGGTGTCAGAATCATGGATATGGATGGAAATGAATTTGTGGATCCCATCAACTAAGATCGATTGAAGCTTTATCATGTGTAAAAAGAAAAGAAAAGAAAGAACAAGAAAAGAAAAGTCTGTTAGGTTTAAAATCTGAAAAGGGTGGCCTAGGCCAAAATTAAGACATGAGAGAAAATGATCAGTCAAAAAATCTGAAAGGGACGACTAGTAACGGGTCTTGTTCTATGTGGAATATATACCATTCTGGGAACTAAAATTTTTCATATGTACTCATGTTGAATTCATCAATAAAGTGTGATGTTTTGTTTTAAATGTGCTTATATGATTATGTCAAAATGGATAAACAAAGTTATCTTGTTTGAATTTGCATTTAACTAGTTATAAAGATTACACTGTTTAACAATGGAGATGTATTAGACATATGTAATTTGAAACTATTTCTATCCTCTAAATTTGATTCATCCTTTCTTAATGTCGTTCAAAATTCTGATTCAGATCCAAGCTTAAACGTTGTAAAGACTCAATGTAAATTTTGATCTATATAAATGAAACACATTTGATCCATTATTCTATTTCTTTAAAAAAAATCTTGTTGAGGTGAAAACCAAAAAGGTGCCTCAGGCAAAAATTAGAGCAGCTTGCTAAGCTGAAAAATCACATTGTGTAGTTTAGGCAAAAGTTAGAGCATTTTCAAATTTATTTCTTCTCCAACAGGCTAAGCCAAGAGCAATGGAGCATGTTGGTTATTGTGTTGTCATTGAAGTAGTTAAGCCAAATGGAAATGGAACCTAGTAGATAGGGCAGGAGTCCAATAAATAAAGATATATTGAAAGGAATTCAACTTAGAAGTATGACAAAAAAAGAGATTTTGCTGAGTACCACGTGGAAGAGAGATACCGAGTTTTTTATTATTCCTCAACAGTCATTTACGAGGGGCAAATTATAAAGACTTTCCATTATTCCCTAGCAGAGCCATAATTTTCCTTAACAGAAGTACAAGGATTTCACTGAATAAAGAATGTACTCCCTAGCTGAATTTAATGTAGGGCATGGTGCATTTTTCCCTAGTAAATCAAAGAATCTCAAATCTGGACAATAGTTGAAAAAGTATCCTTTGATGTTTACATGCATATGCATTAACATTTATACATGCATAACATGCATTAGACATCAACGAATGAAGGCTCACTACATCAAAGATATAAATTCATCAATCCTTAGTGGAAAGAATTTCATCGCCAGCAAACTACTCAACAAAGGACTTACAAAGCTTCAAACAGAGTGACACATAAGGCGTCAAAATATCATTTCCACCAAGCCAGTTGCTATGAAGCTTGTCTTCCCCATAAAATATCAAAGCCTTCATCAAATCTCCAGAAATTCAAATTGCTTCATGCTCAGTAGAGTCAATAGTCGAAGTACAACATCTAAAATTTAGGTAAGTCTTTCTGCTTTTACAAATTCACCTCAGGTATTTCAGACCTGGTATCAGTATTGAATTTTATCACGTAAGGGGCAGCTGTGAGTGCCGGGTTTCCCAACCTCAATGATGATAGAGTACCGAATGTCTTATGTCCTTTTGGTTCATTTTGGGAGTCGATTCGAGTAGTGGAGATTCGGATTTGATTGAATGTGAAACTTGAAACTAAGAGAAAATTTGAAGAATTAAGGGTTGACTGAAGACAATAGCTTCACGGCTATAGTTTTATTTCCAAAATTAATTTTTTGTGAATTTTTTTTATTATTTTTACATATCATTTTGACCTAGATTTACATTCTGTATTTATTTAATTTTAGTATCAAATTTCTGCATTAACTTTCTGTCAACTAGTTCAATGATAGAAACCAAGTTTCTTGAAAACCGACCTATTTTTGTATGTAGAAATAATAAAACGGACAAATTGATTTTTCAAACGAATTTCTAGTCCCATCAAACTGCATTTAAAAACATTTTTTTAGTCAAATCGGGTAATTTATTGAATTTCTCGATTTTCCCTATTTCACGTCTCGAGCTATTTGGAATTCCCCATTCTGAGTCTGTATGAGTCTTACGTGTTTATATATTTATATGTACTAACTTGGTTTTGTAGGTAGATGTATTTTAGGATAGATGAATGTTTAGTTTTCTATTTTCAGGAATTTGTATATAGATAAAATTATACCCCGAACCCCTTTTTACAATTGTATCCCCTAGGGTAGTCATTGGTCGGTTTGTATATTTTAAATTTCTAGAATTTATTTACTACTTTCAGAATTTATTTATTGCTTTCAGTATTGCATCTCGTGTGTGAGCATTAACTGAATAAAACAAAGATAAAATCAACCATAGAAATACAAAAGGCATTGATATAAATTCTTAGATATATTTTGAATCGAGAAGAAATAGGTGAGTTGTTCATACCTGAATCTCTGACTAAAAGGTACAGTGAGTGGTAGCTCATCTTGGCTGTACCACAATTTCCCGGTTGAGCTGAGCTTGGTGGCGACTCTTGTCACTTTTTAATAAGAGCATTCGAGTTTTTTTTTCTCACTAATAAAAACCATTTTCAATTTATAAAAACCTCGGCCCAGTCATGAGGCCCTTTCTCTTTTAGGATTGTCTGCTCACAAATGCTAATCATGCTGGAAGCAAATTGGAAAGAAAAAGTAGTTCAGGTACTTGTCAATATTTGGGAGAAGCATTAGTTTCATGGTCAAGGAAGAAGCAATCAACTGTAGTAATTTCAACAGCAGAAGTCTGAATATATATCAATAAGCAGCTGTGTAGTACAGATATTATGGATGAAACAACATCTTGAAGATTATGGCTTAAAGTGTAATCATATACCTATAAGGTGTGATAATACCAGTGCTATAAATTTGACAAAGAATCCTATTCAACATTCGAGAACAAAGCATATAGATATCAAACCTCACTTTATCAGAGATCATGCATAAAAAGGAGATATCTATTTGGAGTTTGTTCCTAGAGAAGATCAAATATCATATATTTTCACAAAACCCTTATGTGAAAATAAATTCAGTGAGTTAAGAATGAAAATTGGAATGTCTAACCCAATTTGTGAAAAATAAAGTTTATATTCTAAGAATTTTTAATTCATTTTTGAATTAATATTTTTATGAATAATAATTTTATCCTTAAAAAAATTGGATTAGTATTATGATTAATCTTTCTCATAAGTCTAGATTATGTAAAATCAATTAAGGTTTTGCTATTAGATTGTATTATGAACTAAAGATTAAATCATAAACTTAACACAAGTATTTATGAAAATAATTAAATAATTTTAATCATAAGTCAACTAAGGTTTTACTATTTCGTTTATGAATTAAAATTATCATAAGAATAGATTGTCATATATATTTTTCTCATAAATTATGTTGAGAAAATTTTATTGTCTAGGACTACAAAGATACAAAAATAATAAGTAAAATAAAAATTTTACTTACAAAATTAAATATTAGTTTACATTATTTTTGGGACAAAAACACAAAAGCCTATAGCCCACAAGGACATATAACAGTTAGAGCGAAACTCACGTGTCTTCATTAGCTAGCCGCGTGATGATTTAAAATGGTGGAGTATTGGGAAGAAACAATGTCAACTAAAGCACACAAAGAAAGGCACTGATTTGATCGTCTTCTCGAATGCAATTCTGAATGTGAAGGTTACTGAAAAGACAGTTTTGCAACTTGAATCATCACCAACTTTGCTAAGATTGTACTCCACCTTTCTCTCTCCATTCTTAACCTCTTTGTCAAAATCTTCTCCTAGAGATCAACCTCACAAAGAAAAATAATGATAAAAAGGTGTGTTGCAAATGATCCTCAAAAGCTATGAGTGTATCTTACTAGAAAAGCAAAACCAGAAATGAAGAGAAAAAGAGACGAGTCAACCATCTCCAAAAGTCGACCTAAGATAAAGAAAAGGAAAATCAACTCACTTACTGAAGTATACGGGAAAAGGAAGAATGTAAAGAAGTCTGCAGCAACTAATGAAGCTACCTCCTCAGCCTTACCATCATCCATGAGTTTAGTGCCTAGTAGAGGTAAACTAATCTATCTTGATACAAAAGAGAAAGTTAAATGTAGAAGGATTGACTAAGAATTTCTAGGAAAAGTAGAACAAACTTTTCTATGGATATTTAAGTTTCAAGGATGGGAGAATTTTGTAAAAATCAATGAACCAATTTATGAACCTCTGGTTGCTCAATTCTACGGTACCTTAACTTGCATTGGTCACATGACCTATCAAGTGACACTGAGAGGGATAAATTAACATGTCAATGAAGGAACCTTCAGCAAGGTCTTCAATCTTCCATTAGATGGTGTGAAAATTGAGAGATCACCTGCACCCTCTTATTTAGGGGATTATAATTCTATAGTATTTGTTCATCAGTTGTTCAACATCCCTCGAGACCATTATGTGCCTTGGTCTGAACTAGACTCTAGTTACTTAGATAAAAAGTTCAGAATATTATAGCTTCTAAACTCTTCTTATTTTCAACCATAGAAAGCTAGTCTTGCAACCATGAATGGTTTTGACCTTTGTTTCACCTAACACTTAGTTAACCGGGTAAGAATCAATCTGCCCTTTACATTGATTAATCACCTTAGCTCATATTAGAAGCAATTCAACTCTTCCCTTTTGTTGGGAATTAATCGCATAAAACAAACATAAAACGCAGCGGAAAAAGATTAATCCCCACCAAGGACCCATGTACATTACATTGAATCGGAAGGAGGGTTAAAGAATTACCTTAATTCTTTGAAGTTTGAATCACTTAGGAACCAAATTAGCTTCCCTCTACGGTTGATCCACACGGAGCAATTGATTCACCGCGTGCTAGCACCGGGATTGAAGAACGATTCTTCGAACGAGACAGAGAAAGCGAAAAATCAGATTTTTCCTTGGAGTTTTGTTGAGAATTTCGGCTGCCACTATTCACCTTTGTGTGGCTGCCGAAAATCTGCTGTGTACTTAGTATATATGAGTCATTTTGGTTTAGGTTAGTTGTTTCCTTAAATAATTAACCTAAATAGTTAATTATAATTATAACCTAATACACCTATTAGTTATAATTATATATTAACCCACACAATTTAATATTAATTCTCAATTAACATTAAATCAAATCAATTCTCCATAATACATATATGTATATATAATATTATAATTAATTATATCTCCATATAATTTAATTATAATATGTAGCATACTTTATGCAATATTAATCACATTAATATTTATATATACATACATAAATATATATCACTATATATATTTATTCTCTTTCTCATTCATAAATTATTATCCAATAATAATTTATACCCGATAAGATGAACTTCATTTTGCTCTTGTGTGTGACCCCATAGGATCATATTAATTGGCAATAAGGAAATTACCATAATGTCCTTATAGGTCACAAGCGGACTCTAGCAAGCCATTACGACTACCCAATTAATATGATTGGAATGATCCAATACCTATTTATAGAATGTCATATTCCCTTTTGTCTCTTTGATATCAAGATTAATTATAAGACATGGTACACTTGTCAATCTTATATAATTAATCATATGCTTTCTCGATCTCAAAGTAAACTGTTTAGACAAATTAATTGATACTCTTATCAATTATTTGAGCATGGCCATGCATTTAACAGTCTTACTTATCGAGGGGCCCAGTGATATCGCTCTCTTGTTAGAGAGGGACAAAATCCCATATCTGTCACTCACATCCCAAAGCATGAGTCATATTGTACCCAACCACAGCCTTTATAACTACTCTGTTACAAGCAGCGTTTGACTGCGTCAAAGCACAACATGAATTCATCCCGGAATCCATGGTGACCTCAGGTCAAAGGAATCAGCTGATGACACTACTATAATCAAGATCAGTTGTGACACGTGACCATGAACTTGATCTCATAGTGGGTCTCCAGCAACATGTTCTCTAACATATTGCCCGTGAGTATAATCTGTATCTGTATACACTATATTCATCTTATGAATATCCATTATCACTTACACTAGTCTTAGTTTGTTATTATTCCCATAATAACAATCGACTAGGGAAATTTAGAATTACACAATTAATTCATGGATACATTATCATAAATACTAACATACAAATATATATGATAAAATAAGTCTTTATTAATGACTTAAGAAGATTGTTTACATAATCCAACATTGGCTTAGGGCACAATCTCTAACAATCTCCCACTTGCCCTAAGTCCAATCTCAAATGTATCTAATACCCATGGACCTAGCATGACCATCATGTACAGCTTGTGAAAGAGCTTTTGTTAGTGGATCAGCAACATTGTCTTCAGACGCAACTTTGCATATCTTCACATCTCCTCTTGAGATGACTTCTCTTATGTAGTGAAAACGCTGAAGTATATGTTTGGATTTCTGTGACACACTAGGTTCCTTAGCAAGTGATATTGCCCCATTGTTGTCACACAAGAGGCTCACAGGATTCACTATGCTAGGAACGACACCAAGTTCTTCGATGAACTTCTTGATCCAAACAGCCTCTTGGGCTGCATCTGATGCAGCAATATACTCAGCTTCTGTTGTAGATGCAGCTATCGTGCTTTGCTTAGAACTCTTCCAACTTATCGCACCTCCATTCAGAATGAACACATACCCAGACTGTGACTGCATCTGATCTTGATCAGTTTGGAAACTTGCATCCGTGTAACCATTTACAACAAGATCTTCGTCCGAGCCTCCATATATCAAGAATATATCTTTAGTTCTTCTCAAGTACTTAAGAATACTCTTGACAGCAGTCCAGTGACTATCACCTGGATCAGACTGATATCTACTTGTCATGCTCAAAGCAAAAGAGACATCTGGCCGAGTACATACCATGGCATACATGATAGATCCTATAGCTGACGCATAAGGAATCTTATCCATGCGTTGACGTTCTTCAACTGTCACAGGACATTGCTTACGACTAAGCTTTATCCCTTGCCCAATAGGAACATTTCCTTTCTTTGATTGATCCATACTGAACCTTTTCAGCATTTTGTCAATGTATGTACTCTGGCTCAAACCTATCAATCTCTTAGATCTATCTCTATAGATCTTTATTCCAAGAATGTAGGCTGCCTCACCCAAGTCTTTCATAGAAAAACACTTTCCTAGCCAAGATTTTACTTCTTGCAAGGTAGGAATGTGATTTCCTATTAACAATATGTCATCGACATATAGAACTAGGAAAACTATATTACTCCCACTGAACTTCTTGTACACACAAGGCTCATCTTCGTTTTTGATGAAGCCAAACTTTTTGACCGATTCATCAAAACAATGATTCCAACTTCTTGATGCTTGCTTCAAACCATAAATGGCCTTTTGAAGCTTGCATACTTTATCAGGATTCTTTGGATCGACAAAACCTTCAGGCTGTGTCATGTACACATCCTCAACAAGGTTTCCATTTAGGAAAGCTGTTTTGACATCCATTTGCCATATCTCATAGTCATAATATGCTGCTATGGCAACAAGAATTCTGATGGACTTGATCATAGCTACTGGAGAAAAGGTTTCGTCATAGTCTATACCATGAATTTGTCGGTAACCTTTTGCCACTAACCTTGCTTTATAAGTCTGAATATTCCCATCCATGTCCGTTTTCAACTTGAAAACCCATTTGTGCCCTATTGCTTTAGCACCCTTTGGGAGATCAACCAAAGTCCATACTTTGTTGTCGTCCATGGATTGAATTTCTGACTTCATAGCATCAAGCCATTTTTCAGATTCTGAATTAGAGACAGCTTCCATGTACGTGGAAGGTTCATTCTCTTCTAACAGAATCAGATCATTTTCATTCGTGACGAGAAATCCATATCTCTCGGGCTCATGACGAACTCTACTTGATCTACGTTGGACTTGTGTTACTGGTTCTGACTCAACAACTTCTTGTGAATCAGGTTGTTCCATTTGAAACTCACTTTCAACTTGGTTATCCATATTTTCTTGTAGGTGTACTTTACTCCCACTGATTCCTTTGGAAATAAACTCTTTTTCCAGGAATGTACCACCCTTAGCAACAAACACTTTGTTTTCACTAGGATTGTAAAAGAAATAACCTTTAGTTTCTTTTGGATAACCAACAAAATTGCATTTCACAGATTTTGGTGATAACTTATCTGAAATCAAATATTTCACATAGGCTTCGCATCCCCAAATCTTGAGAAAAGACAAATTTGGTTTCTTACCAATCCATATCTCATATGGTGTCTTTTCAACTGCTTTTGATGGAACTCGGTTCAGTGTGAATGCCGCTGTTTCAAGTGCATATCCCCAAAAGGATAGAGGAAGATTTGTTTGACTCATCATAGACCGAACCATATCCAATAAAGTTCGGTTCCTCCTCTCAGACACACCATTCCACTGTGGTGTACCAGGAGGAGTTAGTTGTGAGACAATCCCATAATTTCTAAGATGATCGTCAAAGTCTTGGCTCATATATTCACCACCTCGATCAGATCTAAGTGCTTTAATTGTCTTGCCAAGTTGGTTTTGCACTTCATTTTGGAAGGCTTTGAACATTTCTAAGGATTCCGACTTATGCTTCATTAGATATAGATAACCATATCTACTGAAATCATCTGTGAACGTAATGAAGTATTGAAAACCACCTCTAGCAGTTGTGCTCATAGGCCCACATACATCTGTATGTATGAGTTCTAATAAGTCACTAGCCCTTTCACTGTGACCAGTAAAGGGACTCTTGGTCATCTTACCCATTAAACAAGACTCGCAAGTGTCATATGTTTCAAAAACATCTAGACCCAAAATTCCATCTTTATGGAGTTTTGAAATGCGTTTCTCATTAATGTGTCCTAGACGACAGTGCCAGAGATAAGTAGGATTCACAATATTTGTTCTTATCCTTTTGGTATTTATGTTATATACATGCTCATCATAACCTTCACTAAGGTTCAACAAATAAAGACCATCATGTAAATCCGCATTTGCATAAAACAAGTCTTTATTGAAAAGCAATAAGTGATTATTCTCAATAACACATTTAAATCCTTCCTTGTCCAAACATGAAATAGAAATGATGTTCCTAGACAAATTAGGAACAAAATAACAATTATTCAAAAGGAGAACAAGTCCACTTGGCAACTTGAGCTCGTAGCGACCGACTTCATAAGCAGCAACTCTAGCTCCATTCGCCACATGGAATTCTACCTCGCCCTTCTTGAGCTTTCTACTTCCTCTAAGCCCCTGCACATTCATACAAATGTGAGAACCACAACCGGTATCTAATACCCACGAAGTAGAAATAGAAGTAGAATGAAGTATTTCAATAACATGAATACCTTGATTAGCGGTCTCACCGCCTCTCTTCTTCCTCAAGTCCTCCAAATAAAGCTTGCAATTTCTGCGCCAATGACCAGGCTGATTGCAGAAATGGCATGCGCCTTCCTTTGGAGGCTTTGCCTTGGTAACAGCTTTGGGCTTCTTTGCATCCTTCCCAAACTCTTTGGGTTTGTTTGCTTTACCCTTCTTCTTCTGGATCCTACCCTTTTGCACCATATGGATCCCTTTGGAGCTTGGCTTCTCTTTTATCGTTACTTCAGCGTTTTTCAGCATCCCATGCAGTTCGCTGACCGTTTTGTCCATATCATTCATGTGATAATTCATGACAAAATGGGAGTAACTCTCGGGAAGAGAATTAAGGATCAAATCCGTTGCCAACTCAGGTCTGAGTGGCGAACCAAGCCTCTCCAACTGATCAATGTACCCTTTCATCTTCAGAACATGGGCACTAACCGAACTCCCTTCGGTCATCTTGCACCCAACCAAAGATCTCAAGGTCTCATACCTTTCCCTTCTCGCTTGCTTTTGGAACATTTCCTTAAGCTCTTGAGACATCTCATATGCCTCAAATGTTTCCAGATCCTTCTGAAGTTCCGGAATCATTGATGCAAGCATCAGGCATTGTACATCAATCTGATCATTTTGATGCTTGTGGAAAGCATCCCTTTCAGCTCTTGAAGCTGTGGTGGGTGGAGGGTTAGCGGGCAAAGGACCATCCAGAACATATAGCTTTCGCTCTTGCTTGAGAACAATTCTCAAGTTGCGATACCAGTCTAGGTAATTTGTTCCATTCAGTTTATCCTTCTCAAGGATAGATCGAACAGAACCGGGATTGCTTGTGTTGGCCATTTATCTACAACAGAAAATATATGCAAAGTTAATTACATAAGAGAATATAGCTCCCACTAAAATTATAAAACCCTTTAAAATATTTAAGTGGGTAAAAGACCCAAAATCCATACTTAACCATAGCACTGCTTTGGCATGTCCCTATGATTAAATATAATTTCGGTAGACATCACCATGTCAATTACATCATTATGTAACTCTTTTAATTTATGAGATGCATGATATCATATATCATATTTAATTTGTATGTTACTCATCTCATCCTTGCCTCGGGCTCAAACACCTTTTTGATTAACCCTTTAGTTAAACCAATTACAACACAATGAGAATCACCTTTTCTCATATTATTGCTTCGCTAAGGTCACAACATGCGTACCCGCCCTGGCGGTATACCATGATGCGAACATAGTACTTGACAAGTGTTATACGTAATTGGGTGGCAAAAATATAAACTTCATAAGTTTATTTAGGGTTTATAAATCCCGTGATTAAAAATTTTATCATATACAAAACATGGCATTAATATTAAACTTTCCAAGTTAACATTAATCCTAGCATGGCATCCAATGTCATACATTCATCTAGCATGCATATTTCATACTAGGCATGGCATCACATGGCATCAAAATATAAAACATGCAATAGACTCGAAAAACCGTGTTATGGTATGGTTTTATCTACATTGATTTTCATAGGCCAATATGAAAATCAACAGGTCATTTCCTAGGTGGTGGTAACCATCGCATGGTCGCAGCACAGCCGCATCCCTTGGATCCGTCTTCACGTCTTTGTTCCTTGGCACCATCTCATGGATTTACATACTTTACAAAATTGTATCCTATACAATTTTCCAGCAAAATAAAATTTACAAACAATAAATTGCATCCTATACAATTTATCTAGAAAAATAAGGTTACATAAATACAAACGACTCGCAGGCCGTATTTATAAAACCTTACATCCACCAAAACCAAAAGAAAACAAAAAAAAAACATCCACGGGGTGCAAAACCATACCACAACACCATGCATAAAATTATCACAATAATTTTACATCTACAAGATTTAGGGTTCAAAGGCAAAATACAATCTTATTGCATTGAGGAATTGATTTGAAAAGGCTAAATGTGTAGAAACAATTTCTACACGGCAGCACCAAGGGAACACGGCGTGCAAAACCGGTTTGCACGGCGTGCAGCACCTGCACGCCGCCGTGTTCCTTGCTGTGTCTCAGCACACACGGAAACAATTTCCGGTTGCACGCCGTGCCAAACCATCACACGGCGTGCACTTCATGTTTGCACGGCGTGCAGCGCCTGCACGCCGTCGTGTTCCGAACTGAAAGCCAATACTGGAAACAATTTCCAGTTGCACGAATGAGCAAAACAATTGAAGAAACACATCATTCATAATGATCAATTCCAAATCAATTCAAAATAGTTATTCACAATAACAGAACAAATCATTCATAATTATCAACATTGAAATCAAATTTCAATTTGTTATTCACAATAACAAAAGAACCCTAAATCAAAACATACAAACCCTAACATGCATTTTGATCTAATCAAAATAACAAATCCAATTCAACCAATGCACAAGTGTCTCTGATACCACTGTTGGGAATTAATCGCATAAAACAAACATAAAACGCAGCGGAAAAAGATTAATCCCCACCAAGGACCCATGTACATTACATTGAATCGGAAGGAGGGTTAAAGAATTACCTTAATTCTTTGAAGTTTGAATCACTTAGGAACCAAATTAGCTTCCCTCTACGGTTGATCCACACGGAGCAATTGATTCACCGCGTGCTAGCGCCGGGATTGAAGAACGATTCTTCGAACGAGACAGAGAAAGCGAAAAATCAGATTTTTCCTTGGAGTTTTGTTGAGAATTTCGGCTGCCACTATTCACCTTTGTGTGGCTGCCGAAAATCTGCTGTGTACTTAGTATATATGAGTCATTTTGGTTTAGGTTAATTGTTTCCTTAAATAATTAACCTAAATAGTTAATTATAATTATAACCTAATACACCTATTAGTTATAATTATATATTAACCCACACAATTTAATATTAATTCTCAATTAACATTAAATCAAATCAATTCTCCATAATACATATATGTATATATAATATTATAATTAATTATATCTCCATATAATTTAATTATAATATGTAGCATACTTTATGCAATATTAATCACATTAATATTTATATATACATACATAAATATATATCACTATATATATTTATTCTCTTTCTCATTCATAAATTATTATCCAATAATAATTTATACCCGATAAGATGAACTTCATTTTGCTCTTGTGTGTGACCCCATAGGATCATATTAATTGGCAATAAGGAAATTACCATAATGTCCTTATAGGTCACAAGCGGACTCTAGCAAGCCATTACGACTACCCAATTAATATGATTGGAATGATCCAATACCTATTTATAGAATGTCATATTCCCTTTTGTCTCTTTGATATCAAGATTAATTATAAGACATGGTACACTTGTCAATCTTATATAATTAATCATATGCTTTCTCGATCTCAAAGTAAACTGTTTAGACAAATTAATTGATACTCTTATCAATTATTTGAGCATGGCCATGCATTTAACAGTCTTACTTATCGAGGGGCCCAGTGATATCGCTCTCTTGTTAGAGAGGGACAAAATCCCATATCTGTCACTCACATCCCAAAGCATGAGTCATATTGTACCCAACCACAGCCTTTATAACTACTCTGTTACAAGCAGCGTTTGACTGCGTCAAAGCACAACATGAATTCATCCCGGAATCCATGGTGACCTCAGGTCAAAGGAATCAGCTGATGACACTACTATAATCAAGATCAGTTGTGACACGTGACCATGAACTTGATCTCATAGTGGGTCTCCAGCAACATGTTCTCTAACATATTGCCCGTGAGTATAATCTGTATCTGTATACACTATATTCATCTTATGAATATCCATTATCACTCACACTAGTCTTAGTTTGTTATTATTCCCATAATAACAATCGACTAGGGAAATTTAGAATTACACAATTAATTCATGGATACATTATCATAAATACTAACATACAAATATATATGATAAAATAAGTCTTTATTAATGACTTAAGAAGATTGTTTACATAATCCAACATTGGCTTAGGGCACAATCTCTAACACCTTTGGCATGATCCTTACTAGATATTTTAACTTCTTTAAACTATCTACAGCTAGAATCAGACAATCTTTAGTCTGTCCCAGATCCATCAAAAATGAAACCAACATTACCAGAATGTTGAAAGCCTATGCACATAAGACTCAATCACCAACTAAGCCAATTTTTACTGAGTCTGAACTAGCATTAGACAATGACTCCTCAAATGAAAAAGACTAAGAAGCCCAATCTGACTTTGTGAAAGTAGGTGAAATGGTATTGACTATACCAGATACAATAAGAGAAGAGGTAAAAGAGAATGTAACCTCTGAGCCATGTACTATACCTATAATCAATCAAAATAAGAAGATTTTGCATCCAGACCACAAACTAACATAACAACTTCACAAGAAGAGAATGATCTGTATGAATCTCTACTTGCATTGTAAAATGATGAGGAGATGGGTTTAAGTCACAAAGAAGCCAATGGAACTCACTCTGCCATTGTGCCAATTTATTCCATAAGGATGAATGTGACTGTTAGTGTATGCCCTAATCCTAAGGCATTGTATCTCATTTGTATCATACATTTTAGTTCATGTATTATACATTAGTGTGTTATTAATAAAGGCATAACTTGTTTTATTAATTTCTTATGCAATTAATAGTAACAAAGTATCCATTAATTGTGTTTGTACTATTATTTGTCGGTAACGTTCTACAGTTAGTAAGACCATGAGTAAGGAATCAAACACAGTTATGAATTTATCCCTACTCTGTTAGAATCTTGGGAACAATAATAATTAGAGACTAAAATGTGGCTTGATTGTATGGTGGTGTCTTATCGACCATTCGACTTAGATTATCAATCAAGGACATAGGTACATGTTAGGTTACATGGTACTGGACCAATCCACTTTGAGAACACTACATTGTCCCTATGTCATAGGTGGTTCTCAAGTAGTACTTGTATTGGATCCTTAGACCTGATATTTCTATAGGCCTAGATGTGAGCTCACATGCTTTGACGTATGCCTAATCGACCTATAACAAGGTTCCAAGTATGAGTATGGTTGGGTATGTCAGTGACCATTGTAGGACTAGTAGGGATGTGAAGGGATATGCCATCCAATTAACTTTGAGAAGATATCACCGGCCAGTTGATGAGTAGGAATTATAAGAGTGTGGCCACACCCAAGTAAGGATACTTGTTTGTAAACTTTAGTCTACTCAGTATCAAGAAATGTCTATGCAGTCATAGAGGGTAACATTACCATGCCTCTTACAGTACATCGATATCTATGGCAGGGGATGTATAAGTTACTACAGGGTTCATGCCTTGTATGAGATTGATGTCTTCGTCTTATTTGGGTAGTTGCTATGGTTTGCTAAAGTCCACTAGCAGTTTGTGGGCCTTAAGGTTTTAGGCTCGCTGCCAACATAAGATAAACCCACATGATCACACACAAAGATTTCTGTATAGAATTATTAACTTATTATATATATTGGTTATATATATTATATGGAGCTTTATATTAATTGTATTTGTAGACTTTTTGGTAAACTCAAATTAATACAATTAATTTTGGGAGAAATTATATTTTAACTTATTGTTTTAATTACATGTGTAATTATTTAATTATGTGAAATAATATCTTAATAAAATATATGCATTATATTTATTAAGAGAGCGATTAATTAAAATAAGGATGAGTTAATTTTAATTAATTGAGTTTAATTTATAAAATTGAATTTTATCATATGGTCATGATTTAATTCAATTTGAATTAAATTAAACTAATTGAATTAAAACAACACATGGGCCTAGATTTAATTAAGCTTTAATTTTATACAAGGGGGTATAAATAGACATCTTTCTCTCCTTCCCTTCGAACCTAATTTTTTTGAGCCACCAAACTTTAAAGAGGGAGAGGGTAATTTGGCCACCAAGGGCATTAGGGGTATAGGTTTCATTCATCAGGTCACTAGCACAAGTTTTGTTCGTACAGCATCCGTGTGCGTGAGGGTGGAGGAACTTCGCGGAAAAGGAAGTTTTGAATATTCAATCTCATTGTGTGAGGACATCATAGATATGGAATTTAAACTCAATTCTTGTTATTCTTTTGTTCCTAGAATGGATTCAAGTGCTTAATGAAATTGTTTCCGCTGCGATTGATTTTTTTTTTTTTTTTTTTTGCACCAGGAGAATCCCATTAGTGACCTTAAATGATCTTTCTCCTCACAAAGAACATGAGCCCTTAAGACACTCTGTATCCTACAACAGTACCTTTCTCATTCATGATCCTTTTAAAGAGCCTTTCTACTCACCATCTTGGTCTCAACCACCTCTCCGCACCATGACTAACATATTCATTAACTCTAATCAACATCCATCACTAACACTGAGCATTGGACCACCCTGTCCCTCATCATTTCTTCCTGGCTTCAATCCTCTCTCTATAATGACAATCTCACCAACCACTCGAATCTATGCTTCATCCTTTCCACCACCTTAGGATTATCACAGAATTATACGTACATAATGGAGACATGCTTCAAAGTCATCTCTAAGGTTTTGAGTGCCACTAAAGCTCTTATGGTCCTAAAGCCTGTACCAAATGCTTTGAGAGACCTGTAGCTACAATTATTGATCATCCAGGACAAGGTGCATAACCTAACCACAAGCATGGAGATGGAATTAGCACGGATGATAGGCACTCTCAACCATCTTGCAGAGCAAGTAGTGGCCGTGAAGATTCTGATATCCAATATCCTCAAGTTTGGTGCATCCTCCACTCAAAAAACTAATCCAGGTTTGATGTGCAAACTGTTGATATGTAAAGATGATCACAAAGAATAGAATGGCTCTTCACAATTCTTCTCTACATCTTTTGGGTCAACAACTTATTAGCTACTTTATCTCTATTTCTAGTTCAGTACATTATTTATGTCTTTTCCTGGCTTCCAAGTATTTTGGTCTATTTAAGTTATCCATAGCTTAAATAGGGTATAAATGCTTGGTTTAGTATTGTCTTCATTTAAGTACCATTTGTCTTTAGGTATGGATGCTTTATCTACAACTACAATATTATATTAAGTATGCTTTTTTATGATTCCAAAGGGAGGATAAACCTGTGATTATTATGTGATATGATACCTATGTTCAGTATGCATATGATGTAACATGTGATACCGATGATATGATTTGCGATATGATATTAAGTATGCTTATAAAGATATATGGTGCTGATAATGAGAAACCTGTGATTAGCAGTGGTATTAATGAGAAAATTATGATTAGAAGTGGTATCAAGTATTGTACGATAACATGTGACTAATATGTGAAGCGAATAGTAAGATATTACGTACCTGTGATTAGTATGCATTGGTAACCTTACACTTATGATTGGTATGTGTTTAGCAATTGATAATAGTATACTTGTGATTAGTAGTATTTGATGAATGATAATGTGCCTGCTACATGCTTGCTAAGGGCACTATCAGTATTTAACAGGATTGCATAATGCTGAAGATGTTAAATCTAAATACATGTCTATGATATGTCTTTGTTGCCTTCTGGTTTATTGAAATATTATGCAGGGATGAGATGTATGACTTTCTTTCATACATATTGATAATTCGATAATTAGCTATAGGACTGCATATGATGATATGCAAATGATCTGTATGTAACTGTGCAAACTTGCACAAATATAAACTCTTGCAGGTGTGGTTGTAAAGAGAAATAGAGTTTTGAATGAATAAAAATCTTTCCTGAAATCTCATGTTGTCTAATCAAATTGCTTAAGTAAATACTTAAACAAGTGTGTTTTCTATGGAGTAATTTGTATATATTTTTCTATTGGTTGTGTGGGTTCCCTATATTGAAGATGCCTAAACTTATATAATTGTTTATGTAGGTGTCTTAAAAATGACTTTATGAGCATGTATATATTTATATATATATGAGAAATCTATGCTAAATAGGCCACAATAGCAAACCCAAGTCCGAAATTTGTGTGTAACTGGTTTCTATGAAATCGGATTCTATTACATCTTGGGACGATTAGTGATTAGTCTTTAGGCTGATTAAAACGTTTCTAAGGCTAAAGCTCTAAACTGAGAATAACTTTTTCATAGAAGCCTAAAATCATTTTTTACTAAAATCCAATGTGTTTCTTTTATATCATATCTTTTTATTAGAAGCCCAGTTTAATTACTTAATTCATTGGTTATAATTGAAGATTATTTTCCTTTTGTTTTTTTTTAACCAATGACTCATAAGCAAATTTAACTTGGTTTTCTAAGTTTTTCTCACGCAGATTACAAGTTCATTACTTTTATGAGAAATTAGAAATTAAGAAATTAATTTCATGATTCCTAAAATCCCTAAAAATTAAATCAAGCATATTTTGAGGGGGAACAAATTCAAAAGGAATCACATCTTCACGAGGAATTACATTGATCTACATCCTATAAATACTTGAAGATATTCTTAACATTTCTTTACAAAAATATTATAAGTAAAGATATTAAAAAAAGTTCCTATCTCTACTTTGTCAACTTACAGCTTTTAAGGAGTATCACACAACTTACAGCTTTTAAGGAGTATCACATACAAGGGCTTGTTATCGTCAAAAAAAGGGGACAATGTTGAATTGTGTTTTGATGATAACAACTAAAAGGAAAGTTGACAAATAAGAGAAAAAGAAAATCATATTTACTTTAATATTATTTCAATTATTTTGTAATTAATAAAGAAGTAAAAAATGCTTAGAATTAATAACAACAAAAAGGATATTATTAAGACTTGCAATCAAAAGCTCAATGAAGACATCAGGAGATTAAAAGCGTATTACATGCCAAGTTCACTATTGATCAAGAGATTAGCCTTGCTTACATTGAACAAGAGATGAGCCTTACTTATGAGCTAACAATCTTTTGCTTATAACCTTCAAGATGTCCAACTACTTCAAAAGGTGGAAATTGGTGCTTTATGAGCTAACAAACTCTTGCTCACATTCCTCAAAGCTTCCAATGGTTATATTGGCTTCAGAAGGTGGAAATTGCTTCAAGCTTTAAAAGCTTCATGAACTCAAATTTTCCAATGACTATATCCTCTTCAAGAAGTGAATGCAACAACTACATCTTGCTTGTAAGCTAGAAGTAACGGCCATAATATATTCAAGAGCTAAGTGCAACAGAAGTGCAACAGCTAGTTCATCAAATTGAAGACCTTTTTGACACCTATAATAGCACAGAAAAATTTAAATTTTTCAGGGATAGGAGACTTAGCAATATTTCACACATTCAAAGCAAGTTAATTAAGTCTTCCAACAAAATCCTTCAAGCAATCAAAAGCTTTATTAAAGTTCATTCAATCTAAATTTTGTATTCGAGTTTTGTACTTCACACAAGGGATTTGTGTTGGGGGGGAGGGGGGGTTTACTTTGTTAATTGTGTGAATTAACAAAATTTGTACAAAGTTTGGTGCTTGAACTTTGAAAAAGCATAGGAAGAGTTTTGTTATTTGAGCTCGGAAAAAGTAACAGTAGAGGTTTGATAAGAGTTTGTTACTTGAACTCGTCAAAAGTCACTTAGGCTTGTTTCTTGCCAGCAAAAGAAACACTCGTTGAAAATCTCAAGTAGTTGGCTTGGGGACTAAATGCAGACCGATTGGGTCGAACCACTATAAATCTTAATGTCTTCAATTCTCTATCTCTACAATCTTTATGTTTTGCTATTTACATTTCCACAATTCAAGTTAATAGCATTATTATTTGAAGATATTCTTGTACAAGTCAAGCAAACTAATATTTACAAGTTTTATTGTTTTATCAATCTTGCTCTTTTTTTTTTTTTTTTTGTAAAACTTATGGTTGTTGAAAGAATTTTTTTTTTTTTTATCATAAAGAATTCTTAAAAGAGTTTGGGAAAATTTTTATTCGGTCTACAATACTATTCACCCCCCTTACTACTGTAGCTAGCCTATTACCATCACATCCCCAATTATAAAGTATGACATAAATTTAAAGCGTTGCCATTTGATTAAATAACTACTAAATTTTTATTGATGTCGGAAAACTAAAATAGATGCCAACACAAACATCTTATTGTCCTAAGTTAGAAGATGTGCCAATAAAATGATCATCGTTGTTAAATTAATTAGTCACCACGTAAACTTAAGTAGCATCACAAAATAAAAATATATGTTGACAAATATGTTAAAGCACCCCTAAATTAAAATAAATATCAATGTAAATAAAAAAAATCGTCCCTAATTATAAAGTATGACATAAATTTAAAACATTGCCATTTAATTAAATAAAGGTTGAATTTATGATAATGTCGTTGAACCAAAATGGATGTCAACACAAACATAAAATTGTCTCTAGATTATTAGATGTGTCAATAAGCTAAACAGCATCGTTAAGTTAATTACTCACCACAAAAATTTAAGTAGCGTCACAATATAAAAGATATGCTTGCACATATGTTAAAGCATCCCTAAAATAAAAAAAATTGTCAATGCAAATAAACAAATCCCTAATTATAAAGTATGACATAAATTTAAAGCGTTGTCATTTAACTAAATAACAAATGAATTTTTATTAATGTTGTTGAACTAAAATGGATGCTAACAAAAATAAAAAGTGTTCTTAAATTTTAAAAAATAGTGACTTTTTTTAGTGACAAAAATATGAAACTGTCTATAGGTTTAAAAAATATTAACGCTTTTTTTTTTTTTAAAAGCATAGGTAAATTATAAAAAAAGGCAATAATAATTTTAAAGTGTCATGGAGTTGTAAAAAAATAATGACATAAATATTAAAATGTACCTAAATTTAAATTTATAGGTACGTTTTTTTTATTAATGTAGTAAAAATAATGTCGCTATAAGCCCTTTTCTTAGTGGGAGGATGATATAACAGTCGATGAATGTTCTGTAACTCTCAACAAATTCCCCATTATGTAATTCTTCATATATTTTTTGCAATCATAAGAATGTACTAACATTGTTGGGCTAAATTATGGGTTTTCTAGATATTATCCCTAAATTATTTTTATCAATTATGTAATTCCTCTTTTATGTGAATTGCAAAGTTATTAAAAATTGTCTCGGTGGGAATAGGAACTCTTGAAAACTTTTTATCAAGATGTTAATTTAATTTTCAATTCAATTATTTATCTACAAATTAGTATATATATATATATATATATATTAGAACAGCAGAGTCGAGACCCTTTCAAAAGACTATATTATGCTTTAAATTTCCAACTACTACAATTAAAAAAAGAAAGAAAGGAAAAGTGATAATCATTCAAATATACTAACAAACAACATTTATTAATTAATATATTATTAGAAAAGAAAAGGCCTTATATTAGATTTCATTGATTCAGTGGTCAACACCGTCAATATTGAAATATATATTTCATTGACCCATAATTAATATTAATTATATATTTTATACACCGGCAGGCCTAACCGCCTAAAGCCAAGCCATTACAAACACAGAAAAGTAAAATCTTTTAGTGAGTAATTTGCTTGGAAACAAAGCAAAGGCAGCACACTCTGAAACCGAAGCTAATCATATGGTAGAGTTAGAGGTAAGAAGTACTAATTAGTGATTAGTGACAGCACTTATCCCAAAATTATTTCTTAAAACCTAAGTGATAAGGTTCATCAATACCCTAATTAGTGGTATTTCTTATCGTTAATCATGCCATGTACAATTGAGTTGACAATGATGATAATAACTAATAAACCCTTTAGGAAACAACATCTTGCATGAGGACTGGGATTTTTCATTTTTACACATCAATAACAATACATATTAAAGAGACAAAGAAAATGACTCCATTCTTTTCTCTCAAAGAGAGCATGTGGATTTCAGTCTGTGGATTGGGTTTCTTCTTCTCAAAGAGAGTTTGTGAATTCTAGTTTATACACTCGGTTCTTCTTTTTCAGAAACACGGACTTGACTCTTTTCTTGTCAAAGACTAATGATTAGGTCAAATTTAGATTAGATCATGTAACAGCTACACTGTCGAAATAGTCAAATTGGTTGGGGCATTATCAACACTGCTAAAAAGACATTTACTATACTCGACACATATAAAAGGGACAAGTACAAGCCTACAAGGTAACACATTCATTCATTACTCTTTTAATGGTTATGTGATAGCTCTTGTCTCTTCTCTAACTCTGGCATCAGAGTGCCGGTGCCAGATTAGCGGTTTTGCCGACTAAATTCTTCTTGTATTATATGGTTCTTCGTAAGCGTTCTTAGGTTCCTCGTGTGTTTTAGGATATCAATATTCAAAACACCCCCCCCCCCCCCCCCCCCCCCCCCCCCTTTTTTTTTTTTTTTTTTTTTTTTTCTAATTTTGACACATTGAAATTTTGATTTATATTAATAGTATACATTGAGCCCATAGTTAATATGACAATGAGCAAATTAACATAAGAAGCATTTAAGAAGATGACATGACTTATTCTCCCTTTACATGCATGTTGGAGATTAACTACATAATAGTCTCGTATTAGAAATAATGTGACTCATGAGTGTTGTATAACTGCATAGAGAAGTTAATTAGTTTTGTGTTATATTATTTTTATTCAAATATGTGCTCACATATACAATTTGATTCATCAATCTCAAGGTCTACAAATGTACTATACCAAATACAAAGAATAACATATGAAATATTTAATTTTAGATACACTTACAATGAGTTACGTGTTTTTAAGTAAGTTTTTTTGTTCACAGCTAACTCTCTCATGAACTAATAGTTATACTGAATTAGGAGATAATGTGTGAAATTGAAAGTTAAAAACTTAAAAAGAAAAAAAAAGAAAAAAGAAAAAAAGGAGGGCCTCAAAATTGTTTTTTATCAACCCTTTCTGTGAAAACATTTGATGAAGCCGACAAGTGACTGTTGAAAACATGTGTTGAATAATGTTAAACACTTAAAAGTGTCTGGCCAAAACAGGCCGCATTTCACATTCAAAACGTGAAACTTTCAAATTTACCGAAACCCAATTAAAATGTTTATCCAGATAGCTTTTTTTTTTTTTTTTTCCAGAATTGGGTCATCCATTCCATCCCTCATATAATAAAACGACATAATTGTATAATCCATCAATCATATTTTCCATTTCTTTCACCACTACAAAATGACAATAATCAGAACAATTTTTACAAAATGACAATAATCAGAACAATTTTTATCTTTCTTATTATTTATAATCAACAGTTTCAATATTATTGATGGCTTGGATTTGCGGGAATATTGGATAGAATAAAAATAACCCCACCCCATAATAAAGACAATTGAATGTTAATAAATTCCTGTTAAGATGGAAGACTCCATTGTTGAAAAGAAAAAAAAAGTGTGGAATGATAGGAATATGTATAGGACACAAATTCTACTTGTATAAGGATTCTAATTATACTAGATGTAAATACTCTACCTTGTATTCTTTGGGTATATAAACCCAACACTCATTTAATGTCATACATGGTTTTGCCTAAATCCTTTATGGTATCAGAGCATCAAAGGCTTAATTCTAAAAACCCTAACCTTAGCCGCCTATCTCTTTCTCTTCTCTTCTCTACCGATTCTACCTATCAGCCGCCTCTCCCTTCTACTCACCGGCGGCCATGTCTGAAATTGTTCCATCTCTCACCGGCGCCGTCCCTCAACTGCCGTCCTTGACCACTCAGATGCCAACAAAGCTGACCAGCTCCAACTTCCTATGGAAGACGCAACTGCTCCCAATGATCAAAGGGAGCGGCCTTGACGGACATCTTCACCAACACCGGAAGAATATATCGAGGACGGCACCCGCAATCCAGCCTTCATTCTTTAGACACGGCATGATCAATAGGTACTCTGCTGGATTTTAAACTCAATTTCGGAATCATTACTACCTCAATTGGTTGGGGTTACTACGGCTAGGGCAGCTTGGGATAAACTTACTACTTCTTATGCTTCGGGGTCTCGATCCCAAATCCGTGAGTTACGTAATCATTTGCATTCATTGAAACAAGGGAATGATGATGTTGCTTGTTATTTACAGCGTGCTAAGTCTATTTATGATTCGTTGTTAGCCTTGGGCTATCATGTTAGGGAAGATGATTTAATTGAAGCAGTTATTGATGGCTTACATGAAAATTTCGATGCCTTTGTGAGAACTTTTGAGGTTCATATGGATTCTGTGTTGTTTGATGATTTGTATGAGATGTTATTAACTGAGGAAAGGAAAATTAATAGACGAGTTAGTCGTGAAAATTCAGTCCCGTCCGCTCATGTGACGTGAGGCAGCAAGTAAATGCGCCAGGAGGTCATACCGGACAGCATTCCGGTCAATATGCCGCGGGAAGAGGATGCGGTATCCACGGCGGAAGGGGCCGTGGACGGCAACAGAACCAATATCAGAATCAATTTCAGAATTTTTAGAATTATGGGTATGGAGGTAGCCGTGGTACAGGTTATTAGAATGGTAATCACACTTTTCATGATGTTACAACCATGGTATGTCACAACTGTAAGGGGAATGGCCATTATTCCAGACAATGTCCATCACCAAGAATTCAGACCCCCCAAAACCAAAACCCTCAGGCCAACCACACTATCATTGCACCTTCTCCACCACCAAACCAACCATGGATCATGGATACGGGTGCCACACATCACCTCACCTCGGATATGGGGAACCTGAATCTTCATTCCGACTACACTGGCTCAGAAGAAGTCATCTTCGGTAATGGTTCTAAACTCCCTATCTCTCATATTGGTCAATCTCTTTTTCATTCGTCTGATAAATCTCTTAAATTGACTAATATTCTTCATGTTCCGCAGTGTAATACCAATCTTATTTCAGTTTCTGCTCTCACTACTAACAATGATGTTTCTGTGGAATTTTTTAATGATTGTTTTGTCGTGAAGGACCTGAAATCCAGGAAGGTCATTTACCAAGGACAGAATAAAGGAGGTCTCTACATAGTACCGAAAATTTCAGCCCCACCTGCTCAAATTCATCTCACCAGTCTCTCTACTTGGCATGCGCAGTTCAGACATGCAGCATTACCCATCATCAGAAAAGTTCTTAGTCAGCATAATTTACCTGTTTCCAATAAATTTGATTTTATTTGTCCCAGTTGTTCAGTTAGCAAAAGTCACAAACTACCATTTATTGAGTCATTTGTTCTGATCTTTTGGGGACCATCCCCTGTCCAATCATGCGATAATTTTTCTTACTATGTACTTTTTTATGATCATTACAGTAAATTCAGTTGGATTTATTTCTTGAAATATAAGTCAGATGCCCTTGCTGCTTTTATTAAATTCCGCTCTTTGGTAGAAAAACAATTTGAATGCCAAATTAAATCTTTCCAATCTGATTGGGGTGGGGAATTTCAATCCATTTCATCATATTTATCACAACACGGTATACAGCATCGGGTTTCCTGTCCATACACCCCAGAACAAAATAGGTGTGCGGAGAGGAAACACCGCCACATAGTTGAAACGGGTTTGTCCTTATTATCTCATGCCAAACTTGACAAATCATTCTGAACCCATGCATTTGACACCACTGTATATCTCATCAATTGTATGCCTATTAAATTACTGAATTTTGTGTCACCCTTTGAGAAACTCATGCATTCCCCACCTAATTATGATTTTCTTCGTGCATTCGGTTGTTTGTGCTACCCTTGGCTTCGTCCTTACTCTACATCTAAGCTTGATTTTTGTTCTCGTCCTTGTATCTTTGTTGGCTATAGTCACCTCTATAAAGGTTATCGTTGTTTTGATTTTTCTACTGGGAAAATTTTTGTCTCACGCCATGTGCTCTTTGATGAACAGGTGTACCCATATCCAGAGATGGCTCGGCTCCGTGATTCCACACCACATCCCTCCTCTACCAATCCACTACTGTAGTTTCCAGCACTTCCTAACCTGCTGCTACCACCTTTAGCAACCGGCCTCAACTCAACCCCAACTAGCCCTCAACCGCTCACCACCTACAACCCGTCACCACCCAGCCCTCACCTAACCAGCACCCCGAACCCGTCACCAACGAATCCTGACCTGACCAACTCACCAAACCCGTCAACATCCAGCACCACATCGTTACCGACCCGCAACCCGTACCAAAACCGAAACCCATTAATCCAACCCGTCCCCAACCAGCTCACCACAGAACCCTCCAACGACCCAACTCTCCTTCTCCCAAGCAGCACCCCCTCCCCTGGTATTCCCCTAGTTATGGATCTCACAGATTTTCATCCGCCTCCTGCTATTTCTGATCAGCCCCCTCTGGCTCCTACTTATCGTATGGTCACTCGCTCTCAAACCGGGTCCTCCAAGCCACGGGCCTTCAATGTGACAGTTGCTCCAGATGATCCCGTTACTTATACTGAGGCAGTAAAATTTTCTCATTGGCGGGCAGCAATGGCAGACAAATTTAATTCATTAATTGTCAATGGCACTTGGGAATTGGTGCCTCCTCCGCTGAATGCCAACATTATTGGTTGCAAATGGGTGTTTAAAACAAAGAGGAAAGCTGATGGTTCTGTTGATCGCTATAAAGCAAGGTTAGTTGCTAAGGGATATCACCAACGTCCAGGCATGGACTTCACTGATACTTTTAGCCCTGTTGTGAAGCCTACCATGATCAGACTTCTCCTGGCTATGGCGGTTTCTTTCTCTTGGCATGTCCTGCATTTGGATGTTTCTAATGCCTTTCTCCATGGTGACCTTGAGGAGAAAGTTTTTATGCAGCAACCTGTTGGTTTTGTTGATCCAAGCCGTCCCACCCATGTTTATGCTCTCTGAAAATCTCTTTATGCTCTCAAACAATCTCCTAGGATGTGGCACAAACGCCTCACCACTGCTCTTGTTGGATTCGGTTTTCGATGCTCCAAGGTCGACATCTCTTTATATGTCTTCCAGTCTAGTACGATTACTCTTTTTTGTCTTATTTTATGTTGATGATCTACTGTTGCTTGGCAATGATTCGGGGAAACTTTAGTTGTTGGTTGCATATCTACAACGTCAGTTTGCCATTAAAAATTTGGGTCGTGTCTAGTATTTTCTTGGTCTTGAAATGCAGTGGGGGAATGATGGTTTATATATCAATCAACAGAAATACATTCGAGATTTGTTACATCGGTCAGAGATGTCTGGCTGCAAGTCGTTAAGCACTCCAGCTTTTGTTTCTACCAAACTTTCGGTTTCCGGGGGTGACCCCCTTTCAGATGGCTCTTTGTATCGTAGTATTGTTGGTGGCCTATAATATTTAACTGTGACTAGACCAGACATTGCCTATGCGGTTCATAAGGTTTCCTAGTTCATGCATGCTCCAACTGATCTTCACTGGCAGGTGGTCAAACGTATCCTGCGTTATCTCTAGGCTACCTCCTCCCATGGCCTCATGTTTCGACCAGGTCCTACCACTCAGTTACATGGTTTTTCGGATTCTGATGGGGGGGGGTGACTCTGATGATCGGCACTCCACTACTGGTTTTGCAATTGTACTCGGCGGCAACCTAATCTCTTGGGTCTCCAGAAAACAACGAACGGTCTCTCGCTCTTCAACTGAAGCAGAATATCGTGCCTTAGCCACCACCACTTCTGAATTATCTTAGATCACGATGCTTCTTAGGGATATCAGCTTCCCTCTACCCACTTCGCTGGTTCTATGGTGTGATAATTTGAGTGCCACGTATCTTACGGCTAATCCTATTTTTCATTCCCGGACAAAACATCTAGAGATCGATTTTCATTTTTTCCAGGAACGGGGGGCAGCGAAGTCTCTTTTTGGTCGCTATCTTCCAACGGAACACCAACTTGCCGATTTACTCACCAAAGCTCTTCCCAAATCTCGGTTTCTCTTCTTACGCGACAAGTTGAGAGTTGTTCCCCCTGCTCAACTTGCGGGGGTGCGATAGGAATATGTATAGGACACAAATTCTACTTGTATAAGGATTCTAATTGTACTAGATGTAAATACTCTACCTTGTATTCTTTGTGTATTTAAACCCAACACTCATTCAATGTCATACACGGTTTTGCCTAAATCCTTTATGGAACAATAGACTGTGGAGTCTTAATTTTCATGTTTGGAATAATAAATATAATTAAAAGAGTTCAATTCTCTAAAGATTTTGACTAAGCTATGTTTTTTTAGTCCAATTTTAGTTCTTATAACTAGCATTGCAGTCAGGGTGGGGAAAATCTGGCCCGAACATGAATGAGCAATTCCCATTTTCCGACGGGGTGGAGATCGGGAAAAAAAATTTCCCCAAGAGACAGGAATGAAGACCTTTCTCCCCACCCCATAGGGAATTCCACAGGGTTTTTTGAAAAAAAAAAATTACATATATAACTAATTTACATATATTGTAATAAAAATTTAATAAACAAAACCGTATTGAAATTGTAATTGAAAACTTTGTTTGATGGATTAATATTTTTTTTTTGTAATAAAAATTTTAGATTTTATTTTTATATTTGGATAATAGTTATTCATTTATATATTCAATTGAGTGGTCTTATTGCTTATGAATTATAATTATTGCCTTAAGATTATGCACTAGCAAGTGTACTAGGTCAATTGTAGTATTGGGTAAGACAAGTGTCGTATCCACAGGGAGTAAGGGAAAACTCTAAGAGTTCCTAATAAATCACAAGATATAGAGATTTTCCAATAAAATTAGAACTACAAATTTATACAAGCTGAGAATAGAAAGCATGCAAAGTAAAGTAAGAAAGGTTGCTAAAAATAGAGAATGTTAAAACAATAACAGTTGTGAGCGGACGACGCATTTTCGACGGGACGCGAGACTCCCTTTCGGAAGAGGCGCCTACGATCTTGGGTGGGCCCCTCCCTCGGTGGGGGTTTTTTATAAATGGAACATCGGTTTTAGAAAATAAATGGAATTAAATGCGTAAAAGAACCGAGACCTAAGTCTCGATGAATATTGTAGAGTCGCCACCCGGCTCAGCTCAACCGGGAAATTCTTAAGGTAGCTGAACCGGACGAACGGCCGCTACACTATCCAGAGATTCGGGTCCGGAAAAGTCCCTTATTTCGTGTCTAATTAAAGTAAATACTGCCAATGTTCTCTAATGGTATTTCAAATTCTAAAGTCAATTTTATTGCATATAAAAAGGCATACAGTGCGCATACAAATATACAATACAAAAAAATAAAGGAAAGTAATAAATATTAATTGGCCTACAACCAAATCGAATAGAAAAATAAAAACTCTCGGTCTCACTTTTACAAGCGCCTAGAATACACGAGAATCTAAAAAATAATTACAACTGCCTAAATACACGATTGGTTCTATTAAAATACAAATAAAATCAAAATAAATATAAATAAAAGCTGCAAAATAAAGGTTAGCACAATTTGTACATCACGCCACAAACAGGACTCAAATGGACAGAATTGGGAAATCAAGATTTGGGGGCATGCATATAGGGGGTAACCGGGTTGGCTCGGCTAGCCGGTCCGGTTAGACCTGGAAAACATTTTGAAACGTTGTAAGCGCCGGAATTTTCTATACTTTAAAAAAAAAAAAGAAAAAAAAATTTCGAAAAAAAAAATTCGAAAAAAAAAATCGAAAAAAAAATTTACAGTGGTACGACTGTAATTACAGTCGTACGACTGTATTATCGGGGCAGGTGCAGAACACCATACCCATGACATAGGAAAGAGGAGGAGAAGATTTTGGGCAATTAATGCCCGGATTTTGGTGAAGAAAAGGAGAGAAATCAGAGTAGAAAAAGGGAAGAAAAGGGAGAGAGAAGGGGGATTGGATTTCTGGTGAAAAATTTAGAGAGAGAAGGAGAAAAGAGAGAAGGAAAAGGAAGAAGTGAAAAAATCACAAAAACTCACCTTTTCCTCTTCTATTTTCTTTTAATTCTCATAATTAGGATTAAAACTTGTTAGAAACCCCTAGGTTAATCAATTACTTTCACATCCAAATCAAGAATCCGGACTTAAATCATCAGAATCCTTTGCAATTTGGATTTTTGGACATAAAGCCCCCAACTTCAATTCAAGAGGAAAAGTGCAAATTCTTGTGGATCAGAGCGACGCCAGGGGTCAATTTCGACTTGGAGGGACTTCTAAAAGGTAGGCGCCCCATTTCTCTTTATTTTTGCTTGCTTTCTGGGTGTTGATTGCGATTTTTATGCATTTTTATTTCATTTTCTGCGTTTCTACTTCTGGAAATCAAGAACAGTCGTACGACTGTTCTTGAAATTGATGAACAGTCGTACGACTGTATATACAGTCGTACGTGTGTTGTTGATTTCCAGATGATTTTCTTTCCAGCTTGTTTTAAATAAGATTTTGGCGAAATCCTAAGTCTGGAGTGTTTACAGTCGTACGACTGTAGTTGCATTTGTACGACTGTAATTTACAGTCGTACCACTGTCGTTTCCAGAACCAGAATTTCACCTTTAAGCCCCAAATTTCTTAAAATCCATAAAAAATCATAAAAAATCCCAAAAAATTCCCAAAAATTCCCAAAAAATTAGAAAACCCCAAAAATCATCAAAATGAATTTTGTTGTGTGTATCACGACCATAGATTCAATTTTCAGTAAAATTCCATTTAGAACAATTCAACGACGGAGACCCGGTTCTCCCGAAAACCGACCCACTTAAAAAAAAAATGCATGTAAACAGATAAAATTGTTTTCAAAAATGATTTTCCCACAAAAGCCAAATACAGGGACATTTCAAAATGTTTTCCAGGTCTAATCAGGCCGGCTAGCCGAGCCAACCCGGTTATCCCCTATATGCATGCCCCCAATACTTGATTTTCCTGATTCTATCTGTTTGAGTCCAACTTATGGTGTGCCGTATAAATTGTGCTAACCTTCTATTTTGCAGATTTTAATTTCTTTAATTTTTATTTTTGATGTATTTTTAATAGATTAAATCGTGTATTTAGGCGGTTGTAATTATTTCTTAGATTCTCGTGTATATTAGGCGATTGTATAAGTGAGGCGAGAGTTTTATTTTTTCTATTCGATTTGGTTGTAAGCCAATTAATATTTATTTCTTTTCTTTATTTTTTGTATTATATACTTGTATGCGCGCTGTATGCCTTTTATATTCAATAAAATTGATTTTAGATTTTGAAACACCATTTGAGAACATTGGCAATATTTATTTTTAAATCAGACACGAATTAAGGGACTTGTCCGGACCCGAATCTCTGGATAATGTAGCGACCGTTCATCCGGTTCAGCTGCATAAGAATTTCCCGGTTGAGCTGAGCCGGGTGGCGACTTTACAATATCCATCGAGAGTTAGGTCTCGGTTCTTTTATTTATTGATTCCATTTATTTTCCAAAACCCGTTTTCTATTCATAAAAACCCCACGCGAGGGAGGGGCCCACCCGAGATCGTGGCGCCCCTTCCGAAAAGGAGTCCCATGTCCCGTCGAAAACGCGTCGTCCGCTCACAGTGGCGACTCTATTGGGGATTTCTTAAAAAAGTTTTCTTAAAAACTTAAAAGAATTTTGACAAGCCATGAAAAGTGTCTAATTAAAATAAGGCGGATGATTCTCTTTTGGTATTTTATTTGCATTTTTAATTAGCCATTTCTTGCATTAGATTAGGTATCCTTTTATAGCCCGGTGGATTGTTGAAGTGTCACCTAAGTTTCTCTTGGTCTTAGGGGCACGAATACGAAACACCACTCATAGTCTCGTACGAACCCCTTCGCTAGGACCCTTGAGTGGGGAGAAGTGAGGAGTATATCTTGCTATGAGAGCCTTGATGTTATCCCGACTTTGACCGAACCCATATAGGCAGCTCTAGTTGGATTCCCTTAGGATACCAAAATAATTGTGTGAATAATAATAATAAAATCACGCCTTCATCGCCCCCGGTTGGTGATTGAAGTGAACCCCGCCTAGGACTCGGTTAGAAATTTTTGAGACCGACCACGTTGGAGGAATAAGGTTGGAAGAATTCGTTTTGCTTGCTATGTGTTCTTCACCATCTCGTGACACATCGCCATTGCTACCTACGCGTGCATAACATATCATAATCACCATTTTCCATACATGTGACATACCATACATAAACATTTTTGTGTGATACTAACCCATATTTTTATGCAGCCATTTGCATTTTATTTTATGTGTAAAACATTAATTCATTCGCTTGTCATCCATACTAACGATTTCTTTTTCAGCCATAACATTAAACTTGTGTGATTAGCATTTTATTTTTGACATAGCATACATAACATCATTATGTATGTCATGCATCCTAACCCACGTTTTTGTGCAGCCATTTGCATATTGTGTGACATGTTCATTCACTACATTTTGCTTAGATTAAATTAAGGGGCATCTCAAGGACGCCTATCATGACCATCCCATTCCATTTTATAACATATCGGGTACCCAAAATTACCCGTGTTTTGCCAATGCACCGGATTGCATTCGGCCATTCCACCAATATCATTTTATTTAATAAAAGCCACAATGGCCTTAGGCCCATTTTCGTGTAACAATTTACACGATGCATTTCACGACATCACACCCATCTATCATAAACATCATATAACACTATGGTCCACATCCAACCACTTCATGACATTAATTCACCATTCAAGGTACTCCCCGAGTGCCCGATTAGTATACATATAGGTCCATAACATCACCAAATCATGAAAGGCGTTCCTCGAATGCCGAATCCTTGTCCTTGTCCCTGTTACATGGGGTTTTCTCATAACGTCATTCCATATCATATGCTAAAAAGCATCAAAAACCTTGTCCATGGGCCCGGCCCATGTGACCATTTCATATCATCTCATAGACCTACAAAGCGTCAAAACTCTGTCCGTGTGCCGGTATACACGCGACCATTTCATGAATTCATTAGGTGCCCCAAAGGCGCTGAAGCTCTGTCCGTGTGATGGCCCACACGTGACGTTTTTGCATAAACATTGGGTGTTCTTGGAATGCCTTGAAAGAAGAAAGATAATAAAAAGAAAACATTCATATCATCATTCCATACATATTTCCACTCCATTCATCTCAAGCATGTTCAATGTCTTAATTTTCATGTCATATCACGTCATTCATTCACAACCCTAATACCTCCTGTCTAATCCCAAGCAGAATACACTGGAGCGACCTTGGACAAGATCCCAAGCTTCAAGGGCAGCTAGGAGACAGAGGGTAGTTGAGAGTGACAGTGATTCTGAGCCTGGGGAAGGAGTGAATATGGCAGAACAGACACCAAGCATGGCTAATGTTTTGAGAGACTTCTTCAGATCCCAAGACTTCCGCGACATGTTGAAGGAAGAGATGCGGACAGTGGTTAGAAAAGCTGGTGAGACTGGTGGTAGTGGAGCCAGGAAAGAAAAAGAAGCCGAGTCGTCTCAACATGGTGGTGATGCTTTAGCTAGCCTGGAAAAGCTATAGGAGATAGAGGAAGCTATGGAACAGAGGATGAAAGCCAAGTGCTCTGAACTAGACGAAGTTATGGCCCAGTTGAAGAAGAGGGTCAGTATCAGTGCTGAATCCAAGAAAGGGGTGAATGTGGATGCTATGATCAGTAAGGGCATCGAGACATTCCCCATTGGCTTCCAAGTACCGAAGATCCCTACTTACAAAGGGATGGGCTCGCCGGAGGCCCATGTGAATCTGTATGCCCGAGTTATGCTAACGGCGGGCGCCACAAAGCAGCAGCTGATCAATTTATTCCCCACCACACTGGAGGGAGGTGCATTAGGATAGTATAACTCACTGTCAGAGGAGGAGCAATCTGATTGGGAAATTTTGTCTGCAGCCTTCATCAAATACTATAGCTTCAACACCAAAATCCAGGTGAAGCTGTATGATCTGGAGAGGGTGAAGCAGAAATTCAATGAGCCCTTTGACGAATACTACCAGAGGTGGATGAACAAGATGATCCTCCTAAAGAACTGCCCTGATGAAGACGAGCTTATACAGAAGCTCATTGATGGCAGCAAAGATATTTTCAAGAACAACATGAAATTCCATCCCTTCAAGGAGCTTAGTGAGGTTTACAGTATGGCTATGAAGATAGAAAGGGATGAAGAGGAGAAGCCAACTGGTCAGAAAGGGGGAAGAAGTACAGGATATAGCTTAGGGTATAGATCAACCGCAGCAACTGGGTCTGGCAGTGGTTCTGGTTCAGGTGCCAGTGGCAAGCAGGGGCAATCATCGGAGCTGAAGCAGGTTGAAGTGGCTACTGTGAGTCAGCAGCAAGGCAACCAGAATAGGGGTCCTGGAGGACAAGGCAGCCTTGGACTCTTACTTTAGCAAAGATATTCACCAAGTGTAGGAATGGTGGCCTGTTGCAATCCTTAAGGCCATTTGAGAAGCCATCAGAAGCTGACAAAGATAACTTCTGCACTTATCATGTGGTGACAGGCCACCGAACCAACAACTGCTACAAGCTAAGGGATGCTATCCAGAAGCTCATTGACGAGGGAAAGCTGCAAGAGCCAGCCAAACCCAGCACTAAAACCAACCCACTGCTGGCATTTGAGAAGCGGGTTAACATGGTTCAGTCGGGGTAGCCGGCTAACTTTATATTTGCCCAAGTTCTGTAAGCGAACCCTACGATTCAGGCAGTGGTGGTAGGGGAACCGAAGTGGAACCCGAGTGAGAGAAGAAGGAGCGGTGTAAGGAGATCAAACCCATAAGTCTGGATGATCTTGACTCCAAAGATGAGTACGAGGAATTTGACAAAAGAGAAGCAGTCAAACTCCCAGCTGTTGAAAAGCTAAAAATTCAAGAAGTGCAGCACGTGACCCGAAGTGGAAGGGTATATCAGCCGGCAGATCAGACGAAAGATAAAGCACCGATGAATGGGTCGGGTAGTACTTCGGCACCGGAAAGGGTCGAGAAAAAAGACTTGGTCATTTCCCAATTGAAGAAGACCCCTGCACAAGCCAGTTTGTGGCATATGCTTATGACCTCTAAGAGCATAGGGAGGCTTTAGTGAAGAAGCTATCAGAGATTGAAGTCTCCCCTATAGCTTCACCAGAGGCTATATGCTGCTTGCTAGATAAAGTCCATGCTGGAGCTCCTAATATTGTTTTCTCTGAGAAAGACCTACCTGCAGAAGGAAAGGCCCACAACAAGGCTCTTTACATTAGAGCCTATGTCATGGATAAGGTGATGCCGTGCGTTATGGTGGATGACGGCTCGGCTCTGAATATATTCCCGCTGAAAATGTTACCGTTTCTAGGCATGAATGAAGAAGTGTTGAAGAGGTCCTCGACAGTCATTCGGGCGTATGATGATTCTAAAAGAATAGTCATAGGGACCTTCGAAACAGAAGTGGAGGTTGGGCCCATCAAGTCCATGGTTGTCTTCACAGTGATCGATATCCTGGGCACATTCTCCCTATTGCTTGGAAGGCCCTGGTTCCATCCTTTGGGAGGTGTTCCTTCCACATTGCATCAGAAGATTAAATTCTCTATGAATGACAGGATTGTGACTGTTGAGGCAGACGCCCAGTCGATGGTAGCTGCAGTGGATGAAGGAGTGGTTCCTTTTGGTGGATTCCAAATTGCTGTCATTAAGGAGGAAGAAACCACAGATGCCCCTATGTCCTTTATGAGAATTACATGCCGGAGTAGCTATCCCGATATCTTTACAAGTTGAACTTTGTCCCGGGAATGGGACTCGGGATTAATTTGCAAGGTGTGTCAGAATTCAAGATCGACTCAGGAAAGTCGAAGCAGTGCGGCCTTGGTTATGTAGAGGGGTCATCCGAGCAGAAGAACCTGAAAAAGGGCAAGAATGGCAGGGCCATGATGAAGCCATTTCTGAAGGCAGGAGAAAGCCTTTACAAGGGCCAAGCTGAACTGGTGCTGGTTGGAAATGTCGAGTACCCAGGCTTTAAGATCTTTACAGATGTTGTGGATTTTGAGAAAAGCCAGGAGGAGCCAGTAGCCCCTGAAATAGTAGAAGAAACCATTGTTGAATCTGATGTGCCGCAAGGCGAATCGCATAAAGAGATGGAGGCGATAGTAAAGGTGGCCGAAGAGGAGGAAGAAAAGAAAGCCTGTGCTGAAACTACAGAAATCATCTCAGGTGCTTTGATTGCTGCTTTGAACAAAGCCGTTAGAAAGACCAAGCAAGGATTTGGCGAAGAACTAATGGCCAAAGTGAACTTAGGCTCTGTGGTTGCTGAAATCGCCAAGATTATGGAAAAGGCTAAGATGCAAGTGACTGAAAAAGAAGCAGAGAAAGCTGCAGTCCTAGATGATGCTTTGGAAGGGAAGATGGAAGCTAAGGAAGAACAACGCCCTCCGCTTGTGGAGGATGAAAATGATTTTGTTGTATCTATTTCTTCCATTTTCAATGTAACTGATGTACTTTATGATAAGTTCAATGCAACGAAATCCCAGTTTGCTTACTTGTGTGATGTTTATCCTGATAATTCTTTGCATGCATTTAAATCACCATCAAGCATATTTAGCATACATGACACTGCATTGCATGAAATCAATATAAGTACAGATGAAAACCCTAAAATGGTACTCATTTCACACGAGCTAAAATCCGAGGAAGAAAGAGAATTAATAAGAATACTCCAAAAACATGTTAAAGCTTTTGCCTGGTCGTATGAAGACATGCCAGGTGTGGATACAGAATAGTAGTGCACAAAATCCTAACGGACCCCAAGTTCAGACCGGTAAAGCAAAAGTTGAGAAGACTAAGGCCGGAATGGGCTACGCTGGTGAAGGAAGAAGTGGCCAAACATATAGATGCCAGGTTTCTTGAAGTGGTGGAGTATACGGAATGGCTAGCCAACATTGTCCCTGTGCCTAAAAAGGATGGAAGGGCCAGAGTATGCGTTGACTACAGGGACTTGAATAAAGCATGCCCAAAAGATAACTTTCCACTGCTACATATTGACGTCCTAGTTGATAGCGCAGCAAAAGCGGCAATGTACTCCTTCATGGATGGCTTTTCGGGGTATAACTAGATTCTGATGGATGTGATCGACAAGGTGAAAACATCGTTCATCACAGAATGGGGTACTTTCTGCTACAGAGTGATGCCTTTTGGATTAAAGAACACCGGTGCCACTTATCAGAGGGCTGTCACAACTCTGTTGCACGACATGATCCATAAAGAAGTCGAAGTGTATGTCGATGATATGCTTGTTAAATCAAAAACCCAGGAGGAACACCCTGTTATCCTGGATAGATTTCTAACACACATTGGAGAGTACAACTTGCGGCTTAACCCCAAGAAGTGCATATTCGGGGTCACATCAGGGAAGCTGTTAGGCCATGTAGTTAGCCAGAGGGGGATAGAAATGGACCCAGATAAAATCAAAGCCATCCAAGATATGCCAGCTCCAAAGACAGAAAAGGAAGTCAAATCATTCCTAGGTTCCTTACAGTATGTCAGCCGCTTCATAGCATGGTTGACTTCCACATATGAACCAATCTTCAAGCTATTAAAGAAAGATCAGCCAATTGTGTGGGATTACAAGTGTCAGCTGGCATTCGAAAAGATCAAGGCTTACCTGGTAAAGCCACCAGTGTTGAGTCCTCCAATTCCAGGGAAGCCTTTGATTTTGTATTTGGTAGTTGAAGAATCCTCTATAGGGGCAATGCTTGCACAAGAACAAGATGGCAAGAAGGAATATCCTATCTATTACCTTAGCAAGAAATTGCTGGAGTATGAAACCAAGTATACACTGGTGGAAAAGACATGTGTGGCGATGATTTGGTTGACCAAGAAGCTGCGCCACTATTTCCAATCGTACAAGATACAAGCTGTGGCTAAAGTGGATCCAATGAAGTATCTCTGTGAGGCACCGGCATTGGTTGGGAAGCTGTCCAGGTGGTTGTTACTTTTGTCTGAATTCGACATCGAGTACATCACGAAGAAAACCATTAAAGGGCAAGCCGTGGCAGAGTTTCTGGCAAACCAACCCCTAGAATCGGATTACACAGAGAATCTGGAATCCCCCGATGAGCAACTAGCCATGGTGGAAGTGAAAAGGTGGGTCATGTGCTTCGATGGGGCAGTGAACAGAAAGGGTGCTAGAATCGGGGTACTAATAGCGACGCCGGATGGTGAGATTATTCCTTTATCCTAGAGGCTGATCTTTCCTGTAACCAATAATGGGGCAGAATATGAAGCATGCTTATTTGGAATGGAAGCTCTGTTAACCTTTAGGGCAAATGATGTCTTAATTGTCGGTGACTCACTTCTAGTGATAAGGCATGCTCAGGGTGAGTGGGAGCTGAAAGAAGAAGCCTTACGGCCTTACTTGGAGCTGCTACAGTTCAGAAAGGGTTTGTTCGGCCAGTGTGAATTCAGACATGTCCCCAAGTATAAGAATAGAATGGCTGATGCATTAGCTACTTTATCCTCCATGTGGGAAAATCCAGAGGAAACACAAGTTCAACCACTGGTCATAGCCAATTTTAGACATCCTTGCTTCGAAGTGCACGAAGTGATGGAATTATCAGCTGAAGAAAAGCCGTGGTTCTTTGACATCTACCAGTATGTTAAGGAGGGAAAGTACCCAGAAGAGGCTAGTGCTGCTGATAAGTTGACGCTAAGAAAACTGGCCAGTCAATTCAGAATCTTTGAGGACAAGTTATACAAAAGAACAGCACATGGAGTCCTTTTGAGGTGCCTGACAGAACAAGAAGCAGAAGAAGTGATTGTTGGGGAATTTAATCGCACAAAAACAATACGCAGCGGAAATAAAAAGGATTAATCCCCACCAAGGACCCATGTACATTGCATTGAATTGGAAGGAGGGTTAAAGAATTACCTTAATTCTTTGTAGGTTTTGAATCAATTAGGAACCAAAGTAGCTTCCCTCTACGGTTGATCCACACGGAGCAATTCATTCACCGCGTGCTAGCGCCGGGATTGAAGAACGATTTCTTCGAATGGAAAAGCCAAAGTTTCGAAAACCTTGGGTGAAGGAGAAGGGTGAAGTCGGCTGGCTCCTTGGAGGCTGCAGAAAATCTGCATCATATGTTTAGGCTAGGGTTAGAGATTTTAGGTTATAAAACTTCCTTTTATATCCATTAAACTTAATTATAATTATAACTTAATACCCTTATTAGTTATAATTATAAATTAACCCACACAACTTAATATTAATTCTCAATTAATATTAAATCAATTCCATTCTCCATCATACACATATGTATATTGATATTATAATTAATTATATCTCTATATAATTAAATTATAATATGTAGCATACTTTATGCAATATTAATCATATTAATATTTATATATACATATATATATATATAAATATATATATCATTATATATATATTTATTCTCTTTCTCATTCATAAATTATTATCCAATAATAATTTATACCCGAAAAGATGAACTTCATTTTGCTCTTTGTGTGTGACCCCATAGGTTCATATTAATTGGCAATAAGGAAATTACCATAATGTCCTTATAGGTCACAAGCGGACTCTAGCAAGCCATTACGACTACCCAATTAACATGATTGGAATGATCCAATACCTATTTATAGAATGTCATATTCCCTTTTGTCTCTTTGATATCATGATTAATCATAAGACATGGTACACTTGTCAATCTTATATAATTAATCATATGCTTTCTCGATCTCAAAGTAAACTGTCCAGACAAATCAATTGATACTCTATCAATTATTTGAGCACGGCCATGCATTTAACAGTCTTACTTATCGAGGGGCCCAGTGATATCGCTCTCTTGATAGAGAGGGACAAAATCCCATATCTGTCACTCACATCCCAAAGCATGAGTCATATTGTACCCAATCACAGCCTTTATAACTACTCTGTTACAAGCAGCGTTTGACTGCGTCAAAGCACAACATGAGTTCATCTCGGAATCAATGGTGACCTCAGGTCAAAGGAATCAGCTAATGACACTACTATAATCAAGATCAGTTGTGACACATGACCATGAACTTGATCTCATAGTGGGTCTCCAGTAACATGTTCTCTAACATATTACCCGTGAGTATAATCTGTATCTGTATACACTATATTCATCTTATGAATATCCATTATCACTCACACTAGTCTTAGTTTGTTATTATTCCCATAATAACAATCGACTAGGGATATTTAGAATAACATGATTTATTCATGGATACTTATCATAAATGCTAACATACAAACATAAATGATAATATTAATCTACACTAGATTAATCTTAGAAGTCAAATTACATAATCCAATATTGGCCTTAGGGCACAATCTCCAACAGTGATGCAGCAGGTACATGCAGGATCCTGTAGGCCACATATGAATGGACTTGCCATGGCCAGAAAGATCATGAGACAAGGGTATTTCTGGATGACAATGCAAGCAGATTGTATAAGAAAAGTGAAGAGATGTCATGAATGTCAGATCTATGCAGACATTAGTCACCTTCCTCCACTTGAACTTCAGAATCTAGCGTCTCCTTGGCCGTTTTCAGTATGGGGGATAGATATGATTGGTGAAATTCATCCAGCTGCATCTAATGGGCACAGATTCATAGTTGTAGCAGTTGATTATTTCTCCAAATGGGTTGAAGCAGAATCCTTCACTAATGTGGCAGCCAAGCACATGGTCAAGTTCATCCAGAAGAACATCTTCACACGATATGGGATTCCTCATCATATAGTAACTGACAATGGAGTACAGTTTCAAGGGGCAACAGCTGAGCTACTTGCAGAGCATGGAATTGAACATCATAAGTCTTCTCCATACAGGCCTCAGGCTAACGGTGCAGTGGAAGTAGCTAACAAGGCGATAAAGAAGATCTTATCAAAGATGATAACCACTTACAGAGATTGGGCTGATAAACTGCCTTATGCTCTTTGGGGTTACAGAACCAGTGTCAGAACACCGATAGGGGAAACTCCTTATGCCTTGGTATATGGAATGGAAGCAGTGTTGCTAGTGGAGATAGAACTCAAGTCACTCAGAGTTGCCCTGGAAGCTCAATTACCAGAGACTGAATGGGTTCAAGCCAGGTATGAACAGTTGGCAGCACTAGATGAAAAGAGACTAAAGGCACTGGATCACCTGCAGATGTATCAGCGCAGAATGACTAGAGCCTATAATCGAAATGTGAAGTACTCTAAGCGGCAGTTGAAAGCAGGAGACTTGGTTCTAAAGCAACTAAGGCCTTCAAATGTTGATGTTAGAGGCAAGTTCAGACCTAATTGGGAAGGACCATATGTGGTGAAGAAGGTGCTATCAAAAGGCGCTGTCAGCATTATGGACATGGACGGGAATGAGTTCACCAACCTAATCAACCAAGACAGGCTAAAGCTTTATCATGTAAAAAAAAAAGGGAGAGGTCTGCTAGGCTGAAAACTTGAAAAGAGCGGTCTAGGCAAAAGTTAAGACACGAGAGAAAATAATCAGTCGAAAAACCTGAAAAGGACAACTGGTGACGGATTCTGGCACAATGTGAAATGTGTATCATTTAGGAACCAACTTGTGTCAAATGTACTCATTTTGACTTCATCAATAAAGTGAAGTGTTTGTTTGCATGGTTATGACAAATGCATAAGCAAAGTTATCTTACATAAACACACATTCAAAGAAAGCACTTTGCATTCAACTGATCAATATCATCGCATTATTTAACAAATGAAAATGTATTAAACACGTGCAATTTAAAATCTTTTATCGTCCTCTAAAGTCCAGTTCATCTTCCCAAACGAGCAGTAAAGGGTCACGACACCATTTTAATCAAATCTTAAAAGAAAAAAAAAGAAAAAGAAGAAAAAAGAAAAAGAAGAAGAAAAAGAAGCTTGCTGAGGTGAAAACCGAAAAGGCGCCTCAAGCAAAAATTAGAGCAGCTCGCTGAGGTGAAAACCGAAAAGGCGCCTTAGGCAAAAGTTAGAGCGGCTCGCTGCGCTGAAAACCCGAGTTGGGCAACCCAGGCAAAAATTAGAGTACTTACAAACTCATAACTTCCCCACGGAGCAGGAAAAGCAGAACGTCCTTAGTATTCCCTACAGAATTCATCACATCACTCCCCAGCAGAGTTTCCCCCACTATTCCCCAGCGGAATCTACATAAAGAACACCATCAATTATTTCTCCAGTCGAGCTGTCACACTCTTCCCTAGCGGAATCTCTAAAAGGAATATTACGATCATTTCCCTAGCAGTCACCTCACTCCTTTGATAATCACCAAACAATTCCCCAAGAAAAGTAAAATCAACCAGGGGTACAACATATCTCCCCAGCGGAAGACAAAAGCATCAAATAAGAGGAAATACATATATGTACATATACATCATCATGCATCCATACATTGCATATATCAATTACTTATCCCCGGCTAGTCTTCATTCTTGATCGAAGGGGCAAAAATTTTTGTTTAAAAATCTCTCGATCAAGGAATGAAGACTTGCCATTTTAAGTGTAGGAATTCATCCCCAGCTTAATATCCTCAGCAAGTCAACAGATCCGCCTCGAGTAATGTAAACTCGGTATTGGCCCAGGTCCGCTCCATTATCTAACCTTTCCCTAGCGAGTCCGCCTCGAGTAATGTAAACTCGGTATCGGCCCAGATCCGCTCCATCATCCAAGTTCCCCAACAGATCCGCCTCGAGTAATGTAAACTCGGTATTGGCCCAGATCAGCTTCATCTATTTCCCCAGCAAAGTTCGCCTCGGGTAACTTAGACCCGGTATCGACCAATCTCGCCTCGGGTAACCTAGACCCGACATCGGTCAATATCTTCATCAAGCCCGCCTCGGGGTGACCTAGACCCGGTATCGGCTAAACCGTAATTCATCCACTCCTTTGCCTCTGGTAACCTAGACCTGATATCGGCTTATTCTCCCCCCAGCATCGCCTCGGGTAACCTAGACCCGGTATCGGCCTATTTCATCAGAAGATTCATTCCAGTGTTTGCGGCGCTTTAATTCGCACTCTCAAATTCATCATCTCAAGTGTTGTAAATCTGGAGCCAGATGTCGAATTTGGTCACGTGAGGGGCAGCTGTAAGCGCCGAAATTTTCTATACTTAAAAAAAAAAATTTACAGTGGTACGACTATAATTACAGTCGTACGACTGTATTATCTGGGTAGGTGCAGAACACCATACCTATGACATAAGAAAGAGGAGGAGAAGATTTTGGGCAATTAATGCCCGAATTTTGGTGAAGAAAAGGAGAGAAATCAGAGTAGAAAAAGGGAAGAAAAGGGAGAGAGAAGGGGGATTGGATTTCTGGTGAAAAATTTAGAGAGAGAAGGAGAAAAGAGAGAAGGAAAATGAAGAAGTGAAAAAATCACAAAAACTCACCTTTTCCTCTTCTACTTTCTTTTAATTCTCATAATTAGGATTAAAACTTGTTAGAAACCCCTAGGTTAATCAATTAACTTCACATCTAAATCAAGAATTCGGACTTAAATCATCAGAATCTTTTGCAATTTGGATTTTTGGACATAAAGCCCCCAACTTCAATTCAAGAGGAAAAGTGCAAATCCTTGTGGATCGGAGCGACGCCAGGGGTCAATTTCGACTTGGAGGGACTTCTAAAAGTTAGGCGCCCTATTTCTCTTTATTTTTGCTTGCTTTCTGGGTGTTGATTGCGATTTTTATGCATTTTTATCTCATTTTCTACGTTTCTGCTTCTAGAAATCAAGAACAGTCATACGACTGTTCTTGAAATTGATGAACAGTCGAACGACTGTATATACAGTCGTACAAGTATTCTTTTCAGCTTGTTTTAAATAAGATTTTGGCGAAATCCTGATTCTGGAGTGTTTACAGTCGTAAGACTGTAGTTGCATTTGCACGACTGTAATTTACAGTCGTACCACTGTCGTTTCCAGAACCAGAATTTCACATTTTAGCCCCAAATTTCTTAAAATCCATAAAAAATATAAAAAATCCCCAAAAATTCCCAAAAATCCCAAAAAATTAGAAAACCCCAAAAATCATCAAAATGAATTTTGTTGTGTGCATCACGACCATAGATTCAATTTTTAGTAAAATTGCATTTAGAACAATTCAACGACAGAGACCCGGTTCTCCCGAAAACCGACCCACTTCAAAAAAAAATGCATGTAAACAGATAAAATTGTTTTCAAAAATGATTTTCCCACAAAAGCCAAATACAGGGACATTTCAAAATGTTTTTCAGGTCTAATCGGGCCGGCTAGCCGAGCCAACCCGGTTATCCCCTATATGCATGCCCCCAATACTTGATTTTCCCGATTCTGTCTGTTTGAGTCCAACTTATGGTGTGCCGTATAAATTGTGCTAACCTTCTGTTTTGCAGGTTTTAATTTCTTTAATTTTTATTTTTGATGTATTTTTAATAGATTCAATCGTGTATTTAGGCAGTTGTAATTATTTCTTAGATTCTCGTGTATATTAGGCGATTGTATAAGTGAGGTGAGATTTTTATTTTTTCTATTCGATTTGGTTGTAAGCCAATTAATATTTATTTCTTTTCTTTATTTTTTGTATTATATACTTGTATGCGCATTGTATGCCTTTTATATTCAATAAAATTGATTTTAGATTTTGAAACACCATTTGAGAACATTGGCAATATTTATTTTTAAATTAGACACGAAATAAGGGATTTGTCCGGACCCGAATCTCTGGATAATGTAGCGACTGTTTGTCCGGTTCAGCTGCATAAGAATTTCCCGGTTGAGCTGAGCCGGGTGGCGACTTTACAATATCCATCGAGACTTAGGTCTCGGTTCTTTTATGTATTGATTCAATTTATTTTCCAAAACCCGTTTTCTATTCATAAAAACCCCACGCAAGGGAGGGGCCCGCCCAAGATCATGGCGCCCCTTCCGAAAGGGAGTCCCGCGTCCCGCCGAAAACGCGTCGTCCGCTCACAAACGTCCCTGTATTTTTGGTTTTGTGGGAAAGTCATTTTGAAAACAATTTTACCGGTTTACATGCATTTTTTACATTTAAGGTGGGTCGATTTTCGGGAGAACTGGGTCTTCGTCGTTGAACTGTCCTAAATGCAATTCTGCTGAAAATTGAATCTATGGTCGTGATGCACACAACAAAATTCATTTTGATGATTTTCGGATTTTTCTAATTTTTATGGATTTTTATAAATTTGAAGGGATTAAAACAGAAATTCTGGTTCTGGAATCCACATTAGAGTCGTGCGACTGTAACTACAGTCGTACGACTGTAAATTACAGTCGTGCGACTGTGGACACTCCAGACTCAGGATTTCGCCAAAATTTTATTTTGAACCAAAACTGAAGAAAATCAACCTGGAAATTAAAAACACTTGTACGACCATATATACAATCGTACGACTGTTCATCGATTCCAAGAACAGTCGTGCAACTGTTCTTAATTTCCAGAAACAGAAGCGCGAAAACAAAGCAGAAAATGCACAAAATTCAATCCAAACACCCAGAAAGCAAGAAAAAGTGAAAGGAAAAGGATTGTCTACCTTTCTAGAAGCTTATCCAAGTCGATTTGACTCCTGGCGTCTCTCTAATCCACACTAATTCGTACTTTTTCTTTGAAATTAAAGTTCAGAGCATTATGTCCAAAAATCCAAAATGCTTGGGATTCTAATGATTTAAGTCTGTGATTTTGATTTGTTTATGAAGTTAATTGATTAACCAAGGGATTTCTAGCCGGTTTTAATCCTAATTCTGAGAATTCAAAGAAAATAAAAGACGGAAAGATGAGTTTTATGGTTTTTTACTTCTTCCTTTTCCTTTTCTCTTTTCTCCTTTCTCTCTCTAATTCTTTCCACCAGAATTTAAGAATGCCTTCTCTCCTCTCTTTTTCTTCCTTTTATCGCTACTTCCTGGCTTGCTTGCTGTCCATCCCGGCGCATTAATTGTGCCTCCCTCTCTCCTCCATTTTTTTGCTGCAGAGGTATGGGCTCCTGCAACTTTTCCGATATTACAGTCGTACGACTGTAATTTTTAAATTACAGTCGTATGACTATAATGATAGTCGTTGTAAGCGCCGGAATTTTCTATACTTAAAAAAAAAAAAAATTTATTATAGTCGTACGACTATTGTTACAGTCGTACGACTGTAATTTAAAAATTACAGTCGTACGCCTGTAATGTCGAAAAATCTGCAGAGGCCCATACCTTTGCAGCAGAAATGAAGGAAAGAGAAAGGGAGCATTAATTGCTCCCTTGTTGCAGCAAGCAAGGGGAAGGCAGGGAGATAAAAAAGAGGAAAAGGAAGGAGAAAAAAGAAAAAGAGGGCTTCTGGTGAAAGGAAACTTAGAGAGAGAAAGAGAAGAGAGAGAAAAAGAAAACCACAAAAACTCATTTTTCTTCCTCTTTGATTTTCTTTAATTCTCGAAATTAAACCTTAAACTTGTTAGAAATCCCTAGGTTAATCAATTAACTACATAACCAAATCAAGAATTCGGACTAAAACAATCAGAATCCTTTGCAATTCGGATTTTGGACAAAAAGTTCTCAACTTCCATTCCAAAGGGGAAAGTGCAAATTTGTTGGGATTGGAGCGACGCCAGGGGTCAAAACGACTTGGAATAGCTTCTAAAAAGGTAGTCACTTCTTTTCCTTACACTTTTCCTCGCTTTCTGGGCGTTTGAAGTGAATTTTGTGTATTTTTGTTGCATTTTCGTATTTCTGTTCCTGGAAATTAAGAACAGTCGTACGACTGTTCTTGGTTTTCATGAACAGTTGTACGACTGTATATACAATCGTACGACTGTTCTTAATTTCCAGATTTATTTTCTTCAGATTTTGATTTAAAATGATTTTTGGCGAAATTCTGACCCTGGACTGATTACGGTCGCACGACTGTAAACTACAGTCGTACGACTGTAATCCTTGTCCCAGAATCAGAATTTCAGCCTCATCCTCAAAAATTCCCAAAAAATCCCAAAAAAAAATTATAAAACCCTAAAAATCATCAAAATGAATTTTGTTGTGCACATCACGACCATATATTCAATTTTCTGGTAAATTTGCATTTAGAACAATTCAACGATGGAGTCCCAGTTCTCCCGAAAACCGACCCACTTAATATATAAAAATGCATGTAAACCGGAAAAATGTCTTCAAAAATGATTTTCTCACAAAACCAAAAATACAGGGACGTTTCAAAATGTTTTCCAGGTCTAATCGGGCCGGCTAGCTGAGCCAACCCGGTTATCCCGTAAATGCATGCCCCCAATTCTCAATTTCCCAATTCTGTCTGCTTGAGTCCAACTTGTGGCATGCCATATAAATTGTGCTAACCTTTTGTTTTGCAGGTTTTAATTTCTTTTATTTTTATTTTTGATGTATTTTAATAGATTAAATCGTGTATTTAGGCGGTTGTAATTCTTTTAGATTTTCGTGTATTCTAGGCGATTGTATAAGTGAGGCGAGTGTTTTTTTTATTTTCCATTCGATTTGGTTGTAAGCCAATTAATATTTATTTCTTTTCCTTATTTTTGTATTAAATATTTTGTATGCGCGCTGTATGCCTTTTATATTCAATAAAATGAACTTTAGATTTTGAAATACCATTTGAGAACATTGGCAATATTTATTTTAATTGGACACGAAATAAGGGACTTGTCCGGACCCTAATCTCTGGATAGTGTAGCGGCCGTTCGTCCGGTTCAGCTACATAAGAATTTCCCGGTTGAGCTGAGCCGGGTGGCGACTCCTACAATATTCATCGAGACTTAGGCCTCAGTTCGTTTATATATCAATTCCATTTGTTTTCCAAAACGCGGATTTCCATTATAAAAACCCCACGCGAGGGAGGGGCCTGCCCGAGATCGTGGCGCTCCATTCCGAAAGGGAGTCCCGCGTCCCGTCGAAAACGCGTCGTCCGCTCACAGTGGCGACTCCGCTGGGGAAATCTTCAAAAAGTTTTCTTAAAAACTTAAAAGAATTTTGACAAACCCTAAAAAGTGTCTAATTAAAATAAGGCGGATGATTCTCTTTTGGTATTTTATTTTGCATTTTTAGTTAGCCATTTCTTGCATTAGATTAAGTATCCTTTTTATAGCCCGATGGATTGTTGAAGTGTCGCCTAAGTTCCTCCTGGTCTTAGGGGCACGAATACGAAACCCCACTCATAGCCTCGTACGAACCCCTTCGCTAGGACCCTTGAGTGGGGAGAAGTGAGGAGTATATCTTGCTATGAGAGCCTTGATGTTAACCCGACTTTGACCGAACCCATATAAGCAGCTCTAGTTGGATTCCCTTAGGATACCAAAATAATTGTGTGAATAATGATAATAAAATCGCGCCTTCATCACCCCCGGTTGGTGATTGAAGTGAACCCCGCCTAGGTCTTGGGTAGAAATTTTTGAGACCGACCACGTTGGAGGAATAAGGTTGGAAGAATTCGTTTTGCTTGCTATGTATTCTTCACCGTTTCGTGACACATCATCGACGCATGCATAACATACCATAATCACCATTTTCCATACACATGACATACCATACACAAACATTTTTGTGTGGTACTAACCCACATTTTTATGCAGCCATTTTGCATTTTATTTCGTGTGTAAAACATTAATACATTCGCTTGTCATCCATACTAACGATTTCTTTTTCAGCCATAACATTAAACTTGTGTGATTAGCATTTTATTTTTGACATAGCATACATAACATCATTATGTATGTCATGCATCCTAACCCACGTTTTTGTGCAGCCATTTGCATTTTGTGTGTCATAAGCATTCACGCGATATCACCTAAATTAAATTAAGGGGCATTTCAAGGACGCCTATCATGGCCATCCCATCCCATTTCATAACATATCGGGTACCCAAAATTACCCGTATTTTGCCAATGCACCAGATTGCATTCGGCCATTCCACCAAATCATTTCATCCCATAGAGACCACAATGGTCCTAGGTATATTTCCGTGTGACGATCCACATGATGCATTTCATGGCATCATATCCATTCATCACAAACATCATATAACACTGTAATCCACACCGGGTTACTTCATGACATTACTATATCATTCAAGGCGCTCCTCGAGTGCCGGATTAGTGCGCATATAGGGGCATTTCATAACATCCCAAATCATGAAAGGTGTTCTCCGAATGCCGAGCTTTTGTCCGTGTTCCTGTTTCACGCGACTTTCTCATAACATCATTCCATATCATATGCTCAAAAGCATCGAGACTTTGTCTGTGGGCCCGGCCCATACGACCATTTTATATCATCTCATAGACCTATAAAGCATCAAAACTACGTCCGTGTGCCGGTATACACGCGACCATTTCATGAATTCATTAGGTGCCCCAAAGGCGCCGAAGTTCTGTCCGTGTGATGGCCCACACGTGACATTTTTGCATAAACATTGGGTGTTCTTGGAATGCCTCGAAAAAAATATAATAATAAAAGGGAACCATTCATATCATCATTCCATACATAATTCCACTTCATACATCTCAAGCATGTTCAATGCCTTAATTTTCATGTCATATCACGTCATTCATTCACGACCCTATTATCTCCTACCTATTCCCAAAAAGAATACACTGGAGCGACCTTGGACAAGATCCCAAGCTTCAAGGGCGGCTAGGAGATAGAGGGTGGTCGAGAGTGATAGTGATTCTGAGACTGGGGAAGGCGTGAATATGGCAGAGCAGACACTGAGTATGGCTGATGTTCTGAGAGATTTCTTCAGGTCGCAGGATTTCCGCGACATGTTAAAGGAGGAAATGAGGGCAGTGGTTAGAGAAGCTGGTGAGACCGGTGGTAGTGGAGCCGGGAAGGAAAAAGAAGCTGAGTCATCCCAACACGGTGGTGACGCTTCGGCTAGCCTTGAAAAGTTGCAGGAGATAGAGGCAGCTATGGAACAGAGGATGAAAGCCAAGTGTTCTGAATTAGACGAGGTCATGGCCCAGTTGAAGAAGGGGGTCGGGATCAGTGTTGAATCCAAGAAGGGGGTGAACGTTGATGCCATGATCAGTAGGGGCATCGAGACATTTCCTATCGGCTTCCAAGTGCCGAAAGTCCCCACTTACAAAGGAATGGGCTTGCCGGAGGCCCATGCGAATTTATATGCCCGGGTTATGCTAACAGCAGGCGCTACAAAGCAACAATTGATTAATCTTTTCCCCACCACACTGGAGGGAGGTGCTTTGGGATGGTATAACTCACTGTCAGAGGAGGAGCAGTCTGACTGGGAAGTATTGTCAGCAGCCTTCATCAAATACTACAGCTTCAACACCAAAATCCAGGTGAAGCTGTATGATTTGGAGAGGGTGAAGCAGAAATTCAATGAGCCCTTTGACGAATACTACCAGAGGTGGATGAACAAGATGATCCTCCTAAAGAACCGCCCTGATGAAGACGAGCTTATACAGAAGCTCATTGATGGCAGCAAAGATATCTTCAAGAACAACATGAAATTCCATTCCTTCAAGGAGCTTAGTGAGGTCTATAGCATGGCCATGAAGATAGAAAGGGATGAAGAGGAGAAGCCAGCTGGTCAGAAAGGGGGAAGAGGTACAGGGTATAGTTCAGGGTATAGATCAACCACAGCAGCTGGGTCTGGCAGTGGGTCTGGTTCAGGTGCCAGTGGCAAGCAGGGGCAGTCATCAGAAGTGAAGCGGGTTGAGGTGGCTACTGTGAATCAGCAGCAAGGCAACCAGAATAGGGGTCCTGGAGGACAAGGCATAACACCCTGGACTCTTACTTTGGCAAAGATATTCGCCAAGTGTAGGAATGGTGGCTTACTACAGTCCTTGAGGCCATTTGAGTTCCCATCTGAAGCTGACAAGGATAACTTCTGCACTTATCATGTGGTGACAGGCCACCGGACCAATAACTGCTATAAGCTAAGGGATGCTATCCAGAAGCTTATCGACGAGGGAAAGCTGCAAAAACCACCTAAGCCTAGCACTAAAACTAACCCACTACCGGCATTCGAGAAGCGGGTTAACATAGTTCAGTCGGGGTTGCCGGCTAACTTCATATTTGCCCAAGTTCTGCAAGCGAACCCTACGATTCAGGCAGTGGCAGTAGGGGAACCCGGAGTGGAGCCCGAATGTGAGGAAAAGGAGGAGGGTAAGGAGATCAAGCCCATAAGTACGAAGAATTTGACAGAAGAGAGGCTGCTAAACTCCCAGCTGTTGAGAAGCTGAAGATTTCAGAAGTGCAGCATGTAACCCGAAGTGGAAGGGTATATCAGCCGGCAGAACAGATGAAAGATAAAGCACCGATGAATGGGTTGGGTAGTACTTCGGCACCGAAAAGAGTTGAGAAAGAAGATTTGGTCATTTCCCAACTGAAGAAGACCCCTGCACAAGCTAGTTTATGGCACTTGCTTATGACCTCCAAAGAACATAGGGAGGCTTTAGTGAAAAAGCTATCAGAAATTGAAGTCTCCCCTATAGCTTCACCAGAGGCTATGTGTTGCTTGCTAGACAAAGTCCATGCTGGAGCTCCTAATATTGTTTTCTCTGAAAAAGACCTACCAGCAGAAGGAAAGGCCCACAACAAGGCTCTTTACATTAGAGCCTATGTCATGGATAAGGTGATGCCGTGTGTTATGGTGGATGACGGCTCAGCTCTGAATATTTGCCCACTGAAAATGCTACCGTTTCTAGGCATGAATGAAGAAGTGTTGAAGAGGTCCTCGACAGTCATTCGGGCGTATGATGATTCTAAAAGAACAGTGATAGGGACCTTTGAAACAGAAGTGGAAGTTGGGCCCATCAAGTCCATGGTTGTTTTCACAGTGATCGACATCCCGGTCACATTCTCCTTGTTGCTTGGAAGGCCCTGGTTCCATTCTTTGGGAGGTGTTCCTTCCACACTGCACCAGAAGATTAAATTCTCTATGAATGACAGGATTGTGACTGTTGAGGCGGACGCCCAGTCGATGGTAGCTGCAGTGGATGAGGGAGTGGTTCCTTTTGGTGGATTCCAAATTGCTGTCATTAAGGAGGAAGAAACCACAGATGCCCCTATGGTTCTTTATGAGAATTACATGCCGGAGTGGCTATCCCGATATCTGTACAAGCTGAACTTTGTCCCGGGAATGGGACTCGGGATTAATTTGCAAGGTGTGCCAGAATTCAAGATCGACTCGGGAAAGTCAAAGCAGTACGGCCTTGGTTATATAGAAGGGTCATCCGAGCAGAAGAATCTGAAAAAGGGCAAAAATGGCAGGGCCATGATGAAGCCATTTCTGAAGGCGGGAGAAAGCCTTTACAAGGGCCAAGCTGAACCGGTGCTGGTTGGAAATGTCAAGTACCCTGGCTTTGAGATCTTTGCAGATGTTGTGGATTTTGAGAAAAGCCAAGAAGAGCCAGTAGCCCCTGTAATGATAGAGGAAGCAATCGCTGAATCTGAAATCCTGAAAGGAGAATCATCTGAGGTGATAGCAGAAACCATAGAGGTGGCCGAGGAAGAAGATGAAAAGAAGACATATGCTGAAGCTACAGAAGTGATCTCGGGAGCTTTGACTGCTGCATTAACCAAAGCTTTTGGGAAATCCAAGGAAGGATTTGGTGAAGAACTGATGGCCAAAGTGAACTTAGACTCTGTGGTTGCTGAAATCGCCAAGATTATGGAGAAAGCTAAGGCACAGGTGGCCGAGAAAGCTGCAGTCCTAGATGATGCTTTGGAAGGGAAGATGGAAGCCGATGAAGAACAAGGCCCTCCGCCTATGGAGGATGAAAATGATTTTGTTGTATCTATTTCTTCCATTTTCAATGTAACTGATGTACTTTATGATAAGTTCAATGCAATGAAATCCCAGTTTGCTTACTTGTGTGATGTTTATCCTGATAATTCTGTGCATGCATTTAAATCACCATCAAGCATATTTAGCATACATGACACTGCATTGCATGAAATCAATATAAGTACAGATGAAAACCCTAAAATGGTACTCATTTCACACGAGCTAAAATCCGAGGAAGAAAGAGAATTAATAAGAATACTCCAAAAACATGTTAAAGCTTTCCCCTGGTCGTACGAAGACATGCCGGGTGTAGATACAGAAATAGCAGTGCACAAAATCCCAACGGACCCCAAGTTCAGACCGGTAAAACAGAAGTTGAGAAGACTAAGGCCGGAATGGGCTACACTGGTAAAGGAAGAAGTGGCCAAACAGATAGATGCCAGGTTCCTCGAAGTGGTGGAGTATACGGAATGGCTAGCCAACATTGTCCCCGTGCCTAAAAAGGATGGAAGGGTCAGAGTATGCGTTGATTACAGGGACTTGAATAAAGCATGCCCAAAAGATAACTTTCCACTACCTCATATTGACGTATTGGTTGATAGTGCAGCAAAAGCGGTAATGTACTCCTTCATGGATGGCTTTTCAGGGTATAACCAGATTCTGATGGATGTGATCAACAAGGTGAAAACATCATTCATCACAGAGTGGGGTACTTTTTGCTACAAAGTGATGCCTTTTAGATTAAAGAACGCCGGTGCCACTTATCAGAGGGCTGTCACAATCTGTTGCACGATATGATCCATAAAGAAGTCGAAGTGTATGTCGATGATATGCTTGTTAAATCAACCACCCGGGAGGAACACCCTGTTATCCTGGATAGATTTCTAACACGCATTGGAGAGTACAACTTGCGTCTTAATCCCAAGAAGTGCATATTCGGGGTCACATCAGGGAAGTTGTTGGGCCATGCAGTTAGCCAAAGGGGGATAGAAATGGACCCAGATAAAATCAAAGCCATCCAAGATATGCTAGCTCCAAAGACTGAAAAGGAGGTCAGATCATTCCTGGGTTCCTTGCAGTATGTCAGCCGCTTCATAGCCAAGCTAACTTCCACTTGTGAGCCAATCTTCAAGCTATTAAAGAAAGATCAGCCGGTTGTGTGGGATGACAAGTGTCAGCTGGCCTTCGAGAAGATCAAGGCCTACCTGGTAAAGCCACCAGTGTTGAGTCCTCCAATCCCAGGGAAGCCTCTGATTTTATATTTGGCAGTCGAAGAATCCTCTATAGGGGCAATGCTTGCACAAGAACAAGATGGCAAGAAGGAATATCCTATCTATTACCTTAGCAAGAAATTGTTGGAGTATGAAACCAAGTACACACTGGTGGAGAAGACATGTGTGGCGATGATTTGGTTGACCAAGAAGCTGCGCCACTATTTCCAATCCTACAAGATACAAGTTGTGGCTAAAGTGGATCCAATGAAGTACCTCTATGAAGCACCAGCATTGGTTAGGAAGTTGTCCAGGTGGTTGTTACTTTTGTCTGAATTTGACATCGAGTACATCACAAAGAAAACCATTAAAGGGCGAGCCGTGGCAGAGTTTCTGGCGAACCAACCCCTAGAATCAGATTACACAGAGAATCTGGAATTCCCTGATGAGCAGTTGGCCATGGTGGAAGTGAAAAGATGGGTCATGTGCTTCGATGGGGCAGTGAATAGAAAAGGCACCGGGATCGGGGTACTTATAGCAACACCGGATAGTGAGGTCATTCCTTTATCCGAAAGGCTGATCTTTCCTGTAACCAACAATGGGGCAGAATATGAAGCGTGCTTGTTTGGAATGGAGACTCTATTAACCTTAGGAGCAAATGATGTCTTAATTGTCGGTGATTCATTTCTAGTAATCAGGCAAGCTCAGGGAGAGTGGGAACTAAAAGAAGAAGCCTTACGGCCTTATTTGGAGCTGCTGCAATTCAGAAAAGGTTTATTCGGCCAGTGTGAATTCAGACATGTCCCCAGGGATGAGAATAAGATGGCTGATGCATTAGCTACTTTATCCTCCATGTGGGAAAATCCAGAAGAGACACAAGCTCAACCACTGGTTATAGCCACTTCCAGGCATCCTTGCTTCGAAGTGCATGAAGTAATGGAATTATCAGCCGAAGAAAAGCCATGGTTCTTTGACATTTACCGGTATGTTAAGGAGGGAAAGTACCCAGAAGAGGCCAGCGCTGCTGATAAGTTGACACTGAGAAAATTGGCTCGTCAATTCAGAATCTTCGAGGACAAGTTGTATAAAAGAACAGTGCATGGAGTCCTTTTAAGGTGTCTAACAGAACGAGAAGCAGAGGATGTGATGCAGCAAGTACATGCAGGGTCCTGTGGGCCACATATGAATGGATTTGCCATGGCTAGGAAGATCATGAGGCAAGGCTACTTCTGGGTGACGATGCAAGCAGATTGTATAAGAAAAGTGAAGAGATGTCATGAATGTCAGATCTATGCAGACATTAGTCATCTTCCTCCACTCGAACTTTAGAATCTAGCGTCTCCTTGGCCGTTTTCAGCATGGGGGATAGACATGATTGGGGAAATTCATCCAGCTGCATCTAATGGGCATAGATTCATAGTCGTGGCAGTTGATTATTTCTCCAAGTGGGTCGAAGCAGAATCCTTCACTAATGTTACAGCCAAGCACATGGTCAAGTTCATCCAGAAGAATATCTTCACTCGATATGGGATTCCTCACCACATAGTAACTGATAATGGAGTACAGTTTCAAGGGGCAACGACTGAGCTATTTGCAGAACATGGTATTGAACACCATAAGTCTTCTCCATATAGGCCTCAGGCTAATGGTGCAGTAGAAGCAGCTAACAAGGTAATAAAGAAGATCTTATCAAAGATGGTAACCACTTACAGGGATTGGGCCGATAAACTGCCTTATGCTCTCTGGGGTTACAGAACTAGTGTCAGAACATCGACGGGAGAAACTCCTTATGCCTTGGTATATGGAATGGAAGCGGTGTTGCCAGTGGAGATAGAACTCAAGTCACTCAGAGTTGCCCTAGAAGCTCAACTACCAGAGACTGAATGGGTTCAAGCTAGATATGAGCAGCTGGCTGCACTAGATGAAAGGCGACTGAAGGCACTGGATCACCTGCAAATGTATCAGCGCAGAATGGCTAGAGCCTATAATCGAAATGTGAAATACTCCAAGCGGCAGCTGAAAGCGGGAAATTTGGTTTTAAAACAACTAAAGCCTTCAAATGTTGATGTTAGGGGCAAGTTCAGACCTAGCTGGGAAGGACCCTATGTGGTGAAGAAGGTGTTATCAAAAGGCGCTGTCAGCATCATGGACATGGATGGAAACGAGTTCACCAACCCGATCAACCAAGACAGGCTAAAGCTTTATCATGTATAAAAAAAAAAAAAAAAAAGAGAATCTGCTAGGCTGAAAACTCGAAAGGAGCGGTCTAGGCAAAAATTAAGACACGAGAGAAAATAATCAGTAGGAAAATCTGAAAAGGACGACTGGTGACGGATTCTGGCTCAGTGTGAAATGTGTATCATTTAGGAACCAACTTGTTTCAAATGTACTCATTTTGACTTCATCAATAAAGTGGAGTGTTTGTTTAAATATATTTGCATGGTTATGACAAATGCACAAGCAAAGTTATCTTGCATAAACACACATTCAAAGAAAGCACTTTGCATTCAACTGATCGATATCATCGCGTTATTTGACAAATGAAAATGTATCAAATACATGCAATTTAAAATCTCTTATCGTCCTCTAAAATCCAGTTCGTCTTCCCAGACGAGCAATAAAGGGTCACAACACCATTTTAGTCAAATCTAAAAAAAAAAAAAAAAAAAAAAGAAAAAATGCTCGCTGAGGTGAAAACCGAAAAGGCACCTCAGGCAAAAATTAGAGCGGCCCGCTAAGCTGAAAACCCATATCGGGCAGTTTAGGCAACAGTTAGGGCATATGAAAAGTTCGCTAAGGCGAAAACCGAAAAGGTACCTTAGGCAAAAGTTAGAGCGGCTCGCTGGGCTAAAAACCTGATTTGGGCAACCCAGGCAAAAATTAGAGCACTTAAAAAAAAAAAAAAAAAAACTCATAACTTCCCACGGAGCAGGAAAAACAGAACATCCTCAGTATTCCCTACAGAATTCGTCACATCACTCTCCAGCAGAGTTTCCCATACTATTCTCCAGCGGAGTCTACATAAAGAACACCATCAATTACTTCTCTGCAAAGTCGCCATGTTACTCCTCAGTGTAGTCTACACAAAGAACCACCACAATTGTTTCCCCAGTCAAGCTGTCACACTCTTCCCCGGGGGAATCTCTACAAGGAATATTACGATCATTTACCCAGCAGTCACCTCACTCCGTCGATAATCGCCACACAATGCCCCAAGAAAAGCAAAATCAACCAGGGGTATAACATATCTCCCCAGCGGAGGACAGAAACGTCCAATAACAGAAAATACATACATGTACATATACATCATCATGCATCCATACATTGCATATATCAATTACTTATCCCCGGCTAGTCTTCATTCTTGATCGAAGGGGCAAAAATTTTTGTTTAAAAATCTCTCGATCAAGGAACAAAGACTTGCCATTTTAAGTGCAGGAATTCATCCCCAGCTCAATATCCTCAGCAAGTCAGCAGATCCGCCTCGAGTAATGTAGGCTCGGCATCGGCCCAGACCCGCTCCATTATCTCAACTATCTCCAGCGAGTCTGCCTCGAGTAATGTAGGCTCGGCATCGGCCCAGACCCGCTCCATTATCTCAACTATCTCCAGCGAGTCCGCCTCGAGTAATGTAGGCTCGGCATCGGCCCAGATCCGCTCCATCATCTAAGCTCCCCAGCAGATCCGCCTCGAGTAATGTAAACTCGGTATCGGCCCAGATCAGCTTCGTCTATTTCCCCAGTAAATTTCGCCTCGGGTAACATAGACCCGGTATCGGCTAATCTCTTCATCAATTTCACCTCGGGTAACATAGACCCGGTATCGGCTAATCTCTTCATCAATTTCGCCTCGGGTAACATAGACCTGATATCGGCTAATCTCTTCATCAATTTTGCCTCGGGTAACATAGACCCGGTATCGGCTAATCTCTTCATCAATTTCGCCTCGGGTAACATAGACCCGGTATCGGCTAATCTCTTCATCAATTTCGCCTCGGGTAACATAGACCTGATATCGGCTAATCTCTTCATCAATTTCGCCTCGGGTAACATAGACCTGATATCGGCTAATCTCTTCATCAATTTCGCCTCGGGTAACATAGACCTGATATCGGCTAATCTCTTCATCAATTTCGCCTCGGGTAACATAGACCTGATGTCGGCTTATTTTATCCCCCGTATCGCCTCGGGTAACCTAAACCCGGTATCGGCCTATCTCATCAGAAGATTCATTCCAGCGTTCGCGGCGCTTTGATTCACGCTCTCAAATTCATCATCACAGGTATTATGGACCTGGAGCTAGATGTCGAATTTGATCACGCGAGGGGCAGCTGTAAGCGCCGGAATTTTCTATACTTAAAAAAAGAAAAAAATTTATTATAGTCGTACGACTGTAATTTAAAAATTACAGTCGTACGACTGTAATGTCGGAAAATCTGCAGAGGCCCATACCTCTGCAGCAGAAATGAAGGAAAGAGAAAGGGAGCATTAATTGCTCCCTTGTTGTAGCAAGCAAGGGGAAGGCAGGGAGATAAAAAAGAGGAAAAGGAAGGAGAAAAAAGAAAAAGAGGACTTCTGGTGAAAGGAAACTTAGAGAGAGAAAGAGAAGAGAGAGAAAAAGAAAACCACAAAAACTCATTTTTCATCCTCTTTGATTTTCTTTAATTCTCGAAATTAAACCTAAAACTTGTTAGAAATCCCTAGGTTAATCAATAAACTACATAACCAAATCAAGAATTCGGACTAAAACAATCAGAATCCTTTGCAATTCGGATTTTGGACAAAAAGTTCTCAACTTCCATTCCAAAGGGGAAAGTGCAAATTTGTTGGGATTGGAGCGACGCCAGGGGTCAAAACGACTTGGAATAGCTTCTAAAAAGGTAGTCACTTCTTTTCCTTACACTTTTCCTCGCTTTTTGGGCGTTTGAAGTGAATTTTGTGTATTTTTGCTGCATTTTCGTATTTCTATTCCTGGAAATTAAGAACAGTCGTACGACTGTTCTTGGTTTTCATGAACAGTTGTACGACTGTATATACAGTAGTACGACTGTTCTTAATTTCCAGATTTATTTTCTTCAGATTTTGATTTAAAATGATTTTTGGCGAAATTCTGACCCTGGACTGATTACAGTCGCACGACTGTAAACTACAGTCGTACGACTGTAATCCTTGTCCCAGAATCAGAATTTCAGCCTCATCCTCAAAAATTCCCAAAAAATCCCAAAAAAAAATTATAAAACCCTAAAAATCATCAAAATGAATTTTGTTGTGCGCATCACGACCATAGATTCAATTTTCTGGTAAATTTGCATTTAGAACAATTCAACGACGGAGACCCAGTTCTCCCGAAAACCGACCCACTTAATATATAAAAATGCATGTAAACCGGAAAAATGTCTTCAAAAATGATTTTCTCACAAAACCAAAAATACAGGGACGTTTCAAAATGTTTTCCAGGTCTAATCGGGCCGGCTAGCCTAGCCAACCCAGTTATCCGGTAAATGCATGCCCCCAATTCTCAATTCCCAATTCTGTCTGCTTGAGTCCAACTTGTGGCATGCCATATAAATTATGCTAACCTTTTGTTTTGCAGGTTTTAATTTCTTTTATTTTTATTTTTGATGTATTTTAATAGATTAAATCGTGTATTTAGGCGGTTGTAATTCTTTTAGATTTTCGTGTATTCTAGGCGATTGTATAAGTGAGGCGAGTGTTTTTTTTATTTTCCATTCGATTTGGTTGTAAGCCAATTAATATTTATTTCTTTTCCTTATTTTTGTATTAAATATTTTGAATGCGCGCTGTATGCCTTTTATATTCAATAAAATGAACTTTAGATTTTGAAATACCATTTGAGAACATTGGCAATATTTATTTTAATTGGACACGAAATAAGGGACTTGTCCGGACCCGAATCTCTGGATAGTGTAGCGGCCGTTCGTCCGGTTCAGCTACATAAGAATTTCCCGGTTAAGCTGAGCCGGGTGGCGACTCCTACAATATTCATCGAGACTTAGGCCTCGGTTCGTTTATATATCAATTCCATTTGTTTTCCAAAAAGCGGATTTCCATTATAAAAACCCCACGCGAGGGAGGGGCCTGCCCGAGATCGTGGCGCTCCATTCCGAAAGGGAGTCCCGCGTCCCGTCGAAAACGCGTCGTCCGCTCACAGTCGTACGACCATACTCTTTTTTTTTTTTTAAGTATAGAAAATTCCGGCGCTTACCGCTGCCCCTCGCGTGATCAAATTCGACACCTAGCTCTCGGTTTACAACACTTGAGATGATCAATTTGAGAGCGCGAATCAAAGCGCCGCGAACATTGGAATGAACCTTCTGATGAGATAAGCCGATACCGGGTTTAGGTTACCCGAGGCGATGCTGGGGAGGAAATAAGCCGATACCGGGTCTAGGTTACCCGAGGCAAATTGAAGGGTGAATTGCGGTTTAGCCGATACCGGGTCTAGGTTACCCAAGACAAGCTTGACAAAGAGATTGGCTGATATCGGGTCTAGGTTACCCGAGGCGAGCTTGACGAAGAGATTGGCCGATGCCGGGTCTAGGTTACCCGAGGCGAGCTTGAGAAAGAGATTGGCCGATACCGGGTCTAGGTTACCCGAGGCGAGCTTTGCTGGGGAAATAAATGAAGTTGATCTGGGCTGATACCAAGTTCACATTACTCGAGGCGGATCTGCTGAGGAAATAGATGATGAAGCCGATCTAGGCCGATATCGAGTTTATATCACTCGAGGCGGATCTGCTGAGGAAATGGACGATGAAGCCGATCTGGGCCGATACCAAGTTTAGATCACTCGAGGCGGATCTGCTGAGGAATTGAAGCTGGTGATGATGAATTCCTGCACTTAAGATAGCAGGTCTTCATTCCTTGATCGAGAGATTTTTAAACAAAAATTTTTGCCCCTTTGATCAAGAATGAAGACTAGCTGGGGATGAGTGATCGATATATGTAATGTATGAATGCATGATGATGCATATGCACGTGTATGTATTTTCCGTCATTTGACGTTTTCGCCTTCCACTGGAAAAAGATATGTCGTGCCCCTGGTTGATTTTGCTTGCTTCGGGGCTTTGCTCGGGGATTTTCAAAGGAATGAGGTGACTATCAGGGATGTGTGATACTGCTAGGGAGATAATCGTAGTGCTCCTTACAGAGATTCCGCTGGGGAAGAGTGTGGTAACTTGATTGGGGAAATAATTATGGTATTCTTTATGTAGATTCTACTGGGGAATTGCGTGATGACTCTATGGAGAGTCGACGTGATGACTTCTGTGGGGAATGTTGGGGACATTCTGCTTTTCCTGCTTTGCGGGGAAATTATGAGTTTGTAAGTGCTCTAATTTTTGCCTGGGTTGCCCAATATAGGTTTTCAGCCCAGCGAGCCGCTCTAATTTTTGCCTGAGGCACCTTTTCGGTTTTCGCTTTAACGAGCTGCTCTAATTTTTGCCTGAGGCACCTTTTCGGTTTTCACCTCAGCGAGCTTTTTTTTTTTTATTTTATTGAAATGTCACCATGACCATTTTATTGCTCTTTTAGGAAGATGAATTTGGATCTTAAGGATCGACAAAAGATTTCAAATTGCGTGTATTTAATACATTTTCACTTGATAAATAATGTGATGATTTCAATCAGTTGAATGCAAAGTGCTTTCTTTAAATGTATGTTTATGCAAGACAACTTTGTTTGTGCATTTGTCATAACCATGCAAATATATTTAAACAAACACTTCACTTTATTGATGAAGCCAAAATGAGTACATTTGAGACAAGTTGATTCCTAAATGGTACAGATTCCACACTGAGCCAGAACCCGTCATCAGTCATCCTTTTCAGGTTTTCCGACTGATTATTTTCTCTCATGTCCTAACTTGTGCCTAGACCACTCTTTTCGAGTTTTCAGCCTAGCATTTTTTTTTATACATGATAAAGCTTTAGCCTGTCCTGGTTGATAGGATTAGTGAACCCATTTTCGTTGATGTCCATGATGCTGACGGTGCCTTTTGATAGCACCTTCTTCACCACATAGGGCCCTTCCCAATTGGGTCTGAACTTGCCCCTAACATCGACATTTGAATGCCTTAGCTGCTTTAGAACCAAGTCACCTGTTTTTAACTGCCGTTTGGAATGCTTCACATTTCGATTATAGGCTCTGGCCATTCTGCGCTGGTACATCTGAAGATGATCCAGTGCCCTCTGTCGCCTTTCATCTAGTGCTGCCAACTATTCATATCTGGCTTGAACCCATTCAGTCTCTGGTAACTGAGCTTCCAAGGCAACTCTGAGTGACTTAAGTTCTATTTCCACTGGCAACACTGCTTCCATTCCATATACCAAGGCATAAGGAGTTTCTCCTGTCGGCATTCTGACACTGGTTCTGTAACCCTAGAGAGCATAAGGCAGTTTATCGGCCCAATCTATGTAAGTGGTTACCATCTTTGATAAGATCTTCTTTATTGCCTTGTTAGCTGCTTCCACTGCACCATTAGCCTGTGGTCTGTATGGAGAAGACTTATGATGTTCAATACCATGTTCTGCAAGTAGCTCAGCTGTCGCCCCTTGAAACTATACTCTATTGTCAGTTACTATGTGGTGAGGAATCCTATACCGGGTGAAGATGTTCTTTTGAATAAACTTGACCATTTGCTTGGCTGTCACATTAGTGAAGGATTCTGCTTCGACCTATTTGGAGAAATAATCAACTGCTACAACTATGAATCTGTGCCCGTTAGATGCAGCTGGATGAATTTCACCAATCATATCTATCCCCCATGCTGAAAATGGCCAAGGAGATGCTAGATTCTGAAGTTCGAGTGGAGGAAGATGACTAATGTCTGTATAGATCTAACATTCGTGACATCTCTTCACTTTTCTTATACAATCCGCTTGCATCATCATCCAGAAGTACCCTTGTCTCATTATCTTCCTGGCCATGGCAAGTCCATTCATGTGTGGCCCACAGGACCCTGCATGTACTTGCTGCATCACTTCTTCTGATTCTTTCTCTGTCAGGCATTTCAGAAGAACCCCGTGTGCAGTTCTTTTGTATAGCTTATCCTTAAAGATTCTGAATTGTCTAGCTTGCTTTCTTAGTGTCAACTTATCAGCAACACTGGCCTCTTCTGGGTACTTTCCCTCTTTAACATACTGGTAGAGGTCAAAGAACCATGGCTTTTCTTCAGCTGATAATTCCATCACTTCGTGCACTTCGAAGCAAGGATGTCTGGAAGTGACTATGACTAGTGGTTGCACTTGAGTTTCCTCTGGATTTTCCCACATGGAGGACAAGGTCGCTAATGCATCAACCATCTTATTCTCATCCCTGGGGACGTGTCTGAATTCACACTGGCTGAATAAACCCTTTCTGAACTATAGCAGCTCCAAGTAAGGCTGCAAGGCTTCTTCTTTCAGCTCCCACTCACCCTGAGCATGCCTTATCACTAGAAGTGAGTCACCGACATTTAAGACATCATTTGCCCCTAAGGTTAATAGAGCCTCCATTCCAAATAAGCATGCTTCATATTCTGCCCCATTATTGGTTACAGGAAAGATCAACCTCTTGGATAAAGGAATAATCTCACCATCCGGTGTTGCTACGAGTACCCCGATTCCAGCGCCTTTTCTATTCACTGCCCCATCGAAGCACATGACCCATCTTTTCACTTCCACTATGGCTAGTTGGTCATTAGGGAATTCCAGATTCTCTGTGTAATCTGATTCTAGGGGTTGGTTTGCCAGAAACTCTGCCACGGCTCGCCCTTTAACGGTTTTCTTTGTGATGTACTCGATGTCGAATTCAGACAAAAGTAGCAGCCACCTGGATAGCTTCCCAATCAATACTGGTGCTTCATAGAGATACTTCATTGGATCCACCTTAGCCACGGCTTGTGTCTTGTAGGATTGGAAATAGTGGCGCAGCTTCTTGGTCAACCAAATCATCGCCACACATGTCTTCTCCACCAGTGTGTACTTGGTTTCATACTCCAGTAATTTCTTGCTAAGGTAGTAGATAGTATATTCCTTCTTGCCATCTTGTTCTTGTGCAAGCATTGCCCCTATAGAGGATTCTTCAACTGCCAAATACAAAATCAGAGGCTTTCCTGGAATTGGAGGACTCAGTACTGGTGGCTTTACTAGGTAAGCCTTGATCTTCTCGAATGCTAGTTGACACCTGTCATCCCACACAATCGGCTGATCTTTCTTTAATAGCTTGAAGATTGGCTCACAAGTGGAAGTCAACCATGCAATGAAGCGACTGACATATTGTAAGGAACCCAGGAATGATCTGACTTCCTTTTCTGTCTTTAGGGCTGGCATATCTTGGATGGCCTTGATTTTATCTGGGTCCATTTCTATCCCCCTCTGGCTGACTACATGGCCTAACAGCTTCCCTGATGTGACCCCGAATATGCACTTCTTGGGGTTAAGTCGCAAGTTGTACTCTCCAATACGTGTTAGAAATCTATCCAGGACAACAGGATGTTCCTCCCGGGTTGTTGATTTAACAATCATATCATCCACATACACTTCGACTTCTTTATGGATCATATCGTGCAACAGAGTTGTGACAGCCCTCTGATAAGTGGCACCAGTGTTCTTTAACCCGAAGGGCATCACTCTGTAGCAGAAAGTACCCCATTCTGTGATGAATGATGTCTTCACCTTGTCGATCACATCCATCAGAATCTGGTTGTACCCTGAAAAGCCATCCATGAAGGAGTATATTGCCGCTTTTGCTGCGCTATCAACCAGAATGTCAATATGGGGCAATGGAAAGTTGTCCTTTGGGTATGCTTTATTCAGGTCCCTGTAGTCGACGCATACTCTGACCCTTCCATCCTTTTTAGGCACGGGGACAATGTTGGCTAGCCATTCTGTATACTCCACCACTTCAAGAAATTTGGCATCTATCTGCTTAGCCACTTCTTCTTTCACCAGCGTAGCCTATTCCAGCTTTAGTCTTCTCAACTTTTGCTTTACTGATATGAACTTGGGGTCTGTTGGGATTTTGTGCATTGCTATTTCTGTGTCCACGCCTGGAATGTCTTCATACAACCAGGCGAAAGCTTTAACATGTTTTCGGAGTATTTTTATTAATTCTTTTTCTTCCTCGGATTTTAGCTCGTGTGAAATAAGTACCATTTTAGGGTTTTCATCTGTACTTATATTGATTTCATACAATGCAGTGTCATGTATGCTAAATATGCTTGATGGTCATTTAAATGCATGCACAGAATTATCAGGATAAACATCACACAAGTAAGCAAACTGGGATTTCATTGCATTGAACTTATCATAAAGTACATCAGTTACATTGAAAATGGAAGAAATAGATAAAACAAAATCATTTTCATCCTCCACAGGCGGAGGGCCTTGTTCTTCATCAGCTTCCATCTCCCCTTTCAGAGCATCACACAGGACTACAGCTTCCTCTGCTTCTTTTCTGGTCGCTTGCATCTTAGCTCGTTCCATAATCTAGCAATTTCAGTGACCACAGAGTCTAAGTTCACTTTGGCCACTAATTCTTTGCCGAATCCCTCCTTGGATTTCCCAAAAGCTTTACTTAATGCAGCAGTCAAAGCTCCCGAGATCACTTCTGTAGCTTCAGCACAGGTCTTCTTTTCATCTTCTTCCTCGGCCACTTCTATGGCTTCTGCTACCACCTCAGATGATTCTCCTTGCAAGATTTCAGATTCAGCAATTGCTTCTTCCACCATTACAGGGGCTACTGGCTCTTCCTGGCTTTTGTCAAAATCCACAACATCAGCAAAGATCTCGAAGCTAGGATACTCGACATTTCCAACCATTACCGGTTCAGCCTAACCCTTGTAAAGGTCTTCTCCCGCCTTTAGAAACGGCTTCATCATAACCTTTCCATTCTTGCCCTTTTTCAAATTCTTCCGCTCGAATTCCCCTTCTACGTAGCCAAGGCCACACTGCTTCGACTTTCTCGAGTCAATTTTAAATTTTGGAACCCCCTGCAAATTGGTTCCGAGTCCCGTTCCCGGGACAAAGTTCTGCTTATACAGGTACCGGGATAGCCACTCAGGCATATAATTCTCGTAAAGGACCATAAGGGCATCCGTGGTCTCTTCCTCTTTGATTACAGCAACTTGAAATCCACCAAAGGGAACCACTTCTTCATTTACTGCAGCTACCATCGACTGGGCATCCGCCTCAACAGTCATAATCCTGCCGTTCATAGAGAACTTGATCTTTTGATGCAATGTGGAAGGGACGCCTCCCAAAGGATGGAACCAGGGCCTTCCAAGCAACAGGGAAAATATGACTGGGATATCAATTACTGTAAACGCAACTGTGGACCTAACTGGCCCAACCTCTACTTCCGCCTCAAATGTCCCTATCACCGTTATTTTAGAGTCACCATATGCTCAGATGACTATTGAGGATCTCTTTAACACTTCTTCGTTCAGCCCCAGAAATGGCAACATCTTTAGTGGACAAATATTCAGTGCGGACCCATCATCCACCATGACGCATGGTATGACCTTATCCATCACATGGGCTCTGACATAAAGAGCCTTATTGTGGGTCTTCCCTTCAGCAGGCAGGTCCTTTTCGGAGAAGACAATATCAGGACTTCCAACATGAACTTTATCTAACAAACAGCACATAGCCTCTGGTGAAGCCATAGGGGAGACTTCAATCTCTGACAATCTCTTTACCAGAGCAGCCCTGTGCTCCTTGGAGGTCAGAAGCAAGTGCCACAAGCTAGCTTGGGCAGGAGTTTTCTTTAGTTGGGAAATGACTAGGTCTTCTTTCTTAACTCCTTCTAGCGCCGAAGTACTGCCCGACCCATTCATCGGTGCTTTATCTTTCATCTGATCTGCCGTCTGATATACCCTTCCACTTCGGGTCACGTGTTGCACTTCTTAATCTTCAGCTTTTCAACACCTAGGAGTTTAACTGCCTCTCTTTTATCAAATTCTTTGTACTCGTCCTTTGGAGTTGAGGTCATCCAGACTTATGGGCTTGATCTCCTTACATCCCTCCTTTTTCTCACATTCGGGTTCCACTTCGGGTTCCCCTACCACCACTGCCTGAATCGTAGGGTTCGCTTGCAGAACTTGGGCAAATATAAAGTTAGCTGGCAACCCTGACTGGACCATGTTAACCCGCTTTTCGAATGCCGGCAATGGGTTGGTTTTAGTGCTAGGTTTGGCTGGCTCTTGTAGCTTTCCCTCGTCAATGAGCTTCTAGATAGCATCCCTTAGCTTATAGCAGTTGTTCGTTCGATGGCCTGTCACTACAAGATAAGTGCAGAAATTATCTTTGTCAGCTTTAGATGGCTTCTCAAATGGCCTTAAAGACTGTAGCAGGCCACCATTCCTACACTTGGCGAATATCTTTGCTAAAGTAAAAGTCTAAGGCGATATGCCTTGTCCTCTAGGACCCCTATTCTGGTTGCCTTGCTACTGATTCACAGTATCCACTTCAACATGCTTCACCTCTGATGATTGCCCTTGCTTGCCACTGGAACCTAAACCAGAACCACTGCCAGACCTAGCTGCTGCAGTTGATCTATACCCCGAGGTGTGCCCTGTGCTTCTTCCTCCCTTGTGACCGATTGGCTTCTCCTCTTCATCCCTCTCTATCTTCATAGCCATGCTGTAAACCTCACTGAGCTCCTTAAAGGGATGGAATTTCATGTTGTTCTTGAAAATGTCTTTGCTGTCGTCAATGAGCTTCTGTATAAGCTCGTCTTCATCAGGGCGGTTCATTAGGAGGATCATCTTGTTCATCCACATTTGGTAGTATTCATCAAAGGGCTCGTTGAATTTCTGCTTCACCCTCTCCAAATCATACAGCTTCACCTGGATTTTGGTGTTGAAGCTGTAGTATTTAATGAAGGCTGCCGACAATACCTCCCAATCAGATTGTTCCTCCTCCGATAGTGAATTATACCATCCTAAAGCACCTCCCTCCAGTGTGGTGGGGAATAAATTGATCAGCTGCTACTTCGTGGCACCTGCCGTCAGCGTAACTCGGGCATACAGATTTACATAGGCCTCCGGCCAGCCCATTCCTTTGTAAGTGGAGATTTTCGGCACTTGGAAGCCAATAGGGAATGTCTCAATGCCTTTACTGATCATGGCATCAACATTTACGCCCTTCTTTGATTCAGCACTAATACTGGCCCCCGTTTTCAACTAGGCCACAACTTCATCCAGCTCAGAACATTTTGCTTTCATCCTTTGTTCCATAGTTGCTTCTATTTCCTGCGGTTTCTCAAGGCTAGCCGAAGCGTCACCACCATGTTGGGATGACTCAGCCTCTTTTTCTTTCCCGGCTCCACTACCACCGGCCTCACCAGCTTCCCTTACAACTGCCCGCATCTCTTCCTTCAATATGTCGTGGAAGTCTTGGGATCTGAAGAAATCCTTCAAAACATCAGCCATGCTCAGTGTCTGATCTACCATATTCACTCCTTCCCCAGGCTCAAAATCACTATCACTCTTAACTACCCTCTGTCTCCTAGCTGCCCTTGAAGCTTGGGATCTTGTCCAAGGCCGCTCCAGTGTATTCTGCTTGGGAGTAGACAGGAGGTATTAGGGTTGTGAATGAATGACGTGATGTGGCATGAAAATTAAGGCATTAAGTATGCTTGAAATGAATGGAGTGGGATTATGTATGTATGAAATGATGGTATGAATGGTTCCCTTTTATTATTTTTCTTCTTCTTGGGGCATTCCAAGAACACCCAATGCTTATGTAAAAATGTCGCTTGTGGGCCGTCACACGGACAGAGCTTCGGCACCTTTGGGGTACCTAATGAATTCGTGAAATGGTCGCGTGTATACCAGCACACGGGCAGAGTTTTGACGCTTTGTAGGTCTATGAGATGATATCAAATGGTCGCATGGGCCGGGCCCATGGACAAGGTTTTGATGTTGAGCATATGATATGAAATGATGTTATGAGAAAGTCACATGTAACAGGGACACGGACAAAGATTCGGCATTCGAGGAACTCCTTTTTATGATCTGGTGATGTTGTAGACCTATATGTATACTAATTAGGCACTCGGGGAGTACCTTGAATGGTAAATTAATGTCATGAAGTGGTCGGATGTGGACCACGGTGTTACATGATGTTTATGATAAATGGGTGTGATGTCATGAAATGCATCGTGTAGATCATTACACGAAAATGGGCCTAAGACCATTGTGGCTTTTATCGAATGGAATGATTTTGGTGGAATGGCAGACTGCAATCCGGTGCATCGGCAAAACACGAGTAATTTTGGGTACCCGATATGTTATGAAATGGAATGGGATGGTGATGATAGGCATCCTTGAAATGCCCCTTAATTTAATTTAAGTGAAATGTGGTGAATGAACATGTCACACAATATGCAAATGGCTGTACGAAAACATGGGTTAGGATGCATGACACACATAATGATGTTATGTATGTTGTGTGAAAGAATGCTAATCACACAAGTTTAATGTTATGGCTAAAAAAGAAATCGTTAGTATGAATGACAAACGAATGAATTAATGTTTTACACACGAAATAAAATGCAAATGGCTGCATAAAATGTGGGTTAGTATCACGCAAAAATGTTTTGTGTATGGTATGTCACATGTATGGAAAATGGTGATTATGGTATGTTATGCACGCATAGGTAGCAATGGCGATATGTCACGAGACGGCAAAGAGCACATAGCAAGCAAAACGAATTCTTCCAACCTTATTCCTCCAACGTGGTTGGTCTCAAAAATTTCTAACCGAGTCCTAGGCGGGGTTCACTTCGATCACCAACCGGGGGTGATGAAGGCGCGATTTTATTATTATTTACACAATTATTTTGGTATCCTACGGGAATCCAACTAGGGTTGCCTATATGGGTTCGGTCAAAGTCGGGATAACATCAAGGCTCTCATAGCAAGATATACTCCTCACTTCTCCCCACTCAAGGGTTCTAGCGAAGGGGTTCGTACGAGGCTATGAGTGGTGTTTCGTATTCGTGCCCCTAAGACCAAGAGGAGCTTAGGCGACACTTCAACAATCCACCGGGCTATAAAAGGATACCTAAACTAATGCAACAATGGCTAACTAAAATGCAAATAAAATACCAAAAGAGAATCATCCGCCTTATTTTAATTAGACACTTTTCAGGGCTTGTCAAATTCTTTTAAGTTTTTAAGAAAACTTTTTGAAGAACATTCCCCAGCGGAGTCGCCACTGTGAGCGGACGACGCGTTTTCGATGGGACGCGAGACTCCCTTTCGGAAGGGGCGCCTACGATCTCGGGCGAGCCCTTCAATTGCATGGGGGTTTTTATAAATGAAAAATCGGTTTTAGAAAATAAATGGAATTAAATGCATAAAAGAACCGAGACCTAAGTCTCGATGAATATTGCAGAGTCGCCACCTGGCTTAGCTTAAGCGGAAAATTCTTAACGTAGCTGAACCAGACGAACGGCCGCTACACTATCCAGAGATTAGGGTCCGGACAAGTCCCTTATTTTGTGTCGAATTAAAGTAAATATTGCCAATGTTCTCAAATGGAATTTCAAATTCTAAAGTCAATTTTATTGCATATAAAAAGGCATACAGCGCGCATACAAATATACAATACAAAAAAATAAAGGAAAGTAATAAATATTAATTGGCCTACAACCAAATCGAATAGAAAAATAAAAACTCTCGGCCTCACTTTTACAAGCGCCTAGAATACACGAGAATCTAAAAAATAATTACAACCGCCTAAATACACGATTGGTTCTATTAAAATACAAATAAAATCAAAATAAATATAAATAAAAGCTGCAAAACAAAGGTTAGCACAATTTGTACGTCACGCCACAAACAGGACTCAAATGGACAGAATTAGGAAATCAAGATTTGGGGGCATGCATATAGGGGGAAACCGGGTTGGCTCGGCTAGCCGGCCCGGTTAGACCTGGAAAACATTTTGAAACGTCCTTGTATTTTTGGTTTTGTGGGAAAATCATTTTGAAAACAATTTTACCAGTTTATATGCATTTTTTACATTTAAGGTGGGTCGGTTTTCGGGAGAACCGGGTCTCCGTCATTGAACTGTCCTAAATGCAATTTTGCTGAAAATTGAATCTATGGTCGTGATGCACACAACAAAATTCATTTTGATGATTTTCGGATTTTTCTAATTTTTATGGATTTTTATAAATTTGAAGGGATTAAAACGGAAATTCTGGTTTTGGAATCCACATTACAGTCGTGCGACTGTAACTATCATCGTACGACTGTAAATTACAGTCGTGCGACTGTGGACACTCCAGACTCAGGATTTCGCCAAAATTTTATTTTGAACCAAATCTGAAGAAAATCAACCTGGAAATTAAAAACACTCGTACGACCATGTATACAGTCGTACGACTGTTCATCAATTCCAAGAACAGTCGTGCGACTGTTCTTAATTTCCAGAAACAGAAGCGCGAAAACACAGCAGAAAATGCACAAAATTCAATCCAAACACCCAGAAAGCAAGAAAAAGTGAAAGGAAAAGGATTGTCTACCTTTCTCGAAGCTTATCCAAGTCGATTTGACCCCTGGCGTCGCTCCAATCCACACTAATTCGCACTTTTTCTTTGAAATTGAAGTTGAGAGCTTTATGTCCAAAAATCTGAAATGCTTGGGATTCTGATGATTTAAGTCTGTGATTTTGATTTGTTTGTGAAGTTAATTGATTAACCTAGGGATTTCTAGCAGGTTTTAATCCTAATTCTGAGAATTAAAAGAAAATAGAAGAGGAAAAGATGAGTTTTTTGGTTTTTTACTTCTTCCTTTTCCTTTTCTCTTTTCTCCTTTCTCTCTCTAATTCTTTCCACCAGAATTCAAGAATGCCTTCTCTCCTCTCTTTTTCTTCCTTTTATCTCTGTTTCCTAGCTTGCTTGCTATCCATCCCGGCGCATTAATTGCGCCACCCTTTCTCCTCCATTTTTCTACTGCAGAGGTATGGGCTCCTGCAACTTTTCCGATATTACAGTCGTACGACTGTAATTTTTAAATTATAGTCGCACGACTATAATGATAGTCGTACGACCATACTCTTTTTTTTTTAAAGTATAGAAAATTCCGGTGCTTACAACAGTAAAAACACAGACTTCCACCAGTTAGATATGCAATCTCAAGATATCTTCCTTTAGAATTTACTATGAATATGTTAGGGAATGTAGATCTAAGGTTTCTTGCTCTCTACTCACCAAGCTTACCTCTCGACCTCACTTGGATCTATGACCCGCAACTAAGATTATCTCTCGACCTCACTTAGCATAGGAAATCATGCATTAAATCAAGCAAGCATTTCATAATAAATGGAAACCCTTAGCATACTCCTAATTTCCTCTCGGTCTCTTGGAAAGTGTGTGTATGTGTGATTTTCCATACTCCTAAATCTCTTCTCGGTCTCATCAGGAATACTAAGAAATATGAGAGGGCCCTTTCCCATATTAATTAAGCATTTCACCACACAATCATCTCAACATGATATCCATAATAAAAACAGAGAAAGACTTCCTTAGACCACCAGCCTAAGCTGGTTTCAGCCTGTTAGGAAACCTAATCGTGAGATTTTCCAGACGGAAAACTTGCAAAGAAACAATAATATTGCAAACTAAAATTAAATTCAAATTAATAAGTAGTTGAAAGCATTGAATGCCTCCTTCTAACCCAAAATAGTAAAGTATTTATAGTCCTAAAAAGGTAAGATCTAAAGGTTATTAGGTACAGAAATCCCTAAAGCAATCACCAAATAAACTAATGTTAAAATTCTACGGCCACATAATCCATTAGCTTCTTTGAGAATCTAAAGACAGCAAGGGAATTTCCAACAGCAAAAATATCTCCTCCTCTCTTAAGCAACGCCCTTCTCTTTCAAATCTGGCCCATCCATGCTGCAGCCCACTACAATTTCTTCTTCTTCTGCTTCTTCACCTTGAGACTTCCCAATTTAAGCAATCTCTCTGTAATAGGCATAAAACCTATAAAAGCTCACTATTAGCCATGATTTCTCAATTCTCAATAGAATTTTAATCAATTAACTGCTGAATTTGCTAAATTACTTGGTAATATTTTCACTCATCAATAATTGATACATTTTTTTGTACCAAATAATAGTACTAATATTTTTTTTATTATACATTGCAAGATTATATTTTATAGCATGTGGATGTGGATTCACATGTTAACGGGAATATTTAAGATTATCATCATTTTATATATTACTTTAATAAAAGTAATACTTATACACAACCTATCAACATGATATCAGAGCTAACCTAGAATTCTGAATGTCTAGCGAATCATATGAAAATTTACCTCCTCCTACCCCTAACAATTCTGCCAAAATCTCTACTCTAAACCCTAACCTTAAACCTGATTTGGTAGCCACAATTTTATCTCCCTTTATTCATCAAATGCAACACAGTACACTACCCCTCACACCTTCCTCATCATCAATCACTACCACCATCATGGATACCAACCCATCTACAAACCCGATACACGTCCCCACCAACCAACTTTTCTCATTTCACTCCTGTCCTTCACTGCCTGATGACATATTGGAAAATTCCTTAGCAAGCGAGATTTCTGGGCAAATATAAAGTGAAGACCGAGTCCTGGATAGGCTAGATATCCGGATCCTCATGGCCGAATCAACAACATTTGGACATAATAAAGCCGATAAATCTGATACTTGACAGACTACGATCCTTCTAGAACAAAGGGACTATGTCCTAATCAAGGTATGATGCTTCCTTACTTGCCTATCAAGGAGTCTATATCCTATTCAGGATAGAACTCTGCAAAGGTACTATTTTACCCCAATTAGGAATCTTTTCTATTGGTCAAACAAGAATATCAATCCTAATCTAACTAGGATGGTTTGGAGCCTATATAAAGGTCTCTATACCTAAAAAGGTACATATAAATTCTCTTATTTTTACTATATGGCTTCTTGATCTCTTAGTGACTTGAGCATCGAAGTATCTTTGTTTTGTTTTGCAGGTCTTGACCTAGTTTTTCACAAAACGGGAAACCTCCTAGAGAGTATGAATTTTTCACATAATTCATCATTGTTGCGATGAGCGTGGACTCGTTGAAATAATGACTTCATCAGGTTTAAAAAAAATCGACAGATCATGCTATTGGGAAATTGCCACAAAGCAGACTAATTTATCCATATTTATAATCAATCGGAACGCAATACAAAGATAAGTACTCAATTGCTTTGGCTTTGTTATATATTATGGCAAATCCGATCGCATAAAAGATATGTCTATATGGTAGATTAATTATTGATTTGGCTTGATTATCCATGATGGACATTCTTCTCTCATATAATCCAATTATACTTCTATTCGGTAACGCATGTGATTCAATGAGGCTAATTATATCCTCTTGTTTAGTTTACATGCTTTGTATTACTTGTAGAATCATTAATAAGCCTTAAATTAGAACATCTTTTTTAATGCATTGTAGTATGATTAAAATTAATTGTTATGTACAAATGATTCTTGTTGTGACCATTTAAATTAAAGTTTTATTACATCTCGTGAAATATATCATTCCAGGATAAGGCATATCAAAGGCTATTATGCATGTTGATTATATCTTCAATTACTATGACATATTCATACAAAAATGTTCATACGTGAATCAAAATTCCAAATTTATGATAATGTTTATATCAAGAACCATGGGGTAAGGGGAATTGATCGTTCCAAAATTCAATTCAATATAATTACCACATATTATTATCCTTGTGACACATAATATGGCTTCATTCAAAGCTATTCAGAAAAATTCTCTCTATATAGCTTGATAAATTCTAGGTAGATGGAATCCAATACATTGCCTATAAGAAAGAGAAAAGTTCATCATGAAATCAAGAACAAGATAAGTGATTTAATTTGGTGTCAACACCGTATCCCACCATGAAGAGGACAGGGAAAGGAGTGTGCTAAAGAACTCATCTGTTCACATCAAACTCGGCCAAATAGATAAGTCCTTTTTATTTGATTTTAATAGTAGCAAGAGCTAATTAAATTCACACAATTGAGCACATATATGACATATAGAGATCTATTATAAGTATTGCTTATACATTGTATCATGGATAAAGTTTTCTATTAAGAATAATTTTTGGTGTCAATATTATATGCAAGAATATAATTGTATTAACATTTGTCTACAAAGACAAAGTTTGCTTTAGCAAAAACAGGCCTAATTGGCAGAGGTAATAAAGCACATAAAATCGCATGTCGGCTTAAATAGTCAAAGTGTCACTGAACACCGAACATAGGCAACGAGCTAAAAATGGACCTATACACATGTAGATGTCATGCTGCCTTGATGAGGGTATGAGTGTGTCAGAGTGATTAAAGAAAATAGAAAACCTTGCATTTATTGGAGGAACCAAACCTTGAAAAGGCATTGAATTATAAAGTTGTTTCGAGGGGAGCCCAGAACGGGACATTGAAACATTCAAATCGAACAAAGGCAATTCATCCAAATGGGAGCATAAGGTTCAATCTCTATAGTTTTAATATTTCATATGCATTAGGAATTCCAGGTATGAGTTCAGAATATCAAATTGAATTTTTGCATCTGCCGAATACACCATGCACGTTTCTAAGGTCATTATTGCACACTAGATTAATGATAAGGTCGGTTTTTGACCTTATCTTTTAGGCAATTTCGTGGTTTGAACGGCAATTTTTAGAGTCCTTTGTATGAATGTTTGTGTGGTTTTTGAGCATTTTGTGATTTTTATGTTTTGGATAGATTTTTATAACTTTTAGTATTTTTCGTGTTTTCTAGGGTTGTTTTTGTAATTTTGGACAACATGTCGTTTTTATGGTCCGTGGCGTTGGTGCGGTTATGTTTCTTTATGCTTGTTTTGGACAGGTATTATGACCCAGACCGGAAGTTGGAGCATTGGCGGCAAGGAGGAGTTCGAAGTGCTGAAAATCAAGGTGGCACGGCGTGCCACAATTAAGGCACGGCGTGCCAATCCGGCGGGCCAAGTGATGCAATCCAGTGGAGTGGCACGAAAACGTGCCACTCAGACCAGCATGGCGTGCCAACCCCAAAACCACAAGGCACGGCGTGCCACCTCCAGCAGCACGGCGTGCCATCCCCAATTCTGCACAGCACGGCGTGCCGAGCTCTGAAATCCTATTGTTGCCCTACTTTCATCTTTTCTTTTTCCTGGTTTTAACCTAGCCGTATAAATAGGTTATTTTCTAAGTTTGAAAGGATCTTTTTCTAGACTTTTAGAGTGAGAGCAGAAACTTGTAGTGAGGTTTGAGCTTGAACTATTTGTTTTCTTTGAGTTTTGAACCATCGATTGGTAGTAGCTTTACATAGAACCTTCCCCTTTTGCGACGTTCTTGGTTCTGGCTTGAGTTCATCTATAGAGGTACACCCCAAGCATCTTCACACCTTCAGAATCCAGTTAATCGACCAAAAGGGCATAAGTTTTTCTTCTTTGCCTTTGTAATTTGATTAAGTTGGTTTTTGATTCCGCAATTGATTGCGTTTGGTTGTAAACACTGAATTTGTATCACCTTTCTTAATTAATATAGTTGATTGCAATTTAATTTCAATATTTATGCCTCTTCTTCATGCAATTCCTTTAATGTTAATCTAGTTTCTTAAGATCTTAATTTATTAAGTTCATATTTGTGGCATTACTTAGATTGACACCTAGGAAACCATTAGTATTGATGACACTGTGGAGCTTACGTGCCCCTATTTTCTGAGCTTTAGAATTAGACCGCCTCTAAACAAGGGAAACCGGCTAAGGACTTAAAAGATCTAGACACGCTAGGTTGAATTATCGAAAGAACATAATTAAGGGTTAATTGTTGATTTAAATTCATCTATTGTAGTTAATTGATAAAGCCATCTCCATTAGCATTCATAGGTCGGTAAACCGCCAATTGATAATCCAAATTCAAGTGCAAAGTAAGCTGGAATAGATCAACTAGGAGTAGGATAATTAGTTGTTAGCATAAACGAATCCAAAAACTAAGTTCCGCCTAGGACACGCAAGGAACCCGAGTAGTTTAGTGTTTGCAGAATATTTTTCTCTGTGGGATCGATACCTGGACCAACCAGAATTATTACTTGTCAACGATAGGTACACTGCCTTAGTTGTGCATTTCTAGGTTTAGTTTCACTACTACGCCTACGACCCATCAAGTTTTTGGCGCCGTTGCCGGGGAAATTTTTTTTTCTGCATCATTGAGCCAAAAGTCTAATTGCTGATCTAGGCACTATTCTTGTGCATATAGTTAAACAATTTTTCTTTTCTGTGGATATTTGTTGCAATTTTGTTTTCTTTATTTTCTGTGTGTGTGTGTGTTTTCTAGCTTATGCGAACTCGCTCTCAACACCCCGAGCTTGTACCTTATAACCCTGAAATTGAGTGTTTGTGTAGCAGGAATCGCAGAGTACAACAAGAGCAAATTGTCTAAATGGATCATCATCAACAGGATGATGAGGAGAGACAGCTCCGGGAAAGAGATGAGCAAGAGCGACTCCGGCGAGAGCGGGAGGAGTTTGATAGAAGAAAGGGTGGTGATATAGACAACATGGTCATGACTGACCTAATGGCTCCACATCGGCCCCGGAACAGTTCCGGAGTGGTTATTCCAGCCATTACTGCCAATCACTTCGAGTTGAAGTCCAGTATGATCAATTTGATCCAAGGGAACAGACTATTCAGTGGTGGAATAAGTGACAACCCCAATGATCACTTAGACCGGTTTCTCATGGTGGCCGATACAGTCCGAATCGGTGGGGTGCCCCAAGATGCTGTGCGGTTGAAGTTGTTTCCCTTCTCATTATGCGGGGGAGCAATGGAATGGTACAAGTCCTTGAGGCCTGGATCAGTGACTTCATGGGACCAACTGGAAGAACAGTTCTTAGCATACTACTTCCCACCATCAAAGACGGTTCAGCTAAGGAACGAGATCATGGGATTCCGGCAATTTGGGACTGAGACTCTTAATGAAGCATGGCAGAGATTTCAACGGTGATTGCGGAACTGCCCCCACCATGACATGCCGCGATTTACTCAGGTAAGCACGTTTTATCATGGTTTGACACCAGCTTACCGTGCCATTATTGATTCTTCTGCAGGTGGGGACATTTTTAAGAAGACTGCTACTCAAGCCGAGGAGTTAATTGCGGAGCTGGCTAGAAAGAGTACCTTATGGCAGTCGGACACGCCAACAAGGAATGAGGTTCGAGCTGCAGATTTGGGATGCCAAGATGCAGCCATGGACCATGTGAACAAGAAGCTGGACCTGGTGATGTCCCGCCTGAATTTAAATGGGCCATACTACGAGCCGGTCTTGTGTGTATCATGTGGAGCGGAGCATCCCGGGCAAGAATGTGCAATGGGCGACCCATTCGCCCAACCGTCCAAAAATGTAAGTTTTGTGGGAGGAAACCAAAGGTAAAATAATTCTAACTCTTACCTACAAAATTTCAATAATAATAATAATAATTACGGAAGAAGGTATCAACATCCGAACATGTCTTATGGTAATAACCAAAATGTGTTGAGACCTCCTTCCGGATTTCATTATGAGCACCGTGAGCAGGGGTTAGGTAAGGCCCCATTTATTCCTAATGATCAATCCCCACAGCAACCTCAATAGTCTAAGCAAGATGAGATGGTTTTGTCTTCATTAAAAGACATCTCGTCTCGGCTTGCTGATAATGAAGCATACCATAGGGATTTGGGTAAGCAGGTGGCTCAAATGAGTAGGGAGAGGCAGGAAAGACCTTAAGGAGCACTTCCGAGTAGAACTGAACAAAACCCTAAGGGTAATCAACGAGAGACAGCTCAAGTTATAACCCTACGAAGTGGTAGGCAAGTGGAGGACCGAGTGCAAAACGCTGATATTCCATCCCAACCTACTAAGGTAAGTGAAGAGTCGGGAGAGGTAAGCAACCCCGACTCGATTTCTGAACCCGAACCTAGTACAATTGAAAAAGGTAAAATTCCTGACCCAGTGAGAGCCTATGTGCCTAAACTTCCTTATCCGCAAAGGGAGAAGAAAGATAAACTGGAGCAGAAATATTCCAAATTCCTGGAAATTTTTAAGAAGTTAGAATTTAATATGCCATTGATTGAGGCTCTCCAAGAGATGCCTTCTTATGCTAAATTCTTTAAAGAACTTCTTGCAGGGAAAAGAAAGCTAGGCGAGGATGAAGTGGTGGCTTTAACAGAGGAATGTTCAGCGATTATCACTAACAAACTCCCACCTAAGCTCAAAGATAGGGGCAGTTTTACTATTCCATGCCGGATAGGAAACTTGGAGATTGCCAATGCCCTCTGTGACTTAGGTGCAAGTATAAATTTGATGCCTCTGTCGTTTTTCAGGAGACTCGGATTGGAAAACCCAAAGCCAACCAATATGACCCTCCAATTGGCGGATAGATCTCTCACGAGACCAAAAGGGGTGGTCGAGGATGTGTTAGTAAAGGTGGACAAGTTTATCTTCCGCGAACTTTGTGGTAATGGATATTGAGGAAGATAGCTCGGTGCCCCTTCTACTTGGAAGACCTTTTCTCGCAACCGGTAGGACTTTGATAGATGTCTAGGAAGGTAAGATTATTTTTAGGTTGCACAACAAGGAGGTAAGTTTCAATGTCTATAATTCAATGAAATATCCATTAGATGTTGAAAATTGTAACTTTGTGGACTCCTTTTGTCCTATTGATGCGTGTGTGGTTGAGAATTTGTGCAGTGAACTAGAATGCATCATAGGAGAAGGTCTAAGTGAAAGTGAGGTAAATGAAGTGTTAAGTGAGGAATGCTCATGGGTGAAGGGACGGTTTGATAAGCTGGAGCGTGAAGTCAAGCCGGCACCTAAATCCTCATTGGAGGAACCTCCATTATTGGAGCTCAAAACCCTTCCCCCTAACCTTAAATATGTTTTTCTGCATCCTCCAAAGGACTTACCCGTTGTACTCTCTTCTTTGTTAACAGGAGAGGATGAGGACAAGCTGCTAGAGGTGCTAAAGAAGCACAAGGGAGCATTCGGGTGGACAATCCACGACATCAAGGGAATAAGCCCGATGTTTTGCACGCATAGAATTTTCCTGGAAGATAAGGTAAAACCATGTGCACAGCCTCAGCTTCGGTTGAACCCAAACATAAAGGAAGTGGTAAGAACCGAGGTGATAAAACTCCTCAACGCAGGTATCATCTTTCCTATTTCTGATAGTCAGTGGGTGAGTCCGGTCCAATGTGTGCCTAAAAAGGGAGGCACGACGGTAGTGAAAAATGATAAAGGGGAACTAATCCCTACTAGATCTGTCACGGGTTGGCGTATGTGTATTGATTATAGGAAGTTGAATGATGCCACCCGGAAAGATCATTTTCCATTACCGTTTATTGATCAAATGTTAGAAAGGATGGCCGGGCACGAATATTTTTGTACATTAAATGGGCTATCTGGGTATATGCAAATTCTAGTGGACCCTCTCGATCAAGAGAAAACCACATTTACGTGTCCATACGGGACATTTGTATATAGGCGGATGCCTTTTGGGTTGTGTAATGCCCGGCCACCTTTCAAAGATGCATGCTAGCCATTTTTGCTGATATGATTGAGGATTTTATGGAAGTCTTTATGGATGATTTTTCTGTTGTTGGTCATATGTTTGAGTCATGCTTGGGGAACTTGGACCAGGTGCTTCAGAGATGTGAAGACACCAATTTGGCACTTAGTTGGGAGAAGTGTCAATTCATGGTCCGGGATTGCATTGTCTTAGGGCATAAGGTGTCGGGAAAGAGGATCGAGGTCGACCCGGCCAAGATTGAGGTGATTGAGAAACTGCCTCCCCCAAGTTCGGTTAAGTTAGTTAGGAGTTTCTTGGGACATGCGGGCTTTTATAGGCGTTTTGTGAAAATTTTTCTAAGATTGCTAAGCCGTTGACTGAGCTACTCCTAAAGGATGCCCCATTTAATTTCAGTGATGAATGTATGTATGCTTTTAATTTGCTTAAGCAGAAATTGATTGAGGCACCGGTCATGGTGATTCCGAATTTGGAAATCCCTTTTGAACTTATGTGCGATGCAAGTGACATAGCTGTTGGGGCATGTTTAGGTTAGAGGGTGGACAAAATTTTTCACCCAATTTACTATACTAGTAAAACATTAAACGGTGCTCAAATGAATTATACGGTGACTGAGAAAGAATTAGTAGCTGTTGTGTTTGCTTTTGATAAGCTCAGGTCTTACTTGGTCTTATCAAAAGTCATTGTGTATACTAACCATGCTGCTCTTAAGTATTTGTTAGCTAAACAGGATGCAAAGCCCTGGTTGATTCGATGGATTCTACTCCTCCAGGAGTTTGATGTGGAGATTAAGGATAAGAAGGGAGTAGAGAACGTAGTGGCCGACCATTTGTCAAGACTACCAAGTGAGGGATCCATATCCTCTCCGGAAGCGGACATCCGTGACACCTTCCCCGATGAACAGTTGTGTGGGGTAGCCTCTATACCATGGTTTACGGACATCGCAAACTTCAAAGTCGGTAACATTCTTCCACCTAACCTCTCACACGCACAGAGACGTAAATTCTTTCATGATGCTAAGGATTATTTTTGGGATGACCCTTATCTTTTTAGATTATGTGCTGATAATATGATTAGGTGGTGTGTTGCTTATGAGGAGGTTCCCTCCATTATTGAGATGTGTCATGATAGAGAAGTGGGTGGCCATTTTGGACCTGATAGAACTGTAGGAAAAATTTTATCTAGTGGGTTTTATTGGCCAACCATGAAACGGGATGTCATTAGTTATATTCGAGCCTGTGATGCGTGTCAAAGGATGGGAAATATCTCCCAAAAGAATGAAATGCTCCAATAGGGTATCTTGGTGTGTGAACTTTTTGATGTTTGGGGCATAGATTTCATGGGACCCTTCCCAATATCTCACAACAACCAATACATTCTTGTAGCGGTTGAATATGTGTCTAAGTGGGTAGAAGCTATCGCTTTACCAACCAACGATGCAAGGGTCGTTGTCAAGTTTCTAAAGAAAAACATTCTTACTAGGTTTGGAACCCCAAGAGCTATCATCAGTGATGGGGGTTCCCATTTTTGTAATAGGCAATTTGACAATCTTTTGCACAAGTATGGGGTTAAGCACAAGGTAGCAACTCCTTACCATCCTCAGACGAGTGGGCAAGTTGAGGTCTCGAATAGGGAACTAAAACAAATCTTAGAAAAAACGATAAGTGCATCTAGGAAAGATTGGAGTCTAAGGTTAGACGATGCACTATGGGCATATAGGACTGCTTTTAAGACACCTATAGGGATGTCCCCTTACCGTTTAGTCTTCGGTAAATCCTGTCATCTACCTGTAGAACTAGAGCACAAAGCATATTGGGCTTTAAAATTTCTTAACTTTGATATGCAAGCTGCAGGTGAGCTTCGATTAAGGCAACTCATGGAGATAGATGAGCTTCGGTTGAGTTCGTATGAGAATGCCAAGATCTACAAGAAGAGGACCAAGAAATGGCATGACCAGCGTGTAACAAAGAAAGGTTTCAACCAAGGGGAGTTGGTGCTCTTGTATAACTCCTGGTTGAAACTCTTTCCGGGAAAACTGAGAAGTCGATGGACGGGGCCGTTTACCGTGCATAAGGTTTACCCCTCCAGGATGGTGGAAATTGAAACCCCGGAGGGAATTCAACAAGTAAACGGGCATCGGTTGAAGCCCTACGTCAGCGGAGGAATGAAGGAGGAGAAGCAAGTCTTGCTCCTTCGTGATGTATAATGCTAAATCATAGACATCGAAGTCGAGCTATTCCGACTATAAACATTGCAATGAGGTACGTGTGCCTCCCTTGTACATTAATTTTTGTGTTAATATGTTTTTTTTTGTGTGTTTTTATGTGTAGGAATAGGTAATTAAGCACGTTAATCAAAAATCGTGATCAAAATGTGGAAAAAAATAAAGGTTGGCAGAATTCAAGATGGCACGCCGTGTCACAAGCAGCATGCTGTGCCAAGGTGAAATTGGAAGTAGCACGTGGCATGCCATGGTGGCACGTAATCGTGCCAGGCCGCTGTTCCGGAAGAGGGTTGTGCATAAGCAATTCAGCATGCCGTGTCACAAGCAGCACGCTGTGCCAAAGTGATAGTCTTCAAAGTGGCATGACGTGCCAATACAGCACGCCCACGTGCCGTCGTGCTGTTTCTAACAAGGGTTGTGCATAAGCAAGCAGCACGCCGTACCACATTCAGCACACCGTGCCAATTACAGGGTCTTCAAAGTGGCACGACGTGCCAATACAGCATGCCAACGTGCCGTCACGCTGCTTCCAAAGTGAGTTGTTGTAGAACACACAGCACGCCGTGTCAAAATTGGAGCACGCCGTGCCGCATATGCAATTTTCAAGGCAGCACGACCTGCCGAGCCAGCACGTCGGCGTGCCCTCACGCTATTTCCAGGTAAGTGTTTTTGCTCTGCTCAGCACGCCATGCTGATTGTTTGGCACGGCGTGCCGAGCGTTTAAATTTTGAAATCCTAGGTCTAATCCGCCCGCCTATATAAAGCACCTTTCCCCTTCCCCCCCTTGTAACCGCCCATCACTCTTCTTCTTCTTCTCCCTCTTTCTCACTTTCTCTCACCTTCTCACTTTCTCTCTCTCTCTTCACTTTCTCTCTCTAGAACCAACTCTCCCCTTCTCCCTCTTTACCCTTCTCCTTCCTTCATTTCTCCCCTTCTCCCTATTTACTGTTATTCTCCCTTCCTTCTTCATCTTCTCCCTCTCACCTTCTCTTCCACTTTGATTTTGCCTTAGGATTTTCTTTTGCTTCATTTTCCTTGAAACCAGGTATGAATTCATGCTTTGTTCTCCCTTTACTCTTTTTATTGTTTGTTCTTTTTCTCATTTTGGTTTTGATTGATTAACTGTTTAATAGGATGATTGTTTTGCATTCTTTTCTTTTTACTGATTTGTATTTACCACAGTAGGTTTGCTTTGGATTTGGGTTCTTTTGTTTTTGATTTTTGTTTTATTTTTATGGTTGTGCAATTGTAGGATAAAGAAGAAGACCGTCGCCGATCGGAGACACGGTTCGTCACGACGGCCCATAGAACCGTCACCGGAACCGGTGCCACGTGACGAATTACCTACCGAACAGTTGATGGCCCCTTTAACGAGCCTCTCAAGGAAGTACAAATGCCCCTTTCCTTTACTTTCGGATGATGAAGGTAAAAAATACAAAACCCTATTTCCTTTAGAAAGCACCCCCTTTCGAACTTTCGATTGGGAATTTTTATTTGTGCAAGATAGGTCAGAGGCGGTAAAAGCTAAATTGACTAGTCTAGGGTGGTATGAGTTTTTGAAGTCTAATCCACCCGTCTTTAGGGAGTTGAACCTCGAATTCTACTCCACCTTAAGCTTCAAAACAAACCCTGATACGGGCCTTAGGAGCATGACATTCCGCCTCTTTGGTAATGAACGGTCTTTAGACATTGATGGCCTTAGGGCTTGCATAGGTATTGAGGGGAATGGTTACAAATGGCCAGAGAATATGGATGCCAAGAAATTTTGGCGCATGATAGGGCAAGGGGTATACCAACCTAGGTTTGCCAAAACTTCCCAAATTCATGACCCTGTTTTGTAATTAATTCACAAATTTGTGTGTTTTAATTTTTCAGGAAAAACTGAGAGCAACCGAGTTAATGCATTTGAACTTTTAATCCTGTGGCATGTGCATAATGAGATTAAGGTGCATATGGGCTTCTTTGTCATGGAAGCCTTATACAACCACCACAACCGAGCTAAGTCCGAACTAGGGTTAGGACATATTGTAACTTGTATTGCATGTTTCTTTCATAGTAATACTTGTTATAGGAACCTCGATAGCATCCTTCCCAAGAAGCTTTCGAGGGGAATGTTGTCTTGCTCCCATGTTGTGACAGCTGCAGGTACTTCAAGTGCGGGAGGTTCGAGTAGGGGAAAGGCTCCTATGGACGTAGATGAGGAGGACGAGAGTGAGGAAGCTGAGGATAGCAAGGAGGATGTGGAGAATGTTTCAATGGGCTTAGATTTTATCGGGCGGATCGAAGGACAATTGAACAATTAGAAGCCTTAACCGTCCATCAGGTTCTGCTTGAGTAGCGGATGAACGCGCACCTTGATAGGCAAGCAGCTCAGCTCGCCAATGTTGAGGCGTTCGCCTCTCGTTTCTGTGCAGCCCAAGGGTGGCCATACCCGCCGCCACCAGCCCCCGATATGTGAGGTAACCCTTTCCCTTTCCCATTTAGTTTGCTCCTTCTTCCATTGCCCTTTTGGAAGTAAGTGCACTCTAAGTGTGGGGTGGGTAAAGGGATTTCTTCCTTTCTTTTGCTTCTTTTTACATTGCACTTTTTGATTGTTTGTTTCGTATGTTTGTTGGTGTTTTTGCATATTTGGATGTTTTGTGTTGGTTTTTGGTTAGATTTAGGTTTTAGTTTTCAATGCATGTGGAGTTGGTTTTGGTTTGATAGTGTTTTTAGGTTGTTTATGTGTCAATTGCCGTTTGAATAACATTGCTTAATCCACCCTCGAACCTAAGTCTCTGTGCTTGGATTGGTAGCAATTGGCTAGGGATATTAGGGGTAGTTTGCAAGTCATTAGCTTGTTTGTGTGTGATTTGTGATTCTTGATGGTAACCATGTTAGATTTGTCATTAAGGTTGCATTAGGGAATTAATCCTCTACCTCTACTTGCATGATCAAGCTAGGATTACGCCTTGGAACATTGGTTGAGTCACACGACCTAGCATACAACCCCTAGTACATTTGTGAGAATTTGAGCCTTTGGAACCATTTCACATCGGTTCTATTTCTTTGTGAGGGTAAAAACAATCATGGCACACTAGATCGTAAAACCCGGTGTCGTTTTGCACTTGGCATCGAGAGCTTAATATGTGGAGACCCTTAGGATTAACCCCTTGACTTAAATGAGCCTAACCCTAACTACTAATTCATCCCTTAGATCACCCAAAGCTACTAAATTAACCTTTTTGACTTAAAAAAAAACCTTCACCAAGCCAAATCTATCATCCTAACTTTTTACCACTCACTTTGATTTTTCTTTCTTACCCTCCTCTCCTAAATCAAGTAATTGGCTAAGTTGTTCATTCATTTTGGGGTCAATCACCGTTTGCACTTCAACTCTTTCACATCTAGTCCTATGGAAAAATTATGTTAAAAAAAATCCAAATAGAGTCAATATATATGTTTGGGTCCTTTTCGTAAAATTCGGAGTTAGTGAACGCATGTCTTGTTTGTCCGGTTTGCATCTTTAAGCCGGTATTTGTGTTCCATGTTTCAGTTCATTTGTTGAATAAAGGATTAGGGCGATCATCTAATTGCCTTGACCCATGTCTTGTCATTTTTTTTCCTTTTTCCCCTTTAAGTTGTGTTTTGGCCGTTGGGTGTGGATGAGGCCTTCTTATTGTCAAGTTAATTTCAAAAAAAAAAAAAAAATCTAGGAAAGCAAACACTTTTAGGACTAGTTTTGAGTTGAAAGTTGCATGACCCGTTTTTAGTACTTAGTCAATTTGTATATATTACTTGATTTCTAGGAGTTGTATACCTAAAATTTCCCTTTTATCAAACCTACCCCAAGCCGTAACATTACAAGCCCCAGGTTTCTGATTTTGCTCCTTGACCAATGACTTCACCAGGATTGCCATTAGTTCGCTATGTGATGTGTGCCATTGTTTGTTTTTGTGTGCTCATCCGCCTTACCTTGAACTTGAGCGTTGGAGTGACATCTTGTGAGGTGCTTTGTGGTTGTATAAACTCTGTTTGTTCCTCGCCCTTTGACTAGCTAAATTTTGTTGGGTTCGGGTATTGAGTGGTTTTGAACCTGGTGCACCTAGTGTCATTTCGAAGGTGATGCTTTACTTTCTTGAGTTTATGAATTTCGTGCGGTTAAACCCTTAGTTGGAGTTGCAAGTAAAAGCGAGTAAGTTTACTCCTTTGTCTTTAGTTGATTTGCTTGAGGACAAGCAAGACTTTAAGTGTGGGGTGTTGATAAGGTCGGTTTTTGACCTTATCTTTTAGGCAATTTCGTGGTTTGAACGGCAATTTTTAGAGTCCTTTGTGTGAATGTTTGTGTGGTTTTTGAGTATTTTGTGATTTTTATGTTTTGGATAGATTTTTATAACTTTTAGTATTTTTCGTGTTTTCTAGGGTTGTTTTTGTAATTTTGGACAACATGTCGTTTTTATGGTCCATGGCGTTGGTGCGGTTATGTTTCTTTATGCTTGTTTTGGACAAGTATTATGACCCGGACCGGAAGTTGGAGCATCGGCGGCAAGGAAGAGTTCGAAGTGCTGAAAATCAAGGTGGCATGGCGTGCCACAATTAAGGCACGGCGTGCCAATCCAGCGGGCCAAGTGATGTAATCCAGTAGAGTGGCACGAAAACATGCCACTCAGACCAGCGTGGCATGCCAACCCCAAAACCACAAGGCACGGCGTGCCACCTCCAGCAGCACGGCGTGCCATCCCCAATTCTGCACAGCACGGCGTGCCACTTCCACCAGCACGGCGTGCCGAGCTCCGAAATCCTGCTATTGCCCTACTTTCATCTTTTCTTTTTCCTAGTTTTAACCTAGCCGTATAAATAGGTTATTTTCTAAGTTTGAAAGGATCTTTTTCCAGACTTTTAGAGTGAGAGCAGAAACTTGTAGTGAGGTTTGAGCTTGAACTATTTGTTTTCTTTGAGTTTTGAACCACTGATTGGTAGTAGCTTTACATAAAACCTTCCCCTTTTGCGACGTTCTTGGTTCCGGCTTGAGTTCGTCTATAGAGGTACACCCCAAGCATCTTCACACCGTCGGAATCCGGTTAATCAGACCAAAAGGGCATAAGTTTTTCTTCTTTGCCTTTGTAATTTGATTAAGTTGGTTTTTGATTCCGCAATTGATTGCGTTTGGTTGTAAACACTGAATTTGTATCACCTTTCTTAATTAATATAGTTGATTGCAATTTAATTTCAATATTTATGCCTCTTCTTCAAGCAATTCCTTTAATGTTAATCTAGTTTCTTAAGATCTTAATTTATTAAGTTCATATTTGTGGCATTACTTAGATTGACACCAAGGAAACCATTAGTATTGACGACACTGTGGAACTTACGTGCCCCTATTTTTTGAGCTTTAGAATTAGACCACCTCTAAACAAGGGAAACCGGCTAAGGACTTAAAAGATCTAGACACGCTAGGTTGAATTATGGAAAGAACATAATTAAGGGTTAATTGTTGATTTAAATTCATCTATTGTAGTTAATTGATAAAGCCATCTCCATTAGCATTCATAGGTCGGTAAACCGCCAATTGATAATCCAAATTCAAGTGCAAAGTAAGCTGGAATAGATCAACTAGGAGTAGGATAATTATTTGTTAGCATAAACGAATCCAAAAACTAAGTTCCGCCTAGGACACGCAAGGAACCCGAGTAGTTTAGTGTTTGCAGAATATTTTTCTCTGTGGGATCGATACCTGGACCAACCAGAATTATTACTTGTCAACGACAGGTACACTGCCTTAGTTGTGCGTTTCTAAGTTTAGTTTCACTACTACGCCTAGGACCCATCAATTAACATGCTATAACTGGCATATTCAAAATTACTTAAGAATACCATATGGGACAAAGTTCAAAAGGCCCAAAAGGTCGTAACACATTTCACATATAGATGATCATGATAACCATGTGTTATGTATGCTCTTGTTTGAACTAATATGATGATAAGCAATATGGCATAAGACATATTTTGCAGATAATTCATTTATGATTCAACAAGTAGCAAAAATCTTCACAAATGATGCAACTATGAGATCTTAGGCTCCACCATGGACGGGAAAGACATTTCCAGGAGTTAGTGTGTATAATCCTTCGAATAAATCATACGCTTGTAAGCCAAGATTGATTTATTCACCTCTTTCCAATACTATCCAGATGCGAAGAAAATCTAAAAAATGAGTAGCTCCGAAAGTAGAAGGAGTCGATCCGGTTGGGAACAAAATCTAAAAAAAATGAGCAGCATTGGGAGAAGACATCAGCATTATCTGAACGCAGAGAAATTTTGAAAAATGAGTAGCTCTTGTAAAAGGCATTCGGGTGCCAAGATCTCCAAGGAAATGGAGTAGCACTAAATAGCATGCCCGGTACAGTTGGATGAATGAAAGACCCATGACGAAGGGCAATATTACAAAAACCCTACAAACTTGCAAGGAAAAATCTATAGCAGGTTCCTAAAAGTAGTGGGTCTATTCATGTGAAGGACCTTGGCCCAGTCCCAAACAAAGCAGTGTAGGAAAGGTTAAGGCACAAAAATGCTAGAAACTGAATCAAAATCTTAACAAGAAAAAATTCTCTTCATTCGGTCAAACATATAGAATAGGTGTTTGGACTCGGTGCAAAGAAGATTTGAATTTCAACCTTAAAAGGCCTGAACCGGACCAATGGGGGGGACTTTTGATGTCATATTGGAAAATTCCTTAGCAAGCAAGATTTCCAGGCAAATATAGAGTGAAGACCGATTCCTGGATAGGCTGAATATCCGGATCCTCATGGCTGAATCAATGACATTTGGATCTAATACAGCCTATACATTCGGTACTTCACAGAATATGATCCTTCTAAAACAAAGGGACTATGTCCTAATCAAGGTATGACACTTCCTTACTTGTCTATCAAGGAGTCTATATCCTATTCAGTATAAAACTCTACAAAGGTACTATTTTACCCCAATTAGGAATCTTTTCTATTGGTCAAACAAGAATATCAATCCTAATCTAATTAGGATAGTTTGGAGCCTATATAAAGGTCTCTCTACCTAAAAAGGTACATATAAATTCTCTTATTTTTACTATACGGCTTCTTGATCTCTTACTGACTTGAGCGTTAGAGTATCTTTATTTTGTTTTGCAGGTCCTAACCTAATCTTTCACAAAACGGGAAGCCTCCTAGCGAGTATGAATTTTTCACATAATTCATCACTAACATTATCTCATAGGCCACCTTGACGGTTCCTCTCCGCCTTGTCCGCTCCATATTGCATTTGCCGCTGATCCTAATATCCAGGTTGATAATTTAGCTTATCAATCTTGGTTTACAAGGGATCAAATCGATTATTGGATTGACTGCAACGTTCTCAGCTTGGACTGCACTAGCTCGTGGTTATGGTTCGATTTCTCAAAATCTTCAACTCCAAATTCATATGTAACTCCAAGAATTATAGAAAACAGACACTGGTTGTGAGCACAGATTTTTCTGACCTCAGTGATGAAAACCAAATTAGTTATCATTTCCATCAAGTCTTCTACAAGAATCGGTTCGAAGGATGAAGATGGGCATTGAATGAGCTTAAGAACGAACTCTAGAGTCGTTTAGGAGATTAACACCCTAAACCTTAATTTTAGAACCGTATGACTCTTGTTTGAGTCCCACGACTCTAATTTAAGCGATACAATTCTATATGTAGAAGGGTTAAGCTATGAAACTAAATTTGAAAAGTAAATTTTCTGACCCAAAATGAAAGCCAAACGACTCAAAAGTACAGTTGTATAGGTCTTAACTAGAGCCATACGACTCATGTCCTAAAAATTGGAGCTGTACAGCTCTAATCCTGCCAAACAACAAAATAACTTGCAAGAGAGATAGAGATGGGCACGAGGGAAAAGAGAAAAATTTTGGATCTTGCAGGAGAGAAAATAAATAAGAAAAGAGAGGTGAGGGAGATGGAAGAAGAAATGAACAATTATAAAAAAAAAAGGGGATAACAACTGGAGGGGGAGATTGGTAGTATGAATTAGGGAAATGTTTGACAGGGAGAGAGACCAAGAAAAAAGAGTAAAAGAAAATCATACTCAGCCTTCTCTACGTTACACAAACTTCTCATTTGCAAACTTCAAACACTGATATGCCTAGCCTTAAAACTCAAACTTTCATCCTTTATCTTTGGTTCGTGATACCGGGGACATTTCTGAATAAAAATGAACTCATTCAGAACTAACCAGCATCCGAAGAATTGGCTTCAAAAGCATATACTACTGGATACACACGACAAAGGTAACTTCTAAGAGGCCTTAAATATTTCGGTGTTGCATTTTTGTGTGTTTGAAGATTTTTACTAAAAAACTAAATTGCTCTTTTTTTTAGATTAGAGCCGTACGACTCCAATCTTCAGAAATAATTCCACCCAAAATTAATTTTTGAATCAAACTGTTTTTCCAAATGTTTGAGTTGTAAGGCTCTGTTCTTCGTTCTAGTTTGGTTTTCTGATAAATCAATGAGATATGGCCCCAGAGGTAGGCTAAATAGCTAGACTCACAAGAAGAAGAAATTTTCTTGAACTTTATATTTTGATAATTATTTATTTTATTATAAAAAGAAAATAAAAAGATAAAAATATATTTTTCTCATTAAAGTTATTTTCAGTACAAATATCTATATTTTAGTATGCTTTCATGAAAATCGCTTTTGATGTATTCATCGCTTTCCAACCTAGATCTAATTTCCATGAAGTAATTAGGAGCCACAAGAACGAGATTCCATGGAGATCTAGGGATAAAGACTTAGCAAAGTATATATTGATCCATTAACCGGAAAAATGTTTTAGAAATTATTTTCTCAAAAATGTGTTTTAAATTTGTTTTCTAGGTCAAGTCGGTTGAATCTACTAGATTCTCCCAATTCCCCCCTTTTCACACCCCGTGTAATCTATTATCCCCTGCTATCTTGTTTGAGTCCAATGTGCATTTATATGTTTATTGTGCAACTAACCTCTGTTTTGCAGGTATGTGTATATTAGTTTAAATCTAGCTTTCCCCTTTTTAGATTGTCCGTGTGTTCTAGGCGATTGTACCCTGTATCTTATTTTTTATTAATGCATCCCCTTGGTTAGTTTATTTGATTGAGTTGTATTAATTTAGTTTTTTGAATTTATTTACTTTCTGTATTTTTTTATCGCTTTTTTTATGAGCAAATAGAAAATAATTAGGGCTGAAAATGGAATGAGTGAATAAATATAAACGACTTGAAATTTATAACAGTTTGAAATTGTTTGAAACATGACAATATTAAGTGATCTTTCCAGACCTGAAATCTCTGGCTAAAAGGTATAACGATTCCTGCACGGCTCGGCTATACTGTAATCTTCCGGTAAAGCTGAACTGGGTGGTGATTCCTTAACCATTGTAGCAAGGAAATTTGGTTTCATATGTTTTCCTTTCTCCCCACCCCACAGTGATTCCAATCCCATCACCACGGGGAGTTCCACAGGGTTTTTTGAAAAAAAAAATAAATATATAACTAAGTTACTTATATTGTTATAAAAATTTCATAAATAAAACTGTCTTGAAATTGTAATTTGTTTGATGAATTAATACTTTTTTTTGTAATAAAAAGTTTAGATTTTATTTTTAGATTTGGATAATTGTTATTCATTTATATATTCAATTGAGTGGTCTTATTGCTTATGAATTATAATTGATACATTTTTTGTACCAAGTAATTGTACTAATATTTTTTTATTATACATGCAAGATTATATTTTATAGCATGTGGATATGGATTCATATGCTAACGAGAATATTTAAGATTACCATCATTTTATATATTACTTTAATAAAAGTAATACTTGTACACAACCTATCAACATGATATCAGAGCTAACCTAGAATTCTGAATGTCTAGCGAATCATACGAAAATTCACCTCCTCCTACCCCTAACAATTCCACCGAAATCTCTACTCTGAACCCTAACCCTTAACTTGATTCGGCAGCCACATTTTCATCTTCCTCTATTCATCAAACGTAAAAAGGTACACCACACCTCACACCTTCCTCATCATCAATCACTACCAGCATCATGAATACCAACCCATCCACAAACCCGATAACCATCACCACCAACCAACTTTTCTCAGTTCACCCCTGTCCTTCACTGTCATAATCTCATGGGCCACCTTGATGGTTCCTCTCTAGCTTCTCCATGCCATATTGCGTTTGCCATTGATCCTAATGTCTAGGTTGATAATTCGGCCTATGAATCTTCTTTTACAAAAGATAAATTGGTTATTGGATTGACTACAATGTTCTTGGCCTGAACTACACTAGCTCATGGTTATGCTTTGATTTCTCAAAATTGTCAACTCCAAATTCATATGTAACTCTAAGAATTACTAAAAACAGACACTAGTTGTGAGCACAGATTTTTCCATCCTCAGTGATGAAAGCCAAATTAGTTATCATTTGCATCAAGTCTTCTACTGGAATTGGTTCGAAGGATGAAAACGGGCGCCGAATGAGCTTAAGAACGAACTCAAGAATCGTCTAAGAGTGTTAGTGTGCCCTAGTCCAAATGGCATTAGTTCTTGTATTGTATTATACTTTATATTTATTTGGATATTTTGTATCATACATTTTGTGTTGACATAAAGGCATGAATCTATTTATTCATATCTTGTGCTATTTATAAATAGAGTATCTAATGATTATAACCATACTAAAGTAAACCAATGTAGGTCATTGGGTTATGAGACCTTTTAGTAGAGTTAAAGTTATAGTCATAAAGATATCCCTAGTCTGTTCTAATCATGGGAATGAATAGAACCAAAGACTGGCATATCCTTGACAGGATGGTGACGTCTCACCAGCCATTGGACATGTCACTCAATGATATGGGAACATGTTAGGATGCATGGTACTGGATCGATCCACCACAAGAACACCACATGGTTCGATCGTCATAGGTATTTCTCAGGTAAGTCTTGTTATTATCCTTAGACCCGATGATCACTATAACATGGGATCCCATACACTTTGATATACACTTAACGGCCCCGTGACAGGGTGCCAAGTATGGGTATGTTGGGTGGGCTAATGAACATGTTGATATTGATAGTGAAGTAGACGGAATTGCCACTCAGCATCCCGTGACGATTCCTTACAGTAGTATCAGAGCATGGTTCATGTTCTGATTAATAGAGTGATTTGTATTAGGGTTCTTCGTGTTTGATTTGATTTTATTGCAATTGATTTTCAATTTGATTTTATTTGGAACCCTAATTTGGTGATTTGGGGTTTTTAATTATTTTTCCCCAATCCTTTTTTTTTATTTCTGGTTTGATTATAAAAAATTAATAAATAAATAAATAAATATGATTGTAATGTTGGCCAAATTGGAATTGCAATTTTGTGCAACTGCTGCTGCCTTGTCTGATAGTAGCGCTGCCGCGGGGTGCGGGTCCAATTTGGTTTTTTTTGCAAGTATTTTGATTTTCGGACCCTATGTGAATATATTAAATTGGTTTTAAAATTCGCATGATTTTATTTTCACGATTGGATTCGTGTGGTTTCTTATGTGATTTAATTCATGCATGTAATTTAATTTTTTGGTTAAAATTAAATTGGTTAATGAAATTGGTCCGATTGGCCATTGGCACTAGTTAAGAGTTGGACGACTAATTCAGGTCCGTGACCGGGGATCGGTTATGGATGCTAGAATCGGCGATTTCACAAATGGCTGGACATAATTAATTAAAATTGGAATTGTTATGTTCATGCATTTTGATTCATGTATATGAAATGATATTTGCTATGTGTATATATATGCTTCTATGCTTGGTTTTGTGGATTTAAGCACTATTGGGCTTTAGATGAAGTTGGGTTGTAAAATTTAATTTTAGGAAATACGGCCTGCATGCCATTTTATTTTATTTTGATGTAATTTTATTTAATTTATGTTTTGTAAATTTAATTGTAATTACATCAAGCCATTGGAGAGGAAGCCCATTTGTGCCAAGTCCAAGAGGAGTTTGCAAGCCCACCCAGTGGATCTCTAATATTGCCTTACTAGTTATTCATTAGGTTGTAAAAATAGGACCCATAGTGTCTCTTTTATTTATATACATATCTTATACTTATGTCAATTGTATATATTTATGTATGAATGTATGTTTTGCCATTCCAATCACCCGCAATTATACATGCTAAGCCGTTATTAATCAATCCAATTAAATATTGAGTCGATTAAAAGTGCTTTCCACATTCGAACCTTTTCTATTTTTGAATAGTGCAATGTGCGCCGTGCCTCCGTCGGGTGCATTTTACTATTTAATTACTGTATAGGGTTAAGGTACTGGGTACACTTAGCGCTCGAATGGTGCTTGTACTCAACATGGGTAGTAGGATAAGCTCCTGGCCTTAAGCACAGATGGGTAAGTGCCAATAAGCCCATCAAACCAAGAGTCCCTAGGTTGAGATTGGAGGGAGTTCCTACCTAAATAGTTAAGGGGTGGTTGACAAGCCTTCGCTTGGCCAATTCTTAACGAAATATGGATCTAGGTCTTGTAACCATACATAACCAACAAATTAATTAAAATGGATTTTTAATTAACATGGCTTAAATAACAAAGCCCTTTATTAATCACTCTGCAAATTTTTCTGTGTAGATAATCACTTAAAATGGCTGGTATTTCATTTTCACTGTGATCACTCCTCGAGAAAGAGAAACTATCTGGGCCTAACTTCCTAAACTGAGCTCAGCAGCTAAGAATAGTGTTGAGACAATAGTCTAAAGAATATGTGCTAGATAGGGCCTTACCGGCCTCACCGCGTTCAGGTCGAGGGGTTACTCAATCTCAAATTGAGGAGTACAACCTACATAGGAGGGATGATAGAGATGTGTCTTACCTCATATTGGGCACTATGGTTCCGAAGCTGCAAAAACAGTTCATGGACTGTCAAGCACATGCGATCATAGATGATCTCAAAAAGATGTACCAAGATCATGCACGTCAAGAAAGGTTCTTGACAACTAAGGCACTCAACACCTACAAGATGGCAGTTGGGACATCAGTGAGCACCCACGTGCTCAGGATGAAGGGCTATATCAATGCATTGGCCCATCTCGGCACGCTAGTCCCGTAGGAGTTGGCGATAAACATCATTTTAGGATCCCTCCCTGAGTCTTATGATCGGTTCATCATGAACTATAACATGTAGGGCATGGATAAGACTATGGCTGAGCTATATGGAATGCTCAAGCTTACTGAATAGTCTGTCAAAAAGACTCCACCGGTGCTGCTAGTGAACAAGGGGAACACCCCTGTTGTGATGGGCAAAGGCAAGGCTAAAGCCAAAGCCAAGGCTAAGAAGGCTAAGCAAAGTCCCAAGCCCAAGGCCACTCCCAAGGATGTGTGCTTCGAATACAAGCAGAAAGGACACTGGAAAAAGACATTTCCAAGGCTCGTGGGAGAGCAAGTGAGGAACCAGGGTAGTTCTTTAGGTATATGTTATTGACATTAACCTTGTTGTTTCGGTATCTTAGGAGTTGGACACCGGATGTGGTTCTTATATTTGTTGTAATGTGCAGGGGCTGAGAAATAGGAGGTTATTGGGATCCAGAGAAGTAGATCTTCGAGTTGGGAATGGTGCTAAGGTTACTGCCATCGAGATTGGAGACTTCTACTTGGAGATGCCCACTGGATTGGTTTTGATTTTGAAAGATTGTTATTTTGTACCTGCCATGTGCATAAATATTATTTCAGTTTCTGTCTTCGATATTTCTGGATTTGTTTTCAATATTGGTTTTGGAAAAATTGATGTTGTGAAAGACAATATTATTTATGGAAATGCTTTTCTAAATAATGGTTTATATATCCTAGACTTATGATGCATAATAAATATACACACTATAGAAGCAAGTGCACTTCATCACTTAAGTAATATAGAGAAAGAAGGATGTCAATCCCACGAGGACTAAATATGCTAATCCTAAACACAGTCAGATTTCTATTAATCTATTTAGAGAGAATAATATATCTTCGATTTTGTTTTATATCGAAGATTAAAACTAAGGAAAGCAATTAATTAAATGAGAGAAAATTGAATAGATAAATTCAATAGGAAGGCTAACTAAGACATCCGGTTTCACTTAACACTAATCTTTGTAATATTTTAAGTTATGCAACTAATCTGATAAAATTCCAAGATGGCGATTTCCAAAAATAATTAACACCAGTTAGGGATATCAACTCCAATTCTTGACCTAAATACTTAAACCTCTCAGTTCTAAGCGATCAAGCAAGAAAGCATTAAGTCTAAGAAATCCTAGAACTAGCTAGTGAGCCACAAGAGCAATGGTCATTCAAATGTTGTGTTGTATGATTCCTTTAATCTAGTCCTTTGGTCAATTATAAATTAACTATGAACATTAGAATTGATGGTCACGCATCCAAAGCATTAAGCATACACAACACAATTATTGGAAAATAATACAAATTAAATTGCATTAAACTATAAAATAATTACATGGAACAAGTGCTAAGATCCACCATAGCCTTAGCTATGGTGGGATTAGTTCATAACTAAACTGATAACACACAAGAAAGTCAAGGAAAACATGATAAAGAGAAAGTTTAGAGAAAACTAGAGTCGAGATGGATGACGGAAGAGTGTACGAATCGTTAAGGCGGAAAGATGAAGTGCTCCCCAAACCCTAGCTCCAATTCACATTCTCCAAAACGTTCTTCCAAGAGAAGGAAAAAAAAAAGGAAAAGACTAAAGAAAAACTAACTAAAACACTAATGCTGAAATTCTCATTAAAACCTAAAAACTAAAAAGAAAAGAATAGTGAAAATAAATTACAATTCTCTTTTGAGGAAACAACTCCCAACACTCCCATTAGGAATAGGAGTCCACAAACAAGGGAAAATATCCTAGCCAAAAGCTTTGACTTCTCTTCCATAAGTCAAACCCGTAGCTCCTTTTAGGCCCACCACAAACACTGGCCCAAATCACTATTTTAGCCCCAAAACTCCAAAATCAACACCTCTAAGGCATGGTCATGCCTTACGACTGCTCCTGGACTGTTTCAAGCTAAATCTTCTCCTGTTTCATGCACTTTTAGCTCCATTTTCCTCTTTAAGGCCTTAACAAAGAAAATAGTACAAAGGAAGTAAAATATGCCTTAAATGAATAAAAACGACTCGATTAAAGCACATAAACCAAGGCAAAATAAGCATAAAAAAATACACTTATCAACTTAAATCAAAACAATCCAATCTATAACATAAACACTAAGAGGGTTAAGCCAAATGAACTTAATCCTGATTACTTCTGGCACTATTGTTTACGCACATAAATGAGAAGCGCATAGCTAGACTTCACAAAAGTGGAGTGCTAGGGTCATTTGCCTTGGAGTCTTATGACACATGTGAATCTTGTTTAAGAGGCAAAATGACAAAGGTGCCTTTCAACAAGAAAGCTGAGCGGGCCAAGGGCTTGTTAGAGCTAATACACTCAGATGTGTGTGGGCCCATAAGCACTAGTGCTAGAAATGGTTTTCACTACTTTGTTACTTTCGCTGATAACTTCAGCAGATATGGCTATGTCTATCTAATGAAGAGCAAGTCTGAAACCCTTGATAGGTTCAAGGAGTACAATAACGAAGTGGAGAACCAACTAGGTGAGACTATTAAGGCACTTCGGTCTGGCCGAGGTGGTGAGTATATGAGCTTAGAGTTTGATTCATTCTGGAGAGAGTGTGGGATTATCTCACAACTCACTTCTCTTGGAACACCCCAATGGAATGGAGTGTCAAAAAAGAGGAATAGGACCTTTCTAGACATGGTCCGCTCGATGATGAGTCAAACCACTCTCCCAACATCCTTCTAGGGATATGCATTAGAGACAGCTACATTCATACTTAATCGTTCATTAATTAAGGCAGTTGAAAAGGCGCCATATGAACTATGGACGGGCAAGGAGCCCAAAGTCTCTTTAATTTGGATTTGGGGTTGTGAGGCCCATGTCAAGAAATTGACAAGTGGCAAGCTAGACTCCAAAATCAAAAAGTGCCTGTTTGTAGGTTACCCAAGGAAACAAGAGGATATTACTTCTACAACCCTGCTGAGAACAAGGTGTTCATAGCACGAAAGGGTGTCTTTCTTGAAAAAGAGTTTATCTCCAAGAAAGACAGTGGGAGCAATATTGAGCTAAGGGAAGTTTAAGATCCACAAGAACTTATACAGGATAGCTCGAAGATCAAACCAAAACCTCAAGCAATTGAGGAATCTGAACCGATCATATAGGACCTTAAAAGGTCTGGTAGGGTCCATCATCAACCCAAGAGATATGGGTTTCTCATGACCGATGATGGGACAAGGAGAACCTAAGACCTACCAGGAGGCTATTGAAAGCCCACAGTCAGCTAACTAGTGTAAAGCCATAGACGCTGAGATGTAATCGATGTATGATAACCAAGTTTGGAATTTGGTTGATCCACCTCCGGGTGCTAAGGTAATCGGTTGCAAGTGGTGTTTCAAGTTAAAGGCCAATAACACCTTCAAAGGGCGATTGGTGGCGAAGGGTTTTAGAGAAGTCTAGGGAATTGACTATGATGAAACCTTCTCACCAGTTGCAATGCTCAAATCCATTAGGATACTACTTGCCATAGCTGCATGGTATGATTATGAGATATGGCAGATGGATGTTAAGAGCGCTTTTCTGAATGGAAAGCTACTCTAGGATGTGTACATAACACAACCTGAGGGTTTTATTTATCCAAAGTATCCTAACTGGGTATGCAAGCTTCAAAGGTCCATTTATGGATTGAAGCAAGCTTCTCAGAGTTGGAACTTGAGATTCAATGATGCTATTAAGGAATATGGCTTCATACAGAATCCAGATGAGCCTTGTGTGTACAAGAAGGTTAGTGGGAGTGTATCTACATTCCTTGTCCTATACGTAAATGACATCCTTCCCATTAGAAGTGACATACCAACACTGTAAGAGGTTACGCACTGTTTGAGTAAGTGCTTCGCAATGAAGGACTTAGAAGAAGCTGAGATGATCTTAGGGATCAGGATCTACAGGGATAGATCCAATCGGCTTCTAGGCCTAAGTCAGGCCTCTTACATAGATGAAGTTTTGAAAAGGTTTGGCATGGATAAGGCAAAGAAAGGTTTCTTACCTATGCACCATGGACTGAAACTAAGTAGGAAGAAGTCCTAAGATAAAGGAGGACTGGGAGAAGATGCAGAAGATCCCATATGCTTCAGCTATAGGATCTATCATGTACTCCATGTTATGTACGAAACCTGATGTCCCTTTTGCACTGAATATGACTAACCGATACCAGTCAGATCCCGAAGAGGATCACTAGATGGCAATCATGGCAATCCTTAAGTACCTTAACAGGACTAAGGATAGCTTCTTGGTGCATGGAGGTTAAGAAGAGCTAATCATTGTTAGGGTACACTGATGCAAGCTTCGAGACCGATCAGGACGATAACCAGTCACAGTCTGGTTATGTCTTCCTATTGAATGGCAGTGCCATCAGTTAGATGAGCTCAAACAGCCAACCATCACCGATTCTACCATAAAAGCTGAGTACATTGCTGCATGTGAAGCTGCAAAGAAAGCTATTTGGATGAAGAAGTTCATCATTGAGTTAGGAGTGGTTCCATCTATCCTAGACCCAGTGAATGCCTTCTGTGACAAGAACAGGGCCATCACACAAGCTAATTCGATCACATAAGAAGTCGAAACATGTACTCAGGAAGTTTCACCTCATCCGAGAGATCATGGACAAAGGAGACATTTCACTATAGAGAGTTGACACCGGGAACAATGTCGCTGATCCGTTGACCAAGGTGCTGCCACAGACACAGCACGAGGGTTATACTAGATCTATAGGGATTAGGGCAATGCCTAGTTGGAAATAGTGCAAGTGGGAGATTGCTGGTGTGCCCTAGTCCAAATGGCATTGGTTCTTGTATTGTATTATACTTTATATTTGGATATTTTGTATCATACACTTTGTGTTGAAATAAAGACATGAATCTATTTATTCATATCTTGTACTATTTATAAATAGAGTATCCAATCATTATAACCATACTAAAGTAAACCAATGTAGGTCATTGGGTTGTGAGACCTTATAGTTATAAAGAAATCCCTCAGTCTGTTCTTATCATGGGAATGAATAGAACCAAAGACTAGCATATCCTTGACTGGATGATGGCATCTCCTTAGCCATTGGACATGGAATGTCAGTCAATGATATGGGTACATATTAGGACGCATGGTACTGGATTGATCCGCTCCGAAAACACCACATGGTTCGATCATCATAGGTGTTTCTTAGGTAAGTCTTTTTATTATCCTTAGACCTGATGATCACTATAACATAACATGGGATCTCATACACTTTGATATATGCCTAACGGGCCCGTAACAGGGTGCCAAGTATGGGTATGCTGGGTGGGCCAGTGAACATGTTGATGTTGATAGTGAAGCTAACGGAATTGCTAATCAGTGTCCCCTGAGATGACATCACTAGCCACTTGATGAGTGGGACTGACAAGTGCATGGCTATACCCGAATAAGTTGGGATAATTATTCATTAGGTTCAGTCCACTCGGTATTAAGAGATAAATAAGCATATAAGAGGATGACAAGGCCATGCCTATTGTTTATATATCGATGTCAGTTGGCAAGGGATATATGAGATCACTATCGGGTTATATTTTACATTAGACTGCTAGTCTCCGTCTTAATTGGGAGCTGTAACGGTTTGCTAGAACTACTTACAGTCTTTGGGCTTTGGGCCCACTATGAATAGAAAGACGGACCCACATGATCGCACACATGGAAGGACTAAACTTTGACAAATCGGAGTTTGAACGGAAACCAAATCAATTGAGTTATTGACATTAGGTTATGTCATAATTAATTCAATTAAATTAAGGGAGAAATTAATTTTATTTGATTAATTAATTACATGCAGTAAATAATTAATTAAATAAAATAAAATTTCCTTGGTTGAAATATAAATACAAAAGGTATATTTATTAAGGTTGGTTTTAATTTAAATTTGGGTTATGTTAATTTGATAAAATTATATTAATTGTGTCAAGTGGAATTTTATGAAAAGGTTTTTATTTAATTCTAATTGTACAAGTTAAATTAATTCAATCAAATTAAAAAACCTATAGTTTTAATTAGAATCCTAGTAGGCTAAGGTGTGTACTAAGGAGTATATAAAAGGAAGCTTTAACCTAATTTCTCCCTAACCCTAACCCTAACAAGGAATTCGGCCAGCCATAGATAAAATTACAGCAGCCCCTTTCTTTGCTCTATCTTGTTTTCATTTGACTGCTAGTCTTCGTCATAATTAGGGGCTGTAACAGTTTGTTAGAACCCACTTACAGTCTGTAGGCTTTGGGCCCACTGCGAACATAAAAGATGGACCCACAGTATCGTAAACATAGAACGACTGAATGTTGACAAATCAAAGTTTGAACGGAAACGAAATTAATTGAGTTATTGACATTAGGTTATGTCATAATTAATTCAATTATATTAACGGAGAAATTAATTTTATTTGATTAATTAATTACATGCAGTAAATAATTAATTAAATAAAATAGAATTTCCTTTGGTGGAAATATAAATACAAAAGGTGTATTTATTAAGGTTGGTTTTAATTTAACTTTGGGTTATGTTAATTTGATAAAATTATATTTAATCGTGTCAATTGGAATTTCATAATAAGGTTTTTATTTAATTCTAATTGTACAAGTTAAATTAATTCAATCAAATTAAATAACCTATAGTTTTAATTAGAATGCTAGTAGGCTAAGGAATGTACAAAGGAGTATAGAAAAGGAAGCCTTAACCTAATTTTTCGGTAACCCTAACCCTAACAAGGAATTCGGCCAGCCATAGATATAATTACAGCAGCCCTTTTCTTTGCTCTATCTTGTTTTACATTAGACTGCTAGTCTCCGTCTTAATTGGGAGATATAACGGTTTGCTAAAACCCTCTTATAGTCTGTGGGCTTTGGGTCCGCTGCGAACATAAAGACGGACCCACAATATCGTACACATGGAACAACTGAACATTCACAAATCGGAGTTTGAACGGAAACCAAATTAGTTGAGTTATTGACATTAGGTTATGTCGTAATTAATTCAATTATATTAAGAGAGAAATTAATTTTATTTGATTAATTAATTACATGTAGTAAATAATTAATTAAAATAAAATTTCCTTTGGTGGAAATATAAATACAAAAGGTGTATTTATTACGGTTGGTTTTAATTTAATTTTGGGTTATATTAATTTGATAAAATTATATTTAAATGTGTCAATTGGAATTTTATAATAAGGTTTTTATTTAATTCTAATTGTACAAGTTGAATTAATTCAATCAAATTAAATAACATATAGTGTTAATTTGAATCCTAGTAGGCTAAGGTGTATACTAAGGAGTATATAAAAGTAAGCCTTAACCTAATTTCTCCCTAACCCCAACCCTAACAAGGAATTCGACCAGCGATAGATAAAATTACAGCAACCCCTTTCTTTGCTTTCTCTTGGTTTTCGTTCAATCTGTTCGCTAGCATGAGTCCCGTTCAAGAGTCGTTCGTGTACTGGATTATGGAGGAAACAGGTCTTGGTTTTTGTAGCAGTCTCTAAAGGAGACAGTTAAGGTGACAAAATTTATTATTCTCTCCATTCTTGGTTTCATTCTATTAATGTACATGAATCTTGGGCTATCGAATCGAGGAAATTTTAATCGGTATTCTACCTTGCATTTAATTTTTCCCATGACGATTCCCCCCAAATAGATCAACACCCTAAACCTTAATTTTAGAAAGAGTCGTACAACTGTTGTTTGAGTCCCATGACTTTAATTTAAGCGGTACGATTCTATATGTAGAAAGGTTAAGTGATAAGTGCTAAAAGGCACTTATTTATGATATAATCTATAAGGCATTTATGATGTTTTTACTCATTTTATATTAGATTTCACGTTGGTATTGCATGTTTTAGATGATTTATAGTTTTAAAGACTAAATATGCAAATATGTGGAGTTTAGCTATAAAAGGGAGTAAAAACAAAGAAAGATTAAAGAAAAGAGACAGGTGACGAGCTCGACATGTATCACGAGGCGACCCAGCCTGACTTGAGCAAATTATCAAAGAAATCTGTGTGAATCATGATCGCGACTCTATGTCACAATCGTGACACGCCTCCAGAAGAAGTTACTCAATTTTATCCACTTGGAACTTCAACCACCACTTTCGATAGACACAACCCTTCATGAAAAGACATAATTTTTCATGAAAGGACACAACTTTCCAAGAGAACCAATAGTATTCAAGAGACATAACTCTTCACAAAAAGACACAACTATTCAATGAACCAACACAACTTTACAAAGAGACACAACTCTTCATGAAGCATCATAACCTTTCATAGAGGGACACAACGGTTCAATGCCTATAAATAGAGGATGGAATCCCAGATTTCAATAAACATATAGATAGAAAGAGAGAGAGAGAGAAAAATCGGCAATGTTATAAGTGCCTAGAGAGAGTTTGAGTATTGTTGTAATATTTAGTATGCATAAAGGGGAGCCTAACACCAAGGTCCTTGAATAAAGTATTATCGCTGTATAGAGAAAAGATACCCCGAGGTTGCAATATACCTATAGGTGTAAGGGAGTGTTTTATGCCCAATTACTTTCTTAAGTCTATTCTTATGCTTTTCCTTTACGAAAGCGTCATACTTGTATATGTATTGAATATTAACGAAATCAATATCGATAAGTTTTCTTATATCTTATTCTTTATTGCATGACTAATGCCAAGTATGTATTGATTCTTGTTTTACATTGCATGACTAACGCCAAGTATGTATTGTGATTCATAATAAGATATAGAGAAGTTCGCATTTTACTTTGCCTTGTTTAGTCAATAAGATAGAATAAATTATGGTGTATGATTGTTTTGCTTCACTTTGTTAGATTAATTAAAGATTATCTTGATATAGCTTGGTCATTGTATATTAAGACCTTTAGTTATTTTGGCAAAGGTATTCAATAATTTTTCTATGAGTTATTGAATAAAATCTATTTCTAGACATACCCGTTGAAATAGAACTAACCAAACATACTCTTGTCATAAAGATTGAATGAATAATTAATGCATAAACAATGAATATCTAAGATAAAATGCTTGTATATTTATTTGATTGAATGTTAAACAATAACTCAACTCATAACTAGTAATTTAATTAACTTGCTAGTTACAAAATGCGATATCACTTTATAATTCAGTACTCTATAAACGCGAAGAAAAATAAACTAAAGTGGACATACTTATTCCTCGTGGGATCGATATCTTTATTACTTTTTGTATTTATTTATCGCTTTTTGTAGAAACAGATAGAAAATAATTAGGGCTGAAAATGGGATGAGTGAATAAATATAAACAACGTGAAATTGATAATAGTTTGTAATTATTTGAAATGAGACAATATTAAGTGATCTTTCCAGACCCAAATCTCTAGCTAAAAGGTATAACGACTCCTGCATGGCTAGGCTATACTGTAATTTTCCGGTAGAGCTGAACTGGGTGGCGACTCCTTAACCATTTTAGCCAGGAAATTTGGTTTCATATGTTTTCCTTTCTCCCCACCCCACAGGGATTCCAATCCCATCCCTACGAGGGGTTCCACAGGGTTTTTTGAAAACAAAAAAAATTACATATATAACTAAGTCACTTATATTGTAATAAAAATTTCATAAACAAAACGGTCTTAAAATTGTAATGGAATACTTTGTTTGATGGATTAATACTTTTTTTTGTAATAAAAATTTTAGATTTTATTTTTATACTTGGATAATTGTTATTCATTTATATATTCAGTTGAGCGGTCTTATTACTTATGAATTATAATTGATACATTTTCTTGTATCAAGTAATTATACTAATATTTTTTTTTATTGTACATGCAAGATTATATTTTATAGCATGTGGATGTTGATTCACATGCTAACATGAATATTTAAGATTACCATCATTTTATATATTACTTTAATAAAATTAATACTTGTATACAACCAATCAACATGGTATCACAGCTAACCTAGTGTGAGCATAGGTTTTTCTCGACCTCTATAATGAAAACCTGTTGTTACCTATTAGACAGATGAGCGTGAATTGGATCTGAGAATGAGCAGAATAATGCCCGGAATGTTCTTAAACGGTTTGAAATTCAGGAGAGTCCTTGATATAAAACCTCGAGAGAGGTTTGTTGAGTGATTAGGAGACTTAGGTGTGAGTGTGGGTTAAGACTAAGGCGTGCCGGCTCTATCTAAAGCCGTACGGCTGTAGTTTCACAACTACAGTCGTACCACTCTAGATTACAGTCGCATGACTATAACAACTACAGCTGCACGAATATAACTCTACAGTCATGCTATGAGCGGATGACCTGGAAATAGAAGGGCGGGACACGGCAAAGCGAATCGGGGAAAAAGCGAAAGAATGTGTTGATTTGTTTGAAAAACGGCTTTTTTTATCTTGCTTTAGGGAAAACCGTTTGTTCATTTTGAAATTCATTTTATAGAAAATGTTTTCTTGTTTTATTACTTAAAGACCTCGAAACCTAAATTTCGAGATCAGTGAAAGAGTCGCCACCCGGATCAGCACATCCAGGAAATTTTGGTACAGCTCCCTACCGAGCGTAGACTACTATACCTAATCCAGAGATTTAGGGTTCGGGCAACTTTACCTACTTAAGCTCGAGCTTGTATTCAGTTTATAACTTACCTATCTTTATTATCTTTTCCTTACCCAATTTCGTTTATTTATCAGCCCATGCTCAAGCAAATGACAGAAATAAATTGTAGAAAAGTAAATCATACATCCAAGCAGTTAAAAGAATAAAGATAGAGGCCGCTTATACAACCAGATTGAACAAAAATAAAAAGCTCTCATCCTCACATTTACAAGCGCCTAAATACACGAATATCTAAAAATTACAAACGCCTAATATACATGAATTAATCTATTAATTACAATAAAAATAATAAAAAGGAAAATAAATGCTGCTAAACAAAGGGTTAGCACAGTTTATATTATGAACACAGATAGGACTCACAGTGGGATAGAATTGGGATTTTTAGGAGTGGGGGCATGAATTTAGGGGGTAATAGGGTCGACCCGACAGGTCGGACCGGTTAGGGCTGGAAAACGGTTTTGAAACGCCCTGTAGATTTTTGTGATGGAAAATAATTTTTGAAAACCATTTGGCTCGGTTTCATGCAAATTTCCACATTTTAGCGGGTCTGTTATCCCGGAACTCGGGGTTCTATTCGTGTGAGTTTTCCTAATTTTCACAAACATCTAGGGTCCAAAAACGGTAAACACACCAAAAATAATTTGAATTCGAAAACAGTGTCGCACGATGACGTCCGTACAGGCCGTTCCGCGATTCTGCCTTATTCTGGAACTTACAGCCGTACGGCTATGGCTTCTAGAACCCGAAAAAATGGTTTTCTCGTTTTTGAAAATGCCGTTTTGCTCATTTTCAATGTTTTCCGAGGATTTTATAGGGTTCGGGGGACCGCTAATATTGGACTATGGATCCGATTTGGATCGAACAACCTCGAAACTCAGAAAATAAAACCCCAAAAAATCCGAAAACCTAATATCCGTACGTACAGAAATCCAAAAACCAATGTTTACATAACGTATGAATATATTTGGGCTGAAATATATCACAACAGAATGCATAAATTGGAAAACAAGTTGTTTTCGGACTATTCGGGGTAGTTTCGAGTTTCTACCAAGAAGGACAGAGCCGTGTGGCTCTGTTCTTTAGAATTAGAGCTGTGCAGCTGTATTCTTTTCAAACACAGTCGTGCGGCTCTATTCGGGCAACCAGTTTTCCAAAGATTTAAGAAACGACGAAAATCACAAAGAAAGAGTAATGCACGTAGGTTTAAGGCCTCTCAGAGTTTACCTTGATGTTGTTTTGATGTGTTTGACGTCTAGAAGCGGATTGAAAACTTGAAATTCTCCTTGAGTCCCCAACTAGCCAAAAACCAAAATGAATTTGAAGCAATCTGAAATCAAACCAAAACGATCCTGAATCAATGTACAAAGGTTAGGAAACTTCCTATTAATGTTTAGGTGTTGATTTGGTGTTGAGTTTTTAGGTTTTGGTGGATGGTTTTGCTACGGCTTCTCCTCCTCTCTTTCTCTCTTTTCTTTTTTTTGTATGTAAGTCTTCTCTTTTTCCAAAATCCCCCCTTTCCCTTTTTTTGATTCTATTTCGTTTCTTTTGGTTGAACCCACTAAAGCCATATGGCTCTAGTTTGCTAGAGCCGTACGGCTCTAGCGCTGGGCCGAAATTTGTAGAAATTCAACACTCACCCTAAACCCTAAAAATCATCCGGGGGACCTTCTTGGGGTTTTAGATTGAGGATAGCTCAGTTTTCAGGATGTTTGAGATACTCCGGATGGTATTCCGGTTGTTTTCAAGTCCGATTCGTGTCCGTCTGCTTAATAGGTAACACAAGAATTCTAATTATAGAGGTCGGGAAAAAAATCGGGCTCATAGGCTGCCCCTCACGGGATAAAAGTCGGATCGTGGGTGGCTGTGAAGCCTAGATCGAGTTTGGTCTCACGATTGGGAGCACGGTGAGAAAGGAAGAGGAAACATACCTGACATCCCTCACTGGGGATGCTGGCCGTGGTTCCGAGTCGACTCTTTGTGGTGGAGTGATCCCCTGTAGTCTACTCTCTGTGGTGGAGTGTGCCGACAAATTCTGCTTTTTCTCTCCTATGTGGTAGATAGACTCAACAAGCTGTACTGCCCTCCTATGTGGTGGAGAGACTCAATAAGCTGTTCTTCCTTTCTTATGTGGTGAAGAGGCTGGGTGAACTGTTCTGTTCCTCCTATGTAGTGGAGAGACTCAAAAAACTTTTCTTCCTCTCCTATATGGTGAAGAGGTTGAATAAACTATACTACCTTTCCTATGTGGTGAAAAGGCTGAATGAACTGAGCTGTTCCTCCTGTGGGGTGAAGAGACTCAATAGACATTTCTTCCTCTCCTATGTGGTGAAGAGGCTGTAAGCGCCAGAATTTTCTATACTTAAAAAAAACCAAAAAGAGTATGGTCGTATGACTGTCCTTACAGTCGTACGACTGTAATATCGGAAAGGTTGCAGGAGCCCATACCTCTTCAGCAGAAAATGGAGGAGAGAGGGAGGAGCATTAATTGCTCCGTTCTTGCAGCAAATAACCTGAAAAAGCAGAGATAAAAAGGAAGGAAAGGAAGGGAGAGAGACAACAACTGATTTCTGGTGGAAAATTAGAGAGAGAAGAGAAGGAAAAAGACAAGAAAAAAGGGAAAGGAAGTTTGCTCAAGAATCCTCTTTTTCTCTTCTATTTCATTCGAATTCTTTAGGATTAAAGCTAAAATTTGTTAGAAATCCATAGGTTAATCAAATAACTTCATAATCAAATCAAAATTCCGGACTTAAATCATCAGAATCCTTAACATTTTGGACTTTTGGGACTAAAGCTTCCTCTCTCAATTTCAAAGGAAAAGTGCGAATTTGTGTGGATTGGAGCGACACCAGGGGTCAAATCGACTTGGATTAGCTTCTAAAAAGGTAGACACTCCTTTTCCTTTCACTTTTTCTCGCTTTCTGGGTGTTTGAAGTGAATTTTTATTCATTTTCTGCTGTATTTTCGCGCTTCTGTTTCTGGAAATTAAGAACAGTTGCACGACCGTTCTTGTATTTGATGAACAGTCGTATGAGTGTTCTTAATTTCCAAGTAGTTTTTCTTCAATTTTGATTCAAAATAAAATTTTATCAAAATCCTGAGTCTGGAGTGTTTACAGTCACACGACTGTAATTTACAGTCGTACGACTGTTGTTACAGTCGTACGATTGTAACGTGGATTCCAGAACCAGAATTTCCCTTTTAACCCCAGAAATTTCCAAAAACCCATAAAAATTCAGAAAACCCCAAAAATCATCAAAATGAATTTTGTTGTGTGCATCCACGACCCTAGATTCAATTTTCAGTAAAATTGCATTTAGAACAATGCCACGACGGAGACCCAGTTCTCCTAAAAACCGACCCACCTCACATGTAAAAAATGCATGTAAATCGGAAAAATTGCTTTCAAAATGATTTTCCCACAAAACCAAAAGCACAGGGGCGTTTCAAAATGTTTTCCAGGTCTAACCGGGCCGGCTAGCCGAGCCAACCCGGTTATCCCTTATATGCATGCCCCCAATTCTTGATTTCCCAATTTCGTCTATTTGAGTCGTAATTGTGGCATGCCGTATAAATTGTGCTAACCTTTGTTTTGCAGCTTCTATTTTATTTTATTTTCATTTTTATTTGTATCTTAATAGAATTAATCGTATATTTAGTCGATTGTAATTATTTTTAGATTCTCGTGTATTCTAGGCGATTGTATAAGTGAAGCGAGAGTTTTTATTTTTTATTCGATTTAGTTGTAAGCCGATTAATACTTATTTCTTTTCCTCATGTTTGTATATGTATTTGTATGCGCACTGTATGCCTTTTATATTTAATAAAATTGACTTTAGATTTTAAAGTACCATTTCGAGAACATCGGCAATATTTAATTTAATTAGACACAAAATAAGGGACTTGTCTGGACCCGAATCTCTGGATAGTGTAGCAGCCGTTCGTCCAGTTCAGCTACCTTAAGAATTTCCTGGTTGAGCTGAGCCGGGTGGCGACTCTACAATGTTCATCGAGACTTAGGTCTCGGTTCTTTTATGCATTAATTCTATTCATTTTCTAAAACCGATTTTCCTTTTATAAAAACCCCCACGTGAGGGAGGGGCCCGCCCGAAATCGAGGTGCCTCTTCCGAAAAGGAGTCTCGCGTCCCATAGAAAATACGTCATCTGCTCACAGTGGCGACTCCGCTAGGGATTTCTTCAGAAGGTTTTCTTAAAAACTTAAAAGAATTTGGCAAGACCTGAAAAGTGTTTAATTAAAATAAGGCGGATGATTCTCTTTTGGTATTTTATTTGTATTTTTAGTTAGCCATTTCTTACATTAGATTAGGTATCCTTTTATAGCCCGGTGGATTGTTGAAGTGTCGCCTAATTTCCTCTTGGTCTTAGGGGCACCAATACGAAACACCACTCATAGCCTCGTACAAACCCCTTCGCTAGAACCCTTGAGTGGGGAGAAGTGAGGAGTATATCTTGCTATGAGAGCCTTGATGTTATCCCGACTTTGACCGAACCCATATAGGCAGCCCTAGTTGGATTCCCTTAGGATACCAAAATAATTGTGTGAATAATAATAAAATCGCGCCTTCATCACCCCCAATTGGTGATCGAAGTGAACCCTGCCTAGGACTCGGTTAGAAATTTTTCAGACCGACCACGTTTGAGGAATAAGGTGGGAAGAATTCGTTTTGCTTGCTATGTGTTCTTCGCCATCTCGTGACACATCGTCGTTGCTACGTACGTGTGCATAACATACCATAATCACCATTTTCCATACATGTGACATACCATACATAAAACATTTTTTGCGTGATACTAACCCACACTTTTATGCAGCCATTTGCATTTTATTTCATGTGTAAGACATTAATTCATTCGTTTGTCATTCATGCTAACCCTTTCTTTTTCAGCCATAACATTAAATTTGTGTGATTAGCATTTTTCGCATAGCATACATAACATCATTATGTATGTCATGCATCCTAACCCACATTTTCGTGCAGCCATTTGCATATTGTGTGACATGTTCATTCACCACATTTCACTTAAATTAAATTAAGGCGCATTTCAAGGACGCCTATCATGACCATCCCATTCCATTTCATAACATATCGGGTACCCAAAATTACCTGTGTTTGCCGATGCACCGGATTACATTCGACCATTCCACCAAAATCATTTCATTCGATAAAAGCCACGACGGTCTTAGATCCATTCTCGTGTAACAATCTGCACGATGCATTTCATGACATAACGCTCATTCATCACAAACATCATATAACACCATGGTCCACATTCGACCACTTCATGACATTAATTTACCATTCAAGGTACTCCTCGAGTGCCCAATTAGTATGCATATAGGTCCATAACATCATCAAATCATGAAAAGGTGTTCCCCGAATGCCGAATCTTTGTCTGTGTCCCTGTTACACGTGACTTTCTCATAACATCATTTCATATCATATGCTCAAAAGCATCAAAACCTTGTCTGTGGGCCCGGCCCATGCGACCATTTCATATCATCTCATAGAACTATAAAGCGTCAAAACTCCGTCCGTGTACCGGTATACACGTGACTATTTCACAATTCATTAGGTACCCCAAAGCCACCGAAGCTCTGTCCGTGTGACGGCTCACACGTCACATTTTTGCATAAGCATTGGGCGTTCCTGGAATGCCCCAAGAAGAAGAAAAATAATAAAAGGGAACCATTCATACCATCATTTCATACATAATCCCACTCCATTCATTTGAAGCATACTCAATGCCTTAATTTTCATGCCACATCACGTCATTCATTCATAACCCTAATACCTCCTATCTACTCCCAAGCAGAATACACTGGAGCGACCTTGGACAAGATCCCAAGCTTCAAGGGTAGCTAGGAGACAGAGGGCAGTTGAGAGTGACAGTGATTCTGAGCCTGGGGAAGGAGTGAATATGGCGGATCAGACACCAAGTATGGCTGATGTTTTGAAGGATTTCTTCAAATCCCAAGAGTTCCGTGACATGTTGAAGGAAGAGATGCGGGTAGTTGTAAGGGAAGCTGGTGAGGCCGGTGGTAGTGGAGCCGGGAAAGAGAAAAAGGCTGAGTCATCCCAACATGGTGGTGATGCCTCGGCTAGCCTTGAGAAGCTGTAGGAAATAGAAGCAGCTATGGAATAGAGGATGAAAGCAAAATGTTCTGAACTAGATGAAGTTATGGCCCAGTTGAAGAAGGGGGTCAGTATCAGCGCTGAATTGAAGAAGGGTGTAAATGTTGATGCCATGATCAGTAAGGGCATCGAGACATTCCCTATTGGCTTCCAAGTGCCAAAAATCCCTACTTACAAGGGAATGGGCTCGCCAGAGGCCCATGTGAATCTGTATGCCCCGAGTTATGCTGACGGCTGGCACCACAAAGCAGCAGCTAATCAATTTATTCCCTACCACACTGGAGGGAGGTGCTTTAGGATGGTATAAGTCACTATCAGAGGAGGAACAATCTGATTAGGAAGTTTTGTCTACGGCCTTCATTAAATACTACAGCTTCAACACCAAAATCCAGGCGAAGCTGTATGATTTGGAGAGGGTGAAGTAGAAATTCAACGAGCCCTTTGATGAATACTACCAGAGGTGGATGAACAAGATGATCCTCCTAAAGAACCGCCCTGACGAAGACAAGCTTATACAGAAGCTCATTGACGGCAGCAAAGACATTTGTAAGAACAATATGAAATTCCATCCCTTTAAGGAGCTCAGTGAGGTTTACAGCATGGCTATGAAAATAAAGAGGGATGAAGAGGAGAAACCAGCCGGTCACAAGGGAGGGAGAACCACAGGGTACACCTCGGGATATAGATCAACCACAGCAGCTGGGTCTGGCAGTGTTTCTGGTTCGGGTTCCAGTGGCAAACAGGGTCAATCTTCAGAGGTGAAGCAGGTTGAAGTGGCTACTGTAAATCAGCAGCAAGGCAACCAGAATAGGGGTCCTGGAGGACAAGGCATATCGCCTTGGACTCTTCCCTTAGTGAAGATATTCGCCAAATGTAGGAATGGCAGCCTGCTACAGTCTTTAAGGCCATTTGAGAAGCCATCTGAAGCTGACAAAGATAATTTCTGCACTTATCATGTGGTGACAGGCCACCGAACCAACAACTGTTATAAGCTGAGGGATGCTATCCAGAAGCTCATTGATGAGGGAAAGCTGCAGGAGCCAGCCAAACCTAGCACTAAAACCAATCCACTGCCGGCATTCGAAAAGCGGGTTAACATGGTCCAGTCAGGGTTGCCAGCTAATTTTATATTCGCCTAAGTTCTTCAAGCGAACCCTGCAATTCCAGCAGTGGCATTAGGGGAAACCGAAGTGGAACCCGAACGTGAGAAAAAGGGGGAATGTAAAGAGATCAAGCCCGTAAGTCTGAATGATCTCGACTCCGAAGATGAGTATGAAGAATTTGACAGAGGAGAGGCAGTTAAACTCCCAGCTGTCGAGAAGATGAAGATTCAAGAAGTGCAGCATGTGACCCGAAGCGGTAGGGTTTATCAGCCGGTAGATCAGATGAAAGATAAAGCACCGATGAATGGGTCGGGTGGTACTTCGGCTCCAGAAGGAGTTGGGAAAGAAGACCTAGTCATTTCCTAGCTGAAGAAGACTCCTGCCTAGGCTAGCTTATGGCATTTGCTTCTGACCTCCAAGGAGCACAGGGCTGCTCTAGTAAAGAAATTATCAGAGATTGAAGTCTCCCCTATAGCTTCACCAGAGGCTATGTGCTGTTTGCTAGATAAAGTCCGTGTTGGAAGCCCTGATATTGTCTTCTCCGAGAAAGACCTGCCGGCTGAAGGGAAGGCCCACAACAAGGCTTTTTATGTCAGGGCCCATGTGATGGATAAGGTAATGCCTTACGTCATGGTGGATGATGGATCGGCACTGAATATCTGCCCACTAAAGATGTTGCCATTTCTGGGGCTGAACGAAGAGGTGTTAAAGAGATCCTCAACAGTCATCCGAGCATATGATGACTCTAAAAGAACGGTGATAGGGACGTTTGAGGCGGAAGTAGAGGTTAGGCCAGTTAGGTCCACAGTTGCTTTTATAGTGATTGATATCCCAGTCACGTTTTCCCTGTTGCTCGGAAGGCCCTGGTTCCATCCTTTGGGAGGTGTCCCTTCCACATTGCATCAAAAGATCAAGTTCTCTATGAATGGTAGAATTGTGACTGTTGAGGTGGATGCCCAGTCTGTGATAGCTGCAGTAAATGAAGAAGTGGTTCCGTTTGGTGGATTTCAGGTCGCTGTAATCAAAGAAGAAGAGACCACGGATGCCCCTATGATCCTTTATGAGAATTATATGCCGGAGTGGCTATCCCGGTATCTATATAAGCAGAACTTTGTCCCGGGAATGGGACTCAGAATCAATTTGCAGGGGGTTCTGGAATTTAAAATTGACTCGGGGAAGTCGAAGCAGTGTGGCCTTGGCTACGTAGAAGGGGCATCCGAGCGGAAGAATTTGAAAAAGGGTAAGAATGGAAAAGTTATGGTGAAGCCGTTTCTAAAAGCGGGAGAAGACCTTTACAAGGGTCAGGCTGAACCGGTAATGGTTGGAAATGTCGAGTATCCTGGCTTCGAGATCTTTGCTGATGTCATGGATTTTGACAAAAGCCAGGAGGAGCCAGTAGCCCCTGTAATGGTGGAAGAAGCAACTGCTGAATCTGAGATTTTGCAAGGAGAATCATCTAAGGTGGTAGCAGAAGCGATAGAGGTGGCCGAGGAAGAAGATGAAAAGAAGACCTGTGCTGAAGCTACAGAAGTGATCTCGGGAGCTTTGACTGCTGCATTAAGCAAAGCTTTTGGGAAATCCAAGGAGGGATTCGGCGAAGAATTAATGGCCAAAGTGAATTTAGACTCTGTGGTCGCTGAAATTGCCAAGATTATGGAAAGAGCTAAGGTGCAAGCGATCAAAAAAGAAGCAGAGAAAGCTACAACCCCGGATGATGCTCTGGAAGCGAAGATGGAAGCTCAAGAAGAACAAGACCCTCTGCCTGTGGAGGATGAAAATGATTTTGTCGTATCTATTTCTTCCATTTTCAATGTAACCGATGTACTTTATGATAAGTTCAATGCAATGAAATCCCAGTTTGCTTACTTGTGTGATGTTTATCCTGATAATTCTGTGCATGCATTTAAATCACCATCAAGCATATTTAGCATACATGACACTGCATTGCATGAAATCAATATAAGTACAGATGAAAACCCTAAAATGGTACTCATTTCACACGAGCTAAAATCTAAGGAAGAGAAAGAATTAATAAAAATACTCCAAAAACATGTTAAAGCTTTCGCCTGGTCATATGAAGACATGCCGGGTATGGACACAGAAATAGCAGTGCACAAAATTCCAACGGACCCCAAGTTCAGACCGGTAAAGCAAAAGTTGAGAAGACTAAGGCTAGAATGGGCTACGCTGGTGAAAGAAGAAGTGCCCAAACAGATAGATGCCAGGTTTCTCGAAGTGGTGGAGTATACAGAATGGTTAGCCAACATTGTCCCCGTGCCTAAAAAGGATGGAAGGGTCAGAGTATGCGTTGACTACAGGGACCTGAATAAAGCATGCCCAAAGGATAACTTTCCATTACCCCATATTGACGTCTTAGTTGATAGCGCAGCAAAAGCAGCAATGTACTCCTTCATGGATGGCTTCTCAGGGTACAACCAGATTCTGATGGATGAGATCGACAAGGTGAAGACATCATTCATCACAGAATGGGGTACTTTCTACTACAGAGTGATGCCTTCGGGTTAAAGAAAGCCGGTGCCACTTATCAGAGGGCTGTCACAACTCTGTTACACGATATGATCCATAAAGAAGTTGAAGTGTATGTCGATGATATGCTTGTTAAATCAACAACCCGGGAGGAACATCCTGTTATCTTGGATAGATTTCTACCACGCATCGGAGAGTAAAACTTGCGACTTAACCCCAAGAAATGTATATTCGGGGTCACATCAGGGAAACTGTCCATGTAGTCAGCCAGAGGGGGATAGAAATGGACCCAAATAAAATCAAGGCCATCCAAGATATGCCAGCTCCAAAGACAGAAAAGGAAGTCAGATCATTTCTGGGTTCCTTGCAATATGTCAGTCGCTTCATTGCACGGTTGACTTCCACTTGTGAACCAATCTTCAAGCTATTAAAGAAAGATCAGCCGGTTGTGTGGAATGACAAGTGTCAACTGGCATTCGAGAAGATTAAGGCTTACCTGGTAAAGCCACCAGTATTGAGCCCTCTAGTCCCAGGGAAACCTCTGATTTTGTAGTTAGCAGTTGAAGAATCCTCTATAGGGGCAATGCTAGCACAAGAGCAAGACGGTAGGAAAGAGTACCCTATCTACTACCTTAGCAAGAAGTTGCTGGAGTACGAAACCAAGTACACACTGGTGGAGAAGACATGTGTGGCTATGATCTGGTTGACCAAGAAGCTGTTCCATTATTTCCAATCCTACAAGATATAAGCCGTGGCTAAGGTGGATCCAATGGAGTATCTCTATGAAGCACGGGTATTGGTTGGGAAGCTATCCAGGTGGCTGCTACTTTTATCTGAGTTTGACATCGAGTACATCACGAAGAAAACCATTAAAGGGCGAGCCGTGGCGGAGTTTTTGGCAAACCAACCTCTAGAATCATATTACACGGAGAATCTGGAATTCCCTGATGAGCAACTAGCCATGGTGGAAGTGAAAAAATGGGTTATGTGCTTCGATGGGGCAGTGAATAGAAAAGGCACTGGAATCGGGGTACTTATAGCAACACCGAATGGTGAGATTGTTCCTTTATCCAAGAGGTTGATTTTTCCCGTAACCAATAATGGGGCAGAATATGAAGCATGCTTATTTGGAATGGAAGCTCTGTTAACTTTAGGGGCAAATGATGTCTTAATTGTCGATGATTCACTTCTAGTGGTCAGGCAAGCTCAGGGTGAGTGGGAGCTGAAAGAAGAAGCCTTGCGGCCATACATGGAGTTGCTACAGTTCATAAAAGGTTTATTTGGCCAATGTGAATTCAGACATGTCCCCAGGGATCAGAATAAGATGGCTGATGTATTAACAACTTTGTCCTCCATGTGGGAAAATCCAGAGGAAACACAAGTACAACCATTGGTTATAGCCACTTCCAGACATCCTTGCTTCGAAGTACACGAGGTAATGGAGTTGACAGCTAAAGAAAAGCCATGGTTCTTTGACATCTACCAGTATGTTAAAGAGGGAAAGTACCCAGAAGAGGCCAGTGTTGCTGACAAGTTGACACTAAGAAAGCTGGCTAGTCAATTCAGAATCTTCGAGGACAAGTTATACAAAAGAACAGCACATGGAGTGCTTTTGAGGTGTCTAACAGAGCAAGAAGCAGAAGAAGTGATGCAGCAAGTACATGCAAGGTCCTGTGGGCCACACATGAATGGACTTGCCATGGCTAGGAAGATAATGAGACAAGGGTACTTCTGGATGACGATGTAAGTAGATTGTATAAGAAAAGTGAAGAGATGTCATGAATGTCAGATAAATGTAGATATCAGTCATCTTCCTCCGCTTGAGTTACAGAATTTAGCATCTCCTTGGCCGTTTTCAGCATGGGGGATAGATATGATTGGTGAAATTCATCCAGCATCATCTAATGGGCACAGATTCATAGTTGTTGCAGTTGATTACTTCTTTAAATGGGTTGAAGCAGAATCCTTCACTAATGTGACAGCCAAGCAAATGGTCAAGTTCATCCAGAAGAACATCTTCACTCGGTACGGGATTCCTCACCACATAGAAACTGACAATGGAGTACAGTTTCAAGGGGCAACGGCTGAGCTACTTACAGAGCATAGTATTGAACATCATAAGTCCTCTCCATATAGACCGCAGGCTAATGGTGCAGTGGAAGCAGCTAACAAGGCAATAAAGAAGATCTTATCAAAGATGGTAACCACTTATAGAGATTGGGCCGATAAACTACCTTATGCTCTTTGGGGTTACAAAAACAGTGTCAGAACACCGACATGAGAAACTCCTTATGCCTTGGTATATGGAATGGAAGCAGTATTGCCAGTGGAAATAGAACTCAGATCCCTTAGAGTCGCCCTGGAAGCTCAGTTACAAGAGACCGAATGGGTTCAAGACAGATATGAACAGTTGGCAGCACTAGATGAAAAGCGACTAAGGGCACTGGATCATCTTCAGATGTATCAGCGCAGAATGGCCAGAGCCTATAATCGGAATGTGAAGTATTCCAAACGGCAGTTGAAAACAGGTGACTTGGTTCTAAAGCAGCTAAGACCTTCAAATGTCGATGTTAGGGTCAAATTCAGACCCAACTGGGAAGGGCCCTATGTGGTAAAGAAGTTGCTATCAAAAGGCGCTGTCAGCATCATGGACATGGACGGAAATGAGTTCACTAATCCTATCAACCAGGACAGGCTAAAGCTTTATCATGTATAAAAAAAAGGGGGGTTTGCTAGGTTGAAAACTCGAAAAGAGCAGTCTAGGCAAAAGTTAAGACACATGAGAAAATAATCAGTTGGAAAACCTGAAAAGGACGACTGATGACGGGTTCTGGCTCAGTGTGGAATATGTACCATTTAGGAACCAACTTGTTTCAAATGTACTCATTTTGACTTCATCAACAAAGTGAAGTGTTTGTTTAAATATATTTGCATGGTTATGACAAATACACAAATAAAGTTGTCTTGCATAAACATACATTTAAAGAAAGCACTTTGCATTCAACTGATTGAAATCATCGCATTATTTATCAAGTGAAAATGTATTAAATACATGCAATTTGAAATCTTTTGTCGACCCTTAAGATCCAGTTCATCTTCCTAAAAGAGCAATAAAATGGTCATGGTGACATTGCAATTATCTTAAAAAAAAAAAAAAGAAGCTCGCTGAGGTGAAAACCGAAAAGGCGCCTCAGGCAAAAGTTAGAGCAGCTCGTTAAGGCGAAAACCGAAAAGGCGCCTAGGCAAAAATTAGATCACTTACAAACTCATAATTTCCCCACAAAGCAGGAAAAGCAGAATGTCCCCAACATTCCCCACAGAAGTCATCACGTCGACTCTCCATAGAGTCATCACGCAATTCCCCAGCAGAATCTACACAAAGAACACCATAATTATTTCCCCAATCGAGTTACCACACTCTTCCCCAGTGGAATCTCTGTAAGGAGCACTACGATTATCCCCCTAGTAGTATCACACATCCCTAATAGTCACCTCATTCCTTCGAAAATAACCAAGCAAAGCCCCGAAGAAAGCAAAATCAACCAGGGGAACGACATATCTTTCTCCAACGGAAGGCGGAAACGTCAAATGACGGAAAATGCATACGCGTGCATATGCATCATCATGCATTCATACATTACATACATCAATCACTTATCCCCAGCTAGTCTTCATTCTTGATCGAAGGGGCAAAAATTTTTGTTTAAAAATCTCTCGATCAAGGAATGAAGACTTGCTATCTTAAGTGCAGGAATTCATCGTCTCCAGCTTCAATTCCTCAGCAGATTCGCCTCGAGTAATATAAACTTGGTATCGACCCAAATCAGCTTTATCATCCACTTCCTCAGCAGATCCGCCTCGAGTAATGTAAACTCGGTATCGGCCCATATTAGATTCATCTATTTCCCCAGCAAAGCTCACCTCGGGTAACCTAGACCCGGTATCGGCCAATCTCTTTATCAAGCTTGCCTTGGGTAACCTAGACCCGGTATTGGCCAATTTATTCGTCAGCTTCGCCTAGGGTAACATAGACTCGGTATCGGCTAATTTCACTTTTCCTTTGCCTCGAGTAACCTAGACCCGGTATTGGCCAATCCGTAATCCATCTTTTTTCGCCTCGGGTAACCTACACCCGGTATCGGCTTATTTCCTCCCCAGCATCGCCTCGGGTAACCTAGACCTGGTATCGGCTTTTCTCATCAGAGGGTTCATTCCAATGTTCGCGGCGCTTTGATTCGCGCTCTCAAATTCATCATCTCAGGTGTTGTAAACCTGGAGCTAGGTGTCGAATTTGATCATGCGAGGGGCAGCTGTAAGCATCGGAATTTTCTATACTTAAAAAAAGAGTATGGTCGTATGACTGTCCTTACAGTCGTGTGACTGTAATTTAAAAAATACAGTCGCACGACTGTAATATCGGAAAGGTTGCAGGAGCCCATACCTCTGCAGCAGAAAATGGAGGAGAGAGGGAGGAGCATTAATTGCTCCGTTCTTATAGCAAGTAACCTGAAAAAGCAGAGATAAAAAGGAAGGAAAGGAAGGGAGAGAGACAACAACTGATTTCTGGTGGAAAATTAGAGAGAGAAGGGAAGGAAAAAGACAAGAAAAAGGGGAAAGGAAGTTTGCTCAAGAATCCTCTTTTTCTCTTCTATTTCTTTCGAATTCTTTAGGATTAAAGCTAAAATTTGTTAGAAATCCCTAGGTTAATCAAATAACTTCACAATCAAATCAAAATTCTGGACTTAAATCATCAGAATCCTTAACATTTTGGATTTTTGGGACTAAAGCTTCCTCTCTCAATTTCAAAGGAAAAGTGCGAATTTGTGTGGATTGGAGCGTCGCTAGGGGTCAAATCAACTTGGATTAGCTTCTAAAAAGATAGACACTCCTTTTCCTTTCACTTTTTCTTGCTTTCTGGGTGTTTGAAGTGAATTTTTGTGCATTTTCTGCTGTATTTTCGTGCTTCTGTTTCTAGAAATTAAGAATAGCCGCACGATCGTTCTTGTATTTGATGAACAGTCGTACGACTGTATATACAGTCATACAAGTGTTCTTAATTTCCAGGTAGTTTTTCTTCAATTTTGATTCAAAATAAAATTTTGGCGAAATCCTGATTCTGGAGTGTTTACAGTCGTACGATTGTAACATGGATTCCAGAACCAGAATTTCCCTTTTAACCCTAGAAATTTCCAAAAACCCATAAATATTCAGAAAACCCCAAAAATCATCAAAATGAATTTTGTTGTGTGCATCCACGACCATAGATTCAATTTTCAGTAAAATTGCATTTAGAACAATGCCACGACGGAGACCCAGTTCTCCCGAAAACCGACCCACCACACATGTAAATAATGCATGTAAACCGGAAAAATTGTTTTCAAAATGATTTTCCCACAAAACCAAAAACACAGGGACGTTTCAAAATGTTTTCCAGGTCTAACTGGACCGGCTAGCCGAGCCAACCCCGGTTATCCCTTATATGCATGCCCCCAATTCTTGATTTCCCAATTTCGTCTATTTGTGTCTTAATTGTGGCGTGCCGTATAAATTGTGCTAACCTTTGTTTTGCAGATTTTATGTTATTTTATTTTCATTTTTATTCATATCTTAGTAGAATTAATCGTGTATTTAGGCGATTGTAATTATTTTTAAATTCTCATGTATTCTAGGCGATTGTATAAGTGAGGCAAGAGTTTTTATTTTTTATTCGATTTGGTTGTAAGCCGATTAATACTTATTTCTTTTCCTCATGTTTGTATATGTATTTATATGCGCACTGTATGCCTTTTATATTTAATAAAATTGACTTTAGATTTTGAAGTACCATTTCGAGAACATTGGCAATATTTAATTTAATTAGACATGAAATAAGGGACTTGTCCGGACCCGAATCTCTGGATAGTCTAGCTGCCGTTCGTCCAGTTCAGCTACCTTAATAATTTCCCGGTTGAGCTGAGCCGGGTGGTGACTCTACAATGTTCATCGAGACTTAGGTCTCGGTTCTTTTATGCATTAATTCCTTTCATTTTCTAAAACCGATTTTCCATTTATAAAAACCCCCACGCGAGGGAGGGGCCTGTCCGAAATCGAGGCGCCTCTTCCAAAAAGGAGTCTCGCATCCCGTCGAAAACGCGTTGTCCGCTCACAGAGGCAAAAAAGATTGTACTTCCTCTCCTATGTGGTTAAGAGGCTGAAAAGATCGTACTTCCTCTCCTATGTGATGAAGAGGTTGAAAAGATTGTACTTCCTCTCCTATACGGTGAAGAGGCTGAAAAGATTGTACTTCCTCTCTTATGTGGTGAAGAGGTTGAACAAACTGTATTGTCCCTCCTATGTGGTGAAGAGACTCAATAGACATTTCTTCCTCTCCTATATGGTGAAGAGGTTGAATGAACTGTACTACCTTTCCTATGTGGTGAAAAGGCTGATGAACTGAGTTGTCCCTCTTATATGGTGAAGAGACTCAATAGACATTTCTTCCTCTCCTATGTGGTGAAGAGGACGAAAAGATTGTACTTCCTCTCCTATGTGGTGAAGAGGCTGAAAAGATTGTACTTCCTCTCCTATGTGGTGAAGAGATTGAACGAACTGTGCTATCCCTCCTATGTAGTGAAGAGACTCAATAGACATTTCTTCCTCTCCTATGTGGTGAAGAGGTTGAATGAAGTATACTGCCTTTCCTATGTGGTGAAAAGGCTGAATAGATTTTAACTTCTTCTCCGTGCGGTAGAGTGACCGAAAAGATTGTAACTTCTTCTCCGTGCGGTGGAGTGACTGAAAAGATTCTAACTTCTTCTCTATGCGGTGGAGTGACCGAAAAGATTCTAACTCCTTCTCTGTGCGATGGAGTGACCGAAAAGATTCTAACTTCTTCTCTGTGCGGTGGAGTGACCAAAAAGATTGTATTTCTTCTCTGTGCTGTGGAGTGACCGAAAAGATTGATACAAGAGTGCGTATTTATTCCTTGATTGATGATTTTGGAAACAAAAATTTTTACCCCTTCGATCAAGAATAAATATGGCTGAGTTGTTTTGCCCCTAGGAACTGCAAAAGGCAAGAAATACCCTTCTTGGGGTGATATTGGCGTGAACAAAAACTCTGATAATTTGGAGAATTTTTCATACCTGAGATTTGGAGTCGTATAGCTCAGATTTGCACGCTATGACTTTGAGGGTGCCCCTGGATTAAATCATTTCCGCTTTAGGAGGGATCCCGATTCGGGACAACCGAATGAGTGCCTCAACAAAATTCGGTTCAAGAGTGCATATTTATTCCTTGATCGATGATTTTAGAAACAAAAATTTTTGCCCCTTTGATCAAGAATAAATACGGCTAGATTATTTTTGATGCATGTATGCATGAATGCATGCATGATTTGAGTGTATGCATGCATGTGACATGATGTTATGCTACTGTGCTTAGTATCTGCGTGAGGCTAGAGAAGGGACTTGTGACTTCTGATGATCTTCTGTGGTGATTGTCTCAGCTGGGGACCCTGACTCATCTAGGTTTTGTTCATTCTATCTGCCCTATTGAGACTGACGGATGCTTCTTTTCGGCTTGGGGCATGTATCCATATCGCGCTTGTTCAATCTGGTCAATTGGCTACTACCCCAAAGTGCTAGCGCTTTTGGCATATCGGAATCACAGACTTGTTACCCATTTTGCCAAGGGATGGACTATTTGTATGAGCGGGAGGATGAGAATTAGATCTTGTATCCTGTATTGTGTGCTTGGATATAGCATCCGGACCAGGAGTTGCCATCTATAATAGGAATTCCATTGGAGCCATCGTGGGCTTGGATGTAATGGCCTATTGATGGGCGTTTACATGTAATGGCACGATATATGCAATATGAACATCTAAGCAGAAAATCAAACATGCCTAATACCATTATGACGACATCAGAATGAATACAATATGGAAATTAAGAGTGACTCTGGCTCTGAACATCACTCTCTTCTTGTTACCAACACGTCCTTTCGGTTTTCTGTGTCAGAAATTTTCTCTTGGTGTTTACTTCTTCTGTTTTTTTTTATGGGCTAAAAATTCTACGCGAGCACTCCAGCCGAGTAGATTTCTTCGCGTTGGATTGTTTTAGGATTGGAAAATGCGCCTCAACATGTTCGATGAAAGTTGAGAGAGCATTGTTCTTGATGATGCTCAGTGGCTTAGCTTTTACCTGCCCCTAGTGTTTGGGATTTGTATTTGGGTGTAAAAAACTTCATCAGATCTAGTTCGCTGTGTGTGGCAACCTGTATATGGACATTTATATGTAATGACATGACATATGCATACTGAACATCAAAACAGAATATGAAACATTTATGACATGATGAATGGGACTGCATTAGGAAAATCCAACCTATGGCTCTGGTTTTGATCAATGCCCCTTCATGCTGCCAATATGTCCTTTCGGTTTTCCATATTGGAATTTTTTTTTTTGGGATACACGTTAAAGGCAATTCACCAAGGTATACAGCCCATCACTGGTAAGTAGTGACTTTTGTTGCAGCTGAAGACTGAGTTCTTGAAATGGTTGGTAAATGCAACTTTCCCCTGAATATTGGCATAGCAGGATTTACACACCTTTCTGTTGATGGTAGCATCCCATTCATGATTGTTGAAAGCTCTATAAAACCTGGTTGCTCAAACACTATTGGTGGAGGATTTCCTCCAACCTAAAAATGAATTGGTGCCAATCTCCACCTTCTCCCTATCACCTTTTTCTCAGCTGAACCTCTTGTACAATCCCTTGTTGGGTTGAATGTTACTGGCAGATAATCATCCCTTTCACACTTAAATATCGACCTCTTAAAGTGCCTCACCAGCTCCTCTTTTCCCTGAAGCCTAGCATAGGCTATAGTGTGGACTTTGCTGGATAAGAAAAGTGGTCATCTCTTATTGTGACCTACTCACTGAAGTTGGCATGCGGCTTTTGGGTTTGTGAAATTTACAAATGCATACCCTTTGTTCACTTTGTTTTAGAAATCAAGAGGAAGGTGCAAGAAATCAAAGGTTGACACTGATTTCTCATTACTACTCTCATTCTCTTTCATGCAGTGCTCATCTAGGAGTTCCATCAATAGTTTGCTTATGTATCGATAATTTTTAGCGCAATTAAAGCAGACTTATATTCAGATCCCTTCTCTATCATGAAATCAAGACCCCTCCCACAATCTGCTTCGTCGCCTTTCTGGTGATTAGATGATGTGATACGGAATAGCATTAGGGTTCAATTTCTTATTAGGAGCCATGATGGTAGAAAATGAGGTTTCACAGAATCAGCTCAGGGGAGAAGAAGAAAGGGGTGATTCATCAAGCAAGTGTTGTGCATTGCATATAAACGGAAGAGAAAGGGTGTTGAGGGTATGGATGGAAGTGGAAAAAGGAAGTTTTTTGGGTTTGAAGATAGGAAAGTCCAAATCTTCCACAGAAAGGGTACAAAATCTGATAGTGATGGAAAATTGGGAAGTGGAGGCACTCCAGTGTTAGCTATGGCGGTTATGTAGGAGAAGGAGAGACTCTTCCGCCAGCACCATTTTTTTAAGGACTAAATCCAAGCCATAGCCACCTGTTGGTTTTCCTGTTGCATTCAAATTCATGCATGTCATGTGTGTTTAATATGCTTTTGGATGAACAATGCATGCGTGATGTCATATGCACATGAATGTCACATGACAAGATAATATATGCACTACAACCAAGAACTGCTTCAGCGTTTTACCACATGATGGGTGATGAAGGTGATGAAGGCCATTTGAATTTCCTGCTGGTTGGAGATTTGGGTGAGTTTGGGAATTTTAGCTTTAGGGTTTTGGTATGGGGTACTTTCTTGGGTAAGGAATTAGGTTTGAGGCTTCGTTTTAGGGTTTGATTTCGAGTTTCAATAATAGCTTTTAGCTTGGAACAGTTCGAGTATCATGTGTGCTATTTGAATTGAAATTTTGGAGTAGGGCCGATAGCATCTTGGATTGTGATTTGTAAGGATTGCTGATTTGGATCGGCAGATGGTTCGACGAAGGCGATGCTGTCATGTCATTTATTTATCTCCTAAGCTCACCTTTTAAGAGAGAGTTCGATCAGGACCAGATTCACTTTTAGGTTCCCTATAGTATTCAGATTGATGTCTTGCATTTTGATATTATACATAATGGATATACCATTTTAGATGATCAAATGCATGCACAATGCCATGTATATGCAATCACCACATAAGTAAGAAGAAGATGACAAAACACATTGCATTCAAAATGATTTCAATACACCTCATAAACAAAAAGGAGTCCCCTACAAGAAGGAATCCCCTAAGGGTATTGATTTCACAATTGACTATTCTCCGACCAGTTGTCATCTCGGTTTCAGTACCTCTGCCCCGCTCTCATTAGATCAGACCTTGTAGCTCTTTATCATATTCCTCTCCTGGGGAAGTTTGAGGAATTTGCTTGACGGTCTCCCTGATTGCCCCTAGTCGCTTATCAGAGGCAGATAGGACTTTCAATTTTCCCTTGTCGATTAGCCTCTGGATCCTATCTCACAGAACGATACATTCATTGGTCCAGTGGCCTGCTATCACATGATAGCTGCAGAAATTACCCTTTTGTTCTGGTGTTGGCCCTACATATGGTCTGACACTCTGCAGCAGCCCCACCTTTCTACATATGGCAAATAACCTGTTCAACGAGCGAGGCACAGAGGACGTTATTTTTCCATTATCTCTGGGGCGTGAGTTCTGGACATGTTGCGGAACAGAGTCATCATTGGCACTAGTGTCAAAAGGCCCCTTCAGTCCCACTTCATTGGTCAGCCCCGGTAAGCCCAAGTCCTGGTGAGAGGGCCTTCCGAAGTGTCGAGGGTGAGTGTCAGCAATCTAGGCATTCTGCTTCTTGTCAGTATTGGCATTGGAGTCCGTGCTTGCCATATCCCTTATTTTTCCTTCGAGCTCTGCAATTCGTGCTTCCAACTCAGTGCACCTTGCCGACAGTCTCTCTACTCTGTCAAAATCACCCCCTAGCATTTCCCTCAACATCGCCGCCGCTTCCTCTCTGATTGCCTTTCGAAATCGTGATGAAGCGACGTAGTCCTCCACAACATCTATTATGGTGTTGAAGTTCATTGGGTTGTCCATTCTCAAGATTCTTTTCCCCTTCCCCTGGTAAGAACACTTGTGTGAGCGGACGACGCGTTTTCGACGGGACGCGGGACTCCCTTTCGGAATGAGGCGCCACAATCTCGGGCGAACCCCTCCCTCGCGTGGGGTTTTTATAAATGAAAATCCGCGTTTTGGAAAATAAATGTAATTAGTGCATAAAAGAACCGAGACCTAAGTCTCGATGGATGTTGTAGAGTCGCCACCCGGCTCAGCTCAACCGGGAAATTCTTATGTAGCTGAACCGGACGAACGGCCGCTACACTATCCAGAGATTCGGGTCCGGACAAGTCCCTTATTTCGTGTCTAATTAAAATAAATATAGCCAATGTTCTCGAATGGTATTTCAAAATCTAAAGTCCATTTTATTGAATATAAAAAGCATACAGCGCGCACACAAAACATTTAATACAAAAAAAGGAAAAGAAATAAATATTAATTGGCTTACAACCAAATCGAATAGAAAAATAAAAACACTCGCCTCACTTTTACAATCGCCTAGAATACACGAAAATCTAAGAAATAATTACAACCGCCTAAATACACGATTTAATCTATTAAAATACAATAAAAATAAAAATAAAAAGAAATTAAAACCTGCAAAACCGAGGGTTAGCACAATATATACAGCACGCCACAAGTTGGACTCAAATAGACAGAATGGGAAATCAAGAATTGGGGGCATGCATTTAGGGGATAACCGGGTTGGCTCGGCTAGCCGGCCCGGTTAGACCTGGAAAACATTTTGAAACATCCCTGTATTTTTGGTTTTTAGTGGACAAAATCATTTTGAAAACAACTTTTCCGGTTTACATGCATTTTTATATATTTAAGTGGGTCGGTTTTCAGGAGAAATGGATCTCCGTCGTTGAATTGTTCTAAATGCAAATTTACTAGAAAATTGAATCTATGGTCGTGATGCACACAACAAAATTCATTTTGATGATTTTTGGGGTTTTCTAATTTTTTGGGATTTTTTGGGAATTTTTGGGAATTTTTTGGGGATTTTTATGGATTTTTTATGAAATTTTTGGGTTTTAAAGGTAAAATTCTGATGCTGAAAACTACAGGGGTACGACTGTAAATTTACAGTCGTGGAAAATCAACTACAGTCGTACGACTGTAGATGCTGAAAATTTAGGATTTTGCCAAAATCTCATTAAAAACAAGCTGGAAAGAGAATTGCCTGGAAATCAACTACAGTCGTACGACTATATCTACAGTCGTACGACTGTTCATCAATCCAAGAACAGTCGTACGACTGTTCTTGATTTCCAGGAGCAGAAACGCAGAAAAATGGACAGAAATGCAGCAAAAACACACCAAACACCCAGAAAGCTTATAAAAGAGAGAGGAAAAGGGGTATTTACCTCCGTGGCGTGCGTCCACCGTAGGATTGACCCCTGGCGTCGCTCCAATCCACTAAAATCCGGATTTTTCTCCTTGAGTTAGGGTTTGAAATTTGACTCCAGAGATTTCCAAAATGCTGAGGATTTTGATGGGAAGCTCCTCCGTTTTCTTTGGTTTTTCCCTTCTTTCTCTTTTTCTCCCTTTCTCTCTGTCTGTCCGTTTTTCTCCCTTTTTCCTCCGTCCTTCCCTCTTCTGCCTTTCTTTTTCTGCTTTTATGGGTAGATCTACAGTCGTACGACTGTAGTTTGACTACAGTCGTACGACTGTAGCAATAGTCGTACGACTATACCTCTTTCTTTTTTTTTTTTTTTTTTTCTTTTTTTTTTTTTGAGAGTGAAATTCCGGCGCTTACAGCTGCCCCTCGCGTGATCAAATTCACCACCTGAACTTAGTCTGGGGTAGATGATGTGAATTTGAGAAACGCGATTCAAAGAGCCGCAGACACAGGAAAGAATCCTCCATTGAAATAAGCCGATATCAGGTCTAGGTCACCTGAGGCGATACTGGGGAGGGAGTAAGCCGATATCAGGTTTAGGCTACCCGAGGCAAAGCTGAGAAAGAAGTAAGCCGATATCGGGTTTAGGTTACCCGAGGCAAAGTTGATGAGGAAATAAGCCGATATCAGGTCTATGTTACCCGAGGCGAAATTGATGAAGAGATTAGCCGATATCAGGTCTATGTTACCCGAGGCGAAATTGATGAAGAGATTAGCCGATATCAGGTCTATGTTACCCGAGGCGAAAGGAAGGTGTATTTTTGACGATTTGAGATCTTACAGGAATTGGGTGGACTTGAAATAATAAAAGGTTCAAGGATCTGAAACCATGCTTGAACGTAATGGAGTTCAAGGGTTTAAGATCTGGCTTGGACGAAGGAAGTGATTCAAGGATTTGCAACCATGCTTGAACGTAATGGAGTTCAAGGGTTCGAAATCTTGCTTGAATGAAGAGAGTGATTCAAGGATTTGTAACCATGCTTGAACGTAATGGAGTTCAAGGGTTCGAAATCTTGCTTGAATGAAAAGAGTGATTCAAGGATTTGTAACCATGCTTGAACGTAATGGAGTTCAAGGGTTCGAAATCTTGCTTGAATGAAAAGAGTGACCATGCTTGAACGTAGTGGAGTTCAAGGGTTCGAAATCTTGCTTGAATGAAAAGAGTGATTCAAGGATTTGTAACCATGCTTGAACGTAGTGGAGTTCAAGGGTTCGAAATCTTGCTTGAATGAAAAGAGTGATTCAAGGATTTGTAACCATGCTTGAACGTAGTGGAGTTCAAGGGTTCGAAATCTTGCTTGAATGAAGAATAGGTTCAAGGATTAGAAACCATGTTTGAACGTAGTGGAGTTCAAGGGTTTAAAATCTTGTTTGAATGAAGAATAGGTTCAAGGATTTAAAACCATGCTTGAACGTAGTGGAGTTCAAGGGTTTAAAATCTTGCTTGAATGAAGAATAGGTTCAAGGATTTAAAACCATGCTCGAACGTAGTGGAGTTCAAGGGTTCGAAATCTTGCTTGAATGAAGAATAGGTTCAAGGATTTAAAACCATGCTTGAACGTAGTGGAGTTCAAGGGTTTAAAATCTTGCTTGAATGAAGAATAGGTTCAAGGATTTAAAACCATGCTTGAACGTAGTGGAGTTCAAGGGTTTAAAATCTTGCTTGAATGAAGAATAGGTTCAAGGATTTAAAACCATGCTTGAACGTAGTGGAGTTCAAGGGTTCGAAATCTTGCTTGAATGAAGAATAGGTTCAAGGATTTAAAACCATGCTTGAACGTAGTGGAGTTCAAGGGTTCGAAATCTTGCTTGAACGAAATTAGGAGATAGGCTTAGGAAGGATGATTTTGGTGTTGGCTGGGGAGTGAGTATTTATCCCTTGATCGATGATTTTGGAAACAAAAATATTTGCCCCTTCGATCAAGGATAAATACGGCTTGAATACTCTGCCCCTTGGTGACTTGATTGTCCTGCCCCGACATTGTGCCATCTCTGCTTTGATAGCGATCCTGGTTAGGGGAGACCTGGTGATGGCAGTGGATACCTGCACTTGGATGAGTTGCGATGCATATGCATATGAATTGTACGTGTTTACTTTAAACGTATGCATGTATATGTTTTAATGTGTGCATGTACAAATGAATTTTTGGAAAATACATTTCATGCCATTTTGCTCGATCTTCACGCCCCAGGTTCTTACTGGGGAAGCTGTGATGTGCGATTGATCGTCCATAGTTGGAGAAGCAACATTTTAGGTGCATGTAATTCTTGCGATCCTGACAGGGATATATGATGGCTAATGCGGAAATATGTGTTAGAGATTGTGCCCTAAGCCAATGTTGGATTATGTAAACAATCTTCTTAAGTCATTAATAAAGACTTATTTTATCATATATATTTGTATGTTAGTATTTATGATAATGTATCCATGAATTAATTGTGTAATTCTAAATTTCCCTAGTCGATTGTTATTATGGGAATAATAACAAACTAAGACTAGTGTGAGTGATAATGGATATTCATAAGATGAATATAGTGTATACAGATACAGATTATACTCACGGGCAATGTGTTAGAGAACATGTTGCTGGAGACCCACTATAAGATCAAGTTCATGGTCACGTGTCACAACTGATCTTGATTATAGTAGTGTCATCAGCTGATTCCTTTGACCTGAGGTCACCATGGATTCCGGGATGAATTTATGTTGTGCTTTGACGCAGTCAAACGCTGCTTGTAACAGAGTAGTTATAAAGGCTGTGGTTGGGTACGATATGACTCATGCTTTGGGATGTGAGTGACAGATATGGGATTTTGTCCCTCTCTAACAAGAGAGCGATATCACTGGGCCCCTCGATAAGTAAGACTGTTAAATGCATGGCCGTGCTCAAATAATTGATAAGAGTATCAATTGATTTGTCTGAACAGTTTACTTTGAGATCGAGAAAGCATATGATTAATTATGTAAGATTGACAAGTGTACCATGTCTTATAATTAATCTTGATATCAAAGAGACAAAAGGGAATATGACATTCTATAAATAGGTATTGGATCATTCCAATCATATTAATTGGGTAGTCGTAATGGCTTGCTAGAGTCCGCTTGTGACCTATAAGGACATTATGGTAATTTCCTTATTGCCAATTAATATGAACCTATGGGGTCACACACAAGAGCAAAATGAAGTTCATCTTATCGGGTATAAATTATTATTGGATAATAATTTATGAATGAGAAAGAGTATAAATATATATAGTGATATATATTTATGTATATATAAATATTAATGTGATTAATATTGCATAAAGTATGCTACATATTATAATTTAATTATATAGAGATATAATTAATTATAATATTATATATACATATGTGTATTATGGAGAATTGATTTGATTTAATGTTAATTGAGAATTAATATTAAATTGTGTGGGTTAATATATAATTATAACTAATAGGTGTATTAGGTTATAATTATAATTAACTAATTAGGTTTTATATTTAAGGAAATAAAAACCTAAAACCTAATCAATCCTATAATGATATAGAAGCAGAATTCGGCAGCCACACTAGACCAAGCAGCCAGCCGAAATTCTCCTCTCCAAGCCAAGAGAAAATTTGATTTTCTGCCTCTATCTCAATTCGAGGAAACCGTTTCTTCTATCCCGGCGCTAGCACGCGGTGAACGTATTGCTCCGTGTGGATCAACCATAGAGGGAAACTATTTTGGTTCCTAAGTGATTCAAACTTCAAAGAATTAAGGTAATTCTTTAACCCTCCTTCCGATTCAATGTAATGTACATGGGTCCTTGGTGGGGATTAATCTTTTTTTCCGCTGCGTTTTATGTTTGTTTTGTGCGATTAATTCCCAACAATATGATGACTGTTAGAGAGAAAGTGATGATGTTCTTGGTAACGATGTCGTTGAGAAATGAACAGAAGATCTCGTTGGAGATTGATACAATGCTCCTGCTGGGAAGATGATAGCGAGTTTTTGCCTTTCCTGCCCCTAGGCTTTATGAATTTGGGAGTGCTCTAAATTTTGGCTGAGCCGCCCAAAGTGGATTTTCAACTCAGCAAGCTGCTCTAACTTTTACCTAAGGCGCCTTTTTGGTTTTCACCTTAGCGACCTTTTCATATGCCCTAACTTTTACCTAAACTGCCCAATATGGGTTTTCAGCTTAGTGGGTTGCTCTAACTTTTGCCTGAGGCGCCTTTTCGGTTTTCACCTCAGCGAGCTTTTCATATGCCCTAAATTTTACCTAAACTGCCAAATATGGTTTTTCAGCTTAGTGGGCTGCTCTAACTTTTGCCTGAGGCGCCTTTTCGGTTTTCACCTCAGCGAGCTCTTTTTTTTTTTTTTTTTTTTTTTTTTTTTAAGAGACGTCGTGGAATTAGAAGGAGACTTCCAATTCATTGCACTCTCTGATGATGAGAAGATTGTAGGAGGTCTTGTAGAATCTGGTTGTTCCATTGCCGTTGCTGAGACTTACAGGCGTGTAGCCATACACGATGCATGGTGTGAATTCAATTCCAAGCGAACCCAGGATATTTAAATGAACAGAACAAGGCATTCATTCATCCATTCATTGATAATGTTTTAGCATAGCGCACATGACGTATGAAATGAAATTAAGGACAAGATGAGTATGGTATCCGTCTCGGCCGAACCCAGAACTGCCACCAACTAGTCCTTGCGGATTTTCCTGCCGGTGGTGCTCACCTCACTGTCCTAACTTTTGCATGGATCGCTTTCGTGATTTTCAATCCATCGGACCTCCTTTTTTTTTTTTTTTTTTTTTTTTTTTTTTTTTAGGACCTGAGCCTGTCCCCGATTGAAATTGGTTGACAACTTGGTTTCTGTCTTTCTTCGTAAGACTGCTTTGATCCCGTAGGTTGATGGCTGCGCTTTTTGACGTGCTTATTAGCTGTTTGTACAATCTTGCTGGCTCGTGGGTGGTATGGTGCCCTTCTCCCTTATTCTGGAATGATTGTATTGTTGCCCCAGAACTTGCGTTCTATTATCGGGGATGCTACGGTGCGAAACATCATATGATATATATGTATTCTTATTTTGGAACTTGAAAGCATGCTTATTTTGCCTTCTTCTTTTTTTTTTGTTTTTTTTTTTTTGTTTTTTTTTTTTTGTTTTTTTTTTTTTTTTTTTTTTTACGTTTACGGAACTTCCGCTTAGCTGGGATTGTCCTTCGGCTTCTTTGTAATTCTGCATCTTGCGATCCTTCGTCGATGCGCGTTGCCTTGGGACTAGGCGAAGGTCTTCCATGCTGTTAGGCATTTTGTAATCTTTCTTTTCTCTCTCTCATCAGTCGTGAGGTCTTTCAAGACAGATACCATTTTGGATGTTCATCTGTCCTTAGGTTCATTTCACGTGGTGATGTGTCATGCATGCTAAAGACATTAAATGAATGTTTGTATGCATGCACAGTGCTCCATCCATGAAAATGTCACACAGATAATTGAAATCAAATTACATAACATTAAATGCCTTGTAGGCTGCATTGTTCACAAAACAAGACAAAGGACAAAACAGATGCATCAAAATAATTAACATCCTCCACATGCAAAGGGTCTTCTTTCGCTGTTGCATCGCCCGCTTCAATTGGACTAGTCAAAGCTGGGCAAAGGATTGGTCTGCACACTGGGCTTCAAAGGTGGCTCCGCGATTTTCCCATCCATGATCAGTTGACGAATAGCCCTCAATAGTTGCTTGCAGTCATTCGTGTGATGTCCCACTGCCACATGATAGGAGCAGAATTTGCCTTTGTCCGTCTCAACCGGTTTCTCGAATGGCTTCAGAGAAGTCAAAAGGCCACCATTCCTGCATTTCGCAAAAATCTTAGCCAAAGAAAGAGTCCATGGGGATAGGCCCCGATTTTGCGAATCTCCAGCTTGATCCCCTTGCCGGTGGGACACCACTGCAACTTCAGTCAGCTCATCCTCTGGGGATTGGTCACTCTTGAAGCCGAAACCAGATCCACTGCTTGATCCAGCGGCAGTTGTCGATCGATACCCCAGACCGTGCTTGAAGCTTCTGCCCTTTTGACAGGCCGCTTTTTCTTCTTCATCCCTCTCAACCCTCATGGCCATGCTGTAGACCTCGCTGAGTTCATTGAAAGCATGGAATTTCATGTTGTCTCTGTAGACATCCCTACTGCCTTCAATCAGTTTCTGAATCAGCTCGTCTTCATCGGGGCGATTCTTCAACAGGATCATCTTGTTCATCCACCTTTGATAATACTCATCAAAGGGTTCATTGATCTTCTGCTTAACCCTTTCCAAGTCATATAGCTTCACTTGGATCTTTGTGTTGAAGCTATAGTATTTGATGAAGGCCACTGACAGTGTTTCCCAATCAGATTGTACCTCCTCCATCAGAGAGTTGTACCAGTTCAGAGCTCCTTCTTCTAGTGTTGTTGGAAAGAAGTTGACCAACTACTGTTTGGTAGCACCCGCAGTCAACATTATACGAGCATAAAGGTTGATGTGGGCTTCTGGTGATCCGAGCCCTTTGTAAGAAGGAATTTTAGGGACTTGGAACCCTACAGGGAATGTCTCGATGCCTTTGTTTATCATGGCATCCACATTGACGCCCTGCCTAGAACCCAAACTGATGTTGGCTCCCTTTTTCAGCTCAGCTAGCATCTCATCCAACTCGGAGTATTTGGCCTTCATTTTCTGTTCCATAGCTGCCTCGATTTCCTGCAACTTTTCTATACTGGTCGAAACATCAGCCCCTTGTTGAGAGGTCTCCCCTTCTTTTTCTTTCCCGGCTCCACCATTACCAGTTTCACCGCTTTCCCTAACAACAGCCCTCAGTTCTTCCTTTAGCATATCCCGGAAGTCTTGGGATCGGAAGAAATCCCCCAGAACACTAGCAATGTTTGGCGTTTGATTAGCCATTGCTAATCCTTCTCCAGGCTCTGTTGCGCTGCTTGGTTCGACTGACCTTTTGCTCTCACATGCACTTGCAGCCTGGGCTCTGGTTGTAGAGTGCCCCAGCTTATTCTGCTTTAATGCACATAAAGATTGTTAGGACTAAAAAGTGCATGGTTGGATGGTATGGATGATAATGATTGGATGGTGCTTTGTGAATGTGGATGATGAGGAATGTGACCTTTTTATTCATTTATTCTCTTTTCTTTTTGCTTTTTTTTTTTTTTTTTTATTTCTTTTGGACATTCCAAGTGCACCCAATGCTATTGCAAAAATGCCACGTGTGGTCCACCACACGGGAGAAGGTTCGGTGCTTTTGGGGCACCTAATGAATTTCATGAAATGGTCGCATGTGTACTGACACACGGACAGAGTTCGACGCTTTGTAGGTCTATGAGATGATATGAAGTGGTCACATGGGGCCTGCCCATGGACTGAGTTCTGATGCTTTTGAGCGTATGAAATGAAATGATGTTGTAACCGAGTCACGTGTGCTGGGGACACGGACAGAGATTCGACGTTCGGGGAAACACCTTTCATGATCTGGGATATTATGATATGCGCCTACATGCGTACTAATTCGGCACTCGGGGAGCGCCTTGAATGATGTAGTAATGTCATGAAGTAACCCGGTGTGGGTTACAGTGTTATATGATGTTTATGACGAATGGGTATGATGTCATGAAATGCATCGTGTGGACTGTCACACGGAAATATACTTAGGACCATCGTGGTGTCTATGGAATGAAATGATTTGCTGGAATGGCCAAATGCAATCCGGTGCATTGGCAGAACACGGGTATTTTAGGATACTTGATATATGATGGAATGATATGATCGTGGTGGGCATCCTTGGAATGCCCCTAATTTAATTTAGGTGATATACCGTGAATGCTATGACATACAAAATGCAAATGGCTGCACAAAAAACGTGGTTAGGATGCATGACACACATAATGATGTTATGTATGCTATGTGAAAAATACTAATCACACAAATATAATGTTATGGATGAAAAAGAAATGGTTAGTATGAATGGTAAGCGGATGATTTAATGATTGCACACGAAAATAAAAATGCACGTGGCTGCATAAAAATGTGGATTAGGATGCATGACACACATAATGATGTTATGTATTCTATGTGAAAAATACTAATCACACAAATATAATGTTATGGCTGAAAAAGAACGAGTTAGTGTGAATGACAAACAAATGAATTAATGTTTTACACACGAAATAAAATGCAAATGGCTGCATAAAAATGTGGGTTAGTATCACACAAGGATGTTTATGTATGATATGTCACATGTATGGAGCATGGTGACTATAGTATGTGATGCACGCGTAGGTAGCAATGGCGATGTGTCACGAGATGGCGAGAAACACATAGCAAGCAAAACGAATTCTTCCAACCTTATTCCTCCAACGTGGTCGGTCTCAAAAATTTCTAACCGAGTCCTAGGTGGGGTTCACTTCGATCACCAACCGGGGGTGATGAAGGCGCGATTTTATTATTATTCACACAATTATTTTGGTATCCTAAGGGAATCCAACTAGGGCTGCCTATATGGGTTCGGTCAAAGTCGGGTTAAAAATCAAGGTTCCCATAGCAAAATATACTCCTCACTTCTCCCCACTCAAGGGTCCAAACGAAGGGGTTCGTACGAGGCTATGAGTGGGGTTTCGTATTCGTGCCCCTAAGACCAGGAGGAACTTAAGCGACACTTCAACAATCCACCGGGCTATAAATGGATACTAAATCTAATGCAAAAAATGGCTAACTAAAAAAATGCAAATAAAATACCAAAAGAGAATCATCCGCCTTATTTTAATTAGACACTTTTCAGGGCTTGTCAAAATTCTTTTAAGTTTTTTAAGAAAACTTTTTGTCACATCACTCCCCAGCAGAGTCGCCACTGTGAGCGGACGACGCGTTTTCGACGGGACGCGGGACTCCCTTTCGGAATGAGGCGCCACAATCTCGGGCGGACCCCTCCCTCGCGTGGGGTTTTTATAAATGAAAATCCGCGTTTTGGAAAATAAATGTAATTAGTGCATAAAAGAACCGAGACCTAAGTCTCGATGGATGTTGTAGAGTCGCCACCCGGCTCAGCTCAACCGGGAAATTCTTATGTAGCTGAACCGGACGAACGGCCGCTACACTATCCAGAGATTCGGGTCCGGACAAGTCACTTATTTCGTGTCTAATTAAAATAAATATAGCCAATGTTCTCGAATGGTATTTCAAAATCTAAAGTCCATTTTATTGAATATAAAAAGCATACAGCGCGCACACAAAACATTTAATACAAAAAAAAGGAAAAGAAATAAATATTAATTGGCTTACAACCAAATCGAATAGAAAAATAAAAACACTCGCCTCACTTTTACAATCGCCTAGAATACACGAAAATCTAAGAAATAATTACAACCGCCTAAATACACGATTTAATCTATTAAAATACAATAAAAATAAAAATAAAAAGAAATTAAAACCTGCAAAACCGAGGGTTAGCACAATATATACAGCACGCCACAAGTTGGACTCAAATAGACAGAATGGGAAATCAAGAATTGGGGGCATGCATTTAGGGGATAACCGGGTTGGCTCGGCTAGCCGGCCCGGTTAGACCTGGAAAACATTTTGAAACATCCCTGTATTTTTGGTTTTTAGTGGACAAAATCATTTTGAAAACAACTTTTCCGGTTTACATGCATTTTTATATATTTAAGTGGGTCGGTTTTCAGGAGAAATGGATCTCCGTCGTTGAATTGTTCTAAATGCAAATTTACTAGAAAATTGAATCTATGGTCGTGATGCACACAACAAAATTCATTTTGATGATTTTTGGGGTTTTCTAATTTTTTGGGATTTTTTGGGAATTTTTGGGAATTTTTTGGGGATTTTTATGGATTTTTTATGAAATTTTTGGGTTTTAAAGGTAAAATTCTGATGCTGAAAACTACAGGGGTACGACTGTAAATTTACAGTCGTGGAAAATCAACTACAATCGTACGACTGTAACTACAGTCGTACGACTGTAGATGCTGAAAATTTAGGATTTTGCCAAAATCTCATTAAAAACAAGCTGGAAAGAGAATTGCCTGGAAATCAACTACAGTCGTACGACTATATCTACAGTCGTACGACTGTTCATCAATCCAAGAACAGTCGTACGACTGTTCTTGATTTCCAGGAGCAGAAACGCAGAAAAATGGACAGAAATGCAGCAAAAACACACCAAACACCCAGAAAGCTTATAAAAGAGAGAGGAAAAGGGGTATTTACCTCCGTGGCGTGCGTCCACCGTAGGATTGACCCCTGGCGTCGCTCCAATCCACTAAAATCCGGAATTTTCTCCTTGAGTTAGGGTTTGAAATTTGACTCCAGAGATTTCCAAAATGCTGAGGATTTTGATGGGAAGCTCCTCCGTTTTCTTTGGTTTTTCCCTTCTTTCTCTTTTTCTCCCTTTCTCTCTGTCTGTTCGTTTTTCTCCCTTTTTCTTCCGTCCTTCCCTCTTCTGCCTTTCTTTTTCTGCTTTTATGGGTAGATCTACAGTCGTACGACTGTAGTTTGACTACAGTCGTACGACTGTAGCAATAGTCGTACGACTATACCTCTTTCTTTTTTTTTTTTTTTTTTTTTTCTTTTTTTTTTTTTTGAGAGTGAAATTCCGGCGCTTACAACTTGTTAGTGTCGATAGATGCATATGTGGCAGATACCAAAAAAGGAATGATGTATGCATGAGTGTGTGATGTGACGTGTATGTGTATGAATGTTGAGTTGCACATGTGATGTCATGTAATGCCATGTCATGCTATAATATTCTAAACCAACCAAGTGTATGCAAAGTCAAGAACGAAACCATACAGATGCAATGGATGTACGCATGCGCGTGGTATGCAGACTAAGACAGAGTATGGTGTATATATATACACCACGGGTAAAATGACACACGGGGTGTCCACGGATCGAAGCAAGATGAGACTTCCGAGGGAATTTTATGCCATGGATGCATGCATACATGTGGTGTATGGGCGTAACTTCAGTACTTGGGAAGTACCTTTGGATCCATGGATGACATGGAATGAAGAGGTGTGCTTGGCACACAGACGACGCCTCAGTGCTCAAGGAGCACCTTAGGCTTTTATGTGATGAAATGATATGAGAAGGTGTTCTTGGCACACAGACAACATTTCGACACTCAGGGAGCACCTTAGGCTTTTATGAGATGGAATGATATGGAATGGCGTGCTTGCCACGTGAGTCGAGTCTCGGCACTCAAGGAGCACCTCGGGTTTTAATGAGATGATATAAAATAGGATGGCATGTTGGGCACACGAACTAAATTTCGGTGCTCGGGGAGTACCTTGGGTTTTTATGCGATGATATGAGATGAGATGGTGTGCTTGGCACACAGATAGCGTTTCGGTGCTTGGGGAGCACCTAAACGGCTTAATGTATGAATGAGATGTGACTTAGTCGTGGTTGAATGATGTCAGACGGATGGAAACTAGAATGAAAAGGACTTTGTTTGTTTTATTATTATTATTATTATTATTATTATTATTATTATTATTGGCTTATTATTTATTTTGAACGTTCCGCAGATGCCCTGATGTTATGCAAAAGGCTATGCAAACAGGCCTCTTGTGATTCGGCACGCAGGCAGGGGTTCGGTGCCTTTGGGGCACCTAGTGGATGTCGTGAACTGGTCGCCTGTGGCCGACACACGGACAAGGTTTCGACGCTTTTAAGGCACCTAATGGATGTTATGAAATGGTCACACGCGTACCGACACACGGACAGAGTTCTGATGCTTTTGAGGCATCCGATATGAAATGATGTTATAGATAAGTCACGTGTAACTTAAGGCACGGACAAAGATTCGGCGTTCGTGGAATGCCTTGCATGATTTGTTGATGACATGGAATGCCCCTATATGTGTAGTAGCTGGGCACTCATGGAGTACCCTGGATGATTTGATAATGTTATGAGCAATCCGATGTGGATCACGACACACAAGCAAGATCTCGGTATCCCCGTGACACCGATGATGGATGGATGAGATGTTGTGCAATGTTTATCATGTGACACCCCACACGAAAACATATCTAGGACTATTGTGGTCTCCTAGTGAATGTTATGGTATAGTAGAATGGTTGAGTGCAAACTAGAGCACAAGCAAAACACGGGTGGCTTTGGGACACCCGTTATAAAATGAAATGATCATGATGGGCACCCTTGGAACGTCCTTTATTAGGCGTAATGGAATGAAATGGCGTGCATCCACATGTCACAAAAAATGTAGTTGGCTACAAAAAATGTGGTTAGGATGCATGACATACATCATGATGTCGTGCGTGCAAGGAACTAATGCATATGTAACACAAATACAATATCATGGCTACACGAAGACGTAGTTAGCACATATGACATACGGGGTGATGGCTTGTATGCTTTGTGGAAATATCAACATATAAGGCGTGTATGGCACACGAATAAAAGATAATGGCTGCACGAAGATGTGGTTAGTGTCAGTGTCATACAAATGTCGATGTCTTGAAAGTGATTGTATAAAGATGTGATTATGATGACACACGGATGACTGTGCATGATTGATGCTTCGTGAATGAAAGTGATAATGGATGTAATTTCTTTGTTCCAGAGGTTCCAAGAATGCCCAACGCTATGTTAAAGACAATGCAAGAATAGTCACGTGCGGACCGTCACACGGACAGAGGTTCGGTGCTTTTAGGCACCTAATAGATGTTATGAAATGGTCATGTGTGTGCCAGCACACGGACAAAGTTTCGATGCTTTTTAGGTTAAAATGAGATGGCGTGACATGGTCACACGGAAGCTATTCCATGGGTAGAGTTTTGACGCTTTTGGGGCATCTAATATGGAATGATGTTGCAAACAAGTCACATGTGGGTAGGGACACAGGGCAGAGGTTTGGCATTCGTGGAACACCTTGTGTGAATTGATAATGTTATGAAATGTTCCTATGTGCATAAAAATTCGACACTCATGGAGTACCTCGAATGAGTTATTAATGTCATGAAACAAATCTGATGTGGATTGCGACACACAAGCAAGGTTTCGGCATCACTGTAATGTCAGCAACGAATGGACATGAAATAGAGATGATGTAATGTTATGTTGTCGTACGACTTGCCACACAACACAGACCTATGATCATTGTGATCTTCTAGTGAATGACATGGTATAATGGAATGGCCAAGTGCAAACTAGTTCACAGGTAGACTACGAGTAGTTTTGGGGTACCCGATATGATATGAAGTGAAATGATCGTGATAGGCATTCTCAGAACGTCCCTTATTAAGTGTAATGAGATGAAATGACATGAATGTGTATGTCACACAAAATGCAAGTGGCTGCAGAAAAACATGGTTAGGATGCGTGACACATGGGATGATGTCATGTATTCTTTATGGAAATGTTAGCACACAAGATGTATATATATATATATGGTACGCAAATAAAGTGTCGTGGCTGCACGAAGACGTGGTTAACATAAATGTCATACATATGCATATGTGTTAAAGATGGCTGCATAAAAACGTAGTTAGAAAATGGCACACAGATGGTTATATGTGTTTGATGCCTCGTGAAAAAGTAAAAAGAAAACCAACACAGAACGAACGTTAGCATATGCAAAATATGCACTCCCTTCCAACCTTATTTCTCCTTTTGATTGGTCTCGCATTCTTCCTAGGTATTGGGTCTCTTTAGCATCAACGGGAGATACCAAAGGCGAGCACTCAATGTTCAATTTCAATTTTATGTTTTGGTAATCCTAGGGGAAGTTACTAAGCCATTACATGTGGGCCAAAGCGAAACCAAGGGTTGTACAGGATCCCATAGTGAATACACTCCTCACCGTAGAACATGATGTAAGGTCATGCGGTGCTATGAGTTGTTTACCCCTTCAGGTGCCTCCAACCCTAGAGAAAGAGGGAGGCCGCCTTCTGGGGTAAACGGGGCTGATCTGTGTATTTGAGGGGTTGAGAAGAAGAAAATGTCATGATATGCAAAGGTATGAACAAATATGGCATTTATAAATTAACAAATGAATACAAGCGAGGTTATATTTCAGTAGTTGCCTAAGTTCCTTAAGTTTTTATGAAAACTTTTAAGAAAACTTTAATCCCCTACAGAGTTACCACTGTAAGCAGACGACCTGGAAATAGAAGGGCGGGACGCGGTGAAGTGAACCGGGGAAAAAGCGAAAGAATGTGTTGATTTGTTTGAAAGATGGGCTTTGTTTATCTTGCTTTAGGGAAAATTGTTTGTTCGTTTTGAAATTCATTTTATAGAAAACTTGTTCTCGTTTTATTACTTAAAGACCTCGAAACCTAAATTTCGAGATCAGTGACAGAGTCGCCACCCGGATCAGCTCATCCGAGAAATTCCGGTACAGCTCCCTACCGAGCGTAGACTGCCGTACCTGATCCAGAGATTTAGGGGTCGGGTAACTTACCTACTTAACCTCGAGCTTGTATTCAGTTTATAATTTATATTACCAAAATTATTCAAGTTATTATCTTTTCCCTGCCCAATTTCGTTTATTTATCAGCCCATGCTCAAGCAAATGATAGAAATAAATTTCAAAAAAGTAAATCATACATCCATGCAGTTAAAAGAATAAAGATAAGGGCCGCTTATACAACCAGATCAAACAAAAATAAAAATTTCTCATCTTCACATTTACAAGCGTCTAAATATATGAATATCTAAAAATTACGAACGCTTAATATGCACGAATTAATCTATTAATTATAGTAAAAATAATAAAAAGGAAAATAAATGCTGCAAAACAGAGGGTTAGCACAGTTTATATTATAAACACAGATAGGACTCACAGTAGGATAGAATTGGGATTTTTAGGAGCGGGGGCATGCATTTAGGGGGTAACTAGGTCAACCCGACCGGTCGGACTGGTTAGACCTGGAAAACAGTTTTGAAACACCCTGTAGATTTTTGTGCTGGAAAATAATTTTTAAAAAACCATTTGGCTCAGTTTCATGCAAATTTCCATATTTTAGCAGGTCTGTTATCCCGGAACTTAGGGTTCCGTTCGTGTGGGTTTTCCTAATTTTCACAAACATCTAGGGTCCAAAAACAGTAAGCACACCAAAAATAATTTGAATTCGAAAACAGCGTTGCGCAACGATGTCCGTACGGGCCGTTCGGCGATTCTGCCTTATTCTGGAACTTACAACCATTTGGCTATGGCTTCCAGAACCTGAAAAAATGGTTTTCTCGTTTTTGAAAATACCGTTTTGCTCATTTTCGATGTTTTCCGAGGATTTTATAGGGTTCGGGGAACGGCTAATGCTGGACTACGGATCCGATTTGGATCGAACAACCCCGAAACTTATAAAACAAAACCCCGGAAACTTCGAAAACCTAATATCTGTACGTACAGAAATCCGAAAACCAAAGTTTAAATAACGTACGAATATATTTGGGCTGAAATATATCACAACAGAATGCATAAAATGAAAAACAGGTTGTTTCCAGTATATTCGGGGTAGTTTTGGGTTTCTACCCGGAAGGATAGAGCCGTGCGGCTCTAGATTAGAGCTATGTGGCTCTGTTCTTCAGAATTAGAGCCGTGCGGCTGTGTTCTTTTCAAACAAAGCCCTACGGCTCTATTCAAGCAACCAGTTTTCCAAAGATTTAAGAAACGATGAAAATCATAAAGAAGAGTAATGCACGTAGGTTTAAGGCCTCTTAGAGTTTACCTTGATGTTGTTTTGATGTGTTTGATGTCCAGAAGCGGATTAAAAACTTGAAATTTGCCTTGAGTCCCTGACCGGCCAAAAACCGAAATGAATTTGAAGCAATCCGAAATCAAATCGATGCTTCCTATTGATGCTTAGGTATTGATTTAGTGTTGAGTTTTTGGGTTTTGGTGGATGGTTTTGCTACGGCTTCTCCTCCTCTCTTTCTCTCTTTTCTTTTATTTTTCTGAAAGTCTTCTCTTTTTCCAGAATCCCCCCCTTCCCTTTTTCTGATTCTATTTCTTTTCTTTTTATATCACTCTCTCATCATCATGTCAAACCATAAATGAGCCGTCTGAACCCCTGTTAATTTCGGCCTCTTTTCTTTTCTGCTTAGCTAAGTTGCTCTGCTTTGCAGAGCAACTTGGTTGAACCCACTAGAGTAGTGTGGCTCTAGCAAGAGCCGGGCCGAAATTTGCAAAAATCCGACGCTCACGCTAAACCCTAAAAATCATATGGGGGACCTTCTCGGGGTTTCGGATCGAGGATAGCTCAGTTTTTGGGACGTTTGAGATACTCCGGATGGCATTCCGGTCGTTTTGAAGTCCAATTCGTGTTCGTCTGCTAAACAGGTAACACAAGAATTCTCATCATAGAGGTCGGAAAAAAACCCGTGCTCACACGTGCGACTATGGTTAGAGTTATACGACTCTAGTCTTTGACTAAGCAGATTCCTGAATAGGAAAGAACTCTAATTTGGCTCGGATTTTGGGCATTAATCATGTGAATTAAATGGTAGAAAAGGGGCAAAAAAGGCAGAAAACTGGGGAAAGAACATAATAAAAACTAGTATGCAAAAAAGAGAGATTTTTTCCTAGAGAGAGAGAGAGATTTTCAGAGAGATGAAGGGAGAGGAAGAAGAAGAAGAAAAAAAAGAAGGGAGATTAGAAACACATAGTGTGAGGTCCCTCAATCTGATAACACTGATTCAAAACTATATTCGGGTTTCGTTCGGATCAATTCGGGATGCGTGTTTGAGAATTTCAGGTTGTCTGGAGATTCTAGGCATATTCCGACATCCACAATCGACTCCGGTCATCAAAAATATTGGAACACAAAAGAAGTAAACTCTGAGAGGACTTAAAACTCATTTCATGATGATTTGCGATTGTTTCCGTGCTTGAAATATTTTTCCGGGAAACTGTCTGCGGGATTACAGCCGTACGACCGTAAATATAGTCTCACGACTATATTTATAGTCGTACGACTATAGTTCCTAAGAACAGTCGTACAACTGTATAATACAGTCGCAAGACTGTATTCCTCTGGACAGAAGCCCGAAAAATCCAGATTTGACCGAATACAGCTGGTTTTCCATTTTAAATGATTTTTTTCATTATTTAATTTGGTCTAATCATATCTATATACTAGAATATTGTGGTTTTCGGATTTCCAATGATACGGATGTGTGGTTCGGGATTTTATTGGTTTCGATTCTCGGAATTCACGATTGTTAGATCCTTAATCGGATTTTTAGTTCAATGATAATGAGCCCTTGGATTCCCAGAAACTCTTGAAATCATCAAAATCGACAAAACTAGTGATTTTAGAAAATGAGAAAACCACTGTTGGGCACTGTTCATTACAGTCGCACGACTGTAACCATTACAGTTGCACGACTGTAACCATTACAGTTGTACGACTATAATCTACAGTCTCACGACTGTAATGTCGGGCAGAAGGTAGAATCACAGGACGATCCGTACGGACGTTGTCGCATGATGTTGTCTTCAAACTCAAACCTGTTTTTGGTGAGTTTACTGTTTTTAGGCCATAGATGAATGTTTGGAATTAGAAACCCCCACGAATGGAACCTTGAGTTCCGAGATTACCAACCCACTAAACCAATGGAATTTGCATGCAAAATGAGGTTTTTCATTCACAAAATCTATAGGGCGTTTCTAAAATCGTTTTCCAGGTCTAACCGAGTAAGTCACCCGGACTTCTCGGTTATCCCCTAAATGCATGTTCCCACTTCCTAAAATCCCCTATTCTGTCCTATGTGAGTCCTTGATGTGTCTTATTTATGTGTGCTTACCGTATTTGGATGCAGCTTTTCTTTTCATTATTTTTCATTCTTAATGTACTTAATAGATCATCCGGTGTATCTAGGCGATTGCACTTTTTTAGATCATCGTGTATTATAGGTGATTGTAAATGGTGAGGATGAGAGTTTTGTTCTTTTATGGGTTGTATAATTTGGCCTCTACTTTACTTTTCCCACTCTTTTACTCTTTTTTTTTTTACTTTATTTTGGATTTATATTTATGTCATGTGTATGAGCATGAACTAAAAACAAAAAGAAGATAAAATGAGTAGAACTAAGTGGATGTTGTATTATATTATGGAATAATAATTGAAAATAAGTGAGGATTAGTAGATGTGTTGCTCGAACCTTGAATCTCTGGATTAGGTACCGTGTCTACACTTGGTATGGAGCTGTACCGGAATTTCCAGGATGACCTGATCCGGGTGGCGACCCTGTGTCTAATCTCGAAATTTAGGTTTCAAGATCGTTAAGTTTGAATTGGAATTTTCTAAAAACCTATTTTTTTCAAAATTCACACTTACAATTAAGTTTCCTACAAAAAGCGTTTTTTCCAATAAAAATGAAAGGCTTTCTTAAAAAAGATTAAAACCCGTTTTCAAAACCACAAACACTCACACTTCAAAAAGAAAATCCCCGGTTCCCGCTTCACCGCGCGTTCCAAAAAACGTCGTCCGCTCACACCTAGAATTCTAAATGTCTAGCAAATCATACGAAAATTCACCTCCTCCTAACCCCTAACAATTTCACCAAAATCTCTACTCTGAACCCTAACCCTAAACCTGATTCGGCAGCTGCATTTTTATCTCCCTCTACTCATCAAATGCAACACAGTACACCACCCCTCACACCTTCCTCATCATCAATCACTACTAGCATCATGAATACCAATCCATCTACAAACCTGATACCCGTCCCCACCAACCAACTTTTCTCAGTTCACCCCTGTCCTTCACTGCTATAATCTCATGGGCCACCTTAATGGTTCCTCTCCGTCTTCTCCATGCCATATTACATTTTTCGTTGATCCTAATGTCTAGGTTGATAATCTAGCCTGTCAATCTTCGTTTACAAGGGATCAAATCGATTATTGGATTGACTACAACTTCCTAGACTGCACTAACTCATGGTTATGGTTTGATTTCTCAAAATCATCAACTCCAAATTCATAAGTAACTCTAAGAAATACAGAAAACATGTTAGAAGTAGTATGTATATATATATATATATATATAAGAAACGAAAAAGGAACAGAATTATATTGACAATGTAATAAACTCAAATTACGGAACCAATGAATATACCTTAAACAGAAGAAAAACAAAGAACCGTATGCTAAGACCTGAATAGGATCAGTCTCCTTAAGATAGATTAGTTCACGTTAAACTTCTGCCTCACAGGATACAACAGCAACAGAATTGAACTCAACAGTGTTTCAAAAATATAATCAGACTAGAACCTAGCAGTAGCCTTGAATTTAGAAAATTAGAGAGAAAAGTTTGCTCTTGAATTCTTCTGATCCTCAAAAAAGAATAAAAAATTTGAATATAAAAAGGCTGTAGGAGAGGAGTTGCAGGAAATAAGTGTTATTAATCATCATAAATGAGAAATAAATGAGAATTATAATAGTTTTAACTGTAATTAAAAATAATTAAACTTTATAACAATTTTAATTGTAATTAATTGTAATAAAAACAATTAAATTGCTCTTTGTAACAATTTTAATTGTAATTAATTGTAATTGAAAACAATTAAATTGTTAACAAAAGGAGTTATAGAATATATAAATTCTCTAATATGTAAAGAAAAATAGAATGGGCTGGAGCAAAAGTAGGCAGGCCCGTAGTGGTCCATTTCGATCCGACATACGGGCCTCCCAGGTCGTGCGTCCATTTTTCCTCTACAAAATCCTTTCTCTCAAGCTCACTTAGAGCATCAATTGCCCGTTCATCCGTAATTCGTTTCAGGCATATTATATACCGTTGGAAAGATCTCTTTGCTTAGAATACGATGACATAATTTATGTTATTCAAATCACCAACCAACCATAATATAATTAAGCCTAAGTTGATAAATAATCACATTGTCAAATGCCAATTTTCCAACAAAACAGACACTGGTTGTTAGTGCAGATTTTTCCGACCTCAGTGATGAAAACTAAATTAGTTATCCCATGCATCGAGTCTTCTACAAGAATCAGTTCGAAGGATGAAGATAGGCACCAAATGAGCTTAAGAACAAACTCAAGAATCATCTAAGAGATCAACATCCTAAACCTTAATTTCAGAAAGAGCCATACGACTCTAAGTTGATAAATAATCACGTTGTCACATGCCAATTTTCCAACAAAATAGACACTTGTTGTTAGCGCTGATTTTTCCGACCTCAGTGATGAAAACCAAATTAGTTATCGTATGGATTGAGTCTTCTACAGGAATCAGTTCGAAGGATGAAGACAGGCACCAAATGAGCTTGAGAACAAACTCGAGAATCATATAAGAGATCAACATCCTAGACCTTAATTTTAGAAAGAGCCATACGACTCTTGTCTGAGTGCCACTACTCTAATTTAAGCGGTATGACTCTATATGTAGAAGGGTTAATCTCTGAAACTAAATTCGAAAAGTAAAATTCCTAACCCAAAATGAAATCGATACGACTCAAAAGTACAATTGTACAAGTCTTAACTCGAGCCATAAGACTCATCTCCTAAAAATTGGAGTCATATGGCTCTAATCCTGCCAAACAACAAAATAATTCGTACGAGAGATAGAGATGGGCAAGGGGGAGAAGAAAAAAATTATGGATCTTGCAGGAGAGAAAATGGATAAGTAAAGAGAGGTGAGGGAGATGGAAGAAGAAATGAACAATTATAAAAAAAGAGGGGGATAACAACTAGGGGAGGAGCTTGGTAGCATGAATTAGGGAAAAGTTAGAGAAGGAGAGAGACCAAGAAAAAAGAGTAAAAGAAAATCATACTCAACCTTCTCTACGTTACACAAACTTTCTCATTTCCCAACTTCAAACATTAATCTTCCTAGTCTCAAACACTCAAACTTTCATCCTTTATCTTTGGTTCATGATACCGGGGACGATTCGGGATAAAAACCAACTCATTTGAAACCAGCCGACATCCTAAGAATCAGCTTTAGAAACATAAAATACTGGATACACGTGACAAGGGTAACTTCTGAGAGGCCTTAAATCCTGTTTGTCGCTTTTTGTGTTGTATTTTGTGTGTGTTTGAAGATTTTTAATAAAAAAAATGAAATTGCTCTTTTTTGAAGATTAGAGCCGTACTAATCTTCATAAATAATTACATGCAAGATTAATTTTTGAATCAAACTATTTTTCCAAATGTTTGAGCCATACAGCTCTGTTCTTTGTTCCAGTTTGGTTTTCTGATGAATCAATAAAATTCGGCCCCAGAGGCAGGCTAAACAGCTAGACTCACAAGAAGAAGAAATTTCTTGAACTTTATATTTTGATAAGTATTTTATTTTATTATAAAAAGAAAATAAAAAGATAAAAATATGTTTTTCTCATTAAAGTTTTTTTATTACAAATATCTATATTTTTAGTATGCTTTTGTGAAAATCACTTTTGATGTATTTATCGCTTTCTGACCTAGATCTAATTTGCACGAAGTAATTAGGACCCATACGAATGAGATTCCATGGAGATCCGGGGATAATGACTCACCAAAGTATATATTGATCCATTAATCGGAAAAATGTTTTAGAAATTGTTTTCTAAAAAATCCGTTTTAAATTCGTTTTCCAAGTCAAGTCGATTGAATCTACCAGATTCTCCCAATTCCCTCCTTTTCACACCCCATGTATTATCCCCTTCTGTCTTGTTTGAGTCTTATGTGCATTTATATGTTTATTATACTGCTAACCTTTGTTTTACAGGTAGATGTATATTAGGTTAATGTCTAGCTTTCCCCGTTTTAGATTGTTCGTGTATTCTAAGGGACTGTACCCTGTATCCCATTTCTATTAATGTATCCCCTTGGTTAGATTATTTGATTAGATTGTATTGATTTAATGTTTTGAATTTATTTATCGCTTTTTGTTTGAGCAGATTGGAAAATAATTACGGCTAAAAATGGAATGAGTGAATAAATATGAAGGACGTGAAATTTATAATAGTTCATAATTATTTGAAACGAGACAAAATTAAGTGATCTTTCCAAACCTGAATCTTTGGCTAAAAGGTATAGCGATTCCTGCATGGCTCGGCGATACCGTAATTTTTTGGTACAACTGAACTGGGTGGCAACTCCTAAACCTTTCATACGTTTGCCTTTTGCTTTTTAAAATCAAAGCCGACAGAGTGGCCCACAATTTCCAAAATAATTGAAGCCTTCTCCTGGCCCGGCCTTGCGGACACTCATTGAAAGGATCATCCGCTCACAATGGCAACTTCGCTGGGGATTGATTTTCAAAATCAAATTGAAAAACACCTAAAATGTCCTGTTTCAAATAATTCTAGCAATTCTAACTTTCACATACATTCCCAAAATTCGTTTCTTGGCCCTGATATGCTATTAAACTGTCGCTTAAAGAGTGAAAGCTCTTAGGGATGTGAATAGATTGTATCACTCATAACCTAGTATGAACCCTTTCGTTTGGACCCTTGAGTAGGGAGAAGAGAGGAGTATATCTTGCTATGGGAGCATTGATTTTAACCCTTGGTGTAACCTGAACTCATATAGATAGCTGTAGTAATCTTCCCTAGGATTACTAAAACAAATTTGCATTATTACTATGACAGAAGCCTTTATTATCCTGAGTTGGTAATAAAGCGATCCAATACCTAGGAAAGATTATTATTAGCCAAATCGAGGAGAAATAAGGTCGGAAGAAAGTGCATCCTTTATACGTGTTTGTACCAATAATTTCGTTTGTTGTGTAGATTTTGTGATTTTTATTTTAAGCATAAAAACCACATGTTTGACATGCATACATACTAATCCTTTATGTAGCCATATGTATTATGCGACATGGACATTTTTCATTATCATACCATTTCCCTATTTAGGCATGTAAATACACTGAAGTGTTGTTCACACAAAGTCATGTGCACCTATTTTCAAAATGTGTCTTATGCTTTAGGCATTTAGATACACCATGAAAGGAGAGCAAAAAAACAAAATTTCCAAAAAGTGCTTAAAAATAGAAAAGTGCAATTTTGAAGGCTAAACGATGGAAATTGGCTGAAAAGCGATGTAGGTCAACAACAAAGCTGTTGGGTTTGGATCGTTGGTTTGTTTTCAATGTAATTAGGGCCAAAAATGTCAAAAACCTCCACTTCAAACTTCCTAGAATTTATTATTGTGCCATTTGTCAAAAAAACATTAAAGCTTGCTGTGAGCGCGGGATTTTCATCCCCAGTTTCGATGATGATGGAGTTATATATTTTCTTCTATAGCTTTCCACAATCGCAAGAGTTAGTGTCAATTCAAGATCAAAGCTCTGGTCAATCGAACTTCAAGCCTTAGATTATTTCCCAGATGATTAGGATGATGCCTGGGAACAACAGCCGCATGGCTAATGCTCCAACAGCTGCATGGTTGTTGCTTAAACACCCACATAGCTGTTGATCCCTGGTAGAAACTGTGACACTTCTTCTTGGAAATTATTTTTTGTATTTTTGGGCAGATTTTACAAAGTGAGACTAGATTTTGCCTTTATAAAGGCCCCTAATATCTGGTTTCAAGGGTTGGCAAGTTTTAAAGTGAGAGAGAGGAAGAAAAAGGAAGAAAAAGAAAGAAAGAAATCCAAACTTTTTCTTCAATTTTCATCTCCAATCTCTATTTCTAGGCTTAAAATTGGTTAGAAATCATAGGAAAACACTTCACAAAGATTTCTGATAGGCTTAAAGACTAATCAGAACTTTAAAACCTTAACTTTCGGAGCTTAAGACCGTTTCCAAAACTTGAAGTTCAAGTCTGAATCAGAGACTTTTCTTGAAGATTTTCACCTCTTAAAGCTGTGGATCCATGCTAAATATTTGAGAAACCTAAGCATTTGACTTGTTTGTGCTGTATTTGGGCATCATTTCCATTGTTTTGCAAAATACTTTGTTTTTCGGTTCTAGGCTGAGAACCAGAGCCATGCGGTATTTGCAACAGCTGCACGACTATTGGTTCTCAGAATAGAACTATGAAAGTTTGTGTTTCGAAATTTTCCACGGGTCTTGAAGTAATAACTGCACATCTGTTGTCTCAACACCCGCACGACTGTTATTTCATGACAGGATCATTAAGAAACCGATTTTCATACATTTCACAACATTTGAGCCTTAGATTTGCATTCCAGAAGCATGTATTAGAACAAAACAATGATTGAAACCTAATTTCCTGATATCCGACTCATTTTCCATGTTAAATAATTAACCGGTAAATACTACTTTCAAAACCATTTCTCAAAAATCAACTCAGAAATGTTTCAAAATGTTTTCCAGGTCTAGTAGGTGAGATTTGTCAATTCTCCCTGGTTATCCCCTCTAAATGCATGACCCCAATTCAGTTATTATCCCATTCTATCTTAATTGAGTCATGCATGCGATTATTTCTCTACTAACCTCTGTTTTGTAAGATTAGATGTATGTTAAGATTTTATCATTATGTTAGATAAATCCATGTATTTTAGGAGATTGTATCCCGATCCCCCATTTAATGCACATGTATCCCCTACGACAATTTATGTGGTTCGATATGGTTGTAATGATTAATTTGTTTACTGCTTTCAGTATCTTGCATGATCACCTTGTGCTCTGAATAAAATCAACTTAGTTCATAAAATGCTATAATTTGGTTATTGAAGCTTGTATTTTAATTAGATGACAAGTAAATGACTCGTCCGAACCTAGATCTCTAAAAGGTATAGTGGCCTTAACCCGGTTTCGGCTATACCTAAATTTCTCGATTGAGCTGAGCTGGGTGGTGACTCCTATATTTTCTTTAGGAATTCGGTCTTAAATCTTTCATGAGAATATAATTTTCCAAAATGAATTTTGTATTATAATTATAAAACAAAACTATAAACCAAAAATTCCTCGGTCCGCTTTGCCGCGTCTGTATTTAGAAAAACTTAAAAGATTTTGATGAGCACTGATAGTATCTAATTAAAATAGTTTCAACCAATTTATCATAGCATTTTTATGTGCATTGCATATTAGCTAGATTAAGCATTAAGTTAAGGTGCCATTTTTAGCCCGGTGGACTGTTGAAATTGTAGCCTATGTTTTGCCAGGTCATAGGGGCACGGATACTGAAACCACCCATAGCCTCATACAAACCCCATCGCGTGGACCCTTGAGTGGAGAGAAGTGAGGAGTATATATTTTCTATGGGGACCTTGATGTTAACCGGACTTGGACTGAACCCATTTAAGTAACCGTAGTAATTTCCACTAAGATACCAAAACAATTCATGTATATATCTATAGTTTTGCCTTTATCATCCCCCGTTGATGATTAAAGAGACCCCTACCTAGGACTTGGTCATAATATTAACTTTTCGACCACATAGAGAAATAAGGTTGGGAATTTGCATCCGCATGCTATGTGCTATGTGATTTACTCACTGTAACGTACCATACCATTATAATCATCCTTTCATGCACATATTAAACTGTTTGTGTGATACTAACTCATTGTTTTGTGCAGCTATACGCATTATTTTTGTGTGTAAATAATTGCATCCCTATACCACATTCTGTGTGATGCATACACTTACAATTTTTATGCAACCATACGCATTATTTTCGTGTGCAAATAATCGCATTCATACACCACATTTTATGTGACATATACATTAATAGTTTTGATGCAGCCATAATTGTGTGCCACTTATACATAAGCAAGACCCACATTAATAAACCGCATATAATTGCCGTTTAGTACAAACCTTAGAAGTGAATTTAAGGCCTTCCATTTATTCCCATGTAACCTACGGTTATTACGAGGAACTCACACACTCACTTGTCTTCCAAAGACAACCCCTTCTCGATACTCCTTGAGCACCAAAACTTTGTCCATGTGCAGACTCACACACACCCTATGCCCCTAGTTTGTTTTAGTTCTGAAGACTTCAAAACTGTCTAGTATCGCTTTTAGGTACCCCAAGGGTGCCGAAACTCTATTCGTATGCAGACTCATACATATACCATGGTGACTAGTAGAATCTAGTCAATCCATTCTGGATGCTTCCTGAGTATTGAGCCTCTGTCCTTGTGTAGACTCATACGCACCTTAAACCCCTAGGTTGTTTTAAGTCCGGGGACTTCAAAACTGTCTAGTATCGCTCTTAGGTACCCTAAGGGTGCCGAACCTCTGTCCATACGCAGACTTATATGTGTACCATTGTGACTAACAGAATCTAGTCAAAAACTCTTCGATACTTGATGAGTACCAAACCTCTATCCATGTGCAGACTCACATGCACCTAAAACCTAGGTTGTTTTAACTTTAAAGACTTCAAAATTGTCTATTATGACTCTTAGGTGCCCCAAGGGTGCCGAACCTCTGTCTGCATGTAGACTCATACGTATATCACTATGACTAGCAAAATCTAGTTAACCTTTTTTAGTACTCCCCGAGTATCGAACCTCTGTCCATATGCTCCCCAAGTATCAGATCCGCACCTATCCTATAGAAGCATTTATGTCACATGTTTATCACGCAGCCACCATGTCACGACATCCACATATGCACGCATGCCATGTTAGGTCAAAGGACTATCATGCATTCATCCATATTACTAATATATGGTTGTGACTATCTGTAGTTTTGAATCGCCCTCCTAAAAGAAGACTAGAAAGAGTCGGCTATGCAGATCCTCAACCAAGGTGGAGAACTAGACCGAGATCAGTCAGTGTTGCATCTGGGTCAGTGGTTGTAGACTCATGTTCAGATTGAAAATAAGAGGAACAATTTCAAACTTTGGGTTAACAGTTTATTGGTGCTAGAGGAGAATTTTGCAGAGATGGGCGATCAACAAAATACCAACCAGTAGAATGCCGCTATGATCACTACTTCTGTGGTATCAGCCATTAGGGATCTCTTGGGTTCAGATGAGTTTAGAGCTAGCATTCACAGTTAGGTGTAGGCCGTGGTGGGTAGCATTACCACAAACAGGTAGGCAGAGGCCGTAGCAGATTAGGGGGTTGGCAATAGGCAACCAAAACTGAATGTGGACCGTGGGAATGTTGGTAGCAAAGCTATAGTAAGAGAGGTGGATCACCAGTCTGAGCAGGGGGATGCTTTAGGGAGAGGTACAGTAATATCAGCCGAGTCAGTAGCTGAAAGGAAACTGAAGGAGAAGTATTTTGAGCTCGACGAGCTCCTCCCCAAGCTCTACCAGATGGCACAAATCCCCATTGTAAAGTGCATTGACCCAAATGTGTTGAGGATCGACAAAATTGATTTACTTCCTCTAGGCTTCCAGATGCCAAAGTTCACTCCTTACAAGGGAACCAGACCACCTGGACCTCACATCAATAATTATGTGATAGTAATGATAATGAATGGCTTAACTATCAATTAGCTGTTAGGATTTTTCTGGACCACTCTCGAGGAGGGTGTTGCTCGAGGAGGGAAATTAATTTAATTTATCTTAAATTAATTACAACCATGGTAATAGATAAAAGACTAAAATAAATAAATCTGTCAGGAGCTTATTTTGATCGGGTTTTAAACCATAAAGCCCATGAGCCCAATAGCTCAAAATTTAATATGTAACCAATACATATTAATTGGTCCATGTCAACTTGCTCAGACAACCTATTTGTGCTATCCTGTAGGTTCATCTTTATGTTGGTAGTCGACTCAAAAACCTTTAGGCCCACAAACTATAAGTAGGTTTTAGCAAACCATTATAGCTACCTAATTAGGACGAAGACATCAATTCCATTGGAGATGTGAACCTTATGGTGAACTTATATATCCCATGCTAGTGTCTTGCAAAAGGCATGACATTATCATCCTCTTTAACTGTATATATGTTCCTTAATTCTGAGAAGACTGAAAAACTCAAGTAGCTAATCACCTAGGGATTACTGTACTTGGGCATGGTCGTGCTCTTCTTAGTCTCACTCATTAAGAGGCCGATGATATCTACTCTTAATTAAGAGAGAGGCAAGTCCCATCATATCACTCACATTCCTAGCATGATCATTGGCATATCCAACTGTACCCATACTTAGCACCTTGTTAAAAGCTTGTTAGGCATACGTCAAAGTATGTGACCTATCACCTAGGTTTGTAGCGATCTCAGGTCAAAGAATCCGATATAAGTACTACTAAAGAACCACCTATAACATAGCAGATAGATCCAGTACCATGTAACCTAACATGTACCTATGTTCTTAATTGACATTCCATGTCCAATGGTCGGTAAGACACCACCATACAATCAAGACACATGCTAGCCTTTTCTTAAAATCATTCCCATGATATTAACAAACTAAGGATAGCTTTATAACTAGTGTTCTTTCCCTACTCAAGGTCTTACTACCCGAAGAACATTGCCAACATACTTAGGTAAAACACTAGTTAATGGATTCTCTATTGGTATTAATTACATAAGAAATTAACAAAATAGATTATATCATTTTACTTATAGAAAAATATTTGATTACATTATATAGGGACTAGGGCATACATCAACAATCTCCCACTTGCACTAGTCCCTGTTATGCAGTGGCCTAATCCCCATAGATCTCATATGACCCTTACACTATGGCCTCACCAATAGCTTTGGTCAAGGGATCCATAATGTTTATCATCAGATACAACCTTATGAATGAGATGGGATCTCTTGAGTACATGTCTAGATTTTAGGTCTAACCGTGGCACCTTATCTTGTGTAGCGGCCATGTTAATGTTACTGAAGAAGTCAACCAAGTCTAGGAGAGAGTGAATGACTCCTCACTCAGTGATGAACTTCCTAATCTGAACCATTCCCTTTGTTACATGCCATATAGTAAGATACTCAGTTTCTATCATAGAATGGCAATGGTGTTTGTCCTTGAGCTTCCTAGCTCACAGTATCTACACACAATACAAATGCATAATCTCACCGCGATCGGAAGTCATCAGTATATGTGTGACATTAGGTCTGGTACAAACATGATGTAAATTGTAAATCCAATACTGAAAGCATATGGAATGCCACTCATGTACTCCCTCTACTCCCTAGTAGAAGGACAATCCTTCTTGCTAAGAGTCAGCCCATGCAAGAGTGTTGGTGTGCCCTAGTTCTTAGGGCATTGGATTCTTGTATTTTGTATTATACATTAAGACTCATTGTATAAATACATTATTTGTGTCACATTAAAAAAGGCAATTAATCTATTTCATTTATATCTTGTGCTATAATATGAGTAGAGTATCCATTGATTGATAATCATAAAACCTATCCCAGGTCTGTTCTAATCGCGGGAACGAATAGAACCGCAGACTTGTATATTCGATGACTGTATGGCAGTTTTAAACTAGCCATAGTACTTGTATAGTCACTCATGAATAAAGGTACATGTCATTGACATGGGACTGGATCGATCCGCACAAGAAAGCCACATGGTTGTCGCGTCTTAGGTCTTTCTTGAGTAGGTCTCTTTTTTCCTCAGACCAGATTTCATTATAATATCAATATGGAATCCAGTTCACTTTGACATACGCCTAACAAGTCTGTAAAAGGATGTTAAATATGGGTATGATTGGGTGGACCAGTGAACATGTTGATATTGCTGATGAAGTGATGGAATTGCCACTCGGGTAACACTGAGATGATATCATTGGCCACTTGATGAATGGGACTGATAAGTGTATGGCCATACCCAAGTAAGTCGATGGTTATTTGATTAATCAGTCGACTCAAGATCAAGAAATATAATAAACAACAGAAGAGGATGACGGACACCATGCCTCTTGTTTATTCATATCGATATCGTTAGGCAAAGGACACTATGAGATTCCTACCGGGTGAGTGTCTTCGAAAGACTGCTGCATCTCTGTCTTAATTGGGGGCTGTAATGGTTTACTAGAACCCACTTACAGTCTGTGGGCCTTGGGCCTACTGCCAACATAAAGATAGACCCATAGGATCGTGCACATAGATCAACTGAGCCGGAACTTATAGAAATTGTACATGTAATGTACATTGGAAGGAATGCGTTAATTAATTAGTTGACATTCGGTGTCAAGGTAATTAATTAACATTGGGTTGAATTTAATTTAATTAATAAGTTTACATAATGTAATTAATTAATTTATCAATTAATTGAATTACATAAAGTAAACAATTAATTAAATAATTTTCCTAAGTAGGAAAATTAAATACATGTATTGTATTTACTTAAGTGTGATTTAATTTTATTTAGGGGTAATTAAATTTAGCCAAATGGAATTGAATTACATAGTATATACTTTTTAATTAAAGTTTATTTATGTAATTATAATCCTAGTGCGCTTGGCTTTAATTAACCTAATTAAAACCCAATTAGACAAGGTGTCTATATAAGGGCACACTTAAGGAATAAAACCCTAATTCAATCCTAATTAATTGCTGGAAATTTCAGCCACCAAGAGTAGCCCCAAATCAGCCAAAAATCCCAGCATTAAACCTCCATTCCTTTGCGTCTTCGGCTAGCACCGGTTGCCGCTCAATAGTTGGTCGTGCACTGGACTTTGGAGATCGCAGTTTCAAGAAACGATTCTGCAGCAGTATCTAGAGGAGACGAATCCGGTGAGTTAATCTCTCTTGATTCTAATTTTTTTTATTCTAATCAATGGTAATTGGATACAATAGGTGGATTCTAGGAAATTTTAAATGGTGTATTTTCCGCTGCGCCACGTTATTTTTCCAATGACGAATCCCAACAAAGAGACCTCTCTTGGAATTGGTCATACTGAACTTAGCTAGGACCTTATCTATGTATCTTTCCTAATTTAGGCCTAAAAGTCGAAGGGATCGATCCCTGCAGATCTTGATACCTAGTATCATCTTAGGTTCCCCTAAGTTCTTCATTGTGAAACACTTACACAACCATTGCTTACCTTAAGTTGTTATGAGATCACTTCCACTGGGTAGGATGTTGTCCACATATAGGACTGAAAATGTGGTAGTGCTCCAACTAACCTTCTTGTACACACAAGGTTCATCTTTATTTTGGTGAAGCCATATTCCTTTATGCTTCATTAAAATGAAGACTCCAACTTCATGATCCTTGTTTAAGTCTATAAATGGACTTTTATAACTTATATACCCAATCAAGATACTTTGGATTGACAAAAACTCTTCGGTTGAGCCATGTAAACATCCACTCGGAGTTTTCCATTTTGGAAAACTATTTTGACATACATTTACCACATCTCATAATCATACCATGCAGCTATGGCAAGGGGTATCCTTATAGATTTGAGCATCACGACAAGTAAGAAGGTTTCATCATAATCAATACCATGGACTTGTTTGAAACCCTTTGCCACTATTCGCCCCTTCAAGTATCATCGGCTATTAACATGAAGCACCATTTGCAACCAATGACCTTAGCACTCAGAGGTGGATCAACCAAGTTCCAAACTTGGTTATCATACATCAATTGCATCTCAGCTTCCATGGCTCTAAGCCATCTAGTTAAGTCTGGGCTTGCAAGAGCCTCCTAGTAGGTAGTCAGTTCCACATGGTCATAGACCACAAGGGACTTGTCATTGGCCACGAGAAACCCATGTCTCTCTGGCTAATGATGGACTCTACCAGACCTTCTTAGGTCTTGTGTGATTGGTCCAAGCTCCTCAATTGCTTGAGTCTCTGGCTCAATCCCCGAGCTATCCCTTTTAGGAATTTGTGGTTGTTGAACTTCCCCAAGTTCAACTATACTCCCACTGTCTTTCTTGGAAATAAATTCCTTTTCCAAAAAGACACACTTTCTTAACAAAAACACCTTGTTCTCGTCAAGGTTGTAAAATTAGTACCTTTTTAGTTTCCTTAGGGTATCCCATTAATAGGCATTTATCAATTTTGAAGGCTAGTTTTTCCTCACTCAATCTCTTAATGTGGACATCACATCCCTAAATCTGTAGGAAAGACATATTGGGCACCTTGCCCGTTTATATTTCATATGGTATCTTTTCCACCACTTTAATTAGTGTATAGTTAAGTAGAAACACTATCGTCTCTAGGGCGTAACCCTAGAATGATGTTGGAAGAGCAACATGACTCACCATTATGTGGACCATGTCCACCAGGATCTTATTCCTTCTTTCAGACACTTCATTCCATTAGGGTGTTCCAAGTGAGACTATCCCACAGTCTCTCAAGTATGAATCAAACTTTAGGCTTATATGTTTGCCACCTCAATTTGATTGAATGGCTTTAATACTCTTGCCTAATTGGTTTTGTACTTCTTTTTTTTAAGTCCTTGAACCTATCAAGGGTCTCACATTTGTGCTTTATCAGGTAGGCATATAGCCATACCTGCTAAAGTCATCTGTGAAAGTCATGAAGTATAAAACCCACCTCTAGCATTGGTGCTCATAAGCCCACATACATATGTGTGTATCATGTCCAACATGCCCAAAAACCTTTCAGCTTGCTTTTTTAAAGGACTCTCTGTCATCTTGCCATGTAGACAGGAATTGCATGTCCTATATAACTCCATGTCAAATGAGCCCAGTACTCCAGTTTGTGGCATCTAGCTATGCATTTCTCATTTACATGTCTTAGACGACAGTGCCAAAAGTAAACAAAATTTAACTTATTAGCTTTAAACCTTTTAGTATTTATATTATATACAAGATTAGTTTCAACCAAGTCTAAGATATATATACCAATATTTCCATGGACTAGCACTAATCCCATGGGCATCTCTAGATAGTCCTCTCCTATTCTGATGGCTGAAAACCTTGCCCCATTTCCAAATTAGAGGTACATCTAGACAGATCCCAACAATCTTTTATTTCTTAGTCCCTCTTCATCACTATGAATGTGAGATGTTGAAATAGTAAGATTAATTTTTATGACATATATATTCCAGAAGTGACAAGCTTGTCCTTCATTTTCTCTTCCATCAACTTAGGACATTTCCTCTTCCAAGTCTCTAGTGGTTTGCATTGGAAGGAGACATCCTCAGGGTGGGCTTTAGGTTGGAGATTAGGCTTGGGTGTCCTTACCTAAGGCTCCTTGCCTTTTGGGCTTGGCTTTTGTCTTTCCCCTTCCCTTCATAAGAGAACCATTCCTTTGTTTACCATAAGCATAGGACTAATCTTTTGAGGGACTATTCGGCTGACTTGAGCATTCCGTGCAATTCAACCATAGTTTTGTTCATGCCCTGTATATTATAGTTAGTTATGAACCCCTCAATAATATCTAGGATGCAAGCATAGTGTCAATTGCCAGCACCTATGGCACTAGTGTACCAAGCTAGGATAACGAATCTAGATATCCCTTTAATCTTGAGCACATAAGTACTCACAGATGTGCTGGTGCCATCCTTCAAGAGTTTAATACTTTTGTCTTCATGAACTTTTCATGACATGTTTGCTCTTGAAATTTCTCTTTAAAATCGCTAAGAATAGCACAGGCTTCTATCTTCATGAACTACTTTTACAACTCAAGGACCATTATAGCAAGCATTAGGCGATTAACATTCTCGAGGTCCTTCCTAAATAGCTCATGCTCTTTTATATAGTTGATAATGGTAGTACATGCCAGTGCCCTAGGTAAAGCCCGATCCAATACATACTCCTTAGACTTATGCCTTAGATTTATCCTTAAATTCCTAGAGGAATCCATGCAGTTGGTACCAAATAACAGGTCCTTATAAAGGATAGATCACAGTGAAAATTTGTTGGATGGTGTTGCCAATTTAAATCTACTATGGAAAGATAATAGGGTTGGTTAATAAAAAGGTATCTTAGTCTTTCCCACTTTAATTTGAATAGAAAATCCCATTTTAATTATATTCAAGTTAGTGTAGCATGAAAATGGGCCAAGATCCCTATTTCATCAAGACTTAGTCAAGTTGAGCCTGTACACCTAAGCCTTGACTATTAAGGTAGGAACGCCGTCCAATCCCACCCTTGGAACACTTGGTTTGATGGGCTTATTGGCACTTACCCATGTAGGGATACCCCAATGTACCTAGCTTTGACACAGCTCCCATTGGGTAACCCACATCCCAACAAGGTTTAAATGTTGAAAGCACTTTAGCGAATTAGCATTTAGGGATTCATTAATTTTAATGGGCTTATCTGCATAACATTGGTTGCAATTAGAAATGGATATCATACATACATGCAAAGATAATAAATTATAAAAGTGAAACATCATGGGCCCTAAATTACAACCTATTGGATAACTAGTAAACCTATACTAGCTTCTTAACTCCAATAGGCTGGGCTTTTAGTATTCCTTCTAGCTTCCTCACCAACTGGGCTCCATCTCCAGGTTGGGCCTTCCAATGAATTACAATAAAATTTACAGAAACAAAATCTGTCTATTTAAATTAAATGAAATTACAATAAAAGGAATGACACGTAGGCCATAATTACCAAAAACCAAAGTTAAGTACAACCCATCTTAAATTAAAGGCCCAATGATGCTCACAAAATAAAAATTTCACCAGGTTATCAAATATTACAAATTATATAACATGGCATAATATGCATGAAATAAATCCAATTTAAAGTTAGCCATTGCCGTTATGGAAATCACCATAATTGGCATTTATGGTTTTATTCTTGTATAAGGCTTGGCCTCCAACCCATGTCCTCACACGGAGATGTGGTAATCATAAGCCCAAAATTAGCCATTCAAAAATTCCTGCCAAGAATCCTCAAATCAATTTCCTTAATATAATTAATTTAACCAAAAGTTAATTCCAAGTGTATGAAACGAATCACACAAGAAACCATGCGCAACCAAAAATGTAGAATAAAACACATGAATTTTAAAACCAAATAAAACCCATGTAATAAGGCCCAAAAAATAACCCATCCAAAATTCGACGCCATGGTGATGCTATAGCCACAAAGGCAACAACGCCTGCTGCTACTATAGCAAGCAGCAGCATCAGCTGTTATTGCTATAGCAGCTGCAGCACCATGCTGTTTTCTGCAAGCAGCAACCAGCAGCTGCTACAAGTGGGCAACGCCTACCCGTAGTAAGATGTTGCCACTGCAGCTACTTGCTGTGAACACCAAGCAGCGATAGTTGCTCTCCCAAAACACAAATTAATTTTTTAAAAAATTAAAAGAAAATATTTGGGAAAAATTAAATTCTTAAAACATAAAAACCTCAATTTCAAAATTCTATGGCTCATAAAATCAATTGAAAACCAATTTCAACAATTCAATCTAGAATTAAGAACCCTAAAATCAAAATCTTCTTTAATCAATAACGATCCAGCTCTAATACCACTGTAGGGTTTGTGAGTGGGCGATCCTCGATGAGCGAGCGCGGTAGCGAGGCTGGTGCTGGAGGGTTGGGGAAAATGGTGTGTTTCATCGGAAAACATGATTTTTGGGTTTTAGAAAAGGCAAAATAAGAGAAACATACAAAACCAATTCCTCACGCTTTAAAGGTTGACAAAAGTCGCTACCCGGCTCAGCTCTTACTGGGAAATTATGGTATTGCCAAGCCCGATAGGGATTCCTATATCTTTAAGACAGAGATTCTGTTTTGAACAAATTCACTTATTTTTGCTTTATTTTGAAATAACATTTAACTATACCGATATGCATTTCGTGTTATATAATTCCCCATTCAATATTCAACCCTAGTTATATGTTATACGCTCATACAAAAAGCCATAAATAAATTTAGAAAGCGATGAAAAAATTCAAAAAATAAAATTATTACAACCATATTGAAGAGACTATCCTAGGGGATACATTTTTATGAAATGGGATTGGGGTACAAATGCCTAGTTTACATGGAATAATCTAAAAATATAAAGCGGGCATAAATTTAACCTAACATACATCTACTTGTAAAACAAATTTTAGTGATATGAATAAAATATATACACGTTGGAGCCAAACTAGACAAAATGGGGTATTAAGATAGCTTAGGATCAGGCATTTAGGGGATAATCAGGAAAACCCGACAGGTTTACCCGATCAGACCTGGAAAACAGCTTTGTAAACGCCCTCTATTTTTGGATCTAGATAAAACAATTTTGGAAAACAGCTTTGCCAATTTCATTTTTGTTAAGCATGCTAGAGCGAGTCGGATATCCAGGGATTTATTAGAAATCCCCTTCGTGTGGGTTTTAAATAATGCTTCAAGAATTAAACTAGGTGAAAAAGCATAAAACAGGCAAAATCAATTTTATAATGATGAATGAATGCATAAAGAGTAAGTGAAAAAAGAAAAGAGATGTTGGGAATGAATAAAAAGAGCCGTGCAACTCAAGGGATGAGCCGTACGGCTCAACAGAGCAAAAGATGGGTTGTGCTGCCTAAGATAGGATAATTAGTGCCTCTGCTGATCCTGGGTAAGATTGGATCATATGGCCTGAGTTCATAAGAACAAGGTCGTGCAGCTCTATTTTTCCAGGAAAGAGATTCGTGCGGTCCAACTCTGACAGGGAAAACAGATTTTTGATTTGTGATTTTAACAAATAGAAATTCGTTTTGGTGTTTTCTCCTTCTGAGTTTTGAGATCCTTTGGGTTTCTATCAACAGATTAGACTCAGGAATCAAGGATTTTCATCCTGGATCGTACAAAACCAAAAACCCAGAAAATAAAGAGAAATCTCAGCAGCAAAGCTCATAAGCCATTGATGAGCCTTGCAGCTCAAATATCCCTTAAGATAGGCCTTGCCACCTAAAAGATAGGTCGTACGGCTTAATTTCAAAACTTACAGAAACTTTGTTTTTGATTTTCGGTAAAATAAACACATCATAAACAAATCAAACAATGTAGGGATGCAAGGATTGGATTTTATGGCCTCTCAAAAGTTACCTTTAATATGTTTATCCATATTTTGATAGAATCATCCGAATCCATTCCTTGAAACTTTGAAACCGTTCTAATTCGAAGAAACAAATCAAAACTTACTGGGAATCAAAATGCAGTCGAAGATAATCTTGATTCATCATGCTTCTATATGTTAAAGTGAAGTTTAGGTGTTTGATAGAGGTTTGGCTTGAGTTTTTGGAGTAGTTTGCTTTAGGAAAGTGAAAGAGAAGTTGAATATTATGACGATGGTGAAGAGCAAGACTTAGGCCGTGGGAGTTGTTTGGCTTGCGGGTTGTGTAGAGAGAAAATTGGTTTTTGTTTTCTTTAATTCTCTGTAATGAATTCCTCTTACCCGTAATCATTTCACTTTCTCATTTTTGTTGCCCAAAATATCAAATCTTTATTCTGCCTCAAGTGGGTCAATTTGGCCTGCGATTTCTAAATTTAAGGATGGCCCATATGGCCTATCTACTTTCAAAATTAGGTCATGCGGCCAAATTGTTGACCCGTACGGCTCTTGCTTGGAATCCAGCTGTATCCACTTTAAGTAGCTCTCTTTCACGGCTTAAGCCACTTTAGTTGGATCGTGCCTTCTCTTGACTAACGCCTTTCAATTCTAGCGGTTTTCAGTTCATTTCGACACGAGTTAGAATCCATTCTTTACTTCTCGAGCTAGTGTTCCAGACAATCCTAGATAAAGGATAACTGGAAAAGCTTCATCATAGAGGTCAGAAAAAAATCCGTGCTCACAGGGATTCTCTCGGTGTAAATTAAAAAGTTAACCACAACGGAAGCTAATAGAGTTACACTCGGATCCAATAACAGGAACAATTGCTCAGATTAAAGAAGAAAACTAACTCTACCAGAATGCATTTAAATCCATACCTATGTTGTCCTCGCATAAAATTGATTTCTAGCTCCACAAGAGTGGTATCCTATACCCCTAGCACCGTACCCAATCGGAGCTTCTCCTTTTTTTCTTCACTGGCTGATTTTTCACAGTGCTTTCAAACAATATGTTTCACATTGCACACGCAGAGAAAAAGAGAGGGAGAGAGACGTGTTTGGTTAGAGCTAAAAAGGAGTCTTCATTTTATTTATTTTAATTTCTTTTAAGAGTTTCCTACACCAAAAACTCTTAATTTGAAATTTAAATAAATATAAATAAAAACCTACCATAATTATTTTCTAACCATAAAATTAAATATGCCACATATTTAATTGTTAATTTATTTTATCTTAAATTAATTACCACCATGGTAATAAATAAAAGACTAAAATAAATAAATCTCTCACGAGCTTATTTTGATCGGGTTTTAAACCATAAAGCCCATGAGCCCAATAGCTCAATATTTAGGGCCTGTTTGGTTCTGCTGTTAGTTAATAGCTGTTTGCTGTTCATGTTAGCTGTTTGCTGTTGCAGTAAGCTGTTAGCTAATTAATTAATAGCGTTTGGTAAATTTAGTATCAGCTGTTGTTGTTGAAATGTAAAAAGACTAATATAGATATATATTTTATACCATTATACAATAATTATACAAAAATAATAATATTACATAAATATTAGTAAAAATAATTAGATGATTAAAAAATTTAAAAATAATTTTAATTTATTATATACTTCAAAAATTATTATTTTCATTAAACAACGAATTTATAAGTGTATAAAAATAATTTAAATTATAGTTTCACTTACGTAAAATGCATCAAAATAATATGTTTTTAATTTTTGACTAAATTAATATATATAAATTAAAAAAATGTGAAACTAGCTTAAATAAATTAATTCGAGTAATTGATCTCGCTTAATTTTCAACATTTGTAGAGATAAAAAAATTTCATAAAAAATCTACATATTTATATAAAAGTATAATTTATTATTTTGAAAAAGTTAAATTTGTAAAAGCCAAATAATCATAAAAAGCTTTTTGTGAAAAGCTCTAAAAATGAGCTTTTCGTGAAAAGCTCTTTTTTTCTACAGAATAGCTAAAAGCTGCTATTTAAAATTTCTAACCAAACGCTTGTTTTTCTATTTTTCGAGGTGAAAAGCTAAAAACTGCTACGAAAAGCAGAAACAAACGCCCCCTTAATATGTAATCAATACATATTAATTGGTCCATGTCAACTTGCTTAGACAACCTATGTGTATGATCCTGTAGGTTCATCTTTTTGTTGGCAGTAGGCTCAAAAACCTTTAGGCCCACAAACTATAAGTGGGTTCTAGCAAACCAATATAGCTACCTAATTAAGACAAAGACATCAATTCCATTAGAGATATAAACCTTATAGTGAACTTATATATCCCATGCTAGTGTCTTGCAAGAGGCATGACATTGTCACCCTCTTTAACTGCATAGACATTCCGTAATTTCGAGTATACTGAAAAACTCAAGTAACTAATTACCCAGGTGTAAGCACCGGAATTTTCCGTCCTTAAAAAAAAATGCATGTGTCACATGACTGTAATTTACAGTCGTGTGACTGTTGTTATAGTCGTGCGACTGTAATTAAAAAATTACGGTCATACGACTGTAACGTCGAAGCAGGTGCAGGAGTCCATACCTCTGCAGCAGAAAAATGAGAGAAAAGAAAGGAGCAATTAATGCTCGGGGGTGGACAAGAAGCAAACCAGACAAAGAAGGAAAAAGAGAGGAGATTGAGGGACTTTTTTGGACTTTAGAATTTCTGATCTTAGAAAGAGAGAATCGGGAGAAAAAGGGAAGAAAAGGAAAAAAAAAACTCAACTTCAAGTATTCTTTTTCTCTTCCTTTTCTTCTTAATTCTTAAATGTTTAGATTAAAAATCTATTAGAAATCAATAGGTTAATAATCTGACTCTCTAAATTTAATCAATTTCGGACTAAAAACCCTAGGAATCCCTAACATTTTGGAGATTTCGGACTTAACTTCTCAACCTCAACTCAAAGGGGAAAAGAGCAATTTGAAGTGGATTGGTCTGTTGCCAGGGGTCACTCCTGCGGTGGATTAGCGCCAAAGAGGTAAACACACTTGAATCTGTCATTTTCTCATGCTTTCTAGGTGATTTGATGTGTTTCAGTGCATAAAATTTCAATTTTCGCATTTTTTGTTTCTGGAAATCAAGAACAGTCGTACGACCGTTCTTGAATTGAAGAACAGTCATACGAATGTAAATACAGTCGTACGAGTGTTCTTGATTTCCCGCATCTTTTGTTTGTATTTTGAATAAATTTTGGTGAAATCTTGAAATTGGAAGATTTACAGTTGCACGACTGTAATTACAGTCGTACGACTGTAATGCTCGTCCAATGGCAGAATTTCCAGAATAATCCAGAAAAATTTCTAAAAATCCCTAAAAATTCAAAAAAATCAGAAAATCATCAAAATGAATTTTGTTGCGTGCATTCACGACCTTAGATTTAATTTTTCATGTAATTGCATTTAGAATAATACAACGACGGAAACCCGATTCTGCCGAAAACCGACCCACCTCACATGCTAAATTAAATTAAACCAGAAAAATGTTTTCAAAATGATTTTCTAACAAAACCGAAATACAGGGACGTTTCAAAATGTTTTCCAAGTCTAATCGGACCGGCTAGCCGAGCCGGCCCGGTTATCCCCCTAATTGCATGTTCCCGAATCCTTAAAATCCCATTCCGTCTTACTTGTGTCCTATTTGTGGCGTGCCGTATATTGTGCTAACCCTTTGTTTTGCAGCTTTTAATTTCTTTTATTTTTATTTTTGATGTATTTAATAGATAATACGTGTATTTTAGGCGATTGTAAATTTTTAGATTATCATGTATTTTAGGCGATTGTAAAAGTAAGGTTGAGAGTTTTTATTTTTTGTTCGATTGGGTTGTAAGCCATTTAATTATTTACTGTTTACTTTTATTTCTATTTTATCTGTACGTGCGCTGTATGTTTAACTTAATGCAATAAAATTGACTTTAGAATTTGAAATACCATACTTGAACATTGGCCAATTTTTATTTTGATCAGACACGAAATAGGGGACTTGTCTAGACCTAGATCTCTAGATAGTGTGGTGGTCGTTTGTCCGATTCAGCTACACTAAAATTTCGGGGTTGAGCTGAGCCGGGTGGTGACTCCTACACTATGCATCGAGACTTAGGACTTGATTCTTTTATGCAAATAATCTAATTTTCTAAGAATGAAATTTCCATTCTAAAAACCCCAAGTGAGGGAGGGGTTCACCCGAGATCGCGGTGCCCCTTCCGATAGCGAGTCCGTGTTCCATCGAAAACATCATCCGCTCACAGTGGCGACTCCGCTGGGGATTTTCTTATAAAAGTTTTCTTTAAAACTTAAAAGAATTTGATAAGCCCTGAAAAGTGTCTAATCAAAATAAGGTGGATGATTCTTATATGGTATTTTATTTTGCATTCTTTAGTTAGACATTTTTGCATTAGGTTAAGTATCCCTTTTTAGCCTGGTGAATTGTTGAAGTGTCGCCTTTGTTCCTCATGGTCTTAGGGGCATGGATACAAAACACCACCCACAGCCCCGTATGAACCCCTTCGTTCGGACCCTTGAGTAGGGAGAAGTGAGGAGTATATTTTGCTATGGGAGCCTTGATTTTAATCGGACTTAGACCAAACTTATATAGGCAATCTTAGTTGGATTCCCCTAGGATACCAAAACAAATCGTGTGAATAAAATAAAATTGTGCCTTCATCATCCCTGGTTGATGATCGAAGAGAACCCCACCTAGGACTCGGTTAGAATTTTCGAGACCAACCATGCTTGGAGAAATAAGGTTGGAAGAATTCGCTTCGTGTGCTATGTGTTATTCGCCTCTCACCATCCCGTGACATACCATAATTACCGTTTTCCATACACATGACATGCCATTCACAAAACATTTTTGTGTGATACTAACCCACATTTTTATGCAGCCATATGCATTTTATTTTCATGTGAAAACATTATTCATCCGCTTGCATTCATACTAACCATTTCTTTTTCAGCCATGACATTATATTTGCGTGATTAGCATTTTTTCTACATAGCATACACAACATCATTATGTATGTCATGCATCCTAACCCATGTTTTCGTGCAACCATTTGCATTTTGTGTGTCATAAGCATTCATGACATATCACCTAAATTAAATTAGGGACACTCCAAAGAATGCTTACCATGATCATATCATTACATCACATATCGAGTTTCCCAAATTACCCGTGTTCCGCCAATGCATCGGATTGCATTCGGCCATTCCACCAAATTATCTTATTTAATAGAAATCACAATGGTCCTAGGTATATTGTCGTGTGACAATCCACATGATGCATTTCATGACATCATACCCATTCATCACAAATATCATATAACACTGTGATCCACGTCGGGTTACTTCATGACATTACTACATTATTTAAGGCGCTCCCCTAGTGCCGGATTAGTACGTATGTAGGGGCATTTCATAACTTCCTAAATCATCAAAGGCATTCCTCGAACGCCGAGCCTCCGTCCGTGTTCCCTGTTACACATGACTTTCTTACAACATCATTTCATATCATATGCCCCAAAAGCATCAAAACTCTGTCCATGGGACGGTCCCATGTGACCATTGCATATCATCTCATAGACCTTCAAAGCGTAAAAAATCTGTCAGTGTGTCGGCACACACGCGACCATTTCATAAAATTCATTTAGTTCCCTACAGGCGCCGAACCCCGGTCCGTGTGACAGTCCACACATGATCCTTTTGCATAACATTGGGTGTTCTTAGAATGTCCGAAAAAATAAAACATTAGAATAATAAGTGGAAATCATTTTCATCATCATTTCATGCACGACATCACTCCATTCATTCTTCATAAGTATTTTCAATGTCTCACTTCATGACATCATTCCATACATCGACCCTAAATGTTTCTCGACTAATGTCAAGCAGAATAAGTTGGAGCGACCTTGGACAAGATCTCAGGCTTCGAGGGCTGTTGGGGAACAGAGAGCAGTTGAGACAGAAAGTGACTCTGAGTTTGGGGAACAAGTAGAGATGGTTAATCCAAAATCGAGCCTTGCTAATGCTTTGAAGGATTTTCTAAGATTACAAGACTTCCGTGACATGCTGAAGGAGGAAATGCGGGCAGTAGTGAGAGAGGCTAGAGAAACTGGAGATAGTGGAACCAGAAAAGAGAAGGAGGCCGAATCATCCCAGCAGAGTGGTGATACCTCGGCTAGTCTGGAAAAGCTGCAAGAAATAGAGGCAGCCATGGAAAGAAAGATGAAGGCGAAATGCTCGGAATTGGAAGAGGCGGTGGCTCAGTTGAAGAAAGGGGCCAGTGTCAGTACAGAGTCTAAGAAGGGAGTTAATATTGATGCCATAATCAGTAGGGGCATCGAGACCTTTCCCATCGGCTTCCAAATGCCAAAGGGTTGTTGGGAATTAATCGCACAAAACAAACATAAAACGCAGCGGAAAAAGATTAATCCCCACCAAGGACCCATGTACATTACATTGAATCGGAAGGAGGGTTAAAGAATTACCTTAATTCTTTGAAGTTTGAATCACTTAGGAACCAAAATAGCTTCCCTCTATGGTTGATCCACACGGAGCAATACGTTCACCGCGTGCTAGCGCCGGGATAGAAGAAACGGTTTCCTCGAATTGAGAGAGAGGCAGAAAATCAAATTTTCTCTTGGCTTGGAGAGGAGAATTTCGGCTGGCTCTTGGTCTAGTGTGGCTGCCGAATTCCCTTCTATATCATTATAGGATTTATTAGGTTTTAGGTTTTTATTTCCTTAAATATAAAACCTAATTAGTTAATTATAATTATAACCTAATACACCTATTAGTTATAATTATATATTAACCCACACAATTTAATATTAATTCTCAATTAATATTAAATCAAATCAATTCTCCATAATACACATATGTATATATAATATTATAATTAATTATATCTCTATATAATTAAATTATAATATGTAGCATACTTTATGCAATATTAATCACATTAATATTTATATATACATAAATATATATCACTATATATATTTATACTCTTTCTCATTCATAAATTATTATCCAATAATAATTTATACCCGATAAGATGAACTTCATTTTGCTCTTGTGTGTGACCCCATAGGTTCATATTAATTGGCAATAAGGAAATTACCATAATGTCCTTATAGGTCACAAGCGGACTCTAGCAAGCCATTACGACTACCCAATTAATATGATTGGAATGATCCAATACCTATTTATAGAATGTCATATTCCCTTTTGTCTCTTTGATATCAAGATTAATTATAAGACATGGTACACTTGTCAATCTTACATAATTAATCATATGCTTTCTCGATCTCAAAGTAAACTGTTCAGACAAATCAATTGATACTCTTATCAATTATTTGAGCACGGCCATGCATTTAACAGTCTTACTTATCGAGGGGCCCAGTGATATCGCTCTCTTGTTAGAGAGGGACAAAATCCCATATCTGTCACTCACATCCCAAAACATGAGTCATATCGTACCCAACCACAGCCTTTATAACTACTCTGTTACAAGCAGCGTTTGACTGCGTCAAAGCGCAACATAAATTCATCCCGGAATCCATGGTGACCTCAGGTCAAAGGAATCAGCTGATGACACTACTATAATCAAGATCAGTTGTGACACGTGACCATGAACTTGATCTTATAGTGGGTCTCCAGCAACATGTTCTCTAACACATTGCCCGTGAGTATAATCTGTATCTGTATACACTATATTCATCTTATGAATATCCATTATCACTCACACTAGTCTTAGTTTGTTATTATTCCCATAATAACAATCGACTAGGGAAATTTAGAATTACACAATTAATTCATGGATACATTATCATAAATACTAACATATAAATATATATGATAAAATAAGTCTTTATTAATGACTTAAGAAGATTGTTTACATAATCCAACATTGGCTTAGGGCACAATCTCTAACAAGGGTGCCTTCTTATAAGGGAATGGGTTCACCAGAGGCCCATGTAAATCTCTACGCTTGGGTCATGCTGACGGCGGGCGCCACTAAGCAACAATTGATTAATCTCTTCCTGACTACCTTGGAGGGAGGAGCATTGGAGTGGTATAACTCATTATCAGAGGAGGAACAGTCAGATTGGGAGGTCCTGTCAGCAGCCTTTATTAAGTATTACAGCTTTAACACCAAGATTCAAGTGAAGCTGTATGACTTAGAGCGGATCAAGCAGAAACCCAACGACCTTTTCGATGAGTATTACCAGCGATGGATGAACAAGATGATCCTTCTGAAAAACCGCCCGGATGAAGATGAATTAATACAAAAGCTGATCGATGGCAGTAAGGATGTCTTCAAGAACAATATGAAGTTTCATCTATTCAGTGAACTTAGTGAAGTTTACAGCATGGCCATGAACATCGAGAGAGATGAAGAAAAGAAAGCGGCAAGTCATAAGGGTGGTAGAAGTTCAGGGTATAGTTCTGGATATAGATCAACAGCTGCAGTCGGGTCTGGTGGTGGTTCTAGCTCAAGCTCTGGAGGAAAAAGGGGGGGCAGACTTCAGAAGTAAAGCAGGTTGAAGTTGCTACAGTAACCCAGCAGCAAGGCAATTAGAATAGGAATCCAGAAGGATAGGGCACATCGCCTTGGACTCTTCCTTTGGTGAAAATATTTGCTAAGTGCAGAAACGGTGGGTTGCTATAGTCATTAAAGCCATTTGAAAAACCTTCTGAGGCAGATAAAGATAACTTTTGCACATACCATGTTGTTGTTGGTCACAGAACCAACAATTGTTATAAGCTGAGGGACGCCATTCAAAAGTTGATTGATGAAGGGAACTTGCAAGAGCCCGCTAAGCCCAGCACGCAGACTAACCCGTTAACAGCATTCAAGAAGCAGGTCAACATGGTACATTCAGGAATGCCAACTAATTTCATCTTTGCTCTGGTTCTTCATGCGAATCCTGCTATTCAAGCTATAGCAATAGGGGAAGTTGAGGCAGAGTTAGAATGTGAGAAGAAGTTGGAGCAGAAAGAAGTCAAGCCAATAAGCTTGAATGACCTTGACTCGGAAGACGAATATGAAGAGTTTGGCAGAGAGGAGACAGTTAAGCTTCCAGCCATTAAGAAGCTGAAAGTTCAGGAGGTACAGCATGTGACCCGAAGTGGTAGAGTGTATCAACCTGCAGATTAGGTGAAGGACAAAGCCCCGGTGACTGGGTCAGGTAGTACATCAGCAACGGAGGGGGTAGAGAAAAAGGACCTAGTTATTTCTCAGTTAAAGAAGACCCCCGCAAAAGCTAGCCTGTGGCATCTGCTTTTGACGTCTAAAGAGCATAGAGCGGCCTTAGTAAAGAAATTGTCGGAGATCGAGGTCTCTCCTATTGCTTCCCCATAGGCCATGTGCTTTCTGTTGGATAAGATCCATACTGGGTCTCCTGATATAATTTTCTCTGAGAAAGATTTGCCTGGTGAAGGGAAGGCACACAACAAGGCTCTTTACATTAGAGCCTATGTGATGGATAAGGTGATGCCATGTGTTATGGTGGATGATGGCTCAGCATTGAATATATGCCCACTGAAGATGCTACCATTTCTGGGTCTGAATGAAGATGTATTAAAAAATTCCTCAACAGTAATCCGGGCATACGATGACTCCAAGATAACAGTGATAGGGACCTTTGAAACTGAAGTAGAGGTTGGACCAGTAAAGTCCATGATCATTTTCACAATGATAGATATCCCAATTACCTTTTCTCTACTGCTAGGAAGACCATGGTTCCACCCTATAGGAGGTGTCCTTTCCACCTTGCACCAGAAAATTAAGTTCTCGATAAATGGTGAGATAGTGACTGTTAAGGCGGATGCCCAGTCAATGATTGCTGTCGTGAATGAAGAAGTTGTCCCTTTTGGCGGGTTCCAAGTTGCAGTGATCGGAGAAGAGGAAACTACAGATGCTCCCATGGTCATCTACGAAAATTATATGCCAGAGTGGCTATCTCGATATTTGCACAAACAGAATTTTGTCCCGGGCATGGGACTTGGGATCAACCTACAAGGAGTTCCTGAGTTCAACATCGACTCGGGAAAGCCAAAGCAGTTCGGCCTTGGGTACACAGAGGAGACGTCTGACTAGAAAAACCTAAGAAGGAGTAAGAACGGCAAGCTTATGATGAAACCATTCCTGAAAGTGGGAGAAGGGCTATACAATGGCCAGGCTAAACCAGTAAGGGTCGAGAACATTGAATACCCTGGCTTTGAAATTTTTACTGATGTTGTAGACTTTGAGAAAATCCGGGAGGAACCAGTGGCACCCGTGGTGGTTGAAGAGGTAGCTTTTAAGTCTGTTGTTTTGCAAAGTGAGCCACCTGAAGTGATGGCAAAAGCAGTAAAGGTGCCCGACGAGAAGAATAAAGAGAAAGCCTATAATGGAGCTGTAGAAGTAATCTCAGGTGCATTGACTGCTACCTTAAGCAAGGCATTTGGGAAGTCCAAGGAAGGATTCAGTGAGGAGCTGATGGCCAAGGTGAACCTGGACTCTGTGGTTGCCGAGATAGCCAAGATCATGGAAAAGGCTAAGGCGTAGATGGCTGAAAGTGAAGACATCACTGTTACTACTGAGAAAGAAGCCAAGCTGGCTGTGGACCTGAATGATGCTCTGAAGATGAAGATGGAAGCTGAAGAAGTACAAGGCCCTCCGCCTGTGGAGGATGAAAATGATTTTGTTGTATCTATTTCTTCCATTTTTAGTGTAAACGATGTATTTTATGACAAGTTTAATGCAATGAAGTCTCAGTTTGCTTATTTGTGTGATGTTTATCCTGATAATTCTGTGCATGAATTTAAATCACCATCAAGCATATTTAGCATACATGACACTGTATTACATGAAATCAACATAAGTACAGATGAAAATCCTAAAATGGTATTCATTTCACGTGAGCTAAAACCCAAAGAAGAGAGAGAACTAATAACAATACTACAAAAACATGTTGAAGCTTTTGCCTGGTCATATGAAGACATGCCGGGAGTCGACATAGAGATAGCAGTGCACAAGATTCCAACGGACCCTAAGTTTAGGCCAGTAAAGCAGAAGCTGAGAAGGTTGAGGCCAAAATGGGCTACATTGGTAAAAGAAGAAGTGGCTAAGCAGATAGATGCCAAATTCCTTGAAGTGATGGAGTATACAGAATGGCTAGCCAATATCATCCCAATGCCTAAGAAACACGGAAGGGTCAGAGTATGTGTTGACTACCGAGACTTGAATAAGGCATGCCCAAAGGATAACTTCCCACTGCCTCATATTGACGTCCTGGTTGATAGTGCAGCAAAAGTAGAAATGTATTCCTTTATGGATGGCTTTTCGAGGTACAACCAGATCCTGATGGATGTGATTGATAAGGTGAAGACATCGTTCATCACAGAGTCGGGTACTTTCTGCTACAGAGTAATGCCCTTCGGATTAAAGAATGCTGGAGCCACCTACCAAAAGGCTGTCACAACTCTATTACATGATATGATCCACAAAGAAGTCGAAGTGTATATCGATGATATGCTAGTCAAATCAATGACCCAGGAGGAACATCCTGTTATCCTGGATAGAGTGCTTACACACATTGGAGAGTACAACTTGTGACTTAACCCCAAGAAGTACGTATTCGGGGTCACATCGGGGAAGCTGCTAGGTCATGTAGTCAGCCAGAGAGGAATAGAGATAGACCCAGATAAAATCAAAGCTATTCGAGACATGCCGGCTCCAAAAACAGAGAAGGAAGTCCGTTCATTCTTGTGCTCCTTATAGTATGTCAGTCGCTTGATAGCATGGTTGACTTCCACTTGTGAGCCAATTTTCAAGCTGTTAAAGAAAGATCAGCTGATTATATGGGATGACAGATGTCAGCTGGCCTTTGAGAAAATCAAAGCTTACTTGGTAAATCCACCAGTCCTGAGTCCACCAATTCCAGGGAAGCCTCTGATCCTGTATTTAGCGGTTGAAGATTCCTCTATAAGGGCAATGCTGGCACAAGAGCAAGATGACAGAAAGGAGTACCCGATTTACTACCTCAGTAAGAAGCTGCTAGAATATGAAACTAAATACATACTGGTGAAGAAGACATGTGTGGCAATGATCTGGATGACCAAAAAGCTGCGCCACTATTTTCAGTCATATAAAATATAGGCCGTCGCCAAAGTGGACCCGATGAAGTATCTATACGAAGCACCGATGTTGGTTGGAAAGTTATCTAGTTGGTTGTTACTCTTATCGGAGTTCGACATCGAGTACATCACCAAGAAGACCATCAAAGGGCGAGCCGTAGCGGAATTTTTAACAAATCATCCACTGGAATCGGATTACACAGAAAATTTGGAGTTTCCAGATGAACAATTAGCCATGGTTGAAATTAAAAGATGGGTTATGTGCTTCTATGGGGTAGTGAATAGAAAGGGTGCTGGAATCGAGGTACCAATAACAACGCCGGACGGTGAAATCATTCCTTTATCAAAGAGGTTGAATTTTCCCATAACCAATAATAGGGCAGAGTATGAAGCATGCTTATTCTGGATAGAAGCGCTGTTGACACTAGGGCAGATGATGTCTTGATCGTTGGAGACTCACTTCTAGTGATAAGGCAAGCTCAAGGTGAATGGGAGCTGAAGGAAGAAGCCTTACGGCTCTACTTGGAGCTGTGACAGTACATAAAAGAGTTATTTGGACAATATGAATTCAGACACGTCCCCATGGATGAGAACAAGATGGTTGATGCGTTAGCAACTCTGTCTTCTATGTGGGAGAACCCAAAACAAACTCAAGTACAGCCACTGGTTATAGCACTTTCCAAACAACCTTGCTTCGAGGTACACAAATTAATGGAATTAACAGTTGAAGAAAAGCCATGGTTCTTCGATATTTACTAGTATGTGAAGGAAGGAAAATACCAAAAAGGAGCCAGTACTGCTGATAAGGTGTCATTAAGAAAGCTAGCCAGTCAGTTTAGAATCTTTGAAAATAAGCTATACAAAAGAACAGCAAGTGGTGTTCTTCTGAGGTGTCTTACAAAACAGGAGGTGGAAACAGTGATGCAGTAAGTACATGCAGGATCCTACGGGCCATACATGAATGGGCTCGCTATGGCCAGAAAGATAATGAGACAGGGATACTTCTGGATGACTATGCAGGCTGATTGTATAAGGAAAGTGAAGAGATGTCACGAGTGTCAGATATATGCGGACATCAGTCATCTTCCACCATTTGAGACAGAACCTAGCATCTCCTTGGCTGTTCTCGGCGTGGGTGATAGATATGATTAGTGAAATTCATCCCGTAGCTTCTAATGAACACAGATTCATAGTGATTACTGTTGACTACTTCTCAAAATGGGTGGAGGCAGAATCCTTCGCTAGTGTGACTGCCAAGCAGATGGTCAAGTTTATCCAGAAGAACATCTTTGCTCGATATGGGATTCCTCATCACATAGTGACTGACAACAGAGTGCAGTTTCAAAGGGCAACAGCTGAACTGCTTACAGAACATGGCATTGAGCACCACAAGTCTTCCCCATACAGACCCCAAGCTAATGGTGCAGTGGAAGCAGCTAATAAGGCAATAAAGAAGATATTATCGAAAATGGTAACCACTTACAGAGATTGGGCTGACAAATTGCCATATGCTCTTTGGGGTTACAGAAGCAGTGTCAGAACACCGATAGGGGAAACTCCATATGCCCTGGTATATGGTATGGAAGCGATGTTGCCAGTAAAAGTTGAGCTCAAGTCACTCAGGGTCACCTTAGAAGCTTAATTACCTGAGACTGAGTGGATTCAGGCTAGATACAAGCAGTTGGCAGCGTTGGATGAAAAGCGGCTGAAAGCACTGGATCACCTACAGATGTACCAATGCAGAATGGCCAGAGCCTATAATCAGAATGTGAAGCACCCTAAGCGGCAGTTGAAAGTAGGAGACTTGGTTCTGAAGCAATTAAGGCCTTCAAATGTTGATGTTCGGGGAAAGTTTAGACCCAACTGGGAAGGACCCTATGTTGTGAAGAAAGTGCTATCAAAAGGTGGTGTCAGCATCATGGACATGGATGGAAATGAGTTCACCAATCCTGTCAATCAAGACCGCTTAAAGCTTTATCATGTATATATAAAAAAAGAGTCTGCTAGGTTGAAAACTCGAAAAGAGTGGCCTAGGCAAAAATTAAGACCCGAGAGAAAATGATCAGTCTGAAAATCCGAAAGGGACGACTGGTGACGGATTCTAGCTCTGTGTGGAATGTGTACCATTTGGGAATCAACTCTTTTCAAATGTACTCATTTTGATTTCATCAATAAAGTGAAATATTTGTTTAAATATATTTGCATGGTTATGACAAATGCATAAACAAAGTTATCTTGCTCAAACATCCATTTAAAGAAAGCGCTTTGCATTCAACTGGTCGAACATATCATATTACTTAACAATGAAAATGTACTAAATACATACAATCTGAAATCTTTTATCATCCTCCAGATCCAATTCAGCTTTCTAAAGAGCGACAGTGATTGTCCAAGAACTTGATGTTTCAATCGATCGGTTTAAAAAACAAAAAAAGAGAAGCTCGCTGGGGTGAAAACCGAAAAGGCGCCCCAGGCAAAAATTAGAGCAGCTCGCTGGGCTGAAAACCTAAGTTGGGCAACCCAGGCAAAATTTAGAGCACTTCGAGATTCACCAATTACAGGGGTGAGAAGCCAAATCTTTCCGTCGTCTCCCCAACAGGATTCTCTACATTGCTCCCTAACGAAACATTTACAAAGGACACTATGATTCTTTTTCCCCAGCATCGTCCCACATTCCCAGCAATTATCTCATTTCTCCAGCAGTTCTCACATATATCTTCAACAAGGGAAGGCCTTACGCAAAGACCATCTTCCACCAGCCAGGGGCAAAACACACCTTCCCCAGCAGAAAGGAGAAATATCAATCTTGCACAAACAATGGGAAATGCATCAATTAATCTCCATGTGCATATACATCATTATGCATGTGTACATAGCATATATAAACCATTCATCCCTAGCTAGTCTTCATTCTTGATCGAAGGGGCAAAAATTTTTGTTCAAAATCTCTCGATTAAGGAAGGAAGACTTGCCATTTCAAATGCTGGAACTCATCATCCACAGTCTCACATCTTTAGCAGATCCGCCTCAGGTAATATAAACCCGGTATCGGCCCAGATCGGCTCCATCTTCAAGTCCCCAGCAGATCCACCTCGGGTAACATAAACCCAGCATCAGTCCAAGTCAGCTTTACTCCACATCCCCAGCAGATCCACCTCAGGTAACATAAACCCGGCATCGGTCCAGGTCAGCTTCACTCCATATCCCTAGCAGATCCACCTCGGGTAACATAAACCCGGCATTTGTCCAGGTCAGCTGCACTCCACATCCCCAGCAGATCCACCTCGGGTAACATAAACCCGGCATTGGTCCAGATCGGCTTCATTCCAGATCTCCAACAAACTTTTCCTTAAGTAACCTAGACCCAGTATCAGCCAATCCGCATTTCACCTTCCTTTGCCTCGGGTAACCTAAACCCAGTATCAGCCAATCTGCATTTTACCTTCCTTTGCCTCGTGTAACCTAAACCCGGTATCGGCCAATCCACCTTTCACCTTCCTTTGCCTCGGGTAACGTAGACCCGCTATCGGCCAATCCGCCTTTCACCTTCCTTTGCCTTGGGTAACCTAGACCCGGTATCAGCTAATCCGTCTTTCACATTGCTTGTCTTGGGTAACCTAGACCCGGTATTGGCTTATTTCTTCCCCAGCTTTGCCTCGGGTAACCTAAACCCGATATTGGCTTATTTCAACAGTGGGTTCTTTCCTGTGTTTGCAGCTCTTTGATTCGCGCTCTTAAATTCATCATCTCATGTATTTTAAACCTAGATCCGAGTGTCAAATTTGATCACGCGAGGGGCAGTTGTAAGCGCCAGAATTTTCCGTCCTTAAAAAAAATGCATGTGTCACACGACTGTAATATACAGTCATGCGACTGTTGTTACAGTCGTGCTGCTGTAATTAAAAAATTACAATCGTACGACTATAACGTCGGAGCAGGTGCAGGAGCCCATACCTCTGCAGCAGAAAAATGAGAGAAAAGAAAGGAGCAATTAATGCTCGGGGGTGGACAGGAAGCAAACCAGAATAAAAAGGAAAAAGAGAGGAGATTGAGGGACTTTTTTGGACTTTAGAATTTCTGGTCTTAGAGAGAGAGAATTGGGAGAAAAAGGGAAGAAAAGGGAAAAAAATCAACTTCAAGCATTCTTTTTCGCTTCCTTTTCTTCTTAATTCTTAAATGTTTAGATTAAAAATCTATTAGAAATCAATAGATTAATAATCTGACTCTCTGAATATAATCAATTTAGGACTAAAAACTCTAAGAATCCCTTACATTTTGGAGATTTCGGACTCAACTTCTCAACCTCAACTCAAAGGGGAAAAGAGCAATTTGAAGTGGATTGGTGCGTTGCCAGGGGTCACTCCTACGGTGGATTAGCGCCAAAGAGGTAAACACACTTCAATCTCTCATTTTCTCATGCTTTCTAGGTGATTTGATGTGTTTCGGTGCATAAAATTTCAATTTTCGCATTTTCTGTTTCTGGAAATCAAGAACAGTTGTAGGACCGTTCTTGAATTGAAGAACAATCGTACGGTTGTAAATACAGTCGTACGAGTGTTCTTGATTTTCCGCATCTTTTGTTTGTATTTTGAATAAATTTTGGCGAAATCCTGAAATTAGAAGATTTACAGTCCCATAACTGTAATTACAGTCGTATGACTGTAGTTACAATCGCACTACTGTAATGCTCGTCCAATGGCAAAATTTCCAGAATAATCCAGAAAAATTTCTAAAAATCCTTAAAAATTCAGAAAAATCAGAAAATCATCAAAATGAATTTTGTTGTGTGCATTTACGACCTTAGATTTAATTTTCCATGTAATTGCGTTTAGAACAATACAACGACGGAGACCCGATTCTCCCGAAAACCGGCTCACCTCACATGCTAAATTAAATTAAATCGGAAAAATGTTTTCAAAATGATTTTCTCACAAAACCAAAATACAGGGATGTTTCAAAATGTTTTCCAGGTCTAATCGGGCCGGCTAGCCAAGCCGACCCGGTTATCCCCCTAATTGCATGTTCCCGAATCCTTAAAATCCCATTCCGTCTTACTTGAGTCCTATTTGTGGCGTGCCGTATATTGTGCTAACCTTTTGTTTTTGCAGCTTTTAATTTCTTTTATTTTTATTTTTTATGCATTTAATAGATTAATACGTGTATTTTAGGCGATTGTAAACTTTTAAATTATCGTGTATTTTAGGCAGTTGTAAAAGTGAGGCTGAGAGTTTTTATTTTTTGTTCGATTGGGTTGTAAGCCATTTAATTATTTACTGTTTACTTTTATTTCTATTTTATTTGTATGCGGCTGTATGTTTAACTTAATGCAATAAAATTGACTTTAGAATTTGAAATACCATACTTGAACATTGGCCTATTTTTATTTTGATTAGACACGAAATAGGGGACTTGTCCGGACCTAGATCTCTGGATAGTGTGGTGGCCGTTCGTCCGGTTCAGCTACACTAAAATTTTCTGGTTGAGCTGAGCTGGGTGGCGACTCCTACACTATGCAGCGAGACTTAGGACTTGATTCTTTAATGCAAATAATCTAATTTTCTAAAAATGAAATTTCCATTCTAAAAACCCCACGAGAGGGAGGGGTTCGCCCGAGATCGTGGCGCCCCTTCCAAAAGGGAGTCCGTGTTGTGTTGAAAACGTCATCCGCTCACACCAGGGATTACCTTCCTTAGGCATGGCCATGCTCTTCTCACTCTTACTCATCAAGAGCCCGATGATATCTACTCTTAATTAAGAGAGAGGCAAGTCGCATCACATCACTCACATTTCTAGCATGATCACTGGCATATCCAACTGTACCCATACTTGGCACCCTGTTAAAGGCCCGTTGGGCATACTTCAAAGTATGTGAGCTAGCACCTTGGTTTCTAGCTATATCAAGCCAAAGGATCCGATATAAGTACTACTCGAGAACCACCTATAACATTGGAACCATGTCTAATGGTCGGTAAAACACCACCATACAATCAATACCGTGCTAGCCTTTTGTTAAAATCATTCCTATGACTTTAACAAACTAGGGCTAGCTTCATAACTGGTGTTATTTCCCTACTCAAGGTCTTACTGCTTGGAGAATGTTATCGACATACTTAAGTAAAGCACTAGTTAATGATTCTCTATTGGTATTATTGCACAAGAAATTAACAAAATAGATTATGCCTTTTTACTTATAATAGAATATATGATTATATTACATAGGGACTAGTGGCATACACCAACAGGCCAGACCACTGTTTCGCACAAAAATTGAAACAAGTCCCTAAAGTCAACACAATTCCATCCATGACACAAGCACCACGAAGAATCAACTCAAATCAGGCTAGACCGCTATTTCGCACAGATATCGAAACAAGTCCCTGAAGTCAATACAATTCCTTCCGTGACACAAGCACCATGGAGGACCAACATGAGAAAGATGCCAGGTATGTTTCCTCTTCCTTCTCTCACTGTGCTCCCTATCGTGAAACCAAATCTGAACCGGGCATAATAACCTGACTATGAGTTGACTTTGATCCGGTGAGAGGCAGCCTATGAGCACGGGATTTTCCCGACCTCTATGATGAAAATCCTATGTTACCGGTTACACAAACGAGAGTGAAACGGATTTGAAAATGAGCGGAATGATTCCTGGAATGTTCTCAAAAGCTCTGCCAAATAGAACAGTCCTCGATCCGAAACCCCGAGAAAGGTCCATCAAGCACTCAGAAAGCTTAGATGTAAGTGTAGGTTTAGGAAAAACCTTATTAGATCTGGTTAGAGTCTCACAGCTGCAGTTTCACAACTACACTCTAATGGTTGACCAGGTTATTTCTTAATTATCTTTTGACCAGAGTGTTTAATTCCAAAATAAGAGGAATTTGAGCCAGAATAGGATGGGTTTTAATACCAGAAGCGGCAGGAAACACAGGACAACAACACATAATAGAAAAAGAAATCATTCTAGGAAAAAAAATCAGTTTTAAAGAGAAATCAAGAGAGAAAGAGAGAAAAAGTGTGAAAACCAAAAGGAAAAGAGAGAAACAGAGAGAAAACACTCGGGAAACACGTAAGGGTGACAGTTTCTGGGCGTGTCACATTCTTTCGGATTGATTTCGGGTTTTGTTCGGATCGGTTTGAGATTCGTGCTTGAAGTTTCAAGATGTTTGTGGGATTCTAAGCACATTCCGATGTTTAAATCCACTTCAGGTCGTCAAATACACTAGAACATAAAAAGGGTAAACTCTGAGAGGCCTTAAACTCATGATTTATTGTTTTGTGCTATGTGTTTTTTGAGTTTTTTTGAAAATGTGGAAACTGTCTGTTTGATTATAGCCATGTGGCTCTAACTAGATCCAAGCGGCTATAATACCTTAGAACAAAGTCGCATGGCTATACCTCTATAGCCGCACTGTTGTGCTCTTCTGGGCAGAAACCTGAAATGCCTTAAATCGACCGAATACAGTTAGTTTCCCATTTTAAGTGTTTTGTTATGAACTTTTTCGATCAAATCACATCCGTTATGTTCAAAATTATGGTTTTTGGATTTCCAATAACGCTGATATAACATTTTGGTTTTGTTGATTTTGATTTTCGGAATCCGGGGTAGGTCGATCCAAATCAGATCCCTGGTTCAGCTTTAGCGGACCCCGAGATTCCCCAAAATCCTTAGAGATCATCGAAACGATTCGAGATAGTGATTTACAAAACCAATTCGGGTTATAGACACTACAGCTGCACAGTTGTAGTGGCTATAGCCGTGCAGCTCTAACTAGAGCCGCACGGCTGTAGTTGCGAGAAGGAGGCATAATCTCGGGACGACTCCTATGGAAGTCATCATATGATGCTATCTGTAGTTTTAGATTCAAAACTATTTTTGGCGTGTTTACAGCTTTATGCCTTAGATGGATGTTTGAATTAGGAATCCACACGAATGGAACCCCGAGTTCCGGATAACCAACTCACTAAAAAAGAGTGATTTGCATGTAATTGAGCCAAATTGTTTTCCAAAATTGTTTTCAAGCATAAAAACCTATAGGGCGTTTCTAAAATGGTTTTCCAGGTCTAATCGAGTAAGTAGCCCGGACTTCTCGGTTACCCCCTAGATGTATGCTCCGACTTCCTGAAATCCCCCATTCTGTCCTACTGTGAGTCCTATGTGTGCTTGTGATATAATTGTGCTAACCAATTGCTTTGTAGCTTTTATTTTTTCTTTTTATTATTTTAGATGTATTTAATAGATCAAATCGTGTATTCTAAGCAATTGTACTTTTTATAGATTTTCGTGTATCTAGGCGGTTGTAAGGTGAGGATGAGAGTTTTTATCTTTTGGATTGTAATAGGTGGCCTATATTCTTTTGTTTGGTTTCGATGTATGGTTTACTTTTTTGCACTTTAATTTTATGAAATTTATTTATGTCATTTGAATGAGTATGGGCTAACATTAAAAGATAAAATGGGTAGAGAATAAGTGAGTATAATATGGTGGTATAAACTATTAAATGAAAGCAAACTTGAGGTTGAATAGGTAAGTTGCTTGAACTCTGAATCTCTGGATCAGGTATGGCAGTCTACACTTGGTAGGGAGCTATACCAGAATTTCCTGGATGAGCTTATTCGGGTGGGGACTCCATCACTGATCTCGAAATTTGGGTTTCGAGGTCTTTAAGTTATTAAAATGGGATTTTTCTAAAATGTAAAACCAGTTTTCCTAAAACTCACATTCTAAATGATGTTTCTACAAAAGGGATTTTCAGTCATATCAAACTGGCTTTCCTAAACAAAATCATCAAACCCGTTTTCCCATCAAAAACAAATTCTCCACACTTCTATATCAAAACCTCCCTAGTTCGCTTCACCGTATTCCGACTTTAATGTCGTCCGCTCATAACAGGTTGTATGAGGAAGCTCCCTCTCCTCATACCGACCCTCATGGGTCATAAGATTGAACCGACTCAAGAGGGGGGTAGAAAAGTCCTTGTATATGACCCCCACCGGCGTAGAAGAAGGAGCAGCCCCACTAGTTGCGTCCGAAGATGATCCAGCCCCTCGAGATCTAGGCCTGACCCGGTGTCTCGACCTGGTGGGCTCTGCATCAGCCATAGCAACCTCTGCCTCCTCCTTTTCCTTCCTCATCCAATCAAGTAGATACTTTCTTCTTCCCCTTCTTCTGTATGAGAGGAGAAAAAAGAACAACATAAGTCAAAAACCACTTGGAATGACAATGAAACATTCAAATCCAAAGTACACAAGTTAGGAGAGCTTACCTCACGAGGGATCGGAGTATGAGGAGTCTCAAGTAGCAAGCACCTCATGAATGTTAGGTAGCTACCCGGTACAGAGGGTATGGTCAGTCTAGCTCCAAAAATCATGGCTTGATCTACTGAAGAACGACGTGAGGCCAGAATAGAGTCAGTGGCAGCTCGAGGGGCACTGGCCTAATAGCAGGGGTAGTGGTGCTATCCCAGTCCCTCACCCTCTCACCTAGATACCACTCCCTCACCCTCTCACCTAGATACCACTCCTAAAAGCAGGGACACTCCATCATAAACCCCCAATGGTCCCATGCGATGGTGTCCAGCACAATCTGATGATTTGGGACGCGGTTCCATGGATCTAAGTTCACCTGTTTTACAAAGGCAATATGAGATTGAAAAGCACTTATCAGGTACGAATCAAACTACAGTCAATTAAGTTTAGACTAACGAGTTTTTGGTTTGTATTTGCCATACCTCATCTCAGGTCATGTCCTTGAGCTCCTACTGTATCTACCTAATATCCCTCGAGATGTCATCCCAGCTCTGTGTCCACCTCCATAATGTAGCAGGTCTATCCATCCCCTTGGGTATGCTCAAAGTAGATCGAGATAGGAAGCTGTACTCGTAAGCCTAGATTTATAGGAGAACATATAATTAGAATAAGCAGGCACAAGCAAATAAAAAAAGCAATAGTAAAGTGGGAAAAAGTCAACGGCCTTACAAAAACGATAATCCAACAACCCTTAAACTCTTTTTATGCAGCCCAAGAATAGAGATCAAGGCTCTAGTACAGTTACCCAAGCCCCGCTTAGGCCTAATCATACTCCCAAGCCATCTCCAGATCGGCCAAACATAGGAGGACTGTGAGATTCATACAACTCCCTATGGTCGGGAAGAGAAATATGGAGAGTAGCGTGGCAATGAAGGCTCAGGCATATTGATCAACCCTATGGTCTGGAAGAAGCCGGCACCCTTAGCTCTCACTACCCTAGAAATGTCGAAGGTCGAAACACTAGACCTTCCCCTGGGTGCTACCCAGGCCGATCATGTCCACCAGATAAGAATCCTGGTAGGAGACCCGAGATAGATAGCAGTTGAACTCAATGGAGGTCCTACCGAATGGTAATCTATTGATCACTATGAAGTCGGACGGATTGATAGTGCACTCCCCGATAGGAAAGTGGAACATGTAGGCCGTATCCACCTACCTCTCTATCAATGGAGTCAGCGCCCCATGACTCGTGTGTAGGGCAGAGGGGGAGACAGACCATGCCAAGTCGGCAAATCCGAGGTCAGATATACGTCTTTTCAGATACCCAAGCATCTCATCCCAACAAATGCGGGCCTCAGATAGGGACCCACAACACTAGTAAAGACGCTCCTGCAAGATCAAACGATAAGTAAACACCAAGACAAGGAGCTTTCTATGATCCCTAAATGCATCCATCATGCATAACATACTTATATACGAATTCTTAATCCTAGACACATCAAACATGCGCATAAAAAAAAGAAGGCACTTGACTACACTGGTTTCATCACCCGCGCGGGTGATGTAACACCCATGCAAGTGTTGTGTTGATAGCCACACGGCTTTCGACCCACAGCCGTGCTGCCAAACCAGGCCCACACTACTGTCGTATGAATAATCCTGAAAATCAAAAAGATTCACCATTTTTCCTAGTTCTTCTTTGATTTTTTAGTCCCTAGAGTTTCTAAAAGGTCCATATGTTGGGATTCGTCATTGGAAAAATAACGTGGCGCAGCGGAAAATACACCATTTAAAATTTCTTAGAATCCACCTATCGTGTCCAATTACCATTGATTAGAATAAAACAATTTGAATCAAGAGAGATTAACTCACCGGATTCGTCTCTTATAGAGACTGCTGCAGAATCGTTTCTTGAAACTGCGATTTCCAAAGTCCGGTGCACGACCAACTATTGAGCGGGAACTAGTGCTAGCCGAAGACGCGAAGGAATGGAGGATTAATGCTGGGATTTTCGGCTATTTGGGGCTGCTATTGGTGGCTGAAATTTCCAGCAATTAATTAGAGTTAAAATTAGGGTTTTATTACTTAAGTGTGCCCTTATATATACACCTTGTCTAATTGGGTTTTAATTAGGTTAATTAAACCCAAGCCCACTAGGATTATAATTACATAAATAAACTTTAATTAAAAAGTATATACTATGTAATTTTATTCCATTTGGCTAAATTTAATTACCCTTAAATAAAGTTAAAACACACTTAAGTAAATACAATACATGTATTTAATTTTCCTACTTAGGAAAATTATTTAATTAATTGTTTACTTTATGGAATTCAATTAATTGATAAATTAATTAATTACATTATGTAAACTTATTAATTAAATTAAATTCAACCCAATGTTAATTAATTACCTTGACACCGAATGTCAACTAACTAATTAACGCATTCCATCTAATGCACATTACATGTACAATTTCTATAGGTTCCGGCTCAGTTGATCTATGTGCAGGATCCTATGGGTCGGTCTTTATGTTGGCAGTAGGCCCAAGGCCCACAGACTGTAAGTGGGTTCTAGCAAACCATAATAGCCCCCAATTAAGACAGAGATGCAGCAGTCTTTAGAAGACACTCACCCAGTAGTAATCTCATAGTGTCCTTTGCCTAACGATATCGATATGAATAAACAAAAGGCATGGTGTCTGTCATCCTCTTCTGTTGTTTATTGTATTTCTTGATCTTGAGTTGACTGATTAATCAAATAAGCAACCAACTTATTTGGGTATGGCCATACACTTATCAGTCCCACTCATCAAGTGGCCAATGATATCATCTCGGTGATACCCAAGTGGCAATTCCATCACTTCATCATCAATATCAACATGTTCACCGGTCCACCCAATCATACCCATATTTAGTATCCTTTTACAGACCCGTTAGGCATATGTCAAAGTGAACCGGATTCCATATTAATATTATAATGAAATCTGGTCTGAGGATAAAAGAGACCTACTCAAGAAAGACCTATGACGCGACAACCATGTGGCTTTCTTGTGCGGATCGATCCAGTCCCATGTCAACGACATGTACCTATATTCATGACTGACTATACAAGTACTATGGCTAGTTAAGAACTGCCATACAGTCATCGAATATACAAGTTTGTGGTTCTATTTATTCCCACGATTAGAACAGACCTGGGATGGGTTTTATGATTATCAATCAATGGATACTCTACTCATAATATAGCACAAGATATAAATGAAATAGATTAATTGCCTTTATTAATGTGACACAAATAATGTATTCATACAATGAGTCTTAATGTATAATACAAAAGACAAGAATCCAATGCCCTAAGAACTAGGGCACACCAACACCATAGCATGCATTCTACTCAACAAATTGACCAAATGAGTATAAAATTGAAAAACCCAATTTAAAAACCTAAGTTTCTAAAGCTTGCATTTTAACTCAAAATCAAGGAAGTTTAGGGACTTCCTTTGTGCTGGGAGGCATGGTTAGACACCTCCAAGAGTAGGGGGACGTCTTGCCTGAAGGAAACTCTCAAATGAGGCATATCCCGTATCAATCCATACCAATTAGCCACAGAGAGAAAGAGGAGTGCTTGGGGGTTCTCACCCGCTCTAATCAAGCTTGTGGGGATTCTAGGGAGGCATTTTCCTTGTTTCTTCATCATTTTCGCAAGGATTTGGGAGAAAAATCGGATCTTAGGGAGAAAAGTAGAGAGAAAAAGTTTGAAAATCTTTGTGAACATGACTTGTGGTCATTTTTCCCCCTCTTAAACTGCACGCGACACCCGTGCGGGTGATCCAACAGCCGTATGGCTGTTACTGCATCAACCATACGGCTGTATATCGTCATTCGCATGGCTCTCACCTTTTCAGCTACGCCAAATTTTGTTTTCTTCCCTTTTTTCAATATTCTTGCTATTTTATGTTACTTACTAATTTTAGCTGAATGTTTACTATAGTCGTCGACTTTACTATTATAATTATTAGTTCCATCAATTTATCAGTAGCAAATTAATCCATCTTCCCCAAGGAAGCTTTATTTGAGCAAGTATAAGTAGCCTTACTAAATCATGGTTTTCTAACAGAACATCCATCAAAGGAATAATCACCATCAATTAATTTTCAATCCCTTCATTCTAGACGTTCCATAGCACATTGGTTCTCAGTCACTGTGTTCCAGGTGTTCCATAATACACCAAGAACTTCAATCATCACTCTTGGTGTCCCGATATGTTAGTGTTCCTTTCATCAAACATCGATACTCAATGGCCAGCATCGCTCCTGTATTTATTCTTGATCGAAGGGGCAAAATTTTTTTGTTTCCAAAATAATCGATCAAGGAATAGATACACATCTAATAACTTATCATCGGTCCCACATGACCCTAAAAGTTAAATCCATCCCATGCGACTCTAAAAGGTAAATCGATCCCACAAGATCCTAAAGGATAAATCAGTCCCACACCACTCTAAAAGGTAAATCAGTCCCATATGACCCTAAAAGGTAAATTGGTCCCATATGACCCTAAAGGATAAATCGGTCCCACATGACTCTAAAAGGTAAATCAGTCCCACACGACCCTAAAAGATAAACTGGTCCCACATGACTCTAAAAGGTAAATCGGTCCCACATGACTCTAAAAGGTAAATCGATCCCACATGACTCTAAAAGGTAAATCGGTCCCACACGACTTTAAAAGGTAATCGGCCCCACATGACTTGAAAAGGTAAACAATCAATCAAACCCTTCAGCTGAAGCTAGGGGCAGGTGCGTCTCTTTTCTTTCTCATCGCGCTCTCTATTGTGAGTCCAAATTCACCATGGGGCAAGGTAAACCCGCAAGCCATGAATTTAGATACATGAGAGGCAGCCTGTGAGTGCGAGATTTTCATCCCTAGTTTCAATGATGATAAGTTATTGATCTGCTTCTATAGCCTATAGTTTCAAGACCAAAAGCTCCAGTCAATTGAACTTCAAGCCTCAAGGCATTTCCCAGATGAAAAGGAGGCTGTTTAGGGACAACAGCCACACTGCTGATGCGCCAACAGCCGCATGGCTGTTGCATTAATATCCGTATAGCTATTAATCCCTGGTAGAAACCGTGACTCTTCTTCTTCAAAATGATTTTTTAGATTTTCTAGGTGGATTCTACAAGAAAAATCTCCATTTTTGCCTATAAAAGGCCCCTAATCTTTGGTTTGAGAGGTTGGAAACTTTTAGGGACAGAAAGAGGAAGAAAAAGGGAGAAAAAGAAAAGAAAAATTAATTCCTCCAATTTTCGTTCTTTAATCTATGTTTCTAGGCTTAAAATCGGTTAGAAATCACAGGAAAACATCTTACTAAGACATCTAATAGGCTTAGAGACCAATCTAGACACTAAAACCTTAACTTTCAATGCTTAAGGCCATTTTTGAAACTTAAAATTCAAGTTTGAATCAGTGCTTTTTCTTTAAGATTTTTACCTCCTAAAGCTATGGATCCACACTACAAGAGTAAATATCTAAGAAACCTAAGCATTTGACTTGTTTGTTTTGCATTTAGCCATCATTTGCATCATTTTTCAAAAATATGTTTTTCGATTTTAGGCTGAGATCCAGAGCCGTGCCCCATCGCAATAGTCACACGGCTGTAGTTATAGCTGCATAGTTGTTATTGCTACAGCTGTACAGCTGTTGGTTCTTAGAACAGAACCGCAAAAGCTTGTGGTTTAAAAATCTTCATAGGTCTTGAAGTACATCCGGATGGGTGTAAATATACGGTCGTACAACTATTATCACAACACCCATGCGAATGTTAGTTCGGGATAGAATTACCAAAAATCGATTTTCGTGCATTTCACAACATCTGAGCCTTAGATTTGCATTCCAAAAGCATGCACTAGAAAAAAACAACAATCGAAACCGAATTTCCTAATATCCGACTCACTTGCCATGTTAAACAATTAACCGAAAAAATTGTTTTCAATACCATTTTCTCAAAAAATCAACAGAGGGATGTTTCAAAATGTTTTCCAAGTCTAGTCAGTGACAGTTGCCGATTATCCTCGTCTATCCCCTCTAAATGCATGACCCCAATTCATTTACTATCCTATTCTGTCCTTTTTTAGTCTAAAGTATGATTATTCATCTGCTAATTTCTATTTTGCAGGTTTAGATGTATGTTTAGGATTTTATTATCATATTAGATAAACTCGTGTATTTTAGGTGATTGCACCCCGATTCCCTATTTAATTCACATGTATCCCCTAGGACAGCTTATTTGATTCGGTCTATATAATTAATTTATTTACTGCTTTTCGTACCTTGCATGAACGTCGTATGCCCTAAATTAAAATGAATTTAGTTTCATATAATGCTATATTATGGTTGTTATTAGATAACAAGTAGCTGACTCGTCCGAACCCTGATCTATAGAAGGTATAGTGGCCCTCACTTGGTTTCTGCTATACCTAAATTTCTCGATTGAGCTGAGCCAGGTGGTGACTTATATACTTTCTTTGAGATTTCGGAAATATATGATTTTTTCCAAAAATGAATTTTGTGTGATAATTGTAAAATAAAACCGCAAGTACCAACAATTCCCTGGTTGGCTTAGCATCATTTTGTGTGTTAGAAAAATATCATTCGCTCACACCTAGATAGAGCCTTCCCAAGGGCACTACCAAGGAAGGTATGGCAATGTCTACCTAATGGAGCACAAATTTTAAACTCTTGAAAAATTCAGAGAGGTTAAGAACGAAGTATAAAACCAGCTAAGAAAAAGTATTAAGGCCATTTGATTTGATCGGGGTGGCGAATACCATAGCCTAGAGTTTGACTCATTCCTTAGAGAGTGTGGGATAGTCTCGGAAGTCACTCCACCTGAAACACCCCATTGGAATGGAGTGTTAGAAAGGAGGAATCGAGTCTTGTTGGACATGGTTAGGTCTATGATAAGTCATTCAGCTCTTCCAATATCATTCTAGGGCTATGCCCTATAAATGGTTATGTTTCTGCTTAAGCATACTCCAACTAAGGAAATTGAAAAGATACTATATGAGATATGGATGGGCAAGGTGCATAATCTGTCTTTCTTGAAGATTAAGGGATGCGAGTGCCATGTTAAGAAGTTAAGCATGGACAAGCTATCTTCTAAAACTAATATGTGCTTGTTTGTAGGGTACCCTAAGGAAAGAAAAGGGTTCTAGTTCTACAATGGTGATGAGAACAAAGTGGTTGTGTTTTGAAAAGTTGTCTTCCTTAAAAAGTAGTTCATTTCCAAGAAAGATAGTGGGAGTATAATTGAACTCAGTGAAGTTCAACAACCACAAAATCTTAAATAGGATAGTTTAGAGATTCAGCCAGATTCTCAAAGGGTAGAGGTATCTGTGCCAATCACACAAGACCTAAGAAGGTCTGGTGGGGTTTGTCACCACCTAGAGAGATACAGATTTCCTGTGACTGATGGTAACATTCTTCTGATATATGATTAGGAAGAGCTAAACACTTATTAGGAAGCCATTGTAAGCCCCAATTCAGCCAAGTGGCTTAGTGCCATGCAAGCTGAGATGCAATCAATGCACGATAACCAAGTTTGGAACTTAATTGTTCTACCTCCGGGTGATAAGGTCATTGGTTGGAAATGGTACTTCAAGTTAAAGGCTAATAAGTAAAAGGTTTCAAACAAGTCCACAGAATAGACTATGATGAAACCTTCTTTCTAGTCGCAATGCTCAAGTCCATTAGGATTCTACTAGCCATAGCTGTATGGTATGACTATGAGATATGGTAGATGGATGTCAAGACCACTTTTCTTAATGGAAACCTCTTTAAGGATGTTTACATGGCTCAACTAGAGGGTTCTATCGATCCAATGTATCCTAATCGAGTATGCAAGCTACAAAGATCCATTTATGGTCTTAAGCAAGCATCCCGAAGTTGGAATCTTTGTTTTGATGAAGCAATAAAGGAATTTGGCTTCACTAAGAATGAAGATGAGCCTTATGTGTACAAGAAGGTTAGTGGGAGCATAATCACATTCCTAGTCTAATATGTGGAAGATATCCTACTCATTGAAAACGACATCCCAACACTCTTAAGTGTTAAAGAGTGGTTGGGAAAATGTTTCACAATGAAGGACTAAGGCAAAGCCGAGACTATACTCGATATAAGGATTTATAGGGATAGATCACTTTTGCTTCTAGGCTTAAGTCAAGAAAGGTACATAGATAAAGTCCTTGAAAGATTTAACATGAGGAATGCGAAGAAAGATTTCTTGCCATTTTGTCACAGTCTTACTTTAAGTAAGAAGGACTGCCTCTCTTTAAGGGAATGAAGGGAATACATGAATGTGACTCCATATGCTTTGGCAATTGGATCCATTTTGTATGCTATGCTATGTACCTGACCTAATGTTACACATTAAGTTTGACTAGTTGGTACCAACAGGACTCAGGTGAGGCCCATTGAACCGCAATCAAGGCTATCCTAAAGTACCTTAAAGGGACTAAGGATAACTTCTTAGTGTTCGATGGTCAATAAGAGCTCGTTGTAAGTGGTTACACCTATACTAGCTTCTAGACAGATGCCGATGACTTTAGATCACAGTTTGGTTATGTCTTTATGATGAATAGGGTTGTTGTAAGCTGGAAAAGCTCAAAGCTGGACATCGTTGCTGATTCTACAATAGATGTTGAGTATATTGATGCATCAGATGTTGTAAAGGAGATTATTTGGATTAGGAAGTTTGTCATTAAGTTATGAGTTATTCCCTCCATCCTAGACCTAGTTGACCTCTTTTGTGACAACAACAGGGCCATAACACAAGCAAAAGAGCCACGGTCACATCAAAGATCCAAGCATATACTCAAGAGATTCCATCTTATTATAGAGATAGTCTACTAAGGGAATGTGAAGATTTGCAGGGTTGCTTCAAAGGATAACATCCCTGATCCTTTGACTAAGGCATTGGCACAGTCCAAGCATGATGGTTATATTAGATCCATGGGGGTTAGACCCCTATATAGTAGTGACTAATGTAAGTGGGAGATTATTAATGTATGCCCAAGTCCCTAGATGTCATACTCAATTATTTTGAATGAGAATACATTTACTTCATATTAATAAAAGGCATAATATTATTTATTGAATTACGTATGCAATTGATAAATAAATAGAATCCATAAACTGATGTTTACTCATGTTTGTTAATAGTGTGTACTGAACGAGTAAGACCATGAGTTTAAAGAATACATTTTTAAAGCTATCCCTGGTCTGTTATAACTATAGGAATGAATATAACTAAAGACTAGTATGTTCCTTGTGAGATGAGTAGTGTCTTACTGACCATAGAACTTGGAAATTCAATCAAGGATATAGGTACATATTGGTGAACAGGGTACTGGATCGATCCGCCTGTAAGAGCATTACAAGGTTTAGTGTCATAAGTGTTAATCATGTATTGCTTATATTGGATCCTCAGGCCCAACATTACTACACTCCTATATGTGACCTCATTTACTTTGATGTATGCCTAACGGGCCCATAACTAGGTGCTAAGTAAGGGTATGTTGGGTATATCAGGAATCATGTTAGAACTGGGAGTAATGTCAAGGAATTGCCTATCTCTTCACTAGAGAGATGATATCATTGACCTCTTAATGAGTGAGACTGAGTAGTGTAAGGTTGTACCCAAATAGAGTGATTATTGGATCATTTATTTGATTTTGTCAATCTACTTGGATGTCAAGTAAAGTCCTAACACATAAAAGGATGACAGAGCCAAGCCTTGTGTAGGACAGCAATATCATATATGCAACAGATCATATAAGCATACTACAGGTTTATGTCATTTTAATTTTGACATTTTCATCCTAATTAGGGGTTGTAATGGCTTGCTAGAGCCCACTCACAACTTGTGGGTTGAATGTCATCCCGGGCCCATGGGCAACATATGGATGGACCTATAGGATCACACACTAAGGAGTTTAAATAGTTTTGTCACATATCATTTAATATGTATTGATTACATATTAATTATTGTTAATGGGTTATTTTATTTTAAGGGATTAATTAGTTAAGTCCCAAATAAAGTATAATAAACCCACATTGAGAATTGGTTATTTTAGCTTTTTCAAATTTACCACATGGTGAATTTGGTTATGTTAATGTGTTGTAAATTATGGTAGATATTTTAGTCAAAATATTTAGATATTTTGCAAGGAGGGGTATTATGGGTATTGTCTCCTTATGTTTCATATATAAGGAAAAAGATAAAACCTTGATAACTAATCCCATCCTTAGCCACCATTCTCATCTTCCTCCTCTCTAGGGTTTTAGAGAAACTTTAAAGCAAAAAGGTTTTGGCATCATGGAGGATCTTGGTCCGGATCTTACACTCACATTTTGCCAAGGAGACTCTGTGTGTGTGGAGGTAGAGGGGCTACAATTGAAGTCCTAGTTAAACCAAGCTTCATTGCGAGGATGACTAAGGTGAAAATCTTTCTCCCTCTTTGATTTCTTGTTTATCCATAATCTAACCATGTGATTTTAGGCACGAACATTAGTTAGAGAGCAACTTGTTACACAAAAGTTTTGTTCTCTAATCGGGATAGGTTCCAACACACCATGCTTCTTATTTGTACTTCAGTTCATCGGAGATCTAGTCAGATTTAGCTAGCACTGAATTTAATTACATGAGGGGCAGTTTGTGAGTGTGGATTTTTCTAACCTCAGTTATGAAAATCAAATTAGTTATCCTTTACATCAAGTCTTCTATAGGAATCGGTTCAAAGGATGAAGATGAGCACCGAATGTGCTTAAGAACAAACTCAAGAATTGTTCAAGAGATCAACACCCTAAACCTTAATTTTAGAAAGAGCCGTACAACTCTGGTTTTAGTACACAGCTCTAATTTAAGCCGTACAGCTATATATGTAGAAGGGTTAAGCTTTGAAACCAAATTTGAAAAGTTAAATTTCTGACCCAAAATGAAAGTCGTATTACTTAAAAGTACAGTCGTATGATCTTAACTAGAGCTGTATGACTCATCTCCCAAAAATTAGAGCTATACGGCTCTAATCCCAACCAGACAACAAAATACTTCGCACAAGAGATAGAGATGGGCTAGAGGGATAAGAAAAAAATTTTGGATCTTACAGGAGAGGAAAACAGATAAGAAAAGAGAGGTGAGGGAGATGGAAGAAGGAATGAACAATTCTAAAAAAAAGAGTTATGTCCAAAGCTCATTTGAGTAAGTTTAATTGTAAATTATCTATTACAAAAATTGCTCAAATGGGCTTGTACAATGCTCATAAATAAAATATAAAGTTTCGTTTTACACCGGATCCTCCATAGATTAGCATTTGAAAAGATGACATTGTTCTTTAGATCCACCAATTTGACTGGACATCTTAAAATGAAGATTATGTCATCTTGATTTGCATCATTCCTCTTTTCTTTGAAAAGATTCATCCTCGAATCTTATATGTTCAGATCATAAGGAAGAATTAGATCTTGAACAAAAGACAAACAAGTATCCTAAACGTTAGTAAAAATCATGTTAACTGTTTCTAAATGCTAATTGTTTTCTACTTGTACAAGCTTTTTTACACGTTCTGAGAATGTCTATCACGGTCATTTCATTTCATATCATATCGGGTGTCCCAAAACTACCCGTGTTTTGCCCGTGCAACGATTTGCACTTGGCTAGTCCACTACCCATGTCATTCACAAGAGGACCACAATGGTCTTAGGCCTATTTTCATGTAGTAGGTCACACAATATCATTACATGACATCATGCCCATTCATCTTTGGTGTCACAGTAATGCCGAAGTCTTGCTTGTGTGTCGCGATCCGCATCGTATTGTTTCATGACATTAATGACTCATTTGAGGTATTCCACCGATACTAGATTATTACACATATAGGGGCATATCATGACATTACCAAATCATACAAGGCGTTCCACGAACGTTGAACTCTTGTCCGTGTCTCGAGTTACATGTGAATTGTTTGCAACATCATTCCATCTCGGATGCCCTAAAAGCGTCGAAACTCTGTCCGTGGGATGGTTTCCACATGACCACTTCATATCATTTCATTGACCTACAAAGCATCAAACCTCTGTTCATGTGTCAGTACACACACGGCCATCTCACGACATTCCCTAGGTGCCCCGAAAGTGCCAAACTTCTGTCCGTGTGACAGCTCACACATGCCCTTTTTTGCATTGTCTTTTGCATGGCATCGGGCATTCTTGGAATGTCCAAAATAAGAAGGATGAAAATAAAGAAATTTACATTCATCATCGTTCTCATCCATGAAGCATCATTCAACCATGATCATCTCACGATCATACCATACACGTCACTTAGTGCGTCGTGCCTAGGGTTATGACATACATCCACAATGCTAACTCTATGCTGAATGTGCAGTTTGGAGTCGAACTTCGAAGGGATTAGTAGGAGTTGAGCCAGGTTCCAGTCAGCTAGTTCAGTCAGTCCAATCAAAATCAATAACCATGGAAGAAGTCAGGGTTAGTTCAGATTTAGAATCAGAGTAGGAATTCGGGGGACAGTTGCCTTCCTTACCAATCGACAGTCAGTTTGTGTTAGAAGAAGCAAACAGAATGGAAATTGCTTAAGAAGGATCTAGTGGAGGGATGCCTTTCGACATGAATGCATTCGTGAATGCCTTCCTAAATTCAGATCAGTTTAAAGCTACTATCAAAGAGCAAGTGCAAGCTACGATGACCACCAGTACGGGGTCAGACTAGTCAACCAGTCCAAGCTCCAGTCGAGAATGAGGGGAATGTTGTTTAGGGAGCCCCCAACTCAGGAAGAAACATTCCCGGCAGTAGTAGGGTGGCCATTCCACACCAGGAAATTGATCGTCAGTCAAAAGAAGACGAGGCTTTTGTAAGGGCGAGGGAGGGCTCAATTGAGACTGCTGCTGAAAAACATCTCAAAGAGAAGTTCTCTGACCTTGAAGCTCTACTGCTAAGGCTGAAAGAGATGGTGCATTATAACCTTGTCATGTGTGCAGACCCAGTTGCTTTGTTAGCAGAAGGAGGAGAGCGGTACCCGGTCTGATTTCAAATGCCTTATTTGCCCCTGTACCTTGGAAAAGGCCCACCAGAGGCTTACTTAGACAGCTATGTGAGGATTATGTCCAGCTTAGGGATCGGGAAAGTCCATCTGTTGAACCTGTTCCCAACAACTCTAAGGGGTGCTACTGCGAAGTGGTACTTGAAAATGCCAATTCATACCCACTCAATATGGAAGATTTGGCTGAGGCATTTATGAAGCAGTATGCCTATAACACTCAGGTGGAGACCACTCTAGAAGATCTAGAAAGGATTCTCAAAAAACCCAATGAATCTTTCTCGGTATACTACAAGAGATGGATGGATGTCTAGGTACTGGTAGACGGGGCTCCGAACCTGGAATCTCTTGTTGTGAAGCTAGTTGATAGTAACTTACCACTTTATAAGGAGACGATGAAGCTAAAGAGATTCCACTCTTTTAATGATGTTGTGGAATTTGCTAAGCGTATCGAGAGGTATGAAGAGGAAGAACAGATGAGCAGACAGAGCTCGGGCACTTATCGAGGTAGCCGGGGTATACACAAGGATATAAGGCTGGCAACTCCATAACCATGACAACTGGGCCTAGTTCAAAACTAGCTCAAACTGCAGTATTAGACCAGGTGAGAGAAGCGGATGTGGCGACAGTGGCCCTGGGTGGGCAATCAAGGACTCCTCAGAGGCTCACTAATCCGTGGGTCAAATCTTTGGGCTGCATTTTTGCCAAGTGTAGGAAGGCTGGTTTACTACAGAGTTTGAAGCCTTATGTCCCACCCTCCAAGTCAGAGAAAGATAACTTCTATGCCTACCATGTGACAGTGGACTATCGCACAAATGAATGCACTAGTCTGATAAGAGCCATTCAACTGCTAGTTACTGATGGGAAGATTGTGGAGCCCACCTTGAAGCCTAATGTTCAGAAGAAACCTTTGCCCAACTTTGGGGGTGAGGTCAATATGGTCCAGTCTGGAATGCTGGCCAACTGTGTGTTCACTCAGATTATCAAGGCTAATCCGAGTGTGTAAGTGGTTATAGCTAAAAAAGAGGAAGAGGTAGAAGAAGCTGAAGAACAGATGTCTGTAGTAAAGGATAAGCAGGGTCCGATTGATCTGGCCGACATTAACTTAGATGATGACGAGGATTTTGGGTTTGAAGAACCAAAGCCAATTTACCCAGTTGAGACGAGAAGAGGAATGGTGATCACAAAGGATGGTCCTATTATGCACATCACTAGAAGTGGTAGGGTTTTTCAACCTACTAATGTGGCTCCTCAAGTGCCACCTAGAAGAAGTAACCCAGTTGTAGGGGTAGACACTACCATTCAGGTGTTGAGAAATAAGGAGGAGGATGTTCTAGTCGAATAATTAAAGAGAACGCCTGCCCGAGCTAGTATTTGGCATCTCCTCATAGAATCCAAAAAACACCATGAGGCGGTGGTAAAATAGCTCATGGAGATGGATGTTACCCCTACAATGTCCCCTGATGATGTGTGTGCCATGATAAGGGGAATCGACTTGAAGGCTAACCAAGCCCCAGAAATCAGTTTTGGAGTGTCTAACTTGCCGCCGGAGGGTTTGAATCACAACCGGGCTTTGTACTTAAAAGTGGAAATCATGGATAGGGTGATGCCTTGTGTGATGGCGGATGATGGCTTGGCCCTGAACATCTAGCCTTCTAAAATCCTGCCATATCTGGGTATTAACACAGAAGCACTCTACCGGCCTAGCACATGATCAAAGCATATGACGACAGTAAGAGGTCAGTATCGGCACATTTGAAGCTAAAGTTAGTGTTGCAAAGATTAAGTCCAAAGTACTGTTTACAGTCATTGACATCCCTGTTACATTCTCTCTACTTCTCAGAAGGCCGTGGTTTCATGCCCTAAGAGGTGTGCCTTCAACTCTTCACCAGAAAGTGAAGTTTCTAATAGGAGGGAAAGTGGTGACTATAGAAGCTGACGAGCCATCTAGGGTAGTTGCTTTGAATGCTGTAGAGCAGCCGATGACTGGGTTTCAGGTAGCAGTGGTTTTAGGCAAGAGCGAGAATGAGCCGAAGTTCCTGGAATGGATCCACAAGTACTTTGCTAAATAGAAGTATGAACCTGGTAAGGGATTAGGGGCAAGGCAGCAGGGCATTCCCAAGTTCAATATTGAGGCTGGCAAACACCGTCAACATGGGCTCGACTACCTTGAAGAAGGGAATAAGCTAAGCAAGAAGCATATGAATCTGGTTGACACTTTTGGCTGTGCAACCGAAGAAGTATATAATGGAGCTCCTAAGCCAGTGACAGTCGAGGGAGGCCAGCTCCTGAGATTTAAGATCTTCTCTGATGTTGTTGACTTCAGTAAGTATGGGGTCGGGCTGGTTGTGAATATGCTGCACATTGGGACTGAGGATAAAGGAAAGAAGATTCTGAGAAACCAAGAAGATGCAGTTGACCAATCAGGGTAGAATTCGGGAACAAAGGTGAATCAGCTGAGAAAGCCAACGCAGAAGGTAGAGAAGTTGAAGTAGCCGTTGAAACCCTCACCAAAGCACTGACTATTCTGATGAAGGTAAATATGGGTTCTGAGAAGAAGCAGGCACCCGTGGTGAAGACTCACGAGAAACTGATGAATGAAGCTGTGAAAAAACTGGCCAAGCTGATGATTGCAGGAAAGGCCAAGATGACCAAAAAAGAGTTGCCCATTGACCAGAAAGAAGCCCTTGAGGGTGATCTGGGGGACCTATTTGAAGAAGTTGATGATGCTGCACCAGGGGAAGACTCTCCGCATGTGAAGGATGGCAATTATTTCAATGTATCTGTTTCTTCTATTTTTTATGTAAACAATTCAACCTATAAGGCACTTAATGCCATGAAATCCAATTTCGCTTACTTGTGTGATGTTTTTACGGATGGAATTATGCATACATACAAAACATTCATTTAATGTCTTTAGCATACATAATGCATCATTGCATGAAATAAATATAGGGACAGATGATGATCCAAAAATGGTATCCGTCTCGAAAGACCTCACGCCTGGTGAGAGAAAAGAAATCGTAAAAATACTACAAAAGCATGTAAAAGCCTTCGCCTAGTCCTATAACGACATGCCCAGGGTTAATAGAGGGATTACAGAGTACAGAATTCCGATAGATCTGAAAATGAAACCTATCAAGCAGAAGCTCAGAAGGCTCAGACCGGAATGGGCAGAGAAAGTTAAGGAAGAGGTGGCCAAACAAATAGAGGCAAAATTCCTAGAAGTAGTGGAATAGCCAGAGTGGTTGGCATATTGATGTTTTGATTGACAGTGCTGCCAGGGCAACAATGTATTCGCTCATAGATGGATTCTCAGGGTATAATCAGATTCTGATGGACATCATCGACAAGGTGAAGATAGCCTTCATCACAAAATGGGGAGTCTATTGCCACAGGGTTATGCCGTTTGGGTTGAAGAATGTCGGGGCAACTTATCAGCAGACAGTCACTGCACTTCTGCATGACATGATCCATAAGGAGGTCAAAGTTTATGTAGATGATATGCTAGTTAAATCAATGACCTGGGAGGAGCATCCTGCTATCCTGGATATTCCTAACTGGGGTTGAAAACTACAACCTCTGCCTGAATTCCAAGAAGTATATGTTTAGGGTAACTTCAGGAAAACTTCTCGACCATGTGGTAAGCCAGGGGGGAATCAAAATGGATCCGGACAAGATCAAGGCCATCAGAGATATGCCCGCACCAAAGACAAAAAAGGAAGTGAGGTCATTTTTAGGGTCATTGCAGTATGTCAGTCGGTTCATCGCAAGATTAATAACAGTTTGTGAGCCCATCTTCAAACTCCTGAGGAAGAATCAGCCGGTGAAATGGAACGATCAATGCCAACTAGCCTTTGACAGGATCAAGGCTTATTTGATGAATCCACCAGTCCTAAAGCCTCCAATGTCGAAAAAGCCTTTGGTCCTGTACTTGGCTATCAAAGACACTTCAGTAGGGGCAATGCTAGTACAAGAATAGGAAGACGGGCGTGAACACACAATCTACTACCTGAGTAAGAAACTGCTTGATTACGAGACCAGATATACTGTAGTGGAAAAGACTTGTACCACTATGGTGTGGCTGACTAAGAAGTTAAGGCATTACTTCCAGTCGTATAAGGATCAGGCAGTGGCTAAGGTTGACCCGATGAAGTACTTATGCCAAATCCCTGCTTTGGCCGGGAAGTTATCAAGATGGTTGATATTGTTATCGAAATTTGACATTAAGTATGTGACCAAGAAGCCGATCAAGGGAAGAGCTGTAGCAGAGTTTCTGGCCAACCAGGCTCTAGAATCAGACTATGTGGAGAACTTGGAATTTCCAGATGAACAGCTGGCTATGATGGAGATAAAACCGAGTAGGTGGGTGATGTATTTCGACGGTACGGTGAACAAACATGGTGCAGGCTTAGGAGTAGTCATCGGTACACCTGACAGAAAAATCATCCCTCTGGCGAAACACTTTAAGTTCTCAGTAACTAATAACGGGGCGGAATATGAAGCTTGCCTTTTTATGATTGATGCCTTAATCACACTGGCAGTGCACGAGGTGTTAGTAATCAGAGACTCGGCTTTGGTAATTTGACAGATTACTAGAGATTGGGAGATAAAAGAAGAATCACTCCGGCCATACCTCGAGCTGGTTTGGGAAAAAGTGAAAATATTTTGGCAGTGTGAGTTTAGCAATGTCCCGAGGGAGGAAAATGATATGTCCGATTCCTTAGCCACACTCTCATCAATGTGGGAGGAACCCCGAAAGCATCCGATACAGCCAGTGATCTTAGAAACTGCATAGAACCCTTGCTATCTATCAGTCAATGTTATAGCAACAGTGGAAGAATGTCCTTGGCATCATGATATCTTATAGTTTATTCAGAATGGGTAATACCTCGAAGATACTAGTGAAGCATATAAGATCTCTCTTCGAAGATTAGCTGCACAGTTCAGGATCTTCGAGAATCAGCTCTTTAAGAGAACCGCCAATGGCCTACTCCTGAAATGTCTGACAGAAGAAGAAGCGAAGAAGGTCATGAGGCAGATCCATGCAGGAACTTGCGGGCCGCATATGAACCGGTTAGCCCTGGCCAAGAAAGTATTGAGGCAAGGCTACTTTTGGCTTACCCTACAAGCTGATTGTATCAAAGAAGTGAAAAGATGCCATGAATGCCAAGGGTATGGAGATCTCAATCATCTCCCACCATTCGAACTTCAAATATCATCAACTTCGTGGCCATTTACTGCTTGGGGGATAGACATCATTGGAGAAATAAGGCCGCCTGCATCAAATGGGCACCGCTTCATAGTCATGGCTATTGACTACTTCTCGAAATGGGTAGAAGCAGAATCATTCACACATGTTACAACTAAGAAAATGACCAAGTTCATCGAGAAGAATATCTTTGCACGGTATGGAATTACGCATCATGTCATGACTGATAATGGGGTACAGTTTCAAGGGACAACAACACAATTGTTTCAAGATAGAGGAGTTAAACATCACAGGTCATCTCCGTATCACCCACAAGCCAATGGTGCGGTAGAAGCAGCCAAGAAGTCCATCAAAAGGATTCTGTCAAAAATGGTCGTCACCTACAAGGATTGGGCTGACATGTTGCCGTTTGCCTTGTGGGGATACAGAATGAGTGTCAGAACTCCTATCAGAGAAACGCCATACTCATTGGTCTATGGGATGGAAGCTGTATTACCAGTAGACACTAAAGTTAGATCATTAAGGGTGGTCATGGAAGCGCAGTTGCCAGAATCAGAATGGGTTCAGCCGAGATATGAGCAGTTGGCGTTGGTCGACGAGAAGCGTCTTCGGGCATTAGATCATTTGCAGATGTACCAGCAGCAAATGGCCAGGGCTTATAACAGTAAAGTCCATCATCAGAAATACCTAATCAAAGTCGGGGATTTCGTACTCAAGCAGATGAAACAGACCAATACGGATGTGCGGGGGAAGTTCAAGCCTAACTAGGAAGGTCCATATGTAGTCAAGAAAGTACTTTCAAAGGGTACTGTGAAGATCATGGATATGGATGGGAACAACATTAATCAGGAAAAGCTCAGGCGATACTACATGCAAAAAAAAAAAAAAAGAGTCCGATGGATTGAAAACCAAAAAGGCGATCCATGTAAAAATTAGGATAGTCCGATGGATCGAAAACCGAAAAGGCAATCCATGCAAAAGTTAGGACAGTGAGGTGAGTACCATCAGTGGGAAAATTTGAGAAGACCAGTTGGTGGCAGTCGTGGATTCAGTCGAGACAGATACCATTACTCATTTTGTTCTTAACTTCATTTCATCTTTTGATGTACATTGTACTAAAACATTATTAATGAATGAATGAATGAATGCTTTGTTCTGTTCATTTAAATGTTCCAAGCCTGCTTGAAATTGGATTCATATTATCCATCTCATTAAAAAAAAATAAATCCGATAGACTGAAAACCGGAAGGCGGCCTATGCAAAAGTTAGAATACAAATAAAGTCTGATGAGTCGAAAACCCAAAAGGGTGATTCAGGCAAAAGTTAAGACCGTCCGATAAATTGAAAACCCACAAGGGCAGTCTATGCAAAAATAAGGACATAAAATAAGACAAATAAAAATCAATCAATAACAGCCCCATACAACCCAAAGACCCTACAGACTGAGATATCTTAAAGTCAGTGTCTCACGCTCGCATCTTATAGGGAAAGTCACTAAGTCGGCCAACCAAGCTCTATAACGGCCATCCCTCTTCGCAAGAGCTATGCTGTCTATCTCAAGATCCCAGAGTGAATAGGGTTCATCCACTGCTGTTGCACATGTCTGGTCCATCGCTGTGTGAAAGCTCTGCACTCGGTCGTGCATAAGGAACGGGCACTCCCTGTGCCTGCCCATACTGTCTGCATAACCGTGCAAAAGAGTAGAACGTCACCTTGGTCAACCCGAGTAGCTACACACCTCTTGCCTAAGTCTCGATAGTCACATGCGAAATATCCCACCGGGGGCAAACCCAATGGATGGATGCATATGTCCTCCCTCTCAGCCAAGTAAGCCACTCCTCTTCAGACCGAGTGGCGAAGTATGTGACCTCGATATGTAGGGTCCAATAGCACTTTGGAGCATATCTCAGACAAGGTGGAGGGATACTCAGGAGACTTAACTTCTCCAGTAGCCAGATCTACACAATAGCCAGCCAATCAGAAGGGTGTAGAATCGGTCAAAATGAGAAAACATGGGGTAGAAACATACCTGAAGTAGGAAGGAACATCCATTGGTCTCGGTAGAACAATAAGAATGAATAGAATCCAGATAAATCATGGTCTCATGAGGCACCGTTGGCCATCTGGGCCACTACTGAGGCTAATTGGAAGCCGCAAGTCCTATCCCTAGACTCGCACAGTTAACTAGACATCAACAGTAGACTCATTAGGGGGGCCTAAACAGGGGCAGAAGTGGTTAAGATGGAGCACAAATCCATGATAGCAGACAGGCTGAAACTCCTGGGCGCAGCCCCACCAGAAGGCAAACGGCCTAAACCTGTCGTGTCTAGTGCGAACAACCTCTGAAGTGTGTGTAAGCCATCTGGGTCGGACTCAGGGACAGCTAACCTAACTCCATGAGGGCAAGGGATGCAGAGAATGGCACTGAACTCCTCAACCATGGAACAGAGCTCTTACCCAGAGAAGCAGAAAACATGATCCATCGGATCCCAGAAACTGGCCGCAGCTGCCAAAAAAGCCTAATTCAGAGCTAGAGTCAGGTAAAACGGCATGGATTGCAGACTAAAAGGGGCCATTAAGGCCCAATTAGAAGAGCGAGAAGTCTTCTAGTACTCTCTAAGGCAATCGGGGAGTTGATCCATCGGAAAAAAGTGTACAAGGAAGGAGAGCTGCTAAAAGTTACTTAGAGCCGCGCGGCTATGATTGTAGTCTTATAGCTGTATACAGAGCCATGCGACTATAGTTGTAGTGGTGCGGCTATATTCAGAGCCGTGCAGCTGTAATTCAGAAGCGGCACTCTCTCTATACTTATATATAGAATTCCAAGCCCATAGCTGCGCGGCTCTATTGCTTGGAAGTGGTTTTCGGTCAAAATCAAGTCTAAAATCATAAAACAAGGTTCCGGGAGATCTTCAATTGATTCAAGTGGCAATAAAACCAAATAAAGCGAAGAAAATTCATTTAGAAATGCGAATTCAGCAGCAGAAAGCAATAAATCATAGAATAAATATCAGAATAGCTAATGTACCAAGTCAAAAAAAAAATAATAAGTACAACAGAGTAAAGCCCATAGACGGGCAAAATGTACTGCAATATAAAGAGCTAAACCCACAGGCGGGCTACCACAACTAGAAAAAACAAAAACAAAAGAAGGCTAAGACAGCCCCCCGTCGTCCTGACCATTCGCCCCGTCCTCAGCCTCCCATGTGTCCACCCGTGTGCGGAGGGTCTGGTTCATAAACTCCAGATTCGAGCAGCGCCTCTCTAGCCGTCCACCTCCGACCTCAAGCAAGTCTCCTCGTGTTGATGAGAGCCAACTGCGGACTACACCAAAATCAACAACATGAACATCATGTCACATATACGCATACACTTGCAACATGCACACACATATGCATATACACATGAACGCTAACTCAAATGCAGGTACTTATCATCAACGTCATGTTATCCTAGATCGTAAGCATCCTGAGGGTAGAAACGGCCTGGCACAGAGCCATCCCCTGAGATACCAAAATCTGCATAGGAAACATTCGCGCAAATCAGGCAAATGGCAATATTGAGGGTCAAAAAGCAGATAACAGCACAAGTACTCACATGGGTGGAATCAGAAGGGATAGCAGCAAGGAAGAGGTGGTCCCGGAGAAACAAGTCAGCCCGATATGAATGCCCAAACTCATCGAGTAGCTGAATGGATGGCTCTATCGAAAAATTGAGATGCCAAGGAATAAAACCAGTAGGGGGGATCACTGGAGGGACAGGTGGAGTGCTCTCCATCCCAGTATCAGCATCGTACTCGTCCACATATGCTGAGGAGCTCCCATTGCCCCGACTACCGGCGGTCTGGGATCCACGACCGCTGGAGCGCCTGCGGGACAAAGTACGGGGGTGCTTGCCCCTCCCGGATGGCTATAAAAAAAAAAGAATGATGTCAGTAAACAGCAGTACAATACAAATAAACAAAGAGAGGAAGAAGAAACATACCCCAGCCTACACTGCTCCAGTAAGAGGAAGGAGGTGTGTGGTGGCGAACTAGAGGTAATCTCCCTCCACTCCATCTGCCACATACCAGGATCCGAAGAGATCAGGATGGTCCTCTACTGACAGCAGGTGTGGCCAAAATAGTCCTACCAGCAGAGCGACCGGGATCCTGCTCCCTGTGGGACCAGCACACCAGTCGGAGACCCGTTCTCCAAAGTACCACTCTAGAACAAACGGGCACTCAGGGCATCCATCATCTCCTAGGTGTTAGCCTCAATGCATCCACCACCTCCTGGGGCAACACAGCTCCCCTCCATGGCTCCTTGGTTAGTCAAAATCAGAAAGCCAGAAGATTAGAAGACCAGAGGAACAGTTATGAAACAACAGAATTCAGAATGCATAGAAAGGGAAGATGTATACCCCCTTAAACGTCATTTAGGCTAGAAATAAGTAGCAGTTCTACACAGTCTTATCCACCTTGCCCCATCTGAAACCCAACCACTGCCTTAGTCGGGGGAAATCAGGGAGCCCTATGGTATCAGGGATGTGTACCACCGGTCGGGGGATGAACCCATACTCATACGCCTAAATCTGCAAAGGGTGCATAATAAGAAAGTTATAATAATAATAATAATAATAATAATAATAATAATAATAATAATAATAAGTTGGAGAAACTCATGTGAACGAAGATCCATGGGCCCTTCACCTCCCTATGCTTCCCCCGGGCGCATATGTCTAGGGAATAGTATAGCTGAGCCAACCCAGCTCATCCCCAACTCAAGCCCCTCACGTCGCCCAACTGGATTAGTGAGGGGAGGACAGCCAGGTTCAGATCGCTCTGACCTGTGGAGAAGACTAAGGTGCTAAAGGCATAGAGGAGGAAAGCCCTAGTGTAGCGCCTCGCATCCTCAAGCGTAAAAACAGAGCCCTCGAGAAGCTCAGCCTGCCAATCCAACAAATAGTCTCGGAGGGCGCCCCCTGGATCTTCCTGTCTTGAGGAGACAAGCTGTTCAGCATGCCTATGATCTCAGGGCTGAAGCGTTCTCTCTCCAGCATTTGGTTGAAGTCGATGGAGCGCCCACCGAAGGGAAGCACGGTGATAGCAGCAAAATCCTCGGGCGTGATGGTGTACTCCCCTGTCGGGAAGTGGAAGGTGTGTGTGGAATCCATCCACCACTTAATCAAAGCAGTCAACAGACCAAGGCTCATCCGTGGAGGATGCTCACACATCCAGCACACCATCCTATGCAGCCCGGTAGCATCATGTATCCCCCTCACTGTGTCGAGGAGTCTCCTTTACCATCTCAGAGTGTCTGATAGAGTCCCGACCCCATAGTTTTGGGATAGATCCTGCAAAACAATGAACATAGAGTTTTTATAAGTTATTAGGGTTACACATGAATCACATGAACCAAATAAAAAGAATTGAAACTAAAGGAAAAATGAGAAATTTTCTGTGCTGTCTCTTATAGCTGCACGGCTGTAGTTATAGCCGCACGCCTCTGTTTAAGCATTTTTTAGCCAAGCTTAAGAATAGAGCCACACGGCTGTACCGTAGAGCCAAGCAGCTTTATCTGGAAAATGGACTGTTTCAAAGAAAAACCCTAGGTTTCATGTTTTCAACCCTAAATCAATTCTAATCATCACCAAATCATCAATTAAAGTTTCTAGGGGCAAAATCTACCCTAAACATGCATCAATTTCACCTAATTTCGCCTAATTTTGTCTACATTTGCAGGAATTAAAAAAATTGAAAAAGGAGAAAATTGGGAAAACTAACCAATTTTTGGATGTATGTATGGACGGTTGAAGCGTGACATGCATGGGATCATTCCTCTTGACCCCGCAATATGTAACGAAGTCACTACAAGAAAATTTGCAATCTGCAACGGAATTCTTGCAAGAGAAAAAATTCCCTTGCAGAACTACCAATTTGCAACGGATTCTGCAATAGAAAATACATTCCCTTGTAGAATAGTAAAAATTAAAATATTCATTAAAATTGCAAGAAAAATTGCAAGAGTTCGATAATTCTATTGCAAAAAATTGGAGGGAAGATGTGGAGGGAAAAATTGCAAGAGAATTTGCAAGACTTTTCAAAATTTCCTTGCAAAGTGGGAAAAAAAACACACAACACGCCGAGTTGTGTAGCTGCACGCCGAGTTGTGGACAAAGTTATGAAGGAAGGCACCGAGTGCAACATTGAGGAAAAATGTTCAATCAGAGGCAGTAGCAAACACGTTGGCGAGTTACACAACTCGCCAACGTGTTTGCTACTGCCTCTGATTGAACATTTTTCCTCAATGTTGCACGCCGAGTTTCAACAACTCGCCAACGTGTTTGCTACTGCCATTGAATGCATTTTTCTTCTCAATGTTGCACGCCGAGTTTCAACAGTTGCATGGCGTGTTATGCAAGATTTTATCAAAACTCCACATTTTCCCCAAAGCTTTGAGTTACTATTTTCTCATCCCCTCATTATTTAGGGTAAAAATCAAGAGAGCGGGAAATTTTTTTTCCTTCCCACCACTGCTTCTGCTTTTGCTTCCTTTCACGCCCATACCTTCTCTGTTTCACGACCTATCCCTTCCCAATCTCTCTGATTCATCCTTTCACGCGCAGCACCACAGCTCTTCGTCCACCGCTACTCCCCTCCACCACCTCTCTCTATCCTTCACCTCTCTCTGTCTACCACCTCTCAAAACTATTACTGATCTGCTCTGAAGAAAAAGTCTGAACCCTAGATTGTACGGTCAATCAAAGGAAGAAAGCTTTAAATCGTCAAATCTCATACAATCAGGGGTTAGTTATCTGTATCTTTTGATATTCAGCTCAATTTTAGTTTGTATTCCCTTTTATCTTCAAAACTTGATATTGTCCCCAATTATCTTCAGCCACTGCATATCATATTGAACTCGGAATGTGTATTCCACTCTTCTATCTTATTGTTTATTTGTATCAAAGGTACATTTACTAGATTTACAGTATTCCAGATTGCCTGAGTTTTAGATACGATTTTCTGAGCTTTTTTGTCCGTTGATAGAGAATGAGACGGGGAAGCCAAGAGCTGAGGCGGATTCAATCCATTCTTAACAACTGAAAGGAAGCAGATTCAATCCATTCTTACGTCTATAGAACTGCCCTACTTTTGCTCAACTACCTTCGGCCTCCAGATCCGCGCAGGGGCTGGATCGTCGGTCCTTCTTGATTTCGGAACCGTTCTACCCATAAAGGCAAGGATATAACTCTAGCTATTATTGTTCTAAGCAAATGGAAGATATGTTAATTTCATCAACCATAATTTTTTTTTTTTTTTGTGGGATGGGACTGTGATAGATACATAGGGATGAGGAGACTGGGCAAATACTGAACTTGGTGTTTGTTTGGGCTGAGGATGGAATAGAGTTGAAAGTTGATGTGCCCGTTGTTTTCAAAGGGGAAGAGGATTGTCCTGGTCTCAAGAAAGGTAACTTTTTTCTATTCATTTATTTTTGCATTTTGGTTAATATATTGCTGCGTGTTTGCGATTATTCTACATTGTTTATCAAATTAACATTTTTGTACTTAATTTTTCAATATTGTTTTACATCCTGCCATAGTGATTTATGATGAAAATCTGAGGTGAGTGTATGGGATTTGGAAGTTGCCACACTTTTCTGAAATGGTTGCTTTGTTAGATGACAGCAACATCTTCAGTATTTGACTTCTTTAATAGTGAGTCTCTGATTCGGTTTGATTAAATTAATATGTCTAACTTGATATTGTATGTGAGATGGTGTGTTCTTCTCAGCTGTGAGTATAACTGTTAACTTCTGCAAACATGCAGAATTAATTTATTTGGTCCGCTGACTTAAAAAGTATACTACTTCTGACCTGTTTTACATTTTTAAGTAGATTCATTAATTTTCACTGAATAAGCCTTGAACTTAGAACTTATTATTTGATTCCTGTAAAACCTTTTGTGGAAAATATGGACTGCCAAAGCTGTAATAGGAATATCAGAGTTAACTTGCTGATGTCTTCTGCAACAAGCGGATTAGGGGTTTTACAACATCTGGTAATTGATTATTAAGGTGAGCATGCAGGAACATAAACATTGGGTAAATTAGTAGAAATCTTGTTGGTGGTTGCAATCATATACCTTTTGATCGTAATATAAGAGTTCTTTTGTATACGCTTGGTGCTTCTTTTTATCCTGCTGTACGGTTCAAACTTGGTATATTTGTATTGTTAAACTATATGTTTTTCGGGGAACTTATTTAGAAAGATGATACTGTTCTTTTGCCAACTCAAGTAAAGCCTCATTCACATAGGGTGTGACATCGACCAACAATCATCTCTGGTAGCTGGATTAGGAGATTGGCTAGTGAATCTCATTGTCCTTTTGGTTAGAAATGTTTTGGTACCCTGAATTATTGTACTTTCCTTTGGTTTGCCTGCTCGTTCGTGCATTCATTCTATGCATTATCACGAGATACGTTTACATGCAATTACACTGGCGCTTGAGCTGTGTGGGGAGGAGCTTGTTTGCTTTGTATGCCCCCTTGATTGATATGTTACATTGTTGAGTTATCAATGGAAAACATTTGCCTAGGACTTATTTAGAAAGTTGAGCTGGTTCTTTTGCCAACTGAAGTGAAACTAAAGTAGTTTTTTTGTTCAATTAAGTGCATAAAGTAAAGCTTTAGATGCCTGACTTTTAACTAGAGATTACTTCAGATAGAGGTAGTTGTACTAGTAGACAATGGTCAACTAACTTGCTTGCATATTTCATTTTATTATACTTTCACACGCACCACTTATTTTTATTCCATCACCTGGTGAAAGTTTGAGGCTTATCTATGTTGATTCGCCCCAATAAAAGAATGCTAAATGTTCATGGATATGATTTGTAGCATATAGGAATGATGAAGGACATATGCCTCCTAAAAATGTCATTTGCTATTCACTCCCTTGACATCATGTTTAATGTGACTTGAGATGTTTACATATTATATTCGTCTCATGTCTAATTGATATTGAGATCTAGGCTTGCATTTGTTTTTCTTCCTAACTTATTTCAGGGACCAGAGCTATTGAGGAACGATGTACAAGTATCAGCAGATAGATTGAGAAACATATCAACTATGCCAGCTCCAAAAAAAATTTGTGCAGTCGTCATTGAATGAAATGCCGCCACCACCTCCACAAGTCATGCCCCCTCCAAAATCATCAAATGGGATGCTGCCACGAACTATGCCCCCACCACCACCTCCTCCAAAATTTAGTTCTTCGCATGCCACACAAGGACAACAGGAGAAAAATATCATTTTGAACAAAAGCAAATCTGTTATTGTACCTGGTATGAACAGAATTTAGTCAACTCACACTACATTGTTTTGCTTCTGTTTGTAACTTTTTTACTTTGCTTTAATCAAAATATGTAGGATAACAAATAATTGAATAAGAGTAGGTGTTAGCATTAGCCTCTTTGTAGTTGGAAACAGTATTTTACATTTGGCTATATTTTATTTTTCTTTTGCTAAGTCATGATTTTGTTCAATTTGTTGGTGCCTTGATGCCTTTTTGTTTGAGTAATTTTTGGTAGAGAAGTAGTACATCAAGGCGCAGAGCTGAGTTGGGGAAAATGTGCAACATTGAGAAGAAAAATTCATTCAGTGGCAGTAGCAAACACGTTGGCGAGTTGTTGAAACTCGGCGTGCAACATTGAGAAGAATTCATTGGTAGCAGCAAACACGTTGGCGAGTTGCTGAAACTCGGCGTGTGCCTTCCAGCATGCTACACAACTCGGCATGCAGCTGCACAACTCGGCGTGCAGCTGCACAACTCGGCGTGTTGTGTGTTTCTTGTCCCGCTCCAATCCAAGTGCTTAAATTTTCTGATTCTCATTTATCATGTTAGTGCTGCATCCCTGTTTCCTGTTAGTTTTGTTTAATATGTTTGGATTTCACTTTCTGAGGATGAGTTGCTTGTTTTGCAGACTGGGAGCCACTGGGTCTCAGCAAAGTTCTTTCAGATCTACAGAAGCAGGGAAGTTGGCCAGTCATATGTAACATCAATTGGCACAACTTTAATTGCTACGGCTCATGCATTGTGGCTAATGATTCAAATCAGACCTGTAGATGCTTCTCTACAAAATCAGGTTGATGCACTTAAAGACTATGTTGAGCAGCAAAAAAAGTGTGCAGAGGAGGACAGAAAGAATATGGAGGCAGCACTTGCAAAAGAAAGAGAGGAAAGAAAAAAGTTGTCGGACCGCTTGGAGCAAGCATTGAGTGTAATTGCTACTCTTTCGAGGCACGGTACTCCATCTTTAGATCACTTCCTATCATCAAATGCCAATATATAGAGTAGTGCCTTCTTACCTTAGATATTTTTGGATTATAAGTAGTATCAAATTGGTTGGAGGGTAAGCATATGTTATTTAGAGTTTTTTGATTATTAGCAATACCCCAACCCATGCATATGACAATATTTTTTGGATTGTTAATATGTATCTAACTATTTTTGTATCTTGGAGAATTCTTATTGGTAACATCATTGTTTTGATGTTATTGAATACTATTTTATAAAATTTATAATTTATATTTCTATAAATGGATTTTGTTAATATTTTTCAATAGTTGTGAAAAAGGAATATTGCAACTGATATACATTTGTAAATCTGCAAAGGAATATTGCAAGTGATATACATTTGCAAATCTACAAAGGAATATTGCAAGGGATATACACTTGCAAATCTGCAAGAGAAAACTGCAAGGGAATTTTTACTTGCAAATCGGCAAGGGAAATCTGCAAGGATTATTTTCACTTGCAAATCGGCAAGAGAAAATACAAGGGATTTTTTGCTTGCGAATCTGCAACAAAATTTGCAAGTGGTGTGTTTTGGTTGCAAATCTGCAAGGGAATGCAAAATCCCTTGCAGAGGCTTTGCAAGGCCGTTTTTTGAAAGGGAAATCGTTCCGTTGCAATTCCGTTGCAGATGTGCTGTTGCAACGGAATTTCCGTTGCAGTTTCCCTTGCAAAACACAGATTTTCTTGTAGTGAGTCCTGGAGCCCATAAACATCCACTGTGGTCTTAGTGGCAAGAAAAAATCCCTCCCCCCGACAGGACATGTCTCGTGTGAGGGGCGGGCTGTGAAGGAGTAGCTGGCAAAGTGCCTTCCTGAGCTTCTTCATCATCTTGAGGGTTAGAGATTGGGTTCAAAGAGATTGAGAGAAAAAGAGAGGCAGAAGAAAGAGAAGAAAATAGTGTATTTGGTAAAATGAGGCCGTCTGTCCGCTATTTAAAGATTTTGCCCGTTTCCCGCTAGAGCCGCACGGCTCTAGCAACGTGGCAAGTCACAGCTGCGTGGCTCTTCTACAGCCGCACGGCTGTGTCTTGCAAAATTAGAGCCGTACAGCTCTAACACTTAATTAAGCAAGTTTTCTCAAATTTTCATAATTTCCATTCATGCCAACATAATCCCGAGAAGGGTATTTCTTACCTTTTGCAGGTATCCAGGGGCAAAAACAGCCACGCCATATTTATTCTTGATCGAAGGAGCAAAAATTTTTTGTTTCCAAAATCGTTGATTAAGGAATAAATACGCATTCTCAACACAACTTCAGAATCAACGCCCCCTGGGCCGACTTCAAATCAACGCCTCCTGGGCCGACTTCAAACCAATGCCCCCGTGCCGACTTCAACACCCCTTGGGCCAACTTCAAACCAACGTCCCTTGGGCCGACTTCAAACCAACGCCCCTTGGGCTGACTTCAAACCAACGCCCCTTGGTCCTACTTCAAACCAATGCCTCTAGGCCGACTTCAAACCAATGCCCCTGGGTCGACTTCAAACCAACACCCCCTGGGCCGACTTCAAACCAATGCCCCCTGGACCGACTTCAAACTAACACCCCTTGGGTCGACTGCAAAACAACGCCCCCTGGGCCGACTTCAAAATCAATACATAGAGAGCCAATTCCAATGGTATAGCTCCACCACAGAGAGCCAATTTTGATGGTATAGCTCTACCACAGAGAGCTGATTTCGACGGTATAGCTCCACCACAGAGAGCCGACTTCAGAATAAAAGCTAACGTCTCTAGTAAGATGTTGCGCCTATTCCTCGACAAACTAAGACGCCAGGTACGTTTCCTTTTCCTTTCTCACCGTGCTCCCAATCACGAGACCAAACCCGATCCATGCTTAACAGCCCGACCACGAATCGACTTTAATCCCGCGAAGGGCAGCCTATGAGCACAGGTTTTTCCGACCTCTGATATGAGAGTCTTTCATTACTTGTTAAGCTGACGGACATGAATTAGACTTGAGAATAAGTGGGATGATGCCTAGAATGTCTCCAATGCTCCGAAAATCGAACCGTCCTTGATCTAAAACCCCGAGAAAGGTCCTTTAAGGGATTAGAGGGCTTAAAGGTGAGTGTAGGATTTAGGAGAATCAGTCACGGCTTTGGTTTGGGCCACATGGCTATAGTTTCAAAACTACAACCGTGCAGTTGTAGAACCAAAGCCGCATGGTTGTAACCCCTAAAGCATCACGGCTCTGACTGGCGGCCAACTTACCTGTAGAAAACAGCACAAGTTGGCTACAAGGAGCGAGGCTCGAAAATCAACCCTGAAATCCTGGAGAACGATAAATTGAGAAGTGACAAGTGAGGAAATAAGAGATAAAAGGGATTTAAGTGAAAAATTGAAGGGGAGAGAATTAAGAATTGAGAATTGAGGGAGAGGAGAGAGAGAGAGAAAAAAATAGAGAGAGGAAAGAAAGAAAACAAAGAGAGAGAAAGCTAGAGAGAAAGACACCAGAAACAGAGAGGAGAGGATTCTTGACCATTTCTTATTCATCTAGGTCTGTCTCAAGATTGTTTTGGATTGATTCGGGACTCAATTTCGGTGTTTCGGGCAGTTTTCGGGATTTAAGTTGCGTTCTGACTTCTCAATTCGCTTTCGGACATTTAATATGCTAGAACAACAACAAGGTAAGCTCTGAGAGACCTTAAACTTGTGTTCATTACTTTTTAGTGCGTTTTTCTCTGTTTCAGTCCAAACATATAAGTGCACTATAAAACTTTAGTTTTCGGATTTCTAATTGCATGGATGTGGGATTTTTTATTTCCTAGGTTTTGATTTTCTAGAATCAGGGGTCGTTCGATCCAAATCGGATCCGTTGTCCAGCATTAGCGGACCCCCGGACTCCACGAAAATCCTTAGGGAACATCGAAAATGAGCAAAATAGTGATTTTCAAAGCAAGAAAACCAATTTCGGGTTCTAGGTATTACAGCCGCGTGGTTGAAGTGCTTAGAGCTGCACGGCTTTAACTAGAGCCACACGGTTGTAGTCTTCAGAAGGAGGCAGAATCACGGGACGATCCGCACAGGCGTCGTCACGTGATGCTGTATTTAGAGTCAAACTATTTTTGGCGTGTTTATTGTTTTTAGACCCTAGATGTATGTCGAAGTTAGGAAACCCACACGAACGGAACCCCGAGTTTCGGGATAACTGACCCGCTAAAAGGGAGAAATTTGCACGAAACCGAGCCAAATCGTTTTTCAAAACTATTTTCCAGCACGAAACCTACAGGGCGTTTCAAAACCATTTTCCAGGTCTAGTCAGGCCAACTGGCCGAGTTGACCCGGCTATCCCCTTAATGCATGCCTCCACTCCTAAAATCCCAATCCTGTCCTATTGTGAGTCCTATTCGTGTTTATAATATAACTGTACTAACCATCTGTTTTACAGCTTCCAGTTTTTCTTTTTATTATTTTGAATGTATTTAATAGATTAACTCGTGTATTTTAGGCGTTTGTAATTTTTAGATCTTCATGTATCTAGGCGCTTGTAATATGAGGACGAGAGTTTTCCTTTTTATTCAATTTGCTTGTATAAGCTGGCCTTTATTTCTTTAGGTTGTTTGGATGCATGTTTACTTTTCCGCATTTTATTATTCTGTAATTCATTTCTGTCATCTGTATGAGCATCGGCTGATAATTAAACATAAATTGGGTAGAGAAAGATAATAAGTGAATGAAGTATGGTAATATAAATCAAAAAATGAATGCAAGCTTGAGGTTAAATAGGTAAGTTGCCCGAACCCTAAATCTCTGGATTAGGTACCGTAGTCTACGGTTGGTAGGGAGCTGTACCGAAATTTGGGTTTCGAGGTCTTTAAGTAATAAAATGGGATTTCCAAAATTGTAAAACCAGTTTGCCAAAATTCACATTTAAATAAAAGGTTTTTCTACAAAAGGATTTCCAAACAAATCAATGGTTTTCCTAAAACAAGGTATAAACCCATTTTTCAAAATCAAACTTCCGAAAACTTCAACCCTAATCTCTTTTTCCCCAGTTCACTTTGTCGCGTTCCTTCTTTTGCTTCATCGAAAGGTCTTCCGCTCACAACCCCCAAAGGATCTTAAGATCGAAAGGAGAAATACCAAAAATGAATTTCTATGTGTTAAAATCAAAATCGAAAAACCTATCTTTCTATCAAAGATAGGTCACACAGCCTTATTGTAAGCGCCGGAATTTTCTATACTTAAAAAAAAAAAAAAAAAAAAAAAAACGGTCGTCATGACTATCATTACAGTCGTGCGACTGTAATTTAAAAATTACAGTCGTACGACTGTAATGTCGGAAAATCTGCAGAGGCCCATACCTCTGCAGCAAAAATGAAGGAGAGAGAAAGGGAGCATTAATTGCTCCCTTGTTGCAGCAAGCAAGGGGAGGAGGCAGAGATAAAAAAGAGAAAAAGGAGGAAAAGGGGGGGAGAGATTTCTGGTTGGTAAGAAGAAACTTAGAGAGAGAAAGAGAAGAAAAAAAAACCACAAAAAACTCATTTCTTTCATTTTGATTCTCTTTAATCTCTCGAAATTAAGGTCAAAATTTGTTAGAAATCCCTAGGTTAATCAATTAACTACATAACCAAATCAAGAACTCGGACTTAAACCATCAGAAACCCTTGCAATTTGGATTTTGGACAAAAAGCTCTCAACTTCAATTCCAAAGGGGAAAGTGCGAATTTGTTGGGATCGGAGCGACGCCAGGGGTCAAAACGACTTGGAATAGCTTCTAAAAAGGTAGTCACTTCTTTTCCTGACACTTTTCCTCGCTTTCTGGGTGTTTGAAGTGAATTTTGTGCATTTTTGCTACATTTTCGTATTTCTGTTCCTGGAAATTAAGAACAGTCGTACGACTGTTCTTGGTTTTCATGAACAGTCGTACGACTGTATATACAGTCATACGACTGTTCTTAATTTCCAGTTAATTTTTCCTCAAGTTTTTGATTAAAAATGATTTTTGGCGAAATTCTGATCCTGGACTGATTACAGTCGCACGACTGTAATCCTTGTTCCAGAATCAGAATTTCAACCTTCATTCCCAAAAATTTCCAAAAAATCCTAAAAAAAATTAGAAAACCCCAAAAATCATCAAAATGAATTTTGTTGTGTGCATCACGACCATAGATTCAATTTTTAGTAAAATTGCATTTAGAACAATTCAACGACGGAGACCCAGTTTTCCCGAAAACCGACCCACTGAAATATATAAAAATGCATGTAAACCGGAAAAATTGTTTTCAAAATGATTTTTTCCCACAAAACCAAAAATACAGGGACGTTTCAAAATGTTTTCCAGGTCTAATCGGGACGGCTAGCCGAGCCAACCCGATTATCCCCTAAATGCATGCCCCCAATTCTCGATTTTCCAATTCTGTCTGTTTGAGTCCAACTTGTGGCGTGCCGTATAAATTGTGCTAATCTTTTGTTTTGCAGGTTTTAATTTCTTTTATTTTTATTTTTGATGTATCTTGATAGATTGAATCGTGTATTTAGGCGGTTGTAATTCTTTTTAGATTTTCGTGTATTCTAGGCGATTGTATAAGTGAGGCGAGTGTTTTTATTTTCCTATTCGATTTGGTTGTAAGCCGATTAATGTTTATCTCTCTTTGTTTTCGTACTATATATTTTGTATGTGCGCTGTATGCCTTTTATATTCCATAAAATGGACTTTAGATTTTGAAATACCATTCGAGAACATTGGCAATATTTATTTTAATTAGACACGAAATAAGGAACTTGTCCGAACCCGAATCTCTGGATAGTGTAGCGGCCGTTCGTCCGGTTCAGCTACATAAGAATTTTCCGGTTGAGCTGAGCCGGGTGGCGACTCCTACAACATCCATCGAGACTTAGGTCTCGGTTCTTTTATGTATTAATTCCATTTATTTTCCAAAACGCGGATTTCCATTTATAAAAACCCCACGCGAGGGAGGGATCCGCCCGAGATCGTGGCGCCCCATTCCGAAAGGGAGTCCCACATCCCGTCGACAACGCGTCGTCCGCTCACAGTGGTGACTCTGCTGGGGAATTCTTAAAAAAGTTTTCTTAAAAACTTAAAAGAATTTTGACAAGCCCTGAAAAGTGTCTAATTAAAATAAGGCGGATGATTTTCTTTTGGTATTTTATTTGCATTTTTTAGTTAGCCATTTCTTGCATTAAATTAGGTATCCTTTTATAGCCCGGTGGATCATTGAAGTGTCGCCTAAGTTCCTCCTGGTCTTAGGGGCACGAATACGAAACACCACTCATAGCCTCGTACGAACCCCTTCGTTCGGACCCTTGAGTGGGGAGAAGTGAGGAGTATATTTTGCTATGGGAACCTTGATTTTTAACCCGACTTGGACCGAACTCATATAGGCAGCTCTAGTTGGATTCCCTTAGGATACCAAAATAATTGTGTGAATAATAATAATAAAATCGCGCCTTCATCACCCCCGGTTGGTGATTGAAGTGAACCTCGCCTAGGACTCGGTTAGAAATTTTTGAGACCGACCACGTTGGAGGAATAAGGTTGGAAGAATTCGTTTTGCTTGCTATGTGTTCTTCACCATTTCGTGACACATCGCCAACGCATGCATAACATACCATAATCACCATTTTCCATACACATGACATACCATACACAAACATCTTTGTGTGATACTAACCCACATTTTTTTATGCAGCCATTTTGCATTTTATTTCATGTGTGAAACATTAATTCATTCGCTTGTCATCCATACTGACGATTTCTTTTTCAGCCATAACATTGAACTTGTGTGATTAGCATTTTATTTTTGACATAGCATACATAACATCATTACGTATGTCATGCATCCTAACCCACGTTTTTGTGCAGCCATTTGCATATTGTGTGACATGTTCATTCACTACATTTCACTTAAATTGAATTAATGGGCATTTCAAGGACGCCTATCATGACCATCCCATCCCATTTCATAACATATCGGGTACCCAAAATTACCCGTGTTTTGCCAGTGCACTGGATTGCATTCGGCCATTCCACCAATATCATTTCATTCAATAAAAGCCACAACGGCCTTAGGCCCATTTTCATGTAATAATTTACACGATGCATCTCATGACATCATACCCATCCACCATAAACATCATATAACATTGTGGTCCACATCCGACCACTTCATGACATTAACTCACCATTCAAGGTACTCCCCGAGTGCCCGATTAGTATATATAGGCCCATAACATCACCAAATCATGAAAGGCGTTCCTCGAATGCCGAATCCTTGTCCGTGTTCCTGTTTCACGTGACTTTCTCATAACATCATTCCATATCATATGCTCAAAAGCATCGAGACTTTGTCTGTGGGCCCGGCCCATATGACCATTTTATATCATCTCATAGACCTATAAAGCGTCAAAACTATGTCCGTGTGCCGGTATACACGCGACCATTTCACGAATTCATTAGGTGCCCCAAAGGCGCCGAAGTTCTGTCCGTGTGATGGCCCACACGTGACATTTTTGCATAAACATTGGGTGTTCTTGGAATGCCTCGAAAAAAAACAATAATAAGAAAAAGAAACCATTCATATCATCATTCCATACATAATTCTACTCCATTCATTTCAAGCATACTCAATGCCTTAATTTTCATGTCACATCACGTCATTCATTCACGACCCTAATACCCCCTGTCTACTCCCAAGCAGAATACACTGGAGCGACCTTGGACAAGATCCCAAGCTTCAAGGGCGGCTAGGAGACAGAGGGTGGTCGAGAGTGACAGTGATTTTGAGACTGGGGAAGGCGTGAATATGGCAGAGCAGACACCGAGTATGGCTGATGTTCTGAGAGATTTCTTCAGGTCGCAGGATTTCCACGACATGTTAAAGGAAGAGATGAGGGCAGTGGTTAGAGAGGCTGGTGAGACCGGTGGTAGTGGAGCCGGGAAGGAAAAAGAAGCTGAGTCATCCCAACATGGTGGTGACGCTTCGGCTAGCCTTGAAAAGCTGCAGGAGATAGAGGCAGCTATGGAACAGAGGATGAAAGCCAAGTGTTCTGAATTAGACAAGGTCATGGCCCAGTTGAAGAAGGGGGTCGGGATCAGTGCTGAATCCAAGAAAGGGGTGAACATTGATGCCATGATCAGTAGGGGCATCGAGACATTTCCTATCGGCTTCCAAGTGCCGAAAGTCCCCACTTACAAAGGAACGGGCTCGCCGGAGGCCCATGTGAATTTATATGCCCGGGTTATGCTGACAGCAGGCGCTACAAAGCAGCAATTGATTAATCTGTTCCCCACCACACTGGAGGGAGGTGCTTTGGGATGGTATAACTCACTGTCAGAGGAGGAGCAGTCTGACTGGGAGGTATTGTCAGCAGCCTTCATCAAATACTACAGCTTCAACACCAAAATCCAGGTGAAGCTGTATGATTTGGAGAGGGTGAAGCAGAAATTCAATGAGCCCTTTGACGAATACTACCAGAGGTGGATGAACAAGATGATCCTCCTAAAGAACCACCCTGATGAAGATGAGCTTATACAGAAGCTCATTGATGGCAGCAAGGATATTTTCAAGAACAACATGAAATTCCATCCCTTCAAGGAGCTTAGTGAGGTTTACAGCATGGCTATGAAGATAGAAAGGGATGAAGAGGAGAAGCCAGCTGGTCAGAAAGGGGGAAGAAGTACAGGATATAGTTCAGGGTATAGATCAACCGCAGCAGCTGGGTCTGGTAGTGGTTCTGGTTCAGGTTCTAGTGGCAAACAGGGGCAATCATCAGAGGTGAAGCAGGTCGAAGTGGCTACTGTGAATCAGCAACAAAGCAACCAGAATAGGGGTCCTGGAGGACAAGGCATATCGCCTTGGACTCTTACTTTGGCAAAGATATTTGCCAAGTGTAGGAATGGTGGCCTATTGTAATCCTTAAGGCCATTTGAGAAGCCATCAGAACCCGACAAAGATAACTTCTGCACTTATCATGTGGTGACAGGCCACCGAACCAACAACTGCTACAAGCTAAGGGATGCTATCCAGAAGCTCATTGACGAGGGAAAGCTACAAGAGCCAGCCAAGCCCAACAGTAAAACCAACCCACTGCCGGCATTCGAGAAGCGGGTTAACATGGTTCAGTCGGGGTTGCCGGCTAACTTTATATTTGCCCAAGTTTTGCAAGCGAACCCTACGATTCAGGCAGTGGCGGTAGGGGAATCCGAAGTGGAACCCGAGTGTGAGAAGGAGGATGGGTGTAAGGAGATCAAACCCATAAGTCTAGATGATCTTGACTCCGAAGATGAGTACGAAGAATTTGACAAAAAAGAGGCCGTTAAACTCCCAGCTGTTGAGAAGCTGGAGATTTCAGAAGTGCAGCATGTGACCCGAAGTGGAAGGGTATATCAGCCGGCAGATCAGACGAAAGATAAAGCACCGATGAATGGGTCGGGCAGCACTTTGGCGCCGGAAAGAGTCGAGAAAGAAGACTTGGTCATTTCCCAACTGAAGAAGACCCCTGCACAAGCTAGTTTGTGGCATCTGCTTATGACCTCCAAAGAGCATAGGGAGGCTTTAGTGAAGAAGCTATCAGAAATTGAAGTCTCCCCTATAGTTTCACCAGAGGCTATGTGCTGCTTGCTAGACAAAGTCCATGCTGGAGCTCCTAATATTGTTTTCTCTGAGAAAGACCTACCAGTAGAAGGAAAGGCTCACAACAAGGCTCTTTACATTAGAGCCTATATCATGGATAAGGTGATGCCGTGCGTTATGGTGGATGACGGCTCAGCTCTGAATATTTGCTCACTGAAAATGCTACCGTTTCTAGGCATGAATAAAGAAGTGTTAAAGAGGTCCTCGACAGTCATTCGGGCGTATGATGATTCTAAAAGAACAGTGATAGGGATCTTTGAAACAGAAGTGGAAGTTGGGCCCATCAAGTCCATGGTTGTTTTCACAGTGATCGATATCCCGGTCACATTCTCCTTATTGCTTGGAAGGCCCTGGTTCCATCCTTTGGGAGGTGTTCCTTCCACATTGCATCAGAAGATTAAATTCTCTATGAATGACAGGATTGTGACTGTTAAGGCGGACGCCCAGTCGATGGTAGCTGCAGTGGATGAGGGAGTGGTTCCTTTTGGTGGATTCCAAATTGCTGTCATTAAGGAGGAAGAAACCACGGATGCCCCTATGGTCCTTTATGAGAACTACATGCCAGATTGGCTATCCCGATATCTGTACAAGCTGAACTTTGTCCCGGGAATGGGACTCGGGATTAATTTACAAGGTGTGCCAGAATTCAAGATCGACTCGGGAAAGTCGAAGCAGTACGGCCTTGGTTATGTAGAGGGGTCATCCGAGCAGAAGAATCTAAAAAAGGGCAAGAATGGCAAGGTCATGATGAAGCCATTTCTGAAGGCAGGAGAAAGCCTTTATAAAGGACAAGCTGAACCGGTGCTGGTTGGAAATGTTGAGCACCCTGGCTTTGAGATCTTTGCAGATGTTGCGGATTTTGAGAAAAGCCAGGAAGAGCCAGTAGCCCCTGTAATGATGGAGGAAGCAATTGCTGAATCTGAAATTCTGAAAGGAGAATCATCTAAGGTGATAGCAGAAACCATAGAGGTGGCCGAGGAAGAAGATGAAAAGAAGACTTGTGCTGAAGCTACAGAAGTGATCTCTGGAGCTTTGACTGCTGCATTAACCAAAGCTTTTGGAAAATCCAAGGAAGGATTTGGCGAAGAACTAATGGCCAAAGTGAACTTAGACTCTGTGGTTGCTGAAATTGCCAAGATTATGGAGAAAGCTAAGGCACAGGTGGCCGAGAAAGCTGCAGTCCCAGATGATGCTCTGGAAGGGAAGATGGAAGCTGATGAAGAACAAGGCCCTCCGCCTGTGGAGGATGAAAATGATTTTGTTGTATCTATTTCTTCCATTTTCAATGTAACTGATGTACTTTATGATAAGTTCAATGCAATGAAATCCCAGTTTGCTTACTTGTGCGATGTTTATCCTGATAATTCTGTGCATGCATTCAAATCACCATCAAGCATATTTAGCATACATGACACTGCATTGCATGAAATCAATATAAGTACAGATGAAAACCCTAAAATGGTACTCATTTCACACGAGCTAAAATCCGAGGAAGAAAGAGAATTAATAAGAATACTCCAAAAACATGTTAAAGCTTTCGCCTGGTCGTATGAAGACATGCCGGGTGTAGATACGGAAATAGCAGTGCACAAAATCCCAACGGACCCCAAGTTCAGACCGGTAAAGCAGAAGTTGAGAAGACTAAGGCCGGAATGGGCTACACTGGTGAAGGAAGAAGTGGCCAAACAGATAGATGCCAGGTTCCTCGAAGTGGTGGAGTATACGGAATGGCTAGCCAACATCGTCCCCGTGCCTAAAAAGGATGGAAGGGTCAGAGTATATGTTGACTACAGGGACTTGAACAAGGCCTGCCCTAAGGACAATTTCCCACTACCTCACATTGACGTATTGGTTGATAGTGCAGCAAAAGCAGCAATGTACTCATTCATGGATGGCTTCTCGGGATACAATCAGATTTTGATGGATGTGATCGACAAGGTGAAAACATCGTTCATCACAGAGTGGGGTACCTTCTGTTACAGAGTGATGCCTTTCGGGTTGAAGAACGCCGGTGCCACTTATCAGAGGGCTGTCACAACTCTGTTGCACGATATGATCCATAAAGAAGTTGAAGTGTATGTCGATGATATGCTTGTTAAGTCAACAACCCGGGAGGAACACCCTGTTATCCTGGATAGATTTCTAACATGCATTGGAGAGTACAACTTGCGACTTAACCCTAAGAAGTGCATATTCGGGGTCACATCAGGGAAGTTGTTGGGCCATGTAGTTAGCCAGAGGGGGATAGAAATGGACCCAGATAAAATCAAAGCCATCCAAAACATGCCAGCTCCAAAGACAGAAAAGGAAGTCAGATCATTCCTGGGTTCCTTGCAGTATGTCAGCCGCTTCATAGCCAAGCTAACTTCCACTTGTGGGCCAATCTTCAAGCTATTAAAGAAAGATCAGCCAATTGTGTGGGATGACAAGTGTCAGCTGGCGTTTGAGAAGATCAAGGCTTACCTGGTAAAGCCACCAGTGTTGAGTCCTCCAATTCCAGGGAAGCCCCTGATTTTGTATTTGGCAGTTGAAGAATCCTCTATAGGGGCAATGCTAGCACAGGAACAAGATGGCAAGAAGGAGTATCCCGTTTACTACCTTAGCAAAAAGCTGCTGGAGTATGAAACCAAATATACACTGGTGGAGAAGACATGTGTGGCAATGATCTGGTTGACCAAGAAGCTGCGCCACTATTTCCAATCCTACAAGATACAAGCTGTGGCTAAAGTGGACCCAATGAAGTACCTCTATGAAGCACCTGCATTGGTTGGGAAGCTGTCCAGGTGGTTGTTACTTTTGTCTGAATTCGACATCGAGTACATCATGAAGAAAACCATTAAAGGGCGAGCCGTGGCAGAGTTTCTGGCGAACCAACCCCTAGAATCAGATTACACAGAGAACCTAGAATTCCCTGATGAGCAGTTGGCCATGGTGGAAGTGAAAAGATGGGTCATGTGCTTCGATGGGGCAGTGAACAGAAAAGGCGCTGGAATCGGGGTACTTATAGCAACACCGGATAGTGAGGTCATTCCTTTATCCAAAAGGCTGATCTTTCCTGTAACCAACAATGGGGCAGAATATGAAGCGTGCTTGTTTGGAATGGAGACTCTATTAACCTTAGGAGCAAATGATGTCTTAATTGTCGGTGATCACTTCTAGTGATCAGGCAAGCTCAGGGTGAGTGGGAACTAAAAGAAGAAGCCTTACGGCCTTATTTGGAGCTGCTGCAGTTCAGGAAGGGTTTATTCGGCCAGTGTGAATTCAGACATGTCCCCAGGGATGAGAATAAGATGGCTGATGCATTAGCAACTTTGTCCTCCATGTGGGAAAATCCAGAAGAGACACAAGCTCAACCACTGGTTATAGCCACTTCCAGGCATCCTTGCTTCGAAGTGCATGAAGTAATGGAATTATCAGCCGAAGAAAAGCCATGGTTCTTTGACATTTACCGGTATGTCAAGGAGGGAAAGTACCCAGAAAAGGCCAGCGCTGCTGATAAGTTGACACTGAGAAAACTGGCTAGTCAATTCAGAATCTTCGAGGATAAGTTATACAAAAGAACAGCACATGGAGTCCTTTTAAGGTGTCTAACAGAACGAGAAGCAGAGGATGTGATGCAGCAGGTACATGCAGGATCCTGTGGACCACATATGAATGGACTTGCCATGGCTAAGAAGATAATGAGACAAGGGCATTTCTGGATGACAATGCAAGCAGATTGTATAAGAAAAGTGAAGAGATGTCATGAATGTCAGATCTATGCAGACATTAGTCATCTTCCTCCACTTGAACTTCAGAATCTAGCGTCTCCTTGGCCGTTTTCAGTATGGGGGATAGACATGATTGGTGAAATTCATCCAGCTGCATCTAATGGGCATAGATTCATAGTTGTGGCAGTTGATTATTTCTCCAAATGGGTCGAAGCGGAATCCTTCACTAATGTTACAGCCAAGCACATGGTCAAGTTTATCCGGAAGAACATTTTCACTCGGTATAGGATTCCTCACCACATAGTAACTGATAATGGAGTACAGTTTCAAGGGGCAACAGCTGAGCTATTTGCAGAGCATGGAATTGAACATCATAAGTCCTCTCCATATAGACCACAGGCTAATGGTGCAGTAGAAGCAGCTAACAAGGCAATAAAGAAGATCTTATCAAAGATGGTAACCACTTACAGGGATTGGGCTGATAAACTACCTTATGCTCTCTGGGGTTACAGAACCAGTGTTAGAACGCCGACAGGAGAAACTCCTTATGCCTTGGTATATGGAATGGAAGCAATGTTGCCAGTGGAGATAGAACTCAAGTCACTCAGAGTTGCCCTGGAAGCTCAATTACTAGAGACTGAATGGGTTCAAGCCAGGTATGAACAGTTGGCAGCATTAGATGAAAGGCGACTAAAAGCACTGGATCACTTGCAGATGTATCAGCGCAGAATGGCTAGAGCCTATAATCGAAATGTGAAGTACTCCAAGCGGCAGTTGAAAGCAGGAGATTTGGTTCTAAAGGAACTAAGGCCTTCAAATGTTGATGCTAGGGGCAAGTTCAGACCTAACTGGGAAGGACCCTATGTGGTGAAGAAGGTGTTATCAAAAGGCGTTGTCAGCATCATGGATATGGATGGAAACGAGTTCACCAACCTGATCAACCAGGACAGGCTAAAGCTTTATCATGTATAAAAAAAAAAAAAAAAAAAAAGAGTCTGCTAGGCTGAAAACTCGAAAGGAGCGGTCTAGGGAAAAATTAAGACACGAGAGAAAATAATCAGTCAGAAAATCTGAAAAGGACGACTGGTGACGAATTCTGGCACGATGTGAAATGTGTGTCATTTAGGAACCAACTTGTTTCAAATGTACTCGTTTTGACTTCATCAATAAAGTGAAGTGTTTGTTTAAATATATTTGCATGGTTATGACAAATGCACAAACAAAGTTGTCTTGCATAAACACACATTCAAAGAAAGCACTTTGCATTCAACTGATCAATATCATCGCATTATTTGACAAATGAAAATGTATCAAATACATGCAATTTAAAATATCTTATCGTCCTCTAAAGTCCAGTTCCTCTTCCCGGACGAGCAATAAAGGATCACAACACCATTTTAGTCAAATCTAAAAAAAAAAAAAAAAAAAAATGCTCGCTGAGGTGAAAACCGAAAAGGCACCTCGGGCAAAAATTAGAGCGGCCCGCTAAGCTGAAAACCCATATCGGGCAGTTTAGGCAAAAGTTAGGGCATATGAAAAGCTCGCTAAGGTGAAAACCGAAAAGGCACCTTAGGCAAAAGTTAGAGCGGCTCGCTGGGCTGAAAACCTGATTTGGGCTACCCAGGCAAAAATTAGAGCACTTAAAAAAAAAAAAAAAAAAAAAAATGCTCGCTGAGGTGAAAACCGAAAAGGCACCTCGGGCAAAAATTAGAGCGGCCCGCTAAGCTGAAAACCCATATCGGGCAGTTTAGGCAAAAGTTAGGGCATATGAAAAGCTCGCTAAGGTGAAAACCGAAAAGGCACCTTAGGCAAAAGTTAGAGCGGCTCGCTGGGCTGAAAACCTGATTTGGGCTACCCAGGCAAAAATTAGAGCACTTAAAAAAAAATAAAAAAAAAAAAACTCATAACTTCCCACGGAGCAGGAAAAACAGAACGTCCTCAGTATTCCCCACAGAATTTGTCACATCACTCTCCAGTAGGATTTCCCCTACTATTCCCCAGCAGAATCTACATGAAGAACATCATAATTATATCCCCAATCAAGTCACTACACTGTTCCCCAGCGGAATCTGTACAAGGAATACTACGATCATTTCCCCAGCAGTCACCTCACTTCTTCGATAATCATCAAACAATTCCCCAAGAAAATCGAAATCAACCAGGGGCACAACATATCTACCCAGCGGAGGACAGAAACGTCCAATAACAGAAAATACATACATGTACATATACATCATCATGCATCCATACATTGCATATATCAATTACTTATCCCCGGCTAGTCTTCATTCTTGATCGAAGGGGCAAAAATTTTTGTTTAAAAATCTCTCGATCAAGGAACGAAGACTTGCCATTTTAAGTGCAGGAATTCATCCCCAGCTCAATATCCTCAGCAAGTCAGCAGATCCGCCTCGAGTAATGTAAACTTGGTATCGGCCCAGGTCCGCTCCATTATCTCAACTTTCTCCAGCGAGTCCGCCTCAGGTAACATAGACCCGGTATCGGCCAATTTCTTCATCAACTCGCCTCGGGTAACATAGACCCGGTATCGGCCAATTTCTTCATCAACTCGCCTCGGGTAACATAGACCCGGTATCGGCCAATTTCTTCATCAACTCGCCTCGGGTAACATAGACCCGGTATCGGCCAATTTCTTCATCAACTCGCCTCGGGTAACATAGACCCGGTATCGGCCAATTTCTTCATCAACTCGCCTCGGGTAACATAGACCCGGTATCGGCCAATTTCTTCATCAACTCGCCTCGGGTAACATAGACCCGGTATCGGCCAATTTCTTCATCAACTCGCCTCGGGTAACATAAACCCGGTATCGGCTAATTTCTTCATCAATTTTGCCTCGGGTAACCTAGACCCGGTATCGGCTAATCTCTTCATCAACTCGCCTCGGGTAACCTAGACCCGGTATCGGCCTATCTCATCAGAAGACTCATTCCAGTGTTCGCGGCGCTTTAATTCACGCTCTCAAATTCATCATCGCAGGTATTATAGACCTGGAGCTAGATGTCGAATTTGGTCACGCGAGGGGCAGCTGTAAGCGCCGGAATTTTCTATACTTAAAAAAAAAAAAAGGTCGTCACGACTATCATTACAGTCGTGCGACTGTAATTTAAAAATTACAGTCGTACGACTGTAATGTCGGAAAATCTGCAGAGGCCCATACCTCTGCAGCAAAAATGAAGGAGAGAGAAAGGGAGCATTAATTGCTCCCTTGTTGCAGCAAGCAAGGGGAGGAGGCAGAGATAAAAAAGAGAAAAAGGAGGAAAAGGGGGGGAGAGATTTCTGGTTGGTAAGAAGAAACTTAGAGAGAGAAAGAGAAGAAAAAAAAACCACAAAAAACTCATTTCTTTCATTTTGATTCTCTTTAATCTCTCGAAATTAAGGTCAAAATTTGTTAGAAATCCCTAGGTTAATCAATTAACTACATAACCAAATCAAGAACTCGGACTTAAACCATCAGAAACCCTTGCAATTTGGATTTTGGACAAAAAGCTCTCAACTTCAATTCCAAAGGGGAAAGTGCGAATTTGTTGGGATCGGAGTGACGCCAGGGGTCAAAACGACTTGGAATAGCTTCTAAAAAGGTAGTCACTTCTTTTCCTTACACTTTTCCTCGCTTTCTGGGTGTTTGAAGTGAATTTTGTGCATTTTTGCTGCATTTTCGTATTTCTGTTCCTGGAAATTAAGAACAGTCGTACGACTGTTCTTGGTTTTCATGAACAGTCGTACGACTGTTCTTAATTTCCAGTTAATTTTTCCTCAAGTTTTTGATTAAAAATGATTTTTGGCGAAATTCTGATCCTGGACTGATTACAGTCGCACGACTGTAAACTACAGTCGTACGACTGTAATCCTTGTTCCAGAATCAGAATTTCAACCTTCATTCCCAAAAATTTCCAAAAAATCCTAAAAAAAATTAGAAAACCCCAAAAATCATCAAAATGAATTTTGTTGTGTGCATCACGACCATAGATTCAATTTTTAGTAAAATTGCATTTAGAACAATTCAACGACGGAGACCCAGTTCTCCTGAAAACCGACCCACTGAAATATATAAAAATGCATGTAAACCGGAAAAATTGTTTTCAAAATGATTTTTTTCCCACAAAACCAAAAATATAGGGACGTTTCAAAATGTTTTCCAGGTCTAATCGGGCCGGCTAGCCGAGCCAACCCGATTATCCCCTAAATGCATGCCCCCAATTCTCGATTTCCCAATTCTGTCTGTTTGAGTCCAACTTGTGGCGTGCCGTATAAATTGTGCTAATCTTTTGTTTTGCAGGTTTTAATTTCTTTTATTTTTATTTTTGATGTATCTTGATAGATTGAATCGTGTATTTAGGCGGTTGTAATTCTTTTTAGATTTTCGTGTATTCTAGGCGATTGTATAAGTGAGGCGAGTGTTTTTATTTTCCTATTCGATTTGGTTGTAAGCCGATTAATGTTTATCTCTCTTTGTTTTCGTACTATATATTTTGTATGTGCGCTGTATGCCTTTTATATTCAATAAAATGGACTTTAGATTTTGAAATACCATTCGAGAACATTGGCAATATTTATTTTAATTAGACACGAAATAAGGAACTTGTCCGAACCCGAATCTCTGGATAGTGTAGCGGCCGTTCGTCCGGTTCAGCTACATAAGAATTTCCCGGTTGAGCTGAGCCGGGTGGCGACTCCTACAACATCCATCGAGACTTAGGTCTCGGTTCTTTTATGTATTAATTCCATTTATTTTCCAAAACGCGGATTTCCATTTATAAAAACCCCACGCGAGGGAGGGATCCGCCCGAGATCGTGGCGCCCCATTCCGAAAGGGAGTCCCGCGTCCCGTCGACAACGCGTCGTCCGCTCACACTTATTTTATAGAAAAATGAAGCCGTACGGCCTTGCTCATATGAATTAGGGCAGTATGATTCAATCTTTCCCAAGATTAGTGTTGGCACTATTTCTCCCTCGTGTTAGGCCATGCAGTTTATCTTTGACCTATTGAGTCGTACGGCTCATCTTTTTAGCCGCACTGCTCATCTTTCTTTTTAAAATCTATTTTAGTTTGTGTTTATTTATTCTTGCATTAGTTATTTTTAGAAAATTGATTTTGGATGTTAAATGCCTTACGGCTTAGTTTAATTTTGGAGATTTTTTACGACCCGAACAAAAGGAATTTTCGGTGGATTCCTAAATATTCGACTCACATTTTGCATGCTAAATAATAATAAAATTGACAACAATCGTTTTCCAAAATTGTTTTCTCCAAATCAAAATATACGGAGTTTGTAAAATTTTTTTTTAGGTCTAATAAGGTAAACCTGCCTGGTTTTCCCGATTATCCCTTAAGTGCCTAGCCCCAAGTTATATGGATATTCCATTCTGTACTGTTTGAGTCCAATGTGTATATTTTATTCATTCCACTAACCTTTGTTTTGCAAGTACATGTATGTTAGGTTAGATGTATGTTAGCTTTCTATTTTTAGTTTATTTCGTGTATCTAGGCATTTCTACCCCGATTCCCTTTTTATCGATTGTATCCCCTATGGTAGTCTCTTTGATCTGGTTGTAATAATTTTATTTTTCGAATTTTTTTATCGCTTTCTGTAGTTATGGCTTTCTGTATTAGCATATATAAATATCACTAGGGTTAAATACAGAATATGAATTAATTAACACAGGTGCATATTTGGTGTAGTTAAATATTATTTCAAAATGAAGCAGAAATAAGTAGTTTGTCTCGATCAAAATCTCTGTCTTAAAGGTATAGGAATCTCTTTCGGGTTTGGTTATACCATAATTTCCTGATAAGAGCTGAGCGGGGTGGCGACTTTTGTCAACCTTTAAGGAGCGAGAAATCGGTTTGGTTTATTCCTTTTTGCTTCGCCTTTTCGAAAACTTTCAAAAACCTATTTCAAGAAAAACCTATTTGTACTCTAAAAATCTTCCGGCACCGGCCTCGTGACCCGTCGCTCTCGAGGATCGCCCGCTCATAACTACAATGTTTAAACAATGTATAAATAAGGTACGATTAGTGTACCATAAGGTATAACTAGGGTATAATTAGTGTATTAGTGTATCAGTAAGTATAATTAAGGTATAATTAGTGTATCAAAAGATATAATCAAAATATCAGATGGTATAATCAATGTATAAACAAAGTCTAACAGTTTTTTATGGTTGTTATATATGTTTTCATTGTCACATATGTTGTTTATACTTTTTTTTTTTTTTTTTTTTTTGCTATATATTGTGTTTATACATTGTTTATACAAAAACTGAAGGTGAAAAAAAAAATCGAAAAAATATATACATATGGATCTCATTTTGAAGAGGAAAAAAAAAAACAAAAAAAACTTTCTAAACTCGCATAACGAAAAAATAAACGAATTTTAAGATAAATGGGAGATTAAATTAAAATTATAAAAGAGGAAAGAGAAAAATGGATAAAGTAGAGAATGAATTATTGAAAAGTTTCACGTATCTTTGTAATTTTTTAAAAGTTTTGAAAGTGTTTTTATAAAATTCTCTTTGAAAAGTATTTTTGTGAACAAACCCTATTTTGTATAACTACAATGTCCATCTAAAATTTTGCTTAATGCATTTTTATGATTTTTCTTTTATATGAAATGTGGGATTTTAGCTATGTGAATGAAATATTTAAACTATTATTTTAATCAATAACAAAAAAAATTGATTGTTAGAAGGTCAATATAAACATAAAATAAACCACCTTAACCATTTTAAGTTGTACATGTCAATAGCTACAAGAAAATGAAAAGAAAAATACGCGTCGCATAGGCAATTTACAAATATGATTGATTACTTGGCTCAATATTTCGCCACAATTATTTGTTATTACGTGTGCATTAACCTTGCAGTACCTAAAACCCTTATTGATTGTATTTAGCTTTGAGAATGGAGCAATGTACCTTTGGAATCAACATTTTGATGCTTGTTCACATTTAAGTACTGTTGCAAATTACTAATCGAGGAGGGATGAAAAAATCCTGGGACAACTCATCTCTCATTAATTTGGTCCAAAATTTTCAGATTTATGCATGCTTCAGAGAATGTAATAAGATTCTCAAATTAGAAGTTAAATGAATTGTCCACATGAATCTACCCCTGGTTTAATAATCCCTAGCATGCGATATACTTGAACATATTTTTGACCAATGTAAGAATTATAAACACTTGGAAAGAAACCAGAAAAAAAATCAACTTTCAGAGAGGAAAGTAAGAATTTCAATTTGAAATACTTACCTAAGGATAGAAATTAAGACCCTTAATTGTATACCTGCAATTCAGAAAAGATTTGAATTTCCCAAGATTCAAAAACAAAATACTAAAGTAGGCGCAGCAGGTCAGAGATACAGAATTCATATTTCATAGAAAATTAGAGATAATTTTGCCTTCATACGCAGTACAACAATCCATCTGAATCAAATGGAAACCAACTGGCGCATGAGACGAACCGAAGAACCATGAAAAGGAAACATAAAGAATGGCTCAGGACGACTGTGTGGCGAGAGATACTTCCAAAAGCGAGCTAGATAGAATGAAATAAGGAAGAGGAGAAGGGGATCGGTTGGGAAAATTGGGTAGATTGTACCTTTTGGTTTTAATTTGGAGCTCAGAAATATATCATCCGACTGCCTAAGTGCAAACTGATTCATCTTTAAATAAATCACACGAAGATCAAACAATTTATAATAAATTTATAAATGTAAAACAGAGCAGTACACTCAAATGCAGGACAACAATATATTACAATTTTGTAGGCTCAGTTAACTTTCACAGTTCAAGCAGATATTTCACAGATGAACACTGCATCAAAATGGGCATTTAAGTGCTTTCATTATTTTCCCTAACCAATATGAAAGCCAAAAGAATCTGCCAGATTGCTCCATTTATCAACCCATGGCATACTTCTGTGTCCAGCTCCGAGCAGTGGTCTCATACTTGGCCCTGTCGGTCTTGTACATATGAGCGATTTCAGGAACGAGTGGATCATCAGGATTTGGGTCTGTCAACAGAGAACATATAGACAACAGCACCTACTGAAAGAAAACACAGAAAGTCACTCCTCTGCTACCAAAGACTTCAGCTTCTACCTATACCAATAAAGCTCATTGCATAACTCAAAGTTCAGCAAAATAGCAGCATCCAAAGATCCTTTCCTTCGTAAAACAAAGTGAAAATATAAAAAGAAACCAAGTAAACCTACCTGAAGCCAAACCAATTAATCAAAATAGCAAGGACCCTAACAATATCAAACATTGTTTCACCATATGAACATATTTCCCTCTGACCTCTTACGTTCTGCCATAATTTTCTAATTTCTTAATGAAGGTCTACTCCGGTCGAAAATAAACTTAGCAGGATTCTGATAATAATTTAAAGTTATCAGGTCAGACATACTTGAATGTAGCTAGAACATCTATTTTTGCAACATTTTATTCATCAGGGCATACAGAGGCCAATTCATTAGTACAAAGATCCAAAATGTATCGCAAGAAGATCTACAATAACCTAAAATATATAGTAAGGACATCCCAATATCTTATAGCTTCACCAGCAGTAGATATAAATCTTGAAGGTAGAAATATCTATTACATATTACCACATCTGAAACAATAGCTAGCTAGTCTGTTGATTACCCAAGACAACTAAAATGCACTTTGCTTCCAAGTTTTCCCTTCTATTTAGTATCCTATGACATAGATGATTTCCACCAATAGATTATCATGAATCAAACATAAGAGAAGCTAGTCAAATGCTTCTACCATAACAATGCCACCTATCCAAGTACCTTATGTCACAATGATAGGTCAATAATACATGTAATATACACTGGCAGTACAATTTTCAAATTGTCCAACCAAAATTCTTCAATTATTACTGGCAGAGTCAACTTGTACAAATTGAACTTCAAATATCAATGTGGTGTGTTTTTTGGTCAATCAGTCCTAAGTGACCCAAGTTTGCATAAAAAAACTAACATATGACTTATGAACTAATTTGACCAAATATGCTAAGTAGCAGACCAAATTGACACCAAAGTTCATTTAGCAGAGAATTAATCTTGCACCCTGAAGGGACATATCGACCCTTAGTCTATGCTGCACACTTGAGTAGTTCTTAGACAAATCAGAAATCACATATGAGGACCAACAACATCAAGTTTTTACCAAAGTGAGAGCATCAAATATGAAAGTTGTAGGACCTAGGCAATATTACATGTTTTAATTTCCTTGTAGTACTACCTTTCTGTTAATTTCCTTACAGGATAATACAGCTAGATACGAAATATGCATTTCCACTAAAATCTACATTTTGTGTTGTCAAAACATGAAACTGAGTTAAATGATCATGAGTACTAGCAGACTACAATAACATATGCACATTGCAGATATCATTGATTTCAAGTCAACTTTCAATTGGAAGTCAATAGCTTAAGTATAGAAAAGTGCAAAAACCTAGCAAACGTTGGAGTTCAAACATCAAATGCATAGGTAAAAATGTAGTCAAATCAAACCTTGGAGATTGTTAGAGCAGGGCTCCACTGTTCCTTCAGAATATCCAGACATATGCTCCCATTACTATTAATGTTGGGATGGAAGACTTTTGTCCTAAATGCAACCTGAGATACATACTCATTAGAATCATATTTTGACAATGAAAAAGCACATAGAAAACATCCTACACATTGTCTGCTCTCAAAACATAAAAAGCTAACATTTGATCCAGTAGTTTACACAATTCGTCACTTTGGCCCTTCTGCTTCAATTTAGTAAACTTGTGGTTTGATTTTTCATAAAGTTTGAGTGTACAACAGAATTTCACAAATAGTGATCACAACAGAATTTTACAAATAGCTATCGTGAGCCAAATACGAGTAATACACTGCTGAGAGAATCTTTGTTAAGGCCAAATTTAAAAAGGAAAGAAAAATGTTCATGAGCACAATGTACACATTCAAGTATATGGCAAAGTGATGAACTGTGCCTCGTACATAGGCAAAATTTTACATTTTGCCCATCTAAACACTGAGAAAGAAAATTGAAAAGATAACATCTAATTGTATAACTACAACATATACAATACATGACTGAAGCCGAATAGAATTCATTTTGATCCTCCAGGTTAGTTTCTGTTTCAAATGAATAAACTTTCAACCTAAATACTCACAAAAACTAGCAGAGCCACAATAACATTCATAATTAGGAAACAAGCATACAGAAAGCAGAAGCATTAATAAACAGAAAGAAAAGCATTAATAAACAGAAAGAGAAAAATGATTATTACTTTGGGAGGCTTAAAGGGATAATCAGGAGGAAAATGAATAGAAACTAAGAAGACTCCTCCGGCATAAGGACTATCAGCAGGACCCATAATCGTTGCTTGCCAATGGAACATGTCTTCAGCTACAGGACCTGCATCAAAACAACAACAACAATTAGTTGAGAAATTGGAGATGGAAAAAGGGAGAATCGAAGGAGAATTGAAAATTACCAGCACTGCAAGAGGTAGGAGGATCTTTCTGTAAATCCTTGAGCTCTTTGAGGATGCGTTTTGATGCCATTGAAAAATCAAACTGAAGAGAAAAACACTGAAACTCAACACAATAGAAGCAATCAGCAAGTGAAACAGAAGAAAGAGCGAGAAGAAAGAGCAAGAAACGAACCTCGAACCACAACTTGAAAGGAAAAGTAATGAATTTGAGGAGAATGAAGAAGGTTGAAAAGGGAACTTATAGCCACAAAGTACAAAAGACGAAACGAGAGGAAGAAAATGTAAATAGAGGTTCTAGAATTTTCTCTCTCACTCAAAATTCAGCGTAAGACAGACGCTAAGACAATGACATCCTCTTCTCCTTATCCTTTTTCATAAGACTGTTTATTAAATTTATTTCCGGTTAGAGTTAATCAACTACGCATAGATTCATTTGTAAATAAATTTTATATAAAATTTAATTCTAAATGAATTCTCCTATTTAAAATGAAATAACTTACTCTCTTCGTTTTTTATTATATTACTAATATTAATGAAATATTAATTAAGTTACTAAAATAACTAGTTTATCATCAATACTTCTCTCAAAAACTCTATTTTTCATGCAAAAATTTTCTTTCTTCTTAATTATCAAAGCTTAATATAGTACTTTTTGCATTAAATAATAAACCTCTCTCATACTTTAAATAAGGAAAAATATGAGAAAACATGATAAAAAAAAATGTATTGGTAATGTAAAGTGTCAAATAAAAAAGAACAAAATGAAAAACCTAAAACATCATATAATAAAAAACGGAGAGAGTAAATGACAGAATTGAAATAAATTCTATAAATTTATGTTTGAAATGAATAAACAAAAATATTTCATTTGTGCTTATTTCCTAAATTGTTCTTATTAATAAATTTTTATGATAAATAGCCAATTAATTAATTTTGTATAAAATATAAATTAATTAATAAGAATTTTTTATTTTAATAATTTATTATTAGATTTAGATATAAATATTTTTTTATCATATTATGTATTCTATTATTGGCTAAATAATAGGTTTGAGGTTATTAAAGCACTTCTTAGATATTTTTTTTTTTCAAATTAATTTTGTATATGCTAAGAATCAAATTTAAAACTCAACATAAGTGACTAAAGATTGTGACCATTCAAATAATCTTAATTTTTTTTTATGCAAAGTTCAAAAGGAAAATATTTTTTTTAATTTTTTCTTATCCTCCACAATATTTAAAATATAATCAATTAAAAAATTAAAGTAAATTTCAAAAGGAAAATATTTTTTAAAAATTTTTTCTTATCCTTCACAATTATTTAAAATATAATCAATTAAAAAATTAAAGTAAAGTTCAAAAGGAAAATATTTTTTCTAAAATTTTTTCTTATCCTTCACAATATTTAAAATATAATCAATTAAAAAATTAAAGTAAAATAATAGTAGATTATTATTTAGACTCGAAAATATTTCTCTACATAAAACGCACAATTCATTTTGCAAATTCTACTTATTTTGATGGAATTTGTTCAAGACTTGTTGAATTCCTCACTTTTTTTATTCTAAGTACGAAAAATTGAAATTGGAAATGAATTCGTTTATTCCAAGCAGAGCCTAAAAGTAATTTTATCTAATATTTGACTTAAAATATTAAGTTGGATATTATTAATAAATTTTTTCAATTTCGTACTTTATTATATGTTTATCGAATAACTTTATTATTTAATAGTTTTATTATTTATGATATTCAGCATTTAATTTTCAATTTTATCAAACACCAGTATTATTTCGTGTTGTTCCTTCAAAAAAGAAACTTATTATATGTTGTTATACATTAATAAGATGAAAATTTCAAAATTGTCCTCTAAATATTTTTAACTTCCACTTAAACACATTCTTTCTCATCCGTTTGTTTGTTGTAAAAATTAATTTTTCTTCTTAAAATATTTTTCATACAAAATTAAATAATTGTCTTTTAATATTTAATATTGAAATTTATAACATAAAAATATGGTGATAGAATAATTACAGTAAGAGAATATATTTTTCTCTATTATTTAAAGTTTTTCTTTTGACTATGAAAATATATTAATTGACTTGTCTATATTTTATATATCACATAAAGCAGTAGATAATATAGATAATGACACCACGTGTCATCAGCATATTTTTTTAATTTTTAATTATTAATTAATTTATAATTAATTTGGAGAAAATGTCAATCAAATATTATTTTCACACAACTTTTAGCGCAATGGAAAATGTAATTAAATATTAATTCAACTAAAATCTAGAATAATTTTTTAAAAACATACCATGTGGTTGCAGTTGTTTTCAAAACGAGGATTGTATTTTTTTTTTTTTTTTTTCAAAATGACAACGCGTGGTTTCAGTCGTTATAAAAAAATGACAACTAACAATTTTTCGTTGAAAATGATGATGTGACTGAGGGTATTTTTGTCAATTTAGTATTCCAATAGCTTACCCATATTATTTAAGTATCTTATATCTAAATTTGAATATTTTCTAGAGATTTTCCATGTTGTTGTGATTTTTTAAAATTTATTACAATTATTTAATTAGGAAAAATATTTACAATTCTCAAAAAATTTCTAAATTTATCACTAAGGTTTATTGTATTTTTGTGAACCAACTTGAAATATTTTAATTTAAAATAGACCAAAAAAAAAAAAAACAATTTGTAATGTCATGATTTAATTTTAATTGTTCTTTTTTTTTTTTATAATAGTCGAAATCACACGTCTTCGTTTTGGAAAAAAAATCCTCATTTTGAAAACGAATGAAATTACATAGTATAGTTTTTTAAGTTTACCCTAAAATATATTGCCAGTTGTAAAGTATTAACTAATTAATACAAATTCATGTAATGCATAGTTAGATTGGTGCTCAAGAAAAATGTAAATCATATGTGCCCTCTGTGAGTTTTCCTTCTAATGGGATTTGCCCTTTTCGGCGTTTCTCTCATGTACCAGCGTTCATCGTTCACCACTTTCCTTAGTGTTGAATTCATTAATTTCACTCAATCTGCATCTTTAATTCTCTCATTCACTATAGCCTTTCTCCTTCTAGAATTTACGGCTTTCCCACTCCTTTCCCCATAGCAATTACTCTCTAACCACTTTCCTGGCATATCAAATTCCTCCCCAATTACTCTTGTACTTTCAGTATTTTCCTTTCATCATGGCATCACCAGTTATTACACCACCCAACTACACAACCAAACAAAGACCACAGCCAACGCAACAACTCACACCTGCAACACCAACCTTAGAATTAACTACCACCCCCACACCCACAAATTTATCACCAAAGAGAATAATAGCAGGCAAACTTTTGACAGAAAAAAGATGTAAGTCTTAATGTTATCAAATCTATACTAGCACAAGCCTGGAAAAAATTCAGCGAATTCACATTAGAAAGATTTCAAAACTCCATTCTCGTCATCAAATTCAATAAGAAGGAAGATACAGACTTGGTTCTGGATGGATGCCTTTGGATGATTCCCAACCAACTATTGATTCTTGTTGAATGGCCACTAGACATCCGTATTGAACAGCTCAAATTTGACATATCTCCATTCTGGGTTCACATTCATGGGCTCCTCCATTTCAATTTAATCGGGAGAATACGAATAGAATTGGTGGTCTTTTCCATAGCATTATGGAAATCGAACTAGAAGCATCAGGTGAAGTACAATGGAGAAAGTTTTTCAGAATCAAAGTGGGGGTTGATTCCAGACTTCCCCTACTTACTCGATTTCAAAATCAACTACCGGGAGGAGAATCTTATTGGGTAAACTTCAAGTATGAAATATTACCTTATATATGTTATCACCATGACAAAAACCGCTTTTGGACCTTGGCTGTTTGTGACACCTATTTCAAAGAGAGTGGTAAATCCAATATCAAGAGACTTAACAGATGTGGTTGATGCTGTCCAAGGCTTCGAACATCGGCTTCAGATCGGACTCGCACCAGAGGAGGAGGAGGAGAGGCACAAGAATCAAAAAGGTAAATAGGTGATTGGACAGGCTGTCAGACTTTTATTGAAACGTGTCACTTCAACGCTGCTGATAACCTCTCTAACAAGAACTTATTGTAGGGACCATCGAAAATCAACCGTTGGCAGCGAAAACCGATTTAGATTTTCTCAAATCCGGTTCTAGGTGTTTATGCACTAGAAATAAAAAACAATGAAATTAAGTACAAAGGAAGAAATAAACCTCACCTCGTATGTCTCTTCTAGAGGCGGCTGCAGAAACCAAATAGATCTCTTTTACAATCTCGTACACGAACGGCTACAGAGCAAGAACTTGTGCTAGCGGAGGTTAAATCAAGGAGAGAAAACAAGGGAGGCCAAAAATTTTCTCTTGGAAAAAGCCCTTTTGGTCAAAAATTTCAGTAGTGAAAATAGGGTTAGAGTCTTCACCATTTAAGTGGGTATTTATATCTTTAAAACCCTAGGTCTCAATTAATTAGTATGGGTTAAAATTTAATTCCAATATAATTTTAATTTCATATGTATGTTATTATATTAAATTATATAACATAATACATAGTATTTGAATTAAAATTAATTTACCTAATTGAATTGACCTTATAAATTAATTTAGACTTTACTTAAATTAAATACATATAAACCTATATATGTATAATATTTCCACTAGGAAATAAGTCTATGAATTAATTTTATTCAAATTAATTCTGTGAAAACCAAGTCAATTGATTATATCATTTTGATCAATCCAATGATTTATAATTTAATTAGTAAATTTCTCCTCTCCAGTCAGTATATTTCAAGTATACAGTTGATCCGTTTAGTTCAAGCTCAGACGTTCAATGTGTACGATCCTGTGAGCCCGTTTTATGTTGGCAGTGGATCCATGGCCCATAGACTGTAGGTGGGCTCTAGCAAGCCATTACAGCCCCCAATTAAAATGGAAACAATAGTCTAACGGAAGTCATAGTCCTGTAGTTAAACTTATATATCTAATGTCATTGATATCGATGTCCAACATAGAGGCATTGCGGCATCACCCTCTTTTGTGTCCGGACATTAACTTGATTCCGAATGAACTGATGCTCACAAACAAGTTCCAACTTGTTTGGGTGTGGCCACACACTTATCAGTTGCACTCATCAAGTGGCCGGTGATATCTTCTCAGTGTATTACTGAGTGATATTCTCTTCTGCATATTCATGACCTTGCCATGTTTACTGGCACACCCGAACATATCCATACTTGGCACCCTGTTACAGGCCCTTTAGGCGTACACCAAAGTGTGTGAGTTCACATGCAAGATCATAATATGGTCAGGTCAAAGGATCCAATATAAGTACTACACGAGAATCACTTGTGATATTATACCATGTCGATTTCTCGTTTAGTAGATCTATCCAGTACTATGTCTCATTACATATACCCATAAGCTTGATTAACAATCCATGTTCTATAGCCGATAAGACACCGCCATACAATCAAGGTTATGATAGTCTTTGGTTCCAATTATTTCCATGATTGGAACAGACTATGGATGGCTTTATGGTTATATCGCTATCTATGGTCTCACTGCCAAGTGTATGACACTTGCCAACATGGATATAGATATGACCATCGGATACTCTATTTATAATATTGCACAAGATATAGAATAAATAGATACAATACATCAATCTCTTAAAAGACCCAAAATGTATAATACAAAACAACAACCAATGCCTTGGGATTAGGACATTCCCAACACTTGTCTGCTCAAGCAACCATAAAAAGGAGATCTTTTCTAGATTTTCAGGCGAAGCCATAATCTACTAGTATCTCAGCCGACTTTACAGTGGGGATGAATTTATTACCGCCACCTAACCCTACCATTGAAACGATATTGCCCTCTGGTCAAAACTCTAATAGTATCTCATCTGATAGAGAACCTTTTTCCGTAGTAACAGTGGACTTAGCCCACCAATTTATTTTGGAAGCCATTAATCCTTCCTCAAAGGAAGATCCTTTGGCCCAGGCCCAAAATAAAGCAGTAAAAATGATTAACGGACATGCTTTTACAAGCCTTTAACCTGCATCAAACTGATCTCGAATCAGCCCCCTTAGTGGACATAAACTTAGATTCCCAAGTCTAATTCTTTGTGGATTTACTACCACCTAAAACCCATCGAAAAGGAAAAAGTAGCAGCCTTTCAAACCAAACTCTTGCCCTTCCTAAAAAGAAAAATATTCATGAAGTTGTGATTATTTTAAAAGCTAAACCTGGGTCCTATAGTCGACCATTATAATCTAGGAATAGACCTCGCAAATGGAAGAAGTTGGTGAGGTCAAGAACAACCCAACAATCAGCAGTTATTATCTGTGAGTTACCAAATGAGGAAATCATTCTTCCTTCTTCTAAGAACTTAAATAAGAGAGGATTGTTCTTCAATCATAATGTTGATAAACTTAAGTTCATTTGTCCCTCCCTTGCAGAGGAATCTACTATGAACAATCACTCCAAAAATGGGGTCCAGATCAATATTGATCATGATAATGATTCTTTGGGAAATTCCCTTCAAGCTGACAATGTTTCTCCCTAGAATTTTTTAATGATGAAGGTGGGCTCTACTATGCAAACCCAATGAAACAAATGACTTCCTTATGTTGGAACTATTATGGTTTAAGGAAGCCACAAGCAGTTTAGGAACTTGTGGATCTTGTATCCACTTATCATCCCTAGATTGCATTTCTTATGGAGGTTAGAGTTGACGAAACTCATATTAGAAAACTTCATACTAAATTGCATTTTACAGGTCATTTTGCAGTTAAGGGTCTCAGCAATGATGGAGGCTTGGCTCTTCTCTAGAATGATCAGGTCCAAACTCAGCTTATAAACTACTTAACATTCCATATTTCCATAGCTATCTCTCTAGTGCAGTCTCCTTCCATTGTTTGGCAATTTACTAGCTTCTACTGTCATCCTAAGTGTCATTTGCGTTACCATTCTTGGGACCTAATACGTCAAATTCATTCCAAAACCTCCCTGCCTTAGGTGATAATGGGAGATTTCAATGAAATCCTTTCTCACAATGAGAAAGAAAGGGGCATGCATATCCCCTATCTTGTATCAACAACTTTAAAGAAGGTCTAAACCATTGCTTGTTATAGGACCTAGGTTATCTGGTTTTCAATTCACTTGGGAACGGACTCAAAGCGGGAATGTAGTTTTTCGAGAATGACTTGATCGCGGGTTGGCTACATCTAATTGGTTGAATTTGTTCCCAAACTATAAAGTTCAACACCTGGAAATGGCGACCGTTTGGCCTTGTTTCTATCTTTGGATGTTCATTTTATTAAATAGGATTCTAGATTCATGTTCAATAATCTCTGGATTAATGAGTCAGATTGCTAGGAGATTATGGCTTCAGGCTAGCTCTCCGAGGTTGCCCCTGGTCTTCCACGTCAATTATTTCAACACTCTCTGGTTCTCTATTGTTGGGGAAATCAAGCTCAGCAAAGGTTTGCGGAAGATATGGACAAATGCAAAACTCTTATCAAGCAGATCAAGAATCTTCAAGATCCTGATTTTAAGAGAAAGTATAAAGAGGTTAAAACTCATTTAGCTTCTATCTTTCGTCAAAAGAAGCTTTACTGGAGATGAAGAGCAAAATCACACTGGCTTCGAAATGGAGATGACAATACAAAATTTTTTCAAAGCTTTACCTCTGCTTGAAGAAAAAGGAACAATATACAGTCTCTTATCAATGACAATGGTACTCATGTTGATTATGTTGGGATTCCTCATTGGAAAAATAACGTGGAGCAGCGGAAAATACACCGTTTAAAATTTCCTAGAATCCACCTATCGTGTCCAATTACCATTAATTAGAATAAAATCAATTTGAATCAAGAGAGATTAACTCACTAGATTCGTCTCCTCTAGAGACTGCTGCAGAATCGTTTCTTGAAACTGCGATCTCCTAAGTCCGGTGCACGACCAACTATTGAGCGGGAACCGGTGCTAGCCGAAGACGCGAAGGAATGGAGGTTTAATGCTGAGATTTTCGGCTGTTTTGGGGCTGCACTTGGTGGCTGAAATTTCCATCAATTAATTTGAGTTGAATTAGGTTTTTCCTCCTTAAGTGTGCCCCTATATAGACACCTTGTCTAATTGGGTTTTAATTAGGTTAATTAAACCCAAGCCCACTAGGATTATAATTACATAAATAAACTTTAATTAAAAAGTATATACTATGTAATTTAATTCCATTTGGCTAAATTTAATTACCCCTAAATAAAATTAAATCACACTTAAGTAAATACAATACATGTATTTAATTTTCCTTCTTGGGAAAATTATTTAATTAATTGTTTACTTTATGTAATTCAATTAATTGATAAATTAATTAATTACATTATGTAAACTTATTAATTAAATAAAATTCAACCCAATGTCAATTAATTACCTTGACACCGAATGTCAACTAATTAATTAACGCATTCCTTCCAATGTACATTACATGTACAATATCTATAAGTTCCAGCTCAGTTGATCTATGTGCACGATCCTATGGGTCTGTCTGTATGTTGGCAGTAGGCCCAAGGCCCACAGACTGTAAGGGGGTTCTAGCAAACCATTACAGCCCCCAATTAAGATAGAGATGCAGCAGTCTTTAAAAGACACTCACCCGGTAGTAATCTCATAGTGTCCTTTGCCTAACGATATCGATATGAATAAACAAGAGGTATGGTGTCCGTCATCCTCTTCTGTTGTTTATTATATTTCTTGATCTTGAGTTGACTGATTAATCAAGTAAGCAACCAACTTATTTGGGTATGGCCATACACTTATCAGTCCCACTCATTAAGTGGCCAATGATATCATCTTGGTGTTACCCGAGTGGCAATTACATCACTTCATCATCAATATCAACATGTTCACTGGTCCAGCCAATCATACCCGTATTTAGCATCCTTTTACAGACCTGTTAGGCGTATGTCAAAGTGAACCGGATTCCATATTGATATTATAATAAAATCTGGTCTAAGGACAGAAGAGTCCTACTCAAGAAAGACCTATGACATGACAACCATGTGGCTTGCTTGTGCGGATCGATCCAGTCCGATGTCAATGACATGTACCTATATTCATGACTGACTATACAAGTACTATGGCTAGTTAAGAACTACCATACAGTCATCGAATATACAAGTCTGTGGTTCTATTCGTTCCCACGATTAGAACAAACCTGGGATAGGTTTTATGATTATCAATCAATGGATACTCTACTCATATTATAGCACAAGATATAAATGAAATAGATTAATTGCCTTTATTAATGTGACACAAATAATGTATTCATACATGACTGTTAATGTATAATACAAAATACAAGAATCCAATGCCCTAAGAACTAGGGCACACCAACAATCTCCCACTTGCACTAGTTCCAAGTGGGCATTGCCCTAATTCCTATAGATCTGGTATGACCGTCGTGCTGTGTCTGCAACAGTGCTTTGGTCAATGGATCAGCGACATTATTCTTGGTGTCAACCCTCTGCAATGATATGTCACCTATGTTCACGATCTCCCGAATGAGGTGAAACTTTCTGAGTACATGTTTGGATCTCTTGTATGACCGGGGCACCTTAGCTTGTGCGATGGCCCCGTTGTTGTCATAAAAATATCAACTGGGTCTAGGATAGTGGGCTCTACTCCCAACTCAGTTATTACTTTCTTGATCCAAACTGCTTCCTTTGAGCTTTACAAGCAGCTATGTACTCAGCTTCCATTGTAGAGTCAGCAATAGTGGCCTGCTTTGAGGACCTCCAACTAATGGCACCACCATTCAGGAGAAAAACATAACCAGAATGTGACTGGTTCTCATCCTCATTGATCTCAAAGCTTGCATCAGTGTAACCTGACACTACCAGCTCATCTTGACCTCTATACACTAAGAAAGCATCCTTAGTCCGGTTAAGGTACTTCAAGATTGCCTTGACTGCCTTCTAGTGTTCCTCACCGGGGTCCGACTAGTACCAGCTAGTCATACTTAGTGCAAACACAACATCAGGCCTCGTACATAACATAGAGTACATGATAGATCCAATAGCAGATGTATAAGGGATCTTTTCCATGTTCTCCCGGTCCTTCTTTATTTTAGGACCATCTTTCTTACTCAGCTTCAACCCATGGCACATAGTCAAGAATCCTTTCTTTTCCTTGTCCATGGTGAATCCTTTTAGAACCTTGTCAATGTACGTGGCCTGACTTAGGCCTAGAAGCTGATTGGATCTATCTCTATAGATCCTGATCCCTAAGATCGTCTCAACTTTGCCTAAGTCCTTCATTGCAAAGCACCTACTCAACCACTGCTTAACTCCTTGCAGTGTTGGTATGTCGCCTCCAATGATAAGGATGTCGTCAACGTACAGCACTAAGACGGTGGAAACGCTCCCACTAACCATCTTATACACACAGGGCCTTTAACTTGAAACACCACTTGCAACATATCACCTTAGCACCCGGAGGTGGATCCATCAAGTTCCATACTTGGTTATCGTGCATAGATTGCATCTCAGCCTCTATGGGTTTACGCCATTGATCTGAGTGTGGGCTTCCGACAACCTCCTGATAGGTCTTGGGCTCTTCTTGGTCAACGACCATAAGGTCCCCATTATCAGTCATGAGAAAGCCGTACCTCTCTGGCTGATGACATGTCCTACCAGTCCTTTTAAGGTCCTGTGCAACCGGTTCTGGTTCCTTAATTTCTTGAGTAGTCAAATCGGTTCCCAAAGCATCCTCAGCAGTAGCTGCAGGAGTTTGTGAGTCTTGAACTTCTGAAGGTTCAACATTACTCCCACTGTCTCTCTTGGAAGGAATTCCTTCTCCAAGAATACTGCATATCTAGCTATGAAAACTTTGTTTTTGGCCGGATCGTAGAAGTAATAACCCTTAGTTTCCTTAGGGTAACCCACAAACTGGCACTTGACAAAGTTGGACTCGAGTTTGCCACTTGTCAATTTCTTAACATGTGCATCACAGCCCCACATCTTCAAGAAGGAAACATTGGGCTTTCGGCCTTTCCATAGTTCATATGGTGTTCCCTCAACTGCCTTGCTTGGTGTATTATTAAGAATGTAAGCAGCTGTCTTTAAAGCATATCCCCAAAAGGAGACAGGAGTGTAGCATGACTCATCATCGAGCGGACCACGTCAAGCAAGGTCCTATTCCTCCTTTCTGACACTCCATTCCACTGGGGTGTACCAGGAGGAGTGAGTTGGGATATAATCCCACACTCTCTCAAAAAACGAGTCAAACTCTTGGCTCAAATATTCACCCCCTTGGTTAGACCGAAGTGCTTTTATTTTCTTGCCAAGTTGGTTTTCTACTTCATTCTTAAAGTCCTTGAACCTTTGGAGAGTCTTAGACTTATGCTTCATCAGATACACGTAACCGTATCTGCTGAAGTCATCCGTGAAGGTGACGAAGTACAGAAAACCAGATCTAGCACTAGTGCTTATTGAGCCACATACATCGGAATGTATTAGCTCCAATAGCTCTGAGGCCCTTTCAACCGTCTTGCTAAAAGGCACCTTTGTGATCTTGCCTCTCAAACAAGATTCGCATGTGTCATAAGACTGGATGTCAAATGACCCTAGCACTCCACTAGAGTGAAGCCTAGCTATGCGCTTCTTATTTATATGGCCAAGTCGACAATGCCAGATGTAAGTAGGATTAATTTCATTTTGTTCAATCCTTTTAGTATTTATGTTATAGATTGAACTTTCACGTTTTAGATCAAGGATATATAAGCCATTTTCAAGAAATGCTGTTCCATAAATAATATTGCCACATTGCATAGAAATTCTACCATGTCCAATATTAAATACGAAACCAGAAATATCCAACAAAGAAACGGAAATAATATTCCTGCGCATCGCAGGTGCAAAATAACAGTTTCTTAGTTCCAAAACAAGTCCACTAGGCATCTCCAAGAAATAATCTCCGATCTTCATGGCCTGAACCCGAGCACCATTTTTGACTCGAAGATCTACTTCTCCAAATCCTAATAATCTCCTATTTCTTAGACCCTGCATATTTGGACAAATGTGAGATCCACATCCAGTGTCCAAGACCCAAGATGTAATTAATCTCAACAACATAAATACCCGAAGCAGTAGTTTTGCCCTTCAGTTTCTCCCTTAGCGTTGGACATGAGCTCTTCGAGTGCCCCTTCTCATGACACTCATGGCAAACATCGTCAGGAGAAGCAACCCTTGCTTTAGGTTGGGCCACCACCTTTTTGCCCTTAGCCTTGGCTTTTTGGGCCTTAGCCTTGGCCTTAGATTTCGCCTTTCCCTTAGCAATGGGTGTATTGCCCTTGTTCACTAGCAATACTTCAGGAGTCTTCTTAAGAGACTGCTCAGCAAGCTTGAGCTTGTCATGCAGCTCAACAACCGATTTATCCGACCCTTGAATATGGTAATTCATGATAAACTGGTTGTAAGACTCAGGAAGTGACCCAAGAATAATGTCTGTTGCCAAGTCCTGCGGAACTGGCGAGCCGAGGCGGTCAAGTGTATCAATATACCCTTTCAACTTTAGCACATGAGTGCTAACAGAAGTCCCAGCTGCCATCACAGTTGTGCAAAGTGCCTTAGTTGTCAGGTAACATTCCTGAAGAGCCTGATCTTGGAACATCTTTTTAAGTTGATCCATCATCTCAGAAGCATGCTCGTCCATGAACTGCTTCTGAAGATCAGAAGCCATGGTACCCAGCATGAGGCATGAGACATCTCGGTCATCCCTTACGTGCCGGTCATACTACTCCATCATCACTGTGGTGATGCCTCGACCTGCGGGAGGGCCAGCTGGTATAGGAGCATTCAGTACATACTCCTTAGACTCTTGTCTAAGAACTGTTTGTAAGTTCCTAGCCCAGTCCAGGAAGCTAGTCCCCAAAAGCTTCTCCTTCTCCAAGAGTGTCCTAAGTGAGAGTGAGTTGTTGTTTGTTGCAGCCATTTAAATTGCTTAACTGAAATGGGATTATCTACATGGAAGAAATCATTGCTTGAGTTAGAAATAAAGGACTTTTAAGCCAATTCAAATTAATAATCCGATTTTAATTTGTTTGTTGGTGTTGTTAATTGGCTGACTTGACCAAGATCCACAACTTATCAATGACTGGCCGAACTGGGGCTCGCTAACCAACCATTGATTTGTTTGGTAGGACAACCTATCCAATCCTTTCACGAAGGACTCTTGGTTTGATGGGCTTATTGACACTTTACCCATCTGTGCTTAGGGCCCGCTCTGAGCTAATGCTACCCATGTTGAGTCAAACCACCATTCACATGTTAACCATACCAAGTATCTTAACCCTCGACAGCCCACTGAATACTACAATATACCCAGCTAGGGCATGGCGCACATTGCAGCATCAATGGGAGGAAGAGGTGTGAATGTGGGAAGCACTTTTAAGCGACTCAATATTTTAATTTTCGGATTATAATTAAGTGATACGGCTTAGCATGCATAAATGCGGGTAATAATTTGGTGATCCATACATCCATATTATATGACAAATGCAATAGCATACTTAATTTAAAATAAATGAGATCCTATGGACCTTTAATTACAACCTAATGAAAAACTAGATGTCTTATCTAATTCTTCATGGGCCGGACTGCAATCCTTTTTGGGCTCCCACCATGGGCTTGCTCCATTTGGGCCTTCCTCCATACTTGATGCAATTACAATAATTTTGTAAAATAAAATCTATTATAAAATTACATCAAAATAAAAAAATGGCATGTAGGCCATATTTCCCAAAATTAAATTACAACCGATAATAATTTAGGGCCCATAGAACTCAACATAACATTTCAAACAAAGTACCTGTCGTGCACATACATATCAATATGATGCATGATCATGGCATTCCAAAATATAAATATAAATGTTAAGCCGAGTTACTTAGGGTGAAATCGCCAATTTTAACAAATGTGACTAAGGCCCATAAAGGCCCAATGGATAACATCCATAAATGCAAAATTAACAATTTTGCTCCCACTTGAATTTGGGTTGTCACAAATTTAAAATTTAGCTCTCCCAATTTTGATCGGTGTCACTGTTTATTGGGCCAATTTCACAAAGTCCATATTTAATTTAATATGCAAACAATTAAATTAAATATGCATGCCAACAAAATAAATAATTTAAATACAAATTAATTAAAAAAAATTTAATTCAATTTGCATTAGGGCCCGAGATAAAAAAATACCCGCAAAATTCAAAACCGGACCCAAAACCCGCGCACGGCGCTGCTGTCCCGTTGGGGCAGCAATGCCGCTGCCGCTGCTGCATGCCACGCAGCAGCCTGCTGCAGGTGAGGGAATCACAAATTTGCGATTCCCTTCACCCAAAGTCATTTTTTTTTAAAACTTATTAAATCATTAAAAAAAACATCCATCAAAATATCCAAATAAAACCCAAAACAACTTTAGATGGAAACCAATTTGGGGAAAATAATCAAAAACCCCAATCCAACAATTCTAGGGTTAATCCAAAAAACAAAACCAATTGAATAAAAACCCTAAAATCACAAGTTAGAAACCCATTCTTTCTTCAAGAATGCTTTCAAGAACCAATTCCAATCAATCTAATGGATAAAACCTAGGCTCTGATATCACTGTTGGGATTTGTCATTGGAAAAATAACGTGGCGCAACGGAAAATACACCGTTTAAAATTTCCTAGAATCCACCTATCGTGTCCAATTACTATTGATTAGAATAAAATCAATTTGAATCAAGAGAGATTAACTCACCGGATTTGTCTCTTCTAGAGACTGCTGCAGAATCGTTTCTTGAAACTGCAATCTCCTAAGTCCGGTGCACGACCAACTATTGAGCGGGAACCGGTGCTAGCCGAAGATGCGAAGGAATGGAGGTTTAATGCTGGGATTTTCGGCTGTTTTGGGGCTGCACTTGGTGGCTGAAATTTCCAGCAATTAATTAGAGTTGAATTAGGTTTTTCCTCCTTAAGTGTGCCCTTATATAGACACCTTGTCTAATTGGGTTTTAATTAGGTTAATTAAACCCAAGCCTACTAGGATTATAATTACATAAATAAACTTTAATTAAAAAGTATATACTATGTAATTTAATTCCATTTGGCTAAATTTAATTACCCCTAAATAAAATTAAATCACACTTAAGTAAATACAATACATGTATTTAATTTTCCTACTTAGGAAAATTATTTAATTAATTGTTTACTTTATGTAATTCAATTAATTGATAAATTAATTAATTACATTATGTAAACTTATTAATTAAATTAAATTCAACCCAATATCAATTAATTACCTTGACACCGAATGTCAACTAATTAATTAACGCATTCCTTCCAATGTACATTACATGTACAATATCTATAAGTTCCAGCTCAGTTGATCTATGTGCATGATCCTATGGGTCTGTCTGTATGTTGGCAGTAGGCCCAAGGCCCACAGACTGTAAGGGGGTTCTAGCAAACCATTACAGCCCCCAATTAAGACAGAGATGCAGCAGTCTTTAGAAGACACTCACCCGGTAGTAATCTCATAGTGTCCTTTGCCTAACGATATCGATATGAATAAACAAGAGGCATGGTGTCCGTCATCCTCTTCTGTTGTTTATTATATTTCTTGATCTTGAGTTGACTGATTAATCAAATAAGTAACCAACTTATTTGGGTATGGCCATACACTTATCAGTCCCACTCATCAAGTGGCCAATGATATCATCTTGGTGTTACCCGAGTGGCAATTCCATCACTTGCAATATCAACATGTTCACTGGTCCATCCAATCATACCCGTATTTAGCATCCTTTTACAGACCTGTTAGGCGTATGTCAAAGTGAACTAGATTCCATATTGATATTATAATAAAATCTGGTCTGAGGACAGAAGAGACCTACTCAAGAAAGACCTATGACATGACAACCATGTGGCTTTCTTGTGCGAATCGATCCAGTCCCATGTCAAGGACATGTACCTATATTCATGACTGACTATACAAGTACTATGGCTAGTTAAGAACTACAATACAGTCATCGAATATACAAGTCTGTGGTTCTATTCGTTCCCACGATTAGAACAGACCTGGGATAGGTTTTATGATTATCAATCAATGGATACTCTACTCATATTATAGCACAAGATATAAATGAAATAGATTAATTGCCTTTATTAATGTGACACAAATAATGTATTCATACATGAATCTTAATGTATAATACAAAATACAAGAATCCAATGCCCTAAGAACTAGGGCACACCAACAGATTAGAACTCGGGTCTTCAGGTGCTACTTTAGAGACATTTTCACTGTTGGAAATTCCCTTGATATGTTTATTCTAGATCATGTTGTTTATGTTGTGTCTTCGAACCAAAATAAAGAGTTGTTAGCTCCTTGGGATAGAAATGAGGTTCGATAAGTTATCTTCTCAATGCACCCTGAGAAGGCCCCTGGCCCCAATGGCTTTCATCTCAGTTTCTTCCAAACCTATTAGGACATCATAAGCGAGGATTTAACTAACTATGTGATTTAGTTGCTGAATTCTTACAGGCTGCCTGATGACCTTTGTGAATCCATCTTAGTTCTCATCCCAAATATTAAAAACCCTTCAATAGTGGCAAACTTCAGACCTATAGCCCTTTGTAGTGTCCTTTACAAGATTATGGCTAAAATGTTGGCTAATAGATTAAAACTTGTTCTTGATTTAGTGATCTCAAAATCTCAAAGTGCCTTTGTTCTCGATAGATCAATCACAAACAACATTCTAATTGCATATGATATAGGCCATTACCTTAAAAGGAAATCTTTCTGTCCTAATGGAGTGGTGGTGATGAAGATTGACATGTCCAAAGCTTACGACAGGATCGCGTGGCCTTTTTTACAACTTATTCTGTAAAAGTTGGGGTTTGATGAGGCTTGAGTTAATCTTATGATGATGTGTGTTACTTCAGTGTGGTACTCCTTTTATAGGATACTGAAATTTGGTTCAGTCACCCCCACTAGGGGTCTTTGTCAAGACGATCCAATTTCTCCATACCTTTTCATTATGTGTGCTCAAGGTTTTTCGACGTCTCTTATTCACTGATTCAAGGTGGCTATTAGAGCTCCATCAATCTTTCATCTCTTTTTCACCGATGATAGTTATATTTTCTTTAGGGTAACTTTAAAGGAGTGTTCCCACATCAAAAATTGCTTCCTATTTTACGAGAAAGCTTACGAGAAAAAACTCAACTTCTAAAAGTCTTCTTTGGCATTTAGTAAGAATGTGGATGCTTTTTCAGGGAAACTTTTTTTGTGATTTCTTTGACATTCAAGCAGTAAGTAATACAAGAACCTAGTTAGGTATGCCTATGAGAGTGGGTCAGTGTCGCCTCAATTCTTTCAACTCCCTCAAAGATAAAATTTAGAAGAGGATTAATGTTTATCATTCGAAGCAATTATCTCGAGGTAGGCAAGGAGGTTATTATTAAATCATCTTGTAGTCTATTCCTACTTACACCATGTCGCTCTTTTGTCTACTAGAGGGTCTTTGTTCTACCATTCACAAGCTCCTTAATGCTTTTTGTTGATCCTCTTCTAACCATCATAGCATCCATCGGCAAAGATAGGAGTTACTATATCGTCCTAAAATCTAAGGAGGAAAGGGTTTCAGAAACTTATCAGATTTCAATATGGCCTTGCTGTGTAAACAGTTATGGCACTTTCTCTCTCAATCAGAAATCTTAGTTTCTAGAGTCTTTCGGGCTAGGTACTTCAAGCATGACAATGTTCTCCATGTTGGAACCTATCCCAGTTGTAAACAAAAGATTTGTGAAATAAACATTTACAATTAAAGGTCATGCCCAAGATCTCAAGGCTTGATTATGGATAAAGAAGAAAAACAAAGAGGGAAAAGGATTTTTCACCTTAGCCGTCCTTGTTATGCACTTGATTTGACAATAGGCTCACTTGTTCCTCCTCTACGCTCACACATGCGAAGCCCTTGAGGATGGATTGAGTAATAGCTCTGGACCAAGTCTCCATAAGAAGCAAAACCCCTTTTCTTCTAATTTCTCTAAAACCCCAAGAGATGGAGATGATAGGAGTGGAGGCTAGAATAGGATTCTCACTTTTTATCCATTAGGTATTAGGGTTTCATCTCATCCTTTGTATGTGAAATATAAAGGAAAAATGTTTATACTGGCCCTCCTTATAAAATATCTAGATATTTTGACTAAAATATATATCATACCTCACAACATAATAACTTGACCAAATTTTACCATATGGTAAATTTGAAAAGCTATTATAACCAATTCTCAAAATAGGATTATTATATTTTATTTGGGACTTAACCATTAATCCCATAAAATAAAATAATCCACCAACAATAATAATAAATATGTAATCCCTACATATTAAATGGTCCGTTACAAAAACCACATAAACTCCTTAGTATGCGATCCTATAAATCCATCCGTATTTGGCCATGGCCCGAAATGACATTCGGCCCACAAGTTGTAAGTAGGCTCTAGCAAGTCGTTACAACCCCCAATTAGGATGAAAATGTCAAAATCAAAATAATATAAACCTTTTGTATTCTTATATGATCCCTTACATATTTGATATCGGTGTCCTACACAAGGCATGATTTTGTCATCCTTTTATGTGTTAGGACTTTACTTGACATCCAATTAGACTGAAGAAATCAAATAAATGACTATCCAATAATCATTCTATTTGGGTACGGCCTTACATTACTCAGTCTCACTTGTTAAGAGGCCGATGATTTCATATTTTCAGTGAAGAGATAGGCAATTCCTTCATATTACTCCCAGTCCTAGCATGATTCCCCATATACCCAATATACCTATACTTGGTACCCAGTTACGAGCTCGTTAAGCACACATCAAAGCATATAAGGTTACATCTCAAAGTGTAGTAATATCGGGTCTAAGGATCCAATACAAGCAATAAGTGAGAAACACTTATGACACTAGACCATGTAGTATTCTCACAAGCGGATCGATCCAGCGCCCTATTCATTAACATGAACCTACTAGTCTTTAGTTATATTTATTTTCATGATTATAGTAGACTAGGGATAGCTTTAAAACTGTTATTTTTTAAACTCATGGTCTTACTCGTTCAGTACACACTAGGAATTAGGGCATACAACAACATTCTAGGCTTCCCTCATTTCCCTCTCCCAGTTATGTTTGGCGTAGTATCTTCTCGGCCATGGATTTCTTTTCTCTAATGGTCAGATGGTGCATTGGAAATGGGTTTTCCACTCCTTTATTCAATGTCCATTGGCTTTTTAACGAAGATTATCTAATCACTCTTCTTCACATTGCCGAGCTAGAGGAGGATTTAATGGTCTGCGACCTTTTGATTCCAGGGTCCTATGTTTGGAATTATAATGTTATTCTTTCTCTTTTTGGGCCTTATTTTGTAGGTCTCATTTCTTGGATCCCTCTCTCATCAGGCTCCAGGAATGATCTCTCGATGTGGCCATTGGAAAGGAATGGCTACTTCTCTTCTAAAAGTGCTTACCGAACTTTATCTCAAGCCAGAAATCTTCCACCTTCTTTGGATATTCAATGGAATAGGCTTTGGAACTTGGACTTACCACTACAAATTACGTCCTTCTTTTGGCGGGCTTTGTCCAACTTGCTGCCCTTGATGTCTAATCTTCTCCATAGGAAAGCTGTCCAAGATCCCAAATGTTGCATTTATAGCCTCAGTGATGAAACCGTCACCCACTTGCTATTTGGAATTCCATTATTTTTGCTGGTTCTTTGCCCTCTCATTTGTGCTTATTTGACCATTTTAAGAAGTGCAGCTGTGAGCGGATGACGTCTAGGGCGGTGAAGCAGGCCGTTGGCTATTTATGTGTGTTCTCAGTATATTTATAATAGGAAAATCATTTTAGAAAAGTATAAGATTCGTAAAAGGTTCAAGAACAATAGCTCAAAGAAATTATAAAAGTCACCACCCAGCTCAGCTCAATCGGGAAATTCAGGTACAACCGAAACCGAGTGAGAACCACTATACCTTCCAGAGATCTAGGTTCGGATGAGTCATTTACTTATTATTCAATTAAAATACCAGCTTCAATATTCGATTATAACATTTTATAGGACTAGATTGATTTTAATTTTATAATATATGAAATTCATGCACGGTACATAGAATAAAAATAAATTACAACCCATATCAAGTAAGCTATCCTAGAGGGATACACATGAATTAAAACTGGTGTATAACAACCTAAAATACACGAGTTCAACTAATACAAAAATAAAATAATAAAAGCAAATTTAAACCAACAAAAACAGATGTTAGTAACAGGACAAAAATTTATGCACATGAGATTCAAACATGAAAATGAAGGATGGAAAATGGTTTTGAAACATTCTCGTGTTGATATTCGAGAAAAAGAAGTTTTGAAAATGGTTTTACAAGTTGACTTTTAAAATGTTCAATAAGTCGATTTTCGAGAGATCAGGTCTTTACCATCAGTTTGGTCTAAAACCAGTTCTGGAAATTAGATCTAAGGTTCATTATGCAACGAAAAACTCAGAAAATACTTTATAGGTCATTTTGCTAGAAAATAAAATCCGTACGGCTATAGGTCATAACTGTACGATGGTTGAGACATCCGCACGGATATCACTTCTGGGAGTGAAATAGAATCACGTTTAGCCATTTCTTTTAGGGATTTCTTGATATTAACAGCTATGCGGCCAAAAAACAACATTCCTACGGATATCACTATAGTTGTGCGGCTTTGTCGATAATCGTACAAACATTATTTATGGGTAGAAACCAGAAATGAATAAAAATAGAGCAAGTTAAAAAAAGGGTATGAAATGATTCTCAAATGACAGAAACATATAAGAAAATTATTGGTTTCTCAGAAATATACCCTTGTCGCGTGAATCCACAGCTTTATGGGTTCAAGAACACTTCAAAAGAGCTTCAAATTGTTGAAGTTTGACTAAGGTTCCATAACTCTGAAAATCACCAAAAATCTCCAAAAGTTACAAGTTTGTGATTCGTTTTAGTCTCTAAACCTATTATTAATCTTATTGAAGTATTCACCTATGATTTCTAACAAGTTTTAAAGCCTAATATCAGAGAATAAAGTAAGAAGAGAAAAGTCTTGAAAATTCCTTTTCTCTTTAACTCTCTAAATGCCTAATTCTAGATTTTAGTCTCACAAATGACCCCCTTTTTCTCTCTCCTTATCATTTTCTATTGATATGATATCTTAGTCAGAGATTTAGATCCGATTTAAAAGCAAGTGTGGGTGGATAATTGAACACCTATATACTTGTAACATACATTCGTACGGATGTAACTTGTATACTCGTACGACCATACTCTATGGCCTTATGGTTATGATTATTTGACTACAAACCCCAATTTGTTCGGTTCAGCAATCTGGAGCTTCGACTTTGAGTTGCCCTTGACTTATGTGGCTTCAAAAACAAGTCAAATAAAACTTTGTTTTCGTTATCAAAACTGGGGATTAAAATCCCAAGCTAATAGCAGCTTTTCTTCACCCTTGTTTGAGTTTCAATTTGCTATTACTATTTGTTAGGCCATTTGGTTTACTCAAAACAAATTTGTTCGGGAAGGTCAGAAGTCTAGTACATAGGCTATGCTTAGATTAGCTTACACCTCTTTAGCCTCTTGGAAGGCTTGCCAAAAGTTGCCGCTATTAGTGGCTGCTTCTTCTGGCCCTCTTAGATTGGTTGAGACTTGTCTCTGCCTCCCTAGTTTACTCTCAAGTGTAATTTGGATGCTACAATCTTCTTTAGAGGTAGGAAGGTGGGGTTTTGTTGTTTTATTTGAGATTGGGAAGGGAAGTGTTGGTGTGCCCTAGTTCTTAGGGCATTGGATTCTTGTATTTTGTATTATACATTAAGAGCCATGTATGAATACATTATTTGTGTCACATTAATAAAGGCAATTAATCTATTTCATTTATATCTTATGCTATAATATGAGTAGAGTATCCATTGATTGATAATCATAAAACCTATCCCAGGTCTGTTCTAATCGTGGGAACGAATAGAACCACAGACTTGTATATTCGATGACTGTATGGTAGTTCTTAACTAGCCATAGTACTTGTATAGTCAGTCATGAATATAGGTACATGTCATTGACATGGAACTGGATCGATCCGCACAAGAAAGCCACATGGTTGTCAAGTCATAGGTCTTTCTTGAGTAGGTCTCTTTTGTCCCCAGACCAGATTTTATTATAATATCAATATGGAATCCGGTTCACTTTGACATACGCCTAACAGGTCTGTAAAAGGATGCTAAATACAGGTATGATTGGGTGGACCGGTAAACATGTTGATATTGATGATGAAGTGATGGAATTGCCACTCGGGTAACACCGAGATGATATCATTGGCCACTTGATGAGTGGGACTGATAAGTGTATGGCCATACCCAAATAAGTTGGTTGCTTATTTGATTAATCAGTCAACTCAAGATCAAGAAATATAATAAATAACAGAAGAGGATGACGGACACCATGCCTCTTGTTTATTCATATCGATATCGTTAGGCAAAGGACACTATGAGATTACAACCGGGTGAGTGTCTTCTAAAGACTGCTGCATCTCTGTCTTAATTGGGGCCTGTAATGGTTTGCTAGAACCCACTTACAGTCTGTGGGCCTTGGGCCTACTGCCAACATAAAGACAGATACATAGGATCGTGCACATAGATCAACTGAGCTAGAACTTATAGAAATTATACATGTAATGTACATTGGAAGGAATGCGTTAATTAATTAGTTGACATTCGGTGTCAAGGTAATTAATTGACATTGGGTTAAATTTAATTTAATTAATAAGTTTACATAATTTAATTAATTAATTTATCAATTAATTGAATTACATAAAGTAAACAATTAATTAAATAATTTTCCTAAGTAGGAAAATTAAATACATGTATTGTATTAACTTAAGTGTGATTTAATTTTATTTAGGGGTAATTAAATTTAGCCAAATGGAATTAAATTACATAGTATATACTTTTTAATTAAAGTTTATTTATGTAATTATAATCCTAGTCGGCTTGGATTTAATTAACCTAATAAAAACCCAATTAGATAAGGTGTCTATATAAGGGCACACTTAAGGAAGAAAAACCTAATTCAACTCTAATTAATTGCTGGAAATTTCAGCCACCAATAGCAGCCCCAAATAGCCGAAAATCCCAGCATTAATCCTCTATTCCTTCGCGTCTTCGGCTAGCACCAGTTCCCGCTCAATAGTTGATCGTGCACCGGACTTTGGAGATCGCAGTTTCAAGAAGTGATTCTGCAGCAGTCTCTAGAGGAGACAAATCCTGTGAGTTAATCTCTCTTGATTCTTATTTGATTTTATTCTAATCAATGGTAATTGGACACGATAGGTGGATTCTAGGAAATTTTGAACGGTGTATTTTCCGCTGCGCCACGTTATTTTTCCAATGACGAATCCCAACAGTGGTATCAGACCCTAGGTTTTGTCCATTAGATTGATTAGAATTGGTTCTTGAAAGCATTCTTGAAGAAAGAATGGGTTTTTAACTTGTGATTTTAGGGTTTTTATTCAATTGGTTTTGTTTTTTGATTAACCCTAGAATTGTTGGATTGGGGTTTTTGATTATTTTCCCCAATTGGTTTCCATCTAAAGTTGTTTTGGGTTTTATTTGGATATTTTGATGGATGTTTTTTTTTAATGATTTAATAAGTTAAAAAAAAAAGGTTTTGGGTGAAGGGAATCGCAAATTTGCGATTCCCTCACCTGCAGCAGCCGCGGCAGGCTGGCGTGCAGCGACACCGCGCGCGGGTTTTGGGTCCGGTTTTGGATTTTGCTGGTATTTTTTTTATCCCGGACCCTAATGCAAATTAAATTAAATTTTTTTAATTAATTTTTATCAAATTATTTATTTTGTTGGCATGCATATTTAATTTAATTGTTTGCATATTAAATTGAATATGGACTTTGTGAAATTGGCCCAATAAACCGTGACACCGGTTAAAATTGGGAGAGCTAAATTTTAAATTTGTGACAACCCAAATTCAAGTGGGACCAAAATTGTTAATTTTGCATTTGTGGATGTTATCCATTGGGCCTTTATGGGCCTTAATCACATTTGTTAAAATTGGCGATTTCACCCTAAGTAACTCGGCTTAACATTTATATTCATAATTTGGAATGCCATGACCATGCATCATATTGTTATGTATGTGCACGACAGGTACTTTGTTTGAAATGTTATGTTGAGTTCTATGGGCCTTAAATTATTATCGATTGTAATTTAATTTTGAGAAATATGGCCTGCGTGCCATTTTTTTTTTTTGATGTAATTTTAGAATAGATTTTATTTTACAAAATTATTGTAATTGCATCAAGTATGGAGGAAGGCCCAAATGGAGCAAGCCCATGGTGGGAGCCCAAGAAGGACTGCAGTCCGGCCCATGAAGAATTAGATAGGATATCTAGTTTTTCATTAGGTTGTAATTAAAGGCCCATAGGATCTCATTTATTTTAAATTAAGTATGCTATTGCATTTTTCATATAATATGGATGTATGGATCACCAAATTATTACCCGTGTTTATGCATGTTAAGCCGTATCACTTAATTATAATCCGAAAATTAAAATATTGAGTCGCTTAAAAGTGCTTCCCACATTCACACCTCTTCCTCCCATTGATGCTGCAATGTGCGCCATGCCCTAGCTGGGTATATTGTAGTATTCGGTGGGCCGTCGAGGGTTAAGATACTTGGTATGGTTAACATGTGAATGGTGGTTTGACTCAACATGGGTAGCATTAGCTCAGAGCGGGCCCTAAGCACAGATGGGTAAAGTGTCAATAAGCCTATCAAACCAAGAGTCCTTCGTGGAAGGATTGGATAGGTTGTCCTACCAAACGAATCAATGGTTGGTTAGCGAGCCCTAGTTCGGCCAGTCATTGATAAGTTGTGGATCTTGGTCAAGTCAGCCAATTAACAACACTAACAAACAAATTAAAATCGGATTATTAATTTGAATTGGCTTAAAAGTCCTTTATTTCTAACTCAAGCAATGATTTCTTCCATGTAGATAATCCCATTTCAGTTAAGCAATTTAAATGGCTGCAACAAACAACAACTCACTCTCACTTAGGTCACTCTTGGAGAAGGAGAAGCTTTCGGGGACTAACTTCCTGGACTGGGCTAGGAACTTACAAATAGTTCTTAGACAAGAGTCTAGGGAGTATGTACTGAATGCTCCTTTACCAGCTGGCCCTCCCGCAGGTCGAGGCATCACCACAGCGATGGTGGAGCAGTATGACTGGCACGTGAGGGATGACCGAGATGTCTCGTGCCTCATGCTGGGTACTATGGCTTCTGATCTTCAGAAGCAGTTCATGGACGAGCATGCTTATGAGATGATGGATCAGCTTAAAAAGATGTTCCAAGATCAGGCTCGTTAGGAACGTTACCTGACAACTAAGGCACTTTGCACGACTGTGATGGCAGCTGGGACTTCTGTTAGCACTTATGTGCTAAAGTTGAAGGGGTATATTGATACACTTGCCCGCCTCGGCTCACCAGTTCCATATGACTTGGCAGCAGACATTATTCTCGGGTCACTTCCTAAGTCTTACAATCAGTTTATCATGAATTACCATATGCAAGGGTTGGATAAATCAGTAGTTGAGCTGCATGGCATGCTCAAGCTTGCTGAGTAGTCTCTTAAGAAGACTCCTGAAGTATTGCTAGTGAACAAGGGCAATACATCCATTGCTAAGGGAAAGGCCAAATCTAAGGCCAAGGCTAAGGCCCAAAAGGCCAAGGCTAAGGGCAAAAAGGTGGTGGCCCAACCTAAAGCAAGGATTGCTTCTCCTGACGATGTCTGCCATGAGTGTCATGAGAAGGGGCACTGGAAGAGCTCATGTCCAAAGCTAAGAGAGCAACTGAAGGGCAAAACTGCTGCTTCAGGTATTTATGTTGTTGAGATTAATCTGGCTATTTCTATATCTTGGGTCTTGGACACTGGATGTGGATCTCACATTTGTTCAAATGTACAGGGTCTAAGAAATAGGAGATTATTAGGATCTGGAGAAGTAGGTCTTCGAGTCGGAAATCATGCTCGGGTTCAGGCTATGGAGATCGGAGATTATTTCTTGGAGATGCCTAGTGGACTTGTTTTGGAACTAAGAAACTGTTATTTTGTACCTGCGATGCGCAGGAATATTATTTCCGTTTCTTTGTTGGATATTTCTGGTTTTGTATTTAATATTGGACATGGTAGAATTTCTATGCAATGTGGCAATATTATTTATGGAACAGCATTTCTTGAAAATGGCTTATATATCCTTGATCTAAAACGTGAAAGTTCAATCTATAATATAAATACTAAAAGGATTAAACAAAATGAAATTAATCCTACTTACATCTGGCATTGTCGACTTGGCCATATAAATGAGAAGCGCATAGCTAGGCTTCACTCTAGTGGAGTGCTAGGGTCATTTGACATCCAGTCTTATGACACATGCGAATCTTGTTTGAGAGGCAAGATGACAAAGGCGCCTTTTAGCAAGACTGCTGAAAGGGCCTCAGAGCTATTGGAGCTAATACATTCCGATGTATGTGGCCTAATGAGCACTAGGGCTAGATCTGGTTTTCTGTACTTCATCACCTTCACGGATGACTTCAGCAAATATAGTTACGTGTATCTGATGAAGCATAAGTCTGAGACTCTCCAAAGGTTCAAGGACTTTAAGAATGAAGTAGAAAACCAACTTGGCAAGAAAATAAAAGCACTTCGGTCTGACCGAGGGGGTGAATATTTGAGCCAAGAGTTTGACTCGTTTTTTAGAGAGTGTGGGATTGTATCCCAACTCACTCCTCCTGGTACACCCCAGTGGAATGGAGTGTCAGAAAGGAGGAATAGGACCTTGCTTGACATGGTCCGCTCGATGATGAGTTATGCTACACTCCCTGTCTCCTTTTGGGGATATGCTTTAGAGACAGCTGCTTACATTCTTAATAATACACCAAGCAAGGCAGTTGAGGGAACACCATATGAACTATGGAAGGGCCGAAAGCCCAATGTTTCCTTCTTGAAAATTTGGGACTGTGATGCACATGTTAAGAAATTGACAAGTGGCAAACTCGAGTCCAAATCTGTCAAGTGCCAGTTTGTGGGTTACCCTAAGGAAACTAAGGGTTATTACTTCTACGATCTAACCGAAAACAAAGTTTTCATAGCCAGAAATGTAGTCTTCTTGGAGAAGGAATTCCTTTCCAAGAGAGACAGTGGGAGTAATGTTGAACTTTCAGAAGTTCAAGACTCACAAACTCCTGCAGCTACTGCTGAGGATGCTTCGGGAACCGATTTGACTACTCAAGAAATTGAGGAACCAGAACCGGTTGCACAGGACCTTAAAAGGACTGGTAGGACATGTCATCAGCCAGAGAGGTATGGCTTTCTCGTGACTGATGATGGGGACCTTATGGTCATTGACCAAGAAGAGCCCAAGACCTATCAGGAGGTTGTAGGAAGCCCACACTCAGATCAATGGCGTAAAGCCATAGAGGCTGAGATGCAATCTATGCACGATAACCAAGTATGGAACTTGGTGGATCCACCTCCGGGTGCTAAGGTGATAGGTTGCAAGTGGTGTTCCAAGTTAAAGGCCCTGTGTGTATAAGATGGTTAGTGGGAGTGTTTCCACCGTCCTAGTGCTGTATGTTGACGACATCCTTATCATTGGAAGTGACATACCAACACTGCAAGGGGTTAAGAAGTGGTTGAGTAGGTGCTTCGCAATGAAGGACTTAGGCGAAGTTGAGACGATCTTAGGGATCAGGATCTACAGAGATAGATCCAATCGGCTTCAAGGCCTAAGTCAGGTCATGTACATTGACAATGTTCTGAAAAGATTTAGCATGGACAAGGAAAAGAAAAGGATTCTTTCCTATGCGCCATGGGTTGAAGCTGAGTAAGAAAGATGGTCCTAAAACAAAGAAGGACCGGGAGAACATGGAAAAGATCCCTTATGCATCTGCTATTGGATCTATCATGTACTCCATGTTATGTACAAGGCCTGATGTCGCGTTTGCACTAAGTATGACCAGCCGGTACTAGTCGGACCCAGGTGAGGAACACTGGAAGGCAGTCAAGGCAATCTTGAAGTACCTTAACCGGGCTAAGGATGCTTGCTTAGTGTATAGAGGTCAAGATGAGCTGGTAGTGTCAGGTTACACTGATACAAGCTTTGAGACCGATGAGGATGAGAACCAGTCACAGTTTGGTTATGTTTTTCTCCTGAATGGCGGTGCCATTAGTTGAGGTCCTCAAAGCAGGCCACCATTGCTGACTCTACAATGGAAGCTGAGTACATAGCTGCGTGTGAAGCTCAAAGGAAGCCGTTTGGATCAAGAAATTCATAACTGAGTTGGGAGTAGTGCCCACTATCTTAGACCCAGTTAATGTTTTTGTGACAACAACGAGGCCATCGCACAAGCTAAGGTGCCCCGGTCACACAAGAGATCCAAACATGTACTCAGAAAGTTCACCTTATTCGGGAGATCGTGAACATAGGTGACATATCATTGCAGAGGGTTGACACCAAGAATAATGTCGCTGATCCATTGACCAAAGCGCTGTTGCAGACATAGCACGACGGTCATACCAGATCTATAGGAATTAGGGCAATGCCCACTTGGAACTAGTGCAAGTGGGAGATTGTTGGTGTGCCCTAGTTCTTAGGGCATTGGATTCTTGTATTTTGTATTATACATTAAGAGTCATGTATGAATACATTATTTGTGTCACATTAATAAAGGCAATTAATCTATTTCATTTATATCTTGTGCTATAATATGAGTAGAGTATCCATTGATTGATAATCATAAAACCTATCCCAGGTCTGTTCTAATCGTAGGAACGAATAGAACCACAGACTTGTATATTTGATGACTGTATGGTAGTTCTTAACAAGCCATAGTACTTGTATAGTCAGTCATGAATATAGGTACATGTCATTGATATGGGACTGGATCGATCCGCACAAGAAAGCCATATGGTTGTCAAGTCATAGGTCTTTCTTGAGTAGGTCTCTTTTGTCCTCAGACCAGATTTTATTATAATATCAATATGGAATCCGGTTCACTTTGACATACGCCTAACAGGTCTGTAAAAGGATGCTAAATACGGGTATGATTGGGTGGACCGGTGAACATGTTGATATTAATGATGAAGTGATGGAATTGCCACTCGGGTAACACCGAGATGATATCATTGGCCACTTGATGAGTGGGATTGATAAGTGTATGGCCATACCCAAATAAGTTGGTTGCTTATTTGATTAATCAGTCAACTCAAGATCAAGAAATATAATAAACAACAGAAGAGGATGACGGACACCATGCCTCTTGTTTATTCATATCGGTATCGTTAGGTAAAGGACACCATGAGATTACTACCACGTGAGTGTCTTCTAAAGACTGCTACATCTCTGTCTTAATTGGGGGCTGTAATGATTTGCTAGAACCCACTTACAGTCTGTGGGCCGTGGGCCTACTGCCAACATAAAGACAGACCCATAGGATCGTGCATATAGATCAACTGAGCTGGAACTTATAGAAATTGTACATGTAATGTACATTGGAAGGAATGCGTTAATTAATTAGTTGACATTCGGTGTCAAGGTAATTAATTGACATTGGGTTGAATTTAATTTAATTAATAAGTTTACATAATGTAATTAATTAATTTATCAATTAATTGAATTACATAAAGTAAACAATTAATTAAATAATTTTCCTAAGTAAGAAAATTAAATACATGTATTGTATTAATTTAAGTATGATTTAATTTTATTTAGGGGTAATTAAATTTAGCCAAATGGAATTAAATTACATAGTATATACTTTTTAATTAAAGTTTATTTATGTAATTATAATCCTAGTGGGCTTGGGTTTAATTAACCTAATTAAAACCCAATTAGACAAGGTGTCTATATAAGAGCACACTTAAGGAAAAAAAACCTAATTCAACTCTAATTAATTGCTGGAAATTTCAGCCACCAATAGCAGCCCCAAATAGCCGAAAATCCCAGCATTAATCCTCCATTCCTTCGCGTCTTCGGCTAGCACCGGTTCCCGCTCAGTAGTTGGTCGTGCACCGGACTTTGGAGATCGCAGTTTCAAGAAACGATTCTGCAACAGTCTCTGGAGGAGACGAATCCGGTGAGTTAATCTCTCTTGATTCTTATTTGATTTTATTCTAATCAATGGTAATTGGACACGTTCCGCTGTGTCACGTTATTTTTCCAAAGACGAATCCCAACAGGAAGTTCTATGTAGCTACTTGTGGTTTACTTCTTCAGGGTTAAGATATCTCTTTGGCCGAAGCTCTCAGTGCCAAAGAGGCTCTTTCTTGGATGAAGTCGCTATCATTGTCTAGGATTACTCTAGAGCTAGATTCTATCATTGTCTTTCAGGTTCTCATTGGTAATTTATCCCCTAAACTCATATTTGGGATGATCATTAATGATTGTAAAGTTTTTTAGCTTCAGGTTTAGAATCTTGTAATTTCTCTTGGGTTCGTAGACAAAGCAAATATTATTGCTCATTATCTAGCTAGAGCTAGCATTTCGGATGAGGCAATTGGAGTTTCGTCCATGTCCCCCCTCCTTGTATTGCTCATCTTTTTTTAGCTTTAATGAACTATCCTTTTATTCAAAAAAAAAAAAAAAAAGAAAAAGAAAAAAATTGGTGCTCAAGATGTTAATTAAACTAGATAATATAAAAGAGGAAATGATATAATCTATCATTCATCTAAATATTAATTAATTAAAATATTGAAATTCCAAGTTGATCCATGATTCTTTCTTCCCTCTTTGATTTTTCTAATGTCACAATAAACCAATCGGTTGAAAATTTGTAAGTAATAAATTAGCTAAATGGTATTTATGGTCCATAAAAAAGGCTACAGCTTATAAAATATGGCTATCATTGTTAAAATTAGCCATTATGATTGAAATATTAATATTATTATTATTATTATTATTATTATTATTATTATTATAAATACTATTCTTGAATATTTAATTTTCTTCCTGCAAATTGGCCAACTGTGATTCTTGCTATATTTCTGCCTTTTACATAACAAATGCTTGACATATTCCACCTAAACTGTTTGAATTCATTTGTTGATCGAATGCCAACAATTTTAAGTAAGTCGATTTCATTTTCGAAATCAGGTTCGTTGACTTTTTCATACGAAACATAATGTACATTTATTTATTTATTTTTTTTTTAATTATATTTCTGTGGATTTGTTCATTTATACAATACTAAGTTACATTCATTATCAATTAACTGGATTTTTAAATGGATTTATGGGTTTTTGTAAATTTCACGTTTTTCTTTAATTATTTTTTCTGATTGATATTTGTTATACTTCCACTATTATTCATTATCATTTACTTTTTCTAGAATCGAAATGGGATGGATTAGGAAGTGGAGATTCATAACCCTTTTTATCAGAGGAATTATGTAGTTAGTTGAAATGGAGAGTCTTGCTATGGCATAGGGGGAGAGAATAATTAGGGAATCATTATGTTATAATAGAGTGAGAATTGAAAGAGGAGTAGAAATTGAGTAATTGGGATTCCAAAATAGTTTCTAAAAGTAAATTGCACCGACGGTCACTCAAGTTTGATAATTGTATATCGATGGTGACTAAAGTTTGATATTTGCACATCTACAATGACTAAACTTTATTTTGTATTAACAAAGTTACTAAATTTCAATTATAGTGTCAATAAAATCATTTTTGCCAAATCCAACGAAATTCAACGCCAAAAGTGTGATGTGACAAGTTAATTTTCACATCAACGCCATTTTTTTTTTCCCACGAGGGGAGGTGATTTGATATTTTTTTTTATAGCTTTTTGATAGTGTATTATGTTGTTTTCTATAGGATTTTTTGCTTCATATAATTTGTGTGATAATTTGTAGATGAAAATCTTTCAACCGGAGAATTTGGCGTTTAGAATGAAGGATGACTCCAAGTTTTTTTTTTTGAAACCAGGATGACTCCAAGTTGATGCGATGAAGATGTGGACTTCCAAAGAAGGGCTGTATTTGGTTTTAAATTTGACTATGAGATGCTTTATTAATTAATTTATTAGCGAATAGCATTGCTCATCGAGAAATTTTATAGTGGATCGGGTCCATATGAACCGTTCAACTGAAATACTGACACGTAAGCAATATGACCATTTTGAAAATAAAAAATGCTTATGTGTCAATTTTTAATTAGGAAAGTCCATATGAACCGGATCCATCGTATAATTTTCTGTTGCTCAAGGCTGCATTACCCACCGCCTACTTATTAGACAGTCTCGGTGGAGCACGAAAATCCTCATAAGTAAAGGTTCTCATAATACTTATACAATTGTTTATCTATTTTAATTTCCACTAAAACAAATTCTTAAATCCGTAACTTCAATCAATAAAATGTTATTCATTTACGTGTCTATTATTATTTAATGTGTTTATGGCAAAGCAATCCGCAACACATTCTGCTCTAATTTTCTTCAATTCTATTGTACGTAAGTGATTTTATTTAGATATTATATATACTTGGAGTTAGTTTTTCTAATATTAATTATTATTATTATTACTACCTTACTAATAATGTTGGTTTTTGAATATATATTTGAATGATTTCACTGTTGTTTCTTCAAAAAAACAAAAAAAAAAAAAAAAAAAAATCTTGACAATATACAAATAAGATATGTTTATTTTGTACTTCTTGAATTTTCGTAAATTTTTTTATTATTTATAATGTGTACTAAAATTATTTTTCATAATTAGTCCTTTTACATTATTGACTTATCAATTAGAAAGTATTCAAATTTAATGAAACATGTATGCCTATATTATTTGTTGTCAGATTATTCTTTATATTCAAAATTAAACCTTTTTGTTTGGCTTGTATCTTTGTTTTTCATCATAGATTCTATAATTACCAATGTTGTGTAAACCGGACCGGACCGGCCGGTTCGACCGGTTTTACCACGAACCGACCATGGGTCCGGTCGGTTTAATTAAAATTTGCGGTTTGATAAAAAACCGGGGATGACCGGTTCGACCGGTGAAAAACCAGTGAACCGGCGAACCGGTCAAAAACCGGTTATTATAATTTTTTATGTTTGGTTTTGATTCGGTTTGGTTCGGTTCGGATCGAACCGAATCAAAAAATAAGCATAGAAAATTATAAAAACCAAAATCAAACCAATATATATTCGGTTTAAATTAAACCAAACTGAACCAATATACATTCGGTTTCAAACTGGTTTGGTTCGGTTTCAAACCAAAATTTTTCAAATTTTAAAATTTAAATCAATTATCATTAAAATTTAAAATTGATGAAGTTTTAGGATATTTCATGAACTTATTTTGAGTATTAAATATTTGAAACTTGTGTTTGATGAATTTATAAGCTTATTTATTTTTTAAATAATATTTTTTCAAAAAAAATAATAATCCGGTATAACCATCGGTAAAATCCGGTTGAACCGGTTGTACCACATACCAGTAGCTTCACCGGTTTGATGTCCGGTACGGTTATGATAACATTGATAATTACATGATTAAAAAGTTGCATCTCATACACTGCTCTTTACCCTTTCCAAGCCCACTTTAAGGCAATATATGAAAAATTTTTGAATTGAAACTAATAGTCAAAGCTCTTTAATCCATCCTTATTCGGATATAATATAGTATTTGATATTTTATTGACTACCATTTTCCTAGAATTTTATTTACTACCATTATTAGATCACTCAATAGATGACACTTAATCAATTAATCTATATATAATATAAAAGAGAATACGCTTGGGATATAAGGTATTTTCTTAAATTTTTTCAAATTTTTAATTATAAAAAAATAAAAAATCTATTAATAATATTTTTCCCTAATTAATAAAAACAAATCAGAAAGAAATTCCGATATCTTCACTAATCATAAACTTAAACCCTAAACGATATCTTCAGCATCTTATCGTAATCTCATCTAAAGAAATTATGATATCTCTTTCCTTTTCCTTTTCCTTCCTTTTTCTTTTTCTTGTTTGATATGCCTTTATAATTTAGTAAATTATAATAAAATTGGAATTAATTAACCAAATCAGTAATAATAGCTTATTCCCAATTAGCTAATATAGATGACAATTAAGTGACAAAATCTATTTATAATATTTGGAATCTATTGATTAAATCATTAATATTAACTTATCCCCATTTACCTAATTAGGCCCATACTACTAACAATGGCACGATGACTTCCTTCGTGGTTTTATCTTGTATGATGGCTGTTATGGGTGGAGTAATATTCGGATATGATATTGGAATTCAGATTTGATTAAATTTAATTAATCCTTATTTTACTATATTTAATTAATCCTGATTAAATGGGACGCTTGTTCATTTAATTGTCAATTAATTATAAGTTAATATTATTTTACTATTATAATTTAGTAAATTATAATAAAATTGGAATTAATTAACCAAATCAGTAATAATAGCTTATTCCCAATTAGCTAATATAGATGACAATTAAATAACAAAATCTACTTATACTATTAGGAATTTATCGATCAAATCATTAATATTAACTTATTCCCATTTAGCTAATTAGGTCCATACTACTAACAGTGGCACGATGACTTCCTTCGAGGTTTTAACTTGTATGATGGCTGCTATGGGTGGAGTAATCTTCGGCTATGATATTGGAATTTCAGGTTTGATAGATTATTGAATTCATTTTGCAAATAAGCGTCCCATTTAGTGTATTTTCGAAATATACTTAAATTAATATTATAATTTTCGAAATTTCCTATATATTTTTCTTACCTTATATCATATATGTCCAAGTAATATTTAACCATATGATTAGCTAATGACTACATAATTTTCAGTTGACATTCTAAGCATCTAATTTATCTTCACGTAAGTAATCTATTTGTTACTTTTGTTCGTAGTATACTTTTATAATAGATTAGTTATTAATTAGTTCCCAATAGCTACTTTGATTGACATAGTGTAATTGTAGATTCAAAAATGGTGAAACGTTGTATTGAGCTTAACGAGATAACAAAAAATAAAGACGATTGGAAAATAAAAGTGAGGGTCATGAGTACTTGGAAAGAGCCTCATTTCTATAGTGAGGGATGTACAAATATACACATGATTCTCCTCGATAAGAAAGTATGAAATGTTTTTAATATTAATTCAGATTCTTTTCTCATTTCAAATTCCAACTTGATTCATTTTGTTGATGAAAAAAGTGAATTTTTTTTTTTACAAATAATATCGTAGTCATACTTTGTACACGTTTATTAACAAATATTTTATTTATTTTATTTATATAGGATACAACTATAGAGACAATTATGCCTGAAAATCTCAAAACCAAACTACAAAGCAAATTGGAGGACAACAAGATATGTGTTAGTAAGAACTTTAATGTAAATTTAAATGCAAAAGCTTATAGGGCGACAACTCATGCATATAAGTTGGTTTTTTTTCTTAAAAATAGTTGCAACTAATGATGCTATTTGTGATACTATTAAAAAAGAATTTTTCGTTTTCACTCCTATCAGTGATATCATATCTGATAAGGTAGATGCCAATTATTTAGTTGGTGAGTTTGTCATCAAGCAGTAAATTAACTTAATCTATTATTTTTCAAAATTATTTATGTCATTAATATATATTTGGTTAATGATCTGTTATTACCATGGTTTTCAGATCCGGACCGGTGAAAGGATGGATTCATAGATTTTGGATTAAACCGGAATAAACCGAAATCGAACCGGATTTAATAAATATATTAAAATATTAATATTTTTATATTTATAATTTATGAATATTTGACCATTTTTATTATAATTTTTTAAGTTTAAGCATTTCAAACACAATATAGTAATTAAAAAAACTCAATTTATGAAATATAGTTTTTATAATTACAATTAAATGTCAATTTAATTTAAAATAATTTAAAAATACAAACTATATTTTATTTTAATTAAAAACACCTCAAAATAATAACTTAAATTTTAAATTCAAATAATTTTTTTTAAAAAAAAAGTCTGGTCGAACCGGAAAACCGATCCGGTTCACGGTTTCTGGTTCGACCTGACGATCTGACCAGTTGTTGATCGGTTATTGACCAAAGTGAAAACCGGATAGAAACCGACCAGTCTGACCTCCGATTCTGATCGAACCCGATCCGACCGTCCGGTGCGGTCCGGTTTTCACAACTATGGTTATTACAGATGTCATTGGAGAGGTCACGTATATTGGAGAATTTGTAGAGAAAAATAGTAATGGAAAATTGACGAAGAGAGTCAATTTTACATTGAGTGATGAGAAGTGAGTTATTTTCTAAACATATTTCTATTTAGTTTAATGCTTCTAAATAATCGTGTTACATATGTATATATGATGTACTAATTATATCAAAATTTTCACCGCCTTCATTTCACTAAAGAAAGGAGAGGGCCCTATGAGCAATTGATCGATGAAATTATTAGCCAACGTGTTGATTTAGTCCACTTCTTTATTTGGAATATATATATCTTAATTTGTATAATCATTTTATGCTGTTTAAACTTATATGAAATCTTTTACCCTACAAAAAATCCAATGCCAAAACCCATGTGAGAATTAATTCTATTAATTTGTATTATAGATATTTCTACACCCGTTCGAATTAATCTAATATCATTTAGATATAAATATATGAAATTATTATTTTTTAAATATTTTTTGTATTTAATAACTTTATGTTTGTATAAAGCATTTGATGCCTTAAAAAGAAAAAAATAATTTCAAAAATAAATATTGACATACAAAATAAATTAATGACTAAATTATTGAGATAAATATTGAGATACAAAATAAATTAATGAATAAGAATCTATTATATTTTGAATTAGGAACCAAATTTTATGAAAAGAATGATCCATCCATTTAAAAATTCATAATTTCTTTTCATTATTTTTAAATTACGGTGTTATATTTAATTTTTTCATTATGATATATTAAAAATGCATTATTCACATATAAAGCTAAAATACTACTATCATAACTGGTATTATATTCACGCTTAATGAATTGTTCTGCCTCAAATTTTAAAATAATTATTATATCATAAATATCATTAAAGAATAAAAAAAAAATATTTGTGAACTTACATTAATATTATATGAAATTGTACATAAGTTATATATATGTAATTTTGTTTGCATAAATATGATACATATGAAGAAATATATTTCGTTCGATAGTTACACTCAAGCTTTGAATGATATATCACCATATTTTATAAAATATTAAATAAAATATGGTGACAACAAACTGAATGACAATTTTTATTTATAGAGTGTGCTATTGTTATTTACATTGTCAAATAACAATTCACAATTAATTTCCTAAAAAGAATAGTTTACAATTTATCTTCTCATTCCATTTTTTAGCAAGTGGAATTCTCATTGAAATAGCTAAGCTGCTTGCATGATTCATAGACAGTTACTAGGATTAGCATCTATTGCAAAGATGCCGAGATGAAGAATATTTACAGGAACGTGCTATTCTTGCGCCCACATTAGATATTATGAATAAGGTGAATGATTATATTTAGCTTACATGGCCAGGTGAAGAAATCTCATATTTGAGTTCTGATTTGCAAAGCGGGTAATCACTCTGATAGTCAAGGAGATATTTACACACCAGAATTTTTAAATACAATAAAATCTTCTGGTTTGCCAAATTATAAGCTGACATTACAGATTGGTGTTCCTGTGATATTGCTTCGTAATATTGATCAGACTTCTGGATTGTGTAATGGTACTCGATTAGTAGTCACTCAATTAGGAAAACATGTGATTGAAGCCAAAGTAATTACTGGTTGTAATATTGGGCACAACGTTTTTATCCCTCGACTTGCTTTGACTCCATCGAATATCAGGTTGCCATTCAAATTTCAAAGAAGACAATATCCTTTGGCTGTTTGTTTTGCTATGACAATAAATAAAAGCCAAGAACAATCACTTTCACATGTCGGTTTATACTTTCCTCGCCTGTTTTCAATCGTGGTCAAATGTATGTTGCAGTATCCAGAGTTAAAAGCAAAACTGGATTGAAGATTCTTATATGTGACAATGAAGACAAAACATGTAATTGTACTCAAAATGTAGTATTTAAAAAAGTTTTCAATAATTTATAGTTAATTACATCAATATAATCAAATATATGTAAAATTTTACATACATTTATTTTTGACATATTAAATTTTCTATTGTGTTAAATATATTTAAAAACATAAAATACATTGCATAACTCTTAGAAATTTAATATAACCAATATAAAAATAAGAAATTATAAATAAATAAAGAGTTAAAATTAAATTTTATTTTTTACATTTGAAGTAAAATATTCCTTGCATGGCACGGGTATTAGGCTAGTTTACTATTATTTAAGGGGTTTTTTTTTTATGGTTAGAGAAATTGAATTTGAAATGGTAATCTTTAAAAACAATATATAATTTAGAAAATTTATAGTGAAGAACATATGGTTCACGGTTGGAGAGCAATTTTTAATTGCCTTGCATGAAAATATGCATGCTTTGTCCGTTGCATTTTGAAAAAGTGAAAAATAAAAAGTGAAAGTAAACTATTAGCTTCTTCCGCATTTTCTTCTGAATCTGATCCAATGAAAAATTTCTTTCTTATATTAATATTGTTGGAAGATTTTACTATTACAAAAGCATAAATCTTTATTTATCATTAATCGGTAAGCAAAAGAATAATACAGATATCCATTTTGTAGCTATTTGATGATCTAAGCTACATTATTATTGTTACATAAAGCAATAATTATTATTAGTACTGCAGCATTTTGAGAAATTAAAAGGAAATAAATTAACAATCAATAATTAACTATACATAGAGAGAGATAATTAGGTGATGCTTAAGGGGCTTGGATTGATTGAAGCATATTGAAGAAGCTCATCATCTTTGTCTAAAGCAGCAGCAACATCTTGAGGCACATATACCCAAGCTTCCACTCCATTTCCACTCCTTGTTTCATTTATAAGAGTCACATTATTAAATGTTATTTCGTGTGAATCAATTATAGTGCAGTTAGCTATCCAAATGGGCTTTTCCCATCCAAAATCTGAATTATTATACAGACCAAAATTGCACCAACTTGAAAACAACATAAGATCCTCCCCTTGAGATAGTTTACTTTCTGTCTCTTTCGCCTCTTTAAAGAGCTTAAAAGACCCTATTTCCTTCACAAAATCGTTGTCTACTTTCCTTATCGCATTCCTTATCTTGTACACTAATTCACTTAGTTGGCTTTCCTTCTCTTCCAATACTGTAGGGGCAAGCCATACAAAGTTCCCCAGCGAAGAATCCGGAAATGGCGGCATTGTTTTTCGCCTTATATTAACAGCATGGTTGACTGCTATTGACTTTGCATTCGAAGCAGCCCTCACACTTTTACCTATGATTGCAGAAACAACCTCTGTTCGCGAAGGATTGCTGATATTACTTGATGCTGCATTGGCCTTAAGTTTATTAATGGCGGATGCATCGAACATGAGCCTTCTTGCGGCGATCTTTCCTTTCTTGATAAAGGGAGAAAACAAAGAGGTAAACAATGCCTCTTTTGGGAAAGGATCACACTGGAGGAACAGAGACTGGGCATCCAAATTCGGGTGCGTCATTTCTTTGTTTCCAGAGGAGGAGGCGGTGGAAGCCCAAGCTTTGATGAAGGAAGCTAATGCAGTTCCGTCAAGGGCCATGTGGGAAACGGAAAGGCCAATGACTAAGCCTCCGCAAACAAATGTTGTTTCTTGAACCATTACAACAAATGCCCCAGTAGGATTCTCACGGAGGGAATGGGAGACTCTTGGGACGAGTTTAGCCAGAAGTGTGAGATCAGGTTGGGTGAGATATTCAACCATAGAAATGTTGGCTTTGGCCTCTGTGTAATGTACTCCTTCGTCATTACAATCAATGGATAAATAGTCTTTGATCTTTCCGGCAAGAGGATAGAAATGGGATAGAGTTTTCGATAAGGAATGCTTAAGCACAAGTGATCTTTGAGAGATGTTTGTTTTGGTAGCATTGGGATAGAAAAGAGCAGTAGAATAGAACATAGGAGCCATGAATTGATCCAAAATAGAGAATTTGAAGGTTTTAAGATGAGGAGTTGATGAAGAAGGCCTAATGCATTCCGTTGAAATGATTTCAACCTCCATTTTTTTTTTTTTTTCAGAAGAAGAAGATATAATTTTTTGAAAGAGGTGATCGCTGATATTGCTGAACATACAATATATATAGATGAATGTCAATGGCGGCCAAAGGAGAAGGCAAATAGAGTCAACATCTAGAACATAAGCAGGTCAAATGAAATGGTATTGGATAATTCATGTCAAAGACGAAAACTTTTAAAATACAATATTTTTCTAATTATTATTCAAAAAATAGAAACATTCAGATGATAATGCAAAAGAGGAGTATCGTGTTCTAACTTCTATGTATATAAATTTGTCAAACTCTGACGAAAGGAGAGTTTCGCCTCCCTAACTGGCTAATGTATCAAATTCAAAACCATTTTTGCTACAAATAAACCAATTAATAATATATTGGTGAGCCTGCTGACCATGCATGTAATACATGTTTACAGCATGGTTTAACAGAATTATATATATATATATATATATACACATATATAAATGTTGTATAATTTATTAGACACCTTTTTTTTAAGTGTTATCTCTTAAGTAAAGTTTTTATTGTACATTAAAATATAAATTTGAGGTCTCTAGTTTACGAGACTTAAGATCTTTACAGCTTTAACCACTCATGTTTGCCTTGATTGATGTATCCAATTTAAATATACGAAAACACAATTATTTATCACAAATTATGGAGCTTTAACCCTTTACTTTCTATACATTAGATCACCATCGTACTTCAAAACGAATCTCAATTTTATATATAGAATTCAACTATGAACCAAACCAAATGTACTGGCGGAACCAAGATCTATTTCAAGGGGGACTATATATAATTTAATATCATTTGAATTATTAGCACCTAGGAGTTAATCGAATATTGTCGTACTATTTAATATAACCACAACGATTAAGAAAAAATGTTTAACTATAAATAAATATTTCTTAAGACAAGTTTAATTGCTGGTTCAAATATTTTTCAAAAGTGTATGAGACATTTTATAATCTTGTTAAATACTAATAGTCAATCTTGTTAAATATGTAACAATCTCGTTCAAATAAAATTTTATTAGTCCAATACTAATAGTCAATCTTGTTAAATATGTAAAAATAAAATTCTATACATCAATACATAATATATGATTATATGTGGTGATAGTTTCGTTAAATAATTAGAATGTTTCCTTTTATTGTTTGTAATAATAATAATAATTAGCTACGTTTCAATTACTAAATTTCAGAAAAGAAAAAAAAGTTTGAATTGCTAAATTTGAAAAGAATTCTTAACATGGTTAAATGAATATAATAATTTAAGTAACTTATGAAAAACAATAAATATACAGAATAAATACTTTACTAAAATACCATTAATAAATTTTATTAATATAAAATGAAAACAGTTATGCATAAAAATAATTTTTTGTGAAATAAAAACCAAACATATAAAGAAATTAAAGTGTTGAAAAAAACTAAGAACTGATATGAATTTTTTCTAAAAATGTAAAAATTATACGAAAACATTAATAGTTCAAAGTTAAAGTATATCATAACATGAATATGAATGAACTTCATATTAAAAATTTTTAAAAATAGTTAAATAATATTTGTAAGGTTTTGCTTTTTAATTTGATTGGATAAATATTAAACAGAGGTTAGTTATAAGATTTTGTAGTTGGATTTGAAGGGAAAAAACAATTAAATGGTTGGATGGGTTTGCGGTGGGTGCATGTGACTGAATTCTCAATATGCCTAATAGACACATGCCCACCTTAATTTTTTAATTAAAGTACTTTTTGCCTCTTTAATTAATTTAGTGATCGATTGAACACCTTAATTCTCAATATGCCGTCTTAAATTCTATTCATATAATTTTTCAGGTCTCTTTTGCCCCACCAACATCCAATGCATGTTATGGTGGGCAGACTAATTGAAGTGAAGAAAAATCCGCAGCCTACAATTGAAGAGGTAATCCGCAGCCTACGCTTTGGCATATAATTTGTGGTTTGTTGATGCCTGCTAACACATGTTATTTTGGGCTGATTTGATAAAAAGTTAGGTCAAATTGACCTTTTATTCTACAAGTTTTAGAGTCTCATATTCCGACTACAATTGTCAGAAAGACTGAAATTAACAGATTTAAGGACATTGTTGTAGAAACCCATCGTAATTTAGCTTCAACGGATTAAGCTATAACCTAGAACCAGTACATCTGTAATTGAATATGATCTAGAGTTAACAAAATGAATATACTTGAAAACAACTGATGCTTTTGCTAACTTTAGCAATGTTACAAGACATGCAACATAAGTCTCATTTTCTGCCTCATTGCCAACATGAAATGTATATCCTCAAAGTACTGATGTTACTTATGACTTGTTGAATTAAACACTTGCTAGCTACTTATGTTGTCATTTGGTCTGTTCATTGTTTCCTAAATATTTCATTCTTGATGCAGATTGCTGAGGTACACACTCAGTTAGCAACGAGCTTTATCTATATCTGCATTGATGTGGTGCCCCCTCGAGTAATTAGCAGATACTTTATTCTCCTTTTTGATAAACTTTCGAGGTTAGTTTTTTAAATATATAAAGCAAGAAGTCTTTTTGCTGAAAGTGTAAGCAATTGCAGAGGGTTTTAGCACCAACTTTTAGGGATTAAAGAATAAATTGTGGTACTATTACAAACTATTACCCAATATAGGGTGGAAATTGAACTAATTCCAATTTTGTGGTGTTTTTATCAAAGTCCGCACATAAGACTGGCGGGCACAATTTTTTTTTCTGGTGGGTCAAGTCCGCTAGTCAAACGAATGGACCTAAGTAGGTCCGCATAAAAAAAAGCGGACTGGAAAAGTCCGCAATTAATAAAAGCGGACAAAAGGGTCCGCAGTTAAAAATTGCGGACATATCAAGGCGCTGCAGCTGACATGAGGGGACCTAACAAGGTCCGCGTGTGCAGAAAATGGACCTGAGGTCCGCATCTGCAAGATGCGGACCTCGTGGAATCTCAGCAATGCGGCCCAAATGGTCCGCATCTTATTAATGCGGACCAATATCCGCATCTTATTAACGCGGACTCAACGTTGGGTCCGCATTTGACAATTGCGGATCTCATCTTGAGTCCGCATTTGACAATTGCGGACTTCATGTGTCCCTTCCCCAGCCCTCCGATCGTTTCAGTAAAAAAAAATCTAACCATCCGATGATTAGAAACCCTTCTTTATTCGTTTCACCGGCATCTTCTCCCCTTATAAAAATTAGACACCCTTTTTTCTTTTCACGCCTTCCTTCTCCTTTGAAGCTCATTACTTCAGCTCATTCTTCATCCCTTTCCTTGGTAAGTTAATTTTACTAACCGTAATTTTATTTTATATTTATAATTATATAATTAATTTTTTTTAATGCTGTTAATTAACTTTTTGTAATTTTTCCTTAGGATTGTCAGCATCAAATTGGAAACAAAAAATCTTATCACTACAACCACGAAACAACAGTTATTATAGTATTAAACAGAAAAAAAGGTAAATATAAAATTTTTGTAAAAATTTTTAATTTCTGGAATAATATATATATATATATATATATATATATATATATATATATATATATATATATATATGAGATTTATGAAAAAATAGAATATGCATATGCATATAATATTTGTGTATAAATTTGTACTAGATTTATTTTTGTGAAGTTAGTATAATATTTATATGTTTGAAAAATCTTAAATATATGATATAAACTATATAGTTAGTAAATATCTCTATAAGTTTTGTTTAAAAATTGTTATTAAATTTTGAAATATTATTATTTTTACAAATTATTGGAAAAAAAAAATAAAACTGAGCTAGTAAAAAAGATTTTTTTTTTTTGTGTAAAATTTTATATTTATTTTTATCATTATTATTGTTATTGTTATTATTATTAATACAAGTTATTTTTTTTTTGTAAAATTATATTTTTATTTTTATTATTGTTGTTATTATTATTATTATTATTATTATTATGATTATTATTATTATTACAAGAGTTTAAAATAGAAAACTGGTGTAGTGATATACAATATTTTATTTAAGTTGTTAATTAATTAATTAATGTGTATTTGAAATGGTTAAATTAAGGTTAATTTTTTTTATGCAACTTGTAGATGGTTAAAACAATACTGACCCCTAAGTGTATGCGGTGCCCGGAATTTGCATTGAAGAAAATAGAAAATTTTAAAAAAATTCAGATGAGAAGGGGAAAAAAGTTACTGGAGTACCTGCTAATCCGAATTCTTTTGAAAACAATAAATGCGTATGACATTACTCAAATGAGAGTTCCCCTGCATCCGTGAGAGCTAGTTCCATAATTCTTTTGAAAACAATAACTACGTATGACATTACTCAAATTCTGACACGTAAAATGCTCAAAACATTTTTTGTTTCTTAATTTACAATTATACTTCACAAAGGAAAGAAACCCCTAAAAAAAAATATTAAATCCAACCTTAAGTATCCCTTTTTGAGTTTATAATATGTTTTTTTGAGGTTAATGTTTCTGCAAAGAGATATTATTGAAAAGTCTTCTCCGTCTAACCCAATCATTTTAATGTTTAAATAATTGAGAAAAAAAAAGTACTTGTGACAGTAATGAGAAATCTTACTATTCCTTAAACATCATTTGGTAGTCTTAAGTAGGGTTAAGAGCTTGCTTTTAGAAAAGTGATTAGCATCATTTTCTATCTCCAATTTTAAAATATCATTCTTTCATCTCTAATTTTCATTATTATTCTTATTTTCAATACATTTATTAATACGTAAAATATAATGCAATAGTTTGTGTCCATATATATATCACTATATGTTATTTTAAAAAATGATAACTGCAATCACTTTTTATAAATATCCTTATAATAAAAAGTTACAAAAAGTTATTACGAAAACATTTATGATATTAAGTTTTATATGTTCCAAGGGAAAAAAATTTCAAATTCTGACCCTTTAGTTTATTACTTATTGATTTGGCATGTTAATACACAAGTGCATATTTCGCAACATTTCTTTTCCATTTGATTGTATAATTCAAAATAATTTTCTTTATTTGTAAAAAAATATTTGTATATACAGAGTTTTTATATGAAAATCTATGAAATAAAAATATTATTATAAAAAAACAATGAGTATGTTGAAAAATTTTACATTACTTTGAAAATATGCATTACACTCGCTCGATTAATTATTTAATAGTTAAATAATTAATTATAAAAAAACTATGATTTCAAAAAGGATAAAATTTTAATGACAATATACAATTTTTTAATTAATTAATTATAAAATGTTCTATCTCTAATAATTACAATTATACAATTATTAAAAAAGTATACATTATACAAAAAACTATGATTTAAAATACGATAGATAAGGTAATAAAATCTTAATTACCACTCGTTCGATTTCAAAGGAATTGAGATGCACAATTAAAAAAATATATGACATATTATTTATAGTAAATATTCTAAATGTTCAAAGATATAAGTCTCGAACTAAAACATAAAAATATTATACATTGTTTAAAAAGAAACATCAAATATTACGTCCACTTCTATTGGAAGGCTGCGATGGATCAGTGCACTGTGATGGATAATATTTAATATTTGATGTTGTTCCAAAGTTGGAATATGGAAAAGGAGGTTGTTGCTGAGAGTACATACTAGACATACCAACACACTGTTCCACTGAAGATGGCTGTGCAAACGATGGAAATATCATATTAGAAGGAGTACGGGGTGTACCCATACCATGCATAGCCCAAGGTGATTGGCCCGACCCAGTCCATTGTGTAAATGGGTTTTGAGAAGTGTTAAACCCATACTGTGATGGACCACTTGGACTAACAAATGAACTAGGAGCAGATGGGTTAGGAACCCATGATGAATATTGCTGTGTTGGTTGTGATTGTTGTGAAGTGCTTGCTCCATATAGATCATGTGAATGGTATGATACTGGATGTGGCACAATGTCATAAGAAGGATCAGTTGGTCTTGTGACCTCACGTCTCCTTGATGTGGTACGTTAGCGACGTCTACCAGTGGCAGAAATGGGTGCCTCTTCATCCACATCAATATTCAGATAAGTAGCAGACGGAGCTGGATGAGGAGGTTGGGAACCCCGAACATAACGCCGTTCCTCCCCAAGCGCCCCGCATATGCTGTTTCTTATCCTGTGCACAGCATCCAAATCTCTAACCAAGGCCAGTTGCTCCATTCCATCAACCTATACATAACATATATTATTACTATGTAGTTGGGCATAAAAAAAATTTAACCACATGAATTTTCAATTTTAATGACTTATAGTGGCACCATGGGCAGCACCTCTAACAGAAATCCATCTCCTTGTTATTCGCCTATACCATTCCATGTACTCAGAATGATAATGGAGTGGTTCGGGACATGGTTGAGCTGCAAATATCAAATTTACCCTATTATTTCATATTGCGACCCAGTAGGCCATTTTCTGCATAATGGAACCTTTAACCTGAATCAGTTCAATATCATGCAGCTCATTGGTTTGCATGGGCGCAACAGGTATGTGTTGTTGCACACCAAATTGTCGAAGGACTCTGTCTGGTTGATGCCATTCCATAATGTGTATGCAAATCAATGGCACAACAGCTCTCCATAAAATGATTTTCTTGAAAGCAATATTCTGGTAATGCTGCCCGAATTTCATCTGTGTATGGCTCCCAAGTGAACTACAAGCAATACAAATTTACATATATATGTATATGATTTTACCATTCCAAAACAAATATTTAGTCGTAAATGTTTAACATCAATGCATGCCTAATTTGTATGACTTACAGAATCTTTGTCATCCAAATCAAGTACATATCGTATATGTCTTAGCGTATGAGTTGGCACAGCAGTAGAATCCTTAGGTGTGCTCCATCTGTAATTAATTAGGAGATATTAATTTATATAGTAAACATATAAGAAAATTGTACAACTATATAATAACAACGAAATATAAATATGCAGAAGTTAATTTTGAATACTAAACATGTTATTACTTTTGTTTACATTCTTTCTTTTGTAGAATGGTATAACATGTGTTATAACCTGATGCACCATTTAAGTCATGACCCTACTTATAAATTATATTTACTTATTACACAAGTTCGGCATCGTATACCCTAAGTTGTTGTATTTTATTAACTGTTCGGTAGCCACTATGTGAATTCTATATTGGTTTCCTTTTACAAAGTAGGAGAGCAAAATTGATTTCTCTTACTTATTTGTAATTTCAATGATTTGTCTCAATATATATATGTACAAGTGAAAACAAAATTGATATATTAATACATATATATCATAAGTCTTATGTATACGTACCGCCGACCAAGTGGTAAACCAGGCGTGATAACTCCACTCCGTAGGTTCGGCGATATATCTCTCAATCTCTCATATGCCCAAACCTGCAATAAAATTAAAGCACCACCAATTTGTGTAGTGTTGTGTCGGCAGCTTTACACAGCTCTCTATACAGATATGCTAAACACTCGCTGCCCCAGCTATACTGACCAATTGTTGCAATATTCTCCAACAAAGGTAGAAACAAAAGGTTGACATAACCTGATGTTTTTGTGTTAAACAATATGCCCAATAAAAGTTGCAACAAGTATGCACGGATGTACCATGCAATGTCTTCTTCATTATCATTAGTGGGCATAGCAGGAAAATTAGCAGTCAACCAACTCAATTGCAGCATATTTTTTTTGAAGGCATTTCTAGGAGGACGAACGCCTAATAGTCATTCACACTCATCAACCCATTTAGCAGGAAGTGGACAAATCAATGGATTACCATCTATTGGTAGTCCAGTTTGTATAGCAACATCCTGCAGTGTAATTGTTGCCTCACCTTCGGGAAGATGAAAAGTATGAGTCTCCGATCTCTATCTCTGAACTAGAGCAGTAATGAGATGGTGGTCCAACTGAAAAAAACCCAACCGTGCAACTCCATAGAAACCAGTCTGTCTCAAGACTTGTTCTAGTCGATCATCAATTTCTTCCTCACGTAGGATCGTACCGTCCCTCCTACAAGTAAGTGTTGTCTCCTCATCCTAATATATTGACCAAAAATTATATTAATTAATACCATAGTTACAAATATAACAAAAACATATACACTCAAATGAACTTAATAAATGTCTTAATATATTAAAGAGGAAAATGTTTTTAGAAGTTAAAATTTTGGATAAATTTATAAAATAATGCCACTTATGATCATAACTGACATTAATTTAATTCATCACACACTATTTAATTAATATTTCAATTTTGTAAATAGAAAGTGACATATTTGCACCTCATTGAACCATACTGCCTCCGATCTATGTGATCTCTGTGAATGTAAAACGCTAGGGTCAATCGGCCCAGGCTCAATGTATGCTCACTGTGGTGGTGGATTACCTGACATACCTAAAAACACAAACAATTGATGTCAATATAATAAAATGATGCACATTAACAATTCAACATGCTAGTAAGCTTTACCAATTGAGTGTATTACTATTAAATCAATATAGTCACAAAACACACATTATCATAGTAGCAAGCATTCCAAATAACATATTAGAATCCGTTACAAATTATTCATGAATATTACAACATATTTAACTATGCCAACATGTCCTAGTGTTATGACCAGATAAGCCACATTTACTACAAAAACTAGTGGTGTTAGCACCAGTAACTTTCCAATCCATCTCATTCCGAATCCGTGTTGTTTTTGGTCGACCCTTCTTTCTCATCAAATTCGGATTTGGTACAAGTGATGGTCCATTGATTGTTGGCCAGTAGTCACGTTCTCCAAGTGGGATAAATGCTGTTGACCAACATTTCAAGTTGTTTTCTAATTTATAAATTGGATGAATAAATTGTCTATGGTTAATGCCATATGCTAAACACCCAGCAATGGCATGGGAGCATGGTATTCTCAATTGTTGAAACTTTCGACAACTGCAAGTCATTTCTTTCAGATTGACCACTTGCTTGTGTCCTCCCTTCCTTCCTGAATTCCAACCGGCAGTTTTTATCTCAAACACACCATTCCTATAGTCAAAGCTTTGCACTACATGTCCAGGTGCCTTTTCAAACCTTGTCCTCAATAGGTCTATTGCAAATGTAGTATATGAGAATCCCTTTTGCATTTGGGCTGTGATTTCACATCTGTGTTTTTCGAAACGATCGACCGATTTTATTTTGTGTAGAGTTAATTTTAATTTGATGGATTAAATTAAATGTCAAACCAATTTTAATTTGGATGTAAATAATATATTACTTGGAGTAATATATTAAATACGTGGGTATATTAAAATTGGGCTTGAATTAATTTGAACCAAATTAATTAAAATTAGACTGGGCCTGGATTAATACAAGAAAGCCCGCACAGAATAGAGAGGAGCCAGGATGGGCCAGAATCCCCTAAGGAATTCGGCCAACCCTAGGTATAAATACCTAGGGTTAGAAAATTTCGGCCAAGCTAAGTGAATAGCCTCCTAGCCGAAATTTCCATAGCTCTCCCCTCTCCTTTGTTCAGTTTTTCCGACGCTAGCACGGGTTGCATTCGCCAAGCGTTCGTGTACGTGATAGTGGAGGAATTCTAAATTGAGTTCTGCAGTCATCATCCGTCTCTAAAAGAGATTTTTCTAGTATGAAATTTTAATCTCTTTCTATTTAATTTTATGTTTTTCAATTTCCACTTCAATTGCTCCTGGGACTGGATTTGAGGAAATTACCGCGTTCTTCCGCTTTTATCGGGTGATTTCCGGTGAAAAATCCCAACACTGACATACCTAAAAACACAAACAATTAATGTCAATATAATAAAATGATGCACATTAACAATTCAACATGCTAGTAAGCTTTACCAATTGAGTGTATTACTATTAAATCAATATAGTCACAAAACACACATTATCATAGTAGCAAGCATTCCAAATAACATATTAGAATCCATTACAAATTATTCATGAATATTACAACATATTTAACTACGCCAACATGTCCTAGTGTTATGACCAGATAAGCCACATTTACTACAAAAACTAGTGGTGTTAGCACCAGTAACTTTCCAATCCATCTCATTCCGAATCCGTGTTGTTTTTGGTCGACCCTTCTTTCTCATCAAATTCGGATTTGGTACAAGTGATGGTCCATTGATTGTTGGCCAGTAGTCACGTTCTCCAAGTGGGATAAATGCTGTTGACCAACATTTCAAGTTGTTTTCTAATTTATAAATTGGATGAATAAATTGTCTATGGTTAATGCCATATGCTAAACACCCAGCAATGGCATGGGAGCATGGTATTCTCAATTGTTGAAACTTTCGACAACTGCAAGTCATTTCTTTCAGATTGACCACTTGCTTGTGTCCTCCCTTCCTTCCTGAATTCCAACCGGCAGTTTTTATCTCAAACACACCATTCCTATAGTCAAAGCTTTGCACTACATGTCCAGGTGCCTTTTCAAACCTTGTCCTCAATAGGTCTATTGCAAATGTAGTATATGAGAATCCCTTTTGCATTTGGGCTGTGATTTCACATCTGTGTTTTTCGAAACGATCAACCAATTTAAAAAACAGGCTTTCCATCATTGTTGTTATTGGCAATCCCCGAATATCTTTTAGCAGCCATCCGTTTACTGATTCGGCAATATTAGTTGTCATACTACCCCATCGACAACCACCATCAAAAGCGAGAGCCCATTTCTACTTTGGCACCCGATTCAGCCATTCAAAGCTATCAGGTTCTTTCTCCTTAAGCAACCTCATCATCCGATTAAACTTCCGAGGTTGATGTTGATATGCTAAAAAAACATGAAAACATATTTGAAAGCATAATGAGTTAAACAATTGTATAACTTGTTCATTATGGTTTAGGTTTACGGCAATTGAAAAAGCAATACTTTTAATTACCTGCATTGATGATAAAGTTTTTAACTTCTTCATTTTTGAATTGCTTATTGTAGTTGCTTGCTAGATAGCGAATGCAGAATCGATGAGATGCCATATTCCATTTTTCAGACTCCATAGCTCTTAAGATTCCAGCATGCCTATCAGATACGACACAAACATCAGGCATGTCTGGGCAAACAAAATCCCGTACACAACGCAAGAAGAATTCCCAATTTGCCGTATTTTCAACTTCAACTATGGCAAATGCTATTGGAAATATGTGTCGGTCGCCAATCAAGCGTGGATGCTACTAGTATAACACCTTTATACTTTCCAGTTAGAAAAGTGGCATCAACGTACAAGACTGGCATACAATGTTTGAACCCATCAATGCATGGTTTCAGAATCAATAAAAGATGCTCAAAACGTTTAACTCCTGGCACCAATCGACGATTGATAAAGTGATTAGACTCATTAATATGGTAGATTGAGACGGGGTTCATTTCGGTTACAACATGAAGCTAAGGGCGAAGATGGTTATATGACTCATCAAAACTTCCATATATCTTCTCAATCGCTTTATTTTTTGCCAACCATGCCTTCTTGTAAGAGATTTTTACCTTATATCTTTCATCAAAATTTGCAACAGTCACCTTTAACTTTAGTGAGGGATCCTCCCTAATCATAGCCTCCACTATGGGATACATATAGGCCGTGTCAAGATTTCGGTTGTCTTGAGACTTTTTCAACCCATGACAAGTATGTTCACCGACATACTTTGTGATCTCCCACAGATGAGACTTCTTCTTCAGCGTCGTACGTAACCTCCAAGGACATCTCTCATCATAATAATGACATACCAATCTGATAGTATTCATCCTTGTCTCTCTACTGTGAAACTCTTTTTGTATTCTCATAGAGTATTCTTTAACTGCAGTTTTAACTGCTTCTCTTGAATAAAATAACATCCCTTTTGAGAGTTCCATTGACGAATCCCATCTTATGGCATTCCTGTTTTCATCAATATCATGGACTGTCATAGCTGATGCATCAAATTGGGTCAGCTGGGGAATATTTGGGAAAAATGTAGGAATAAAATTATTGTATAATGCAGTGTCATCAACATTTGAAGAAGAAGCCCTACAATTCCCTTCAACCTCATCCTCATTCTCCAACCCATCATGATCATTATCAGCATCAGCAGAATCCTCAGATTCACTATCATCACCATCGACATCATCCTCTTCATCATCATCACCATCAGATTCGCTATCACCATCATCACTACCACCACCAAAACCACCACCACCAAGGGGTTCATACTCATCACTATCATCATCATCATCGCAACTATAACCACCAAGTCCACCACTAGCACCACCATCATAATCAATAGCTTGAGAATTAGATGGTCCAGCTATATCCCTCGTGTGTGTAGAAGGTGTATTGTGATTGCATTCGACGTATAATTCAATACAAAACAAGCAATGACATAAACTGCTGACTATCCCCAACATCATATTCAAAGCATCATCGCCACATAGATCAAAACACTTATACACTAACTGTACTCCATTCATTGCAATCGGGTTTCGAAATTGCACCCTAATCAAATCTTCGTTCGTTGGTATATTCATAACAGTCCTAATCTTATCAAACAATGAACTTAGATTGAATGAACCATTCATTGATATTACTTTGCAATATCCATTCTCATAATCAGCTCCAAATTGATTCCTTATTATTTGACCACCCCAATGAATATATATTGGTAATGAAGTCGACATGATTCTGTCATATAATTAAAAATCATTCAATATATATATGTAAAAAATTATCTTAAATAAAATTATGATATTTTTTAATTAATACTAACATAAATGCAAATATATATATATATATATATATATATATATATATATATAAATCAAATAGACATTTCTAATACAAACTATATAGTTTATATCATATATTTAAGATTTTCGAAACATATAAACATTAAAAAATTATTATGTAATTTAAATTATTTATTTATATATTATTAACATTAAATTTTTTTTAAGAATTTCATAAAAAATATGTGAATAATATTATTGTATGTAAAAAGAAATATAATAATAATGAAAATGTTAGGTGGAAAGGAAGAATTTTAAAATATTTTTATTATAATTGGAAATTTGGAGTGGAGAGTTGGAGATGGTCTTATATACTAACTTCACAAAAATCAATCTAATACAAATTTATAAACAAATATTATATACATATTCCATTTTTCCATGCATCAATCACATATATATTATTACACAAATTTAAAGAAATTCACAACATAATTTCAAAAAAATACACAAAATACAAAATTTCATAAATTTTTTATATTTACCTTTATTGCGTTTAATAAACAAGGACAATAGCTGCTATTTGATGATTGTAGTGCTAGGATTTTCGTTTCTAATTTGTTGATGCTAATCCTATATATAAAATACAAAAAAATTAATAATTTAATTAAACACATATAAATATATATAAATATAAAATAAAATTATAATTAGTAAAATCTAATATAAATTTATAAACAAACATTTTATACATATTCCATTTTTTTTATTCATCACATATATATATTATTACACAAATTTAAAGAAATTCACAACATAATTTCTACAAAATCTACAAAATATAAAATTTCAAAAAATTTTAGTATTTACCTTTCTTGGGTTGAATACTTCACAACAGCTGTTATTTGATGGTTATATTGTTAGTATTTTCGTTTCTAATTTGATAATGCTAATCCTACAAAAAAAAATTGTAAAAAAAATTAATAAATTAATTAAATATATATAAATATAAAATATAATTATAATTAATAATAACTTACTAAAAATTAATTAAATTGATAATTAAAAGAGGCAGAAGACTTACTTGAAAGAGGTAGAATGTTGAACAAATTTAGCTTTTAAAATGTTAAAGATGGAAGGAAAGCAATTTTTTTTTGAATAAGGTTGGAGAAGGAGGAGAAGAAGGGTTCTCAAAGCTGTGTTTAATTTTACCAAACGCATAAATGCCTAAGAGGAACAAAGCAGGTGAAGGCATATTAAATATAAAAATTCATCGGACGGCTGGGATTATATTTACATTTGATCGGACGGCTGGGATGGATGGGATTTGTCTGTTGGATTTGCGGAGACAAGCAGAGTCCGCGTTTGTGAACGCGGACATGCTTGTCCGCATGTCCGCGTGTGTGGAATGCAGACAAGGATGTCCGCATTCCGCAGACGTGGACAAATGAGTCCGCGTTTGTGGAATGTGGACATTTCTGTTCGCATTCCACACACGTGGACTCTGCCTAGTCCCATCAACTGGGACAGGCAGCTTTTCAGGTCCACTTCTCCTGAAAGCGGACTTAAGATTCCTCCTTGGTCCGCTTTCCTAACCCACGGACTTTTTCAGTCCCTTTTTTTTATGCGGACCTATTTAGGTCCATTCGTTTGACTAGCGGACTTGGCCCACCAGAAAAAAAAAATTGTGTCCGCCAATCTCATATGCGGACTTTGACAAAAACACCATAAAATTAGAATTAGTTCAATTTCTACCCTATATTGGGTAATAGTTTGTAATAGTACCACAATTTATTCTTTAATCCAACTTTCAGCGAGTAAGAAGAAATATGAAAATTATAGAAATCAAAAGGTGTTTGTTGTTTTAAATTACTCGATAAAATTTCACTAGAGGCGTTAAGTAAATGCTGCAGTCTATGTGTTGAATAGGCTTCCTGCAAAACTTGAAAGATTATCCCATTTGAAGCGTAAAGTACAACCAGCAGTTGAACATCAAATTCCTCGAAATGCAACCCAAAAAGATTAACTTTTGGAAGTGAAGTTTGATAATGGAGCATACTGAAATTGGGATAAATCTTAATCATAAATTCTCATCTTTATTTATAAGCAATAAGTTGCACCATTTTCCCTATTCGTCTATTGTGCAAATACTAAGTAACCTTGATGAATATTAATTTGAAAGATATAAGAGAGATGATACCTGAGTTGCAACTTAATGTTTTGCACTTTAACTGACAATTGTAATTTCTGATCCTCAATATCTTTCAAGACTGACAGCAAGTTCGCCCGAGATACTTCGCACTTTCTGTGTGCATGCTCAAGCTAGCAATGTAGTTTCTGAATTTTCTTCTCTTGATCATCCTAAGGATTGGCATATATATGACTTTTAGCCCCACTAATTTCATTAGCAGCAAAACAACAGAAGGGAAATGAAGAAGAAAGAATGAAAGCCAATGAGTACATGAATTCCCAACATGTGGATGCGTTTACACCAGATTTTGAGAGTAGTCATTCTCTCCATTGGGAAAAAAATATTTCAAAAAAGGACTCAAATTACCTATCAATGCAGATGCAAGAATATGTAAATTCTGGGAATGATATTTTTGGCATTCTATTGAAAATGAGGCTTGCTCATGTGAACTAATTCATTTAAGCCACCATAGTTCAAAAGATTAAAAAAGAGGCGCATTTGTAAGTAATGGTACACCACATTAGGCAGGGAGCTATTTGCAAGAATTTTTCAAATTCAGCTATCTAAAATTTTACTGCACCGTTGGGAAATTTAATATAGCTGTGCGAAAGTGACCAGTGTTTTCAAGATGTTAGTATTGTAATAGAAACAGGTGATCCTGTAGTCATGTCATGAATGAAGGCTGCTGAAATTAGTATACAAGATGACACGTCTTATGCATGTAGATATCATTCTTACCATGATGTATATGAACATTGTAACGACCAAATGAATGAGCAGTTTGATAGTTGGGAATAAGGATAAAATTATGTCGGTTACAGTTAGTACGACTGGGAAGAGATCTCAGAAATTGTTTTCTACAAATTAGATGAAAGGATGTGCAAACCACTCTATCATTTTAGGCTCTGAGACATATTGTACAAAGTTGCTCCATTCCTAGCACATAATCAGAGAACGCGGATTTTCACATATTATTTGTGATCTTTTATATGATTCATTATCAACTTTTTGTCTGATTTCTATGTTGAATTTATTAGACAACAAGTCTGATGCAGCGGAAACTTCAAACGGTAATACTAACATCCGTTGATCGCGCATGATGCCGGATAATAGTCTTCTACTAGTTGAATTTCGCAAAATTCACAAAAGCAGGGTAAAAGGAATTTAATTCCGAAGTTTTATTTCAATCTAAAACTGCCATTACAAACTATATTATAGCCTATTTATAGGCAAAGTATCCTAAATGTAATAAAACTTCTAAATAATTAAAACTCCTAAATAGTTTAAATTCCTAATTAGACTAAATAAGAAAAACTACTAAATAAATTAAAATACAAACAAAATAGAAATCCTTATCAATTTAGGATCCTTTGAATAAAATCTATTCCTAATCCTAATTATAAAATAATTACAATTAAAATAAAGATACAATTTAAAATATATCTTTAATTTATTTCTATGACAGCTAATTGTTCCCAAGTTGAATTGTTGATCCCTTTTACTATTTGTGGCCCGCATCATACTCCTCCTCTTAGAAAAAACTCGACCTCGAGTTTTCCCGTTAAGAAACCAAGTTTTGAGTTTGTTAAATGGATCCATATTCAAAATATAGTTGACTCCAATACAATCAGCTTCACCCTTCCAATAAAAATTCTCATATTTGTCTTCATATACATCATAGATTGGCTGTAAAGTTTCTTCAATACCAATAATCTTGTCACAAGAATCATAATCTACTATTTCAACACAAGCATAATCTTCATCATATGTTGGAGGTAAAGTAAAATCAAAGAATTTACCTTCTTCAAGTTTTGATTTTTGAGAGAAAATTAGTTCATTCTTTCTGTCATAGACTTCTTCCAATCCAACAAAAGGGTCGTCTCTACCGAACGAGTTGACCAGATTCGCTTGTCTCCTATGGGGCTGATTAACCCTAACTTGGGCAGCAATCATCTCTACCATCCTCTCCGTCAATAGATCAACAGCCGCTTGGATTTGCTGTCCGATTGCTTGATTGAGGCGTTGCCCAATCCGTCGTTCCAGGTCCTCTTCCCCTGCGATGTCACCAACTCGTCTCTCTCTTCCTTGAGGCATGATGACGCAAGGTTAGGCTCTGATACCAACTGATGCAGCGGAAACTTCAAACGATAATACTAACATCCGTTGATCGCGCACGATGCCGGATAATAGTCTTCTACTAGTTGAATTTCGCAAAATTCACAAAAGCAGGGTAAAAGGAATTTAATTCCGAAATTTTATTTCAATCTAAAACTGCCATTACAAACTATATTATAGCCTATTTATAGGCAAAGTATTCTAAATGTAATAAAACTCCTAAATAATTAAAACTCCTAAATAGTTTAAATTCCTAATTAGACTAAATAAGAAAAACTACTAAATAAATTAAAATACAAACAAAATAGGAATCCTTATCAATTTAGGATCTTTTGAATAAAATCTATTCCTAATTCTAATTATAAAATAATTACAATTAAAATAAAGATACAATTTAAAATATATCTTTAATTTATTTCTATTACAGGTAATTGTTCCCAAGTTGAATTGTTGATCCCTTTTACTATTTGTGGCCCGCATCAAAGTCCTTGCCGAATAAGGAACATAACATTTTTCAGATTTAGGGTAAATTTTCTAAAACAGTAATGCCTAGTATATTATTCCAACATTACCAGAACATGCCAACGATAATAGAACAACTAGGATGAGATTTCAGCATATTTACGTATGAACAATTAGCTTGTAGCTTTTACTTTAGTTTTGACTTTGAGTACTGTATTTTCGTTTATGAACAGTTAGCTCATCTCGAACGAGATGAGATTATCAACCATACATACATACAATGATAACACACATTGCGGAAAATGTTCAGTTAAGTAAAAATAGGATGCCAAAATGTGTAGAAACAAAAAGTAAAAAGAAATATTTTTTTGGAATAAGAGTCAAAAGCACCCTTAATATTTTTGGAATATGCATAATTGTTATCCTTTTTTATAATGCAATTTTGTACTCGTCGTTTTGTGGCTAAATAGAAAAGGAAAAATTGAACTAAATAATACAATTAGGGAGAAATCGAAACATCAATGATGGAGTGTTTGTTTTTTTACCCATATTCCTTGTTTATATAACAGATGAGTTGTTCCCTTCAAAAAGAAAATAGAAGAGATGACTTGCCGATAAATAACAAATTTGGAAGATTTGCAATTTATTTATGTAATAGAAACCAGGTTTGAACAAGAAAAAATAAGTTGGTAATTATCCCACAATCCACAAGAAGAAAGTAGACCAAAGAGTTAATGAAATGGAGGCCATTGCATAAGTCCATAGCAGAATCACTGAACATTCGCTCTCCCCTGCTCCAAACAACTGTGTCATTGTACCTGCACTTTACATTTTAAGCTTATGTGCTTCATTATTCTCTAATTTATTTTCTTTACCCCAACCAATTTACCTATGCTAACTGCTGGAGGCAGAGCATACTGAAGCAGCAGAACAAATTGGTATAGTGGATCTGCCTGCACCAATCCAAACTTTATTGCACATTTAACAACTACTATTCCACAAATTGGCATTACTATGTATCGAACCACCATTATCCCGATAACTATTGCAACCCGAACCTCTGAACCTCTCAGACCTACAAAGTATATATCCAGTGTAATAAATTAGACGAGTAGAGACTTGAGATGAACATGCGTATTTCATATAATTAGTTACCTTTAACAAGATTTGCCCCAACGACTAACGTGACAGTTGGAATTGCAGCCTCTCTTCAAACAGGAAAAAGCATGTAAAACAAAAATAGTAGAAATTGAATGCATTTATAGCATCAGCCATCAAGACCTGATACTAACCCAAGCAAAGTTACTGAATCTTGAATCACATGAAGCGGAGCATTATTGCCAATCAGAGCCTTTCGGAATTGAGGGGTTGTACCTACTATAAATCCAACAACCTACACAATACATCAAAAGTAGTATACATAAGCTCAATGAATACCAAAATACTGAAAACAACAAAAAAACTTCTGACCATAATCATTAGAAGAGAGATTAACATACTGCTCCGACAGTTGAAGGTGCAAACATTGTCCTTAGGTTGAATCTGGTAACCCTTCGAAAAGCCTGCTTAATCTTTTCTAGAAATGACACCTGTCACGAGATTTTGGAAAGGTTAGGTGATAGGAATTGAAAAGAAATCAAAGCTTTATTCGACCAATTTCATATCATATTAGGCAAATAAAAACAGCCCATTTATTAACAAAATAAGCATGGAAACATAGGGTACAAGAGCATAAGCTGAACCTTTGCCTTTTCTTTAGGTTTTGCAAACTCAAGCTCAAAATGGCCGATACCGTCTACATTGGGTGAGCAATCCTTTACAGGAAGCAGTGGCCCTGTAGAACATTTCAAAAGATTTTCTGGGGTTTCTCCTGGCGACTTTGCAACCTTGATCAAGGCATCCAGTTTGGTCTCTTCGTAGCCTTTGCTCGAGTATGTACGAACAATATTGAATACATAAGACCACATGTAAACAGCTCCAATCTAAAATTTAAGTAACTGCAGATCATCTATTAGTCATAGGTGCTTTTATGTTCAAATTTTTGATAAATTAAAGCTATTCCATACAGCCATAGAGAGCGAAGCATATGCCAATCCTTGTGTATAACAGACATCAGCGTCTCCCAATGGGCTACCCTTCTCTCTACACACAGCTGGTATAATTATCAAAGGCAGATTTCCCAGATTTCCTACAAAAAGAGATGAACTAGAAATTTTTGTCCTAGTTAAGACGTAAACATCGAAGATAATAGTAACTGCAAAGCATCTTCTCTTTCGGCATTCTGGTTTAGAAAATTGTAGTTCTCAATGCAGCATCATCAAACAAGAACGACACAGGCAACGCACAATGCAGAAGGCAAGAGTATAGTGTTGAACTAGAGTGGGATCTAGGAATGAAACCAGAAGTGACAGAACATACATAAACTGAAACCTGAAATTTTGTACTACAATTGAATTAAATGTACTTTAGATACAGAAATTTGTAACTTAAAAACAAGAAAACTAACCATGATTGATCATGATCAAATATCTTACACCACTAGTAATAATTTTGTAGTAACTAAAGGAATGACATGAAGTGCTCAACACCGAAAAGCATAAAACTACGACATGTGATGCATAAACAAACTGACTTGTTCTCGAGCCACCTCAGATTGGCTTGTCAGCAACTTTAGAAAACATATAGCAGCTACTATAGCCTAATTCATTGAGATAAAATTTTGAGAACTTGGACATGATGCCGCTATAATGCTAAGAAAGTCAACAATTCGATCAGTTTTCTTTTCTCTATAGTTCACAAAAGTAGCTGAAAATGCAAACAAGGATGCAGGAATGACATTTTCAAGTTACAGAATCCAAAAGTACAGTAATGGACGCATAGTTCAGCAAACGAAGTGGCTGAAAGGGTCGAATAGTAAAAAATAGCTTCTCTGGTAAGATCAGATCAATTGCATCATGATTCAGTGGATGTGTAGTATGCTTGAAATTTGTAAATATATATGCAATCTTGTAGTGGAATAAAAGAAAAACCAACCTGCAGAGCAACATCCCAGAACAAGTCCCCAGAGATCTTGAGGCGCTTTGGCACTTCGAATAAGTAACCAACCCAGTATTGAGCCAATGATAAATGTGATAAGAATATTGAGTGGCATGAACCACCTGCATTTGCATATATAATTTTAACCAAATCTCAACTCCTTTTTCCAAAACAGGAAGAAGGAAATAATATATGTATGTAGATATTTTAATTGGAAAAGAAGAAACTCACAACATGCTCAGGCTCTTAAGTGTTATGTATTCTGCAAGGTTACTACCAACAAGCGCTGGATTGAAGACGAAAAACGCCACCTAAAAATATTCCAATTTCAAGGGTAAAAAAAGCTTCAGTATGAATGAACGAATGGAACAAAAGCTGATTTTGAACAAATTAACAGGAATTGCTCACATTGTTCAAATGCTTGCGGGCTTCGAATCCGAGTATATCAACATAATCAATCGCAAGAAGTGAACCCACACCCGTAATCAACAGTACTTTCAATACTGGCATTAGTGAACTTATGAACAAATCACCTACCTCCATTCTTTTATAATTTTCCTAATTAATTTTCCTGCTGATAAATAGTTAATTAAGAAAATGAAATCACATAATTAGGAAAATGATATTGTAAATTGAAACAATGCATGCAAATAAAAGTGATGATTAATTAGTAAGAAAAAGAAGAATGGAACCGGTTGGCATGATTGGGTCGGCGATGATCTTACAAATAATAATGCTAATCATAGAACAGAATAAGAAATGAAAATTGAAAATTAATGACAACTAGCATACATTAATTAATTATATATGAACTTCAAACTATTATCCTACAAATAGCAGTAGGAATTTCTGAAACTGGGTGCAATATTTATGACATGACTAGCAGTAGCGGTAAGAGATGTATAAAAAGAGGAAAGTACAGAAATTACTTTTTTCTTTTCTTTTTTTTTTTTTTTTGATAATAATTAATTGTAATGTAATGTGATTAAAGAGAAAATCAAATCTGTAACCACAACCACCTATTCCAGTGCTTCGACACCTGCATTCCCTCTTTCCCACCCACGTTTTCATAATTTATTTGTTTACAATTTAAATACATATTTTAGAAAAAAGATTGATTTTTTTTTTTTTTTTGGGGAAAAATTGATTGAACTAGTAATAATTGTATCTTTTTTCCCCCTTTTTGTGTGTAAAATTGTAAAAGGCTTAACAATAATAATAATAATAATTGAAAACGAACTTAACAGAATTACAAATTGCTTTTCCTTATGCCTTCAATTTTTTTACATGTGAATATACTATGATGTATTCTTTTAACCTAAATCGAAACGACATAGTTTTTTATGAGAAAATATATATGAAAAAATTGATGATTGCATAAAGAAAACCGAGCTCCCACTTGCCGCTCCGACCAGCCACCCTCTTCTCTGCTGTCTGCTGTTCCCGGTCGTTCTCTGCTTTGCCATTTGCTATATTTCTCTCTTCTCTTTGCAATTTCATTCAATTTTTTCCGATCCACTTCCAATTTTTCCTTCAATTTCTTGTTTAGATTTCAGTTGGAACGAAATAACTACTTCAATACTGCAAGATTCTACCCATCTCAGTCGCCCTTCGATTTTGCTGGTTCAAGTTGCCCTTCTGTCTTCTCTTTGGTAGTTCGGTTCATCGCCTTTGCTCATTACTGCATCGACGTTATTTCTAAGTCTGTCTTTGTAAGAGTTTATTTGATCTAGGTTTATGAAATTCTTAGTTGCTTCTTCTTATTTGCCTAGATCTGTTATGATTCGAATTGGCTCTCTTCTTTGATTTTCCAAATCCTTGCATGCTGAATTGTTTGCTTGAATAATTATGTCATTATGATTAATGCTTAACAGCTGTTCAATGTTTCAAGTTAAATCTTTTTTAAATTCATCTAGCTCCTCTCTGTTTCAAGGTGAATATACTCATTGTAAAATTGCCACGGATGAGTTGTCATTCTGATAATTCCGATTTAAGTATGAACATACTGAGATGGAATGACCTAGTCTTCTAGAAGTAAACCTGATTACACATATACCAAAATATGCAAACATGTAGAGGATTATGAAGTAAAATTAAGGTGACAAACTGTCAATTTCAGTAGCAGAACGAGAGAGAGAGGAGCACTTAAGGTAAATAGCCTAATAGGATCAACATCTAGGCTCACACCCCAACCAAAACAAATAAAAGAGACGTATTTTTTGAATGGCTTCGGGATGGGATGGGTTTGAAATGGGTTTGGGAATGAGTAGGGCACTTTTTGTCGGTTCCCTGGTTCGAATGGCAGCAATTCATAGACAAACTGCCAACAAATATTGCTATGTCAGCTAATGTGTAATTGTAGCTATGATTCTATGAAGTTGACCATAAAAATGAGACTTTTGACAGCTTGTTTATGCGTTAAAAAAGCTTGATGCAGGTGAAGGAAGTCTTAGGAAAGAGAAAGCAGAGAAATGGATGCATCACAGACACAGAATAACACATCGTTGCAGCGCCTTCAAAGTGTGGAAAAGGTACTTAATTTTGCAATCGAAAGTATTCAATTCTAAAATCAAGTAGAACTGATGAAAAGGAATATCTGTTTGAAATACAATGCGGACAATAGTTAGGGTTTTGGAGCTGACAGGAGGAGTTATGGATGAGTTGACAAGTCCAGCTGGTCCTCGTAAAGAATTCATCAAACAGCCATTGCCGTGACTTTATGCAAATGATTAAGGTATAGTCTTTTTCTTTTCAATGTTTTTCTCTACTTGGTTATTGGAGTGAAGAGAACCCTTTGTTGATCCCCTGATAACAAACGAGGAAATCCAAGTTACCCTGCGAAATGGAATCAAAAGTGGATGTGAGTACCGTCCCTTCGAGAAGTGCGACTATAATTCTGGAATTTCTAATGAGATCTGTACTAAGAACTTGGAGTACGTTATTTCCCAGTTGGATGCTATGAAGCAAGCCTTTGATCAATATCATGATGCTGAATAAATACTTATGTATAGAATGATTCGACTTCCTATCGCTTTGGACTAATTATTAACTTGTAATGTGGATTTATAATATCCCTTTCTGTTTTGTCTCCATGATGTATTATTATATAAATGCATCTCTTTCAGCAAAATTTGGTTGCGTTATCGTGAATGTTATGTTGTCCTCTCACCCTTTTATCCTCTTACAAATTTGAATAGGTTTTAAGTATACAAGAAAATCATAGATACACATTTATATATAATATGTTGTATACTTGTTACTATCAGATGATCTTGCCATTTGCTTCTTTCACCAATTATAATCTTTCTTCTTTACCTTTTCAATTTCATCCATATCAACAGTGTCTGAAATATAATTCTTGGATAAATGGTATAAATAATTTCTGCAAGGGGGGCTTCAATGGCAACAATTAATAGCCCATTAAAAGTTACAAGTACATAAAAGGGCTATAATCATTTGATTCCTAGTCCAAGTAATCAGAATCTGACTGTCTATGAGCACGCCTAATGTTATGTTGAAATATAGCAGTAAAATGTCTGCAATAATTGAGAAAAAGAAGAGTGAATGAGAATTGCATGCCTATGTTCATTGCGTGAGGAAGTGCAAATTGCAATGAAAGAATGAACTGATATAATGGATCTGAGCCCACCAGACCAGAACGTACTGCACTTTTCGCTATTACGATCCCAGACAATGGAAGCAAAATATGCCTTCCTGCTATGATTCCAATCATAAGTGATATTCCAATTCCTGACCCTTTCAAACTTGTAATTGAATTGTCAGAATTTTGAGAAAAAATTAAGTACAAAAAAATACGTTTCAGGAGCTTAATTGTTATTTACCTTTAACAAGGTTTGCTCCAACCGTGAGGGTCACAATTGGTATGGCTGCATCCCTGCAATATTATGCTTCAAAAATCATTGAATGGTTTCTTCTTACCACCATAAAAAGCATGTTTTAAATGGAAACATTATCATATAAAAACAAAGTTATAATCTGAAGAGGGCATACATGAGCAGATATTTAATTGTTTTTGAATGATCCATGAGTGTTTTTATTTTGACGAATTATGTTGTATTTCTATGAAACAAAGCAACAATTTTGCGATTATAATATGGAGATATAACATTTAATTAGATGTGTTAAAACTATAATTTGAAGCAACATAGTTAATGGTTTTAAATTTATCAATCAGATATTTTTATGTTACTGTTTACTTTTATACAAAGAAGAGTTACGAGTTGTTAAATATACATCTAAGAATTCATTGATTACAAATAAATAGGGTAAACTTCTAATCACATCCTATACAACTTCTTAAACTAATTTGTATCTATTGCCGCATGAAACTAAGTTGTTTAAGTTTCACACTCTGCACAAAGTATCAAATTCGTAGGAAATTTCTGTGTCCTGGATTCATTGAAATACTCAGAACCTCCTCTTTAAAAAAAATAAAAAATAAAAAAAAAGAGTTAGAGAAACTTACATACAAAATTAATGGTGTTTTGTTAATACCGAAACCAAAAGATTTTAATGTTACATTTTGGTTTAGGGAAATCAAGATGAGCTTGCTTAATATCATGGCAAGCTACAAGAGAAGGCACCCAAATTTTCATATCAAGAAAATGCAACCCAATTTTCCCTCTCAAAAAAACATCAAAAAATATCTCTTTCTTCTTTGCATTTTTTCTCAATGCTTTGGCTTCATCTTTGTTTAATGCAACATTCCTCACTTTTGTTCTCATTTTCAAATCTCTACTCTTCTTTGGCCTTTGGGAAAATCCAGCAATTCTAGCCTTTCCCAGGATATTATCCGACGTCGTTTTCACAGTGAAATTTCCATACTCAATCTCAACATATTTATTCGTGTTCACTACTTGGATGGCTATGTGAACATCACAATCCAATCTTACAATGTTTTCTTTTCCGTTGGAGAATTGCATACGGCGTAGATCTAACCTCAAGGTCCTAAATTCTGGCAAGGCTAATCGAACGGTGACCATGAATACAAGGAAAATGATCACAACAACAAAAGCAGCAGCAAATAATGTGAACACCATCCAAACACAACACAGCAAAGAATGACGCGGTTTAAGGTCAGCTGGTTCATCTTCTTGATTTTCATGGTCACTTTGTACAATTGTTTGTAGGTTTTCATCATCTTGTTCCTGAAGTTCAAGTTCAAGCTCTGGTTCTTCTGGTAATGGAGGGAGTGGAGATGAAACTGGAGATTGTGTTATGGAATAGGGTGAGATGAAAGAGAGATGAGGAGGAGGAGGAGGAGGGGGAGGGGGAAGGAATGGGAATGAATGAACTGGAGAATCTGACATTTTTGGAAGTCATTCTTTCCGAGCCTGAAGGAACACCATGTTTGATTATCATTTTCCCAATTTGTACGTCAACAACTCGACATCTATTTTATTCTGATTGCTAATACAAGCCACACATATTTTTTTTTTTTTAAATTATCTTTTTTTTATTTTTACATAATGAAATTTGTGTAAATTAGGTAAAATGTAGTCGATTTTGAGCAAATGTCCTAAATAAACATTTTGGTTAAAAAGATTAGTACCTATATATATAGGTAAATTCTCTCTCTATATATATATATTGGATTTAGCCCCAGAATAATGCCCATGGGGAAAAAAAAAAACGGTTTTAATGTTGGGTTGTAAAATAAATACCGGTTTGGGATCGTTTTAACCAGGTTATTTTCGGAACCGGTGGTTCCGAAAACTGGTTGAACCATTTTCGGAACAACCGGTTCCGAAAATATAAAATTTTTATTTTTTTTTTCTTAAAATAACAGTGTTTTCGGAAGCTAGACTTCCGAAAACATGTCTTTTATAAAAAAAAATAAAATAAAATAAAATAAAATAAAATAAAATTTTTTTTTTGGCGTGGGAATCCCCACTGTTGGGGATTCCCACGCCAACCATCTGCGTCTGCGTCTGCATGCATGCAGACGCAGACAAGACGTAACAAGTTGTGGGTTAAAATTTTTTTTGTTTTTCAATTTTTTTTTTTTCATCCGTATATAAATATATGTGGGTGGGTGTGTGAGTTAAAAAAATATAGAGTGAGTGAGTGAGATTTTGTAAGTTTAAGGTGTGAGAAAAAAAAATAGAGTGAGTGAGTGAGATTATTTAAGTTTAAGTTTAAGAGAATTGTGTGTTTATTGAAAATAAAATCTCAAGTTTTGCATGAGCTAGAACTCTTCAAGTGTATAAGGTAATATTTAAAAGTTTTCCCAGTTTGAATATTTTTGTATTTTCTCTTATTATGTTTTTGTTATAATGTTGGGTTTGTTACATCTGTTGTTGTTATTGTTATAATGTTAATTTTGTTATAATGTTTGTTATTTTTTTGAAGCTAATATGTAATTATGGTGGGTTTAAGATATAAAATTTGTTCATTAGCATATTATCAAATGGCAATAGTAAATTATACATATGATAAATTTTTTAAATTTATTTTTTTTTCTTTTTTGAATCGTTGCAGTGATATTTGAGTCAGTGGTTTAGCAATTTTTGATTAAAGGTACGTAATTTATGAGTTAATTTATTAATTTTTGTAATATCATTATTATTAATATTTTTTTTCTATTTTCCTAATACCTGCCTATTACCTATAAGTTGTATACAAATTCTACATTATTTAATTTTAGGGGAATCTTATAAATTAAATTTTATTGCTGTTTTGATATGTATTTTGAAGATTGTTTGTATGTTAACATTAGTGATAATGAATTTATTTAAATTGAATTTTTCATGCAGCAATGTATAAAAGGCTATATGTTGCTTTTAACATTGACTTATTTTGCAAATTTTCCATACAAATATTTATACATCTACATTGATATTAGATTATTTATTAGAAATTATAGTCATTATAGAGAAGCTAAATTAAACTAATATAAGGGGAAATTTGATTAAGATTAAAAAAAATTTTTATTGAACAATGCAATAATTAAAAATATTCTAAAAAAGTAAAATAAATTTTTTATATTTATATGTATATAAATGTTACTTATTTAAGTCGTTTTGCATTATTTTTAGAGTAAAAAAAAAATCGAATATAAAAAATGTTACTTATTAGTGGTGGGTTTTTTTAAAATATTGTGCTAGATTTTTTTTATTTTTTGTACTAATTATTTTAACCATATTATATAAGGAGAAATGGCTTACCAACACAGAGCTGAACAAATCATTGAGGCAGGTCCAATCATGTCACATGTGTTAGTGCAACAAAATGTTCATCGATCTCAAGTTTTATGGACAGGGCAGGTAAAGTATTAGCTACGGCCCTTTATTATTTTTGCCAGCTGGAGGGTTAAAAAATGTTGTTAAGTTAATTAAATACATTTTTTCGAATTATATATAATTCCTTAATGTTGAATAACGTCGTTATAATATAAAATTTGTATCCTTCTCAGGAATGTCCATCGTTGAGATACACAAAAGCCGGGAATGATGATATGTACCGGAACATAGATCCGAGGATTTTTTCATACCTACAACGATGTGGATTTGAGGGCATGGTGAAACTTGGTTCTATGCCCGTAGATCACTATTTGATCACTGCACTGGTTGAAAGATGGAGACCGAAAACTTACACGTTCCATCTCAGTGTTGGAGAAGCAACAATAACGCTTCAAGACATTGAGATTTTAACTGGATTACGGGTAGATGGTAGAGCCGTGACCGGTAAATCCGAAGGTACTAATAGGGCACATCAGTTATGCCATCGTTTATTAGGTAGGATTCCCGGTGAAAATGATATGGAGAGAAATTGGTTGAAGTTAAGGTGGCTGGAGCAGCAATTTATGGACTTGCCTGATGATGTTGCTGATGTAGTCATTCAATATCATGCACGAGCTTTTATGTTGTGTATGTTTGGTGGATTGATGTTTGTTAATCCGAAATCCACGATAGTTCATGTCATGATGTTGAGTTTGCTGGAGGATTTATCTGAGGATGGAGTTGGTGGTTTTGCGTGGGGGAGCAGCAGTATTAGCGTTTTTGTATCGGGAAATGTCAAAAGCTACTGCTCCAGATAAGAAGCAAATTGGGGGATGTGCCCAAATTATACAAGTATGGGCGTACGAGCGGTTCACAAATATTGCCCCTACAGTCACAACAAACTACATCCCTTATAATGAATATCCGTATGCAATAAAGTAAATATCTATATTATTTTCTTACAAATTTAATTCTATAATATTAAATGTTGTTATTATAATAAATATTATGATTTGCCATCTGATTACTTGATATACATAATTGAATGAATTTACAGGTGGAAAGTAGCTATTGGACAACAAGGTCATGGCGCTCATAATGTTAAGGAACTGAGGATGCGGTTGGATTGCTTAACTCCTGATCAGGTTTAATTTTGTTCTTAAACTATATTTTTCCCAAATTTAGGTTCTCGAAATATAAAATTTTTTACTAATACTTGTTAATATCATTATTTATACAGTTCGTCTGGGAACCGTATACGGAAGTCATTCAATTATTGCCAGCCTATTGTCGTGGGGGGCAAAATATTTGGCGTTCCATTGTGCCAATTATATATTTTCATATTGTCGAGTTTCATCATCCCGATCGATTTATGCGACAATTTGGCATGGAGCAACCTATCCCGCAAGGGATAGAACAATCAAACTATGCGCTAGCAACCGTGAAAATGACCGGGCATGGACCTCGTGATTGGGCAGTTAAATATGCCCCATACATAGAAATGTGGGATACACGTCATCACAGGATAATGCCCATGGGGAAAAAAAAAACGGTTTTAATGTTGGGTTGTAAAATAAATACCGGTTTGGGATCGTTTTAACCAGGTTATTTTCGGAACCGGTGGTTTCGAAAACTGGTTGAACCATTTTCGGAACAACCGGTTCCGAAAATATAAAATTTTTATTTTTTTTTTCTTAAAATAACAGTGTTTTCGGAAGCTAGACTTCCGAAAACATGTCTTTTATAAAAAAAAAAAATAAAATAAAATAAAATAAAATAAAATTTTTTTTTTGGCGTGGGAATCCCCACTGTTGGGGATTCCCACGCCAACCATCTGCGTCTGCGTCTGCATGCATGCAGACGCAGACAAGACGTAACAAGTTGTGGGTTAAAATTTTTTTTGTTTTTCAATTTTTTTTTTTTCATCCGTATATAAATATATGTGGGTGGGTGTGTGAGTTAAAAAAATATAGAGTGAGTGAGTGAGATTTTGTAAGTTTAAGGTGTGAGAAAAAAAAATAGAGTGAGTGAGTGAGATTATTTAAGTTTAAGTTTAAGAGAATTGTGTGTTTATTGAAAATAAAATCTCAAGTTTTGCATGAGCTAGAACTCTTCAAGTGTATAAGGTAATATTTAAAAGTTTTCCCAGTTTGAATATTTTTGTATTTTCTCTTATTATGTTTTTGTTATAATGTTGGGTTTGTTACATCTGTTGTTGTTATTGTTATAATGTTAATTTTGTTATAATGTTTGTTATTTTTTTGAAGCTAATATGTAATTATGGTGGGTTTAAGATATAAAATTTGTTCATTAGCATATTATCAAATGGCAATAGTAAATTATACATATGATAAATTTTTTAAATTTATTTTTTTTTCTTTTTTGAATCGTTGCAGTGATATTTGAGTCAGTGGTTTAGCAATTTTTGATTAAAGGTACGTAATTTATGAGTTAATTTATTAATTTTTGTAATATCATTATTATTAATATTTTTTTTCTATTTTCCTAATACCTGCCTATTACCTATAAGTTGTATACAAATTCTACATTATTTAATTTTAGGGGAATCTTATAAATTAAATTTTATTGCTGTTTTGATATGTATTTTGAAGATTGTTTGTATGTTAACATTAGTGATAATGAATTTATTTAAATTGAATTTTTCATGCAGCAATGTATAAAAGGCTATATGTTGCTTTTAACATTGACTTATTTTGCAAATTTTCCATACAAATATTTATACATCTACATTGATATTAGATTATTTATTAGAAATTATAGTCATTATAGAGAAGCTAAATTAAACTAATATAAGGGGAAATTTGATTAAGATTAAAAAAAATTTTTATTGAACAATGCAATAATTAAAAATATTCTAAAAAAGTAAAATAAATTTTTTATATTTATATGTATATAAATGTTACTTATTTAAGTCGTTTTGCATTATTTTTAGAGTAAAAAAAAAATCGAATATAAAAAATGTTACTTATTAGTGGTGGGTTTTTTTAAAATATTGTGCTAGATTTTTTTTATTTTTTGTACTAATTATTTTAACCATATTATATAAGGAGAAATGGCTTACCAACACAGAGCTGAACAAATCATTGAGGCAGGTCCAATCATGTCACATGTGTTAGTGCAACAAAATGTTCATCGATCTCAAGTTTTATGGACAGGGCAGGTAAAGTATTAGCTACGGCCCTTTATTATTTTTGCCAGCTGGAGGGTTAAAAAATGTTGTTAAGTTAATTAAATACATTTTTTCGAATTATATATAATTCCTTAATGTTGAATAACGTCGTTATAATATAAAATTTGTATCCTTCTCAGGAATGTCCATCGTTGAGATACACAAAAGCCGGGAATGATGATATGTACCGGAACATAGATCCGAGGATTTTTTCATACCTACAACGATGTGGATTTGAGGGCATGGTGAAACTTGGTTCTATGCCCGTAGATCACTATTTGATCACTGCACTGGTTGAAAGATGGAGACCGAAAACTTACACGTTCCATCTCAGTGTTGGAGAAGCAACAATAACGCTTCAAGACATTGAGATTTTAACTGGATTACGGGTAGATGGTAGAGCCGTGACCGGTAAATCCGAAGGTACTAATAGGGCACATCAGTTATGCCATCGTTTATTAGGTAGGATTCCCGGTGAAAATGATATGGAGAGAAATTGGTTGAAGTTAAGGTGGCTGGAGCAGCAATTTATGGACTTGCCTGATGATGTTGCTGATGTAGTCATTCAATATCATGCACGAGCTTTTATGTTGTGTATGTTTGGTGGATTGATGTTTGTTAATCCGAAATCCACGATAGTTCATGTCATGATGTTGAGTTTGCTGGAGGATTTATCTGAGGATGGAGTTGGTGGTTTTGCGTGGGGGAGCAGCAGTATTAGCGTTTTTGTATCGGGAAATGTCAAAAGCTACTGCTCCAGATAAGAAGCAAATTGGGGGATGTGCCCAAATTATACAAGTATGGGCGTACGAGCGGTTCACAAATATTGCCCCTACAGTCACAACAAACTACATCCCTTATAATGAATATCCGTATGCAATAAAGTAAATATCTATATTATTTTCTTACAAATTTAATTCTATAATATTAAATGTTGTTATTATAATAAATATTATGATTTGCCATCTGATTACTTGATATACATAATTGAATGAATTTACAGGTGGAAAGTAGCTATTGGACAACAAGGTCATGGCGCTCATAATGTTAAGGAACTGAGGATGCGGTTGGATTGCTTAACTCCTGATCAGGTTTAATTTTGTTCTTAAACTATATTTTTCCCAAATTTAGGTTCTCGAAATATAAAATTTTTTACTAATACTTGTTAATATCATTATTTATACAGTTCGTCTGGGAACCGTATACGGAAGTCATTCAATTATTGCCAGCCTATTGTCGTGGGGGGCAAAATATTTGGCGTTCCATTGTGCCAATTATATATTTTCATATTGTCGAGTTTCATCATCCCGATCGATTTATGCGACAATTTGGCATGGAGCAACCTATCCCGCAAGGGATAGAACAATCAAACTATGCGCTAGCAACCGTGAAAATGACCGGGCATGGACCTCGTGATTGGGCAGTTAAATATGCCCCATACATAGAAATGTGGGATACACGTCATCACAGGATAATGCCCATGGGGAAAAAAAAAACGATTTTAATGTTGGGTTGTAAAATAAATACCGGTTTGGGATCGTTTTAACCAGGTTATTTTCGGAACCGGTGGTTTCGAAAACTGGTTGAACCATTTTCGGAACAACCGGTTCCGAAAATATAAAATTTTTATTTTTTTTTTCTTAAAATAACAGTGTTTTCGGAAGCTAGACTTCCGAAAACATGTCTTTTATAAAAAAATAAAATAAAATAAAATAAAATAAAATAAAATTTTTTTTTTGGCGTGGGAATCCCCACTGTTGGGGATTCCCACGCCAACCATCTGCGTCTGCGTCTGCATGCATGCAGACGCAGACAAGACGTAACAAGTTGTGGGTTAAAATTTTTTTTGTTTTTCAATTTTTTTTTTTTCATCCGTATATAAATATATGTGGGTGGGTGTGTGAGTTAAAAAAATATAGAGTGAGTGAGTGAGATTTTGTAAGTTTAAGGTGTGAGAAAAAAAAATAGAGTGAGTGAGTGAGATTATTTAAGTTTAAGTTTAAGAGAATTGTGTGTTTATTGAAAATAAAATCTCAAGTTTTGCATGAGCTAGAACTCTTCAAGTGTATAAGGTAATATTTAAAAGTTTTCCCAGTTTGAATATTTTTGTATTTTCTCTTATTATGTTTTTGTTATAATGTTGGGTTTGTTACATCTGTTGTTGTTATTGTTATAATGTTAATTTTGTTATAATGTTTGTTATTTTTTTGAAGCTAATATGTAATTATGGTGGGTTTAAGATATAAAATTTGTTCATTAGCATATTATCAAATGGCAATAGTAAATTATACATATGATAAATTTTTTAAATTTATTTTTTTTTCTTTTTTGAATCGTTGCAGTGATATTTGAGTCAGTGGTTTAGCAATTTTTGATTAAAGGTACGTAATTTATGAGTTAATTTATTAATTTTTGTAATATCATTATTATTAATATTTTTTTTCTATTTTCCTAATACCTGCCTATTACCTATAAGTTGTATACAAATTCTACATTATTTAATTTTAGGGGAATCTTATAAATTAAATTTTATTGCTGTTTTGATATGTATTTTGAAGATTGTTTGTATGTTAACATTAGTGATAATGAATTTATTTAAATTGAATTTTTCATGCAGCAATGTATAAAAGGCTATATGTTGCTTTTAACATTGACTTATTTTGCAAATTTTCCATACAAATATTTATACATCTACATTGATATTAGATTATTTATTAGAAATTATAGTCATTATAGAGAAGCTAAATTAAACTAATATAAGGGGAAATTTGATTAAGATTAAAAAAAATTTTTATTGAACAATGCAATAATTAAAAATATTCTAAAAAAGTAAAATAAATTTTTTATATTTATATGTATATAAATGTTACTTATTTAAGTCGTTTTGCATTATTTTTAGAGTAAAAAAAAAATCGAATATAAAAAATGTTACTTATTAGTGGTGGGTTTTTTTAAAATATTGTGCTAGATTTTTTTTATTTTTTGTACTAATTATTTTAACCATATTATATAAGGAGAAATGGCTTACCAACACAGAGCTGAACAAATCATTGAGGCAGGTCCAATCATGTCACATGTGTTAGTGCAACAAAATGTTCATCGATCTCAAGTTTTATGGACAGGGCAGGTAAAGTATTAGCTACGGCCCTTTATTATTTTTGCCAGCTGGAGGGTTAAAAAATGTTGTTAAGTTAATTAAATACATTTTTTCGAATTATATATAATTCCTTAATGTTGAATAACGTCGTTATAATATAAAATTTGTATCCTTCTCAGGAATGTCCATCGTTGAGATACACAAAAGCCGGGAATGATGATATGTACCGGAACATAGATCCGAGGATTTTTTCATACCTACAACGATGTGGATTTGAGGGCATGGTGAAACTTGGTTCTATGCCCGTAGATCACTATTTGATCACTGCACTGGTTGAAAGATGGAGACCGAAAACTTACACGTTCCATCTCAGTGTTGGAGAAGCAACAATAACGCTTCAAGACATTGAGATTTTAACTGGATTACGGGTAGATGGTAGAGCCGTGACCGGTAAATCCGAAGGTACTAATAGGGCACATCAGTTATGCCATCGTTTATTAGGTAGGATTCCCGGTGAAAATGATATGGAGAGAAATTGGTTGAAGTTAAGGTGGCTGGAGCAGCAATTTATGGACTTGCCTGATGATGTTGCTGATGTAGTCATTCAATATCATGCACGAGCTTTTATGTTGTGTATGTTTGGTGGATTGATGTTTGTTAATCCGAAATCCACGATAGTTCATGTCATGATGTTGAGTTTGCTGGAGGATTTATCTGAGGATGGAGTTGGTGGTTTTGCGTGGGGGAGCAGCAGTATTAGCGTTTTTGTATCGGGAAATGTCAAAAGCTACTGCTCCAGATAAGAAGCAAATTGGGGGATGTGCCCAAATTATACAAGTATGGGCGTACGAGCGGTTCACAAATATTGCCCCTACAGTCACAACAAACTACATCCCTTATAATGAATATCCGTATGCAATAAAGTAAATATCTATATTATTTTCTTACAAATTTAATTCTATAATATTAAATGTTGTTATTATAATAAATATTATGATTTGCCATCTGATTACTTGATATACATAATTGAATGAATTTACAGGTGGAAAGTAGCTATTGGACAACAAGGTCATGGCGCTCATAATGTTAAGGAACTGAGGATGCGGTTGGATTGCTTAACTCCTGATCAGGTTTAATTTTGTTCTTAAACTATATTTTTCCCAAATTTAGGTTCTCGAAATATAAAATTTTTTACTAATACTTGTTAATATCATTATTTATACAGTTCGTCTGGGAACCGTATACGGAAGTCATTCAATTATTGCCAGCCTATTGTCGTGGGGGGCAAAATATTTGGCGTTCCATTGTGCCAATTATATATTTTCATATTGTCGAGTTTCATCATCCCGATCGATTTATGCGACAATTTGGCATGGAGCAACCTATCCCGCAAGGGATAGAACAATCAAACTATGCGCTAGCAACCGTGAAAATGACCGGGCATGGACCTCGTGATTGGGCAGTTAAATATGCCCCATACATAGAAATGTGGGATACACGTCATCACAGGATAATGCCCATGGGGAAAAAAAAAAACGGTTTTAATGTTGGGTTGTAAAATAAATACCGGTTTGGGATCGTTTTAACCAGGTTATTTTCGGAACCGGTGGTTCCGAAAACTGGTTGAACCATTTTCGGAACAACCGGTTCCGAAAATATAAAATTTTTATTTTTTTTTTCTTAAAATAACAGTGTTTTCGGAAGCTAGACTTCCGAAAACATGTCTTTTATAAAAAAAAAAAAAAATAAAATAAAATAAAATAAAATAAAATTTTTTTTTTGGCGTGGGAATCCCCACTGTTGGGGATTCCCACGCCAACCATCTGCGTCTGCGTCTGCATGCATGCAGACGCAGACAAGACGTAACAAGTTGTGGGTTAAAATTTTTTTTGTTTTTCAATTTTTTTTTTTTCATCCGTATATAAATATATGTGGGTGGGTGTGTGAGTTAAAAAAATATAGAGTGAGTGAGTGAGATTTTGTAAGTTTAAGGTGTGAGAAAAAAAAATAGAGTGAGTGAGTGAGATTATTTAAGTTTAAGTTTAAGAGAATTGTGTGTTTATTGAAAATAAAATCTCAAGTTTTGCATGAGCTAGAACTCTTCAAGTGTATAAGGTAATATTTAAAAGTTTTCCCAGTTTGAATATTTTTGTATTTTCTCTTATTATGTTTTTGTTATAATGTTGGGTTTGTTACATCTGTTGTTGTTATTGTTATAATGTTAATTTTGTTATAATGTTTGTTATTTTTTTGAAGCTAATATGTAATTATGGTGGGTTTAAGATATAAAATTTGTTCATTAGCATATTATCAAATGGCAATAGTAAATTATACATATGATAAATTTTTTAAATTTATTTTTTTTTCTTTTTTGAATCGTTGCAGTGATATTTGAGTCAGTGGTTTAGCAATTTTTGATTAAAGGTACGTAATTTATGAGTTAATTTATTAATTTTTGTAATATCATTATTATTAATATTTTTTTTCTATTTTCCTAATACCTGCCTATTACCTATAAGTTGTATACAAATTCTACATTATTTAATTTTAGGGGAATCTTATAAATTAAATTTTATTGCTGTTTTGATATGTATTTTGAAGATTGTTTGTATGTTAACATTAGTGATAATGAATTTATTTAAATTGAATTTTTCATGCAGCAATGTATAAAAGGCTATATGTTGCTTTTAACATTGACTTATTTTGCAAATTTTCCATACAAATATTTATACATCTACATTGATATTAGATTATTTATTAGAAATTATAGTCATTATAGAGAAGCTAAATTAAACTAATATAAGGGGAAATTTGATTAAGATTAAAAAAAATTTTTATTGAACAATGCAATAATTAAAAATATTCTAAAAAAGTAAAATAAATTTTTTATATTTATATGTATATAAATGTTACTTATTTAAGTCGTTTTGCATTATTTTTAGAGTAAAAAAAAAATCGAATATAAAAAATGTTACTTATTAGTGGTGGGTTTTTTTAAAATATTGTGCTAGATTTTTTTTATTTTTTGTACTAATTATTTTAACCATATTATATAAGGAGAAATGGCTTACCAACACAGAGCTGAACAAATCATTGAGGCAGGTCCAATCATGTCACATGTGTTAGTGCAACAAAATGTTCATCGATCTCAAGTTTTATGGACAGGGCAGGTAAAGTATTAGCTACGGCCCTTTATTATTTTTGCCAGCTGGAGGGTTAAAAAATGTTGTTAAGTTAATTAAATACATTTTTTCGAATTATATATAATTCCTTAATGTTGAATAACGTCGTTATAATATAAAATTTGTATCCTTCTCAGGAATGTCCATCGTTGAGATACACAAAAGCCGGGAATGATGATATGTACCGGAACATAGATCCGAGGATTTTTTCATACCTACAACGATGTGGATTTGAGGGCATGGTGAAACTTGGTTCTATGCCCGTAGATCACTATTTGATCACTGCACTGGTTGAAAGATGGAGACCGAAAACTTACACGTTCCATCTCAGTGTTGGAGAAGCAACAATAACGCTTCAAGACATTGAGATTTTAACTGGATTACGGGTAGATGGTAGAGCCGTGACCGGTAAATCCGAAGGTACTAATAGGGCACATCAGTTATGCCATCGTTTATTAGGTAGGATTCCCGGTGAAAATGATATGGAGAGAAATTGGTTGAAGTTAAGGTGGCTGGAGCAGCAATTTATGGACTTGCCTGATGATGTTGCTGATGTAGTCATTCAATATCATGCACGAGCTTTTATGTTGTGTATGTTTGGTGGATTGATATTTGTTAATCCGAAATCCACGATAGTTCATGTCATGATGTTGAGTTTGCTGGAGGATTTATCTGAGGATGGAGTTGGTGGTTTTGCGTGGGGGAGCAGCAGTATTAGCGTTTTTGTATCGGGAAATGTCAAAAGCTACTGCTCCAGATAAGAAGCAAATTGGGGGATGTGCCCAAATTATACAAGTATGGGCGTACGAGCGGTTCACAAATATTGCCCCTACAGTCACAACAAACTACATCCCTTATAATGAATATCCGTATGCAATAAAGTAAATATCTATATTATTTTCTTACAAATTTAATTCTATAATATTAAATGTTGTTATTATAATAAATATTATGATTTGCCATCTGATTACTTGATATACATAATTGAATGAATTTACAGGTGGAAAGTAGCTATTGGACAACAAGGTCATGGCGCTCATAATGTTAAGGAACTGAGGATGCGGTTGGATTGCTTAACTCCTGATCAGGTTTAATTTTGTTCTTAAACTATATTTTTCCCAAATTTAGGTTCTCGAAATATAAAATTTTTTACTAATACTTGTTAATATCATTATTTATACAGTTCGTCTGGGAACCGTATACGGAAGTCATTCAATTATTGCCAGCCTATTGTCGTGGGGGGCAAAATATTTGGCGTTCCATTGTGCCAATTATATATTTTCATATTGTCGAGTTTCATCATCCCGATCGATTTATGCGACAATTTGGCATGGAGCAACCTATCCCGCAAGGGATAGAACAATCAAACTATGCGCTAGCAACCGTGAAAATGACCGGGCATGGACCTCGTGATTGGGCAGTTAAATATGCCCCATACATAGAAATGTGGGATACACGTCATCACAGGGTTGCAATGACGCCTCAATTGCATCATCCGTTAGGTCCACAGTCTGAATATATGCAATGGTTCAAAAACATTACTCGACGATGGATGACCCCAGAAGGGGCACGAAACGATGCGCTGGTATGAAAATTCCGTAGAATTTCTGAAATATAAATTATCATATGTATAATAAAAATTCTAAAATAAATATTATCATATGTCAGTTCAATTTCATTGGTGTTGATTTTTTTTATGCAGGGAGATGGCCTTGAACGTTTGTATCACATGGGTGCAGATCAATTCAACAGGGCAAACGTGATCAATCTATCAAGAAGCATGCTAGGAGGGATAAACCAAGAATTTCGTATGTGTACTTCATATGAATCACAACCTGCTCCTCCTGCAATGATGTTTCCTAATGTCGAGTTGCCTATGTCGGAAAGAAATCGAAAGAAGTTAACCTTCACTGACAGACGTACAAGAGTTCCTCCCCCTCCATATCCGGAAGGGATTCAGCGGATTCCTCATCCACTTCAGCATCTTTATTACCAACAGCAGCAACCACAATTTCAAAATCCTTGTGATTTTGGTGGTCCATCCATGAGGAGTACAGTCCCATTACATGAACTTCAGCAACAAAGTTAGGATAATGCAGAAACACAATTTGATAATGTTTAACTTATGGCGGGTGGTTCTGATTTGAATCTGAATGAAGTTCAGAATGTTCCCATTAAAGTCCATGAACATACGCAAGCAGGTGGTTTTGGGTTTGAGTTCACTAGTGGTGTTTCAGTTGCTGGAACATCCGATGCTAGACAAGGACAGGGGGATATTGGATGGGGTTCTTTTACAGACCTACTGAATACTAATTTTAATACAAGATGCAACATGGACGAGGAATCCAGCGATGCATTCAGCAATGTTTTCGGTGAAGGGTCTTCATTCTGCACTCCGATGCAACAAAATATTCCAGCCTTCGGCTCACACAATTATAATGATGTTGGTCAGACAATTATGCCACCTCTGAATATGGGTGGTAACTACGAGATGGGCTCTGGAAGTGGAGAGCTGAACACGTACTTTGCTAACATGAACATGAATTTTTCAGAAGGTGTTCCTGGAGGCACGGTGTTAGATTTCTCTGCAGAAAAATCGATTACTCTTTCCAATAAGTCTTCAAAGAGAAAAATCAAGAGAAGAAAAGAAGTCTTCATCAGCAATTCTTAAACTACAAACCTATATTCAAAGGGAATTATATTTTACACAAGGGATTTGTATGACGGGGAGCTTGGTTGTAGATGATTTCAACAATTGTTATGTTTCACACTTACACTTAAAAGAGTGGTGATAGTTTGGTTGTTGATCTTGAAAAGAACATTTGTAAATGTTCGGTGTTTGAGATTGTAAAATACATTAGAATAGTTGTTGAGCTATAAAGCAACAATTATAAGTTTGACACTTGAGTTTGTAAAAAGTGTCGGTAGAGGTTTAGATATTTTTCCTGAAAAGGTATTGGGGTCACACTTCTCTCGAAAAAGTTAGGTTTTTTATACTTCTCATGTAAAAAGTATTGGGGTCACACTTATCCCATGAGAGTTGGGTTTGCTACTGCTCCCGTAAACGTATTGGGTTCATACTTAGCCTGTAAAAGTTGGATTTGATATCGCTCTCGTAAAAGTATTGAGTTTGTTACTAGAACTCATTAAAGAAATCATAGTGCAAAATCTCAAGCGGTGGGCTTGGGGACAGATGTGGGCCAATGGGGCCAAACCTACATAATATCTCCAATATGTGTGTTTGTACTCTCTTTATTTATTACTGTTTACATTTTGAGCACTTATATTGATAGCACTCGTGTTACTTAGAGATATTGTTTAATCTCGTCAAACGATTATATTCACAAGTTTTACAAAAGCGTTTAATTTTGCATTTTAGTAAAACTTGTTTTAATGAGTAAAATTGTTTTTACGGAAGAGTTTTTCTAAAAGAATTTTTATTTGGTGATATATTATTCACCCCCTATTATATTTTTAGCCTATTTGGGACCATCAGTTTCTTACTTTTATCTTTTATAAATTATTGTATAATATTTTAGTATGTTTTTTGTACAATTTTCCATAGAATAAATTAATGTAATTTGTTTTTGTTCCAAATAATATTTTACTATAATATAAAGATAACAAAAAATGTGAAAAGTTATTCTGATATATATACATTTCAGTTGTACCATTCATTTATGAATTGAATAAATCCATATATATTAATAATCTTTTTCTATATTTTGAGATATAAATTCATGAAGTTGTTTAAATTCTAATCATACAAGAAATGTGATAAAGATGATATTCTCTTGAAAAAATACAAGTGAATAGTTTTAAAATACTATGTCCTCTTTAAATATATAAAAGTACTGAGAGTTAATTAATCAAAATATTATACGATATACACCATATTTTAAAAAATGATGACCTTTTGAGGATTCTTCTCCACTAGAATCCAGATCCAACCAACGTTTAAAACCAAAAATTAGTGTAAAGGCAGGAAAGAGAGGGAATAATTAAAAATTATTAACTCAAGGTCATCAATGCCTTCACAATGTTGAATAGAATATTACAACAGATCAAAAGAAACCCACCTAATCAAATTAAATAAAAAAAGGGGAATAAAAAAATCTGGACTACAAATCTGAGAAGAATTGAACTGAGAAAAAATTTTGGACAAATTCACACTATAGGAAGTCAAAGATACACCCATGATTCCAAGCAATGAACAATGTCACTATTGAGAAATTATGGAGTCTGCACATTTGAGTCTTTAGATTTATTATCTTCAGAAGATGGCCGGTTCTCCGAGTCAGATTGCCGTATTTCTTCGATCATTCGAACAACTTCATCCATGTTCGGTCGCATGTCCGGTACCTTTGCTACACAGGCCATCCCAATTTGTAACATTTGCACCATTTCTTCTTCAATATTTTGGTATCTCATCAGCTCCACATCAAAAACCTCAGCTGTCCACTCTTCTCTTACAACAGACTGCACCCATCTAGGCAGATCAACCATCTCATCTCGCCCGGGTGATTGGAGCGGAGCTTTTCCTGTCAACATCTCAAGCAGCAGGACACCAAAGCTGTAGACATCTGATTTATGGGTGGGCTTCCGAGTTTCGATCACTTCTGGAGCCCGATATCCCGCAGTCCGAGTTGGAGTTGCAGGAATATTCATAAGAGGGGTCAGGCCGAAATCTGAAATACACCCATCATGATCTTGGCCTAGGAGAACATTTGAGGCCTTGATGTTTCCATGAGTGAATTTTGGCCCGCCTGCAGAATGCAGGTGGGCAATTCCCCGGGCCGTTCCAAGAGCAATCTTTACTCTGTTATCCCAATCCAGTGGAGTCCTGCCAGCTTGCCTATTTCCTGTCATCAATATAGAGATAAGTTCAACAACTCCCCAATTTAGGAATCATGTTTTATTAGTTTTTAAGACAACTTTTAGAAAAATTGTACCATGCAGAAGTGTTGACAAGCTGCCATTTTGGATATAGTCATAGACTAGAAGCTTCTCATCCTTTGAGTAATAATAAGCACGGAGCGGCACGACATTTGGGTGCTGGCCAACCCGTCCGACTATCTCCATTTGCTGCTCGAAATCTCTTTTCCCCACTACCACTTCCTTCAGCCTTTTCACTACTACAGTTGTTGATTCCTCCAAGACAGCCTTATATGCAGTGCCATAGCTACCCTTTCCGAGCACTTCAGCAGAAGCCCTTAATAAATCCTCAAGATCAAAATTATAAGAGCACCCTTCAAAGAAGACCAGCTTGTTTTTCTCAGGTTCTTGAACACCACTCCCAAATTCCTCTTTTGGCTTCTCACCCCTACCAGTACTGACAGCCTTACCTTTCAACACACTACTGCCTCTATCGTCCTTTTTCTTCAAACAGCAGCACAAGATAATTATAACAAGAAGAAACAGCACAGCAAATCCTCCTACGGCAATAGCAACAATAGCTCCCAATGCTAGTTTTGTTTTTGAACCTTTTTTATGAGGCAATGCCGGTGGCGGTGGGGATGCAGGAGAGGGAGAAGGAGAAGGTGGAACAGGGATGGGGGAGCAAGGATTAAGAGGCAATCCACACAAAGAAGGGTTTCCGGTGAAGGATGAATTGGGAAACTTTTGAAGAGATGATGGAATGGAGCCATTAAGATGGTTGTAGCTCAAATTCAAATGCTTGAGCCTAGTGTGATTGAGATCAGGTATGGATCCAGAAAGTGTGTTATTTTGGAGGCTCAAACCAGTGAGTTTTGTCAAATTCCCTACTGTCTCAGGAATGTTACCTGAGAAAGAATTAAATGAGAGATCAATCACATTGAGTTGTTCAGAAAAATTGGTTGGAATTGCGCCAGAGAAGTTATTATGTTGGAGGTAGAGGTACTGGAGAGACGGAAGGGAGGTAACATCAGAAGGTAGATGCCCACCGAGCAAATTGGATCGGAGGCTAAGAACCTGAAGACCATCAAGTTTACCTAGTGTGTTGGGTGGGATTTGACCAACAAACCCAACCCCAGGGAGTCGGAGTTGAATCACACGAGTTTTAATTGAATTGCATGTAACACCCACCCAAGAGCTGCATATAGAGGAAGCAGGATTCCAATTCAGATCCCTTTGGTGACGGACAGTAGCAGAAAAGTTGAGAAGAGCCTGCTTATCTGAACTCAAATTAGCATTGGCTAAAGGAGGAAGAATTACTAGGGCAAAGAACTGAAAAAGTGAAGCTAGGAAGAACTTCATTGGGAGTTTATTTGCACTGGGTATGCGAAAATGTAATGCCAAGCGGCCCAACTTGTGCCCTGATGCAACACAGAGACAACGGAATAGCATTAGGCAGTCAGTCATAGAGACGATTAATGTTACACTTTAAAGAACAGAGGTAATATATATACACAAGAAAGCAAATTTGGGACAAAAGCTACCACCAAAGTCATAGTTTTAAGGGCAAAATAATAACACAGCATATTCAATAGTGATTCTATAGGTTATCCAAGGAACGGTTTTTCGAGTTTGAATTAATAGTGTAAACAAGAAACTCAAATTGTTAATACGAATAGGAGAAACATGACATCATCACGGACAAAATGCATTTTCCAGCTTTCTCTTCGTCAAAATGCATTACCACAAGCAAGTAACAACAAGTGAGCTGCAAACACTTGAAATATGCACACGTAGAAACAATTTCAAGTCGCTGAAAATCTTTGGAGTAAAGACACCAGCTACTTAAGCTGCAAAAAGCAGACAATGCAATTTGCAGTGGCGGAAGACTCATGTTTGCCAATGTCGGAATAACAATAATGATTGGAAACAAACTTGAACATGAAGCACCAATTACAAGGGATATGCTAGTGTATGCAGTATTACAACCATTAACAGATTTTAACACGTTTTTTCAAAAGCACTTTCCCATGGATTACTCTCTAATATTTCTTATCGGAAAAAGCTACACCCACTTTGTTTTCTTTTCCAAATCTAGTTTTATCTATTCATTTTCTAATGAGACGTTAAACATTATTAGAAAAAGTAACCATATATGCATCAAAAGCACGAGAAAAAGGCATCATTGGAGGAATAAAGCAAAGAAAAGCATATATAGATGAAATTCTCATAATCACAAATTTGTTTCTTCCATAGATGAAATTCTTATTCTTTCTTCCATTATAATACCTAATTAAAAGTGAAAGCAAAAAGTTTCAGATAAAAAAAGGAAAAGGTGACAAGAAACCCAATACATAACTTTGGTCATCAAATGACACTAATAAAGCATATCACACTAATTACTAATATTATCTTCAATTAAAACAGTAAACCAAGAAAAATATTAAACTAAACACATTGGATGCTACATTGATTGTAATCAGGGGGAGAAGAGAAACTGCAATTAGTGTTAAAGTGCAGGCAAAAGAAGATTAATTTAAACTAAAAAAGAAAAGAAAGCAGGAGTAGTTCAACAACTAAAAGAACATTTATCAGCCAAAAGAAAAAAAGCAAAGAAAAAATAAAGTAGTAGAAAATGGTTGAGCAGCACCTAAAAAGTCGAAATACAATTAGATCTAAAAGCCCAATTTAAAACATTGCAAACACTGGAATTCTAATTGATGAAGTCATCCAAATTGAAATCAGAAAGTAATTAAGTACTAGCCAAAATGAGACAGATCTAGAATGCAGCTTACTAAAATGCAGATATATCAAATAATTTAACCACCAAAAAAGAGAAAATTAAAGTTGAAGTTGAAAACCTGGAAGCATGGTGGATTCTCTCATACCCAGGTATGTCTTTCTGGTAAGCTAATTAAGCTCCATTGAACTTAAAGACCCAACAAGTAGAATTAATGAAGATGAAAAGTGAAGAGGTTTCAGATCCAGCATTAAAGCTTCAATGGGTACATTTGAAAAAATGGAAATAGCGAATTTTGATGATTACACAGGGTGTACGGGAGCATTTTTAACTCTGAAATTAGAGCAGCATTTAATGAAAGAGATTGAGTTTACTTTGAAGCTAAAAAAAACAAGAGTAATTAACTGTCGAAGAGAAGAGTGAAAAAGAAGGCATAAAAAAATAAAAAATAAAAAGAGAAAGAGAAAAAGAGAATAGAGAAGAACTACTGTTTGGCAGAGGAATTTAGAGAGAAGAAGATAAAGGCAGAGAGAGAGAGAGAGAGAGAGAGAGAAATGGAAAACTACAGAGACGAAGCTGTTCTTGACCAACTCACTCTAATTCTTTGATTTTATTACACTTATGCCACTGATGCGCTTACTTTACTTCAACATTTATTCATTAGGACATTTCCCTGTAATACATATACTGCTTTATAAATATTTTTGCCACGTAATTAATTAAAATGTTTACCTTATTCCGAAAATTAATAATAATAATTAAAGTCAAATTCCGCCTAAGCGTTTTTTAGGATAGAGTATCAATTAATTCTACACAAAATAATAATTTGGTCCTATATTTAACCAAATTTGAAATTTTAGCAACTGCACGTTATCTTATGAGATTTGATATTATAGGTGAATTGTAACGTAGGTCACTCAAATTCAGGGTTTGTATATTTATGATCACTAAAATTTATTTATATCAATAAAATTACTAAATTTTTATTTCGGTGTCAATAAAGTTACATTCTCTTAAATCTATCAAAATCTATGATCACCAAAATTTATTTATATCAATAAAATTACTAAATTTTTATTTCGGTATCAATAAAGTTACATTCTCTCAAATCCATCAAAATCTGATACTAAAATAATGACGTAATAAGTCAATATCAAGTATAACCTGCCATCACGGTACCACGTCAATCCCGATTAAATTTTTCTTTATATTGTTATACATGTGAGTGCTATGTTAGTAACATGTATCAGTTTTTTATTAATTGGAGTCGGCATGACATTGTGCTGATAGATTAAGCTTGTTGTTGACTTTGCGCGTCATGATTTTGGCGCTAGATTTCAACTGATCATGAGCGAAAGTGATTTTATTGACACCAAAATAAAAGATTGAACGACTTTATTGATACAAATTAAAATATAGTAATTATAAAGATATAAACTCTAAACTTCAGTTAACATTAATAAAATTAATCTTTAACACTTTTGTGAAAATGTATTTGTGATAATCCTTAAACCTCATGAGTGGTGAATTCAACCTAATTATAGAGCAAAAAACATTCCAAATTTTGTTCATATGTAGAGAGTATTTGAAAATTCTATTTTGGATTGAATTTAGTTCTCTTTTCTTCATTTTTTTTTTCCAACAGAAGCTCGTTTGAAACAATACCATACCTCATTTGCAACAGAAGCACGAGTAAAGCAATGGACAACTTCGTCAGCTTGTCGATGGATACAGCTAAAGCTACAACTAGCAAAACTAAAAGCCAACGTTTCAAAATTATGAATAACAACAGAATTAAGGGGTTAAGATCCAATAAATAGCTTTTTAAAGTAAAAGGAAATCAAACTCAATCATTAATTGAATTGTGTTTATAGTACACTTTAAAATATTAAAAGAAATAAATTATCTAGTATTTAAAAGTAATTTGTGAAATGAAAATTAGAAATCATGCAAAACAATGACACGATTTTGTTTGGAAAGTGACTTTGGAGGACACATTAGATAAATTCACAATTGAAAATCTTTTATATTAGATATGTTTTCCAAACATAAAAAAAATATATTTAATTAATGAATTAAATTGTCTTCTAATAATAAAATTTAATTATTTTCTTAAATGGAATGTCTTCTAAACAATGGGTAGTTATTGTATTTTTGTAACTAGACAATTATTTTTCACAAAAATTAAAAATATATGAGTTAAATTTCACCAAACTTAATTTGTATTTCTAAAAATTGAAAATAAAGTTGAGTTCAGATATGAAATTATGATTTACAATAAAGGACAAATAAATTAAAAATGAAATTTATACGTTAAAATAGTTGTTTAGATCATATCAGAAAAAAAATATGTCAATATTTATTGCGTTTAAAAAACTTTTTAATTTGAGTTTAGACATATATCATTTCACAAAAATTTAAGGGAAAAAAAAAAAAAAAACACAATTTGGCAGATTAAACTATATTCCAAGATATGATAAATTTATATATATGATATATGATCCTACTTCAGAAATTGAAATATCAAATAAATCATCATGTTATGACATTTTTCATGTAATAAAATGAAGCTTTTAGCCATTTTTATCATTTCCACCGAAAAAAGTAAAATTAATTCAATCGGACCTCATGTAACGTCTATGCCAACTAAGTTTTAACAGTTGACTGACACAGTTTAAAGTTTAAAAATTATACTTTCAGATGTGTGGGGTCACTATTCTGTTCTTTGAAAGAAAATAGAGTCAACCCCATCATTTCTCTCTACTTTAGTAGGTTTATTTTGGAGGAAATTTAAATTTGCCTCTTATATTCTTTCTTTTTTTTCTTACTTTTTTTTTTTTTTTTTTTTCAAAGGGATTGGTATTATTCAAAATCGTTAGATATAATCTCTGATCCACCCGCATCAATACAGAATGATATGATTAAGGATAAACATTTAATTATTCTTAACCATCACTTAAGCTCCTCCTTGTCTTAAATCTTTTCTCCAGCTTTAGTTTGTGAATTAGCCCTTTTTCCTCTCGAGCACGTTAAAGTAATATTTATTGGTAATACATGATTTTGGTTTATAAACTTTTCGTTGCAATCACCTAAGTGGAATCTGCGGTACAAGAGGTAACCCGATTTCTTTTTATCTCAGATTTATATATGAATAAATCCTTTATTGGTATCAGAACTAGGGAATCACGTATTCTGTCGTTTTGATGCTCAATTAGAACATATATCATGTATTTTTTGAGCTAATTCATTTTTTTTTGTGAAAAATAATTTTTCTTTTGCTTCATTGGTGTATATTTGAGCTTAATAATTATTTTTAAGTGAAAAAATAATTTTTAGTGGTTTGATTAGTGTTTTTCCTGAGCTTGATAATTATTTTCTGTGGAAAATAATTTTTTGTTCAATTAAATTGAGTGATTTTTAGACCCTTTTTTATGAATATTGGGACTGATTTTCGAAGAAAAACACCGATTTTCATATAAATCATTTTCTGATTTAGATTTGAAATGAGTTTCAGTGTCACCGGTGCAATATAGACAAACGGACACCACCATCGTAATTAGAGATCCCAAAAATCCTTTGATGGATGGAATCCAACGGCACCTGCTAGCACGTGCGACGTCTAAACGGTAGCTTTTGGTTACCGGTTTATTCCAAAACCCATTTTTGTAATTTTTATGATTTTTTGGTGAATTTTATTTAATTTTTGGGTGAACAGAAAGTTTAATTTTGTATTTTTTAATACTTAAAAAATTAATTAAAAATTATTTTCTGTTTTCAAAAATATCCAGAAATTTAATAAAAAATTCTAGAAAATCCAGAAAGTCAATTTGTGTAATTTGGTGCGACTTAAATAAATCAAAATATGTTTTGATTATTAAAGGATGTGTATAAGTAAGCTAACCTTTATTTTTTTATTGTGAATATATTACGGTAATGAAATCTATTCGAGTTCTGTTAATTGCTCGTTCTCCAAAGCATTTGGCAAGGATAAGAAAACTGACAGGAAAAATTAAAAATCGTAAAATAAGTCGTATTGTTCGATGAGATGATACTGAGGAAATAGTTTCACACATTGAAATCATGCATAAAAAAATGTTTGAAGAGATCATTCTGATCGCAAGTATTAAGCCGCTTACTGGTTGATTGTTGGATTGAAGGAGGGAAAGTTACAGATGGTTTGTAATAAAATTCTTGAATCAGTTGAGCTCTGAATAAGTCATTGCTCGGCAAGGCCTATCATGCATGACCTTAAGATATAGAAGGGAATTGTTTTGCACTATGGTACAATCATAATCTTTTCTTTACCATCGATGATCTATAGAGAAATGTCATAAGAACATTTCCAGTCAAAAGGAATTATTGTGTAGAGAATTAGTTTGTCTATTTTAGGGATTGTTGAAAATAAATTTGTTTTGCTTTCTTATTTTTATTACTGGACTACTGTTATTTATGTTGTATACATAAATATTTGAGAATGTATATTTATTTTATTATTGGGAAATTAATTATTTGAGTATAATTTGTCGCTAATGCTATTATAGAATAGTAATGATAAAATTGGTTCACCACAAATAATAATTTTATTCTCATAAATGTGTTGTGAGATTAGATCCTGTAATAGTATTCACTATGCATATTTATTACATTAGTAAGGTTGAACATTGGAACTTAGAAAGTAATTGGAGCCTCTTTAGGTTTCTTTTTCAAATTGAACCCCAAATAGGCTAGAGACACACTAGAGAGAGAAGGGGGGGGGGTGAATAGTGTGTCTTACCAAATAAAAACTCTTTTATAAAACATTTTCGATAAAAATAATTTCACCTAATAAACCAAGTTTTACTTAAAATGCAAAATTAAATAGTTTGTAAAAGTTGTGAATATAATCGCTTTGATTAGTTTAAGTAATATCTCTAAATAAAATTGATGCTATTAATTTAAATGCTCAATATGTAAATAGCAATAAGTAAAGAGAGTAGGGATAGAGATATTGGAGACACAACGATTTATACATGTTTAGTCCAATAGGCCTACTCATGTCCCCAAGCCCATTACTTGAGATTTTCCACTAAAGATTCCTTTACGAGTAGGAACCAAAAGCCTATGATTTCTTTACAGATAGAAATCAACCCTAATTTTACTTTTTACGAGTTCAAGTAACAAACTTAATACTTTTCCAGGTAAAATATCAAAACCTCTGCCAACACTTTTTGCAAGCTCTAGTGTCAAACTTATAGGTATTGTTTTATAGCTCAACAACAGGTATTTTAATGCTTTTTATAAGCTCAAACATAAAACTTTTACAATGGTTGTTTTTAAGCTTAACAACCAAACTATCACCACACTTTTGAGATCAAGTGTGAAACTTTATCATGCTTTGTTGAAATCACCACAACAAAGCTCCCCTCACACAAACCCTATTGTGTGAATTACAATTCCCTTAGAATAAATAAATTTGTTTAAGAATTAATTAAGACTATAATTCTTTAAATATATCTTTGAAGACTTGTGTTGAAAAAGACTCTCAATTGTAAGCTTGTATTGTGATTTTGATAATTGTCTTCTGCACTTATGAATGATGGATTTGCTCTCTATTTATAGGTGAATGAGCAAATATACTCATTGCTCATAAGCATTGTTAATGGAGCTTTTTGTACAAATATGCCCATGACTCTTCAGGCCTTTGAAGCTGCCAATTTTTATTGTTATAGCCTTCTATATAAGTTTAATATGCAATGTCTAGCCTTTTATAGCAATATATTGATTTTCCTTTAGCCTTCTGCATGTGGCTGTTATAAGTATATAGCCTCATGTAGGTGACCGTGATGTTTTGTATAGCCTATTATAGGTGATTGTTATACAGTGTATAGCCTCCTGTAGGTGACTCTTATACAGTGCATAGCCTCCGATAGGTGGCCGTTATATAATATATAGTCTTCTGTAGGTGACCTTTATACTTTGCATAGACTCCTGTAAGTGTATAACCTTTTTGTGATTGTAAGAGTTCCTTCTAAGTATAATATCCTCTTATAGTAGTCTTTCCTTTGTCTTTAAGATTTATTGTATGTCTTCATCTCTAATAATATCATACTCTTTGTAAGTTTATTAAGATCATTATTTGTTCAATCCTAACTACATTACTTAAGCATAAATTATTCTTTCTTTCTTTTTATAAGATACAATATATTCATTTCCGTGATGATTTACCTTGAATTAATCCAAGTACAATGATAAATCATTTTATACTTATATTTAATTCATCAAGTAAATCTTCTTCTTCATTTTATGACTTTGCACCATCTAAGCAATATTTATTAAGAACAGTTATTTTTTTCTCTTAGTTTTGATCCTAAAGTAACCTTATTTCCTCAATATTACGTCACATCATCTAAGTAAAAAGATTATGATATTTATCTCATTCTTAGATTTGATGTGTATAGTAATATTCTTTAAGATTACTTAACATCTTCCTTGTATGGTAAAATTGTATTTTACCATCATACTTGAACTCAGGTGTTTATTGTAATCCTCTCGTATGAAACTCATCTCTTTATACCTTGTGTTCTTATAATTGTTATTATCAAAACATCACGATTCAACAGAATTCTTATGTTAAGCTTTGCTGATAAAATATTGATTGTGTATTGAATTTTGTGTGTATTGTTTTAACCTCTAATAAGTCATGCTTATATGTATTATAGATCAAGTTCATACAATGGCATCCGTGTCCAAATTGATTGTGGTTGAATTGAACAAAAATCTCAAGTTGAATAGGGATAATTGTGAGATATGGAGCATGAAAATCCAATATGTGCTGGAGAAGCAACTTAATCTAAGAAGGGAACAATTGCTCAGCATAGGAGGGACCGAGAGGCTTTTGTATCTTGGAAAAGAGAAATTCCACAACTTATATCATCCTATTGAGTGCAATAGATGATGATATCGCTAAGAAGTTTTGTAAGTATGAGAACACGAGTGTCTTATGGGATGCTCTGAAAGAAAAGTTTAGAGGTGTGTCTTTGACAAAGCTTCATTCTCTGATGATCAAGTTCGACACTTATAAGAAACATCTTGATTTTACCATGAAGAAACATTTAAGGAAAATTTCTAACATGATGAGCTTAATGATGTTGCTCATAAGTTGACAGAAGAGTAAAAAGTTCAAATTGTTATCCGATCTTTATGTAACAATTAGGAGCACATAAAGATGCACCTAACTCATACCGAAAGTATTAAGACTTTCGATAATGCTATTTGCCACCTTGAGTTGGAGGAGGATGTTTAGCATTGATTAAGATCAATGTTGAGGTTAACTATGCATCTACTGGAAATAGTTTTGACAACCATGATAAGAAGCATAAGCGTTTCTACAGCAAAGGTAAAGAGCAACCTGGTGAGCCCATGAAATCTTAAAAGAAAGGGAAAAGAAATGCAAGAATAGGAATATAAAGATTTCAAGAGTGAAATGCTTCAGATGATAAGAAAAAGCCATTATGCCAAAGACTATAAGTTTGAGGCCAACATATATCCAATTAACTCAAGTATGAGTAAATTTTATGTATCTAGTATTGTTTATCTCATAGAATATGATCCTATATGGATTATTGATTTAGATGCAACAAACCACGTGAGTTGGCACTTGTAGATTAATTTTGAAAGGTGGACGGACCCTTCTCCTACATGATGTCCTATTTGCCCTCGAGATTTATAGGAATCTTATTTCTCTAACAACTTTATTGAATCTAGGTTTCAATTTATTCTTGAATGATAACAGTTTGTGTTTGTGTTTGTGTTTGGTGAAAACATTTTATGGTTTAGGGCATATTTTAATTGTTTTGTTTGTTTTGGATATAAAATCAAACAATAATTGTAATAATACATTCTTCTTATAATCTGCTTCTACTTCTACAAGTGATAGAAATAGTGATGTTGTACTGTGGCATGTTAGATCAAACCACATTGGCTAAGACTGCATGAATTGGTTAGCTAAAGCAGGTTAATTAGGTAATTTGTCTAAGGTTGAATTGCCTCTGAGTGAACCATGCCTTAAAGGAAAACTGTGTAAGAAACCATTTGGAAAAGGAACTAGGGCTGATTTTCCTTCAAAATCAGTGCATTCTGATGTATGTGGTCCAATGAATAGGAGGGCAAGGCATGAGGCCTATTATTTCATCACTTTTATTGATGACTATACTAGGTATAGTTATGTTTATTTGATGGCTCGCAAATTTGAGGCTTTGAGTTGCTTTAAAATTTTTATGAACCTTATTGAGAATAAAATAAATGTAAAGATCAAAGCTTTAAGAACTAACAGTGGTCAGGAATATCTCTCAGATGAATTCACAGTTTTATGTGATGAAAAAGGAATTAAGCATCAGTTGTCAATTCCTCACATTTCACAACAAAATGGTGTTGCTGAATGCAGAAATAGAACTCTTCTTGATATGGTTAGATCGATGATGGCTGAGGCAAATTTGTCTATCTCATACTGGGAAGATGCGCTGCTCACAGCTACCTATGTTCTCAACTAAGTTCCCTCTAAGTTTGTCATTCGACTCCATCTGAGTTATGGACGGGTCACAAACCCGATTTAAATACCCTCAAACCGTGGGGTTGCACCATTTTCGCCAACGATACCTCGAGCAAGTTTGAGAAACTAGGCTTTAGAGGTAAAAAATGTATCTTTATAAGGTATTCAGATGTGTTAAAAAGATATGTGTTAGTGGGAGAAACTGAAGATGAGAAAGTGATAAAAATTTGAATCACATGATGTTGTCTTATTAGAGAATAAGTTCCCTAAGTTAAGCGAGGTAGACCATGATTTGTCACTTTATGAGGAATTGGACACTAACGGATCTCTCCATTCGAGTGGGATAAATTTTGAGGAACATGAAAATGTTCAATAACCTCAAAAATGCTATGAATGATCAAGATCAAGGTCTAGATCAAGTTCCAATATCCAGTGAACATATGGATCCATACTTCAGTGGGAGTATGGAACATGGTCCAAGTGGGAGTGTACTAAATTACGAAGAATATATAAGATATGTTTATCAGGATTTGGAACCAGCAGAACTAAGAGACAAAAAAGTCAAATGCCGTCGATTCAGTATCGAAAGCACGACTCTTTTAGTCACCCACAAGATGATGATGAGTTGAGAAATTACAAAGAAGCTCTTACATGCCCCATAAAACATAAATGGATTAATGCAATAGTAGAAGAAATGACTTCTATGAGATCTAACAAATTTTTTGAACTCGTTGATCTACCAAAGGGAAGAATAGCTATTGGAAATAAGTGGGTTCTCAAGATCAAGTGTAAGACTGATAGAGGTATTGAATGATACAAGGCTCATCTAGTTACTAAGGGTTATACACAAAAAAGGGATAAATTATGAGGAAACCTTTTTACATGTTGTAAGGATCACATCCATAAGATTGATCTTATCAAATGGATGTAAAGACTACTTTTCTTGATAGAGAATTGGATGAAGAAATTTACATGGATTAACTTGTAGGTTTCATTATAAAATGTTGTGAACAAAAGGTTGGCAAGTTAAAGACATCAATTGATGGCCTTAAACAATCTTTAAGATAATGGTACCTTCAATTTCATAATGTGGTGACATTGAATGACTTCAATGTAATTAAAGAAAATCATTGTGTCTTTAAGAAAACCTCTGGAAGTATATTTGTAATTATGTCATTATATGTTGATGAAATTCTGATACTTGGAAACGACATGGAATATGTGAATCAAATGAAAGCTTGGTTAACTTTAAGTTTTAAGATGAAAGATATGGGTGAAGCTGCTTATATTCTTGGAATTAAGATTTCAAGAGACCGTTCAAAGAAATTGTTAGTCTTGTCTCAAGAGACATACATTAACAAGGTTCTTGAGCGATTCAATATGAGCAACTATAAGCCTATAGATAGCCCAATGTCTAAAGGAGTGACTCTTAGTGTTGATATGTGTTCTCAAACACAATAAGAAATTGAACGTATGAAAAATGTTCCTTATGTAAATGCTGTGGACAACCTCATGTATGTTATGTTATGTACAAAACTAGAAATTTGTCATGCAGTTGGCATGTAAGCAGATATCAGTCCATCTAGGATAATCACATTGGATAGCAATGAAGAGGAAACTAAGGTATCTTAAAGCCACTGTAAATTACTCTCTATGTTGTCGTGGCAAGGATCTGCAATTAAGAGGCTACACAAATGCGGATTGGGCTGGAGATGTGGATGAGAGGAAATTCACTTTTGGTTTTGTTTTCTTACTTAGTAATGGTGCAATATCATAAAGTAGCAAGAAACAAATTTATGTTGCTTTATCCACTATGGAGGCAGAGTATGTGTCATACTCATCCGCAGTTCAAGAGGCAGTATGGTTAGGTTTCTGAACCATTTATGTATTACTTCCTCAAATGCTCCAATAATGATTTGTTGGGATTTTTGGTGCAAAACTAAATTTCAAACAACAGCGGAAGTGATTATGCTTTACACTTGAATCCGATTACAGGAACAATTGAACAAATTAAAAAATACAAAAACAAGACTTAACCAAAAAGCAAATCAAATCATATCTATGTCATCCATAAAATAGAAATTGATTTTAATCCTTGCTTTGCACAAAGAATCTCTACCCTCACACACATGAATGCCTACCGAATGGGATGGTTGCTGGTGTTTCCTAGTCCAAATGACATTAGTTCTTATACTTCATATTTGGATGTTTTGTATTATAAATTTTATGTTGAAATAAAGGCATGAATCTATTTATTCATAACTTATGCTATTTGTAAATAGAGCATCCATTGATTATAACTGTGCTAAGTAAACCAATGTAGGTCATTGGATTATGAGACCTTATAGTAATGTTAAAGTTATAATCATAAAGATATCCTTGGTCTTTTCTAATCATAGGAATGAATGGAACCAAAGACCAGCATATTCTTGACTAGATGGTAGTGTCTCACAGGCCATTGGACATGGGATGTCAGTTAAGAATATGGGTGCATGTTAGGTTACATGGTACTGGATTGATCCACCGCGAGAACACCGCATGGTCCAATCATCATAGATGTTTCTCTGGTAGGCCTTGTTATTATCCTTAGACCCGATATTCACTGTAGCATAATGTGGGATCTCACACACTTTGATATAAGCCTAACGGGCCCGTAACATGGTGCCAAGTATGGGTATGTTAGGTGGACCAGTGAACATGTTGATGTTGATAGTGAAGTTGAAGGAATTGCTACTCAGTGTCCCCTCAAATGATATCACTGGCCATTTGATGAGTGGGACTGACAAATGTATGGCCATACCCGAATAAGTTGGAATACTTATTCGTGATGCTCAGTCCACTTTGTATAAAGAAATAAATAAGCATATAAGGGGATGATGGGACCATGCCACGTGCTAATATATATCGATGTCAGCTGGCAAGGGGATATACAAGATCACCACCGGGTTATGTTTCACATTAGACTGTAAGTCTCTGTCTTAATTGGGGGCTGTATAGGTTTGCTAGATCCCACTTACAATCTGTAGGCCTTGGGCCCACTACCAACATAAAGACAAACCCATAGGATTTTTCACATAGAACGATTGAATGTTGACAAATCGGAGTTATACACATTGTGTATATTTGGAACGGAAACCAAATTAATTGAGTTATCGACATTAGGTTATGTCAAAATTAAATCAATTATATTAAGGGAGAAATTAAATTTATTTGATTAATTAATTATATGTAGTAAATAATTAATTAAATAAAAATTTCCTTAGTGGAAATTTAAATACGAAAGTTGTATTTATTAAGGTTGATCTTAATTTAACTTTGGGTTATGTTAATTTGATAAAGTTGTATTTAATTATATCAATTAGAATTTTATAATATGGTTTTATTTAATTCTAATGGTACAAATTAAATCAATTCAATGAAATAAAATTAACTTATAGCTTTAATTAAATACCTAATATACTAAGGACTATATAAGGAAGCCTTAAGACTAATTTCTCCTAACCCTAGCACAATAGAATTCGGCCAACACACTAAAAGAAGCTGTCCCTCCCTTTTGGCCGTGTTGACTTTGGTTTTGATGATCACAAGTTGACATTTAATAAAATGAGTTTCTTAATTTAACTCTAGCTTTAAGAATTTTATGAGTTGAGAATTTTGCTTTATAAGATAAAATGATCTCATAAGTCACATAAATTCTTTATGACTTCATAAAGCTTAAAAGAGTTAAAATGACTTATTATTTGAAGCTAATTCTCTCAGCCATAAGAAGTTTATTAACTTAAACTAAGATGTTATGTCACTTGAATGGCATTAGCTCATGAGTTAACTTGAAAGGCATTAGCTTATGAGTTGACTTCAAAGATCATGGCTTATGAGTTGAAAGATATATATATTCAGCCAAATAATGACTTGATACTCACTTTGGCTTATAAGATTAATGCTATACTACTTGAACATCTTAGTTTATGACTTGAAAAAATTGGCTTATTACTTGGGAATTCTTGGCTTACTTTGTACAAGCTTATGACTTATGCCAAACGGCCACATATGTGATCTTATCAAATGAGATCAACAACTTCATTTGTTTATGACTTGAGATAAACCATCTTTCTAATTTATGAAATGATATAAACGGCTACATGAAGTGAACTTATGACTTAAGTTTAAAATTGCTTATGACTTGAGTTCTCTTTATGAATCAATGCCAACGGATACATAAGTTTATTACTTGAGATCAACAACTATAATTGCTTATGACTTATGTAAGCGCCGGAATTTTACCTCTTTAAAAAAAGGATAAGAGTCATATGACTGTTCTTACAGTCATGCGACTGTAATTTAAAAATTACAGTCACACGACTGTAATGTCGGGGTAGTTGCAGGAGCCCATACCTCTGCAGCAGAAAATGGAGGAGAAAGGGAGGAGCATTAATGGCTCCGTTCTTGCAACAAAGCACCAGAAATCAGAGGATAAAAAGAATAAAAAGGAGAGGAGAAAAAAAAAACTTTGGATTCTGGTTTTAGTGAGAGAAATTTAGAGAGAAAGAGAGATAAATAGGTGGAAGAGAGAAAAATACCAAAAGCTCAACTTTCTTCCCTTTCTTTTTCTTTTGATTCTCAAAATTAAGATTAAAACTTGCTAGAAATCCTTAGGTTAATCACTTAATATTCTAGACAAATCAAAATCTCGGACTTAAATCATCAGAATCCCAAGCATTTTGGATTTTTGGACACAAAGCTCCCAACCTCAATTTTAAAGGAAAAGTGCAAATTTGTATGGATTGGAGCGACGCCAGGGGTCAAAACGACTTGGATAAGCTTCTAAAAGGTAGGCACTCCCTTTTCCTTTCACATTTTCCTGCTTTCTGGGTGCTGGATGTGATTTTTGTGCATTTTTACCTTATTTCTACGTTTCTGCTTCTGGAAATCAAGAACAGTCGCACGACTGTTCTTGGATTCGATGAACAGTCGTACGACTGTATATTACAGTCGTACGAGTGTTCTTGATTTCCAGGTTGCTTTTCTTTCTTTTCGATTCAAATAAAATTTTGGCGAAATCTTGAGTCTGGAGTACTTACAGTCGCACGACTGTAACCCCTTTTTCAGAACCAGAATTTCCCTTTTAACTTCCAAAAATTTCCAAAAATCCTTAAAAATTCAAGAAAACCCCAAAAATCATCAAAATGAATTTTGTTGTATGCATTCACGATCCTAGATTCAATTTTCAGTAAAATTGCATTTAGAATAATGCCACGACGAAGACCCAGTTCTCCCAAAAACGGACCCACCTCACATGTAAAAAATGTATGTAAACCGGAAAAATTGTTTTCAAAATGATTTTCCCACAAAACCAAAAACACAGGGACGTTTCAAAATGTTTTCCGTGTCTAATCGGGCCGGCTAGCCGAGTCGACCCGGTTATCCCCTAAATGCATGCCCCCAATTCTTGATTTCCCAATTCTTTCTATTTGAGTCCTACTTGTGGTGTGCCGTAAAATTGCGCTAATCTTTGTTTTGCAGCTTTTATTTTTATTTTTATTTTAAATATATTTAATAGAATTAATCGTGTATATTAGGTGATTGTAATTTTTTTAGATAAATCGTGTGTATTAGGTGATTGTAAAAGTGAAGCTGAGAGTCTTTTTATTTTTTATTCGATCGGGTTGTAATAATTTACTCATGTATTATTTTATTTAACCTGTATGCGCGCTGTATGTCTATTTATTTCAATAAAATTGACTTTAGAATTTGAAATATCATCTATGAACATTGACCAATATTTATTTTAATTAGACACGAAATAAGGGACTTGTCCGGACCCGAATCTCTGGATAATGTAGCTGCCGTTCGTCCGGTTCAGCTGCATTATAAATTTCCCGGTTGAGCTGAGCCGGGTAGCGACTCTACAATATTCATCGAGACTTAAGTCTCGGTTCTTTTATGAATTAATTCCATTTATTTTTTAAAACCGATTTTCCATTCTTAAAAACCCCACGCGAAGGAGGGGCCGCCCGAGATCGTGGCACCCCTTCGGAAAGGGAGTCTCGCGTTCTGTCGAAAATGCGTCGTCCGCTCACAGTGGCGACTCTGCTGGGGATTTCTTCAAAAAGTTTTCTTAAAAACTTAAAAGAATTTGACAAGCCCTGAAAAGTGTCTAATTAAAATAAGGTGGATGATTCTCAATTGGTATTTCATTTTGCATCTTTAGCTAGACATGCTGGCATTAGATTTAGTATCCATTTATAGCCCGGTGGATTGTTGAAGTGTCGCCTTTGTTCCTCATAGTCTTAGGGGCATGGATACGAAACACCACCCATAGCCTCGTACGACCTTCGTTCGGACCCTTGAATGGGGAGAAGTGAGGAGTATATTTTGCTATGGAAACCTTGATTTTTAACCCGACTTGGACCGAAATCATAGAGGCAGCTCTAGTTGGATTCCCTTAGGATACCAAAATAATTATGTGAATAAAAATATAAATCGCGCCTTCATCACTCCCGGTTGGTGATCGAAGTGAACCCCGCCTAGGACTTGGTTAGAAATTTTTGAGACCGACCACGTTGGAGAAATAAGGTTGGAAGAATTCGCTTCATGTGCTATGTGTTACACGCTTCTCGACATTTCACGACATACCATAATCGCCATTTTCCATACATGATTAACATTTTCCATTCATAAAACATTTTTGTGTGATACTAATCCACATTTTTTTATGCAGCCACGTGCATTTTATTTTCATGTGAAAACATCAAATCATCCTTTTGCCATTCATACTAACCATTTCTTTTTCAGCCATAACATTATATTTGTGTGATTAGCATTTTTCACATAGCATACATAACATCATTATGTATGTCATGCATCCTAACCACGTTTTTGTGTAGCCATTGGCATTTTGTGTGTCATAAACATTCACGACATATCACCTAAATTAAATTAGGCATTCCAAGGACGCCCACCATAATCATATCATTCCATCATATATTGGGTATCCTAAAATACCCATGTTTTGCCAATGCACCGGATTGCATTCGGCCATTCCACCAAATCATTTCATTTAATAGAGACCACAATGGTCCTAGGTATATTTCCGTGTGACAATCCACACAATGCATCTCATGACATCATACCCATTCATCACAAATATCATATGACATTGTGATCCACATCGGGTTACTTCATGACATTACTATATCATTCAAGGCGCCCCCGAGTGCTGGATTAGCACACATGTAGGGGCATTTCATAACATTACCAAATCATGAAAGGTGTTCCCCGAACACCAAATCTCTGTCCGTGTCCCCGCCACGTGTGACTCTCTCATAACATCATTTCATATCATACGCTCAAAAGCATCAAAACTCTGTCCATGGGCCGGTCCCATACGACCATTTCATATCATCTCATAGACCTTTAAAGCGTCGAACTCCGTCCGTGTGTCGGTACATACGTGACCATTTCACGAATTCATTAGGTGCTCCAAAGGCACCGAACCCCTATCTGTGTGGTGTTCCACACGTATTCTTCTGCATAGCATTGGGTGCACTTGGAATGTCCAAAATAAAATAAAAAAAAAAGAAATGAATAAAAAGGTCACATTCATTATCATCCCATTCACGAAGCATCATCCAAGCATTATCATCCATACCAACCAACCATGCACTTTTTAGCCCTAACAGTCTTTTTATGCATTAAAGCAGAATAAGCTGGGACGTCCTAGAACAAGATCCTGGGCTGTAAGAGCACGTCAGAGTGAAAGATCAGTCGAATCAAGCAGCGCAATAGAATCCGGAGAAGAATTAGCAATGGCTGATCAAAAGCCAAGCATTGCTAGTGTTCTGAGGGATTTCTTCCGATCCTAAGACTTCCAGGATATGCTAAAGGAAGAACTGAGGGCTGTTGTTAGGGAAAGTGGAAGCTGGTAATGGTGGAACCGGGAAAGAAAAAGAAGGGGAGACCTCTCAACAATGGGCTGATGCTTTGGCCAGCATAGAAAAGTTGCAGGAAATCGAGGCAGCTATGGAACAGAAAATGAAGGCCATGTACTCTGAGCTGGATGAGATGCTAGCTGAGCTGAAAAAGGGAGCCAAAATCAGCTCGGGTTCCAAGCAGGGCGTCAATGTGGAAGCCATGATAAACAAAGGCATCTAGACATTCCCTGTGGGGTTCCAAGTCCCCAAAATTCCTTCTTATAGAGGACTCGAATCACCAGAAGCTCACATCAACCTCTATGCCCGTATAATGCTGACCGCGGGTGCTACCAAATAGCAGTTGGTCAACTTCTTCCCAACAACACTAGAAGAAGGAGCTTTGAACTGGTACAACTCTCTGACAGAGGAAGTACAGTCGGATTGGGAGACACTGTCAGTGGCCTTCATCAAATACTATAGCTTCAACACAAAGATCCAAGTGAAGCTATATGACTTGGAAAGGGTCAAGCAGAAGCTCAATGAACCCTTTGATGAGTATTATCAAAGGTGGATGAATAAGATGATCCTGCTGAAGAATCGCCCCGATGAAGACGAGCTGATTCAGAAACTGATTGAAGGCAATAGGGATGTCTACAAAGACAACGTGAAATTCCATGCTTTCAATGAACTCAGCGAGGTCTACAGCATGGCCATGAAGGTTGAGAGGGACGAGGAAGAAAAAGCAGCAAGTCAAAAGGATGGCAGAAGCTTCAAGCACAGTCTGGGGTATCGATCGACAACTGCCATCGGATCAAGCAGTGGATCCGGTTTCCGTTTTACAAACAAAAGTGACCAATCCCCAGAGGATAAGCCGACTGAAGTTGCTATGGTGTCTCACCAATAAGGAGATCAAGCTGGAGATTCGCAAAATCAAGGCCTATCCCTATGGACCCTTTCTTTGGCCAAGATTTTTGCGAAGTGCAGGAATGGTGGCCTCTTGAGTTCTCTGAAGCTGTTTGAGAAGCTGGCTAAGACAGACAAAGGCAAATTCTGCTCCTATCATGTGACAATGGGGCACCACACGAATGACTGCAAGCAACTACTGAGGGCTATTCGACAACTGATCGAAATGGGAAAATCGTGGAGCCACCTTTGAAGCCTGGTGTGCAGACCATTCCTTTGCCCACCTTTGACTAGCCCAATCAAAGTGGGTGATGCAGCCGCAAAAGAAGACCCTTCGCATGTGGAGGATGTTAATTATTTTGATGTATCTATTTTGTTCTTTATCTAGTTTTGTGAACAATGTAGCCTACAAGGCATTTAATGTTATGTAATTTGATTTCAATCATTTGTGTGATATTTTCATGGATGGAACACTGTGCATGCATACAAACATTCATTCAATGTCTTTAGCATACACGAAACATCATTACGTGAAATGAACCTAAGGACAGATGAGCATCCAAAATGACATCAGTCCTGAAAGAACTCACGATTGATAAGACTATGACGGCACATTTAGAGATCGATAAAGGATCACAAGATGCATAATTACAAAGAATCCGAATGACAAGTCCAGCCAAATGGAAATTCTGTAAAAAAAAAAAAACAACAACACAAACAAAATAAGCATGGTTTCAAGTTCCAAAATAAGAATGCACATCTGTATCATATGATGTTTCGCACCATAGCATCCCCGATAATAGAACGCAAGTTCTGGGGCAACAGTGCAACTATTCCAGAGTAAAAGAGAGAGGCATCATGCATCGCCTCCATACCACCCATAAGCCAGCAAGACAGTATAAGTAGCTAATAAGCACATCAAAAAACGCAGCCATCAACCTGCAGGATCAAAGCAGTCCTACAGAGAAAGACAGAGACCAAGTTGTCAGCCTCCTCAATCAGGACAGGCTCAGGTTTCCACATAAAAAAAAAGAAGAAGAGTCTGATGGATTGAAAATCACATTAGCAATCCATGCAAAAGTTAGGACAGTGAGGTGAGCACCACCGGCAGGAAAATCCGCAAGGACCAGTTGGTGGCAGTCGTGGGTTCGGTCGAGACGGATACCATACTCATCTTGTCCTTAATTTCATTTCATACATAATGTGCATTATGCCAAAACATTATCAATGAATGAATGAATGAATGCCTTGCCCTGTTCATTTAAATATCCCAAGTTTTCCTGAACTTGAATTCATATCATGCATCATATATGGCTATACGCCTGTGAGCTTTAGCAACAGCAATGGAGCAACCAAATCCTACAAGACTTGCCATAATCATCTCATCATCAGAGGGCGTATTGAATAGGAAGTCTTCTTCTAATTCCACAGCATTCAAAAAAAGAAAAAGAAAAAGAAAAAGAGGTCTCGCTGAGGTGAAAACCGAAAAGGCACCTCAGGTAAAAATTAGAGCAGCCTGCTGAGCTGAAAACCCACGTTGGGCAGTTTAGGCAAAAGTTAGGGCATATGAAAAGCTCGCTAAGGTGAAAATTGAAAAGGCACCTTAGGCAAAAGTTAGAGCAGCTCGCTGAGTTGAAAACCCACATTGGGCGGCTCAGGCAAAATTTAGAGCACTTCCAAAAATCCATGAAGCCTAGGGGCAGAGAAGGCAAAACCTCTACGTCGTTCCCCCAGCAGGAACATTTCATTAATCCCCAACAAGATCCCCTACATTGTTTCTCAACAACATCGTTACCAAGAATATCATCATTTCCTCTCCAACAGTCATCATATTTCCGCATTAGCCATCATATATCCCTAGCAGGATCGCAAGAATTACATTACACCCAAAATTCTACTTCTCCAACCATGGATGATTAATCGCGCAACATATCTTCCCTAGAAAGAACCTGAAATGTCAAGATTGAGCAAATGGCGCGAAATGCATTTTCGAAAGTTCATTTACACATGCACACATTGAAACATGTACATGCATTCAAAATATACATGCATACATGCACGTACATATCACAACCAACCCAAGCACAGGTATCCACCGTTATCATCAGGCTATTCCGAACCAGGTTGGGATTGGAGGGAGTTCCTACCTAAATAGTCGTGAACACGGAATTTTCCGGGTCTTGAAAAAAAAAACACAAAAACAAAACCCAACTCTTCTTCAACACTTTTCTTCTCAAATCCAGTGCTTTAAAGTGTAAAACGGATTAGAAATCGTAGGTTAACCTGGACACACAATCATCTCTGGACAAAAACGAGCTCAAATCTGTGACTTTTTGGAGGATTTTGCAACCTCAACACACAAGGAAAAAGGAGAAAATTTCAGTGGATTGGAGCAACGCGAGGGGTCAATTCGACGTTGGATTAGCTTCTAAGAGGTAGGCACTTCTTCTCCCTTCTCTTTATCCAGCTTTTTGGGTGTTGTGGTTGAATTTTGTGCATTTTTATCAAAGTTTTTGCACTTCTATTTCTGGAAAAATAAGAACAATCGTACGACTGTTCTTGTTACAAGAACAGGGGCACGACTGTAATTACAGTCGTGCCATGTCACTTATAGTTGTACCACTATTTTTATTTTTCCAGTTTTAAGTTTCTCTTTTTCGGTTTTTTTAGCGATTTCTACCTCTGGTAAGGGCTACAGTCGCACGACTGTAGTTCTCAGTCAGGAGCAGAAATCCCTAAAATCCCTAAAATCCAAAAAAATTCATAAAAAACCCAAAAAAGTTTTCCTAAAAATCAGAAAATTTCAGAAAATCAGAAATCTTGAAAAATAAAAAATCATCAAAAATGAATTTTGGTGTGTGCATTCACGACTCTAGATTTATTTTTCGGTGAAACTGCATTTAGAACAAAACCACGACGGAGACCCGGTTCTCCCGAAAACCGACCCACCTCGTATGCTAAATTAAAATAAACTGGAAAAATGTTTTCAAAAATGATTTTCTCACAAAACCAAAATACAGGGACGTTTCAAAATGATTTTCCAGGTCTAACTGGGTCGGCCGACCGGGCTAACCCGGTTACCCCCAATTGCATGACCCCAAATCCTAATTTCCCGATTCTGTCTATTTGAGTCCAATTTGTGGTGTGCCGTAAAATTGTGCTAACCTTTGTTTTGTAGCTTTTATTTATTTCTTTTCTTTATTTTATTTTTATTTGTATTTTAATAGAATTAATCGTGTATTTAGGCGGTTGTAATTATTTTTTAGATTCTCGTGTATCCTAGGCGATTGTATCAGCAAGGCGAGAGTTTTTATTTTTCCATTCAATTGGGTTGTAAACCTTTTAAATATTGACTTCCTTACTGTTTATGTTTGTATTATTATGTATGCGCGCCGCATGTGTTATTCAATAAAAATCAATTTTTTAGCAATTTAAAGTGTCGTAACTAGAACATTGGCTAACAATGTTTAAATTAGACACGAAATAAGGGACTTGTCCGAACCTAGATCTCTGAAAAGTGTGGCAGTTCCGGCTTTGGTTCAGCTACACTGTAATTTTCCGGTTGAGCTGAGCCGGGTGGCGACTCCTATACTTTTTATCGAGATTTAGGTCTCGATTCTTTTACGAAACAATCCACTTTTCCAAAAAACGAATTTCCAATAAAAAAACCCCAGGCGAGGGAGGGCCCCGCCTGAAATTTAGGTGCCCCTTCCGAAAAGGAGTCCCGCGTCCCGTCGAAAACGCATCGTTTGCTCACAGTGGCGACTCCACTGGGGAATTCTTAAAAGTTTTTCAAAAACTTAAAAGAATTTGACAAGCCCTGAAAAGTGTCTAATTTAAATTAAGCGGATGATTCTTATATGGCACTTTATGCATTTTTGTAGTTAGACATTTGTTGCATTAGGTTAGGTATCCATTATTTAGCCCATTGAATCGTTGAAATGTCACCTAAGTTCCTCTTGGTCTTGGGGGCACGAATACGAAACACCACCCATAACCTCGTACGAACCCCTTCGTTCGGACCCTTGAGTGGGGGCAAGTGAGGAGTATATTTTGCTATGGGAGCCTTGATGTTATCCCGACTTTGGATCGAACTCATTTAAGTAACCCTAGTTGGATCCCCTAGGATACCAAAATAAATCGTGTGAATAAAATAAAATGCGCCTTCATCATCCCCGGTTGGTGATCGAAGAGAACCCCTCCTAGGACTCTGTTAGAATTTTATCGACTTGACCACATTTGGAGGAATAAGGTTGGAGGAATACGATCCGTGTGCTAATTGCTACGTGTCTTCTTGTCATTCCGTAACATATCATCATCCGCATTTTTCACGAACATGACATACCACATGTAAAGCATTTGTGTGAAAACTAACTCACATCTTTTGTACAGCCATATCCATTATTTTTCGTGTGTGAATACATTAATCACCTGTGTGACATTTACACTTACCACATTTTTGCAGCCATGCATCTTTCCATTGTATGAAAAGCCATTAATTTACATACATCATTCGAATGTCATAAGCATTCGCATGTCATACATAAAGCATTCACATGGGCCTTGGGGAATTCCATAACAGTCACACACATTACACCGCCTACCAAGTAGGAAATCATTTAGGTGCTCCACGAGCACTGAAAAAATTTCATTTCATTCCATTAAATCACTTAGGTGCTCCACGAGCACCGAAAAAATTCATTTCATTTCAGTAAATCATTTAGGTGCTCCACGAGTGCCGAAAAATTTCATCACATACATTAAATCACTTAGGTGCTCCACGAGCGCCGAAAAATTACATTTCACACATTAAATCAGTTAGGTGCTCCACGAGGGCCGAAAAATTTATTTCATTCATTAAATCATTTAGGTGCTCCACGAGCGCCGAAAAATTACATTTCACGCATTACACCATTTAGGTGCTCCACGAGCGCCGAAAAATTACATTTCACGCATTAGACCATTTGGGTGCTCCACGAGCGCCAAAAATTTCATTCCACACAGAAAATCATTTAGGTGCTCCACGAGCGCTGAAAAATTTCATCGTGTATGTTCAAACATTTAGGTGCTCCACGAGCGCTGAGAAATTACATTTCATGCATTAAATCATTCAGGTGCTCCGCGAGCGCCGGAAAGTTACATCTCATGCATCAAATCATTCAGGTGCTCCCCGAGCGCCGAAAGTCCCTACCATGTGCCACGCACGTGTTCATCTCATTTCGCATCATGAAAACCCAAGGTACTCCCCGAGCTCCGAAACTTAGCCTACGTGTCATTCGAACCACATCTTCGTGCAGCCATTTTCAAGACATCAACATATGCGTGGCATTCATTCTAACCACATTTTCGTGCAACCATTTTCAAGACATCAACATATGCGTGGCATTCATCCTAACCACATTTTCATGCAGCCATGACATTTTATTTGGTGCCATGCACATTTATAACTTATATATTGTTATCTTTGCATAGCATACACAACATCATCATGTATGTCATGCATCCTAACCACGTTTTTGTGCAGCCACTTGCATTTTGTGTGACACAAGCATTCACGTCATTTCATATCATTTAAATTAAGGACATTCTGAGGATACCCGTCACGGTCATTTCATTTCATAATATATCGGGAGTCCTAAAACTACCCGTGTTCTGCCCGTGTACCAGAATACACTCGGCCATTTCACTAGACCATTTCATTCAATAGGAAACCATAATGGTCTTAGGTCTTTTTTTTATGTAGTAGGTCACACGATATCATTGCATGACTTCATGTCATTCATCACCGGCGTCGTGGGGACGCCGAAGTTCTGTTGGTGCGTCGCAATCCATTTCGGATTGTTACATGACATTGACATTATTGTATCATTCGAGGTGCTCCAAAAGTACCGGATTATTACGCGTCTAGGGGCATTTCATAACATTACTGAATCATGAAAGGCGTTCCATGAACGCTGAACTTCTGTCCGTGTCCTTACCTACACGTGACTTGTCTGTAAATATCATCTCATATCATATGCTTCAAAAGCATCAGAAGTCTGTCCGTGGGCTGGCCCCTACGTGACCATTCCACTTCATCTCATAGACCTACAAGGTGTCGAAACCCTATCCGTCTGTTGGTACACATGCGAGCATTTCACGATATTCACTAGGTGCTCCAAAAGCACCGAACCCCTGTTTGTGTGGCGGTCCACACAAGGTCTTTTCGCATCATCTCTTGCATGGCATTGGGTGTTCTTGGAATGTCCAAAAAAAAAAATCAAAAAAAAAATCAAATCATCCTTATCATTATCTCCATTGTAACATCATATATGCAACTCATCATTCATGCATATACATATACCATCATGCATTCATACCTATATCAACTGTAATTTGGTGTTCTTCACGAGTATGTGCCCGCCAATACTAATAAGTGTTCTTATCAGAGGAAAAAGGGGAAAAGATTTTGAGAATGGCAAATCCCATGAACTTCAGCTCTATAATGGATATCGTCGAGGATCACATCGCCTCATCACGATTTCGGAAGGCAGTCAGGAAGGAAGTGGCAGCAATGCTGAAGGAAGTGCTGGGAGATGATCTTGATCGAGTAGAGAGGCTGACAGCGAAGTGCATTGAATTGGAAGCACGAGTGGCAGAACTCGAAGGGAAAATGAGAAATGCGACATTCTCAGACCCTAACTCTGATGCCAGCGAGAAACAGAAGGCCCAATTTGCTGACATTCGCCCTCGACACCTTGGAATGCCCTCTCTCCAAGATTCGGGTTCCCTAAGGCTGATTGGTGAAATAGAACTGAAAAGGCCCATTAAGACAAATGTTGACACCGACTCTGTTCCACGGCATACCAAAAACCCATTTACCGTGGGTGTCGGGAAAGGCATTTCCCCATGGGCTGACTCATTAGGCAAGCTGTTCCTCAGATGTAGAGGGGAAGGTCTCCTGCAGAGCGTCAGGCCATTCATAGAGCTGACAAAAGCACAGAAAAACAATTTCTATAGTTATCATGTGGTACTGGGCCATCGGACCAATGAATGTTTCGCTCTAAGGAAGGAGATCCAGAAGCTGGTCGACGATGGGAAATTGGAAATCTCGAGCCTCTCTGATAGACAACCAGGGGCAATCGGGGAGCCCACCGTGGGAACTTCTCACATCTCCCGAGAAGAGGAGTATGATGAAGAAATTCAGAATCTGCTTTGATAAGAGTGGGCCGAGGATGCTGAAGCTGAAATGGTGACCAACCGGAAAATAATCGGATTCTATGGGATAAATACCTCTTGGAACTTCCCTTTCCATAAGGGACTCATTTTGTTTATGGGATGTATTGAGTTCATCATGAATGCAATGAAATTTATTTTCGTCTTACTTATATGATGATTTCTTGTCCATGGCGTTATGCATGCATTTGATCATCTAACATGACATATCCAACACACATAATATCAAAATGCATGACATCATTCTGAATATTATGGGGAATCTAAAAGTGAACCTGGTTCTGAATAAACTCTCTCTTGAAAGGTGAGTTTGTGAGATAAATAAAATGATACTATGGTACCACTCCCACCAAGGCATTTGCTGAATCAATTCAACAATCCTTGAAAGACACTACCAGTCCTGCCCCAGAGCTTCAACTTAAAAGGCACACTCGATGCCCAAACCAAAATCAAACCAGAAAGCCCTCCTTAAGGCAAAACCAAACTAGAAAGCCCTCCTTAAGGCAAAATCAAACCAGAAAGCCCTTCTTAAGGGAAAATCAAACCATAAAGCCCTCCTTAAGGCAAAATCAAACCGGAAAGCCCTTCTTAAGGCAAAATCAAAACCAGATCAAAAGTTCTTCTTGAGGCACTCGAACCAAGAAAGCCCTCCTAGAGTCAAAACCGAATCAAAAGCCCTCCTTGAGGCAATCACACCAAAAAAAAAAAAAATCCTCCCAGAGGCAAAAACTTGACCTCATACCCCAGAAAGTACCCTATACCAAAACCCCGAAAATAAAAACCCAAACTTATCCAAAGCACCAACCGCCAAGAAATTCAAATGGCCTTCACCATCCATCTTATTGTGAAACTCTGAATCACTCCTTGGTTGTAGTGCATGTATAATCTTGTTTGCATGACATTCCTGTGCACATGACATTATGCATGCATTGTTCATCCAAAAAGGCATATTGAGCACACATGACATGCATGAATTTGAATGCAGCAGGAAAACCAAAAGGTGGATGTGGCTTTGATTTAGTTCCTTCAAAAAAAAAAAGGGATCAGTGCATACAGAAGAATTTCTCTCCCATATGGCAGCTACAGTTAACACGAGGATGACTCACCATCTCAGTCTCCATCGCCCCTGGATTTTTCGCATTCTTTCTGTGCAAAGTTTGGACTTTTTCATTGTCAAAAAACCTGTGAAAGATTCAGACTCCTATATATCTTCAAACCCAAAACACTCCCCATCTCGATCTTCATCCATACCTTCAACACTCGTTACCCTCTATTCAAGCCTAAAGAGCAGTCTGCCTATCATTCCCTCTATTTGCCTATGGACTCCAGGATTGGAGGAAATATTGGTTATGCACTCATGAACTTCACCAAAAGTGTTGGGGCAACCAGATTTTACAAACCCTTCAACAATCGTGAACGGGAGGACTTGCAAGGCCTGTTGTACCAATACCCAAACGAAAGTTGCATTTCCCAACCATTCCAAGAGCTCAGTCTCCGGCCATAACAGAAGTGACTACTTACTGGTGGTTCTTTCGTCTTCTGAGACCATACTTTGAAGGATTAAAAGTCATGTTCCTCTTTGAGAACTGCGCTCGAGTTGGAATCTGAGGTGAATTGGAAACATACATATGGGGTTAAACTCTTAGAGGATCCAGTGCGTAATCGATTGATACAGTTCAGTGCTCAGCTGTACACTCTGTCACACGTAAAAAAAAAAATCTCCAATGTGGAAAACCGAAAGGGCATATTGGTAATTTGAAGGGGCATCAATCAAAACTAGAGCCACACTTCGGATTTTCCTAATGCATCCACATTCGTTAAGTCATAGATGTTTTATATTCAATTGTGATATTCAATATGCATTCGTCATGTCATTGCATGTCAATGTCCACATACGGGTGACAGCACGCAGCGATCCATGTCTGATTCAGTGTTTTATACCCCAAATACAAACCTCTAATACTAGGGGTAGGTAAAAGCCAAACCGCTGGATGTCATCAGCAGCAACGTCCTCACGACTTCTGATGGACATTGTTAAGGTGTGCTTTTCAATCTCAAAAGGGATTCATACGAAGAGATCAGTTGGGTCGGAACGCTCGCGCAGAAATCTTGGGCCATTGAAAAAAAAACAAAAAGGAAAATTTCTAACACGGAAAACCAAGAGGACTTGTTGGTAACAAGAAGAGGGTGATGTCTAAGGCTGGAGTCACAGTTAATTTCCCTATTGTACTCATTGTGATGGCATCTTAATGATATTATACATGTTTGATATTCTGCTTAGAAGTTCATATCACATACATCATGCCATTACACATAAACATCCATCAGTAAGTTGTTGCATCCAAATCTCATAATAATAAAAGTGAAGTTCAAGTTGTGTACAACAATCCAAAACAAAAAGAAAAAAACAATACAGAGAACTCTATCTAGCTCTCATCCTATCTCTCTCCATCTTCCTCCTCTTCGGATGCACTCTGATGCGTAGCCCGATAGGAGTCGAAGTCCTCCCGCATCCGAGTCAGCTCCGCCTGTAGCCTGGCTGCTTCAGCTCTCATTCGATTCACCTCCTGGGCCGAAGCCAAGGCCCGAGCCTCAAAAACAGCCGCCTGTCTGGCCTGGTCCTAGAGCATCTGGACTTAAGTCTGCAATTAATAACATAAATTAACATGCATACATACATACATACACATTCATGTATTGCATAAATCATCAGATAATGTAGAAAATGCAGAATACTTACCGCCCAGATGGCGTTCTCCTGAATGAGGAAGTCCTCCAAGCCCAATTGCCGATATGCCATGTCCTCCACCTGGGCCCGAGGAACCTAAAGCATACCAGATCGTGTAAAAAAAAAGGAGAAGAAACGTACATGGGTGGTGTTCACTGGAACTAACGTGAGTGGCTGCTCATGGTGAACCGGCCACATCCTATAGGATTGGCCACCGTCCAGACCCATCATACTGAAGCCAGTCCTGAGCTCGGTCATCAGATGACCCTCCACCATACCAACAGTCTGAGAGGAGGATGCTGCAGCGCTGCCAGCATAGACGGGATGACTCTTATCATGAACCGGAGGATGCCCACCAATCGTGGTGGTCTCAGCACCCTCGCCGGCCGGCCCGCCCGCTCGGTGATAAGGTCGGTTTCGACCTTGTCTTCTAGCCAAATTCGTGGTTGGAGTGGTAGTTTTTAGAATCATTTATGTGAATGTTTGATTGTTTTTTTTTCGTATTTTGTGATTTTTATGTTTTGGTTTGATTTCTTATATTTTTTAGTATTCCTCGTGTTTTTCGTGTTTTATGGTCCGTGGTTGTGGTGCGGTTATGTCTCTTTGTGTTTGTTTTGGACAGGCATTAGGACCCGGATCGGAAGTTGGAGCAACGGTGGCAAGGAAGGGCTTGAAGTGCTGAAAATCAGAATGGCACGGCGTGCCACAATGGCAGCACGGCGTGCCAAGCCAACCAGCGTGCCAAGAGTTCCAGAGAAGCAGCACGACGGCGTGCCATTCCAATCAGCGTGGCGTGCCGATCCCAACAATGGCAGCACGGCGTGCCACAATGGCAGCACGGCGTGCCGAGGCCCGAAAATCTGCTGTTGCCCTAATTTCAGCTTTTCTTTTCTGTGGTTTTAGCCTAGCCGTATAAATAGGTTATTTTCTTTGTTTTAGGGGATCTTTTTCCCAACTTGCAGAGGCAGAGCAAAAACTTGTAGCTAGGGTTTAGCTTGACCTTTTTGTTTTCTTTGAATTTTGGAACCATCGATTGGTAGATTGCTTTGCATTGAACCTTCCCCTTTTGCAACGTTCTTAGTTTCGGCTCGGGTTCGTTAATAGAGGTACACCTCCAAGCATCTTCACACCGTCGGCATCCGGTTAATTGGATCAAGAAGGGCATAAGTTTTTCTTTTTGTCTTTTGTAATTCAATTTAGCTAGCTTTTGATTCCGCAATCGATTTTGTTTGGTTGAAAACATTGAATCTGTTACATCTTTCTTGATTGATACAGTTGAATGCAAGTTAATTTCAATCTTTATCCCTTTTCTTTATGCAATCCCTTTAGTGATAATCTAGTCTCATAAGATCTTAATCTATTAAGTTCATATTCGTGGCATTACCTAGATTGACACCTAGGCAACCATTAGTATTGACGACACTGTGGAACATACGTGCCCCTATTTTCTGAGCTTTAAGAATTAGACCGCCCCTAAACAAGGAAAACCGGCTAAGGACCTAAAAGATCTAGATACGCTAGGTTGATTTAATTGGAGGAATATAATTGAGGGTTTATTGTTGAGTTAACTTCGTCTTTTGTAGTTGATTAAGTAAGCCATCCCCATCAGTCTTCATAGGTCGGTAAAACCGCCAATTGATATTCCAAATTTAAGAGCAAGGAAAGCTGGGATAGATCAACTAGGAGTAGACTAATATAGTTGTTAATATAATCAAACTTAAATTTAGTTCCGCTTAGACACGTAAAGACTCTTAGTAATTTAGTGATTATCGAGGTTTAAATTCCTTGTGGGATCGATACCTGGACTTTAGGCCAGATTTTATTACTTGAACGACGAGGTACACTGCCTTTGTTTGTGAGTCCGTTCGGGCTCCACCAAGTTTTTGGCGCCGTTGCCGGGGAATTTTAACTTGTTTCGATAACATTAGATAAAAGGATTATTTTCTGATCTAAGCATTGTTAATACTGTTCATATTCTGTTTTTGGTTTTATTATTTGTGTATTAAATTTATTTTCTTTTTGTGTGAGTGTTTCCTAGCTTATGCAAACTCGTTCTCAAAGTTCTGAATTATTACCTTTGGATACTGAAATTGACCGTACGTGTAGGAATATTCGAAGATCCCAAAGAGTGGTAACCGCAGCCATGGACGAGGAACAAAGGCGACAAATGAGGAATGAAATCGAAGCCGAAATGAGGGCAAGGATTGAGGCTGAAGTTCGGGAGCAGGAACGTCTCCGCCAAGAACGTCAATTGGAAGGCGCGGGAGATGATAGAATTATGGCGGATATGATGGCACCCCATCGTCCTAGAAACCGGGCTGGTGTTATTCTACCACCAATCACTGCTAACAACTTCGAGCTCAAGACGAACATGATCCAAATGGTGCAAAGTAACGGCCAATTTAGTGGAGCTAGCAATGAAAACCCGAACGATCATCTTGATCGATTCCTAATGGTGGCTGATACTGTAAGGCTCAATGGAGTTCCTCAAGACGTGATCCGATTGAAGTTATTTCCATTTTCTTTAATCGGAGGAGCTGTAGAATGGTACAAGTCCCTTCGAGCGGGATCCGTAACGTCATGGGACCAGCTTGAGGAAGAATTTTTGGCTTATTACTTTCCTCCGTCTAAAACAGTCCAATTGAAGAATGAGATCACAGCCTTCCGGCAATTTGGTTCAGAATCCATGATGGAGGCATGGAGGCGCTTTCAAAGGCTACTCAGAAACTGCCCACACCATGATCTTCCTAAGTGCACTCAAGTAAGTATTTTCTATCATGGGATTTCGCCTTCTCACCGTGCTATCATTGACTCATCTGCAGGTGGGGATATTTTTAATAAAACCGCAACGCAAGCGGAAGAACTTATTGAGGAACTAGCTAGGAAAAGCCCCTTGTGGCAACAAGAAGTGCCAACGCGAAGAGATGTCCATGCTGTAGAAATGGGACGCCGTGATACAGCAGTGGAAGAATTGAATAAGAAGGTTGATCTTATGATGGCACATCTGAGTTTGAACCCAACACACCAACCTGTGCTGTGTGTGTCTTGTGGAGGGGACCATCCCGGTCAAGAATGTGGAATGGGCAATCCATCAGCCCAAGAGGTAAGCTATGTTGGAGGTAACCAAAGGTATAATCAACCACCCCTTCAAAATGCTTTCCAAAATAATAACAACTTTCAAAGAAGATTTCAACATCCGAATCTATCCTATGGTAACAATCAAAATGTGTTGAAACCTTCTAATGATTTTCTGCAAGACTTTTGTAATCAAGAGCTTGGTAGGGCTCCTCAATCTCAATTTGGTCAAAATAGTAATGCTCATAATGCTAAACAAGATGAGTCGGTATTAAGCCTTCTTAAGGACATATCAACTCGTCTGGCTACTAACGAAGCTCGTTTGGCCAATAGTGAAGCTTTGAACAGGGACCTCACCAACCAGTTGGCTCAAATAGCTAGAAGCTTGCAAGAACGACCTCAAGGAAGCCTTCCTAGTACAACGGAACCGAACCCAAGACAAAACCCAAGGGAGACAGCCCAAGCAATTACTCTAAGGAGTGGGAGGCAAACGGAAGAACCAAGGGTTGATCAACCCATGAGAGTAAGTAATCAATCGGAAGAAGTAAGTCATTCTAAACCCGAAAACATCTCTACTCCTTCTAATGCTCAAAAGGAAGATATTTCTGTTCCTATTAGTCCTTACATTCCTAAACTTCCTTATCCAAGGAAGGAGAGAAAGGACAAATTGGACCAGAAATACTCTAAGTTCCTTGACATCTTTAAAAAGCTTGAACTTAATATCCCTTTGGTGGAAGCTCTTCAAGAGATGCCCACCTATGCTAAATTTTTCAAGGAGCTAATTGCAGGAAAAAGGAGATTAGGGAATGACGAAGTAGTGGCCCTAACAGAAGAGTGTTCCGCGATTGTAAGCAACAGACTTCCACCTAAACTAAAGGATCGAGGCAGCTTCACGATTCCATGTCAAATTGGGAATCTTAAAATTGCAAATGCCTTATGTGATCTGGGAGCAAGCATCAACTTGATGCCACTTTCAATGTTTAGGAAGCTTGGTTTGGGGGATCCAAAACCTACAAACATGACACTCCAATTAGCGGATCGATCTATAGCAAGGCCACAAGGTGTAATAGAGGACGTGTTAGTCAAGGTAGACAAGTTCATTTTTCCAGCGGATTTTGTGGTACTAGACATGGAGGAGGACACGGTAGTCCCAATCTTGCTCGGGAGACCATTCCTTGCAACCGGTAGGACCTTGATCGATGTGCAAGAAGGTAAACTTATTCTACGGTTGCAAGATGAGGAGGTAACCTTTAATGTTTATAATTCAATGAAATATCCGCTGAATAATGAAAATTGTTATGCTATTTCCTCTTTCTCTCCGGTTGATGAATGTGTGAGTGAGACTTTCTACAGTGAATTAGAGACCCCTTTAGATGAAGGTCTGAACTTGGAGGCGGAGCAAGATGAGGCGTCTGCCTCAGAAGAAGAAGAGCATTGTGCATGGGTACAAAGGTTTGAGAGGCTAGAAAGAGAGATCAAATCAGCACCAAAGTCATCACTAGAAAAGCCTCCTACTTTGGAACTCAAAACTCTACCCATGAATTTAAAATATGCCTTCTTACATCCTCCCAATGACTTACCAGTTGTTATTTCTTCTTTATTGACAGTTGAGCAAGAAGAAAAACTTATCGAGGTGTTACGGAAGCATAAGGGAGCTTTTGGATGGACGATCCATGACATTAAAGGAATTAACCCAGCATTTTGCACCCACCGGATATTCCTTGAAGAGGCGGTAAAACCCTGCGTACAACCTCAAAGACGCTTGAACCCAAACATGAAAGAGGTTGTTAAAGCAGAAGTGATCAAACTCCTCGATGCGGGCATAATTTTCCCAATCTCGGACAGTCAATGGGTAAGTCCAGTCCAATGTGTGCCTAAGAAGGGCGGTATGACGGTAATTGAGAATGAAAAAGGTAATTTAATTCCATCTAGAACGGTCACCGGTTGGCGTATGTGCATCGATTATAGGAAACTAAACAACGCCACCCGGAAAGACCATTTTCCTTTACCGTTTTTGGACCAAATTTTGGAACGTATGGCGGGTCACGATTTCTTTTGTACGTTAGATGGCTTGTCCGGGTATATGCAAATCCCTGTGGATCCTCTTGACCAAGAGAAAACCACATTTACATGCCCATTCGGGACATTTGCATATAGACGGATGCCATTTGGCTTATGTAATGCACCAGCCACGTTCCAAAGGTGTATGCTTGCCATATTTACCGACATGGTTGAGGATTTCATGGAGGTATTTATGGATGATTTCTCTGTGTATGGATCTAATTTCTCTACTTGTCTTGGAAATTTGGATAAGGTTTTGCAGCGGTGCGAGGACACGAACTTGGCCCTTAGTTGGGAAAAGTGCCAATTTATGGTAAGGGAATGTATTGTGCTTGGACACAAGATCTCGGGGGAAGGGATTAAGGTCGACCCGGCCAAAATTGAGGTTATTGCAAGGTTACCTCCCCCTAGTTCAATTAAGCTTGTGAGGAGTTTTCTCGGCCATGCCGGATTTTATAGGAGATTTATAAAAGATTTTTCTAAAATCTCCAAACCACTAACCGAGTTACTCCAAAAAGATGTTTCTTTTGAATTCTCTGATAAATGTTTGCATGCTTTTGAATTGTTAAAACAGAAATTGATTGAAGCACCTATAATGATCGGCCCTAATTGGACTCTTCCCTTCGAACTAATGTGTGATGCATCCGATGGTGCAGTAGGTGCATGCTTAGGTCAGCGGGTGGATAAAATCCTCCGCCCAATTTATTATGCTAGTAGAACGTTGAATGATGCTCAAATAAACTATTCTGTAACGGAGAAGGAATTACTAGCTATCGTGTTTGCTTTTGATAAATTCCGGTCCTATTTGGTTTTGTCAAAAGTAATCGTGTTTACTGACCATGCTGCACTCAAGTATTTGATGTCTAAACAGGATGCAAAACCTCGTCTTATAAGATGGATCTTACTGCTGCAAGAGTTCGATATCGAAATCCGAGATAAGAAGGGAGTAGAAAATGTGGTGGCAGATCACTTGTCAAGGCTGCCGCAAGGAGGTGAAAGTAAGCAAGAACCGGAGATCCAAGATGCATTCCCGGATGAACAACTCCTTGCGGTTACTTCCGTACCATGGTTTGCCGATATTGCAAACTATAAAGTTGGTAACATCATTCCGCCTGATCTCACACGAAACCAAAAGGTAAAATTTTTTCATGATGCTAAAAACTACTTTTGGGATGATCCTTTCTTGTTTAAGTCGTGTGCAGATGGTATTATTCGTCGATGTGTACCTTTTGAGGAAGTTACCTCAATCATCCGAATGTGCCATGATAGAGAGGCGGGAGGACATTTTGGGCCGGATAGAACCATGGGGAAAATTCTGTCTTGTGGATTCTTTTGGCCAACAATGAGAAGTGATGTGGAGGCTTATGTTCGAGCTTGTGATGCGTGCCAAAGGACCGGAAATATTTCACAAAAAAATGAGATGCTCCAACAAGGAATTCTAGTGTGTGAGCTCTTCGACGTATGGGGGATCGATTTCATGGGACCATTCCCAAACTCTAATGGGAATCAGTTCATTTTGGTGGCGGTCGAATACGTGTCAAAATGGGTAGAAGCAGTAGCATTGCCTACGAACGATGCAAAAGTGGTAATCAAGTTCTTAAAAAGCAATATATTGACTCGTTTCGGGACCCCTAGAGCTATCATTAGTGACGGGGGCTCCCATTTTTGTAACAAGCAGTTTGATTCCCTTTTGCAGAAATATGGCGTTACCCACAAAGTAGCCACACCTTACCACCCTCAAACGAGCGGACAAGTGGAAGTGTCGAATAGGGAACTGAAAAGAATCCTTGAAAAGACGGTCAGCATGTCGAGGAAAGATTGGAGTTTAAAGCTTAACGATGCACTTTGGGCTTACCGGACGGCATTCAAAACACCAATAGGAATGTCACCATACCGTCTTGTGTTTGGAAAAGCATGCCATCTTCCCGTTGAGCTAGAGCACAAGGCGTTTTGGGCCTTAAAATTCTTGAACTTTGATATGAAAGCAGCGGGAGAGCTCCGGCTTCGTCAACTCTTCGAACTTGAAGAATTACGCCTCTCGGCCTACGAGAACGCCAAAATTTATAAAGAAAAGACCAAGAGGTGGCACGATCAAAGGATCCAGGAAAAGAGCTTCGAGGAGGGAGAAGCGGTACTCTTGTACAACTCAAGGTTGAGGTTTTTTCCCGGAAAATTGAAAAGTCGTTGGACAGGACCGTTTACCATTCACAAAGTTTACCCTTCGGGCATGATTGAGATACTTACTCCGGAGGGCATCCAAAAGGTAAATGGTCATCGCCTCAAGAAATATTTCACGGGGGCACAAGAGCAAAGGCAAGTGATGCTCTTGAGAGACCCATGAACACAAGAGAAGCGAGAGAGTCGAGCTATTCCGACTATAAACATAGCAATGAGGTACGTGTGCCTCACTTGTACATTAATTGTGTTTGTATTATTATGTTTTTGTGTGTTTTTATGTGTAGGAATAGGGTATTGAGCAAGTTAGCCAAGAGTCATGATCAAAGTGTGGAACAAGGCAAGGATTGGCAATATTCAGTGCAGCACGCCGTGCCGCAATTCAGCACGTCGTGCCAATGTGCAATCTGGTGAGCACGTGGCGTGCTCAAGCGGCACGCCCTCGTGCCGCGCTTCTGGCTCAACATCGCGTGCAAGCGACATCGGCACGCCGTGCCAAAACGGCACGCCGGCGTGCCGTCATGCTGCTTCAAAGAGGCATTGAGGAGTTGGAATCGGCACGCCGTGCCAAATCGGCACGCCGGCGTGCCGATGTTCTGTTTCCAGGTATGTTTGCGTTGCTCTGCTCAGCACGCCGTGCTGAATCCTTGGCACGGCGTGCCGAGCGTTTAAAATTTGAAATCCTAGGTCGAAAATTGCGCCTCTCTATTTAAACCTCCTTTTCCCCCTTCTCTTCTTCACGCCCCTATTCATCTTCTTCTTCTTCTTCTTCTTCGTTTTTTCTCTCTGATTTCTCTCTCTCTCTCTCTCATCACTTCTCTCTCTAAACCTCTTCCCTTACTTTCTCTCTCTCCCTCTTATTCCTCTTCTCTTCTCCATTTTTCTCTCCTTTCCCCTTCTCCTCCACCCCCCTTTTGACCTAGATTTCTGCTTGTGCTTCATTTTCCCTACACCAAGGTATGAATCTAAACTTTATTCTTCTTTTTCTAGTTTTGATTTTTGCTTGGTTACTTGCTTAATAGGGTCTTTCTTTTGTTATGTTTTCTTTTAGTAAATTGAATTTCTGCACTTAGGTTGTTTATGGTTTTGCTTTCTTTTGTTGTTGAGTTTTGTTTTGTTTTGTTTTTTTTTTATGGATGTGCAATTGTAGGATGAAGAGAAAGTCTGTACCCGCTAAGAGACATGGTTCTTCCCGTCCACCTGTGGATCCGTCACCGGAATCGGAGCCACGCGCCACCCTTCCTTCCGAGCCGCAAATGGCTCCTTTGACGAGCCTTTCAACTAAGTATAAGTGTCCTTTTCCTCTGCTCTCGGACGAGGAAGGTAAGCGCTATAAAACTTTGTTCCCTCTTGAAAGCACTCCCTACCGAATCTTCGATTGGGGATTTTTGAGTGTGCTAGATCGGTCTGATGATTTATGTGCTAAATTGCATAGTATGGGTTGGTATTCGTTTGTCAAATCTAGCGTACCTGTTTTTAGGGAGTTGAACCTCGAGTTCTACTCCACATTGAGTTTCAAGACTGACCCTAATTCCGGCCTTAGGAGCATCACCTTCCGACTCTTTGGGGTTGCACACTCCCTAGACATCGATGGTCTTCGGGATTGCATAGGCATAGAAGGAACTAGTTATACATGGCCCGAAGATATGGATGCCAAGCAATTTTGGCGTTTGATAGGCACTGGGGTATACAAACCCCGGTTTGCCAAGACTTCCCAAATCCAGGACCCCATTTTGCAACTGTTGCATAAGTTTGTATGCTTTAATTTTTCTGGGAAAACTGAAAGTAATCGGGTCAATGCCTTTGAGCTGTTACTCTTGTGGCATGTGCACAATAATGTTAAGGTGCACTTAGGATTTTTTGTCATGGAGGCCCTTTACCTTCACCACAATAGGTCCAAGTCTGAACTCGGGTTAGGGCACATCGTCACTTTAATTGCCTATTTCTTTCATTCTAATACTTGTTCTAGGCACCTCGATAGCATTCTTCCCAAGAAGCTTTCGAAGGGCATTTTGTCTTGTGCCCCGAATGTGACGGCTGCAGGTACCTCGAGCGCGGGCGGTTCGCGTAAAGGAAAGGCTCCCATGGAGGTCGATGAGGAGGAAGCTTATGAGGAAGCGGAGGCCGCCGCGGAGGATGCGGAAAATGTCTCGGTCGGCGTGGATTTTATGGCGCGGGTTGAAGGACGGTTAGATGGCATCGTTGAACAACTGGAAAACTTAACCGTCCATCAGGTTATGCTTGGGCAGCGGATGGCCAATATCGAGGCGTTTGCCACTCGTTTTTGTGCTGATCAAGGTTGGCCGTATCCGCCGCCGCCTCCTCCCGGCCCCGATATGTGAGGTAACCCTTTTCCTTTCCCGCTTTATTTTGCTCTTTCTTCCTTTGCACTTTTGGAAGTAAGTGCAATTTAAGTGTGGGGTGGGTCAAGGGATTTTCCCTCTCTCTTTTATTTCTTTTTACATTGCACTATTTGTTGTTTGTTTTGTATGCTTATCTTAGTTTTTGCATGTTTTGTGTGGAGTTATTTCTGGTTGTTTTTGGTTTGATAATATTTGTTTTTTATTTGTCACTTGCAACTTAATGATCCAACTCCTCATAAGCAATGTTTTACAATCTTTAAAAAAAAAAAAAAAAAAAAAAAAAAAAAACCATAACCGCATAACCTCTTATTTTGCATCTTTCTAGGTTAAGTATGCTTGTTAATAGGGATGTTTACATTGAATGCAACATGAGGCCCCATTTGATTGTCACCTTTGGAATAATATAGACTTTGGGGTTGAGATGCATCGCTTTTAGACATATACTCTCTAAGAAGCTTCTTTTTGATTGAGCATGAGTAAAGAGATGAAATAGGCAAATTGTGTGTTTTATTTTGATTAACCTTGGGGTAAGGGAAACTAATTATCTGTACTTAATGAACATTGACAAAAAGTCAAGAATGAAAAATGGAAATTTATTCCGCTGGCTTCACTTACAAGGTGAAGTTATGAATAGTGCTAGTAGCCGCTTGATTGAATGTGCTTAGTTGAGTAAGTCGGGTGCATTGTGTTTGCTCCATCTTTGTTATCTGTTCGGAAAAGCTAAGTGACATCTCAAGTAAGGTCGAAAGTTATAAAGTAAATCAAATGGAATCGATCAATGCATCGTGATAATTTTGTTTTCCTCCCCAAGAAAATTGTGTGAATTCTAAAGTCCTATTGATCTTTATCTATGTGATTGATTGGGAAGTGACTTAGAAGTGTACTATTTTAGTGATGCAAATCATATTCTGATAGTTAATTGAGTTGCTTTGTGTGCATGAGATTGGGGTTAAATGTTAAATTCTTTGTGACAGCCTTACTGATTGAGTATGCTTGACTTGTGGATAAAATTTAGGTTGTGGTTTGTGATTTTGTAAAAATCGATTATTCGATCTTTAATTTTGCTTCATTGTTTTCGGGAGTTGGAGATGTTTTGTTTGCTTGAGGACAAGCAAGACTTTAAGTGTGGGGTGGTTGATAAGGTCGGTTTCGACCTTGTCTTCTAGCCAAATTCGTGGTTGGAGTGGTAGTTTTTAGAATCATTTATGTGAATGTTTGATTGTTTTTTTTTCGTATTTTGTGATTTTTATGTTTTGGTTTGATTTCTTATATTTTTTAGTATTCCTCGTGTTTTTCGTGTTTTATGGTCCGTGGTTGTGGTGCGGTTATGTCTCTTTGTGTTTGTTTTGGACAGGCATTAGGACCCGGATCGGAAGTTGGAGCAACGGTGGCAAGGAAGGGCTTGAAGTGCTGAAAATCAGAATGGCACGGCGTGCCACAATGGCAGCACGGCGTGCCAAGCCAACCAGCGTGCCAAGAGTTCCAGAGAAGCAGCACGACGGCGTGCCATTCCAATCAGCGTGGCGTGCCGATCCCAACAATGGCAGCACGGCGTGCCACAATGGCAGCACGGCGTGCCGAGGCCCGAAAATCTGCTGTTGCCCTAATTTCAGCTTTTCTTTTCTGTGGTTTTAGCCTAGCCGTATAAATAGGTTATTTTCTTTGTTTTAGGGGATCTTTTTCCCAACTTGCAGAGGCAGAGCAAAAACTTGTAGCTAGGGTTTAGCTTGACCTTTTTGTTTTCTTTGAATTTTGGAACCATCGATTGGTAGATTGCTTTGCATTGAACCTTCCCCTTTTGCAACGTTCTTAGTTTCGGCTCGGGTTCGTTAATAGAGGTACACCTCCAAGCATCTTCACACCGTCGGCATCCGGTTAATTGGATCAAGAAGGGCATAAGTTTTTCTTTTTGTCTTTTGTAATTCAATTTAGCTAGCTTTTGATTCCGCAATCGATTTTGTTTGGTTGAAAACATTGAATCTGTTACATCTTTCTTGATTGATACAGTTGAATGCAAGTTAATTTCAATCTTTATCCCTTTTCTTTATGCAATCCCTTTAGTGATAATCTAGTCTCATAAGATCTTAATCTATTAAGTTCATATTCGTGGCATTACCTAGATTGACACCTAGGCAACCATTAGTATTGACGACACTGTGGAACATACGTGCCCCTATTTTCTGAGCTTTAAGAATTAGACCGCCCCTAAACAAGGAAAACCGGCTAAGGACCTAAAAGATCTAGATACGCTAGGTTGATTTAATTGGAGGAATATAATTGAGGGTTTATTGTTGAGTTAACTTCGTCTTTTGTAGTTGATTAAGTAAGCCATCCCCATCAGTCTTCATAGGTCGGTAAAACCGCCAATTGATATTCCAAATTTAAGAGCAAGGAAAGCTGGGATAGATCAACTAGGAGTAGACTAATATAGTTGTTAATATAATCAAACTTAAATTTAGTTCCGCTTAGACACGTAAAGACTCTTAGTAATTTAGTGATTATCGAGGTTTAAATTCCTTGTGGGATCGATACCTGGACTTTAGGCCAGATTTTATTACTTGAACGACGAGGTACACTGCCTTTGTTTGTGAGTCCGTTCGGGCTCCACCACTCGGCTGAGCAGAACTGGACCCCCTGCGTCTCTTGACCTACAAATAGAAGAATATTAAAAAAAAATGTAAAGTAAATACATGAAGAGCGGGAGGAGCCGCCGGTGCATCACCCACGATGGGCAGCAGACACTAGCGGATGAACGCCAAATAATCGCCGTCCACGGTGTCAGCACGGTACCCCTCCCCGAAAATATCGAGATCCACAGCAGGATTAGCGAAATGGGGCCAGAACAACACGAGCGGAAGCGACGGAGGTACAAGTCGACTAGCAGGGCCGTCCACATGGTCGGATAGGCAGAGGCGCTCGCCCAGGTACCACTCTTAGGACATCAGACACTCCAAGACAAATCGGCGGTCATCAAACCGCACAGATGTTTGCACGAGGAGTGTAACGGCGCCCTGACCATGCCACGGATGGTTGCGGATCTGCAAAAAATACAACAAAAGAATTTCAACACAGGTAAGTAAAAGTTAATTATATTTTTCTATTAATAAATCTTGTTTGCTTACCCTTTGCCAGGAAGCATCCAATAAACTCTGCCTGACCTCCTGTAAGTCACGGCCAATACCCTGCCACCCCTGCGTCCAGCAACGCAGGACGGTCGGTTAGGCATCGTCCTAGACGTCACGCAGCTCTGGCGGCTCTAAGACACGGTGCTCGAAGGCCCAAATCTGTAATCAACGAAAGAGTTAAAAAAAACGAAGGAAGAGATAATACCAGAAGGCCGAACCAGAAGCCGAGAATCTCCTGCTGCTCCCCCCCGGCACATAAATCCAACCCATAGTACAGCTGCCCCAACGCAGCTCGGGCCCAATCCAAAGAAGGAAAGGCAGCCAAGTCTACCAAAGTGGGGAGCAGAGTCATATTGCAAGTACTCTGCCCCATAGGGAATAGCGTGCAGGACAAAAGAACGAGCACATAAGCTCGAGCGCACCGCTCCATGTCTTCCTCGGACAAGTCTGGGTGAGCAGCCCAATAAGCCCCTACCCGTGAGCAATGAATCTTCCCCTTCTCAGGGGTGCAGCCAATCAATCTCCTAATGTGGTCGTCCACTAGCTGCTGACGGGCCAGATAGCAATTAAATATGATTGGGGTCCCGCCGAACCCGAACCCGGTGATAGCTGCGAAGTCCGAGGGAGTGACGGTGAACTCCCCGATGGGCAGGTGGAACGTGTGGGTGGTACATACCCATCTCTCGCACAAAGCCGTCAACACGGCATGAGTGGTATGCGGCGTACTCATAGGCAGCGACAAGATGAAGGTCTCTAGACCCAAGATCCTGACCCGAGCCCTCACAGACTCGGGAAGGCGGTCCCACCAGACTCGCGGCAAGGAAAGATTTCCGCTGCCGGAAATCCTATTCGCCTGCATTTTTGGGAAGTACAATAAATATATATTCAATTTTTGCATAATATCAAATTAAAAGAGGGGCATGCATTAAAAAAAAAAGAGAGAAGAGAGAGAATTCTAGCTACAGTCGTACGACTGTAGCATACTTCACACGAGCGTGGCTATAGTCGCACGACTGTACACCCACAGTCGTACGACTGTTCATAATATGCATGAACAGTCGCACGACTGTTCATATCACCTGTGGATAGAATTTTAATTTTATGCAATTTTCATGATTTCTAACTCGTTTTCCCTAGTTTCTTGTTCCTATTAACTACAGGGGACTCCTAGCATGTATTCTACTCAATCAATCAACCCAGAAAGCATTAAAACATGGCAAATCAGGTTCAAATATTCAAAGGGAAAATTTTGAAAAACGCAAAATCAAAGATAAAATTCGGGTACCAACCTGTGTTGTAGACAGATGGGAACCCATCTCCAACAAAATCGGGATCTCCATCCCGAGTCTAATCCCAAAATGCTCCATGTATCGAGGGTGGCCGTACCCATTGGAGACGCTCATAAAGGGGATATCATCCGCGTTATTGGGCCTCTGAATCAAGTTACTAGATAGCTTCCTCACCTTCTTTCCCAATTTCTTTAACATTTTTGCAGGATTTTGGGGTTAAAAGTCGATTTTGAGAAAGAGAGAGAGAATTGGCATTTTCGGAAATATGAGAAGTAGGAGAAGAAAGGGCGGAACCGCCCCTTAAATTCATTCTGCCCGGGAAGTACAGTCGTACGACTGTACTTCGTCTACAGTCGTACGAATGTATTCAAAATTTGAATACAGTCGCACGACTATATTGAAAAAATGGTGTGATTTTTTTCTTTATTTTATTTTATTATTTATTTATTCTCTAAACCCTACTTTTATCACCAAATGCTTATTTATCCCCCACGGGAAGATATTTCGGTAATTTTACAGGGGCAACCCATCAGCGATTAATTTTTTTCCAGCAGTGGTCCGCCTCATCCAAGGGGCACAAAACCCGAGGAAACAACCAAAAATTCACCGTAAGTACAATTCCACCAAAATTCATTTTCGACACATCCTGTATGCCAAGTCATACCAGTCTGTCACACGCACACACACCCCTTCACCCAATCTCAGTCCCCCGTGATTATAAAACAGAACCAGTATTTCCGTGTCAGTTCGTTGAGTGCGCCAAAGTCTCATACGGCTGTCACACCCTTCACCCAATCTCAGTCCCCCCGCGACTATAAAACAGAACCACTATTTCCGTGTCAGTTCATTGAGTGCGCCAAAGTCGCATACGACTGTCACACCCTTCACCCAATTTCAGTCCCCCGCGACTATAAAACGGAACCAGAATTTCCGCGTCAGTCCGCTGAGTGCTCTAAGTCGTACACGGCTGTGACACCCTTCACCCAATTTCAGCCCCTCGTGACTATAAAATGGAACCAGAATTTCCGTGTCAGTCCGTTGAATGCGCCAAGTCGCACACGGCTGTCACACCCTTCACCTAATTTCAGTCCCCCGCGACTATAAAACGGAACTAGAATTTCCGTGTCAGTCCGTTGAGTGCGCCAAGTCGCACACGGTTGTCACACCCTTCACCCAATCTCAGTCCCCCCGTGACTATAAAACGGAACCAGTATTTTCGTGTCAGTTCGTTGAGTGCGCCAAGTCGCACACGGCTGTCACTCACTTCACAAATTTCAGTCCTACATGACTATAAAAGGTAACCAGAAATGCATCTTCCTGTATTTATTCTTAATCGAAGGGGCAAAAATTTTTGTTTCAAAATTATCGATCAAGGAATAAATACGTCCACCAATTACACACTACAAACACCATGGCTCTATATGGTAGGTCATACACGGCTATCTATTCTTAAAAGTCATGTTTTTCTCCGGCGTCTTTCTTATGTGAAAAGGGATTACAAGAAACCGCTTATCTACCCAAAAGCCTCATGAAATTAACCCACAAGCCACACACGTGCACACTACCTTCGATTCCGTGTTCTTTATCGTGTACCTAAATCCGTGCAAAGAATCGGACTTTAGCTACACGAGGGGCAGCCTATGAACACGGAATTTTCTGGGTCTTGAAAAAAAAAAAAAACCTGACCGTTGACCCACGACTGTATTTACAGTCGTGGGGTTCTGGTTACAGTCGTACGACTGTAACATAAGTACAGTCGTACGACTGTAGGGTCGGGGGCAGGTTGCAGAACCCATACCCCCTGAATTAAAAAAGTTAGGAAAATCTTGAGCATTTAATGCTCAAGATTTTCTTGAAAAAAAGGATAAAAGGCAGAAAGAGAGAGAGACTAAGGGGGACCTTTTGGCAGAAAGAAGTGAGGGGAAAAAGAGAGAAGAGAGAAAGAAAGAAGAAAAAGAGAGAAAAACAAAAACAAAACCCAACTCTTCTTCAACACTTTTCTTCTCAAATCCAGTGCTTTAAAGTGTAAAATGGATTAGAAATCGTAGGTTAACCTGGACACACAAAATCTAAATCATCTCTGGACAAAAACGAGCTCAAATCCGTGACTTTTTGGAGGATTTTTGGACCTCATTTGCAACCTCAACACATAAGGAAAAGGAGCAAATTTTAGTGGATTGGAGCGACGCTAGGGGTCAATTCGACGTTGGATTAGCTTCAAAGAGGTAGGCACTTCTTCTCCCTTCTCTTTTTCCAGCTTTCTGGGTGCTGTGGTTGAATTTTGTGCATTTTTATCAAAGTTTTTGCACTCCTGTTTCTGGAAAAATAAGAACAGTCGTACGACTGTTCTTCTTACAAGAACAGGGGCACGACTGTAATTACAGTCGTGCCATATCACTTACAGTCGTACCACTATTTTTATATTTCCAGTTTTAAGTTTCTCTTTTTAGGTTTTTTTAGCGATTTCTGCCTCTGGTAAGGGCTACAGTTGTACGACTGTAACTACAGTCACACGACTGTAGTTCTCGGCCAGGAGCAGAAATCCCTAAAATCCCTAAAATCCAAAAAAATTCATAAAAAACCCAAAAAATTTTTCCTAAAAATCAGAAAATTTCAGAAAATCAGAAATCTCGAAAAATAAAAAATCATCAAAAATGAATTTTGGTGTGTGCATTCACGACCTTAGATTTATTTTTCGGTGAAACTGCATTTAGAACAAAACCACGACGGAGACCTGGTTCTCCCGAAAACCGACCCACCTCGTATACTAAATTAAAATAAACCAGAAAAATGTTTTCAAAAATGATTTTCTCACAAAACCAAAATACATGGACGTTTCAAACTGATTTTCCAGGTCCAACCGGGTCGGCCGACCGGGCCAACCCGGTTACCCCCAATTGCATGACCCCAAGTCCTAATTTCCCAATTCTGTCTATTTGAGTCCAATTTGTGGTGTGCCGTAAAATTGTGCTAACCTTTGTTTTGCAGCTTTTATTTATTCCTTTTCTTTATTTTATTTTTATTTGTATTTTAATAGAATTAATCGTGTATTTAGGCGGTTGTAATTATTTTTTAGATTCTCGTGTATCCTAGGCGATTGTATCAGCGAGGCGAGAGTTTTTATTTTTCCATTCAATTGGGTTGTAAACCTTTTAAATATTTACTTCCTTACTGTTTATGTTTGTATTATTATGTATGCGTGCTGTATGTGTTATTCAATAAAAATCAATTTTTTAGCAATTTAAAGTGTCGTAACTAGAACATTGGCTAACAATATTTAAATTAGACACGAAATAAGGGACTTGTCCGAACCTAGATCTCTAAAAAGTGTGGCACTTCCCGCTTTGGTTCAGCTACACTGTAATTTCCCGGTTGAGTTGAGCCGGGTGGCGATTCCTATACTTTTTATCGAGATTTAGGTCTCGATTCTTTTACGAAACAATCCGCTTTTCCAAAAAACGAATTTCCAATCAAAAACCCCACACGAGGGAGGGCCCCGCCCGAAATTTAGGTGCCCCTTCTGAAAGGGAGTCCCGCGTCCCGTCGAAAACGTGTCGTCCGCTCACAATAGTAAAGGTCAGTTGAGAAGCCTCTGCTTGGCCGATTATTAATGAAATATGAATCTTAGTCTTTTAACTGTATATTACCAGCAAACTAATTAAAACAGATTGTTAATTAACATGGTTAAAATAATAAAACCCCTTTATTAATCACTCTAAAAATTTTTCTGTGTAGATAATCATAACAAATGGCTGGTAATTCATTAAAAGGAGAAACCATCTGGGCCTAACTTTCTAGACTGGGCTTGGTGGCTAAGAATAGTGTTAAACAAGAGTCCAAAAAGTATGTGCTTGATATGGCCTTACCGGTGACACCGCCTTCAGGTCGAGGGGTTACTCAAGCTCAAATTGAGGAGTACGACCTGTATAGGAGGGATGATAGTGATGCATCTTACCTTATGTTGGGCACGATGGTTCCTGATTTATGAAAACAGTTCATAGACCAACAAGCCTTTATGATCATGGACGATCTCAAAAGGATATACCAAGATCAGGCTCGTTAAGAGAGGTTCTTGACAATTAAGGTGCTCAACACTTGTAGCATGGCAGTTGGGACATCTGTGAACACCCACATGCTCAAGATGAAGGGCTATATCAATTCATTAGCCCATCTCGGCACGTCGGTTCCGCAGGAGTTGGCGATAGACATCAATCTTGGGATCCCTCCCTGAGTCTTATGATCAATTCATCATGAACTATCACATGCAGGGTATGGATAAGACTGTGGCTAAGCTGCATGGAATGCTTAAGCTTGGTGAACAGTCTGTCAAGAAGACTCCTCTGCTCCTGCTAATAAACAAGGGGAATACACTTGCTACGAAGGCAAAAGCCAATGCCAAGGCTAAAAAGGCTAAGCCAAGGCCCAAGCCCAAGCCCACCCCTGAAGATGTCTGCTTCTAATGTAAACAAAAAGGATACTGGAAGAAGACATGTCCGATGCTCATGGGAGAGCAAGTTAAGAATCAGGGTAATTCTTTAGATATATATGTTATTAACATTAACCTCATTATTTCTACATCTTGGGTGTTAGACACTGGATGTGGTTCTCACATTTGTTGCTATGTGTAGGGATTAAGAAATAGGAGGTTATTAGGATACGAAGAAGTAGATCTTCGAGTCGGGAATGGTGCTAAGGTTGTTGCCATCGAGATTGAAGACTTCTACTTAGAGATGCCCACTAGATTGTTTTTTATTTTGAGAGATTGTTATTTTGTACCTGCTATGTTCAGGAATATTATTTCAGTTTCTGTCTTGGATATTTCTGGTTTTGTTTTTAACATTGGTAATGGAAAAATTGATATTTTGAAAGATAATATTATTTATGGAAGTGCTTTTCTAAATAATGGTTTATATATCATTGACTTAAATGAAAACAATCCAATCTATAACATAAACACTAAGAGGGTTAAGCCTAACGAACTTAATCCTGCTTACTTCTGGCATTGTCGTTTAGGCCACATAAATAAGAAGTGTATAGCTAGACTTCACAAAAGTGGAATGCTAGGGTCATTCGACAAGAAAGCTAAAAGGGCCACGTGCTTATTGGACCTAATACACTCAGACGTGTGTGGGCCCATGAGCACTAGTGCTAGAAATGGTTTTCACTACTTTATTGCTTTCATAGATGACTTCAGCAGATATGGCTATGTCTATCTAATGAAGTAGAAGTCTAAAACCCTTGATAGGTTCAAGGAGTATAAGAACAAAGGAGAAACCAACTTGGCAAGACTATAAAGGTGCTTCAGTCTGACCAAGGTAGCGAATATATGAGCCTAGAGTTTGAATCAGTCTTGAGAGAGTGTGGGATCATCCCACAGCTCACTCCTCCTGGAACACCCCAATGGAATGAAGTGTCAGAAAGGAGACATAGGACCTTGTTGGATATGGTTCGCTTAATGATGAGTTAAACGACTCTCCCAATATCCTTTTAAGGATATGCATTAGAGATAGTTGCATTCACACTTAACCGTAAACCGAGTAAGGCAGTCGAAAAGATGCCATATGAACTATGGATGGGCAAGGAGCCCAACATCTCTTTCGTGTGGATTTGGGGTTGTGAGGCCCACATCAAGAAATTGACAAGTGGCAAACTAGACTCTAAAACTGAAAAGTGCCTGTTTATAGGTTACCCCAAGGAAACAAAGGGATATTAGTTTTACAACCCTACTGAGAATAAGGTGTTTATAGCATGAAAGGGTGTCTTTCTTGAAAAGGAGTTCATCTCTAAGAAAGATAGTGGGAGCAATATTAAACTCAGGGAAGCTCAAGATCCACAAGAACCTATACAGGATCACTCAAAGATCGAACCAGAACCTCAAGCAATTGAGGAATCTGAATCAATCATATAGGACCTTAGAAGGTCTGGTAGGGTCCGTGATCAACTCGAGAGATATGGATTTCTTATAACCGACGATGGGAATCTTCTGGTGTTTGACCAAGAAGAACCCAAGACCTACTAGGAGGCTATTAAAAGCCCACAGTCAGCTAACTGGCGTAAAGCCATGGAAGTTGAAATGCAATCAATATACGATAACCACGTTTGGAACTTGGTTGATCCACCTCTGGGTGATAAGGTGATTGGTTGTCAGTGGTGTTTCAAGTTACAGGCTGGAAACACCTTCAAAAGGTGATTGGTGGTGAAAGGTTTCAGACAAGTTTAGGGAATTGACTATGATGAAACCTTCTCTCCAGTTGCAATGCTCAAATCCATTAGGATACTACTTGCTATAGCTGCATGGTGTGACTAAGAGATATGGAAGATGGATGTTAAGAATGCTTTTCTAAATGGAAAGCTACTCGAAGATGTGTATATGACACAACCTGAGGGTTTTATCTATCCAAAGTATCCTAACAAGGTATGCAAGTTTCAAAGGTCCATTTATTGATTAAAGCAGCCTTCCCAAAGGTGGAATCTGAGATTCAATGAAGATATTAAGGAATATGGTTTCATACAAAATCCATATGAGCCCTGTGTGTACAAGATGGTTAGTGGGAGTGTATCCACATTCCTAGTCCTATATGTAGATGATATCCTTCTTATTAGAAGCGACAAACCAACACTGCAAGGGGTTCAGCAGTGTTTGAGTTAGTGGTTCATAATGAAGGACTTAGGAGAACCTAAAATAATCTTAGGGATCAGGATCTATGGAGATAGATCCAATCGGCTTCTAAGCCTAAGTTAGGCCTCGTACATAGATAAAGTTTTGAAATGGTTTGGTATGGATAAGGAAAAGAAAGGTTTCTTGCCTATGTGCCATGGACTCAAACTAAATAGGAACAACAGCACTAAAACAAAGGAGGAACGGGAGAGGATGTAAAAGATCCCATATGCATAGGCTATAGGATCTATCATGTACTCCATGTTATGTACAAGACTTGATGTTGCTTTTGAACTGAGTATTACTAGCTGATACCAGTCAGATCCCGGGGAGGATCACTGGATGGCAGTCAAGGCAATCCTTAAGTACCTTAATATGATTAAGGATAGCTTAAGAAGAGCTGTCATTGTTAGGGTACACTGACTCAAGCTTTGAGACCAATCAAGATGAAAACCAGTTGTGTTCTAGTTATGTCTTTCTGCTGAATGGCAGCAATGTTAGTTGGAGGAGCTCAAAACAGCCAACCATTAGTGATTCTACCACAGAAGCTAAGCACATTGTTACATGTGATGCTGCAAAGGAAGCTATTTGGATGAAGAAGTTCATCACTAAGTTAGGAATAGTTCCATCTATCTTAGACCCAGTGAATGTCTTCTGAACAACGGGGCCATTACACAAGCTAAAGAGCCTCGGTCACATAAGAAGTCTAAACATATACTCAGGAAGTTTCACCTCATACGAGAGATCATGGGTAGAGGAGACATTTCATTGCAGAGAGTTGACACCGGGAACAATGTCACTAATCCGTTGACTAAGGCGCTGGCACAGACACAGTATGAGGGTCATACTAGATTATAGGGTTTTAGGGCAATGCCTAGTTGGAACTAGTGCAAGTGGGAGAATACATGTATGCTCTAGTGCAAATGGCATTGGTTCTTGTATTGTATTATACTTCATATTTGGATGTTTTGTGTTATACATTTTGTGTTGAAATAAAGGCATGAATCTATTTATTCATATCTTGTGCTATTTGTAAATAGATCATCCATTGATTATAACTATTCTAAAGTAAACCAATGTAGGTCATTGGATTATGAGACCTTATAGTAATGTTAAAGTTATAATCGTAAAGATATCCTTGATTTATTCTAATCATAGGAAAGAATGGAACCAAAGACCAGTATATCCTTGACTAGATGGCAGTGTCTCACCGGCCATTGGACATGGGATGTCAGTCAAGAATATAGGTACATGTTAAGTTACATGGTATTGGATCGATCCAGCGTGAGAACATCACATGGTCCGATCGTCATAGGTGTTTCTTAGGTAGGCCTTGTTATTATCCTTAGATACGATATTCACTGTAGCATAACATGGGATCTCATACACTTTGATGTATGCCTAAAGGGCCCGTAACATGGTGCCAAATATAGGTATGCTAGGTGGGCTAGTGAACATGTTGATGTTGATAGTGAAGTTGATGGAATTGCCACTTAGCGTTCCCTGAGATGATATCACTGGCCACTTGATGAGTGGGACTTGTATGGCCATACCCGAATAAGTTGGGATACTTATTTGTGATGCTCAGTCCATTCGGTATCAAGAGATAAATAAACATATAAGAGGATGACGGGGCCATGTCTCTTGCTTATATATATCGATGTCAACTGGCAAGCGATATACAAGATCACTACCGAGTTGTGTTTCACATTAGACTGTAAGTCTCCATCTTAATTAGAGGCTATAACAGTTTGCTAGAACCCACTTATAGCATGTGGGCCTTAGGCTCACTGTCAACATAAAAACGGACCCACAGGATCGTACACATAGAATGACTGAACGTTGACAAATTGGATTTATACACATTGTGTATATTTGGAATGGAAACCAAATTAATTGAGTTATTGACATTAGGTTATGTCAAAATTAATTCAATTATATTAAGGGAGAAATTAAATTTATTTGATTAATTAATTACATGTAGCAAATAATTAATTAAATAAAAATTTCCTTAGTGGAAATTTAAATACAAAGGTTATATTTATTAAGGTTGAACTTAATTTAACTTTGGGTTATGTTAATTTGATAAAATTGTATTTAATTGTATCAATTAGAATTTTATAATATGGTTTTATTAAATTCTAATGGTACAAATTAGATCAATTCCATCAAATAAAATTAACCTATAGTTTTAATTAAATACCTGATTTACTAAGTAGTATATAAGAAAGCCTTAACACTAATTTCTCCCAACCCTAGCATAATTTGGCCAACACACTAAGAGAAGCTATCCCTCCCCTTTGGCCTAATCTCCATTGGTTTTCGTTCGAGCCGTTAGCTAGCACGAGTTGCATTCTAGAGCCGTTCGTGTACCGAAGTATGGAGAGAACTCAATTGGATTTCTAGAGCATCTCTAGAGGAGATGTATAAGGTGAGAAAATTATATTTTCTTCCCGTTTTGGTTTCGTTCTTTTAATCTATATGGGCTATGAAATCGAGGAAAATTTTAATCAGTATTCCGTTGCGCGTTTGATTTTTCCTGTAACTTTTTCCTACAATGGTGTACAAGCACGAGACGAAAAATGGGGCCTTCACTTTTTCCCACGTTGGCCGAATTCCTCTGTCTATTTTGCAGTGGGAGCCGATTTCTCTTAGTTACAGTTAAAGGAGAAAAAGCTTCCTTTTATACCTATGTATAAAATTAGAGTTTTAATTAAATTAGGTTTATTTTTTATTTTAATTTAATTAGTTTAATTTGATTCAATTAAATTAAATCATAACCATATGATAAAATTCTTTTGCATAAATTAAACTAAATTAATTAAACTAAATTAAGTCTTAATTTAACTAAGCCCTTTCTTAATTATAAATAAAATCCATATATTTATATCAAGAGATTATTTCATCATTTTATTAATTACACCAAGTAATTAAATTAATAGGTTGAAATAAAATTTCTCCCTTAGTTAATTGCATCTATTTTAACTTTACCATAAGGTTTATAAATATAATTACCATTAAGCTCCATATTAAATATAACATGTATTCAATATATATTATAATTAAGTCCATGACAATCCCGTTCAGACATCTTTATGTGTGATCCTATGGGTTTATCTTATGTTGGCAGTGAGTCCAATACCTTAAAGTCCAGAAGCTGCAAGTGGGTTCTAGTAAATTATTGCAGCTACCTAAATAAGATACAGATATTAATCTTATACGAGGCATAAACTGTATAATAACTTATACATTCTCTGCCAATAATATTGGTGTCCTACAAGAGGCATGGTAATGTCACCCTCTACAGCTGCATGGACATTCCTTAATACCTAGTAGACTGAAGTTCACAAATAAGTAATCACCCAATGATTCCTTATTTGCATGTGGCCGCACTTTTATTAGCCCTACTTACCAAGTGGTTGGTGATATCTACTCTGAGTTAACAGAGTGGCATCTCCCTTCACATCCTTACAAGTCCTACCATGATCACTAGCAATCCAACCGTACCTATACTTGGCACCTTGTTACAGGCTTGTAAGGCGTACGTCAAAGCATGTGAATTCTAGGCTTATAGAAATATCAAGTCTAAGGATCTAATATAAGTACTACTTGAAAACCACCTACGACATATGGACCATATGCTGTTCTTAATAATAGATCGATCTAATACCATGTAACCTAACATGTATCTATGACCTTGATTGACAATCTATGTTCAATGGTCGATAAAACACCACTATACAATTAAGCCGCATGCTAGTATTTAGTTACTACTGTTCCCACGATTCTAACAGACTAGGGATAGTTTTTATAACTATGTTTGATACCTTACTCATGGTCTTATTGCCCAGAGAACGTTACCGACATTCATGAGTACAAACACAATTAATGGATACTTTGTTACTATTAATTGAACAAGAAATTATAAGACAAATTATGCCTTTTTATTAATAACATAATAAATAATACAATACAAATTAAGATACAATGCTTTGGGATTAGGGCGTACACTAACATGATTTAGAGTGATAGTCAGTCTGCTATAGCGTTTGCTAAGGATAAAAAGTTCCATAACAAGTCCAAGCATATAAAGATTAAGTATCATTTTATTAGGAATTTAATAGCACGCAAGTAGGTTAACATGAAATATATATCTACTTAAGACATGGTAGCAGATCCATTAACTAAACCTATCACGAGAGATGTTTATATAAAACATGTAAGATCCCAAGATTTGTGCCCGATCTAGATCATATTACTTTATGTTTATGAAAATATTATTTAATAAAATTTGAATTTTACAGTACACGAGTGTGAATATTATTTTGTTAATATTTGTTGTCATCATTTTTAAGATGCATGTCGTACAGAGAAGTAACTCACTCACACGAGTGTTTACCCTTATTTTGTCATTAGTAGACAAATGTGAAGGATGATGTTATCTTTGAATAGATGAGAACCTATTAAATGAGTAAACTATCAAAAAGGTTTAAAGAACAAGATTCATATACATGCAGAAGTCAAGTGTATAAGAGATTATGTGTAATCTGAAAGGCTTGTTATAAGTAACATGATCCTATTTTATCTTTATAACTGAAAGTAGTCCACAAAGTAAGTGGACTAAGGTTAGATATTTTAGCACACCTAACCGATGCTTTCGTATGGTGTTAGTGCGGGACATGCACTTCTTTGAAGAGGAAAGAAAAGAATGCCATAACACATGATTTCATATCATGTATGCTTAACGACCTAGAGATGGAAAAGGGACAATCTCAACTTTTCCGAGTATGAGACTCATGTATCAAAACTATGGTTTCGTGACATTACTATCCTTAGGACCCTAACTCATTCTAAAAGTATAATCTAATTTGGTTGTTTTGGAAGGAGACTTTTGAAGGGGTCATGTATGCTTCGACCTTGGATAAGCGAGTTAGATTATGATAGGAAGAATGTAGTAAAAGGGGAAGATTACCATGTGTTCATATCTTGATTTTCTATGATTCACAACCAGGGTAGTTATATATGTGTGCATAGTTGTGATAATAGAAAAATGTAGAGATCAAAATGATTACAATGGATGTGATATGGAATCTAGGATAAGGTATATAATCTTTCAGTTATTCCCTTGAGCTGCCATAAATCACCAACGAGTATATAGCATTAGAGCTTTCAAGATATGCTAGTCGCACCTATTTGCGAGTATGAAAGAGATGGAGTAGCGAATCTATTTTGTTATGTGGGAGTGGGCCCATATTAGTACAAACTAGGTTCACAGCCTCAATAAAAGCTTATAATCTCTTATTTTAAGAGATACGATTAAGGATAGACAATTAATTATTCTTAACCATACATTTAAGCTCCTCCTTCTCTCAAATCTTCTCTCAGGCTTTAGTTCGTGAATTAGCAGTTCTTTCTCTCCGAACATGTCGAAGTAGGATTTACACACGACCGTTGATACGTGATCTTGGTTTGTAATTTTTCCGCTGCAATCACCTAGGTGGAATCTGCGCTACAAGAGGTAACCCAATTCCTTTTATCTCATATTTATACATGGATAAATCCTTCAAAAATATTCAAATACCAAATCCTTACCAAGCTGCAAAATAAATTTGGTTCGGTTACCGACTTTTTTTTAGTTCAATTTGGTAACGATTTTACAGCTAGTTTGGTAACGACTTTGGATTCAAATTTATTGTCACAATGTTTATATAATATTTATTTTATGTTTTTGTAATTTTAATTGCTCATTTAGTCTATATAATACCAATAAATTACTATTTTTTGATGTATTATGTTTCATTTATATCAATTTTATAAATTTTTTTTATCTTTATTAAAAAAAGAAATTCGATTACCACGGTTAATATATTCAGTTATTGTATTTGGTTAAATTTTAATAAATCAGTCCATTTCGATTCAGTTAACTTAATTTTGACTAAAATCATCTTAATGTCACGTTTTTTTTTTTTTTTTTAATTAGAAGACAAGGTGATGTGTGACTTAGTGATAATCATAATTTGGTCTAACTCGGGGATTGCAATTTAGAGATTTGTAAAATTCAATCTCTAGAATTTGATAGGAAGAATTAATTATTCATAATTAAATTGTTGTAAAAATTTTAGTCCAATTTTGATTTGAGGATCCAATTCTAATTCAATCCAATATGGAAATTTTGTGATTTGGTTAATTGAATATCTAAACCTACTTCTGCAAATACATTATAAATACCCTTAAAAAGGTTGAAAAAAAAATATACATGTCAATTCTCTTATACAACTTCAACTAAATAAAACACATTCACATGACATTATATAAAAAGAATACAAAACTAGTAAATAAATTTGTAATAATTTCCAACAAAATAAATCTACAATGGTAACACCAAGATAAATTTCAAAATAAACAACATTTGTTTAAAATACCACGTATGAATGTCTTGCTAAACAAAGCAATTGGTAAATGTTGAAACTATAATATTTTCATATAGTCCATATTAAAACATCTGATATGTATGATACGTATGTTAATTTTTTTTCCTTGGATTTTTTTAATTATTTGACTTTGTAATTTTTTTTCATTGTTACGTTGTTTTAATTATATTTAGTGTTGTTTCTATATCTATCTTTTATTTACAATTATTTTATTATTTTATATTATTTTTGCAGGAATTGTTATTTTATTTATATGGTGTCCCATATATTACATAAATAAACATTTTATATTCTTTTACACATATTTCAATTTTATTGAGGATTAGCATGTTTTGCATAAAATTACTATTTTTTATTTATTCCAAAGAACAAACAAAAATATAAACAATAATTAAAAAGCAACCATATCTTTGAAAAACAAAGAAAATATCATCTAAACTAAATTAAAAATTATTCACCTACATAAAACATAATAATTCAAATATATATAATTAATACAAAAGTTATTTGTAAATATTTCACAAATGCATCATACATCTATTAATTATAGATGCATCATAAATTTATCATACACATATCAAAAGGGAAACATAAAAATAGAAAAAACACAGAGGATACACACAAACATATATATATATATATATATATAACGCAAAAGAATCATAGAAAAAAAGGAAGAAAATGATAAAAATAAAAAAAGAACAAAATTAAGTAGACTAATGCAGAAAAATAAAAGAAACATACTAATAAATAGTAAGCGATTATAATAGAAAAAAACAATAGAAGGAAAAGAAAAGAAAAATAGTGGTTGTGGTGATGAGAATTTTAAAAGAAAGTAGTTATGGTAGAGAATAGGGATAGCAGCGAGTACGGGTTTTGCGGGTACCTAACACTACCTGACCCTAACATGACTACCCAAAAACTTACATAAAAGAGTTTGAGATGGGAATGAGATTTAGAAAAATATTCGTCATGGGTACGGATCACCCACTGTTCACAAGGTACCCTTTACCCATACACTGTTATGTCTCACAGTGGGTAGCAGGTAAAGGGTACCAGTAACCTGCTACCTAACTCATTTAACACATAAAACGTAAAAATGTTGCATATGTTGGTGGTGGTATTCAAATACGCCTCCTCTTGTATGAAATTGTTCCACCAAACCACTAAACCAATTTCCTTTTCTTGATAATATTTATGTGGATTTTTGTTTATATAATATACTTTAATATTATTAAATTATTATTAATACATAGCTATGTGCATATATTATTTATTGTTTTAATTAAATAGTTAATTTTCATTGGTATGAGTAATTAACGAGTACTCGAGTGCTATGTTGGATGTGAATGAAATTTGAGATATGTAAATAAACAAATATTGAGATGGGACGAATAGTTGTTTTGGTAAACGGGTGCTGAAAGCTTGTAGGTATTTTATCTGTTACCATTCTTAGTAGAGTAGAAGAAAAAAGAAAAAGGATAAATAATAAGTTAAAAGAGGAATGGATGAGATATTTTAGAAATAATAATTAAGCATGTTGATAGATTAGGAATGTGCATGGTGCACTAAGGAAATTAAGAATGTTGGCATTTTTTTGAAAAATTTCAAAAGGCCTAGTATATTAAAGGGTCCCTGAATTACGGGCGGACCAATGCTTCAGCCTTGCCTAGTCTCCGCGAGCAAAAGACCCCATGGGGTCTTCCGTTGCAGCCCAGGCATGAGGCTGCTGCAATTCTTTTAAGTTTTAAAGAAGGATGGGGTTGAACATGTTTTATATTTTGAAGTATGGGACCGTCAAAAACAAAAATAAGAAAGGAAAAGACGTTATAGCCCTTAAAGAGTTCTCTTTTCCCATCTCATTTATTGTTTTGCCGCCGTTCACTTTCTTTTTCTCTGTCAAATTTCTCAAAACCTCCTTAAGTGTGTCACCAAACGCCACATTAAGTCCTCTACCTTGTTTATTTGCACATTAATATGCTATATTTTGTCACATTTTATAATTCCAATCCTTCATTTCAAAAAATTTGAATGTTATGTTTATTTTTATTTTTTCTCCAATTTAAATTGAAATGATTATAAATTATTTTAATAATTGGTATATGTTTAAACTATAATTGAAGATACTATGTTCTGTTAAATATTTAGAAATTGGTATATATATATATATTTAATTGTTTAAATTTTATTTTTTAAAATTATTTTGTTTATTTAAAACGATAACGTGTCTAGATTTTTTTTATATTAGAAATATATTTTTTAATTATTACATTATGTTAAAAAATATAGAAGATTGGTTAAACTTAATTGTAATAATTTTGATTATAATGAAAAATGATTGAACTGTGGTTATTATTTAAATTATTGATTTTGTATATTGTAGAATACAACAAAAATAAATGGGTGATTAGATAAAAGTGAAAATATTGATAAATCTGGACCGAGTAATATTAGAAACCAAACTCATGAGTAATTCAAATCAAACTATATTATTAGCTATTCAAGATTGCATAAATAAATTGATAGTTTTCTTGTTGATATAAGAAATCAAAGTACATTAAGAATTTTGACTAGATGTCTTTTTCGATCAATGGATCGCAATTATTGATCTAGAGAATATGGTTTTGATGGATTCGGTTGAACTGGTACAATGTATGGCCAGCACAAATCCACCCTAACACTATTGCAGACATATGTGCCTTATATTAACTGTGCTGCACTCTCGGCATTCAACTGCTTGGTGCCATATTCCGACACGTTGCCACACCCGTTCATCGAGATGCCAATAGCGACCTTCTTACACTAGCCAAAGGCACCAGCTTCCGGTTCTTTACGAGCCAAACCTCCTCACTCAAGGGCTTCAAGAAATTATTCTTTTACATCAAGCTAAAAAGCGACGCTTCCACCTTTCCCCAATCCTTGTCCTTACAGAGTACGAAGGAAATGAAGGGAGCCAAGGACCGGCTTTCACCAAAGGAGAAAGCCAATCTAGCACTATTGAGCTTTATGCCTACGAAGTACTAAAAGCTCTTATATGCAGTTAAGGCCTTCCTCCTAAGGCTACCTCTCGCCGCACTGGACGACCAGACAGGACTTCCAGTTTTCTTTAATGATCCCACCACGGATCACCGAGGTACCACGTTTTCCACTGTACTCATTCTATTCTTTGTATTTTTGGCAGGGATGTCACTAACTGACATTGTTGCAGCTTTGAAGAGTCGAAAGAAAGGGACCCGTGTCCCAGCTGCCACTACACTAGCGGCCCCGCCTCCCGCGTCAACCACATCCGCACCAAGGCCTAAAGCACCGGCCACCGAATTAAGTGGAGATGGGGAGTCTGCTTCTCAGGGAAAGAGGAAGTTGGTGGCCGCGTCCATTCTAAAGAAAGGCAACCGAAAGCTCCTAGTAAGATTCGCCCTTTCCTAATTATCTCCAGACTTAACCATTACTTACCAAACTTCTTTTGCAGGATATGGTCCCAGACTTCGACGACAGAAGCCAAGACATGGACGATGGCCCGACCATCAAAGAGATCCTGGTATCCAAATTTGGGATAGAGGCAAGCTTGGCAGAACCCTCGATGCAGCTGGAACTCAGCACCAGGATGTACCTTCCAACGGATGTGGCCAAGGTCAGCAAGCTTAGCAAACCGCACCATAGGGACCCGGGTCCTGAGCAAGCTGTACATCATAAGTAGCCCTCTTAACCTTACATCTTTGAATCTCAAGATGCCAAAATGATAAGATTTATTCCTACAAGCCATCTCTTTCCTATACGAGGAGCTGAAGCGGGTCGAAAAGGCAGATCACATCCACAATCAGCACCTTGCTGGGATATTGGAAAGGAAGAAGATGAAAGAAGAGCTAGCGGAGGCCATTAAAAAGAACATAGAACAACAAAAGAATTTAGATGTAGCCTCCACTGAAATTACTGCTTTAAAGAAATCCTTGGACGAATCTAAAGAGGCCTAAAGGTGGGAGAAAGAGGCTCATTTGGTGGATCTTTCCTCCGAAAAGGGATACCTGAAGGAGAAGACAGAACTGTAGGGTGGCTGGCCTTGCTCTACGATGACCGCCTACTCTAGAAATGAGCTGAAGCACATCCAAATGCATCTTTCAGTGATATAGATGCCGACTTTCCTACGGAAGCGGATCTTTCTCCCCCATCCTCTCCTGCTCCAAACATCACCAATTTAACACTCCCGCCCCTAGAGGCTAAGGCGGCTCCTAAACAGGCAGAGGGCATGCAAGATGGGGCGGTCCTTTTTGAGCCAGCAGATGGCAAATGATAGTTTTAGCAGACTCATATGTTTTTTTTAAGCCCTCTAAGGAAATGCCTTGTAATCAACTTTCCTCCCTTAACGGGATATTTATAAAAACAATTGACTTTCATGATATTTGCTGTTTGCTTTTATTTTAGATCAGGATATTGTTCCTTTGCTATTTCTGAGGCTTCTGTAGCCCTATTTTGGATCTGCGCTCTATGCCCTATTTCTCGATCTATACCGAACATACATGTCATAGTTATTGAATGATCTATAATAAAAATCTGAAAGAAAACTTTATTGATATAAGGCCAGATAAATACAAAGTTGTCATGCTTTACTAAGTTGCCTCATTAAAAACCTCATCAAGGAAAACCCTGTGGGAAAAAACCATTGATGAGGAAAAAAGAGTGCAATGTTTACAAGTGTCAAGCATTAATTCTGGTAATATTTCTAGAGATTTCTTGCATTCCATGTGCGTAGAACCTCCTTTCGTTCGTCTGAATTAACTTGTAGGTGGTCAGACCAACGACCTACCTAATCCGATAGGGCCTTTCCCACTTTACTGCTAACTTTCCTCTACCTTCCTACACATAAGAGGCCTCGACATCTCTGAGCACTAAGTCTCCCTACTGGAAGGATACTGTTCTGACTTTCCTGTTATGGTACCTTGCGATCCGGCTTTTGTAGCCAGCCATGAGAATAAAAGCTCGGTCCCGTCTTTCCTCAAGGGAATCAACATGGAAGCGAATGTTGATGTTATTTTGTACCTCACTGTAATATGCAACCCTATCACTGGGCGACCTGATCTCTACCAGAATAATCGCCTCAATCCCGCATGTCAGGGCAGAAGGTGTTTCTCCTGTTGCACGTCTTGAAGTGGTTTGGTATGCCTAAAGAACACTATTTAGCTCGTTTGCCCATGCTCTCTTACGTTCTTCTATTCTTTTCTTCATCCCCTCACACAAGGTCTGGTTCGTGATCTCTTTCATACTGTTAGTTTGAGGATGGTTCATCGAATTGCACTTGTGATCGATGCAGAAACTTCTACAAAACCCAAGAAACTTCTTGGAGGTGAATTAGGTGTCGTTATCCATGATGAGGACCTTGGGTATACCGAATCTAACCAGGATGTGCTCCTGGATGAAACTTATCATCTTCTCTTGCGTTATGGTGGAGAAAACTTTTTTAACCTACTTAGTAAAATAATCTACCGCCACTATTAACCACTTACGTTGTTTGCTTGCTTCTGGCATTGGTCCTACTAGGTTAATTCCCCATGTGGAGAAAGGCCATGCCATGATAATTGGTTTCTGTTCTACAAGGGGCCGAGTCATTTTCTTAGCATGTATCTAGCTCTTGTGGCATGCTGCAACGTAGGTGTCCGCATCTTCCTTCATCGATTCTCAAAAGTACCCCATTAGCATAGCCTTCTAGACCATTGCTAGAGCGACTTGATGCGAACCACAAATTCCCTCATGGAGCTTTCTCAGCACATAGTTGCCTTCTTCCACTAAGATGCATTTTAGCCATGGGCAACTATAAGACTTTGGTAAAGTTTCCCTCCAATGACAGTGTATCTGGTGGACTTCTTAGAGATTTGGACCACTTCAACTTCATCTTCTGGTAGCTTGCCTTCTAGGAAAAAGTTAATAATAGGTTTTGTCCAATCCAGACTTCTTTCATCTATATTTGAAGTTTCTAGCTGGTTAGTGCTCGGATGGGTTTGCAACTCATACGGGACAGTAGAGTTGCTGCCACTCGGATTGGTTGGAGGTGGCTTTGGCGAGTTCATCTACTATGATATTCGCATCTCTGGGGATGTTATCTATCTTTAAAATTATGCCTTGATGCTTGATCTCTTTCAACAGCCCCTGGACTTTCTCCAAGTATTTACTTATGGAGGGGATCTCTAACCTCGAAGTGCTTATTCACCTAGTTGGATACTAGTCATGAGTCACTGAGTATCCGGACCCTTTCTGCCTCAATCTCCTTTACTAGTTCTAGACTCTTGGTCATAGCTTCATACTCCGTTGCATTATTAGTGGTGGGAAAATCTAATTTGACTACGTAGTGTAGCCGGATTTGGTTCAATCCTCGGATGTAGATTCCTGCTCCTGCTCCTTTTTGTGAGGATTCTCCATTAAGAAAAACGTCCCATTCTTCGGATGAGGCTGTTGAGTCTGGTTATAGGACTGTGAATTCCACTACGAAATCTATTAGAACTTATGCTTTCATTGCCTACCTAGGTTTAAAGTAGATGTCAAACTTACTTATTCGGATTGCCCATTCGGCCAACCTTCCTGATGTCTTTGGTCCCTGTAGTAGCTTTTTCAGTGGGAATTCGGTTTGATTGTGATAGTATGCACTTGAAAGTATGGTCGTAGTAGGATCATCGTTGACAATAAGGCAAGTGTGAGTTTCTTAATGCTCGAATACCTGGTCTCTGCTCTCTTCAATACCTTGCTTATTCCCTTATTAGGAAGGATCCTACGGCCTCGTCTATGCCGGCCAAGTAAAGGTACAATCCTTCCCCTTCCACGGGTCTACTAAGTAATGGAGGAGAAATAAGGAGCTGCTTAATATGATCAAATGCTTCATGGCATTCTTTGTCCCATTTAAAAGCTTGGCCTTTCTTTAGTGCCTTATAAATGACATGCATTTCTTGGCTAAAAACGAAATAAATCTCCCCAGGGCTGTGATTCGGCCATTCAGCTTTTGGATCTCATTGAGAGTTTTTTTAGGAGCCATATCTAACACTACTTTTATCTTTTCTAGATTTGCCTCTATTCCCCTCTGCGAAATCATAAACCCTAGGAACTTTCCTCTTCTTACTTTAGATATGTATTTTTCTAGATTGAGCCTGAGTCTGTACTTTTGAAGGATGAAGAATGTCTCTCTAAGATCCTTGGGAGGCTCCGTTAGGGTCCGGCTCTTGACAATCATGTCATCCACGTAAACTTCAATTGTTTTTCCTTTGCTCCCTGAACATATCATTAACCAATCTTTGTTAAGTGGCTCCTGCGTTCTTCAGTCCAAATGGCATGACCTGGTAGCAGTAGGTCCCCTCGTGAGTATTAAATAAGAAGTTTTCTCCTGGTCTGCTGGGTACATGAGAATTTGGTGGTAATCGGATGCCGCATCAAGGCTTGAATATACCGTATATCCTTCTGTGGAGTCTACCAATTGGTCTATACTCGATAGCGGGTAGCTATCCTTCGGACACACTTTATTGAGATCCGTGAAGTCTACATATATGCGTCACTTCTCATTTGCCTTCTTTACCATCACCACATTTGCTAGCCACTTCGGGTAATGAACCTCCTGGATATGTCCCATATCCATCAGCTTCTGGACTTCTTGCTCTATTCCTCTTTACCTTTTTGGCGAGTACTTTCGCTTTTTTTGGATTACCAAGGTCACTACTAAATTGATGTTGAGGGAGTGCTTTATGATCTTTGGTGGCACAAACTCTATGTCGCTGATCTTCGAAGTGAAGGTATTATGCTCTTCCTTTATTACTTAGACTATCTGTTCTTTAGTGTTTTGATCAAGCTCCTTGGAGATCCAGATTGATCTCTCTATAGCTATCACCAACATTTCTAGCTCATCTACTGGTTTCATCTTCTTTTCTTCTACCAGTTCTGGATCGATCCTTTCCGGGCTGTAAGGACGCCAGGTATGTTCTTTGCAACGTTTATTGGCTTTCCTTTGCAACTGCTACCTCTGAGGGAGTGGGTATTTGCATCAACTTCTACCAAATGGAACCGCTTTTTATTATGAAAAAAAATGGTCTTCCTAAGATTGCATTGTATGCCAGTGGAGACTCTATCACTGTGAAGTCGGCCTTCGATCTTCAAACTTGCATCTCGTCCCCAATCTCGAGGTCTAGAGTTACTTGCCCCACCACTGGTACGGTATGACTGCTTAGCCCAACCAATGGTGCATGGACCGGCTGGATCCAGTTTAGAGCGATTCTCAGTTTCTCCAGTGCATGCTTTGTGATGATGTTGGTTGAGCTTCCTGTGTCCACCAAGATTCATTTAACTATGTTTTTTTTCTATCTCTGCTTCCATCACCAGGGCATCTGAATGGCTAGCCTGGATTTGACTTTCGAATGAAAAGGAAAGGTTCAACTTGCCACTCTCTCTCGTTTCTCGGGCTCTCTTAACTTTCTCGCTAGGTGGATTGCCTCCATCTATCACCATTACCATACATTCCTCTCTTCTTTGCCTTTTTTTTTATCAATGAACTTTTGGAGTCTGCCTCTCTTGATGAGATCCTCGATGTCTTCTGCTAGGTGTCTGTATTCATCTGAATAATGACCATTTACCTGGTGGTACTTGCAATAGGCAGTTTTATCTTTGCCAATTATCTGTCCTCTTCTCACCTCTGGATAGGAAAGGCTTTTCTTGTCTAAGCTCTTTTCTACCACAACTAACATTTCACTAAGTGGTCAATTTAGAGGAGTGAATCTACTAGATTGTCTAAAGTCCCTTCAGTCTCTTTTAGACCGCTTGTCATCTGCTTTGCTTCTTTCTGAATCCTTGCAACTCCTGGCCGTCACTCCCACTTCGTATATCTCAATGAATGTTTTGGCCATAGAGATCATTTGAGTAATGTTTTGTGCCTTCCTCAAGACTAGGTCAGCCCTTAGCCGCTCGTTCATGATATTTACTATTAATGCCTCCAATGCTATGTAGAAGTTGAGTTTTTAGACCTCCACTGTTGCCTGATTGAACTGGTCGATGAAGTCCCAGAGGGACTCTCCTTGCCTCTGCTTCACATCGTGCAATGTCCTGCTGGCCATTCCTGTAGGCATGGATCCGTAGAATTTTGTGCAAAATTGCTCTCTTAACTACTCCCAGCTATTGATTGAGGCTGGTTCTAGGGTTTCAAACCAGTAAGATTCTGGGCCCATGAGTGTTGGCGAGAAGAGTCTACACATCAAGCCTTCATTTGCTCTTGCTATCTCTATCCTGTTTTGTAATTCCTGGAATGAACATAAGGGTTGGTTTTCCCATTATAGTTCTTGAAGTTCAGCTGTTTAAACTTTGGATCGCACGGCATTTCTGTAAGGAATCGTCACTGGAAAAATTAAACACAAGGCGGAATACCGATTAAAATCTTCCTTAATTCTAAGGCCCAAGATGCATGTAGATTAATAAAATGAAATCAAGAATAGAGAAAATAAATTTTCTCACCTTAACTGTCTCCTCTAGAGACTGCTGCAGAAACCCAAACGCGTTTCCTCCACAATCCCGTACACGAACGACTCTCGAACGAGACTCGTGCTAGTGAACGGATTGAAGGAAAACCAAGAGCAAAAGCAAAAGGGGGCTGCTGTAATTTTCCGTATTATAGTCGAAAATTGCTTCTCAGGTTAGGGAGAATTAGGTTAAGGCTTCTTATATATACTACTTTAGTATATATACTCCTTAGCCTGCTAGGATTTTAATTAAAACTATAGATTATTTAATTTGATTTAATTGATTTACCTTATATCATTAGGATTAAATAAAACCATATTATAAAATCCTAATTGATACAATTAGATACAATTAAATACAATTTCATCAAATTAAAATAACCCAAAGTTAAATTAAAGTCAGCCTTAATAAATACAACCTTTGTATTTCTTTTTCCACCAAGGAAATATTATTTAATTTAATTAATTATTTACTACGTGTAATTAATTAATCAAATAAACTAAATTGCTCCCTTTATAATTGAATTAATTATGACATAACCTAATGTCAATAACTCAATTAATTTGGTTTCTGTTCCAATTTCGATTTGTCAACGTTCAGTCGTTCTATGTGTACGATCCTGTGGGTCCGTCTTTATATTGGCAATGGGCCCAAGGCCCATAGATTGTAAGTGGGTTCTAGCAAACCGTTACAGCCCCCAATTAAGATGGAGACTTACAGTCTAATGTGAAACATAACCCGGTAGTGATCTTGTATATCCCTTGTCAACTGACATCGATACATAAGCAAGAGGCATGGCCCTGTCATCCTCTTATATGCTTATTTATCTCTTGATACCGAGTGGATTGAACCTTATGAATAAGTATCCCAACTTATTCGGATATGGCCATAGACTTGTTAGTCCCACTTATCAAGTGGCCAGTGATGTCATCTCAGGGGATGCTGAGTGGCAATTCCATCAGCTTCACTATCAACATCAACATGTTCACTAGCCCACCCAACATACCAATACTTGGCACCCTGTTACGGGCCCGTTAGGCGTATATCAACTTGTATGAGATCCCATGTTATGTTACAATGAACATCAGGTCTAATGATAATAACAAGACCTACTCAAGAAACACCTATGACGATCAAACCATGTGGTGTTCTTGTGGTGGATCGATCCAGTATCATGCAACCCAACATGTACCCATATCATTGACTGACATTCCATGTCCAATGATCGGTGAGACGCCGCCATCCGGTCAAGGATATGCTAGTCTTTGGTTCTATTCATTCCCATGATTAGAACAGACTAGGGATATCTTTATGATTATAACTTTAACTCTACTAAAAGGTCTCATAATCCAATGACCTACATTGGTTTACTTTAGCATGGTTATAATCACTGGATAATCTATTTATAAATAGCACAAGATATGAATAAATATATTCATGCCTTTATTTCAACACAAAATGTATAATACAAAATATCCAAATATAAAGTATAATATAATATAAGAACCAATGCCATTTGGACTAGGGCACATCAGTAATTTCCAGGATTTGGTTTATAAAGAAAGATCCTCCACTTTCGACTAGTGGATCCTAGATCGGTACTAAGAACTAAGAGAAGAAATGCTCGAAGAAGGCCATCATCTTGGGGTTATCTTCCCCTTTTTGTACAGCTGTTGCCGCTGGAGTTGGTGGTGGTCCCAACATATACTTGTGTGTAGGGTGGTAGCTAGGAGGGAGGGTTTGAACTAGAGTCTCATAATTGGGAAGCTTGGTTTGCAGGGTTGTTGGATAGCTGAAAGGATTAGGCGAGGCTCCTATCGCCGGAAGTTGTTGGTTTGCCGCCGGGAACTCTCCATATTGCACAGAACCAATGTTGGGCTGGTTTTCTTGCCCTACACCCCCTGAAAAAGAAAAATCGGTAGGGTAGCCATGTATTTTATTGTCTAGTCTCTCTGAGGTGAGGGTTGTGGGAAGAGGCTTATCGCTACTCCTAATTCGAGGCTGCTTGCCATGTTAGTGATCAGGGGGGATGTGCTGTCGCTAACGGTGGAGCCAGCCATCCCAAAATTTTGGAGTTGTAGAACCTCGTGCCTAAGATCCCTTGTGTCAGTAGGGCTAAGGCTGCTGGCTATGCGATTGATCACTGCATCCTGGGGAGACATTGTTAAGTTCAGCGCCGCCATTGGTGGGGCCGTTATGGCCAATGAAGAGGTTTCAACAATAGCTTCTGAAGTTGTCATCTTAGAGGAACCAGATGAAGTCATTATTCAATCGTTCCATGCTCACCGCACCAAATGATGGATTTGGTTGTAAATCCTTTTGAAGACCCGGGTCCGCTTAGCGTTGAGCTAGATCTGGTATGTTCCTGTAAAGAAAAGGGGGTAAGACATTGGTAACCTCTGGGATATTCTCCTATGCCTAAGTTAGCCTTGACTTTGGTGTTAATCTCTGGCTTTATTAGCTTAATTGTTAGTTAGTTGTTTACCTCTACGTCCTTTCCTTTTATAGGGTCAGTGGTAGAGTTTTCTCAGGACTAGGAATGCCCATAGTTTCCATTTAAATCCGATTAGGAGTCATCGACCTTAGGCCCTACGTGAAACATAAGAGTCCCTCTTTAAAAATGCCACTAGACAAGGGTAGACTTTGATAAGGAATCTATCTCCTTCCTTTTGGAAGGTTTCCTCAACACGAGGCAAATACATCCAGACCCGGACCGGATCCCCTTCAATAGGCTCTATCCCTCCTACATAATCCAGATGATAGACCCGGCATTATGATATCCGGACTTTATCAGGTTCTTTTAAAATTGTAGTGTTGTTTTATTATGTCAAAAATATTTTAGATTATCGTGGCTTAGGTACTGCATAGCCTCCCTTAAACAATATTATGGTTCTGCCACATTTAATCTCATTAGCTCCCTGCATTTTTAGAATGTTTTTCAAGTCCCTCAATTTCTTATTTTAAACTTAATAAATCCAAAAATGCAACATAACAACATCATAATCTCTATGCATTGAGAGCCGTATAGATGAAATATCATATAGTTTAATGATTTGGGGATTCATTGAATACAAAATAGAAAAACTTAAGGAAGCTAATAAAACCAAATTGACAAGTGGATGGATTTGATGAGACATTCTTGAAAGTTCAGAGTAAAATCAAAATATTTCCATCAATTTCCCTTTAATTTCAACTATTGACATAGAAAAGGCTCATGAACTTATAACAAAATCCAAAAAATAAGAGAGTGTCATGGTTTTGTTATATGGGGCTTAGTCCTCGGCCCTCATCAAAGAAAAAGGAAAACTTCATTAGATTCGTTTTCCCTCCTTGTGCTGCCTTGCTTCTTTTTAATTTACCAATTATTTTTTATTAAATTAGTAATAAAATAATGAATTCCATATAAGTTTGTATAATTAACATTTGTCACTTTGTTTTAGAACTTCTACTTGAAGCCAATTAATAAAACAGAATTATTATCTCATCGTGCATTTACTCTTTCATTCTTTTTTTTTTCCCCTTTACAATTGAAATAGGGTTGGAATTGTTGAATTCCACAAATTCCTTCATATGGTCAATAATATGAAACCTATTAAAATTCAAAACAACTAATTTCACATGCCTTGATTTGCTATTTTAGGAGGTAGCATTCTCTTTTAAAAGGAAGGATATATATATTTTGTTTAATACGTAATCCATCTCATGATTCTATTATAAAAATTGTTTCTATTAATGCGTAACTAATTCTCTAATTTGCTCAGTAAAAAAAATCTCTAATTTGCCACTGATATGTGCAATTCATTTAATGGTTATTTAAAACCTATTGAAATTGATATCGAAATCATATTGAATTTAATTAATAACATAAAAAAAATTTATATTTATTATAACTTAATTTGATATCTTAATTGGTCTCACAAATACTTCATAAAGGATGAATTAAAAAAAAAGTTCTATGAGGGGTAGACCTGTTCATGGTTCGGGCTACATCGGGTTTGACATAAAAATCTCTTATCCAAACCCAGCTCAGCCCACACTAATTTTACATCGGGCTCGGGCCGGGCTGGGCCAAGCAATTGAAACTCATTCCCAAGCCCAGTCCAACCCGCTCATCAAATAAATGTTTAAATTTTTTTAATATAACTTATATTAAACAAATTTAATTTACAGATAGTATTCATAGTAATCAAAACCACCATGATCATATTAAATTTCATTATAATATTATAAGTTGAGAAGTACTAATTATATTTACATAATTTAGAGTTTAGACCATAAGCCCGTCATCTAAAGTATTAAAAACCAAAAAGACCTCCCAACATTATAAACCCACCAACCCACCAAGTGCCAAAACTATACAATATTGCTTGAATCCCACTGTGCAAAAAAATATTCAAAAGGGGATAACATAATATTCACAAAAACAAAATGAATATCTAATATCTGTAATATATAACTATACAAATAAAAATATAAAAGTATATGTTATAAAATTATCTGGGCCAGGCCGAGCCAGTTCTGGATCTTATAGTTATTCCCAAGCCCAACCCATCATTAACTCGGGCTTTTACGGGTTCGGGCCGGGCTTAAAGTAAAATATGTATGTCCAAGCCAAACCCAGAACGGGCGGGTTTGGACAGGCTTTGCGGGCCACGGGTCATTTGCACAGGTTTAATGAGGGGACTCATGAATATCATCAGAGGAAAAACATTTATAAAAGAAGTTTCATGAAATTCCATTTATTAAAAAATCAATACTACCAAAAAAAAAAAAAAAAACCCAGATATTGTAGTAAAAATTCTTATTGCCAAAAGTAAAAATTTTGTTGTCATAGTTTTAAGCTGCAATAGAAAAGTTAATACGTATTACTACTATAAAGTTGTGACCATATGTATTCAGCAACTAAATTTGATAAAATTTCATTGCCATTGATATACATACAACAGTATCTTTTGCATATTGCTGGTAAATGGGTTTTTTGGAAGCAAAATTTATTTTGCTGCAAAGTTTAACATTTCTTATGGTAGAAAAAAAAGACGAAATGTGAACAAGAAAAAGAGAGGAAAAAATAATCATCATAAAGTTAATATAAGTTAGTGATAGAGAAAATTATCATAATTACTTGGAGCATATGGAGTGCACGCAATTACTGGGTCTAGGAGAAGAAACGAAAGTCAGATGCAGCAGTGGTCAATAATGCCCTTGATTTTGTTCATTCTTGGCAAATGGCTCGTTCCACAACACGAAGTTAGGCTAACACTCAGGTTTCGGTCCTTTGGAAGAGTCCTTCACTTTACTTTGTAAAGTGCAACTTCGATGCAACCATTACCAATCATGGTTTTCTTGGACTTAGTTGTGTTCTTAGAGACCACGAAGACTCATTTTGTGACTGTCTTTTTGGATAGATTCATGGTTCAAATGATCCTCTCATGGCTGAGGCCTTAAGTTGTAGGGAAGCTCTTTCTTGGATTAAATCCTTAAATTACAAGCAAGTTATTATTGAAGGGGATTACCAAATCATCATTTTGAGACTTCAAATCCTTCAAAGAGACATGAATAAAGCTCATCCTTCAATGATCGATATGATCCTTGATGATTGTGCCAATCTTTTTCCTTTTTTATCTATATCTGATTCTCTTTCACCAAAAGAGACGAAAATAGATTGGCTCATACTTTAGCTAGTAGGGCTTTAGAGAGATATCTTTTTTTTCTATTGTAAATTATACCCCTAGCTTCCTTCTTGATGTAATTACTTCAGATTAATATAATAATCAACTCTTCATTAAAAAAAAAAAGCTAGTGGACTAATAGAAGAAATATGAGACAACCGGGGACTAAAAGAAAAAAATTATGAAAAGAAAAGTCAATATGTTAAAATAAAATGAGAGCTTATGTTGTGTAATTATATTTAGGCTTTGGGGTCAAGTTGCTCCTTGAACTATTCTCCAAAAGTCGATTTAATTTCTAATATTTGAAAATTATCAATGTCTCCCCTCATTTTTGAAATTTTCAACAACTTGTCCCCTTCTTACAATGACAACTCACCAAGGATTAGGAGATTTACACCATCGTATCTAACAAGAATCATTCTAGTTACATTATCAGTATTATGCTACTTGATGTTGCATCTTCTCAATATATCATCAGTTGCATCTGTATTCTTTGTCTTGGAATTTAAAGTTAGTGGAGACATACATCACTTTTTTTGGGAGGAAGAGATGGCTAGAAAAAACAACTTGCATTTAATAGTTATTTGAATCAAATTTAGGCATATTATTATATATAAGTTTTCAACAAAAGACACTAACAATCCTTGCAAGAGGGGATAAGTTATTGAAAATTTAAAAAGTGATGGAAAAAATTGACGATTTAGAAAGACTGAAAACTAAGTTGACAAGGTAAATAATTTATTAGTTTTAAAATTTTTACATAAATTTAATTATTATTTATATAGTTCTTAAGTTTTGTCATCGCCGACTCTTTTGTGGCTCAATTCAAAATCCATTCACAATTTTATCAATAAAATATATTTTTTAGTTAAAAGCTAGCATAAATATGGCAAATTTACTCTTGTACTTTTATAAATTAAGACATTTTCAATTTTTCTTGGAATTTTCCGAAAAACAATCTTGCTTTCCACAACTCAATTACTCCTTAATGTTCCGATTTTTCTTTATCGAACTAGTCCTCCAATTTTATTTCAAAAAATTAAATATATTTTCTTATCATTTAAAATAAATTTTTTCTTAACCAAACTATTCTGTCATGTCTTATTGGAATACAAAAATCTCAAAATGCATATAATAAATTACTATCAAATTGTTTCTATTTCCAAAAACTAATTATACAAACATATTTTATATATATATATATCTTGTTTGGTTTTAATGTTGTTGTTTATTGTTGCAGGTTGTTGTTTGCTATTGATAATTAGTGTTTGATAAAAAGATGATAAGTTTTTTCTTTTAGGATATAAAATAACTAATATGAAAAAAAATAAAATAAAGAGAAGTGTTTTTTTTTTTTTTTTTGTGAAAAACAGGTTTCATTTGCGGATGGAAAATAATAGTTTTTCTTTCCTAAAATACCATCAGCATTTCTTAGCAAAACTTAACTAAGCACCTTGATTTCTATTGTTTAGTAAAAAAAACTTGAAAAATAGATATCTAAACGGGCTTATAGTTTCTTTAGATTTGATGAAACTTAGGTCCTCTCATGATCTCTTGTACTAAGAAGCAGTTAGCTCGCAATGATTTTTAAGAAAATTATTTGAAAGTATTAAACACTCTTTTAGCCCCTAATGTATCCATGGAGTACTTCTTTACTCCTTGACTTATTGATTTCTCGTCCCTTGAACTATTGAAATCTAACTAATATTGTCCAATACGATGGTCCAAAATGCATGATCAAAAAATGACATCAAAAGTGTGTGATGGAAAGAATTTATAGATTAAATGCCTTTTTGACCCCTGACATGCGCATTGAACACACCTTTACCCCTTGACTTATCAATTTAACATATTTAGCCCTGATTTATTGCAATATGAGCGAATGTCACCTAAATTTTAACATCACTAGTTAACCCTGACGGTTCCAAATAGGCTAGCTACAATATTAGAGGGGGGGGGGGTGAATAGTATTGTATACCAAATAAAAATTTTCATAAACTCTTTTAAAAATTCTTTTTAATGAAAAACAATTCTTTTTCAATAAACACAAGTTTCACAAAAATGCAGAATTGATATAATAAAACTTGTGAATATAAAGGTCTTAAAATAATAATGCTATTAAATTTAAATTATAGGAAACTAAATAACAATAAATGTAAAGAGTATAAGGATAGAGGATTGAAAACACTGAGATCTATACTAGTTCGATCCAACTGGTCTATGTCCAGTCTCCAAGCCAACCATTTGAGATTTTCCACTAATATTCCTTTACGGGTAGGAATTGAGCCTGTGTTACTTTTTACGAGTTTAAGTAACAAACTCAATACTTTTGCTAGCTAAGTATCAAACCTCTATCGTTACTTTTTTTCGAGCTTAAGTAACAAAATTCTTCCAATTCTTTTTCAAAGCTCAAACACCAAACTTATCCGGTATTTTTTTACAAGCTCAAATACCAAACTTTTCTCGATGCTTTTTCAAAGCTCAAGCACCAAAATTTTACAAACTTTGTTGATCACACTACTAACAAAGTAGACCCCTTCACACAAATCCCTTATGTGAAAATACAATTCCCTTGAATGAATATTTGAGTGAATAAAATAAAGATGAGGCTTTTTCTGTCTTGATTGCTCTTTTAAGGAATTGTAGAAGACTTAAAAATAGCTTGTATATTGTGTGAATATTAGTAAGTCTCCCACCTTGCTAATTCAATTCTTCTTGCTTGTTAGGACTTGAGAAAACTCATCAAAAGGTGGAATAGCCATTGGTCGTAGCTCTTAAAGGAAATATGGTCGTTCTTTATAGCTCTTGAAGGAGTACTAAGTGTTGGAGCTCCTGAAGGAAAATGTGGCTATTGGTTGAAGCTTGTAAATGGAATATGATTGTTGTATTTAGAACCTGAACAAGATATGTCTGTTGCTTTGAGGTCTTGAATATATAGTTATTGGTTCTAGCTTATAAGCAAGATTTAGTCTTTAGAGAGTTTGAGATCTTGTGATAAGTGACTACTTGTAGATCTTGAAGCAATTTTCTCCTTCTGACCATGAAGCTTGTATCTCTTGAATCAGTTCCTTTCATCTATTGATCAACTTGTTAATCATTTGAACTCTTGATGCTTTAATAACCTTAAGATTTGTTGATGTCCTTTTTGTTATTGTAGCTTCTTCTTTATTATATTCATAATTTACTTCTTTATTATTTACAACATAATTGCAATAATATTAAAGTAAATATGATTTATCATATGTGTCAACTTTTCAAAATTATTATCATCGAAACATGACTCAACAAACCCTATTTAAATTGAAATAAGAAAATAGCATCATCTTAAATAAATAAATAAATAAAAAATTGTAGGAGGCATTCTAGGAAACTTTGGGGGACCTTACTCTTTGCAACTCCTTTCACTTTTTATAAACGTTTATAGAGATTTAAACTTGTAATTATAACATATTTATACCCTTATGTATAGCTTGGTTAATTTCCTATTTAAGCAATGAACTAATATACTAGGAGGCACCTTAACAAAACCTAAAACCTTGTAAGTTTATCCCCCTTGTTAGTTCCAAATAGGCTAGAAATATACTAGAGGGGGGAGTGAATAGTATATTTTAACAAATAATTTTTTTTTTTTGAAAATATTATAAAACTCTTTTTGGTAAATAAAACAAGTTTTGCTTTAAATACCAAGTTAGTAAAATGTAAAACTTGTGAATATAATTTAAATAACATAGTCTCCAAATATTTTAATTCTAATAACTAGATTTGTAATAAGTGAAATAACATAGTAAAGAGAGTAGAGTTAGAGAGATTTCGAGACACAATAATTTTATAAATCGACACAATCCTGCTTACTTCTCTCCCTAAGACCTCAACTTTAGAATGTCCACTAGTTGATTATGGGTAAGAACCAAGTCATAAAACACTTTTTTATTAGAATCCAAGTGATAACTATTTACAATCGGTATTTTTTCAAATTAATGTGTCAAACTTTTACAACGTTGTTTTTATAGATCAAACAATAAACTATTCCAACACTTTTCTGGATCTAATGCCAAACTTTACTATGTTGTTTTCTAGCTCAACAACAAAACTATCCGATACTTTTTGTAAGCTTAAGTGCCAAATTTTACAATGTTGTTTTCTAACTCAACAACAAACTATTAAATTCTATTATCAAACTTTACAATCTTTGTGGTTATCGTTTAACCAATAAAGCTCCCGCTCACACAAATCCTTGTGTGACAATAACAATTACCCTTGAATATGATATAAATTTAAGAATATAAGATGAAGATTAACTCTCTAATTTTCTCTTGAAGGATTCTTAGAAGACTAAAAGATTTTAAGATCGAATATATGATTTGTAATTAAGTCTCACACTTGAAAATGAAGTCTTGATCTTCCTTTTCTATGCAAAATGAAAAACTAGCCATTAGACATATGAAAAACTAGTCCTTACAGCTTGATTCAAAATATGTCCCCAGTTATTCAGTCTACTGATGCACTTTAGTCTAATTGCTTTAGTATATTGGATTGAGTCATTATACAGTGCTTAGTCAACTAAAGTCTTTTTGACAGATTTTTTGCTTTTCATAATTCTTTTGAAACTAGCTGTTATACGATGCTTAGCGCACTATCACTAGTCGTTATATATTATTTAGTCTATTAAATCAATCTTGACTAAATTTTTTGTTTCTTTAGTCTATTGATTGGAGTGTACCTCCTTTCTTCCATAATCTTCAAATGCCTTCTGTATGCTAATTATCAATGTTATCATAACCGTACCGGACATCAAACCGGTGAAGCTACTGGTACGTGGTTCAACCGGTTCAACCGGATTTTACCGGTGGTTATACCGGATTATTGATTTTTTTAGAAAAAATATTATTTAAATAATAAATAAGCTTATGAATTGATCAAACACAAGTTTCAAATGTTTAATATTAAAAATAACTTTATAAAATATCTTGAAACTTAAGCAAATACAAGCCTTAAATAATAAAAATAAACTAGTAAAAGCAAGGGCAAAAACAGAGACTAGCAATAGCAAGGAAATACTAAAGAAATCAAAAGTACTACTACTAAATGAAGCAATCAGTGCACTGGATTTGGAATCAAAAATTAACTAATAAAATGGTATGATTCAATAAAACATAATGAACTAATGTAGTCACTTCAGTTTTATTGTACGATGCAAAATCATAAATTCAAATTCAATTGATGTACGTTTTTCAAGATTAAGGATGAAAATTGTCATTTTGACTTTATTATTTCGTGATATAAGCAAATAATTTCATGAAAATGCTTTCTTTATGATACCTTTTTATTTAATTGATATATTACAAATTTAAGTAAAGCCTATCAATAAACTTAGGGTGGCTGAGTGGTTTAAGGTGTTGGATTCATCTTGAGAGGTCGTGAGTTCAAATCCCACCTATGACATTTTCTGAATTTTATTTGGCATTGGTCAAGAAAACCGGTTTTTGACCAGTTCACCGGTTTTCCGCGGTTCGAACCGGTCAATTCCAGTTTTCTAGTAAACCGTTGATTTCAATTAAACCCATCGGAGCCATGGCCAGTTCGAGGTAAAACCGGTCGAACTGGCCGGTCCGGTCTGGTTTTCATAACCTTGCTAATTATGAGCTCAGGATTTAAATCCTCAAGTTTCAGTGAGGAAAAAAAAAACCATATCTCTTGTTTCTACAGTCACAGGATCAAAGTTGACTCGAAATTGAGTCTCCACCTCATTGAATTCCAAGATCGGGAATTAATTAATAATCATAGGATGTTGATTTTCAATCAACATCAGCATCGGTATAGCCTCAATAGTCGTACGACTATAAGTCAAACTTGTACGGGTATCGATCAATTTCCTTGAACTCAAACCTAACTCCAGATTTTGGTGCTGATTTTATGGGATATTAATGAGGAGTATAAAAAGAAATTTGAGAAGAGAGAGAGAGAAGGGACTGACACTTTTTAGATTTGCAAGAATTAGGGTTTGATCTTAGAGAAAAAAAGGAGAAAAGAAAAGAAAAGGGAACTTAAAGCTTTTTTTCTTCATTTTCTTCTTTGAAATCTCTGTTTCTTGGCTTAAAATCGAGTAGAAACTCTAAGGCAAAAACAACACTAAGAATCATAATAGGAATAGAGACTAAAACGAACCATAAATCTGTATAACTTAGAGTTAGTCGGTGATTCTTGGAGTCTTAGTGCCTAAAGAGTTAAACAATTCAAAGCTCTCTTAAGGTGATCTTAAACACCTCAAGCTGTAGATCCATGCAGCAAAAGCATATTTCTAAGAAACTAAACACATTTTTCTTATTCGTTGACTACTTTACGCATGGTCCTTATTTTTTTTATTCCTCTATTTCACTCTGTTTCTTAGTTCTTACATATATTCTACACTCGTACGGCTATTCGTAATAGTGGCACGAGTGTAGATTATACCTATATAGATATATACTTATAGTTACACGGACATTGAAACCTAGAAATCCTCAAAAGTGACAAGGTTTGAAATTTAGCTTCTAATCCAGAAGCAATACCTATACGGTTATAAGCTTATAGCCTCACGACAGTTCACGTATACTCGCACAGGTGTTGATATGGAACATAATATTGGAAAACTTTTTCTGAGTATTTCTTTGCATCCCGAACCTTAGATTTACTTTCCAGAAGTAATAATTAGACCATATCAATGATAGAGATCTAATCTCTATAAAGCTAATCCATTTGTCGTGTTAAATAATTAACTGGTAAAACCATTTCGAAAATCGTTGTCTTAAAAATCAATACAGGAACATTTCAAAATAATTTTTAGGTTTAGCTAGTGAAAATTACCGAGTTTCCCAGACTATTCCCCCTAAATGCATGACCCCGATCCCTTTATTATCCCGTTCTGTCATTTTTGAATCCAACATGTGATTATTAAAGCACTCATGTTTGTTTTGTAGATTAAGATGTATGATTAGGATTATATGCATGTTCAGCTTTATTTTTAGATTAATTCGTGCATTTTAGGCGGATGTAAAATTAGATTATCGTATATTTTAGGCGATTGTACCCTGATCCCATTTGATTCTGATGTATCCCCTTAGAATAGACTATTTGTGATTCGGCCTGTATAATTTATTTATTTACTGCTTTATGTACTGTTGTATAAGCATTACATGTATTAAATAAAAAGAACCTTAGTCGAGATTATGGTCTCGAATCTTTTATGACTATTATTTTTCAAAATGAATTTCCATACTTCTTATTATCTATCCAAAAGCCCCACAGTCTGCTTCGCCTCGTAAAATATTGTCCACTCATAATGGCGACTCTATTACGGATTTTTTAAAAATATTTTTCAAAAACTTAAAAGATTTTGATGAGTATTGAAAGTATCCAATTAAAATAACTTCACAAGATTTTTATAGCATTTTATATTCATACATACTAGTTAGTTATGATATTAGGTTAAGGTGTCATTTTTAGCCTAATGAACTGTTAAAAATGTCACCTATGTTCCGCTAGGTCATGACGGCATGAATATGGACACCACCTATAGCCTCATACAAATCCCTTTATTCGCATCCTTGAAGGGGTGTACTGAGGAGTATATTTTGCTATAGGGACCTTGATGTTATCCCATACTTTGACCAAACTCATGCAAATAGCAGTAGTTTTTCACTAGGATACCAAAAATGATATGTGTGATGTATGTTTAGTTTTGCCTTTATCATTCCTCATTGATGATTAAAGAGAACCCTACGTATAACTCGGTTAGAATATAGACTTTTTTTACCATATAGAGGAATAAGGTTGGGACTTTACGTGCACACGCTATGTGCTGCATGATGTATTTTCCACACTATATCATTATGATCGTTATTTCATACATATATACGACTTCACATACCATTCGCATGATACTAACCCACTATTTTGGTGCATCCATATGCTTTTTTTTACACGTACTTACACTATTTATATACCTCATTTTCTGTGGCATATACATTAACAATTTTTAATGCAGCCATAATCGCATGTCATTCACGCATAAATCGAGCTGTGTTAATAAACCTATCTTAGATCATTTTTAGAAAACCCTCAGATGTGAATTTAGGCCCTCATGTTTATTCTTCTTTAACCATGCAGTTATTGCAAGAAATCCACGAACTCACTTTTCCTTAAAAGACATCCTTTCGGTGCTCCAAGAGTGCCAAAACTCTGACCGTGTGCAGACACACATGCACCCGAACCCCTAGTTTGTTCTAAGTTTAACCTCTTTGATACTCCATAAATATCGATTCTTTACGACTCCAGAATTTTCTAAGTACGTCCTTTAGGCTCTCCAAGAAAGCCAAAACTTTGTCCATGTGCAGACTCATACGCATCCCCATATCTTTTACCTATCAAATTGGAAAACCCTCTTAAGTGCTCCAAGAGTACCGAAACTTTCTTTGTGTGCAGACTCATATGAATCCCCATATCTTTAACTTATTCTTGATTGAAGGGGCAAAATTTTTTGTTTCCAAAATCATCAATCAAGAAATAAATAAGTATCTTGTCCCATACCAACCCCGTCATCTCATAGCCAGCACTCTAGGCATTTCATAGCCAAATCCCTAAAGTAATCAACATAATCTCAACACCTATAACCACTTTTTAGCCAACCTATCAGCCAAACTAAAGGCCCTCACCACACTCTTCATCATGTATCCAAATTTGTTGCAAGGTTTCTTAAACTAGTGATTGATAATTTAGATACACGAAGGGCAACCTGTGAGCACAAGATTTTAATCCCCAAGCTTCAGTGATGAAACATATTTGTATCTTTTATTTCTACAATCACAAGGTCAAAATCAACTCGAGATTGAGGCTCACCTTGTTGAACTCTAAGCTCGGTAATTAATTGATGACCGTAGGATGTTGATTTTCAATCAACATACACATAGGTATAGCCTCAACAACCATACTGCTATAAGTCATACCCATACGGGTATCGATCAATTCCCAAGAAATCAAACCTAACTCCAAATTTTGGTACTGATTTTGTGGGATATTAATGTTGGATGTTCCCTAGTCCCGAGGCATTGGTCCATGTATTTGTATTGTACATTTATTGGATTTATGTATTATACATTTTGTGTCATTAAATAAAGGCATTAATCTATTTATTATATACCTTGTGCTATGTTTTAAATAGAGTATGCAATGGACATATCCATCTCCATGTTGACAAGTATCATGCACTTGGCAGTAAGAACATGGATAGAGAAAATGATATGACCATAAAGAGATCCATAGTCTGTTCCAGTCATGGGAATGAATGGAACCAAAGACTATTATTAGCTTGGTTGTATGGTGATGTCTTACCGGCGATTGGACATGGAATGTCAACCAAGTTAATGGGTACATGCAAAAGGGGCATGGTACTAGATAGATCCACTAAACGAGAAATCCACATGGTATAGTATCACAAGTGTTTCTTGTGTAGTACTTGTATAGATCCTTTGACCTAACCGTATGATGGTGCTGCATGTGAAGTGGCATACTTTGTTGTATGCCTAAAGGGCCTGTAACAGGGTGCCAAGTATGGGTAAGTTTGGGTATGTCAGTGAACATAGCAATGCTATGGATATGCAAAAGGGAATGTCACTCAGTAGTCCACTGAGAAGATGTCACCGGCCTCTTAATGAATGCAACTGATAAGAGTGTGGCCACACCCAAATAAGTTGGAACTTTTTTGTGAGCATCAGTTCATTCGGGATCAAGAAAATGTCTGGACACAAAAGAGGGTGATCAATCCATGCCTCTATATTGGACACTGATATCCATGACATGGGATATACAAGTTTAAACTACAAGGTTATTAATACAGTTGGACTGCTATCTCCATATTAATTGGGGGCTGCAGGGGCTTGCTAGAGCCCACCTGCAGTCTGTGGGCTAAAGGCCCACTGCTAGTATAAACATGGGCCTATAGGATCATACATATTGAACGTCTGAACTTGAACTAAAGGGATCAACAGTATACTTGGAGTATACGCACCGAAGAGAGAAGATTGTATCAATTATATTATATAGATCAATTGGATTGATCAAAATAAAAAAATTAATATTTGTATTCGTCTTCTCATAATTAATGCAATGAATTAATTTATGAGATTATTTCCTAAGTGGAAATATTTTACATGTACAGGTTTACATGTATTTAATTTTATGAAAGTCTAATTTAATTCCTTGGTTAAATTAATTTGTCGAATTAATTTTAATTTAAATGTATGTAATATGTTATATGGTATAATACATTTACATAGATGTTGAATTGAAATAAAATTGGACTGGAAGAATTAAATCAGACTTAGGCTTAAAGGAGAAAAGGCACACATAAAATTAAAGTATAATGGGCCGAAATTTTTGAAGAAAAATTTCAGACTTTTAGGGTTAAAAACACCCTGGAGAATTCGGCCAAAGTAGAGGAAATACAACAAAAATTTCCAGCCCCAAAGTCTCTCATTTCGGCCGATCCTCTCGTTAGCACAGGTTGTGTTCTATAGTCGTTCTTGTACGGGAACATAGAGGAAGTCGGTTTCGATTTCTGTAGCCATCTCTTAAAGAGATTTTCTGGTGAGAATCTATTCTTTCTCCATTTTGTTTTATTGTTTTCAATTTCCATTTCAATTGCTCCTGGGCACAGATTTGAGAAAATCAACGCGTTCTTCTGCTTTATTGATTGATTTCTGGTGAAAAATCCCAACAATTAATGAGGAGAATAAGAAGAAATTTGAGAAGAGAGAGAAGGGAATGGCACTTTGATTCAAATTAGCAAGAATTAGGGTTTGATCTTAGAGAAAAAATAGAAAGAAAAAACAAAAGAAAATAAAACTTAAAGCTTTTTTTTTCTTCATTTTCTTCTTTAAAATCTCTATTTCTAGGCTTAAAATTGAGTAGGAATTCTAAGGCAAAAACAACAATAAGACTCATAATAGGAACATAGATTAAAATGAACCACAAATTCGTAACACTTGAAGTTAGTTGGTGATTCTTAAAGTCTTGGAGCTTAAAGAGGATTTTCAACAATTTGGATCTCTCTTGAAGTGATCTTGAACCCCTAAAGCTGTGGGTCTATGCACCAAAGGTATATTTCTGAGAAATCAAATGCATTTTGCTTATTTTTTTGACTACTTTGGGCATTCTCATTTGTTTGATTTCTCTATTTTACTCTGTTTTGAGCTCTTATTTGTGTTCTATAGCTGTACAACTGTTCATAATAGCCGCACATATAGGCATTGAAACCCAGAAATCCTTAAAAGCAACTAGATTTGAAATTTGGCTTATGATCCAGAAGCAACACTTGTATGGGTATAAGCTTATAGCAGCACGGTTGTTCATGTATACCCACACAAGTGTTGATTCGAGACAGGTTTGAAAACCTTTTTCTGAGTATTTCATTGCATCCCAAATCTTAGATACTTTCCAAAATTAATAAATTAGACCAGATCAACAATAGAGATCTAATCTCTTAAAAACCAATCCATTTGTCATGTTAAATAATTAACCGGTAAAACCATTTCCAAAATCATTGTCTCAAAATCAAAACAAAAACATTTCAAAATGTTTTCTGCGTCTAGCTAGAGAAACTTACCGATTTTTCCTTACTATCCCCCCTATATGCATGATCATGATCCTTTTATTATCCTGTTCTATCATAATGGAGTCCAACATGTGATTATTCATGCACTAACATTTGTTTTGCAGGTTTAAATGTATGATTAGGATTAGATGCATGTTTAGCTTCATTTTTAGAAAAATTTGTGTATTTTAGGCATGTAATTTATGTGATTGTACCCCGATCCCATTTGATTTAGATGTATTCCCTTAGGATAGGCTATTGGTGATTCAATCTGTAAGATTAATTTATTTACTACTTTATGTACGGTTGTATAAGCACTGCATGTCTTAAATAAAATGAACATTAGCCTATAAAATACAATGTAAAAGAATGTGAAGTATTTATTTTAATTAGATAGTAAGTAAGTGATTCATCTGGACCTAGGTCTCTAGAAGATATAACGGCCCTGAACTGGTTTTGGTTGTACCTGAATCTTCCATTAGAGCTGAACCGGGTGGTGACTGTGAAAAGACGACCTTAAAGTTGGAATGCAGCGAAGCGAACTGGGGAGCAGGCTTTTTCACCGTGTCTAAATTCGGTTTTGGGGAAAACAAGTTTTAAGTCTTGATTTAAGAAAACCATTTATATGATAGAAAACCCATTTGTAGAAAACATTATTTGAATGTGAGTTTTAGGAAAACTGGTTTTACACTTTTACAAAAAAAACCCATTTCATTGACTCAAAGATCTCGAAACCTAAATTTCAAGATTAGTGATGGAATCACCACTCGGATCAGCTCATCCGGGAAATTCTGGTACAACTCCCTACCGAGCGTAGACAACTATACCTAATCAAGAGATTTAGGGTTTGGACAACTTACCTATTCAACCTCAAAGCTTGATTTCATTTAAAAGTTCATACTACCATATTCAACTCACTTATTATCTTCTTTACCCATTTTTATCCTCTTATTATTAGCCAATGCTCATACAAATGACAGAAATAAATTGCAGAAAAATAAAGTGCGGAAAAATAAAGTGCATGAAAGTAAAAATAGAGGCCAGCTTAAACAACCAAATCGAATGAAAAAGAAAACTCTCATCCTTACATACAACAGCCTAGTTACACGAAATCTACAAAAGTACAACCACCTAGTTACACGATCCTTCTATCAAATACATCGAAAATGAAAAAAATAAAAAATAAAAAGCTACAAAACAAATGGTTAGCACAGTTATACAATAAAGCATGTAGGACTCATACCAAGATAAAATGGGAAATTCTCGAGAGTTGGGGAACACGCATAGAGGGATAATCGAAAAGTCCAGACAACTTAGCCGATTAGATCTGGAAAACCATTTTAGAAACACCCTGTAGATTTTGTGCTTGAAAACATTTTCAAAAACAGTTTGGCTCAGTATATGCAAAATTCTCCATATTTAGTGGGTCTGTTATCCCGGAACTCGGGGTTCCGTTCGTGGGTGGTTCCTACTTCCAACATTCATCTAAGGTCTAAAATAGTAAACATATCACAAACAGTTTGAATTTGAAGACAGCATCACACGATGAGATTTTTTGGAATAATCCCGAGATTCTGCCTTAGTGACTATAGTCGTGCAGCTATAGCCACCGCAGCAGCGCGGCTATGATACATAAACCCGAATTGGTTTTCTTTCGTTCTTTTAAATCACTATTTTGATTCGTTCCCGATGGTCCCTTGAGATTTTGAGATTCTAGAGGTCCATCGAGGCTGGACCGAAAGTCCATCTAGACTAAAACAACTTCAGAATTTAAAAAATCGAAGCTATAGGAAATCTAAATCTCAAATTCACGTCATTCAAAATCCAAAAACCATAATTTTAGTCATGACGGATGTGATTTGACCAAAATCACTCATAATGGAAGGATTTAATAAAAGGAAAACTATCTGGGTTCGGTCATTTAGGGCATTTCGGGTCTCTACCTCAAAGAACATATTCATTCGGCTATAGAACTATAGCCGCACAGCTGTACTCAAAGGAACTACGGTCGTGCAGCTCTAGTTAGAGTCGCCCAGCTGTAATCAAATATCCAATTTTCTGGATTTTCGTCAAAACATGCAACACACCACAAGAATTATCAAATTTTGAGTTTAAGGCCTCTCAGATTTTACTTTTGTTGTGTTCCAGTGTACTTGACGATCAGAGATGGATTTGGATGCTGGAATACGTCTAGAATGCTGAAAAAAATCTAAAACGCCAATAACAAATCCCGAACCCAACTGAATGAACCCAAAGACAATTTGGGATCAAAGAAAGCGGCTGGTACCTCTTGTTCCTTAGTGTTTTCACTCTTTTCTTTCTGTTTCTCTCTTCCTTTCACTCTTTCTTTTTTTTCTCCATTTTTTTCTTTTTTTTTCTTCTTTTTTTTTCTCTCCTTTCTTTTTTTTTTGCCCAAAATCTGAATTCCCCAAAGATCCTTTTTCCTGATTTTTTTCTGCCTCTTTTCTCTCAGAATCCTGCTCCTAATTAGTCTCATTAGCTCCCCAGATCCCAAAAATCATTAATTAAGCTTAGGGGATAAGGAAATTTGAAAAGTCCTGGAATAGTCTCTACAGCCATATAGCTTTAGAACATTTTCTCCTGGCAGTTATATTATAGACATGCGGCTATAGTTGTAAAAACTATAGCCGCGTGGCTCTAAGTGAAGCCGCTAGGTTTCCACTCGAGTCACGGGGTCACACATAAACTTTCTAAGTATTCGAAAGGGACTTTGTCAGGGCTTTGGGTCGAGAACCGCTCTGCTTTTTAGATCATTTGTGATTCAAGGCACCATTTCGTTCATTCATAAATCCACCTCACATTCGTCTATTCAAACAGGTAACATAGGGTATTCATCATAGAGGTCGAGAAAACCTATGCTTATAGGTTGCCCCTCGTGGGATCAAAATCGAATTAAGGTCGGGCTCTCATGCCCAGTTCAATTTTGGTCTCGCGATAGGGAGCATGATGAGAAAGGAAAAGAAAGCGTACCTGATGTCTCATTTTTGCTAGGGAAGTCAAGTACAGTGCCCTACCGGGGGATATGTTTTGGCTCTTTGCGAGTAATGACTATGTCGGCTCTGGTGCATTGATGTGAAATTGGCTCTGGGAGGAGTGATGTGAAGTCTGCTCTGGTGCATTGATGTGAAGTTGGCTCTGGGAGCATTGATGTGAAGTAGGCTCTAAGAGCATTGATGTGAAGTCAGCTTTAGTGCGTTGATGTGAAGTCGGCTCTGATGAGTTGATACGAGGTCGGCTCTGGTGCCCTGATGTGAAGTCGGCTATGATGCATTGATGTGAAATTGGCTCTGGGAGCTTTGATGCGAGGTTGGCTCTGCTGCGTTGATGTGAAGTCGGTGCTAATACATTGATGTGAAATCGGCTTTGGGAGCATTGATGCAAATTTGTGTTGAGTGCGTATTTATTCTTTGATCGATGATTTTGGAAACAAAAATTTTTGCCCTTTCGATTAAGAATAAATACGGTTCAATCCCCGTGGCTTAGGGTTACTCTCAGTGCCAGGCACTCTTGGCCTTCTGAACACTCACCATTCGTGATAACATAAGGATGATGGTAAGTTCCTATCACTTTAGTTAACCACTATGCATGTATGGGTATGTGTATGCTTTGGATGAGTTTATGCATGTATGCGATATGATGTGTATGTCGTTTGTTTGGTGTAGACTATGCATGGCGTTCAGTGTCGAGAGTCAACCGAGTTGCGAACTGAGGTGACTAGTTTGTGGAGGTGGGTCTCTAACTTAGAGCGCATGAACCGGAGCCTCCAGATGCATGTGGACACATTTGAGGGGCATGGCAAGGACGATAAGGACGTCGGGAGTTATGGCCATGAGGGGGATGATGGAGCACAACCTTAGATCCTGTCTTTTTCTTCTTTAACATTCTAGCCTGCATGTGGGCTCATTCTAATACTCTGCTTGTTTTACCCATATGTGGGCCCATTTCTGCATATTTATTTTGTTTTGGTACATTGGCCGTGAGCGTGAGATACCTTGGGTTGTAGGGTGTTAGGATTGTCTGAAACTGCTACTGTGTGACTTTTATTTTGCTTTATTTTATGTCCTTACTTTTGCATAGACCGCCCTTTCGGGTTTTCGCCCTATTGGACTGTCTTTATTTTTGCTTGAATCGCCCTTTCGGGTTTTCGACTCAGCAGACTTTTATTTATGTCCTAACTTTTGCATAGACTTCCCTTTCGGGTTTTTGATCCATCGAACTCTCTTTTTTTATTTCTCTCTTTTTTTTAATTCTTTTTATGTGAGATGCATGCAAACAAAAGATGTACGTGGCCATTTATGCATAAAGACACATTTAATTCTATGCAAACTTAGGATATTTAAACAAATAGAACAAAACATTCATTCTTTGGTAATGTTTTAGCATAATGCACATCATAGATGAAATGAAACTAAGGATAGAATTGACAATGGTACACATCCCGACTGACTCTATAACTGCTACCAACTAGTCTTTGCAGATTTTCTAATTGATGTTGCTCACCTCACTGCCTTAACTTTTACATAGATCGCCCTGTCAGGTTTTTGATCTATCGAACTCTTTTTTTTATAAAGTACTACCTAAGCCGATCTTGATTGATGGGGTTGGTTAACTCATTCCCGTCCATATCCATAATCTTCACCGCACCTTTTAAAAGTATTTTCTTAACCACATACGGACCTTCCCAGTTCAGCTTAAAGTTTCCCCAAACATCTGTGCTAATCTACTTCATCTGTTTAAGCACCAAGTCTCCAGCCTTGAGTAGGCATCTCTGATGACAGACCTTGTTATTATAAGTCCTAGCCATACACTGTTGATACATCTGTAAGTGATCTAGAGCTCGGAAATGCTTCTCGTCAATCAATGCTAACTACTCGTACCTTGACTGAACCTATTTAGATTCTAGCAATTGCGCTTCCACAGTAACCCTCATTTGACCCTTGTCTTTACTAGTAGAATAGCCTCTATTCCATAGACCAGCAAGTAGGGTGTTTCTTCGGTAGGAGTTCTGATACTAGTTCTATACCCTTATAATGCAAATGGTAACATGTCTGCCCAGTCCTTGTAGGTGACTACCATTTTTGAGACAATCTTTTTGATGGACTTATTAGCCGCTTCAACTGCCCTATTAGCTTGCGAATGGTATAGAGACGACCTGTGGTGTTCAGCCCCTTTTTCTTGGAGTAATTACACGGTCACCCCCTGAAATTATACCCCATTATTGGTTACCATATGATGCGTGATCCCATACCATGCAAATATATTCTTCTCTATAAGCTTGGACATCTTTTTGGCTGTAACATTCACATATGACTCCGCTGCTACCCATTTTGAGAAGTAGTAGACACTACAACTATGAATCGATGTTTGTTCGATGTAGGCAACCTTATCTCTCCTATAATATCAATCCCCCATACTGCGAAGGGCCATGGAGTAGATGACACTTGAAGTTCTAAAGGAGGGAGGTCATTGAGATCCCTGTATACTTGGCATTCATGGCATCTCTTAATCTCTTCAATACAATCTTCTTTCAACGTGAGCCAAAAGTAACCTTGCCTCAATACTTTTCTGGCTAGGGCTAAACCGTTCATATGTGGCCCGTAAGTCCCTGCGAGAATCTTTTTCATAACCTTATCGGCTTCTTCTTCCCTCTGACATTTCAGGAATAAATCATTGGCCATCCTTTTAAAGAGCTGATTCTTAAATATCCTGAACTGCACCGCTAATGTTCGGAGGGCAACCTTGTTAGTTTCACTAGCGTCTTTGGGGTATTGACCATTCTGAATAAACTGTAGGATGTCATAATACCAAGGCCTTTCCTCTACCACTATAGCCACAACATTAATCGACTGATACCAGGGAGCTTGCGTAGTTTCTAGAATTATTGGCTGTATCGGGTGCTTCCATGGCCCTTCTCACATCGACCAGAGCATGGCTAAAGGATCCACCATCTGATTTTCTTCCCTCGGTATATGCCGAAACTCACACTGACCGAATACTTTCACTTTCTCCTAAACCATTTCAAGATATGGCTGAAGTGATTCTTCCTTTATCTCCCAATCTCCAGTAACCTGTCAAATCACCAAGGCTGAATCCCCGATAACCAAAACTTCGTGTGCCCATGTCTATCCCAAAAAGGCAAGCCTCATATTTAGCTTTGTTATTAGTTACCATAAATTCGAGGCGCTTTGCTAGGGGAATGATTTCTCCTTCAGGGGTGCCGATAATTAACCCAAGGCCTGCACCATGTTTATTTTTTGCGTCATCAAAATACATCATCCATCTTCTCGATTCTACTTGTACCACTGCCAACTACTCATCTGGGAACTCCAAACTCTCCATATAATCTAATTCCAGGGGTTAGTTGGCCAGGAATTCTGCTACAGCCCTCCCTTTGATCGTCTTCTTCATTATATACTTAATATCGAACTCAGACAACAAGAGCAGCCATCTCGACAACTTCCCAGCTAATGCTGGATCTTGACACAGATACTTCATTGGATCAACCTTAGCAACTGCCCGAACTTTGTATGATTGGAAATAATGCCTCCATATCTTAGTCAGCCACACCATTGCAGTACAAGTTTTCTCCACTATTGAGTACTTAGTCTTATATTCAAGCAGCTTCTTACTCAAGTAATAGATTGCATGCTCATGTCCATCCTCTTGCTCTTACACCAACATTGCCCCTACTGAAGAATCTTCAATGGCTAAGTATAGAACCAAAGGTTTATTCAGCATCAGGGGTTTTAGAACTGGGGGATTCATCAAATAAGCCTTGATTCTATCAAAGGCCAATTGGCATTGATCATTCCATTCCACAGGCTGATGTTTTCTTAGGAGTTTAAAGATGGGTTAGTAAACTATCGTTAACCTTGCGATGAATTGGATGACATACTGTAGGGATCCCAAAAACGACCTTACTTCCTTCTCTGTCTTCGGCACGGGTATATCCCTAATGGCCTTGATCTTGTCTGGATCCATTTCAATTCCGCTCTGGCTTACCACATGACGTAGCAGTTTAACGGAAGTTACTCCGAACACACACTTCTTAGGATTAAGATGGAGGTTGTACTTCTTGATTTTAGTTAGGAATCTATCCAGGATGGCAGGATGCTCTTCTCGGGTCATCGATTTAACTAGCATATCATCCACGTAAACCTCGACCTCCTTGTGGATCATATCATGTAGTAATGCAGTAAACCCTCTGATAAGTTGCCCCAGCGTTCTTTAATCCAAACAGCATAACTTTGTAATAGTAGATCCCCCACTTTGTGATGAAAGCTGTCTTCACCTTGTCGATGATATTCATTAAAATCTAGTTATATCCTGAGAATCCATCCATAAACAAGTACATCGCTGCCCTGGCGGTGCTATCTACTAGAACATCAATATGTGGTAGCAGGAAGTCATCCTTGGGTGACAACTTGTTCAGATCTCTATAATCCACACAAACCTTGACTCGACCATCCTTCTTTGCAACCAATACAATGTTGGCTAGCCATTCAGGGTACTCAACCACTTCCAGGAATTTAGCTTTTATCTCCTTGGCTACTTCTTTCTTAACCTTTGCTGCCCATTCTGGTATGAGTTTACGAAGCTTCTGCTTGACCGGTTTCAACTTCAGATCTGTTGGAATTCGGTGCTCAATAATTTCTCTATCAACCCTCGGCATGTCATCGTATGACTAGGCAAATGCTTTTACATGCTTCTGTAGTACTTTTTTCTCGATAGGCATGAGGTCTTTCGAAATGGGTAACATTTTTGGGTTATTGTCTGTCCCTAGATTCATTTCATGTAATGATGCATCATGTATGCTAAAGTCATTAAATGAATGTATGTATGTGTGTGTAGTTCCATCCGGAAAAACATCACACAAGTAAGCGAAACTGGATTTCATTGCATTAAGGGCCTTATAGGCAGAATTGTTCACATCATAAAGAGAAGAAACAAATACAGAAAAGTGATTGTCATCCTCCATATGCGGAGGGTCTTCTCCAACTGCAACATCATCCACTTTTTCAAATAGATCTCCTAAGTCTTCCTCCAGGGCTTCCTTCTGATCATCAGATAGCTCTTCTTCGACTGCTTTTGCTTTGCTCTTAGCCATCAGCTTAGCCAGCTCTACTACTGTTTCCTCCACCAGCTCATCTTGGCTTTTCTTTATCGGTACCTTCTTCTTTTTTGAACTCACATTTTGCTTCATCAGAACAAGCAGTGCTTTGGTGATTGCTTCAATAGCTACTTCAACTTCCCATTTTCCTGGGTTTACTTTCACAGAAGATTCACCTTTAGTCCCAAATTCAACCCTGACCTAATTAACTGCACTCTTCTGAGCTCCCAGAATTATTCCCCTACTTTCAATTTTGGTGCGTAGCATGCTCACAATAGGTTCAACTCCATACTTCTCAAAATTGACGACATCCGCGAAAATCTCAAACCCCAAAAATTAATCCCCCTTAACTGTCACTGGTTCAGTAGTCCCATCATACATTTCTTCAGCTGCACGGACAAATGTGTCAACTTGATCCATATGCTTTCTGCTCGACTTGCTTTCTTTCTCATAATAACCCAGCCCTTGCTAATGGAACTTACCAACATCAATGTTGAATTCGGGGACACCCTGCTGCTTTGCCCCTAATCCTTTTCCTGGCTCAAATTTCTGCTTAGCAAAGTATTTATGGATCCATTACGGGGATTTAGGGTTAGCCTTACCTTCATCAGAAATCATTGCCACCTGGAATCTTGTCATTGGCTATTCCATAGCATTCAGAGCGGCTACAACAGATGGCTCGTCAGCCTCCACGGTCACTACTTTTCCTCCAACAATGAACTTCACCTTCTGATGGAGAGTTGATGGTACCCCTCGTAGGGCATGAAACCACGGTCTCCCGAGAATCAGGGAAAAGGTGATAGGGATGTCAATAATCGTGAATAACACTTTGGACTTAATTTCCCTACACTCACTTCAGCTTCAAATGTGCCGATCACAGACCTCTTACTGTCATCATAAGCTCTAATTATTGTACTAGATCGACAAAGTGCTTCTATGCTGATACCCAAGTATGGCAGGATCTTCAAGGGGCATATATTTAGGGCTGAGCCGTCATCGACCGTCACACAAGGCATTACTCGATCCATAATCTCCACTGTCAAGTACAAAGCCTTGTTATGATTCATACCTTCTAGCGGAAGGTCAGAAGCTCCAAAACTGATTTTTGAGGGGCGGTTAGCTTTCAAGTTGATCCCCTTAATCATAGCATAGACTTCTTCAGGAGACATCAGAGGAGTGGCCTCCATCTCCATTAATTGCTTCACTACCGCTTCACGATGCTTCTTAGATACCATGAGCAAATGCCAAATGCTTACTCTAGCTGGGGTCTTCTTCAGTTGTTCCACCACAAGGTCATCTTCTTTATTTCTCGAGGGAGGAATGGCAGCATCCGCCCCTATAACTGGACCGTTCCTTCTGGGCGGTGGTGCTTAAGGTGCCATACTAATAAGCTGATAAACTCTACTGCTTCGGGTAATGTGCAATACAGGACAATCTTTCTCAAGTATTGTTCCCTTCTTGGTCTCAACTGGATATACTGGCCTTGGTCCCTTAAACTCCAATTCTTCCAAATCTTCACCTAGCTCAATGTCAGCCAGATCAATCAGCCCTTGCATATTTCCTACTATAGATGTTTGTCCAATTCTTCCTTTTCATCCATTATAACAGCTTGTACACTCAGATTAGCCCTGATGATCTGAGCAAATACACAGTTGGCTGGGAGACCAGACTGAACCATGTTGATTTGACCCCCAAAATTGGGCAAGGGGTTATTTTGCATGCTTAGTTTTAGTGATGGTTCCATAATCTTCTTATTAGAAATCAATCATTTGATGGCCCTTATCAGGCTGGTACATTTACCCATGCGATGACCCACCATCACATGGTAAGTACAAAAATTGTCTTTATTCGTCTTGGCCGGAGGTGTGTACTGTTTCAAGCTTTGGAGTAAGCCAGCCTTCTTATACTTGGCAAAGATATGAGTTAAGGGCTCTGCCCATGGACTAGTGAGCCTTTGAGGAGCCGATGACTATCTACCTTAGACCACAGTGGCCATATCTGATTGTTGCACTTGCACATAGGCCGCAGTCTGAGCAGCCTTCGAACTGGACCCAGTTGGTGTTGATGTGGGGCTACCACTCTTATATCCTTGCGTGTACCCTCGACTACCTCGATAAGTACCTGTACTCTAATTATTCCTCTATTCTTCCTCTTTGTACCTCTTGGTATGCTTGGCATACTCCATAACATTTGTGAAGGCATAAAACCTCTTCAGCTTCATTTTCTCCTTATATCGAGGCAAGCTACCGTTGACCAGTTTCACAACAAGAGATTCCAATTTTGGGGCCCCATCCACCAACACTTGGATATCCATCCATCTCTTATAATAGGCTGAGAAAGTCTCATGAGGTTTCTGGTGAATCGTCTCTAAGTCTTCCAAAGTGGTCTCTACTTGGGTGTTGTAAGCATAATATTTCACGAACGCTCCAGCCAGATCCTCCCATATGGAACGGGTATGAATAGGCATTTTTAAATACCACTTCACTGCAGCACCTCTCAAGGTTGTCAGGAACAAGTTCAGCAGATAGGTTTTCTCCATTCCCAGACTAGACATAATTCTCACATAACTGTCCAAGTAAGCCTTTGGCGAACCTTCTCCAGTGTACAGGGTAAATATGGCATATGAAAGGCTACCGTAAACAGTTCTACCCCTTCTACCATCACAATAGCTGGGTCTACACACTTGATGGGATTATACTGTACCATCTCTTTCAATTTCGGTAGTAAAGCTTCAAGATCAAAGAACTTTTCTTTGAGATGCTTTTCCGCACCCGTCTCACCTGAAGCTTCTTTAGCCCTCTAAATAGCTTCATCATGTTCGAAATGGCGATTAATCCCCCTGTGAGGGATGACTCCTCCACTACTCCTGGGAATACTTCCTCCCATTCCAGACATCACTTGAGCAATATTTCCCACATTCCAGACCAAAGTCTGAGTCGGTTGAATAGTCTGACTCGCATTAGTAGTCAACACAACTTGTATCTGCTCCGTGAGAGTAGCCTTAAACCGATCTGAATTCAAAAGGACATCCATAAAAGCATTCATATCAAAAGGCACATTCCTTGTAGTCTCGTTAGCCATCACTGTTCTGCTTGCTTCTTCCAATAAAATCAAGTTATCAAGTGGTAAGGAAGGCAACTGAACCTCAAGTTCCTGCTCCGACTCAGACCCCAAACCCTCTCTAGAGTCTTCCATGGTGACTAATTCTGAATGAGCTAACTGTACTAATCAACCAAACTTCGATTCAATATGCACTAACCGCCTCGAAGGTCGATTCCAAACTGCACATTCAACATGAGGTTAGTGTTGCGGATGGATGACATGAACCTAAGTATGACGTACTAATTGGTATGGATGGTGAGATGTATGGTCATGAGATGATGATGAGTGAATGATGCCATGTTTCATATGGATGAAGACATATCAGACCTCTTTTTTTTGTTTTTGAGAATACCTAATACCATGCACAAAACAATATTAGATGGTCGCGTGTGATCCACCACACAGATGAGGCTGTGGCACTTTTGGGGCACCGAATAAGAGTGAGTATCGTGAGATGGTCACGTGTACACTGACACACGGACATAGTGTGTGTACTTTAGGAGCAATTGATGTGAGTGAATGTCGTGACATGGTCATGTGTTAAACCATCACACTGACAGAGTTTTGATGCTCTCGAGGCAAATGACATGATGTTTGTAAATGAGTTGCATGTAAATCGATATATGGATAGGGGTTTGGCATTCATGGAACACCTAGTGTGGTTTAATAATATCATGGAATGTCCCTACACGGGTAATAATCCTGCACTCGTGGAGCACCTCGAATGATTTGATGATGTCATGGAACGATTCGATATGGATCTCAATGCACATAAGTCTTAGGCATCACATGATACCCATTATGAATGGTTGTGAGGTATGCGATGACATCGCATGACACCCTACATGGATGTGGACCTAAAACCTTTAGGGTTCTTTATATGGATGAGAATGATATCGTGAAATGGCCAAACATAATCTGATGCACGGGAAAAGTATGGGCGGCTTTGGGACGCCTGATGTGAAAATGAAATGGGATGATCATAATGGGCATTTCTTGGTATTCCCAGAATGTCTCAAATTAAATGGAATGAAATTGTATGAATGCTCATGACACACAGGATGCAAATGGCTGCACGAAAATGTGGTTAGTGTGCATGTCACACAGGATGATGTCATGTATGTTTCGTGAAGGTGTAAGCACATAAGATGTAAATGTAGATGGCACGCATAAGGAAGATCGTGGCTACACGAAAACATGGTTAGCATAGTGTCACACATATGTTTATGCTATAAGAGTGGCTACACGAAAATGTGGTTAGGATGGCACACAAGTGGTTATCCATGTTTAATGGTTTGTGAGAGGATGAAAATGAAAAACAAAAATCACCACAGAACAAACATTAGCACAGGCAACATATGCTCACGCTTACAACCTTATTCCTCCATTCGATTGGCACGCATTCTTCCTAGGTGTCTCTTTGATACCAACCAGAGATATCAAAGGCATTCTCTCAATGTCCAATTTACATGCTTTATGTTTTGGTGATCCTAAAGGGAAATTACTAGGTCACTACATGTGGGCCAAAGTCAAACCAAGGGTTCGTAGTAAGGTTCCCATAATGAAAAACACTCCTCATCGCAACATGAGGTTCATGCGGTGCTATGAGTGGTTTACCTCTTCGGGTGCCTCCAATCCTGGCTGAAGAGGTAGGTCATCTTCCGGAATAAACCGGGGCTAATCAGTGAGTTTGAGAAGATGAAAATGTCATGCTATGCGGTTGTGAGGGGAATATGGTATTATGAACTAAATAAATGACTTCAAGCGAAGTTATTTTTCAGTAGTTTCCTAAGTTCCTTAAGTTTTTTTTTTTTTAAAAAAAAAACGTTTTAAAGGAACAACATCCCCAACGGAGTTGCCACTGTGAGCGGACGACCTTAAAGTTCAAACACAACGAAGCGAATCGGGGAGCAAGCTTTTTCATCGTGTTTAAATTTGATTTTGGGGAAAACAGGTTTTAAGTCTTCATTTAAGAAAAAATCTTGTACGATAGAAAACCCATTTGTAGAAAACATTATTTGATTGTGAATTTTGGGAAAACTGGTTTTACACTTTTACAAAAACCAATTTCATTGACTTAAAAATCTCGAAACCTAAATTTCGAAATTAATGATGGAGTCGCCACCCCGATCAGCTCATCCGGAAAATTCTGATACAGCTCTCTACCAAGCATAGACAACCATACCTAATCCAGAGATTTAGGGTTTTGGGCAACTTACCTATTCAACCTCAAAGCTTGATTTCATTTTAAAAGTTCATATTACCATATTCAACTCACTTATTATCTTTCTTTACCCATTTTTATCCTCTTATTATTAGCCAGTGCTCATACAAATGATAGAAATAAATTACGGAAAAATAAAGTGTAGGAAAGTAAAAATAGAGGCCAGCTTATACAACCAAATCGAATGCAAAAGAGAACTCTCATCCTCACATATAACCGCCTAGTTACACGAAATCTACAAAAGTACAACCGCCTAGTTACATGATCATTCTATCAAATACATCCAAAATAAATAAAAATAAAAATAAAAAGCTGTAAAACTGATGGCTATCACAGTTATACAATAAAGCATGTAGGACTCATACCAAGACAGAATGGGAAATTCTCGAGAATTGGGGAACATGCATAGAGGGATAACTGAAAAGTCCAAACGACTTAGCCAACTAGGCCTGGAAAACCATTTTAGAAACGCCTTGTAGATTTTTGTGGTTGAAAACAGTTTTAAAAATTGGTTTGGCTTAGTTACATGCAAAATTCTCCATATTTAGTGGGTCTATAATCCCAGAACTCCGGATTCTGTTCGTGGGTGGTTCCTACTTCTAAAATTCATCTAAGGTCTAAAACAGTAGACACATCACAAATAGTTTGAATTTGAAGAAAGCATCACATGACGAGATTTATTGGAATCGTCCCAAGATTCTGCCTTAGTGACTATAGTCGTGTGGCTATAGCCATCACAGCTGCACGACTATGATACACAAACCCGAATTGGTTTTCTTTCATTTTTTTAAATCACTATTTTGATTCGTTCCGATGGTCCCTTGAGATTTTGAGATTTTGGAGGTCCGCCGAGGCTGGACCGAGAGTCTGTTTGGACTAAAACAACTCCAAAATTCAAAAAATGGAAGCCATCAGAAATCTAAATCTCACATTCGCATCATTCGAAATCTGAAAACCACAATTTTAGTCATGACGGATGTGATTTGACCGAAATCACTCATAATGGAATGATTTAATAAAAGGAAAACTGTTTGGGTTCATTCATTTAGGGCATTTCGAGTCTCTACCTCGAAGAACACAGTCGTACAGCTATAGAACTATAGCCTTACGACTGTATTCAAAGGAACTATGGCCGTGCGGCTCTAGTTAGAGTCGCCTAGCTGTAATCAAACAGCTAATTTTCTGGATTTTTGTCAAAACATGCAACACATTAGAAGAATTATCAAATTTCAAGTTTAAGGCCTCTCAAAGTTTACCTTTGTTGTGTTCCAGTGGACTTGATGATCGAAGATGGATTTGGATGCCGGAATGCGTCCAGAATCCCGAAAACGATCCGAAACACCAAAAACGAATCCTGAACCGAATCGAATGAACCCGAAGAAAATTTACGATCAAAGCAAATGGCTGGAACCTCTTGTTCCTTAGTGTTTTCACTCTTTTCTTTCTGTTTCTTTCTTCCTTTCACTCTTTCTTTTTTTCTCTTTTTTTTTCTTCTTTTTTCTCTTTCCTTTCTTGTTTTTCCACCCAAAATCTGAATTCCCCAGAGAACCTTTTTCCTGATTTTTTCTGCCTCTTTTCTCTCAGAATCCCGCTCCTAATTAGTCTCATTAGCTCCCCAAATCCCAGAAATCATTGATTAAGCTTAGGGGATAAGGAAATTTGAAAATTTCTGGAATAGCCTCAACAACCGCACGGCTCTAGCGCATTTTTGCCTGGCGGCTATAGTTGTAAAAACTATAGCCACGTGGCTCTAAGTGAAGCCACCAAGTTTCCACCTGAGTCATGGGGTCACACACAAACTTTCTAAGTATTCAAAAGGGACTTCGTCGGGGCTTCGGGTAGAGAACCGCTCCGCTTTTCGGATCGTTTGTGATTTTAGGCACCATTCCGTTCATTCGTAAATCCACCTCACGTTCGTCTATTCATCACAGAGGTCGGGAAAGCCCATGCTCACAGTGACTGCTATACGTAGGGGTGGCAATTTTAGACACGACATGATAACACGACACGACACGTGTTTTTGCAGGTTTAAGTCATAGACAGGTCAACACGTTTATGACATGAAATAAATGGGTTGTAAATGGGTCAACCCACATAACCTGTTTATGACCCGCATAACCCGTTTATTTCTTTAATATTTTACTAGTCACTAAATTAAGGGCATATATAATTAAGAATTGAAAAGAAAAAACCCTAATTCCAATTCCATCACATATTCACATTGCTGCCGCGCCACCTTAAAGACTAAATCCCTAATCTCAATTCTCCATCCATCGTGTTTAGTGATGTTTTATTAATGATTTTGAAGTTTTAGTAGCAAATTAGCAATGTTTGGCTAGGTTTTAATATTTATAATCGGGTCGCTAAATGGGTCGTGTCATACATGGGTGTATCGTATAATTGATTTTTTTTTTATTAATCGTGTAAAACGGGTTGTGTCGTGTTACCCGTTTGTTAAACGAGTCATGTACGTGTTTTATTTAATCGTGTCAAAATTAAACGGATCGTGTTCGTGTTAACCTTTAACGTATCAATAGAATACCTCAACACGACATGAACACGACCCGTGAACACGAAGTGCCACCCTTACCTATACGTTTTCGAGATTTTGGTCTTGAATCTTTTACGAACATTATTTTCAAAAAAAAATTCCCATACTTATTATTGTCTATCCAAAAGCTCTGTGGTTCACTTTGCCGTGTAAAACGTCGTCCACTCACACTAATATGACATCAAAATCCTTGTCCTTGAATTTTGCTTCATCTTAAAGGTGATTTTTACTTGAAATTAATTCCTTAATATATATATATATATATATAATTTAATCTTGAATTAATTCCCAAAGTAATTAAAAATGTATCACTTCTTTAATCATTAGTCAACTAGTTGTTATCATCAGAACTTTACCTGCATCTTTCATCAACTGCTTTTTGGGTGATCTACTAAATAAGAATCATCTGGTTGCTCCTCTGATGACCTCATATGATGAGGAAGTTGTACCCCAGAGTACAAATAAAGAAAGTAGTGACGAGAAAGGCAAGATGGAAAATGATGAAGAGGATAAGGAGCTAGTAAGAAACAAAAGGTAGAATTCATATCAATTTTTCTGTTTTTTTTTTAGGCTGATGATAGGTACCTGTTGTTTCTATCAAGGTTTCATTGGTCTAGGGTTGCATTCTCGGGGACTATAATGATTTTTTTTTTTGGCTGATGATAGGTACCTGTTGTTTCTGTAAAGGTTTCATTGGTCTAGGGTTGCATTCTCAGGGACTATAACGATTTTTTTTTTTTTTTGGGTTGCCATTTGGGTTGTACTCATGGTTCTATGATACCTCTTTTGGCATAGACTTTAATCTATAGGGAAGCCCTTTCTTTGACTTAAAACTTTATCTTATAGAAAAATAATAATTAAAGGTAACTCTCAGGTTGTCATATCCTGGCTTTAACAAGTTTGCAATCGCAACTATGATTCTCACCACTCTCTAGTTGGCCCGATTCTAGTTGATTGTGTTAATTTGATTTCTTATCTTAGGAGTGTTCAATTTCATTCACCTGAAGGGAGAGCAACAAAGATGCTTATCTTATTGCTAGTTTAGGGCTTAACAGTAGGTCCTTTGTTTCTCATGTTGGTTCCCTTCCTAGTTTTATTATTGTTGTAATCTTTCTATGATATAATGCAATAATAATTTTTTCAGTAAAAAAATTGCTCCTTCACTATAATAAATACTAAATAATTTTTCTATCACAAATATAAAAATATCATAAGTTTTGACAGATACATGTGTTGCTGCTATATAAAATTCGCTATGACTTGGTTGCCATTTTTTTTAATGAAAATGGGATCAATTATTGATAAAATTGCAACATAAGGAGAATAAACTCCATGATAACTGGATTATGCCAGTAAATATTCCACATAAGGGAAATAAATATCTAGGCAAGAACGATAAATCTAACCCAACAAGGATAGAATAAAAAAAACCCAACGAACAAGGTTCACAATATAAAAAAATTGCAACCAACATTTGATCAAGTTCCATCATCTTTCATCAAAGATCCATAGCCATAAGAATGTGTACTCCCCGTATAACACCACACAACTTAGCAGATCTTGATATAACTTCCAGATATTGCGTAAGAACGACATATCTGGGCACTTAAGGCGTAAAGATCTTATAGAACCTTTAATTAAAAACGGATGATGACCAACATATAAAAAAAATTGTTAGATTTGTGATGTATTGAAACAGATCTATCATTGAGGATGCCGATTTAGAGGATAAAATTAGAAAAAAGTGCTAGATGCAAATTATTTCAAGCAAAAAGAACACAAAAGAAACGCAAGATGGGAGAAACAAAATTGAGAAAAATAAAAGAAAAATGGGAGAGGAGGAAGAAGCAAGCCTTTTAGGCTTCCTTCTTCCTCCTCTGTACACAACGGTGGAAACTTATGTTGGAAATGCCCTAGTCCCGAGGCATTGGTCCTTGTGTTTGTATAGTACATTTGTACATTAATGTAAACTTTATGTATTATACAATTTGTGTCAAGAAAATAAAGGCATTACTCTATTTATTATATGTCCTGTGCTATATTTTAAATAGAGTATCCAATGGACATATCCATATCCATGTTGTCAAGTGTGAGGCACTTGGCAGTAAGACTGTGGATAGGGAAAACGATATGGCCATAAAGTCATCCGTAGTCTGTTCCAATCATGGGAATGAATGGAACTAAAGATTATCATTAGCCTGGTTGTATGGCGGTGTCTTACCGGTTATAGAACATGGGATGTCAACCAGGTTAATCGGTACATGCAAAAAGGGCATGGTACTGGATCGATCCACTTAACGGGCATCTACATTGTGTAGTATCACAAATGATTCTTGTGTAGTACTTGTATAAGTCCTTCGACCAGACCATATGATGGTGTTGCATGTGAAGTGGCACACTTTGGTGTACGCCTAACGGGCCTGTAAAAGGGTGCCAATTACGGGTACGTTCGGGTGTGTCAGTGAGCATAGCAGTACTATGGATATGCAGAAGGGAATGCCACTCAGTGATTCACTGAGACGATATCACCGGCCTCTTGAAGAATGCTACTGATAAGTGTGCGGCCGCACCCAAACAAGATTGGATCTGTTTGTGAGCATAAGTTCATTCGGGATCAAGTAAATGTCCGGACACAATAGAGGGTGATACTTCCATGCCTCTGTGTTGGACACCGATATCAATGACATGGGATGTACAAGTTCAAACTACAGGGCTACGGTGACAGTTTAACTACTATCTCCATCTTAATAGGGGGCTGCAGTGGCTTGCTAGAGCCCGCCTACAGTCTGTGGGCATTAGCTCACTGCCAACATAAAGACGGGCCCATTGGATCACCATAAAGTCATCCGTAGTCTGTTCCAATCATGCGAATGAATGGAACTAAAGACTATCATTAACCTTGGTTGTATGGCGGTGTCTTACTGATCATAGAACATGGAATGTCAACCAGGTTAATGGGTACATGCAAAAAGGGCATGGTATTGGATCGATCCACTTAACAGGAATCCACATGGTATCACATCACATTGGATTCTCGTGTAGTACTTGTATGGATCCTTTGACCTGACCATATGATGGTACTGGATATGAAGTGGCATACTTTGGTGTACGCCCAACGGGCCTGTAAAAGGGTGCCAATTACGGGTACGTTCGGGTATGTTAATGAACATTGCAGTACTATGGATATGCAGATGGGAATGTCACTCAGTGTTCCACTGAGAAGATATCACCGGCCTCTTGATGAATGCAGCAGATAAGAGTGTGGCCACACCCAAACAAGGTGGAACTTGTTTGTGAATATCAGTGCATTCGGGATAAAGTTAATGTCCAGACACAATAGAGGGTGATTAAACCATGCCTCTGTGTTGGACTCCGATATCGATGACATGGGATGTACAAGTTTAAACTACAGGATTAAAGTTTCAGTTGGACTGCTTACTCCGTCTTAATTGGGGGCTACAGTGGCTTGCTAGAGCCCAACTATAGTCTATGAGCCTTAGCTCACTGCCAACATAAAGATGGGCCCATCGGATCGTACACATTGAACGTCTGGACTTTAACTAGTCGGATTAAGTGTGTACTTGGTGTATACATGTCAAAGAGAGAGAGGTCTATTAATTATATTATATAACTCAATTGGATTGATCAAAATATAATATGATTAATATTTATTTAGGCCATCACATTATTAATTCAATGAATTAATTTTGTGTATTTATTTCCTAGGTGGAAATATTGATATATGTATAGGTTTACATGTATGTCATCTTATGGATGTCTAATTTAATCTCTTGGTTAATTTGATGTATCAAATAAATTTTAATTTAAATGTAGGTTACATATTATATGAGACAATATATTACCATACATATGGAATTAAAATTTTATTTGAAATCAAATAAAAACCAAAGTATTAAATAAGGCTTGGGCATGAATAATTAAAGCCCACATTTGGTGAAGTGTTGGCTGTAAATATTGGGAGAGATTTTGCCAAGTTTTGGTGAGTCATTTTGGATAGGAAGAATGACTCACTAATGGGACAAAAAGTGATGATGAAAGATGGTGAGTCATAGCTATGACTTTTGGGAGCACAAGTTGGACTTTGCTTCTTGAGATTTTTTTTCTTTTGGAAATAAAAAGAAAAAAACCAGCCATCTTTCTTTAGACTTGGACGTCCAACATAGCCTCTCTCACTCTCTCTTATTGATTTTCCGAACCGCTAGCACGGGTTTCAGTCCGAGAGTCGTTCGTGTACGGGACGAAGGAGGAAATCTAATTTGGTTTCTGCAGTCTTCGTCTGTCTCTTGGAGAGTCTTTAAGGTGAGATTTTAAAACCTTCTTCCTCATGCTTTGTGTTTTTTATTTCCACTACTTAAGCTCCTGGGACCGGATTCAAGGAAATCGACGCTTATTTCTGCTTTTATCGGTCGAAAGGACTTAACTTGTTCTTCCCATATTATAATTAATAATGAATCGTGTTATTAATTAACTCGAGTTGTTGGGCTCATGGGCCGAGATCCATATTATATCAAGATATAGCCAGACGAGGGCCTGGAACAACTATACCCTAATTTTTAGGTAGGAACGCCGTCCAATCCCAACCTAGGAACTCTCGGTTTGATGGGTCTGTTGGCACTTACCCATCTGTGCTTACGGCCAGGAACATCCTACTGCACACGCTAAGTCCAAACCTCCATCCAAGTGTCAGAGTAACCAATACTCCAACCCAATACAAAATGACGATGCTCCAACGCATCCAGCGAGGGCTGGTCTACAACTGGCCCATCCCCACTTCGAGTAGGTTTTGAATGAGGGAAGCACTTTTAAGAGACTTAGTAATTACCTTTTGGTTATTAGATTCATTTAAGAACGGCTTAGATGCATAGGCGGGTGAAAAAGGGTTGGTACATACATTCTCACCTGTAAATAAATCAAGCATAATTAAAAAAATGAAATGCGATGGGCGAAAATTTATATCCTAATATAATTCTAGTAAACCTATACTAGAACGACATCAGGTGAGCCGTATCCTCATCCTTCTAGCACGCCAATCCAATCGGCTTCTTCTTTACATAATTTCATAATAAACAAATAAAATAAAATTACATAAAAAGAAAACGGCGTGCAGGCCGTATTTACCAAAAGAATATTACAACCCAAATAAATAAGGCCCAAAACATCCATTCAAGCATTTAATCATACATACACGTATCCAATACATACAATTTATAAACATGTTAAATGCATGAATTAATCCCATTTCAATTGCCCATAGCCATTATTTTGAAATAGCCAAATTTTGGCCGATCATGGTTCTAAACCCGTGCGGGCTTTGGGCCTCCAACCTAGGCAAAATTGCTCCCAATCAAATTGGGAAACCATGAATTCCAAAATTAGCCGTCCGGGTAATCGTGCCAAGAACACCCGAACCAATTTCAATTAATCGTATTAATTTTTCCAAAATTAATTTCGCATGAACGAAAAATCAATTTCATTCATAAAACATACGCATAAAATTCCAAAATTTAAACACACACAATTTTAAAACCAATTAAAATTTTAAAACCCCATGCGCATAAAAATTACCAAAATTTAAACACGCATAATTTTAAAATTAATTAAAATTTTAAAACCCGGCCCGGCCCAAAACAAATCCCGCGAAATCCAAATTCGGGTCCGGCCCGCCGCTCGGGGCAGCAGCATCCGCAGCTGCTGCCTGTGGCGTCCAGCGCCGCAGGCAGTGGCTGCTGCCCCCGTTTCGACCCGAAACGGTCCGTGATTTTTCCGAAAAAAAAATAGCAACATGAAATTAAATCACCAAGAAATAAAAACATGCAATGGAAAAATAAATCCAGCATAAACCTATATGCAAAAAATAAATTTCCATAAACGATTCACAAATAGAAAATTAAATAAAACATAAACCATATGCAAAAAAATTTCCATAAGTAAAATCCAAGGGGAAAAATCACCAAACCCCAAAACCAAAAATAAATCCCGTCCACAAAAATCTCCAATTTTAAAACACGGGATTCACCAAGTTAATGATTTCCACGGATCAAAAGCCCGCTCTGATACCACTGTTGGGATTCGTCACGGGAAACCAACCGATAAAAGCGGAAATACGCGTCGATTTCCTCGAATCCGGCCCAGGAGCTTAAGATGTGGAAATCAAAAACTTAAAACCATAAAGAGAAGTTTGTAAACTTACCCGGCAAATCTCTTAAGGAGACGGATGCGCGGACTGCAGGAATCGAAGCCGACTCCCTCCAACGTCATGTACACGAATGGCTCTCGGACCCAACCCGTGCTAGCGGCTCGGATTTACCAAGAAGAGAGGGAGAGAGGGGTGGCCCAAGATGACTAATATGGCGGTCCTATATTTCTTTCAAAAAGAAATAAACCAAGTTATCAAGTTGGGCTCAAATTGCTTACCAAAAGAAATTCCTCTACAAAGTGGGCAAAATATTTTTCCTCTCTTAAGGAAAAATTGGGCAGCCAAAAGATAGGAAAAATATCCACTTGGATACACGGCCAACAATAGGATAAATGGTAGCAAAATCCAATTTTTCCACCATGTGTGACTCACCCCATTCTAATTGGTCCACCAAGTAGCAAAGTCCAACTTTGCTTGTCCCATGCATGACTCATCTCTCTTATCCATTGAGTGACTCATCATGCAAGCCAAATACCCACCATGAATTTTGGCCAACTCAATATGTGTGGGCTTTAACATTTCAAGCCTTTTTGCCCATTTAATTCTATGGTTTTCAATTAATTCCAAATAGAATTTTAATTCAACGTGGGTGTAAATATATTATACCATATAATATATAATACATACATTTAAATTAAAATTAATTTGACTTATTAATCTTAACCAAGGAATTAAATTGGACACACATATTTACAGGTAAACCTATACATGTAAATAATATTTCCACCTAGGAAATAATCTCATAAATTAATTCATTGAATTAATTAAGAGAATGCCGAAATAAATATTAATTATATTATTTTGATCAATCTAATTGATCCATATAATATAATTAAAGCATCTCTCTCTCTCTTCCATGTGTATACTCCAAGTATCCAACACAGAAGCATGGAAGTATCACCTTCTATTGTGTCCGGACATTTACTTGATCCCGAATGAACTGATGCTCACAGACAAGATCCAATCTTGTTTGGGTGCGGCCGCACACTTATCAGTCGCATTCTTCAAGAGGCCGGTGATATCGTCTTAGTGAATCACTGAGTGATATTCCCTTCTGCATATCCATAGTACTGCCATGCTCACTGACACACCCGAACGTACCCGTACTTGGCACCCTTTTACAGGCCAGTTAAGCGTATACCAAAGTGTGCCACTTCACATGCAACACCATCATATGGTCCGGTCGAAGGACTTATACAAGTACTACATGAGAATCATTTGTGATACTATATAATGTAGATTCCCGTTAAGTGGATCGATCCAGTACCATGCCCTTTTTGCATGTACCCATTAACCTGGTTGACATCCCATGTTCTATGACCGGTAAGACACCGCCATACAACCAGGCTAATGATAGTCTTTAGTTCCATTCATTCTCATGATTGGAACAGACTACGGATGACTTTATAGCCATATCGTTTTCCATATCCACAGTCTTACTGCCAAGTGCCTCACACTTGACAACATGGATATGGATATGTCCATTGGATACTCTATTTAAAATATAGCACAAGACATATAATAAATAGAGTACCTTCGTGCATAGGCATAGCCAAGCATGTTGGTCAAAAGATCTACGACATTGTCGTTGGTGTCCACTCTTTGGAATGAGATGTCACCCCCTCAACAATTTCTCGCAATAGGTGAAAATCCCTAAGTATGTGCATCGTGTTTAAGTGTGACTGGGGCAGTTAGCTCATGCAACAGCCCCATCGTTGTCACTGAAGATATCAACTGGTTCCTAGATAGTAGATACTACCCCCAGTTCCATGATAAACTTCATTATCCACACAGCTTCCCTAGCTGCTTCACACGTTGCAATGTACTTAGTTCCTGTGATAGAAACAGCGATGGTCGATTACTTGGAGTCTCTGCAACAATAGTACCACCATTTAGCATGAATACATACTTAGACTGTGATTGTTATTCATCTTGGTCTGTCTGAAAGCTTGCATCAGTGTACCTAGTAATTGATAGCTCTTCCTAACCACCATAGGTGGCATCAGGTCTTGTACATAGCATGGAGTACCTGATTGATCCCATAGCCGAAGCATATAGGACCAACTTCATGTTCTCCCTGTCCTGCCTTGCCTTAGGACAGTACTTCTTAGTAAGTTTCAGCCCATGACACATTGGCAAGAAACCTTTCTTAGCATGGTCAATGCTGAATCTTTTCAGAACTATGTCTATGTATTTGGCCTGACTTAGGCCTGGAAGCCGATTGGATCTATCCCTGTAGATCCTGATCCCTAGGATTGTCTCAGCTTCGCCTAAGTCCTTCATTGCGAAGCACGTACTCAACCATTACAATTCCCTTATAGTGTTGGTATGTCGCTTCCAATCAGAAGGATGCCATCCATATATAATACCAGGAAAGTTACTATGCTCCCACTAAACCTCTTATACACACCCTTAAAGGTATTATCGGCCTATAGCTTATAGCACCACTTGCAACCTATTACCTTAGCACCCGGAGGTGGATCAACCAGGTTCCAAACCTGATTATCATACATAGATTGCATATCTACCTCCAAGGCAGACAGTGGGCTAGCTATAGCCTTCTGGAAGGTTTTGGGCTCCTCTTTGTCCAAGACAAAATGAGCGTAATCATCGGAAAAGAGAAACACATATTTCTTATGTTCTCGACGATCCCTACCATACCTTCTAGGTTCTAATATGACCTGGGCTGCTGCTTCCACTTGTGGATGCTCCACCCTAGTCTCTAAGTTATCCTTTTCAGGAATTTGTGAGCTTTGAACTTCCATGAGTTCAACATCGCTCCCACTGTCTTTCTTGGAAAGAAACCCCTTTTCAAGAAAGACCCCCTTTCGCGCCATGAACACCTTGTTCTCAGCGGGGTTGTAGAAGTAATACCCTTTGGTTTCCCTAGGGTAGCTCACAAACAGGCCTTAGTCGGTTTTAGGTTCTCGTTTTGCTCATAGTCAATTTCTTAACTTGTGCATAACAACCCCAAATCCATAGGAAAGACACATTGGGCACCCTGCCCGTCCATATTCCAAATTGGGTCTTTTCCAAAGCCTTAGTCGGAGTATAATTGAAAATGAGAGCCATTGTCTCAAGAGCGTATCCTTAAAAACTTATTGGGAGAGAAGCATGACTCATCATTTGAGCGGACCATGTCCAACAAGGCCCTATTCCTCCGTTCGGACACCCCATTCCATTGTGGTGTCCCTGGGGGAGTGAGCAATGGAACTATTCTGTGCCCACTCAAAATGAGTCATACACTAGGTTTATATGCTCACTACCTCGGTCTGACCGAATGGCTTTGATATTTCTACCTAGTTGGTTCCGTACTTCGTTCCTAAATCCCTCGAACCTATCAAGGGTCTCAGACTAATATTTCATTAAATAGGCATAGCCATATCTGATGAAATTGTCTGTGAAGAATACGAAGTATAAATGTTCACCCCTGGTTGCTATGCTTGTCGGTCGATATACATCTCAATGCATTACGTCCAATAAGCTAGCGCCCCTTTCAGCCTCCTTGCTAAAAGGTTCTTTAGTCATTTTACCTTGTAAACAAGACTCGTATATATCAAGTGACTCTATGTCAAATGATCCTAGGATTCAAGCTATGTGAAGCCTAGCAATGCGCTTCTTGTTTATGTGGCCTAAACGACAATGCCAAAGGTAAACAGGATTAAGTTCGTTTGGCTTAACCCTTTAAGTATGTATATTATAGACATGATTAGTTTTATTTAAATCCAGGATATATAGGACATTATTTAACAGAGCTACTCCATAAAATAATCCCTTTCTAGATAAACCCATTTTACTATTACCAATAGTAAATGTATATCCAGAAATATCCAAAACTGAAACAGAAATAATATTCCTGTACATAACAGGTACAAAATAACATAGTTTCAGTAACAAAACTAATCTACTGGGCATCATAAGCTGGTACTCGTCGATCTCTATGGCAGCAACCATTGCTCCATCATTGACCTGCAAGTCCACTTCCCCAGATCCCAGTAAACTTCTGTTCTAAGTCCCTGCACATTACAACAAATGTGCGAACCACATCTAGTATCCAATACATAAGATGTTGGAATAGAGATTAATGTCTATAACATATATACCTGATGAAGACACGGCTTGTGTCTTCCTTTTCTCTCCCAAAAGCTTGGGACATGATCTATTCCAATGTCCAGTCTGCTTGCACCCGAAGCAAATATCCTTGGAATGGGCCTTAGGCTGGGCTTTTGCCACTGTGGCCTAGGCTTTCCAAGCCTTGACCTTGGCCTTTGCCTTGCCTTTAGCAAGAGGAGGTTTCCCCTTGTTGACCATTAGTACCAGTAGAGTCTCCTTGATTGACAGTTCAGCAAGCTTAAGCATCCAATGCAGCTCACTAATAGTCCGGTCCATCCCTTGCCTATAAAAGTTCGGGACAAATTGATCAGAAGAACCGGTAAGGAAGCCAGGATCGTGCTAACCGCCAGCCCCATGAGATAGGCAATCCGAGACGGGCTAAATTATCCAGATAGCCCTTCATCTTGAGCACATGTGCACTCATAGATGTCCCAGCCCCTATCTTACAGCTGCGGAATTCCTTGTTGATCAGGTACCTTTCCTGATAAGCTTGCTCATGAAACATCTCGTTAAGAGTTATTTCCATAGCAAAGGCCTGATGATCCATGAACTGCTTTTGCAATTCAGGAACCATACACGCCAAAATCAGGCATGTCACGTCCCGGTTATCCTTTACATGTGCCAAGTATTCCTCCAGCTGGGCAGCCGGTGGATTACTTCCCGTTGACACAGCCAGTACAGGCTTTTCTAGCACATACTCTTTAGACTCTTGTCTTAGAACTCCCCTTAAGTTCCTAAACCCGTCTAAAAAGTTAGGGCCAAAAAGCTTGTCCCATTCCAAGAAAGATCGCAGTGATAAAGTATTATTCGTAGCCATTAGTTTCTACACAAAAAAAATTTACGAGTGTTAATAAAGGACTTAACTTGTTCTTCCCATATTATAATTAATAATGAATCATGTTATTAATTAACTGAGTTGTTGGGCTCATGGGCCGAGATCCATATTATATCAAGATATAGTAAGACGAGGGCCTAGAACAACTATACCCCAATTTTTAGGTAGGAACGCCGTCCAATCCCAACCTAGGGACTCTCGGTTTGATGGGTCTGTTGGCACTTACCCATCTGTGCTTAGGGCCAGGAACATCCTACTACCCACGCTAAGTCCAAACCTCCATCCAAGTGTCAGAGTAACCAATACTCCAACCCAATACAAAATGACGATGCTCCAACGCATCCAGCGAGGGCTGGTCTACAACTGGCCCATCCCCAGTTCGAAAAGGTTTTGAATGAGGGAAGCACTTTAAAGAGACTTAGTAATTACCTTTTGGTTATTAGATTCATTTAATAACGGCTTCGATGCATAGGCGGGTGAAATTGGGTTGGTACATACATTCTTACATGAAAATAAATAAAGCATAATTAAATAAAAATGGACTGCTATGGGCCAAAATTTACATCCTAATATAATTCTAGTAAACCTATACTAGAACAACATCAGGTGGGCCGCATCCTCATCCTTCTAGCACGCCAATCCAATCGGCTTCTTCTTTACATAATTTTATAATAAACAAATAAAATAAAATTACATAAAAAGAAAACGGTGCGCAAGCCGTATTTACCAAAAGAATATTACAACCCAAATAGATAAGGCCCAAAACATCCATTCAAGCATTTAATCATACATACATGTATCTAATACATACAATTTATAAACATGTTAAATGCATGAATTAATCCCATTTCAATTATGTCCATAGCCATTATTTTAAAATCGCCAAATTTTGGCCGATCATGGTTCTAAACCCGTGCGGGCTTTGGGCCTCTAACCTAGGCAAAATTGCTCCCAATCCAATTGGGAAACCATGAATTCCAAAATTAGCCATCCGGGAAATCGTGCCAAGAAAACCCGAACCAATTTCAATTAACTGTATACACTAAGTACACACTTAATCCGACTAGTTAAAGTCCAGACGTTCAATGTGTATGATCCGATGGGCTCATCTTTATGTTGGCAGTGAGCTAAGGCTCACAGACTATATTTGGGCTCTAGTAAGCCACTGTAGCCCCCAATTAAGATGGAGTAAGCAGTCCAACTGAAATTTTAACCCTGTAGTTTAAACTTGTATATCCCGTGTCATCGATATCAGAGTCCAACACAGAGGCATGGTTTGATCACCCTCTATTGTGTCTGGACATTAACTTGATCCCGAATGCACTGATATTCACAAACAAGTTCCACCTTGTTTGGGTGTGGCCACACTCTTATCAGCAGCATTCATCAAGAGGCTAGTGATATCTTCTCAGTGGAACACTGAGTGACATTCCCATCTGCATATCCATAGTACTGCAATGTTCATTAACATACCCGAACGTACCCATACTTGGCACCCTTTTACAGGCCCATTGGGCGTACACCAAAGTATGCCACTTCACATCCAGTACCATCATATGGTCAGGTCAAAGGATCCATACAAGTACTACACGAGAATCCAATGTGATGTGATACCATGTGGATTCCCGTTAAGTGGATCGATCCAGTACCATACCCTTTTTGCATGTACCCATTAACCTGGTTGACATTCCATGTTCTATGACCGGTAAGACACCACCATACAACCAAGGTTAATGATAGTCTTTAGTTCCATTCATTCCTATGATTAGAACAGACTACGGATGACTTTATGGCCATATCGTTTTCCCTATCCACAGTCTTACTGCCAAGTGCCTCACACTTGACAACATGGATATGGATATGTCCATTGGATACTTTATTTAAAATATTGCATAAGACATATAGTAAATAGATTGATGCCTTTATTTATTAACATAAATTGTAACATATCTTACATAAAATGTACAATGTATAATACAAACACAAGGACCAATGCCTCGGGACTAGGGCATATCCAACAATCTCCCACTTGCACTAGTACCAACTAGGCATGGGCCTAATCCCTATAGATCTAATATGACCCTCGTACTTGGGTTGAGCCAGCACCTTGGTCAAAGGATCTGCGGCATTCTCCTCGGTGTCCACTCGTCGTAATGAAATATCACCCCACTCAACGATTTCTCTGATGAGGTGAAACTTCCTGAGTACGTGCTTTGAGTTCCTGTGTGACCGGGGCTCCTTAGCTTGTGCAACAGCCCCATTGTTTTCACAGAAGATATCAACTGGGTCCTGGATAGTTGACGCTACCCCCAGTTCCATGATAAACTTCTTTATCCATACAGCTTCCTTAGCTACATCACACACTGCAATGTACTCAGCTTCTGTGATAGAATCCGCTATGGTCAGTTGCTTGGAGCTTCTCCAGCTTACAGCACCATCATTAAGCATGAATACATATCCTGACTGTGACTTATATTCATCCTGGTCGGTTTGGAAGCTTGCATCAGTGTACCCAGTAACTGATAACTCTTCTTGACCTCCATACACTAAGAAGCTATCCTTAGTCCGGTTAAGGTACTTTAGGATTGCTTTGACAGCTTTCCAGTGATCCTCCACGGGATCTTGCTGGTACCTGCTAGTCATACTTAGTGCAAAGGCAACATCAGGTCTTGTACATAGCATGGCGTATGTGATTAATCCTATAGCCGAAGCATATAGGACTAATTTCATGTTCTCCCTGTCCTGCCTTGTGTTAGGACAGTTTTTCTTACTAAGTTTCAGCCCATGACCCATTGGCAAGAAACCTTTCTTAGCCTGGTCCATGCTGAATCTTTTCAGAACTTAGTCTATGTACTTGGCCTGCCTTAGGCCCAGGAGCCGATTGGGTCTATCCCTGTAGATCCTGATCCCTAGGATCGTCTCAGCTTTGCCTAAGTCCTTCATTGCGAAGCACTTACACAACCACTGCTTTACCCCTTGCAGTGTTGGTATGTCGCTTCCAATAAGAAGGATGTCATCCACATATAATACCAGGAATGTGACAATGCTCCCACTAATCCTTTTGTACACACAAGGCTCATCTTGATTCTGTATGAAGCCATATTCCTTTTTAGCCTCATTGAATCGAAGATTCCAACTTCGGGATGCTTGCTTCAATACATAAATGGACCTTTGAAGCTTGCATACCATTTCAGGATGTTGTGGATCAACAAAACCCTCAGGCTGTGTCATATACACATCCTTGAGTAGCTTTCCATTAAGAAAAGTGGTTTTGACATCCATCTGCCAGACCTCATAGTCGTACCATGTGGCTATGGCCAGCAGGATCCTTATGGATTTGAGCATAGCGACTGGTGAGAAAGTTTCATCATAGTCGATTCCATGGACTTGCCTGAAACCTTTCACTACTAGCTGCCCCTTCAAGGTGTTGTCTGGCTTAAGCTTGTAGCACCACTTGCAACCTATTACCTTAGCACCCAGAGGTGGATCAACCAGATTCCAAACCTGATTATCGTACATAGATTGCATTTTCGCCTCCATGGCCTTTTGCCAATTTGCGGACAGTGGGCTAGCTATAGCCTCCTGGTAGGTTTTCGGCTCTTCTTCATCGAAGACAAAAAGAGTGTTATCATCGGTAACAAGAAACCCATATCTCTCAGGTTCCCGACGATCCCTACCAGACCTTCTAGGTCCTTGTGTGATCTGGGCAGGTGCTTCCTCCTGTGGAAGCTCCACCCTGGTCTCCGAGGTATCCTTTTCAGGAGTTTCTGAGCTTTGAACTTCCCTGAGTTAAATATTGCTCCCACTATCTTTCTTAGAAATGAACTCATTTTCAAGAAAGACCCCCTTCCGTGCCACGAACACCTTGTTCTCGGCGGGGTTGTAGAAGTAATACCCTTTGGTTTCCTTAGGGTAGCCCACAAACAGGCATTTATCGGTTTTGGGTTCCAGTTTGGCCCAGTCAATCTCTTGACATGTGCATGACAACCCCAAATCCGCAGGAAAGACACATTGGGCTCCCTGCCCATCCATATCTCAAATGGGGTCTTTTCCACTGTTTTAGTCGGAGTACTATTCAAAATGAGTGCTGCTGTCTCAAGAGCATATCCCCAGAAACTTGTTGGGAGAGAAGCATGACTCATCATTGAGCGGACCATATCTAACAGAGTCCTATTCCTCCGTTCGGACACCCCATTCCATTGTGGTGTTCCTGGAGGAGTGAGCTGTGGAACTATTCCATGCTCTCTCAAATATGAATCAAACTCTAGGCTCATATACTCGCCACCTCGGTCCGACCAAAGGGCTTTAATATTTCGGCCTAATTGGTTTTGTACTTTGTTCCTAAATTCCTTGAACCGATCATGTGTTTCAGACTTGTGTTTCATCAGATAGACATAGCCATATCTGCTGAAATCATCTGTAAAGGTGACGAAGTATAGAAACCCACCCCTGGCAGTAGTGCTCATAGGTCCACATACATCCGAATGTATTAGATCCAATAAGCCAGTAGCCCTTTCAGCTTTCTTGTTAAAAGGCGCTTTAGTCATTTTACCCCGTAAACAAGACTTACAAATATCAAGTGATTCCAAGTCAAAAGATCCTAGAATTCAAGCTTTGTGGAGTCTAGCTATGCGTTTCTCGTTTATGTGGCCTAAACGACAATGCCAAAGGTACACAGGCTTAAGTTCATTTAGTTTAATCCTTTTCGTATTTATGTTATAGACTTGATTAGTTTCATTTAAATCCAGGATATAAAGGCTATTATTTAATAGAGCATCTCCATAAAATAAACCTTCTCTAGATATAACCTTTTTACCATTAGCAATAGTAAATACATATCCAGAAGTATCCAACACTGAAACAGAAATAATATTCCTATGCATAGCAGGTACAAAATAACATTGTTCCAGTAACAAAACTAATCCACTAGGCATCGTAACCTGGTACTCGCCGATCTTAATGGCTGCAACCCTTGCTCCATTCCCGACCCGCAAGTCCACTTCTCCTGATCCCAGTGAGCTTCTGTTCCTAAGTCCCTGCACATTACAACAAATGTGAGAACCACATCCAGTATCCAATACCCAAGAATGTTGAAACAGTAAGGTTAATGTCTATGACATATATACCTGATGAAGACGCGCCCTGCGCCTTCTTTTGCTCTCCCAGAAGCTTTGGACATGATCGTTTCCAATGTCCCGTCTGCTTGCACCCGAAATAGACATCCTCAGGACGAGCCTTAGGCTAGACCTTGGCCTTCTTAGCTTTGGCTTTCGTAGCCTTAGCTTTAGCCTTTGCCTTAGCCTTGGCCTTTACAAAAGGAGCCTTCCCCTTGTTTACCATAAGTACCGGTGGAGTCTTTTTGATCGACTGTTCAGTAAGCTTAAGCATCCCATGCAGCTCACTAACAGCTTTGTTCATCCCTTGCATGTTGTAATTCAAGATGAACTGATCATAAGACTCCGGCAAGGAAGCTAGGATGGTATCAACCGCCAATTCCTGTGAAATGGGCGACCCGAGACGGGCTAAAGAATCCAAATAGCCCTTCATCTTGAGCACGTGAGCGCTCACAGATGTCCCAGTCCCCATTTTGCAGGAATGGAATGCCTTATTCGTCAGGTACCTTTCCTGACGTGCCTGCTCCTGAAACATCTCATTTAGAGTTGTCATCATAGCAAAGGCCTCATGGTCCATAAACTGTTTTTGCAGTTCGGGGACCATGCACTCTAACATAAGGCAAGTAACATCCCGGTTATCATTCACATGCACCCCGTATTCCTCCAGCTGAGCAGCTGGTGGATTACGCCCAGTAGGTGCGGCCGGTACAGGCCTTTCCAGTACATATTCCTTAGACTCATGTCTTAGACCTATCCGTAAGTTCCTAGACCAGTCCAGGAAATTAGGACCAAAAAGCTTGTCCTTCTCGAGGATAGTGCGCAGTGATAAAGTGTTATTCGATGCCATTGATTACTACATAGAAAAAATAAGTGAGTGTTAATAAAGGACTTAACAAATTTTTCCTATAAAATAATTAAAAATGAATCATGTTATTAATAAATCTGAGTTGTTGGGCTCATGGGCCGAGATCCATGCTCATGGGCCGAGATCCATATTATATCAAGATATAGCCAGACGAGGGCCTGGAACAACTATACCCCAATTTTTAGGTAGGAAAGCCGTCCAATCCCATCCTAGGGACTCTCGGTTTGATGGGTCTGTTGGCACTTACCCATCTGTGCTTAGGGCCAGGAACATCCTACTGCCCACGCTAAGTCAAAACCTCCATCCACGTGTTAGAGTAACCAATACTCCAACCCAATACAAAATGACGATACTCCAATGCATCCAACGAGGGTTGGTCTACAACTGGCCTATTCCCACTTCGAGTAGGTTATGAATGAGGGAAGCACTTGTAAGAGACTCAGTAATTACCATTTGGTTATACGATTCAATTAATAACGGCTTAGATGCAAAAGCGGGTGAAAAAGGGTTTGTACATACATTCGCACATGCAAATAAATACCGCATAATTAAATTAAAGAATGGAATGCAACGGGCCAAAATTTACATCCTAATATCATTCTAGTAAACCTATACTAGAACAGCATCAGGTGGGCCGCCTCCTCATCCTTCTGGGCTCGCCAATCCAATCGGCTCCTTGCTTACATAATTTCATAAATAATAAACATATATAATAAAACTACATAAAAGGAAAACGACACGCAGGCCGTAAAAACCAAAAAAGCATATTACAACCCAACATAAATTAGGCCCATTTACATCTAGCCACACATTCAATCATTCAACATGTAAACCAATACATGTAATTTATAAGCATGTTAAATGCATGAATTAATCCGATTTCATTTGTCCATAGCCATTATCTTGAAATCGCCAAATTTTGGCCGATCATGGTTCTTAACCTGTGCGGGCTTTGGGCCTCCAACCCAGGCAAAATTGCTCCCAATCCGATTGGGAAACCATGAATTCCAAAATTAGCCGTCCGGGAAATCGTGCCAAGAAAACCCGAACCAATTTCAATTTACCGTATTTATTTCCAAAATAAATATCACATGAACAAAAAATAAATTCCATTCATAAAACACGCGCATAAAAATTACCAAAATTTAAACACGCAAAATATTAAAACCAATTAAAATTTTAAAATCCGGCCCGGCCCAAAAAATTCCACCAAATCCAAAAACGGGCCCGGCCAACCGCGAGGGGAGGCTGCTGCCCAGCAGCAGCCCCGCAGCAGCTGCTGCGGCCAGTAGGCTGCTACCCCCCACAAAGCCCTATTTTTTTTTCTCATCAAGCTGCTATCTTTCTTGGAATGGGACAAGCTTTCTGGCCCTAACTTTTGGGACTGGTCTATGAACTTAAGGAAAGTTCTAAGACAAGAGTCTAAAGAGTATGTGCTCGAAAAGCCTGTACCAGCTTTGCCAACGGGAAGTAATCCACCGGCTGCCCAGCTGGAGGAATACTTGGCACATGTAAAAGATAACCGGGATGTGACATGCCAGATGTTGGCTAGTATGGTTCCTGAATTGCAAGAGCAGTTCATGGATCATCAGGCCTTTGCTATCACGACAACTCTTAATGAGATGTTTTATAAGCAAGCTTATCAAAAAGGTACCTGATCAATAAGGCATTCCGCAGCTGTAAGATGGGGGCCGGGACATCTGTGAGTGCACATATGCTCAAGATGAAGGGCTATCTGGATCTTTTAGCCCGTCTCGGAACACCTATCTCACTGGGGCTGGCGGTTAGCACGATCTTGTTTTCTTTATCGGATTCTTATGATCAATTCATCCTAAACTTTTACAACCAAGGGATGGACCGTATTGTTAGTGAGTTGCATTAGATGCTTCAGCTCGCTGAACTGTCGATCAAGAAGACTCCGCCGGTACTTAAGGTTAACAAGGGGAAACCTCCTCTTGCTAAAGGCAAGGCGAAGGAAGCCAAGGCTAAAAAGGCTAAAGCCCAGCCCAAGGCCCGTTCCAAGGATGTCTACTTCGGTTGTAAGCAGGCTGGATATTGGAAAAGATCGTGTCCCAAGCTTTTGGGAGAGAAAAGGAAGATGCAGGGCGTGTCTTCATCAGGTATATATGTCATAGACATTAACCTCTGTTTCAACATCTTATGTATTGGATACTAGATGTGGTTCTCACATTTGTTGTAATGTGCAGGGACTTAAGAACAGGAGATCACTGGGATCGGGACAAGTGGACTTGCGGGTCAGAAATGGAGCAAGGGTTGCTGCTAGAGAGATCAGCAGGACCAGCTTATGATGCCTAGTAGATTAGTTTTGTTACTGAAACTATGTTATTTTGTACCTGTTTTGTACAGGAATATTATTTCTGTTTCAGTTTTGGATATTTCTGGATGTACATTTACTATTGGTAATAGTAAAAAGGTTTTATCTAGAAAAGAATTATTTTATGGAGTAGCTCTGTTAAATAATGTCTTTTATATCCAGGATCTAAATGAAACTAATCATGTCTATAATATACATACTTACAGGGTTAAGCCTAACAAACTTAATCCGGTTTACCTTTGGCATTGTCATTTAGGCCATACAAACAAGAAGCGCATAGCTAGGCTTCACATAGCTTGAATCCTAGGATCATTTTACATGGAGTCACTTGATATATGCGAGTCTTGTTTATAAGGTAAAATGACTAAAGAAACTTTTAGCAAGGAGGATGAAAGGGCCGCTAGGTTATTGGACCTAATGCATTGAGATGTATATGGACCGACAAGCATAGCAACCAGGGGTGAACATCTATACTTCATCTCCTTCACAGATGATTTCAGTAGATATGGCTATGCCTATCTGAAGAAATATTAGTCTAAGACCCTTGATAGGTTCGAGGGTTTTAGGAACGAAGTACAGAAACAACTAGGCAGAAATATCAAAGCCATTCGGTCGGACCGAGATGGTGAGCATATAAACCTAGTGTATGACTCATTTTGAGTAGGCATGGAATAGTTCCCTTGTTCACTCCTCTAGGGACACTATAATGGAATGGGGTGTCAAAACGGAGGAATAGGACCCTGTTGGACATGGTCCGCTCAAACGATGAGTTATGCCTCTCTCCCAATAAGTTGTAAAGGATACGCTCTTGAGACAATGGCTCTCATTTTCAATTATACTCCGACTAAGGCTTTGAAAAGACCCCATTTGGAATATGGATGGGCAGGGGCCCCAGTGTGTCTTTCCTACGGATTTAGGGTTGTTATGCATATGTCAAGAAATTGAATAGGGGCAAACTAAAACCCAAAACCGACTAATGCCTGTTTGTGAGCTACCCTAGGGAAACCAAAGGGTATTACTTCTACAACTTTGCTGAGAACAAGGTGGTCATGGTGCGAAAGGGGGTCCTTCTTGAAAAGGGTTTCTTTCCAAGAAAGATAGTGGGAGCGATATTGAACTCAGGGAAGTTCAAAACTCATAAACTCCTGAAAAGGATAACTCGGAGACCAAGGTGGAGCATCCAAAGGTGGAAGTACCAGCCCAGGTCACACAAGAACCTAGAAGGTCTTGTAGGGATCATCGGGAGCATGAGAAATATTGGTTTCTCTTTACCAATGATTACGCTCATTTTGTCTAGGACAAAAAGGGGCTCAAAACCTACCAGTTGGCTATAGCTAGCCCACCTTTTGTCTTGGAGGCAGATATGCAATTTATGTACGATAATCAGGTTTGGAACCTGGTTGATCCACCTCCGGGTGCTAAGGTAATAGGTTGCAAGTGGTGCTATAAGCTATAGGCCGACAATACCTTTAATGGTGTGTATAAGAGGTTTAGTGGGAGCATAGTAACTTTCCTGGTATTATATATGGATGGCATCCTTCTGATTGGAAGCGACATACCAACAGTACAAGGGAATTGTAATGGTTGTGTACGTGCTTCGCAATGAAGGACTTAGGCGAAGCTGAGATGATTCTAGGGATCAGGATCTACAGGAATAGATCTAATCAGCTTCCAGGCCTAAGTCAGGCCAAGTACATAGACATAGTTCTGAAAAGATTCAGCATTGACCATGCTAAGAAAGGTTTCTTGCCAATGTGTCATAGGCTGAAACTTAGTAAAAAGTACTGTCCTAAGGCAAGGCAGGATAGGGAGAACATGAAGTTGGTCCTATATGCTTCGGCTATGGGATCAATCATGTACTCCATGCTATGTACAAGACCTGATGTCACCTATGATGGTCGGGAAGAGCTGTCAGTTACTAGGTACACTGATGCAAGCTTCCAGACAGACCAGGATGAATAACAATCACAGTCTAAGTATGTATTCATGCTAAATGGTGGTACTATTGTTGCAGAGACTCCAAGTAATCGACCATCGCTGTTTCTATCACAGGAACTGAGTACATTGCAACGTGTGAAGCAGCTAGGGAAGCTGTGTGGATAATGAAGTTTATCATGGAACTGGGGGTAGTATCTACTATCTAGGAACCGGTTGATATCTTCAGTGACAACGATGGGGCTGTTGCATGAGCTAAGTGCCCCAGTCACACTTAAACACGATGCACGTACTTAGGGATTTTCACCTATTGCGAGAAATCGTTGAGGGGGTGACATCTCATTACAAAGAGTGGACACCAACGACAATGTCACAGATCTTTTGACCAACATGCTTGGCTATGCCTATGCACGAAGGTTGTACTAGATCTATAGGGATTAGACCCATGCCTAGTAGGTACTAGTGCAAGTGGGAGATTGTTGGAAATGCCCTAGTCCCGAGGTATTGGTCCTTGTGTTTGTATAATACATTTGTACATTAATGTAAACTTTATTTATTATACAATTTGTGTCAAGGAAATAAAGGCATTACTCTATTTATTATATGTCTTGTGCTATATTTTAAATAGAGTATCCAATGGACATATCCATATCCATGTTATCAAGTGTGAGGCACTTGGCAGTAAGACTGTGGATAGGGAAAACAATATGGCCATAAAGTCATCCGTAGTCTGTTCCAATCATGGGAATGAATGGAACTAAAGACTATCATTAGCCTGGTTGTATGGCGGTGCCTTACCGGTCATAGAACATGGGTTGTCAACCAGGTTAATGGGTACATGCAAAAAGGGCATGGTACTGGATCGATCCACTTAACGGGAATCTACATTGTATAGTATCACAAATGATTCTCGTGTAGTACTTGTATAAGTCCTTCGACCGGACCATATGATGGTGTTGCATGTGAAGTGGCACACTTTGGTGTACGCCTAACGGGCCTGTAAAAGGGTGCCAAGTACGGGTACGTTCGGGTGTGTCAGTGAGCATGGTAGTACTATGGATATGCAGAAGGGAATGTCACTTAGTGATTCACTGAGACGATATCACCGGCCTCTTGAAGAATGCTACTGATAAGTGTGCGGCCGCACCCAAACAAGATTGGATCTTGTTTGTGAGCATCAGTTCATTCGGGATCAAGTAAATGTCCGGACACAATAGAGGGTGATACTTCCATGCCTCTGTGTTGGACACCAATATCAATGATATGGGATGTACAAGTTCAAACTACAGGGCTACGGTGACAGTTTGACTGCTATCTCCGTCTTAATTGGGGGCTGCAGTGGCTTGCTAGAGCCCGCCTGCAGTCTGTCGGCATTAGCTCACTGCCAACATAAAGACGGGCCCATCGGATCGTACACATTGAACGTCTGGACTTTAATAAGTCGGATTGTGTGTGTACTTGGAGTATACACATGGAAGAGAGAGAGAGATGCTTTAATTATATTATATTGATCAATTAGATTGATCAAAATAATATAATTAATATTTATTTCGGCATTCTCTTAATTAATTCAATGAATTAATTTATGAGATTATTTCCTAGGTGGAAATATTATTTACATGTATAGGTTTACCTGTAAATATGTGTGTCCAATTTAATTCCTTGGTTAAGATTAATAAGTCAAATTAATTTTAATTTAAATGTATGTATTATATATTATATGGTATAATATATTTACACCCATGTTGAATTAAAATTCTATTTGGAATTTATTGAAAACCATAGAATTAAATGGGCAAAAAGGCTTGAAATGTTAAAGCCCACACATATTGAGTTGGCCGAAATTCATGGTGGGTATTTGGCTTGCATGATGAGTCACTCAATGGATAAGAGAGATTAGTCATGCATGGGACAAGCAAATTTGGACTTTGCTACTTGGTGGACCAATTAGAATGGGGTGAGTCACACATGGTGGAAAAATTGGATTTTGCTACCATTTATCCTATTGTTGGCCGTGTATCCAAGTGGATATTTTTCCTATCTTTTGGCTGCCCAATTTTTCCTTAAGAGAGGAAAAATATTTTGCCCACTTTGTAGAGGAATTTCTTTTGGTAAGAAATTTGAGCCCAACTTGATAACTTGGTTTATTTCTTTTGGAAAGAAATATAGGACAGCCATATTAGTCATCTTGGGCCGCCCCTCTCTCCCTCTCTTCTTGGTAAATCCGAGCCGCTAGCACGGGTTGGGTCCAAGAACCGTTCGTGTACGTGACGTTGGAGGGAATCGGCTTCGATTCCTGCAGTCCGCGCATCCGTCTCCTTAAGAAATTTGCCGGGTAAGTTACTTCTCTTTATGGTTTTAAGTTTTTGATTTCCACATCTTAAGCTCCTGGGCTGGATTCGAGGAAATCACGTATTTCCGCTTTTATCGGTCGGTTTCCCGTGACGAATCCCAACACCTTAAGCAAGAGACCGATGGAGGTTGGCAGCGGTGACATTGCCAGGTGTTGAGTAGAGGATGGATTTATTTTTGAAGAGCAAAGGAGAGAGCCTGAGAGAGACCAATTGACACATGTATTTACGACGCTGCTTTACGCTATATTTATTTAAAGTTTCAATAATTTGAATGACTTTGTTGTGATTGATATAACATAAGTTAGCAATTTTTTTGTATCGCTGTCATGTTGACTTTTTTAAGCGTAAAATTTATTTTGTGGAAACAAATTTGCTACTAATTTTAATATTTTGTGGGGTGTTTTCGTTTTAAGAAGCCGAATGTTTATAATGTTTAAGGTAGTAGTCAATAAAAAATATTTTTAACAATCAGAAAATTTAACGTTTTAAAATAAACTTTTAACCTTATATTCAAAGCGAAATCTCATTTTTTACAAATAAAAAAATAGATAATATAAACATTTTATTTTCTTCAGAAATATTTTTTTTTTTAATAAAAAAAAGTGCTTTAGCAAAGGCTGAGCTGGAGCCTGCAGGTGCTTTAGTATATGAGAATTTTTACCAAAGCAGATGAGTGAGGACAAAGTGATTGACTTTGAAGATATATAAATAAATAAAAATTGACTATAGTTTTTGTTTTTAGTAGACCAACTGCTTCACCTTTATCATTAATTGCTCAACCAACAACCTTGCCCACCAAATAAATTCTAATATTATTAATTTTGTACCCACCCAAGCGACTTTGGATCTTATTTATGATATTTAATTATTAACTATCAAATGAATACTAATCAAACCTTATGCAAATATTTTTTTTTCCCTCATGAAGACAGTATTACTATGATTTAATTAATTAACATTTAATTCTTCACCAACTAAATCTCAAATAATTATTTCTTCAAAAGAAAAAAAAAATCTCAAATAATTAATTAATGGATATAAGGGTGGAAACTTCCTACTCTCTATATAAAAGGATGTTTTTTTGTACATGTATAAAAGAATCATCATTGTATTGTGGGGACTGATCAGTTTGGCAAAATGATACTCTACATGTCATGATGTCAATAATTTCCATTTCTATTGTTAATGAGAATATAATTATTGACCGTTACTGGACAAAATGAGAAATTTTTATTCATATATACAAGTTATAAGATATATTCTCGAATTTATTAAATTGTTACCAGACAATGATTGAACTTTTCAATATATTAAGACATGATTGTTCTATTTTGATAATATTAGTATGAAATTTGACATATTTTTCTCGCATGTATTGTAGTATCTGTTACTAGTACGATACAGATTTTACAGACACGTGAGACTAAATTAGAGATATGGTTCACATCCTTAGTTATCATATGACTGCATAAGAGGTATGATTCAAATCTCCCGGCAAACTCTAGAGTATTTTAATTTTCTCAAAAATTATGTCACGTGTCAGTTAATATGTATTGTGCTTCACGCGAGAGAAAAATGTAAATTTGGGACTAATATTATCAAAATAGAAATATTATACATTAAGTGTGTTGAAATAATTGATTAGTGAGCCAATTGTAAAATTTATAAATTTTTGAATAACTGAGGATGAATTTTGCCTTAAAAAAATGGAGAAAACTAAGTTTGAATTAACTTTAAATTGCTTTTCTAATAATATGTATGTTTTCTTGGTGTATTGATGGTGATGCATAAATATTCTCGAATAAAAAGAAACAAGTTAAAAATGGATAATTATTTTGTTTGTTTGTAGTATGGTATATAGATTAATTAATGTTTTCCTCGTAAGCAATGTCAGAATATAAGTATGAAGGACCTTTTAATTTTGTTATTTTGTATATGCAGTTATCTAACAGTTATATATGCTTTCATCTTTTTATGTCAAATTGTTGAAAGTACTATTAATTATATATTATATAGAGAATGAATTAAGTTGAACTTACGTCTTATTTGTATTCTCATTAATCACATGATTCTCTCTAATTTATTAATTCTTTTTGCTATTAAAATAATTACATTGTTTTTTTCAGACAATATAATAATAACTATTGAATTTCTCCATATACGTACACAAGCTAAACCTAGAAGAATGATTAATAAATAATAATAAAAAAGGAGAAGCAATTTAGCCACCAATGTATATTATAATTGTTAATTAAGCTCTTAATATTTAACAATTGTATCCTTAATTTTATGTTATGAGAAATAATTATTATATTCGTATCAACATAACAAATGTATAAATTTTCTCAAATAGGAATATATATATATATATATATATATATATATATATATATATATATATATATATAAAGATTTACCACTTCGAGCGCATTTGATAGCCGTCGTCCAAACCAAAACCCAAAAGGTTGGATTATTACCTACAATTGTCAAGATCATAATACTATGTCACGGTCTAAAAGTTTATAGGGTTATAGACCCTCCAAAAAAAATCCATCACTTGTATAGAAATTCCTAAATTCAACAAATAAAAAAAGAAAACATGATTTTGATATAAAAATGGGGTGCACTCAATAATACCGGTTGCTCATGGATCTACCAACACACAATAAAAGTAAGTAAAGAATGAAAGAAGTTAAAAAAATAAACTTTTCATTGGAAAACAAACCCTAAAAGTATGGAAAAGCTTACCGAGTTATATTCCCAGATTTTTATTTTTCGAAAACCAAAAGTTTTTTAAAGACAAATACAATAAAGGATGTATTTTAAATCCCATTAGTTTTATACCTTGGAACTAAGGCTAGAGCTTGATCCGTAGTGAAGATAAAAGGGAGATTTTAAGAGTTTTAGAGTTGTTTTGAGTGAAAATTTGGATTAGAGATGATCTTGGGAGAGATTTGAGAGAGCTATTTAGGATTTTTGGAGTAATTTTGGCAGAGTTTTGCTAAGAAAATAGGAGTGAAAAGCCCCTTCCTCTTCATTTTGCAGGTAGAAAAGTCAAGTGAGGTGGAAAAACTATGCTCGATCGTGAATAGTTTGGCGCAACTATGCTCGATTGAGCATAGTCGTTTCTTAAGAAGCAATTTTTGCCGGGTGGCACAAATAGATAAGGATAAAGGGAAACTATGCTTAGGAGGACTCAACTATACACAATCTAGTGCAAACTACGCATAGGAGGTATAATTAAGGTGATTTGTGGATTTTTGGGTGTTTTTGGTGGTTTGAAGAAGATTTTGAGGATAAATATGTAATCTCCTTTTTGTTCCTCATCGGGAACGAAAAAAATACATGCTCACACGATAATAGTACATCTTATTAATCGGTAATATGATATGGACCTTCAGTGTTAATTCCACTAGAAACCTACATCCTCAATTTTAATTTGGTCACTAGTGTTGCTTCTTAAGGCTCCAAAACTATCAGCATCATCCAAAAAAATAAAGATTGAATCCTTATATTTTCTATTGGTTTTTAACCAACTGATTTTGATTATCATTGACAGGAGCGGCGCTGGGGGGTCACGGAGAGGCACTTGCCCCCCCAACCGCCGGAAAACACCCCAAATAGGGGTATTTTCCTGGCTACCACCCCTCCCCAGAAATTGGAGGGGCACTGCAACTGCCCCCCCCCCCCCCCCCCACAAAATTTCTGTGGAGGAAGACAACCCAGCCCTAATGGGCTGGGCTGTTTTATTTTTGTAAAAAGAAAAAACTCAGGAGCAAAACGACGTCGTTTTGCTCCTGGGTTTTTTTTTTTTTAAACCTAGGAGCAAAACGATGTCGTTTTACTCCTGGGTTTGAAAAAAAAATAAAACAGCCTAGCTTTAGTGGGCTGGGCTATTTTATTTATATACTTATTTATATTATTTTTTAAATTGAAAATTTGTATACAATATTTGATTTAAAGTATACTAAACATGTATTAGTGTATATTATACATAATGAAATGTCATTTTTTTTCTTTGTCTCTCAATTTTTTTTTTCTTTCAGATGAAATTGGATATATTCAAACTTTCATATTCTAATTGAGTTTTCTTTAATTATGATCATATGTATTTTTATTATTTTGATTTCAATATTTGATCAATTATTATATATTATTATTGTTTTTTTCTAATTCAAATTTATAATATATATTTTCTAAAAATTCGAATTCCATTGTTTGTATTTATGATTATGTTTCATACCAATTGAAATATTATTTACACAATTGGTATTTAAAATTCTATGAGTAAATATGTGTTATTGTTGGTTTCTCTCCACCGCTGTCTCCCTGTCCACCACCATGACAACCTATCGGTCGCCGTCTGTTTTTACCCCCAGTATTGGAGTCCTGGCTCCGCCACTGATCATTAATAGGGTTCCTATGATTTACAAATAAATCAAATGGCACAATTTATCATTTAGTTCCAATCTAGGTCACCAATTCAAACGCACTCATGTATCTCCTCATGCATTTTTTATTATATGACGGCACTATTTCATTAATCTAATACTCATCTTCATAATTTTCACCAATTGCGCTCTTGTAATTGTGCGGAAAATTTGAGCAGCACATCGAAGAATAATGGGAGTCCTTATGATATTTTTTCTACAACACATTTAAAAAAAAAAAAAAAAAAATAGTTAATCCCCTCATGTGTAACCATATTATCATTGACTGAAACCCATTTCAATCATGTACAAGGACATATAATATTTAATATTTTTTAAAAAAATTAATTGTTACAAAAACTATTTAAAAAAAAAAAAACTCAGAAACATAAAACTCTATATATATATAATGTTGTTTTAAATAGTTCGAAGAAATATTATTTTAAGCAATGAAAGAAAATTCCAAAAATATCATTTCTCCAAATATTAGATAATGAAATACCAAAAAATACCAAAAAATTATAAATATTAATCTCAAAAAAATGAGAAAAATTTGGGGGCTAAAAACGCATCCATGCACTAGAGAAGAGACGATGGCGTGCCTCATGTAGTCAGGTACTCCACACGCACCTATAGACCCTGGTTAATGTCAGTGCCACATGTTGGCACATCATCATCTTGGTGCTTCCTTATTGTTCCATGCATGCACATCATCATGCATATGTGCGAGAGACGAGGGGTGCGGGTTTAGAATTTTAACAAAACAGAAGAATAATTCTGAAATGCACTTCTTACTCTCAAAATAAACAATTGCAAAAAGTTAAATCTTTGAAGGAACGATTATTTAATTACAGAGTCGCCTCCTGAATTAATCAGAAAGATATGATGCATGTGAGGCACGAGCCTAGTGTGAGGTGCGTCACAGCCTCATTGTCGATACCTGATGATGGCTTCAGTTGTTGAGTTTTCTCGTTTTTTCGACCGATCGAATCAAAATACCGTGAAACGGACCCTTTTTTTGGTTCAACTAGACTATTTTTCTAAAAAAAAATTATTTGAATTAATAATTTAGGTTTTTTTAATTAAAATAAATATAATTTTAATTTTTCAATTATTTAAATTAAATTGATATTTTAGTTGTACCTATAAAAACTATATTACAAAAATTGAGTTTTTCAATTACTATACTATGTTTAAATCTATTAATAAAATAGACTGTAATTTTGAAGGAAAAAAAAAAAAAAGTAGATGAGTAGAATTAAACACTACAATTGCAAATCAAACTAATAGAATACCTCAAAAGTAGAGATATTTTAAAAATTATATTAAATATCGAAGATTTTCATAAGTATTTCGGGATTCCTACAAGAATTTTTATGGATATCGGTTCAAAATTCCCTTTTATGAGAAAAGAATTGTCCAGAAAGATGCTAGTGATGAATACTATGAAGCAATTCTTATCAAGGAAAAAACAGGAAAATTACAGATTTGTGCTTATGCAAGTGGCAGATTCAAAGAACATAAATATCCCAATATTACTCAACTTTCAAGATAATCACCATCTCCATTTGAGCTTCGGGATAAAATCTCTCCCGTCTAGTCGTCCTTGTCCCTATGGGCAAAAATTTTGGTACTTCCCCGTCTCCGTCAGTTTGGATCCAACGATTATCAGGTATTGTCGCCCTGTTGCCACCCTCATACAAATCCAAGAGTACTTCGCTACAAATTGAGTGTGAAATGGACAAGTTATTCATACCCATATGCTAATGGAGCGTCATAAGAATGGGCATTATCTCCTCAAAAGCCCAGTCACTTTAGGAGCCCAAGCCCAATAATCAATTGTTGTAAAGAGAATGAATTACTTATTACTCAAACTAATAACTCTATGATTAGTTCTAAAATATTAATGCTAAAAGTTTAACTGTTCAAACCTAATTTTAAAATTTCAACGTTTAGTTAATGTTAAGTGTGAACAATTGGTTGATAGACATAAAGTCGTGACATTTTGATTGATTATCCACTTAAAATAATGGAAGTAAACTAAAAAAGGCCATTTATAATATTATCATTTCAATAGTTGTTCATGAAATTCAATCGAAATTCTTATAAGTGACAACATTTTTAAATTATACTCCTTTTGTTGTTTTTTTATATGCTATTTAAGGTTGTTTATTAAAATAATTACGTATTAATTAATTTATTAAAATGACTAGTCTACCTTTAATAACTCTCTCTTAAAACTCTACTTTTATATCAAATTTTCTTTCTTCTTAATTATCAAGGCTTAATATAGGATTTATTGCATTAAATATTGAACTTTTCTCTTACTTTAAATTAAGAGTAAATATGAAAAAATATTATCAAAGTCATATAAAAAGTAACAAAGTAGAATGTCTAGAGCTTCCTATATTAAAAACCGGGATGGAGTAATTATTTTATAAAGACGAAAATTTATAATTATAATGCAGTTGAAATTATACAAGAGGTCTATGAGTGATATTCATAAAATTATGTATATTAATATTTAAAACAAAATGACAAAAAATTCGACTTAACCCAGTCGATCCGATTGATTTACTAACATCAACCTTTTCAGGTCTTTTGTTCTTCCCAATTTTAATAAGATTACTTATTTGATATATTAAACCCTTCCAGCTTTGTACAATCCTATAATATTTTATTTTATTTTTATTTTTTTGGTAAAATGAATGTTAAACAAGCTACTACTTACTAGTAATTAATTATGTTAGAATTTTTTGAAATTCCATTTCGTAGAACATAATCGTTCCAACCTGTTGGGAAGGACAGCCGCATCCATTTGAATTTATTGGAAGGTTTTCGAGATAGTTGGAGTTTTGCAATTTAGTGGAGCTGAATTTCATTGGCCCAAGGTATCATATCATTGTAACGGATAGGGTATCTATGAGCAATAGGGCTATCTGTTTCATATCCACTTACAAATATGATTATTCATCACATCTCATTACATGTGAGCATTGATTAAGTATTTCTTATTCTCATCTCACAACTGGATAATGTGCATACGTTAATTATTCGAAATTACCCGTTTAATAAAAATATAAATAAACAAATCAATAATAAAATTAAAAAAACTCATTCATAAATAAAGTTTACAATCTACACATTAACAATCAAACTAAATTTAACAAAAAAAAAAAAAACCCGAAATGAATAGAATACCAAAACTTAATAAAACAACATAACAAAAACTGAATTTAATATTCTTAATTAATAATAATGTTACATATTAATAATTTTTTATTGATAATAATTTAATAATATTCAAATGTAGTGAATAAATATATGATAAACAATTTATTAGTTCTTATATTTTTATATATTATACTAGTCAGTCCCTATGATAATTACATAGTCTCTAAGTTTTATCATTATCAACTGTTTAGTTCTTTTAGTATTTTCAATAGTCAAATTAGACTAATAATGACAAAATTACCATTTACTCTATTCTATAATAATAAAACATATCATACTTTTTATATTTTATATTTTATATTTTTTCCTCACATAATTCTAATATTACTAATAATTATTAACTAATTAACTAAATTTTATATAATTATAAAACTATATAAGCTCTATTGGCATTGTTTTATAAAACTGTATAATTACAAAACCCAGCTAACATGAATCCTGCAATGAAAGCAAAAGGATGAATTGACATGAAAAAAAATCCAACTCACATGAATTACAAAGAGTAAGAACTATATACTATCCATATTCCCATCCCATTATGGCACTCAAATGAAAGAAGAACATAAAACAAAATTAAAACTAATTCATAAAATAGGTCATATAACTAATAGGTTGTAAAGTAGAGATATAATATCTCACCGATGAAATTCGCGGCAGATCAACAGACCACCAAATCAAATCTCATGGACCACCACAAATAACACCATCACAAAATTTGAAATCCAGTTAACAATAGGAGGAAAAATAGTTAACCAAAGCAAAAGTGAGAGAACTAAAGAGAGAATATGAGGCAAGAATCCTAGAAACCACCAAAGGGTCGCGTCAACTGTCATCAAAGAGTAAGGGACGGTGACGGCCATAATTGAGGAGGCTAGGGTTTGAGCAAGGATGGGAGAGGATAGAAAAAAAATTTTGCAAAGAGAGAAAGGAAGAGAGGATTTTGCAGGATTAAAGACAAATTTGTGGCACTGTTCCAAACTAATACCCAATATAGGGTGGAAATGGAACTAATTCAAATTTTGTGGTGTTTTTATCAAAGTCCGCATATGAAAATGGCGGACATCATCATTTTTTCTAGTGGACCAAGTCCGCTAGTCAAAACTATGGACCTAAGAACGTCCGCAAAAAAAAAAAAAAAAAACAGACTTAAAATGTCCGCATATTATAGAAGCGGACAGAAAAATTTTAAAAACGATCTAATGGGTCTGCAAATAGAAATAGCGGTCATCGTCACGTCAGAGACAGCTTTTTTTGGTCCGCGTGTTCAGAAAGCGGACTGCTCAGTCCACTTTCTGAAAAAGCGGACATTACGACTGTCCTGAGACATTGAAAGCTGAGGAATTGAAAGCTGAGGACCGTGGATTTGACAATCCAAGGTCCGCCTGTCCGAAAAGCGGACTACTAGGTCCGCATTTAATACATGCGGACACAAATCTTGTCACCACCTCCCCTTGTTATCCCAGCCGCCCGATCCGTCCGATGAAATTGATAATTATGGGCTTTACCTGCTTTCTTCTTCTCTTCTTCATTTAATTCTCAAATTTTCGTTTCCACTTTCTCCTCTTTCTTTCCCTTTCCCTTGTTTATCATCCAATCTCTCCAGCCTTATTCCCCCTTCTCCTCCTACCTTATACAAAAAAAATTTGATTCCTTAAATCTTTAACATTTTGAAAGCTAAATTTGTTCATGCTTATATATTTTTCAAGTAATTTTTCTATCTCTTTCAAATTATCAATTTAATTAATTTTTAGTAAGTTATTAGTAATTATAATTTTATTTTATATATATTTAATTAATTTATTAATTTTATTCGTAATTTTTTTGGAATTTTGTTTGTAATTAGGAACAAAAATACTAGCAATAAAACCAGCAAATAACAGCTATTGTGAAATATTCAACCCAAACAAGGTAAATATTTAAATTTTATGAAATGTTATATTTTGTATATTTTTTAGAAATTATGATATGAATTTCTTTAAATTTGTGTAATAATATATATGTGACGTATGCAAAAATGGAACACGTATATGATGTTCGTTTATAAATTTATATTAGATTTTACTAATTATAATTTTATTTTATATTTATATATGTTTAATTAATTAATTAATTTTTTGTAATTTTTATATAGGAGTAGCATAAGCAAATTCGAAACAAAAATCTTAGCACTACAACCATCAAATAGCAGCTATTGTGAAGCATTAAACCTAAGAAAGGTAAATATAAAAAATTTATGAAATTTTGTATGTTGTGTATTTTATTCAAATTATGTTCTGAATTTATTTAAATTTGTCTAATAATATATATATGATGTATGCAAAAATGGAATATGTATATAATATTTGTTTATAAATTTGTATTAGATTGATTTTTGTGAAGTTAGTATATAAGACCATCTCCAACTCTTTACTCTAAATTAAAATATTTTTAATTTATTCTTCCTTTCCACTAACATTTTTATTATTAGTATATTCCTTTTTACATACAATTATATTATTCATATTTTTTAATAAATGCTTAAAAAAACATTTAGTGTTAATAATATATAAATAATTGTAATTACATAATTTTTTTTAATAAATAAATAATTTTATAAAATAAAATCGTACAGGATAAAGTTAAAATTAACACATTAATACATAATAGATAATATATATTAACTAAACCGGAGTACAACCACACCATATAAATAGAATAATTTAATTAAACCGAATAACAAATAAATACGATAATCTTACAATATTACATAGACATTATTCCAAATCATAAATACGTTTACACTAAAAAGACGATAAAAGTTAATAAAAAAAACACAATACAAAGCAGCACATTATAAGCAATACAGTTAAAATAATACAACAAACGTAATTGAAATGCAAAAATAACACTTAATGATACAAAAATATGATATAACAAATTTTATGATAGTTCCAAGTTGTATATTTATTAAAAAAAATTTTTAATTTCACCATTTTAATTTATTTTTGATATTTTATCAATATTAATTTAAAAAATTTTAAGAATTTAAGCAAAAGTATTAAAATAATTGAAGACCACAAATACACATATAAATTAAATCAAACACACAAATTAATAAAAACCATATTTGTGAAAACCGGACCGGACCGGCCGGTGGGACCGGGTTCGAACGGAACCGGAGGTCAGACCGGTCTTTTTGTATCCGGTTTTCACTCTGGACAACAACTGCTTAATTTTTGGTTCGACCATAGGGACGAACCGGACCAGTTTTCCGGTTCGACCAGACTTTTTTTTATAATTTTTTTTAAATATAAAATTTAAGTTATTATTTTGAGGTGTTTTTAATTAAAATAAAATATATTTTGTAATTTTAAATTATTTTAAATTAAATTGAAATTTAATTGTAAGTACAAAACCTATATTTCATAAATTGAGTTTTTTAATTTACTATATTGTGTTTGAAATGCTTAAATTTTAAGAATTATAATAAAAATGTACAAATTTTCATATATTATAAATAATTATAAATATATGAATATATTTATAAAATCCGGGTCGATTTAGGTTTATTCCGATTTAATCTGAAATCCATGAATCCATCCATCCCTTGACCGGTTCGATGACTAGTCCGGGTTTGAAAACCATAACAAAAACACATAAGCAAAATACCATAAAATAAATAGACATTTTGAAAAAAATAAAAATAAAACATTGAAAGAAAAAATGAAAAAGAAACTAAAATAAAAAAAACAAAAAAAGAAATCGGAATTTGGTGGTGGGTTGGAGGTCACCCACCACCAAATTTTGGCTGTCAATCCCAATTTGGTGTTGGGTTAGAGATGCCCTAATGTTTATATGTTTCGAAAATCTTAAATATATGATATAAACTATATAATTTGTAACCGAAATTTTTATTATATATATATATATATATATATATATATATATTTTTTTTTATTTATGTATTGATTAAAAAAATATCTTAATTTTATTTAAGATAATTTTTTATATAAATATATAATGAATGCTTTTTAATTATATGACAGAATAATGTCGACTTCATTACCAATATATATTCATTGGGGTGGTCAAATAATAAGGAATCAATTTGGAGTTGATTATGAGAATGGATATTGCAAAGTAATATCAATGAATGGTTTATTCAATCTAAGTTCATTGTTTGATAAGATTAGGACTGTTATGAATATACCAGCAACCGAAGATTTGATTAGGGAACAATTTCGAAACCCAATTGCAATGAATGGAGTACAGTTAGTGTATAAGTGTTTTGATCTGTGTGACGATGATGATTTGCATATGATGTTGGGGATAGTCAGCAGTTTATGTCATAGCTTGTTCTGTATTGAATTATACGTCGAATGCAATCATAATACACCTTCTACACACACGAGGGATATAGCTGGACCTTCTAATTCTCAAGCTATTGATTATGATGGTGGGGGTAGTGGTGGACTTGGTGGTTATGGTTGCGATGATGATGATAGCGATGATTATGAACCTATTGGTTTTAATGGTGGTGGTGGTGGTGGTGATGATGGTAATAGCGAATCTGATGGTGATGATGATGAAGAGGATGATGTTGATGGTGATGATAGTGAATCTAAGGATTATGCTGATACTGATAATGATCATGATGGGTTGCACAATGAGGATGAGGTTGAAGGGAATTGTAGGGCTTCTTCTTCAAATGTTGATGACACTGCATTATACAATAATTTTACTCCTACATTTTTCCCAAATATTCCCTAGCTTACCTAATTTGATGCATCAGCTATAACAGTCTATGATATTGATGAAAACAGGAATGCTATAAGATGAGATTCGTCAATGGAACTCTCAAAGGGGATGTTATTTTATTCAAGAGAAGCATTTAAAACTGCAGGTAAAGAATACTCTATGAGAATACAAAAAGAGTTTTGGAGTAGAGAGACAAAGATGAATACTATCACATTGGTATGTCATTATTATGATGAGGGATGTCCTTGGAGGTTACGTGTGACGCTAAAGAAGAAGTCTCATCTGTGGGAGATCACAAAGTATGTCGGTGAACATACTTGTCATGGGCTGAAAAAGTCTCAAGACAACCAAAATCTTGACACGGCCTATATGTATCCCATAGTGGAGGCTATGATTAGGGAGGATCCCTCACTAAAGGTAAAGGTCATTGTTGCAAACTTTGATGAAAGATATAAGATAAAAATCTCTTACAAGAAGGCATGGTTGGCAAAAAATAAAGTGATTGAGAAGATATATGGAAGTTTTGATGAGTCATATAACCATCTTCGCCCTTGGCTCTATGCTGTAACCGAAATGAACCCCGTCTCAATCTACCATAGTAGTGAGTCTAATCACTTTGTCAATGGTCGATTTGTGCCAGGAATTAAACTTTTTGAGCGTCTTTTATTGATTCTGAAACCATGCATTGATGGTTTCATACATTGTATGCCAGTCTTGTATGTTGATGCCACTTTTCTAACTGGAAAGTATAAAGGTGTAATACTAGTAGCATCAACGCTTGATGGTGACCGAAACATATTTCCAGTAGCATTTGCCATAGCTGAAGTTGAAAATATGGCAAATTGGGAATTCTTCTTGCTTTGTGTACGAGATTTTGTTTGCCCAGACATGCCCGATGTTTGTGTCGTATCTGATAGGCATGCTGGAATCTTAAGAGCTATGGAATCTGAAAAATGGAATATGGTACCTTATCGATTCTGCATTCGCCATCTAGCAAGCAACTGCAATAAGCAATTCAAAAATGAAGAAGTAAAAAAATTTATCATCAATGCAGGTATTTAAGAGTATTGCTTTTTCAATTGCCGTAAACCTAAACCATAATGAACAAGTTATACAATTATTTAACTCATTATGCTTTCAAATATGTTTTCACGTTTTTTTAGCATATCAACATCAACCTTGGAAGTTTAATCGGATGATGAGGTTGCTTGAGGAGAAAGAACTTGATAGCTTTGAATGGTTGAATCGGGTGCCAAAGGAGAAATGGGCTCTCGCTTTTGATGGTGGTTGTCGATGGGGTAGTATGACAACTAACATTGCTGAATCAGTAAACGGATGGCTGCTAAAAGGTATTCGGGGATTGCCAATAACAACAATGATGGAAAGCCTATTTTTTAAATTAGTCGATCGTTTTGAAAAACACAGACATGAAATCGCAGCCCAAATGCAAAAGGGATTCTCATATACTACATTTGCAATAGACCTATTGAGGACAAGGTTTGAAAAGGCACCTGGACATGTAGTATAAAGCTTTGATTTGAGGAATGGTGTGTTTGAGATTAAAACTGCCCGTTGGAATTCAGCAAGGAAGGGAGGACATAAGCAAGTGGTCAATCTGAAAGAAATGACTTGCAGTTGTCGAAAGTTTCAACAATTGAGAATACCATGCTCCCATGCCATTGCTGGGTGTTTGGCATATGGCATTGACCATAGACAATTTATTCATCCAATTTATAAATTAGAAAACAACTTGAAATGTTGGTCAACAGCATTTATCCCACTTGGAGAACGTGACTACTGGCCAACAATCGATGGACCATCACTTGTACCAAATCCGAATTTGATGAGAAAGAAGGGTCGACCAAAAACAACACAGATTCGGAATGAGATGGATTGGAAAGTTACCGGTGCTAACACCACCAGTTTTTGTAGTAAATATGGCTTACCCGGTCATAACACTAGGACATGTGGGCGTAGTTAAATATGTTGTAATTATAATGACTAATTTGTAATGGATTCTAATATGTTATTTGGAATGCTTGCTGCTATGATAATGTGTGTTTTGTGACTATATTGCTTTAATAGTAATACACTCAATTGGTAAACCTTACTAGTATGTTGAATTCTTAATATGCATCATTTTATTATATTGACATCAATTGTTTGTGTTTTTAGGTATGTCAGGTAATCCACCACCACAGCGAGCATACATTGAGCCTGGGCCGATTGACCCTAGCGTTTTACATTCACAGAGATCACATAGATCGAAGGCAGTATGGTTCAATGAGGTGCAAATATGTCACTTTCTATTTACACAATTGAACTATTAATTAAATATTGTGTGATGAATTAAATTAATGTTAGTTATGATCATAAGTTGCATTATTTTATAAATTTATCCAAAATTTTAACTTCTAAAAACATTGTCCTCTTTAATATATTAAGAAATATATTAAGTTCATTTGAGTGTATATGTTTTTGTTATATTTGTTACTATGTTATTAATTAATATAATTTTTGGTCAATATATTAGGATGAGGAGACAACCCTTACTTGCAGGAGGGACGGTACGATCCTACGTGAGGAAGAAATTGATGATCGACTAGAACAAGTCTTGAGACAGACTGGTTTCTATGGAGTTGCACGGTTGGGTTTTTTCAGTTGGACCACCATCTCATTACTGCTCTAGTTGAGAGATGGAGACCGGAGACTCATACTTTTCATCTTCCCGAAGGTGAGGCAACAATTACACTGCAGGATGTTGCTATACAAACTGGACTACCAATAGAAGGTGATCCATTGATTTGCCCACTTCCTGCCAAATGGGTTGATGAATGTGAACGACTATTAGGCATTCGTCCTCTTAGAAATGCCTTAAAAAAATATGCTGCAATTGAGTTGGTTGAATGCTAATTTTCCTGCTATGCCGGTTAATGATAATGAAGATGACATTGCACGGTACATCAGTGCATACTTGTTGCAACTTTTATCGGGTATATTGTTTAGCACAAAAACATCAGGTTATGTCAACCTTTTGTTTCTACCTTTGTTGGAGAATATTGCAACAGTTGGTCAGTATAGCTGGAGCAGTGGGTGTTTAGCATATCTATATAGAGAGCTATGTAAATCCGCCCGACACAACACTGCACAAATTGGTGGTGCTTTAATTTTGTTGCAGGTTTGGGCATATGAGAGATTGAGAGATATATCACTGAACCTACGGAGTGGAGTTATCACGCCTGGTTTACCACTTGGTCGGCGGTATGTATACATAACACTTATGATATATATGTATTAATATATCAATTTTTTTTCACTAGTGTATATATATATATATATAAATTACAACATGTTTACTGTGTAAATTAATATCTCCTAATTAATTACAGATGGAGCACACCTAAGGATTCCACTGCTATGCCAACTCATACTCTCAGACATATACGATATGTACTTGATTTGGCTGACAAAGATTCTGTAAGTTATACAAATTAGGCATGCATTGATGTCAAACATTTATGACTAAAAATTTGCTTTGGAGTGGTAAAATCATATTCATATATATGTAAACTTGTGTTGCTTATAGTTCACTTGGGAGCCATACACTGACGATATCCGGGCAGCATTACCGGAATATTACTTTCAAGGAAATCATTTATGGAGAGCTGTTGTGACATTGATTTGCATGCACATTGTGGAATGGCATCAACCAGACAGAGTCCTTTGACAATTTGGTTTGCAACAACACATACCTGTTGCGCCCATGCAAACCAATGAGCTGCATGATATTGAACTGATTCAGGTTAAAGGTTCCATTATGCAGAAAATGGCCTACTGGGTCGCAATATGGAATAATAGGGCAAATTTGATATTTACAGCTCAACCATGTGCCGAACCACTCCATTACCATTCCGAGTACATGGAATGGTATAGGCGAATAACAAGGAGATGGATTTCTATTAGAGGTGCTGCCCATGGTGCCACTGTAAGTCATTAAAATTGAAAATTCATGTGCTTAAGTTTTTTTTATGCCCAACTACATAGTAATAATATATGTTATGTACAGGTTGATGGAATGGAACAACTGGCCTTGGTTAGAGATTTGGATGCTGTGCATAGGATAAGAAACAGCATATGCGGTGCGCTTGGGGAGGAACGACGATATGTTCGGGGTTCCCCACCTCCTCATCCAGCTCCGTCAGCTACTTATCCGAATATTGATGTGGATGAAGAGGCACATGTTGCTGCCACTGGTAGACGCCGCCAACGTACCACTTCGAGGAGACGTGAGGTCACAAGACCAACTTATCCTTCTTATGACATTGTGCCACATCTAGTATCCTACCATTCACATTATCCATATGGAGCAAGCACTTCACAACAATCACAACCAACACAGCAATATTCATCATGGGTTCCTAACCCATCAGCTCCTGGTTCATTTGTTAGTCCAAGTGGTCCATCACAGTATGGGTTTAACACTTCTCAAAACCTATTTACACAATGGACTGGGTCGGGCTAATCACCTTGGGCTATGCATGGTATGGGTACACCTCGTACTCCTTCTAATATGATCTTTCCATCGTTTGCGCGGCCATCTTCAGTGGAACTGTGTGTTGGTATGTCGAGTATGTACTCTCAGCAACAACCTACTTTTCCATATTCCAACTTTGGAATAACATCAAATGTTGAATATAATCCATCACAGTGCACTGATCCATCGCAGCCTTCCAATAGAAGTGGACGTAATATTGGATGTTTCTTTTTAAACAATGTATAATATTTTTATGTTTTTGTTTGAGACTTGTATCTTTGAATATTTAGAATATTTACTATAAATAATATGTCATATATTTTTTTAATTGTGCATCTCAGTTCCTTTGAAATTGAACAAGTGGTAATTAAGATTTTATTACCATATCTATCGTATTTTGAATCATAGTTTTTTCATAATGTATACTTTTTTAATAATTGTATAATTGTAATTAATATACAAAGAACATTTTATAATTAATTAATTAAAAAATCGTATATTGTTATTAAAATTTTATCCTATTTTAAATCATAGTTTTGTTATAATTAATTATTTAACTATTAAATAATTAATCGAACGAGTGTAATGCATATTTTCAAAGTAATGTAAAATTTTTCAACATACACATTGTTTTTTTATAATAACATTTTTATTTCATAGATTTTCATCTAAAAACTATGTCTATACAAATATTTTTTTACAAATAAAGAAATTATTTTAAATTATACAATCAAATGGAAAAGAACTTTTGCGACATATGCACTTGTGTATTAATATGCCAAATCAAAAAGTAATAAACTAAAGGGTCAGTATTTGAAATTTTTTTCTAAGGAACATATAAAACTTAATATCATAAATGTTTTTGTAATAACTTTGCTATACCAAAATTTATAAGTTTTTGTAACTTTTAATTGTTATGATATTTATAAAAAGTGATTGCAGTTATCTTTTTTTTAAAATAACATATAGTGATATATATATATGGACACAAACTATTGCATTATATTTTACGTATTAATAAATGTATTGAAAATAATAATAATAAAGAAAATTAGAGATGAAAGAATGATATTTTACAATTGGAGATAGAAAATGATGCTAATCACTTTTCTAAAGGCAAGCTCTTAACCCTACTTAACACTACAAAATGATGTTCAAGAAATAATAAGATTTCTCATTACTGTCACAAGTAATTTTTTTTCCTCAATTATTTAAACATTAAAATGATAGGGTTAGGCGGAGAATACTTTTCAATAATGTCTCTTTGCACAAACATTAACCTCAAAGAAACATATTATAAACTCAAAAAGGGATACTTAAGGTTGGATTTAATATTTTTTTATGGGTTTCTTTCCATTGTGAAGTATAAATGTAAATTAAGAAACAAAAAATGTTTTGAGCATTTGTTGTTATGACTACTGCAGAGCGGACGACGCATTTTCGACGGGACGCGGGACTCCCTTTCGGAATGGGACGCCACGATCTCCGGCGGGCTCCTCCCTCGCGTGGGGTTTTTATGAATAGAAGACAGGTTTTGGAAAATGAATGGAATTAATGCATAAAAGAACCGAGACCTAAGTCTCGATGGATATTGTAGAGTCGCCACCCGGCTCAGCTCAACCGGGAAATTCTTAAGGTAGCTGAACCGGACGAATGGCCGCTACACTATCCAAAGATTCGAGTCCGGACAAGTCCCTTATTTCGTGTCTAATTAAAATAAATATTGCCAATGTTCTCAAATGGTATTTCAAGAATCTAAAGTCAATTTTATTGAAGTAAATAGACATGCAACGCGCATACAAAAATATTTAATACAAAAATGAGGAAAAGAAATAAATATTAATTGGCTTACAACCAAATCGAATAGAAAAATAAAAACTCTCACCTCACTTGTACAATCGCCTAGAATACACGAGAATCTAAAAATATTTACAACCGCCTAAATACACGATTAATTCTATTAAAATACATCAAAAATAAAAATAAAAGAAATTAAAACTTGTAAAACAGAAGGTTAGCACAATTTATACGGCACGCCACAAGTTGGACTCAAATAGACAGAATGGGAAATCAAGAATTGGGGGGCATGCATAGAGGGGATAACCGGGTTGGCTCGGCTAGGCGGCCCGGTTAGACCTGGAAAACATTTTGAAACGTCCCTGTATTTTTGATTTTGTGGGAAAATCATTTGAAAACAATTTTACCGGTTTACATGCATTTTTCATATGTTAAATGGGTCGGTTTTCATGAGAACTAGGTCTCCATCGTTGAATTGATCTAAATGAAAATTTACTAAAAATTGAATCTAGGGTCGTGAATGCACACAACAAAATTCATTTTGATGATTTTTGTGGTTTTCTAATTTTTTGGGATTTTTTGGGAAATTTTGGGAATTTTTTATCATTTTTTATGGATTTTTTAAGAAATTTGGGCTCAAAAGTGAAATTCTGGTTCTGAAAACAACAGTGGTACAACTGTAAATTACAGTCGTGCAAACTCAACTACAGTCGTACTACTGTAAATGCTGAAAATTCAAGATTTCACCAAAATCTTATTTAAAACAAGCTGGAAAGAAAATCACCTGGAAATCAACTACAATCGTACGACTGTAACTATAGTCGTACGACTGTTCATCGAACTTAAGAACAGTCGCACGACTGTTCTTGATTTCCAGAACAGAAACGCAGAAAAATGGACAGAAATGCAAAAAAAGCACACCAATCACCCAGAAAGCTTGTAAAAGAGAGGGGAAAAGGAGTGTTTACCTTTTTGGCGTGCGTCCACCGTAAGATTGACCCCTGGCGTCGCTCCAATCCACTAAAATCCGGACTTTTCTCCTTGGTTTAGGGTTTGAGAGTTTTTGGGTCCAAAGATTTCAAATGCTGAGGGATTTTGATGAGGAGTTCCTCCTTTTCTTTTCTTTTTTTTTTTCTCTTCTCTTCTCTTTTTTTTCTCTTCCTCTCTGTTTTTTTTTTTGTCTGGTCTCTCCCCCCCTCTTCTGCTTTTTTTTTCGGCTTTTAAGGTATGGGTTTGCTTACCTGCCGCGATCTACAGTCGTACGACTGTAATTTTTAAATTACAGTCGTACCACTGTAATAATTTATTTTTTCGAATATTTTTTTTCTTTTTCTTATTTTTTCTTTTTTTTTTCTTCTTTTTTTCTTCTTTTTTTTTCTTTTTTCTTTTTCTTTTTTTTTTCCCTTTTTTCCTTTTTTTCTTTTTTTTTTCTTTTTCTTCTTTCTTTTTTTAAAGTAAAATTCTGGCACTTACAGCTGCCCCTCACGTGATCAAATTCACCACCCGAACTTAGTCTAGGATAGATGATGTGAATTTGAGAAACGCGACTCAAAGCGCCGCAGACACAGGAAAGAACCCGCCATTTAAATAAGCCGATATCAGGTCTAGGTTACCCGAGGCGATGCTGGGGAGGAAATAAGCCGATATCATGTTTAGGTTACCCGAGGCAAAGCTGATGAGAAAATAAGCCGATATCAGGTTTAGGTTACCCGAGACAAAGTTGAGGAAGAAATAAGCCGATATCGGGTCTATGTTACCCGAGGCAAAGGTGAGTTTGAAGTGTGGGATTCGAATTGGTTTCAAAGATCTAGGATCTTGCTTGAATCGATCTTCAAGAATGCAAAATATAACTTGGGCGATTTTTCAAGGATTGGGAATCATACTTAAGGAAGGTTCAAGGATTCGAAATCTAGCTTGAATGAAATAAAGGGTCTGATGTAGAACTAAGCCCATACCGGGTCTAAGTTACCCGAGGCAAGAAAAGATGAAATGCGGTTAAGCCGATATCAGGTTTATGTTACCCGAGGCAAAGGAAGATGGAGCTATGGTTAAGCCGGTATCGGGTTTATGTTACCCGAGGCAAAGGAAGGTGGATTAAGGATTGGCCGATATCGGGTTTATGTTACCCGAGGCAGAGGAAGATGGATTATGGATTAGCCGATATCGGGTCTATGTTACCCGAGGCAGAGGAAGATGGATTATGGATTGGCTGATATCGGGTTTAGGTTACCCGAGGCAAAGGAAGATGGAATGTGGATTGACCGATATCGGGTTTAGGTTACCCGAGGCAGAGGAAGATGGATTATGGATTGGCCGATGTCGGGTTTAGGTTACCCGAGGCAGAGGAAGATGGATTATGGATTGGCCGATATCGGGTTTAGGTTACCAGAGGCAAAGGAAGATGGAATGTGGATTGGCCGATATCGGGTTTAGGTTACCCCGAGGCAGAGGAAGATGGATTATGGATTGGCCGATGTCGGGTTTAGGTTACCCGAGGCAGAGGAAGATGGATTATGGATTGGCCGATATCGGGTTTAGGTTACCCGAGGCAAAGGAAGATGAAATGTGGATTGGCCGATATCGGGTTTAGGTTACCCGAGGCAAAAGGAAGATGGATTATGGATTGGCCGATATCGGGTTTAGGTTACCCGAGGCAAAAGGAAGGTGGATTGAGGATTAGCCGATATCGAGTTTATGTTACCCGAGGCAGAGGAAGATGGATATTTGGACGATTTGAAATTTTACTGGAATTGAGTGGACTTGAAATAATAAAAGGTTTAAGGATCTGAAATCATGCTTGAACATAATGGAGTTCAAGGGTTCGAAATCTTGTTTGAATGAAGAAGATGGATAGATTTAGGGATGGTAATTTTGATGTTGGCTGGGGAATGAGTATTTATCCCTTGATCGATAATTTTGGAAGCAAAAATTTTTGCCCCTTTGGTCAAGGATAAATACGGCTTGATTGTTCTGTCCCTTGGAAACTTGATTGTTCTGCCCCGACATTGTGCCGTCTCTGCTTTTGAGAGCGAACCTGGTTCAGAGAGACCTGGTGATAGCAGTTGGTACCTGCACTTGGATTGGTTATGATGCATATGCATATGAATTATGCATGTTTACTTTAAACGTATGCACGTACGCACGGATGCATGTATGGTTCTAAATGTATGTATGCATGCAATATGTGGCTTATGCTTTGTTCTTGGTATCCGTGTGAGCCCGGAGACGGAATTCATGGCTTGAGACTGGCCCCGATGGTAACCCAGGTGACCTAGTCTGATTGTTCCGGTGTGTCTTTTGACCGACTGAATACTACGCTGACCTAGGTATTAGGGGAGTTGGCCATCTTGAGTGACCTTCCACTTTACCCTTTGCATATTCTGAAGCGTTGTCAGTGCTGAGCGGATCAGGATAGTAGGCCGTACCGACGAACAGTCCGTTTGATTGAGCAAGAAGATGAGAGTGAGACTTTGCATTTCTGTACCGCATGACAAGAGCTTCTGGGATATTATCACGGGCTTGGATGCAATGTCCTACTGATAGATGTTTATATGTAGTGGCACGGTGCATGCAAGATGAACATCTGATCGGAAATTCAAACATGCACAATATTGCAATGGTGACATCAGAATGAGTATAACAGGTAGTATGACAGTGGCTCTGACTTTGTATATCATCCCTCTCCTGTTGCCGACACGTCCTTCCGGTTTTCCGTGTCAGCAAATTCCTTTTTCTTTTTTTTTTGAGAAAGATTATGTGATGGGCATTTTGTCTGCGTTGATCCCTTTCGCGACGGTTTGTCTTAGGATGGGAAAGATATATCTTGATATGTTCATTGCGACTCGCGAAGATAATGCTGTCGATGATGCCTAATGGTTCAGTTTATTTACTTGCCCCTAATATTATAGGTTTGTGTTCGGGGAGTATTAAGGGTTTGTGTTTAGGGAGTGAAGCACTTCCACAGACAAGGTTTGCTGTGTAATGTAGCCTGTAAGTAAACATTGACATGCAATAGCACAATAAATGCATATTGAACACCAAAATTGAATACAAAACATTCATGACATAATGAATGCAGATGCATTAGGAAAATTTAAAATGTGGCTCTGGTTTTAATTGATGCCCCTTCAAATTACCAATATGCCCTTTCGGTTTTACACATTGGAGAGTTTTTTTTTTAAGCTCGATCACCGAATAGAGTTGCTATTATGGATGGACAACCTGAGATGAATTCAAGTAATCACTGATCGTCCTGTGGTCTGATGCTGTATTCATGTTTCCAATTCACCCCAGATTTCAGTTCAGACACGGCTCCCGAAGACTGCATGCTTGAAATGGTTGGCAAATGCAACTTTCCCTTTGAATATGAGCACAACATACTTTATAAGCTTTCCTGTTGACGGTATTGTTCCTTTCATGATTGTTGAAAGCTTTGTGAAGCCAAGTTGTCCCAACACAATTGGTGAAGTTCACAAATGCATAACCAAAATTTCCTCCAGTCTTGAAATCCATAGGCAAATAGAGGAAATCATAAGCAGGCTTCCCTTTGGACTTATTCTTGTTTTCCTCCAAACAATGCTTGCCCAGAATTTGTAGCAGATTATGTCTTTGAAACTGATTTGGAAGGTTTCTGATCATCAGGCTTGTTTTTTCCCACCAAGATTAGCTTCAATCTCTCTTTTATCCAGCTCGATCTCTTCAATAGTCAATTTCTTGGGCGACCACTGTTGTTCCTTTTCACTTACAGAAACTATTTTCTTCTTACTCTGGAATCTCGGAGCTATATATTTCATTTTCCCCCTTTTTCAGCATTGTTGAACTCATTTGAAGTAGATTCATATCCAAATCCTATATCTATCATCAAATCAAATCCCTTCCCACTATTTAAGGGTACTAAATAATTAGTCTGGTAGTTTAGATTGAAGAGAAATGGCATGGGATTAAAAAGGTATCCCCAATTTGGTACAGGTTGATGATAAATGAAGACGGATTGAAACGGCACCATAACCACCTGTTTCGATGCCCTTCCACTGATGAGATGATACGGAAAAATACAATATGGAGTAGCATTGGGGTTCAACTTCTTGTTAGGAGCCATTGAAGGTAGGAAATATGAAATCACAGAATCGGTTCAAGTTCCAGAGAGAAGATGAAAGATAGAAGATGAAAGTGAAGGAAAGACAATAAAGGGAAGACAAAAGTGTTGAAGGCAAATGGAGAAGATAGAGAGGAGAGTGAAAAGGGAACTGCTTTGGGTAAGGACACCGATCTTCTCTGTTATCGCACGAAGTTAACTTTTCAGAACAGGCAACAACGTACTTATCTCCATTGTCTTAACTCATTGACCTCGGCACTTCATGCAATAAGTGGGCCGCCCCCAGATTCATCAAGCACTCAACAGAGTTTGACTCTATGATTGAAGAGAATGCAACTTTAGATCAGGAGCAGAAATTGGACTGCAAGAGAGAGCTGAGGCCTTCCATTGGTGCTCTTTGTTTTTTTTTGTTTTGTTTTGTTTTTTTTTTTTTTTTTTTTTTAAGAAGCCAAATCCAAACCACAGCCACCTATTGATTTTCCTGCTGCATTCTGATTCATGTATGTCATGCGTGTTTGATATGTCTTTTTGGATGAACAATGCATGTGCGATGTCATATGCACATGAATGCCACACAAACAAAACTATACATGCACTAAAACTAATGTCTGCTTCAAAGTTTTACAGCATGGTGGGTGGCGAAGGTCATTTCTTAGGGCTTGGTGCTTTTTAATGGGTTTTTTTTTTTTTGATGTGGGGTACTTTCTTGAGCATGAGTTAGGCTCAAAGGTTCTTTTTGGGGCTCGGCTCTGAAACTTGGCAATGGTCCTTGGTTTGGAATGATTTGAGTGTATTGGGGCTGTCCAAGTTGAAACTTTTAGGGCAAGATTAGCAGCGTTTAGGATTGTGGTTCGTAGGGATCACTGATCTAGATTGGCCATTGGTTCGACAAAAAATGATGCCATCTCATTATTTGCTTGGCAGACTTCTCTCTTTCTTTCTTCTTCTTCTTTTTTTTTTTTTTTAAGAAAAGGGCTTAACCGAAGTCAGGTTCACTTGTAAGTTCCCTGTAAGACTCAGATTGATGTCATGCATTTTAATATTATGCGTGATGGACATGTCATTTCAGATGATCAAATGCATGTTTAATGCCATATACATGTAATCATCACACAAGTAAGAAAAATAACAAGATGCATTGCATTCAAAATAAGTTCAATACACTTTACAACAAAATGAGTTCCCTACGGGAAGGAGCCTCTAAAGGCATTGATCTCACAGCACCCGACTATTGCTTATCTGGCCACTGCCCCACTCTCGTCAAATCAGGCTTTGGAGCTCTTCATCATATTCCTCTCCCCGGGAGGTTTGAGAAATTTCTTTGCCAGTCTCCCTACTAGCCCCCAGGCGCTCATTAGTAGCAGATGGCACCTTTAACCTTCCCTTATCAACTAACTTCCGGATCTCTTTCCTTAAAATATAGCAAGCGTTGGTTCGGTGACCTGTCACAACATGATAGGTACAGAAGTTGTTCTTTTGATCCGGTGCCGGCTCCACATACGGCTTGATGCTCTGCAGTAGGCCCTCTTCTCTACACTTGGCAAATAATCGGCTCAATGAGATAGGCCACGGGGATATGCCCTTTCCATCACCCTTGGAGAGTGGACACCGGGTTGGTAGCGGAACAAGGTCAGTATTGGCTTTGAGGGGGGCCTTCGATTCTGCTTCACCAGTCAGCCCTTTTATTACTCCCTTAAGCTTAATCACACGTGCCTCCAATTCAGAGCACCTTGTCGTCAGCTTTTCCACCTTGTCCAGGTCACCTCCTAGCATTTCCTTCAACATTGCTGCTGCCTCTTCCCTGACCACCTTTCGGAATTGTGATGAGGCAACATAATCATCTAGGACATCTGTTACGGTGCTGAAGTTCACTGGGCCAGCCATTCTCGAGACTCCTTCCTTTTTCTGTCCTTATAAGAACATTTGTTAGCACTGACTGGGACATGCGCACAGAGGATACCAAGTCAAGGGATGATGTAGGTATGAATGTGAAATATGATGCATGCATGCATGAATGATGATGCCATGTGATGCCATGTCATGTTATGCAATCCTAAGCTAGTCATGTGCACATAAAGCCAGGAATGGAAACATGCAAAATGCAATGAATATTGTTGATAAAGCTATATGTTGAAGTATAGCGTGGCACATAAATATACACCACATGGATAAAATGACACACAGGGTGCCCACGGATCGAAGAAAGGTGATACTTGCGAAGGGTTTATGTGTAGAGCATATCTTACACGAGAGGAGAGTTGACGTTTGAAATGGTACGTGTAGAGCGGATCTTACACGGGGAAGAGATTTAGTGTTTAAAGCGGTACGTGTAGAGCGTGTCTTACAAGGGAAGAGGTTTAATGTTTAGAGCGATACGTGTAGAGCGTGTCTTACACGGGAAGGAAGGATAGAGTTAAAGCGGTACGTATAGAGCGTGTCTTACACGGGGAGAGATTGAATGTTTAGAGCGATACGTGTAGAGCATGTCTTACAAGGGAAGGAAGGATAGAGTTAAAGCGGTACGTGTAGAGCGTGTCTTACACGGGAAGAGGTTGAATGTTTAGAGCGGTACGTGTAGAGCGTGTCTTACACGGGAAAAGGTTTAATGTTTAGAGCGATACGTGTAGTGCGAGTCTTACACGGGAAGGAAGGATAGAGTTAAAGCGGTACGTGTAGAGCATGTCTTACACGGGGAGAGATTGAATGTTTAGAGCGATACGTGTAGAGCGTGTCTTACACGGGAAGGAAGGATAGAGTTAAAGTGGTACGTGTATAGCGTGTCTTACACAGGAAGAGGTTGAATGTTTAGAGCGGTACGTGTAGAGCGTGTCTTACACGGGAAGAGATTGAATGTTTAGAGCGATACGTGTAGAGCGTGTCTTACACGGGAAGGAAGGATAGAGTTAAAGTGGTACGTGTAGAGCGTGTCTTACACGGGGAGAGATTGAATGTTTAGAGCGATACGTGTAGAGCACGTCGTACACGGGAAAAGGTTTAATGTTTAGAGCGATACGTGTAGAGCGAGTCTTACACGGGAAGGAAGGTGTAGTGGTTAGAGCGATACGTGTAGAGCAGATCTTACACGGGAAGAGGTTTAATGTTTAGAGCGGTACGTGTAGAGCATATCTTACACGGGAAGATTTAGAATGACATGTGTAGAACTTAGTCTTACACAAGGAGATTTAGGTAGAATTTGATGCGGTACGTGCACAACTGATCTTGCACGAGGAGATTTGGAATGATACATGTAGAGCTTAGTCTTACACAGAGAGGAAATATGCAGAGTTTGTCTTGCACAAGAAGATATATGGAACGATACGTGTAGAGCTTAGTCTTACACGGGGACGAAGGGTAGAATTTGATGCGGTACGTGCAGAGCTGGTCTTGCACAGGAAGATTTGGTATGACACGTGTAGAGCTTCTCTTACACGGGGAGGAAGTGTGCAAAGCTTGTCTTGTACGGAAAGATATTTTGGAGCGATACGTATAGAACTTAGTCTTACACGAGGAAGATTTGGTAGAATTAAAGCAAGACGTGCAGAGCTGGTCTTGCACGAGGAGGAAGTGTGCAGAGCTTGTCTTACACATAAAGATATTTCGGTATTTGGGTGTGCGGGACACAAGTACATGGTTTCTAATGATTATGGAGGACCTAAAGGGCTTAATGGAGTTTCTAGCATTTTTGGAACACTCGAATGATGGTAGTGTATGCTGTGATGTCCTTGGTGCTTATGGAATGCTTGAACGTTGTGGAGTGCTTGAATGTTTGATGGATGAATGAGATGTATATCGTGAGATAAGGGGATGATCCCTTTGTGTTTATTTTTATTTTTATTTTTATTTTTGGACATCCCAAGAGCACCCAATGCTATGCAAAAATGCCACGTGTGGACCACCACACGGATGAAGGTTCGGTGCTTTTGGGGCACCTAATGAATTTCGTGAAATGGCCGCGTGTGTTCTGACACACAGACGGAGTTTGACACTTTGTGGGTCTATGAGATGATATGAAGTGGTCACATGGGACCGACCCATGGACAGAGTTCTGATGCTTTTGATTGTTATGAGAGAGTCACGTGTAACAGGAACACGGACAAAAGCTTGGCATTCGGGGAACACCTTTCATGATTTGGGATGTTATGAAATGCCCCTACATACGTACTAATCTGGCAGTCGAGGAGCGCCCTGAATGATATAGTAATGTCATGATGTAACCCGATGTGGATCACAGTGTTGTATGATGTTTATGACAAATGGGTATGATGTCATGAAATTCATCGTGTGGATTGTCACATGGAAATATACTTAGGACCATCATGGTCTCTATGGAATGAAATGATTTGGTGGAATGGCCAAATGCAATCCGGTGCATTGGCAAAACGCGGGGTATTTTAGGATACCCGATATATGATGGAATGATATGATCGTGGTGGGCATCCTTGGAATGCCCCTAATTTAATTTAAGTGATATGTCGTGAATGCTTATGATACACAAAATGCAAATGGCTGCATAAAAACGTGGTTAGGATGCATGACACACATATTGATGTTATGTGTGCTATGTGAAAAAATACTAAACACGCAGATACGATGTTATGGCTGAAAAAGAAATGGTTAGTATGAATGGCAAACGGATGACTTAATGATTGCACATGAAAATAAAATGCACGTGGCTGCATAAAAATGTGGGTTAGTATCACACAAGATGTTCGATGTGTGGAAAATGTCATATGTATGATAAATATGGATTATGATATGGAGTGAAATGTCAAGAAGCGTGTAACACGTAGCACACAAAGCGAATTCTTCCAGCCTTATTTCTCCAGGCGTGGTCGGTCTCAAAAATTTCTAATCTAGTCCTAGGCGGGGTTAACTTCGATCACCAATTATTTCGGTATCCTAAGGGAATCCAACTAGGGCTGCCTATATGGGTTTGGTCCAAGTCGGGTTTCTAAACAAGGGTCCCATAGCAAAATATACCCCTCACTTCTCCCCACTCAAGGGTCCGAACGAAGGGGTTCGTACCAGGCTATGAGTGGTGTTTCATATCGGTGCCCCTAAGACCAAGAGGAACTTAGGCGACACTTCAACAATCCACCGGGCTATAAGGGATACCTAATCTAATGCAAAAATGGCTAACTAAAATGCAAATAAAATACCAAAAGAGAATCATCCGCCTTATTTTAATTAGACACTTTTCAGGGCTTGTCAAAATTCTTTTAAGTTTTTGAGAAAACTTTTTAAGAAATCCCCAGCAGAGTCGCCACTGCAGAGCAGACGATGCATTTTCGACGGGACGCGGGACTCCCTTTCGGAATGGGACGCCACGATCTCGGGCGGGCTCCTCCCTCGCGTGGGGTTTTTATGAATAGAAGACGGGTTTTGGAAAATGAATGGAATTAATGCATAAAAGAACCGAGACCTAAGTCTCGATGGATATTGTAGAGTCGCCACCCGGCTCAGCTCAACCGGGAAATTCTTAAGGTAGCTGAACCAGACAAACGGCCGCTACACTATCCAAAGATTCGGGTCCGGACAAGTCCCTTATTTCGTGTCTAATTAAAATAAATATTGCCAATGTTCTCAAATGGTATTTCAAGAATCTAAAGTCAATTTTATTGAAGTAAATAGACATGCAACGCGCATACAAAAATATTTAATACAAAAATGAGGAAAAGAAATAAATATTAATTGGCTTACAACCAAATCGAATAGAAAAATAAAAACTCTCACCTCACTTGTACAATCGCCTAGAATACACGAGAATCGAAAAATATTTACAACCGCCTAAATACACGATTAATTCTATTAAAATACATCAAAAATAAAAATAAAAGAAATTAAAACCTGTAAAACAGAAGGTTAGCACAATTTATACGGCACGCCACAAGTTGGACTCAAATAGACAGAATGGGAAATCAAGAATTGGGGGGCATGCATAGAGGGGATAACTGGGTTGGCTCGGCTAGCCGGCCCGGTTAGACCTGGAAAACATTTTGAAATGTCCCTGTATTTTTGATTTTGTGAGAAAATCATTTGAAAACAATTTTACCGGTTTACATGCATTTTTCATATGTTAAATGGGTCGGTTTTCAGGAGAACTGGGTCTCCATCGTTGAATTGATCTAAATGCAAATTTACTAAAAATTGAATCTAGGGTCGTGAATGCACGCAACAAAATTCATTTTGATGATTTTTGTGGTTTTCTAATTTTTTGGGATTTTTTGGGAATTTTTTATGGATTTTTTAAGAAATTTGGGCTTAAAGGTGAAATTCTGGTTCTGAAAACGACAGTGGTACGACTGTAAATTACAATCGTGCAAACTCAACTACAGTCGTACGACTGTAAATGGTGAAAATTCAAGATTTCACCAAAATCTTATTTAAAACAAGCTGGAAAGAAAATCACCTCGAAATCAACTACAGTCGTACGACTGTTTATCGAACTCAAGAACGGTCGCACGACTGTTCTTGATTTCCAGAACAGAAACGCAGAAAAATGGACAGAAATGCAGAAAAAGCACACCAATCACCCAGAAAGCTTGTAAAAGAGAGGGGAAAAGAAGTGTTTACCTCTTTGGCGTGCGTCCATCGTAAGATTGACCCCTGGCGTCGCTCCAATCCACTAAAATCCGGACTTTTCTCCTTGGTTTAGGGTTTGAGAGTTTTTGGGTCCAAAGATTTCAAATGCTGAGGGATTTTGATGAGGAGTTACTCCTTTTCTTTTTTTTTTTTTTTCTCTTCTCTTCTCTTTTTTTTCTCTTCCTCTCTTTTTTTTTTTTTTTTTTTTTTTGTCTGGTCTCTCCCCCCCTCTTCTGCTTTTTTTTTCGGCTTTTAAGGTATGGGTTTGCTTACCTGCCGCGATCTACAGTCGTACGACTGTAATTTTTAAATTACAGTCGTACCACTATAATAATTTTTTTTTTCTTTTTTTTTTTCTTTTTCTTTTTCTTTTTTTTTTTCTTTTTTTTCTTTTTTTCTTTTTTTTTTCTTTTTTTTTCTTTTTCTTCATCTTTTTTTTTTTAAGTAAAATTCCGGCTCTTACAACTACATGTCAGAATTTAAGTAATGTCATATGCATTTTTTGGTTAAATATGAATACTACAAAGATTGTAGTCAGAAGGAATTTTTTTTTTTAAATCAATGGTAAGATTTTAAATACGAGTGGTAATAAATTCTTTCTATATTTATTGTATTTATTTCCCCCTTTTACTGTTATTAATAATACCACAATAGTAAAATTGTATATTTATTCAACGATTGTTATAACTCTAGAGTTAATTTATGTTCTATATAATTGAAGAACTTTACTGAAAATATTAACACTGAATTAGATCATCATAATACGAAATTACATTATAATATTAAATTACATTATAACACTAAACAACAAAAAACAACATAAGTTACAAAATCATAAAATTAAACTACTACTATAGTCATCTCCTAATCTTGAATTTAAAACCATTCCTAGCGTTCACTTTATTACAATAGTCTACTTGACATATTGGCAGAGTTTCTAGAACTTTGCCAACCAATTCTTGGGGTAATTTAATACATTCACTCTCCTTCGTAATTAATATTTTTACCATATTGTCATAATCTACAGGTGATTCGTCAAAAACCTCGTCAAATAAGCGTTGATAACGCCAAGATAATCCATTTCTTAGCATCCACATTTGTTCCCTCGTTCGCACATCAAATTTGTAGCAGGACATTATTATGTCTTGCAATTTGTCATTCATATTTAGTAGGTACTCCAGTAACTTTTTCCCCCTTCTCATCCGAATTGCTTTTAAATTTTCTATTTTCTTCAATACAAATTCCGGGTACCGCATACACTTAGGGGTGAGTATTGTTTTAACCATCTACAAGTTGCATAAAAAAATTAACCTTAATTTAAACAATTCAAATACATATTAATTAATTAATTTACAACTTAAATAAAAAATTCTACATCACTACACCAGTTTTCTATTTTAAACCATTGTAATAATAATAATAATAACAACAACAACAACAATAAAAATAAAAATCTAAATAAAAATAAAAATAAAAATATAATTTTGCACACAAAAAAAATCTACTTCACTACCCCACTTTTTTTTATCCAATACCTTGTATTAATAATAATAACAATAACAATAACAATAACAATAATAATGATAAAAATAAATATAAAATTTTACACCAAAAATAAAAATCTATTTTACTGGCTCAGTTTTATTTTTTTTCCAATAATTTGTAATAACAACAACAACAACAACAACAACAACAACAACACCAACAACAACAATAATAATAATAATAATAATAATAATTAAGTTACAGCTATTTACTACCCCACTTTTTTTTCCCATAACTTATAATTATAATAATATTTCAAAATCTAATAACAATTTCTAAACAAAACTAATAGAGACATTTACTATCTATATAGTTTTATATCATATATTTAACATTTTTCAAACATATAAATATTATATACTAACTTCACAAAAATAAATCTAATACAAATTTATACACAAATATTATATACATATTCCATTTTTTTCATAAATCTCATATATATATATATATATATATATATATATATATTATTCTACAAATTAAAAATTTTTACAAAAATTTTATATTTACCTTTCTTCTATTTAATACTATAATAACTCTGTTGTTTCCAATTTGATGATGATAATCCTAAGAAAAAATTACAAAAAGTTAATTAAAAGTATTAAAAAAAATTAATTAGATAATTATAAATATAAAATAAAATTATGGTTAGTAAATTAACTTACCAAGGAATGAGGAATGAGCTAAAGGAACGAATGAAAGAAGGAAAGAGCTTCAAAGGAGGAAGGCAGGCGTGAAAAATAAAAAAAAGGCTGTCTAATTTTTTTTATAAGGGGAGAAGAAGCAGGTGAAACGAATAAAAATCATCGGACGGTTAGATTTTTTTTTACTTAAATGATCAGACGGTTGGGGAAGGACAGAATAAAGGAGTCCATTTTTTACAGATGCGGACTTTTTAGTCGGCATTAATCAAATGCGGACTCAATATTGGGCCGCATTAGTCAGATGCGGACCATGAGTCCGCATTTGTCAGATGCGGACATAGTTGGGTCCATTTTCTGTGAACGCGGACCATGTTAGGTCCCGTCAGCTCAGGATGTGGAATATTTTTATCTGCAATTTTTAACAGCGGACACCTTTGTCCGCTTATGGTATATGCGGACATTTTAAGTCCGCTTTTTTATTTTGCGGATATTTTTGGGTCCATAGGTTTGACTAGCGGACTTGGCCCACCAGAAAAAAGGATGATGTCTGCCATTCTCATATGCGGACTTTGATAAAAACACCACAAAATTTGAATTAGTTCTGTTTCCACCCTATATTGGGTATTAGTTTGGAACAGTGCCACAAAGTTGTCTTTAATCCGGATTTTGCATCTTGCCTTTTTTTATTTTGAGGGAATTTGATCAAACAGCGTCATTTTGTCTGGGTGTGCATGGTTGACAGGATCAATCGTCATTGTTCTTCATCTGTGTTGATAGAATGATTTGGAACGATTTGTTAGTAAACTATGAGATTTCAATTCCACTATTTGGGAGGTTTCTCCTTTATATAAGAGTAACTAGTCCTCAACCCGCGCGATGCTTCGGATTAGTTTAATATTATTATCAGTAAAAATATAAAATATTATTTGATATATTTAAGTATTTTGTGTATCTACTTTAACATTGAATCTTTGCAATTCAAAGTATTATAATATCCAATACATTTGTAGAAAATATCATAGGAAATCTTATTTAATGTTAAAATATTTGTTTAAATTAATTATATATTCTTTTATTTGTATTATTATACATTTGAATTTCAGAAATAATTTTATAGTATTTATAATTAATATCCATATATGTTTCAAATACTACTTCTATTTGTGCTTTCGTGATAATCACATCAATATGATTTCTCTTTTAAATATTTAGAGCTTCGTTTTCTTTTAAAATTTTGAGTATTCTTGTAACTTCATCTTTAAAGTTGAAATAATTATAAAATTTATAATAATCATTTATGCCTTTAATAACCTATGGTTTTCATTTGATTAAGAAAATACTTAATGAAATAAATCTACCAACAGCAGCCAATTCTTCTATTACTTTGAAAACAATGGCAGATACAACTTACGTAATAATCTTACTCATCATCCCCTTGTACCACAGGCATAAAGAAATGATCAAAGTCAACCTAATAATGAAAACCGAGTAAATTTATCTCTATAGTAGAATTGCAATATCCAAATAATATCGTATCTGAAAATCAAGCTCAATCAATGCTTTAGCATAATCTAATTTCCCAATTTTATTTGAGTATGTAGTTCTAACCTGTCTCACTACAAAACGACCATTTTTGTCGGGATATACAAAAGCAAAGGCTAGATTTGCATATCTTCTCCTTGTTGCTGGAGCCACCTCTTTGACCTGTGAAAATAGCTATATTTGTTTTAACAAAGCCAAAAAAAAGAAGCCTAAAACACAAATTAACTATGCCAGAAAAAAACCAGTCAAACATTAATTAAGATATTAACATAATAGCACAAATGGTAGCACAATAACAATAGAGATGTGCACATGCAAAATCACATGCATTGAGGAAAGCAATGGTATAATTAAAAAATTTAATCTTGTAAAGAACAATAATATTTTAGGATTCTTTAAATTGCAGACCTTACCAGCAGAATACATTACATAAAGAAATAAAGAAGTTCATCCCAAAATCAATGTAGTTATTTAAACTTAAATTCCTATTTTTCCCTTGGACCATAAGAAAATATATAGCGACGTGTGATTTTGATGTACCATATCAGTTAACTCGTAGAGAGTAGCATCCTTCCATGTATAAATTTGAACCTCATCATTAGGTCCCTTGCTTGTGACTGTAAAATCTTCGTTGGAATGATGACTCTCTAACTGTGGGGATTTTTCACCGGAAATCAACCGATAAAGGGGAAAAACATGTTGATTTCCTCAAATCCATGCCCAAGAGCAATTGAAATGGAAATTGAAAACAACAAAACAAAATTGGAAAAATGAGATTCTCACTAGAAAATCTCTTTAAGAGATGGCTGCAGAAATTGAATCCAACTTTCTCCATGTTCCCGTACACGAACGGCTATAGAACACAACCCGTGCTAGCGAGAGGATCACAGGAATTCAGAGTTTTAGGGGCTGGAAATTTTCTGCTCTAATTTTCCCTTCTACTTGGCCGAAATTGACTAGGTTATTTAACCTAGTAGGCTGAAATTCCTATGAGAATTTTGGGCCCAATTTCTCTTTTATTTTATGTGGGCTTTACTTCTCTTTTAAGCCCAAGTCCGATTTAATTCTTTAAGTCCAATTTAATTTCAAATATAATTTTAATCCAACATGTATGTCAATATATTATACCATATAATATATTACATATATTTAAATTAAAATTAATTTCACCAATTAACTTAACCAAGAGATTAAATTAGATTTTCATAAAATAAAACACATGTAAACCTATACATGTAAAATATTTCCACCTAGGAAATGATCTCATAAATTAGTTCTTTGAATTAATTATGAGAAGGCCAATACACATATTAATTATATTATTTTGATCAATCCAATTAATCTATATAATACAATTAATATAATCATCTCTTTCCGGTGCGTATACTCTAAGTATACAGTGGATCCCTTTAGTCTGAGTTCAGACGTTCAATGTGTATGATCCTGTGGGCCCGTCTTTATGTTGGCAGTGGGCCTTTGGCCCACAGACTACATGCGGGCTCTAGCAAGCCACTACAGCCCCCAATTAAGACGGAGATAGCAGTCCATCTGTAATCATAACCCTGTAGTTTAAACTTGTACATCCCATGTCATTGATAACAGTGTCCAACACAGAGGCATGGATTGATCACCCTCTTTTGTGTCCGGACATTAACTTGATCTCGAATGAACTGATGCTCACAAACAAGTTCTAACTTGTTTGGGTGTGACCACACTTTTATCACTCTCATTCATCAAGAGGCTGGTGATATCTTCTCAGTGGACTACTGAGTGACTGTGAGCACAGGTTTTTCTGACCTCGGTCATGAGATTTCCTTAGTTACCTGTGGAACGGACGGACTCGATTTGGACTTGAAAGCGACCAGAATGTTTCCCGGAGTATCTCAAACGTTATGAAAACTGAGCTATCCGCGATCGGAAATCCCCGAAGAGCTATCCTGAATCATTTCCAGGGTTTGGTGTGCGTGTTCGACTTTCAAAGTTTCACCCCGGCTCTCGTTAGAACCAGGCGGCTCTGGTTTTTGAACCAGAGTCAGTCGGAACTAGTGGGCAAACCAAGTTGCCCTGCAAAGCAGAGCAACTTGGCTTGCAGAAAGGAAAAGAAAGGGTGCAGAGATTTCAGAAGTCAGGCGGCATGCTGATTGATTGAAATGAGTGTGAAAGAGAGAGATATAAAAAGAGGGAGAAGGAAATCAGAACGAAGGAGAACTTTTGGCTCTGGTTCTGAAGAAAAGAAAAAAAAAAGAAACAAAGAGAAAGGAGAGGCAGGAAAAAGAGAAGAGAAGCCGAGAAAGAGAGCTCCTAAAAACACTCCCATTAAAACCCTAAACCAATCTCCAAACAATAACAACTAAGTCCACAACCTTTGCTGTTGGATTTGGGATCATTTCGGGTCGGTTTTGGATTGTTTCGGATCATCCTGGAATTCGGCCGGTTGATTCTCCGGGACACATTTCTCGCTTTCAATCCATTTCTTGACGTTCAAAGCATTAAAACAATACCAAGATAAACTCTGAGAGGCCTTAAACCTATTTGCATTGCCTTTTCTGTGTGTTTCTTTCATTTCTGTGTTTTTCTAGAAATTGGGCTGCCCATCATAACCTTACGGCTGTGTTCGTGATGAATAAAGCCGGTTAGCTCTCCAGAGCCGCCAGGCTCTGTTGCTCAGGGACAAATTCCTGGTCTGTCCCGATCGGCCAAAAACAGTCCGTTTTCCATTTTAAACATTCTGTTGCGATCATTTTCGGCCCAAATCCATTTGTATGTCATAACATTTTGGTTTTTGGATTTCTGTACGTACAGATATTAGGGTTTTGGTGTTTCCTGAGTTTATTTTCTGAGTTTCGGGGTTGTTTTATCCGAATCGGATCCATGGTTCAGCATTAGCGGACCCCCGAGCCCTATAAAATCCCCGAAAAATATCAAAAACGAATAAAACGATATTTTCACAAATGTTTTTGGTGTGTTTATTGCTTTTTGGACCTTAGATGGATGTTGAGTATTTAGGAACCCACATGAACAGAATCCTGGATCCCGGGATAACAAACCCACAAAACAGAAATTTACATGTAACCGAGCCAAATGTTTTCCAAAAATTGTTTTCCAGCACAAAAATCTACAGGGCGTGTCAAAACCGTTTTACAGGTCTGACATGTCGGACCGGTCGGGTCGAACCAGTTACCCCCTAAATGCACGCCTCCGTTTCCTAAATCCTCAATTCTATCCAATTTGAGTCCTATTTGTGTTTATAAATATAAACTGTGCTAACCCTCTGTTTTGCAGCATTTATTTTTATTATTTTGGTTGTATTTATTAGATTCCCGTGTAAATTAGGCAATTGTAATTTTTAGATCCTCGTGTATCCTAGGTGCTTGTAAAGTGAGGACGAGGGTTTTTATCTTTTATTCGATTGGGTTGTATAAGCGGCCTCTATTATTTTTGTTTATTTGTGGATGTATGCTTTATTTTCCGTAATTTATTTTCTGCATTTCGCTTGAGCATCGGGCTAATAAAATAAATGAAATCGGGTTAGAGAAAGATAATAAATTGAATAAATATGGTTTTATAAATAATAATCGAATACAAGCTTGAGGTTAAGTAGGTAAGTTGCCCAAACCCTGAATCTCTGGATTAGGTACAGTAGCCAGTGCTCGGTAGGGAGCTGTACCGGAATTTCCCGGATGAGCTAATCCGGGTGGTGACTCTGTCATTGATCTCGAAATTTCGGTTTCGAGGTCTTTAAGTAATAAATCGGGAAAATATTTTCCACAAAAATGTATTTCAAAACAAATAAATGATTTTCCTAAAGTAAGATAACAAAAACCCTTTTTTTGTTCCAAAACACACACTCAAACAAGTTTCATCCCCTAAAAACTTTCCCCGGCTCGCTTCGCTATGTTCCTTTCACATCGCTTTCAGGTCCTCCGCTCACAGTGGCGACTCTGCTGGGGATTGATAGTTTCTTAAAAAGTTTTCATAAAAACTTAAGAAACTTAGGCAACTATTGAAATATACCTCGCTTGTATTCATATATTGATTTATAAATACCATATTTATTCATACCTTTGCATATCATGACATTTTCTTCTTCTCAACCCCTCAAATACACTGATTAGCCCCGGTTTACCCAAGAAGGTGGACTACCTCTACCGCCAGGATTGGAGACACCCGACGGGGTAAACCACTCATAGCCCCGCATGACCTTACATAGTGTTCTACGGTGGGGAAGTGTTTAGTCGCTATGGGAGCCTGTACGACCCTTGATTTGACTTTGGCCCACATGTAATGGCTTAGTAATTTCCCCTAGGGTTACCAAAACATAAATTAACATTGAACAATTCAGTGTGCGCCTTTGGTATCCCCTGTTGATGCCAAAGAGACCCAACTTTTTAACCACGTTTTCATACAGCCTTTCTTTTTACACATATGCGTATGTATGGCATTCGTACTAATCACGTCTTCGTGCAGCCATCTTTAACACGTATGCATATGTGTGACATCTATGCTAACCACGTTTTTGTACAGCTACGACATTTTGTTTGCATTCCATACATATATACATCTGGTGTGTCAACATTTCCATAAAACATACATGACATCATCCCGGGTGTCACACATCCTAACCACATTTTTCTGCAGTCACTTTCATTTTTTTTTTGCGACATTCACATCCGTGTCATTTCATTTCATTCCATCTTGTGAGGGATGTTCTGAGGATGCCAACCATGATCATTTCATCTCATATTATGTTAGGTACCCAAAACTACCCGTAGTCTGCCTATGCACCGGTTCGCACTCGGCCATTCCACTATACCATGTCATTCACTAGGAGATCACAACGATTGTAGGTCTGTGTTGCATGGCAGTCATACGACAACATGACATAACATCACATCCGTTTGTCATTGGCATTACGGTTACGTTGAAAAATTGCTTGTGTGTCGCAATCCACATCGAAATTTTTTTATGACATTAATAATTCATTTGAGGTGCTCCATGAGTGCCCAGATTATTGCACACATAGGAGCATATCATAAAATTACCAGGCTATGCAAGGCGTTCCGCGAATGCCAAACCTTTGTCCATGTCTTTATTTACACGCGACTTGTTTGTAGCATCACTTCATGTTAGATGCCCCAAAAGCATCAGAACTCTGTCAGTGGAATGGCTTCCATGTGACCAGTTCATGCCATTTCATTGTGACCCACGAAGCATCGAACCTTTGTCCGTGTGGTAGTGCACACGTGACCATTTCACGACACCCATTAGGAGCCTCGAAAGCACCGAATCTCCATCTGTTTGTCAGCTCACGCATGATTTCTTTTGCATTCTCTTTTGCATGACATTGGGCATTCTTAGGACGTCTGGAACAAAAAATCGCATTCGTTATCATTTTCACTCACGAAGCATCAAATGCATGCAATCATCTATATGTCATTTTGATCATGTCTTTGTATAATCATTTCCAAGACATCGACATTTGTATGACATTGACACTAGCCACATCTTTATGCAGCCATTTTCGAACACCGACATATGCATGACACTAATCATATTTTCATGCAGCCATGACATTTTATTCGTGTGCCATTTACATCTCGTGTGCGACATTTCCATGAAGCATACACGACATCGGTCTGCGTGTCATGCATCTTAACCATATTTTCATGCAGCCATTTGCATTTTCATATGACATACGCATCCACGTCATATTTTCCCACCTAATCAAAGGATGTTTCAAGCGTGCCCTTTACGATCATTTCATTCCATGACATGTCGGGTACCCCAAAACTACTCGATTTCCGTCTATGCACCGGATTGCACTCGGCCATTTCACAAAATATCATATCATTCAATAGTAAACCACAATTTTCCTAGGTTTGCTTCCGTGTGACAGTTCACATGATGCCATCACATGACATCAATTCATTCATCATAGGTGTCCCGATGACACCAAGTCCTGTTTGTGCATTTTGGTTCACATTGAACCATTTCATAACATTGTGAAATCATTCGAGGTGCTCCCCTGGTGCCAGATTAGTACACATATAGGGGCATATCATTACATTATCAATTCATGCAAAGTGTTCCATGAACGCCGAACCTCTGTCCGTGTCTCGGCATACACGTGACCCATTTACAACATCACTTCATATTGTATGCCCCAAAAGGCATTAAAACTCTGTCTGACGAATGAATTCCATGTGACCATTTCATACCATCTCATTTTGCCCTAAAAAGTGTCAAAACTTTGTCCATGTGCCGGCACACATGCGACAATTTCATAACCTCCATTAGATGCCCCGAAAGCGCCGAACCTCCATTCGTGCGTCGGCTCACACACGACCCCTTTGCATCTTCTTTTGCATAACATTGGGCACTCTTGGAACATCCGGATTAAAGAACTCACACCCATTATTGCTTTCATTCATGAAGCATCCAATTTACACTGTCATCTTTGTGTCGTTCTAATCATGCCTTTATACAATCATCTTCAAGACATCAACATTTGTGTGACATCGACGCTAACCATGTCTTTATGCAGCCATGATATTTTGTTCGCATGCCATACGCACATTGTGTGTTGACATTCCTACAAAGCCTGCAAAACATCATCCTATGTGTCATATGTGCTAACCACGTCTTTGTGTAGCCACGATGTTTTATTTGTGTGACACATGCATTCGTTCCTTGCATGCACGACATCATCCCATATGTCATGCATCCTAATCACATCTTTCTACAGCCACCCACACTTTGGATGACATATGCATTCATTTCTTGCACGCATGATATCATTCTGTATGTCATGCATCCTGACCACATTTTTCTGCAGCCACCTGCATTTTGTGTGACATGTGCATTCACACCATTTCATTCCATTACACCTAATAAAGGATGTTCCAAGGATGCTCCATCATTACCATTTCATTTCATAACAGGTGTCCCAAAGCCACCTGTGTTTTACCCATGCCTCGGTTTGCACTTGACCATTCCGCTGCGACCTAACATTCACTAAGAGACCACAACGGTCTTAGATCTATTTTCATGTGGGTACTTACATGAAAAACATTGCACAACATCTCATCCATCCATCATTGGTGTCACAAGGATACCTAGGTTTCGGTTGTGTGTCGCGATCCACATCGGATTGCTCATAACATTATCAAATCATTCAGGGTACTCTATTAGTGTCCAATTACTATGTATGTAGGGGCATTTCATGACATTACCAAATCATGCAAGGCGTTCCACAAATGCCAAACTTTTGTCCGTGTCTCAAGTTGCACGTGACTTGTCTATAACATCATTCTATATTGGATGCATCAAAAGCATCAAAACTCTGTCTGTGTGCCGGAACACATTTGACCATTCATGACATCTATCGGATGCCTCAAAGGTAGTAGAACTCTGTCTGTGTATTGGCCACACGTGACCATTTCATGACATCCACTAGGTGCCCCAAAGGCACCAAACCCCTGCCCGCGTGCCGGATCACACGCAGTCTGATTGCATTGCCATGTACAGGTTGCCGCACGTAGCAAACTAGATCTGATGAAGTGTTTTACAACCAACCACCCAAACATGAACCTCTAATGCTAAGGGTAGGCAAAAGCCAATCCACTACGCATCATCAAGGACAATGCTCTTACAATTCTCGGTGAGCATGTTGAGGCGCGCTTTTTAATCCCAAGACTAGCCAGTGCATCGAAATCTACTCTGCTGGAGAGCTCACGAAGAATTGGCCATCTTAGAAAAAAAAAAAGAAAAAAGAAAAAAAAAATCCCCAGGAGAGAACTTCCAACACGGAAAACTGAAAGGACGTGTTGGTAACAAGAAGAGAGTGATGTTCAGAGTCAGAGTCACTCTTGATTTCCCTTTTGCATTCATTATGATGTCATCATAATGATATTAGGCATGTTTGATTTTCCGCTTAGATGTTCATGTTGCATGCATCGTGCCATTACATATAAACACCCATCAGTAGGCCGTTGTATCCAAGCCCGCAGCAGCGCAAATGGAATTTCTGCTATAAATGGCAACTCTTGACCCAAATGTATGGTCCCCAGTAGGGCCATTCCCAGCAGGATCATCACCGGCAGAGTTGTCCCCAGCAAGATCGACCTAGAAGCACATCCCTACCCGAGAGGAAATATCTGTTGGTCTCAATCGGCCGGGTGAAATGAATGGAATTCAGGGTAAACAGAATCCCCAGCATGAACAACTTCTTAAATGGACCAAGGTTCCCCACGGAGTGTCCATCAAAATCCCCAATGAAGATCCCAGCTAAGACAATCCCCACCAAAGAGGAGTCTCCAACAGAGCTCCAGTAGGGTTAAATGGCTCAGAGTCTCCCCAGTAAAGTCCCCAGCTAAGATTATCTGTATTAAATCAGGATCCCTTGGTAGATCCCTAGCAGTGTCCCCGACAAGGCTATCCGATCGAGGTCTTCCCCCACGGAAGATCATCAGAAGTCACAAACCCATTCCCCAGCTTAGCATAGATACCAAACATGGTAGCATAAACGTCAAGTCACATACATGCATATACTCGAATCATACACGCATTCACACATACATACATCAAAGCAACTCAGCCGTATTTATTCTTGATCGAAGGGGCAAAAATTTTTGTTTCCAAAATTGCCGATCAAGGAATAAATACACGCTCTTGCATATAATTTTATTGAGGCACTCATCATCATCATTGGATTGTCTCAAGTCAAATCCATCCCAAAGCGGAAATGATTTAATCTAGGGGCATCCTTAGAGTCATAACACGCAAATCAGAGCCCTGCGACTCCAATTCTCAGGTATGAAAATTCTCCAATTATCAGAGTTCTTGTTCACGCCAATATAATCCCGAGAAGGGTATTTCTTGCCTTTAACAGGTTCTGGGGGCAAAATAAATTTTCGTATCTTTCTTCACGGGCATGCTCCACCGCAGTGAGCTGACATTATGGGCACGCTCCACTGCAGTGAGCTGATATTATGGGCACGCTCCACTGCAGTGAGCTGACATTATGGGCACGCTCCACCGCAGTGAGTCGACATTATGGGCATACTCCACCGCAGCGAATCGACTTGGAACCACGACCGGCATCCCCAACAACGGATGCTAGGTACACTTCCACCCATTTCAACCTCTTTGCCACATGAAAGAGGAAGAAATGCCTATTGAAGGCAAACTCCAGTTTGTGCTGCCTCTTCACGACATAGGAGAGACAGTGCATTTTGTTCAACCTTTTCACCACATAGGAAAGGAAGAACAGCCATTTCAACCTCTTTGCCATATGAAAGAGGAAGAAATGCCTATTGAAGGTAAACTCCAGTTCGTGCTGCCTCTTCACCACACAGGAGTGAGAGTGCATTTTGTTCAACCTTTTCACCACATAGAAAAGGAAGAACAGCCATTTCAACCTCTTTGCCACATGAAAGAGGAAGAAATGCCTATTGAAGGTAAACTCCAGTTCGTGCTGCCTCTTCACCACATAGGAGGGACAGTGCATTTTGTTTAACCTTTTCACCATATAGGAAAGGAAGAACAGCCATTTCAACCTCTTGGCCACATGAAAGAGGAAGAAACGCCTATTGAAGGCAAACTCCAGTTCGTGCTGCCTCTTCACCACATAGGAGGGACAGTGCATTTTGTTCAACCTTTTCACCACATAAGAAAGGAAGAACACCTATTTCAACCTCTTTGCCACATGAAAGAGGAAGAAATGCCTATTAAAGGCAAATTCCAGTTCGTGCTGCTTCTTCACCACATAGGAGGGACAGTGCATTTTGTTCAACCTTTTCACCACATAGGAAAGGAAGAACACCCATTTCAATTTCTTTGCCACATGAAAGAGGAAGAAATGCCTATTGAAGGCAAACTCCAGTTCGTGCTGCCTCTTCACCACATATGAGGGACAGTACATTTTGTTCAACCTTTTCACCATATAGGAAAGGAAGAATAGCCATTTCAACCTGTTTGCCACATGAAAGAGGAAGAAATGCCTATTGAAGACCCAAATTCCCGTTCGTGCTGCCTCTTCACCATATAAGAGGGACAGTGCATTTTGTTCAACCTTTTCACCACATAGGAAAGGAAGAACAGCCATTTCAACCTCTTTGCCATATGAAAGAGGAAGAAATGCCTATTGAAGACCCAAATTCCTGTTCGTGCTGCCTCTTCACCACATAAGAGGGACAGTGCATTTTGTTCAAGCTTTTCACCATATAGGAGAGGAAGAAAGAGGAAGAACACCCATTTCAACCTCTTTGCATATGAAAGAGGAAGAAATGCCTATTGAAGATGGAAGACCATACTCCAGATCGTGTTGCCTCTTCACCACATAGAAGAGACGATGCATTTCATTGAACCTTTTCACTAAGCAAACCAAATGCCCCCTGGGCCGACCATGAAAACCAAATGCCCAGGGGTCGACTTCACGAACCAAATGCCTCTGAGCTGATCTAACAAACCAAATACCCCTTGGGCCGACCTTGAAAACCAAATGCCTCTATGGGCCGCTCTTGAGAATCGGATGCACCTGGGTCGACTTCAGGACCGAGGTCCACACCTCAGCAAGGGACGCTAGGTATGTTTCTTTTTTCTTTCCTCACCGCGCTCCCATTCGCGAGACCAAAATCGAACTAGGCTTCCTAGCCGACCATGAGCCGACTTTGGTCCCGCGAGGGGCAGCCTGTGAGCACTGATTTTTCCGACCTCGGTCATAAGATTTCCTTAGTTACCTGTGGAACGGACGGACTCGATTTGGACTTGAAAGCAACTGGAATGTTTCCCTGAGTATCTCAAACATCCTGAAAACTGATCTATCCACGATCCGAAATCCCCGAAGAGGTATCCCGAATCATTTCCAGGGTTTGGTGTGCGCGTCCAACTTTCAAAGTTTCACCCCGGCTCTCGTTAGAACCAGGCGGCTCTAGCTAGAGCCGTACAGCTCTAGTGGGCAAACCAAGGTGCCCTGTAAAGCAGAGCAACTTAGCTTACAGAAAGGAAAAGAAAGGGCGTAGAGATTTCAGAAGTCAGGCAGCACACTGATTGATTGAAATGAGTGTGAAAGAGAGAGATATAAAAAGAGGGAGAAGGAAATCAGAACGAACGAGAACTTTTGGCTCTGGTTCTGAAGAAAAGAAAAAAAAAGAAATAAAAAGAAAGGAGAGGCAGGAAAAAGAGAAGAGAAATAGAGAAAGAGAGCTCCTAAAAACACTCCCATCAAAACCCTAAACCAATCTCCAAACAATAAAAACTAAGTCCACAACCTTTGCTCTTGGATTCGAGATCATTTCGGGTCGATTTCGGATTGTTTCGGATCATCCTGGAATTCGACCGGTTGAGTCTCGGGATATATTTCCTGCTTTCAATCCATTTCTTGATGTTGAAAGCATAAAAAAAATACCAAGGTAAACTCTGAGAGGCCTTAAACCTGTTTGCATTTCCTTTTCTGTGCGTTTCTTTCATTTTTGCGTTTTTCCAGAAATTGGGCTGCCCATCATAGCCTTACAGTTTTGTTCTTCATGAACATAGCCGCATGACTATGTTCGGGATAAACAGAGCTGGCTGGCTCTGGCACCCATTGCCGCCCGGCTGGGTTCCTCAGGGACAGATTCCTGGTCTGTCCCGATCTGCCGAAAACAGTCCGTTTTCCATTTTAAACATTCTGTTGCGATCATTTTCGGCCCAAATCCATTTGTATGTCATAACATTTTGGTTTTTGGATTTCTATACGTATGGATATTAGGGTTTTCGGTGTTTCCCAGGTTTATTTTCTGAGTTTCGGGGTTGTTTTATCCGAATTGGATCCATGGTTCAGCATTAGCGGACCCCCGAGTCCTATAAAATCCCCGGAAAATATCGAAAATGAATAAAACGATATTTTCACAAATGTTTTTGGTGTGTTTATTGCTTTTTGGACCCTAGATGGATGTTGAGTATTTAGGAACCCACACGAACGGAATCCTGGATCCCGGGATAACAAACCCACAAAATGGAAATTTGCATGTAACCGGGCCAAATGTTTTCCAAAAATTGTTTTCCAGCACAAAAATCTACAGGGTGTTTCAAAACCGTTTTCTAGGTCTGACCGGTCCGGTCGATCCGGTTACCCCCTAAATGCACGCCCCCGTTTCCTAAATCCCCAATTTTGTCCAATTTGAGTCCTATTTGTGTTTATAAATATAAACTGTGCTAACCCTCTGTTTTGCAGCATTTATTTTTTATTATTTTGGCTGTATTTATTAGATTCCCCTGTAAATTAGGCAATTGTAATTTTTAGATCCTCGTGTATCCTAGGCGCTTGTAAAGTGAGGACGAGGGTTTTTGTCTTTTATTCGATCGGGTTGTATAAGCGGCCTTTATTATTTTTGTTTATTTATGGATGTATGCTTTATTTTCTGCAATTTATTTTCTGCATTTCGCTTGAGCATCGGGCTAATAAAATAAACGAAATCGGGTTAGAGAAAGATAATAAATTGAATAAATATGGTTTTATAAATAATAATCGAATACAAGCTCGAGGTTAAGTAGGTAAGTTGTCTGAACCCTGAATCTCTGGATTTGGTACAGTAGCCTGCGCTCGATAGGGAGCTGTACCAGAACTTTCGACTCTATCACTGATCTCGAAATTTAGGTTTCGAGGTCTTTAAGTAATAAATCGGGAAAATATTTTCCACAAAAATGTATTTCAAAACAAATAAATGATTTTCCCAAAGCAAGATAACAAAAACCCTTTTTTTTCCAAAACACACACTCAAACAAGTTTCATCCCCTAAAAACTTTCCCCGGCTCGCTTCGCCGTGTTCCTTTCACATCGCTTTCAGGTCGTCCGCTCACAATGGCATTCCCTTTTGCATATCCATAGCATTGCCATGTTCACTGACATTCCTAAACGTACCCATACTTGGCACCCTATTACAATCCCTTTAGGCATACACCAAAGTATGCCACTTCACATGTAGCACCATCATATGGTCAGGTCAAAGGATCCATACAATTACTATACGAGAATCACTTGTGATACTTTACCATATGGATTTCTCGTTTAGTGGATCTATCCAGTACCATGCCTTTTTGCATATACCTATTAATCTGGTTGACATCCCATGTCCAATGACCGGTAAGACACCGCCATATAACTAGGCTAAAGATAGTCTTTGGTTCCATTCATTCCAATGATTGGAATAGACTACAGATCTCTTTATGGTCATATTGTTTTCCCTATCCATGGTCTTACTGCCAAGTGCATGACACTTGTCAATATGGATATGGATATGTCCATTAGATACTCTATTTAAAACATAGCACAAGATATATAACAAATAAATTGTTGCCTTTATTTAATGACACAAAATGTATAATACATAAATCCAATAAATGTACAATACAAATACAAGGACTAATGCCTCGGGACTAGGGCATATCCAACACTAACTTAGTAAAAACACAAAGCAACAGTGGAGAAGTGTTTTTGCAATTAATGGGTTGAAGAAGCCGAGTACCTATAGGAGGAGGGCCCATCAGAGTTCCTCTTGGTGTATTCTACATATTGGAAGACAATAAAAACTTAACTTTCTTTATTCAAGAACAATTAGATGGATCTTGCTCCTGTTGGAGATTGTGCCCTAAGGCCAATATTGGATTATGTAATTTGACTTCTAAGATTAATCTAGTGTAGATTAATATTATCATTTATGTTTGTATGTTAGCATTTATGATAAGTATCCATGAATAAATCGTGTTATTCTAAATATCCCTAGTCGATTGTTATTATGGGAATAATAACAAACTAAGACTAGTGTGAGTGATAATGGATATTCATAAGATGAATATAGTGTATACAGATACAGATTATACTCACGGGTAATATGTTAGAGAACATGTTACTGGAGACCCACTATGAGATCAAGTTCATGGTCATGTGTCACAACTGATCTTGATTATAGTAGTGTCATTAGCTGATTCCTTTGACCTGAGGTCACCATTGATTCCGGGATGAACTCATGTTGTGCTTTGACGCAGTCAAACGCTGCTCGTAACAGAGTAGTTATAAAGGCTGTGATTGGGTACGATATGACTCATGCCTTGGGATGTGAGTGACAGATATGGGATTTTGTCCCTCTCTATCAAGAGAGCGATATCACTGGGCCCCTCGATAAGTAAGACTGTTAAATGCATGGCCGTGCTCAAATAATTGATAGAGTATCAATTGATTTGTCTAAACAGTTTACTTTGAGATCGAGAAAGCATATGATTAATTATATAAGATTGACAAGTATACCATGTCTTATGATTAATCATGATATCAAAGAGACAAAAGGGAATATGACATTCTATAAATAGGTATTGGATCATTCCAATCATATTAATTGGGTAGTCATAAAGGCTTGCTAGAGTCCGCTTATGACTTATAAGGATATTATGGTAATTTCCTTATTGCCAATTGATATGAACCTATGGGGTCACACACAAAGAGCAAAATGAAGTTCATCTTTTCGGGTATAAATTATTATTGGATAATAATTTATGAATGAGAAAGAGAATGAATATATATATAATGATATATATATTTATATATGTGTATAAATATTAATATGATTAATATTGCATAAAGTATGCTACATATTATAATTCAGTTATATAGAGATATAATTAATTATAATATCAAATATACATATGTGTATGATGGAAAATGGAATTGATTTAATATTAATTGAGAATTAATATTAAATTGTGTGGGTTAATTTATAATTATAACTAATAAGGGTATTAAGTTATAATTATAATTAAGTTTAAAGGATATATAAAAGGAAGTTTTATAACCTAAAAACCCTAACCCTAGTCATTTTAACATAAGATGCAGATTTTCTGCAGCCTCCAAGGGGCCAGCCGAAATCTCCCCTTCTCCATCTCCCAAGTTTTTCGAAACTTTGGCCTTCTCTCGTTCGAAGAATCGTTCTTCAATCCCGGCGCTAGCACGCGGTGAATGAATTGCTCCGTGTGGATCAACCGTAGAGGGAAGCTACTTTGGTTCCTAATTGATTCAAAACCTACAAAGAATTAAGGTAATTCTTTAACCCTCCTTCCAATTCAATGCAATGTACATGGGTCCTTGGTGGGGATTAATCCTTTTATTTCCGCTGCGTTTTGTTTTGTGTGATTAATTCCCAGCAGCTCCAAGAGGCACAAGCTTACACAGAGTAAAAAAGAAGCAAAATAAGATATTGAATTTACCTCTGTTCGTTGAACATGCTGCATATTAGCAACAAAACATCAAGAATCTTAATCCTAATTAACCAAGAAGCCTCGCATCTCACTTCTGATCGAAAGAATAACAATAAAATAAACAAACTTACTTTTAATTGAGATGAAATTATAATAAAGCAACTTGATCAAAATTGAATCCATGAAGCATAATCAATAGCCAGGTTGATAGGGATGAAAGCAGTGAAGGGCAGCTGAGATCCAATCCATTGTCAAAAATCAGCTTTATAAGAATACAATCAATATCACAATTTTGTAATACAAAAAAGAAGGAAGTCTCATACCTATTTATTCCTTCCACTATTTTCTCAATGGCAGTCTTAGAGAACATTCATAATGCAATCCTTAGTTAGTCATATTTTTTTGTGTTGTCTGGATTGGTAAACGTTTTCACTCTAAGGAAAGAGGATGATGAAAGGAACAATTATATAAATTAATTAAACTTCTGATATTTTCCAGTGGAATCAAAGTACTTATTTAGAATACTCTGACTACTTACTCTAGATTATGGATCAAGCAGGTTATTGGTATTAAAAAAATACAAAAATTAGCAACTTAATTATGTGTAATGTCATTGCACATTCCATAAAAACTTGTAGTATGTGATAAGGCATCAAATAGCATACTTCATTGATTAATTGTAAGAGGAATGTCTGTAAAATGGTTAAACATCCAAAAGAAAATGTGTACAATACCATCATTAATACAACATAATCCAAGTTCCAGGTAAAAATACTCAAGTGAAATTATGTAGGTTTGTTCAAGCTATACTTATCTCTACCAATCTTCTGGAGAATTAAAACAAAAAAGGTTAAAAGATTAATAATAATAAGAACAAACAAAACACATTAAAAGATTAATTCCAAAAATTGAAAGGAGAAACACTGGACAAACCTGGGGAATGAAGACAACAATGTCGGAAGAAATTGGAAAGAGAGATTCACCTGTAACTGATATTATATACTGTATCAGTAATAACATTTGAAAAGTAAGAAACAACAAAATATTAATATATAAGAAAATGAACCAACAATAACCGAAGTAAAACCATGAGATTTGCAAAAATAATAATGAAGGAATTATAGAGAATGAACAGAGCAAGGTATGAAGGTATAGAGAAAAATTCAAAATGAATTTTTTGACCATTTTTGAAATAAAGGTAGATAAAATGAAACTACTATTACTTGAAATTAGGGATTGAGCCTCTAATTTGAACCTTAATTGAATGTGTAATCCCGAATCGTAAATGGTCTTATGACCAAACCTTGATCTAGTCGAACTCTGAAATCATGTGTGATAAGTGTATTTTATATGCTTCTATTGCCTTAGTTATGAGCTATAATTGAATTGTTTTACTTTTCTTAAGGCGTATTTTACTTCTTTTATGCTATTTTCCGTGTTAGGACCTTAAAGAGGAAAAATGAGCTAAAAGTACATGAAAAAGAAAGCAAAATTGGCTTGGATCAATCTAGAAGTAGTCTTAAGGCATGACCATGCCTTATAGGATGCTGAATTTTGAGTTTTGGAACTGAAATTGCTTTTTGGGCCAGCTTTATTGATAGGTCCTTTAGGAGCCGCGAGTTTGACTTACGAGAAAGGAGTCAAAACCTTTTCTTTAGGGTTTTTCCTTATTTTTTGTACCATTCTTGTTCCTAATATGATTGATTAACTTATTCTCTTTTTGGGGAAATTAGATGGTTTTCTATCTCTCCTTTTTAGTGTTAGTTTTTAAGAAGGAAATCAACAAAATTTCAGGGATTATTATTAGCTTTTATTTTTTACAGTTTTGGGATAGTTTTAGTTACCTTGTATCTCTCTTCCTCGATAAGAAGAACGTGAACTTTTGGAGTAGTGAAAGCAGAGGCTAGGGTTTGGACTTTTCATCCATCTTCATCAATGATTCTTATGATTTTCCATTGATCATCTCGATTCTCTAATTTCTTCTGAACTTTTTGTCCATTATGTTTTCTATGTCTTCCTTGGTTGTGTTTAGTTTAGTTGTGAACTAATTCCATTTAGAATAAATTCTATGTAATTTCTTTTAGTTTAATACAGTTTAACTCGTATTATTTTTCATCGATTGTGTTTTGTTTGCTTAATGCCTTGAATGCGTGACCATCAATTTCAATGCTTTTAGTTAATTTATAATTGACCAAAGGACTAAATTAACGGAACCACATAACACAATGATTACATGACCATTGCTTTTGTGGCTCACTAGTTTGTGTTGGGATTTCTTGAAATTAATGCTTTCTTGCTTAATTGCTTAGAATTGAGAGGTTTGAGTGCTTAGGTTAAGAATTAGAATTGATAGCCCTAACCGGTATTAATTATTTGTGGAAATCGCCATCTTTGTAATATAATTGAGTTAGTTGTATGACTTAAAGAATTCCTGGAATAAATGTTTGGTGAAACCGTATGCCTTAGTTATTCCACCCATTGATATATAATTGCTTTAATTAATTGTTTCTTAGTTTTGTTTTAGATTTAGAAAACAAATATTCAAAGATATAATATCTCATCTAATTAACAATTGACTCGATTGCGTTTAGTGATTGCATGATCGGCGCTCGTGGGATCGATGCTCTACTTACTCTGAATTACTTGAGTGACTTAGTGCACTTGCTCTATAATGTGTGTATTTAATACGCACCGGTGTGAAAATCAGTAAAACAATAAGAAATTCTAGAAATTCAATTGAACTCTAAAATCGCGTGAAAACCTGTGGAAGAATAAGAAATTCAAGAAAACTTAGAGAAAATGGAATAGAAATCAAATAGGAAACCTCCGGAACAAATTAATTAAGAGTAGTTGCAGAGTGTTGAAAAACAAGCAAAATGAGACGAAGCTGGGTGTGATTTAACCAGGAGAGATGAACGGAGAGAACCCATGTGTTAGAGATAATAATAAAAAGCTATTATTGGGCCTTACCTATCAGCTTAAGATTTTAGGTCAATTGGTTCCATGACATGGTATCAGAGCTGCTTACACCTAGAGGTCGAAGATTCGAATCCTGACAGCTCCATTTGTTGATTATAATTCAACGCATGGCAGGGTGGGCCTGTGTTGTACACGCTTCAAGCCCAAGGGGCATTCGCGTGTGGGAGAGTGTCAGAGATAATAATAAAAAGCTATTATTTGACCTTACCTATCAGTTAAACTTTTAGATCAATTGGTTCCATGACACGATGAACATGCAACTAAAACGGTTGCAGTAGATGGAAGAAGAAGAGATGAACAGAGAAAGTAAAAGATACTAACACATCAGCAGAACATAGTACTGCTTTTAATATATTAATAGATAGATTATATATATATATATATATATATATATATTGTAGAATTAGATTTATTTTGAGAACTTCAAAATTCATAAATTTCAATTTCATTTTTAAATAAACCAAAAAAGCCAGCAATGAATAATTACTTTTGAATCAATTCATATGTGAGAATATACGAGTCATGAAATCAAGAACATAGAAACAACCAAAAAGAAAAACTAGGAACAGAAATGAACTCAAACACCAAAAGCAATTAATGATATTAATCATCACAAACAACAACAGACAATTTTTTTTTTTTTTTAAAAAAAGGAAGTAATTAAGAAACGGAGAAGCGTCTCCTCCTGGGCTTGGTAAGATCAACACCATCCATATCATCCATTTGAGATGTATCCTTAGAACCATGTCGAAAGGGGTTGAGTTTGGCCAAATTCTTGGACATGGATGAAAAGATTCCATGTTTCTTCCCAGTTTTAGCAGCAGAAGTACCAGCTGGATTAGTATTTCCAGTTTTCTGTATATCATTGATATACAGCTTCATCTTCATTAGCTCAGATCGCAATGCTTCGTTTTCTCTGATGAGAGACACATCTGTATGCAATGCTGACGACTTCTTATTAGAAACAATAGAAGAAGGCTGATTTAGACTTGTGGTTTCATCTACAATTCCACTCCTTATCTTAAGCTGATCGAAGTAAAGGGCATGTAACACCATTTGTACTGGTAATCTTTTGTTCTGTGATGCATGGAGTCTCGCTTCGTAAGATAGCTTTAATGGATCCATCACACTACATACCTTTTCCCTCTCTATCTCATCTAGGCTCGGATGAGCCTACACCACGTCATAATGGCCAATTAGATATAATTTTAAATAAGACATGGTTCAAAAAAGACCTAAAACAGCAAAAGCTAAAAACATAAGAATAAAACATGGTGAATCCCAGCAATCTGGACTGTCCAATGAAGTCCTAATCCATAAATTCGATAAATGAAAGCTTCATGGTTAAAAAATGTTAATTTTTACCAAATCAAAATATTAATCCAGATTAATTAGGTGATAATAACTAATTCATATATGGTTGTACCTTTAGATAGATGTCAATGGCGCGATATAGATCATCGTCAATCTTCCGAGCTGCTTTAGGAACAAGAATCGAAATTCCATTGAATTTCGAAATACTGAGTTCTTCATGAGTCGCGATCTCGGCCAAATACGCGTCAATTGTTTTCGCAACTCTCTGTACCGCCGCCGAACAGCTGTCTTTAAAATCGGCACCACCGAACACGGCGGTGCTCTTCTCCTTCTCTACAAATCCCGAAATTATCTTTCTCACACTATCTAAATCGAAAAGTCTCTCTCCGTCATAAGTTATGGACAACACCAGCAGATCATCGGTGGTCGCGTGCTCTAATATCGACGAGATCCGTTTCTCAAGCTCTGCTTTGCAGGAGGTGGAAGCCTTGAGGAAGATCGCTGCCCGGAGCAAGCAACAGAGGAAATTAATTGAAAAGGCAGATTTCTCTGAAGGTAAGATGGAGACGATGTACTGTAGAAGTTCCCGCTGATGAGTTCTGATATCGGAATCCTGAAAATCGATGAATTGGATGCTGTTGCCGGAATGGTCTCGAACCAGATCCCTCAAATTTCTCTCTGTGTAAGTTATGATTGCACTAGCTATGGTCGGTGCTTTTGCTCCTCGTAATTTCATTGCAGAAATGACTTTGCCTAAGAATTTCACATCTAAAATTGACAGCTCCTGCGTCCACCAATTCGGCGGCGATCGGCTTGGAAAGTTTGCTTCGTTGCATATCTGAAATCATGTAAATATGATTATCAAACATGATATCTGATATAAATACAGGGAGAATGTCCAATTTTAAATAATAAATTTTGAAATACAGCTATGCTAATTTAATCTTGGCTCAAATAAATTTTGTTCGTGTGGAAAAAATAAGACTATGGTTTGAATGAATCAACAAAACTTCAACATGGGACTTGATTATTTTTACTTTTGTTGATTCTTTTAACATGAAATATTAATTTCAAATATTTTGTTGATGAAGCATTTAATCTTTCAATACACTAGATGTAAATGGGATGAGAATCTCCATCATTGATTAGGATACATTCAAACAAAATGAAGAATCCATGATAAATTTTACCGCGGAACAGAGGTGGAGATAACTTTATTTTCTAAAGGCTAATAGGGATGAAGATGGGAATAGTTTTCCCCGTCCTGCTAAGTCCCGGCCCCAAAAATATCATTCTATTTTATTTGTCTATTTTTTATTTTCTAAATATTAATTTATATTTCATGCTTAATTAACTTATTCATAATTCTCATTAGAAAAATTTAATCATAATTCTAATTAAAATATTTAAACATTTTATTTGTATTTAATTTAAATATTGAAAATTTAAAATTTTTTTAGTTAATTTGTTACATTTATTGCCTACACAATATTTTGAAAAAAATAAAATAAAAAAAATTTCCCCCCGCATTCTCTGGAGACTGAGGTGGAGAAAATTTCTTCTTTAATTTATAAATGGGAATGAAAATGAGAACTCTCTGAAATTCACGGGAATGGGGAAACAATTTCCCGATACATCTCCGTTATTTTTACATGTCTAATTTAAAGAAGGTGTTTTTGTAATATATATATAAAGGTGTTACCTTAATGCTAATAACATTGACAGATCTTTGGACAATTTTGAGGTCCTCAGCCATAGGAAGGAGATCTTCACACGATTTTAAGACAACGACGGCGCCGGAGAAGCTAGACAAGGCGACCTGAGCAAGAAACTCTTCGGTGCGGCTTGCCAGGCTGCTATCACAGTAAGATTCAGTCATCTGAAGATACTCGGAAGCACAACGAAGAGCAGCAACATTATTAACTGTGATTTCAAAGTTAACTCCATAGCAGAATTTGGCTGCTTTCTCAAAGGTTTCTGCTCCTCCAGGAATATCGGAGACATCGATTGCCGTAACATCTGCTTCCTTTGATTCCATTATTAATTGTCTTATGTAATTGCTCTTTGCAACTAGCATAAACTGCAATATATGTTAGACTTTAACATTCTTAATAACCAACCAATAAAAGAAAGATTGGATCTGTACAATCAGATGCTGAACTATACTTTTTCCCAGGTTAAACATTTTTGTTATAACTTATTATTAACCAATTAACTCTCTACCTAAATTAAATATATATGTTGAGAATAATTCCTTAATTACAAATCAATGTTTTTTCTTTTTTTCTTTTTTTTTTTTTTAAAGTACTTCATTAAGCAGCTTTTGCTAAGGCATCAAGGAAAGAGAAAAAAAAAAGAGGGCGGGACAGCTGACCACACACTCTGATCAGAGAAAAAAAAACTTGATTCGCTAACACATGAGCAACGGTTTTGCTAAACAACGAACCCAACACAACTACGAAAACCTAACCAGAAAATTAATTAAAAGAGATGGAAGAGTAGAAAACTTTGGTTAATTTTTGTATTACTATATATATATAATCATGAACTGGGAATTCTAATTTCAGTCAAAATTTCTCTTTAACCGACAAAAATATACCTTATGGAGAGAGAAACTGGCATCGCCAACTTGAACTTCTAGATCAGTGGGGATTTCTTGAGAGAAGATCCTGAGACAAATTAAAAAAAAAAACAAAAAAAACCGAATGAAGAACTGAATCTTATCTATTAATACTAAAATAAATGTAAAAGATTAGTTGATAAACTAAAAAAAAATATATAAAAGAAATGGTTTTGAACAGATCACCATTGGCCAGTCCTAGCCATGGCAGAAGAGAGCCTGTCGTTGGTGATTCTGAGAGGCGTTGCCATTATTCAGATAAGAGAAGAGTATTTTATGTTTTGATTGAGTTATATAGACATTTTGCTACGCAATTTTATTATCTTTAATTATGTACTGCCATTTTCAATTTTTTTAATGATAGTTACTTCATTCTTTGGTTTTATTTATATGGACCATTCTGCCCCTAATCAACTTAATTGACAAGAAAAAGACAGTTCATAATGAATTATTGGAAAATGCTTAGCTATCCCCTGTCCCAGTCTTACATTTTGTATTCTAGATGAATTATAATCATGCATATTTTTCTCAAGGTCCATCAATGATTTTTTTTTCGGATTGTTGCGAAGTAGTGGTTGTAAATGTGTCAATTTAGTTAGAATGTTTAGCCTTCCACGTTACTTATAAAAAAAAAAAAAAAAAATCATACATATTAAAATACCGGTTAACATAACATTATTTAGAAATATTAAACACAGTTAGAAATGCATAATAGGATCAACAAGACTCAACTTAGAACTCAAAATTAAGAAACAAAAACAATACCGTCAACAACGTTAAAGTTAAAGTAGGAAGAGCCAAGACTCTATCAGAAAAGGTATTAAAAAGCAAAGAGAAATCCATCTCCATTGTAACATGATTTATATAGCTAAAAGATTTGCACTAAGGCAAAGCTTTTTTATAACCGAAAGCTTCAGCTAACTGGGGATTACAAAGACTAGCCATGAAATCATTCTTGACACTTTTGAAATGCCCATCTTCATTGTTGTTATCACCGATCATATTGAATGTTAGAGAAAAATTACATAATCTATATTATATTTCAAAAAGCTCGCATCAAACTTATCAACTAATTAGAAAATTAAAAAAGTCACATATATTACATATTAGAGAGATCCTTAACTAAAAAATTAAAATTTTAGATTATGTAATAGGGAAATTCAAATATATATAAAATTGCGTATTATAAATAAAAATATCATTCAAAATGTGATAAAATTCATATCATGCAATTTCAATGATTAGTAAAAAAGATGATAATGATAAATATTGTTTTAGCTTGATATTAGGAGATATATACCTAACAATGTAATATGTTTAATCCGGTGACATTGTAGATTGACTTGGTCATATGACGAGTTGATTTTAATGACAAGAGATTGGCCTGATAAGATCGCATCAAATAATTATTTTTGTAATGTGATTAAAAGTTGTTATATTTTATCATAATTTTATCATATTTTAAATTATAATGCTCAATCTACGAAGGCATGAAGTTTTATTTCCTTTTCTATTTCATGTTGTTGCAATAGTAAGAATATACATGTGAAATTGGAATACGGTATCGTTGATAAGAAAATGTGAGTTTACTTCCAACATGCTAAATGCTGCAATTAAAAGTCTAACTTAACTTTGCTATTCAAGCTAATTAAAATCCCTTTCCAATGGAACTCTTCAATTTTCTTGCAATCACATGAATTTAAAAGAAATGTAGTTAGTTTAATGATGATAAGGAGTTGAAATTATTAAAATTCAATAATTTTGACAGAAAAATAAAAAATTTCACTAGTCTAGAATCAAAAATTGGCTGGTCCATTAATACCTTTAATTCAACCATTTAGTTAAAAATTTATTCTAATTTGCAAGTCATCGTTAAGGATATTTTTGTACTATAATCGTGTCCGTGGGTCCTTCAAAACAAGAAAAATGAAGCAATGGAGGATAGAATGGGAAATAGAAATGAGAAATAAGGTTAAATGGGCAAAGAGAACAGAAGTAATAATAACTGCTAGGGTTGGGGAAGATGGCGATGATAATTGAATGGACCCAACTATTACGATTTGTGGATGTGTACACCACTTAAACAAGTGGACAGGATTCAGTCCAGCCTTGCTTTTTCATTTTCAAGTTTTGGCCAATTATTTTCCACGTCACTCGCCCGCCTTCTCTCCTCCACGTCCAAAAACAAATGAATCCAGTCAAAAACTCCAGCTTAGACTAATGTTATCTAAACACAAATTCAGCTTCAGTTGATTAATTACACTCTTTTGCAAAAAAGGGAAAGATTGCAACACTATAAAATTCAACTTTACTCAACATTACGATTTTTGGACATTGGAGTTCCTTCCGAAAATTATTTCAATGTGTGCTTCGATAGAAATCTAAACCTGAATATGATGGGACTTGATTTTAACATTATAGTTAAACAGTTGCTAGCTTGGAAGTTTGGTACCAGTGGAATACATGGTTGGATTTCATACAAAACACATAATCCTATTGAGGTTAAGATTTATACTCTGCATAAGATAAGCTAACCGATTACATAGATTTACTAATCGAAAAGTCTGATATTCAATCTTGATAAGATTACATTCGAACTTTTTAGGTCATTTGTTTGCATAATGAGTAAACGAGTATGGATTTTAAAGAACCACAGAGTACAATGATTGAAAAGCGTGCACAATCGAAGTGAACACTCGGCAGACATCTTTAGAGATTCGGATAAAGTGGAATTAAAGCTTTCACCCGCTTCGAAATATATGTCTTACATAAGCTTAGATTGATCTTTCACTCAATTTAGCACTTAACGATATGTGTACCAAATGTCTTTAGACTTTCCAAAATTGGGAAAGTTTGATAGTTCAAATGGGCCTTATTTAATATGATTGACACGTGTTGCCTAGGGAATAAAAGTGCATGATGTCAAGAGTAATAATAAAGGCCAAATACATACCCTACCCCTTCAACTTTTATTTTTGAGCTGCTTGGTCTCCTCAACTATTTTAGCGACCTATCTAACCCTTCATCTAAAAGCCAAATACATATATGGCCCCTTCAACTTTTATTTTTGAGCTGCTTGGCCTGCTCAACTATTTTAGCGACCTATCTAACCCCCATTTATTTTAAAATGGTATTTTTAGACACTTGAATACTGATGTGTCGTATGATCTGGAGGTAAAAGAAATCTCAGCTCGTTTGGGATGAAGTTTACGATTTTACAAGAGTAATATTTTGTAAATATTATATAAAAAATTATCTGTATTTTTTCTCCCTTTCTCCTCACTTGGGTTAAACTTTTTTCGTTCTTCTTTGTTGTCTTTTCTGCAATCATATTTCTTCCTCCTCTTGAGTCTTATTAATTGCTGAGAAATCTTCACTTTGTAATAGTTTGTAATATTAATTACATAGAAGATGGTTTGAAAATGGTTTCCAGCATGTGTCCTACACGTCTTTAGTGTCAGACGCGTCTAATGCATGGTACTCTGTTGTGTTTGGTTATGTTCACTCAAAAGTTTAAAAATACCACTTTAAAACAGATGAGGGGTTAAATAGGTCGCTAAAATAGTTGAGGGGGCTAAGCGGCTCAAAAATAAAAATCGAGGGGGCTCCATATGTATTTAACCTTTAGATGAGAGGTTAGATAGATCGCTAAAATAGTTAAGAGGGCCAAACGGCTCAAAAATAAAAGTTGAAGGTGCCACATATGTATTTGGCCTAATAATAAATGTTATCTATCATGCATCAAGCCTTAAAGGCTTATCCGGACACATGGGGGGACTTCTGATGTGTGACTGAATATTTTTAAGAAATTTCCTGCCTAGTATTAACCGAACCTCCTCCAAAAGGTTTTTAAGTATTTAGCCGAACGTAGGTCTTGTTCTAGGGATATGATGGAAAAAGGTCTGGTCATCACCTATGTATCCCTAAACCGCTATTGATCCTTTCTCGACTAAATAGGAATTTTTGTCCTACTAGGAGACTGGAATCTACGTGTGTCATATACAAGAGAGTTACATCCTAAGTGGAAATCTAATTGCAAGCAATGCCCTTGTCCTAGTAGGATTAGGAGTTCCTCGTGCCTACTATATAAAGGGATTAGCTCTTATAGGCCTGACATATCTTTCATTTCTTTTCTTTTCTAATTATGCTTTCTTGAACAAGTATTGACTTAGGCATCGGAGTAGTTCCCAGCTAAGACAACTAGCGTTTCTCTCTTTGCTGTGTTTACAACAAAACATTTGCATCATGGTTCATTTGATCCAGTTCAAGCAACCCTAATTTTCAGAACAACATAACTAATTGAACTGATTTTGATAATCATAAGGTCAGCAAATCGAACCATAATTAAAAAACTGAAAAGTCAAATCTATCCAAACCAATTAAATTTATAATTGGTTCGGTTGACTTAGGCATCGAAGTAGTTCCCATTTGGAACAATTGGCATCTCTCTCTTTCTAGTGTTTGTAACAAAATGTTCAGATCACAGTTCAGTGGATCTGGTTCAAGCAACCTTATTTTTTCGAACAACACCACTAATTGCATCGATTATTTTAAAGTAACGATTCTCATATCAAATTAGATAAGTTTGCTTCGCTTTTAAACCGAAACAAACTAAATGTTTTGTTAATCATATATTTACATATTATTGAAAAAGCACATTATTATTATTTAGTATTGTTACAATTTTAAAATGCTATTATATTATTATTTAAAATTATTATAGTTGTAATATTAAAATAATACTATTATTTTAATTATGATATTGTAATTATTTAGAGAGAATTTGGAAGAAGATGAGATTCAAACCCAGTTCTTTCCACCTATTTTTGCTGGATATATGGATTGTTTAGAAGAGGGTGGGTATTGAATCAACCTCCAACTTCGCAAAGTGGAGATATACCAAATGAGCTAAGTTCATTCGAAAAGTAAAATTTAGTCGTAAGCACTTTTTTAAACACTTATATTTTGTTTTGTCAATAATAATTGTATTATTTATAGATTTTTTTTTATATTCAAAACTTAATAAATTAATGACATAATTATTTAAATTGAAGTCTATTCTAATAAAAATAATGTATTTTGTTCGGTATATACTCAAACTAAATCAATAAATATTTTAATTTGATTCGGTTACTAAAATTTTCCCTTATTTGGTTTGAATTTATTCAGTTTGAATCCAACAGATACTTTTGGTTTAGGTGGGGATGATGTTAGTAGCATCAAATCTCTTCACTTATCCAACCAATCAAATGCTCGTATCATATGCAGTTTGCATATGGTGTATGGATAACAAGTTGGTCCTAAGGGGGACAGGATAACCTTTTATTTCCAATTACTACTTACCACGTGGCAGCACTCCAATGACATTAGCCGATAATATTTCTCTTATGTCATTTTAATTTTTATTCCCTCCTTGCTTCCCCACCGACGCTAACCGTACTACTATTGATGCCTTTTTTTTTTTTTTTTTCTTTTTCAACAATAGACATATTTATCAGGTTAATTATCCGGTCCGTCCATGTTCGATCATTAAAAGTCAAACTTAAATATACAATTCATATATTAGATCTGTCCAAGCCGATTAAATTCAAACTTTAGTGGATTAGGCTTGCAATTTGCATAAATAAATCCAACCCGAAGCCACCTGATGAATATATACTTATATATTTTATTTTATTATTTAATTTCAAATTATATTTTATATAAATAGTTTCTAAATTTGTTTTAAATTTTTTTACTAAACTTATTTTGATAATATTAGTTTTATTGTGTATATATGTAATTATATTTTTTTTTATTAAATTGTCTTTGTTTTAGTTTTTTGATGGAGAAAAATTTAAAAATAGAAAAAGTAATCAATTATAGTGAATGAGCTTGGATTGGATTTGAGATTGATGTTCTAATCCCAGCTTAGACATGTCCCGAGCCGAAAATAATTATAAATGCGGATTGGTAGGGCTTGGGTAAGTTTTTTTTATTATTAAAACTGGGATATCCAATTGAGGTCCACCCAAATCCACCGGATGAAGAGGTATACTTTCGCATGACCAAATAGTAATTTATGGAAGGTCACAATCACCAAAACAAATCCTCAAAATTCAGTAACCTAAAACTAGATCCTGTGCTACCAAGAAAACTAGTCTAAAATGTAACAGGAAACACACTAACATCCTCCTCATTTAAATTCTGACAATTGCCTACGAATTAGACAAGATTATCAATCAATTACAATGCAGAAAGTTGATCAGCTGCACCACCTGTTTGTTCATACACCACAATTTTATTTCATCAATATCTATCAATTTAAATATATAATTTCATTAATTTCACAATTACACGTGATTTAAAAAGCGATAAATTAACAAACTTTGCAACGACACAGGTTAAAAGATAAGTTCAACTATTTAAACAACAAGGGAATTAGACTATTAAAATTGTTTATTTGGATTTAATATTTTTTTTTCTTAAATTTTACTTTTTATGTCAAAATTTTGTTTTCTTTTTTTCTTGATTATTATGGTCTAATATATACTAAAGCCCTCCCACAGTTTAAATAAGGAAAATTTTTGAGATAACTAACTTAGAAAATTATATATTGAAAAAGGAAAACTTTGTTTGTCTAACTTTGTAAATTGCATGTATTTATTTGTAAAACTTTACATCACGAACCCGAAACTATGAATATATATATATATATATATATATATATATAAAAGGTGAAAAAATAGCCCCAAATTGTATTGAAATTTCGAATATACCCCCAATCTTTAAAATAGAACTAAACTAAGATTTAATAGTTGTTCAAAATATAAGCATGTCTAACGGAAAAGAAATTGAAGCCATATTTTCCATTATCTTATGCTTAATTTCACCCCCCTTGGTCTATTCGTTCTCGTTCCAAATAATGGAATAGGAACTTAGAATCAGTTTCCCCATTATTTAATGCTGATGTGGATGCCACGTAAACGATTGCTTGACACGCGGCATCCCATTCTAAACCCATTGTTTGAATAATATCCGTATCATTTCAGGTCTCTATATATCTGGTGGTTTCGCCTCTTAGTGCAATTAATTCTTGTTCTCCAATCTAATGCCTTCTGCTCGGCATCAATTCTGCTCCATCCAAACTCCATTTTTTTTTGTTAATCATTCTTATTATGCTATAATTGAATCTGAATTCCAAGAATTTTTTTTTTTAAAAAAGTACCAATTTGAAGTGGTCGGGTTGGGTCTTAATATGTGGAGCTGAGTGGAGTAGAAAAATTGATCAATTTTTTAGAAAAATAATTGACATATCTATTTGCTCAATTCATTGACGTGGTGTCTTAGTTAACATATATAAAACACTCAACAAAGCCAAAATTTCGGCAACATAAAAAAGACATTTTCGTTCTTACACTCTAAGGGAGTGTTTATTTCTGTTTTTCAAAGCAGCTTATAGTTTTTTATTCCAAAAAAAAGAAAATTGAGTATTTGGTTAGATTTTTCAAACACCACCATTTAGCTATTTTGCGGAAAAAGCAATTTTTCATGAAAAACTCCTTCGTGAAAAACTTTTTATAATTATTTGGTTTTTACAAATTTAACCTCCAAAATAATAAATTATACTTTTATATAATTACGTAGGATTTTTTTATGAAATTTTTTTCATGTTTATAAATATTAAAAAATTAAGTGAGATTAATTTTTCAAATTAATTTATTTAAACTAGTTTCATATAATTTTTTTTAAAATTTATATATATTAGTTTAGTCAAAGACTAAAAATGTATTGTTCTGATGCATTTTATGTAGAGTCTTGTAGATGAAACTTAAATTTAAATTAATTTTATACACTTATGAAGTTGCTCTTTAATGAAAATAATAATTTTTGAAGTGTCTAATAGGTTAAAATTATTTTTAAATTATCTAATTATGTAAGTATTTTTACTTATATTCATGTAGTATTTTTACTTATATTCATTACATATCGGTATGAAATATATATTTATATTAGTCTTTTTACATCTTAACAACAACTGATGGTCATAAATCCCAAATTGTATTTGTATGTTGGGAATCTTATTGTATCTTTTACATAGATTTAGCTTAAAAAATGTTTTTATTATATGCAACTACTATATACTAATAAATACAAAAGTTTATTAGTGGTTTGATGTATTGGACTATAACAGTCAGTAGATTCGTTTTGAAGAAAACTCTTTGCGTATACCTCATTAAAAAAACATGAACGATTTTTACCTATACATGAAAAGAATTTTCGTAATCGATTTATTTTATAGTAATTCACATGCAAAAAGGTTGGACTAAAAATATAAAATGGGACGAGGTCTCTAATTTGAGGGGTTTTTTTTTTTTTTTTTTTTTATATATACAATATCTTAATTTATTTGAAAAGAACCTAAGGAATAATTGATTAACCTCAAACATAAATGACTTCCACTTTGGTTTTTGCCCCACGAGAACAAGGCTACAAAATTCTCCATCTTTGAGAGGAAAATCCCCAACCCATTAATAATTTTGAGTTTATCCTTCTCTTTTTCTTAATTTTCAATTGTTTTGGATCCTAAACTAATAAATCACCAAAAATTGCAATTAAATAAATTAAAACTTATTGATAACCATGCATGTTGACAAATATTAGAGATCATACTTGAAACCCGACATCACTTTGATATTCATAAAGTAAAATTTAGATATCTAGCTAGTACACGTACATACACTTTATTGTAAATTAATGGGGAACTTTACTTTTATAAAGGTCAAAAATACACCTAGGAATGAAGGTGAATATGGAGAAAAGTAACATGTACTAAAAGTAATAAATGCAGATGGGGCAAAATTAAATTAATGTTGGAACTTTCAAAGTTGAAGTTCAAGTTTGGTTCCCTTCCGACAAGCTTTTCGTGAGTTCAGTTTGTGGTCTATATTATTGAATGGTAGCTTTCATATGTTCATTCGTATTCTCAATTAATTTCATCCACTTGAATTATTTTTGGAATTCCTTTGAAAAGTTGCATGGCATAGGCCATTAGAGATGAGATTTGGTCAAATTTACAAATAAATTGAAAGTAAAATTTCCCAATTTAAATTGACCACCATGGTCAAGCCTAATAATAGTTTGTGAAGATGTTATTAATTTGTTTTTCAAATTATTCTTTCCATTTCTCCTTAATTAGGTATCGTTGTTATAGTAGGAGATTTTTTTTTTTACTTGTATTTAAGTGTATTAGTTTTTTTGTAACCCTGAGTAGTGATTAGAGAAATACACAACTAATTGAATATCTCATTCTCTCAGTCGAAATATATATATATATATATATATATATATATATATATATATACACCAACCTTAATTGTAAATGAACATGGTATCAGTTATCAATACTTCATCCCTAGAGGTGGCGCGGTGTGTTTTCGCGGCAGCTGCTCCTACTCTAGAAATTGGATGGTGCTACAACTGTCCCCTCAATTTCTGTTGAAAAAGATAGACTGGGCTCTTTTTTTTAAACCCAAGAGCAAAACAATTTGCTCCTTGGTATAAAAAAAAAAAAAATTAAAAAGGAGACCAGCCTTAGTGCGCTTACTTATTTGTTTATATTATTTTTCTAATAGGAAATTTGTATATATTATTTGATTTAAAGTATACTAAACATGTATTAGTGTATATTATTCATCAATGAAATGTCATTATTTTTCTTTGTCTCCCTTTCTTTCTTTCTTTTTTTTTTCTTGAGATGAAATTGGATATATTTAAACTTTCATATTCTAATTGAGTTTTCTTTAGTTATGATCATATGTATTTTTATTATTTTGATTTCTATATTTGATCATTATTATATATTATTATTGTTTTTTTCTAATTCAAATTTATAATATATATTTTTTAAAAATTTGAATTCCATTGTTTGTATTTATGATTATGATTCATACCAATTATAATATTATTTATAAAATTGGTATTTAAAATTCTCTGAGTAAGTGTGTGTTGTTGTTTGGTTTCTCTTCACCATTGTCTGCCGGTCTGTAACCGTGATGACCTGTCGGTCGTCGTCAGTTTTTTCCCCCGATATTGGAGTCTTGGCTCCACCACTGTTCATCCCCTCCGACCACCTTAACCACCGCTGTTGATCCTTCCTCGCTTTCTGGCTAAACATTCGGTTTTTCTATCTTATGCGATTCCCTCTCCTCCTTAGCAACTTCAATCTTCATTCTTCTAAACCCTATTTCATTGCAATTTACATTCCCTCCTCAAATTTCAATCCCCACCGCTGCATGAAATTCCATCAACTCCACCATCTCCAGCACAGTACATTTCGACCTGGCCTTTTATCCATAATTCTCTAATTTTATGAAGCACCCAACCTTTAACCCTCTTTTCCTTCCATATTCATATGTTTCCTCCACCATCAGTTGCACCATCAAACATGGTGGTTCCACTTGGTTATGAATCTACCAACTCCTCAAAGTTCAAGAACCACCAATATGGTTCCACTCGTTAACAAAACAAGGATAATGTCTTTTTTATTTGTCAGAAAAATGTGGTTTTCTTTGTTTTCAAAAGATACTTTTCACAAAATAGTCAAAATTGATGACATGAGAATGGGTGTTTTGATCCAAAAACTCAAAGATGACAACAACCTCCAGTGCCACATCAAACACCTCCACTGATAGACAAAGCCTTTCTATCCTTCAAATCAGTCTTGTAATCTCAATTTGAAATCCTTTACTTAGCTAAATTCGGGCGTTTAAGAATTTTGGGGAAAATATTCTGATTTGGGCAAAATTGATAAAGTTGCTTTATTTTTTTTCTTATTGTTTAATATTCTAAGTTTTTTGTGATATGGGTTTTCTTCTTTTTGCATTTCTAGTTTGAATAGATGTGTGAATTGGATTTTTGGTAGTATTTATGAATCAGATGTGGACGAAAGGGAATTCTAACTATACATCCATTTTCGCTGCTAAATTATGGATAGGTCTCTTAAAGCTTTAGAATCATGGCATTGGGCTGAGTTCAACAAGATAAAGTCAACTCTGTGTTAAGCCAGATTTTACCTTCTCAAATGAGTTCCTTTACGAGTTTGACTTGTTCGGTTCTTCTTCTCCAGATGAGTTTGTTGTTGGTTCCACCGAGACACAGAACAACAAGGATGATAATTTACTTGCCGGGTTAACTCAGAAACTCACTGTTAAACTTGATGTATGGACGTAGGGATATACCTACTTTTTGATACTTCTAGGAGCCATCAACCTTTAGGACATGGGGGTATACGGACCTTCAAATCTTTAGTATGATTGATGTGTTCGTACCTTTCTTTAGCTTCCTAAACAAGGTATATGATCTTCCCCTTACACGTGGACATATAAGATCAGCAAGGCTTAAGTTCATACCTTTTTGTGACATGTGTCCTTTTGATCAAGCGTTTGCTCACACGGCTTGTCTGTCACTTGGACTCGACACTTGCTTGTCTGCTTAGGGATGAAATTTACTTATCTTTGATCTAGTCTTCAATATGCATTAGAATCCTTCCTACCTCATGAGTGTCCTAAAATGCCACATTTTTTACACGGCAACATAGGTAGTACTATGTTATCAAGAGTCCCCCTATAATTGTTTATAAGCCTTTTAAGGGTTTTTCTTTCTTTTTATTTTGATGGTTGTGTGTGCGTGAATCGAGATGTTTCAGGCCGTGTGTCGCCTACTGAAAGATAACACGTGGCATGTGTCATTATTATCCTGAAAGGAGACATCTTTTTAGTTTCCCCCCAGTTTGTCTATTTAAGATCGTCATTTAGGCGATTTTGAACATTTTAGCCAAATTCTTCCATCATTTTTCAGAACTGTGTCTGAATTTCCTTCTTTTTTGGGCAAAAACTCTCCTAATTTTACCAGTTAGTTCTTATTCCTTCCTTAAATTGGTAATTTGTTCTTGTCGTGGTCGTTTTTTTTTGCAACTTTGGTTTCATTCTGTGTTATTTCTTAGCTGTATCTATTTTGCTTTCCTGGTTTGCGTTTTCCCCCTCTTTTTTTTTAACAATATATGAACTCAAAACCATCTCCTAGTGAGTCTTCATCTTCTATCAGTAGGGAACTTAGGGAAAATATTGAAGTCGTAAATCGATTACTTAACCGTTCTTTAAGAGTAGTTAGGTTTAGGGTTAAAAGAACCGCCATAAGAAACGATCATCACCTTATAAATCCGAAGGGCTTTGAAGAATATAGAAGATTCGCAACCCCTAATATTCTAAGCCTACCTATCGACGATGGGTGGTCTGTACCTTCAGACACTCATAGATCTTCAAAAACCGGAACTACCATTGACACGGCCTCTTCTCATCATTCAAATTCTTCTTAAATAGGGAGTGGGCAAATTGGTCATAACGGGAAAGTTTCTTCAGTTCCCTCCGTAAGACCGTCCGATTGAGCCCCTATAACAGAGACTGCTACGGTGAATTCTCAGCTGGTAGCTCGATCTAGGCCTACGATGTCACCTACTCATCCACTTCATCAACCGACAACTGTGGCCAACTCTTCATCCACCGCCCTCTGGTGTTGCTAGACCCAGCAACACTGAGGGGAAGGAAAAGAAGATGACTCCCCGTATAGAGGACATGGTTTCTAAAATCCATTCGGATCATATATATATGTATCTATAAGTTTGTCCATGGTTGTGTAGTTGTAAGATTATGCTTCCTTCTGCTAACCAGCGGGTACATCATCCTCCACCCGGTTATTTCTCCATATACCTTGACACTATAAGGTCTGGCTTCAGCTATCCCTTTCCATCTCATTTTTGTAGTATTCTCAACAAGTGGGGACTCTGTCCTACTGAAATTCACCCAACACTTAGGGAGACATTTATGCGACTTACTGGTTGGGCGAGAACTTAAGTATACCACTTGACCTGGAGTTTTTTAAAAAGCTTGCAACCTCGAAAATTAATGTGGGAGAAGACCACTACCAACTTTCCAAAAGGAAAAACTTTTACATTTTTAAAGGCCACATTGCCTCTCTCAAACACTTCAAGGAATACTTTTTTTATATTGAAATTCGCCCCAAGTTAGAAATTTCCTTTTTCTTGGTGTATACAGGAAACAGAAAAGGCTAAATGACTATGTCCGGATAGGGACCTTCACCTCATAGATTTCAGATCCCTGGTTCCTGAGAAGTTGACTTGGACAGTTGCTGTTGAAGTGTATATTTTAAAGATTAGGCTTATTGAATATAACCCAGCTGGAGAGGGTTTTATTTATCACTTAGGACTTATCCCTTGAGAAGGTAGTTTTCTAATCTTTTGTTATTTTGAATGTGTTTTTAAGTATGAACCCTTCTAACGCTTTACAAGATGTTCTTCAAGCTCAAACAAAGAGGAAGTTACTAAAGAGGCCGCATGAGAAGCCATTTAAGATTGCTCTTGGTATGGAGCCGAGTCCTCAGGCTGCAAGTAGGGACAGTTCTAAGTCTCACGAGAAGAAAAATGCAGATATGGTGCCTAGCCACATCCCTAGTGACCTCTCCCATCCGGTATCTTGCTCCTCTTTTTTGCCCTTATTGTTTGTTTTTTTTTTATTTCTTTCTTTCACTCCTCTCCTTTTTTAGGTTTCTATTGCTGTTTCCTTGGAGGCCATCTCGGGCAAGTCTAGCCAACACTATGTCCTCTCCAAACACTAAGCAGGGAGGAAAGAAGTGGACAAGCTTAAAATCAAGGAGCTAGTTGTCCAATCTAAGATCTGGTTTAGTTTTCCCCTCATAGGGATAAGGTGGAATACTTGGAGCTGCTTGACTAGATGGCGGCCACCTTTCTCCTCCAGGACCTATCCTCAGTAAGTTACCTTTAATGTTGGAGTTGTTTCCCTTTTGGTGTGTGTTTTGAGGGTACCTAACATGACCTCTCTCTTTTATTGTAGTCTCTTTCTCGTAGGGTGGATATCATTGACGGTCTGGCCAACACATATACTTTGTCGAAGGAACTTAGCAAGGCCCAGAAAAAGGTGATGGAAGTTTCAACCAAGTTGCATGCTGAGAAGCATCCGGTGTCTTACTTGAACGAGAAAGTGGCCCAATTGGAGGACTTAGAGAATGAGAAGAAGTGGTTGGCTGATGAGAGGGTGATTCGAGAGCAATATACAAAGAAGAGTCAAGCCACCTTGACTCAAGTGACAGATCAACTCGTTACCTCAAGGAAGATTTATGCCAGCAGGGTCCTTGCCTCTTGCCAATAAGCTTATCCCCGACTTCTAGCTAGGTCTAGAGAGTATTCCCTTCCCTGTTATGATGAAATCCCTCTTGAAAACCCGACTACTAAGGAGGAGGGGGAGGAGAATTTGCCAGGTGAGCACCAACTAGGCGAGGCGTAATTTTGTTTTTATACATATCTCTATTATTTTAAGCCTTAATTAGGCTTTTGTAATGAATTTGGCCTACTGAGGCCTTTTACATAAATAAGACTAATCTTTAAACTTTCCTTATTTGCATTTTGAATTCTTTCGTTGTAATTATATGCTTTGTTTTTCCATTTGGCTCTCTTGTGTATCCCAAAAAAATATTCACTAAGCCTTTTAGGCTTAGTTTTATTTTCTATGAAGTTTATTAAAGTTTGGTTATAGCTGTAGCGACAGTTTGCTTATCATTTTACTAGTGCTTTTATGATGTTGTCTTCTTATGAGAAGCCTTTTATTGGCTTCTTGCGGAAGGTCTTGGTTACATTCTCAAAAGGAAGTCTTTGTTGCCTTATCAAAGGAAGGTCTTTGTTGCCTTCTCAAAGGAAGGTCTTTGTTCCTTCTCAAAGGATGGTCTTTATTGCCTTCTTAAAGGAAGGTCTTTGATTTAAAAGTTACCAATTAGAGGTATCATCTATTTGAAGTATAAATGTCTAGAAAATAAGAAATTTCATTCATGAATGCTTTGATTACATCTTAAAGGGCATTTCCTTTCTAATTACCTAGTCAATTGGGGGCATAACCTCATTAAAAACCCTGCTGAGGAAAACCCAGTGGGAAAATATCTTCAATAAGGGAAAAAGAGTGTTATGCTTGTTTGCCCCTAGTTGTAGTGAGATGGGAAGTATTGTCTCAATTTTGTCATGTTCCATGTTCTTTGGATCTCTCTATCATCCATTTTGCTAAGCTTGTAAGTTGTCGAGCCAATAACCTTGGTAACCTTATACGGTCCTTACCAATTAGTGCCAAATTTGCCTTTTCCTTCTTTAACCTGGGATACAGCTGTATCTTTCAAAACTAAATCTCCTTCTTTTAGGATTGTCTGCCGGATTTTCCTATCATGGTAGCTAGCTACTCGGGCTTTGTAAGCAGCCATCAAGACATAGGCTTGTTCTCTTCTTTCCTCAAGGACATCAAGGTGGTACTGTATGTTGATATGATTCTATTCTTCAGTATAATACACCATCCGGTCACTTGGAGCTCCTATTTCAATTGGGATGACTACTTCTACACCAGCCATTATGGATGGTGTCTCTCCTTGTTAGACTCCTAGGGGTGGTTCTGTAAGCCCATAGGACATGGTTCAGCTCGTTTAACCATGCTTCCTAATGCCCTTCTAATCGCTTCTTGAGTCCTTCACTTAGCGTTCTGTATACCCATTGCTATATGGGTGTGCTATTAAGGAGAAGTTGTGTTTAATCTTTAATCCTTCATAGAATTCCTTGAACTTGCTTGATGTAAATTGGGTCCCATTATCAGAGATGATCTTATGTGGCGCTCCAAATCGGTTTATAATATTATCCAATACAAATGAAAAGACTTTTTCTGGGTAATTGTTGTAACCGACTCCACCTCGACCCACTTGGCGAAAAGATTAATTGCTACGGTTATCCATTTTCTTTGTCTACTAGCTTCGGGCATTGGCCCTGCGGTGTCAATCCCCCAGGTGGAGAATGGCCACGCGGTCATGATTGGTTTTTGCACTGATGCTGGCAAGTGAGATCTTTTTATGTGGATCTAACATTGGTGACAACACGTAAGCTGAGGCATCAGCTTCCATTGTTTCCCAATAATAACCTTATAGCATTGCTCTTCTAACTGGGGTTTATATCGCCTAGTAGGATGCGCAGATTCCTTCATGTAGTTCTCAGAGCACATATTCACCTTTCTCAGCTTTTATGCATTTCAACTAGGCATCTATGAAGGATTTTCTATAGAGTTCTCCCCTGATAATGGCATACCGTTGTGATTAATTGGAAATCATGGTTTCCTCCACCTTATCTTTAGGCAATTTGTTGTTAGTCAGATATTCTATAATCGGTTGCATCCACCCGGTGTTCTCCCTATCAATTACTCGGAAATTTCGTTCTTCAATACTGGGTAGCGCTGCACCTTATATGGGCAAGTTAAGAACTGTAATTCATTTATGCTAACGGCTACTTTGGCAAGTTTGTCAGCTCAAGATTTTCATTTCTAGGAATGTTTTCTATTCTCCAAGCGGTGCCTTTGCTTTCGATGGCTTCCAATAAGGCACAAACCCTGGTAAGATACTTTAACATATAAGGATCTTTAGTTTCAAGATTCTTATTCATTTGATTGGAAACTAACCTTGAGTCACTGAAAATCCTCACTCAATCTGGGGCAATCTCTCATATCAGCTCTAAGCCTTTGACGACTACTTCATTTTTTTTTAGTGTTGTTGGTGGTTGAGAAAGCTAATTTAGTACATAAGATAACCTGATCTTATTTAGGCCTTTGATGTAGATCCTACCCAGGCTCCTTCTTCCGATGAATCTCTATCTACATACACCTTCCATTCTTAGCTTTCAATATTGGGCTCAGTTCTAATCTTGCAAATTCAAAAACAAAATCAGCTAATACCTGGGCTTCTAGGGCTGGTTTGGATTGAACCGAATGTCAAAATCGCCCAACCGATTAGCCTACCTGAGGTATCTGGCCTTTGTAAGACTTTCTTTAATGGGAAACTTGTTCACACAACCACTGTATATGCTTGGAAGTAAAGCCTTAACCTAATAAATGTACACATGACTGTAAGTGCCAATTTCTCAATCTTTAGGTATCAGAGTTCTGCCTCTTTCAATACTTTACTCGTGTAGTAGATGGGGTACTACTGCTTTTCCTCCTCGCGAATCAATGCTGAACTTACTGCTTCGTTAATTACTGCTAAGTGCAAATATAACTGTTCACCAGGTATTGGCCAACTTAGCAATGGTGGGGAACCTAGGAAGCTCTTAATCCCTTCAATCACCGTTTGGGACTCACCATCCCAACTAAACTTCTAATCTTTCTTCATAGCCTTATAGAAAGGCAAACACTGCTTGGTTGAGAATGAAATGAATCTCCCCAAAGCATTGATCCGGTTATTCAACCTCTGTACTTCATTTACCTTTTTTTGGTGGCGCCATATCCACTATGGGTTTTATCTTCTCCGGGTTGGCTTCAATTCCTCTTTAAGAAATCATGAAAGCCAGGAACTTGCCGCCTTGCACCCCGAAGACATATTTTTCTGCATTGAGCTTGAGGCGTTATTTTTAAAGGATTTTGGAGGCTTCTTTGATATCTGTAGCATGGTTGGCCTCACTTCTGCTTTTGATGATCATGTCATCCATATAGACTTCTATTGCCTCCCCTATTTGATCTCTGAACTTTTCATTGACCAATGGCTGGTAGGTGGCTCCAGCATTCTTCAATCCAAAAGGCATTACTTTGTAACAATATTATGAGTACAGGGTTTTCATCCTCGGTTTCAGCGATGAATAAGTTGTTTATTTACTTCTATAGCTTTCTACAGCTGTAGGAGTCAAATTCAATTCAAGATCAAAGCTCCAATTGACCAAACTTTAAGCCTCAAAACATTTCAGGGGTGAAGAGGAGGCTACCTGGGAGCAACAGCCACACGGCTGTTGCGCCATCAGCCGCACGACTGTTGCATCAACACCTGCATGGGTGTTGATGCCTGACAGAGTCAAGACTCTTCTTCTTGGAAATGGTTTTTTGGATTTTAGGGGGCAGATTCTACAAGAAGAAGCCATGTTTTGCCTATAAAAAGGCCTTTTGTTTCTGAATTAATGGTTGACAACTTTTACTGAGAGAGAAAGGAGAGGAAAAAGGAAGAAAAGGAAAAAGGAAAAACCAAGCTTTTTCTTCAGTTTTCATCTTTAATCCCTGTTTCTATTTCTTAGGAAAACATTTCACTAAGACTTCTAATAGGTTTAGAGACTAATCTGAACACTAAAACCTTAACTTTCAGAGCTTGAGACCATTTTCAGAGATTGAAGTTCAGGTTCGAAATTAAAGCTTTTCTTGAAGATTTTCACCTCCTAAAGCTGTGGATTCACACTACAAGGGTAAATATTTGAGAAACCAAAACATTTGACTTTTTTGTGTTGTATTTGGGTAATACTTTATTTTTCGATTCTGGACTGAGAATTAGAGCCGTGCAGTCTGCTATAGCCGTAGAGCTGTCGTTCCTAAAACAGGAACCATAAAACCTTGGATTTTGAAATCCTTTGTTCATCTTGAAGTGACACTCATATGGTGTAAATATACAGTCGTATGTGTTGGATGTGCCCTACTCCCGAGGCATTGGTCCTTGTATCTGTATTATACATTTATTGGATTTATGTATTATACATTTTGTGTCATTAAATAAAGGCATTAATCTAATTATTATATACCTTGTGCTATGTTTTAAATACAGTATCCAATGGACATATCCATATCCATGTTGACAAGTGTCATGTACTTGGCAGTAAGACCATGGATAGGGAAAACGATATGACCATAAAGTCATCTGTAGTTTGTTCTAGTCATGGGCATGAATGGAACTAGAGACTATCATTAGATTGGTTGTATGGCGGTGTCTTACCGGCCATTGGACATGGGATGTCAACCAAGTTAATGGGTGTATGCAAAAGGGGCATGGTACTGGATAGATCCACTAAACGAGAAATCCACATGGTAAAGTATCATAAGTGATTCTCGTGTAGTACTTGTACGAATCCTTTGACCTAACCATATGATGGTACTGCATGTGAAGTGGCATACTTTGGTGTACATCTAAAGGGCCTGTAACAAGGTGCCAAGTATGGGTACGTTCGGGTATGTTAGTGAACATGGCAATGCTATGGATATGCAGAAGGGAATGTCACTCAGTAGTCCACTAAGAAGATATCACCGGCCTCTGATGAATGAAACTGACAAGAGTGTGGCCATACCCAAACAAGTTATTTGGAACTTATTTGTGAGCATCAGTTCATTCGGGATCAAGTAAATGTCCGGACACAAAAGAGGGTTATGAGCAGATGACATTTTCGATGGAACGCGGACTCCCTTTCGGAAGGGGCGCCTCGATTTTGGGAGGATCCCTCCCTCGCGTGGGGTTTTTAGAATAAAAATTTGGTTTTAGAAGACTAGATTATTTCATAAAAGAACCGAGACCTAAGTCTCGATGAATATTATAGGAGTCGCCACTCGGCTCAGCTCAACTGGGAAATTTATAATGTAGCTGAACCAGATGAACGGCCACTACACTATCCAGAGATCTAGGTCCGGAAAAGTCCTTTATTTTGTGTCTAATTAAAATAAATATAACCAATGTTCATAGACGGTATTTCATAATTCTAAAGTCAATTTTATTAAAATAATTCATAAAGCGCACATACACAGAAAATAAGAATAAAAGTAAAGCAGTAAATATTTAAGTGGCTTACAACCCAATCGAATAAAAAAAAAACTCTCAGGGTCACTTTTACAATTGCCTAGTACACACGATTTAACTAAAAATTACAATCGCCTAAAATACACCAGTAATTCTATTAAATACATATAAAATAAAAATAAAAAGCTGCAAAACAGAGGGTTAGCACAATTTACGGCATGCCACAAATAGGACTCAAATAAGACAGAATTAGGGAAATTAGGAATTGGGGGCATGCATTTAGGGGGATAACCGAGTTGGCTTGGCTAGCCGGCCCGGTTAGACCTGGAAAATATTTTGAAACGTCCCTGTATTTTGGTTTTATGAGAAAATCATTTTGAAAACTTTTATTTTCCAGTTTAATTTAATTTTAGCATGTGAGGTGGGTCGGTTTTCGGGAGAATCGGGTCTCCGTTGTGGTATTGTTCTAAATGCAATTTCATTGGAAATTAAATCTAAGGTAGTGAATGCACACAACAAAATTCATTTTTGGTGATTTTCTGGTTTTCTGGATTTTTATGGATTTTTAGGAATTTTTAGGAATTATTCTGGAAATTCTGATTCTGGACGAGCATTACAGTCGTGCGACTGTAAATAATCCAAACTCAGAATTTCGCTAAAATCATTTGAAATAAAACTGAAAGAAAACAGCTGGAAACCAAGAACACTCGTACGACTGTTCATCAACTCAAGAATAGTCGTATGACTGTTCTTGATTTCCAGAAATAGAAAACGCAAAAAGTTGAATAAAATGCATAAAAACACACCAATTCACCTAGAAAGCATGAAAAAATAGAGGGAATAAAGAGTGTTTAACTCTTGGGCGCTAATCCACCGTAGAAATGACCCTGGCGTCGCACCAATCCACTTGAATTTGCTCTTTTCTCCTCTTGAGTCAAGGTTAAGAAGTTTGGTCTGAAAATCCCCAAATGTCACGGATTCTAAATTTTAGTCAGAAATTTAATTGAATTTAAAGTGTCAGATTATTAACCTATTGTTTTCTAATAGATTTTAATCCTAACACTTGAGAATCAAAAGAAAAAGAAGAGGAAAAGAGCTTGAGGTTTTGTGTTTTCTTTTCCCTGCCCTTTTCTCTCTTTTTTTCTCTCTCTAAATTCTCTCTCTTTGCCACCAGAAATCCAATGTCTAAGTCCCCCTCTTTTCTTTCTTCTCTCCTCTCTTATTTTCTACTCTTTCTTTACCAAAATCCGGGCATTAATTGCCCCATCTTTTCCCCTCTGTTTTCTTATGTCATGGGTATGGTGTTCCGCACCTGCTTTGATCGTATAGTCGTACGACTGTAACCTCAGTCGCACGACTGTAAGTTACAGTCGTGTGACATCAGCGATTTTTTTAAGGATGGAAAAATCCGGCGCTTACAGCTGCCCCTCGCGTGATCAAATTCATCACTCGATCTTGGTCTGGAATAGTTGATGTGAATTTGAGAACGCGACTCAAAGCGCCACAAACACAAGAAAGAACCCACTGTTGAAATAAGCAGATACCGGGTCTACGTTATCCGAGGTAAAGTTGGGGAAGAAATAAGCTGATACCGGGTCTAGGTTACCCGAGGCAAAGGAAGATGGATTACGGATTGGCAGATACCGGATTTAGGTTAGCCGAAGCAAAGGAAAATGGATTGCGGATTGGCCGATACCGGGTCTAGGTTACCCGAGGCAAAGGAAAGTGGATTGTGGATTGGCCGATATCGGGTCTAGGTTACCTGAGGCAAAGGAAAGTGGACTGCGGATTGGCCGATACCAGGTCTAGGTTACCCCGAGGCAAAGGAAAATGGATTGCAGATTGGCCTAGGTTACCCGAGGCAAAGTTGGGGAAGAAAGAAGCCGATATCGGGTCTATGTTACCCGAGGCGATGCTGGAGATGAAATAAGCCGATATCGGGTCTAGGTTACCCGAGGCAAAACTGATGATGAAATTAGCCGATACCGGGGTCTAGGTTACCCGAGGCGAAGTTTGCTGGGGATTTGACGATGGAGCCGATCTGGGCCGATACTATGTTTACATTACTCGAGGCGGATCTGTTGAGGAACTGGAATGGAGCCGATCTAGGCCGATACCGGGTTATTACCCGAGGCGGATCTACTGAAGAACTTGAGATGATGGAGCCGACCTGGGTCGATGCCGGGTTTACATTACCCGAGGCGGATCTGCTGAAGAACTTGAGATGATGGAGCCGATCTGGGCCGATGCCTAGTTTACATTACCCTAGGCGGATCTGCTGAAGAACTTGAGATGATGGAGCCGATCTGGGCCGATGCCGGGTTTACATTACCCGAGGCGGATCTGCTGAAGAACTTGAGATGATAGAGCCGATCTGGGCCGATGCCGGGTTTATATTACCTGAGGTGGATCTGCTGGAGATATGATGCTGGGGATGATGAAGTCCTGCATTTGAAATGGCAAGTCTTCATTCCTTTATCGAGAGATTTTGAACAAAAATTTTTGCCCCTTTGATCAAGAATGAAGACTAGCTGGGGATGAATGGTTCATGTATGCTATGTATGCATGCATAATGATGTATATGCACATGTATGCACTTCTGGCTATTTGATATTTTCTCTTTCAAATTGCATGTATTTTGGGCATTTTCATTTAAATAACGCGATGAATTTAACTAGTTGAATGCAAGGGGCTTTCTTTAAATGGATGTTTAGGCAAGATAACTTTGTTTATGCATCTATCATAACCATGCAAACATATTTAAACAAACATTTCACTTTATTGATGAAATCAAAATGTGTACATTTGAAATGATTGGTTCCCAGTTGGTACATATTCCACATTGAGCCAGAATCCGTCACCAGTCGTCCTTTTCAGATTTTCCGACCGATCATTTTCTCTCGTGTCTTAATTTTTGCCTAGACCACTCTTTTCAAGTTTTCAGCCTAGCAGACTTTTCTTCTCTTTTTTTTTACATATGATAAAGCTTCAGCCGATCTTGATTGATAGTGTTTATGAACTCATTTCTGTCTATATCCATGATGCTGACACCACCTTTCGATAACACCTTCTTCACCCACATAGGGCCCTTCCCAGTTGGGTCTGAACTTGCCTCTGACATCGACATTTTAGGGCCTTAACTATTTTAGAACTAAGTCCCCTGCTTTCAACTGTCGTTTCGAGTACTTCATATTTTGGTTATAAGCTCTGGTACATCTGTAGGTGATCCAGTGCTTTCTGTCGCCTTTCATCTAACGCCTCCAACTGCTCGTATCTAGCTTGAACCCATTCAGTCTCTGGCAATTGAGCTTCCAGGGCAATTCTGAGTGACTTGAGTTCTATTTGCACTGGTAACACTGCTTCCATACCGTAAACCAAGGCATAGGGAGTTTCTCCTGTTGGCGTTCAGACACTGGTTCTGTAACCCCATAGAGCATATGGCAATTTGTCAGACCAATCTCTATAGGTGGTTACCATCTTTGACAAGATCTTCTTTATCGCCTTATTAGCTGCTTCAACCGCACCATTAGCTTGCGGTCTGTATGGAGAAGATTTATGATGCTCAATGCCATGTTCTGTAAGCAGCTCAGCCGTTGCCCCTTGAAACTACACTCTGTTGTCAGTCAATATGTGATGGGGAATCCCATATCGAGTGAAGATATTCTTATGGATAAACTTGACCATTTGCTTGGTTGTTACATTAGTGAAGGATTCTGCTTCCGCCCTTTTGGAAAAGTAATCAACTGGTACGACTATGAATCTATGCCCATTAGACGTAGCTGGATGAATCTCACCAATCATATCTATCCCCATACTGAAAACGGCCAAGGGGTCGCCAGGTTCTGTAATTCAAGTGGAGGAAGGTGACTGATGTCTGCATAGATCTGACATTCATGACATCTCTTCACTTTCCTTATACAATTGGCCTGTATTGTCATCCAGAAGTACCCTTGTCTCATTATCTTCCTAGCCATAGCAAGCCCATTCATATGTGGCCCACAAAAGCCTGCCTGTACCTGCTGCATCACTTCTTCTGCTTCTTGCTCTGTCAAGCATCTCAAAAGAACTCCATGTGCAGTTCTTTTGTATAACCTATCCTCGAAGATCCTGAACTGACTGGCTAATCTTCTTAATGATAGCTTATCAGTAGCATTGGCCTTTTCTGGGTACCTTCCTTCCTTAAAAAACCGGTAGATATCAAAGAACCATGGCTTTTCTTCAGCTGTTAGCTCTATTACTTCGTGCACTTCAAATCAAGGATGCCCGGAAGTAGCTATAACCAGTGGCTGGATTTGAGTTTCTTCCGGATTTTCCCACATAGAGGATAGAGTCACTAGTGCATCAGGCATTTTGTTTTCATCCCTGGGGACATGTCTGAATTCACATTGGCCGAATAATTCTTTCCTGAACTATAGCAGCTCCAAGTAAGGCCGTAAAGCTTCTTCTTTCAGCTCCTATTTGTCCTGAGCTTACCTGATCACCAAAAGTGAATCTCCAATGATTAAGACATCATTTGCCCCTAACGTCAGTAGAGCTTCCATCCCAAACAGGCACGCCTCATATTCTGCTCCGTTATTTGTTATGGGAAAATTCAACCTCTTTGATAAGGGAATGACTTGGCCGTTCGGCGTTGCTATCAGCACCCCGATTCCAGTACCTTTTCTGTTCACTGCACCATCAAAGCACATAACCCATGTTTTTACTTCAACCATGTCTAACTGTTCATCTGGGAACTCCAAATTCTCAGTGTAATCTGATTCCAGAGGTTGATTTGCTAGAAATTTCGCTACGGCTCGCCCTTTGATGGTCTTCTTGGTGATGTACTCAATGTCGAATTCAAATAAAAGCAATAACCACCTAGATAACTTCTTGACCAACACTAGTGCTTCATAAAGATACTTCATTGGGTCCACCTTAGCCATGGCTTGTATTTTGTAGGATTGGAAGTAGTGGCGTAGCTTCTTGGTCAGTGATATTATTGCCACAGATGTCTTTTCCACCAGTGTGTATTTGGTTTCATACTCCAACAGCTTCTTGCTGAGGTAGTAGATAGGATATTCCTTTTTGCCATCTTGTTCCCGTGCCAGCATTGCCCCTATAGAGGATTCTTCAACCGCCAAGTACAAAATCAGAGGCTTTCCTAGAATTGGTGGACTCAGGACTGGTGGATTTACTAGATAAGCTTTGATCTTCTCGAATGCTAGCTGACATCTGTCATCCCACACAATCGGCTGATCTTTCCGTAGTAACTCGAAAATCAGCTCACAAGTGGAAGTCAACCGTGCAATGAAGCGACTGACATATTGCAAGGAACCCAGGAATGATCGGACTTCTTTTTCCGTTTTTTGGGCTGGCATATCTTGGATGGATTTGATTTTGTCTGGTTCCATTTCTATTCCCCTCTGGCTGACTACATGGCCTAACAGTTTCCCTGATGTGACTCCAAATACGTACTTCTTGGGGTTAAGTCGCAAGTTGTACTCTCCAATGCGTGTAAGAAATCTATCCAAGATAACAGGATTTCCTCCCGGGTTGCTGATTTAACAAGCATATCATTGACATACACTTCTACTTCTTTATGGATCATATCATGCAACAGAGTTGTGACAACCCTTTGATAAGTGGCTCCAGCATTCTTCAGTCCGAAGGGCATTACTCTATAGCAGAAACTACCCCATTCTGTGATGAACGATGTCTTCACTTTGTCGATCACATCCATCAGGATCTGGTTGTACCCTGAAAAGCCATCCATGGAGGAATACATTGCTGCTTTCACTGCATTATCGACCAGGACATCAATGTGAGGCAGTGGGAAATTATCCTTTGGGCATGCCTTATTCAAATCCCGGTAGTCAACACATACTCAGACCCTTCCATCCTTTTTGGGTACTGGAACGATATTAGCTAGCCATTCTGTCGCTTGTTCCATTCATTCCCATGACTGGAACAGACTACGGATCTATTTATGGTCATATCTTTTACCCTATCCATGGTCTTACTGCCAAGTGCATGACACTGGTCATCATGGATATGGATTTATCCATTGGATACTTCATTTAATATATTGCATAAGATAGATATAATAAATAGATTAATGCCTTTATTAATAACACAAATAAGTATAATACATAAATCCAATTAATGTATGATACAAATACAAGGACCAATGCCTCGGGACTAGGGCATATCCAGCACTTGTTTGGCAGACTTTTTTTTTTTTAAGAAAGGGGTTTAACCGAAGTTAGGTTCACTTTTAAATTCCCTATAAGACTCAGATTGATGTCATGCATCTTAATATTATGTGTGATGGACATGTCATTTCAGATGATCAAATGCATGCTTAATGCCATGTACATGTAATCACCACATAAGTAAGAAAATAACAAGACGCATCGCATTCAAAACAAGTTCAATACACTTTTACAAACAAAATGAGTTCCCTATGGGAAGGAGCCTCTAAATTTATTGATCTTACAGCATCCGACGATTCCTTATCCCGTCAGTGCCCCAGCTTTAATGTCACTGCCCCACTTTCATCAAATCAGACTTAGGAGTTCTTCATTATATTCCTCTCCCTGGGAGGTCTGAGGAATTTCCTTGCCGCTCTCCCCGCTTGCTCCTAGTCGCTCATTAGTAGCGGATGGCACCTTTAACCTTCCCTCATCAACTAACTTCTGGATCTCCTTCCTTAAAACATAGCAGACATTAGTTCGGTGACCTGTCACTACATGATAGTTACAGAAGTTATTCTTTTGATCCGATGCCTGCTCCACATACGTCTTGACGCTCTGCAGTAGCCCCTCTTTTCTACATTTGGCAAACAATTGGCTCAACAAAATAGGCCACGAGGATATGCCCCTTCCGTCACCCTTGGGGAGTGGACTCCTGGTTGGTCACGGAACAAGGTCATTATTGGCTTTGAGGGGGACCTTCGATTCTGCTTCACCAGTCAGCCTTCTTATTACTCCCTCAAGCTCAATCACACGTGCCTCCAATTCAGAGCACCTTGTTGTCAGCTTTTCAACCCTGTCATGATCATCTCCAAGCATCTCTTTCAACATAGTCGCTGCCTCTTCCCTGACCGCCTTTCGGAATCGTGATGAAGTAACATAATCATCTGCGACATCTATTATGGTGTTGAAGTTCAATGGGCCAGCCATTCTCAAGACTCTTTCCCTTTCTCCCCTGATAAAAACATTTGTTAGCATCGATTGGGGCATGCGCACGGAGAATACCAAGTCAAGGGATGATGTGGGCATAAGTGCGTGATGTGATGCATGCATGTATGAACAATGATATCATGTGATGCCATGTCATGTTATGCAATTCTAAGTTAATCAAGTGCACATAAAGCCAAGAATGGAAACGTGCAAAATGCAAAGAATGTTGTTGATGAAGCTATATGCTGAAGTAGAGTGTGGCATATAAATATACACGACATGGATAAAATGACACGCAGGTGTCCACGGATCGAAGCAAGATGATACTTGCGAAGCGCTTATATGTATAGGGTGGATCCTATACAGGGGTTAGATCTACATGTAGAGCGGTACGTGTAGAGCGGATCTTACACGGGAAAAGGTTTAATATTTAGAGCAGTACGTGTAGAGTGGATCTTACAGGGGAAGAGGTTTAATTTTTAGAGCGGTACATGTAGAGCGTATCTTACACGGGAAGAGGTTTAGTGTCTAGAGCGGTACGTGTAGAGCGTATCTTACAAGGGAAGAGGTTTGGTATTTAGAGCGGTATGTGTAGAGCATGTCTTACATAGGAAGAGGTTTAGTGTTTAGAGCGATACGTGTAGAGCGTGTCTTACACGGGAAGAGGTTTAGTGTTTGGAGCGGTACGTGTAGAGCGTATCTTACACGGGAAGAGGTTTAGTATTTAGAGCGGTACGCGTAGAGCGTGTCTTACACGGGAAGAAGTTTAGTGTTTAGAGTGGTACGGGTAGAGCGTGTCTTACACGGGAAGAGGTTTAGTGTTTGGAGCGGTACGTGTAGAGCGTATCTTACAGGGGAAGAGGTTTGGTATTTAGAGCGGTACGTGTAGAGCGTATCTTACAGGGGAAGAGGTTTGGTATTTAGAGCGGTACGTGTAGAGCGTATCTTACACGGGAAGAGGTTTAATGTTTAGAGCGGTACGTGTAGAGCGTGTCTTACACGGGAAGAGGTTTAGTGTTTAGAGCGGTACGTGTAGAGCGTGTCTTACACGGGAAAAGGTTTAGTGTTTAGAGCGGTACGTGTAGAGCGTGTCTTACACGGGAAGAGGTTTAGTGTTTAGAGCGGTACGTGTAGAGCGTATCTTACACGGGAAGAGGTTTAGTGTTCAGAGCGGTACGTGTAGAGCTTATCTCACATAGGAAGAGGTTTAGTGTTTAGAGCGGTACGTGTAGAGCGTATCTTACACGGGAAGCGGTTTAGTGTTTAGAGCGGTACGTGTAGAGCGTTTAGTGTTTAGAGCGGTACGTGTAGAGCTTATCTCACACGGGAAGAGGTTTAGTGTTTAGAGCGGTACGTGTAGAGCGTATCTTACACGGGAAGAGGTTTAGTGTTTAGAGCGGTACGTGTAGAGCGTATCTTACACGGGAAGAGGTTTAGTGTTTAGAGCGGTACGTGTAGAGCATATCTTACACGGGAAGAGGTTTAGTGTTTAGAGCGGTACTGTAGAGCGTATCTTACACAGGAAGAGGTTTAGTGTTTAGAGCGGTACGTGTAGAGCGTATCTTACACAGGAAGAGGTTTAATTTTTAAAGCGGTACATGTAGAGCGTATCTTACATGGGAAGAGGTTTAGTGTTTAGAGCAGTACGTGTAGAGCGTATATCACACGGGGAAGAGGTTTAATGTTTAGAGCGGTACGTGTAGAATGTCTCTTACACGGGAAGAGGTTTAGTGTTTAGAGCGGTACATGTAGAGCGTATCTTACACGGGAAGAGGTTTGATGTTTAGAGCAGGACACAAGGATAGGGTTTCTAATGATTATGGAAGACCTAAGGGGTTTGATGAAATTTCTAGCATTTTTTGAACACCTAAATGACTCAGTGCATGCGATAAAGCCCTTGGTGCTTATAGAGTGCTTGAACGTTTGACGGATGAGTGAGATGTACATGGTGAGATAATGAGGATGATTCCTTTGTTTTTATTCTTTTGACTTTGGACATTCCAAGAACACCCAATGCTATGGAAAAAATGTCACGTGTGGACTGCCACACGGGTAAAAGTTCAGAGCCTTTGGGGTGCCTAATGAATTTTATGAAAGGGTCGCATGTGTACCGACACACGGACGGAGTTCGACGCTTTGTAGGTCTATGAGATGATATGAAGTGGTCGTATGGGATTGGCCTATGGATAGAGTTCTGATGCTTTTGAGCATATGATATGAAATGATGTTGTAAAAGAGTCATGTGTACCGGGGACACGGATAAAGGCTCGGCGTTTGGGGAACACCTTTCATGATTTGGGATGTTATGAAATGCCCTTACATGCGTACTAATCCGGCACTCGGGGAGCGCCTTGAATGATGTAATAATGTCATGAGGTAACCCGATGTGAATCACAATGTTATATGATATTTATGATGAATAGGTATGATGTCATGAAATGCATCATATGGATTGTCACACGGAAATATACCTAGGACCATTGTGGTCTCTTTTAAATGAGATAATTTGGTGGAATGACCGAATGCAATCTGGTGTATTGGCAGAACACGGGTATTTTGGGATACCCGATATGTCATGAAATGAGATGATCGTGGTGGGTGTCCTTGGAATGCCGCTAATGTGTATGCGTTTTCTGTCATTTGACATTTTCGTCTTCCACTGGAGAAAGATATGTCGTGCCCCTGGTTGGTTTTGCTTCCTTCGGGGCTTTGCTTGGTGATTTTCAAAGGAATGAGGGGACTATTAGGGATGTGTGATACTGCTGGGGAGATAATCATAGTGCTCCTTATAGAGATTCCACTGGGGAAGAGTATGGTGACTCGATTGGAGAAATAATCATGGTGTTCTTTATGTAGATTCTGCTAGGGAATTGCATGATGACTCTATGAAGAGTCGATGTGATGACTTCTATGTGGAATGTTGGGGACATTCTGCTTTTCCTGCTTTGTGGGGAAATTATGAGTTTGTAAGTGCTCTAATTTTGCCTGGGTTGCCCAATACGGGTTTTCAGCCCAGCGAGCCGCTCTAATTTTTGCCTAAGGTGCCTTTTCGGTTTTCACCTTAGCAAGCTTTTCATATGCCCTCACTTTTGCCTAAACTGCCCAATATGGGTTTTTAGCTTAGCGGGCCGCTCTAATTTTTGCCTGAGGTGCCTTTTCGGTTTTCACCTCAGCGAGCTCCTCTTTTTATTTTTTTTAAGATGATTGAGATGTCTCCAGGACCATTTTATTGCTCTTTTGGGAAGATGAACTGGATTTTAGAGGTCGATAAAAGATTTCAAATTGCATATATTTAGTGCATTTTCACTTGTTAAATAATGCGATGATTTCAATCAGTTGAATGCAAAGTGCTTTCTTTGAATGTATGTTTATGCAAGACAACTTTGTTTGTGCATTTGTCATAACCATGCAAATATATTTAAACAAACACTTCACTTTATTGATGAAGTCAAAATGAGTACATTTGAAATAAGTTGGTTCCTAAATGGTACTGATTCCACACTGAGCCAGAACCCATCATCAGTCATCCTTTTCAGGTTTTCTGACTGATTATTTTCTCTCGTGTCTTAACTTTTGCCTAGACTGCTCTTTTCGAGTTTTCAGCCTAGCAGATTTTTCTTTTAATATATGATAAAGCTTTAGCCTGTCCTGGTTGATAGGATTAGTGAACTCATTTCCGTCCATGTCTATGATGCTGATAGTGCCTTTTGCTAGTACCTTTTTCACCACATAGGGCCCTTCCCAGTTGGGTCTGAACTTGCCCCTAACATCAACATTTGAAGGCCTTAGCTGCTTTAGAACCAAGTCACCGGTTTTCAACAGCTGTTTGGAATACTTCACATTCCGATTATAGGCTCTGGCCATTCTGCGCTGGTACATCTGAAGATGATCCAGTGCCTTTAATCGCCTTTCATCTAGTGCAGCCAACTGCTCATACCTAGCTTGAACCCATTCAGCTTCCGGTAATTGAGCTTCTAGGGCAACTCTGAGTGATTTGAGTTCTATTTCCACTGGCAACACTACTTCCATTCCATATACCAAGGCATAAGGAGTTTCCCCTGTCGGTGTTCTGACACTGGTTCTGTAACCCCAAAGAGCATAAGGCAGTTTGTCAGCCCAATCTTTGAAAGTGGTTACCATCTTTGATAAGATCTTCTTTATTACCTTGTTAGCTACTTCCACTGCACCATTAGCCTGGGGCCTGTATGGAGAGGACTTCTGATGTTCAATACCATGTTCTGCAAGTAGCTCAGCTGTTGCCCCTTGAAACTGTACCCTATTGTCAGTTACTATATGGTGAGGAATCCCATACCGAGTGAAGATATTCTTCTGGATGAACTTGACCATGTGTTTGGCTGTCACATTAGTGAAGGATTCTGCTTCGACCCATTTGGAGAAGTAATCAACTGCCCCAATTATGAATCTGTGCCCATTAGATGCAGCTCGATGAATTTCACCAATCATATCTATCCCCCATGCTGAAAAAGGCCAAGGAGATGCTAGATTCTGAAGTTCAAGTGGAGGAAGATGACTAATGTCTGCATAGATCTGACATTCATGACATCTCTTCACTTTTCTTATACAATCTGCTTGCATCGTCATCCAGAAGTAGCCTTGTCTCATGATCTTCCTAGCCATGGCAAGCCTATCCATATATGGCCCACAGGACCCTGTATGTACCTGCTGCATCACTTCCTCTGATTCTTGCTCTGTCAGGCACCTCAAAAGGACTCCATGTGCGGTTCTTTTGTATAACTTATCCTCGAAGATTCTGAATTGACTAGCCAGCTTTCTTAGTGTTAACTTATCAGTAGCACTGGCCTCTTCGGGATACCTACCCTCCTTAACATACCGGTAGATGTCAAAGAACCATGGCTTTTCTTCAGCTGATAATTCCATTACTTCATGCACTTCGAAGCAAGGATGTCTGGAAGTGGCTATGACTAGTGGTTGTACTTGTGTTTCCTCTGGATTTTCCCACATGGAGGACAAAGTAGCTAATGCATCAGCCATCTTATTCTTATCCTTGGGGACATGTCTGAATTCACACTGGCCGAATAAACCTTTTCTGAATTGTAGCATCTCCAAATAAGGCCGTAAGGCTTCTTCTTTCAGCTCCCACTCACCCTGAGCTTGCCTAATCACTAGAAGTGAATCACCGACAATTAAGACATCATTTGCCCCTAAGTTTAATAGAGCTTCCATTCCAAATAAGCATGCTTCATATTCTACCCCATTATTGGTTACAGGAAAGATCAGCCTCTTGGATAAAGGGATGATCTCAACATCCGGTGTTACTACAAGTACCCCGATTCCAACGCCTTTTCTATTTACTGCCCCATCAAAGCACATGACCCATCTTTTCACTTCCACCATGGCTAGTTGCTTATCAGGGAATTCCATATTTTCTGTGTAATCTGATTCTAGGGGTTGGTTTGCCAAAAACCCTACTACGGCTCGCCCTTTAATGGTTTTCTTCGTGATATACTCGATGTCGAATTCAGACAAAAGTAACAACCACCTAGATAGCTTCCCAACCAATGTCGGTGCTTTATAAAGATACTTCATTGGATCCACTTTAGCCACAGCTTGTATCTTATAGGATTGGAAATAGTGGTGCAGTTTCTTGGTCAACCAAATCATCGCCACACATGTCTTTTCCACCAGTGTGTACTTGGTTTCATACTCCAGCAATTTCTTGCTAAGGTAGCAGATAAGATATTCCTTCTTGCCATCTTGTTCTTGTGCAAGCATTGCCCCCTATAGAGGATTCTTCAACTGCCAAATACAAAATCAGAGGCTTCCCTAGAAGTGGAGGACTCAACACTGGTGGCTTTACCAGGTAAGCCTTGATCTTCTCGAATGCCAGCTGACACCTGTCATCCCACACAATTGGCTGATCTTTCTTTAATAGCTTGAAGATTAGTTCACACGTGGAAGTCAACCATGCTATGAAGCGGCTGACATACTGTAAGGAACCCAGGAATGATCTGACTTCCTTTTCCGTCTTTGGGGCTGGCATATCTTGGAGGGCCTTGATTTTATCTGGATCCATTTCTATACCCCTCTGGCTGACTACATGACCCAATAGCTTCCCTGATGTGACCCCAAATATGCACTTCTTGGGGATAAGTCGCAAGTTGTACTCTCCAATGCGTGTTAGAAATCTATCCAGGATAACAGGATGTTCCTCCCGGGTTGCTAATTTAACAAGCATATCATCGACATACACTTCGACTTCTTTATGGATCATATCGTGCAACAGAGTTGTGATAGCCCTCTGATAAGTGGCACCGGCGTTCTTTAATCCGAAGGGCATCACTCTGCAGCAGAAAGTACCCCACTCTGTGATGAACGATGTTTTCACCTTGTCGACCACATCCATCAGGATCTGGTTATACCCTGAAAAGCCATCCATGAAAGAGTACATTACTGCTTTTGCTACACTATCAACTAGGACGCCAATATGGGGCAATGGAAAGTTATCCTTTGGACATGCCTTATTCAGACCCCTGTAGTCGACGCATACTCTGACCCTTCCATCCTTTTTAGGCACGGGGACAATGTTGGCTAGCCACTCCGTATACTCCACCACTTCGAGAAACTTGGTGTCTATTTGTTTGGCCACTTCTTCTTTCACTAGCATAGCCTATTCCAGCCTTAGTCTTCTCAACTTTTGCTTTACCTGTCTGAACTTGGGGTCCATTGGGATTTTGTGCACTGCTATTTCTGTATCCACACCTGGCATGTCTTCATACGACCAGGCGAAAGCTTTAACATGTTTTTGGAGTATTTTTATTAATTCTTTCTCTTCCTCAGATTTTAGCTCGTGTGAAATGAGTACCATTTTAGGGGTTTCATCTGTACTTATATTGATTTCATGCAATGCAGTGTCATGTATGCTAAATATGCTTGATGGTGATTTAATGCATGCACAGAATTATCAGGATAAACATCACATAAGTAAGCAAATTGGGATTTCATTGCATTGAACTTATCATAAAGTACATCAGTTACATTGAAAATGGAAGAAATAGATACAACAAAATCATTTTCATCCTCCACAGGTGGAGGGCCTTGTTCTTCATCAGCTTCCATCTTCCCTTCCAGAGAATCATCCGGGGTTGCAGCTTTCTCTGCTTCTTTTCCGGCCGCTTGCATTTTAGCTCTTTCCATAATCTTGGCAATTTTAGTGACTACAGAGTCTACACTTTAGCCATTAATTCTTCACCGAATCCCTCCTTGGATTTTCCAAAAGCTTTGCTTAATGCAGCAGTCAACGCTCCTGAGATCACTTCTGTAGCTTCAGTGCAGGTCTTCTTTTCATCTTCTTCCTCGGTCACCTCTACGGCTTCTACTGCCACCTTAGATGACTCTCCTTGCAAAATCTCAGATTCAGCGGTTGCTTCTTCCGCTGTTATAGGGGCTACTGGCTCTTCCTGGCTTTTGTCAAAATCCACGACATCAGCGAAGATCTTGAAGCTAGGATACTTGACATTTCCAACCATTACCGGTTCAGCTTGGCCCTTGTAAAGGCTTTCTCCTGCCTTTAGAAATGGCTTCATCATGACCTTGCCATTCTTTCCCTTCTTCAGGTTCTTCTGCTCGGATAACCCTTCTACATAACCAAGGCCGCACTGCTTCGACTTTCCCGAGTCGATCTTGAATTCTGGCACACCTTGCAAATTAATCCCGAGTCCCATTCCCAGGATAAAGTTTAGCTTGTACAGATATCGGGATAGCCACTCCGGCATGTAATTCTCATAAAGGACCATAGGGGCATCTGTGGTTTCTTCCTCCTTAATGACAGCAATTTGGAATCTGCCAAAAGGAACCACTCCTTCATCCACTGCCACTACCATCGACTGGGCGTCCGTCTCAACAGTCACAATCCTGCCATTCATAGAGAATTTGATCTTTTGATGCAATGTGGAAGGGACACCTCCCAAAGGATGGAACCAGGGCCTTCCGATCAACAAGGAAAATGTGACTGGGATATCAATCACCATAAAAACGACTGTGGACCTAACTGGTCCAACCTCTACTTCTGCCTCAAACGTCCCTATCACCGTTCTTTTAGAGTCATCATATGCTTGTATAACTGTTGAGGATTTCTTTAGCACTTCTTCACTCAGCCCCAGAAATGGCAACATCTTTAGTGGACAAATATTCAGCACTAACCCATCATCCACCATGACGTAAGGCATGACCTTATCCATCACATGGGCCCTGACATAAAGAGCCTTATTGTGGGCCTTCCCTTCAGCAGGCAGGTCTTTCTCGGAGAAGACAATATCAGGACTCCCAACATGAACTTTGTCTAACAAACAACACATAGCCTCTGGTGAAGCTATAGGGGGTACCTCAATTTCTGACAATTTCTTTACTAGAGCAGCCCTATGCTCCTTGGAGGTCAGAAGCAAGTGTCATAAGCTAGTTTGGGCAGGAGTTTTCTTCAGCTGGGAAATGACTAGGTCTTCTGTCTCAATTCCTTCTGGCGCCGAAGTACTGCCCGAGCCATTCATCAGTGCTTTATATTTCGTCTGATCTACCAGTTGATATACCCTTCCACTTCGGGGTCACGTGCTGCACTTCTTGAGTCTTCAGCTTTTCAACAACTGGGAGTTTGACTGCTTCTCCTTTGTCAAATTCTTCATACTCATTTTCAGAATCGAGATCATCCAGACTTATGGGCTTGATCTCCTTACATCCCTCCTTTTTCTCACACTCGGGTTCCACTTCGGGTTCCCCTACCGCCACTGCCTGAATCGTAGGGTTCGCTTGCAGAACTTGGGCAAATATGAAGTTAGCCGATAACCCTGACTGGACCATGTTAAGCTGCTTTTCGAATGCTGGCAGTGGGTCGGTTTTAGTGCTAGGTTTGGCTGGCTCTTGCAGCTTTCCCTTGTCAATGAGCTTCCGGATAGTATCCCTTAGCTTATAGCAGTTGTTGGTTTGTTGGCCTGTCACCACATGATAAGTGCAGAAGTTATCCTTGTCAGCTTCAGATGGCTTCTCAAATGGCCTTAAAGACTGTAGTAGGCCACCATTCCTACATTTGGCGAATATCTTTGCTAAGGTAAGAGTCCAAGGTGATATGCCTTGTCCTCTAGGACCCCTATTCTGGTCGCCTTGCTGCTGGTTCACAGTAACTACTTCAACCTGTTTCACCTCTGATGATTGCCCTTGCTTGCCACTAGAACTTGAACCAGAACCACTGCCAGACCCAGCTACTGCAGTTGATCTATACCCCGAGGTGTACCCTGTGCTTCTTCCTCCTTTGTGACCAGTCGGCTTCTCCTCTTCATCCCTATCTATCTTCATAGCCATACTGTAAACCTCACTGAGCTCCTTGAAGGGATGGAATTTCATATTGTTCTTGAAAATGTCTTTACTGCCGCCAATAAGCTTCTGTATAAGCTCGTCTTCATCAGGGCGGTTCTTAAGGAGGGTCATCTTGTTCATCCACCTCTGGTAGTATTCATCGAAGAGCTCATTGAACTTCTGCTTTATCCTTTCCAAATCATACAGCTTCACCTGGATTTTAGTGTTAAAGCTGTAGTATTTGATGAAAGCCGCAGACAAAACTTCCCAATCAGATTGCTCCTCCTCTGATAATGAGTTATACCATCCTAAAGCACCTCCTTCCAGTGTGGTGGGGAATAAATTAATTAGCTGCTGCTTTGTGGCACTCGCCGTTAGCATAACTCGGGCATATAAATTCACATGGGCCTCCGGCGAGCCCATCCCTTTGTAAGTAGGGATCTTCGGCACTTGGAAGCCAATGGGGAATGTCTCGATGCCCTTACTGATCATGGCATCCACATTCACCCCTTTCTTGTATTCAGCACTGATACTGACCCCCTTCTTCAACTGGGCCATAACTTCGTCTAGTTTAGAGCACTTTGCCTTCATCCTTTGTTCCATAGCTGCTTCTATCTCCTGCAGCTTTTCAAGGCTAGCTGAAGCGTCGACACCATATTGGGATGACTCAGCCTCTTTTTCTTTCCCGGCTCCACTACCACCTGCCTCGCCAGCTTCCCTTACGACTGCCAGCATCTCTTCCTTCCACATGTCACAGAAGTCTTGGGATCTAAAGAATTCTCTCAAAACATCAGCCATGCTTGGTGTTTGTTCTACCATATTCACTCCTTCCCCAGGCTCAGAATCACTGTCACTCTTAACTACCCTCTGTCTCCTAGCTGCCCTTGAAGCTTGGGATCTTGTCCAAGGTCACTCCAGCGTATTCTGCTTGGGAGTAGATAGGAGGTATTAGGGTCGTGAATGAATGACATGATGTGACATGAAAATTAAGACGTTGAACATGCTTGAGATGAATGGAGTGGAATTATATATGGAATGATGATATGAATGGTTTCTTTTTTATTATTTTTCTTCTTTTTGGAGCATTCCAAAAACACCCAATGCTTGTACAAAAATGTCGTGTGTGGGCCGTCACACGGACAAAGCTTCGGTGCCTTTGGGGCACCTAATGAATTCGTGAAATGGTCGCGTGCATACCGGCACACGGACGGAGTTTTGACGCTTTGTAGGTCTATGAGATGATATGAAATGGTCGCATGGGCCGGGCCCACGGACAAGGTTTTGATGCTTTTGGGCATATGATATGAAATGATGTTATGAGAAAGTCACGTGTAACAGGGACACGGACAAGGATTCGGCATTCAAGGAACGCCTTTCTTGATTTGGTGATGTTATGGACCTATATGTGTACTAATTGGGCACTCGGGAGTACCTTGAATGGTAAATTAATGTCATGAAGTGGTCGGATGTGGACCACGGTGTTATATGATGTTCATGATAAATGGGTGTGATGTTATGAAATGTATCGTGTAAATTGTTACACGAAAATGGGCCTAAGGCTGTTATGGCTTTTATTGAATGAAATGATTTTGGTGGGATGGCCGAATGCGGTCCGGTGAATCGGCAAAACACGAGTAATTTTGGGTACCCGATATGTTATGAAATGGAATGGGATGGTCATGATAGGCGTCCTTGAAATGCCCCTTAATTTAATTTAAGTGAAATGTGGTGAATGAACATGTCACACAATATGCAAATGGCTGCACGAAAACATGGGTTAGAATGCATGACACACATAATGATGTTATGTATGCTCTGTGAAAAATGCCAATCACACAAATATAATGTTATGGCTGAAAAAGAAAGGGTTAGTATGAATGGCAAACAAATGAATTAATGTTTTACACACGAAATAAAATGCAAATGGCTGCATAAAAATGTGGGTTAGTATCACACAAAATGTTTTGTGTATGGTATGTCACATGTATGGAAAATGGTGATTATGGTATGTTATGCACGCGTAGGTAGCAATGGCGATGTGTCACGAGATGGTGAAGAACACATAGCAAGCAAAATGAATTCTTCCAACCTTATTCCTCTAACGTGGTCGGTCTCAAAAATTTCTAACCGAGTCCTAGGCGGGGTTCACTTCAATCACCAACCGGGGGTGATGAAGGCGCGATTTTATTATTATTATTCACACAATTATTTTGGTATCCTAAGGGAATCCAACTAGAGCTGCCTATATGGGTTCGGTCAAAGTCGGGATAACATCAAGGCTCTCATAGCAAGATATACTCCTCACTTCTCCCCACTCAAGGGTCCTAACGAAGGGGTTCGTACGAGGCTATGAGTGGTGTTTCGTATTCGTGCCCCCAAGACAGAGAGAAACTTAGGCGACACTTCAACAATCCACCGGGCTATAAAGGGATACCTAAACTAATGCAAAAATGGCTAACTAAAATGCAAATAAAATACCAAAAGAGAATCATCCGCCTTATTTTAATTAGACACTTTTCAGGGCTTGTCAAATTATTTTAAGTTTTTTAAGAAAACTTTTTAAGAATTCCCCAGCAGAGTCGCCACTGTGAGCGGACGACACGTTTTTGATGGGATGCGAGACTTCCTTTCGGAAGGGGCGCCTCGATCTCGGGCGGGCCCCTCCCTCGCGTTGGGTTTTTATAAATAGAAAACGGGTTTTGGAAAATAAATGGAATTAATACATAAAAGAACCGAGACCTAAGTCTTGATGGATATTGTAGAGTCGCCACCGGGCTCAGCTCAACCGGGAAATTTATAATGTAGCTGAACCGGACGAACGGTCGCTACACTATCCAGAGATTCGGGTCCGGACAAGTCCCTTATTTTGTGTCTAATTAAAATAAATATTGGTCAATGTTCAAAGGTGGTATTTCATATTCTAAAGTCAATTTTATTGAAATAAAAAGACATACAGCGCGCATACATGTTAAGTAAAATAGTAAAAGAATAAATTATTACAACCCGATTAAATAAAAAATTAAAACTCTCGCCTCACTTTACAAGCGCCTAATATGCACGAGAATCTAAAAAAATACAACCGCCTAGGATACACGATTTAATCTATTAAATTACATCCAAAATGAAAATAAAATAAAAGAAAATAAAACCTGCAAAACAGAGGGTTAGCACAATTTACGGCACGCCACAAGTTGGACTCAAATAGACAGAATTGAGAAATCAAGAATTGGGGGCATGCATATAGGGGATAACCAGATTGGCTCGGCTAGCCGGCCCGGTTAGACCTGGAAAACATTTTGAAACGTCCCTGTACTCTTGGTTTTTTGTGGGAAAATCATTTTGAAAACAATTTTTCCGGTTTACATGCATTTTTACATATTAAGTGGGTCGATTTTCGGGAGAACTGGGTCTCTGTCGTTGAATTGTTCTAAATGCGATTTTACTCAAAATTGAATCTATGGTCGTGAATGTACAACAAAATTCATTTTTCTGATTTTTTAGGATTTTCTAAATTTTTATGGGTTTTTGGAAATTTTTGGGATAAAAGCTGAAATTCTGTTTCTGTAACAAGAGTTACAGTCGTGCGACTGTAACTATAGTCGTACGACTGTAGTTTACAGTCGTGCGACTGTAAACAGTTCAGGATCAGAATTTCGCCAAAATTATTCTGAATCAAAATGGAAGAAAAAAACAATCTGGAAATTAAGAACACTCGTACGACTGTATATACAGTCGTACGACTGTTCAACAAAACTAAGAACAGTTGTGCGACTGATCTTAATTTCCAGATGCAGCAGAAAATGCACAAAAGTCACTTCAAACACCCAGAAAGTGAGAAAAATTGTAAGGAAAAGAAGTGTCTACCTTTTTAGAAGCTAATCGAAGTCGTTTTGACCCCTAGCGTCGCTCCAATCCTAACAAATTCTCACTTTTCCTTTAAAATTGAAGTTCTGGGCTTTTTGTCCAAAAATCCAAAAATGTAAGGGATTCTGATGATTTAAGTCTAGATTTTTGATTTGGTTGTGAAGTTAATTGATTAACCTAGGGATTTCTAACAAGTTTTAATCCTAATTCTGAGAATTAAAAGAAAATAGAAGAGGAAAAGATGAGTTTTATGGATTTTGGTCCTCTTTCTTTTCCTTCTCTCTTTTCTCCTTTCTCTTTCTAAGTTTTTCCCACCAGAAATCCAATTGCTGCTTCTCTCCTCCCTTTCCTCTCTTTTATCTCTGCTTTTTTCGGGTTACTTGCTGCAATAACGGAGCAATTAATGCTCCTTCTCTCTCCTCCATTTTCTGCTGCAGAGGTATGGGCTCCTGCAATTTTTCCGACATTATAGTCGTACGACTGTAAGGATAGTCGTACGACCATAAACTCTTTTCTCTTTTTTTTTTAAGTATAGAAAATTCCGGCGCTTACAATTAGATAACAAGTAACTGGCTCCTCCGAACCTGGATCTGTGGAAGGTATAGTGGCCCTCACTTGGTTTCAGTTATACATAAATTTTCTGGTTGAGCTGAGCAGGGTGGCGACTCTTATATTTTCTACGGGATTTGGGTCTCGAATCTTTTATGGATATTATTTTCCAAAATGAATTTCATACTATAATTATTATTACAAAAAACTCATACTTTATTATAAAAAATTTCCTCAGTTCGCTTCACCGCATTTCGCTTATGTCAAAAATGTTGTCTGCTCATAAATATGTGCCCTCATGAATGAAGACTTTTCTTCATCCATTGGGTTCATGGGAATTTGATGGTAACCTGACTTGACATCTGGGAGGGAGTATATGGCATACCCCGGTGTAGAGTCTACCAGCTGATCTATACTTGTCAATGGGTAACTGTCTTTCGGGACAAGCCTTGTTTAGATCTGTGAAATTGATGCACATTCTCTAACTTCCATTCAGTTTCTTTACTAACACCACATTGGCCAACCACTCGGGATACAGTACTTTGCGAATATGCCCTACTTTTAACTATTTCTTTATTTCTGCCTTGATCGACTTTTGCCACTTTAGTGCATACTTTCTTTTCTTTTGTATAACTAGTTTAATAGCAGGGTGAGTGTGCAAACTGTGTTCATCACTTCTGGCCAAACTTCCAATATATCATCGGTGGACCAAGCGAAGGTTTCTTGTTCTTCAGTCAGTACTTTCACTAGTCCCTGCCTTAACTCCCCACTCAATCCTTTTGCGATTTGGACCAATCTTTGTGGTCCTATCATTAAACTCTCTAATTCATCAACAGGCTCGGCTCTCTTCTGTTCCTTAGGCTCCCAACTTATCTCCTCTAGTTTGAGTGAAGCCATATACATACTTTGTGCCATCTACTGGTTGCATCTACCTACCATTATCCGGGACGTAGTCGGTATTTGAAGGGCCAAACACTAAATGGAGAGAACTGCTTCTGACTCAACTAGGAATGGTCACCCTATAATCATGTTGTAAGCTATCAGTGCATCCATTATGAAAAATTTGGCTTCTGATCTCCAAATATATTTGTCATCTCCCACTTCAACACTTAGTGCCACCTGCCTTGTTGTAAGCGCCGGAATTTTCTATACTTAAAAAAAGAAAAAAAAATTATAGTCGTACGACTATTGTTACAGTCGTACGACTGTAATGTCGGACAGACTGCAGGAACCCATACCTCTGCAGCAGAAAATGGAGGAGAGAGAGGTTGAGCATTAATTGCTCCGGCTCTGCAGCAAGCAAGCAGGAAAAAAGAGGATAAAAAAAAAAGGAAGAAAGGAGAGAGAGGGGGGTGAAGATTTCTGGTGAAAGAAAACTTAGAGAGAGAAAGAGAAGAGAGAGAAAAAGAAAACCACAAAAAACTCACTTTTCTTCCTCTTTGATTTTCTTTAATTCTCGAAATTAAACCTAAAACTTGTTAGAAACCCCTAGGTTAACCAATTAACTACATAACCAAATCAAGAATTCGGACTAAAACAATCAGAATCCTTTACAATTTGGATTTTTGGAGGAAAAGCTCCCAACTTCAATTCCAAAGGGGAAAGTGCGAATTTGTTGGGATCGGAGCGACGCCAGGGGTCAAAACGACTTGGAATAGCTTCTAAAAAGGTAGTCACTTCTTTTCCTTACACTTTTCCTAGCTTTCTGGGCGTTTGAAGTGAATTTTGTGTGATTTTTGCTGCATTTTCGTATTTCTGTTCCTGGAAATTAAGAACAGTCGTACGACTGTTCTTGGTTTTCATGAACAGTCGTACGACTGTATATACAGTCGTACGACTGTTCTTAATTTCCAGATTTATTTTCTTCAGATTTTGATTTAAAATGATTTCTGGCGAAATTCTAACCCTGAACTGATTACAGTCGCACGACTGTAAACTACAGTCGTACGACTGTAATCCCTGTTCCAGAATCAGAATTTCAGCCTCATCCTCAAAAATTCCAAAAAAAAAAAAAAAAAAATTCCAAAAAATTAGAAAACCCCAAAAATCATCAAAATGAATTTTGTTGTGTGCATCACGACCATAGATTCAATTTTTAGTAAAATCGCATTTAGAACAATTCAACGACGGAGACCCATTTCTCCTGAAAACCGACCCACTTAAATATATAAAAATGCATGTAAACTGGAAAAAATTGTTTTCAAAATGATTTTCCCACAAAACCAAAATTACAGGGACGTTTCAAAATGTTTTCCAGGTCTAACCGGGCCGGCTAGCCGAGCCAACCCGGTTATCCCCTAAATGCATGCCCCCAATCCCTGATTTCCCATCCTGTCTATTTGAGTCCTAATTGTGGCGTGCTGTGTATATTGTGCTAACCCTCTGTTTTGCAGGTTTTAATTTCTCTTTATTTTTATTTTTAATGTATTTTAATAGATTAAATCGTGTATTTAGGCGGTTGTAATTATTTTTAGATTTTCGTGTATTTTAGGCGATTGTATAAGTGAGGCGAGAGTTTTATTTTTCCATTCGATTTGGTTGTAAGCCGATTAATATTTATTTCTTTTCTTCATGTTTGTATTAAATATTTTGTGTGTGCGTTGTATGCTTTTTTGTATTCAATAAAATGGACTTAGATTTTGAAATACCATTCGAGAACATTAGCAATATTTATTTTAATTAGACGCGAAATAAGGGACTTGTCCGGACCCGAATCTCTGGATAGTGTAGCGGCCGTTCATCCGGTTCAGCTACATAAGAATTTCCCGGTTGAGCTGAGCCGGGTGGCGACTCTACAATATTCATCGAGACTTAGGTCTCGGTTCTTTTACGTATAAATTCCATTTATTTTCCAAAAAGCGGATTTCCATTTATAAAAACCCCACGCGAGGGAGGGATCCGCCCGAGATCGTGGCGCCCCATTCCGAAAGGGATTCCCGCGTCCCGTCGAAAACGCGTCGTCCGCTCACAGTGGCGACTCTGCTGGGGACTTCTCAAAAAGTTTTCTCAAAACTTAAAAGAATTTTGACAAGCCCTGAAAAGTGTTTAATTAAAATAACGTGGATGATTCTCTTTTGGTATTTTATTTGCATTTTTAGTTAGCCATTTTTTTGCATTAGAATTAGGTATCCTTTTATAGCCCGGTAGGTTGTTGAAGTGTCGCCTAAGTTCCTCCTGGTCTTAGGGGCACGAATACGAAACACCACTCATAGCCTCGTACGAACCCCTTCGCTAGGACCCTTGAGTGGGGAGAAGTGAGGAGTATATCTTGCTATGAGAGCCTTGATGTTATCCCGACTTTGACCGAACCCATATAAGCAACTCTAGTTGGATTCCCTTAGGATACCAAAATAATTGTGTGAATAATAATAAAATCGCGCCTTCATCACCCCCGGTTGGTGATTGAAGTGAACCCCGCCTAGGACTCGGTTAGAAATTTTTGAGACCGACCACGTTGGAGGAATAAGGTTGGAAGAATTCGTTTTGCTTGCTATGTGTTCTTCACCGTTCCGTGACACATCCCCGACGCATGCATAACATACCATAATCACCGTTTTCCATACACACGACATACCATACACAAGCATCTTTGTGTGATACTAACCCACATTTTTTATGCAGCCATTTTGCATTTTATTTCATGTGTAAAACATTAATTCATCCACTTGTCATCCATACTAACGATTTCTTTTTCAGCCATAACATTAAACTTGTGTGTTTAGCATTTTATTTTTTGACATAGCATACATAACATCATTATGTATGTCATGCATCCTAACCCACGTTCTTATGCAGCCATTTACATATTGTGTGACATGTTCATTCACTACATTTCAATTAAATTAAATTAAGGGGCATTTCAAGGACGCCTATCATGACCATCCCATCCCATTTCATAACATATCGGGTACCCAAAATTACCCGTGTTTTGCCAATGCACCGGATTGCATTCGGCCATTCCACCAATATCATTTCATTTAATAAAAGCCACTACGGCCTTAGGCCCATTTTCGTGTAATAATTTACACGATGCATTTCATGACATCATACCCATCTATCATAGACATCATATAACACTGTGGTCCACATCCGACCACTTCATGATATTAATTCACCATTTAAGGTACTCCCCGAGTGCCCGATTAGTATACATGTAGGCCCATAACATCACCAAATCATGAAAGGCGTTCCTCGAATGCCAAATCCTTGTCTGTGTTCCTGTTACACGTGAGTTTCTCATAACATCATTCCATATCATATGCTCAAAAGCATCAAGACCTTGTCTGTGGGTCCAGCCCATGCGACCATTTCATATCATCTCATAGACCTATAAAGCGTCAAAAATACGTCCGTGTGCCGGTATACACGCGACCATTTCATGAATTCATTAGGTGCCCCAAAGGCGCCGAAGTTCTGTCTGTGTGATGGCCCACACGTGACATTTTTGCATAAGCATTGGGTGTTCTTGGAATGCCTCGAAAAAAATATAATAATAAAAGGGAACCATTCATATCATCATTCCATACATAATTCCACTTCATGCATCTCAAGCATGTCTTAATTTTCACGTCATATCACGTCATTCATTCACGACCCTAATATCTCCTACCTACTCCCAAGCAGAATACACTGGAGCGACCTTGGACAAGATCCCAAGCTTCAAGGGCGGCTAGGAGACAGAGGGTAGTCGAGAGTGACAGTGATTCTGAGCCCGGGGAAGGAGTGAATATGGCAGAACAGACACCGAGTATGGCTGATGTTCTGAGAGATTTCTTCAGGTGGCAGGATTTCCGCGACATGTTAAAGGAGGAAATGAGGGCAGTGGTTAGAGAAGCTGGTGAGACCGGTGGTAGTGGAGCCGAGAAGGAAAAAGAAGCTGAGTCATCCCAACACGGTGGTGACGCTTCGGCTAGCCTTGAAAAGTTGCAGGAGATAGAGGCAGCTATGGAACAGAGGATGAAAGCCAAGTGTTCCGAATTAGACGAGGTCATGGCCCAGTTGAAGAAGGGGGTCGGGATCAGTGCTGAATCCAAGAAGGGGGTGAATGTTGACGCCATGATCAGTAGAGGCATCGAGACATTTCCTATCGGCTTCCAAGTGCCGAAAGTCCCCACTTACAAAGGAATGGGCTCACCAGAGGCCCATGTGAATTTATATGCCCGAGTTATGCTGACAGCAGGCGCTACAAAGCAACAGTTGATTAATCTGTTCCCCACCACATTGGAGGGAGGTGCTTTAGGATGGTATAACTCATTGTCAGAGGAGGAGCAGTCTGACTGGGAAGTATTGTCAGCAGCCTTCATCAAATACTACAGCTTCAACACCAAAATCCAGGTGAAGCTGTATGATTTGGAGAGGGTGAAACAGAAATTCAATGAGCCCTTTGACGAATACTACCTGAGATGGATGAACAAAATGATCCTCCTAAAGAACCGCCCTGATGAAGATGAGCTTATACAGAAGCTCATTGATGGCAGCAAAGATATCTTTAAGAACAACATGAAATTCCATTCCTTCAAAGAGCTTAGTGAGGTCTATAGCATGGCCATGAAGATAGAAAGGGATGAAGAGGAGAAGCCAGCTGGTCAGAAAGGGGGAAGAAGTACAGGGTATAGTTCAGGGTATAGATCAACCACAGCAGCTGGGTCTGGCAGTGGGTCTGGTTCAGGTGCCAGTGGCAAGCAGGGGCAGTCATTAGAAGTGAAGCGGGTAGAGGTGGCTACTGTGAATCAGCAGTAAGGCAACCAGAATAGGGGTCCTGGAGGACAAGGCATAACACCCTGGACTCTTACTTTGGCAAAGATATTCGCCAAGTGTAGGAATGGGGGCTTACTACAGTCCTTGAGGCCATTTGAGTTCCCACCTGAAGCTGACAAGGATAACTTTTGCACTTATCATGTGGTGACAGGCCACCGGACCAATAACTGCTATAAGCTAAGGGATGCTATCCAGAAGCTTATCGATGAGGGAAAGCTGCAAGAACCACCTAAGCCTAGCACTAAAACTAACCCACTACCGGCATTCGAGAAGCGAGTTAACATGGTTCAGTCGGGGTTGCCGGCTAACTTTATATTTGCCCAAATTCTGCAAGCGAACCCTATGATTCAGGCAGTGGCGGTAGGGGAATCTGAAGAGAAACCTGAGTGTGAGAAGGAAGATGGGTGTAAGGAGATCAAACCCATAAGTCTGGATGACCTTGACTCCGAAGATGAGTACGAGGAATTTGACAAAAGAGAAGCAGTCAAACTTCCAGTTGTTGAAAAGCTGAAAATTCAAGAAGTGCAGTACGTGACCCGAAGCGGGAGGGTATATCAGCCGGCGGATCAGATGAAAGATAAAGCACCGATGAATGGGTCGGGCAGTACTTCGGCACCGGAAAGAGTCGAGAAAGAAGATTTGGTCATTTCCTAACTGAAGAAGACCCCTGCACAGGCTAGTTTGTGGCACTTGCTTATGACCTCCAAAGAGCATAGGGAGGCTTTAGTGAAAAAGCTATCAGAAATTGAAGTCTCCCCTATAGCTTCACCAGAGGCTATGTGCTGCTTGCTAGACAAAGTCCATGCTGAAGCTCCTAATATTGTTTTCTCTGAGAAAGACCTACCAGCAGAAGGAAAAGCTCACAACAAGGCTCTTTACATTAGAGCCTATATCATGGATAAGGTGATGCTGTGTGTTATGGTGGATGACGGCTCAGCTCTGAATATTTGCCCACTGAAAATGCTACCGTTTCTAGGCATGAATGAAGAAGTGTTGAAGAGGTCCTCAATAGTCATTCGGGCGTATGATGATTCTAAAAGAACAGTGATAGGGACCTTCGAAATAGAAGTGGAGGTTGGGCCCGTCAAGTCCATGGTTGTCTTCACAGTGATCGATATCCCGGTCACATTCTCCCTATTGCTTGGAAGGCCCTGGTTCCATCCTTTGGGAGGTGTTCCTTCCACATTGCATCAAAAGATTAAATTCTCTATGAATGACAGGATTGTGACTGTTGAGGCGGATGCCCAGTCGATGGTAGCTGCAGTGGATGAAGGAGTGGTTCCTTTTGGTGGATTCCAAATTGTTGTCATTAAGGAGGAAGAAACCACAGATGCCCCTATGGTTCTTTATGAGAACTATATGCCAGATTGGCTATCCCGATATCTGTACAAGCTGAACTTTATCCCCGGAATGGGACTCGGAATTAATTTACAAGGTATTCCAGAATTCAAGATCGACTCGGGGAAGTCAAAGCAATACGGCCTTGGTTATGTAGAGGGGTCATCCGAGCAGAAGAACCTGAAAAAGGGTAAGAATGGCAGGGTCATGATGAAGCCATTTCTGAAGGCGGGAGAAAGCCTTTACAAGGGCCAAGCTGAACCGGTGCTGGTTGGAAATATCGAACACCCTGGCTTTGAGATTTTTGCAGATGTTGTGGATTTTGAAAAAAGCCAGGAAGAGCCAGTAGCCCCTGTAATGATGGAGGAAGCTATTGCTGAATCTGAAATTTTGAAAGGAGAGTCATCTGAGGCGACAGCAGAAACCATAGAGGTGGCCGAGGAAGAAGATGAAAAGAAGATCTGTGCCAAAGCTACAGAAGTGATCTCGGGAGCTTTGACTGCTGCATTAACCAAAGCTTTCAGGAAATCCAAGGAAGGATTTGGTGAAGAACTGATGGCCAAAGTGAACTTAGACTCTGTGGTTACTGAAATCGCCAAGATTATGGAAAAAGCTAAGGCACAGGTGGCTGAGAAAGCTGCAGTCCCAGATGATGCTCTGGAAGGGAAGATGGAAGCTGATGAAGAACAAGGCCCTCCGCCTGTGGAGGATGAAAATGATTTTGTTGTATCTATTTCTTCCATTTTCAATGTAACTGATGTACTCTATGATAAGTTCAATGCAATGAAATCCCAATTTGCTTACTTATGTGATGTTTATCCTGATAATTCTGTGCATGCATTTAAATCACCATCAAGCATATTTAGCATACATGACACTGCATTGCATGAAATCAATATAAGTACAGATGAAAACCCTAAAATGGTACTCATTTCACATGAGCTTAAATCCGAGGAAGAAAGAGAATTAATAAGAATACTCCAAAAACATGTTAAAGCTTTCGCCTGGTCGTATGAAGACATGCCGGGTGTAGATACAGAAATAGCAGTGCATAAAATCCCGACAGACCCCAAGTTCAGACCGGTAAAGCAGAAGTTGAGAAGACTAAGGCCGGAATGGGCTACACTGGTGAAGGAAGAAGTGGCCAAACAGATAGATGCCAGGTTTCTCGAAGTGGTGGAGTATACGGAATGGCTAGCCAACATTGTCCCCGTGCCTAAAAAGGATGGAAGGGTCAGAGTATGCGTTGACTACAGGGACTTGAATAAAGCATGCCCAAAAGATAACTTTCCACTACCACATATTGACGTCCTAGTTGATAGCGCAGCAAAAGCGGCAATGTAATCCTTCATGGATGGCTTTTCAGGGTACAACCAGATCCTAATGGATGTAATTGACAAGGTGAAGACGTCATTCATCACCGAATGGGGTACTTTCTGCTATAGAGTGATGCCTTTTGGATTAAAGAACGCCGGTGCCACTTATCAGAGGGCTGTCACAACTCTGTTGCATGATATGATCCATAAAGAAGTCGAAGTGTATGTCGATGATATGCTTGTTAAATCAACCACCCGGGAGGAACACCCTGTTATCCTGGATAGATTTCTAACACGCATTGGAGAATACAACTTGCGGCTTAATCCCAAGAAGTGCATATTCAGGGTCACATCAGGGAAGCTGTTAGGCCATGTAGTTAGCCAGAGGGGGATAGAAATGGACCCAGATGTGAACACGAAATTTTAATTAAAAAAAAAAAAGGGGGGGGGGGCCGTTGACCGTTGACCCACGACTGTATAATACAGTCGTGGGAATTCACTACAGTCGTACGACTGTAGTGTAAGTACAGTCGTACGACTGTACTTTCGGGTGGCAGGTTCCAGCCCATACTTCTTTGACTTAAAAAAGAAGGGAAATCTTGAGCATTTAATGCTCAAGATTTCCGGGCTAGTAGGGTATAAAAGAAAAAGGAAAAGCAGATTAGGGGGACTTTTGGGTTTTTCTTGGAGTTAGAAATCAGAATTTTAGAGAGAGAAAAGGGAGAAAAAGAAAGAAGAGAGAGAAGTGAAAGAGCTTATTTTCTTCTCACATTTTCTCCTTGATTTCTTGTTTTTAATCTCTAAAACGAATTAGACATCTTAGGTTAACAATCACATTAACAAATTAAATCATTTCGGACCAAAAACAAACACAAATCCTTGACTTTTCTGGAGTTATTTGGACATTTTTGAAACCTTGACTTTTTGGGAAAAAAGTGCAAATTCACGTGGATTGGTGCGTAGCCAGGGGTCATTCCAGCTGTGGATCACCACCAAGGAGGTAAACAACCTTTAACTTATCTCATTTTCCAGCTTTCTGGGTGATTTGATTGTGTTTGGTGCATTTTTCTTCAAGTTTTTGCGTTTTCATTTCTGGAAAAGTAAGAACAGTCGTACGACTGTTCTTGAAATAAGAACAGGGGCACGACTGTAAATACAGTCGTGCCAAACACACTACAGTCGTACGACTGTCTTTGCTTCTTCAGTTTTTGGGGTTTTGTTTTAGGGTTTTTTTAGCGATTTCCGCCCAAACCAGGGCTACAGTCGCACGACTGTAACTACAGTCGTACGACTGTAGCTCGCGGCCAGGGACAGAAATCCCTAAAAAAAAAATCCCTAAAATCCAAATAAAATTCCAAAAATTCGAAAAATTTCATAAAAATAAAAAATTTTCAGAAAATCAGAAAAATTTGGAAAACCCTCAAAAATCATCAAAATGAATTTTGTTGTGCACATCACGACCTTAGATTTATTTTTCAGTAAAGTTGCATTTAGAACAATTCAACGACGGAGACCCGGTTCTCCCGAAAACCGACCCATTCCGCATGCTTAATTATAATAAACCGGAAAAATTGTTTTCAAAAATGATTTTCCTCACAAAACCAAAAATACAGCGACGTTTCAAAAATGGTTTTTCAGGTCTGACCGGGCCGACCGACCGGGCTGACCCGGTTACCCCCAATTGCATGATCCCGAATCCTAATTCCCTATTTCTGTCTACTTGAGTCCTACTTGTGGCGTGCCGTATAAATTGTGCTAACCTTTGTTTTGCAGCTTTTTATTTTATTTTAATTTTCTTTTTATTTGTATTTAATAGAATTAAATCGTGTATTTAGGCGGTTGTAAATTTTCTTTAGATTCTCGTGTATCCTAGGCGATTGTATCCGTGAGACGAGAGTTTTATTTTCCTTTCAATTTGGTTGTAAGACCTTAAATATTTATTCTTTGTACTTTATATTTTGTATTATTATCCTGTATGCGCGCTGCGTGTATTCTTTTAATAAAAATAAATCTTTAGCTACTTAAAGTGTCGTAACTAGAACATTGACAATAATATTTAAATTAGACACGAAATAAAGGACTTGTCCGGACCCGAATCTCTGAAAAGTGTGGCAGTTCCCACTTTGGTTCAGCTACACTATAAATTCCCGGTTGAGCTGAGCCGGGTGGCGACTCCTATACTTTTTATCGAGATTTAGGTCTCGATTCTTTTTCGAAATAATCCGCTTTTCCAAAAAAATGAATTTCCAAATCAAAAACCCCACGCAAGGGAGGGTCCCGCCCGAAATCGAGGCGCCCCTTCCGAAAGGGAGTCCCGCGTCCCGTCGAAAACGCGTCATCCGCTCACACCAGATAAAATCAAAGCCATCCAAGATATGCCAGCTCCAAAGACTGAAAAGGAGGTCAGATCATTCCTGGGTTCCTTGCAGTATGTCAGCCGCTTCATAGCCAAGCTAACTTCCACTTGTGAGCCAATCTTCAAGCTATTAAAGAAAGATCAGCCGGTTGTGTGGAATGACAAGTGTCAGCTGGCCTTCGAGAAGATCAAGGCCTACCTGGTAAAGCCACCAGTGTTGAGTCCTCCAATTCCAGGGAAGCCCCTGATTTTGTACTTGGCAGTTGAAGAATCCTCTATAGGGGCAATGCTAGCACAGGAACAAGATGGCAAGAAGGAGTATCCCATCTACTACCTAAGCAAAAAGCTGTTGGAGTATGAAACCAAGTACACACTGGTGGAAAAGACATGTGTGGCGATGATTTGGTTAACCAAGAAGCTGCGCCACTATTTCCAATCCTACAAGATACAAGCTGTGGCTAAAGTGGATCCAATGAAGTATCTCTATGAAGCACCAGCATTGGTTGGGAAGCTGTCCAGGTGGTTGTTACTTTTGTCTGAGTTTGACATCGAGTACATCACGAAGAAAACCATTAAAGGGCGAGCCGTGGCAGAGTTTCTGGCAAACCAGCCCCTAGAATCAGATTACACAGAGAACCTGGAATTCCCTGATGAGCAGTTAGCCATGGTGGAAGTGAAAAGGTGGGTCATGTGCTTCGATGGGGCAGTGAATAGAAAGGGCGCTGGAATTGGAGTACTTATAGCAACGCCAGATGGTGAGGTCATTCCCTTATCCAAGAGGTTGAATTTTCCCATAACCAATAACGGAGCAGAGTATGAAGCATGCCTATTTGGGATGGAAGCTTTGCTAACACTAGGGGCAAATGACGTCCTGATTGTTGGAGACTCACTTCTAGTGATCAGGCAAGTTCAGGGTGAGTGGGAACTAAAAGAAGAAGCCTTACGGCCTTATTTGGAGCTGCTACGGTTCAGAAAGGGTTTCTTCAGCCAGTGTGAATTCAGACATGTCCCCAGGGATGAGAATAAGATGGCTGATGCATTAGCTACTTTGTCTTCCATGTTGGAAAATCCAGAAGAGACACAAGCTCAACCACTGGTCATAGCCACTTCCAGGCATCCTTGTTTCGAAGTGCATGAAGTAATGGAATTATCAGCCGAAGAAAAGCCATGGTTCTTTGACATTCACCGGTATATTAAGGAGGGAAAGTACCCAGAAGAGGCCAGTGCTGCTGATAAGTTGACGCTGAGAAAACTGGCTAGTCAATTCAGAATCTTCGAGGACAAGTTGTATAAAGAACAGCATATGGAGTTCTTTTAAGGTGTCTAACAGAACAAGAAGCAGAAGATGTGATGCAGCAGGTACATGCAGGATCCTGTGGCCCACATATGAACGGGCTAGCCATGGCCAGGAAGATTATGAGACAAGGGTACTTCTGGATGACAATGCAAGCAGATTGCATAAGAAAAGTGAAGAGATGTCATGAGTGTCAAATCTATGCAGACATTAGTCATCTTCCTCCACTTGAACTTCAGAATCTAGCGTCTCCTTGGCCGTTTTCAGCATGGGGGATAGACATGATTGGTGAAGTTCATCCAGCTGCATCTAATGGGCATAGATTCATAGTTGTGGTCGTTGATTATTTCTCCAAATGGGTCGAAGCGGAATCCTTCACTAATGTTACAGCCAAGCACATGGTCAAGTTCATCCAGAAAAATATCTTCACTCGGTATGGGATTCCTCACCATATAGTAACAGACAATGGAGTACAGTTTCAAGGGGCAACGGCTGAGCTACTTGCAGAACATGGTATTGAACATCATAAGTCTTCCCCATACAGACCTCAGGCTAATGGTGCAGTAGAAGCAGCTAACAAGGCAATAAAGAAGATCTTATCAAAGATGGTAACCACTTACAAGGATTGGGCTGATAAACTGCCTTATGCTCTTTGGGGTTACAGAACCAGTGTTAGAACGCCGACAGGAGAAACTCCTTATGCCTTGGTATATGGGATGGAAGCAGTGTTGCCAGTGGAGATAGAACTCAAGTCACTCAGAGTTGCCCTGGAAGCTCAATTGCCAGAGACTGAATGGGTTCAAGCTAGATATGAGCAGCTGGCTGCACTAGATGAAAGGCGACTAAAGGCACTGGATCACCTGCAGATGTATCAGCGCAGAATGGCTAGAGCCTACAATCGAAATGTGAAGTACTCTAAGCAGCAGTTGAAAGCGGGAGATTTGGTTTTAAAATAACTAAGGCCTTCAAATGTTGATGTTAGGGGCAAGTTCAGACCTAACTGGGAAGGACCCTATGTGGTGAAGAAGGTGTTATCAAAAGGCGCTGTCAGCATCATGGACATGGATGGAAATGAGTTCACCAACCCGATCAACCAAGGCAAGCTAAAGCTTTATCATGTATAAAAAAAAAAGAAAGAGGTCTGCTAGGCTGAAAACTCAAAAAGAGCGGTCTAGGCAAAAGTTAAGACACGAGAGAAAATAATCAGCCGGAAAACCTGAAAAGGACGACTGGTGACGGATTCTGGCACAATGTGAAATCTGTACCATTTAGGAACCAACTTGTTTCAAATGTACTCATTTTGACTTCATCAATAAAGTGAAGTGTTTGTTTAAATATATTTGCATGGTTATGACAAATGCACAAACAAAGTTGTCTTGCATAAACATACATTCAAAGAAAGCACTTTGCATTCAACTGATCAATATCATCGCATTATTTGATAAATGAAAATGTATCAAATACATGCAATTTAAAATCTCTTATCGTCCTCTGAAGTCCAGTTCATCTTCCCAGACGAGCAATAAAGGGTCACAACATCATTTTAGTCAAATATTAAAAAAAAAAAATGCTCACTGAGGTGAAAACCGAAAAGGCACCTCGGGCAAAAATTAGAGCGGCCCGCTAAGTTGAAAACCCATATCGGGCAGTTTAGGCAAAATTTAGGGCATATGAAAAGCTCGCTAAGGCGAAAACCGAAAAGGCGCCTTAGGCAAAAGTTAGAGCGGCTCGGTGGGCTGAAAACCTGATTTGGGCTACCCAGGCAAAATTAGAGCACCTAAAAAAGAAAAAAAGAAAAAAAAAACTCATAACTTCCCACGGAGCAGGAAAAACGGAACATCCTTAGTATTCCCCGCAGAATTCGTCACATCACTGTTGGAAATGCCCTAGTCCCGAGGCATTAGTCCTTGTATTTGTACTATGCATTTATTGGATTTATGTGCTGTACTTATTTGTGTCATTAATAAAGGCATCAATTCATTTATTATATTTATCTTGTGCAGTATAGTAAATGAAGTATCCAATGGACATATCCATATCCATGACGACTAGTGTCATGCACTTAGCAGTAAGACCATGGATAGGGTTAACGATATGACCATAAATAGATCCGTAGTCTGTTCCAGTCATGGGAATGAATGGAACAACAGACTATCATTAACCTGGTTGTATGGCGGTGTCTTACCGGTCATTGGACATGGAATGTCAACCAAGTTAATGGGTACATGCCTGGGTGCATAGTACTGGATAGATCCACTGAACGAGTAATCCACATGGGTGCCAAGTATGGGTGCTTTCGGGTATGTCACTGAACATGGTAATACTATGGATATGCAGAAGGGATTTGTCACTCAGTAACCAACTGAGAAGATATCACCGGCCTCTTGATGAATGTGACTGATAAGAGTGTGGCCACACCCAAACAAGTTGGTACTTGTTTGTGAGCATCAGTACATTTGGGATCAAGTTAATGTCTGAACACAAAAGAGGGTGATCAATCCATGCTTCTGTGTTGGACACCGATATCAATGACATGGGATGTACAAGTTTAACTACAGGGTTATGATATCAGTTGGACTGCCATCTCCATCTTAATTGGGGGCTGCAGTGGCTTGCTAGAGCCCAACTGCAGTCTGCGGGCCAAAGGCCCGCTGCCAACATAAAGATGGGCCCACAGGATCGTACACATAGAACGATAGAATGCAGACTTAAGGAATAGCATGTATACTTGGAGTATACACATTGGAGGGAGAGGTGTGTATATATTAATTATATTATAAAGATCAATTGGATTGGTCATAATAATAAAATTAATATATTCTATTGGCTCTTCATAATTAATTGGATTAATTATGAAATTATTTCCTAGGTGGAAATATTCATATGTATGGGTTTACATATGATTTTATTTTGTGCAGAGTTAATTTTAATTTGATGGATTAAATTAAATGTCAAACCAATTTTAATTTGAATGTAAATAATATATTACTTGGAGTAATATATTAAATACATGGGTATATTAAAATTGGGCTTGAATTAATTTGAACCAAATTAATTAAAATTAGACTGGGCCTAAATTAAAACATGGAAGCCCGCACAGAATAAAGAGGAGCCAAGATGGGCCAGAATTCCTTATGGAATTCGGCCAACCCTAGGTATAAATACCTAGGGTTAGAAGAATTCGGCCAACCTAAGCTAAAATCACTCATAGCCGAATTCTCTAGCCTCTCCTCTCCTTGGTTTTTGCTTTTCCATCGCTAGCACGGGTTGCATTTGCCAAGCGTTCGTGTACGTGAGAGTGGAGGAATTCTAAATTGAGTTCTGCAGTCATCATCCGTCTCTGAAAGAGATTTTTCTGGTATGAAATTTTAATATCTTTCTATTTAATTTTATGTTTTTCAATTTCCACTTCAATTGCTCCTGGGACTGGATTTGAGGAAATCACCGCGTTCTTCCGCTTTTATCGGGTGATTTCCGGTGAAAAATCCCAACAGTGGTATCAGAGCCAGGTTTTTTGATCCGTGGGAATTGATTAATTTGGTTGAATCCCTATTTTGAAATTGGATGTTTTTTGATTGGGATTCATGGTATGGGTTTTTATGATTTTTCCCATGTGTTTTAATACAATGAAAATTAATATTGCATATTGGTTTATGTTGTTTTAATTTTATTGTATTGTTGTAATTATTGGTGAATTGCTATGGATGATGATTGGGTATTTTTTTTATTGATTTAATTCTGTTTTAAAAAAAAAAAAAAAATATCGGCCTCCCGGCGGCGGGAGGCGCGGCAGCAGTCGCTGGGCGGCAGCTACTGGGCAGTGGCCGCTGGGCGGCCACTACGCAGCGGCAGCGCCGCTGCAGGCGGCAGCCACTGCTGGGCAGTGGCTGCTGCACGGCAGCAGCGGGCAGCCGCTAGGAGGCTGCGCCGCTGCTGCTGCTAGGGCAACTCTGTTGCCCTAGCTGCAGCGGGCCGAGCCCAGTTTTTTTTTTGGATTTTGCGGGTTTTAGGTCCGGGGCCCAGTTTTGAAATTTTAATTGGTTTTAAAATTCGTGTGTTTAAATTTATGTAATTTAAATGCGCATGGTTTCTTGGATGAATTTTAATTTCGTTCATGTGACATTAATTTGGAAATTAATGTGGTTAATGGAAATTGGTTCGGGTAATTTTGGCACAATTACTCGGATGGCTAAATTGGACCCATGGTTTCCCAATTCCAGTGGGAGCAGTTGGACTGCCTGGGCTGGAGGCCCAAAGCCCGTTAAGGGTTAAAACCATGGTGGGCTAAAATTGGCGATTTCCAAATAATGGCTTTGACATAATTTAAATGGGCTTAAATCATGCATTTTGACATGCTTTTGAATTGTATGTATTGGATGCATATGTATGGTTGAATGAATGTATGATTGGATGCTATTGGGCCTTTTACGAGTTGGGTTGTATTTTTCTTTTGGGTAAATACGGCCTGCGTGTCGTTTTCTTTTAATGTAATTTTATTTTATTTAAGTTAAATATTGTAAAATTTGTAAAAGAAGAAGCCCATGGAGTGGTGAGCCCAATTGGAGGTGCAAGCCCAAATAGAGGTGCAAGCCCAGAAGGAGAAGGAGGAGGCCCACCTAATATGTATTTCTAGTATAGGTTTACTAGAATTATATTAGGATGTAACATAGGCCCATAGCAGTCCATTTTATTTTATTTAATCATTTATATATTCTTTTGCATGTATGAATGTATGTTACATATAGCTCATTCACCCGCTTTATGTATGTAAGCCGTTATAATTGAATCTAATAACCAAATGGAATTACTAAGTCGCTTAAAAGTACTTCCCTCATTCAAAACCGAATCGAGGTGGGAATAGGCCAGTTGCAGACCATGCCCTCGCAGGATGCACTGGAGTATTGTCACTTTGTACTGGGTTAGAGTATGGGATACTCTAACACTTGAATGGAGGTTTTGACTTAGCATGGGTAGTAGGATTCTCCTGGCCCTAAGCACAGATGGGTAAGTGCCAACAAGCCCATCAAACCGAGAGTCCCTAGGTTGGGATTGGACGGCGTTCCTACCTAAATAGTTAAGGTGTAGTTGTACCAAACCCTCGTTTGGCTATATCTTAATGAAATATGGATCTCGGCCCATGAGCCCAACAACTCGGTTAAATTAATAACTTGATTCATTATTAATTTTATATGGGAACAATAAAGTAAAGCCCTTTATTAACACTCTAAATGTTTTTCTGTGTAGAAACACCCAAATGGCAAACACTAATACCTTATCACTGCGATCGATTCTTGAGAAGGACAAGCTTTCCGGTCCTAACTTTTTAGACTGGTCTAGGAACTTGAGGATAGTTCTAAGACAAGAGTCAAAAGAGTATGTGCTGGAAAGGCCTGTGCCGGCTGCGCCTCAGGGACGTAATCCGACAGCTGCACAGCTAGCGGAATACGAGGCGCACGTCAAGGACAACCGGGATGTGACGTGCCTTATGTTGGCGTGCATGGTCCCCGAACTGCAAAAGCAGTTTATGGACCATCAAGCCTATGCTATGATAACAACTCTTAATGAGATGTTTCAGGAGCAAGCTCGTCAGGAAAGGTACCTGACCAATAAGGCATTCCACTCTTGTAAGATGGGGGCCGGGACATCTGTGAGTGCTCACGTGCTCAAAATGAAAGGCTATTTGGATACTTTGGCCCATCTCGGATCGCCTATCTCTCAAGAGTTGGCGGTGGACATGATCCTGGCATCCTTACCGGATTCTTATGATCAGTTCATCCTAAACTATAATATGCAAGGGATGAACCGTACTGTCAGTGAGCTGCATGGGATGCTTAAGCTTACTGAGCAGTCGATCAAGAAGACTCCGCCGGTGCTGTTGGTTAACAAGGGGAACGCTCCTCTTGCTAAGGGTAAGGCCAAGGAAAAGGCCAAGGCCAAGGCCAAGAAGGCCAAAGCCAAGAAGGCCAAGGCCCAACCCAAAGGCCATCAGAAGGCAGGTCCTGAGGACGTCTGTTTCGGGTGCAGACAGGCGGGCCATTGGAAGAGATCGTGTCCCAAGCTGATGGGAGAACAGAGAAGGGGCCAAGGTGCGTCCTCTTCAGGTATTTATGTTATAGATATTAACCTTACTGTTTCAACATCCTGGGTATTGGATACTGGATGTGGTTCTCACATTTGTTGCAATGTGCAGGGACTTAAGAACAGAAGGTTGCTGGGGTCGGGTGAGGTGGACTTGCGGGTCGGGAATGGAGCAAGGGTTGCTGCCATAGAGATCGGCGAATACCACCTAGTGATGCCCAGCGGATTGGTTTTAATTTTGGAACATTGTTACTTTGTACCTGCGATGTGCAGGAATATTATTTCTGTATCAATGTTGGACATGTCTGGATTTGAATTTTCTATTATACATGGTCGAATTTCAATATCTAGAGAGGGGTTATTTTATGGAGATGCTCTATTAAATAATGGCCTGTATGTCCTGGACTTAAATGAAACCAATCACATCTATAGCATAAACACGAAAAGGGTTAAGCCTAACGAACTTAATCCAGTCTACCTATGGCATTGTCGTCTTGGCCACATAAACGAGAAGCGCATAGCTAGGCTTCACAAAGCTGGGGTCCTAGGGTCATTTGACTTGGAGTCATTTGATACATGCGAATCGTGTTTAAGAGGCAAGATGACAAAGGCGCCTTTTAGCAAAAGGGCTGAAAGGGCCACTGGCTTGTTGGACCTAATACATTCAGATGTATGTGGACCTATGAGCGCAGCGACCAGAGGTGGGCATTTGTACTTCGTCACGTTCACGGATGATTTCAGCAGATATGGCTACGTCTATCTGATGAAACACAAGTCCGAGACCCTTGATAGGTTCAAGGAATTTAGGAACGAGGTACAGAACCAGCTAGGCAGGAATATCAAAGCCCTTCGGTCGGACCGAGGCGGTGAGTATATGAGCCTAGAGTTTGACTCATACTTGAGAGAGCATGGAATAGTTCCGCAGCTCACTCCTCCCGGAACACCGCAATGGAATGGGGTGTCCGAACGGAGGAATAGGACCTTGTTGGACATGGTCCGCTCAATGATGAGTCAAGCAACTCTCCCAATTAGTTTCTGGGGACACGCCCTCGAGACAGCAGCTCTCATTTTAAACAATACTCCGACTAAGGCAGTGGAAAAGACCCCATATCAGATATGGACGGGCAAGGAGCCCAATGTGTCTTTCCTAAGGATTTGGGGATGCGAGGCACATGTCAAGAAATTGACTAGTGGCAAGCTGGAGCCCAAAACCGATAAATGCCTGTTTGTGGGCTACCCTAGGGAAACCAAAGGGTATTACTTCTACAACCCCGCCGAGAACAAGGTGTTCGTGGCAAGGAAGGGGGTCTTTCTGGAAAAAGGAGTTCCTTTCCAAGAAAGATAGTGGGAGCAACGTTGAACTCAGGGAAGTTCAAGGTCCACAAGCACCTGAAGAGGATAGCTCGGAGGCCCAGGTGGAGCTTCCACAAGTGGAGGCACCGACCCAGGCCACACAAGAACCTAGAAGGTCTAGTAGGGATCGTCGGGAACCGGAGAGGTATGGTTTCCTCGTCACCGATGACCAAACTCTTCTCATCTGGGATGAAGAAGAACCCAAAACCTACCAAGAGGCTATGGCTAGCCCACAGTCTGCGAATTGGCGTAAAGCCATGGAGGCAGAAATGCAATCTATGTACGATAACCAAGTTTGGAACTTGGTTGATCCACCTCTGGGTGCTAAGGTAATTGGTTGCAAGTGGTGCTATATGCTAAAAGCTGATAATACCTTCAAGGGGCGTCTGGTTGCGAAAGGTTTCAGACAAGTCCATGGGATAGACTATGATGAAACTTTCTCACCAGTAGCCATGCTCAAATCCATCAGGATACTACTGGCCATTGCCGCATGGTATGACTATGAGGTATGGCAAATGGATGTCAAAACCGCTTTCCTTAATGGAAAGCTACTCGAGGATGTGTACATGACACAACTTGAGGGTTTTGTCGATCCTAAGTATCCGGGAAGGGTATGCAAACTTCAAAGGTCCATTTATGGACTGAAGCAAGCATCCCGTAGTTGGAATCTAAGATTCAATGAGGCTATAAAGGAATATGGCTTCATACAGAATCTTGATGAGCCTTGTGTGTATAAGAGGACTAGTGGGAGCATTGTCACATTTTTGGTACTGTATGTAGACGACATCCTACTCATTGGAAGCGACATACCTACACTGCAAGGGGTAAAGCAGTGGCTGAGTAAGTGCTTCGCAATGAAGGACTTAGGCGAAGCTGAGATGATCCTAGGGATCAGGATCTATAGGGATAGATCAAATCGGCTTCTGGGCCTAAGTCAGGCTTCGTACATTGACAAAGTTCTGAAAAGATTCAGCATGGACCGGGCTAAGAAAGGTTTCTTGCCAATGGGCCATGGGCTGAAACTTAGTAAGAAGAACTGTCCTAAAACAAGGGAGGACAGGGAGAACATGAAATTGGTTCCATATGCCTCGGCTATTGGATCAATCATGTACTCTATGTTGTGTACGAGACCTGATGTCGCCTTTGCACTGAGTATGACGAGCCGATACCAGCAGGATCCCGGGGAGGATCACTGGAAAGCTGTCAAGGCAATCCTCAAGTACCTTAACCGGACTAAGGATAGCTTCTTGGTGTATGGTGGTCAAGAAGTGTTATCAGTTACTGGGTATACTGATGCAAGCTTCCAGACAGACCAAGATGAGTACCAATCACAGTCAGGGTATGTATTCTTGCTGAATGGTGGTGCTGTAAGCTGGAGTAGCTCAAAGCAACCAACCATAGCGGACTCTACGACAGAAGCTGAGTACATCGCTGCGTGTGATGCAGCTAAGGAAGCTGTGTGGATGAAGAAGTTTATCACTGAGTTGGGAGTAGTGCCAACTATCCAGGACCCAGTCGATATCTTCTGTGACAACAATGGGGCCGTCGCACAAGCTAAGGAGCCCCGGTCACACAAGAACACAAAGCACGTGCTCAGAAAGTTTCACCTCATACGAGAAATCGCGGAGAGAGGTGACATTGCATTGCACAGAGTGGACACCGAGGATAATGTCGCAGATCCATTGACCAAGGCGCTGGCCCAGCCCAAGCATGAGGGTCATACTAGATCTATAGGGATTAGGCCCATGCCTAGTTGGAACTAGTGCAAGTGGGAGATTGTTGGAAATGCCCTAGTCCCGAGGCATTGGTCCTTGTATTTGTACTATGCATTTATTGGATTTATGTGCTGTACTTATTTGTGTCATTAATAAAGGCATCAATTCATTTATTATATTTATCTTGTGCAGTATAGTAAATGAAGTATCCAATGGACATATCCATATCCATGACGACTAGTGTCATGCACTTAGCAGTAAGACCATGGATAGGGTTAACGATATGACCATAAATAGATCCGTAGTCTGTTCCAGTCATGGGAATGAATGGAACAACAGACTATCATTAACCTGGTTGTATGGCGGTGTCTTACCGGTCATTGGACATGGAATGTCAACCAAGTTAATGGGTACATGCCTGGGTGCATAGTACTGGATAGATCCACTGAACGAGTAATCCACATGGTATGGTATCACAATGGATTCTCGTGTAGTACTTGTATGGATCCTTTGACCTGACCATATGATGGTGTTACATGTGATGTCGCATACTTAGGGGTACGCCTAAAGGGCCTGTAATAGGGTGCCAAGTATGGGTGCTTTCGGGTATGTCACTGAACATGGTAATACTATGGATATGCAGAAGGGATTTGTCACTCAGTAACCAACTGAGAAGATATCACCGGCCTCTTGATGAATGTGACTGATAAGAGTGTGGCCACACCCAAACAAGTTGGTACTTGTTTGTGAGCATCAGTACATTCGGGATCAAGTTAATGTCTGAACACAAAAGAGGGTGATCAATCCATGCCTCTGTGTTGGACACCGATATCAATGACATGGGATGTACAAGTTTAACTACAGGGTTATGATATCAGTTGGACTGCCATCTCCATCTTAATTGGGGGCTGCAGTGGCTTGCTAGAGCCCAACTGCAGTCTGCGGGCCAAAGGCCCGCTGCCAACATAAAGATGGGCCCACAGGATCGTACACATAGAACGATAGAATGCAGACTTAAGGAATAGCATGTATACTTGGAGTATACACATTGGAGGGAGAGGTGTGTATATATTAATTATATTATAAAGATCAATTGGATTGGTCATAATAATAAAATTAATATATTCTATTGGCTCTTCATAATTAATTGGATTAATTATGAAATTATTTCCTAGGTGGAAATATTCATATGTATGGGTTTACATATGATTTTATTTTGTGCAGAGTTAATTTTAATTTGATGGATTAAATTAAATGTCAAACCAATTTTAATTTGAATGTAAATAATATATTACTTGGAGTAATATATTAAATACATGGGTATATTAAAATTGGGCTTGAATTAATTTGAACCAAATTAATTAAAATTAGACTGGGCCTAAATTAAAACATGGAAGCCCGCACAGAATAAAGAGGAGCCAAGATGGGCCAGAATTCCTTATGGAATTCGGCCAACCCTAGGTATAAATACCTAGGGTTAGAAGAATTCGGCCAACCTAAGCTAAAATCACTCATAGCCGAATTCTCTAGCCTCTCCTCTCCTTGGTTTTTGCTTTTCCATCGCTAGCACGGGTTGCATTTGCCAAGCGTTCGTGTACGTGAGAGTGGAGGAATTCTAAATTGAGTTCTGCAGTCATCATCCGTCTCTGAAAGAGATTTTTCTGGTATGAAATTTTAATCTCTTTCTATTTAATTTTATGTTTTTCAATTTCCACTTCAATTGCTCCTGGGACTGGATTTGAGGAAATCACCGCGTTCTTCCGCTTTTATCGGGTGATTTCCGGTGAAAAATCCCAACAATCACTCCCTAGCAGAGTTTCCCATACTATTCCCCAGCGGAGTCTACATAAAGAACACCATCAATTACTTCCCCGCAAAGTCGCCATGTTACTCCTCAGTGTAGTCTACACAAAGAACACCACAATTGTTTCCCCAGTCAAGCTGTCACACTTTTCCCCAGCGGAATCTCTACAAGGAATACTACGATCATTTCCCCAGCAGTCACCTCACTCCGTCGATAATCACCAAACAATGCCCCAAGAAAAGTAAAATCAACCAGGGGCACAATATATCTCCCCAGCGGAAGACAGAAACGTCCAATAACAGAAAATACATACATGTACATATACATCATCGTGCATCCATACATTGCATATATCAATTACTTATCTCCGGCTAGTCTTCATTCTTGATCGAAGGGGCAAAAATTTTTGTTTAAAAATCTCTCAATCAAGGAATGAAGACTTGCCATTTTAAGTGCAGGAATTCATCCCCAGCTTAACATCCTCAGCAAGTCAGTAGATCCGCCTCGAGTAATGTAAACTCGGTATCGGCCCAGGTCCGCTCCGTTATCTCAACTTTCTCCAGTGAGTCCGCCTCGAGTAGTGTAGGCTCGGCATCGGCTCAGATCCGCTCCATCATCCAAGTTCTCCAGCAGATCCGTCTCGAGTAACATAAACTCGGTATCGGCCCAGATCAGCTTCATCTATTTCCCCAATAAAGTTCGCCTCGGGTAACCTAGACCTGATATCGGCTAATTTCTTCATCAATTTTGCCTCGGGTAACCTAGACCCGGTATTGGCTAATCTCTTCATCAATTTTGCCTCGGGTAACATAGACCTGGTATCGGCTAATCTTATCTCCGGCATTGCCTCGGGTAACCTAGACCCGGTATCGGCCAATTTCCTTGTCAACTCGCCTCGGGTAACATAGACCTGATATCGGCTAATCTCTTCATCAATTTCGCCTCGGGTAACCTAGACCCGGTATCGGCTAATCTCTTCATCAATTTCGCCTCGGGTAACATAGACTTGGTATCGGCTAATCTTATCTCTAGCACCGCCTTGGGTAATATAGACCTGATATCTGCTAATCTCTTCATCAACTCGCCTCGGGTAACCTAGACCTGATATCGGCTTATTTCCTCCCAGTGTCGCCTCGGGTAACCTAGACCCGGTATCGGCCTATCTCATCAGAAGGTTCATTCCAGTGTTCACGGCGCTTTAATTCACGCTCTCAAATTCATCATCACAGGTATTATAGACCCGGAGCTAGATGTCGAATTTGATCACGCGAGGGGTAGCTGTAAGCGCCGGAATTTTCTATACTTAAAAAAAAAAAAAAAATTATAGTCGTACGACTATTGTTACAGTCGTACGACTGTAATTTAAAAATTACAGTCGTACGACTGTAATGTCGGACAGACTGCAGGAACCCATACCTCTGCAGCAGAAAATGGAGGAGAGAGAGGTTGAGCATTAATTGCTCCGGCTCTGCAGCAAGCAAGCAGGAAAAAAGAGGATAAAAAAAAAAGAGGAAGAAAGGAGAGAGAGGGGGGTGGAGATTTCTGGTGAAAGAAAACTTAGAGAGAGAAAGAGAAGAGAGAGAAAAAGAAAACCACAAAAAACTCACTTTTCTTCCTCTTTGATTTTCTTTAATTCTCGAAATTAAACCTAAAACTTGTTAGAAACCCCTAGGTTAACCAATTAACTACATAACCAAATCAAGAATTCGGACTAAAACAATCAGAATCCTTTACAATTTGGATTTTTGGAGGAAAAGCTCCCAACTTCAATTCCAAAGGGGAAAGTGCGAATTTGTTGGGATCGGAGCGACGCCAGGGGTCAAAACGACTTGGAATAGCTTCTAAAAAGGTAGTCACTTCTTTTCCTTACACTTTTCCTAGCTTTCTGGGCGTTTGAAGTGAATTTTGTGTGATTTTTGCTGCATTTTCGTATTTCTGTTCCTGGAAATTAAGAACAGTCGTACAACTGTTCTTGGTTTTCATGAACAGTCGTACGACTGTATATACAGTCGTACGACTGTTCTTAATTTCCAGATTTATTTTCTTCATATTTTGATTTAAAATGATTTCTGGCGAAATTCTGACCCTGAACTGATTACAGTCGCACGACTGTAAACTACAGTCGTACGACTGTAATCCCTGTTCCAGAATCAGAATTTCAGCCTCATCCTCAAAAATTCCAAAAAAAAAAAAAAAATTCCAAAAAATTAGAAAACCCCAAAAATCATCAAAATGAATTTTGTTGTGTGCATCACGACCATAGATTCAATTTTTAGTAAAATCGCATTTAGAACAATTCAACGACGGAGACCCATTTCTCCTGAAAACCGACCCACTTAAATATATAAAAATGCATGTAAACTGGAAAAAATTGTTTTCAAAATGATTTTCCCACAAAACCAAAAATACAGGGACGTTTCAAAATGTTTTCCAGGTCTAACCGGGCCGGCTAGCCGAGCCAACCCGGTTATCCCCTAAATGCATGCCCCCAATCCCTGATTTCCCATCCTGTCTATTTGAGTCCTAATTGTGGCGTGCTGTGTATATTGTGCTAACCCTCTGTTTTGCAGGTTTTAATTTCTCTTTATTTTTATTTTTAATGTATTTTAATAGATTAAATCGTGTATTTAGGCGGTTGTAATTATTTTTAGATTTTCGTGTATTTTAGGCGATTGTATAAGTGAGGCGAGAGTTTTATTTTTCCATTCGATTTGGTTGTAAGCCGATTAATATTTATTTCTTTTCTTCATGTTTGTATTAAATATTTTGTATGTGCGTTGTATGCTTTTTTATATTCAATAAAATGGACTTAGATTTTGAAATACCATTCGAGAACATTAGCAATATTTATTTTAATTAGACGCGAAATAAGGGACTTGTCCGGACCCGAATCTCTGGATAGTGTAGCGGCCGTTCGTCCAGTTCAGCTACATAGGAATTTCCCGGTTGAGCTGAGCCGGGTGGCGACTCTACAATATTCATCGAGACTTAGGTCTCGGTTCTTTTAAGTATAAATTCCATTTATTTTCCAAAACGCGGATTTCCATTTATAAAAACCCCACGCGAGGGAGGGATCCGCCGGAGATTGTGGCGCCCCATTCCGAAAGGGAATCCCGCGTCCCGTCGAAAACGCGTCGTCCGCTCACACCTGTAACTGAAACTGTCTGGCCGTCTAGCCTTACTAGTGGCGAATACATCCACTGGATCCTATTATTTTGTATGTGCAGCTTTTATGCTGCTCCTTTTGTTATTACGTTCACTGAGCTTCCCATGTCCATAAGAATTCTTTTTACTTCGTACCCTTCAATTACTACTTTGATGACCAAGGCATTCACATATTGCCCCTCTACCTTACTAGCAATCAGGAAGGAGTTATTTAGCTCATCTTTCTGCTTAGTATTGGCTTCCAGGTACCTACTTGACTGGGCCTTTTTGCTTGGTGGTTCAAATTCTGGCCCACTTGCTATCACCATCATAACCCCCATGAGCTTTTTGTCCGGCCTATCTTCATCATCTTTACTATCCCTGTGCTCTTTATTACGATCCGATTCTTGGTGATTCCATCAACAAACCTACCAAGTTTTCCTACCTTAATCAAAGCATTAATTTTTGTTGCTAGTGATCGGCATTTGTCTGTATGGTGGCCTTTTGATCTATAGAATTGGCAGTAAGAGTCTTTATCCTTTCCTAGTACCTGATCTAGCTTAGTAATGGGATATCGGATGCACTTTGACTCAGGGCCTTATTTTATTTCCACCAATACCTCACTAAATGGGGCATTCAAGGGGTGAAACATATTTTGTCTTTTGGTCGATCTCTGTGATCACATTTTTTGCGCTTGTCTTTAGAACGACCAGCCTTTCACTCCTTGTTTCAGCTGGTGAGTCAACCTTGTCTACTTCGACCATGCTTTTGGCGATGACCATCATGGTGATCAGATTTTTGGGTTTTCTCCAAATGATGTCATCTCGTAATTTTGAATTAGTGTTACCTTTAATCATTGCTTCCTTCACTGTGTTGAAATCTAAGTCCTAAATCACCAGACATGCTTTGTTAAACCTTTCAATAAACTTCCTGAGAGATTCTGCTGGCTTTTGCACCACCTCATGAAGAGACCAGCTGGTGGCACCCATTGGTATAGACCTCATAAAGTGAGTATAGAACTTCTGAGGGAGATTATTCCAGCTATTAATGGAATTAGGTTTCAAAGACTCGAACCAACAGGAGGCAGTATCTACCAGGGTAGTAACAAATAGTCAACATATCAACCCTTCATTTTCCCTAACAATATCCATCTAGTTCTTAAAATTCCTTGCATGTATCAAAGGGTCCATGTCTCCCTTATAGCTATAAAAAGCGGGGTGTTTAATGCTTTTGTCGATGGGTTGATTCAATATTCTTGCTGTGAACGAAGATTCTCCCATCTTTATGAAGTTGGTCGATGCCCTAGTCCCTATATAATGTAATCGGATGTTTTGTTATAATAAAAGCCATAATCTTGTTTATTATATTTCTTATGCATTTAATAAACAAAGAGAGTCCAATAACTATTGTTTTACTCTTTATACCGGTAACGGTCTCCGGGCAGTAAGGAAAGAACACAGTTATAAAGCTATCTCTGGTCTGTTGATGTCATAGAAATGATAATAACTAAAGATCAGTATGGTCCTTGATTGTATGGTGGTATCTTATCGACCATTAGATATGGATTATTAATTAAGGGCATGGTACATGTTAGGTTACATTGTACTTGATCGATCCACTTTGAGAGCACCACATGGTTCCTATGTCATAGGTGGCTCTCAAGTAGTGTTTATGTTTAGTTCTTTAACCTGATATCTCTAGAGACCTAGGTGCTAGCTTATATTCTTTGACATGAACCTAACAGCTCGTAACTGGGTGCCAAGTATGGGTACGGTTGGGTATACCTGTGATCATACTGGGAATGTGAGTGATGTGTAGGGATTTACCTCTCTCTTAATTTGACGGTTGGTTGTAGGGATTCTTCATCGAAAATCAACCAAATGGCAGTGGAAACCGATAGAGATTTTCTCGAATCCAAGCCCAGGAGCTTATACAAAAGAAATCAAAAACATAGAAATGGAAACAAGGAGAAGAAACCAATCTCACCTTGTATGTCTCTTCTAGAGACGGCTGCAGAAACCAACAGGAGCTCCCTCCATGATCCTGTACACGAACGGCTATCAAGCAAGAACCCGTGCTAGCGGAGGGTGAAGATCAAGAGAGAGAGCAAGGGGGCCAAAAATTTGTCTCCAAGAAAATGGTGGTGGTCGAAAATCATCTCTTTAGAATGGCTTAGGTTTTCATTCCATTTAAGTGGGTTTTTATACCTTCAAAAACCCTAGGTTTAAATTAATAAGCATAGGTTAAAATTTAATTGCAATTCAATTTCAATTTCATATGTATGTGATTATATTAAACCATATAATATAACAAATAGCATTTAAATTTAAATTAATTTGCCTAATTAAATTAACCTAATAAATTAATTTAGACTTTACTTAAATGAAATACATAAAAACCTATATATGTATTATATTTCCACCAGGAAATAAACTCATGAATTAATTTATTCAAATTAATTCGATGAAACCCAATTAGAAATTGATAATATTATTTTTGATCAATCCAATTGATCTATAATTTAATCAATAAATTTCTCCTCTCCAGTCAGTATACTCCAAGTATACAGTTGACTAGTTTAGTTCAAAGTCAGACGTTCAATGTGTACGATCCTCTGGGCCTATCTTTATGTTGGCAGTGGGCCTATGGCCCATAGACTGTAGGTGGGCTCTAGCAAGCCATTACAACCCCCAACTAAGATGGAGACAACAGTCAAAACTGAAGTCATAACCCAGTAGTTTAACTTGATCCCAAATGAACTGATGTTCACAAACAAGTTCCAACTTGTTTGGGTGTGACCAGACTCTTATTAGTTGGACTCATCTAGTGGCCGTTGATATCTTCTCACTGGACTACTGAGTGACATTTCCTTCTGCATATTCACGGCCTTACCATGTTCACTGGCACACCCGAACATAACCATACTTAGCACCCTGTTACAAGCCCTTTAGGCATACACCAAAGAGTGTGAGTTCATATGCAAGACCATAAAATGGTCAGGTCAAAGGATCCAATATAAGTACTATATGAGAATCACTTATGATACTATACCATGTGGATTTCTCGTTTAGTGGATCTACCCAGTACCATGCCCCATTGCATGTACCCATAAGCTTGATTGAAATTCCATGTTCTATAGCCGGTAAGATATTGCCATACAATCAAGGTAATGATAGTCTCTAGTTCCATTCATTCCCATGATTGGAACAGACTACAGATAGCTTTATGGTTCCATCATTTCCCTATCCATGTTCTCACTGCCAAGTGCATGACACTTGTCAACATGGATATAGATGTGACCATTGGATAATGTTTGCACAAGATGTAAAATAAATAGATTAATGCATTTCTTTAATAACATAAATGTACAATACATCAATCTATTAAAAGATCCAAAATGTACAATATAATACAATGACTAATGCCTTGGGACTATGGCATTCCCAACATTGGTATCTGACGGTCCCAAATGGCTAGTTACAGTACTAGAGGGGGGTGAATAGTACTGTAGGGCGAATAAAAATTTTCGCAGACCTCTTTTTCAAAAACAAGTTTTATTAAAAATTATGGAATTATGAACTATAATAAAACTTGTAAATATAAAATGCTTTTGTAAAAAAAAAACTTTAAGTACTAAAGCATTTAAAATAAAGTGCAGGAAATTAAATTGCATAAAATAAAGAGAGTAGGGATAGAGAAAATGTAAACACAGAATTTTATCCTGGTTCGACCCAGCCGGTCTATGTCCAGTCCCCAAGCCAACCGCTTGAGATTTCAACTAACTTTCCTTTACTGGCAAGAAACAAGCCTATGTTACTTTTTTCGAGTTCAAGTAACAAACTCAATACTTTTACAGGCTCAGTATCAAACTTATCCCTTTACTTTTTGGAGCTTAAGTAACAAACTCAACCGGTGCTTTTTCAAAGCTCAAACACCAAACTTTTACAACCTTTGTTGATTAACCACCAACAAAGTAATACCCCTTTCACACAACCTTGTGTGAAAATACAATTCCCAAAATATGTGAATATATGAATGAATAATATTTTTCTCTCTTCTCTTTGTGCTCTTTGGGAATATGGAAGACTTTATAACTTGAAAGCTTGTATAAGAATGTATCTTGAAATGTCTACCACACCTTCACACTTTCTTCTTCTTCCTTTTTATAGCAATGTGAGAATATGGCCGTTTGACACAAAATATGGCCGTTGATGTCAAGTAATGTGGCAGTTGGAAGATGAATTGTGAATTGTCTTCAAGTGATAATTAAAGCAAAGAATATAGCCGTTTGTCATCACATGTTTTCATACTCGTTTGTCCTTAGGCCATATCCAAAGTATAGGTGGATTTCTTCTTCATAAAGACATGTGACAAAATGAGGTACAAGTGCATCCTTAGGTATAAATTATAGCTCTAATAGATGGAGTGAAGAGAGACTTTATTCTTGAGGTAAGGTTTGACCTTAAGATTTCATGTGATCATAAATTTAAGAATTCGTTAGCTAAGGTTGCAAACTAAGGTAAAAGATATCACATGATGCAAGTACATAAAGTGGTCGGAATAATTCTTTAAGCATTACCACTTATAAGTCAAGGTAAGGTCAAAGTATGATCTTAAAAAATAACTTACCTCATGATCAAATATGAGCTCAAAGTTGATATGTCCATGTAATCAAAAGGGAGATCAAAGATAATATTTTTGTGCAGCCGAAGATATGCTATTGTATGGTTAACATTCCACTTTGCCAGAAGTTCTGAAATAACTCAAGTCATAATCAAACCTTAGGTCAACATTAATGTTCTCAACTAATAAACCAACCTTAGGTGTATTTATAAATACTGTGAGCGGACGATGTTTTTACGGGACGCGCCGTGAAACGAGAACCGAGGATTTTCTTTTTTTGAAGGTGTGGTGATGTGGTTTGAAAATGGGTCTTTAATCTTTCTTAAGAAAATCTTTCACTTTATTTGAAAATCCCTTTTGTAGAAAACTTAATTGCAAGTGTGAATTTTGGAAAAATAGGTTTTTTAGAAAATTACAATTTGAACTTAAAGATCTCGAAACCTAAATTTTGAAATTAGATACAGAGTCGCCACCCGGATCATCTCATCCGGGAAATTCCGGTACAGCTCTCTACCAAGTGTAGACGCGGTACCTAATTCAGAGATTCAGGGTTCGGGCAACAAATCTACTAATCCTCACTTATTTTCAATTATTATTTCATAATGTAATGTTGCATTCACTTAATTCTACTCATTTTATCTTCTTTTAATTTTTAGTAAATGCTCATTCACATAAGATAAATATAAATCCAAAATAAAATGCAGAAAAGTAAAAGTGCGGGAAAAGTAAATAGAGGCCAAATTATACAACCGATAAAGAGAAAAATCTCTAATCCTCACCATTACAACCGCCTATAATACACGATGATCTAAAAAATACATTCAAAAATAAAAATAAAGTAAAAATAAAAGCTGCATTCGAATATGGTTATCACAAATAATCAAGGCATACAAAAGACTCAAATAGGACAGAATAGGGATTTATAGGAGCGGGGACATGCATTTCGTCGGGCAAACAGGTCGACCCGACCAGTCGGACCAGTTAGACTTGGAAAACGGTTTTTTGAAACGCCCTGTAGGTTTTATGGGTGAAAAACCAATTTTGAAAATGGTTTGGCTCATTTACATGCATTTTTCCAACTTTAGTGGGTAGGATATCCCGGGACCCGGGTGTCCCGTTCGTGTGTGGGCCTAAGTTAAACATCCATCTAGGGTCCAAAAAGAATGTAAACACACCAAAATTCAGTTTTGAATAGGAAAAAAATGCAAAATTACAAGTTTGAGGCCTAAAAGGGCAAAACCATAATTCTGCTTCAACTACAGTCGCGTGACTGTAGGTTACAGTCGCGCGACTGTAATGCTCCAGAATCGTTTTCCGGCCTTCTTTTCTCGTTTTTGAAAATCGTTTTGCAAATTTAGCAATTTCGGGTAATCTGGGATTTCTGGAAACACACTGATTTCAACCAAACGAATCCGAAACGGATCGAAATAAATCTAGAAATCCCTAAAAACTTGAAATCGCCAAACTTGAAATCACATCCATGAATTAAAAGTAAGAAAACCGGGAATCTAAGCATACATGGATGCAATTGGACCGATAATAAACATGAAAAACACATTAAATCTGAAAACGAAAGCGTTATCGGTCCATTTTGGGGCATTCAGAGCTTTTGGCCCAGAGATTACAGTCGCACAACTATAGGTCACAGTCGCACGGCTGTAGGTTATAGCCGGGGGACTGTGATCTTAAGCGAGGCGGCTGTAATCAAAATTCGCTTCCGAAATCATAAAAATTCAAAAAAACATCAACAAACAACACCTAGAATGAACAAAAATGGATTTTTAAGGCCTCTCAGAATATTACCTGGTCTGTATTCCAGTGTTTGGATCACCAAAGATGGATTCGGATGCATGAAAGTGTCTTGCAGTCACAAACAACCCGGAAAGTGCGCGATCAACGAAGCCCGAACAAAACCCTGAGAGAGATTGAGTGAGTAGTGATGATTTTACAACCCCCGCAACTGTTTCTACACGTTTTGTTGAAATTTTTTAAGTTATTTTAGATCAAACCCTTTTATTTTTCTTAAAAACCCTAGAAAAAGTCCCAAAATCGGTGTTCTTGTGTGCTTTTGTGTGTTTTTCTCTCAAAAATTCTCTAATTTTCTACCTCTCTCGGCATTGTGTTAACCCTAATCCCAGATATGAGGCTTTTATATCTCCCATTTTGGTTAAAAATCAGAAATAAATGCTGATTTTTGGTAAAAAAGGAAGTCTGGTGATTACAGTCGCGCGACTGTAATGACTTCAGTCGCGCGGCTGTACTGACCAGATTTCCTTATTTTGTTTAAAAAGACCGAATTAAATGTTGATTTAGGAGAAAAAAAGAAATCTGATGATTACAGTCACTCGACTGTAATGTACTATAGTAGCACGATTGTAGTACAGTCGCGCGGCTGTAGGCACTATAGTCGAGTGACTGTAGTGCCCAGATTAGCCTATTTTGCTTATGTTTCATTCTTTTCTTCGGTTTTCTTAAATACTCTCTAGAATTCCTTTGAGGCTCCGTACCAAGACTTGTCACACACATTTGGGTCATCCGGGACATTTCTAACATTATTCCGGTCGGTCCAAATCCGCTTCACGTTTATCTGTGAAAAAGGCAACAATGACTTTCATCACAGAGGTCAGGAAAAACCTATGCTCACAGGTTGCCCCTCGCGTAACCAAAGTCGATTTGAACGGGTGCTTGTGCCATATTCGAGTTTGGTCTAGTGATAGGGAGCACGGTGAGAAGGAAAAGAGAACATGCCTGGGGGTTCTCCTCGCGTTGACTTGTTTTGATGTCTGTAGGGACTTGTCTTGGTTGCTTTTGTGAGACAGCGGTCTTACCTAGGTTGGTTTGATTCTTCAGGCTCTTACTTCGACTCTGTTACGAAGCATAGGACTTTACCCGAATTGGTTTGATGTTCTCCAAGGACGTGCTTAGACTTCATTGTGAAGCAGAGGACTTTGCCCAGATCAGTTTGATTTGCTAGGGACATACTTCGACTCCATTGCGAAGTAGAGGACTTGCCCGGATTGAATTCTCCTAGTCATTTGATGCTTATGAAAGGAAAGGGTATTTTAGTAATTTTGTAACTTGGGAAGTCGGAATTCCTTGAAGTGAGGGTACTTTGGTCATTTGGTCTTTCGTGGTGCCTATGTCACGAAAAGAAAAGGGTTTCAGTGATTTGGTATCCCCTTTTGATAGGAAAAGGGTATTTTCGTCATTTGGTAGCTTGGTGGTCAACAAAAGGGTATTTTGGTCATTTCACCCCTAATAGAGCCTACGTCACTAGGGAAAGAAATGGTTTTGTGATTTGATCTTCCATATAGCTCGTGTTGCTAAAGGAAAGGTGTTTTGGCCGTCTGATAGTGAGATTACTGATAGAAAGGCATTTTGGTCGTTTCACTTCTAGTGGAGCTTGCGTCACTGAAGGAAAGGATAATAGTGTTTCCCGTGAAGCTTTTGTGGCTAGGGAAAGATGCTTTGGTGATTTGAGAAGCTTGATGATCTCCTTTGATGTTTTGAAGTTGTTTCGGGTATGTATTCGTTCCTTGATCGATAATTTTGGAAACAAAAATTTTTGCCCCTTCGATCAAGAATGAATATGGGCTGAATAGCTTGCCCCTTGATACTGTTGAAATCGGCTCTCTATGGTGGAGCAATACCATTGAAACTGGCTCTCTGTGGTGGAGCAATACCATTGAAACCGGCTCTTTGTGGTGGAGCAATACCGTTAAAATCGGCTCTCTGTGGTGGAGCAATACTGTTGAAACTGGCTCTCTATAGTGGAGCAATACCATTGAAACCGGCTCTCTGTGGTGGAGCAATATCGTTGAAATCTGCTCTCTGTGGTGGAGCAATACTGTTGAAACTAGCTCTCTGTGGTGGAACAATACCGTTGAAATCGCCTTTCTGTGGTAGAGCAATACTGTTGAAACTGGCTCTCTGTGGTGGAACAATACCATTGAAATCGGCTCTCTGTGGTGGAGCAATACTGTTGAAATTGGATCAGGGGTATGTATTTATTCCTTGATCGATAATTTTGGAAACAAAAATTTTTGCCCGTTCGATCAAGAATAAATACGGCTTGATTGTTTTGCACCTGGATACTTGGGATTTGAGGATGCCCCAGTGTCAGATTATTTTCACTACCGGAGTAATCATGGCTCGAGATAGCCTGATGATGACTGCATTTACCTGTACTTGAGTACACATTGATGCGTGTATGCATGTGTGTGTGCATATTTTAAGTGTATGTGTATGTGCATGTCCTGGATGCATATGCGTATGATTATGGTGCTTTTTATGGTTTGCTTGACGCAGACGGTGATTGGCATTGAGCGCCATGTGTTTGCTCATTTGAGAACAGAGGTTGATCAGTTGCATCGGCGGGTCACCGAGCCGGAGGTCATGAATCAGACTTTCAGGGACCGGACGGACAATTAGGATGTTCAAATGGGTCTATCCTTGGTGGGATATCGCATTGAAGTTTGGTTGATTAACCTAATTGCTTGCTCCACGAGGCGTGGGCGTGAGGCACTAGCTTCGATGTACTCGGTTTTTATAGGATTAGAGTTGTCTAAGCTTGATACTACTGTATGACTTTTGTTTTATTTTCATTGCTTGTCCTAATTTTTGCATAGGTCACCCTTTTTGGGTTTTCAGCCTATCAGACTATCTTTATTTTTGCCTGAATCGTCCTTTGGGGTTTTCAATTAAGCAGACTTTATTTTATGCCCTAGCTTTTGCATAGACCGCCCTTTTCGGGTTTTCGATCTATCGGACTGTCCTTATTTTTGCATGGACTGCCTCTTCCGTTTTTGATCCATCGGACTTTTTTTTTTTGACGTGAGATGCATGTAAACCGAAAATGTGCACATTTGTACGAATTCAATTTCAAGCAGACTTAGGACATTTAACCTGAACAGAAAACAACATTCATTCATTCACTCATTTATAATGTTTTAGCATAATGCACATCAAAGATGAAATGAAGCTAAGGATAGAATCAGTAATGGTATCTGTCTCGACTGGACCCACACCTTCCACCAATTGGTCTTTGTAGATTTTCCCGCTGATGGTGCTCGCCTCTTTTTCCTAACTTTTGCATGGATCGCTTTTTCGGTTTTCGATCCATCGGACTGTCCTGATTTTTGCATGGATCGCCTTTTCGGTATGCTATCCATCAGTCCTTTTTTTTTTACATTTAATAGCGCCTGGGCTTGTCTGGGTTGATGGGGTTGACGACTTGGTCTCTGTCTCCCTCGGTGGAAGCACTTCCATCCTATAGGCTAAGGAGTATGACATTTCTTCAGTGCGTGCTCTGATGCTAGTTCTATGTCCTTCCAAGACAAATGACAGCATATCGGCCTATCCTTTGTAGGTGATTGTCATTTGGATGGAATCTTGTGAGCACCTTATATCGCCCTATTGGCCTGTGCGAGATGCAAAGATAATCTATGATGCTCCATCTTTGCCCCTTGTAATTGTAGGCCATTATTAGTCACGACATGATAATGCTTTTTTTTTTCTTCTTCCTTTTTTGTTTTTGTTTTTGTTTTTTTTTTTTTTTTTTGTCGGTGACATTCATATATGACTCCGCTTCTACCCACTCTGAGAAGTAGTTGGCGGTTGCGACCATGGAGCGATGCCTATTTGAGCCTACGGAGCTCCTGCTTGATTGATTTCATCTTTGAATCCTTTAAAACTTTGTATTCAGTAATTTCTCTGTCAATCTCCACGTGATATCGTTCAGTCAGGGAAAGATTTCCATGTTCTTTTGTGGTATGTTGCAATTTTCTTTCCTCTCATCAGGTGTGAGGTCTCCCGAGAAGGATATCATTTTTTGGGTCATCATCTGTCCCTATTCATTTCATGCATTGATGTATCATGTGTGTTATTGGCATTAAATGAATGTTTGGATGCATGCATAGTTCCATCCGAAAAATATCGCACAACTAATTGAAATCAAACTCTATTAAATTAAACACCTCAGAGGCCAAATTGTTCACATGATAAATGATAATAATAAAATAAAACAAATTAAAACATTAAAATGACTATCGCCTCCACATGCGGAGGGTCTTCTCTTTATTGCAGCGTCATGGTCCTCAATGTCTTGTGCATCTGAATCACCCGAGGTTGGGCAGGGGATTATTCTGAATGCTAGGTTTCAGAGCCAGCTCAATGATCCATCCATCAGCGACCAACTGCTTGATAGCCTTAATCAATTGGATGCAGTTATTTGTACTGTGACCCGTCATCACATGGTAAGAGCAGAAGTTATCTTTATCCGCCTCAGCCGGAGGCAAAAATGGCCTCAAACTCTGCAACAGACCAGCTTTTCTACACTTAGCATAGATCAGGCTTACTGACTCAGTCCATGGACAATGACCCTTTGAAGGGTCTGCCTTCCTTAGATCACGGCAGCCACGCCTGCCTTTTGCACTTCAAACTGAGCTGCATCCAGAGTCATCTTAGCATTGGACCCCACTGAAGTAGCCTTGGAGCTGCTGCCCTTGTACCCTTGAGAGTACCCTTGGTTATTTCTATAGGCGACCGAACCTTATCTGTCTCTCTGCTCCTCTTCCTCGTATCGCTCGATACGCATGGCAAATTCAACCACTTCATTGAAGGAGTGGAATCTCTTCAGTTTCATTTTATCCTTGTATTGGGGCAGACTACCATCCACCAATTTCACAATGAGTGACTCCAACTTTGGTGCCCCATCCACCAAAACTTGCACATCCATCCACCGTTTGTAGAAAGCCGGGAAGGACTCAAGGGTAGTCTCTACTTGGGTATTGTAAGCGTGCTACTTTACAAAAGCTTAAGATAGGGCCTCCCAAGTAGAACGGGTGTATAGAGGCATCTTCATATACCACTTCACCGTAGCACCTCTCAGAGTAGTCGGAAACAGGTTTAAGAGGTGACGTTTCCCAATCCCCATGCTAGTCATCAACCTCACATAACTGTCCAAATGGGCTTCCGGCGGGCCTTCCCCGGTGTACAGAGGTAGGTAAGGCATCTGAAAACCAGCTGGGAGCGACTCTCCTCCATCAGCCATCAAAGTACTTGGGTCGACATACTTAACAGGGTTATAGTGGACTATCTCCTTCAGCCTAGGTAGCATAGCTTCAATATCAGAAAATTTCTGATTGAGATGCTTCTCTAGCATCGCCTCAATTAAGGCTTCCTTTGCCTTCTCAAAGGCTTCATCCTCTTCGGACTGACGGTCAGGTTCTCTGTGGTTAACCACTCCACCATTTCCTCTGGGGAGGCTTCCTACAGCACCGTTAGTAGCTTGGATGAACTGATGTCCCTCACTTCCAACCGAAGTTTGAGCCGGTGGAACAGTCTGAACAGGGATGGTGCTTATCACAGCTTGCACTTGTTCCCTAAGAGTAGCCTTGAACTCGTCTGAGGTTAGGAAGCTCCTCATAAAAGCAGGCATATCAAAAGGTAAGTTTCCACTATTTCCGTCGGCCATCTCTGCTCTATTCACTTCTTCTAATAAAACTTGACTGTCAATTAGTAGAGTGGGCAACTGAGTTTCGACCTCCCGATCTAAGTATGACCCTCAGCTGATTCCCTTCACCATGACAGGCTCTGATTGAACTGACTGAATTCGTGGGTTCAGCTCTGATTCAACACGAACTAACCGTTTCGAGGTTCAACTCCAAACTACATATTCAACATAAGGTTAGAAGCTTGGATGGATGTCATAGACCTAGACTCGACACACTAAATGCCTTGTATGATGTGTTCATGTTCATGATTAGATGATGCTTTATAGATGTGGACGATGATGAAAATGACTTTTGTATTTTCTTTCTTTTTGTTTTGGATGTTCCAAGCATATCCTATACCATGCAAAAGAAAATGTCACGTGTGGGCCGGCACAAGGACAAAAATTCGACACCTTCGGGGCACCTAGCGGATGTCGTGAAATGGTCACATGTGTGCCAACACACGGACAGTGGTTCGACGCTTTGTAGGTCGATGAAATGATATGTGATGGTCATATGGGAACTGTTCCATAGACAGAAGGTCGATGCTTTTGTTGCACCTTGTATGAAATGATGTCACAAACAAGTCGCATGTAACTCGAGAGACGGACAGGATTTCGGTGTTCATGGAACACCTTGCATGATTTGGGCATGTTATGAAATGTCCTAGTACAAGTTCAAATTCGGCACATGTGGAGTACCTTGAATGAATTTTCAATGTTATGAAACAATCCGATGTGGATGATGACACACAAATAAGACTTTAGTGTCGCCATGACACCATGATGAATGGACATGATGTCATGTAATGGTATTGTGTGGTCCGCCACACGAACACGAGCCTAAGACTGTTGTGGTCCCCAAATGGTGCAATGATGTAATGAAATGGCCAAGTGCAATCCGATGCACAGGCGAACACGAGTAATCTTAGGGACTCCCGATATGTCGTGAGATGAAATGTCATGAGGGGCATACTTAAAACATCCTTCATTTTAGATGGGATGAGATAATATGAATGCCTATGTCAAACAAAATGCCAATGGCTACACAAAAACGTGGTTAGAATGCATGACACATGAGATGATGTCATGTATGCTTTATGAAATGCGGGCACACAAGATGTGTATGACAGACGAGTAAGATGTTATGGCTGCATGAAAATATGGTTAGTATAATAGCACACGTATGGTGATGCTGCAAATGGCTGCATAAAAAATGTGGTTAGAAAATGGCACACGGATGATGCATGTTTGATGTTGCATGTAAAGGTCAAGAATGGAACCACCATAGAACAAATGTTAGCACATGCAACAATATGCTCACCCTTCCAACCTTATTCCTCCATTCGATTGGTCTCGCATTCTTCCTAGGTATTGGGTCTCTTTGGCATCAAACGGGGATACCAAAGGCACGCTCTCAATGTCCATTTTCAAATATGTGTTTTGGTAACCCAAAGGGGAAGTTGCTAGGCCATTACATGAAGGTATGAGTCAAGCCAAGGGTCGTACAGGTTCCCATAGCGAAAATATACTCCTCACTTCTCCCCACTCAAGGGTCCAAACGAAGGAGTTCGTACGAGGCTATGAGTGGTTTACCCCCTTGGGTGCCTCCAATCCTAGCGGAAGAGGTAGGTCACCTTTGAAGATAAACCGGGCTTAAACAAGTGTTGGAGGGATTCAAGAAGAGAAAAAGTCATGCTTATGCACATGTGAATGAAACATCGAATTATGATTTAATAATTGACTATAAGCGAGGATGTACTTCAATTGTTGCCTAAGTTCCTTAAGTTTTTATAAAACACTTTTAAAAGAAACCGTTGATCCCCAGCGGAGCGCCACTATGAGCGGACAACGTTTTTACAGGATGCGCGGTGAAGAGGGAACCGGGGATTTTCATTTTTTGAAGGTGTGGTGATGTGGTTTGAAAACGGGTCTTTAATCTTTCTTAAGAAAATATTTCATTTTATTGGAAAATCCCTTTTGTAGAAAACTTAATTGCAAGTGTGAATTTTGGAAAAATAGGTTTTTTAGAAAATCACAATTTGAACTTAAAGATCTCGAAAGCTAAATTTCGAAATTAGATACAGAGTCGCCACCCGGATCAGCTCATCTGGGAAATTCCGGTACAGCTCCCTACCAAGTGTAGACACGGTACCTAATTCAGAGATTTAGGGTTCAGGCAACAATGCTACTAATCCTCACTTATTTTCAATTATTATTTCATAATGTAATGTTGCATTCACTTAATTCTACTCATTTTATCTTCTTTTTATTTTTAGTTAATGCTCATTCACATGACATAAATATAAATCCAAAATAAAATGCAGAAAAGTAAAAGTGCGGGAAAAGAAAATAGAGGCCAAATTATACAACCCATAAACAGAAAAATCTCTCATCCTTACCATTACAACCGCCTATAATACACGATGATCTAAAAAATACATTCAAAAATAAAAATAAAGTAAAAATAAAAGCTGCATCTGAATACGATTAGCACAAATAACCAAGGCATACAAAAGACTCAAATAGGACAGAATAGGGATTTATAGGAGCGGGGACATGCATTTCGGGGGGTAAACGGGTCGACCTGACCTGTCGGATCGGTTAGACCTAGAAAACGGTTTTTTGAAACACCCTGTAGGTTTTGTGGGTGAAAAACCAATTTTGAAAATTGTTTGGCTCAATTACATGCATTTTTCCAACTTTAGTGGGCCCGATATCCCCGGACCCAGGGGTCCCGTTCATGTGTGGGCCTAAGTTAAACATCTATCTAGGGTCCAAAAAGAATGTAAACACACCAAACTTCAGTTTTGAATAGGAAAAAAATACAAAATTACAAGTTTGAGGTCCAAAAGGGCAAAACCGTAATTCTGCCTCAACTACAGTCGCATGACTGTAGGTTACAGTCTCACGATTATAGATTACAGCTGCGCGACTGTAGGTTACAGTCTCACGATTATAGATTACAGCCGCGCGATTGTAGGTTACAACCGCGCGACTGTAATGCTCCAGAATTGTTTTCCATCCTTGTTTTCTCGTTTTTGAAAATCGTTTTGCAAATTTAGCGATTTCGGGTAATCTGCGATTTCTGGAAACACTCTGATTTCAACCAAACGGATCCGAAACGGATCGAAATAAATCTAGAAATCCCTAAAAACTCGAAATCGCCAAACTTGAAATCACATCCATCAATTAAAAGTAAGAAAACCAGGAATCTAAGCATACATGGATGCAATTGGACCGATAATAAACATGAAAAACACATTAAATCTGAAAACGGAAGCGTTATCGGTCGATTTTGGGGCATTTGAAGCTTCTGCCCCAGAGATTACAGTCGACCGACTATAGGTCACAGTCGCGCGGCTGTAGGTTAAAGCCGGGCGACTGTGATCTTAAGCGAGGCGGCCGTAATCAAAATTCGCTTCCAAAATCATAAAAATTAAAAAAAAAATCAACAAACAACACCCAGAATGAACAAAAATGGATTTTTAAGGCCTCTCAGAATGTTACCTGGTCTGTATTCCAGTGTTTGGATCACCAGAGATGGATTCAGATGCAGGAAAGTGTCTTGCAGTCACGAACAACCCGAAAAGTGTGCGATCAACGAAGCCCGAATGGCAACCCATGAGAGATTGAGTGAGTAGTGATGATTTTACAACCCCCACAACTGTTTCTACGCGTTTTGTTGAAATTTTTTAAGTTATTTTAGATCAAACCCTTTTATTTTTCTTAAAAACCTAGAAAAAGTACCAAAATCGGTGTTCTTGTGTGCTTTTGTGTGTTTTTCTCTCCAAAATTCTCTAATTTTCTGCCTCTCTCTACGTTGTGTTAACCCTAATCCTGGATATGAGGCTTTTATATCTCCCATTTTGGTTAAAAATCGAAATTAAATGCTGATTTTTGGTAAAAAAAAAGGAAGTCCGGTGATTACAGTCGCGCGACTGTAGTGACCAGATGGCTTTATTTTGTTTAAAAAGACCGAATTAAATTCTGATTTGGGCGAAAAAAGGAAATCTGATGATTACAGTCACTCGATTGTAATGTACTATAGTCGAGCGGCTGTAATCACTACAGTCGAGCGACTGTAGTGATCAGATTAGCCTATTTTGCTTATTTTTTTATTCTTTTCTTCGGTTTTCTTAAATACTCACTAGAATTCCTTCGGGGCTCCGTACCAAGACTTGTCACACACATTTGGGTCATCCGGGACATTTTCGACATTATTCCGGTCGGTCCGAATCCGCTTCATTTTTATCCGTGAAAAAAGGCAACAATGACTTTCATCACAGAGGTTGGGAAAAAACCCGTGCTCACACACACTCACACACACACACACACACACACACACACACACACATATATATATATACATGTATAAGAAACTTTCAAGTCATAAGCATTTATGAGATGAGCAAGTATTGATTATTAAGCTTTTTATCTCATATGCTTTTGATATGAATGTCTATATATTTTCTTTTCTTCTTCAAGATAGATAAATGGAATGTGAGTTGCTCTTTTAACTTATAAGCCAAATATAAAAACATTTTACCTTATGTAACTCGTTATTTTAAAAATGTCAATTGTGATCATCAAAACCGAACTCAACAGTATCATTGTCCTTTTGATGAGTAGGATTGATAAGAGTGTGGCCACACCCAAATAAGGTAACCTTAATTATTTCTCAACTTCATTTTACTTAGTATCAAGGAATGTCCTTTCAGTGCAGAGGATGACTTCACCATGCCTCTTGCAGGACACCGATATCATATGGCATAGGACATATAAGTTTACTGTGTGAGAATCTTCTCCATTAAGATTGGTGTTTCTATCTTATTTGGGTTACTATAACGGTTTACTAGAACCCACTTGTAGCTTGTGGGCTTAATGGGTTACTAGGCTCTTTACCAACATAAGATGGACCTACAAGATCACACACATATAGCATCTGAGCATGTTTGTCATGGACTTGTTATAATATGTATTGCATACATATTTATTTAATTATTTGGGCTCATGGGCCTTATGGTTAAGGCCTGGTCAAATAAACCCTTGGATAATGCATTAGTTTAATTATATGGTATAATTACATTAATTATTATATGGGATGTTAAATAAATATTTGGTGTATTTATTTAAATCATGAAATTAGAATAATAAGGTTTATATTATTCCTTATTTAATTTCTATTATTTTCCATCTAGTTATTTTCTCTTTGGGAAATAGAACTAAAAGAGAATAAAAGAAACAAGGAAGAAATAAAAACCTAACCTAATTAGTTCTAATTTCCTAATCCTATCATAACACACACACACACACACACACACACACACACACACACGCATTTGGTGGTGGATTTTCGGCCAACTAGAGGAGAATTGGAGAGACTACTCTTCCATCCCTTGTTAGTGCATTGACGTGTTCTTGAGGTGTTCGTGTGTATGAACGTGGAGGTTCTTCGCACAAACACAAGAACTCATATTCAATATTTTACGGAAACAACATAGGTATGGTTTAAATTTGTTTTCTGCTTGATTCTTATTCCATAAGTTGTTCAATTTATTCCTGGAAACGATTCGAGTGTGAAACATAATCGCTTTCGCTACGATTTTAATTTTGTTTTGCACCGGGAGAATCCCAATAGTGGTATTAGAGCAAGATTGTTCTTGATTATGGAATTTGGATTTTAGGGTTCTTAATTTTAGTTCAATTGGTTTTTATTTTGAATTTTTGTGGAACCCTAGAATTTGATTTGGGGTTTTTATGGATGTTTTTCCTTAATGATGGATTTAATTTATTGTTTTTTTTTTAAAATTTGTATTGTCGGGATTTTTTGGCTAAGAGCTTGCTGCTACAAGTCAATTTTGTGCTACTACTTGTAGCAACTAGCTGCTTACTGCTGCTAGCAAAGGCCCTTTGTGGCAGTTACGCTAGCGGGGCAACACTGCTATCTCCGGACAGTAATGTTCACGAGTGGCTTTTGGGCTTGGAATTTTTGGATTTTTGTGAGGTTTTATTTATTTCTTGGGTCCAACACGTGTTTTAGTTTGCTTGAAAATTCGTGTATTTATTTTATGTGATTGGATTCTTGTGGTTTCTTGGGTGATTAATTTCATTCATGGGATTTAATTTTGGGTAAATTAAATTGGTAAAGGAAATTTGTTTAAGTTTTTCTTGGCATGAAAAACTAAGCGGCTAATTTTGTATTCATGATTGCCCCATTCTAGTAGGAGCAATTTTTTTGTAATAGGTTGGAGGCCCAAGACTGTGACAAGGCTTTAAACCATGATTGTCAAAATTTGGTGATTTCCATAACAGCTATGACATATAATTAAAATTGGATTAATTTCGTGAATTTTAAAATGTATAATTTTGTGCAATAATGTGTGTGTATGGATTTGAGCATTGTTGGGCCTAGAATAAAGATTGAGTTGCATTTATTTTGAGGTTTGGGAAATAAGGACTACATGCCGTTTTATTTTGTTGTAATTTAATTTATTAATTAGATAGGTTTTTATTTAATAAATTGTAATTACTCAAACCCAACATGGAGAGAAGGCCCAGTTGGTGACAAGCCCAGAAAAGAATGCAAGCCCAGCTTAATGGAAGCCAACAAGCTAGTATAGGTTTACTAGTTTTCCATTACGATGTAATATTAGGCCCATAATGTCTCATTTATTTATTGTTTATTTATATTTATTTATGCATGTTTTGATTTATCCAATTAAATCCAAATTTTATGCATGTAAACCTGTTTTAAAATTAATGAATCCGTATATATTAAGTCTTAATGTGCTTTCCATAATTGAATCTTATCGAGATATGCATTACCCAATGTGGGTCGTGCTAAAGTCGGATGCATTAGGTATCCATTTCTTATCAAGGGTTAAGGTACTGCGTACGCCTAAACACTCGATTGGTGGTTTGACTTAATATGGGTAGTAGGACATTGCCTAGCCCTAAGCACAGATAGGTCAGTGTCAATAGGCTCCTAAGGGTGGGATTGGACGACGCTCCTACCTAAATAACTAAATTTAGGTGTATAGGCTCATATTGATTAAGTCTTGGGAAATATGGATCCTTGCCCACTTCATGCTATATTAACTGTTGGTGTGCCCTAGTTCTTAGGGCATTAGATTCTTGTATTTTGTATTACACATTAAGACTCATTGTATGAATATATTATTTGTGTCACATTAATAAAGGCAATTAATCTATTTCATTTATATCTTTTGCTATAATATGAGTAGAGTATCCATTGATTGATAATCATAAAACCTATCCCAGGTCTATTCTAATCATGGGAACAAATAGAACCACAGACTTGTATATTCGATGACTGTATAATAATTCTTAACTGGCCATAGTACTTGTATAGTCAGTCATGAATATAGGTACATGTCGTTTACATGGGACTGGATCGATCCGCACAAGAAAGCCACATGGTTGTCGCGTCATAGGTCTTTCTTGAGTACGTCTCTTTTGTGCTCATACCAGATTTCATTATAGTATTAATGTGGAATCCGGTTCACTTTGACATACGCTGAACAGGTCTATAAAAGGACACTAAACACGGGTATGATTGGATGGACCGGTGAACATGTTGATAGTAATGATGAAGTGATGGAATTGCCATTCGGGTAACACCGGGATGATATCATTGGCCCCTTGATGAGTGAGACTGATAAGTGTATGGCCATACTCAAGTAAGGCGGTGCTTATTTGATTAATCAGTCAACTCAAGATCAAGAAATATAATAAACAATAGAATATGATGACGGACACCATTCCTCTTCTTTATTCATATCGATATCGTTAGGCAAAGGACACTATAAGATTACTACCGAGTGAGTGTCTTCTAAAGACTGCTGCATCTCTATCTTAATTGGGGGCTATAATGGTTTGCTAGAATCCACTTACAGTCTGTGAGCCTTGGGCCTACTGCCAACATAAAAACAGACCCAATAGGATTGTGCACATAGATCAACTGAGCCGGAACTTATAGAAATTGTACATGTAATGTACATTGGAAGGAATGTGTTAATTAATTAGTTGACATTCGGCGTCAAGGTAATTAATTAACATTGGGTTGAATTTAATTTAATTAATAAGTTTACATAATGTGTTTAATTAATTTATCAATTAATTGAATTACATAAAGCAAACAATTAATTAAATAATTTTCCTAAGTAGGAAAATTAAATACATGTATTGTATTTACTTAAGTGTGATTTAATTTTATTTAGGGGTAATTAAATTTAGCCAAATGGAATTAAATTACAGAGTATATACTTTTTAATTAAAGTTTATTTATGTAATTATAATCCTGGTAGGCTTGGGTTTAATTAACCTAATTAAAACCCAATTAGATAATGTGTCTATATAAGGGCACACTTATGGAAGAAAAAACCTAATTCAACCCTAATTAATTGCTGGAAATTTCAGCCACCAATAGCAGCCCCAAAACAGCCAAAAATCCCAACATTAATCCTCCATTCCTTCACGTTTTCGGCTAGCACCGGTTCCCACTCAATAGTTGGTCGTGCACCGAACTTTGAAAATTGCAGTCTCAAGAAACGATTCAGCAGCAGTCTCTAGAAGAGACGAATCTGGTGAGTTAATCTCTCTTGATTCAAATTAGTTTTTATTCTAATCAATGGTAATTGGACACGATAGGTGGATTCTAGAAAATTTTAACGTTGTAATCTTCGCTGCGCCACGTTATTTTTCCGATGATGAATCTCAACACTAACTTGAATAAACTTAAAAGGATTTTTTATTGAAATTAAAGTGAGAAAAACAAAAAGACCTTTTTATTAACCAACCCTTTGATTTTCTATATAATTGGCAACAAATACTTCAGTTACATTTCCACTGTGATATGTCCTTGACAAGGGAGAAGTTATCTGGTATTAACTTCATAAACTAGTCTAGGGAATTAGGGGATAATTCTAAGACAAGAGTCCAAAGAGTTTGTGCTAGATAAGGGTTTACCATAAAGCACCAGTTTGTAATGCTTCTTCCAGGGTGGTAGAAGAATATGAGTTGTTTGGGAAGAGTAATGAAGATTTCACCTGCCTAATGCTTATTACTATAGCCTGTGAGCTACAAAAGCAATCCATGGATATGGGAACAATCTCAAGCAGATGTTTCAGGAGCAAGCACGTTGTGAGTGGACGATCCTTTATTTAGATTTAAAGGCTACGAGACCGGGCCGAGGGTTTTAATGAAAAGTAAAAATTGGTTTTAGAAATTAATGAGGAAATATACAAAACCAAATAATCTCTCTAAAAGTAATAGGAGTCACCACCCAGTTCAGCTCAAACGGGGAGATTACAGTATAACCAAACCAAGCAGGATTCACTACTTATATCTGTCTTGTTTAAAATGATTATTAATTGTTCTGAATTGTGCCTTGATTTTAATTTTATTTACACTAAATGCTCACACAAAAATATAAATGATTCTGGAAAATATCTAAATTCAGGAAAGATAAAATATTACAACCTAATCGAATAAACTATTCTAGGGGATATGTATTTGATAGAAGAGGATCGGGGTACAAAAATACCTACATATACAAATCTAATATTTACATTTACCTATTTTACACGAGAATCTAAAATAAAAGCTAACATGCATCTAACCTAATTCTACCTGCAAAAGAAAAGTTAGTACACAGATAAATATGCACATAGGACTTAAGCAAACAGAATGAGGGGTTCAGATAGTTCGAGGCATGAATTAGAGAACCAAATGAATCCAACAGATTCACCCGATTAGATCTGGAAAATCTATTAAGACGCTAAATTTGTATAAAAACAATTTGGGAAAACATTTTAATTTGATTTTAATATATTACAAATACAAATGTTGATCTGTATTTAAGAAACTAGAGTTTTTATCATTACCCTGGTTTATTATAAACAATAACAGTATAAAGCTAGGTCAAAATGCATGGAAAACGATTTAAACTACAAAAAGAAACTCTGGATTTGGAACTGTAACACTTCTTATCTTTTTTTTATTAATCAAAATTCACGATAACTTTTTTTTATAACACAAACCGTATCTACTAATTAGATATCAACTTTATTGTTACACATATCAGAACCCACACATATATTACATTTTTCTCAACCCGAACTTATTTATTCTACATGCTTGTGATGAGAGGAGAGGGAGTGAGATGGAACTCAGTCGGCCAAACTTACATCCATGATTTCTACTGGGCATTAACATTCTACGAAATTAAACTTTATCTACAACTTGCACTAGCTAGAAAAATTAGCGATTTTTATGAGTCACTACTTAGTGAGTATAAACAATCAATACAATCACAACCATACACATACACACATACAAAAATTATAAAAAATATGATACATATGCAAATGAATGAACCATTTCTTTATTTTTTGTGACGCAACCAACCAAACTACTGCCCCGGAATCATATACCAGATATCAAATGATTTCGCTGGCCAACTCATATAAACATGTATTTGACCTTTCGGTCCATATAATCAGAAATTCCATATGATTGACCATATAGGTCCAGATAATCAGATAATCCATGTGATTCATGTAATTGCAGTGTTTAGTTAGGTATGTCACAACGCCTTTTATCTTTCATGTAACTATGTACACCAACTTTCACATATAACATTTATTCCAAATAATTTTATATAATTCATGTAGTACATATAATCGGTTTAATAACATTTCAATTTTGTACACTATGAAATCACCATATATTCAACATATACTCATATACATATGGTTTCAACTCAACATATAAATCCACTTAAAATTCACCTCCAACAAATCATAGCAATACAAATACAAACATATGAATATGTCAAGTCACAATCTTCATCAGCACATATCACATAAACCAATTCACAACTATCACCATAATACATGCAAATTCAAATCAAGTTTATACTCACAAAATTAATAGCTAATTTTCTTCAAAGCGGCTTGTACCCTCTTCCGGAATACCTTCAAGATTCTATGCTCCTTTCTCTTTTTCTTATCCATTTCTTTAATTCTCTTCCTCTTCTCCTCTTCTATGTTTCCTACAAATTTCTGCAGATTCTTGCAGATTTTCTTCCTAAGAAGATCAATGATAACCCTTATCATCCTTATCTCTTCCCAATTTGTTCATTTGTCTTTTATCCTTAAGGTTATTGGTCCATTTGTCAAATATTTGACTAATAATTCTAATTCTAATAATAATGATGATGATGATGATGATAATAATAATAATAATAATAATAATAATAATAATAATAAATCAGCTGCAAATGTCCTTCCTAAATCAAATCTAATCCCCTGATTTCTAATTTTATTCGATTATATCCTTAGACATTCAAGACACATTTAATTTCTAGTGTTGTATTTTCGTATACTAAACTAACTAAATTTTTAACTATTTTACCTTAATCCATAACATATATGATGCAATTATATAGACACTCTATTAGTGTTATATAATGTCCATGCACAAATGCAAAATGGATGCATAGAAATGGAATGTTACATTTCTCCCCCTCTTTTAAGAATTTCGTCCTCAAAATTCATTACATGTATCTTGAAACAAATACAGATATTCCTTTCTCATCATCCTTTCTTTTGTTTCCCATGTAGCTTCCTCTACTGAATGACTTCTCCAGAGCACTTTTACCAATGGTATCTCCTTTTTTCATAGTTGTTTTGTTTTATGGCCGAAAATTGCTACTAGTTCCTCCATATAACTTAGATTATCTGCAATCTCCATTTCTTGATCCTTTAATATATGTGTAGGATCTGAGCAATACTTTCTGAGCATGCTTGTATAAAAAACACTATGGATCTAAGCTAACTCTGGTGGTAACGCTAATTTATAAGCAAGTGGACCAGCTTTTTCAAGAATTTCATAAGGTCCTATGTAACGCGAACTTAATTTTCCTTTCTTCTCAAACCTTAACACACCTTTCCAAGGTGACACTTGGAAAAATACTTTGACCCCTACTTCATATTCCATATCCCTTCTATGTTGATCTACATAGCTTTTTTGTCTATCTTGTGCTACTTTAAGTCTACTTCTGATTATCTTCACCTTCTCCATTGTATCTTGAACTATCTCAGGACCTTCTAAAACACGCATTCCTTTGTCATCCCAATAAATAAAACTTCTGCATTTCCTTCCATATGATGCCTAGTATGGTGCCATACCAATACTGTTATGATACTGATGATTATAAGCAAATTCCATCAAAGCAATATATTCATTCCACGAGCCTTTAAATTCCAGAACACAAGCCCGAAGCATATCCTCTAATGTCTGAGTTGTTCTTTCTGACTGACCATCTGTCTGAGGATGAAATACAATGCTAAAGTTTATCCTTATACCCAATGCCTGTTTCAAACTTTTTTAGAATTGAGATGTAAATCAAGGATCCCTATCTGATACAATAGATACCAGTACCCCATGTAGTTTGACAATTTCATTCACATACTTCTTAGCTAAATTCTCCAATGAACCACCCCATTGAATAGGTAAAAAGTGAGCTAACTTTGTCAATCGATCAACAGTCACCCAAACAGCATCATTCTTTCTTGGAGTCTTTGGAAGTCCATATACAAAATCCATGGTAATTCTTTCCTATTTCCCAACTGCTATAGATAATGCTTGTAATTTCCCTGTTGGAGCTTAATGTTTTATTTTCACCTGTTGGCAAGTCAGACATTTAGAAATATATTTTGCAACATCTTTCTTCATTCCATGCCACCAAAAATGAGACCAAAGGGTATGATACATTTTTGTCATTCCCGGATGCATGGCATATGGAGGAGTATGAGCTTCTTCCAAAATTTTGTTCCGTAAATTATCAACATCTGGCACACAAATTCTTTGTCCCATCGTCAATGTACTATTATCAACTGTATAATTAGTACTTTTCCCTTGCTTAACATTTTCCATTATCTCCTTTAGTTGTGGGTCTCGAACCTATGCTTCCTTTATTCTATCATACAACACTGGTCTCACCTTAAAGTTAGCTAGTAATGCCCCATTTCCTCCCAATTTCAGCTCCACATTCATAGCCCGTAATTGTACCAAATAAGGAAATTTTGACACTTGAATATAAGCTATCATACTGCTAGATTTTCTGCTTAAAGAGTTAGCCACCACATTAGCTTTTCCTGGATGATACTCTACTGTGAAATCATAATCATTCAAAAATTGTAGCCATCTTCTTTGCCTCATATTTAATTCTTTCTGAGACAACAAGTATTTTAGACTTTTATGATCACTGAAAATCTAGAATGTTTCTCCATACAAGTAATGCCTTTATATTTTCAAGGTAAACACAACAGCAACAAGTTCCAAATCATGTACTGGATAAGATAACTCAAATGGTTTTAATTGCCTTGATTCATATGCAATTACCTTACCATATTGCATTATAACACACCCCAAGCCTTGGTGAGACACATCACTGTATACAACAAATCCTCCTATTCCAGTCGGAATTGTCAAATTGGAGCCGAAGTTAACCGTCTTTTTAACTCATTAAAACTCTTCTGGCAATTATTTGTCCACTAAAATGGTTTATTCTTCTGCAATAATTTAGGCAATGGTGCAACAATAAGAGAAAACCTATCAACAAATCATCTATAGTACCCAGCTAACCCATGAAAACTTCTTATCTTTTCTATATTTTTCGATGCTTGCCATTTGACTACTACTTCTATCTTCCTAGGATCCACCTGTATACCTTGACCAGAAACTACATGTCCCAAAAACAAAACATGGTCCAACCAAAATTCACATTTGCTGAATTTTGCATACAAGTGCTTTTCTCTCAAAATCTGAAGCACAATTCTCAAATGTTGCTCTTGTTCCTCGTTACTCCTCGAATATAAAAGTATGTCATTAATAAAGACAATAACAAAATTGTCAAGATATTTTTGAAAAACCTTTTTCATTAATACCATAAAAGATGTAGGTGCATTTGTCAACCCAAACAGCATCACAAGAAATTCATAATGCCCATATCGAGTTCTGAACGTTGTTTTCCAAATATCTTGTTTTGCAATTCTAAGTTGATTATACTCCTATTTCAAATCAATTTTTGAAAATACTCGTGCTCCTTGTAATTGATCAAATAAATCATCAATTCGAGGCAAAGGATATATATTCTTCACAGTGACCTAATTCAACTTTCTATAATCAATAAAGAGTCGTATAGTACCATCCTTTTTTTTTCACGAACAATACCGGAGCACCCCAAGGTGACACACTTGGTTTAATAAACCCCTTGTCAAGTAATTCCTGTAATTGTGTTTTCAACTCTTACAATTCAACTGGAGCCATTCTATATGGTGAAATAGAAATTGGTACAGTGCCTGGAATCAAATCAATTGTAAATTCTGCTTCTTTATCAGGCGACAATTCCGGTAAATCTGCAGGAAATACATCTGGAAATTCTTTGACCACTGGAATATTTTCAAGTGATATACCTAATGTTTTTGTATCAATAACATGTGCTAGATATGCCTTACATCCAGTTTGGATTAAACGAAAACCATTTGCTGTAGAAATCAAACAAGTAGGCACTACCTGACGTTCAACCTGAAAATCAGCTATTGGCTGATCTGGCGACTCTAAAATCACCTCTTTAGTAAAACAATTAACACCTGCATGATGTCTTGTTAACCAATCCATACCTAGTATCACATCAAATTCTCTAATATTTAACCTTATCAAATCTGCACTTAATTCTGCCTTATCAATTTGGATCAAACAATTACGATACATATGATTTACAGCTACTAGTTCACCTAAAGGAGTCCCCACATTTAAATCAAATCCTAAAGGTTCACAACTCACATGCAAATGTGATGCCAAATGTTATGATATAAAAGAATGACTAGATCCAGGATCAATTAATGCATAAGCTTTTAGGTTACGAATAAAAATTTTACCAGTAACAACTTTTGGTGCAGCAAATGCTTCCTGTTTAGTCATGGCAAATACTCGGGCTTGTGTTTAAGGCCTAGAACTCCAAGGTTCAGATCTGCCAATACCATTAGCAGTACTCACCGTTGTTCCTCTATCTCTACCTCTACCAGCTACCACTCCTGCTCTACTGATTCTTGTGTTTTGAACTGTAACCTCTGATGTCCCTTTCAGGTACTCCAACTCTTTTAGGACAATCATGTATCAAATGTTCAAAAGAGCCATATAAATAACATGCTCCAGTCATTTTCTTGCATTCCTCCTCGTGAAATCTTCACATTGATTACATTAGGGTTTTTGTCCCAAGCTCTGTCCTTTACTTTGCTTTGAAAAAGTTGGAGCACTCATTCTTCCACCTATATTTCAAGAATATCCTTCCCTGGAGATAAATTGTGATGGAGATGAATTGGTTTGACATTTTGCAAACTTGGTACTTTGCTCTACTCCCATAGCACTGTAAACCATTTTTGGTTTATACTCCGCACCTTCTTTCTCTAATTGTTCATTCCCTAACAACAACATGTTTCAATTTTACAAAAGTTTCAATATCTGAGGCTATAATTCTGTTTTAGATTCCATATTTCAGCCCTTCCTCAAATTTTCTACACTTATCTCTTTTAGTAGCTACCAAAGAAGGTATATAAGTGGATAATTGATTGAATTTTACTTCATTCTCTGCCACTGTTATCCTCCCCTATTTTAGGTTTAGAAATTATCTTATTTTATCATCCAAATAAACCTCCGGCATGTAGTTTTTTTTTGAATTCGTGTACAAAATCTTCATAGGTCAAAACTGGAGGCTGAACAATACTTCTAGGGATAGTCTCCCACCAGTCATATGCATCTTCTTGGAGTAAACAAACTACATAGTCAAATTTTTCTCTTGGAGTACAATGCATTAGAGCAAACACTCTTTCTAATCTTTTCAACCACTTCTTTGTAATTTTTGGATTGGTAGTACTAGTAAATTCTTCAGCACCCTGTTTCTTCAATTTATCAAATCTCCTCTCCCTGGTTACAATTGGAACATGTTTTGGGATTCGTCATGGGAAAAATAACATGGTGCAGCATAATTACACCATTTAAAATTTTCCTAGAATCCACCTATTGTGCCCAATTACCATTGATTGAAACCAAAACAAATTTGAATCAAGAGAGATTAAACTCACCGGATTTGTCTCTTCTAGAGACTGTTGCAGAATCGAATCCTAAAACTATGATCTCTAAAGTCCGATGCACAACCAACTATCGAACGGAAACCGTGCTAGCCGAAGAAGCGAAGGAATGAAAAATTACAGCTGTAAGATTTTCTAAGGGGCCTGAAATTTACAGCTCAATAATTAGGGTTAAGGATGATTTTTTTTATTCTTAAGTGTGCCTTTTATAGACTACTTGTCTAATTGGGTTTTGACTAGGTAATTAAACCCAATCCCACTAGGATTACAATTATATAAATAAACTTTAATTAAAAAATCATACTATATAATTTAATCCCATTAAGTTGAATTTAATTACCCCTAAATTAAAATTAAATCACGCTTAAGAAAATACAATACATGTATTTTAATTTCCTGCTTAGGAAAATTATTTAATTAATTATTTACTTTATGTAATTCATTTTATTGATAAATTAATTAATTACATTATGTAAACTTATTAATTAAATAAAATCAATCCAATATTAATTAATTGCCTTGACACCAAATGTCAAATAATTAATTAACGCATTCCTTGCAATGCACATTACATGTATGGTTTCTATAAGTTCTGACTCAGTTGATCTATGTGCACAATCCTATGGGTCTGTGTTTATGTTGGCAGTAGGCCAGAGATTGTAAGTGGGTTCTAGCAAACTATTACAGCCCCCAATTAAGACAGAGATACAACAGTCTTTAAAAGACATTCACTCGATAGTAATCTCATAGTGTCCTTTGCCAAATGACATCTATATGAATAAACAAGAGGCATGGTGTCCGTCATCCTCTTCTGCTATTTATTATATTTCTTGATCTTTAGTTGATTGATTAATCAAATAAGCAACCGACTTATTTGGGTATGGCCATACACTTATCAATCCCCCTTATCAAGTGGCCAGTGATATCATCTTGGTGTTACCCGAGTGGCAATTCCATCACTTCATCATCAATATCAACATGTTCACCTGTCCACTTGATCATATCTGTATTTAGCATCCGTTTATAGACATGTTAGGAGTATGTCAAAGTGAACCAGATTCGAAATTGATTCTATAATGAAATCTGGTATGAGGATAAAAGAGACCTAATCAAGAAAGACATATGATGCGACAACCATGTGGCTTTCTTGTGCGTATCGTGTTGGTGTGCCCTAGTTCTTAGGGCATTGGATTCTTGAATTTTTTATTATACATTAAGACTCAATGTATGAATGGATTATTTGTGTCACATTAATAAAGGCAATTAATCTATTTAGTTTATATCTTGTACTATAATATGAGTAGATTATCCATTGATTGATAATCATAAAACCTATCCCAGGTCTGTTCTAATCGTAGGAACGAATAAAACCACCGACTTGTGTATTCGATGATTGTATGGTAGTTCTTAACTAGCCATAGTACTTGTAAAGTCAATCATGAATATAGGTACATGTCGCTAACATAGGACTGGATCGATCCGCATAAGAAAGCCACATGGTTGTCACATCATAAGTCTTTCTTGAGTAGGTCTTTTTTGTCCTCAGACCAGATTTCATTATAATATCAATATGGAATCCGGTTCACTTTGTCATATGTCTAACATGTCTATAAAAGGATACTAAATATGGGTATGATTAGGTGGATAGGTGAACATATTGATATTGATGATGAAGTGATGGAATTGCCACTTGGGTAACGCCGAGATGATATCACTAGCCACTTGATGAGTGGGACTGATAAGTATATGGCCATACCCAAATAACTTGGTTGCTTATTTAATTAATCAGTCAACTCAAGATCAAGAAATATAATAAACAACAGAAGAGGATGATGGATACCATGCCTCTTGTTTATTCATATGGATATCGTTAGGCAAAGGACACTATGAGATTACTACCGGGTGAGTGTCTTCTAAAGACTGCTGCATCTCTGTCTTAATTGGGGGCTGTAATGGTTTGCTAGAATCCACTTACAGTTTGTGGGCCTTGGGCCTATTGCCAACATAAAAACAGACCCATAGGATCGTGCACATAGATCAACTGAGCCGGAACTTATAGAAATTGTACATGTAATGTACATTGGAAGGAATGCGTTAATTAATTAGTTGACATTCGACGTCAAGGTAATTAATTAAAATTGGGTTGAATTTATTTTAATTAATAAGTTTACATAATGTATTTAATTAATTTATCAATTAATTGAATTACATAACGTAAACAATTAATCAAATAATTTTCCTAAGTAAGAAAATTAAATACATGTATTGTATTTACTTAAGTGTGATTTAATTTTATTTAGGGGTAATTAAATTTAGCCAAATGGAATTAAATTACATAGTATATACTTTTTAATCAAAGTTTATTTATGTAATTATAATCCTAGTGGGCTTGAGTTTAATTAACCTAACTAAAATCCAATTAGACAATAGTCTATATAAGGGCGCACTTAAAAAAGAAAACCTAACCCTAACCAATTTTTACTTGCTGGAAATATTAGCCCTATAGCAACCCCAAAAAACCGAAAATTCCAGAATTAATCCTCCATTCCTTCGCTGCTTCGACTAGCACCAGTTCCCGCTCGATAGTTGGTTGTGCATCGGACTTTGGAGATCGCAGTTTCAAGAAACGAATCTACAGCAGTCTCTAAAAGAGACGAATCCGGTGAGTTAATCTCTCTTGATTCAAATTAGAATCAATGGTAATCGGGCACAATAGGTGGATTCTAGAAAATTTTAAACGGTGTATTTGCCGCTGTATCTCATTTTTTTTCGATGACGAATCCCAACAGATAGATCCAGTCCCATGTCAACTAGGGGTGAGCAAAACACGGTTCGGTTTAAAAACTGAACCGAACCGACAACCAAAGTAGAAGAAAAATAGAAACCAAAACCAAACCAAAGTTCATATGGTTCGGGTAAAACCAAACCGAACTAGTTCAGTTTGGTTACGGTTTGGTTCGGTTAAAACCGAATCAACAAAAATTTCAATTTTTTTAATTTTTATTTTCATTATTTTTTATAAATTACATGTAAAGTATTGCTTAAAAATAATTTATATTACATGTATATTACTAAAGTCTCATAGATACAAACTATATAATAATATAAATATATAATAAGTGTAAGCACCGGAATTTTCCATCCTTAAAAAAAAATCACGAGTGTCACATGACTGTAACATACAATCGTGCGACTGTTGTTACTGTCATACGACTGTAATTAAATTATAATCGTATGACTGTAACATCGGAGCAGGTGCGGAAGACCATACCCATGACATAAGAAAGTGAGGAGGATTTCAGGGCAATAAATGCCCGATTCTAAAGGAAGCAAAGTCAGCAATAAGAAAGGGAAAAAGGAGAAGGAAAGGGGACTTTTGGACTTTAGAATTTCTGGGATGTATGTTTTATTTTTCTGCAATTAATTTCCTACATTTTGCCTTAGCATCGGATAATTAAAATAAACCAATTGGGATTAGGAAAAGATAATAAAGCGAATTAAATATGGTAATATAAACTGTAAAGTGAAAGCAAGCTAGAGGATAAGTAAGTTATTTGCCGGACCCTAAATCTCTGGATTAGGTACAACAGTCTGTCCTCGGTAGGGAGCTGTACCGGAATTCCCGGATGAGCTGATCTGGGTGGCGACTCTGTCACTGATCTCGGGATTTAAGTTTCGAGGTCTTTAGTTAAAAAACGAGAAAATGTTTTCTACAAAAGAATTTCTAAGTCAAATCCACAATTTTCTAACTCAAGATAAACAAAACCCGTTTTCCAAAATAATCTATAATAATCTTCTCTTTCCCCGGTCCGCTTCGCCGCGTTCCGTAAAAAGATCGTCCACTCACAGTGGCGACTCTGCTGGGGAATAGTTCTTAAAAAAGTTTTCATAAAAACTTAAGGAACTTAGGCAACTACCGAAATAAAACCTCGCTTACAGTCACTTCACTAGTTCATATTACCGTATTTATTTGCATATTGCATATCATGACATTTTCTTCTTCTCAATCCCTCCAACACACTTATCAACCCTGGTTTACCCAAGAAGGTGGACTACCTCTTCCGCCAGGATTGGAGACACCCGACGTGGTAAACCACTCATAGCACCGCACGGCCTTACATCATGTTCTACGGTGGGGAAGTGTATACTCGCTATGGGAACCTATACAACCCTTGGTTTTGACTTTAGCCCACATGTATTGGCTTAGCAACTTCCCCTAGGATTACCAAAGCTTAAATTCAAAATGAACATTGAGCGTGCGCCTTTGGTATCCCCCGTTGATGCCAAAGAGATCCAACACCTAGGAAGAATGCGAGACCAATCGAAAGGAGAAATAAGGTTGGAAGGGAGCGTATATTTTTGCATGTGCTAATGTTTGTTCCTTGTTGTTTTCTATTTTGACTTTTCACGAAGCATCAAACATGCATAGCTTTCGTGTGCCATGCTAACCCACATTTTTATGCAGCCATTTGCATTTTATTTTCATGTGAAAACATTAAACCATCTGAATGTCATACATACTAACCATTATTTTTGCAGCCATAGCATTATATTTGTGTGTTGGCATTTTCGCATAGCATACATAACATCATCTTGTGTGCCATGCATCCTAACCACGTTTTTTATGCAGCCATTTGCATTTTATGTGACATAAGCATTCATATCATTTTAGTTAAATTAGGGGCATTCCAAGGACACCCACCATGATCATATCATTCCATCAAATATCGGGTATCCCAAAATACCCGTGTTCTGCTAGTGCACTGGATTGTATTCGGCTACTTCACCAAATCAGTCAATGGAGACCACATGGTCCTAGGTCTATTTTCGTGTAATGATATATATGACACATTTCACGACATCATACTCATTTATCAAAATAGCACCGTGGTCCACATCGGACCATTTCATGACATTACTACATCATTCAAGGTGCTCCTCGAGTGCCGGGTTAGTACACATGTAGGGGCATTTCATAACATCCCAAATCATGAAAGGTGTTCCCCCGAACGCCGAGCCTCTGTTCGTGTCTCCTGTTACACGTGACTTTCTTACGACATCATTTCTTATCATATGCTCAAAAGCATCAGAACTCTATCTATGGGGTGGCCTCATGCGATCATTTTATGTCATCACATAGACCTACAAAGCGTCGAAACTCTGTCCTTGTGTCAGCACACACGCCACCATATCACAAAAATCATTAGGTGCCCCAAAGGCACCGAACCTTTGTCCTTGTGGTGGTCCACGCATGACCTTTTTGAACAGCATTGGGTGTTCTTGGAATGTCCGAGAAAATAAAATATAGAATAATAAGTGTTTTCATCATCATCATTTCATGCATGACATCACTCCATTCATTCTTCATAAGTATTTTCAATGTCTCAGTCTTCATGACATCATTCCATACATTGACCCTAAACATTTCTCGATTGATGTCAAGCAGAATAAACTGGAGTGACCTTGGATAATATCTCAGGCTTTGAGGGCTATTGGGGAACGGAGAGCAGGTTAGACAGAAAGTGATTCTGATTCTAGGGAAGAAGCAGAGATGGCAAATCCAATATCGAGCCTTGCTGATGCTTTGAAGGACTTTCTAAGATCACAAGACTTTCGTGATATGCTGAAAGAGGAACTGCGGGCAGTAGTGAGAGAGGCTGGAGAAACCAGTGGTAGTGGAATTGGAAAAGAGGAAGAGGCTGAATCATCCCAGCAGGGGGGTGATACCTCGGCTAATCTCGGAAAGCTGCAGGAAATAGAGGCAGCCATGGAAAGAAAGATGAAAGCAAAGTGCTCAGAATTGGAGGAGGTGGTGGCTCAGTTGAAGAAAGGGGCCAGTGTCAGTGCAGAGTCTAAGAAGGGAGTTAACATTCATTCCATGATCAGTAGGGGCGTCGAGACTTTTCCCATCGGATTCCAAATGCCAAGGGTGAATGGGCTCACCAGAGGCCCATGTAAATCTCTACACTCGGGTCATACTGACGGCAGGTGCCACTAAGCAACAGGTGATTAATCTCTTCCCGACTACCATGGAGGGAGGAGCATTAGGGTGGTACAACTCGTTATCAGAGGAAGAGCAGTCAGATTGGGAGGTTCTGTCAGCAGCCTTTATCAAGTATTACAGCTTCAACACCAAGATTTAGGTGAAGCTGTATGACTTGGAGCGGATTAAGCAAAAACCCAATAGCCCTTTTGATGAGTATTACCAGCTGTGGATGACTAAGATGATCCTTCTGAAAAACCACCCAGATGAAGATGAATTGATACGAAGTTGATTGATGGAAGTAAGGACATCTTTAAAACCAATATTAAATTCCATCCATTCAATGAGCTTAGTGAAGTCTACAGTATGGTGATGAAGATTGAGTGAGACGAAGAAGAGAAGGCACCAAGCCATAAGGGTGGAAGAAGTTTAGGTTACAGTTCTGGGTATAGATCAACGGCTGCAGCCAGGTCTGGTGGTGATTCTAGTTCAAGTTCTGGTGGAAAAGGAGGGCAGACTTCAGAAGTAAAGCAGGTTGAAGTTGCTACAGTGACCCAGCAACAAGGCAATCAGAGTAGGAATCCAGGAGGTCAGGGCATATCACCTTGGACTCTCCCGTTGGTGAAGATATTTGCTAAGTGCAGAAATGGTGGGTTGCTACAGTCTTTAAGGCCCTTTGAAAAACCTTCTGAGGCAGATAAAGATAATTTCTGCACATATCATGTTGTTGCTAGCCACAGGACCAACAATTTTTACAAGCTGAGGGACACCATTCAAAAGCTGATAGATGAAGGGAAGCTGCAAGAGCCAGCCAAGCCCAGCACAAAGACCAACCCGCTACCGGTATTTGAGAAGCAGGTTAACATGGTGCATTCAAAACTGCTGGCTAATTTCATCTTTGCCTAGATCCTTTAAGTAAATCCCATAATTCAGCTGTAGTGGCAAAGGAAGCTGAAGTGGGGTCAGAATGTGAAAAGAAGGTAGAACAGAAAGAGATCAAACCAATAAGGTTGAATGACCTTGATTCCAAAGACGAGTATGAAGATTTTGGCAGAGAGGAGACAGTTAAGACTCCAGCTATTGAGAAGTTGAAAGTTTAGGAGGTCCAGAATGTGACTTGGAGTGGTAGGGTGTATCAACCAGCAGATCAGGTGAAGGATAAAACCCCGATAACTTGGTCGGGTAGTACATCAGCACCGGAGGGGGTTGAAAAAGAGGACTTAGTTATTTCCCAATTAAAGAAGACTCATGCACAAGCTAGCTTGTGGCACCTGCTTTTGACTTCTAAGGAGCATCGAGCAACCTTAGTGAAGAAATTGTCAGAGATTGAGGTCTCCCCTGTTGCTTCCCCTGAGGCCATATGCTGTCTGTTGGACAAAGTCCATTCTAGGACTCCTGACATCATTTTTTCTGAGAAAGATCTGCCTGGTGAAGGAAAGGCTCACAATAAGGCCCTTTACATCAGGGCCCATGTGATGGATAAGGTGATGCCGTGTGTGATGGTGGATGATGGCTCAGCTCTGAATATAGGTCCACTAAAGATGCTGCCATGTTTGGGCCTAAATAAAGATTTTCTAAAAAAGTTCTCAACAGTAATCCGAGCATATGACAACTCCAAGAGAACAGTGATAGGGACTTTTGAAACTAAGGTAGAGGTTGGGCCAATCAAGTCAATGGTCGTTTTCACGATGATAGATATCTCGATCATCGTCTCCTTACTGTTAGGAAGGCCATGGTTCCACCTTCTAGGTGGTGTCCCTTCCACCTTGCACCAGAAAATTAAGTTCTCGATAGATGGCGAGATCGTGACTGTTGAGGCGGATGCCCAATTGGTTATTCCTACTGTGAATGAAGGTTTTGTCCCTTTTGGCGGGTTCCAAGTTGCAGTGATCGGGGAAGAGGAAGCTACAGATGCTCCCATGGTCATTTATGAGAATTATATACCGGAATGGTTGTCCCGGTACTTGCACAAACTGAACTTTGTCCCGGGCATGGGACTTGGAATCAACTTGCAAGGAGTACCTAAGTCCAACATTGACTCGGGGAAATCGAAGTAGTTTGGGCTAGGGTATACAGAGGATAAATTTGAGCAGAAAAACCTAAGAAGGGGCAAAAATGGCAAAGTTATGATGAAACCGTTCCTAAAAGCGGGAGAAGGACTAGACAAGGGCCAGGCTGAACCAGTAAGGGTTGGAAATGTTGAATACCCAGGCTTTGAAATTTTTATTGATGTTGTTAACTTCGAGAAAAGCCAGAAGGAACCAGTAGCCCCAGTGGTGGCAGAAAAGGCAGCTGCTGAATCTGATGTTCTGCAATGTGAGTCACCTGAAGTGATGGCAAATGCGGTAGAGGTGCTCGAGGAGAAAACTGGAGAGAAAGCCTGTGATGAAGCTACAGAAGTTTTTTTGGGTGCATTGACTACTGCCTTAAGCAAGGCATTTGGGAAGACCAAGGAAGGGTTTGGCGAAGAGCTGATGGCCAAGGTGAACCTGGACTTTGTGGTTGCTGAGATTGCCAATATCATGGAAAGGGTTAAGGCATAGGTGGCTGAAAAAGAAGCTGAAGCAGCTACAGACTTGGATGATGCTTTCAAGATGGAGATGGAAGCTAAAGAAGTACAAGGCCCTCTGCCAGTGGAGGATGAAAATGATTTTGTTGTATCTATTTCTCCGGTTTTCAATGTAGACGATGTACTTTATGATAAGTTTAATGCAATGAAGTCTCATTTTGCTTACTTGTGCGATGTTTATCTTGATAATTCTATGCATGCATTTAAATCACCATCAAGCATATTTAGCATACATGACACTGCATTGCATGAAATCAACATAAGTACAGATGAAAATCCTAAAATGGTATTCATTTCACGCGAGCTAAAACCTGAAGAAGACAAAGAACTAATAAAAATATTACAAAAACATGTTAAAGCTTTTGCTTGGTCATATGAAGACATGCTGGGTGTAGACACAAAGATAGCAGTGCACAAGATCCCAACGGACCCCAAGTTCAGGCCAATAAAGCAGAAGCTGAGAAGACTGAGACCAGAATGGGCTACACTGGTGAAAGAGGAAGTGGCTAAGCAGATAGACGCCAAGTTTCTTGAAGTGGTAGAATACACAAAATGGCTAGCCAATATTGTTCCAGTGCCTAAGAAGGATGGAAGGGCGTGAGCGGATGACCTTAAAAGCGCGGGAATAGGACGAAGCTAACCGGGGGAAAAGAAAGAAAGAAATTGATTTATTTAGTGATGTATTGGGAAAAGCGGGTTTTGTTTATGCTGAGTTGGGAAAATTATTGATTTAATTTGGGAATTCATTTGTAGAAAAAATTTTCCCATATAACTTAAAGACCTCGAAACCTCAATGTCGAGATAAGTGACAGAGTCGCCACCCGGATCAGCTCATCTGGGAAATTTCGGTACAGCTCCTTACCGAGCGCAGACTACTGTACCTAATCCAGAGATTCAGGGTTCGAGCAACTTACCTACTTGACCTTGAGCTTGCATTCGTTTATTATTTATAAAACCATATTTATTCAATTTATTATCTTTTCTAACCCCAATTTGTTTATTTTTATTAGCTCGATGCTCAAGCAGAATGTATAAAATAAATTACAGGAAATTAAACCATCCACACGAATATACAAAAGAATAATAGAGGCTCATTATATAACCAAATCGAATAAAATATAAAAACTCTCATCCTCACTTTTACAAATGCCGAAGTACACGAGGATATAAAAATAATACAACCTCCTAATTACACGAATTAATCTATTAAATACAGCAAAAATAAAAATAAATGCTGCAAAACAGACTGGTTAGTGCAGTTTATATTGTACACGCAATATCAGGACAGAAAGGGGATTTTAGGACAAGGGAGCATGCATTTAGGGGGTAGCCAGTTCGACCTGACCGGTCGGACTGGTTAGACCTGGAAATCGGTTTTGAAACGCCCTGTGGATTTTTATGCTGGAAAATCAATCTTCATAAACCATTTGGCTTAGTTTCATACATATTTCCATTTTTGTGGGTCGGTTATCCCGGAACTCAGGGTTCCCTTCATGTGGGTTCCTAAATACACATTTCATATAGGGCACAAAATACAATAAACACACTAAAAATGTTTGTGAAAATACTATTTTGCTCATTTTCAATGTTTCCGAGGATTTTGTGGGATTCGGGGGTTCGGTAATGCTGGCCTTGACTTCAGTACCATTGCCCCGTTCTCGTCAGATCAGACCTTGTAGCTCTTCGTCATATTCCTCTCCCCGGGAGGATTGAGGAATCCCTATGGTGGTCCCCTTGCTTGTCACCGATCGCCCGTTGGAGGCAGACGGTACCCTTAATTTTCCTTCGTCGACCAGCTTCTGGATCTTCCTTCGCAGACTGACACATTCATTAGTTCGGTGGCCTGCTACTATATGATAGCTACAGTAGTTTCCCTTTTGTTCTGGTGTTGGCCCCACGTATGGTCGGACGCTCTGCAACAGGTCCATCCTTCTATAGATGGCGAATAGTTTGGTCACTGAACGAGGCCCAGAGGATGCGACTGCCTATTTGTCTTCGAGAGGCGAAATCTGGATTTGTCGTGAAACAAAGTCAATGTTGGCATTGGTTCAAGAGATCCTTTCATTTTTCCTTCATTGGATGACCCCGATAAGCCCAAATTTTGATGAGAGGGCCTTCCGAGGTGTTGAGAAGGAGTGTCGGCAATTTTGGCGTTCTGCTCCTTATCCATACCAACATTGGAGTTCGTGCTCGTCATGTCTATTATTTTCCCTTTGAGCTTTGCCACCCATGTTTCCAACTCAACACATCTCACCGTTAGCTTCTCTATTTTGTCAAGATCACCCCCCAGCATTTCTCTCAACATTGCTGCCGCTTCCTCCCTGACTGTCTTTCGAAATTAGGGTGAAGTGATATAGTCTTCCACAGCATCTTCTATGGCGTTGACGTTCTGTGAGCTGGCCATTCTCAAGATCCTTTACCCCTGATGAGAGCACTTATTAGTGTCGACAGGCAGATACCAAATAGAGAGCTATGTATGATGAATATGCATGACGTGTTATGCACATGCATGGATGGTGAGTTGCACATGCGATGTCATGTAATGCCATGTCATGCTATACTATCAGAGATCAACCATGCAGATGCAATGGATGCTAGTAGGGATGATGCATGCTAAAATAAAACATGGTGTATAAATATACACCACAGGGATAGAATGACACTCGGGGGTGTCCATGGATCGAAGCAAGTAGTACTTGCAATAGGGTGCATAGTTATGCCCCTGGGGAAGAACGACACAACTAGGGTGTCCACGGATCGAAGCAAGACACTGCTTGTAGGGAGAGTTGAGATGGGGTGCATAGTTATGCCCCCGGGAAGAATGATACACTGGGGTGTCCACGGGTCGAAGCAAGACATTGCTTGCAAGGGTGCATAGTTATGCCCCTGGGAAGAATGATGCACTGGGGTGTCCATGGGTCGAAGCAAGACATTGCTTGTAAGGGAAGTTGAAATAGGGTGCATAGTTATGCCCCTGGGAAGAATGACACATTGGGGTGTCCACGGGTTGAAGCAAGACATTACTTGCAAGGGTGCATAGTTATGCCCTTGGGAAGAATGACACACTGGGGTGTCCATAGGTCAAAGCAAGACATTGCTTATGAGGGAAGTTGAGATGCTATGATGGTGTATATGCGTATGATGATCTAACATAATCTTCAGCACTCAGGGAGCACCTTGGATTATGAAGCACGATATGAGGTGAGATAGAACAGAATGCTTGGTGTGCGAATTGTTTTTTCTGCACTCGAGGAGCACCTTGGGCCTTTATGTGATGAAATGGCATGAGATAACATGCTTGGTACGTGAGCCAAGTTTCAGCGCTCAGGGAGCACCTTGTGTTTATGTATGATGAGATGTACGGTCATGGGTTGATGCGATTGAATGATGTCAGACGGGTGGAGATAAGAATGAAGATGATTTACCTCATTATATATTTTGGACGTTCTGCGGATGCCCCTATGCTATGCAAAAAGGCCATGCAGACAGTTCACGTGTGCACCGACACGTAGGTGCAGGCTCAGTACCTTAGGAGCACCTAATGGATATCATGAAATGGTCTCGAGTGGCTGGCACACGGATAGAGTTCTGATGCTTTTGAGGCACCTAATGGATATTATGGAATGGTCGTGTGTAAGCCGACACACAGACAGAGTTCTTATGCTTTTGATGCATTTGACATGAAATGATGTTACAGACAAGTCACGTGCAACTTGAGGCACAGACAAAAGTTTGGCGCTCGTGAAATGCCTTGCATGATTTGGTAGTGTCATCGAATGCCCCTATATGTGTAGTAACTGGGCACTCATGGAGTATCCTGGATGATTCAATAATGTTATGAGCAATCCGATGCGGATCACGACATATAAGCAAGATCTCGCGGTATCTTAATGACAACGGGAACAGACAGGTAGATGGGATGTAGTGTAATGCTTATCACGGGACTTTCCACATGATCATATATTTAGGACCGTTGTGGTCTCCTAATGGAATGTAGAAATGACCCAGTGCAAACCAAGGCACATGCAAAACAAAGGTGACTTTAGGGCACCTTTTGTGAAATGAAATGATTATGATGAGCATCCTTGGGACGTCCTTTTTTAGGAGTAATGACATGAAATGGTGTGAATGCACATGTCACACAGAGTGTAGGTGGCTGCAGAAGATATGGTTAGGATGCATGGCATACAAGATGATGTTGTGCGTGTAAAGAACAAATGTATATGTCATCCAAAATGCAGATGGCTGCAGAAAAATGTGGTTAAGATGCATGACCTACGAGGTGATGTCGTGCATGCAAGGAATGAATGCATATGTCACCCAAACAAAGCATCACAGCTATACAAGGATGTGATTAGTACATATAACACACACATACACACAAAGTAATGCCTTACGTGTTTCATGGAAATATCAACACAATATGTGTATGGCACATGTGAATAAAGTATCATGGCTACAGAAGAATGTGGTTAGTATCAATGCTACACAAATGTTGATGCCTTGGGAATGATTATACAAGACATGAGATGATTGTGTGCATTTGATGCTTTGTGAATGAAGACAATAATAGATGTGAATTGTTTATTTCAGACGCTCTAAGAGTGCCCGATGCTGTGCAAGGATAATGCAAAGAAAACCGTGTGTGAACCATCACATGGGTAGTAAGTTGGCGCTTTCGGGGCACCTAATGAATTATTGTGAAATAGTCATGTGTGAGCCAGCACACAGGCAAAATTTCGACACTTTGTAGGTCGATAGCATGAAGTGAAATGGTCACATGGGAACTGCCCCACGATCAGAGTTCTAATGCTTTTGAAGCAATGTGATATGAGATGATGTTGCAGGAAAGTCGCGTGTAACTCGAGACACGGACAGGGGTTCGGCGTTCATGGAACACCTTGCATGATTTGATAATGTCATGATATACTCCTATGTGTGTAATAATCTGGCACCCGAGGAGCACCTCGAATGATTTCACAATGTCATGGAATGGTTCGATATGAACCATAATGCGCAAACAGGACTTGGCGTCACCCGAACACCTATGATGAATGAATGTGATGTCATGTGATGGCATCGTGTGAACTGTCACACAAAAGCAAATCTAGGACCATTGTGGTCTACTATTGAATGATATGATATTTTGTGAAATGGCTGAGTGCAATCCGGTGCACGGGCGGAAATCGGGTTGTTTTGGGTTACCCAACATGGGATGAAATGAAATGATCATGATGGGCATTCTTAGAACGTCCCCAAATAGGTGAAATGGAATGGACACACATGTCACACAAACATATAAGTGGCTGCAGGAAAACATGGTTAGAATGTGTGACACACAGAATGATGTCATGTATGCTTTATAGAAATGTTGGCACAAAGGATGTATATGTATGTCATACGAGCAAAACATCGTGGTTGCACGAAGACGTGGTCAGCAATGGCACATGAGATGATTATCCATCTTGGATGCTTTATGAAAGGTAAAAAGGAAGGAAAAACAACACAAAACAAATGTTAACACACGCAAAAATATGCGCTCCCTTCCAACCTTATTTCTCCTTTCGATTGGTCTCGCAACTCTTCCTAGGTATTGGGTCTCTTTGGCATCAATAGGGGATACCAAAGGCCCACACTCGAATGTTCAATTTTAATTTATGTTTTGGTAACCCTAGGGGAAATTACTAAGCCATTACATGTGGGCTGAAGCCAAACCAAGGGTCGTACAGGCTCCCATAGCGAATAAACACTTCCCCACCGTAGAACACGATGTAAGGTCATACGGGGCTATGAGTGGTTTACCCTGTTAGGTGTCTCCAATCCTGGCGGTAGAGGTAGGCCACCTTCTCGGGTAAACTGGGGTGAAACAGTGTATTTGAGGGGTTGAGGAGAAGAAAATGTCATGATATGCAAAGCAAGAATAAATATGGCTTTTATAAATCGATAAACGAATACAAGTGAGGTTATATTTCAATAGTTACCTAAGTTCCTTAAGTTTTTAAGAAAAACATTTTAAGAAACTAAAATCCCCAGCAGAGTCGCCACTGTGAGCAGACGACCTTAAAAGTGCGGGAACAGGACAAAGCGAACCGGGGAAAAAGAAAGAAAGAAATTGATTTATATAGTGATGTGTTGGGAAAAGCGGGTTTTGTTTATGTTGAGTTGGGAAAATTATTGATTTAATTTGGAAATTCATTTGTAGAAAATATTTTCCCCTTATATAACTTAAAGACCTCGAAACCTCAATTTCGAGATCAGTGACAGAGTCGCCACCCGGATCAGCTCATCTGAGAAATTCTGGTACAGCTCCCTACCGAGCGCAGACTACTGTACCTAATCCAGAGATTCAGGGTTTGGGCAACTTACCTACTTAACCTCAAGCTTGCATTCATTTATTATTTATAAAACCATATTTATTCAATTTATTATCTTTTCTAACCCCAATTTGTTTATTTTTATTAGCCCGATGCTCAAGTAGAATGCATAAAATAAATTGCAGGAAATTAAACCATCCACACGAATATACAAAAGAATAATAAAGGCGGATTATACAACCAAATCGAACAAAATATAAAAAATCTCGTCCTCACTTTTACAAACACCTAAGTGCACGAGGATCTAAAAATAATACAACCGCCTAATTACATGAACTAATCTATTAAATACAGCAAAAATAAAAATAAATGCTGCAAAACAGACTGGTTATTGCAATTTATATTGTAAACGCAAATAGGACTCAAATCAGGACAAAAAGTGGATTTTAGGACAAGGGAGCATGCATTTAGGGGGTAACCGGTTCGACCCGATCGGTCCGATTGGTTAGACCTGGAAATCGGTTTTGAAACGCCCTGTGGATTTTTGTGCTGGAAAATCAATCTTCATAAACCATTTGGCTCGGTTTCATGCATATTTCCATTTTTGTGGGTCGGTTATCCTGGAACTCGGGGTTCCGTTCGTGTGGGTTCCTAAATACACATTTCATCTAGGGCCTAAAATACAATAAACACACCCAAAACGTTTGTGAAAATACTATTTTGCTCGTTTTCAATGTTTTCCGGGGATTTTGGGGGATTCGGGGGTCCACTAATGCTGGAAAATAGACCCAAATCAGATGAAAAGATCCAAAAACTCAGAAAATAAACCCCGAAGAATACTGAAAACCCCAATATTCGAGTACGCAATAGTCAGAAAATCAAAATACAAATACATACAGATGATTTCGGGCCGAAAATGATCCCAACGGAAAAACCAAGATGGAAAACGGGCTGTTTCGGCCGATTGGGACAGATCGGGAATCTGTCCCTGAGGAACAGAGTCGGCTGACTCTGGGTCAGAGCTGGCTGGCTCTCCTCTTCAGAAACACAGCTGGCCGGATGTGTTCCTGAGGAACACAGCCATAAGACTATGATGGGCAGTACCAGTTCTGGATTTTTGTCAAAATAATAGAAATGCATAGAAAATGAATGCATACCAGTTTTAGGTCTCTCAGAGCATACCTGGATTGTTGTGTGGATGCTCGGAGCGTCAAGAAATGAATTGAAAGCTCAGGGATATGCATTGGAGCTTAATCGACTGAATCCTTTAACGACCCAAAATGATCCGAAATCAAGCCGAAATAATCCTAAATCAAGGAGTATAGGTTGTTGGTGATGTTGTTAATGCTTGAGTATTGATTTAGGATTAGATGAAAGTGTTTGTGGGAGTTGTTTTGGGTATTTCTCTCGGTCTCTCTTCTTCTTCTTTTCTTTTTCTCTTTTGCCTCCTTTTTCCTCTTTTCTTTATGTCTTTTTCTTTTTTGCTTTTCTAAGAATCGAAAAGTCCTCACTCTCTCTTATTTTCTCTCTTTTATCTGCCTCTCCCTGTCTTCTCTCGTTCCATCAATCAGCATACTGAAAATCCTGAAAATCTGCCAAAATCTTTCGCCTATCAAGACAAGTTGCTCTACTTTGCAAAGCAACTGTTCTTGCCCACTAGAGCCGACCGGCTCTGGTTCAACAAACCAGAGCTACCCAGTTCAACCAAGAGTCAGGGTAGAATTTTGAAAAGTCAGACATACAGACCAAACCCTAGGGATGATTCGAGAGACCTTTTCGGGGCTTCAGATTATGGGTAGCCTAGTTTCCAGGTCATCTGAGATTCCCCAGGCAACATTCTGGGTTCTTTCAAGTCCCGTTCGAGTCCATTCGGTCCATAAGTAATTAGGGAATTATCATCACCGAGACCGGGAAAAAACCGGGTCAGAGTATGCATCGACTACAGGTACCTGATTAAAGCATAGCCAAAAGATAACTTCCCACTGCCTCATATTGACATCCTAGTTGACAGTGCAGCAAAAGCAGCAATGTATTCCTTCATGGATGGGTTTTCAGGATACAACCAGATCCTGATGGATGTGATTGACAAGGTGAAGACATTGTTCATCATAGAGTGGGGTACTTTCTGCTATAGAGTAATGCCTTTTGGGCTGAAGAATGTTGGGGCCACTTACCAGATGGCTGTTACAACTTTGTTGCATGATATGATTCATAAAAAAGTCGAAGTGTATGTCGATGATATGCTTGTCAAGTCAACAATCCGCGAAGAACATCCTGTTATCCTGGATAGGTTTCTTACACGCATTGGAGAATACAACTTACGGCTTAACCCTAAGAAGCATGTATTTGGAGTCACATCAGGGAAGCTGTTGGGCCATGTAGTCAGCCAGAGGGGAATAGAAATGGACCCAGATAAAATCAAAGCCATGCGTGATATGCCAGATCCAAAAACAGAAAAGGAAGTCTGATCATGTCAGTCGTTTCATAGCACGGCTGACTTCCACCTGTGAGCCAATCTTCAAGTTGTTAAAGAAAGATCAGTCGGTTGTGTAGGATGACAGATGTCAGCTAGCATCGAGAAAATCAAAGCTTATCTATTAAATCCACCAGTCTTAAGTCCACCAATTCCAGGGAAGCCCCTGATCTTATACTTGGTGGTTGAGGATTCCTCTGTAGGGGCAGTGTTGGCATAGGAACAAGATGATAGAAAAGAGTATCCCATTTATTACCTCAGTAAGAAGCTGTTGGAGTATGAAACTAAATTCACACTGGTGGAGAAAACGTGTGTAGCGATGATCTGGCTGACCAAGAAGCTGTGCCACTACTTCCAGTCGTACAAAATACAAGCCGTTGCCAAAGTGGATCCAATGAAGTATGTTTATGAAGCAACAGTATTGGTGGGAAAGTTGTCTAGGTGGCTGTTACTCCTATCCGAGTTTGACATTGAGTACATCACTAAGAAAACCATCAAGGGGCGAGCCGTGGCAGAATTTCTAGCAAATCAGCCTCTGGAATCAGATTAAACTAAGAATTTGGAGTTCCCAGATGAACAGTTATCCATGGTTGAAGTAAAAAGATGGGTTATGTGCTTTGATGGTGCAGTGAATAGAAAGGGTGCTGGAATCGGGGTGCTAATAGCAACGCCAAATGGTGAAATCATCCCTTTATCAAAGAGGCTGAATTTTCCCATAACCAATAACGGGGCAGAGTATGAGGCATGCCTGTTTGGGATGGAGGCTCTGTTGACGCTAGGAGCAAATGATGTCCTGATCATTGGAAATTCACTTTTGGTGATCAGACAAGCTCAAGGTGAATGGGAGATGAAAGAGGAAGCCTTATGGCCTAACTTAGAACTGCTACAGTTCAGAAGAGAATTATTCGGCCAATGTGAATTCAAACATGTCCCCAGGGATGAAAACAAAACTGCTGATGCACTAGTGACTCTATCCTCTATATGGGAAAATCCAGAAGAAACTCAGGTACAGCCACTGGTTATAGCAACTTCCAAACAACCTTGCTTTGAAGTGCACGAAGTAATGGACTTGACAGCTGAAGAAAAGCCATGGTTCTTCGATATCTACCAGTATGTGAAGGAAGGAAAATACCCAGAGGGAGCCAGTACTGCTGATAAGATGTCATTAAGAAAGCTAGCTAGTCATTTTAGAATCTTTGAAGATAAACTGTACAAAAGAACAGCAAATAGAGTTCTCCTAAGATGTCTGATAGAGTAAGAAGCAGAAACAATGATGCAATAGGTACATGCAGGATCCTGCGGGCCACATATGAATGGACTTGCCATGGCCAAGAAGATAATGAGACAAGGGTACTTCTGGATGACTATACAAGCAGATTTTATAAGGAAAGTAAAAAGATGTCACGAGTGTCAGATATATGCGGACATCAGTCATCTTCCACCACTTGAATTACAGAACTTGGTGACCCCTTGGCCATTTTCAGCATGGGGAATAGATATGATTGGTGAAATTCATCCAGCTGTGTCTAACAGGCACAGATTCATAATTGTGGCAGTTGATTACTTTTCCGAATGGGTGGAGGCAAAATCCTTTGCTAATGTAACAGCCAAAAAATGGTCAAGTTCATCCAGAAGAGCATCTTTACCCAGTATGGAATTCCCCATCACATAGTGACAGACAATGGGGTGCAGTTTCAAAGGGCAATAGCTGAGCTACTTGCAGAACATGGCATTGAGCATCATAAATCTTCTCTATACAGACCCTAAGCCAATGGTGCAGTAGAAGCAGCTAATAAGGCGATAAAGAAGATTTTATCGAAGATGTTAACCACCTATAGAGATTGGGCTGACAAACTACCATATGCTCTTTGGAGTCACAGAACCAGTGTCAGAACACTGACAGGAGAAACTCCCTATGCCTTAGTCTATGGGATGGAGGAGGTCTTGCTAGTAGAAATAAAGCTCAAATTAGTCAGAGTTGCCCTAGAAGCCCAGTTACCAGAGACTGAATGGATTCAAGCTAGGTACGAGCAGTTAGCGGTGCTAGATGAAAAGCAGCTGAAAGCATTGGATTATTTACAGATGTACCAGCGCAGAATGGCCAGGGCTTATAACCGGAATGTGAAGTACTCCAAGCGGCAGTTGAAAGAAGGAGATTTAGTGTTGAATCAGTTAAGGCCCTCAAATATTGATGTTAGGGGCAAATTCAGACCTAATTGGGAAGGGCCCTATGTTGTGAAAAAGGTGCTATCGACAGGCGGTGTCAGCATCATGGATATAGATGGAAATGAGTTCATAAACCCTGTCAACCAAGACCGGTTGAAGCTTTATCATGTGTGAAAAAAAGGGGGGGGGGTCTGTTAGGCTGAAAACTTGAGAAGAGCGGTCTAGGCAAAAATTAAGATACGAGAGAAAATAATCAGTCGGAAAATCTGAAAAGGATGACTAGTGACGGATTTTGGCTCTGTGTGGAATGTATACCATCTTGGAATTATCTTTTCAAATGTACTCATTTTGGTTTCATTAATAAAGTGAAATGTTTGTTTAAATATATTTGCAATGGTTATGACGAAATGCATAAACAAAGTTATCATGCTTAAGCATCCACTTAAAGAAAGCATTTTGCATTTAACTGGTCGAACATATCATGTTATTCAACAATGAAAATGTGCGAAATACATACAATCTGAAATATTTTATCATCCTCCAAATCCAGTTCATCTTCCTAAAAGAGCAACAGGGGTTATCCAAGGACTTGACTGTTGAAGAGATCAATTTTGTGAGAACCGTGCTCCCTATCATCAACGGCTTCTAACAAGAAATTGAAACTTAATTCTACTCCAAGCAGCACATCAGCACCAGAAATTCGATGAGACAAGCGGCTATGGTGTCATTTTAATCATTCGTTCTTCATCATAAATAAAAGAAAAAAAGAGCCCGCTGGGGTGAAAACCGAAAAGGCGCCCCAGGAAAAAATTAGAGCAGCTCGCTGGGGTGAAAACTGAAAGGCACTTAAGGCAAAAATTAGAGCAGCTCGCTGGGCTGAAAACCTGCCTTAGGCAACCCAAGCGAAATTTAGAGCACTTCAAGATTCATAAATTACAGGGGTGAGAAGCCAAATTTTTCCATCATCTCCCCAACAGGATTCTCTACATCACTCCCCAGTGGAACATTTACAAAAGATGCTATGATCCTTTTCCCCAGCATCGTCATGCATTCCTAGCAATTATCTCATTTCCCCAGGAATCCTCACATATATCTTCAACAAGGGGAAGCCTTATGCAAAGAGCGCCTTCCACCAGCCAGGGGCAAAACATGCCTTCCCCAGTAGAAAGGAGTGATATTAATCTTGCACAAACAATGAGAAATGCATCAATTAATCTCCATGTGCATATATATCATTATACATGCATACATAGCATACACAAATCATTCATCCCTAGCTAGTCTTCATTCTTGATCGAAGGGGCAAAATTTTTTGTTCAAAATCTCTCGATCAAGGAATGAAGACTCACCATTTCAAATGCAGGGACTCATCATTCACAGCTTCACATCCCCAGCAGATCCACCTTGGGTAACATAAACCCGGCATATGTCCAGATCGGCTTCACTCCATATCTCCAGCAGATCCACCTCGAGTAACATAAACCCGGCATTGGTCCAAATCAGCTTTACTCCATATCTCCAGCAGATCCACCTCGGGTAACATAAACCGGACATTGGTCCAGATCGGCTTCACTCCATATCTCCAACAGATCCACCTCGAGTAATGTAAACCCGGTATTGGCCTAGATCGACTTCATCTCAAGTTCCCCAGCAGATCCACCTCGGGTAACATAAACCCGGCATCAGTCCAGATCGGCTTCTTTTCAAATCCCAGCAATCCTTGCCTCAGGTAACCTAAACCCGGTATCTGCTTATTTCATCACCTTACTTGCCTAGGGTAACCTAAACCTAGTATCGGTTTATTTCATCTCCTTCCCTTGCCTCGGGTAACCTAGACCTGGTATCGGCTTATTTCAACACATTCTTTTGCCTCGGGTAACCTAGACCCGGTATCGGCTTATTTCTTCCCTAACTTTGCCCCGGGTAACCTAGACCCGGTATCGGCTTATCTCAGCAGTGGGTTCTTTCTTGTGTTTGCGGCGCTTTGATTCACGCTCTCAAATTCATCATCTTAGGTATTTTAAACCTGGATCTGGGTGTCGATTTTGATCACGCGAGGGGTAGCTGTAAGAGCCGGAATTTTCCATCCTTAAAAAAAAATCACGCGTGTCACACAACTGTAACATACAGTCGTGTGAATGTCATTACAGTCGTGCGACTGTAATTAAATTACAGTCATATGACTATAACGTCGGAGCAGGTGCAAAAGACCATACCCATGACATAAGAAAGTGAGGAGGATTTCAGGGCAATTAATGCCCGATTCTGAAGGAAGCAAAGTCAGCAATAAGAAAGGGAAAAAGGAGAAGGAAAAGGGACTTTTGGACTTTAGAATTTCTGGTTTCAGAGAGAGAGAACTAGGAGAAAAAGGGAAGAAAAAGAAAACCTCACAAAAACTTCAAGCTTCTTTTTCTTTTCTTTTTCTTTGAAATTCTTGAGTGTTTAGATCAAAAATCTATTATAAATCAATAGGTTAATAATCTGACTCTCTAAACAAATTAAGTTTCGGACAAGAAAGCCTAAGAATCCCAAGAGCAAATTTAAGTGGGTTTGTGTGACGCCAGGGGTCAATCCTACGGTGGATAAGCACCAAAGAAGTAAACACTCTTTATTCCCTCTACTTTTCATGCTTTCTGGGTGAATTGGTGTGTTTTAGTGCATTTTATTCCACTTTTAACGTTTTCTGTTTTTGGAAATCAAGAACAGCCGTACGACTGTTCTTGAGTTGATGAACAATCATACAACTGTAAATACAGTCGTACGAGTGTTCGTGATTTCCCTCAATTTCTCAATTTTATTTTGAATAATTTCGGCGAAATCCTAAAATTGGGGGATTTACAGTCGCACGACTATAATTCAGTCGTACGACTGTAGTTACAGTCGCACGACTGTAATGCTCGTCCAATGGCAAAATTTCCAGAATAATCCTTAAAAATTTATAAAAATCCATAAAAATTCAAAAAATCAAAAAATACCAAAAATGAATTTTGTTGTGTGCATTCACTACCTTAGATTTAATTTTCAAAATTATTGCATTTAGAACAATACCACGACGGAGACCCGATTGTCCCCGAAAACCGATCCGCCTCACATGTAAAATTAAAGTAAACCAGAAAATAAATTGTTTTCAAAATGATTTTCTCACAAAACCAAAAATACAGGGACGTTTCAAAATGTTTTCCAGGTCTAATCGGGCCAGCTAGCCGAGCCGACCCGGTTATCCCCCTAAATGCATGCCCCCAATTTCTAAATCCCCTATTCTGTCATGTTTTAAGTCCTATTTGCGGCGTGCCGTAAATTGTGCTAACCCCTTTGTTTTGCAGCTTTTTATTTTTTATTTTATATGTATTTAATTGAATTAATCGTGTACTTTAGGCGATTGTAAATTTTTTAGATCTTCGTGTATATTAGGCGGTTGTAAAAGTAAGGTTGAGAGTTTTCCTTTTTTATTCAATTGGGTTGTATAATCGGCCTCTATTATTTTTTTGTATATTTGGAATGTATATTTTATTTTTCTGCAATTAATTTCCTGCATTTTGCCTTAATATCGGATAATTAAAATAAACCAATTGGGATTAGGAAAAGATAATAAAGCGAGTGAAATATGGTAATATAAACTGTAAAGTGAAAGCAAGCTAGAGGTTAAGTAAGTTATATGCCCAGACCCTAAATCTCTGGATTAAGAGTACAACAGTCTATCCTCGGTAGGGAGCTTTACCGGAATTCCCAAATGAGCTGATCCGGGTGGCGACTCTGTCACTGATCTTGGATTTAAGTTTCGAGGTCTTTAAGTTAAAAAATGAGAAAATGTTTTCTACAAAGGAATTTCCAAGTCAAATCCACAATTTTCTAACTCAAGATAAACAAAACCCGTTTTCCAAAATAATCTATAATAATCTTCTCTTTCCCCGGTCCACTCATCGTGTTCCGTAAAAAGGTCGTCCGCTCACAATAAGCCATATAAAATTTATATATATATATATATATACATATTTTAAAAAAAATATTTTTTTGCTATTAAGGTTCGGTTCGGTTCAATTTCGTTTTTTTTAACAAAAACCGAAAACCAAACCAAGAACCAAATTATTATATTTTATAAAACCAAAACCAAACCAAATAGAGTTTGGTTTGGTTTGGTTCGGTTTTTCAGTCTCAGTTTGGTTCGGTTTTTGGTTCGCAGTTTGGTTTTGCTCACCCACAATGTCAACGACATGTACCTATGTTCATGATTGACTATATAGGTACTATGGTTAGTTAAGAACTACCATACAGTCATCGAATATACAAGTCTGTGATTCTATTCGTTCCCACGATTAGAATAGACTTGGGATGTTGTTTATGATTATCAATCAATGGATACTCTATTCATGTTATAGTACAAGATATAAATAGAATAGATTAAATGCTTTTATTAATGTGACACAAATGATGTATTTATACAAAGAGACTATATGCATAATACAAAATACAAGAATTCAATGCCCTAAGAACTAGGGCACACCAACAATCTCCCACTTGCACTAGTTCCAAGTAGGCATTGCCCTAATTCCTATAGATCTGGTATGACCATCGTGCTGTGTCTACGGCAGCACCTTGGTCAATGGATCAGCGACATTATTCTTGGTGCCAACCTTTTACAATGATATGTCACCTCTGTTCATGATCTCCCGAATAAGGTGAAACTTTCTGAGAATGTGTTTGGATCTCTTGCATGACCGGGGCTCCTTAGCTTGTGCGATGGCCCCTCTTGTTGTTATAGAAAACATCAACTGGGTATAGGATAGTGGGTACTACTCCTAACTCAGTTGTGAACTTCTTAATCCAAATGGCTTCCTTTGCATTTGCACATGCAGTGATGTACTCAGCTTTCATTGTAGAGTCAGCAATGGTAGCCTGCTTTAAGGAACTCCAACTAATGTCACTGCCATTCAGGAGAAAAACATAACCAGACTGTGACCAGTTTTTGTCCTCATCAGTTTCAAAGCTTGCATCAGTGTAACTCAACACTACCAGCTCATCTTGACCTCCATACACTAAGAAAGCATCCTTAGTCTGGTTAAGGTACTTCAGGATTGCCTTGACTACCTTCCAGTGTTCCTCAACGGGATCTAACTGGTACTGGCTAGTCATACTTAGTGCAAAAGCGACATCAGGCCTCATACACAACATGGAGTACATGATAGATCCTACAGCAGATGCATCAGGGATCTTTTCCATGTTCTTCTAGTCCTTCTTCAGTTCAGGACCATCTTTCTTACTTAGCTTCAGCCCATGGCCTATAGGCAAGAATCCTTTCTTTGCCTTATCCATGATGAATCTTTTTAGAATCTTGTCTATGTACATGGCTTGACTTAGGCCTGGAAGCTGATTGGATCTATCTCTGTAGATCCTGATCCTTAAGATCGTTTCAGCTTCGCCTAATTCCTTCATTACGAAGCACTTACTCAACCACTGCTTAACCCCTTAAGTGTTGGTATGTCATCTCTAATGATAAGGATGTCGTCAACATACAACACTAGGAAGGTGGAAACGCTCCCACTAACCATCTTATACACACAAGGCTCATCAAGATTCTGAGTGAAACCATATTCTGTAATGGCCTCATTGAATCTCTGATTCCAAGACCTAGATGCCTTCTTCAATCCATAAATGGATCTTTGAAGCTTACATACTCGATTAGGATACTTCAGATCAATAAAAACCTCAGGTTGTGTAATGCACACATCCTCGAGTAGCTTTCCATTAAGGAAAGTGGTCTTACAGTCCATCTGCCATATCTCATAATCGTACCATGCAGCTATGGCTAGTAGTATCCTAATGGATTTGAGCATGGCAACTGGTGAAAAGGTTTTATCATAGTCAATTCCTTGAACTTGCCTGAATTCTTTTACCACCAATCACCCCATAAAGGTGTTATCGGCTTTTAACTTGAAACACCACTTGCAACCCATCACCTTAGCACCCGGAGGTGGATCCACTAAGTTCCATACTTAGTTATCATGGATAAATTGCATCTTAGCCTCCATGGCTTTGTGCCATTGATCTGAGTCTAGGCTTTCAATAGCCTCCTGATAGGTCTTGGGCTCCTTCTGGTCAACGACCATAAGGTCCCCATCATCAGTCACAAGAAAGCTGTACCTCTCTAGCTGATGACGTGTCCTACCAGACCTTCTAAGGTCTTGTGTAACCAGTTTTGCTTCCTCAATTTCTTGTGTAGTCAGATCGGTTCCCGAAGCATCCTCAGCAGTAGCTGCAGGACTCTATGAGTCTTGAACTTCAGAAAGTTCAATATTACTCCCACTATCTCTCTTGGAAAGGAATTCCTTCTCTAAGAAGACTGCATTCCTAGCTATGAAAACTTCATTTTCTATTGGATCGTAGAAGTAATAACCCTTAGTTTTCTTAGGGTAACCTATAAACTGGCACTTGATCGATTTGGACTCGAGCTTGCCACTTGTCAATTTCTTGATATGTACATCACAACCCTAAATCTTTAAGAAGGAAACATTGGGCTTTTGGCCTTTCCATAGTTCATATGGTGTTCCCTTAACTGCCTTGCTTGGTGTATTATTAAGAATGTAAGTAGCTGTCTCTAAATATATCCCCCAGAGGAGACAAGGAGTGTAGCATGACTCATCATCAAGCAGACGATGTCTAGCAAGGTCATGTTCCTCCTTTCCAACACTCTATTCCACTAGGGTGTACCAGGAGGAGTGAGTTGGGATACAATCCCACACACTTTCAAAAACAAGTCAAACTCTTGGCTCAAATATCACCTCCTCGATTAGACCAAAGTACTTTTATTTTCTTGCTAAGCTGGTTTTCTACTTCATTCTTAAAGTCCTTGAATCTCTAGAGAGTCTCGGATTTATGCTTTATCAGATTCACGTAACCATATCTACTGAAGTCATCCATGAAGGTAACGAAGTACAGAAACCTAATCTAGCACTAGTGCTCATTGTGCCGCATGCATCAAATGAATTAGCTCAATAGCTCTGAGGCCCTTTCAACAGTCTTGCTAAAAGGTGCCTTTGTCATCTTGCCTCTTAAAATTAATTCGTATGTGTCATAAGACTGGATGTCAAATGACCCTAGCACTCCACTAGAGTGAAGCCTAGCTATGTGCTTCTCATTTATGTGGCTAAGTCGACAATGCCAGATGTATGTAGGATTAATTTCATTTTGTTTAATCCTTTTAATATTTATATTATAGATTGAACTTTCATGTTTTAGATCAAGGATATATAAGCCATTTTTAAGAAACATAGTTCCATAAATAATATTGCCACATTGCGTACAAATTCTACCATATCCAATATTAAATACAAAACCGGAAATATCCAACAAAGAAATAGAAATAATATTCTTGTGTATCACAGGTACAAAATAACAATTTCTTAATTCTAAAACTAGTCCATTAGGCATCTCTAAGAAATAATCTTCGATCTCTATGGCCTGAACTCGAGCGCCATTCCGACTCGAAGATCTACTTCTCTAGATCCTAGTAATCTCCTATTTCTTAGACCCTGCACATTTGAACAAATGTGAGATCCACATCTAGTGTCTAAGACCCAAGATGTAGAAATAGCTAGATTAATCTCAATAACATAAATACCTGAAGCAGCAGTTTTGCCCTTCAGTTTGTCCCTTAGCTTTGGACACGAGCTCTTCCAGTGCCCCTTCTCATGACACTCATTCTAGACATCTTTAGGAGAAGCAACCCTTGCTTTGGGGTGGGCCACCACCTTCTTGCCCTTAGCCTTGGCCTTAGATTTGGCCTTTCCCTTAGCAATGGGTGTATTGCCCTTGTTCCCCAGCAAAACTTCAGAAGTCTTCTTAAGAGATTGCTCAGCAAGCTTAAGCATGCCATGCAGCTCAATAATCGATTTATCAAGACCCTGCATGTGGTAGTTCATGATAAATTAGTTGTAAGACTCAGGAAGTGACCCGAGAATAATGTTTGCTGCCAAGTCCTACGAAATTGGCTAGTTGAGGTGAGCAAGTGTATCAATATACCCGTTCAACTTTAGCACATGAGTGCAAACAGAAGTCCCGACTGCCATTGCAATGGTGCAAAGTGCCTTAATGGTCAGGTATCGTTGATGAGCCTAATCTTGGAACATCTTTTTAAGCTAATCCATTGTAAGCACCGGAATTTTCGATACTTAAAAAAAAAAAAAGAAGTCGTACGACTGACCTTACAGTCGTACGACTATAATGTCGGAGCAGTTGCAGGAGCCCATACCTCTGCAGCAGAAAAATGAAGAAAAGTGGAGGAGCATCAATTGCTCCGGTCTGAAGACAAGCAAGCCGAAAAATCAGAGTAGAAAAGAAGAAAGAGAGAGAAAATCAGAGTAGAAAAGGAGAAAGAGAGGGACAAAAATCCAATTTGGATTGCTGGTGAAAGAATTAGAGAGAGAAAGGAGAAAAGAGAGAAGGAAAAGAAAGAACAAAGCCCAAACTCAAAAAATTCTTCTTTTCCTCTTCTATTTTCTTTAGTTCTCAGAATTAGGATTAAAATTTGGTAGAAATCCTTAGGTTAATCAATTAACTTCACAAACAAATCGAAATCTTGGACTAAAATCAATAGAAACCTTGACATTTGGAGATTCTTTGGACCAAAGCTCTCAACCCCAAACTTAATGAAAAAGTGCAAATTCGTGTGGATTGGAGCGACGCCAGGGGTCAAATCGACTTGGATAAGCTTCTAAAAAGGTAAACACTCCTTTTTCTTTCACTTTTTCTTGCTTTCTGGGCGATTGAAGTCTATTTTTGTGCATTTTATGCTTTGTTTCCGCGATTCTGTTTCTGGAAATCAAGAACAGTCGCACGACTATTCTTGGATTTTATGAACAGTCGTACGAGTGTTCTTGATTTTCAGGTTTTTTTTCTTCCATTTTGATTCAAATAAAATTTTGGTGAAATCCTTATTCTGGGCAGCTTACAGTCGCAGGACTGTAGACTGTAACCCTCATTCCAGAATCAGAATTTCACCTTTAAACCATAAAAATTTATAAAAATCTATAAAAATAAGAAAAATCCGAAAATCCCGAAAATTAATTTTGATATGTGCATTCACTACTTTAGATTTAATTTTCAGCAAAATTGCATTTAGAACAATACAACGATGGAGACTCAGTTCTCCCGAAAACCAACCCACCTAATATATGAAAAGTGCATGTAAACAGGAAAAATTTTTTTCAAAATGATTTTCTCACAAAAACCAAAATACAAGGACGTTTCAAAATGTTTTCCAGGTCTAACCGGACTGGCTAGCCGAGTCAGCCCGGTTATCCCCTATATGCATGCCCCCAATTCTTGATTTCCCAATTCTATCTATTTGAGTCCTAATTGTGGCGGGCCGTATAAATTGTGCTAACCTTTGTTCTGCAGCTTTCTATTTATTTACTTTTTTTCTTATTTTTATTTGTATTTTAATAGAATTAATAATGTATTTAGGCGGTTGTAATTATTTTTTAGATTCTCGTGTATCCTAGGCGATTGTATAAGTGAGGCGAGAGTTTTTTATTTTTTCCATTCGATTTGGATGTAGTCCAATTAATATTTATTTCTTTTCTTTATTTTTGTATTATATATTTGTATGCGCGCTGTATGCCTTTTATATTCAATAAAATTGACTTTAGAATTTAAAATACCATTTAGAGAATATTGGCAATATTTAATTTAATTAGACACGAAATAAGGGACTTGTCCGGACCCGAATCTCTGGATAGTTTAGCGACCGTTCGTCCGGTTCAGCTACCTTAAGAATTTCCTGGTTGAGCTGAGTCGGGTGGCGGCTCTACAATATTCATCGAGACTTAGGTCTCGGTTTCTTTTAAGAATTAATTCCATTTATTTTCCAAAACTGATTTCCATTACAAAAACCCCACGCGAGGGAGGGGCCCGCCCGAGATCGTGGCGCCCTTTCCAAAAGGGAGTCTCGCGTTCCGTCGAAAACGCCTCTTCCGCTCACAGTGGTGACTCTACTGGGGATTTCTTAAAAAGTTTTCTTAAAAACTTAAAAGAATTTTGACAAGCCCTGAAAAGTGTCTAATTAAAATTAGGCAGATGATTCCCTTTTGGTATTTTATTTGCATTTTTAGTTAGCCATTTTTGCATTAGGTTAGGTATCCTTTTATAGCCCGGTGGATTGTTGAAGTGTCGCCTAAGTTCCTCTTGGTCTTGGGGGCACGAATACGAATCACCACTCATAGCCTCGTACGAACCCCTTCGCTAGAACCCTTGAGTGGGGAGAAGTGTGGAGTATATCTTGCTATGGGAGCCTTGATGTTATCCCGACTTTGACTGAACTCATATAAGCAACTTTAGTTGGATTCCCTTAGGATACCAAAATAAATTGCATGTAAATAATAAAATCGCGCCTTCATCATCCCCAGTTGGTGATCAAAGTGAACCTCGCCTAGGACTCGGTTAGATTTTTGCCAAAATGACCACGTTGGAGGAATAAGGTTGGAAGAATTCGTTTTGCTTGCTATGTGTTTCTTGCCGTCTCATGACGCATCGCCATTGCTACCTACGCGTGCATAGCATACCATAATTCATACACATGACATTTTTCAAACATCAAACATACGTGTGTTAATTAACCCATACTTTTATGCAGCCATTTGCATTTTATTTCATGTGTAAAATATTAATTCATTCGTTTGTCATTCATACTAACTATTTCTTTTTCAGCCATAACATTATATTTGTGTGATTAACATTTTTTTTTTCACATAACATCATTGTGTGTTCCATGCATTCTAACTCACGTTTTCACGCAGCCATTTGCATTTTGTGTGCCATAAACATTCATTACATGTCACCTAAATTAAAATAGGGGCATTTCAAGGACGCCTATCATAATCATCCCATTTCATAACATATCGGGTATCTAGAATTACCCGTGTCTTGCTAATGCGTCGGATTGCATTTGGCCATTTTAACAAATCATTTCATTCAATAGTGACCCCAATGGTCTTAGGCCTACTTTCATGTGACAATCCACACGATGCATTTCATGACATCACGCTCATTCATCGCGAACATCATATAACACCATGGTCCACATCCGACCATTTTATGACATTAATTTACCATTCAAGGTACTCCCCGAGAGCCCAATTAGTATACATATAGATTCATAACATCACCAAATCATAAAAAGGTTTTCCCCGAATACCAAATCTCCATCCGTGTCCCTGTTACACGTGACTTTCTCATAACATCATTTCATATCATATGCCCAAAAGCATCAGAACTTTATCTGTGGGCCCGGCCCATGCGACCATTTCATATCATCCTATAGACCTGCTAAAGTGTCGAAACTTCATCCGTGCGTCGGTACACATGCGGCCATTTCACGAATTCATTAGGTGCCCCCAAAGGTTCCGAAGCTCTGTCTGTGTGGCGGCCCACACGTGACATTTTTGCATAAGCATTGGGTATTCTTGGAATTTCCCAAAAAGAAGAAAGATAATAAAAAGAAACCATTCATACCATCATTTCATACATAATCCCACTCCATTCATTTCAAACATACTCAATGCCTTAATTTTCATGTCACATCACGTCATTCATTCATGACCCTAATACCTCCTCTCTACTCCCAAGCAGAATACACTGGGGTGACCTTGGACAAGATCTCAGTATTCAAGGACAGCTAGGAGACAGAGGGTAGTTGAAAGTGACAGTGATTCTGAGTCTGGGGAAGGAGTGAATATGGCAGATCAGACACCAAGCATGGCTGAAGTTTTGAAAGATTTCTTCAGATCCTAAGACTTTCGCGACCTGTTGAAGGAAGAGATGTGGGCAGTTGTAAGGGAAGCTGGTGAGACCAGTGGTAGTGGAGTCGGGAAAGAGAAAGAGGCTGAGTCATCCCAACGTGGTGGTGACACTTCAGCTAGCCTTGATAAGCTGCAGGAAACAGAAGTAGCTATGGAGCAGAGAATGAAAGCGAAGTGCTCCGAACTAGATGAAGTTATGGCCCAGTTGAAGAAGGGGGTCAGTATCAGTGCTGAATCGAAGAAGGGTGTCAATGTTGATGCCATGATCAGTAGGGGCATCAAGACATTCCTTATTGGTTTTCAAGTGCCGAAAGTCCCTACTTACAAAGGAATGGGCTCACCGGAGGCCCATGTGAATCTGTATGCCCGAGTTGTGCTTACGGCGGGTGCCACAAAGCAGCAGTTGATCAATTTATTCCCCACCACACTGGAGGGAGGTGCTTTAGGATGGTATAACTCATTGTCAGAGGAGGAACAATCTGATTGGGAAGTTTTGTCAGCGGCCTTCATTAAATACTACAGCTTCAACACCAAAATCTAGGTGAAGCTGTATGATTTGGAGAGGGTAAAGCAGAAATTTAATGAGCCCTTTGATGAATACTATCAGAGGTGGTTGAACAAGATGATCCTCTTAAAGAACCGCCTTGACGAAGACGAGCTTATACAAAAGCTGATAGAAGGTAGCAAAGACATCTTCAAGAATAACATGAAATACCATCCCTTTAAGGAGCTCAGTGAGGTTTACAGCATGGCTATGAAGATAGAAAGGGATGAAGAGGAGAAACCAGCCTGTCACAAGGGAGGAAGAAGCACAGGGTACAACTCAAGATATAGATCAATCGCAGCAGTTGGGTCTGGCAGTGGTTCAGGTTCAGGTTCCAGTGGCAAACAAGGGCAATCTTCAGAAGTCAAGCAGGTTGAAGTGGCTACTGTAAATCAGTAGCAAGGTAACCAGAATAGGGGTCCTGGAGGACAAGGCATATCGCCTTGGACTCTTCCTTTAGTGAAGATATTCGCCAAATGTAGGAATGGTGGCCTGCTACAGTCTTTGAGATCATTTGAGAAGCCCTCTGAAGCTGACAAAGATAACTTCTGCACTTATCATGTGGTGACAGGCCATCGAACCAACAACTGTTACAAGCTAAGGGATGCCATCCAAAAGCTTATTGATGAGGGAAAACTGCAAGAGCCAGCCAAACCTAGCACTAAAACCAACCCACTGCCGGTATTCGAAAAGCGGGTCAACATGGTCCAGTCGGGGTTGCCGGCTAATTTTATATTTGCCCAAGTTCTTCAGGCGAACCCTACAATTCAGGCAGTGGCAGTAGGGGAACCCGAAGTGGAACCCAAATGTGAGAAAAAGAAGGAATGTAAGGAGATCAAGCCCATATGTTTGAATGATCTTGACTTCGAAGATGAGTATGAAGAATTTGACAGAGGAGAGGCAGTTAAACTCCCAGCTATTGAAAAGATGAGGATTCAAGAAGTGCAGCATGTGACCCGAAGTGGAATGGTATATCAGTCGGCAGACCAAATGAGAGATAAAGCACCGATGAATAGGTCGGGCAGTACTTTGGCACCAGAAGGAGTTGAGAAGGAGGACCTAGTCATTTCTCAGCTAAAGAAGACTCCTGCCCAAGCTAGCTTATGGCATTTGCTTCTGACCTCCAAAGAGCACAGGGCTGCTTTAGTAAAGAAATTGTCAAAGATTGAAGTCTCCCCTATAGCTTCACCAGAGGCTATGTGCTGCATATTAGATAAAGTCCATGTTGGAAGCCCTTATATTGTCTTCTTCGAGAAAGATGTTGCCATTTCTAGGGCTGAAAGAAGAAGTGTTAAAGAGATCCTCAACAGTCATTCGAGCATATGATGACTCTAAAAGAACGGTAATAGGGATGTTTGAGGCAGAAGTAGAGGTTGGGCCAGTTAAGTCCACAGTTGCTTTTACAGTAATTGATATCCCGGTCACATTTTCCCTATTGCTTGGAAGGTCGTGGTTCCATCTTTGGGAGGTGTCCCTTCCACATTGCATCAAAAGATCAAGTTCTCTATGAACGGTAGAATTGTGACTGTTTAGGCGGATGCCCAATCGATGGTAACTGCAGTGAATGAAGGAGTGGTTCCCTTTGGTGGATTTCAACTCGCTATAATTAAAGAGGAAGAGACCACGGATGCCCCTATGGTCCTTTATGAGAATTATATGCCGGAGTGGCTATCCCGATATCTGTATAAGCAGAACTTTGTCCTGGGAATGGGACTCGGAATTAATTTGCAAGGGGTTCCAGAATTTAAAATTGACTCGGGAAAGTTGAAACAGTGTGGCCTTGGCTATGTAGAAGGGGTGTTTGAGCAAAAGAATCTGAAAAAGGGCAAGAATGGTAAGAGTATGATGAAGCCATTTCTGAAGGCAGGAGAAGTACTTTATAAGGGTCAAGCTGAACCAGTGATGGTAGGAGGTGTCGAGTATCCTGGCTTTGAGATCTTTGCAGATGTAGTTGATTTTGACAAAAGCCAGGAGGAGCCAGTAGCCCCTGTAATTGAGGAAGAAACCGCTATTGAATCTGATGAGCTACAAGGCGAGCCGCCTATAATGATGGAGAAAGTGGTAAAGGTGGCCGAAGAAGAAGATGCAAAGAAGGCCTGCGTTGAAACTACAGAAGTGATCTCGGGTGCTTTGACTGCTGCATTAAGCAAAGCTTTTGGGAAATCCAAGGAGGGATTCGGCGAAGAACTGATGGCCAAAGTGAACTTAGACTCTGTGGTCACTGAAATTGCCAAGATTATGGAAAAAGCTAACATGCAAGTGACTAGAATAGAAGCAGAGAAAGCTGTAGTCTCGGATGATGCTCTGAAAGGGGAGATGGAAGCTGATGAAGAACAAGGCCCTCCACCTGTGGAGGATGAAAATGATTTTGTTGTATCTATTTCTTCCATTTTTAATGTAACTGATGTACTTTATGATAATTTCAATGCAATGAAATCCCAATTTGCTTACTTGTGTGATGTTTATCCTGATAATTCTATGCATGCATTTAAATCACCATCAAGCATATTTAGCATACATAACACTGCATTGCATGAAATCAATATAAGTACAGATGAAAACCCTAAAATGGTATTCATTTCACACGAGCTTGAATCCGAGGAAGAGAAAGAATTAATAAGAATACTCCAAAAACATGTTAAAGCTTTCGCCTAGTCGTATGAAGACATGCCGGGTGTGGACACAGAGATAGCAGTGCACAAAATCCCAACAGAACCGAAGTTTAGACCGGTAAAGCAGAAGTTGAGGAGACTAAGGCTGGAATGGGCTACACTGGTGAAAGAAGAAGTGGCTAAACAGATAGACGCCAGGTTTCTCGAAGTGGTGGAATACACAGAATGGCTAGCCAACATTGTCCCCGTGCCTAAAAAGGATGGAAGGGTCAGAGTATGCGTCGACTACAGGGACCTGAATAAAGCATGCCCAAAGGATAACTTTCCACTCCCCCATATTGACGTCCTGGTTGATAGCGCAGCAAAAGCGGCAATGTACTCTTTCATAGATGGCTTTTCGGGTATAACCAGATCTTGATGGATGTGATCGACAAGGTGAAAACATCGTTCATCACAGAGTGGGGTATTTTCTGCTACAAAGTGATGCCTTTTGGATTGAAGAATGTTGGCGCCACTTATCAGAGGGCTGTCACAACTCTGTTGCATGATATGATCCATAAAGAAGTCAAAGTGTTTGTCGATGATATGCTTGTTAAATCAACAACCCGGGAGGAACATCCTGTTATCCTGGATAGATTCCTAACACGCATTGGAGAGTACAACTTGTAACTTAACCCCAAGAAGTGCATATTTGGAGTCACATCAGGAAAGTTGTTGGGTCTTGTAGTCAGCCAGAGGGGGATAGAAATGGACCCAGACAAAATCAAAGCCATCCAAAATATGCCAGCCCCAAAGACAGAAAAGGAAGTCAGATCATTCCTGGGTTCCTTATAGTATGTCAGCCACTTCATAGCACGGTTGACTTCCACTTGCGAGCCGATTTTCAAGCTATTGAAGAAAGATCAACCGATTGTGTGGGATGACAGATGTCAGCTAGCATTCGAGAAGATCAAAGCTTATCTGATAAATCCACCAGTCCTGAGTTCGCCGATCCCAAGGAAGCCCCTGATTTTGTACTTGGCAGTTGAAGAGACCTCCATAGGGGCAATGCTAGCACAGGAACAAGATGGCAGGAAAGAGTACCCTATCTACTACCTTAGCAAGAAATTGTTGTAGTATGAAACCAAGTACACACTGATGGAGAAGACATGTGTGGCTATGATCTGGTTGACCAAGAAGCTGCACCACTATTTCCAATCGTACAAGATACAAGCCGTGGCTAAGGTGGATCCAATGAAGTATCTCTATGAAGCAGCTGTATTGGTTGGGAAGCTATCCAGGTGGCTGTTACTCTTATTTGAGTTCGACATCGAGTACATCATGAAGAAAACCATCAAAGGGCGAGCCGTGGCAGAGTTTCTGGCAAACCAACCTCTAGAATCAGATTATACGGAGAATCTGGAATTCCCTGATGAGCAACTAGCCATAGTGGAAGTGAAAAGATGGGTTATGTGCTTCGATGGGGCAGTGAATAGAAAAGGTGCTGGAATCGGGGTACTTAGAGCAACACCGGAGGGTGAGATTATTCGTTTATCGAAGAGGCTGATATTTCCCCGTAACCAATAATGGGGCAGAATATGAAGCATGCCTATTTGGAATGGAAGCTCTGTTAACCTTAGGGGAAAATGATGTCTTAATTGTCGGGGATTCACTTCTAGTGATTAGGCAAGCTCAGGGTGAGTGGGAGCTGAAAGAAGAAGCTTTACGGCCTTACTTAGAGCTGCTACACTATAGAAAAGATTTATTTGGCCAGTGTGAATTCAGACATGTCCCCAGGGATGAGAATAAGATGGCTGATGCTCTAGCAACGTTATCCTCTATGTGGGAAAATCCAGAAGAGACTCAAGTGCAACCACTGGTTATAGCCACTTCCAGACATCCTTGCTTCGAAGTACACGAGGTAATGGAGTTGACAGTTGAAGAGAAACCGTGGTTCTTTGATATCTACCAGTATGTTAAGGAAGGTAGGTATCCAAAGGGGGCCAGTGCTGCTGATAAGCTCTCCCTAAGGAGATTAGCCAGTCAATTCAGAATCTTCGAAGATAAGTTGTACAAAAGAACTGCACATGGGGTCCTTCTAAGGTGTCTAAAAGAGTAAGAAGTAGAAGAAGCGATGTAGTAGGTACACGCAAGAACCTGCGGACCACACATGAATGGACTTGCCATGGCTAGGAAAATAATAAGACAAGGGTATTTCTGGATGACGATGCAAGCAGATTGTATATGGAAAGTGAAGAGATGTCATGAATGTCAGATATATGCAGATATCAGTCATCTTCCACCACTTGAACTTCAGAAGCTAGCATCTCCTTGGCCGTTTTCAGCATGGGGGATAGATATGGTTGGTGAAATTCATCCAGCTACATCTAATGGACATAGATTCATAGTCGTAGCAGTTGATTACTTCTCTAAATGGGTCGAAGCAGAATCCTTCGCTAATGTGACAGCCAAGCAAATGGTCAAGTTCATCCAGAAGAACATCTTCACTCGGTATGGGATTCCTCACCACATAGTAACTGACAATGGAGTACAGTTTCAAGGGACAACAGCTGGGCTACTTGCAGAGCATGGTATTGAACATCATAAGTCCTCTCCATACAGACCACAAGCTAATGGTGCAGTGGAAGTAGCTAAGAAGGCAATAAAGAAGATCTTATCAAAGATGGTAACCACTTACAGAGATTGGGCTGATAAACTGCCTTATGCTCTTTGGGGTTACAGAACCAGCGTCAGAACGCCGACAAGATAAACTCCTTATGCCTTGGTGTATGGAATGGAAGCAGTGTTGCCAGTGGAAATAGAACTTAAGTCACTTAGAGTTGCCCTGGAGGCTCAACTGCCAGAGACTGAATGGGTTCAAGCCAGATATGAACAGTTTGCAGCACTAGATGAAAGGCGACTGAAGGCACTAGATCACCTTCAGATGTACCAATGCAGAATGGCCAGAACCTATAATCGGAATGTGAAGTATTCCAAACAGCAGTTGAAAACAGGTTACTTGGTTCTAAAGCAGCTAAGGCCTTCAAATGTCGATGTTAAGGGCAAGTTCAGACCCAACTGGGAAGGACCCTATGTGGTGAAGGAGGTGCTATCAAAAGGCGCTGTTAGCATCATGGATATGGACAGAAAGGAGTTCACTAATCCTATCAACCAGGACAAGCTAAGGCTTTATCATGTATAAAATAAAAACAAAAAAAATCTGCTAGGCTGAAAACTCAAAAAGAGCGGTCTAGGCAAAAGTTAAGACACGAGAGAAAATAATCAGTCAGAAAGCCTGAAAAGGACGACTGGTTACAGATTCTGGCTCAGTGTGGAATATGTACCATTTAGGAACCAACCCATTTCAAATGTACTCATTTTGACTTCATCAATAAAGTGTAGTGTTTGTTTAAATATATTTGCATGGTTATGGTAAATGCACAAGCAAAGTTGTCTTGCATAAACATACATTTAAAGAAAGCACTTTGCATTCAACTAATTGAAATCACTGTATTATTTAACAAGTGAAAATGCGCTAAATACATGCAATTTGAAATCTTTTGTCGTCCTCTAAAATCCAGCTCATCTTCTTAAAAGAGCAGTAAGTGGTCGTAATACAATTCAAATTATTTAAAAAAAAAAAGCTTGCTGAGGTGAAAATCGAAAAGTCGCCTCAGGCAAAAATTAGAGCAGCTCGTTGAGGCGAAAACCGAAAAGGTGCCTCAGGCAAAAATTACAGCGGCTCGCTGGGCTGAAAACCAGTATTGGGCAACCCAGGCAAAAATTAGAGCACTTACAAACTCACAATTTCCCTACGAAGCAGGAAAAGCAGAATGTCCTCGACATTCCCCACAGAAGTCATCACATCGACTCCCCATGGAGTCGCCATGCAATTCCACAGCAGAATCTACATAAAGAACACCATAATTGTTTCCCCAATCGAGTTGCCACACTTTTCCCCAGCGGAATCTCTGTAAGGAGCACTACGATTATCTTCCTAGCAGTATCATACATCCCCAACAATCACCTCACTCCTTCAAAAATCACCAAGCAAAGCCCGCGAAGAAAGTAAAATCAACCAGGGGCAATATATCTCTCTCCAATGGAAGGCGGAAACGTCAGATAATGGAAAATGCATACATGTACATATACATCATCATGCACTCATACATTGCATACATCAATCACTTATCCCCAGCTAGTCTTCATTCTTTATCAAAGGGGCAAAAATTTTTGTTTAAAAATCTCTCGATCAAGGAATGAAGACTTGCTATCTTAAGTGCAGGAATTCATCATCCCCAGCTTCAATTCCTCAGCAGATCCACCTGGAGTAATATAAACTCGGTATCAGCCCAGATCAGCTTCATCATTCACTTCTTCAGCAGATCCGCCTTGAGTGATATAAACTCGGTATCGGCCCAGATCGGCTTCATCATTCACTTCTTCAGCAAATCTGCCTCGAGTAATATAAACTCGGTATCGGCCCTGATTGGCTTCATCATGCACTTCCCCAGCAGATCTACCTCGAGTAATGTAAACTCGGTATAGGCCAGATTAGTTTCATTATCCATTTCCCCAGCAAAGCTCGCCTCGGGTAACCTAAACCCGGTATCGGCCAATCTTTTTCATCAATTTCGCCTCGGGTAACCTAGACCCGGTATCAGCTAATTTCATCTCCAGCATCGCCTCGGGTAACCTAGACCCGGTATCGGCTAATTTCACTCTTCCTTTGCCTCGGGTAATATAGACCCGGTATCAGCCAATCCGCAATCCATCTTTCTTTGCCTCGGGTAACTTAGACCCAGTATCGGCTAAACCACAATTCACCCTTCATTTGCCTCAGGTAACCTAGACCCGGTATCGGCCTATTTCCTTACCAGCTTCGCCTTGGGTAACCTAGACCCGGTATCGGCTTATCTCATCAGAGGGTTTACTCCAGTGTTCGCGGCGCTTTGATTCGCGCTCTCAAATTCATCATCTCAGGTGTTGTAAACCTGGATCTAGGTGTCGAATTTGATCACGCGAGGGGCAACTGTAAGTGCCGGAATTTTCTATACTTAAAAAAAAAAGAAGTCGTACGAATGACCTTACAGTCGTATGACTGTAATGTCGGAGCAGTTGCAGGAGCCTATACCTCTGCAGTAGAAAACTGAAGAAAAGTGGAGGAGCATTAATTACTCCGGTTTGAAGACAAGCAAGCCGAAAAATCAGAGTAGAAAAGGAGAAAGAGAGAGAACATCAGAGTAGAAAAGGAGAAAGAGAGAGAGAAAAAGCCAATTTGGATTCCTAGTGAAAGAATTAGAGAAAGAAAGGAGAAAAGAAAGAGAGAAAAAGCCAATTTGGATTGCTAGTGAAAGAATTAGAGAAAGAAAGGAGAAAAGAAAGAAGGAAAAGAAAAAACAAAGCCCAAACTCAAAATATTCTTCTTTTCCTCTTCTATTTTCTTTAGTTCTCAGAATTAGGATTAAAATTTGGTAGAAATCCTTAGGTTAATCAATTAACTTCACAAACAAATCGAAATCTTGGACTAAAATCAATAGAAACCTTGACATTTGGAGATTCTTTGGACCAAAGCTCTCAACCCCAAACTTAAGAAAAAAGTGCAAATTCGTGTGGATTGGAGCGACGCCAGGGGTCAAATCGACTTGGATAAGCTTCTAAAAAGGTAGACACTCATTTTCCTTTCACTTTTTCTTGCTTTCTAGGTGATTAAAGTCTATTTTTATGCATTTCCTGCTGTGTTTCTGTGCTTCTGTTTCTGGAAATCAAGAACAGTCGCACGACAGTTCTTGGATTTTATGAACAGTCGTACGATTGTATATTACAGTCGTATGAGTGTTCTTGATTTCCAGGTTGTTTTTCTTCCATTTTAATTCAAATAAAATTTTGGTGAAATCCTGATTCTGGGCAGCTTACAATCGCACGACTGTAACCCTCATTCCAGAATCAGAATTTCACCTTTAAACCATAAAAATTTATAAAAATCCATAAAAATCTAAAAAATCTGAAAATCCCAAAAATGAATTTTGATATGTGCATTCACTACTTTAGATTTAATTTTCAGCAAAATTGCATTTAGAACAATACTATGACGGAGACTCGGTTCTCCCGAAAACCGACCCACCTAATATATGAAAAGTGCATGTAAACCGAGAAAATTGTTTTCAAAATGATTTTCTCACAAAAACCAAAATACAGGGACGTTTCAAAACGTTTTCCAGGTCTAATCGGACTGACTAGCCGAGCCAGCCCGGTTATCCCCTATATACATGCCCCCAATTCTTGATTTCCCAATTCTGTCTATTTGAGTCCTAATTGTGGAGTGCCGTATAAATTGTGCTAACCTTTGTTTTGCAGCTTTTTATTTATTTACTTTTTTTTCTTATTTTTATTTGTATTTTAATAGAATTAATCGTGTATTTAAGCGGTTCTAATTATTTTTTAGATTCTCGTGTATCCTAGGCGATTGTATAAGTGAGGTGAGAGTTTTTTTATTTTTTCCATTCGATTTGGCTGTAGTCCAATTAATATTTATTTCTTTTCTTTATTTTTATTATATATTTGTATGCGCGCTGTCTGTATGATATATTTATATGCGGGCTGTATGCCTTTTGTATTCAATAAAATTGACTTTAGAATTTAAAATTCCATTTCGAGAACATTGGCAATATTTAATTTAATTAGACACGAAATAAGGGACTTGTCCGGGCCCGAATCTCTGGATAGTGTAGCGACCGTTTGTCCGGTTCAGCTACCTTAAGAATTTCCCGGTTGAGCTGAGCCGGGGTGGCGACTCTACAATATTCATTGAGACTTAGGTCTCGGTTTCTTTTAAGAATTAATTCCATTTATTTTCCAAAACCGATTTCCATTATAAAAACCCCACGTGAGGGAAGGGCCTGCCCGAGATCTTGGCGCCCCTTATGAAAGGGAGTCTCACGTTTCGTCGAAAACGCATCGTCCAATCACATCCATCATCTCATAAGCATGTTGCTCCATGAACTGCTTCTGAAGATCAGAAGCCATGGTACCTAGCATAAGGCACGAGACATCTTGGTCATCCCTCACGTACCAGTCATACAGCTCCACCATCACTGTGGTGACGCCTCGACCTCCAGGAGGGCCAGCTAGTAAAGGAGCATCTAGTACATACTCCTTGGACTCTTGTCTAAGAACTATTTGTAAGTTCCTAGCCCAGTCCAGGAAGTTTGTCCCCAAAAGCTTCTCCTTCTCCAAGAGTGACTTAAGTGAGAGTGAGTTATGTTTTGTTGCAGCCATTTAAATTACTTTTATGAAATGGGATTATCTACGTGGAAGAAATTATTGCTTGAGTTAGAAATAAAGGACTTTATGAAAATTCAAATTAATAATCTGACTTTAATTTGTTCATTGGTGATATTAATCGGCTGACTTGACCAAGATCCACAACTTATCAATGACTGGCAAAACTAGGGCTCGCTAACCAACCATCGATTCGTTTAGTAGGACAACCTATCCAATCCTTCCATGAAGGACTCTTGGTTTGATGGGCTTATTGACACTTTACCCATCTATGCTTAGGGCTCGCTTTGAGCTAATGCTACCCATGTTGAGTCAAACCACCATTCACATGTTAACCATACCAAGTATCCTAACATTCGATGGCCCACCGAATACTATAATGTACCCAGATAGGGCATGGCACACATCACAGCATCAATGGGAGGAAGGGATGTGAATGTGGGAAGCACTTTTAAAGCGCTCAATATTTTAATTCTTCGGATTAAAATTAAGTGATACGGCTTAACATGCAAAAACGTGGGTTATAATTTGGTGATCCATACACCCATATTATATGATAAATGCAATAGTATACTTAATTTAAAATAAATGAGATCCTATGGGCCTATAATTACAACCTAATAAAAAACTAGACAACCTATCCAATTCTCCATCGGGCTGGACTGCAATTTTCCTTGGGCTCCCACCATGGGCTTACGTCATCTGGGTCTTCCTCCAAACTTGATGCAATTACAGTAAATTTATTTAAAATAAAATCTATTCTAAAATTACATAAAAATAAAAGAAATGGCACGTAGGCTATATTTTCCAAAATCAAATTATAACTGATAATAATTAGGGCCCATAGAACTCAACACAACATTTCGAATAAAGTTCCTATCGTGCACATACATACCAATATGATGCACGATCATGGCATTCCAAATTACAAATATAAATGTTAAGCCGAGTTACTTAGGGTGAAATCACCAATTTCAACAAATGTGACTAAGACCCATAAAGGTCCAATGGATAACATCCATTAATACAAAATTAACAATTTTTCTCCCAATGAAATTTGGGTTGTCACAAATTTGAAATTTAGCTCTAAGTCCATATTCAATTTAATATGTAAAACAATTAAATTAAATATGCATGCCAACATAATAAATAATTTAAATAACAAATTAATTTAAAATAAAACATCTTAATTTAATCTGCATTACGAGCTTGGGTAGAAAAAATACTCGCAAAATCCAAAACCGAACCCGAACCCCATGTGATGGCACTGCTATTCGGGGATAGCAGTACTGCCGCACGGCAGCAGCCTATTGTGTGCAGGAGAGGGAATCACAACCATACATATACACACATACAAAATTTATCAAATAATCATACATGTGCGAATGAATGAACCATTTCTTTATTTGTTGTGACACACACAGCTAAACTACTGCCCTGGGATCATATACCAGATATCAAATGATTTCGCTGGCCAGCTCATATAAACATGTATTTGACCTTTCATTCCATATATTCAGATATTTTTTTATGATTGACCATATAGGACCAGATAATCAAATAATCCATGTGATTTATGTAATTGCAGTGTTTAGTCGGGTATGTCACAATGCCTTTTATCTTTCATGTAACTATGTACACCAACTTTCACATATAACATTTATTCCATATAATTCATGTAGTACATATAATCGGGGTTAATAACATCTCACTTTTGTACACTATGCAATCACCATATATTCAACATATACTCATATACATATGGTTTCACCTCAACACATAAATCCACTTAAAATTCACCTCCAACAAATCATAGCAATACAAATATAAACATATGAATATATCAAGTCACAATCTTCATCAGCACATATCACATAAATCAATTCACAACTATCACCACAACACATGCAAATTCAAATCAAGTTTATACTTATAAAATTAACAGCTAATTTTCTTCAAAGCGGCTTGTACCCTCTTCTGGAATACCTTCAAGATTTTGTGCTCCTTTCTTTTATTCTACTCCAATTCTTTATTTCTCTTCTTCTTTTCCTCTTCTATGTTTCCTACAAATTTTTGCAGATTCTTGCAAATTTTCTTCCTAAGAAAATTAATGATGACCCTTATCATCCTTATCTCTTCCCAATTGGTCCATTTGTCCAATATTTGGCTAATAATTCTAATTCTAATAATAATAATAATAATTATTATTATTATTATTATTATTATTATTATTATTATTATTATAATAAATCAGCTGCAAATATCCTTCCTGAATCAAATTTTGATCCTTTGATTTCTAATTTTATGCGATTTTATCCTTAGACATTTAAGATATATTTAATTTCTAGTGTTGTATTTTTGTACACTCAACTAACTAAATTTTTACCTATTTTACCTTCATCCATAACATATATGATGCAATTATATATACACTCTATTAGTGTTATGTAATGTCCATGCACAAATGCAAAATGGATGTCTAGAAATGGAATGTTACAGGAACAACAACCGTGCGGCTAGTACTTGAGCCGTACAGATCTTGTTCCAAATCGCTAAAATCCAAAAATTGATAAATTGAAATAAAGATAGTGAATTCTGTAACTATATCCGTACATATGATGTATAACAGTCGTACGGCTATATCGATACTCGCACGAATCTGGTTTTTGTAATTACAAAAATTTGGAAAAAATGATGCAAACAACCAGAAATCAATCCAAAAAGCTGTAAACGGATTAAGGTCTCTCAAAAATTACCTTTAGAATGTGTTTCCAGTGTAAAGATTAAAGAAAACCAAGTCTTTAAGCTTGAAATCCAAAATTAACCAAACTTGAACTTTTTAAATTCAAAGGAGAAATCTTGAAATTCCACCCCAAATCACAAATCCAGGTGTAAATAAGTCTATGTTGGCTTGGTTAAGGTTTGGAATTTGATTTTGGCGAATGAATTGATCGGTTTTTAGTTGAGTTTTTATGGATTGAGTTTGTGAAACCTTGTTCTTGAGCTGGTGTTCTTCCTCCTCTATTTCTGTTTCTGTTTGTTTTTCTCTTAATCTCCTGTAACACTCACTGTAATCACCTTTAAGTGAGCTTCCTTCAATCCAAAGAAAGCTCTAGACAGCAGCAATCTCATAACTTTTGTTGTCATCACCGTAAAGCTCTACCTATCTCTGTTTCCAGGTAGGTTGGTGACTCAACAACATATGTACCGGTTAACAACTACATCCGTATTGTTATTCCTATACATGTCCCGGTATAGTCCCTTTTCCAGCCTTAAATTTCAAGTTCTCTTTAAATTTAGTTCAAGTTCGATTAAATTAATATCATGGCTTTAAAAAATGGTTTTCTTAGAGATTCATACACTAAGGTTAATCATCTCGGGTTTCATCACAGAGATCAGAAAAATCTGGTGCTCACACAAGTCATGAAAGCCTTATAAAGATAAAAGCATTAAACTTGTGCATGATGGCTGCTAGCACATCTGTGAGCTCACAGGTGCTTAAGATGAAGAGGTGTGTTGACATATCATCTTAACTAGGCAAGCTAGTCTTAAACGATGTGGCTAATTACATTGTCCTTGTTTCCTTTCTCGAGTCTTTTGAGGGGTTCATTATAAACTATAACATGCAGGGCAAGTACATGACTATAGCTGAGATGCATGGAATGCTCAAGAGAGCTAAACATCTCTCAAAAGGACTCATTCAGTGCTGATGGTAAACAAGGGTAATGGTCCTCTTGTTAAGGACAGAGTAAACAACAAGGCTGAGCCCAAGGGCAAGGAGCCCAAGGCAAATGAGCCTCAACCTGCTCCTCAATCCAAGGCCCAACCTAAGGATGTTTACTTTCAATAGAAATAGTCAAAGCACTGGAAGAGCATACGAAATGGCAAGGTAGCAGTTTCACTTGTTTATGTTAGTAAACTTACCATCTCAACATCCTAGATATTGGATACTATATATGTTTCTCACACTAAAAGTGATATGATGGGATTGAGAGATGGAAGGTGTTTGGATCTGGTGAGATGGACCTCCATTTTGGAAATGGTGTGGTCATGAAGATTGGAGAGTGTCGTCTAGAGATACCCAGAAGATTGGTGCTGGTCTTAAGAAATGTTTATTATGTATTTGCCATGCATGGAAACATCATTTATGTTTCTTGTTTGGATATCGATGGATATAATTTTACTATTGGTAACAATAAAATGTGTATTCATCATAGGAATTTATTTTATAGGCATAGGCTATTGAATAATAGTTTATATATCCTGGACTTTACTAAAACTAATTTGGTTTACAACATAATTACTAATGGGTTAAACCTAATGAGTTAATACCTGTTTACTTTTGGCACTGTTGTCTAGGACATGTAAATGAAATTCGCATAGCTGGACTCCACCAAGATGGAATTCTAGGCTCATTTGACTTGGAGTCATATGGGACTTGGGAATCTTGTTTACATGGCAAGATGATGAAGAGTCCTTTCAATAAACAAGCTAAAAGGTCTTTGGGCTTATTGGACCTAATATATTCAAATGTATGTGAGCCCATGAGCACCAGTGCTAGAGGTTGGTTTTCATACTTCATGACTTTCACAAATGACTTCAACAAGTATGGCTAAGTCTACGTAATGAAGTACAAATCTGAGACCCTTGATAGGTTAAAGGATTTTAGAAATGAAGTACAAAACCAATTAGGCAAGAGTATTAAAGCCATTTGATCATATCGAGGTAGCGAATATATGAGCCTAGAGTTTGATTCATACTTGAGAGAGTGTGGAATAGTCTAAAACTCACTCCTCCTGGAACACCCTAATGGAATGGATTATCTGAAAAGAGGAAGAGGCCTTGTTAGACATGGTTTGCTCAATAACAAATCATGTTGCTCTTCCAACATCATTCTGGGCTTATGCCCTAGAAAAGGCAGTGTTCCTGCTTGACCGTACACCAACTAAGGCAGAGAAAAGATACCATATGAAATATGGACGGGCAAGGTGTCCAATATGTCTTTCCTAAGGATTTAGGGTTGTGATGTCTATATCAAGAGATTGAGTGTGGAAAAACTATCCTCCAAAACTGATAAATGCCTATTTGTGGGATACCTTAGGGAAACTAACAGGTACTACTTCTACAACCTGACAAGAACAAAGTGTTCATGTCAAGGAAGGGTGTCTTCCTGGAAAGGGAATTTATTTCCAAGAAAGATAGTGGGAGTAGAGTTGAACTTAGGGAAGTTCAACAAAACAAATTCCTAAAGGGGATAGTTCAGGGATTGAGCTAAAGACTCAAAAAATTGAGGAGTCTAGACCAATCACACAAGACCTAAAAAGGTCTAGTAGAGTCCATCATCAGCCAGAGAGATATGGGTTTCTCGTGGCCAATGACAACACCCTTATGGTCTATGGCCGTGAGGAACCGACTACTTACCAAGAGTATCTTACAATCCCAGACTCAACTAGGTAGCTTGGAGCCATGGAAGCTGAGATGCAATCGATGTAAGATAACCAAATTTGAAACTTGGTTTATCCATCTCTGGGTGCCAAGGTCATTGGTTGCAAATGGTACTTCAAGTTAAAAGACGACGATACCTTCCAGCAGTGACTAGTGACAAAAGTTTTCATATGGTATCGACTATGATGAAACCTTCTCACCTATCGAATTGCTCAAATCCGTAAGGATACTACTTGCTATAGCTGTATGGCATGACTATGAGATATGGCAAATGGATGTCAAAATTGCTTTCCTAAATGGAAACCTCCAAGAGGATGTTTACATGGCGTAATCGGATGTTTGTCGATCCAAAGTATCATGATCAGGTATACAAGCTATAAAAGTCCATACATGGGACTTAAGTAGGCATCCCAAAGTTGGAATCATCGTTTTGATAAAGCCATAAAGGAATATGATTTTAGCAAGAACGATGATGAGCATTGTCTATACAAGAAGGTTAGTGGGAGCACTACTATAATTTTAGTCTTATATGTGGATGATCTAGTACTCGTTGGAAGCGTAGTCACAACACTGCTTGGTGTTAAGCTATGGTTGTGTAAATGTTTCGTAATAAAGGAATTAGGTGAAGATAAGATGATACTGGGTATCTGGATCTACAGGGATATTTTGACTTCTGGAACTAAGACAGGAAAGGTATATAGATAAAGTTCTTGCTAGGTTCAGCATGACCATTGCTAAGAAAGGTCTCTTACCAATGCATCATGGGCTGACCCTAAGCAAGAAGGACTATCCCTCCAAAAGGGAAGAGAGGGAATACAGGAGTAGGATCCCATGTGCATCAGCTATAAGATCTATTATGTATGCTATCTTATGTATAAGGCATGATGTTGTGTATATTTTGATCACTGATGATTGCAACCAAATTATGAGTCTTGTATTATGTGGAGGTATAATGGCTTGAGAAGCTTACGAATAAATATTGTTGCCATTTTATAACAGAGTTTGAGGATTTTTTTACATAGGATGTGGCAAAAGGAAATGCTTGGACTGGGAAGCTCGTCACTAAGTTAGGATTTGGTCACTCTTTCCTAGACACAGTTCACTTCTTCAGTGACACAGACGTGGTCATCACACAAGCTTAGGAACCATGGTCACACAAGGAATCCAAACTTGTACTCATGGGATTTTATCTCACATATGGTTGCATTCGAGGATAACATTAGTGGGGCCGTAGCATGAGGGTCATATGAGATCGATGGGGATTAGGCCACTGTATAGCGATGATTAGTGCAAGTGGGAGATTATTGGTGTATGCCCTAGTCCCTATATAATGTAATCTGATATTTTGTTATAATAAAAGGCATAATCTTGTTTATTATATTTCTTTTGCATTTAATAAATAAAGAGAATCCAATAACTATTGTTTTACTCTTTATGCCGATAACGTTCTCCAGGCAGTAAGACATTGAGTGAGGAAAGAACATAGTTATAAAGCTATCCCTGGTCTATTAATGTCATGGGAATGATAATAACTAAAGACCATATTGGGCCTTGATTTTATGGTGGTGACTTATCAATCATTGGATATGGATTGTCAATCAAAGGCATGGGTACATGTTATATTACATGGTACTGGAGTGATCCGCTTTGAGAGCACCACATGGTTCCTATGTCATAGGTGGCTCTCAGGTAGTGCTTATGTTTAGTCCTTTGACCTGATATAGCTACAGACCTAGGTGCTAGCTGGTATACTTTGACATGTGCTTAACAGGCCCATAACTGATTGCCAAGTATGGGTACAGTTGGATATACATGTGATCATGCTGGGAATATGAGTGATGTGAAGGGATTTCCCTCTCTCTTAATTTGAGGGTTGGTATCATTGGCCTCTTGATAAGTAGGACTGATAAGATATAGCCACACTAAAATAAGGTAATCACTGGGTGATTATTTATTTGTGAACTTCAGTCTACTCGGTATCAAGGAATGTCCTTGCAATGTAGAGGATGACTTCACCATGCCTCTTGTAGGGCATTGATATCAGATGGCATAGATGTTAAGTTTACTACATAGGAATCTTCTCCATTGAGATTGATATTTCTATCTTATTTAGGTAGATATTGTTGGAAATGCCCTAGTCCCGAGGCATTGGTCCTTGTATTTGTACTATGCATTTATTGGATTTATGTGCTGTACTTATTTGTGTCATTAATAAAGGCATCAATTCATTTATTATATTTATCTTGTGCAGTATAGTAAATGAAGTATCCAATGGACATATCCATATCCATGACGACTAGTGTCATGCACTTAGCAGTAAGACCATGGATAGGGTTAACGATATGACCATAAATAGATCCGTAGTCTGTTCCAGTCATGGGAATGAATGGAACAACAGACTATCATTAACCTGGTTGTATGGCGGTGTTGGGGATTTAATCGCACAAAAACAATACGCAGCGGAAATAAAAGGATTAATCCCCACCAAGGACCCATGTACATTGCATTGAATTGGAAGGAGGGTTAAAGAATTACCTTAATTCTTTGTAGGTTTTGAATCAATTAGGAACCAAAGTAGCTTCCCTCTACGGTTGATCCACACGGAGCAATTCATTCACCGCGTGCTAGCGCCGGGATTGAAGAACGATTTCTTCGAATGGAAAAGCCAAAGTTTCGAAAACCTTGGGTGAAGGAGAAGGGTGAAATCGGCTGGCTCCATGGAGGCTGCAGAAAAAACTGCATCTTATGTGTAGGCTAGGGTTAGAGATTTTAGGTTATAAAACTTCCTTTTATATCCATTAAACTTAATTATAATTATAACTTAATACCCTTATTAGTTATAATTATAAATTAACCCACACAACTTAATATTAATTCTCAATTAATATTAAATCAATTCCATTCTCCATCATACACATATGTATATTGATATTATAATTAATTATATCTCTATATAATTAAATTATAATATGTAGCATACTTTATGCAATATTAATCATATTAATATTTATATATACATATATATATATAAATATATATATCATTATATATATATTTATTCTCTTTCTCATTCATAAATTATTATCCAATAATAATTTATACCCGAAAAGATGAACTTCATTTTGCTCTTTGTGTGTGACCCCATAGGTTCATATTAATTGGCAATAAGGAAATTACCATAATGTCCTTATAGGTCACAAGCGGACTCTAGCAAGCCATTACGACTACCCAATTAACATGATTGGAATGATCCAATACCTATTTATAGAATGTCATATTCCCTTTTGTCTCTTTGATATCATGATTAATCATAAGACATGGTACACTTGTCAATCTTATATAATTAATCATATGCTTTCTCGATCTCAAAGTAAACTGTTTAGACAAATCAATTGATACTCTATCAATTATTTGAGCACGGCCATGCATTTAACAGTCTTACTTATCGAGGGGCCCAGTGATATCGCTCTCTTGATAGAGAGGGACAAAATCCCATATCTGTCACTCACATCCCAAAGCATGAGTCATATTGTACCCAATCACAGCCTTTATAACTACTCTGTTACAAGCAGCGTTTGACTGCGTCAAAGCACAACATGAGTTCATCCCGGAATCAATGGTGACCTCAGGTCAAAGGAATCAGCTAATGACACTACTATAATCAAGATCAGTTGTGACACATGACCATGAACTTGATCTCATAGTGGGTCTCCAGTAACATGTTCTCTAACATATTACCCGTGAGTATAATCTGTATCTGTATACACTATATTCATCTTATGAATATCCATTATCACTCACACTAGTCTTAGTTTGTTATTATTCCCATAATAACAATCGACTAGGGATATTTAGAATAACACGATTTATTCATGGATACTTATCATAAATGCTAACATACAAACATAAATGATAATATTAATCTACACTAGATTAATCTTAGAAGTCAAATTACATAATCCAATATTGGCCTTAGGGCACAATCTCCAACAATCTCCCACTTGCACTATGGCCAATCATACATGTATCTCATACCCATTGACCTACATGACTTTCATGTATTCACTCGTGCAGGAGTCTTTGTCAGTGAATTATTAATTTTACCTTCCGTTGTTACTTTACATATTTTCACTCTCTCTTTAGAGACAGCCTCTCTAAATTAGTGAAAAACGCCTAAGTATATGCTTGTGTCATACAAGGTTCTTACGCATTGAACTATTGTCCCTACAATAGTCTCACAGGATAAGCAATGCTTAGAACAAAACACAACATTTTGTGATGAACTTCTTCATCCAAAATTTCCTTTACATCATATGTAACAATATACTTTGACTACTATTATAGATATTTAGCTATATCATTTTATTTTGAACCTTTCAAAATCATAACATCTCCTTTTAAGAGAATACTAGATCTCGACTGATATATTGCAACTAATTGCAATCAGTTGTATATGTGCAACTATTTACACAGTTAACATAAGCAAGCTTCTATTAAGTCTTTTACATTGAACGCTTTCAATGCTTTGACTTAAGCCAAAACATTCTTTTAGATCTATCTCTATAGATTCCAATTTCAAGAACACAGGCAGTCATGCTTATAACATTAACCGAAATTACTTTCTTAGCCAAGATTTTACTTCTTGCAAGGTAAGAATGTTATTTCCAACAAGCCATATGTCATCCACATATAGCGTTAGGAATACCGATATGCTCCCACTGATCCTTTTGAAACACAAGATTCATCATCCTTTTGATAAAATCAAACCATTTGATTTCTTTATCAAAACTATGATTCCAACTATTTGATGCATGTTTCGATCCTTATGAGAATCTTTGAAAACTTGCATACGCTATTTGAATTCTTTGGATGCTCAAAACTTTGGGTTGTGTCACGTACACATCCTCAATCATGTTTTCACGTAAAAAATAGATTTTGATATCCATTTGCCATATTTTATAATCATATTATGGGGATATGGCAACAAGAACTCAATATGACTTGATCATGATTAATGACTAAAGAGGATTTCATCATAGTCCTACTATGAATTTGTTCGTATCCTTATAGTCACTAGTCGTGCTTTATAAGTTTGAAGATCACCATCCATACCGGTTTTCAATTTGAAAACTCACTTGCAACCATTGCATATGCATCTTCTAAAAGACTTATCAAAGTCTATACTTTGATTGTCAGACATGGACTTATCTTCAACCTTTGTAGCATCAAGTCACATATTAGATTCAAAATCTAACATTGCTTCTTCATAAAAGAAGACTTACTTCATCTAGTAAAATTACATCATGATTTTGAGAAATCCATATCTCTCCTAATCATGTCGTATTCCACTAGACTTTCATTGGACTTGTGTAATTTCAACAATGATCATGAAACCATTTCCACGTTCCTCTTCAACGTTAAATGTCACTTTTGTGAATTACGAGTTTTGTAGGTGTACCTTACTCCCACTAACTCTACTAGAAATTAACTCCCTCTTCAAGGGGAAACCATTTCTAGCTACAACTACTTTGTATCCCAAAGAAACACAGGAGTAACAACTCCTACTTTCCTTTTGAGTAATCCACAATACGATATTTAAATTTAGGTGCCAACTTATTCGAAATAAGCTTTACAGCCCTAAACTTATTCAATGAAACAATTTGGGTCTCTTACCCAACCATATCTCATATGTTGATTCATGAATTGTTTTAGACGGAACTTGGTTCACAATATACACAGCTGCTTTAATGGCATATTTTCGAGAAAACGATGATCAATCTTGACTTCATCATAGATTGAACTATATCTGTATAGAGTTCGACTACTCCCTTTTCGACACAACATACTTTGTGGCGTACTTGGAGGAGTCAATTGTGAGACAGTCCCACAATCTCTAAGATGATTGTCAAAATCTTGACTCAAATATTCACCACTCGGATCATATCTAAGTGACTTTACTATCTTGTCAATATACTTCATACTCCTTTTACAAGCTTTTGAACACTTCAAAAGTTCCAAACTCGTGTTTCATTAGATACACTTATCTAGTGAAAAGTTCCACAAAATAATGAAGTATTAAAACCTCCTTTAGCAGTTGATTTATAATTCATATACATCCACATGTATAATGCTTAATAAATCGATTATTCTTTAACTACTTTTAGCAAAGAACCACTTTTGTCATCTTTTACAATAAACAACATTTGCATGATTCAAGATGATTCATAATCTCATGAATCCAAAAGTCCATTCTCATGGAGTTTCGTAATGCGACTTTGCTTATGTCTCCAAGACAACATTGCCAAAATAGGTTTAATCAAACTATTTGATTCTATCCTTACAGTATTTATGTTATAGATGGGCTCCACATATAAAGACAATTATGTAAATCTACATTTCATAATCATGTCTTTATAAAGTTTATAATTCACAATTATAAAATAAACAACATTTGTTTACTTAAGCCAACAAGCTCAATAGGCAACAAGAGTTCGTAACTCACATGTAAAAGTTCATAACCTTTGAGTAACAACCTTTGCTTCTCTTGCCTATTCGCATTCTACCTTTCACCTTCATAAGGTTTCTATTCAAGTTGCGATTCATCATATTCTACTAATATGAGATCCACAACTGGTATCTAATACCTTTGATATAGAAACAAAAGTAGAATAGTTAATAAATACTTAAGGTAGCAGTCTTACTGCCTTTCATCTTCTTATAGTTCTCCAAACAAAGTTTGCTATTTCCACTCTAATGAACGATTCATTCTAGAAATGGCAACACCCTTCTTTTGGAGATCTCTCTATGCCAACAGCTTTGGCCTTTAAAGCACTTTCACCCGAACCTTTCGGTCTTTATGCTTTTCGACCTTTCTTTTATCCTTTTCCTTTTGAACCATAAGCACACAATTCGAGGCGGGCTTATCCTTTATGGATAACTTAACATTCTTTTGCATCCTATGCAACTAATTCACAATTTTCCCCATGTCATTCAAATGATAGTTCATCACCAATGACTATCAAATAATGAATTCAAGATCACATCTTAATGCCTTTTGGAGGCCAATGAGAAAATGTTGCCTCAGACACTTATCTTTTCTTGCTTACTAACTGATGGAACATTTCCATTTGTGATGTATCATATACCTCAAGTAAAAACTTCCACGTGCGGAAGAATTGGTGGCAAGTGTAAGATAATAAATTTTAAATAGAGTCCCTTCGATGCTTCAAGTAAGCATCTTTTATACTCGTGTTACAATTGCTAGTGGTTCATTGGGCAAAAGGATTATTGAGAACATATGATTCCTTTTGATTTGAGAACAATTCTCAAAGTTCAATAACAATCGAGACCATGATAATAGCAATCATAACTATAATAAAGCGTGTAAAGATTTTTATTTAAATGCTCCCACTTAAATTATAAAACCCTTTAAAATATTCAAGTGGGTGAAGATCCAAAATCCATACTTAACCATAGCACTGCTTTGGCATGTCCCTATGATTAAATATAATTTCGGTAGGCAAAGACTCAAAATCATGCTTTAAACCATTTAAACATATTTTGGATGTGCACTTCTTTGCCAATTGCATCATTATGCAACTCTTCTAATTTATGAGATGCATGATATCATATATCATGTTTAATTGTATGTTACTCATCTCATCTTTGCCTCGGGCTCAAACACCTTTTTGATTAACCCTTTGTTAAACCAATTACAACACAATGAGAATCACCATTTCTCATATTATCGCTTCGCTAAGGTCACAACATGCGTACCCGCTTTGGCGTGGCTACCATGATGCGAACATAGTACTTGACTAGTGTTATACGTAATTGGGTGGCAAATATAAACTTCTTAAGTTTATTTAGGGTTTATAAAATCCTGTGATTTAATTGTATCTCATACAATTCATGGCATTAATATTAAACATACACTTGTTAATACTAATTAGCATGGCATCCTATGTCATACATATGTTAAGCATGCAATCTAGCATGGCATCACATGGCATCTAAAAGAAACAAGGCATGCATTTACACATATATATAAACATTTGCATCACATGCAAAATAATTTCTAACATGCATCAATATTTATTAACATGGCATCTTATGGCATAAAATAAATATAACATGCATAAGACTCAAAACCGTGTTATGGTATGGTTTTATCTACATTGATTTTCATAGGCCAATATGAAAATCAACAGGTCATTTCCTAGGTGGTTGTAACCATCGCATGGTCACAGCTCTCCCGCACCCCTTGGATCCGTCCTCACGTCTTTGTTCCTTGGCACCATCTCATGGATTTACATATTTTACAAAATTGTATCCTATACAACTTTCTAGTAAAATAAATTTACATATAATAAATTGCATCCTATACAATTTATCTAGAAAAATAAGATTACATAAATACAAACGACTCGCAGGCCGTATTTATACAAAACCTTACATCTATAAAACCAAAAGAAACAAAACCATCCATGGGGTCCAAAAACCATACCAAAACACCATGCATAAAATCTTCAAGATTTAGGGTTCAAAACGCTAAAACACAATCTCATTGCATTTATAAATAATTGATTGGAAAATCGTAAATATGTAGAAACAATTTCCACACTTAAACGAAGAACACCAAACCCAAACTCCAGCGATCCAACTCGCTGCTGAGTTGGACGGGGGTACGGGGGCGGTAGCCCCTGTTGCGAAGCAAGCGCCGCAGGCAAAAAATTTTTCGCGCACTGCAGCATCCAATGCTGCGCGCAGCATCAAGGGAGCACGGCGTGCCACTCATGTTGGCACGGCGTGCCAATCAGTTGGCACGGCGTGCCGATCCAGCACGCCGTCGTGCCCCCAAACTGCTTCTCAGTTGCATTTGTCAAACAAACAGCACGTCGCGTAGAAAAACAAGCCATTCTGAAAATTCCCAGGTGGCACGCCGTGCCAAGGTTGGCATGCCGGCGTGCCACCATTCTGGTTCATTTTCTGGAAACAATTTCCAGTTGGCACGCCGTGCCATGCCAGCACGCCGGCGTGCCAACAAGCTGAACCCAGAATTTTCAGCCCCCAAATGATCCAAATCAAGTGTAAAACAAATCATTCATAATGATTAACTTCCAAATCAAGTCAAAAATGTTATTCACAATAACATAGAACCCTAAATCAAGATCATACAACCCTAACATGCAATTTTGATCTAATCAAAATAACAAATCCAATTCAACCAATGCACAAGTGGCTCTGATACCACTGTTGGGGATTTAATCGCACAAAAACAATACGCAGCGGAAATAAAAGGATTAATCCCCACCAAGGACCCATGTACATTGCATTGAATTGGAAGGAGGGTTAAAGAATTACCTTAATTCTTTGTAGGTTTTGAATCAATTAGGAACCAAAGTAGCTTCCCTCTACGGTTGATCCACACGGAGCAATTCATTCACCGCGTGCTAGCGCCGGGATTGAAGAACGATTTCTTCGAATGGAAAAGCCAAAGTTTCGAAAACCTTGGGTGAAGGAGAAGGGTGAAATCGGCTGGCTCCATGGAGGCTGCAGAAAAAACTGCATCTTATGTGTAGGCTAGGGTTAGAGATTTTAGGTTATAAAACTTCCTTTTATATCCATTAAACTTAATTATAATTATAACTTAATACCCTTATTAGTTATAATTATAAATTAACCCACACAACTTAATATTAATTCTCAATTAATATTAAATCAATTCCATTCTCCATCATACACATATGTATATTGATATTATAATTAATTATATCTCTATATAATTAAATTATAATATGTAGCATACTTTATGCAATATTAATCATATTAATATTTATATATACATATATATATATAAATATATATATCATTATATATATATTTATTCTCTTTCTCATTCATAAATTATTATCCAATAATAATTTATACCCGAAAAGATGAACTTCATTTTGCTCTTTGTGTGTGACCCCATAGGTTCATATTAATTGGCAATAAGGAAATTACCATAATGTCCTTATAGGTCACAAGCGGACTCTAGCAAGCCATTACGACTACCCAATTAACATGATTGGAATGATCCAATACCTATTTATAGAATGTCATATTCCCTTTTGTCTCTTTGATATCATGATTAATCATAAGACATGGTACACTTGTCAATCTTATATAATTAATCATATGCTTTCTCGATCTCAAAGTAAACTGTTTAGACAAATCAATTGATACTCTATCAATTATTTGAGCACGGCCATGCATTTAACAGTCTTACTTATCGAGGGGCCCAGTGATATCGCTCTCTTGATAGAGAGGGACAAAATCCCATATCTGTCACTCACATCCCAAAGCATGAGTCATATTGTACCCAATCACAGCCTTTATAACTACTCTGTTACAAGCAGCGTTTGACTGCGTCAAAGCACAACATGAGTTCATCCCGGAATCAATGGTGACCTCAGGTCAAAGGAATCAGCTAATGACACTACTATAATCAAGATCAGTTGTGACACATGACCATGAACTTGATCTCATAGTGGGTCTCCAGTAACATGTTCTCTAACATATTACCCGTGAGTATAATCTGTATCTGTATACACTATATTCATCTTATGAATATCCATTATCACTCACACTAGTCTTAGTTTGTTATTATTCCCATAATAACAATCGACTAGGGATATTTAGAATAACACGATTTATTCATGGATACTTATCATAAATGCTAACATACAAACATAAATGATAATATTAATCTACACTAGATTAATCTTAGAAGTCAAATTACATAATCCAATATTGGCCTTAGGGCACAATCTCCAACAGGCGGTGTCTTACCGGTCATTGGACATGGAATGTCAACCAAGTTAATGGGTACATGCCTGGGTGCATAGTACTGGATAGATCCACTGAACGAGTAATCCACATGGTATGGTATCACAATGGATTCTCGTGTAGTACTTGTATGGATCCTTTGACCTGACCATATGATGGTGTTACATGTGATGTCGCATACTTAGGGGTACGCCTAAAGGGCCTGTAATAGGGTGCCAAGTATGGGTGCTTTCGGGTATGTCACTGAACATGGTAATACTATGGATATGCAGAAGGGATTTGTCACTCAGTAACCAACTGAGAAGATATCACCGGCCTCTTGATGAATGTGACTGATAAGAGTGTGGCCACACCCAAACAAGTTGGTACTTGTTTGTGAGCATCAGTACATTCGGGATCAAGTTAATGTCTGAACACAAAAGAGGGTGATCAATCCATGCCTCTGTGTTGGACACCGATATCAATGACATGGGATATACAAGTTTAACTACAGGGTTATGATATCAGTTGGACTGCCATCTCCATCTTAATTGGGGGCTGCAGTGGCTTGCTAGAGCCCAACTGCAGTCTGCGGGCCAAAGGCCCGCTGCCAACATAAAGATGGGCCCACAGGATCGTACACATAGAACGATAGAATGCAGACTTAAGGAATAGCATGTATACTTGGAGTATACACATTGGAGGGAGAGGTGTGTATATATTAATTATATTATAAAGATCAATTGGATTGGTCATAATAATAAAATTAATATATTCTATTGGCTCTTCATAATTAATTGGATTAATTATGAAATTATTTCCTAGGTGGAAATATTCATATGTATGGGTTTACATATGATTTTATTTTGTGCAGAGTTAATTTTAATTTGATGGATTAAATTAAATGTCAAACCAATTTTAATTTGAATGTAAATAATATATTACTTGGAGTAATATATTAAATACATGGGTATATTAAAATTGGGCTTGAATTAATTTGAACCAAATTAATTAAAATTAGACTGGGCCTAAATTAAAACATGGAAGCCCGCACAGAATAAAGAGGAGCCAAGATGGGCCAGAATTCCTTATGGAATTCGGCCAACCCTAGGTATAAATACCTAGGGTTAGAAGAATTCGGCCAACCTAAGCAAAAATCACTCATAGCCGAATTCTCTAGCCTCTCCTCTCCTTGGTTTTTGCTTTTCCATCGCTAGCACGGGTTGCATTTGCCAAGCGTTCGTGTACGTGAGAGTGGAGGAATTCTAAATAGAGTTCTGCAGTCATCATCCGTCTCTGAAAGAGATTTTTCTGGTATGAAATTTTAATCTCTTTCTATTTAATTTTATGTTTTTCAATTTCCACTTCAATTGCTCCTGGGACTGGATTTGAGGAAATCACCGAGTTCTTCCGCTTTTATCGGGTGATTTCCGGTGAAAAATCCCAACAGTGGTATCAGAGCGGGCTTTTGATCCGTGGGAATTGATTAATTTGGTTGTATCCCTATTTTGAAATTGGATGTTTTTTGATTGGGATTCATGGTATGGGTTTTTATGATTTTTCCCATGTGTTTTAATACAATGAAAATTAATATTGCATATTGGTTTATGTTGTTTTAATTTTATTGTATTGTTGTAATTCTTGGTGAATTACTATGGATGATGATTGGGTATTTTTTTTATTGATTTAATTCTGTTTTAAAAAATTAAAAAAAAAAAAATATCGGCCTCCCGGCGGCGGGGCTGCCGGCAGCGGAATCGCCGCCGGCGGCCGCCGCACGCGGCGGGAGGCGCGGCAGCAGCCGCTGGGCGGCTGCTGCTTGGCAGTGGCCGCTGGGCGGCCACTGCGCAGCGGCAGCGCCGCTAGGCGGCTACGCCGCTGCTGCTGCTAGGGCAACTCTGTTGCCCTAGCTGCAGCGGGCCGGGCCAGTTTTTTTTTGGATTTTGCGGGTTTTAGGTCCGGGGCCCAGTTTTGAAATTTTAATTGGTTTTAAAATTCGTGTGTTTAAATTTATGTAATTTAAATGCGCATGGTTTCTTGGATGAATTTTAATTTCGTTCATGTGACATTAATTTGGAAATTAATGTGGTTAATGGAAATTGGTTCGGGTAATTTTGGCACAATTACTCGGATGGCTAAATTGGACCCATGGTTTCCCAATTCCAGTGGGAGCAGTTGGACTGCCTGGGCTGGAGGCCCAAAGCCCGTTAAGGGTTAGAACCATGGTGGGCCAAAATTGGCGATTTCCAAATAATGGCTTTGACATAATTTAAATGGGCTTAAACCATGCATTTTGACATGCTTTTGAATTGTATGTATTGGATGCATATGTATGGTTGAATGAATGTATGATTGGATGCTATTGGGCCTTTTACGAGTTGGGTTGTATTTTTCTTTTGGGTAAATACGGCCTGCGTGTCATTTTCTTTTAATGTAATTTTATTTTATTTAAGTTAAATATTGTAAAATTTGTAAAAGAAGAAGCCCATGGAGTGGTGAGCCCAATTGGAGGTGCAAGCCCAAATGGAGGTGCAAGCCCAGAAGGAGAAGGAGGAGGCCCACCTAATATGTATTTCTAGTATAGGTTTACTAGAATTATATTAGGATGTAACATAGGCCCATAGCAGTCCATTTTATTTTATTTAATCATTTATATATTCTTTTGCATGTATGAATGTATGTTACATATAGCTCATTCACCCGCTTTATGTATGTAAGCCGTTATAATTGAATCTAATAACCAAATGGAATTACTAAGTCGCTTAAAAGTGCTTCCCTCATTCAAAACCGAATCGAGGTGGGAATAGGCCAGTTGCAGACCATGCCCTCGCAGGATGCACTGGAGTATTGTCACTTTGTACTGGGTTAGAGTATGGGATACTCTAACACTTGAATGGAGGTTTTGACTTAGCATGGGTAGTAGGATTCTCCTGGCCCTAAGCACAGATGGGTAAGTGCCAACAAGCCCATCAAACCGAGAGTCCCTAGGTTGGGATTGGACGGCGTTCCTACCTAAATAGTTAAGGTGTAGTTGTACCAAACCCTCGTTTGGCTATATCTTAATGAAATATGGATCTCGGCCCATGAGCCCAACAACTCGGTTATATTAATAACTTGATTCATTATTAATTTTATATGGGAACAATAAAGTAAAGCCCTTTATTAACACTCTAAATGTTTTTCTGTGTAGAAACACCCAAATGGCAAACACTAATACCTTATCACTGCGATCGATTCTTGAGAAGGACAAGCTTTCCGGTCCTAACTTTTTAGACTGGTCTAGGAACTTGAGGATAGTTCTAAGACAAGAGTCAAAAGAGTATGTGCTGGAAAGGCCTATGCCGGCTGCGCCTCAGGGACGTAATCCGACAGCTGCACAGCTAGCGGAATACGAGGCGCACGTCAAGGACAACCGAGATGTGACGTGCCTTATGTTGGCGTGCATGGTCCCCGAACTGCAAAAGCAGTTTATGGACCATCAAGCCTATGCTATGATAACAACTCTCAATGAGATGTTTCAGGAGCAAGCTCGTCAGGAAAGGTACCTGACCAATAAGGCATTCCACTCTTGTAAGATGGGGGCCGGGACATCTGTGAGTGCTCACGTGCTCAAGATGAAGGGCTATTTGGATACTTTGGCCCGTCTCGGATCGCCTATCTCTCAAGAGTTGGCGGTGGACACGATCCTGGCATCCTTACCGGATTCTTATGATCAGTTCATCCTAAACTATAATATGCAAGGGATGAACCGTACTGTCAGTGAGCTGCATGGGATGCTTAAGCTTACTGAGCAGTCGATCAAGAAGACTCCGCCGGTGCTGTTGGTTAACAAGGGGAACGCTCCTCTTGCTAAGGGTAAGGCCAAGGAAAAGGCCAAGGCCAAGGCCAAGAAGGCCAAAGCCAAGAAGGCCAAGGCCCAACCCAAAGGCCATCAGAAGGCAGGTCCTGAGGACGTCTGTTTCGGGTGCAGACAGGCGGGCCATTAGAAGAGATCGTGTCCCAAGCTGATGGGAGAGCAGAGAAGGGGCCAAGGTACGTCCTCTTCAGGTATTTATGTTATAGATATTAACCTTACTGTTTCAACATCCTGGGTATTGGATACTGGATGTGGTTCTCACATTTGTTGCAATGTGCAGGGACTTAAGAACAGAAGGTTGCTGGGGTCGGGTGAGGTGGACTTACGGGTCGGGAATGGAGCAAGGGTTGTTGCCATAGAGATCGGCGAATACCACCTAGTGATGCCCAGCGGATTTGTTTTAATTTTGGAACATTGTTACTTTGTACCTGCGATGTGCAGGAATATTATTTCTGTATCAATGTTGGACATGTCTGGATTTGAATTTTCTATTATAAATGGTCGAATTTCAATATCTAGAGAGGGGTTATTTTATGGAGATGCTCTATTAAATAATGGCCTGTATGTCCTGGACTTAAATGAAACCAATCACATCTATAACATAAACACGAAAAGGGTTAAGCCTAACGAACTTAATCCAGTCTACCTATGGCATTGTCGTCTTGGCCACATAAACGAGAAGCGCATAGCTAGGCTTCACAAAGCTGGGGTCCTAGGGTCATTTGACTTGGAGTCATTTGATATATGCGAATCGTGTTTAAGAGGCAAGATGACAAAGGCGCCTTTTAACAAAAGGGCTGAAAGGGCCACTGGCTTGTTGGACCTAATACATTCAGATGTATGTGGACCTATGAGCGCAGCGACCAGAGGTGGGCATTTGTACTTCGTCACGTTCACGGATGATTTCAGCAGATATGGCTACGTCTATCTGATGAAACACAAGTCTGAGACCCTTGATAGGTTCAAGGAATTTAGGAACGAGGTACAGAACCAGCTAGGCAGGAATATCAAAGCCCTTCGGTCGGACCGAGGCGGTGAGTATATGAGCCTAGAGTTTGACTCATACTTGAGAGAACATGGAATAGTTCTGCAGCTCACTCCTCCCGGAACACCGCAATGGAATGGGGTGTCCGAACGGAGGAATAGGACCTTGTTGGACATGGTCCGCTCAATGATGAGTCAAGCAACTCTCCCAATTAGTTTCTGGGGACACGCCCTCGAGACAGCAGCTCTCATTTTAAACAATACTCCGACTAAGGCAGTGGAAAAGACCCCATATCAGATATGGACGGGCAAGGAGCCCAATGTGTCTTTCCTAAGGATTTGGGGATGCGAGGCACATGTCAAGAAATTGGCTAGTGGCAAGCTGGAGCCCAAAACCGATAAATGCCTGTTTGTGGGCTACCCTAGGGAAACCAAAGGGTATTACTTCTACAACCCCGCCGAGAACAAGGTGTTCGTGGCAAGGAAGGGGGTCTTTCTAGAAAAGGAGTTCCTTTCCAAGAAAGATAGTGGGAGCAACGTTGAACTCAGGGAAGTTCAAGGTCCACAAGCACCTGAAGAGGATAGCTCGGAGGCCCAGGTGGAGCTTCCACAAGTGGAGGCACCGACCCAGGCCACACAAGAACCTAGAAGGTCTGGTAGGGATCGTCGGGAACCGGAGAGGTATGGTTTCCTCGTCATCGATGATCAAACTCTTCTCATCTGGGATGAAGAAGAACCCAAAACCTACCAAGAGGCTATGGCTAGCCCACAGTCTGCGAATTGGCGTAAAGCCATGGAGGCAGAAATGCAATCTATGTACGATAACCAAGTTTGGAACTTGGTTGATCCACCTCCGGGTGCTAAGGTAATTGGTTACAAGTGGTGCTATAAGCTAAAAGCTGATAATACCTTCAAGGGGCGTCTGGTTGCGAAAGGTTTCAGACAAGTCCATGGGATAGACTATGATGAAACTTTCTCACCAGTAGCCATGCTCAAATCCATCAGGATACTACTGGCCATTGCCGCATGGTATGACTATGAGGTATGGCAAATGGATGTCAAAACCGCTTTCCTTAATGGAAAGCTACTCGAGGATGTGTACATGACATAACCTGAGGGTTTTGTCGATCCTAAGTATCCGAGAAGGGTATGCAAACTTCAAAGGTCCATTTATGGACTGAAGCAAGCATCCCGTAGTTGGAATCTAAGATTCAATGAGGCTATAAAGGAATATGGCTTCATACAGAATCTGGATGAGCCTTGTGTGTATAAGAGGACTAGTGGGAGCATTGTCACATTTTTGGTACTGTATGTAGACGACATCCTACTCATTGGAAGCGACATACCTACACTGCAAGGGGTAAAGCAGTGGCTGAGTAAGTGCTTCGCAATGAAGGACTTAGGCGAAGCTGAGATGATCCTAGGGATCAGGATCTATAGGGATAGATCAAATCGGCTTCTGGGCCTAAGTCAGGCTTCGTACATTGACAAAGTTCTGAAAAGATTCAGCATGGACCGGGCTAAGAAAGGTTTCTTGCCAATGGGCCATGGGCTGAAACTTAGTAAGAAGAACTGTCCTAAAACAAGGGAGGACAGGGAGAACATGAAATTGGTTCCATATGCCTCGGCTATTGGATCAATCATGTACTCTATGTTGTGTACGAGACCTGATCTCGCCTTTGCACTGAGTATGACGAGCCGATACCAGCAGGATCCCGGGGAGGATCACTGGAAAGCTGTCAAGGCAATCCTCAAGTACCATAACCGGACTAAGGATAGCTTCTTGGTGTATGGTGGTCAGGAAGTGTTATCAGTTACTGGGTATACTGATGCAAGCTTCCAGACAGACCAAGATGAGTACCAATCGCAGTCAGGGTATGTATTCTTGCTGAATGGTGGTGCTGTAAGCTGGAGGAGCTCAAAGCAACCAACCATAGCGGACTCTACGACAGAAGCTGAGTACATCGCTGCGTGTGATGCAGCTAAGGAAGCTGTGTGGATGAAGAAGTTTATCACTGAGTTGGGAGTAGTGCCAACTATCCAGGACCCATTCGATATCTTCTGTGACAACAATGGGGCCGTCGCACAAGCTAAGGAGCCCCGGTCACACAAGAACACAAAGCACGTGCTCAGAAAGTTTCACCTCATACGAGAAATCGCGGAGAGAGGTGACATTGCATTGCACAGAGTGGACACCGAGGATAATGTCGCAGATCCATTAACCAAGGCGCTGGCCCAGCCCAAGCATGAGGGTCATACTAGATCTATAGGGATTAGGCCCATGCCTAGTTGGAACTAGTGCAAGTGGGAGATTGTTGGAAATGCCCTAGTCCCGAGGCATTGGTCCTTGTATTTGTACTATGCATTTATTGGATTTATGTGCTATACTTATTTGTGTCATTAATAAAGGCATCAATTCATTTATTATATTTATCTTGTGCAGTATAGTAAATGAAGTATCCAATGGACATATCCATATCCATGACGACTAGTGTCATGCACTTAGCAGTAAGACCATGGATAGGGTTAACGATATGACCATAAATAGATCCGTAGTCTGTTCCAGTCATGGGAATGAATGGAACAACAGACTATCATTAACCTGGTTGTATGGCGGTGTCTTACCGGTCATTGGACATGGAATGTCAACCAAGTTAATGGGTACATGCCTGGGTGCATAGTACTGGATAGATCCACTGAACGAGTAATCCACATGGTATGGTATCACAATGGATTCTCGTGTAGTACTTGTATGGATCCTTTGACCTGACCATATGATGGTGTTACATGTGATGTCGCATACTTAGGGGTACGCCTAAAGGGCCTGTAATAGGGTGCCAAGTATGGGTGCTTTCGGGTATGTCACTGAACATGGTAATACTATGGATATGCAGAAGGGATTTGTCACTCAGTAACCAACTGAGAAGATATCACCGGCCTCTTGATGAATGTGACTGATAAGAGTGTGGCCACACCCAAACAAGTTGGTACTTGTTTGTGAGCATCAGTACATTCGGGATCAAGTTAATGTCTGAACACAAAAGAGGGTGATCAATCCATGCCTCTGTGTTGGACACCGATATCAATGACATGGGATATACAAGTTTAACTACAGGGTTATGATATCAGTTGGACTGCCATCTCCATCTTAATTGGGGGCTGCAGTGGCTTGCTAGAGCCCAACTGCAGTCTGCGGGCCAAAGGCCCGCTGCCAACATAAAGATGGGCCCACAGGATCGTACACATAGAACGATAGAATGCAGACTTAAGGAATAGCATGTATACTTGGAGTATACACATTGGAGGGAGAGGTGTGTATATATTAATTATATTATAAAGATCAATTGGATTGGTCATAATAATAAAATTAATATATTCTATTGGCTCTTCATAATTAATTGGATTAATTATGAAATTATTTCCTAGGTGGAAATATTCATATGTATGGGTTTACATATGATTTTATTTTGTGCAGAGTTAATTTTAATTTGATGGATTAAATTAAATGTCAAACCAATTTTAATTTGAATGTAAATAATATATTACTTGGAGTAATATATTAAATACATGGGTATATTAAAATTGGGCTTGAATTAATTTGAACCAAATTAATTAAAATTAGACTGGGCCTAAATTAAAACATGGAAGCCCGCACAGAATAAAGAGGAGCCAAGATGGGCCAGAATTCCTTATGGAATTCGGCCAACCCTAGGTATAAATACCTAGGGTTAGAAGAATTCGGCCAACCTAAGCAAAAATCACTCATAGCCGAATTCTCTAGCCTCTCCTCTCCTTGGTTTTTGCTTTTCCATCGCTAGCACGGGTTGCATTTGCCAAGCGTTCGTGTACGTGAGAGTGGAGGAATTCTAAATTGAGTTCTGCAGTCATCATCCGTCTCTGAAAGAGATTTTTCTGGTATGAAATTTTAATCTCTTTCTATTTAATTTTATGTTTTTCAATTTCCACTTCAATTGCTCCTGGGACTGGATTTGAGGAAATCACCGCGTTCTTCCGCTTTTATCGGGTGATTTCCGGTGAAAAATCCCAACAGATATAACAGTTTGCTAAAACCCACTTGTAGTTTGTGGGCTTAATGGGTTATTTGGCCTACTGCCAACATAAGATGAACCTATAGGATCGCACACATACAGCATCTGAGTACATTTGTTGTGGACTTGTTATAATATGTATTGGATACATATTTATTTAGAGCATTTTGGCTTATGGGCCTTATGGTTAAAGCCTAGTCAAATAAACCCTTAGAGAATTAATTAGTTTAATTACATGGTATAATAAAATTAATTATTAGATGGCATGTGAAACAAATGTTTGGTGTATTTATTTAAATCATGAAATTAGAATAATAAGGTTTATATTATTTCTTATTTAATTTATATTATTTCTCATCTAGTTATTTTCTTTTTGGGAAATAGTATTAAAAGAGAATAAAAGAAATAAGGAAGAAATAAAAACCTAACCTAATTAGTTCTAATTCCCTAATCCTATCATAACATGCATAAATACACACACACATACACACACACACACACACACACACACACACACACACACTATCTCTATCTCTCTTGGTGGTGGATTTTCAGCCAAGTAGAGGAGAATTAGAGAGACTGCTCGTTTGTCCCGTGCTAGCACACCAACGTGATCTTAAGGTGTTCATATGCATAAACATAGAGATTCTTCGGGCAAACGCAAGAACTCATGCTCAATCTTTTGCGGAGATGGTACACGTATGGGTTAAATCCATTTTTTGGTTGATTCTTATTCCATAATCTGTTCAATTTGTTCTTGGAACGGATTCGAATGTGAAACATTATCGCTTCCACCATGGTTTTAATTTTGTTTTGCACCGAGAGAATCCCAACACATGATGGGTTCTTAAAATGGAACAACATACTTACTTAAGCCTTGCTTGAGCATAGCCATAAATTTTGGGTCCTCCATGGGGTCGATGTCTTATACCCGGGCTTCAAGAACTGGTGACAGGGTGGGTTGTTTTATTGCTTAAAGCACCGGTTTGGCTCTAAGTCCGATATGGGAGAGATGACTGAACGGGAGGGTAGCGTTTGGGTAATAGATACATGAGTATGTGGGGTGTGTTTGTTGTGGGAATTAGTATGGGTTTGAGTGTATTAGGTGTTGTGTTTGATTAGCCATATTTGGGTAAAATGAAAGGAATGATGAGTCATGGTTGTGATGCGGAAACAAAGTGGGACTTATAGGAGTGGTGGGAAATGGGGTTACCTGAGGTGCAGTGAGTGACCAAGCACTTGACCATGACACACAGTTAGAAAGTGCTTAAATATGACTCATTGGTGTTATTTAGCTTGGGCCTACTAAACCATACTCCAGTGACCCTTGCACTGAGCTAGTCAGCACGCTTTCTCCAAGTGTAAAAGGCTAGATTCTAACACTACTCAATGGAAAAAACACCCTGGCAGCTTTGAGGCAATATGAACTCTCTGGGAGTGAATTTGTGATCGAAGCTGGGGTAGATCTACCCACCATCGATCCCACCAAACCAATGTTCTGCATGCAAAAAAAAAAAAAAAGCATTTCGAAGCCAGTTCACATCTTAAGCACTAATGGCGTTACTGATAGACATCTACTGGAAGATGTCAACATTAGGTGATTCTACATTATCTGGGGCTACTGAGATAGAGCTGAATGGAGGTACTAAAGTTGCTGAAATGGGTGAGGGTACTACCACCAACGAGGGAGCAATTCCTTCTTGACGAGGAATCAATTCAAGAACTAGATCCATTGTGATCAATCCCAATGTAGTCACATCAGCGGGACAACGCTCATTGGACCAAATGATACTTTGAGGAAGACTGGGAACTCCTCACTTCAGCCAGAGAATGAAAGAATGTTACTTGATAGTTCATTAGCAAAACTTAAATGTATTCTCTCCAAAAATAAGGCGAGACATTGGGTGACCCGGTGGGGAACACTACGATGCCTAAGTCAAAAAAAGGAAAAAATGGGAAGAAGAATATGGAAGAAAAGTGAAAAATGAGTTGCTTGCCTTTTAGGGTTTTAGCACATTCTATTTATATGCCTTTTGGGTGTTGGTCATTATGTACTACAAGCACCTAATTGACTCGACCAGGAATTTCATAATGGATAGGGAAAACGATATGACCATAAAGAGATCTGTAGTTTGTTCCAGTCATGGGAATAAATGGAACCAAAGACTATCATTAGCTTGGTTGTATGGTGGTCTTTTACCGGCCATTGGACATGGGATGTCAACCAAGTTAATGGGTACATGCAAAAGGGGCATGGTACTGGATAGATCCACTAAACGAGAAATTCATATGGTATAGTATCACAAGTGATTCTCGTGTAGTACTTGTATGGATCCTTTGACCTAACCATATGATGGTGATGCATGTGAAGTGGCATACTTTGGTGTACACCTAAAGGGCCTGTAACAGGGTGCCAAGTATGGGACGTTCGGGTATGTCAGTGAACATGGCAATGCTATGGATATGCAGAAGGGAATGTCACTCAGTAGACCACTGAGAAGATATCACCAGCCTCATGATGAATGCAACTGATAAGAGTGTGGCCACATCTAAACAAGTTGGAACTTGTTTGTGAGCATCAGTTCATTCGGGATCAAATAAATGTCCGGACACAAAAGAGGGTGATCAATCCATGCCTCTGTGTTGGACACCAATATCAATGACATGAGATGTACAAGTTTAAACCACAAGGTTATGATTACAGTTGGACTTCTATCTCCATCTTAATTGGGGGCTGCAGTGGCTTGCTAGAGCCCGCCTGCAGTCTATGGTCTAAAGGCCCATTACCAACATAAAGATAGGCCCACAGGATCATACTGAACTCGAACTAAAAAGATCAACTGTATACTTGGAGTATACGCACCGAAGAGAGAGAATTATATTAATTATATTATTTAAATTAAATGGATTGATCAAAATAATATGATTAATATTTGTATTGGCCTTCTTATAAATTAATTCAATGAATTAATTTATGAGATTATTTCCTAGGTGGAAATATTTTACATGTATAGGTTTACATGTATTTAATTTCATGATAGTCTAATTTAATTCCTTAGTTAATTTAATTGGTAAAATTAATTTTAATTTAAATGTATGTAATATATTATATGGTATAATATAATGACATACATATTGGATTAAAATTACATATGAAATTATTTTGAACCCAGAGAATTAAATCAAACTTAGGCTCAAAAGAGGAGAAAAGCCCACATGAGATTAAAGTGAAAATTGGTCCTAAAATTCCCTTGGGAATTTCAGCCAACTAGGTTAAATCACCTAGTGATTTTTGGCCAAGGGTGAGCTAATAGAAGCAGAAAATTTCCAGCCCCTATTCCTCTCAATCCGGCCAATCCCGCGCTAGCACGGGTTGTGTTCTATAGCCATTCGTGTACTGAAACATGAAGAAAGTCGGTTTTGATTTCTGCAGCCATCTCTTAAAGAGATTTTTTGGTGAGAATCTATTATTTCTCCATTTTTTTTGTTGTTTTCAATTTCCATTTCAATTGCTTCTGGGCATAGATTTGAGGAAATCAATGCATTCTTCCGCTTTATCAATTGATTTCCGGTGAAAAATCCTTACAGTGGTATCAGAGAGGGCTTTTGATCAATGGAAATTGTTATATAGGATTGAATCCTGTGTTTTTGAAATTGGTGATTTTGATTATGGGGTTCATGGATTGGGGCGTTGTGATTTTCCCCATTGAATTTTTCAATTGAAAATTAATTGCAATATTTGGTTATGTTCTTGGTTTAATTTTCTATTGATTGGTTGTGATATATTTTTGCTGCATTTTTTATTTATTTTGTTAAAAATCATGGGCTATTTCTACGGATACGGGGCTGCCGGAGGAGGAATCGCCGTCGGCAGCCACTGCCTATGGCATTAGGAGCCACAGGCAGCAGCTGCTGCTGAGACCAACAGTGTGCCGCTGCCGCTGCGGGCCAGGCCCAATTTTGGATTTGGCTGGTTTCAAGCCCGGGGCCCAGTTTTGAAATTTTAATAGGTTTTAAAATTTTGTGTGTTTAAATTTTGTTATTTAAATTTGCATGGTTTCTTAAATGAAATTTTAATTTTAATCATTAGATATTAATTATGGAAATTAATATGGTATAATTGAAATTGGCTTGCGTTTTCTTGGCGCGATTACCCGGGCGGCATGGTTTCCCAATTCCAGTGGGAGCAGTATTCTACCTGTGCTGGAGGCATAAAGTCCCTTAAGATCTAGAACCATTATGGGCCAAAATTGGTGATTTCAATATAATGGCTAAGGACATAATTGAAATAGGCTTAAATTCATGCATTATAACATGTTTATAAATTGATGTATTGCATTGCATGTTGTATGATTAAACGTGTGTATGGATGCTATTGGGCCTTATTCGAGTTTTCTTTTTTGGGCAAATACGGCATGCATGTCGTTTTTCTTTTTTATGTAATTTTATTTTATTTATTTATTATAAAATTTGTAAAGAAGAAGCCCATTGGAGAGGCGAGCCCAGAAGGAATAAGAGGAGGCCCACCTGATTTATTTTCTAGCATAGGTTTACTAGAATTATATTAGGTTGTAATATAGGCCTATAGCAATCCATTTTATTTAATTATATTTTATTTATTTACATGTATGAATGTATGATCCAAACCCAATTTCACCCGCCTATGCATCTAAGTTGTTATTAAAATGAATCTAATAACCAAAAGGAAATTACTAAGTCGCTTAAAAGTGTTTCCCTTATTCAAAACTGACTCGAAGTGGGGATAGGCCAGTTATAGACCATGCCCTCGCTGGATGCACTAGAGTATCGTTATTTTATATTGGGTCGGAGTATTGGTTACTCTGACACGTGGATGGAGGTTTTGACTTAGCATGGGTAGTAGGAATTTGCTCGCCCTAAGCACAGATGGGTAAGTGCCAATAAACCTATCAAACTAAGAGTCCCTAGGTTGAGATTGGACGGCGTTCCTACCTAAATAATTAGGGTATAGTTTTTCCAGGCTCTTGTCTGGCTATATCTTAATGAAATATGGATCTCGGCCCACGAGCCCAACAACTTGAATTAATTAATAACATGATTCATTATTAATTAAATATGGGAAAAACAAGTTAAGTCCTTTATTAACACTCTTATAATTTTTTTGTGTAGTAACCAAATGGCAACAAACAACTCACTTTCACTGTGATCTATCCTAGAAAGGGACAAGCTTTCTGGCCCTAACTTTTTGGACTGGTTTAGGAACTTAAGAATAGTTCTAAGACAGGAGTCTAAGGAGTATGTGCTGGAAAGGCCTGTACCGGCTGCACCAACGGGACGTAATCCACCAACTGCCCAGGTGGAGAAATACAAGGTGCATATTAAGGATAACTGGGATGTGACGTGCCTTATGTTGGCATGTATAGTCCCTGAGCTGCAAAAGCAGTTCATGGACTATCAAGCCTATGCTATGATAACAACTCTTAACGAGATGTTTCAAGAGCAAGATCGTCAGGACAGGTACCTAACCAATAAGGTATTCCACTCCTGTAAGATGGGGGCTGGGACATATGTGAAGTCACACGTACTCAAGATGAAGGGCTATCTGGACACGTTAGCCCATCTCGGATCGTCCATCTCATAGGAGTTAGCGGCAGACACAATCCTGGCTTCCTTACCGGATTCTTATGATCAGTTCATCTTGAACTATAACATGCAAGGGATGAACCGTACTATTAGTGACCTACATGGGATGCTTAAGCTCACTGAGCAGTCAATCAAAAAGACTCCGCCGGTACTGCTGGTCAACAAGGGGAACCCTCATCTTGCTAAGGCCAAGGCTAAAAAAGCCAAGGCCAAAAAGGCTAAGGCCCAGCCCAAGGCCAGTCCCAAGGATGTCTGTTTTGGGTGGAAGTAGGTAGGGCATTGGAAGAGATCGTGTCCCAAACTTTTGGGAGAGCAGAGGAAGACCCAGGGCACATCTTCGTCAGGTATATATGTCATAGACATTAACCTTACTGTTTCAACATCCTGGGTATTGGATACTGGATGTGGTTCTCACATTTGTTGTAATGTGCAGGGACTTAAGAATGGGAGGTCACTGGGATCTGGGGAGGTGGACTTATGGGTCGGAAATGGAGCAATGGTTGCTGCCATAGAGATCGGCGAATACCACCTTATGATGCCTAATGGATTGGTTTTGATATTTGAACAATGTTATTTTGTACCTGCAATGTGCAGGAATATTATTTCTGTTTCAGTATTAGATATTTCTGGATTTAATTTTACTATTGCAAATGGTAGAATTGGTTTATCTAGAGAGGAATTATTTTATAGAGAAGCTCCACTAAATAATGGCCTATATATCCTAGATTTGAATGAAACTAATCATGTTTATAATATAAATACTAAAAGGGTTAAGCCTAACGAACTTAATCTAGTCTACCTTTGGCATTGTCGTTTAGGCCATATAAACGAGAAGCGCATTGCTAGGCTTCACAAACCTGGAATCCTATGATCATTTGACTTGGAGTCACTTGATATAAGCGAGTCTTGTTTACGAGGTAAAAAGACTAAATGCCTTTTAGCAAGAAAGCTGAAAGGGCCATTGGCTTATTGGACCTAATACATTCAGACGTATGAGAGCCGATGAGCGTAGCTACCAGAGGTGGACATCTGCATTTCGTCACGTTCACGGACGATTTCAGTAGATATGGCTACATCTATCTGATGAAACATAACTCTGAGACCCTTAATAGGTTCAAGGAGTTTAGGAATGAAGTGCAGAACCAACTTGGCAGAAATATCAAAGCCTTTTGGTTAGACTGAGGAGGCGAATATATGAGCCTAGAGTTTGACTAATATTTGAGAGAGCATGGAATCATTCCACAACATACTCCTTTAGGAACACCAAATGGAATCGAGTGTTTGAGCGAAAGAACAGGACCCTGTTGGACATAGTCAGCTCAATAATGGGTCATGCTTCTCTCCCAATAAGCTTATGGGATATGCTCTTGAGACAACTGCTCTCATTTTGAATAATAGTCCGACTAAGGCTATGGAAAAGAGTCCATATGAGATATGGACGGGTAAGGTGCCCTCTTTCCTACGGATTTGGGGATGTGATGCACATGTCAAGAAATTGACTAAGGGCAAACTAGAACCCAAAACCAACAAATGCCTATTTATGGGCTACCCTAGGGAAACCAAAGGGTATTACTTCTACAACCCCGTCGAGAACAAGGTGTTTGTGGCATGAAAGGGGTCTTTCTAGAAAAGGATTTTATTTCCAAGAAAGACAGTGGGAGCAATGTTAAACTCAGGGAAGTTCAAAGCTCACAAACTCCTGAAAAGGATAACTCGGAGACCAGGGTGGAGCTTCCACAAGAGGAATCACCGACCAAGGTCACACAAGGACCTAGAAGGTCTAGTAGGGATCATTGAGAACTAGAGAGATATGGGTTTCTCATCACCGATGATCACACTCTTCTCATCTTTGATGAGGAAGAGCCCAAAACCTACCAAGAGGCTATAGCTAGCCCACAGTCTGCCAACTGGCGTAAGCCCATGGAGGCAGAGATGTAATCTATGTACAATAATCAGGTTTGGAGCCTGGTTGATCCACCTCCGGGTGCTAAGCTAATAGGCGGCAGGTGGTGCTATAAGCTAAAGACCGACAACACCTTCAAGAAGCGTCTGGTTGCGAAAGGTTTCAGACAAGTGCATGGAATAGACTATGATGAAACTTTCTCACCAGTCGCTATGCTCAAATCCATAAGGATCCCACTAGCCATTGCCACTTGGTGCGACTATTAGGTCTAGCAGATGGATGTCAAAACCGCTTTCCTTAACGGAAAGCTACTCGAGGATGTGTACATGACACAACCTAAGGGTTTTGGTGATCCAAAGTATCCTGGGAGGGTATGCAAGCTTCAAAGGTCCATTTATGGACTGAAGCAAGCATCTCAATGTTGGAATCTTAGATTCAATGAAACCATAAAGGAATATGGCTTCATATAGAATGAAGATGAGCCTTGTGCATATAAAAGGATCAGTGGGAGTATTATCGCCTTTGTGAGTGGACGACGCATTTTCGACGGGATGCAGGACTCCCTTTCGGAAGGGGCGCCACGATCTTGGCGAGCCCCTCCCTCGCGTGGGGTTTTTATAAATGGGAAATCGGGTTTTTGGAAAGATAAATAAATTAATTCTTAAAAGAAACCGAGACCTAAGTCTCGATGAATATTGTAGAGTCGCCTCCCGGCTTAGCTCAACCAGGAAATTCTTAAGGTAGCTGAACCGGACGAACGGTCGCTACACTATCCAGAGATTCGGGTACGGACAAGTCCCTTATTTTGTGTCTAATTAAATTAAATATTGCCAATGTTCTCAAAATGGTATTTTAAATTCTAAAGTCAATTTTATTGAAATAAATGGCATACAGCGCACATACAAATATATAATACAAAAATAAGGAAAAGTAATAAATATTAATTGGCCCACAACCAAATTGAATGGAAAAAAAATAAAAAAACCCTCGCCTCACTTATACAATCGCCTAGAATATACGAGAATCTAAAAATAATTACAACCGCCTAAATACACGATTAATTCTATTAAAATACAAATAAAAATAAAAATGTACATAATTAAAACCTACAAAACAGAGGGTTAGCACAATTTACGGCACACCACAAGTTGGACTCAAATAGACAGAATTGGGAAATCAAGAATTGGGGGCATGCACTTAGGGGGTAACCGGGTTGGCTAGGCTAGCCGGCCCGGTTAGACCTAGAAAACATTTTGAAACGTCCCTGTATTTTTGGTTTTGTGGGAAAATCATTTTTGAAAACAATTTTTCTGGTTTATATGCATTTTTATATTTAAGGTGGGTCAGTTTTCGGGAGCACCGGGTCTCCGTCATTGAACTGTCCTAAATGTAATTTTACTGAAAATTGAATCTATGGTCGTGATGTACACAACAAAATTCATTTTGATGATTTTCGGATTTTTTTCTAATTTTTTTTTATGGATTTTTATAAATTTTAGGGGATAAAAGTTGAAATTCTGATTCTGGAACGAGGGTTACATTCGTGCGACTGTAACTACAGTCGTGCGACTGTAAACTGCTCAGAAACAAGATTTCGGAAAAATTTTATTTTGAGTCAAAATTGAAGAAAAAAACAACCTGGAAATTAAGAACACTCGTACGACTGTATATGCAGTCGTACGACTGTTCATTAAATCCAAGAATAGTCGTGCGACTGTTCTTAATTTCCAGAAATAGAAACGCGAAAACACAGCAAAAATGCACGAAAATTCACTTCAAACACCTAGAAAGCAAGAAAAAGTGAAAGGAAAAGGAGTGTCTACCTTTTTAGAAGCTAATCCAAGTCGATTTGACCCCTGCCATCACTCCAATCCACACAAATTTGCACTTTTCCTTTGAAATTGGGAGGGGAAGCTTTATGTCCAAAAATCTGAAATGCTTGGGATTCTGATGATTTAAGTCCGTGATTTTGATTTGTTTGCGAAGTTAATTGATTAACCTAAGGATTTCTAGCAAGTTTTAGTCCTAATTCTGAGAACTGAAGAAAATAGAAGAGGAAAAGAAGAATTTTTTGAGTTTAGGTTTTTGTTCTTTCTTTTCCTTCCCTCTTTTCTCCTTTCTCTCTAATCTCTTTTCACCAGAAATCAAGTTAGCTTCTCTCCCTTCCCTTTCTTCTTTTTATCTCTACTTTTTTGGCTTACTTGCTGCAAGAACGGAGCAATTAATGTCTCCTCCCTCTCTCCTCCATTTTCTACTACAGAGGTATGGGCTCCTGCAACTGCTCAGATAGTACAGTCGTACGACTGTAAGGACAGTCGTATGACTATATAATTTGTTTTTTAAGTATAGAAAATTCCAGCGCTTACAGCTGCCCCTTGTGTGATCAAATTTGACACCTAGCTCCAGGTTTACAATACCTAAGATGATGAATTTAAGAGCGTGAATCAAAGCACCACGAACACTGGAATGAACCATCTGATGAGATTAGCCGATACCGGGTCTAGGTTACCCGAGGCGATAATGGGGAGGAAATAAGCCGATACCGAGTCTAGGTTACCTGAGGCGAAGTCGATGCGGATTAGCCGATACCGGATCTAGGTTACCCGAGGCAAATGAAGGGTGAATTGCAGTTTAACCGATACCGGGTCTAGGTTACCCGAGGTAAAGGAAGATGGATTGCGGATTGGTCGATACTGGGTCTAGGTTACCCGAGGCAAATGAATGGGTGAAATTAGCCGATACCGGGTTTAGGTTACCCGAGGCGAAATTGATGAAGAGATTGACTGATACCGGGTCTAGGTTACCAGGGGTGAGCTTTTCTGGGGAAATTGATGAAGTTGATCTAGGCCGATATCGAGTTCACATTACTCCAGGTGGATCTGCTAGGGAAATGGATGATGAAGCCGATCTGGGCCGATATTGAGTTCACATTACTCGAGGCGGATCTGTTGAGGAATTAAAGCTGGAGATGATGAATTCCTGCACTTAAGATAGCAAGTCTTCATTCCTTAATCGAGAGATTTTTAAACAAAGGTTTTTGACCCTTCGATCAAGAATGAAGACTAGCTGGGGATGAGTGATCAATGTATGCAATGTATGAGTGCATGATGATGTTTATGTACATGTATGCATTTTCTGTTATTTAACGTTTTCGCCTTCCGCTGGAGAGAGATATGTTGTGCCCCTGGTTGATTTTGCTTTCTTCGGGGCTTCGCTTGGTGATTTTCGAAGGAGTGAGATGACTGTTGGGAGTGTATGATACTGCTAGGGAAATGATCGTAGTATTCCTTACAGAGATTCCGCTGGGGAGAAGTGTGGCAACTCGATTGGGGAAACAATTATGGTGTTCCTTATGTAGATTCTACTGGGGAATTGTGTGGTAACTCTATGTGGATTCGATGTGGTGACTTCTGTGGGGAATGTCAAGGACATTCTGCTCTTCTTGCTCCGTGGGGTAATTATGAGTTTGTAAGTGCTCTAATTTTTTCCTGGGTTGCCCAATATGGATTTTCAGCCCAACGAGCCGCTCTAATTTTTGCCTGAGGCTCCTTTTCGGTTTTTTCCTCAACGAGCTGCTCTAATTTTTGCCTGAGCTGCCTTCTCGATTTTTACCTCAGCGAGCTCTCTCTTTTTTTCTTTTTTTTTTTTAAGATGATTGAGATGTCTCCATGACCATTTTATTGCTCTTTTAGGAAGATGAACTGAGTTTTAGAGGTCAACAAAAGGTTTCAAATTGCATGTATTTAGTGCATTTTCACTTGTTAAATAATGCGATGATTTTAATCAGTTGAATGCAAAGCGCTTTCTTTAAATGTATGTTTATGCAAGACAACTTTGCTTGTGCATTTGTCAGAACCATGTAAACACATTTAAACAAACACTACACTTTATTGATGAAGTCAAAATGAGTACATTTAAAACGGGTTACTTCCTAAATGGTACATATTCCACACTGAGCCAGAATCCGTCACCAGTCATCCTTTTCAGGTATTCTGACTGATTATTTTCTCTCATGTCTTAACTTTTGCCTAGACCGCTCTTTTCGAGTTTTCAGCCTAGCAGATTTTTTTTTTATATACATGATAAAGCTTTAGCCTGTCTTGGTTGATAGGATTAGTGAACTCATTTCCATCCATGTCCATGATGCTGACAATGCCCTTTGATAGCACCTTCTTTACCACATAGCGCCCTTCCCAGTTGGGTCTGAACTTGCCCCTAACATCGACATTTGAAGGCCTTAGCTGCTTTAGAACCAAGTCCCCTGCTTTCAACTACCGTTTGGAATACTTCACATTCCGATTATAGGCTCTGGCCATTCTGTGCTGGTACATCTGAAGATGATCCAGTGCCCTCAGTTGCCTTTCATCTAGTGCTACCAACTGTTCATACCTGGCCTGAACCCATTCAGTCTCTAATAGCTGAGCCTCCAGGGCGACTCTAAGTGATTTGAGTTCTACTTCCACTGGTAATACTGCTTCCATTCCATATACCAAGGCATAAGGAGTTTCTCCTGTTGGTGTTCTAACACTGGTTCTGTAACCCCAAAGAGCATAAGGTAGCTTATCGGCCCGATCTCTGTAAGTGGTTGCCATCTTTGATAAGATCTTCTTTATTGCCTTGTTAGCTGCTTCCACTGCACCATTAGCCTGTGGTCTGTATGAAGAAGACTTATGATGTTCAATACCATGTTCTGCAAGTAGCTCAGCTGTTGCCCCTTGAAACTGCACTCCATTGTCTGTCACTATATGGTGAGGAATCCCATACCGAGTGAAGATGTTCTTCTGGATGAACTTGACCATTTGCTTGGCTATCACATTAGTGAAGGATTCTGCTTCGACCCATTTGGAGAAGTAATCAACACCATAACTATGAATCTATGCCCATTAGATGCTGCGGGATGAATTTCACCAATCATATCTATCCCCCATGCTGAAAACTGCTAAGGGGACGCTAGATTCTGAAGTTCGAATGGAGGAAGATGACTAATGTCTGCATAGATCTGACATTCATGACATCTCTTCACTTTTCTTATGCAATCTGCTTGCATCGTCATCCAGAAGTAGCCTTGTCTCATGATCTTTCTGGCCATGGCAAGTCCATTCATATGTGGCCCACAGGACCCTGCATGTACCTACTGCATCACTTCTTCTGCTTCTTGCTCTGTTAGACATCTCAGAAGAACCCCGTGTGCAGTTCTTTTGTACAACTTATCTTCAAAGATTCTGAATTGACTAGCCAGCTTTCTTAGTGTTAATTTATCAGCAGCACTGGCCTCTTCGGAATACCTACCTTCCTTAAGATACTGGTAGATGTCAAAGAACCATGGCTTTTCCTCAGCTGATAATTCCATTACTTCGTGCACTTCGAAGCAAGGATGTCTGGAAGTGGCTATAACTAGTGGTTGAACTTGTGTTTCCCTTAGATTTTCCAACATGGAGTACAAAGTTGCTAATGCATCAGCCATCTTATTCTCATCCCTGAGGACATGTCTGAATTCACACTGGCCGAATAAACCTTTTCTGAATTATAGCAGCTCCAAGTAAGGCTATAAAGCTTCTTCTTTCAGCTCCCACTCACCCTGAGCTTGCCTGATCACTAGAAGTGAATCACCGACAGTTAAGACATCATTTGCCCCTAAGGTTAATAGAGCTTCCATTCCAAATAAGCATGCTTCATATTCTACCCCATTATTGGTTACGGGAAAGATCAGCCTCTTGGATAAAGGAATAATCTCACCATCCGGTGTCGCTATAAGTACCCCGATTCCAGCGCCTTTTCTATTCACTGCCCCATCGAAGCACATAACCCATCTTTTCACTTCTATCATGGCTAGTTGCTCATCAGGGAATTCCAGATTCTCTTCATAATCTGATTCTAGAGGTTGGTTTGCCAGAAACTCCGCCACGGCTCGCCCTTTGTTGGTTTTCTTCATGATGTACTTGATGTCGAACTCAGACAAAAGTAACAGCCACCTGGATAGCTTCCCAACTAATACCGTTGCTTCATAGAGATACTTCATTGGATCCACTTCAGCCACAGCTTGTACCTTGTAGGATTGGAAATAATGGCGCAGCTTCTTGCTCAACCAAATCATCGCCACACATGTCTTCTCCACCATTGTGTACTTGGTTTCATACTCCAGTAATTTCTTGCTAAGGTAGTAGATAGGATATTCCTTCTTGCCATCTTGTTATTGTGCAAGCATTGCCCCTATAAAGGATTCTTCAACTGCCAAATACAAAATCAGAGGTTTTCCTAGAATTGGAGGACTCAATACTGGTGGCTTTACTAGGTAAGCCTTGATCTTCTCGAATGCCAGTTGACACCTGTCATCGCACATAATCGGCTGATCTTTCTTTAATAGCTTAAATATTGGTTCACAAGTGGAAGTCAATCGTGCTATGAAGTGGCTGACATACTGTAAGGAACCCAAGAATGATCTGACTTCCTTTTCTGTCTTTGGGGCTGGCATATCTTGGATGGCCTTGATTTTATCTGGGTCCATTTCTATCCCCTTCTAGCTGACCACGTGACCCAACAGGTTCCCTGATGTGACCCCAAATATGCACTTCTTGGGGTAAAGTCGTAAGTTGTACTCTTCAATGCGTGTTAGAAATCTATCCAGGATAACAGGATGTTCCTTCCGGGTTGTTGATTTAACAAGCATATCATCGATGTACACTTCGACTTCTTTATGGATCATATCGTGCAACAGAGTTGTGACAGTCCTCTGATAAGTGGTGCTGGTGTTCTTTAATCCGAAAGGCATCACTCTGTAGCAGAAAGTACCCCACTCTATGATGAACGATGTTTTCACCTTGTCGATCACATCCATCAGAATCCGGTCAAACCCTGAAAAGCCATCCATAAAGGAGTACATTGCCGCTTTTGTTGCGCTATCAACCAGGACGTCAATATGGGGCAATGGAAAGTTATCCTTTGGGCATGCTTTATTCAGATCCCTATAGTCAACGCATACTCTGACCCTTCCATCCTTTTTAGGTACGGGGACAATGTTGGCTAGCCATTCTGTATACTCCACCACTTTGAGAAACTTGGCATCTATTTGCTTAGCCACTTCTTTTTTCACCAGCGTAGCCCATTCCGGCCTTAGTCTTCTCAACTTTTGCTTTACCGGTCTAAACTTAGGGTCTGTTGGGATTTTGTGCGTTGCTATCTCTGTATCCACACTCGGCATATCTTCATACGACCAAGCGAAAGCTTTAACATGTTTTTGGAGTATTCTTATTAATTCTTTCTCTTCCTCAGATTTTAGCTCGTGTGAAATGAGTACCATTTTATGTTTTTCATCTGTACTTATATTGATTTCATGTAATGCAGTGTCATGTATGCTAAATATCCTTGATGGTGATTTAAATGCATGCACAGAATTATTAGGATAAACATCACACAAGTAAGCAAACTGGGATTTCATTGCATTGAACTTATCATAAAGTACATCAGTTACATTGAAAATGGAAGAAATAGATACAACAAAATCATTTCGATCCTCCACAGGTGGAGGGCCTTGTTCCTCTTGAGCTACCATCTTCACTTCCAGAGCATCATCCGGGGTTGCAGCTTTCTCTGCTTCTTTTCCGGTCACTTGCATCTTAGCTTTTTCCATAATCTTGGCAATTTCAGCAACCACGGAGTCTAAGTTCACTCTGGCCATCAGTTCTTCATTAAACCCTTCCTTGGATTTTCCAAACGCCTTACTTAAAGCAGCAGTCAAAGCGCCTCAAATCACCTCTGTAGCTTCAACATAGGTCTTCTTTTCATCTTCTTCCTTGGCCACCTCTACGGCTTCTGCTACCACCTCAGATGACTCTCCTTGCAAAATCTCAGATTCAGCGGTTGCGTCTTCCGCTATTACAGGGGCTACTGGCTCTTCCTAGCTTTTGTCAAAGTCAACTACATCTGCAAAGATCTCAAAGCCAGGATACTCGACACCTCCTACCATCACCGGCTCAGCTTGACCCTTGTAAAGGCCTTCTCCCGCCTTTAGAAATGGCTTCATCATAATCTTTCCATTTTTGCCCTTTTTCAGATTCTTCCGCTCAGATGCCCCTTCTACATAGCCAAGGCCACACGACTTTGACTTTCCCAAGTCAATTTTAAATTCTGGAACCCCCTGCAAATTGATTCCGAGTCCTATTCCAGGGACAAAGTTCTGTTTATACAGATACCGGGATAGCCACTCCGGCATATAATTCTCATAAAGGACCATAGGGGCATCCGTGGTCTTTTCCTCTTTGATTACAGCGACTTGAAATCCACCAAAGGGAACCACTTCTTCATTCACTACAGCTACCATTGATTGGGCATCTGCCTCAACAGTCACAATTATGCCGTTCATGGAGAACTTGATCTTTTGATGCAATGTGGAAGGGACACCTCCCAAAGGATGGAACCAGGGCCTTCCAAGCAATAGGGAAAATGTGACCGGAATATCAATCACTGTAAAAGCAACTGTGGACCTAATTGGCCCAACCTCTACTTCCTCCTCAAACGTCCTTATCACCATTCTTTTAGAGTCATCATATGCTCAAATGACTGTTGGGGATCTCTTTAAGACTTCTTTGTTCAGCCCCAGAAATGGCAACACCTTTAGTGGACAAATATTCAGTGCCGATCCATCATCCACCATGATGCAAGGCATTACCTTATCCATCACATAGGCCCTGACATAAAGAGCCTTGTTGTGGGCCTTCCCTTCCACAGGCAGGTCTTTCTTAGAGAAGACAATATTAGGGCTTCCAGCATGGACTTTATCTAACAAACAGCACATAGCCTTTGGTGAAGCTATAGGGGAGACTTCAATTTCTGACAATTTCTTTACTAGAGCAGCCCTGTGCTCCTTGGAGGTCAGAAGCAAGTGCCATAAGCTAGCTTGGGCAGGGGTTTTCTTTAGTTGGGAGATGACTAGGTCCTCCTTCTCAACCCCTTCTGGTGCCGAAGTACTGCTCGACCCATTCATCGGTGCTTTATCTTTCATCTGATATTCCGGCTGATATACCCTACCACTTCGGGTCACATGTTGCACTTCTTGAATCTTCATCTTTTCAACAGCTGGGAGTTTAACTGCCTCTCCTCTGTCAAATTCTTTGTACTCATCCTCGGAGTCGAGATCATTCAAACTTATGGGTTTGATCTCCTTACACTCCTCCTTTTTCTCATATTCAGGATCCGCTTCAGGTTCCCCTACTGCCACTGCCTGAATTGTAGGGCTTGCTTGAAGAACTTGGGTGAATATAAAGTTAGCCAGCAACCCCGACTAGACCATGTTGACCCGCTTTTCAAATGCTGACAGCGGGTTGGTTTTAGTGCTAGGTTTGGCTGGCTCTTACAGCTTTCCCTCATCAATGAGCTTCTGGATAGCATCCCTTAGCTTATAGCAGTTGTTGGTTCGATGGCCTGTCACTACATGATAAGTGCAGAAGTTATCTTTTTCAGCTTCATATGGCTTCTCAAACGGCCTTAAAGACTACAGCAGGCCACCATTCCTACACTTGGCGAATATCTTCACTAAAGGAAGAGTCCAAGGTGATATGCCTTGTCCTCCAGAACCCCTATTCTGGTTGCCTTGCTGCTGATTTACAGTAGCCACTTCAACTTGCTTCACCTCCGAAGATTGCCCCTATTTGCTACTAGAACCTGAACCAGTACCACTGCCAGACCCAGCTGCTGTGGTTAATCTATATCCCGAGGTGTACCCTATACTTCTTCCCCTCTTGTGACCGGCTGGCTTCTCCTCTTCGTCCCTTTCTATCTTCATGGGTATGCTGTAAACCTCACTGAGCTCCTTAAAGGGATGGAATTTCATGTTGTTCTTGAAAATGTCTTTGCTACCGTCAATGAGTTTCTGTATAAGCTCATCTTCATCGGGGCGGTTCTTTAGAAGGATCATCTTGTTCATCCACCTCTGATACTATCAGTCAAACGGCTCGTTGAATTTCTGCTTCACCCTCTCTAAATCATACAGCTTCACCTGGATTTTGGTGTTGAAATTGTAGTATTTAATGAAGGCCACAGATAAAACTTCCCAATCAGATTGTTCCTCCTCTGACAGTGAGTTATACCATCCTAAAGCACCTCCCTCCAGTGTGGTGGGGAATAAATTGATCAGCTGCTGCTTTGTGGCACCCGCCGTCAGCATAACTCGGGCATACAGGTTCACATGGGCCTCCGGCGAGCCCATTCCTTTGTAAGTAGGGATTTTCGGCACTTGGAAGCTAATAAGGAATGTCTTGATGCCCTTACTGATCATGGCATCAGCATTTACACCCTTCTTTGATTCAGCACTGATACTGACCCCCTTCTTTAATTGGGCCATAACTTCATCTAGATCAGAACATTTTGCTTTCATCCTCTGTTCCATAGCTGCTTCTATTTCCTGCAGCTTCTCAAGGCTAGCCGAAGCGTCACCACCATGTTAGGATGACTCAGCCTCTTTTTCTTTCCCAGCTCCACTGCCACCGGTCTCACCAGCTTCTCTTACAACTGCCCGCATCTCTTCCTTCAACATGTCACGGAAGTCTTGGGATCTGAAGAAATCTCTCAAAACATCAGCCATGCTTGGTGTCTGATCCGCCATATTCACTCCTTCCCCAGACTTAGAATCACTGTCACTCTCAACTACCCTCTATCTCCTAGCTGCCTTTGATGCTTGGGATCTCGTCCAAGGTCACTCCAGTGTATTCTGCTTGGGAGTAGACAGGAGGTATTAGGGTCGTGAATGAATGACGTGATGTGACATGAAAATTAAGGCATTGAGAATGCTTGAAATGAATGGAGTGGGATTATGTATGAAATGATGGTATGAATGTTTTCTTTTTTTATTATCTTTCTTCTTTTTGGGGCATTCCAAGAACACCCAATGCTTCTGCAAAAATGTCACGTGTGGGCCGTCACACGGACAGAGCTTCAGTGCCTTTGGGGCACCTAATGAATTCATGAAATGGTCATGTGCGTACCGTGGCACGGACGAAGTTTTGACACTTTGGCAGGTCTATAGGATGATATGAAATGGTCACATGGGCCAAGCCCACAGACAAAGTTTTGATGCTTTTGAGCATATGATATGAAATGATGTCATGAGAAAGTCACGTGTAACAGGGACACGGACAGAGGTTCGGTGTTCGTGGAACAACTTTTCATGATTTGATGATGTTATGGATCTATATGTATACTAATTGGGCACTCGGGGAGTACCTTGAATGGTAAATTAATGTCATGAAGCGGTCGGATGTGGACCACGGTGTTATATGATGTTCGTGATGAATGAGCGTGATGTCATGAAATGCATCGTGTAAATTGTTACACGAAAGTGGGCCTAAGACCGTTGTGGCTTTTATCGAGTGAAATGATTTTGGTGGAATGGCCAAATGCAATCCGGTGCATCAGCAAAACAAGGGCAATTTTGGATACCCGATATGTTATGAAATGGAATGGGATGGTCATAATAGGCGTCCTTGAAATGCCCCTTAATTTAATTTAAGTGAAATGTGACGAATGAACATGTCACACAATATGCAAATGGCTGCACAAAAATGTGGGTTAGAATGCATAAAATACATGATAATGTTATGTATGCTATATGAAAAAATGCTAATCGCACAAATATAATGTTATGGCTGAAAAAAAAAGGAATGGTTAGTATGAATGACAAACGAATGAATTAATGTTTTACACACGAAAAAAAATGCAAATGGCTACGTAAAAATGTGGGTTAGTATTGCACAAAAATGTTTTATGTATGGTATGTCACATGTATGGAAAATGGTGATTATGGTATGTTATGCACGCGTAGGTAGCAATGGCGATGCGTCACGAGATGGCAAGAAACACATAGCAAGCAAAACGAATTCTTCCCACCTTATTCCTCCAACGTGGTTGGTCTCAAAAATTTCTGACCGAGTCCTAGGCGGGGTTCACTTCGACCACCAACCGGGGGTGATGAAGGTGCGGTTTTATTATTATTCACACAATTATTTTGGTATCCTATGGGATTCCAACTAGGGCTGCCTATATGGGTTCGGTCAAAGTCGGGATAACATCAAGGCTCTCATAGCAAGATATACTCCTCACTTCTCCCCACTCAAGAGTTCTAGCGAAGGGGTTCGTACGAGGCTACGAGTGGTGTTTCGTATTTGTGCCCCTAAGACCAAGAGGAACTTAGGCTACACTTCAACAATCCACCGGGCTATAAAAGGATACCTAATCTAATGCAAAAAATAGCTAACTAAAAAAAAATGTAGATAAAATACCAAAAGAGAATCATCCGTCTTATTTTAATTAGACACTTTTCAGGGCTTGTCAAAATTCTTTTAAGTTTTTAAGAAAACTTTTTTAAGAAATCCCCAGCGGAGTCGCCACTGTGAGCGGACAATGGGTTTTCAACAGGACGCGGGACTCCCTTTCGGAAGGGGCGCCACGATCTCGGGCGGGCCCCTCCCTCGCGTAGGGTTTTTATAAATGGGAAATCAGGTTTTTGGAAAGATAAATAAATTAATTCCTAAAAGAAACCGAGACCTAAGTCTCAATGAATGTTGTAGAGTCGCCACCCGACTCAGCTCAACCGGGAAATTCTTAAGGTAGCTGAACCGGACGAACGGTCGCTACACTATCCAGAGATTCGGGTCCGGAGAAGTCCCTTATTTCGTGTCTAATTAAATTAAATATTGCCAATGTTCTCGAAATGGTATTTTAAATTCTAAAGTCAATTTTATTGAAATAAATGGCATACAGTGCACATACAAATATATAATACAAAAATAAGGAAAAGTAATAAATATTAATTGGCCTACAACCAAATCGAATGGAAAAAAAATAAAAAAACCCTCGCCTCACTTATATAATCACCTAGAATACACAAAAATCTAAAAATAATTACAACCGCCTAAATACATGATTAATTCTATTAAAATACAAATAAAAATAAAAATGTACATAATTAAAACCTGCAAAATAGAGGGTTAGCACAATTTACGGCACGCCACAAGATGGACTCAAATAGACAGAATTGGGAAATCAAGAATTGGGGGCATGCACCTAGGGGGTAACCGGGTTAGCTCGGCTAGCCGGCCCGGTTAGACTTGGAAAACATTTTGAATCGTCCTTGTATTTTTGGTTTTGTGGGAAAATCATTTTTGAAAACAATTTTTCCAGTTTACATGCATTTTTATATTTAAGGTGGGTCGGTTTTCGGGAGAACCGGGTCTCCGTCGTTGAACTGTCCTAAATGCAATTTTACTGAAAATTGAATCTATGGTCGTGATGCACACAACAAAATTCATTTTGATGATTTTCGGAATTTTTTCTAATTTTTTTATGGATTTTTATAAATTTTAGGGGATAAAAGCCGAAATTCTGATTCTGGAACGAGGGTTACAGTCGTGCGACTGTAAACGGCTCAGAATCAAGATTTCAGCAAAATTTTATTTTGAGTCAAAATTGAAGAAAAAAACAAGCTGAAAATTAAGAACACTCGTACGACTGTATATACAGTCGTACGACTGTTCATCAAATCCAAGAACAGTCGTGCGACTGTTCTTAATTTCCAAAAACAGAAACATGAAAACACAGCAAAAATGCACGAAAATTCACTTCAAACACCCAGAAAGCAAGAAAAAGTGAAAGGAAAAGGAGTGTTGTGAGCACGGGTTTTTTCCTGACCTCGGTGATGAAATCTACTGTTACCTTTTTCACGGATAAACGTGAAGCGGATTTGGACCGACCGGGATAACGTCGGAAGTATCCCCGGATAGCCCGAAGGTGTGTGACAAGTCCTAGTACGGAACCCCGAAGAATTCGAGTGAGTATTTTAAGAGAACCGAGGAAAAGAACGAAAAATAAGTGAAAATGGCCTTTTCTGGACATTACAGCCGCGCGGCTATAGTCTACAGGGGTGCGGCTGTAACCTATAGCCGCGCGGCTGTAATCTTCATATTTCCTTTTTTGGTCAAAATCAGTATTTAATTCGGTTATTAAGCAAAATAGGCATTTTGGTCGTTACAGCCGCTCGGCTGTAACCTACAGCCGTGCGGCTGTAGTCTACAGGGGCGCGGCTGTAACCTATAGCCGTGCGGCTGTAATCTTCACATTTCTTTTTTTGGTCAAAATCAGCATTTAATTCGGTTTTTAAGCGAAATAGGCATTTTGGTCGCTACAACCGCTCGGCTGTAACCTATAGCCGCGCGGCTGTATATTACAAGGGCACGGCTGTGACCTACAGCCGCGCGACTGTAATCTTCAGTTTTCCTTTTTTGATGAAATCAGCAATTAATTCTGATTTAATACCAAAACAGGAGATATTTAAGGTTGCTATTCGGGAATTAGGGACCAAGGAGGCAGAAACAAAAGAAAAAAAGAGAGAAAACCTAGAGAAAAAGAAAAAAAAGAAATCACAGAGTTTTTATTAAGGTTTTTAATACAACAACGCAAAAAAAGAATTAGGCTAAAAAGAAAGAAAAGAAAGGTTCTAGAAGAGGGAACACTCAAAAATCAATCCTTGAATTTTCCTCGTGGTTCCGTTGGAGGTTCGGAAAACACACTTTACTCGGGTCGTCCGTGACTGTGGAACGTTTCCTGGCATCTAAAAATCTTTTTTTGTGGTCCAAGCGCTGGAACACATACAAGGTAATTTTCTGAGAGGCCTTAAAAATCCATTCTGTTCATCTTGGTTGTGATTCAATTGCATGTTTTGAGTTTTTTACGATTTTGGGAATTTTTCCGGCTACAGCCACTCGGCTGTAACCTACAGCCGCTCGGCTATAACCTACAGCCGCGCGGCTGTGACCTATAGGGGCGCGGCTGTAATGCCATGTTTTGAGTTTTTTACGATTTTTAGGAGTTTTTCGGCTACAGCCGCCTCACTCATGATCACAGCCGCTCGGCTGTAATCTACAGCCGCGTGGCTGTAATCTACAGGGGCGCAGCTGTAACCTATAGCCGCGCGGCTGTAGTTAAGGCAAAATCACTAAATTTGTAAAACGATTTTCAAAAACGAGAAAACACATTAGAATCGATTATGGGGCATTACAGCCGCCCGGCTGTAAGCTATAGGGGCGCGACTGTAATCTACAGCCGCGCGGCTGTAGCCTACAGGGGCGCGGCTGCAATGGAGGCAGAATTACAGTTTTGCCCTTTTGGGCCCCAAACTTGTAATTTTGCATTCTTTTCTCATTCAAAAATGAATTTTGGCATGTTTGCATACTTTTGGACCCTAGATGGATGTTTGAATTAGGCCCACACACGAACGGGACACCCGGGTCTCGGGATATCTGGCCCGCTAAAGTTGGAAAAGTGCCTATAAATGAGCCAAACCGCTTTTAAAACTGATTTTTTATCCATAAAACCTACAGGGCGTTTAAAAAACCGTTTTCCAGGTCTAACCGGGCCGACCGATTGGGTCGACTTGGTTACCCCCTTTTACATGATCTCGTTTCCTAAAATACCCCTATTCTGTCCTATATGAGTCCTTAGTGTGATTTAGTTATTTGTGCTAACCACATTTGGATGCAGCTTTTATTTTTGCTTTATTTTTATTTTTGAATGTATTTTATAGATTATCCCGTGTATCTAGGCGATTGTAATTTTTAGATTATCTTGTATAATAGGCGATTGTAAAAGGTGAGGATGAGAGTTTTCTTTTTCTTGGGTTGTATAATTTGGCCTCTGATTTACTTTTCCGCACTTTTATTTTTTCTGCACTTTATTTTATTTTTATATATTTATGTCACATGTATGAGCATTGGCTAATAATAAAAGAAGAGATAAAATGAGTAGAATTAAGTGAATGAAATGTCATATTTTGAAATAATAATTAAAAATTAGTGAGGATTAGTAGATATGTTGCCCGAACCTCGAATCTCTGGATTAGGTACTACGTCTACATTTGGTAGGGAGCTGTACAGGAATTTCCCGGATGAGCTGATCCGGGTGGCGACTCTGTAGCTAATCTCGAAATTCGCATTTCGAGACCTTTAAGTTAAAATGGGATTTTCTAAAATGCTTGTTTTCTAAAATTCATGCCTAAAATTAAGTTTTCTACAAAAAGGCTTTTTCAATAAAATGAAAGGTTTCCCTAAGAAAGATTAAAACCCGTTTTCAAAACCAAAACACCAAGACCCAAAAAGAAAATCCCCAGTTCCCGCTTCACCGCGAGTTCCAAAAAAGGTCGTCCACTCATAGTGGCGACTCTGCTGGGGACTAACGGTTTCTTCAAAAGAGTTTTCACAAAAAAACTTAAGGAACTTAGGCAACAATTGAAGTATATCCTCACTTATAGTTGATTATTAAATCGTAATTCAATATTTCATTCACATTGCATAAAGCATGACATTTTCTCTTCTTAAATCCCTCCAACACTCATTTAAACCCGGTTTATTTCTAAAGGTGACCTACCTCTTCCGCTAGGATTGGAGGCACCCGAGGAGGTAAACCACTCATAGCCTTGTACGAACCCTTTCGTTTGGACCCTTGAGTGGGGAGAAGTGAGGAGTATATATTCGCTATGGGAACCTGTACGACACTTGGCTTGACTCATACCTTCATGTAATGGCGTAGCAACTTCCCTTTAGGATTACCAAAACCATATACTTGAAAATGGACATCGAGAGTACGCCTTTGGTATCCCCTGTTGATACCAAAGAGACCCAATACCTAGGAAGAATGCGAGACCAATCGAATGGAGAAATAAGGTTGGAAGGGTGAGCATATTTTTGTGTGTGTGCTAACGTTTGCTCTATGGTTGTTTTATTTTCGACCTTTTCATACGACATAAACACGCATCATACGTATGCCATATTCTAATCACTTTCTTTATGCAGCCATTTTTTAGCTTCCTCAAACGCGTGTGTTATACTAACCATATTTTCGTGCATCCATAATCATTTTCCGTATGCCACATTCATTTTGTGTGCTCATGGATTCATAAAGCATACATGACATCATCTTGCATGTCATACATTCTAACCACATTTTGTGCAGCCATTTGCATCTCTGTATGACATAAACATCCACATCATTTCATTAAAAATGTAAGGATGTTCTAAGTATGCCCTTCAAGACCATTTCATATCATAACATATTGGGAGTCCCCAAGGCTACCCGTATTCCGCCTGTGCACTAGCTTGCATTTGGCCGTCCTATTACATTATTAGAAGACCACAACGGTCTTAGGCTCGCGTTTGTGTGATGGACCACACGAAATCATCACATCTTGATCATTCACATTCGGTGTCACGGAGACGCCTTAGTTTTGCTTGCGTGTCCCAATCCATATCGGATTGTTACATAACATCGACAACCCATTTGAGGTACTCCACGAGTGCCTAGCTAGTTTTCATATTAAGACATTTCATAGCATTCCTAAATCATGTAAGGTGTTCCATGAACACTGAAATGTTGTCCGTGTTTTGATTCGCACATGACTTGTATGTGACATCACTTCATGTTAGATGCCATAAAAGCATTGAACATCTGTCAGCGGGATGGTTCCTTCAAGACCATTTTATGTCATCACATTGACCTACAAAGTGTCAAACTTTTGTCCATGTGTCGGTACACATGCGACCATTTCACGACATCCCCTAGGTGCCCCAAAGGCACCGAACCTCTGTCCGTATGAAGGCTTGCACGTGACGTTATTGCATTGTCTTGTGTATAGCATAGGGTATGCTTAGAACATCCAAAGCAAAAGAAAGAAAAGCACTAAAACCATCTTTAGCATTATCCACATCCATGAGACATCATCCAAACATGAGCATAAAAGTACCATTTAGAGTGTCGAGTCTAGGACCACGACATCCATCCGAAACTCTAACCTTATGCTGATTGTGCAGTTTGTAGTCGCATCTCGGGAAGGCTAATTCGAGTTGAATCAGAACCAAACACACCAGTCCAGTTAATTCGATCAGAACCGATCACCGTGGAGGGAATCAGTTTAGGATCGGATTCAGACAGGGAAGTCGAAGTTCAGTTACCTACTCTACCGGTTGACAGTCAGGCGTTGTTAGAAGAGGTTGACAGAGCAGACATGGCTGACAGAAATAGTGGAAACAGTGGAACCAGTGGAACCATGCCTTTCGACATGGCTGCCTTTATGAGGAGCTTCTTAAGCTCAGATGAGTTCAGGGCTACCCTTAGGGAGCAGGTGCAGGCGGTGATGACTACCCTCCCTATTCCAGTTGTCCAACTAGCCCAGACCTCGGTTAGGAATGAAGGACGATAGCCTGTTCAAGCCACTCATGGAACCGGGGGGAATACTCCTAGAGGCATTGGCGGAGTTGCCAATCACAGAGAGCCGGACTGTCAGTCCGAAGAGGATGAGGCTTTTGAGAAGGCGAGGGAAGCCTCGATTAGGACGATGCTAGAGAAGCGCCTCAATCAGAAATTTTCTGATATTGAAGCCATGCTGCCTAAGCTGAAGGAGATAGTCCACTATAACCCTGTTAAGTATGTCGACCCGACTACTTTGATGGCTGATGGAGGTGAGCCGCTCCTAGCTGGTTTTCAGATGCCTTACCTGCCTCCGTACACTGGAGAGGGCCCACCGGAAGCTCACTTGGATAGTTATGTGAGGTTGATGACTAGTATGGGGATTGGAAAGGGTCATCTGTTGTTTCCAACTACTCTGAGGGGTGCTGCGGCAAAGTGGTACATGAAGGTGCCCATACATACTCGCTCCACCTGGGAGGATTTATCTGATGCTTTTGTGAAGCAGTATGCCTACAACACCCAGACTGAGACAACTCTTGAGGATCTAGAAAGGATCCGTCAGAAACCAAATGAGTCTTTCCCGGCTTACTACAAGCGGTGGATGGATGTGCAAGTTTTGGTGGATGGGGCACCAAAGTTAGAGTCACTCATTGTGAAGCTGGTAGATGGTAGTCTGCCCCAATATAAGGACAAGATGAAGCTGAAGAGATTCCACTCCTTCAATGAGGTGGTGGAGTTTGCCAAACGTATCGAGCGATACGAAGAAGAGGAACAAAGGGGCAGACAGAGTTCGGGCTCTTACAGAAGCAATCAGGGGTACTCTCAAGGGTACAAAGGCAATAACTCTAAGGTTACTCCAGTGGGGTCCAGTACTAACTCGACTCAGAATGTAGCCCCGATCGAAGTGCAATGGGAGGATGTAGCCGCTGTGAACCTGGGAAGACAGACTCCTCAAAGGGTCACTAGTCCATGGGCTGAGTCAGTAAGCCGAATTTTTGCTAAGTGTAGAAAGGCTGGGTTATTGCAGAGCTTGAAGCCATTTTCGCCTCCAGCTGAGGCGGATAAAGACAATTTCTGCTCTTATCATGTGATGACGGGCCACCGCACAAACGAGTGCAGCCAGCTAATTAAGGCCATCAAACAGTTGGTCGCTGATGGAAAGATTATCGAGCCGGCTTTGAAGCCTAGTATTTAGAGTAATCCTTTGCCCAAGCTTGGGTGATTCGGGTGCACAAGCTATCGAGGATCATGTTGCAGCAATAAAGGAAGACCCTCCGCATGTGGAGGACGATATTCTTTTTTATGTCTTTAGTTTTTATCTATAAAATTTATTCTGTGAACAATTCAACCTCTCGGTGTTTAATTCAATACAATTTGATTTCAATTACTTGTGCGATATTTTTCGGATGGAACTGTGCATGCATCCAAACATTCATTTAATTCCTTTAACACACATGATGCATCAATGCATGAAATGAATCTAGGGACAGATGATGACCCAAAAATGATATCCGTCTCAAAAGACCTCACGCCTGATGAGAGGAAAGAAAAATTAAAAGTACCACAAAAGCGCATGGAAATCTTTGCTTGGCTGTACAGTGTCATACGGGGGTTGACGGGGAAATTACTGAACACCAAGCTCCAAAGGATTCAAAGATGAAATTAATCAAGCAGGAGCTCTATAGACTCGATTGGGCATGGCTCCATGGTTGCAACCGCCAACTACTTCTCAGAGTGGGTAGAAGCGGAGTCATATATGAATGTCACCGACCAAAAACAAAAACAAAAACAAAAAAAACAAGAACAAAAAAAAAACAAAAAACAAAAAAAAAACAAAAAACAAAAAAAAAGCATTATCATGTCGTGACCAATAATGGCCTACAATTACAAAGGGCAAAGATGGAGCATCATAGATTATCTTAGCATCTCCCACAAGCCAATGGGTGGTAGAAGCTGCTCATAAGGTTTCGTCCAAAAGACAATCACCTACAAAGGATAGGCCGATATGCTATCATTTGTCTTGCAAGGGCACAAAACTAGCATCAGAGCAGGCACTAAAAAAACGTCATACTCCTTAGCCTATAGGATTGAAGCGGTTCAACCAGGGGAGACAGAGACCAAGTCGTCAACCCCATCAACCCAGACAAGCCCAGGCACTGTTATGTGTAAAAAAATAATAGTAATAATAAAAAAAATAAAAAAAGGGTCTGATGGGTCGTAAACCGAGAGGGCGACCCATGCAAAAATTAGGACAGTCCAATGGATCGAAAACCGAAAAGGCGGTCCATGCAAAAGTTAGGACAGAGAGGCGAGCACCATCATCGGGAAAATCTGCAAAGACCAGTTGGTGGCAGGCATAGGTCCAGTCGAGACAGATACCATTACTGATTCTGTCCTTAGCTTCATTTCATCTTTGATGTGCATTGTGTTAAAACATTATAAATGAGTGAATGAATGAATGCCGGTTTTATGTTCAGGTTAAATGTCCCAAGTCTGCTTGAAATTGAATTCGTATGGATGTGCACATTTTCTGTTCACATGCATCTCACTTCAAAAAAAAAAAAGAGCCCGATAGATCGAAAACCCGAAAAGGGCGGTCTATGCAAAAGCTAGGGCATAAAATAAAGTCTGCTGAATTGAAAACCCGAAAGGGCGGTTCAGGCAAAAATAAAGACAGTCCGATAGGCCGAAAACCCAAAAAGGGCAACCTATGTAAAAATTAGGACAAGCAATGAAAATAAAACAAAAGTCATACAGTAGTATCAAGCTCAGACAACTCTAATCCTGTAAAAACCGAGGTACATCAAAGCCAGTGCCTCACGCCCACGCCTCGTGGAGCAAGCAATCAGGTCAATACCAAACTTCAGTGCGATATCCCACCAAGGACAGACCCATCTGGGCATCCCAATCGTCCGTCCGGTCCCTGAAAGTCTGATTCATGACCTCCAGCTCGGTGACCCGCCGAAGCAACTGATCAACCTCTGTTCTCAAATGAGCGGACTCACGGCGCTCGATCCCAATCGTCTTCTGCAACAAACAAAACATGAAAAAGTACCATAATCATATGCATATGCATCTAGGACATGCACATACACATACACTCAAAACATACACACACACATGCATACACGCATCAATGTGTACTCAAGTACAGGTACATGCTGTCATCATCAGGTTGTCTCGAGCCATGACTACTCCGAAAGTGGAAATAACCTGACACTGGGGCATCCTCAAATCCCAAGTATCCAGGGGCAAAACAATTAAGCCGTATTTATTCTTGATCGAAGGGGCAAAAATTTTTGTTTCCAAAATTATCGATCAAGGAATAAATACGTACCCCCAATCCAGCTTCAAAGGTATTGCTCCACCACAGAGAGCGAGTTTCAATAGTATTGCTCCACCATAGAGAGCCGATGTCAACGGTATTGCTCCACCACAGAGAGCCGGTTTCAACGGTATTGCTCCACCACAGTGAGCCAATTTTAATGGTATTGCTCCACCACAGAGAGCCGATTTCTACAATATCAAAGGGCAAGATGTTCAATCCATATTCATTCTTGATCGAAGGGGCAAAAATTTTTGTTTCCAAAATTATCGATCAAGGAACGAATACGTACCCAAAACAACTTCAAAACATCAAAGGAGATCATCAAGCTTCGCAAATCACTAAAGCATCTTTCCCCAGCCATAAAAGCTTCGCGGGAAACACAATCATCCTTTCCTTCAGTGACACAAGCTCCACTAGAAGTGAAATGACCAAAATGCCCTCCTGTCAGTAACTGCATTATCAGATGGCCAAAACACCTTTCCTTTAGCGACATGAGTTACACGAAAGACCAAATGACCAAAGTACCCTTACTTCAAGGAATGCCAACTTCCCAAGTTGCAAAATTACCAAAATACCCTTCCCTTTCGTAAGCACCGAATGGCAAGGAGAATTCGATCTGGGCAAGTCCTCTGCTTCGCAATGGAGTCGAAGCATGTCCCTGGCAAATCAAACAAGATCTGGGCAAAGTCCTCTGCTTTGCAATGGAGTTTAAGCATGACCCTAGTGTAAGCGCCGGAATTTTTTATACTTAAAAAAAAAAAAAAAAAAAAAAAAAGAAGAAGAAGAAGAAGAGAGTCGTACGACTATTGCTACAGTCGTACGACTGTAATGTCGGGCAGACTGCAGAGGCCCATACCTCTGCAGTAGAAATGGAAGAAAAAAAAGGAGGAGCATTAATTGCTCCGGCTCTGCAGCAAGCAAGCAAGAAAAAGGGAGATAAAAAGGAGAGAAAGAGAGAAAATAGGGGGGATTTTTTCTGGTGAAAGGAAAAATTTAGAGAGAGAAAGAGAAGAGAGAGAAAAAAGAAGACCACAAAAAAAAACCCATCTTCTTCCTCTTTGATTTTCTTTAATTCTCGAAATTAAGCCTAAAACTTGTTAGAAATCTCTAGGTTGATCACTTAACTACATAACCAAATCAAGAATTCGGACTAAAACAATCAGAATCCTTTGCAATTTGGAATTTGTACAAAAAGCTCTCAACTTCCATTCCAAAGGAAAAAGTGCGAATTTGTTGGGATTGGAGCGACGCCAGGGGTCAAAACGACTTGGAATAGCTTCTAAAAAGGTAGTCACCTCTTTCCCTTATACTTTTTCTTGCTTTCTGGGTGTTTGAAGTGAGTTTTGTGCGTTTTTTCCTGCATTTTCGTATTTCTGTTCCTGGAAATTAAGAACAGTCGTACGACTGTTCTTGGTTTTCATGAACAGTCGTACGACTGTATATACAGTCGTACGACTGTTCTTAATTTCCAGATTTATTTTCTTCAATTTTTGATTTAAAATGATTTTTGGCGAAATTTTGACCCTGAATTGATTACAGTCGCACGACTGTAATCCTTATTTCAGAAACAGAATTTCAGTTTTTTTTTATCCGTAAAAATCCCAAAAATTAGAAAACCCCAAAAATCATCAAAATGAATTTTGTTGTGTGCATCACGACCATAGATTCAATTTTTAGTAAAATTGCATTTAGAACAATTCAACGACGGAGACCCATTTCTCCTGAAAACCGAACCACCCAAATATATAAAAATGCATGTAAACCGGAAAAATTGTTTTCAAAATGATTTTTTCCACTAAAAACCAAAAGTACAGGGACGTTTCAAAATGTTTTCCAGGTCTAACCGGGCCGGCTAGCCGAGCCAACCCGGTTATCCCCTAAATGCATGCCCCCCCGATTCTTGATTTCCCAATTCTGTCTATTTGAGTCCAACTTGTGGCGTGCTGTATATATTGTGCTAACCCTCGGTTTTGCAGGTTTTAATTTCTTTTTATTTTTATTTTTAATGTATTTTAATAGATTAAATCGTGTATTTAGGCAATTGTATTTATCTAGATTTTCGTGTATTCTAGGCGGTTGTACAAGTGAGGCGAGAGTTTTTATTTTCCCATTCGATTTGGTTGTAAGCCAATTAATATTTATTTCTTTTTCTTATTTTTGTATTAAATATTTTGTATGCGCGCTGTATGCTTTTTATATTCAATAAAATGGACTTTAGATTTTGAAATACCATTTGAGAACATTGACAATATTTATTTTAATTAGACACGAAATAGGGGACTTGTCCGGACCCGAATCTCTGGATAGTGTAGCGACTGTTTGTCCGGTTCAGCTACATAAGAATTTTCCGGTTGAGCTGAGCCGGGTGGCGACTCTACAATATTCATTGAGACTTAGGTCTCGGTTCTTTTATGTATTAATTCCATTTATTTTCCAAAACGCGGATTTCCATCATAAAAACCCCACGCGAGGGAGGGGCCCGCCCGAGATCGTGGCGCCCCATTCCGAGAGGGAGTCCCGCGTCCCGTCGAAAACGCGTCGTCCGCTCACAGTGGCGACTCTGCTGGGGATATCTTTAAAAAGTTTTCTTAAAAAACTTAAAAGAATTTTGACAAGCCCTGAAAAGTGTCTAATTAAAATAACGTGGATGATTCTCTTTTGGTATTTTATTTGCATTTTTAGTTAGCCATTTTTTGCATTAGATTAGGTATCCTTTTATAGCCTGGTGGATTGTTGAAGTGTCGCCTAAATTCCTCTTGGTCTTAGGGGCACGAATACGAAACACCACTCATAGCCTTGTACGAACCCCTTCGCTAGGACCCTTGAGTGGGGAGAAGTGAGGAGTATATCTTGCTATGAGAGACTTGATGTTATCCCGACTTTGACCGAACCCATATAGGCAGCTCTAGTTGGATTCCTTTAGTATACCAAAATAATTGTGTGAATAATAATAAAAGCGCGCCTTCATCACCCCCGGTTGGTGATTGAAGTGAACCCCGCCTAGGACTCGGTTAGAGATTTTTGAGACCGACCACGTTGGAGGAATAAGGTTGGAAGAATTCATTTTGTTTGCTATGTGTTCTTCACCGTTTCGTGACACACCGCCGACGCATGCATAACATACCATAATCACCATTCACCATACACATGACATACCATACACAAACACCTTTGTGTGATACTAACCCACATTTTTTATGCAGCCATTTTGCATTTTATTTCGTGTGTAAAACATTAATTCATTCGCTTGTCATCCATACTAACGGTTTCTTTTTCAGCCATGACATTAAACTTGTGTGATTAGCATTTTATTTTTGACATAGCATACATAACATCATTATGTATGTCATACATCTTAACCCACGTCTTTGTGCAGCCATTTGCATAATTGTGTGACGTGTTCATTCACTACATTTCACTTAAATTAAATTAAATTAAGGGGCATTTCAAAGAACGCCTATCATGACCATCCCATTCCATTTCATAACATATCGGGTACCCAAAATCATCCGTGTTTTGCCAATGCACCGGATTGCATTCGGCCATTCCACCAACATCATTTCGTTCAATGAAAGCCACAACGGCCTTAGGCCCATTTTCGTGTAATAATTTACGCGATGCATCTCATGACATCATACCCATCCATCATAAACATCATATAACATTGTGGTCCACATCCGACCACTTCATGACATTAATTCACCATTTAAGGTACTCCCCGAGTGCTCGATTAGTATACATATAGGCCCATAACATCACCAAATCATGAAAGGCGTTCCTCGAATGCCGAATCCTTGTCCGTGTTCCTGTTACACGTGGCTTTCTCATAACATCATTCCATATCATATGCTCAAAAGCATCAAGATCTTGTCTGTGGGCCCGGCCCATGCGACCATTTCACATCATCTCATAGACCTATAAAGCGTCAAAACTATGTCCGTGTGCCGGTATACACGCGACCATTTCATAAATTCATTAGGTGCCCCAAAGGCGCCGAAGTTCTGTCCGTGTGATGGCCCACACGTGACATTTTTGCATAAACATTGGGTGTTCTTGGAATGCCTCGAAAAGAAAAATAATAATAATAAAAAAAATATATTCATATCATCATGCCATACATAGTTCCACTCCATGCATCTCAAGCATGTTCAATGTCTTAATCTTCATGTCATATCACGTCATTCATTCACGACCCTAACATCTCCTACCTACTCCCAAGCAGAATACACTGGAGCGACCTTGGACAAGATCCCAAGCTTCAAGGGTAGTCAGGAGACAGAGGATAGTCGAGAGTGATAGTGATTCTGAGCCTGGGGAAGGAGTGAATATGGCAGAACAGACACCGAGCATGGCTGATGTTTTAAGAGATTTCTTCAGGTCGCAGGATTTCCGCGACATGTTAAAGGAAGAAATGAGGGCAGTGGTTAGAGAAGCTGGTGAGACCGGTGGTAGTGGAGCCGGGGAAAGAAAAAGAAGCTGAGTCATCCCAACATGGTGGTGACACTTCAACTAGTCTTGAAAAGCTGCAGGAGATAGAGGCAGCTATGGAACAGAAAATGAAGGCAAAGTGTTCTGAACTAGATGAAGTCATGGCCCAGTTAAAGAAGGGGGTTGGGATCAGTGCTGAATCCAAGAAGGGGGTGAACGTTGATGCCATGATCAGTAGGGGCATCGAGACATTTCCTATCGGCTTCCAAGTGCCGAAAATCCCCACTTACAAAGGAATGGGCTCGCCGGAGGCCCATGTGAATTTATATGCCCGGGTTATGCTAACGGCAGGTGCTACCAAGCAACAATTGATTAATCTTTTCCCCACCACACTGGAGGGAGGTGCTTTGGGATGGTATAACTCACTGTCAGAGGAGGAGCAATCTGACTGGGAAGTATTGTCAGTAGCCTTCATCAAATACTACAGCTTCAACACCAAAATCCAGGTGAAGCTGTATGATTTGGAGAGGGTGAAGCAGAAATTCAATGAGCCCTTTGACGAATACTACCAGAGATGGATGAACAAGATGATCCTCCTAAAGAACCGCCCTGATGAAGATGAGCTTATACAGAAGCTCATTGATGGCAGCAAAGATATCTTCAAGAACAACATGAAATTCCATTCCTTCAAGGAGCTTAGTGAGGTCTATAGCATGGCCATGAAGATAGAAAGGGATGAAGAGGAGAAGCCAGCTGGTCAGAAAGGTGGAAGAGGTACAGGGTATAGTTCAGGGTATAGATCAACTACAGCAGCTGGGTCTGGTAGTGGTTCTGGTTCAGGTGCCAGTGGCAAGCAGGGGCAGTCATCAGAAGTGAAGCGGGTTGAGGTGGCTACTGTGAATCAGCAGCAAGGCAATCAGAATAAGGGTCCTGGAGGACAAGGCATAACACCCTGGACCCTTACTTTGGCAAAGATATTCGCCAAGTGTAGGAATGGTGGCTTACTACAGTCCTTGAGGCCATTTGAGTTCCCACCTGAAGCTGACAAAGATAATTTCTGCACTTATCATGTGGTGACAGGCCACCGGACCAATAACTGCTATAAGCTAAGGGATGCTATCCAGAAGCTTATCGACGAGGGAAAGCTGCAAGAACCACCTAAACCTAGCACTAAAACTAACCCACTACCAGCATTCGAGAAGAGGGTTAACATGGTTCAGTCGAGGTTGCCAGCTAACTTCATATTTGCCCAAGTTCTGCAAGCGAACCCTACGATTCAGGCAGTGGCGGTAGGGGAACCCGAAGTGGAGCTTAAATGTGAGGAAAAGGAGGGGTGTAAGGAGGTCAAGCCCGTAAGTCTAGATGATCTTGACTCTGAGGATGAGTATGAAGAATTTGGCAAAAGAGAAGCTATTAAACCCCCGGTTGTTGAAAAGCTGAAAATTCAAGAAGTGCAGCACGTGACCCGAAGTGGAAGGGTGTATCAGCCGGCAGATCAGACGAAAGATAAAGCACCGATGAATGGGTCGGGCAGTACTTCAGCACCGGAAAGAATCGAGAAAGAAGATTTAGTCATTTCCCAACTGAAGAAGACCCCTGCATAAGCCAGTTTGTGGCACTTGCTTATGACCTCCAAAGAGCATAGGGAGGCTTTAGTGAAGAAGCTATCAGAAATTGAAGTCTCCCCTATAGCTTCACCAGAGGCTATGTGCTGCTTGCTAGACAAAGTCCATGCTGGAGCTCCTAATATTGTTTTCTCTGAGAAAGACCTACCAGCAGAAGGAAAGGCTCACAACAAGGCTCTTTATATTAGAGCCCATGTCATGGATAAGGTGATGCCGTGCGTTATGGTGGATGACGGCTCAGCTCTGAATATTTGCCCACTGAAAATGCTACCATTTCTGGGCATGAATGAAGAAGTATTGAAGAGGTCCTCGACAGTCATTCGGGCGTATGATGATTCTAAAAGAACAGTGATAGGGACCTTTGAAACAGAGGTGGAGGTTGGGCCCATCAAGTCCATGGTTGTTTTCACGGTGATCGATATCCCGGTCACATTCTCCCTATTGCTTGGAAGGCCCTGGTTCCATCCTTTGGGAGGTGTTCCTTCCACTTTGCATCAGAAGATTAAATTCCCTGTGAATGACAAAATTGTGACTGTTGAGGCAGACGCCCAGTCGATGGTAGCTGCAGTGGATGAAGGAGTGGTTCCTTTTGGTGGATTCCAGATTGCTGTCATTAAGGAGGAAGAAATCACAGATGCCCCTATGGTCCTTTATGAGAGCTACATGCCAGAGTGGCTATCCCGATATCTATACAAGCTGAACTTTGTCCCGGGAATGGGACTCGGGATTAATTTGCAAGGTGTGCCAGAATTCAAGATCGACTCGGGGAAGTCAAAGCAGTACGGCCTTGGTTATGTAGAGGGGTCATCCGAGCAGAAGAATCTGAAAAAGGGCAAGAATGGTAAGGTCATGATGAAGCCATTTCTGAAGGCAGGAGAAAGCCTTTACAAGGGTCAAGCTGAACCGGTGCTGGTTGGGAATGTCGAGCACCCTGGCTTTGAGATCTTTGCAGATGTTGTGGATTTTGAGAAAAGCCAGGGAGAGCCAGTAGCCCCTGTAATGGGAGAAAAAGCAACTGCTGAATCTGAAATTTTGAAAGGAGAACCATCTGAGGTGATAGCAGAAACCATAGAGGTGGCCGAGGAAGAAGGTAAGGAGACCTGTGCTGAAACTATAGAAGTGATCACGGAAGCTTTGACTACTGCATTAACCAAAGCTTTTGGGAAATCCAAGCAAGGATTTGATGAAGAACTCATGGCCAAAGTGAACTTAGATTCCGTGGTTGCTGAAATCGCCAAGATTATGGAGAAAGCTAAGGCACAGGTGACCGAAGAAGAAGCAGAGAAAGCTGCAGTCCCAGATGATGCTCTGGAAGGGAAGATGGAAGCTGAGGAAGAACAAGGCCCTCCGCCTGTGGAGGATGAAAATGATTTTGTTGTATCTATTTCTTCCATTTTCAATGTAACTGATGTACTTTATGATAAGTTCAATGCAATGAAATCCCAGTTTGCTTACTTGTGTGATGTTTATCCTGATAATTCTGTGCATGCATTCGAATCACCATCAAGCATATTTAGCATACATGACACTGCATTGCATGAAATCAATATAAGTACAGATGAAAACCCTAAAATGGTACTCATTTCACACGAGCTAAAATCCGAGGAAGAAAGAGAATTAATAAGAATACTCCAAAAACATGTTAAAGCTTTCGCCTGGTCGTATGAAGACATGCCGGGTGTGGATACAGAAATAGCAGTGCATAAGATCCCAACGGACCCCAAGTTCAGACCGGTAAAGCAGAAGTTGAGAAGACTAAGGCCGGAATGGGCTACACTGGTGAAGGAAGAAATGGCCAAACAGATAGATGCCAGGTTCCTCGAAGTGGTGGAGTATACGGAATGGCTAGCCAACATTGTCCCCGTGCCTAAAAAGGATGGAAGGGTCAGAGTATGTGTCGATTACAGGGACCTGAACAAGGCCTGCCCTAAAGACAATTTCCCACTACCTCACATTGATGTATTGGTTGATAGTGCAGTAAAAGCAGCAATGTACTCATTCATGGATGGCTTCTCGGGATACAATCAGATTCTGATGGATGTGATCGACAAGGTGAAAACATCGTTTATCACAGAGTGGGGTACCTTCTGTTACAGAGTGATGCCTTTTGGATTGAAGAACGCCGGTGCCACTTATCAGAGGGCTGTCACAACTCTGTTGCATGATATGATTCATAAAGAGGTTGAAGTGTATGTCGATGATATGCTTGTTAAATCAACAACCCGGGAGGAACACCCTGTTATCCTGGATAGATTTCTAACACGCATTGGAGAGTACAACTTGCGGCTTAATCCCAAGAAGTGCATATTCGGGGTCACATCAGGGAAGCTGTTAGGCCATGTAGTCAGCCAGAGGGGGATAGAAATGGACCCAGATAAAATTAAAGCCATCCAAGAAATGCCAGCTCCAAAGACTGAAAAGGAGGTCTGATCATTCCTGGGTTCCTTGCAGTATGTCAGCCGCTTCATAGCCAAGCTAACTTCCACTTGTGAGCCAATCTTCAAGCTATTAAAGAAAGATCAGCCAATTGTGTGGGATTACAAGTGTCAGCTGGCATTCGAGAAGATCAAGGCTTACCTGGTAAAGCCACCAGTGTTGAGCCCTCCAATTCCAGGGAAGCCTCTGATTTTATATTTGGCAGTTGAAGAATCCTCTATAGGGGCAATGCTTGCACAAGAACAAGATGGCAAGAAGGAATATCCTATCTATTACCTTAGCAAGAAATTGTTGGAGTATGAAACCAAGTGCACACTGGTGGAGAAGACATGTGTGGCGATGATTTGGTTGACCAAGAAGCTGCGCCACTATTTCCAATCCTACAAGATACAAGCCGTGGCTAAGGTGGATCCAATGAAGTACCTCTACGAAGCACCAGCATTGGTTGGGAAACTGTCCAGGTGGTTGTTACTTTTGTCTGAATTCGACATCGAGTATATCACGAAGAAAACCATTAAAGGGCGAGCCGTGGCAGAGTTTCTGGCAAACCAACCCCTAGAATCAGATTACACAGAGAACCTGGAATTCCCTGATGAGCAGTTGGCCATGGTGGAAGTGAAAAGATGGGTCATGTGCTTCGATGGGGCAGTGAACAGAAAAGGCGCTGGAATTGGAGTACTTATAGCAACGCCAGATGGTGAAGTCATTCCCTTATCCAAGAGGTTGAATTTTCCCATAACCAATAATGGGGCAGAGTATGAAGCATGCTTATTTGGGATGGAAGCTTTGCTAACACTAGGGGCAAATGACGTCTTGATTGTCGGAGACTCACTTCTAGTGGTGAGGCAAGCTCAGGGAGAGTGGGAACTAAAAGAAGAAGCCTTACGGCCTTATTTGGAGTTGCTACAGTTCAGAAAAGGTTTATTCGGCCAGTGTGAATTCAGGCATGTCCCCAGGGATGAGAATAAGATGGCTGATGCATTAGCTACTTTGTCTTCCATGTGGGAAAATCCAAAAGAGACACAAGCTCAACCACTGGTTATAGCCACTTCCAGGCGTCCTTGCTTCGAAGTGCATGAAGTAATGGAATTATCAGCCGAAGAAAAGCCATGGTTCTTTGACATTTACCGGTATGTTAAGGAGGGGAAGTACCCAGAAGAGGCCAGCGCTGCTGATAAGTTGACACTGAGAAAACTGGCTAGTCAATTCAGAATCTTCGAGGACAAGTTATACAAAAGAACAGCCCATGGAGTTCTTTTGAGGTGTCTAACTGAACAAGAAGCAGAAGAAGTGATGCAGCAGGTACATGCAGGATCCTGTGGGCCACATATGAATGGACTTGCCATGGCTAGGAAGATCATGAGGCAAGGGTACTTCCGGATGACAATGCAAGCAGATTGTATAAGAAAAGTGAAGAGATGTCATGAGTGTCAGATCTATGCAGACATTAGTCATCTTCCTCCACTTGAACTTCAGAATCTAGTGTCTCCTTGGCCGTTTTCAGCATGGGGGATAGACATGATTGGTGAAATTCATCCAGCTGCATCTAATGGGCATAGATTCATAGTTGTGGCAGTTGATTATTTCTCCAAATGGGTCGAAGCAGAATCCTTCACTAATGTCACAGCCAAGCACATGGTCAAGTTCATCCAGAAGAATATCTTCACTCGGTATGGGATTCCTCACCACATAGTAACTGATAATGGAGTACAGTTTCAAGGGGCAACAGCTGAGCTATTTGCAGAGCATGGAATCGAACATCATAAGTCCTCTCCATATAGACCACAGGCTAATGGTGCAGTAGAAGCAGCTAACAAGGCAATAAAGAAGATCTTATCAAAGATGGTAACCACTTATAGGGATTGGGCCGATAAACTGCCTTATGCTCTCTGGGGTTACAGGACCAGTGTCAGAACGCCAACAGGAGAAACTCCTTACGCCTTGGTATATGGAATGGAAGCAGTGTTACCAGTGGAGATAAAGCTCAAGTCACTTAGAGTTGCCCTGGAAGTTCAATTACCAGAGACTGAATGGGTTCAAGCCAGGTATGAACAGTTGGCAGCATTAGATGAAAGGCGACTAAAAGCACTAGATCACTTGCAGATGTATCAGCGCAGAATGGCTAGAGCCTATAATCGAAATGTGAAGTACTCCAGGCGGCAGTTGAAAGCAGGAGATTTGGTTCTAAAGCAACTAAAGCCTTCAAATGTTGATGTTAGGGGCAAGTTCAGACCTAACTGGGAAGGACCCTATGTGGTGAAGAAGGTGTTATCAAAAGGCGCTGTCAGCATCATGGACATGGACGGGAATGAGTTCACCAATCCGATCAACCAAGACAGGCTAAAGCTTTATCATGTATAAAAAAAATAAAAAAAAAGGGGAGAGGTCTGCTAGACTGAAAACTCGAAAAGAGCGGTCTAGGCAAAAGTTAAGACACGAGAGAAAATAATCAGTCGGAAAATCTGAAAAGGACGACTGGTGACGGATTCTGGCTCAGTGTGGAATCTATACCATTTAGGAACCAACTTGTTTCAAATGTACTCATTTTGACTTCATCAATAAAGTGGAGTGTTTGTTAAATATATTTGCATGGTTATGACAAATGCACGAACAAAGTTGTCTTGCATAAACACGCATCCAAAGAAAGCACTTTGCATTCAATTGATCAATATCATCGCATTATTTGACAAATAGAAATGTATCAAATACATGCAACTTAAAATCTCTTTTCGTCCTCTAAAGTTCAGTTCATCTTCCCAAACGAGCAATAAAAGGTCACAACACCATTTTAGTTATAAAAAAAAAAAAAAAAATGCTCGCTGAGGTGAAAACCGAAAAGGCATCTCAGGCAAAAATTAGAGCAGCCTGCTAAGCTGAAAACCCATATCGGGCAGCTTAGGCAAAAGTTAGGGCATATGAAAAGCTCGCTAAGGCAAAAACCGAAAAGGTGCCTTAGGCAAAAGTTAGAGCAGCTCGCTGGGCTGAAAACCTAATTTGGGCAACCCAGGCAAAAATTAGAGCCAAAAAAAAAAAAAAAAAAAAAAAACTCATAACTTCCCACGGAGCAGGAAAAACAGAACATCCTCTGTATCCCCCGCAGAATTCGTCACATCGCTCCCCAGCAGAGTTTCCTATACTTGTCCCCAGCGGAGTCTACATAAAGAACGCCATCAATTACCTCCCCGCAAAGTCGCCATGTTACTCCTCAGTGTAGTCTACACAAAGAATACCACAATTGTTTCCCCAGTCAAGCTGTCACACTCTTCCCCAGCGGAATCTCTACAAGAAATACTACGATCATCTCCCCAGCAGTTACCTCACTCTGCCAATAATCACCACACAATGCCCCAAGGAAAGCAAAATCAACCAGGGGCACGACATATTTCCCCAGCTGAGGACAGAAACGTCCAATAACAGAAAATACATACATGTGCACATACATCATCATGCATCCATACATTGCACATATCAATTGCTTATCCCCGGCTAGTCTTCATTCTTGATCGAAGGGACAAAAATTTTTGTTTAAAAATCTCTCGATCAAGGAATGAAGACTTGCCATTTTAAGTGCAGGAATTCATCCCCAGCTCAATCTCCTCAGCAAGTCAGCAGATCCGCCTCGAGTAATGTAAACTCGGTATCGGCCCAGGTCCGCTTCATTATCTCAATTTTCTCCAGCGAGTCCGCCTCGGGTAATGTAGGCTCGGCATCGGCGCAGATCCGCTCCACTATCCGAGTTCCCCAGCAGATCAGCTTCGTCCATTCCCCAGTAAAGTTCGCCTCGGGTAACATAGACCCGGTATCGGCCAATTTCCTCATCAATTTCGCCTCGGGTAACCTAGACCTGATATCGGCTAATCTCTTCATCAACTTTGCCTCGGGTAACCTAGACCTGATATCGGCTAATTTCTTCATCAATTTCGCCTCGGGTAACATAGACCTGATATCGGCTAATCTCTTCATCAATTTCGCCTCGGGTAACATAGACCTGATATCGGCTAATTTCTTCATCAATTTCGCCTCGGGTAACATAGACCTGATATCGGCTAATCTCTTCATCAAGTTCGCCTCGGGTAACATAGACCCGATATCGGCCAATTTCTTCATCAATTTCGCCTCGGGTAATCTAAACCTGATATCGGCTTATTTCCTCATCAGCTTTGCCTCGGGTAACCTAAACCTGATATCGGCTTATTTCCTCCCCAGTATCGCCTCAGGTGACCTATACCTGATATCGGCTTATTTCAATAGAGGGTTCTTTCCTGTGTCTGCGGCGCTTTGAGTCGCGTTTCTCAAATTCACATCATCTATCCCAGACTAAGTTCAGGTGGTGAATTTGATCACGCGAGGGGCAGCTGTAAGCGCCGGAATTTTCTATACTTAAAAAAAAAAAAAAAAAAAAAAAAAGAAGAAGAAGAAGAGAGTCGTACGACTATTGCTACAGTCGTACGACTGTAATTTAAAAATTACAGTCGTACGACTGTAATGTCGGGCAGACTGCAGAGGCCCATACCTCTGCAGCAGAAATGGAAGAAAAAAAAGGAGGAGCATTAATTGCTCCGGCTCTGCAGCAAGCAAGCAAGAAAAAGGGAGATAAAAAGGAGAGAAAGAGAGAAAATAGGGGGGATTTTTTCTGGTGAAAGGAAAAATTTAGAGAGAGAAAGAGAAGAGAGAGAAAAAAGAAAACCACAAAAAAAAACCCATCTTCTTCCTCTTTGATTTTCTTTAATTCTCGAAATTAAGCCTAAAACTTGTTAGAAATCTCTAGGTTGATCACTTAACTACATAACCAAATCAAGAATTCGGACTAAAACAATCAGAATCCTTTGCAATTTGGAATTTGTACAAAAAGCTCTCAACTTCCATTCCAAAGGAAAAAGTGCGAATTTGTTGGGATTGGAGCGACGCCAGGGGTCAAAACGACTTGGAATAGCTTCTAAAAAGGTAGTCACCTCTTTCCCTTATACTTTTTCTTGCTTTCTGGGTGTTTGAAGTGAGTTTTGTGCGTTTTTTCCTGCATTTTCGTATTTCTGTTCCTGGAAATTAAGAACAGTCGTACGACTGTTCTTGGTTTTCATGAACAGTCGTACGACTGTATATACAGTCGTACGACTGTTCTTAATTTCCAGATTTATTTTCTTCAATTTTTGATTTAAAATGATTTTTGGCGAAATTTTGACCCTGAATTGATTACAGTCGCACGACTGTAAACTACAGTCGTACGACTATAATCCTTATTTCAGAAACAGAATTTCAGTTTTTTTTTATCCGTAAAAATCCCAAAAATTAGAAAACCCCAAAAATCATCAAAATGAATTTTGTTGTGTGCATCACGACCATAGATTCAATTTTTAGTAAAATTGCATTTAGAACAATTCAACGACGGAGACCCATTTCTCCTAAAAACCGAACCACCCAAATATATAAAAATGCATGTAAACCGGAAAAATTGTTTTCAAAATGATTTTTTCCACTAAAAACCAAAAGTACAGGGACGTTTCAAAATGTTTTCCAGGTCTAACCGGGCCGGCTAGCCGAGCCAACCCGGTTATCCCCTAAATGCATGCCCCCCCGATTCTTGATTTCCCAATTCTGTCTATTTGAGTCCAACTTGTGGCGTGTTGTATATATTGTGCTAACCCTCGGTTTTGCAGGTTTTAATTTCTTTTTATTTTTATTTTTAATGTATTTTAATAGATTAAATCGTGTATTTAGGCGATTGTATTTATCTAGATTTTCGTGTATTCTAGGCGGTTGTACAAGTGAGGCGAGAGTTTTTATTTTCCCATTCGATTTGGTTGTAAGCCAATTAATATTTATTTCTTTTTCTTATTTTTGTATTAAATATTTTGTATGCGCGCTGTATGCTTTTTATATTCAATAAAATGGACTTTAGATTTTGAAATACCATTTGAGAACATTGACAATATTTATTTTAATTAGACACGAAATAGGGGACTTGTCCGGACCCGAATCTCTGGATAGTGTAGCGACCGTTCGTCCGGTTCAGCTACATAAGAATTTCCCGGTTGAGCTGAGCCGGGTGGCGACTCTACAATATTCATTGAGACTTAGGTCTCGGTTCTTTTATGTATTAATTCCATTTATTTTCCAAAACGCGGATTTCCATCATAAAAACCCCACGCGAGGGAGGGGCCCGCCCGAGATCGTGGCGCCCCATTCCGAGAGGGAGTCCCGCGTTCCGTCGAAAACGCGTCGTCCGCTCACACCTAGATAACATCAGAACAATTCGGGCAAAGTCCTATGCTTCGTATGAGAATCGAAGTAAGACCCTGAAGATTCAAACCAATTTAGGCAAGACCACTGTCTCAAAAGCAACCGAGACAAGTCCTTATAGACATCAAAACGAGTCAACGCGAAGGAAACCCCCAGGTATGTTCTCTTTTCCTTCTCACCGTGCTCCCTATCGCGAGACCAAACTCGAATCGGGCACAAGCACCCGTTCAAGTCAACTTTGGTCACGCGAGGGGCAACTTATGAGCACGGGTTTTTTCCCGACCTCGGTGATGAAATCTACTGTTACTTTTTTCACGGATAAACGTGAATCGGATTTGGACCAACCGGGATAACGTCGGAAATATCCCGGATAGCCCGAAGGTGTGTGACAAGTCCTAGTACGGAACCCCGAAGAATTCGAATGAGTATTTTAAGAGAACAGAGGAAAAGAATGAAAAATAAGTGAAAATGGCCTTTTCTGGACATTACAGCCGCGCGGCTGTAGTCTACAGGGGCGCGGCTATAATCTTCAAATTTCCTTTTTGGGTCAAAATCAGCATTTAATTCGGTTTTCAAGCAAAATAGGCATTTTGGTCGCTACAGCCGCGCGGCTGTAGTCTACAGGGGCGCGGCTGTAACCTATAGCCGCACGGCTGTAATCTTCATATTTCCTTTTTTTGTCAAAATCAGCATTTAATTTGGTTTTTAAGCGAAATAGGCATTTTGGTCACTACAACCGCTCGGCTGTAACCTATAGCTGCGCGGCTGTATATTATAGGGGCGCGGCTGTAATCTTCAGTTTTCCTTTTTTGACGAAATCAGCAATTAATTCCGATTTAATACCAAAACAGGAGATATTTAAGGTTGCTATTCGGGAATTAGGGACCAAGGAGGCAGAAACAAAAGAAAAAAAGAGAGAAAACCTAGAGAAAAAGAAAAAAAAGAAATCACAGAGTTTTTATTAAGGTTTTTAATACAACAACGCAAAAAAAGAATTAGGCTAAAAAGAAAGAAAAGAAAGGTTCTAGAAGAGGGAACACTCAAAAATCAATCCTTGAATTTTCCTCGTGGTTCCGTTGGAGGTTCGGAAAACACACTTTGCTCGGGTCGTCCGTGACTGTGGAACGTTTCCTGGCATCCAAAAATCTTTTTTTGTGGTCCAAGCGCTGGAACACATACAAGGTAATTTTCTGAGAGGCCTTAAAAATCCATTCTGTTCATCTTGGTTGTAATTCAATTGCATGTTTTGAGTTTTTTACGATTTTTGGGAATTTTTCCGGCTACAGCTGCTCGGCTGTAACCTACAGCCGCGCGGTTGTGACCTATAGGGGCGCGGCTGTAATGCCATGTTTTGAGTTTTTTACGATTTTTGGGAGTTTTTCGGCTACAGCCGCCTCACTCATGATCACAGCCGCTCGGCTGTAACCTATTACCGCGCGGCTGTAATCTACAAGGGCGCGGCTGTAACCTATAGCCGCGCGGCTGTAGTTAAGGCAAAATCACTAAATTTGCAAAATGATTTTCAAAAACGAGAAAACACATTAGAATCGATTCTGGGGCATTACAGCCGCCCGGCTGTAAGCTACAGGGGCGCGACTGTAATCTACAGCCGCGCGGCTGTAGCCTACAGGGGCGCGGCTGTAATGGAGGCAGGATTACAGTTTTGCCCTTTTGGGCCCCAAACTTGTAATTTTGCATTCTTTTCTCATTCAAAAATGAATTTTGGCGTGTTTGCATACTTTTGGACCCTAGATGGATGTTTGATTTAGGCCCGCGCACGAACGGGACCCCCGGGTCCCGGGATATCCGGCCCGCTAAAGTTGGAAAAGTGCATGTAAATGAGCCAAACCGCTTTTAAAACTGATTTTTTATCCATAAAACCTACAGGGCGTTTAAAAAACCGTTTTCCAGGTCTAACCGGGCCGACCGATCGGGTCGACTTGGTTACCCCCTTTTACATGATCCCATTTCCTAAAATACCCCTATTCTATCCTATATGAGTCCTTAGTGTGATTTATTTATTTGTGCTAACCATATTTGGATGCAGCTTTTATTTTTGCTTTATTTTTATTTTTGAATGTATTTTATAGATTATCCCGTGTATCTAGGCGATTGTAATTTTTAGATTATCGTGTATAATAGGCGATTGTAAAAGGTGAGGATGAGAGTTTTCTTTTTCTTGGGTTGTATAATTTGGCCTCTGATTTACTTTTCCGCACTTTTATTTTTTCTGCACTTTATTTTATTTTTATATATTTATGTCACATGTATGAGCATTGGCTAATAATAAAAGAAGAGATAAAATGAGTAGAATTAAGTGAATGAAATGTCATATTTTGAAATAATAATTAAAAATTAGTGAGGATTAGTAGATATGTTGCCCGAACCTCGAATCTCTGGATTAGGCACTGCGTCTACATTTGGTAGGGAGCTGTACCGGAATTTTCCGGATGAGCTGATCCGGGTGGCGACTCTGTATCTAATCTCAAAATTCGCATTTCGAGACCTTTAAGTTAAAATGGGATTTTCTAAAAAGCTTGTTTTCTAAAATTCATGCCTAAAATTAAGTTTTCTACAAAAAGGCTTTTTCAATAAAATGAAAGGTTTCCCTAAGAAAGATTAAAACCCGTTTTCAAAACCAAAACACCAAGACCCAAAAAGAAAATCCCCGGTTCCCGCTTCACCGCGCGTTCCGAAAAAGGTTGTCCGCTCACAAGTGTCTACCTTTTTAGAAGCTAATCCAAGCCGATTTGACCCCTGGCGTCGCTCCAATCCACACAAATTCGCACTTTTCCTTTGAAATTGGGAGGGGAAGCTTTATGTCCGAAAATCTGAAATGCTTGGGATTCTGATGATTTAAGTCCGTGTTTTTGATTTGTTTGCGAAGTTAATTGATTAACCTAAGGATTTCTAGCAAGCTTTAGTCCTAATTCTGAGAACTGAAGAAAATAGAAGAGGAAAAGAAGAATTTTTTGAGTTTGGGTTTTTGTTCTTTCTTTTCCTTCCCTCTTTTCTCTCTAATCTCTTTTCACCAGAAATCAAGTTAGCTTCTCTCCCTTCCCTTTCTTCTGTTTATCTCTGCTTTTTCGGCTTACTTGCTACAAGAACGGAGTAATTAATGCTCCTCCCTCTCTCCTCCATTTTCTGCTGCAGAGGTATGGGCTCCTACAACTGCTCCGATATTATAGTCGTACAATTGTAATTTTTAAATTACAGTCGTAAGACTATATACTTTTTTTAAGTATAGAAAATTCCGGCGCTTACAGCCTTCCTGGTATAATATGTGGATGATATCCTTCTTATTGAATCGACATACCAACACTACAAGAAGTAGAGCAGCAGTTGTGTAAGTGCTTCGCAATGCAGGACTTAGGCGAGGCTGAGATGATCCTAGGGATCAGGATCTACAGGGATAGATCCAATTAGCTTCTGGGCCTAAGTCAGGCCACGTACATTGACAAAGTTCTGAAAAGAGATTCAGCATGGATCAAGCCATGAAATGCTTCTTGCTAATGAGCCATGGGCTGAAACTTAGTAAGAAGAACTGTCCTAAGATAAGGCAGGATAGGGAGAACATGAATTTGGTCCCATATGCCTCAGCTATACGATCAATCATGTACTCCATGTTATGTACGAGACCTGATGTCACCTTTGCATTGAGTATGACGAGCCGATTCCAGCAGGATCTCGGCGAGGATCACTGGAAGGCTGTGAAAGCAATCCTGAAGTACCTTAACTGGACTAAGGATAGCTTCTTAGAATATAGAGGTCAAGAAGAGCTGTCAGTTACTGGGTACCCTGATGAAAGCTTCCAGACCTACCAGCATGAGTACCAATCGGTGTCTGGGTACGTGTTTTTGCTAAATGGTGGTGTTATAAGATGGAAAAGCTCCAAGCAGCTGACCATCGTGGACTCTACTATAGAAGCTGAGTACATTACGGCGTGTGATACAGCTAAGAAAGCTGTATGGATAAAGAAGTTTATCACAGAATTGGGAGTAGAACCAACTATCCAGGATCCAGTTGATATCTTTTCTGATAATAATCTAGCTGTTGCACAAGCTAAGGAGCCCCGATCATAGAAGAACATAAAGCACATGCTTAGGAAGTTTCACCTCATACCAGAAATCACTGAGAGGATGACATTTCATTACATAGAGTGGACACCGAGGATAATGTCACAGATCCTTTGACCAAAGCACTGGCTCAGCCCAAGCACGAGGGTCATACTAGATCTATAGGGATTAGGTCCATGCCTAGTTGGAACTAGTGCAAGTGGCAGATTATTGGATGTGCCCTAGTTTCGAGGCATTGGTCCTTGTATTTGTATTGTACATTTATTGGATTTATGTATTATACATTTTGTGTCATTAAATAAAGGCATCAATCTATTTATTATACATCTTGTGCTATGTTTTAAATAGGGTATCCAATGGACATTTCTATATCCATGTTGACAAGTGTCATGCACTTGGCAGTAAGACCATGGATATGGAAAATGATATGACCATAAAGAGATCCGTAGTCTGTTCCAGTCATAGGAATGAATGGAACTAAAGACTATCATTAGCTTGGTTGTATGGTGGTGTCTTACCGGCCATGGACATGGGATGTCAACCAAGTTAATGGGTACATGCAAAAGGGACATGGTACTGAGAAATCCACATGGTATAGTATCACAAGTGATTCTCGTGTAGTACTTGTATGGATTCTTTGACCTGACCATATGATGGTGATGCATGTGAAGTGGCATACTTTGGTGTATGCCTAAAAGGCCTGTAATGGGGTGCCAAGTACGGGTACGTTCGGGTATGTCAGTGAACATGACAATGCTATGGATATGCAGAAGGGAATGTCGCTCAGTAGACCACTAAGAAGATATCACCGGCCTCTTGATGAATGTAACTGATAAGAGTGTGGCCACACCCAAACAAGTTAGAACTTGTTTGTGAGCATCAGTTCATTTGGAATCAAGTAAATGTTCAGACACAAAAGAGGGTGATCAATCCATGCCTCTGTGTTGGACACCAATATCAATGACATGGGATGTACAAGTTTAAACTACAGGGTTATGATTACAGTTGGACTACTATCTCCATCTTAATTGGGGGCTGCAGTGGCTTGCTAGAGCCTGCCTACAGTCTGTGGGCTAAAGGGCCACTGCCAACATAAAGACGGACCCATAGGATCGTATACATTGAACGTCTGAACTCAAACTAAAAGGATCAACTGTATACTTGGAGTAGACGCACCAGAAAGAGAGGATTATATTAATTATATTATTTAAATCAATTGGATTGATCAAAATAATATGATTAATATTTGTATTGGCCTTCTTATAAATTAATTCAATGAATTAATTTATGAGATTATTTCCTAGGTGGAAATATTTTACATGTATAGGTTTACATGTATTTAATTTCATGATAGTCTAATTTAATTCCTTGGTTAATTTAATTGGTCAAATTAATTTTAATTTAAATGTGTGTAATATATTATATGGGGTATAATATAATGACATGCATGTTGGATTAAAATTACATATGAAATTAATTTGAACCCAGAGAATTAAATCGAACTTGGGCTCAAAAGAGGAGAAAAGCTCACATGAGATTAAAGTGAAAATTGGGCCTAAAATTCCCTTGGGAATTTCGGCAAACTAGGTTAAATCACCTAGTGATTTTTGGCCAAGGGTGAGCTAACAAAAGCAGAAAATTTCCAGCCCCTATTCCTCTCAATCCAGTTGATCCCGACGCTAGCACGGGTTGTGTTCTATAGCCGTTCGTGTACGGGAACGTGGAGGAAGCCGATTGCGATTTCTATAGCCATCTCTTAAAGAGATTTTCTGGTGAGAATCTATTCTTTCTCCATTTGTTTTGTTGTTTTCAATTTCCATTTCAATTGCTTCTGGGCACGGATTTGAGGAAATCAATGCGTTCTTCTGCTTTATCGGTTGATTTTTGGTGAAAAATCCCTACATCCGTCACTTAGACTCAGCACTTTCTTTTCTACTTAGGGATGAAATTTACTTATCTTTAATCCAATCTTCAATATGCATTGTGATCCTTCCTACCTCATTAGTGTCCTAAAATGTCGTGTCTTTCACACGGCGACACAGGTAGTACTATGTTTTCACTTTTTATTTCTCTTTTTTTATTCAATTATTTTCATTCAGGTTCACTCTCGCTTTGTGGGTTTTAACAGTACATCCACTTTCGCTATTATTCAAAGAAGAGACTTGTCATTTTCTTGTTGCGCCAGCGAGAACTAGAGAAATAATGACCAGATTTTCAAGGGGGTAGTTGCGGTAGCAACGCCTGATAGGTGTAAACGGTGGTCGGAGTATTGATAATGGTGGTGAAAAGTACGGTTAAGGTTTTGTTTGGTTAAGGTGAAGGAAGAGTTAGTAAATGAAGGGAAAGGAAGAGTTTTGGTAGGGAAGGCAACTAAATGACCTTCACCCTTCCAAACTCTCCAACTTGGTAGGTTGAAATTTAAAGAAAATTGGTAGGTTTTAACCATTAATGAACCCACATTCTAATCAAACAATAGTTGTCCTTAACCATTCCTTTCTTAACCTCTTGAAATCTCCCGACCAAACATACTCTAAACGAAAAGGAAGGGAAGTAAAAATAATGTATATTCTTTATATATTAAATAAATAAATAAATAAAAATAAAATTTTATCGATTGCCACATCATAATTTTGACTATTTTGTAAAACTTCTTTTTGAAAACAGGAAAAACTACAAAACCTTTTTTGACATAAAAAAAAAAAAAGAAACCATCATCCTTGTTTTGTTAACGAGTAAAACCATATATGTAGTTTTTTTAACTTTTTCCAAAATTAAATTGAAATTAAAATTTATACTTCAAATTTTATATATATATATATATATATATATATATATATATATATATATATATATATATATATATATATATATATATATATAATAGCTAGTTGTACCCCGGTCTATTTTTATGCATTCCAAGCTTAGGATCAAAATAGATAGCTTAATCAAGCCTAAAATGAGCCAAATCTCATTTTTTCTATGGAAATTATCCAAACTCTGCTGATTTAAGAATTTTTTCTACCCATATGATCTTTTTCTTTGTTTTTTTCTCTATACTTGATTCCATACTTTTCTCTCTCCTCTTCTATAATTAAAGTTTAATTTCGCAATTTATCTCTCAATCTGTTCATTTCATGCAACTTTACAAAGTTTTGTCCTTTTTTTTTCAAAATGAGATCCATATATATATTTCTTGTCTATTTGTTTAATCTTCGGTTTCAATATATAAAAAGTATCAAAATGGTATAAGAAGGTATAACAATAAAAAAAAACGCATATATAACAACATATACATACATATTTTTCACAAAGATATCGAAATCACTAGTTGTTACCTTTATATTATATTTTTCACCATTATGATACCATTCGATATCATTATCATACCATCATAATACCATTTTGATACCATTTTGATAGAATTATAATATCACTTTGATACCATTATGATATCATTATGATACCATTTTGATACCTTTACTAAAAGGCCAAATACATCATTTTTCTTGTGTAATTGGCACTAAACGCCACTGACCCCCAAATTTACAGGAAGTCCAGTTAGCCTCCTAAACTTGGTGAAAATGACTCCATTAACCCCCTAAATCCGACTTGACAAGATAATTAAGGGACCGTGTAGCACATGCGTGTGAGCGGACGACGTTTTCGATGGAACACAGACTCCCTTTCGGAAGGGGCGCCTCGATTTCGGGTGAACCCTCCCTCACGTGGGGTTTTTGGATTGGAAATTCGTTTTTGGAAAATTATAATAGTTCATAAAAGAATTGAGACCTAAGTCTCGATAAATAGTGCAGGAGTCGCCACCCGGCTCAGCTCAACCGGGAAATTTCAGTGTAGCTGAACCGGACGAATGGCCACCATACTATCCAGAGATCTAGGTCTAAACAAGTCCCCTATTTCATGGCTAATCAAAAATAAAAATTGGCCAATGTTCAAGTATGGTATTTCATAATTCTAAAGTCCAGTTTTTTAAATAAAAAGCATGCGGCGCACATACACAAATAATAATAAAGCAGTAGAAAAAATTAATTAAGTTATTACAACCCGATCGAATGAAAATAAAAACTCTCATCCTTACCTTACAACCGTCTAAAATACACGATTTAATCTAGAAAAAAATACAACCGCCTGAAATACATGAATGAATCTATTAAATTACATCAAAAATAAAAATAAAAGAAATCAAAAGCTGCAAAACAAAGAGTTAGCACAATATACGGCACGCCATAAATAGGACTCAAGTAGGACGGAATGGGATTTTAGAAATTGGGGACATGCATTTAGGGGGATAACCGGGTCGGGTCAGCTAGCCGGCCTGATTAGACCTGGAAAACATTTTGAGACGTCCCTGTATTTTGGTTTGTGAGAAAATCATTTTTGAAAACACTTTATTTTCTGGTTTAATTTAATTTAACATGTGAGGTAGGTCGGTTTTTGGGAGAATCGGGTCTCCGTTATTGTATTGTTCTAAATGCAATAACGCTGAAAATTAAATCTAGGGTTGTGAATGCTCACAATTAAATTCATTTTGATGATTTCCTGATTTTTTTGAATTTTTCTGGTTTAAAATGGAAATTCTGCATCTGGATGAGCATTACAGTCGTGCGACCGTAACTACAGTCGTGCGACTATAATCCTTCCAATTGCAGGATTTCGCTAAAATTATTCAAAACTAAAAACTTGGAGGGAAATCAAGAACACTCATATGACTGTAATTACAGTCGTATGATTGTTCTTCAACTCAAGAACGGTCGGACGACTGTTCTTGATTTCCAGAAACAGCAGGTTCGAAAAATGAAATTTAAATGCACAAAACACACCAAATCACCCAGAAAGCACAAGAAAATGAAGGCTTGAAGTGTATTTACCTCTTTGGCGTTGATCCACCATAGGAATGACCCCTGGCAACACCCCAATCCACACCAAATTGCTTCTTTCCTTTGACTTGAGGTTTGAAGAGTTGGGTCCAAAATCTCTAAAATTTCAAGGATTCTGAGAGTTTTTAGTCCGAATTTGATTGTGTTTAGAGAGTCAGATTATTAACCTAGGATTTCTAATAGGTTTTTAATTTAAACACTCAAGAATTACAAAGAAAAAGAAGAGAAAAAGAAGCTTGAAGTTGTGTGGTTTCTTTTTCTTCCCTTTTTCTCCAACTCTCTCTCTAAAACTCTCTCGGATTTTTCTCAAGAATCAAAAGTCCAAAGGTCCCCTCAAAACCTCTTCTTTTCCCTCTTATCCTTCTGATTTCTTGCTGCTTCCATCGGGCATTTAATGCCCCTCTTTTTCTCCCATTTTTCTGCTCCATAGGTATGGGCTGCTGTACCTGCTCCGAGGTTATAGTCATACGACTGTAATTTTTAATTACAGTGGCACAACTGTAACGACAGTGGCATGACTATATTTTACAGTTATGTGACACATGATTTTTTTTTAAGATGGAAAATTTGGGCGCTTACAGCTGTCCCTCGCGTGATCAAATTCGATACCCGGATCCAGGTTTAAAATACCTGAGATGATGAATTTAAGAGCGCGAATCAAAGCGCCTCAAATACAAAAAAGAACCCACAGTTGAAATAAGCCGATACAGGGTCTAGATTACCCGAGGCGAAGTTGGAGAAGAAAAAAGCCAATACCGGGTCTAGGTTACCCGAGGCAAGAAAGGTGGGAGGCGGATAGGCCAATACCAGGTCTAGGTTACCCGAGGAAAGGAAGGTGGAATGTGGATTAGTCGATACCGGGTCTAGGTTATCCGAGGCAAGGGAGGTGGAAGGCGGATAGGCCGATACCGGGTCTAGGTTACCCGAGGCAAAGGAAGGTGGAATATGGATTGGCCAATACCGCATCTAGGTTACCAGAGGCAAAGGAAGGTGGAATGCAGATTAGCTGATACCGGGTCTAGGTTACCCGAGGCAAAGATGGTGCAAGGCAAATAAGCCGATACTGGGTCTAGGTTACCCGAGGCAAGGGAGGTGGAAGGGGGATAAGCCGATACCGGGTCTAGGTTACTCGAGGCAAGGAAGAAGATGAAATAAGCCGATACCGAGTTTAGGTTACCCGGGGCAAAGTTTGCTGGGGATCTGGAATGAAGCTGATCTGGGCCGATACAGAGTTTGCATTACCCAAGGCGGATCTGCTGGAGATTTGAGATGGAGTGGCCGATACCGAGTCCATGTTACCTGAGGCGAATCTGCTGGGGAAGTGAAATGAAGCCGATCTGGGATGATACCGGGTTTACATTACCCGAGGCGGATCTACTGGAGACGTGAAGCTGTGGATGATGAGTTCTTGCATTTGAAATGGCAAGTCTTCATTCCTTGATCAAGAGATTTTGAACAAAAATTTGTGCCCCTTCGATCAAGAATGAAGACTAGCTAGGGATGAATGGTTTATGTATTCTATGTATGCATGCATAATGATGTATATGCACATAGAGATTAACTGATGCATTTCTTATTGTTCATACAATATTGATATTTCTCCTTTCTGTTGGGGAAGGTATGTTTTGCTCCTGGCTGGTGGAAGATGCTCTTTGCATAAGGCTTTCCCTTATTGAAGATATATGTGAGGACTGCTAGGGAAATGAGATAATTGCTGGGAATGTGTGACGATGCTGGGGAAAAGGATCATAGTGTCCTTTGTAAATGTTCCGCTGGGGAGAGATGTGGAAAATCCAGCTGGGGAGAAGATGGAAAGGCTTGGCTTCTCACCCTTGTAATTTATGAATCTGGAAGTGCTCTAAATTTTGCCTGGGTTGCCCAATGTGGGTTTTTAGCCCAGCGAGCTGCTCTAATTTTTGCCTGAGGTGCCTTTTTGGTTTTTACCCCAGCGAGCTGCTCTAATTTTTGCCTAGGGTGCCTTTTTGGTTTTCACCCCAGTAAGCTCTCTTTTTTTTTTAGATAAAGACCGATTGAAACAGCAAGTTCTTGGATAATCACTGTTGCCCTTCGGAAGGCTGAATTAGATTTGCAGGATGACAAAGGATGTCAGATTGTATGTATTTAGTACATTTTCATTGTTAAATAACATGATATGTTTGACCAGTTGAATGCAGAGCACTTTCTTTAAGTGGACGTTTAAACAAGATAACGTTGTTTATGCATTTTGTCATAACCATGCAAATATATTTAAATAAACATTTCACTTTATTGATGAAATCAAAATGAGTACATTTAAAAAGATTAATTCTCCAGATGGTATACATTCCACACAGAGCCAGAATCCGTCATCAGTCGTCCCTTCTAGATTTTCTGACTGATCATTTTCTCTCGTGTCTTAACTTTTGCCTAGTCCGCTCTTTCGAGTTTCAGCCTAGCAGACTTTTCTTCTTCTCTTATTTTTTTTTAAACATGATAAAGCTTTAAGTAGTCTTGATTGATAGGATTGGTGAACTCATTTCCATCTATGTCCATGATGCTGACACCACCTTTTGATAGCACTTTCTTCACAATATAGGGCCCTTCCCAGTTGGGTCTGAATTTCCCCCTAACATCAACATTTGAAAGCCTTAATTGCTTCAAAACCAAGTCTCCTGCTTTCAACTGCCGCCTGGGCACTTCACATTCCGATTATAGGCTCTGGCCATTCTGCTTTGGTACATCCGTAGATGATCCAGTGCTTTCAACCGCTTTTCATCTAACGCTGCCAATTGCTCGTATCTCCATTTAGTTTCTGGTAACTGAGCTTTCAAGGCGACTCTGAGTGACTTGAGCTCTATTTCTACTGGCAACACTGCTTCCATACCATACACCAAGGTATATGGAGTTTCCCCTGTTGGCGTTCTGGCACTGGTTCTGTAACCCCAAAGAGCATATGGCAATTTGTCAGCCCAATCTTTGTAAGTGGTCACCATTTTTGATAATATCTTCTTCATCGCCTTATTAGCTGCTTCCACTGCACCATTAGCTTAGGGTTTGTATGGGGAAGACTTGTGGTGCTCAATGCCATGTTCTGCAAGCAGCTCAGCTGTTGCCCCTTGAAACTGCACTCTATTGTCAGTCACTATATGATAGGGAATCCTATATCTGGCAAAGATGTTCTTCTGGATGCACTTGACCATTTTCTTAGCCATTACACTAGCGAAAGATTCTGCTTCTACCCATTTGGAGAAGTAATCAACTGCCATGACTATGAATGGATGTCCGTTAGATGCTGCAGGATGAATTTCTCTGATCATGTCAATCCCCCACGCCGAGAACAGCCAAGGAGATGCTAGGTTCTGTAGCTCAAGTGGTGGAAGATGACTGATGTAAGCATAGATCTGACACTCGTGACATCTCTTCATTTTCCTTATACAATCAGCCTGCATAGTCATCTAGAAGTATCCCTGTCTCATTATCTTTCTAGCCATAGTGAGCCCATTCATGTGTGGCCCGCAGGATCCTGCGTGTACTTGCTGCATCATTGTTTCTGCCTCCTATTCTGTCAGACATCTTAGGATAACTCCATTTTCTGTTCTTTTATATAGCTTATCTTCAAAGATTCTGAACTGACTGGCTAGCTTTCTTAATGACATCTTATCGGCAATACTGGCTCCTTTTGGATATTTCCCATCCTTCATATACTGGTAGATGTCATAGAACCATGGCTTTTCTTCGACCGTCAACTCCATTACTTCATGCATTTCAAAGCAGGGTTGTTTGGAAACTACTATAACCAGTGGCTGTACTTGAGTTTCTTCTGGATTTTCCTATATAGAAGACAATGTTACTAGTGCATCAGCCATTTTATTCTCATCTCTGGGGACATGTCTGAATTCATATTGGCCAAATAATTCTTTTCTATGTTGTAGCAGCTCCAAGTAGGGTCGTAATGCTTCTTCCTTCAGCTCCCATTCGCCTTGAGCTTGCCTTATCACTAAAAATGAATCCCCAACAATCAAGACATCATTTGCCCCTAGAGTTAACAGAGCTTCCATCCCAAATAAGCATGCTTCATATTCTGCTCCGTTGTTGGTTATAGGAAAATCCAACCTCTTTGACAAAGGGATGATTTCACCATCCGGTGTTGCTATGATTACCCCGATTCCAGCACCTTTTCTATTCACGGCACCATCAAAGCACATAACCCATCTCTTTATTTCCACCATGGCCAACTGTTCATCTGGGAAGTCCAGATTTTCTGTGTAGTCTGATTCCAGCGGCTGATTTGCTAAAATTCTGCTAGGGCTCGCCCTTTGATGGTCTTCTTGGTGATGTACTCAATGTTAAACTCCAATGAGAGTAACAACCACCTAGATAACTTCCTAACCAACACCGATGCTTTATACAGATACTTCATCGGATCCACCTTAGCCTCGGCTTGTACTTTGTATGACTGGAAGTAATGGCGCAACTTCTTGTTCAGCCAGATCATTGCCACACATGTCTTCTCCACCAGTCTGTACTTGGTTTCATACTCCAGCAATTTCTTGCTGAGGTAGTAGATAGGGTACTCTTTCTTTCCATCTTGTTCTTATGCCAATATTACCCCTACAGAGGAATCTTCAACGGCTAAATACAAGATCAAGGGCTTCCCTAAAGTTGGTGGACTCAGGACTGGTGGATTTACCAGATAAGCCTTGATCTTCTCAAATGCTAGCTGACATCTTTCATCTCATATAATCGGCTGATCTTTCTTTAACAGCTTGAAAATTGGCTCGCAGGTGGAAGCCAACTGTGTTATGAAGCGGTTGACATACTGTAAGGAGCCCAAGAACGACCTGACTTCTTTTTCTGTCTTTAGAGCTGGCATATCTTGAATGGCCTTGATTTTATCTGGGTCCATTTATATTCCTCTCTGGCTAACCACATGGCCCAGCAACTTCCCCAATGTGACTCCAAATATGCACTTCTTAGGATTAAGTCACAAGTTATATTCTCCGATGCATGTGAGAAATCTATCCAGGATAATAGGATGTTCCTCCCAGGTCACTGATTTGACTAGCATATCATCGACATACACTTCGACTTCTTTGTGGATCATATCATGCAGCAGGGTTGTGACAGCCCTTTGATAAGTGGCTCCAGCATTCTTTAATCCGAAGGGCATTACTCTGTAGCAGAAAGTACCCCACTCTGTGATGAACGATGTCTTCACCTTATCAATCACATCCATTAGGATCTGGTTGTATCCTGAAAACCCATCCATAAAGGAATACATCGCTGCTTTTGCTGCACTATCAACCAGGACATCAATGTGAGGCAACGAAAAATTATCTTTTGGGCACGCCTTATTCAGGTCCCTGTAGTCAACACACACTCTGACCCTTCCGTCTTTCTTAGGCACTGGGACGATATTAGCTAGCCATTCTGTATACTCCACCACTTCAAGGAATTTAGCATCTATCAGCTTAGCCACTTCTTTTTTTACCAATGTAGCCCACGCTGGCCTCAGTCTCCTCAGCTTCTGCTTTACTGGCCTAAACTTAGGGTCCGTTGGGATCTTATGCACCGCTATCTCTGTGTCCACACTCGGCATGTCTTCATACGACCATGTGAAATCTTTAACATGTTTTTACAATATTCTTGTTAATTCTCTCTCTTCCTTGGGTTTTAGCTCGAGAGAAATGAGTACCATTTTGGGATTTTCATCTGTACTTATGTTGATTTCATGCAATGCAGTGTCGTGTATGCTAAATATGCTTGATCGTGATTTAAATGTATTTATTATAGAATTATCAGGATAAACATCACACAAGTAAGCAAACTGAGATTTCATTGCATTGAACTCATCATAAAGTACATCATTTATGTTGAAAATGGAAGAAACACATACAACAAAATCATTTTCATCCTCCATAGGCGGAGGGCCTTGCACTTCTTCAGCTTCCACTTCCATCTTCAGAGTATCATCTAGGTTTGCAGCTGCTTTGGCTTGTTTTTCAGCCACCTGTGCCTTAGCGTTTTCCATGATCTTGGTTATTTCGGCAACCACAGAGTCCAATTTCACCTTGGCCATCAGCTCCTCTTCAAACCCTTTTTTGGACTTCCTAAACGCCTTGCTCAAGGCAGCAGTCAATGCACCCGAAATGGCTTCCACAGCTTCATCACAAGCTTTCTCTTTGTTTTTTTTGCCACCTCCAATGCTTTTGCCATCATTTCAGGTGACTCACATTGCAGAACATCAGGCTTAGCAGCTATCTCTTCTACCATCACAGGGGCTACTGGTTCCTCCCAGCTTTTCTCAAAGTTTACGACATCAGAAAATATCTCAAAGCCGGGGTATTCAATGTTCCTGACCCTTACTGGTTCAGCCTGGCCATTATAAAGCTCTTCACCTACCTTTAGAAATGGTTTCATCATAAACTTGCTGTTCTTACCCCTTCTCGAGTTCTTCTGGTCAGATTTCTCCTCTGTATACCCAAGGCCAAACTGCTTTGGTTTCCCCAAGTCATTGTTGAATTCAGGTACTCCTTGCAAGTTGATTCCAAGTCCCATACCCAGACAAAATTTTGTTTGTGCAAGTACCTAGATAGCCACTCCATCATATAATTTTCATAGATGACCATGGGAGCGTCTGTGACTTCTTCTTCCCCGATCATGGCGACTTGGAACCCGCCGAATGGTACAACTCCTTCATTCACAGTAGCTATGGATTAGGCATCCGCCTCAACAATCATAATCTCGCCATTTATCGAGAACTTAATTTTCTGTTGCAAGGTGGAAGGTACACCTCCTAGAGGGTGGAACCATGGCCTTCCTAACAATAGGGAGAAGGTAACCGAGATATCTATCACTGTGAAAACGACCATTGACTTAACTGGCCCAACCTCTACTTCAGTTTCAAAAGTCCCTATCACTGTTCTCTTGGAGTCGTCATATGCCCGGATTACTGTTGAGGACTTTTTCAGGACATCTTCATTTAGGCCCAAACATGGCAACATCTTTAGTGGACATATATTCAATGCCGAGCCATTGTCCACCATGACACACTGCATCACCTTATCCATCACATGAGCCCTGATGTAAAGAGCCTTATTGTGAGCCTTTCCTGCACCAGGCAGATCTTTCTTAGAAAAAACAATGTCAGGAGACCCAGAATGGACCTTACCCAAAAAAAAACACATGGCCTCCGGGGATGCAATAGGAGAATCCTTAATCTCTGACAACTTCTTTACTAAGGCTGCCCTATGCTCCTTAGAGGTTAACAGCAGATGCCACAAACTGGCTTGTGTAGGAGTCTTCTTTAACTGGGAAATAACTAAGTCCTCTTTCTCAATTCCCTCCAGTGCTGACGTGCTACCGGATCCAGCCATCGGGGCTTTATCCTTTAGTTGGTCTGTTGGTTGATACACCCTGCCACTTCGGGTCACATTCTGGACCTCCTGAACTTTCAGCTTCTCAATGGCTAGAGGCTTAACTATCTCCTCTCCTCTAAACTCTTCATATTCATCTTTCGGGTCAAGGTCATTCAGGCTTATTGGCTTGATTTCCTTCTGTTCTGCCTTCTTCTCACATTTTGACTCTACTTCAACTTCCCATATTGCCACAGCTTGAATAGCAAGATTTGCCCGAAGGACCTGAGCAAAAATAAAATTAGCTGGTAGACCCGAATGCACCATGTTAACCCGCTTCTCAAATGTCGACAATGGGTTAGTCTTTGTGCTGGGCTTAGGGGGTTTTTGTAATTTCCCTTCATCGATGAGCTTTTGAATGGCATCCCTTAACTTGTAGCAATTGTTAGTCCTGTGGCCAGCAACGACATGGTATGTGTAGAAATTATCTTTATCTGCCTCGGCAGGTTTTTCAAAAGGCCTCAAAGACTATAGTAACCCACCATTTCTGCACTTGGCAAATATTTTAACCAAAGGAAGATTCCAAGGTGATATACCCTGTCCCTTAAGATTCCTGTTCTGATTGTTCTGTTGCTGGGTTATTGTAGCAACCTCTACTTGTTTCACTTCTGAAGTCTGCCCCCCTTTTCCACTAGAACTTGAGCTAGAATCGCCACCAGACCCGGCTGTAGCTGTTGATCTATACCCTGAACTGTACCCTGAGCTTCTTCCACCCTTATGGCTTACTACCTTCTCTTCTTCATCTCGCTCGATTTTCATCGCCATACTGTAGAATTCACTAAGCTCATTGAATGGATGAAATTTCATATTGTTTTTGAAATTGTCCTTGCTGCCATCAATCAGCTTCTGTATCAGTTCATCTTCATATGGGCGGTTTTTCAAAAGAATCATCTTGTTCATCCACCATTAGTAATACTCATCAAAAGGCTCATTGGGCTTCTGCTTGATCAGCTCCAAGTCCTACAGCTTCACCTGAATCTTGGTGTTGAAGCTGTAATATTTAATAAAGGCTGCAGATAGAACATCCCAATCTGACTGCTCTTCCTCTGATAAAGAGTTATACCAGCCCAATGGTCCTCCCTCCAAGGTAGTCGGGAAGAGATTAATCAATTGTTGCTTAGTGGCGCCCGCCGTCAGCATGACCCGAGCGTAAAGATTCACATGGGCCTCTGGTGAGCCCATTTGTAAGCGTTGGGATTTCCCGTCTTAAAAAAAAGAGAGAGAATAGTTGTACGACTGTAGGGTCGTAGCAGGTGAACCAGCCCATACCCTGAAAGCAGAAAAGTGGGAAAAGAAAAGGAGAGCATTAATTGCTCCAGTTCTGGCAGCAAGTAAGAGGGATAAAAAGAAGGAAAAGAGGAAAGAAAAGGGGATTCTGATCTGGGATTTGAAGGGATTAGAGAGAGAAGTTGAGAGAGAAAAGAGAGAAAAAGAGAAGAAAAATAAACCTACAAAACTCAAGCCTTTCTTCTTCTTCTTTTCCTTTAATTCTTAAGTGTCAATGTCTAAAACTGGATAGAAATCATAGGTTAACGACTTAACACTTAAACTCAATCAATTTCAGACTCTGATTTCACTCAAATCCGTGACATTTTGGAGATCTTGGACCTAACTCTTCAAACCTCAACTCAAAGGGAAAAGAAGCAATTTGGTGTGGATTGGTGCGTTGCCAGGGGTCAATCCTACGGTGGATCAGCGCCAAAGAGGTAAACACACTTCATTCCCTCTTTTTCTCATGCTTTTCTGGGTGATTTGGTGTGTTTTTGTGCATTTTATTTCAACTTTTGCGTTTTCTGTTTCTAGAAATTAAGAACAGTCGTGCGACTGTTCTTAAGTTGACGAACAGTCGTACGACTGTAAATACAGTCGTACGAGTGTTCTTGATTTCCATTAACTTCTCAGTTTTATTTGAATAATTTTGGCGAAATTCTGAAGTTGGATTGATTTACAGTCGCATGACTGTAATGCTCGTTCAAGAGCAGAATTTCCATAATAATCCCTAAAAATTTCTAAAAATCCCTAAAAATTCAGAAAATTAGAAAATCATCAAAAATGAATTTTGTTTTGTGCATTCACTACCTTAGATTTAATTTTCAATATTATTGCATTTAGAACAATACCACGACGGAGACCCAATTATCTCGAAACCTGACCCACCTCACATGTTAAAATTAAATTAAACCGGAAAATAAATTGTTTTCAAAATGATTTTCTCACAAAACCAAAATATAGGGACGTTTCAAAATGTTTTCCAGGTCTAACCGGGCCAGGCAGCCGAGCCAATCCGGTTATCCCCCTAAAAGCATGCCCCCAACTTCTAAATTATGTCTAAGTCCTATTTGTGGCGTGTCGTAAATTGTGCTAACCCTCTGTTTTACAGCTTTTTATTTTTTTTATTTTGAATGTATTTAATAGAATTATTTGTGTATTTTAGGCGTTTGTAATTTTAAAATAAATCGTGTATATTAAGCGGTTGTAAAAGTGAGGTTGAGAGTTTTTATTTTTGTTCGATTGGGTTGTAAGCCATTTAATTATTTACTGTTTACTTTTATTTCTATTTCATCTGTATGCGTGCTGTATGTTTAACATAATGCAATAAAATTGACTTTAGAATTTGAAATATCATACTTGAACATTGGCCATATTTATTTTAATTAGACACGAAATAGGGGACTTGTCCGGACCTAGATCTCTGGGTAGTGTAGCAGCTGTTCGTCTAGTTCAGCTACATTATAAATTTCCCGATTGAGCTGAGCCGGGTGGCGACTTCTACAATATCCATCGAGACTTAGGTCTCGGTTCTTTTAAGAACTAATTCTATTTTTTCCAAAACGAATTTCCATTCTAAAAACCCCACGCGAGGGAGGGGTTCACCCGAAATCGAGTCGCCCCTTTCCGAAAGAGAGTCCGCGTTCTGTCGAAAACATCGTCCGCTCACACCATTCCCTTATAAGAAGGCACCTTCGACACTTAGAAGCCGATGGGAAAAGTATTGATGCCCTTACTGATCATAGCATCAACATTAACCCCTTTTTTAGATTCAGAACTGACACTGGCCCCTTTCTTCAGCTGGGCCATAACTTCATCCAATTCGGAACACTTTGCCTTCATCTTTCTTTCCATAGCTGCCTCGATTTCTTACAGCTTCTCCAGACTAGCCGAGGCATCACCACCTTGCTAGGATGATTCAGCCTCCTTCTCCTTTCCGATTCCGCTACCACCAGTTTCCCCGGCTTCTCTCACTACAGCCCGCATTTCTTCCTTAAGCATATCACGAAAATCCTATGATCTCAGGAAATCCTTCAAAGCATCAGTGAGACTCAATGTTGGATTAGCCATCTCGACTTCTTCCCTAGACTCAGAATCACTCTCCGTTTCAGTAGCTCTCCGTTCCCCAACAGCCCTCAAAGCCTGAGATCTTGTCTAAGGCCGCTCCAGCTTATTCTGCTTGACATCAGTCGGGAAACGTTTAGGGTCAATGTATGGAATGATGTCATGAAGAGTGAGACATTGAAAATACTTCTGATGAATGAATGGAGTGATGTCGTGCGTGAAATGATGATGAAAATAATTTCCACTTATTATTCTATTTTTTTTGGGACATTCCAAGAATACCCAATGCTATGCAAAAAGTCACGTGTGAACCGCCACACGGACAAAGGTTCAGTGCCTTTGGGACACCTAATGATTTTTTTGATATGGTCGCGTGTGTACCGACACACGGACAGAGTTTCGATGCTTTGTAAGTCTATGTGATGATATGAAATGGTCGTATGAGGCCGCCCCATGGATAGAGTTCTGATGCTTTTGAGCATATTATATGAAATAATGTTGTATGAAAGTCAAGTGTAACAGGGGACACGGACAGAGGCTCAGTGTTCGGGGAACACCTTTCATGAGATGTTATGAAATGCCCCTACATATGTACTAATCCGGCACTCGGGGAGCACTTTAAATGATGTAATAATGTCATGAAGTGATTTGATGTGGACTACGGTGTTATATGATATTTATGATGAATGGGTATGGTGTCATGAAATGCATCACGCAGATTGTCACACGGAAGTATACCTAGGACCATTGTGGTCTCTATTGAACGAGATAATTTGGTGGAACGGCCAAATACAATCCGGTGCATTGGCAGAACACAGGTACTTTGGGATAACCGATATGCGATGGAATGATATGATCGTCATGGGCACCCTTGGAATGTCCATAATTTAAATGAGGTGAAATGATAAGGATACTTATGTCACACAAAATGCAAATGGCTACATAAAAACATGGTTAGGATGCATGACATACAAGATGATGTCATGCATGCTTGTGAAAATGTTAACACACGAATGTAATGTCATGGCTGTAAAAGAAATTATTAGTGTGAATGTCACACGGATGATTTAATGTTTTCACATGAAAATAAAATGCAAATGGCTGCATAAAAATGTGGGTTAGTGTCACACAAATACTTCATGAATGATATGTCATGTGAATGGAAAATGTTGATTAATGCATGTCACGGGATGTCGAGAGGCGAATAACACATAGCACACGAAGCGTATTCTTCCAACCTTATTCCTCCAAACGTAGTCGGTCTCAAAAATTCTAACCGAGTCCTAGGTGGGGTTCTCTTCAATCATCAACCGGGGATGATAAAGGCGCAATTTTATTTTATTCACACGATTTATTTTGGTATCCTAGGGGAATCCAACTGAGGTTGCCTATATGAGTTCAGTCCAAGTCGGTTTAAAATCAAGGCTCCCATAGCAAGATATACTCCTCACTTCTCCCCACTCAAGGGTCCGAACGAAGGGGTTCGAACGAGGCTATGGGTGATGTTTCGTATCCGTGCCCCTAAGACCATGAGGAACAAAGGCGACACTTCAACAATTCACCTGGCTAAAGACAGGATACTTAACCTAATGCAAAAATGTCTAACTAAAGAATGCAAAACAAAATACCATATAAGAATCATCCACCTTATTTTAATTAGACACTTTTCTGGGCTTCTCAAATTCTTTTAAGTTATTAAGAAAACTTTTATAAGAAATCCCCAGAGGAGTCGCCACTGTGAGCGGACGACGTTTTCAACGGAATGCGTACTCCCTTTTGGAAGGGGTGCCTCGATTTAGGGCGAACCCTCCCTCGCGTGGGTTTTTGCATTGGAAATTCGTTTTTGGAAAATTATACTAATTCATAAAAGAACCGAGACCTAAGTCTCGATAAATAGTGTAGGAGTCGCCACCCGGCTCAGCTCAACCGGGAAATTTCAGTGTAGCTGAACCGGACGAACGGCCGCCACATTATCCAGAGATCTAGGTTCGAACAAGTCCCCTATTTCGTATCTAATCAAAAATAAAAATTGGCCAATGTTCAAGTATGGTATTTCATAATTCTAAAGTCCATTTTATTAAATAAAAAGCATGTGGCGCACATACACAAATAATAATAAAGTAGTAGAAAAAATTAATTAAGTTATTACAACCCGATCGAATGAAAATAAAAACTCTCGTCCTCACCTTACAACCGCCTAAAATACACAATTTAATCTAGAAAAAAAATATAACCGCCTAAAATACACGAATTAATCTATTAAATTACATCAAAAATAAAAATAACAGAAATCAAAAGCTGCAAAAACAAAGAATTATCACAATATATGGCATACCACAAATAGGACTCAACTAGGACAGAATGGGATTTTAGAAATTGGGCACATGCATTTAGGGGGATAACCGGGACGGCTAGGCTAGCCGGCCCGATTAGACCTGGAAAACATTTTGAAACGTCCCTGTATTTTGGTTTTGTGAGAAAATCATTTTTGAAAACACTTTATTTTCCGGTTTAATTTAATTTAACATGTGAGGTGGGTCGGTTTTCGAAGAATCGGGTCTCCGTCGTTGTATTGTTCTAAATGCATTAACGCTCAAAATTAAATCTAGGGTCGTGAATTCACACAACAAAATTTATTTTGATGATTGCCTAATTTTTTTGAATTTTTATGGTTTTTTGGAAATTTTTCTGGATTAAAATTGAAATTCTGCATCTGGACGAACCTTACAGTCGTGCGGCTGTAATCCTTCCAATTGCAGGATTTCTACAAGCGCCAGAATTTTACTTTTCAAAAAAAAAAAAGTATAGTCGTACGACTTTAACTACAGTCATACGACTGTAATTAAACTACAGTCGTATGACTGTAGATCGTGGCAGGTGAGCCAACTCATACCCCAAAAGCTGAAGAAGAGAAAGAAGAAAAAGGGAGAGGTGCAGACAGAAGAAAAAGACAGACAGAAGAAAGAGGAGGAGAAAAAGAACGAAAAGAAAAAGAGAGAGGGAGAAAGAAGAAGAGAAAACAAGAAAAGGAAAAAAACTCGTCATCAGAAACCCTTGCATTTAGAAATCTCTAAACCCAAATCCCTAACCCTAACTCAAGGAGAAAAAGTGCGGACTTCAGTGGATTGGAGCGACGCCAGGGGTCAATCCAACGGTGGACGCACGCCAAAGAGGTAAACACTCCTTTTTCCCTCTCTTTTCCAGGCTTTCTGGATGATTGGTGTGCTTTTTTAGCATTTTTATCCATTTTTCCTTGCATCTGTTTCTAGAAATCAAGAACAGTTGTGCGACTGTTCTTGAGTTTGATGAACAGTCGTACGACTGTAGTTACAGTCGTACGAGTGTTCTTGATTTCCAGGCATTTTCTTTCCAGTTTTGCTTCAAATAAAATTTTGGCGAGATTTTGATTCTGGGCAGCTTACAGTCGCACAACTGTAACGTAATTTCCAGAATCAGAATTTCCATTTTAATCCCCAAAAATTTCCAAAAATCCCTAAAAATTCAGAAAACCCCAAAAATCATCAAAATAAATTTTGTTGTGTGCATTCACGACCATAGATTCAATTTTCAGTAATATTGCATTTAGAACCATGCCACGACGGAGACCCAGTTCTCCCGAAAACCGACCCACCTCACATGTGAAAAAATGCATGTAAACCAGAAAAATTGTTTTCAAAATGATTTTCCCATAAAAAAACAAAATACAGGGACGTTTCAAAATGTTTTCCAGGTCTAACCGGGCCGGCTAGCCGAGCCAACCCGGTTATCCCCTATATGCATGCTCCCAATTCTAATTTCCCAATTCTGTCCTGTTTTAGTCCTAATTATGGCGTGTTATATATTGTGCTAACCTTTGTTTTGCAGCTTTTTATTTTTATTTTTATCTTTTATTTTAAATGTATTTAATAGAATTAATCATGTATATTAGGCGATTGTAATATTTTTCTAGATAAATCGTGTATTCTAGGCGCTTGTAAGAGTGAGGCTGGGAGTTTTTATCTCTTATTCGATAGGGTTGTAATAATTTAATTATTTACTATTTTACCTAATCTGTATGCTCGTTGTATGTCTATGTAATGCAATAAAATTGACTTTAGAGTTTGAAATACCATTTGAGAACATTGACCAATGTTTATTTTAATTAGACATGAAATAAGGGACTTATCCGGACCCGAATCTCTGGATAGTGTAGCGGCCGTTCTTTCGGTTTAGCTGCATTATAAATTTCCCGATTGAGCTGAGCCGGGTGGCGACTCTACAATATTCATCGAGACTTAGGTCTCGGTTCTTTTAAGAATTAATTCTATTTATTTTCAAAACGCAATTTTCCATTTATAAAAACCCCACGCGAGGGAAGGGCCCGACCGAGATCGAGGCGCCCCTTCCGAAAGGGAGTCCCGCGTTCCGTGGAAAACGTCGTCCGCTCACAGTGGCGACTCCGCTAGGGATTTCTTAAAAAAGTTTTCTTAAAAACGTAAAAGAATTTGACAAGCCCTGAAGAATGTCTAATTAAAATAAGGTGGATGATTCTTTATTGGTATTTCATTTTGCATCTTTAGCTAGACATGCTTGCATTAGGGTAAATATCCCATTTTAGCCCGGTGGATTGTTGAAGTGTCACCTTTGTTCCTCATGGTCTTAGGGCACGGATACGAAACACCACCCATAGCCTCGTACGAACCCCTTCGTTCAAACCCTTGAGTGGGGAGAAGTGAGGAGTATATTTTGCTATGGGAACCTTGATTTTTAACTCGACTTGGACCGAACTCATATAGGCAGCCCTAGTTGGATTCCCTTAGGATACCAAAATAACTATGTGTTGGGGAATTAATCGCACAAACAAACATAAAACGCAGCGGATAAAGGATTAATCCCCACCAAGGACCCATGTGCATTGCATTGAATCGGAAGGAGGGTTAAAGAATTACCTTAATTCTTTGAAGTTTGAATCACTTAGGAACCAAAATTGCTTCCCTCTATGGTTGATCCACACGGAGCAATACGTTCACCGCGTGCTAGCGCCGGGATGGAAGAAACGGTTTCTTCGAATCGAGAGAAGAGAGCAGAAAAAAAAAAAAATCAGATTTTTCTTTTGCTTGGAGAGACTGAATTTCGGCTGGCTACTTTTTTTCTGGTGGCTGGCCGAATTCTGCTATAGTATTAGTGTGGAGAGTGATTAGGTTTAGGTTAATTGTTTCCTTAAATAATTAACCTAAATAGTTAATTATAATTATAACCTAATACACCTATTAGTTATAATTATATATTAACCCACACAATTTAATATTAATTCTCAATTAACATTAAATCAAATCAATTCTCCATAATACATATATGTATATATAATATTATAATTAATTATATCTCCATATAATTTAATTATAATATGTAGCATACTTTATGCAATATTAATCACATTAATATTTATATATACATACATAAATATATATCACTATATATATTTATTCTCTTTCTCATTCATAAATTATTATCCAATAATAATTTATACCCGATAAGATGAACTTCATTTTGCTCTTGTGTGTGACCCCATAGGATCATATTAATTGGCAATAAGGAAATTACCATAATGTCCTTATAGGTCACAAGCGGACTCTAGCAAGCCATTACGACTACCCAATTAATATGATTGGAATGATCCAATACCTATTTATAGAATGTCATATTCCCTTTTGTCTCTTTGATATCAAGATTAATTATAAGACATGGTACACTTGTCAATCTTATATAATTAATCATATGCTTTCTCGATCTCAAAGTAAACTGTTCAGACAAATCAATTGATACTCTTATCAATTATTTGAGCACGGCCATGCATTTAACAGTCTTACTTATCGAGGGGCCCAGTGATATCGCTCTCTTGTTAGAGAGGGACAAAATCCCATATCTGTCACTCACATCCCTAAGCATGAGTCATATTGTACCCAACCACAGCCTTTATAACTACTCTGTTACAAGCAGCGTTTGACTGCGTCAAAGCACAACATGAATTCATCCCGGAATCCATGGTGACCTCAGGTCAAAGGAATCAGCTGATGACACTACTATAATCAAGATCAGTTGTGACACGTGACCATGAACTTGATCTTATAGTGGGTCTCCAGCAACATGTTCTCTAACACATTGCCCGTGAGTATAATCTGTATCTGTATACACTATATTCATCTTATGAATATCCATTATCACTCACACTAGTCTTAGTTTGTTATTATTCCCATAATAACAATCGACTAGGGAAAATTTAGAATTACACAATTAATTCATGGATACATTATCATAAATACTAACATACAAATATATATGATAAAATAAGTCTTTATTAATGACTTAAGAAGATTGTTTACATAATCCAACATTGGCTTAGGGCACAATCTCTAACACTATGTGAATAAATAAAATCACACCTTCATCACCCCCAGTTGGTGATCGAAGAGCACCCCGCCTAGGACTTGGTTAGAAATTTTTGAGACCGACCACGTTGGAGAAATAAGGTTGGAAGAATTCGCTTCGTGTGCTATATGTTACATGCTTCTCGACATTTCACGACATACCATAATTAACATCTTCCATACACAATAAACATTTTCCATACATAAGGCATTTTTGTGTGATACTAACCCACATTTTTATGCAGCCATGTACATTTTATTTTCGTGTGAAATCATTAATTCATCTGTTTGCCATTCATACTAACTATTTCTTTTTCAGCCATAACATTATACTTGTGTGATTAGCATTTTTCACATAGCATACATAACATTATTATGTATGCCATGCATCCTAACCCACGTTTTTGTGCAGCCATTTGCATTCTGTGTGTCATAAGCATTCACGACATATCACTTAAATTAAATTAGGGACATTCCAAGGACGCCCACCACGATCATATCATTCCATCATATATCGGGTATCCCAAAATACCCGCCGTTTTACCAATGCACCGGATTGTATTCGGCCATTCCACCAAATCATTTCATTCAATAGAGATCACAATGGTCCTAGGTCTATTTTCGTGTAACGATTTAAACGATGCATCTCATGACATTATACCCATTCATCTTAAATGTCATATGACATCGTGATCCACATCAGGTTACTTCATGACATTCCTACATTATTCAAGGCGCTCCCCGAATGCCGGATTAGTACGCATTTAGGGGCATTTCATAAATCCCAAATCATGAAAGGTGTTCTCCGAATGCCGAACTTCTGTCTGTGTCTCCTATGGCACATGACTCTCTTATAACATCATTTCATTTCATATGCTCAAAAGCATCAGAACTCTGTCCAAGGGCCGGTCCCATGTGACCATTTCATATCATCTCATAGACCTACAAAGCGTCGAACTCCATCCGTGTGTCGGTACACACGCGACCATTTCATGAAATTCATTAGGTGTCCTAAAAGCACCGAACTTTTATCCGTGTGGCGGTCCACACGTAACATTTTTGCATAGCAATGGGTGTTCTTGGAATGTCCAAAGTAAAAAAAAAAAGAATAAAAACAAGGGAATCATCCTCATTATCTCATGATGTACATCTCATTCATCTGACAAAGTTCAAGCATTTCACAAGCACCAAATACTTTACAGCATGCACTGAGTCATTTAAGTGTTCTAAAAATGCTAGAAATTCCATCAAACCCCTTAGGTCTTCCGTAATCATTAGAAATCCTATCCTTATGTCCCGTGCACATAAGCTCCAAATCTTTTCTCGTACAAGACAAGCTCTGCACGTACCGCAACAAGCTCTGCACACTTCCTCCCCGTGTAAGACAAGCTTTACACGTATGGTTCCAAATATCTTCCCATGTAAGACAAGCTCTGCACACTTCCTCCCCGTGTAAGACAAGCTCTACACGTATTGCTCCAAATATCTTCCCGTGCAAGACAAGCTCTGCACACTTCCTCCCCGTGTAAGACAAGCTCTACACGTACCGCTCCAAATCTTCCCGTGCAAGACAAGCACTGCACGTACCGCATCAAACTCTACCCTTCCTCCCTGTGTAAGAAAGCTCTACACGTACCGCTCCAAATATCTTCCCATGCAAGACAAGCTCTGCACACTTCTTCCCCGTGTAAGACAAGCTCTACAAGTATCGCTCCAAATATCTTCCCGTGCAAGACAAGCTCTGCACATTTCCTCCCCATGTAAGACAAGCTCTACACGTATCGTTCCAAATATCTTCCTGTGCAAGACAAGCTCTACACACTTCCTCCTCGTATAAGACAAGCTCTACACGTATTGCTCCAAATATCTTCCCGTGCAAGACAAGCTCTACACACTTCCTCCCCGTGTAATACAAGCTCTACACGTACCACTCCAAATCTTCCTGTGTAAGACAAGCTCTGCACATACGGCATCAAACTCTACCCTTCCTCCCTGTGTAAGACAAGCTCTACACGTACCGCTCCAAATATTCCCGTGCAAGACCAGCTCTGCACATACCGTATCAAACTCTACACTTCCTCCCCGTATAAGATAAGCTCTACACGTATCGCTTCAAATATCTTCCCGTGCAAGACAAGCTTTGCACACTTCCTCCCTGTGTAAGACAAGCTCTGCACGTATCATTCCAAATATCTTCCCGTACAAGACAAGCTCTGCACACTTCCTCCCCGTGTAAGACAAGCTCTACACGTATCGCTCCAAATATCTTTCCGTGCAAGACAAGCTCTACATACTTCCTCCCCGTGTAAGACAAGCTCTACACGTAACACTCCAAATCTTTCCGTGCAAGACAAGCTCTACACGTACCGCATCAAACTCTACCCTTCCTCCCCGTGTAAGACAAGCTCTACACGTACCGCTCCAAATATTCCTGTGCAAGACCAGCTCTGCACGTACCGCATCAAACTCTACACTTCCTCCCAGTGTAAGACAAGCTCTACACGTATCTTTCCAAATATCTTTCCGTACAAGACAAGCTCTGCACACTTCCTTCCCGTGTAAGAGAAGCTCTACACATATCATTCCAAATATCTTTCCGTGCAAGACCAGCTCTGCACGTACCGCATCAAACTCTAAACCTCCTCCCCGTGTAAGACAAGCTCTACACGTATTGTTTCAAAATATCTTCCCATGCAAGACAAGCTCTGCACACTTCCTCCATGTGTAAGACCAGCTCTACACGTATCGTTCCAAAATATCTTCCCGTGCACGACAAGCTCTGCACACTTCCTCCTCGTGTAAGACAAGCTCTACACGTATCGCTCTAAATCTTTTCCCGTGCAAGACAAGCTCTGCACGTACCGCATCAAACACTACACATCCTCCCCGTGTAAGATCCACTCTACACGTACCGCTTCAAATATTAACTCTCCTCCCGTGTAAGATACGCTCTACAAGTAAGCGCTTCGCAAGTATCACCTTGCTTCGATCCGTGGACACCCTGTATGTCATTTTATCCATGTGGTCTATATTTATACGCCACGCTATACTTTAGCACATAGCTTCATCAGCAACATTCATTGCATTTTGCACGTTCCCATTCTTGGCTTTGTGTGCACTTGATTAGCTTAGGATTGCATAACATGGCATGGCATCACATGACATCATCATTCATGCATGCGTTCATGCATCACATCTCGCATTCATACCTACATCATCCCTTGACTTGGTATCCTCTGTGCGCATGTCCCAGTCAATGCTAACAGGTGTTTTTATCAGGACAGAAAGGGAAGGAGTCTTGAAAATTGCTGGCCTAATGAACTTCAACACTGTAACAGATGTCGTGGATGATTATGTTGCTTCATCATGATTTCGAAAGATGGTTAGGGAAGAGGCAGCGGCAATGTTGAAGGAAATGCTAGGAGGTGATCTTGACAAGGTGGAAAAGCTAACGGCTAGGTGCTCTGAACTGGAGGCACGTGTGATTGAGCTTGAGGGAGTAATAAGAGGGCTGACTGGTGAAGCAGAATCGAAGGCCCCCCTCAAAGCCAACACTAACCTTGTTCTACGACCAACTAGGAGTCCACTCCCCAAAGGTGACGGAAAGGGCATATCCCCGTGGCCTATTTTACTGAGCCAATTATTTGCCAAATGTAGAAAAGAGGGGCTACTGCAGAGCGTCAAGCCGTATGTGGAGCCGGCACTGGATCAAAAGAACAACTTCTGCACCTATCATGTAATGACAGGTCATCGAACCAATGTCTGCTATATTTTAAGGAAGGAGATCCAGAAGTTAGTTGATAAGGGGAGGTTAAAGGTGCCATCAGCTACTAATGAGCGACTGGGGTAGGCAGGGAGACTGGCAAGGAAATTCCTCAAACCTCCCGGGGAGAGGAATATGATGAAGAACTCCTAAGCCTGATTTGATGAAAGTGGGGCAGTGACATTGAAGTCGGGGCAGTGACCGGATAAGCAATAGTCGGACGCTGTGAGATCAATACCTTTAGAGGCTCCTTCCCGTAGGGAACTCATTTTGTTTGTAAAGTGTATTGAACTCATTTTGAATGCAATGCATCTTGTTATTTTCTTACTTGTGCGGTGATTACATGTATATGGCATTAAGCATGCATTTGATCATCTGAAACGACATGTCCATCACGCATAATATTAAGATACACCACATCAATCTGAGTCTTGGAGGGAATTTAAAAGTGAACCTGACTTTGGTTAAGCCCTTTTCTTCAAAAAAACAAAAGGGATGGCATCATTTCCATTGAATCAATTGCCGACCTAGATCAGTGATCCCTACGAACCACGATCCAAAACACTGTTGGTCTTGCCCTAAAAGTTTCAACTTGGACAGCCCACAATACATCCAAAGCATTCCAAACTAGGGACCATTGCTAAATTTCAGAGCCGATCCCCAAGATGAGGCTTTGAGCCTAAGTCATGCCCGAGAAAGCGTCTCACACTATGACCTTGTAGTCAAAAACCTAAACTCATCAAAATCACCAAGCCTAAAAAAAAATCCAAATGACCTTCGCCACCCACCATACTGTAAAACTCTGAAGCAGACACTGGTTTTAGTGCATATATAGTCTTGTTTGTGTGATATTCATGTGCATATGACATTACACATGCATTGTTCATCCAAAAAGACATATCAAACACGCATGACATACATGGATCTGAATGCAACAAGAAAATCCATAGGTGGATGTGGCTTGGATTTAGCTTCTTCAAAAAAAAAAAAAACCCGGTACCGACGGAAGACCTCAGCTCTCCCTTACAGTCAAATTTCTGCTCCTGGTCTAAAGTTGCACTCTCTTCAATCATAGAGTCAAACTCTGTCGAGTGCTTGATGAATCTGGGGGTGGCCCATCTACTGCATGAAATACCGGGGTCAGTGAGTTGAGACAATAGAGATAAGTACGTTTTTGCCTATTCTGAAAAGTTAACTTCAGCAGCGACAGAGAAGATTGGTGTCTTTATCTATCTCATACTCAGCAGCCATAATTAAGTCTGGAGTGTCTCATGGCATTAAATGGCAAGGCGCAACACTTTCATCTTCTCCCTTGAACCGATTCTGTGAAGCCTTATTTTCTATCATTAATGGCTTCCAACAAGAAATTGAACCCCAATGCTGCTCCATATCGCATTTGTCTGCATCATCTCATCACCAAAAGAGTGACTGAGCAGAGAAAGGATTTGAATATGAGTCTACTTCAAATGAGCTCAACAATGGTTACCCAAGAACCTAACTATTGAAGAGATCAAGTTGAATAAGAGGGAGATCAACGCCAGTCTCGGTGAGAAAACAAGCCTGATTATCAGAAATCTACCAGGCCAATTCCAAAGACATAATCTGCCACAAATTCTGGTCAAGAGTAAGTCCAAAGGGAAGTCTGCTTATGGTTTCCCCCACTCCCCTATGGATCTCAAGACTGGAGGAAATGTCGGTTATGCATTTGTGAACTTCACCGACAGTGTTGGAGCAACTTGGTTTTACAAAGCTTTCAACAATCATGAAGGGGATGAGATCATCAACAGGAAAGCTTACAAAGTCTATTGTGCTCATATTCAAAGGGAAAGTTGCATTTACCAACCATTTCAAGGATTCAGTCTTCGGGAACCGTGCCTGAACTGGAATCTGGGTTGAATTGGAAACATGAATACGACATCAGACAGCAGGAGAATTCAGAGGTTAATTGAATTCATCTCAGGTTGTCCATCCACAATGGCAATTCTATCCAGTGATCGGTCGTTCATTCCTTAAAAAAAAATCCAATGTGTAAAACCGAAAGGGCATATTGGTAATCTGAGGGGGCATCAATTAAAACCAGAGCCACATTTTAGATTTTCCTAATGCATCCGCATTCATTATGTCATGAATGTCTTGTATTCAATTTTGGTGTTCAATATGCATTTGTCATGTCATTACATGTCAATGTTCACTTACGGGCTATATCGTGCAGCGAACCTTGTTTGTAGAAGTGCTTTACACCCCAAACACAAACCTATAATACTAGAGGCAAGTGAAAAACCGAACCACTGGGTATCATCGACAGCAGTATCTTTGCGAGTCTCAATGAACATATCAAGATATATTTTTCCCGTCTTAAGACAAATCATCGCGAAAGGGATTAATGCAGACAAAATGCCCATCACAGAATCTTTCTCCAAAAAAAAACTTGTTGACATGAAAAACCGAAAGGCAATGTCGGCAACGGGAGAGGGGTGATACACAAAGTCAGAGTCACTGTCACATTCCCTATTATACTCATTCTGATGTCACCATTGCAATATTGTGTATGTTTGGATTTCTAATCAGATGTTCATCTTGTGTACACCATGCCATTACATATAAACATCCATCAATAAGACATTGCATCCAAGCCCGTGATAATATCGCACAAACTCTTGTTATGCGGTACAGAAATGCAAGGTCTCACTCTCATCTTCTTACTCAACCAAACGGACCATCCGTCAGTGCTGCCTATTACCCGGATCCACTGAGCCTAACAACGCTTCAGAATATGCAGAGGGTAAAGTGGAAAGTCACTCAAGACGGCCAACTCCTCTAATACCTAGATCAGTGTAAAAGTCAGTCGGTCAGGAAACACGTCGGAACAATCGGACTAGGTCACTTGGGCTACCATCGGGGCCAGTCACAAGCCAGAAATTCCACCTCCGGGCTCGCACGATACCAAGAACAAAGCATAAGCCACATGTTGCATGCATACATACATTTAGAACTATACATGCATCTATACATACGTGCATATGTTTAAAGTAAACACGCACAATTCATATACATATGCATCACAACTGTCCCAAGTGCAGGTACCCACTGCTATCACTAGGTCTCTCTAAACCAGGTTCGCTCTCAAAGTAGAGACGGCACAATGCCGGGGCAGAACAATCAAGTCTCCAAGGGGCAGAGCAATCAAGCCGTATTTATCCTTGATCGAAGGGGCAAAAATTTTTGTTTCCAAAATCATCGATCAAAGGATAAATACTCATCCTCGAGCCAACATCAAAATTGTCATTCTTAAACTATCTTCTTTCATTCAAGCCAGATTTCGAACCCTTGAACTCCATTACGTTCAAGCATGGTTGTAAATCCTTAAACCCCTTTTTTTATTCAAGCCAGATTTCAATCCCTTGAACTCCATTACGTTCAAGCATGGTTTCAAATCCTTGACCTTCTTATTCCATTACTTTGAGTTCATCCAATTCCAGCAAGATTTCAAGTCCTCGAATTTCAGCAGTTTTGCCTCCTGGAACCTAAACCCGGTATCGGCTTAGTTCTACATCAAACCCTTTATTTCATCCAAGCTAGATTTCGAATCCTTGAACTTCTTCAAGCATAATTCCCAATCCTTGATAAACACCTATCCAAGCTAGATTTTGAATCCTTGAACTTCTTCAAGCATGATTCCCAATCCTTGAAAATCGCCCAAGCCAGATTTCGGATTCTCGAAGATCGATTCAAGCAAGATCCTAGATCTTTGAAACCAGTTCAAATTCCACACTTCAAATTCTCTTTGCCTTGGGTAACCTAGACCCAATATTAGCTTATTTCTTCCCCAGCTTTGCCTCGGGTAGCCTAGACCCGATATCGGCTTACTTCAACAGCGGGTTCTTTCCTGTGTCTGCGGTGCTTTGAATCGTGTTTCTCAAATTCACATCAACTATCCCAGACTAAGATCGGGTGGTGAATTTGATCGCGCGAGGGGCATCTGTAAGCGCCGGAATTTTACTTTTCAAAAAAAAAAGAGTATAGTCATACGACTTTAACTACAGTCATATGACTGTAATTAAACTACAGTCGTACGACTGTAGATCGTGGCAGGTGAGCCAACCCATACCCTAAAACTGAAGAAGAGAAAAAAGAAAAAAGGAGAGGCTCGGACAGAAGAAAAAGACAGACAGAAGAAAGAGGAGGAGAAAAAAAAAAGAAAAGAAAAAGAGAGAGGGAGAAAGAAGAAGAGAAAACAAGAAAAGGGAAGAAACTCGTCATCAGAACCCTTGCATTTGGAAATCTCTGGACCCAAATCCCTAACCCTAACTCAAGTGCGGACTTCAGTGGATTGGAGCGACGCCAGGGGTCAATCCTATGGTGGACGCACGCCAAAGAGGTAAACACTCATTTTCCCCTCTCTTTTACAAGCTTTCTGGGTGATTGGTGTGCTTTTTCGGTATTTTTATCCATTTTTCCTTGCATCTGTTTCTGGAAATCAAGAACAGTCATGCGACTGTTCTTGAGTTTGATGAACAGTCGTACGACTGTAGTTACAGTCGTACTAGTGTTCTTGATTTCCAAGAATTTTCTTTCTAGTTTTGCTTCAAATAAAATTTTGGTGAGATTTTAATTCTAGGCAGCTTATAGTTGCACGACTGTAGCATGATTTCCAGAATCAGAATTTCCGTTTTAATCCCCAAAAATTTCCAAAAATCCCTAAAAATTCAAAAAACCCCAAAAATCATCAAAATGAATTTTGTAGCGTGCATTCACGACCATAGATTCAATTTTTAGTAATATTGCATTTAGAACAATGCCACGACGGAGACCCAGTTCTCCCGAAAACCGATCCATCTCACATGTGAAAAAATGCATGTAAACCTGAAAAATTGTTTTCAAAATGATTTTCCCATAAAAAACCAAAATACAGGGACGTTTCAATATGTTTTCCAGGTCTAACTGAGCCGGCTAGCCGAGCCAACCCGGTTATCCCCTATATGCATGCCCCCAATTCTAATTTCCCAATTCTGTCCTGTTTTAGTCTTAATTATGACGTGTTATATATTGTGCTAACCTTTTTTTGCAGGTTTTTATTTTTATTTTTATTTTTATCTTTTATTTTAAATGTATTTAATAGAATTAATCGTGTATATTAGGCGATTATAATATTTTTCTAGATAAATCGTGTATTCTAGGCGCTCGTAAGAGTGAGGCTGAGAGTTTTTATCTCTTATTCGATCGGGTTGTGATAATTTAATTATTTAATTATTTACTATTTTACCTAACTTGTATGTGCGCTATATGTCTATTTAATGCAATAAAATTGACTTTAGAGTTTAAAATACTATTTCAGAATATTGACCAATATTTATTTTAATTTGACATGAAATAAGGGACTTATCCGGACCCGAATCTCTGGATAGTATAGCGGCCGTTCGTTCGGTTCAGCTGCATTATAAATTTCCCGGTTGAGCTGAGCCGGGTGGCGACTCTACAATATTCATCGAGACTTAGGTCTCGGTTCTTTTAAGAATTAATTCCATTTATTTTCAAAATGCGATTTTCCATTTATAAAAACCCCACGCAAGGGAGGGGCCCGCCCGAGATCGAGGCGCCCCTTCCGAAAGGGAGTCCCGCGTTCCGTCGAAAACATCGTCCGCTCACAATTTCGCCAAAATTATTCAAAAGAAACTGAAAACTTAGAGGAAAATCAAGAATACTCGTACGATTGTAATTACAGTCGTACGACTGTTTTTCAACTCAAGAATGGTCGGATGACTGTTCTTTATTTCCAGAAACAGCAGGTTCGAAAAATGAAATTTAAATGCACAAAACACACCAAATCACCCAGAAAGCACAAGAAAATGAAGGCTTGAAGTGTATTTACCTCTTTGGCGCTGATCCACCGCAGGAATAACCCCTGGCAACGCCCCAATCCACACCAAATTGCTTCTTTTCCTTTGAGTTGAGGTTTGAAGAGTTGAATCCAAAATCTCTAAAATGTTAAGGATTCTGAAAGTTTTTAGTTCGAATTTGATTGAGTTTAGAGAGTCAGATTATTAACCTAGGATTTCTAATAGGTTTTTAATTTAAACACTCAAGAATTACAAAGAAAAAGAAGCTTTAAGTTGTGTGGTTTCTTTTTCTTCCCTTTTTCTCCAACTCTCTCTCTAAAACTCTCTCTGATTTTTCTCAAGAATCAAAAGTCCAAAGGTCCCCTCAAAACCTCTTCTTTTCCCTCTTATCCCTCTGATTTCTTGCTGCTTCCATCGAGCATTTAATGCCCCTCTTTTTCTCCCATTTTTCTTCTCTATAGGTATGGGCTGCTATTCCTGCTCCGAGGTTGCAGTCGTACGACTGTAATTTTTAATTACAGTCGCGCGACTGTATTTTACAGTCTTGTGACACGATTTTTTTTTTAAGACGGAAAATTTCGGCGCTTACAACGCGTGCCACGTGGCACATATTGCAAAAATTTCACAAAAGTCCCTTAAACAATTTCTTTAAAGTCCCTCTTTACTTCTTATTCTTTCAATAATATCATCTTCCTCTTTAAAGTTGAATCTTCACTTTGTTAAGAGTTTTTTAATGGCATCCATTAAAGCTAAATTAATGTCATCCTTGCACTTGAACTGAAACAAACTCGGTTTGCAAATATTCAAAATTGAAAATGCCTTAGCTGCAACATTGATTTACCTCCATCTAAGGAACAAAAAATAAAAATAAAAATAAGAAATAAGAAAAGAAATTGCAATCCAATAAAGTTTTCAAACAATCAAGCACGAAAAGGAAATGAAGTGTCAGGGACAAAGATGCAAAAGATCTAGCAATGGTGCAAAATATATGGTGATGCAACATAAAAACTAACAATTGTACCGAATCCCTAGAATTTCATGAGAAATGGAATAGCAATGAAAAACGATGGAATTAAGGAGAAAAAACTTTGGCGTATTAGATTCGCCAATCGACTTCATGAACTTTGCCTCTATTGTTTATGGCGGAACCAAATTAATCAAACGTATAAAATTTGGAAAGGTAGAAAGAATGGATATTGGTTGAGTTTTGAATTTAAATTAAAATAGAATTTGAATGGAAGTAAAGAAAATGAAAATGCGTAAAGGACATTTGTGTTGTTGAAAGGAGGAAGGGGTAAACTATTATTATTCCTATCATTTTTTAATTTTTTTTTTTCTTTTTAATTTTTTACTCTTTTCACTTCTCAAGCGCATATATCTACTTGAAACATATTTTTTGCGGCACGTCAGATTTGAGAAGTTAAGTTGATCAGTTTCACCAAGTTCAAGAGACTAATTAGACTTTCTATAAGTTCAAGAAGTCAGTAGACGTTTGGTACCAAATATACATAGCAAATGATGTTCACTAAAAATAAATATGTTATATATTATTATTGCATTTTTTTTTTATTGTTGTACATCCTTTTACCGTTTTAATACTTTTGTAAAAAATACATGTTTATATATTGTTATATATATATATATATATATATATATATTGTTATAACTTCTCATACAATTTTGATGCTGTTTTGATACTATTATGATATTTTATTATTCTTTGTTTTGATATTATTTTGATACATTTATGAAAATACATATTTTATATATATATATATATATATATATATATATATATATATATATATTACATTATTTATATATTTATAATATTTTTATAATCTTATATACTATTTTGATACTATTATAATACTGTTTTAATACTATTACAATATCATTTTAACACCAATTTGCTACCATTTAAAAAAAAAAACATATATATATATATATATATATGCATTTTCTTTTTGATTATTATTATACCTTTTTCATATCGTTTTGATACTTCAAATTAAAATAATTATCGAATTGGGAAAATAAATAACAAAATTAATTTAAAATTACAAAGGACAAAAGACAAACTAAAAAATCTGATAAGCAAGGAAAAAATATTTTGAAAATTTTTTTAAGTATTTTAGAAAGGATTTCCTTTGCAGAGTAAAAACAAAATATATTGCTAAAACTGGAATATTTTCCTAAAAACCCCTTTTTCTATCAAGCCCAGCCCATTCCGTAGCGGGCTAGGCAGATATCTTATCCTATGTTTTATTTAGTGAAAATTTCATTAATGGCACATTTGAAACAATTATCCAGAGAAAAGCATTTGAAACATTTAAATGTTTAAAAACTTATACAGCATAGTTACTTACAGAGAACAGAAACAGCAGAAGAAGATATTCAATGGAACAAAGTAGGATGCATAACACCTATCAAATGCCAGAACCTTATAGTACACTTTTTTTCCACAACACACAAGCAACATAAGAGGTAAAATTTAAACTATGTACCAATCCAACGCAATTAAACAAACTAGTACAAATCCATAGTTTCAAAATTCAAAATTTTAGGAATAATAACCCAGAAAAGAATCCACATAACAAGGTAAAACAAAAGGGAAAGTGACCACGCATCAAAAGGAAATACTCGTCTTCTAGTTTTCTTCTCCAACCACTGTTCCTTTTTCACTAACATAGATACCATCAAGGAATTTCCTAATATCTTTGTTCTTAACATGGCATTTCTGTCCAAAAGAAATGTAGCAGTCAGAATGAAAGAAATATCATCCATAGAATAGTCCCATAGGAAATGTGTTCCACGAGCAATTGATGTTTTTAAATGAACACAAAAAGTGCAGATGATAGGTTGTAGAACAGTAAATTCTACACTATCGACGTTCAATGACAATACTTATGCAACATTTAATTTAAATTCAAATTCCTAATAAACTAATAGAAGGAAGCACATCAAGCAATAATAAAGTCGTACAATTTTACACCTGACATACAACTCATATTAATAGTATACTAACAGTCTCGACAAGTATATTAAAACAAGGCGAAGTTAATCAACCTCAAACTTCTCGCCGACCAAAAGTAAATTGCTGATCAGTGAAAATATGAGTTGATTCTAAAGTAACAATACATTACAAGATTATCAAATGATGCCATACGAGTGGAAATGCACCATATAAAACACACAGACATACATAGTATGATATACTAGAATACACAATAAGATCCTAGCGACATATAATTGAAGTTCTTAGTAATTAAAAAGCACTTGGTGAGAATGTCAAACAAGGCTGAACTCAATGCAATTTCAAACTTTTCTCCAGTGAAAATATGAGTTGATCCTAAGGTAACAATGCATTACAGGATTATCAAATGATGCCATACGAGTTGAAATGCACCATAAAACACGCAGATATACATAGTATGATACTAGAATACACCATAAGATCTTAAGAGTTATAAAATTGAAGGTCTAAGTAATTAAAAGCACGAGGTGAGAATGTCAAACTAGGCTGAACTCAATGCAATTTCAAACATTTCTCCAGTGAAATAGCTGATAGTGAGCACGTGTTTATAAAAATGCAACCAAACCAATATGAGTGAAAATGCAGCATAATATACAGCATGAAACCACAATGTACAATGAGCAAACCTGGTTTATCAAGGCAGCAGAACGGGACACCAATTCAATATCATTGCCATCCAATACTAGCTCATCCTTAACTTTCTCGGATCGAACAACGGTAACCCCTTCAAGCATATCAACTTTCCTCACCTGAATCAGTCAGCCAAAATCACAACTAGGCAATATCACCCCAATCACCAATGAACTAAACCAGTCATGTTAATTAATCATTCATTTTGAAAAGGCACCCGTATCACAACCATTTGAGGCATTCCAGGCAATACACTATTGAGTAATAACAAGCAAACCGAAAACGCTTGGGTTGAGCTCCAAAAGCCAACAGGATCAAAATTCAAATGAGGAGTCTAAATAATAGGAATAATAAGCAACCAAACACAATCAACACCGGAAACAAGTAAAAACCACATGAGGAATCTCGATAACAGTCAAATTAAGCAAACGAAAAATACAGTATGTGAGAAAAATAATTACCTTCTTCTCGCCAAGGAAGTTTCGTATCTCAATAGCAGTATTAGAGTTGGTGATGGAAGCATTAATCGGAAAATGAGCATAAACAAATCTCATCTTGTAGCGGTAGCCCTTGGTGACACCGGTGATAAGATTCTCGACGTGGCTAATAGCGGTGCGGATGGCGGCGCTGGTCTTCCTAGAGCCGAACCAGGCTTCGATCTTTAGCTTGCGATTCCCAGTTTCCTCGTCCTTAATCAGCTGAAAATCGAGATTCAAGTGCTTGAAGTTGCGGGTGAGCTTTCCACGAGGCCCCTCAACCTCTATTATCTTGGCGTTGATCTTGATTTTGATACCTTCGGGGATGTCCATCGTCTCCGATGTGAGAATAGTCTTCATTTTCTTCGATTTGGGAGAAGGAGACGCCGCTGGTGTATTCTGTTCTCCGCTACAAAACCCCAAAACCCTAATCAATCAGTCTTATATAAAGGAGAAGGTGAAATTCAATTTAGGGCAAAAGTAATAAATCACGTGGTTTATCGGTTTTCAAAAATTACCTCAAATTTTGCGGATTATGCCTCAGAAGTAATGTTGCTGGGGATAAAAAAAAAAAAAAAAAAACTGGGTTTAATATTTGGTTAGGGAATAAATTTCTGTTTGGGGTCCGCTTAACCGAACCAATTTCGAAAGTATTGGTTCCAAAATTCGGTTGAATCATTTTTGGAATCAATACTTCTGAAAACGGTTAATTTTTTTTTTTTTTATCTGACTCTGTTTTCGGAAACTATATTTCTGAAAATAATCTTGTCTATAAAAAAAAATAAAAAAAATTTAAGGGCATGAGAATCCCCACAGTTGGGGGATTTCTATACCCAGCATCCACCAAAGATTGTATGCAGGCGAGTTTAAATTTTTTTTTTTTTCTTTTTATTTTTCTTAAAAAAAAAGTGATGAAGGAAGTTATGTATATATACATGAGAGGTTTCTCTATAAGGTATTATGAGAAAGAATTTGTATCTCTAGAAATATATGAGAGGTTTGTGTATAAGCTAGAACTCTGAGAAAGAAATCTGGTAATATTAAAAAGTTTCCTCAATTTGAATAGTTTTACATCTTTCCTTGCTCTTAATTTGTTCAAACTGATTTAGCATTTATAGAGAGTGATTCTATTAATTTAATTAATTATGTTCTATATGTGTCATCGGTTTCTAATTAAGTCATTTAGTTTTGTCACAGAAAATCCATTACTCCTTTTTTTTTCTTTTTTCTTTTTTTTCTTTTTTTCTTTTTTGGTATGTTTGGTGTTAATTTTTTTTTTTTTCTTTAATCTTTGCAGTGATATTTTAGTCAGTGGTTTATTAATCTTCAATTAAAGGTATGTAATTTATGAGTTAATTTATTAATTTTATAAATTTATTTTTTAAGGTGTTTAGTCGTTGATATTTATATGTAAGGGAAAAAAAATATAGTATCACTAATTATACATGTAATATTAATTTTAATATTAATATACACCCGTTTAGGTAGATTTTCACTTTGGTTTGGTTTTGTTATGTTAAAAAAGATTTTGTTCTCTTAAAAGAATTGAACTTTATGGATTACATGATCTAATTTAATAATTAAAAAATTGATGAATATAAATTATAGTAGTGTCATCAAATGACACTTTGAATAAGTTCGCAAAACTTTTTAGTATAGATGTTGATATCTATATTGAGTATAAAATATAGACATATAATAATTTTGTATTCATCACTACAAACTAAGTTATTTTTCATAAGCAATGCATTCAAACATAATTTAGATCGTCTTATTTTAATATTTTAGATTATTTCTGAATACATTTTTTTTCAAATTTAAATTTTAATAGTTAGTATATTTAATAAGTAAAAATTATAAACTACTAAAAAATAAAATTTATTGCAGTATATACAGCAAAAATTGGAAATACAATTAACAATATATAAATTATGAAATTAAAAATAACAGTAAAAAGAATATATAAGTAGCCAATATTAATATTAAGAATCAGCCATATGCTCTCTATAAAAAAATTTATTTATTTTCAAGGTGCTCATTAATGTGAACAGGAAAAGGCAATTTTGTTGCACTTAATTGTCTATTTGTTAATTAGTTGCTATTTTTCCCCCTTTAATTTGTTATTATGGTACTTGTACGGGATATTTCATAGTATAATTAATTTAATAAGCTAAGTAAAAGTAATATATAGTTTTTATTTGATTTAATATGAAGTTGGAATTGAGAAATTTTTCCTAGTACATTAATTAGTTTGGCAACCCTAAAATATATATATATATATATATATATATATGAAAGTGATGTTGCAGTATCTTTTGATTCTTCAAGTCCCTAAAACTAACAACTCATTGGTTCGTTTGATAATATTAATTATTGCAACACAATTCATATAATACATTTAATTTGGTCTCACAAATAAAGAATATAATCTTTAATTTATATTTTTTCTAGTTGAATGCTGGCATCAAAAAAATATCCTTTGCATGCTTTTCAGACCCGGACCGGTCATCGGACCGATGAAGGGATGGATTCAAAGATTTTGGATTAAACCAGAATAAACCGGAATCAAACTGGATTTAATAAATATATTAATATATTTATATATTTATATATTTATATTTATAATATATATAATATATGAAAATTTGAACATTTTTATTATAATTCTTTAAGTTTAAGCATTTCAAACACAATATAGTAATTAAAAAAACTCAATTTATGAAATATAACATTTATAGTTACAATTAAATGTCAATTTAATTTAAAAATAAAAACTATATTGTATTTTAATTAAAAACACCTCAAAATAAGAACCTAAATCTTTAATTCAAATAATATTTTTTAAAAAAACAAGTCTGATCGAACCGAAAACCAGTCCGGCTCATGGTTTTTCGGTTCGATCGTTCGGTTCGATCGAAAATTGGTCGATTTTTTTACCAGAAGAAGAACCGGATACAAACCGACCGGACTGACCTCCGGTTCCGGTCAAACCCAATCCGACCAGCCGGTCTAGGGCCAGTTTTCACAACAATGATCCTTTGTAAAGTGATATGTATAAAAAAATTTTGTTCCTAATTTAATTCCATTAATCCCTAACATATTATAAATTTAATTACCTAGTTTATGTTATAAATACTATTATTAAATACATGAGAAAACGAAAAAGATTAAACTTTAAAATACAACATCTAAGGAATATGATGCATATTCTGAAGCCAATTTAATTTCATGATGGGTAGATTTTGCTCTTCTGGCAAGTTTATCATTGACTTATTAGAATCATTAATCAAAATGTCAATTTGGTCTTAAACTGCTCAATGCGTAATTGACTTAATTTTGACAAAAAATTAATTATCCATATTTTAAATAAGCCTTTAAAGTCTAAAGTTTGAGACTCTTTTGGATGCCATTTTTGTTCTTGATGCGGTGTAACAAGATGAGATAATTGCTTTCAATAGAAAAGTAAATGAAGTACAAGTAGTACTATTGGCATGTGAAATGTTTCTTTTTAGAGGTGTAAAGTTTTCCCTTTTAATTACACCATAGAAAATGGAAAAGAAAAATGAAAATATCTCATCAAACTATTCTACCTTTTGTGCATTTGAGGAGATTTGGACTTGTATATTTACGTTCTATTACATGCTATTTTTTTATATTTATTATTGACAAGTATTATGTAGATTCAAATATTGTACTTTTTTTTTTACTAATTATATTAACCTTATCATGTAAGAAAAAATGGATTATCAACAAAGAGCTGAACAAATCATTAATCCAAGTCCAATTATGCTAGATGTGTTAGTCCAACAAAATGCTCATTGATCTCAACTTTTATGGACAAGGGAGGTAAAGTATTAGCTGCGACCTTTTATTATTTTTGCATATAGAAGGGTTTGTTGGATATGCCCTAGTCCCGAGGCATTGGACCTTGTATTTGTATTATACATTTATTGGATTTATGTATTATACGAATTTTGTGTTATTAATAAAGGCATTAATTCATTTATTATATATATCTTGTGCAATATCTTAAATGAAGTATCCAATGGACATATCCATATCCATGATGACAAGTGTCATGCACTTGGCAGTAAGACCATGGATAGGGTAAACGATATGACCATAAAGAGATCCATAGTCTGTTCCAGTCATGGGAATGAATGGGACTAGAGACTATCATTAACCTGTTTGTATGGCGGTGTCTTACCAGTCATTGGACATGGGATGTCAACCAAGTTAATGGGTACATGTAAAAAGGGCATGGTACTGGATAGATCCACTAAACGAGAAATCCACATGGTATAAGTGATTCTTGTGTAGTACTTGTATGGATCCTTTGACCTGACCATATGATGGTATCGCATGCGAGGTGGCATACTTAGGGGTACGCCTAAAGGGCCTGTAATAGAGTGCCAAGTATGGGTGCTTTCGGGTATGTCACTTAACAAGGCAAGGCTATGGATATGCAGCAGGGATTTGTCACTCAGTAGTCCACTGAGAAGATAACACCGACCACTTGATGAATGTGACTGATAAGAGTGTGGCCACACCTAAACAAGTTGGAACTTGTTTGTGAGCTTCAGTACATTCGGGATCAAGTAAATGTCCGAACAAAAAAGATGGTGATCAATCCATGCCTCTGTGTTGGACACCAATATCAATGACATGGGATATACAAGTTCAAACTATAGAGTTATGATTACAGTTGAACTACCATCTCCATCTTAATTGGGGGCTGCAGTGGCTTGCTAGAGCCCAACTGCAGTCTGTAGGCCATGGGCCCACTGCCAATATAAAGATGGACCCACGGGATCGTACACATTGAGCGACTGAACACAGACTTAAGGAATCACCTGTATACTTGGAGTATACACTCTGGAGAGAGAGGATTATATTAAGTATATTATAAAAATAAATTGGATTGATCATAATAATAAAATTAATATTTGATTGGCTTTCTCATAATTAATTGGATTAATTATGAGATTATTTCATGGGTGGAAATATTCATATGTATAGGTTTACATATGAATTTACTTTGTGAAGATCTAATTTTAATTTCATGGATTAAATTAATTAGTCAAACCAATTTTAATTAAATGTAAATAATATGTTACATGAGATTAATTATGAGATTATTTCATGGGTGGAAATATTCATATGTATAGGTTTACATATGAATTTACTTTGTGAAGATCTGATTTTAATTTCATGGATTAAATTAATTAGTCAAACCAATTTTAATTAAATGTAAATAATATGTTACATGGTGTAATATATTATATACATGTGTAAATTAAAGTTGGGCTTGAAATTAATTTAAACCAGACCAATTAAAATAGATTTGGGCTTAAAATGAAAGAGGGAAAAGCCCACACATGGTGAGCCAATTAGGCCGAAATTCTCAAGGAGAATTTCAGCCACCTAGGGTTAAAACAACCCTAGGTATTTCAGCCATGGTGAGTACAAGCCACACTAGCCGAATTCTCACCCTCCTCTTCTCCATTGTTCGTGTTTTTCCCGACGCTAGCACGGGTGGTGTTCGTTAGGCGTTCGTGTACGTGAACGAGGAGGGATTCTATCTTGATTCCTACAGTCTACATTCATCTCTTGTAGAGATAATCCGGGTAAGAGATTTATACCTTGTTATTAAATTTTTGTTTTAAGAATTTCCATCTCAATTGCTCCTGGGCACGGATTTGAGGAAATCATCGCGTTCTTCCGCTTTAATCGGGTGATTTCCGGTGACAAATCCCAACAGGGTTAAATATGTTGCATATTCATTACATATATTGTTGCGAATGATATATAATTTCTTAAACTTGAATAACTTTATTGTAATATAAATTTTTTTTCTTCTTAGGAATGCCCTTCATTGAAATACACAAAAGCCGGGAATGATGAAATATATTAGAACATTGACCCCTGGATTTATTCATACCTCTGAGTATGTGGATTTGAGGGGCTTGTCAAACTTGGTTCTATGCTGGTAGATCACAATTTGATCACTACACTGGTAGAAAGATGGCGACCCGAAACTTACACGTTCCATCTCAGTGTTGGAGAAGCAACAATAACGCTACAAGACATTGAGATTTTAACTGGATTATGTGTAGATGGTAAGGCTGTTACAGGTAAATCCGAAGGTACCCATAGGGCACAGCAAATATGCCATCGTTTATTGGGTAGGATTCTAGGTGAACATGATATCGACAGAAATTGGTTGAAGTTAAGATGGCTCGAGTAGCAATTTGTGGACTTGCCTGATGATGCTATTGATGTTGGATATGCCCTAGTCCCGAGGCATTGGTCATTGTTTTGTTATCATACATTTGTACATTAATGTGAGATATATGTATTATACAATACGTGTCATTAAATAAAGGCATCAATCTATTTATTATATATCTTATGCTATATTTTAAATAGAGTATCCAATGGACATAACCATATCCATGTTGTCAAGTGTGATGCACTTAGCAGTAAGACCACGGATAGGGAAATCGATATGACCATAAAGCTATCCGTAGTCTGTTCCAATCATGGGAATTAACGGAACTAAAGACTATCATTAGCCTGGTTGTATGGCGGTGTCTTACCGGTCATAGAACATGGGATGTCAACCAGGTTAATGGGTACATGCAAAGGCGCATGTGTTGGATTTTTCACTAGAAATCACCCGATAAAAACTAAAGAACGCGGTGATTTCCTCAAATCCGTGCCCAGGAGCAATTGATGTGAAAATTGTAAAACTTAAAATCAAATAGAAAAGAATAGATTTCTCACTAGAGATATCTCCTCTAGAGATGGCTGCAGAAACCAAAATAGATTCCCTGCGCGTTCACGTACATAAACGGCTATCGAACACGACCCGTGCTAGCGATGAGATCGAACGAGAGTGAGAGAGAGAGGGTTGTGATTTTTGGCTATGTCCTTTTGTGTGTTGGCTGAATAGTCTCCTAGGTTTTTAACCTAGGGGGCCGAAATTCCCATAGGGAATTTTAGGCCCAAACCAATTTTTATTTCATGCGCGCTTTTACCTTTTTAAGCCCACGTCCAATTTTAACTCTTATTGTCCAATTTAATTTCAAATTCAATTTCTATTTAATATGTATGTCATCATACCATACCATATAATAAATTACATACATTTAAATTGAAATTAATTTGACCAATTAATTTAACCAAGGAATTAAATTTGACACCCCATGAAATTAAATACATGTAAACTTATACATGTAAAATATTTCCACTTAGGAAATAATCTCATAAATTAATTCATTGAATTAATTATGAGAAGGCCAATATAAATATTAATTTTATTATTTTGATCAATCCAATTGATCGTTATAATATAATTAATATAATCCTCTCTCTCCCGTGTGTGTACTCCAAGTATACAGGTGATCCTTTAAGTCCGTGTTCAGACGTTCAATGTGTACGATCCTGTGGGCCTATCTTTATGTTGGCAGTAGGTCCATGACCCACAGACTGCAGGCAGGCTCTAGCAAGCCACTGCAGCCCCTAATTAAGATGGAGATCGCAGTCCAACTGAAATCATAATCCTGTAGTTTAAACTTGTATATCCCATGTCATTGATATCGGTGTCCAACACAGAGGCATGGATTGATCACCCCTTTTGTGTCCAGACATTTACTTGATCCTGGATGTACTGATGCTCATAAACAAGTTCCAACTTGTTTAGGTGTGGCCACACTCTTATCAGTCACATTCATTGAGAATCCAGTGATATCTTCTCAGTAGCCTACTGAGTGACATATCCCTTCTGCATATTCATAGCACTGCCATGCTTAGTGACATACCCAAATGAACCCATACTTGGCACCCTTTTACAGGCCCTTTAGGCGTACACCAAAGTATACGACTTCGCATGCACCATCATCATATGGTCAGGTCAAAGGATCCATACAAGTACTACACGAGAATCACTAGTGATGCTTTACCATGTGGATTTCTCGTTTAGTGGATCTATCCAGTACCATGCCCCTTTTGCATGTACCCATTAACTTGGTTGACATCCCATGTCCAATGGCCGGTAAGACATCACCATACAACCAAGTTAATGATAGTCTCTAGTTCCATTCATTCCCATGACTGGAACAGACTATGGAGCTCTTTATGGTCATATCGTTTTCCCTATTCATGGTCTTACTGCCAAGTGCATGACACTTGTCAAAATGGATATGGATATGTCCATTGGATACTCCATTTAAAATATAGCACAAGATATTTAATAAACAGATAAATGCCTTTATTTAAATGACATAAAATATGTATAATACATAAATCCAATAAATGTACAATATAAATACAAGGTCCAATGCCTCGGGACTAGGGCATATCCAACAATCTCCCACTTGCACTAGTACCAACTGGGTATGGGCCTAATCACTATAGATCTAGTATGACCCTCGTACTTGGGCTGAGCCAGTGCCTTAATCAAAGGATCTGTGACATTATCCTCGGTGTCCACTCTATGCAATGAAATGTCACCCCTATCGGCGATTTCTCGTATGAGGTGAAACTTCCTGAGCACGTGCTTTGTGTTCTTATGTGACCGAGGCTCCTTAGCTTATGCAACAGCCCCATTGTTGTCACAGAAGATATCAACTAGGTCCTGGATAGTAGGCACTACTCCCAACTCAGTGATAAACTTCCTTATCCATACAGCTTCCTTAGCTGCATCACACGCTGTAATGTACTCAGCTTCTGTTGTAGAGTCCGCGACAGTCGGTTGCTTTGAGCTCCTCCAGCTTACAGCACCACCATTTAGCAAAAACACGTACCCAGACTGCAACTGGTACTCATCCTGGTCGTTCTGGAAGCTTGCATCAGTATACCCAGTAACCGATAGCTCTTTCTGACCTCCATGACCTCCATACACCAAGAAGCTATCCTTAGTCTAGTTAAGGTACTTGAGGATTACTTTGACAGCCTTTCAGTGATCCTCCCCGGGATCCTGCTGGTACCGGCTCGTTATACTTACTGCAAAGGCAACATCAGGTCTCATACATAGCATGGAGTACATGATTGATCCTATAGCCGAGGCGTATGGGACCACCTTCATGTTCTCCCTGTCCTCCCTTATCTTAGGACAGTTCTTCTTACTAAGTTTCAGCTCATGGCTCATCGGTAAGAAACCTTTCTGTGACCGATCCATGCTGAATCTTTTTAGAACTTTATCTATGTACGTGGCCTGACTTAGACCTAGAAGTCGATTGGATCTATCCTTGTAGACCCGGATCCCTAGGATCGTCTCAGCTTCACCGAAGTCCTTCATTGTGAAGCATTTACACAACCATTGCTTTACCCCTTGCAGTGTTGGTATATCGCTTCTAATAAGAAGGATATCATCCACATATAATACCAGGAATGTGACAATGATCCCACTAATCCTGTTATACACATAAGGCTCATCTTGATCTATATGAAACCATATTCCTTTTATAGCTTCATTGAATCTAAGATCCCAACTTCGGGATGCTTGCTTCAGTCCATAAATGGACCTTTGAAGTTTGCATACCCTCTGTGAGTGGATGACCTTTTACGCGGAATGTGGCAAAGCGAACCGAGGAAAAAGAAAAAAATAGAAATTTTAGGGTTTTATAAGATTTATGGAGAACGGGTTTTGTTTATGTTGAGTTGGGAAAACTATTGATTTAATTTTGGAAATTCATTTTATAGAAAACTTTTTCTCGTTTTAACTTAAAGACCTCAAAACCTAAATGCCGAGATCAGTGATAGAGTCACCACCCGGATTAGCTCATCTAGGAAATTCTGGTATAGCTTCCTACCGAGCGCAGACTGCTGTACCTAATCCAGAGATTCAGGGTTCGAGCAACTTACCTACTTAACCTCACGCTTGTATTCGTTTATTATTTATAAAACCATATTTATTCAATTTATTATCTTTTCTAACCCCAATTTGTTTATTTTTATTAAGCCGATGCTAAGGCAAAATACAGAAAGTAAATTGCAGGAAAATTAAATCATCCACACAAATATACAAAAGAATGATAGAGGCCGATTATACAACGACATCGAATAAAAATATAAAAACTCTCGTCCTCACTTTTACAATCGCCTAGAGTACACGAGAATCTAAAAATATAACCGCCTGAATTCACTGATTAATCTATTAAATACAACAAAAATAAATAAAAAAATTCTGCAAAATAGAGGGTTAGCACAGTTTATATTATAAAAGCAAATAGGACTCAAATCAGGATAGAATTGTGATTTGGGAAGCGGGAGCATACATTTAGGGGGTAACCGGTTCGACCCGACCGGTCGGACTTGTTAGACCTGGAAATTGGTTTTGAAACACCCTGTGGATTTTTGTGTTGGAAAAAAACAATTTTGGAAAACCCTTTGGCTCGGTTTCATGAAAATTTCCATTTTTGTGGGTTGGTTATCCCGGAACTCGGGGTTCCGTTCATGTGGGTTCCTAAATGGTCATTCCATCTAGGATCTAAAATGCAATAAACACACCAAAAATATTTGTAAAAATATTATTTTATTTATTTTCAATATTTTTCGGGGATTTTGTGGGATTCGGGGGTCCGCAAATGCTAGACAATGGACCCGAATCGGATGAAACTTCCCTGAAACTCATAAAATAAACTCCGAAAAATACTGAAAACCCCGATATTCGAGTATACAATAACCAGAAAATCAAAAATACAAATATATATAGATGATTCCGGGCCGAAAATGATCCCAACAGAAAAATCAAAATGGAAAACGGGCTGTTTCGGCCTATTGGGACAGATCGGGGATCTGTCCCTAAGGAACAGAGTCGGCCGACTCTGGGTTAGAGCCGGCCGGCTTTGTTCTTCAGAAACACAACCGACCGGCTGTGTTCTTGAGGAACAGAGCCGTACGGCTATGATGGCCAGCACCAGTTCCAGATTTTCGTCAAAATAACAGAAACGCATAGGAAATCAATTGCAGACAAGTTTTAGGGTTTCTTAGGATTACCTGGATGTTGTTTGGATGCTTTAAACATCTAAAGAACGGATTGAAATCTTGGAATGCCTCTTAGAACTCAATCGGCCGAAAACCACAACGATCCGAAACAACCCGAAACAAATCCGAAACGATCCGTAGAAGTTGTTGGTTGTGTTGCTAATGTTTGAAGATTAGTTTAGGGTTAAATGAGAGGATTGAGGGAGTTGTTTTGGTTATTTCCTGGTTTCTCTTCTTCTTCTTTCTTTCTTCTCTGTTTCTTTGCCTCCCTTTTCTTTCTCCTTTTTTTCTTTTTCTTTCTGTCTCTTTTCTTTCTTTCTTTTTTTTTCTTCCCTTGAGAACCCCCTCAAAGTCCCTCCTTCTTTTCTCTCTTTCCCTTCCTTTTTTGGTTTTTCTTTCTCCCTACCGCCCATACCTCTACAAGACAGGTTACCTGACTTTTCAAGGCAACCTGTCCTGCCCACTAGAGCTGTACAGCTCTGGTTCAAGGAACCAAAGCTGCCCAGTTCTAGCGAAGGCTGGAGTGAAAAGGCGAAACCTCAAGCATGTACCCTAAACACTAGAGACCTATCGGGAGACCCTTCCGGGGGTTTCGGATCATAGATAGCCAGGTTTTTGGGACATTTGAGATTTCCCAAGCAGCATTCCGGTCACTTTCAAGTCCCGTTCAAGCTCGTCCGGTCTATAAGTAATCAAGGGATTCTCATCACCGAGACCGGGGAAAAACCCGTGCTCACAGGATGCCCCTCGCGGGATCAAAGTTGGATCATCGTGGGCTGTGGAGCCTAGATCGAATTTGGTCTCGTGATAAGGAGCGCGGTGAGGGAGGAAAAGGAAATGTACCTGGCGTCCCTTGCTGGATGTGCCGGTCGTAGTTCCAAGTTGACTCATTACGGAGGAGTATTTTCATGACATTGGCTCACCACGGTGGAGCATGCCCGTGATGATGGCTCACTATGGGGGAGCGCACCCGTGATGATGGCTCACTGTGGCAGAGTGCATCCGTAATGCTGGCTCACTATGGCGGAGCGCGTCCATGATGTTGGCTCACTGAGGCGGAGCGCGTCCGTGATGTTAGCTCACTGAGACGGAGCGTGTCCATAATGTTGGCTCACTGAGGCGGAGCGCGTCCGTAATGTTGGCTCTCTGAGGCGGAGCCCATCCGTGATGTTGGCTTTCTGAGGCGGAGTGCGTCCCGGATGTTGGCTCTCTAAGGCGGAGCGCGTCCGTGATGTTGGCTCTCTGAGGCGGAGCGCGTCCGTGATGTTGGCTCTCTAAGGCGGAGCGCGTCCGTGATGTTGGCTCTCTGAGGCGGAGTGTGTCCCTGATGTTGGCTCTCTGAGGCGGAGCGCGTCCGTGATGTTGGCTCTCTGAGGCGGAGCGCGTCCCTGATGTTGGCTCTCTGAGGCGGAGCGCGTCCATAATGTTGGCTCACTGAGGCGGAGCGCGTCTGTGATGTTGGCTGATTGAGGCGAAGCGCGTCTGGAATGTTGGCTCACTGAGGCGGAGTGCATCCGTGATGTTAGTGCTAAGTAGAATATTTATTTCTTGATCGACAGTTTTCCTCAATCAAGAATAAATACGATTGAATTGCTTTGCCCCCAGATACCTGTTAAAGGCAAGCGAATCCATAATAGGCATTTTTTCCTTGCCCTACGATGACAAGATTGAAATGAATGTTCTTCCTTTCCTATGCGACAGAGAGGTCAAACGAATTGGTCTGTTGTTCTGCCCCCAGATACCTATTAAAGGCGAGAAGTTCGTCAACAGACATTCTTCCTTGTCTATGTGGCAACAAGGTCGAAGTGAGAGATGTGCTGTCCCTTTTATGAGGCGAAGAGGCAGCACGAGGTTGGTTGTCTTTCCCCCAGATCCCTGTTAAAGGCAGAAACTCCTCAATAGGCATTTCTTTCCTGCCTCTGCGATGATAGGATTGAAATGCATGTTCTTCCTTTCCTATGCAGTAGAAAGGTCAAACGAGTTGGTCTGTTGTTCTACCCTCAAATAACTGTTAAAGGCGTGAAGTTCATCAATAGACATTCTTCCTTGTCTATATGGCGACAAGGTCGAAGTGAGAGATATGCTGTCCCTTCTATGAAGCAAAGAGATAGCATGAGGTTGGTTGTCTTGCCCCCAGATCCCTGTTAAAGGCAAGAAACTCCTCAATAGGCATTTCTTTCTTGCCTCTGCGATGACAAGATTGAAATTAATGTTCTTCCTCTCCTATGCGGCAGAAAGGTTAAACGAGTTGGTCTGTTGTTCTACCCCCAGATACTTGTTAAAGGCGAGAAGTTCTTCAACAGACATTCTTTCTTCTCTATGTGTCGACAAGGTCGAAGTGAGAGATATGCTATCCCTTCTATGAGGCGAAGAGATAGCACGAGGATGGTTGTTTTGATGCATGTATACTTGAATGCATGCATGATTCGTGTGTATGCATGTGTCATGATGCTTCTGATAATATTTTTGGTATCTGCGCTATGCTAGGGAGTGACCTTATGGCTCCTGATGACTCCTGTGGGGAATGTGTCAGCCAAATGACTTTGCTGAGGATAATGACTCAGTGGGGATTGTTTTGGTTATGAATTTTGCTGGGGTGTATTCTGATCCATTTGATATCGCTGTAGATCTGTTGGAGACTCTGTGGGGAGCCATGCTGGGAACCTGCCTAAGGATTTTGTTGGAAACTCCGTGGGGATGATCCTACTGGGGACCACTCTTCCAGGGATAATTATGTTGGTGATGGTACAACTGAGCCGGTAGCTATCATTTGTAGTGACAATCTCATTGATGCCACCATGGTTTTGAATGCAATGACCTACTGATGGGTGTTTATATGCAATGGCACGATGCATGCAATATAAACATCTAAGTAGAAAATCAAACATGTATAATATGGTTATGATGACATCAGAATGCATGCGATAGGAAAAGCAAAAGTGACACTGCCTCTGTATGTCACTTTCTTCTTGTTACCAACAGGTCCTTTCAGTTTTTTGTGTCGGAGATTCTCTCGCTGAAGATCATTGTGGTTTTTTTTTTAAATGATGGCCAAGTCTATAAGAGTGCGCCAGCCAAGTGGATCTCATAGCACTGGCTTGTCTTAGGATGGAAGAGTACGCCTGGACGATTCCATCGAGATCATGATAGGATTGTCCTTGATGATAATTCATGATTTTTCTTTTACCTGCCCCAAGTGTTGGAGGTTTGGGTTTGGATGCGAAATGCTTCATTAAGTCTGGTTTGCTGCGTGCTGTAGCTTGAACATGGACATTTACATGCAATGGCATAATACATGCATATTGAGCATCAAAACAGAATATAAAACATTTATGATATGATGAATGTGAATGCATTAGGAAATTCCAACCCGTGGCTCTGGTGTGGATCCATGTTCCTTCATTACACCCTTTTTCTTTTTTTTTTTTTTTAGAGGATCCGCTGGGGATGTTATCAAAGTGTACAACCGGCCATTGGATGGAACTGCCTCTGTTGAGTAGACCACCTGAGATGGAGTCAATTAACCACTGAAATCTCCAAGGGTTTAGAATTGTATTCATACTCTCAATTCACCCCAGATTCCAATTCACACACAGTTGCCGAAGATGGACACAGCTTTTGGTCCTTCAAGGTATGGCCTGATTCAAAATGACTTGAGTTAATTATGGTTTTCCTTTGTCTGTGAACCACAATAACCCTAGAGCAAGGCACACCATGGCTAAGAGATGAAAGAACCACGGGTAAGTAGTCACTTCTGTTGCAGCTGAAGACTGAGTTCTTAAAATGGTTTGTTGGTAAATGCAACTTTCCCCTGAATATTAGCACAGCAGGCTTTGCAAGTCTTTCTATTGATGGGAACATCCCATTCATGATTGTTGAAAGCTTTGTAAGGCCTGGTTGCCCCAACACTGTTGGTGAAGTTCATAGGGGTAAGCATCAGTCTTCTTCTTTTTGTAGCACATTTTGCTCAACAGAACCATCTCTTGCTGGGTTGAGTCCAGTATAGGCTATAGTGTGGATTTTTCTGGGCGAGAACAATGGTTACTTAGGAGTTCCATCAGCGGTAGCTTGAGCAGCGGTAAACTTCAGCTCAATTGAAGCAGGCTTATATTCAAATCCTCTCTCTGTCATGAAATCAAGGCCTTTCCTGTCAGTTTGAGGTTACAAAATATTTGGTCTGGGGGTTTTGGTTGAGGAGAAGTGGCATGGGGTAGAAAGAGAATCCCCAATCTGGTACAGGTTGATGATAAACAAAGATTGATTGAGTCTGTACTTTGTCATAGGCCCCTGTCACCTTTTTGATAATGAGATGATGCGAATATGGAACAACATTGGGGTTCAATTTCTTGTTAGAAGCCATTGATGGTGGAAAATAAGGCTTCATAGGGTCAGTTCAGAGAATAGGGTGAAAAGAAGTTTTGTTAAATAGGTGTTGGTGTTTTGGGTGGTAAAGGAAGACGAAGGGTGTTGAAGGTGTGTAAGAAATTGGAAAAGGAAAGGGGAAGGGCTTTGGTTTTGAAGACAGGACCGAATCTTTCGCAGATAGGAGGGAAGAATCTGACAATGCCGGGAGCTGAAGCTTACCCTTTAATGCCATGAGATCCCCTTTATATATATATATATATATATATATATATATGTATATGTATATGTATGTATGTATGTATATATATTTTTTGAACCGAGCCCCAACCATGACCATCTGTTGGTTTTCCTGCTACATTCAAACTCATGCATGTCATGTGTGTTTGATATGCTTTTTTGGATGAACAATGCATGCTTAATGTCATGTACATATGAATGTCACACGAATAAGATAATGTATGCACTACAACCAAAATTGCTTCAGCATTTTATACATGGTGGGTGATGAGGGTGATAAAAGCCATTTGAATTTTCCTCAGGTTGGAGATTTTGGTAAGGTTGGGGATTTTAGCTTTTGGGTTTTGGCTTGGGGTGCCCCTTTGGATTATGGGATCAAGCTTTGCCTCCGGGAGGACTTTTTGGGTGTGATTGCCTCAAGGAGGGCTTTTAGGTTTGATTTTGCCTCGTGGAGGGCTTTCTTCAGTTTGGGTGCCTCAAGAAGGGCTTTTAATTTGGTTTCGCCTTTAGGCGGGCTTTCTTGGTTCGATTTTGCCTCAAGAAGGGCTTTTAGGTTTTTAGGTAGGATTTGGAGTTTCAAGGATGGTTTTCGGCTTGGAATGGTTTAGGCATCATGTGTGCCATTCCAGTTGAAACTTTGGGGCAGGACTGATAGTGTCTTTCAAGGATTGTTGAGTTAAGCCAGAAAATGTCTCGGTGGAAGTGGTGCCATCGTGTCATTTTATTTATCTCACAAGCTCACCTTTCAAGAGAGAGTTCGTTCAGGACCAGGTTCACTTTTAGGTTCCCTATAGTATTCAGATTGATGTCATGCATTTTGATATTATGCGTGTTTGACTTGTCATGTTAGATGATCAAATGCATGCGCTATGCCATATACATGCAATCACCACATAAGTAAGAAAATGACAAAATGCATTGCATTCAAAATGATATTAATACACCGTAGAAATAAAAATGAGTTCCTTATGAACCCTATGAAAAGGACAACTCCGAGGGTTTTTTATTTGCCCACGACTAGTCACTGCCTCGACTTCAGTACCATTGCCCTGTTCTCGTCAGATCAGACCTTGTAGGTCTTCATCATATTCCTCTCCCTGGAAGGATAGAGGAATTTCGTTGGTGGTCTCCTTGACTGCCCCTGGTCGTTTATTGGAGGCAGACGGCACCCTCAATTTTCCTTTGTCGACCGGCTTCTGGATCCTCCTTCGCAGATCAACACATTCATTAGTCCGGTGACCTACTACTACATGATAGCTATAGTAGTTACCTTTTTGTTCTAGTGTTGGCGCCATGTATGGTTAGACACTCTGTAGCAGGTCTAGCTTTCTGCAGATGGTGAATTGTCTGGTCACTGAATGAGGCCCAGAGGATGCGACTGCCCCTATGTCTTCAAGAGGCGAACTCAGGATTTTTCGCGAAACAGAGTCAATGTTAGCATTGGCCTCTAGAGGTCTTTTCAGTTCTCCTTCATTGGACGACCCCGATAAGCCCAAATTTTGGTGAGAGGGCCTTCCGAGGTGTTAAGAAGGAGTATCGACAAGTTTGGCTTTATACTCCTTATCAATGCCAACATTGGAGTCCGTGTTCGTCATGTCCCTTATTTTCCCTTTAAGCTCTACCACCCGGGTTTCCAGTTTAGCGCACCTCTCTGTCAGCCTCTCTATTCTGTCAAGATCATCCCCCAGCATTTCTCTCAACATTGCTGCCGCTTCATACCTAACTACCTTTCGGAATCGAGATGAAGCGACATAGTCTTCCACCACATCTGCTATGGCATTGAAGTTCCTTGGGTTGGCCATCCTCAAGATCCTTTCTCCTAATAAGAGCACTTGTTAGCATCGGCATGCAGATACCAAATAGGGAACTATGTATGCATGAATATGCGTGACGTGTTATGCTCGTGTGTGGATGATGAATTAAATGTGTGATGTCATGTAATGGCATGTCATGCTACACTATTGGAGATCGACCATACAAGTGCAATGGATACTGGTGGGGATGATGCATGCTAAAATAAAACATGGTGTATAAACATATAACACAGGGATAAAATGACACTCGGGAGTGTCCACGGATGGAGGCAAGTAGTACTTGCAATAGGGTGCATAGTTATGCCCCTGGGGAGAACGACACACTGGGGTGTCCACGGATCGAAGCAATATATTACTTGCAAGGGTAGTTGAGATAGGGTGCATAATTATGCCCCTGGGAAAGAACGACACACTAGGGTGTCCACGGATCGAAGCAAGATATTACTTGCAAGGGTGCATAGTTATGCCCCTGGGGAGAAATGGCACACTGGGGTGTCCACGGGGTCGAAGCAAGACATTGCTTGCGGAGAGGAGTTGAGATGGGGTACATAGTTATGCCCCCGGGAAAGAACGACACACTGGGGTGTCCACGGATCAAAGCAAGATATTACTTGTAAGGGTGAATAGTTATGCCCCTGGGGAGAAATGACACATTGGGGTGTCCACGGATCGAAGCAAGATATTACTTGCAAGGGTAGTTGAGATAGGGTGCATAGTTATGCCCCCGGGAAAGAACGACACACTGGGTGTCCACGGATCAAAGCAAGACATTGCTTGCAAGGGTGCATAGTTATGCCCCTTGGGGAGAAATGACACAATGGGGTGTCCACGGGTCAAAGCAAGGCATTGCTTGTAGAAAAGAGTTGAGATGGGGTACATAGTTATACCCCTGGGAAGGAACGACACACTGGGGTGTCCACGGATCGAAGCAAGATATTACTTGCAATAGGGTGCATAATTATGCCCCTGGGGAAAATGTCACACTAGGGTGTCCACAGATCGAAGCAAGGCATTGCTTGTAAGGGTAGTTGACATGGGGTGCATAGTTATGCCCCCGGGAAAGAACAACACACTGGGGTGTCCACAAATCGAAGCAAGACATTGCTTACAAGGGTGCATAGTTATGCCCCCTGGGGAGAAATGACACACTGGGGTGTCACGGGTCAAAGCAAGGCATTGCTTATAGAGAGGAGTTGAGATGGGGTACATAGCTATGCCCCTGGGAAGGAACGACACTCTAGGGTGTCCACAGACCGAAGCAAGATATTACTTGCAAGGGTGCATAGTTATGCCCCCTGGGGAGAAATGACACACTAGGGTGTCCACGGGTCAAAGCAAGGCATTGCTTATAGAGAGGAGTTGAGATGGGGTACATAGCTATGCCCCTGGGAAGGAACGACACTCTAGGGTGTCCACAGATCAAAGCAAGATATTACTTGCAAGGGTTTATAGTTATGCCCCCGGGAAGAAATGACACACTGGGGTGTCCACAGATCGAAGCAAGACATTGGTTGTGGAGAGTTGAGATGCTATAATGGTGTATATGCGTATGACGATCTAACTTAATCTTCAGCACTCAGGGAGCACCTTGGATTATGAAGCATGATATGAAGTGAGACAAGACAGAGTGCTTGGCATGCGAATGGTTTTTTCGCACTCAAGGAGCACCTTGAGCCTTTATGTGACAAAATGATATGAGATACTGTGCTTGGCACACAGGCTCAGTTTTTGGCACTCAGGGAGTGCCTTGTATGTATGTATGAATGGGATGTACGGTCAGGGGTTGACGTGATTGAATGATGTCAGACCGGTGGAGATAAGAATGAATATGATTTATCTTATTATATATTGTAGACGTTCTACGGATGCCCCTATGCTATGCAAAAAGGCAATGCAAACAGACAGTGTGTGATCCTGCGCACGGGCATAGGTTCGATGCCTTTGGAGCATCTAGCGGGTGTCATGAAATGGTCACCCGTGGTCGGCACATGGACAGAGTTATAATGCTTTTGAGGCACCTAATGGATGTTATGGAATGGCCGTGTGTATGTCGACACACAGATAGAGTTCTGATGCTTTTGATGCATCTAACATGAAATGATGTTACAGACAAGCCATGTATAACTTGAGACACGGAAAAAGACTCGGCACTCATGGAACGCCTTGCATGATTTAGTAGTGTCATGGAATGCCCCTATATGTGTACTAACTGGGCACTCATGGAGTACCCTGGATGACTTGATAATGTTATGAGCAATCCAATATGGATCACGACATACAAGCAAGATCTCAGTATCCCAATGACACCAGGAACAAATAGATAGATGAGATGTAGTGTAATGCTTATCATGTGACTCTCCACATGATCATAGCTTTAGGACCATTGTGGTCTCCTAATGAATGGAATATAGAAGAATGGCCGAGTGCAAACCTGAGCACAGTCAAAACACGGGTGGCTTTGGGACACCTGTTATGAAATGAAATGATAATGACGGGGCACCTTTGGAACGTTCTTTATTTAGATTAATGATATGAAGTGGTGTGAATGCACATGTCACACAGAATGCAGGTGGCTGCAGAAGATATGGTTAGGATGCATAACATACGAGATGATGTCGTGCATGCAAGGAATGAATGCATATGTCACCCAAACAAAGCATTACAGCTACACAAAGACATGATCAGTACACAAAACATGCACACAAATTAATGCCTTGCATGTTTCATGGAAACACAATATGTGGCACATGTGAATATGTATCATGGCTGCAGAAAAAACGTGGTTAGTATCAATGCTACACAAATGTTGATGCCTTGGGAATGATTATACCAAACATGATATGAATGACATATAGATGATTGTGTACATTTGATGCTTCGTGAATGGAGACAAGAATGGGCACGAATTCCTTATTTCAGACGTTCTAAGAATGCCCTCTACTGTGCAAAAAGAACATAGAGAAAACTGTATGCGGACTGTCACATGGGTAGAAAGTCGACGCTTTTGGGGGCACCCAATGAATTATTTAGAAATGGGCACATATGAACCAGCACACGGGCAGAGCTTCAACACTTTGTAGGTCGATGAAATGAAATGGTCGTATGGGAACTGCCCCACGAACAGAGGTCTGATGCTTTTGAAGCAATGTGATATGAAATGATGTTGCAGGAAAGTCGCGTGTAACTTGAGACACGGACAAGGGTTCGGTGTTCATGGAACACCTTGCATGATTTGATAATGTCATGATATACTCCTATGTGTGTACTGATCTGGCACCTGGGGAGCACCTCGAATGATTTCACAATGTTCGATATGAACCATAATGCACAAACAGGACTTGGCGTCACCTGGACACCTATGATGAATGAATGTGATGTCATTTGATGGCATCGTGTGAACTGTTACACGAAAGAAAATCTAGGACCATTGCGGTCTACTATTGAATGATATGATATTTTGTGAAATGGCTGAGTGCAATCCGGTGCACGGGCGAAAATCAGGTAGTTTTGGGGTACCCGACATGGGATGAAATGAAATGATCATGATGGGCATTCTTAGAACCTCCCCAAATAGGTAATATGGAATGAAATGGAATGGATGCGTATGTCACACAAACATATAAGCAGCTGCAGGAAAATGTGGTTAGAATGCATGACATGCGGAATGATGTCATATATGTTTTATGGAAATGTTGGCACACATGATGTATATGTATGTCATACGAGTAAAATATCATGGCTGTATGAAGACGTGGTCAGCATAAATGTTACACATATGCATATGTAGTTAAAGATGGCTGCACGACAATGTGATCAGAAATGGTACATGAGATGAGGATGTATTTCGGATTCTCAATGACAGGTTATACGCTCCCTTCCAACCTTATTTCTCCTTTCGATTGGTTTCATAATTCTTCCTAGGTATTGGGTCTCTTTGGTATCAATGGGGGATACCAAAGGCGCACACTTAATGTTCATTTTTAATTTAAGTTTTGGTAATCCTAAGGGAAGTTGCTAAGCCATTACATGTGGGCCAAAGTCAAAACCAAGGGTCGTACAGGCTCCCATAGCAAATAAACACTTCCCCACCATAGAACACGATGTAAGGTTATGCGGGGCTATGAGTGGTTTATCCCGTCGGGTGTCTCCAATCCTGGCAGTAGAGGTAGGCCACCTTCTTAGGTAAACCAGGTGAAACAGTGTATTCAAGGGGTTGAGAAGAAGAAAATGTCATGATATGCAAACGATAAATGAATACAAGCGAGATTATATTTCAATAGTTACCTAAGTTCCTTAAGTTTTTATGAAAAACATTTTAAGAAATGATATCCCCAGCAGAGTCACCACTGTGAGTGGACAACCTTTTACGCGGAACGTGGCGAAGCGAACCGGGGAAAAAGAAAGAAATAGAAATTTTAAGGTTTTGTGAGATTTGTGGAGAGTAGGTTTTGTTTATGTTGAGTTGGGAAAACTATTGATTTAATTTTGGAAATTCATTTTATAGAAAACGTTTTCTCGTTTTAACTTAAAGACCTCGAAACCTAAATCCCAAGATCAGTGACAGAGTCGCCACCCGGATCAGCTCATCTAGGAAATTTCGGTACAGCTCCCTACCGAGCACAGACTGTTGTACCTAATCCAGAGTTTTAGGAAAATCGGGTTTTGTTTGTGTGGAGTTGGGAAAACCATTCAGTTGATTTTGAAAATTCATTTTGTAGAAAACGTTTTCCCAATCTATAACTTATAGACCTTGAAACCTAAATTTTGAAATCAGTGACAGAGTCGCCACCCGGATCAGCTCATCCGGGAAATTCCGGTACAGCTCCCTACCGAGCGCAGACTGCTGTACCTAACCTAGAGATTCAGGGTTCGGGCAACTTACCTACTTAACCTCAAGCTTGTATTCGTTTATTATTTATAAAGTCATATTTATTCAATTTATTATCTTTTCTAACCCCAATTTCATTTATTTTATTAAGCCGCTAAGGAAAAATGCAGAAAATAAATTGTAGAAAAATTAAATCATCCACATAAATATACAAAAGAATAATAGAGGCCGATTATACAACCAAATCGAATAAAATATAAAACTCTCGTCCTCACTTTTACAATCGCCTAGAGTACACGAGAATCTAAAAACACAACCGCCTAAATACACAGATTAATCTATTAAATACAACAAAAATAAATAAAAAAATACTGCAAAACAGAGGGTTAGCACAGTTTATATTACAAACGCAAATAGGACTCAAATCAGGACAGAATTGTGATTTGGGAACCGGGAGCATGCATTTAGGGGGTAACCAATTCGACCTGACCGGTCGGACCGGTTAGACCTGGAAATCGGTTTTGAAACGCCCTGTGGATTTTTATGTTGGAAAAAAACAATTTTGGAAGACCCTTTGGCTCGATTTCATGCAAATTTTCATTTTTGTGGGTTGGTTATCCTGGAACTCGGGGTTCCGTTCGTGTGGGTTCCTAAATGCACATTCCATCTAGGGTCTAAAATGCTATAAACACAGCAAAAATATTTGTAAAAATATTATTTTATTTATTTTCAATATTTTTCGGGGATTTTGCGGGATTCGGGGGTCCGCAAATGCTGGACAATGGACCCGAATCGGATGAAACTTTCCTGAAACTCATAAAATAAACTCCGAAAAATACTAAAAACCCTAATATTCGAGTATACAATAACCAGAAAATCAAAAATACAAATATATATAGATGATTCCAGGCCGAAAATGATCCCAACAGAAAAATCAAAATGGAAAACGGGCTGTTTCGGCCGATTGGGACAGATTGGGGATCTGTCCCTAAGGAACAGAGTCAGCCGGCTCTGTTCTTCAAAAACACAGCCAGCCGGCTGTGTTCTTGAGGAACAAAGCCGTACGGCTATGATGGCCATCACAAGTTCCAGATTTTCATCAAAATAACAGAAACGCATAGGAAATCAATTGCAGACAAGTTTTAGGGTTTCTCAGGGTTACCTGGATGTTGTTTGGATGCTTTAAACGTCTAAAGAATGGATTAAAAGCTTGGAATGCCTCCTGGAACTCAATGAACTGAAAACCACAACGATCCGAAATAACCCGAAACAAATCCGAAACGATCCGTAGAAGTTGTTGGTTGTGTTGCTAATGTTTGAAGATTAGTTCAGGGTTAAATGATAGGATTGAGGGAGTTGTTTTGGGTATTTCCTAGTTTCTCTTCTTCTTCTTTCTTTCTTCTCTGTTTCTTTGCCTCCCTTTTCTTTCTCCTTTCTTTCTTTTTCTTTATGTCTCTTTTCTTTCTTTCTTTTTTTTTTCTTCCCTTGAGAACCCCCTCAAAGTCCCTCCTTCTTTTCTCTCTTTCCCTTCCTTTTTCTCTTTTTCTTTCTGCCTACCGCCCATACCTCTGCAAGACAGGTTGCCTGACTTTTCAAGGCAACCTGTCTTGCCCCTTAGAGCCGGCCAGCTCTAGCGAAGGCTGGTGCGAAAAGGTGAAACCTTAGGCATGCACCCTAAACCCTAAAGACCTCTCGGGAGACCCTTCCGGGGGTTTCGGATCGCGGATAGCCTAGTTTTCGAGACATTTGAGATTATCCAGGCAGTATTCCAGTCGGTTTCAAGTCCCGTTTAAGCTCATCCGATCTGCTAGTAATCAAGGGATTCTTATCACCGAGACCGGGGAAAACCAGTGCTCACACCCTCCCAGGATCGACAAAACCCTCCTGTTGTGTCATGTACATATCCTCGAGTAGCTTTCCATTAAGGAAAGCGGTTTTGATATCCATTTTCCAGACCTCATAGTTGTACCATGCGACTATGGCCAGCAAGATCCTATTGGATTTGAGCATAGAGACCGGTGAGATGGTTTCATCATAGTTTATTCCATGGACTTGTCTGAAACCTTTTGCAACCAGACACCCCTTGAAGGTGTTGTCGGCTTTTAGCTTGTAACACCACTTGCAACCTATTACCTTAGCACTCGAAGGTGGATCAACCAGGTTCCAAACCTGATTATCGTACATAGATTGCATCTCTGCCTCCATGGCTTTATACCAATTTGTAGACTGTGGGATAGCCATAGCCTCTTGGTAGGTTTTGGGTTCTTCCTCATCGAAGACAAGAAGAGTGTGATCATCGGTGACAAGAAAACCATATCTCTCTGGTTCCCGACGATCCCTACCAGACCTTCTAGGTCCTTGTGTGACCTGGGTCAGTGCTTCCTCCTGTGGAAGCTCCACCTTGGTTTCCGAGTTATCCTCTTTAGGAGCTTGAGAGCTTTGAACTTCCCTAAGTTCAACATTGCTCCCACTATCTTTCGTGGAAATGAAATCCTTTTCTAAAAAGACCCCCTTCCTTGCCATGAACACCTTGTTCTCGGTGGGGTTGTAGAAGTAATACCCTTTGCTTTCCCTAGGGTAGCCCACAAATAGGCACTTGTCAGTTTTGGGTTCTAGCTTGCCCCCAGTCAATCTCTTAACATGTGCATCGCATCCCTAAATCCGCAGAAAAGACACATTGGGCTGCCTGCCCGTCCATATCTCATATGGGGTATTTTCCACTGCCTTAGTTGGAGTATTATTCAAAATGAGAGTAGCTGTCTCTAGGGGTAAGCAAATTACGGTTTGGTTCGAAAACCAAATCGAACTGGACCGAACTGAAAACCAAACAACAAAAATTTTAAAAACCAAAACCAAATCATTCTAGATTCGGTTCGGTTTAAAACCGAACTACCAATATTTTTTTTTAGGTCAAACTACCAATACTTAAAAGAGAAGAAATCTGAATTTGCCACATTCCTTGAAATGAGAATTGTAAAATCTGTAATATAATAATTGAATATAGTTGAACATATTATTTACTATTGTTGTAAAAGAATTAAATTGAATAAGAAAAAATAAATCTCTAATATAGACAAATTATATATATTAAATTAACAAAATATATAAGCAAGATTACATTCTTAATACCCAATGAAATGTAATCATATCATATAGTCCATAATAACCTAATAAATAACCATAATAACTTCAATCAAAGTAAGTAACAAACAATCCTATAATCCAATTTAACTTATAATTTATAAATTAATCTTCGATAGACCAAGTGGTTAACATCATTTCAAAATGCCAAAATCTAATCTACCATCAAACTTCAAGTTCAACTTGAAAATCCAATTAATCGATTAAAGTTGAACCTGAAAAATTAAAGACGAAAAACTAAATTAGTTAATCAGTTACATACTCAAAATTTCAAATACAAGTATACGATACAAACAAATCAATTACCAAATACAACATATAAGTTTCTAAACACTATTTTACAACAACAATCAAGTTTATAATTATACATATAAAAATGTAACAATTAGAAAGTAAATTATTTATTACTACTCATTGCGGACTCACATGAAGTGCCAATTCCCATAGCTTCAAACTCTGTATTTAAAAAAGATTTATAAGTGACATTGTTAAAACACAAAAGTAAATTTTAATGTATTTGAAATTGATAAATTAATTTGTAAAAAATTAAATGTACCTTTGTCAAGTCTCTCCACATCATCAATGTTTTCTTTAGCAAATAATGGATGATCTGTTCCTCGGATCGAATCTTGTGCACAAATCAGAGTTTCCACAACTTTAGGAGATAATGAGCTCCTATAAGGATCAAGAACACGCCCATTAGTACTGAAAGTTGATTCTGAAGCCACTGTAGACATCGGTATAGCCAATATATCTCGAGCCATAATGCTAAGAATAGGAAACCTAGCAGAGTTCAGCTTCCACCAATTCAAAACGTCAAATCCTCTAACTGGATCCATCTCACTTAAATCCTCAACCTGTTTCTGTGACTCATTCATGCTATCACTCACAACTTCCTGAGGATCATGCATCTTCTGATACTCTTTAAATAGCAAAATAAATGACTCCTTCACATTATTGAAAATCTCAGTGCCTTTCACATTGCCATATATCTCAGTCAAGGAAATGTTGATCACCTCAAATTTTTCACGAGGATCAAACACAGCAGCAAACCAAATGATTTTGTTCATTTTAGTTGGATCCCCCCAATACTTATCAAATTTTTGCTTCATCTTAAGAGCCATGGATTTCAATTGATCATCCTTACCATTAATCCAATACATCAAAGCACCTAGTACACCACTAACTTCAGCCCAATGAGTATTACTAGTCACATATTTTGAACCCGAAATCCTCATTGTCAAATTATAAAACATTTTCAACATCATAGAAATTTTCCTTATAATTTCCCAGTCATCAAAGGTAGGCACACCATCATCATCATCCACACCACTTAGCTCTAATAAATAATTGCTATCTACTTGTCCATACCTATCAAAAGCCTTCTCAAACTTTTCTGCAGTTGACAACATCATATAGGTAGAATTCCACCTAGTTGGACAATCATAGCATAAAGAGTTCTTACACTGTATTTTTTCTTTTTGCACACAGTCCTTAAATCTTTTAAGTCTAGCAGGTGAAAACCTAATATATTTGACTGCAGCCCTAACTCTCTTTACTGATGGACCAACTTCTTTCAATCCATCTTGCACAACTAGGTTAATAATGTGAGCCATGCATCTCATTTGAATAAATTGACAAGAATAAACAGCAGCACCCCAATTCATTACTTTCTTTTTCAAATAAGAAATAGCAACATCATTAGAAGAAGCATTATCAATAGTAACAGTGAACAACTTATTAATTTCCCAATCCAACAAGCAATTCTCAATGGACATGCCAATTTGACAACCTTTATGTGACTCTATTTCACAAAAATTAATCACTTTCTTTTGCAAATTCCAATTATCATCAATGAAATGAGCCGTGATGCACATGTAATTAATTCTTTGCACAGATGTCTACGTATCAGTTGTGATTGAAATTCTTTGTCCATGAGTTTTCAAATAAGTTTTCAACTTCATTTTTTCATCTAAGTAGATTTGACCGCAGTCTCTACTAATAGTCCACCTAGATGGAACCTTCAATCTAGGAACACAAATTGCCATCTTCTCCCTATAACCTTATGTTTCTACAATTCTAAAGGGCAACTCTTCTTTAATAATCAATCTAGCTATAGCTTCCCTACAAGCTTGCTGATCAAATTTCCAAGTAGATAAATTACCAAAGTGTTCACTATCACCCTCCCCAGAAACTATAGAAGGTTGGAAAGATAATTCAGTCTGCTTTGATTTAGAATCATTATCGTGATTTTTCAAGCATTTACGGTAGTGTTTATTCAAATTACTAGTTCCATTTATTAGACCATCACAAAGGTACACTTTACCGCAATGAACGCACTTACCCCTTTTCCTGCCATCTTCACTTTCAAACTTTGTGAAGTGATCCCATGCCTTTGATCGTGGCTTTATTGGTACCTTGGAGGAATTTTGTGAGTCTACTTCATCTTTGGATTTTGATTCACTATGACCAGGATTGTCAAAATGTGTACCTTCTTCTCCCTCCTCACTATTGGTGTCTACGTCTTCGATATAAAGTCCAAGTTTTGGAGTTGATCGATTGGATTTCTCCATCTAAAAAACCGAAACAATTGAAATTACAACTTATTAAATTATTCTTTCAGACAATCAATATCAAATTAATAATTAATAATTATGACTTGTACATTTATAGTCAATATTAATAAACTCATATTGGATACTGGATAATAAATAATTTAAAATTATGAATAGTACATTTATGTGAAAAACAAAACTGAAAATGAAAGAGAATTATTATATTGAGCATACAAAAAATGAAAAAAAATGGTAACTAGCTGGTTTCATTTGTGAATATATGTATAATGTATAGATAATTTTCATTCGTTAAAAAAAAAAGCAGATTTGGCAAGTTAAATTAATTTTAACATCATTAGCTAGCTGTCTCGTAGTGCAAGTTAAATTAATTTTAATTATGTTTCTTGTCTCTTCTTCTTTGTTTTGTTTCTCCTTAATTTATTAGGTAAAAAGATGATCAAATATAAGATGGTCTCATACAAAGAAAACTAAAAAATGTGCATACAATAGTTGTCTCATTTTCACAATGAAACCAGCTAGTTACCATTTTTTACTTCAATCTTGATAACTATCTATCTATTTTGAATTGGGCTTAATGCAGTGTTAATCAATCAATAGCTTCACAAATAAGCCATAGCTAAAATCTGCAATGTTGCTTTCAGTTTATGTTCTATCTAGCTTGTTGCTAACAAGCTCTTTTGTTAATCGCATTCCTTCCCTCTTAACCCTCAAACTCACAAACATTTTCGCTCCTAATTCCCCTTTAGACCATTCTAACCTTACCCTTACTGAAAAATTTCAGATTATTGGTCTCAATCCAGAGTATGCGCCAATTACTTTTTCCATACTAGTCAGGAAAATGCAACATTTCCTGATACTATTCCCAGGCGAGTCGAACATCAACCCAATTACATATACATGGTCCAAGTAGGAATCAGGAGGTTCACTCAACTCATCAAAATCCTCAACATATGCAGTACTTAGAAAGAATTTCCATGCTTTGTCGACCATATCTCTTGCTTTCTCCCTTTCATCTCTATTTTTATATTATTATACATTTATTTATGGTGTTTTAACTCCCACATTACATTACATATCCATCCATCCAAATTCAAGTCAATTTTGCAATTCTATTTTCTTTTTCTTAATCATTGCATAGATGACAGAATTGAAACACTCACTTTCCTGTTATTCTTTCAGATCATTACAACTAGTTGACATTTGTCGTCATTTTCCAATATGCTATTTAATCAAACAAAAAAAGATTACAAAGAATGACTTCACTTCTTCCCAAAATCAAAAGAATGACTTCACTTCCTCCTAAAATCAAAAGAAAAAAAATGCTATATAGTAAACTAAAGACTAAGAGAAGACGAATACCTCTTCAAGAAATTGAGGAACTGAAATATTAAAGTTGGGAAAGACCAGAGCAGCTCTGAGTTGGCAGAATCGATTCTAGTATGGTGGAAAGAAAAAATGAAAGAGATAGAGAAATAGAGAAGGTGAAGGGTAGAGATGGCAGTGTCGAATATGATTTAGGAAATCAAAAACTGAGAAATTGATTTGGGAATTGATTGGGGCCTAGGGCATTATAATTGAAAGAGGAAGAGATGCAAGACAAGGAGCAGAATTATAATTGAAAAATATTCCTTATAATTATATGGTTCAGTTCGGTTTTTCTTTTGGTTTTTCAATAAAAACCGAAAACCTAACCGAAAACCATATTAACTGATTTATAAAAACCAAAACCAAACCAAACTAACTTTGGTTCGGTTCGATTCGATTTTTTACCTTCGGTTTGGTTTGGTTTTTGGGTTCTGGTTTGGTTTGGCTCACCCCTAGCTGTCTCGAGAGCGTATTCCCAGAAGCTTATTGGGAGAGAGGCATGACTCATCATTGAGTGGACCATGTCCAATAGGGTCCTATTCCTCCGTTTGGACACACCATTCCATTATGGTGTTCCTGGAGGAGTGAGCTGTGGAACTATTCCATGCTCTCTCAAATATGAGTCAAACTCTAGGTTCATATACTCGCCTCCTCGATCTAACCGAAGGGCTTTGATATTTCTGCCTAGCTGGTTTTATACTTGGTTCCTAAATTCCTTTAACCTATCAAGGGTTTCAAACTTATGTTTCATCAGATAAACATAGCCATATCTGCTGAAATCGTCCGTGAATGTGACGAAGTACAGATGTCCACCTCTGGTAGCTACGCTCATGGGCCCACATACGTCTGAATGTATTAGGTCCAATAAGCCAGTAGCCCTTTCAGCTTTCTTGCTAAAAGGCGCTTTAGTCATTTTGCCTCGTAAACATGATTCGCATATATCAAATGACTCCAAGTCAAATGACCCTAGGATTCCAGCTTTGTGAAGCCTAGCTATACGTTTCTCGTTTATATGGCCTAAACAACAATGCCAAAGGAAGACAGGATTAATTTCGTTAGGCTTAACCCTTTTAGTGTTTATGCTATAGACATGATTGGTTTCATTTAAATCCAGGATATATAGGCCATTATTTAATAGAGCTTCTCCATAAAATAATCCCTCTCTAGATAAACCAATTCTACCATTAGAAATAGTAAAATTAAATCCAGAAATATCCAATACTGAAACAGAATAATATTCTTGCACATGGCAGGTACAAAATAACAATGTTCCAATATCAAAACCAATCCACTAGGCATCATGAGGTGATATTCCCCGATCTCTATGGCAGCAACCCTTGCTCCATTACCGACCCGTAAGTCCACCTCCCCCGATCCCAGTGACCTCCTGTTCTTAAGTCCCTGCACATTGCAACAAATGTGAGAACCACATCCAGTATCCAATACCCGGGATGTTGAAATAGTGAGGTTAATGTCTATGACATAAATACCTGATGAAGACGCACCCTTGGTCTTCCTCTGCTCTCCTAACAGTTTGGGACACGATCTCTTCCAATGCCCCGCCTGCTTGCACCCGAAGCAGACGTCCTCAGTATTGGCCTTGAGCTGGACCTTGGGCTGGACCTTTGGCTTCTTGGCCTTGGCTTTCTTAGCCTTGGCCTTAGCCTTTTCCTTGGCTTTGCCCTTCACAAGAGGAGGGTTCCCCTTGTTTAGCAGCAACACCGGTGAAGTCTTCTTGATCGACTGTTTAGTAAGCTTGAGCATCCCATGCAGCTCACTAACAGGACGGTTCATCCCTTGCATATTATAGTTCAGGATGAACTGATCGTAAGAATCCAGTAAGAAGGCAAGGATCGTGTCCATTGCCAGCTCCTGTGAGATAGGCGATCCGAGATGGGCTAAGTTATCCAGATAGCCCTTCATCTTGAGTACTTGTGCGCTCACAGATGTCCTAGCTCCCATCTTACAGGATTGGAATGCCTTATTGGTCAAGTACCTTTCCTGACTAGCTTGCTCTTAAAACATCTCGTTTAGAGTTGTTATCATAGCATAGGCCTGATGGTCTATGAACTACTTTTGCAGCTCGGGGACCATGCATGCCAACATAAGGCACGTCACAGCCCTATTGTCATTTACATGCACCTCGTATTGCTCCAACTGGGCAGTTGGTGGATTACGTCTTTGAGGCACAGCTGGCACAGGCCTTTCCAGCACATACTCATTCGACTCTTATCTTAGAACTATCCTTAAGTTCCTAGACCAGTCTGAGAAGTTAGGGCCGGAAAGCTTATCCCTTTCCAGGATAGATCGCAGTGAAAGTGAATTATTGTTTGCCACTTGAAATTCTACATAGAAATTTTAAGAGTGTTAATAAAGGACTTTATCTTGTTTCCCATATATAATTAATAGTGAATCAAATTATTAATTAATCCGAGTTGTTGGGCTCATAGGCCGAGATCCATATTTCATATAGACATAGCCAGACGAGGGCCTGGAAAAACTATACCCTAATTATTTAGGTAAGAACGCCATCCAATCCCAACCTAGGGACTCTCGGTTTGATGGGCTTGTTGGCACTTACCCATCCGTGCTTAGGGCCAGGAGAATCCTACTAGCCATGCTAAGTCAAAACCTCCATCCAAGTGTTAGAGTAACCTATACTCCAACCCAATACAAAATGATGATACTCTAGTGCATCCAACGAGGGCATGGTCTACAACTGGCCTATCCTTACTTCGAGTCGGTTTTAAATGAGGGAAGCACTTTTAAGCGACTTAGTTATTTCCATTAGGTTATTAGATTCATTTAATAATGGCTTACATGCATAAGCGGGTGAGAATGGGTTTGGATCATACATTCATACAAGCAAATAAATATAAAGCATAATTAAATAAGTAAAATGGACTGCTATAGGCCTATATTACAACCTAATATAATTATAGTAAACCTATACTAGAAAATACATCAGGTGGGCCTCCTTTTCCTTCCTTATGGGCTCGCCTCTCCACTGGGCTTACCTTTCCACTGGGCTTCTTCTTTATAAATTTTATAATAAATAAATAAAATAAAATTACATTAAAAAAGAAAAACGGCATGCAGGCCGTATTTACCCAAAAAGAAAAATTACAACCCAACTTGAAGAAGGCCCAATAGCATCCAACCATACATACATTTAATCATACAAAATGCATCCAATACAACCATTTATAAGCATGTTATAATGCATGAAATTAAGCCCATTTCAATTATGTCCAAAGCCATTATTTTGAAATCGCCAATTTTGGCCCATCATGGTTCTAGCCTTTAACAGGCTTTGGGCCTCCAGCCCAGGTAGATAACTGCTCCCACTGGAATTGGGAAACCATGAGTCCATATCAGCTGCCCGAGTAATTGTGGCAAAAAAAACCCGAACCCATTTCAATTAACCATATTAATTTCCAAAATTAATATCCAATGAATAAAATTAAAATTTCATCCAAGAAATCATGCGCATTCAAATTACAAAAATTTAAACACACGAAATTTTAAAACCCATCAAAATTTCAAAACTGGGCCCCGAGCCCGAAACCCGCCAAATCCAAAAAAATGGGCCCGGCCTGCTGCAGCTAGGGGTAGCAGCGGCACTGCCGTGCGGTAGCCACTGCAGTGGCCCTGCTGCTGGACCCAGCGGCAGCGGCCGCCGGCAGTCCCGTATGCGCGGAAACAGCCCGTGATTTTTGCCAAAAAAAAAAAATTACAGCCAAAAATTATAAATCACCAAGAAATATAATCCAATCAACAGAAAATTAAATAAACATAAACCTATATGCAAATTAATTTTCAATTGAAAAATCCAAGGGGAAAATCACAAACCCTAATCCACGAATCCCAAATAAAATCTCCAATTTCAAAACCAAGGGATTCAAACCAATTTAAACAATTTCCACGGATCAAAAGCCCGCTCTGATACCACTGTTGGGATTTTTCACAGGAAATCACCCGATAAAAGCAGAAGAACGTGGTGATTTCCTTAAATCCGTGCCCAGGAGCAATTGATGTGAAAATTGTAAAACTTAAAATCAAATAGAAAAGAATAGATTTCTCACCAGAGATATCTCTTCTAGAGATGGCTGTAGAAACCAAAACGAATTCCCTCCACGTTCACGTACACGAACGGCTATCGAACACGACTCGTGCTAGCGATGAGATCGAACGAGAGTGAGAGTGAGAAAGAGAGGTGTGAGCGGACGATCTTTTTATGGAACGGGCAGCGAAGCGGGAACCGGGGATTTTCTTTTTAAAGTGTGATGATGTGGTTTTGAAAACAGGTTTTAATCCTTTTTTTAAGAAAGCCTTTTATTTTATTGAAAAAAAAACCCTTTTGTAGAAAATTTAATTGTAAGTGTGAATTTTGGAAAATAGGTTTTTAGAAAATCCCAATTTGAACTTAAAGATCTCGAAACCTAAATTTTGAAATTAGATACAGAGTCGCCACCCGGATCAGCTCATCCGGGAAATTCCGGTACAGCTGCCTACCAAGTATAGATGTAGTACCTAATACTGAGATTCAGAGTTCGGGCAACAAATCTACTAATCCTCGCTTATTTTTAATTACTATTTCATAATGTAATGTTGCATTCACTTAATTCTACTTATTTTATCTCTTTATTTTATTATTAACCAATGCTCATGCAAATGACATAAATATAAAACCAAAATGAAGTGCAGAAAAGTAAAAGTATGGGAAAAGTAAATTGAGGCCAAATTATACTACCCATAAAAAGAAAAAGCTCTCATCCTCACCATTACAACCGCCTATAATACACAATGATCTAAAAATTACAATCGCCTAGATACACGATGTAATCTATAAAATACATTCAAAAATAAAAATAAAAAAAATAAAAGCTGCATCCAAATACGGTTAGCACAAGTAAAAAAATCACACCAAGGACTCATATGGGACAGAATAGGGGTATTTTAGGAAACAGGATCATGCATAGGGGGTAACCGGGTCGACCCAATCGGTCGGCCTGGAAAGCGGTTTTTTGAAACGCCCTGTAAGTTTTATGGATGAAAAACCAATTTTGAAAACCATTTGGCTCATTTACATGCATTTTTCAACTTTAGTAGGACAGATATCCCGGGGTCCGGGGGTCCCGTTCGTGGGTGGGCCTAAATTAGACATCCATCTAGGGTCCAAAAAAAATGTAAACACACCAAAATTTAGTTTTGAATAGGAAAAAGATGCAAAATTACAAGTTTGGGTCCCAAAAGGGTAAAACTGTAATTCTGCCTCAACTACAGTAGCGCCCCTGTAGGTTACAGCTGCACGGCTGTAATGTTCTAGAATGTGTTGCGGCCTTCTTTTCTCGTTTTTGAAAATTGTTTTGCAAATTTAGTGATTTTGGGTAATCTGGGATTTCTGGAAACACACTAACTTCAATCAAACGGATCGAAATAAGTCCGAAAATCCCTAAAAACTCGAAATCGCCAAAATTAAAATCACATCCATCAATTAAAATAAGAAAACCGAGAATCTAAGTATACATAGATGTAATTGGACCTATAATAAACATGAAAAACACATTTAATTTGGAAACGAAATTATTGGTCGATTCGGGGCATTTGGAGCTTCTGCCCCTGTAGGTTACAGTCGCACCCCTGTAGGGCATTACAGCCGCGCAGTTGTAATATAGCCAGGCGGCTGTAACACTTACAGCCGAGCGGCTGTGGTGCTCCAGAACTGATTCCAATATTCTTTTCTCCTTTTTTTTTTTGAAAACTGCTTTGCAAATTTAGTGATTTTGGGGGATCCGGGATTTCTAGAAATATACTAAAATCAACAAAACGGATCCAAAACGGATCGAATCAAATCCGAAAATCCCTAATCCCTCAAAATCACCAAACTTTAAATTACATCCATCAATTAAAAATCAGAAAACTAGGAATCTAAGCACATAGGGATGTAATTGGACTAATAATAAACATGAAGAACACATTTAATCGAAAAATGGAAGTGTTATCAGCCGATTTTGGGGCATTCGGAGCTTCTGCCCCAGAGATTACAGCCGAGCGGCTGTAATCAGAAGATTACAGTGGCACCCCTATAGGTCACAGCCGCACAGTTGTAGGTTACAGCCGGGCGGCTGTGATCTTAATCGAGGCGGCTGTAATTAAAACCACTTCCGAAATTGTAAAAAATAAAAAAAAAAATCAATAAACAACACCTAGAATGTATAAAAATGGATTTTTAAAGCCTCTCAGAATGTTACCTGGTCTATGTTCCAGTGTTTGGATCACCAAGGATGGATTCGGATGCAGGAAAGCGTCTTGCAGTCATGAACAACCCGAAAAATGCACGATCTCTGAAACCCGAATGGAACCCCGAGGGAGATTGAGTGAGTTGTGACGATTTAACAACACCCTACAACGGTTTCTATGTGTTTCGTTAGAATGTTTTTAGGTATTTTTAGATCAAACTCTTTTATTAACAACCCTAAAAAAAGTCCCTAAATCTGTGTTTTTTCTCTAATTCTCTAATTTTCTGTCTCTCCCTCTGTTTCGTTAACCCTAGTTCCAGATATGAGACTTTTAGATCTCCCGTTTTGGCTAAAAATCGGAATTAAATGCTGATTTTTGGTAAAAAAGGAAGTCTGCTGATTACAGCCACGCAGCTGTAGGCACTACAGCTGAGTGGCTGTAGTGACCAGATTAGCTTATTTTGCTTAAAAAATCGAATTAAATGCTGATTTGGATGAAAAAAGGAAATTTGATGATTACAGCTGCGAGGCTGTAATGTACTACAGCCGCATGGCTGTAGTACAGCGGCACCCCTGTAGTACAGCCGAGAGGCTGTAGTGACCAGATTGGCCCATTTTGCTTATTTTTCATTCTTTTTTTGGTTTTCCTAAATACTCACTTGAATTCCTTCGGGGTTCTGTACCAAGACTTTGTCACACACATTCGGGTCACCCAAGACATTTCTGGCGTCATCCCGATCATTCCGAATCTGCTTCACATTTATCCATGAAAAAGGCAACAATGACTTTCACCAAGGAGGTTGGGAAAAAACCCCTGCTCACAGGCTGCCCCTCGCGTGACCAAAGTCGACTTGAACTGGTGCTTATGCCCGATTTGAGTTTGGCCTCACGATAGGGAGCACAGTGAGAAGGAAAAGAGAACGTACCTAGGGGTTCTCCTTGCATTGACTTGTTTTGATGTCTATAAGGACTTTTCTCGGTTGCTTTTGCGAGACAGTGGCCTTGCCTAAGTTGGTTTGATTCTTCAGGGTCTTACTTCGACTCCGTTACGAAGCATAGGACTTTGCCCGAATTGATTTGATGTTTTCCAGGGTCGTGCTTAGACTCCATTGCAAAGCAAAGGACTTTGCCCAGATCAGTTTGATTTGCTAGGGATGTGCTTCGACTCCATTGCGAAGCAAAGGACTTGCCCGAATTGAATTCTCTTTTTCATTTGATGCTTATGAAAGGAAATGGTATTTTGGTAATTTTGTAACTTAGGAAGTTGGCATTCCTTGAAGTAAGGGTACTTTGGTCATTTGGTCTTTCATGGTGCCTATGTCATGAAAAGAAATGGGTTTTAGTGATTTGGTATCCCCTTTTGATGGGAAAAGGGTATTTTGGTCATTTGGTAAGCTTGGTGGTCAAAAAAAGGGTATTTTGGTCATTTCACCCCTAATGGAGCCTATGTCACTTGGTAAAGAAATGTTTTTGTGACTTGATCTTCCATATAGCTCGTGTGGCTAAAGGAAAGGTGTTTTAACCATCCGATAGTGTGGTTACTGATAGAAGGGCATTTTGGTCATTTCACTTCTAGTGGAGCCGTGTCACTGAAGGAAAGGATAATTGTGTTTCCCGTGAAGCTCGTGTTGCCGAGGGAAAGATGCTTTGATGGTTTAAGAAGCTTGATCAACACTTGACGTTTTCGAGTCGTTTCGGGCTCGTATTCGTTCTTTGATCGATAATTTTGGAAACAAAAATTTTTGCCCCTTCGATCAAGAATGAATACGGGCCGAGTATCTTGCCTTTTGATATCTGCAAGACATGGAAACTACCTTTCTCGGGGTTAAATAGACATAAAACAAGTTTTGGAAAGGAAAAGGAAGAAAATTTTGCAAGAAAGATAAGCTACAGCCGAGCGGCTGTAGCACTACAGTCACGCGGCTGTAGTGATTTGAAACTACAGCCGCTCGGCTGTAGTAATGGGTAAAGAATGTGTTAAAACCACTACAAAATGTAGGAAGCTTCATCCTCTCCCATGTCAGTCGAAAACTCCTCCTTTCTTCAGTGATTTTCTTCTCCGGAACCCAAAATCATGAGTCGAAAGATGCGTGGAGTCTTCCGGTCCATTCCCACTGCTCAACCCACCTTTCAAACATAGTTTTCCATTCCAGAGGGAAATTTTACTCTAACATTTGAACCCACGGAGTGTATATACGGATTAAAGGAGGAAGATGAATATTGCGGAGTGAAGATCGATGCTCCAGTGCCTATCTAACCATGCTTACACGAATCTGGTTAGTTTTCTTAAATTTCTCCACTTTTCCAAGTTTGAAATTTCTGCAAAATTAGAGAAAATATGTGAAATTGATGCATGATTTGAGTAGAATATGCCCTTAGGATGTTTAGTTGTTGATTTGGTTTGAGATAGGACAAGATTTAACCGAAAAAAATGAGAAAAATCAAAGCTAGCTTCAGTAATGACTTAGATGGCTCAGGGTGCATTTTCTATGGGGGTTGTCTTGGCTGAGACCCTAATCCACTTAGATTCCATCCATTCTGATTCTCCCATCGAGAAATTGTGGATCTCCCTTTCTACTTCAGGTATGCTTCGGTACTGCACTTTCTGAATTCACACATTCTTTACCCCTTCATCCTGACTAAACCACATGCAGATCTTGCTGGTGGAGAAGTTACGTCTCCTGAGCTCTCCTCCACCTCATCTGAGATATCCTCCGAAGCGCTATTGGTCTCAGCGCATCGAGCTCCCAGACATCGGTTTCATGTCCATGGAGCACTGGTTCGACTGACTGAGGAGGCGGTCCGACGCCTCTATCCGATGGGCCTGCCCTTGGTGGGATATCACTGATATGACTACTGAGACTTGGCCCGGGGGTGTTCAGCTACTTGGATTGACACACGTGACCTTCTATTCTCCTGCTCGGCTGTGTAGACAGTACGGACAACTGCAAAGAGTCCCCCGATCCTTGTGTACTACTGAGTGTGGGGTATTTACATTGTAGTGGCCTCGACATGTGCAACACCAGTGGATGCACCCTACCCGTACTGAGATCCTGAGGTATGACGATCTTGCGCCCGTGGAGACAGATGCTTGCTATAGGGCTTGGCTAACAGATCTGATTGGTTGCCCCACTAGGCGTGGGCGTGAGACGCTGACGTTGCGGTACCTCGGTCTTTAGCTGATTAGGATCAGAGTTGATTATTGCCGTATGACTTTTATTCTATTTTTCTTGTCCTAACTTTTGCATAGGTCACCCTTTTTTGGGTTTTCGGCCTATCAGACTGCCTTTATTTTTGCCTGAACTGCCCTTTTGGGTTTTCAATTCAGCAGACCTTTATGATGTTTTTTCAATACTTACTCTAATGCTATTTCTGTGTCTTTGCAAAGCAAATGGTAATTTGTCGACCCATATTCTGTAGGTAACCACTACTGTTGACAGAGTCCTTTTGATGCATTTATTGGCCACCACTGTCACCCCGTTGACTTGTGAGGGATACGGAGATGGTCTATGATGTTTAACCCTTTATTCTGGAGTAACGTGTTATTGTCCCTTGGGATTATAGTCCATCGCCGGTCACGACCCTTTTTTTTAGAAGTGACATTCATACATAGTTCTGTTTCTACCCACTTTGAGAATTGGTAGACGGTTGCGACCATGGTGTGATGTCCGTTCGACGCTAGTGGTTTTATTTTGCTGACACCGTCAATATGTTGTGACAATCCTCTTTTTTTTTTGGTTCGAGTCTATGAAGCTCCTGTTTGGCCGATTTCATCTTCGAATCCTTTGGAAATTGGTATTCAGTAATTTCTCCATCAATCTCCGCACGATGTCGTTCAATCAGGCAAAGATTTCCATGTGCTTTTATGGTACTTTTGCAATTTTTTTTCATCAGGCGTGAGATCTTTCTAGATGGATGTGAGCTGACAACATTTTCAATGGAACACGGACTCTTTTTCGGAAGGGGCACCTCGATTTCTGGCGGACCCCTCCCTCGCGTGGGGTTTTTGGATTAGAAATTCTTTTTTAGAAAATTGGATTGTTTCGTAAAAGAATCAAGACCTAAATCTCAATAAAAAGTGTAGGAGTCACCACCCGGCTCAGCTCAACCGGGAAATTACAGTGTAGCTGAACCAAAGCGGGAACTACCACACTTTCCAGAGATCTAGGTTCGGACAAGTCCCTTATTTCATGTCTAATCAAAATAAATATGGCCAATGTTCTATGATGACACTTTAAATTTCTAAAAATTGATTTTATTGAATTGGAGCATACAGCATGCACACAAATAAGGATAAAGCAGTAAATATATATAAATTATTACAACCCAATCGAATGAAAATAAAAATTCTCGGCCTCACGTTACAAGCGCCTAGAATACACGAATTAAGCTATAAATTACATTAAAAATAAAAATAAAAAAATTAAAGCTGCAAAACAAATGATTAGCGTAGTTTATAGCACACCACAAATTGGACTCAAATAGGACAAAATTGGGGATTTTAGAGATCGGGGGCATGCATCTAGGGGGATAACCGGGTCGGCCCTGCTAGCCGGCCTGATTAGACCTGGAAAACATTTTGAAACGTCCCTGTATTTTGGTTTTGTTAGAAAATCGTTTTGAAAACATTTTTTCAGTTTAATTTAATTTAACACGTGAGGTGGGTCGGTTTTCGGGAGAATCGGGTCTCCGTCATGGTATTGTTCTAAATACAATTTAACTGGAAATTAAATCTAAGGTAGTGAATGCACACAACAAAATTCATTTTTGGTGATTTTCTGCTTTTTCTAAATTTTTAGGATTTTTATGAATTTTTATGGGTTTTTTCCAGATTTTCTGCTTCTGGGTGAGCATTACGGTCGTGTGACTGTAGATTACCCTTAAGCAGAAATCACCAAAATTATTTAAATGATGAAATAAAAACCGAGGAAATTTAACAACGGTCGCACGACTACAGGTAATATGGCATGACTGTAATTACAGTCGTGCCTCTGTTCTTTGTGACAAGAACAGTCGTACGACTGTTCTTAATTTCCAGAAACAGTGAGCCAAGAAAAGCAAGTTTATGCACAAAAATCAATCAAAACCGAGAAAACACAGAAAAATGAGGGATTGAAGTGTGTTTACCTCTTTGGCGCTGATCCACCGTAGGAATGACCCCTGGCAACGCAACAATCCATATGAAATTGCTTCTTTTTCTTGGTGTGTCAAGGTTGCAAAATGGGTCCAAAATGTTACGGATTTAAGCTAGTTTATGGTCTGGAAGTGATTTAGATTTTGTGTGACAAGTTTAACCTACGATTTCTAATTAATTTTAAGCATTAACACTTTGAAATTAAAAAGAAAAGAGTAGAAGAAAGGATGAAGTTTTGGTTTCTTTCTTTTTTCTCTTTCCCTTCAATTTCTCTCTCAAGTTTTTCTCTCAATTATTTTCTGCCAAAAGTCCTATCCCTCTCTTCTTTTCCGTCTTTTATCTTCTCTTGCTTCTAAAACCGGACGAGCATTAATTGCTCTGAAGATTTTGGCCAATTTTTTATTTCAAAGGTATAGGCTCTGCAACCTGCCCCAACCATACAGTCGTACGACTGTAACAAAATCCCCACGATTGTAATTACAGTCGTGGTAATCAAGGCTTTTTTTTTAAACCCAAAAAATTCCGTGTTCACAGGCTGCCCCTCATGTAGCTAAAGTCCGATTCTTTGTATGGATTTAGGTACATGACAAAAAACACGGGATCAAAGGTAGTGTGCACGTGTGTGGCTTGTGGGTTAATTTCATGAAACTTTTGGTAGATAGGTGGTTTCTTATGATCCTTTTTCACATAAGAAAGACACCAGGGAAATACGGCTCTTGGAGCCAAGCGGTTCCTTATAATCCTTTTTCACATAAGAAAGATGCCGGGGAAATACGACTCTTAGAGCCAAGCGGTTCCTTATGATCCTTTTCACATAAGAAAGACGCCGGGGAAATACGGCACTTGGAGCCTAGCGGTTCCTTATGATCATTTTTCACATAAGAAAGACGCCGGGGAAATACGGCTCTTGGAGCCAAGCGGTTCCTTATAATCCTTTTCACATAAGGAGGACGTCAGCAAAAACATGACTTTTGAGACCAGATAGCCGCGTATGACCTACCATACAGAGCCATGGTGTTTGTAGTGTGCAATTGGTGAACATATTTATTCCTTGATCGATAATTTTGAAACAAAAATTTTTGCCCCTTCGATCAAGAATAAATACGGGTAGATGCGTTTTTGGTTACCTTTATAGTCATGTAGGACTGAATTTGTTGAAGTGTGTGACAGTCGTGTGCAACTTGGCGTACTCAACGGACTGAGACTGAATTTTGGGTTCCTTTTTAAAGTCGTGGTGCACTGTGATTTGTTGAAGTGTGTGACAGCCTTGTGCAACTTAGCGCACTCAACGGATTGAGACTGAATTTTTGGTTCCTTTTTAAAGTCATGGTGGACTAAGATTTGTTGAAATGTGTGTAACAGCCTTGTGCAACTTGGCACACTCAACGTACTGAGACTGAATTTTGGGTTCCCTTTTAAAGTCGTGGTGGACTGTGATTTGTTGAAGTGTGTGTGACAGTCGTGTGCAACTCGGTGCACTCAACGGACTGAGATGAAATTTTGGGTTCCGTTTTAAAGTCGTGGTGGACTATGATTTGTTGAAATGTATGACAGCCATGTGCAACTTGGCGCACTCAACGGACTGACATCGAATTTTGGGTTCCGTTTTAAAGTCGTGGTGGACTGTGATTTGTTAAAGTGTGTGACAGCCGTGTGCAACTTTGCTCACTCAATGGACTGAGACTGAATTTTGGGTTCTATTTTAAAGTCGTGGTGGACTGTGATTTGTTGAAATGTGTGACAGCCGTGTGCAACTTGGTGCACTCAACAGACTGAGACCGAATTTCGGTTTCCGTTTTAAAGTTTTGGTGGACTGTGATTTGTTGAAATGTGTGTGATAGCCGTGTGCAACTTGGCGCACTCAACGGACTGAGACCGAATTTTGGGTTCCTTTTTAAAGTCATGGTGGACTGTGATTTGTTGAAATGTGACGATCTGGCATGACTTGGCATATATGATGCGTCAAAAATGCAATTTTGTGAAATTGTACTTACAGTGAATTTTTCACAATTTTCCTCGGGTTTCGTGCCCCTGGACGAGGTGGACCATTGTTAGAAAAATTTTCGCTGATGTTTTGGCCCTGTAAAATCACTGAAATACCTTCCCGTGAGGAATATTAAATATTTGGTGATAAATTAGGGTTTATGAAATAAATAAAATAAAATAAAGAAAAGAAATTTTGCCTCTTTTGTTTCCCTTACAGTTGTGCGACTGTATTTGAAATTAAACTACAGTCGTACGACTGTAGATGAAGCACAGTCGCACGATTGTACTTCGCGGGACAGAAAAAAAATAAAAGGGCATTTCGCCCCCCTTTTTCTTTCCCACTTTTTCTTCTTGCGTTTTCTCTCAAAATAACCGATTCCCAAACCTTCGAATCATAAAAAATGTTGAAGAAACTTGGAAAAAAATTGAAGAAACTCTCTGCCAACCAAATCCAGGGACCTAGGAGTGCGTGGGATATCCCTTTCGTCAGTGTTTCGGATGGGTACGGCCACCCGCGTTACATGGACCATTTTAGAGTCCGTTTCGGATCAGAGATCCCATCTTGCTGGAGATAGGCTCCCACTTGTCGTCTCTCCAGGTTAGAATCCGAATCCGTCCTCAATTCTGAATTTTTTGAGGTTTTTCCGTTTGAATATTTTCCGAATTGATTCATATGATTTATTACTTTCTGGATGAAGTGGTTGAGTAGAGTGCATGCTAGGGCTCCCCTGTGGTCAATAGGAATAAGAATCTAGTAAAAACGAGTTAGAAATCGTGAAAATTTGGACTTTGAAATTTCTGCCCGCAGGAACGATGAACACTTGTGTGAGTGTAGGATGAACAGTCGTACGAGTGCCCCTACAGCCGTACCACTGGACTACATTCGTACGACTGTAGCTTTTTTTTATGAATTAATAATGATGATGATTATGATTAATGTGGTAATTGTGAAAAAGTTAAATATGTATGTGCTGTGCTTCTTGAATGTGCAGGATAGGGAGATTTCCGGCTGTGGAAATCTCTCTCTACCCCGGGTCTGGTGGGGTCGCCTACCCGAGTCTGTGAGGGCCTGGGTTAGGCTTTTGGGCTTGGAGACATTTATCCTTTCACTGCCGGAGAGTACTCCTCACACCACTCATGCCGTGATGACGGAATTGTGTGAGAGGTGGGTCTGCACCACCCACACCTTCCATCTCCTGATAGGCGAGTTCACTGTCACTCCCTCAGATTTTGCTGCGATTACGGGTTTTGGGTTTGGCGGGACCCCGATCGGCTTCAACTGCTACCTTACCCGGCATCAGCTGGTGGATGACTACATCAGCAGACTGATTGGATGCACCCCCGAGAAGGGGAAGATTTTATGCTCTAGGGTAGAGGCTTATTAGGCTGCTCACCCAAACCCTTCGGAGGAGGACGTGGAGAGGTATACTCGGGCTTATGTGCTCGTTCTGCTGTCATGCACACTGTTCCCCACTGGGCAGAGTACTTGTAATATGACCCTGCTGCCGACTTTGGTGGATTTGGCTGCCTTTCCCTCTTTGGATTGGGCTCGAGCTGCGTTGGGGCAGCTGTACTACGAACTTGACCTGTGCGCCAGGGGGAGGCAGCAGGAGATATTAGGTTTTTGGCTCGGCCTACTGGTATTACCTTTTCTTTCTTTTTTTTTAACTCTTTTATTAATTGCAGATTTGGGTGTTTGAGCACCGCATTTTAGAGCCACCGGAGCTGAGAGATGTGCAGGGTGATGATTACCGGATTGTTCTGCATTCCTAGATGCAGGGATGGCAAGGCATCGGTCATGATCCAAGGGAGATCCGGCAGGGTCTTCAGGAGGTCTCCTGGCAGAGGGTAAGCAAACCAATTCTCGTTAGCAAGAAAAATTTAATTTAGTATTTACTTACCTGTGTTGAAATCTTTGTTTCTTTGATTGTATTCTTGCAGCTTCAGCATCACCTATGGCAAGGTCAGGAAGCCATATCTCTTGTTGTGCAGACTTCCCTGCAGTATGATGACCACTGGTTCATCTTGGAGTGTCCCATGTCCCAGGAATGGTACCTGGGCAAGCGTCTCTGCTTGGCTGATCATGTATACGACCCCGCCAGCCGGTTTGTTCCTCCACCACTCCCTCGTGCATTATTTTGGCCTTGCTTCACTGATCCAACTGAGGACCCAGATATTTTTGGGGATGGATACAGAGCTAACACTGTTGACGGTGATTATTTGACTTTCATCTGTGAGTGCCTATTGCCCGTCCAGGGTGATGCACTGGCGGCTCCTCCTGGTCGTTAGGTATATTCTATTCTTCTCTTTTCTTTTTTTTTTAATATTATTCTATTTGTAGGTCAAAAGGCGTAGAGGGTTGAGTTCCGCATAGCAGTCTGGTCCAGGATATGAGGATGCTGAGACTGCCACTACTGGAGGGTATGCCCCTGTTCAGGACAGGAGTAATCCTGTGCATTTTGGCAGTGCTGCGGCATCTGCTTCTCAGGCCGCTAGAGTGGTGGAGGGTCAGCTGGTGACGGAGCTTAGGACCAGCTTCAGCATGATGGGGCTAGATGGTGGTTATACTCTTAGGAACGTGCCGGTTCACCGTGAGCGACTGCTTACGTTTGCCTCACCGAACACCACTCATGTAAGTCTTCTGTCTCTCCTCCTTTTTTTTCTTTCTTTTTTTTGACACTCTTTTATGTTTTATGTCCCTCAGGCTCAAGTGCAGGATATAGCTCATCAGTACTTGGGCTTAGAAACCTTTATGATTCAGGAGAACGCCGCCTGGGTGGTAAGCATTCTGTAGTCCTTGTTTTATCACATGATTTATGCAATGCATGAATGAACATGTATGTATGCATGTTAATTTGTATTATTATTTTACAGACTCGAGTGCAGATGTTGCAGGATCAGGCTAGGCAGGCGGCTACTTCTGAGGCTCGAGCCTTGTCTGCGACACATGAGCTGACTCGGGCGCGAGCTGACCTGAACCGAGTGCAGGCTAATCTGAACCGAGTGCAGAAAGACTTCGATACTTATAAAGCGGCGCATCCGAGTGAGTCTGAGTCATCTAAGGAGGGAGAGGATAAGAGCTAGATTGGGTGTTTTGTATTACTTTTAATTTTTTCTCGTATTGAATTTTTGCACAGAACATGAACTTCATTTTTATTATTAGGGGCTTTCATTTTGCTTTTTTTTTTTTTTTGGAATTCACTCTTTTCTCTTTTTTCAATTTTTGCTTCCTTTCATCCAGGCTTTTACAATTTTTAGAATCATCACAAGATTCCGATTTGCTCAAATTAAAGCCTTTCGGGTTGTGGAACATTAAGGCCCATTACAAACATCTATGGAACAACGAATTGTTGAATGCTTGCTGTCGCTATTAGGATCCGGTGGACAATGTCTTATGTTTCTCGCACCAAGAGCTTTGCCCCTTGTATGTGGAATTCAGTGCCATCATGAACATCATGTGTCACAAAGGAATCAACATTGCAATTCCTGAATTCACCTTCGGTGACATTCCTTCGTTGGTGAGTTTGTTTGGGCTTCCCAATCCCGAGGTGGAAGCTCTTCTTCCTACCGGGTCCTCATCTCCTGGCCTGGACCTGGAATCTATACTGGAGTGGTGCATCAATGCCCCTAGGGATCACGTCGGCTGGGCTAGTATGGTTAGCCTCTTACTGGTGAGCCGGTACTTTTGTGGTCCTAGTGATGGGGTTGTCTCCTTTAGGACAATCTCACTTATCCCCCAAATGGCTACGGGCGCGTCTCTGGCTCCTTTTGCACTTACCGAGACCCTAATCAACCTGCATGCATCCAAGACAAGCGTTTCCCTCTATGTCGGTCCCCACCTTATACTGCTCTAGGTAAATCTTCTCACTGGCTTGTGTGTACTTCAGCACCCAAATGAGATTCTAACCGTTGCTTCATATCATGTTGCAGATCTAGCTTTTGGAAGAAGCTAAAATCCCGAGGGGGAATTTTAAGAAGTACTACCCGGCCAATTTCAAAGGAAAAGGCTTCTCCATTGACTCCTACACTGACATGTCTACCGATGAATGGACTGCTTGGCTGGCTCGTCTGACTGACGATCGGATTAGATGGGTCTGCCCCAGGTGGAAGATTACCCACGTGTTTATAGAGATGTGGGTGCATGGTGTCCAGTTGTTGGGATTGACCAGGATGACATTTTATTCTTCGAGTCACCTTTGTCGGCAGTATGGTTATCCATAGAGTATCCCTCAACGTTCTTGTGTCACCACTTGTGAGGAGTACACTGCTTCTTGGCCTGACCACATTAGGTTCCGTTGGGCTAACAACACTCGCCATGTGACGTTGAGCTATGCTTCCCTTGGTCCTACGGAGACAGATGATTGGTACAAGCATTGGCTGACTGAGATTAGGGACCTACCGACCCGTGTGGCACGTGATCGTGCGACTTCCCATTGGCTAACTTCTTCTGAGGCTGCAAAATCGCTTCTTATCAAGAAGAGAAAGACATGAGAGAGACATGATTTTTATTATTACACGTATATATTTTACTCTATTACTCTTTTTTTTCTTTTTTTTTATGCAATGTTCATAATTCGTATGCCTAGGCGTATAAATGACTTTGTTTATCTGGATGTTTTCACAATGAATCATGTAACATACTCCAAACATTCATGCAACATGTTGAGCAATATGCACTTCATTAATGAAATTCAATTATTGTAATAATTAAAAATGCCAAAATTGGTACGTATCTCGAACGAATTCACTCTTGTTATCAACCATCCCCGTACAGGTTTTTTGGCTGATAAACTACCTCTCATTGTCTTAACTTTTTCTTAAGTCGCCCCTGCGGGTTTTCAACTTAACAGACTTTTTTTTTTACACATGGTAGCGTTTGAGATGGTCCTGGTTGATCGGATTGGTGAACTCATTGCTGTCTATGTCCATAATCTTTACTGCGCCATTGGAAAGTACTTTCTTAACCACATATGGCCTTTCCTAATTGGGTTTGAATTTGCCACTCGCATCTGTGTTGGATGGTCTCATCTATTTCAACACCAGATCTCCCATTTTCAAAGGATGTTTCTGATGATGAACTCGTCGATTGTAGGCCCTAGCCATTCTTTGGTGGTACATCTGTAGATGATCTAAAGCTTTGAGGTGCTTTTCGTCGACCATAGCTAGCTGTTCAAACCTCGCCTTTACCCATTCTATTTCAGGCAATTAAGCTTCCAAGACGGTTCTTAAAAACTTCAATTCCACTTCAATAGGAAGGACTGCTTCCATCCCATAAACCAGCGAATACGGCGTTTCCCCTGTTGGTGTCCTGACACTGGTTCTGTAACCCCATAAAGAATACGGCAATCTATCTGCCCAATATTTGATAAGATCTTCTTAATAGACTTGTTCGCCGCCTCCACTGCTCCGTTGGCTTGTGGCCTATAAGGTGAAGACTTGCGATGCTCTACATTGTATTCTTCAAGTAATTCAGCTGTGGCCCCTTGAAACTGCACCCCATTGTCAGTCACCACATGGTGTGGTACACCATATCTTGTGAAGATGTGCTTCTTTATAAATTTAGCCATGTTCTTAGCCGTGACTTTGGCATAAGACTCAGCTTTAACCCACTTGGAAAAGTAATCCATCGCCACTACAATGAACCCGTGACCATTTGATTTTGGAGGCCGAATCTCAACGATTATGTCTATACCCCAAACTGAGAATGGCCAAGGGGTAATAAGATTCTGTAACTCCATAGGCAGAAGATGGCTAATATCCCCGTAGATCTAGCACTCATGACACTTCTTCACTTCTTTAGCACAATCTGTTTGCATGGTGAGCCAGAAGTACCCTTGTCTCATAATCTTTTTCGCCAGAGCTAGACCATTCATGTGTGGGCCACAGATCCCAGAATGCATCTCTTGCATAACCCTTTTGGCTTCTGCTTCCGTCAGACATTTCATTAACAATCCATCAACTATCCTTCTGAAGAGTTGTGCATCAAACCATCTAAACTGAGCTGCTCGCTTCCTTAGTGTGGCCTTATCAGATGAATCTGCTTCTTCGGGATATTGGCCATTTTGTAAGAAATTAGCTATGTCCTAGTACCAGGGTTTATCATCTACCATCAGGGTTAGGACATTGCTAGAACGGTGGAATGGTGCTCTAGTAGTCTCGAGGATCAAAGGCTGCATTAGTGCCTTCCGAGGTCCTTCCCACATGGATGATAAGGTTGCTAACAAATCAGCCATCTGATTGTCATCTCTGGCCACATGTCTGAATTCAGTGTGCCCGAACACCTTCACCAACTCCCATAAAGTCTCCAAGTCAGGGTGGAGAGATTCTTCTTTGATTTTCCATTCCCCGGTGGCTTGGCGGATCACTAATAGTGAGTCTCCGATAATGGTCACATCATTGGCCCCTAGTGTGATAAGAGCATCAATGCCAAATAAACAGGCTTCATATTTTGCACCATTGTTGGTTACCGGGAATTCTAGCTTCTTTAACAAAGGAGTTATTTCCCCCTCGGGAGTTATAATGATTACTATGAGACCTGCTCCCCTTTTGTTCACAGCTCCATCAAAGTGCATGACCCATTTTCTAACTTCTACATCCACCATGGCCAACTGTTCATTTGGAAATTCTAGATTCTCCACATAATCAGATTCGAGCAGCTGATTTGCTAGGAATTCGGCCACTGCTCTTCCTTTGATCACTTTCTTTGTCACATATTCAATGTCGAATTCTAACAGCAAAAGCAACCATCGGGATAGCTTTCCTGTTAAAGATGGAGCAGAGTAGAGATACTTCATTGGATCAACCTTTGCCACTGCTTGTATCTTATATGATTGGAAATAGTGTCTCAATTTCTTCGTCAGCCAGACCATAGCGGTGCAAGTCTTTTCCACTACGGTGTACCGAGTCTCATAATCCAGCAGCTTCTTACTAAGGTAGTAAATAGCATGCTCTCTTTTATCATCTTGTTCCTGGACTAACATTGCCCTTATGGAGGTTTCTTCGATGGCTAGATACAATATTAAGGGCTTTCCCATAGTCGGGGGTTTCAGCACTGGAGGATTGATCAGGTATTCTTTGATCCTATCGAATGCAACTTGACACTGGTCATTCCACACAACTGGTTGTTCTTTCCGAAGAAGCTTGAAAATGGGCTCACAGACAGTTGTTAATCTGGCGATGAATCTGCTAACATATTGAAGTGACCCCAAGAATGATCTGACTTCCTTTTCTATTTTAGGCACCGGTATGTCTTGAATGGCTTTGATCTTGTCTGGGTCCATCTCAATCCCTTTCTGACTGACAATGTTCCCTAATAGCTTGCCTAACGTTACTCTAAACACATATTTCTTCAAATTGAGTTGCAAGTTATACTTTTCAATCTTGGTCATGAATCTATCCAGGATAGCAGGGTGCTCTTCCCAAGTCATGGACTTGACCAGCATATCATCAACATACACCTCGACCTCCTTGTGGATCATGTCATGTAGCAATGTTGTAACAACTCTCTAGTAAGTTGCCCCACCATTCTTCAATCCAAAGGGCATCACCCTGTAGTAGTACATCCCCCACTCAGTGATAAAGGCCGTCTTAACCTTGTCAATGACATCCATCAAAATCTGATTGTATCTTGAGAAGCCATCCATAAATGAGTACATGACTGCCCTTGCTGCACTATCGATCAAAACGTCAATGTGAGGGAGTGGAAAATCATCCTTTGGAGAGGCCTTATTCAAGTCTCAGTAATCCACACAAACTCTGACTCTCCCATCTTTCTTGGCAACTGGGACTAGTTGGCTAGCCATTCCGGATACTCCACCACTTCAAGGAAGTTAGCCTTAATCTGCTTTGCACTTCTTCTTTGACTTTCTCAAACCATTCTGGATGTAGAGGTCTAAGCTTCTGCTTTACTGCACTGAACTTGGGATCTATTGGGATTCTGTGTTCTGTTATCCCTCTGTCAACCCCCGGTATGTCGTCGTAAGACCAGGCAAACGCTCCCACATGTTTTTTAAGTATTTTTATTAGTTCTTTCTTTTCCTCAGGGGTGAGTTCATTGGAGATAGATACCATTTTAGGATTTTCAACTGTACCCAAATTAATTTCATGTAATGCAGTGTCATGATGCTGAACACATTAAATGAATGATTGCATGTATGCACAAAGCCATTAGGAAAAACATCACATAAATAAGCAAAGTTAGACTTCATTGCATTCATTGCCTTGTAGGCAAAATTGTTCACATCAAATATAGAAGAAATGTTTACATAAAAGTCATTTTCTTCGTCCACATGCAGAGGGTCTTCAACAGCAGGGTCTTTAGGGTCAGCAGATCCTTCCTCGAACAGGTCATTCAGGTCAGCTTCCAGAGTCTATTTCTGCGCCTCTGACAGGACATCTTCTTCTTTCTTTGCCTTTCCCTTGGCCATCATCCGGGTGAGTTCAGCTACGGCTTTTTCCACCAAATTAGCTTGTTCTGAGGCAACTTCCTTTTTCACAGGGCACTCCTTCAAACCTTTCTTCAGTAGGGCCGAAAACGCCTTAGTGATGGCATCCACCAGTGCATCTGCATCTCCTTCTTTCGGCTTTTCCTCCAGAACAACAGGGGCCACTACTTTGACTTGGTTCTTTGGAGGGATGATGATCTTAGTCGTCGCTTCAGGCTTAAGCATTCCCTCGATAGAACCAGCTTTATACTTGGAGAAATCAACAACGTCAGCAAATATCTCAAAGCTAGGAACTGTTTCCCCTTCGACCATCATTGGCTTGGGCTTTCCATCATATGGCTTGTCACTTGCCCGAATAATGTATCTAGGAGATGGAATTTCTTTGACTCGGACACTTCTTTCTTATCAGCTCCTTTATACCCAAGTCCTTTACAATGTGATTGGCCCACACCGATGTCAAACTTTGTGATCCCTTGCTGATTGACTCCGAGTCCTTTTCCTTGAATGAAATTCTGCTTTTGGAAGTATTTATGGATCCATGGAGAGAACACCACGTCTTTTTCCTCCTGTTTTGAAATGACTGCCATTTGAAAGCTAGTCAGAGGTTGCTCGAGTGAATTCAGTGCTGCCACCATAGACGATTCATCAGCCTCAATAGTAACAATTTTCTCCCCTATAGGAATTTTCACCTTCTGATGCAAAGTCAAAGGTACTCCTCCCAGTGCGTGGAACCAAGGTCGTCCCAAGAGCAAAGAGAACGTCACCGGAATATAGATGACAGTAAATAGCACATTGGATCTTACTTCTCCAATCACCACTTCTGCTTCAAAAGTACTGATCACAGAGCGCTTTGAATCATCATAGGCGCGGATTACTGTGCTGGATTTCGAGAGTGCCTCTTCACTCATGCGAAGGCTTGGGAGTATTTTCAAGGGACAAATGTTCAATGCTGAATCGTCATCAATCATCACGCAAGGCAAAATCCTATCTATTATCTCAACTTTTAAATACAATGCCCGATTATGATTAACTCCCTTCGGTGGCAGGTCATCATTGGTGAAAGTGATTTCCTTGGGACTGTTGGATCGATGACTCTTCATACTCCCGATAGCCATACACACCTCCTCGGGGGACATCAGCGGGTTTGCATCCATTTCCATGAGGTTCTTAACCACTGCAGCTCGGTGCTTTTGGGACTCCATCAGTAGATGCCACAAGGATGCACGTGCAGGCATCTTTTTCAGCTGCTCCACCACCAAGTCTTCTTTCTCCTCTACCTTAACTAGTACATAGTCCTAGACCGGAGCTTCGGCTCTCTTGCTAGGTTCCCCTAGCCGTTGTGGCTCGGGTTGGTATACTCTTCCACTCCTCGTGACATTATTCATAGGGGCATCTTCTTTCCTTATGTACATCTCGCTCTTGGTGCAAACGGGATAAACAGGCTTTGTCTGGCTTACGGGTTTGGGCCTATTCATCAGCTCAAATTAGTCGGTGTCATCATCTAACTCAATATCATCCAAATTGACATGCTTGTTTTCCTTTACAATCTGTTTATATTCTTTACCCACCACTACCTGTATCGCCGGGTTTGCCTTAGCAATCTGTGTGAGCACAAAGTTAGGGGTCAATCCTGATTGTACCATGTTGACCCTTCTTTCAAATTGAGGCAAAGGATTGTTCTGGACATTGGGCTTAGGATGAGGTTCCCTTATCTTCTTCTCATCGATCAGCTGTTGGATTGCTTTCTTCAAGGCATGGCATTCATTGGTTCTGTGCCCCTTTGTTACATGATAGGAGCAGAAGTTGTTCTTGTCCGCCTCGGCCGGAGGCGTGTACAGCTTCAAGCTCTGGAGAAAGCCTAAATTTCTACATTTTAAGAAGATCCGCCCCAAAGAGTCCTCCTATAGAGAGATTCCTTTCCCAGTCGCCTGTTGGTTCACCCCTTGTGCAACAGCTGCTACCTCCACTTGCTTGACTGGGGTAGTAGGCTAACTCGGCTTGGCACTAGTTAAGGAAGAAGCTGCAGAATTGCTATTGCTCTTGTACCCCGATGAATATGATCGGCTCCGATATCCCCCTCCGGAATTGTTTTGGGCAGGATCAATCTCATACTTTTCTACCTTTCGAGTTAGTTCATGTACTTCCACCAAAGACTAGAACTTGTGATATTTCATCACATTTCGATAGACTTCTAAACTACCATCGATCAACTTTACGATCAATTCATCCTCCAATGGTTTCTGATGAAGGAGAATCATCTTATCCATCCATCTTTGGTAGTATTCGGAGAAGGACTCATTAGGCTTTTGCTTCACAGCTTCTAAGTCTTATAGCTCGACTTCTAGTTGAGTGTTAAAGCTAAAGTACTTTACAAACGCATCAGACAATGCATCCCAGTCCCCTTGCACACTTTCTGGCTATTTATTATACCAGGTGATAGCTCCGCCTTCTAAGGTAAGAGGAAATAACCCCACCAACTGATTCATTGTAAGCCCAGCCATTGTCATGATTCATACATATTGATTCAAGTGCATTGTAGGAGGACTCTTCCCAACATAAGGAGCAATTCTGGGCATTTGGAAGCCCACCGGTAGCATCTCAATTCCTCCGGCCATAAGTGAAGTCGGATCAATACGCTTAGAAGACTGAGCCTTGGAGCTCGCCCGCATCTCTGCAATAAATTCCTCCATTTCTTTCATTCCTTCTCCAAAGCAGACTCAACCGGTCTTTCTGTACTTTCCCTCCAAACTTCCTCCGTATCTGACAGCCCATCATTCAATCTTCTTCCACTACTCTCTTCTCGGGCAGCCTTTTCTGGTCGTTGAGTAGCCGACTCATTCAGTGCATTCTGAACCTAACTCTTAATGAGGTTTTTGAATTCATTTGAATTCATGAACTCTCGAAGGGCGGTAATGGCTAGAATGGCAATAGCTACGTCTGGTGTGATGGCCATCTCCCGAAAGCTCTGTTGTGATAATTCAAGCTCTGGCAAAGATTCAGCACTTAACCCGGATTCTATCCCAACCTCTCCGAACCGAACAGACTCCTCAAACTCATTAGATGAAGAATCACAGCGCTCCACCCTCGCCAGTCTGCATCCCGATCTACGCCAAACTACAAAACATATTGAACCAAGGTTAGTGAAAGATGACCACCCACAGAGTTATGAAATCCAGGTGATTGTATATATGCATGGGGTGCCGAATGAATGATATATGGATGTCGTATGGCATGGCCTTGTAATGCGAATCTTGAACAACTGACCAATTAGGCCGTGAAGTATGCATGACTTCCTACTTGGGTAGGTTGTGAATTGAGGTTTGTATGCTCGATGCACGAATGAAGCCTTAGCGCTCGGGGAGCACTTCGGGTTTTATATTGTGATATGAGATGAACACGTCCTTGGTGGACGAGCGGAGTTTCGGGGCTCAAGAGAGTATTTTGGGTTTTCATATTGTGACATGAGATGAACGTGTGCGTGGCACACGGTCGAGATTTCGGTGTCTGGGGAGCACCTTGGGTTTTAATGTTGTGATATGAAATGAACTCGTGCTTGGTGCACAAACTGAAATTTTGATGCTCGGGGAGTATCTTAACTTCCAAATCGTGATATGCAATGAATACGTTCTTGGTGAACAGGTAGAGTTTCGGCGCTCAAGGGAGCATTTTGGGTTTTTGTGATGTGAAATGAGATGAACATGCGCGTGGTACATGGTCGGGATTTTCAGCGCTCGGAGAGCACCTGAATGATTTAATGTGTGAAATGAAAATTTTTCGACGCTCGTGGAGTACCTAAATGCTTTAATGGATGCGATGAAATTTTTTGGCGCTCGTGGAGCATCTAAATGACTTAATGCATGCGGTGGAATTTTTCGGCGCTCGTGGAATACCTAAATGATTTGGTGCATAAAATGGAATCTTTTCAGCGCTCGTGGAACACCTAAATGACTTAGTGCATAAAATGGAATTTTTTCAGTGCTCGTGGAGCACCTAAATGACTTAGTGCATGAAATGGAATTTTTTCGGCACTCGTGGAGTGCCTAAATGGCTTAATGGATGCGATGAAATTTTTCGGCGCTCGTGGGGCGCCTAAATGACTTAATGTATGCGATGGGATTTTTCGGCGCTCGTGGAGCACCTAAATGATTTGGTGCATGAAATGGAATTTTTTCGGCGCTCGTGGAGCGCCTAAATGACTTAATGTATGCGATGGAATTTTTCGGCGCTCGTGAAGCACCTAAATGATTTATTGCATGAAATGGAATTTTTTTCGGCGCTCGTGGAGCACCTAAATGGCTTAATGGATGTGATGAAATTTTTCGGCGCTCATGGAGCGCCTAAATGACTTAATGTATGCGATGGAATTTTTCGGAGCTCGTGGAGCACCTAAATGATTTAGTGCATGAAATGGAATTTTTTCGGCGCTCGTAGAGCACCTAAATGACTTAGTGTATGAAATAGAATTTTTTCAGCGCTCGTGGAGCACCTAAATGACTTAATGGATGCGATGAAATTTTTTAGCGCTCGTGGAGCGCCTAAATGACTTAATGTATGCGATGGAATTTTTCGGTGCTTGTGGAGCACCTAAATGCATTAAATGTAATTTTTTTTTGCCCTCGTGGAGCACCAAAATGATTTCCTATTTGGTAGGCGGTGAGATATGTATGATCCTTATGAGGTTGTTCAAGGCCCACATGAATGTTTTATGCATGACATGCGTTCCATATGGCTACAGAACAAATTGGTTAGTGCTTATGACATTCAAATGATGTATATGAATTAATGTTTTTCACACAATGAGGAAATGCATGGCTGCAAAAATATGGTTAGTGTAAATGCTACACGGGTGAATAATGTATTTTCACGCGAAAAATGCAAGTGGCTGTACAGAAGATGTGAGTTAGTATCACACAAATGCTTTGCATGTAGTATGTTATGTTCGTCAAAAATGTCGATGATGGTATGTTATGAAGAAACAAGAGGCAAGTAGTATACTGCATACAAAGCGTATTCCTCCAACCTTATTCCTCCAAATGTGGTCGGTCTTAAAAATTCTAACCGAATCCTAGGTGGGGTTCTCTTCGATCATCAACCGGGGATGATGAAGGCGCAATTTATAATATTCACACAATTTTTTTTTGGTATCCTAAGGGAATCCAACTAAGGTTGCCTATATGAGTTCGGTCCAAGTTGGTTTAAAATCAAGGCTCACATAGCAAGATATACTCCTCACTTCTCCCCACTCAAGGGTTCAAACGAAGGGGTTCGTACGAGGCTATGGGTGGTGTTTCGTATCCGTGCCCCTAAGACCATGAGGAACAAAGGCAATGCTTTAACAATTCACCGGGCTAAATAATGGACACTTAACCTAATGCAAGGATGTCTAACTAAAAAAATGCAAAATGAAATGCCATGCAAGAATCATCCACCTTATTTTGATTAGACATTTTTCAGGGTTTATCAAATTCTTTTAAGTTTTAAGAAAAACTTTTGTAAGAAATCCCCAGCAGAGTCGCCACTGTGAGAGGATGACATTTTCAACGGAACGCGGACTCCCTTTCGGAAGGGGCACCTCGATTTCTGGCGGACCCTCCCTCACGTGGGGTTTTTGGATTAGAAATTTGTTTTTAGAAAATCGGATTGTTTCGTAAAAGAATCGGGACCTAAATCTCGATAAAAAGTGTAGGAGTCGCCACCCGGCTCAGCTCAACCGGGAAATTACAGTGTAGCTGAACCAAAGCGGGAACTACCACACTTTCTAGAGATCTAGGTTCGGACAAGTCCCTTATTTCATGTCTAATCAAAATAAATATGGCCAATGTTCTATGATGACACTTTAAATTTCTAAAAATTGATTTTATTGAATTGGAGCATACAGCGTCCACACAAATAAGGATAAAGCAGTAAATATATATAGATTGTTACAACCCAATCGAATGAAAATAAAAACTCTCGGCCTCACGTTACAAGCGCCTAGAATACACGAGAATCTAAAAATTACAATCGCCTAGAATACACGAATTAAGCTATAAATTACATTAAAAATAAAAATAAAGAAATTAAAGCTGCAAAACAAATGGTTAGTGCAGTTTATAGCACACCACAAATTAGACTCAAATAGTACAGAATTGGGGATTTTAGAGATCGGGGGCATGCATCTAGGGGGATAACCGGGTCGGCCCGGCTAGTCGGCTCTATTAGACCTGGAAAATATTTTGAAACGTCCCTGTATTTTGGTTTTGTGAGAAAATCGTTTTGAAAACATTTTTCCAGTTTAATTTAATTTAACACGTGAGGTGGGTCGGTTTTCGGGAGAATCGGGTCTCCATCGTGATATTGTTCTAAATGCAATTTCACTGGAAATTGAATCTAAGGTAGTGAATGCAAACAACAAAATTTATTTTTGGTGATTTTCTGGTTTTTCTGAATTTTTATGGGTTTTTTCCGGATTTTCTGCTTCTGGGTGAGCATTACGGTCGTACAATTGTAGATTACCCCGAAGCAGAAATCGCCAAAATTATTTAAATGATGAAATAAAAACCGAGGAAATTTAACAACGGTCGCACGACTATAGGTACTATGGCACGACTGTAATTACAGTCGTGCCTCTGTTCTTTGTGACAAGAACAGTCATATGACTATTCTTAAATTCCAGAAACAGCGAGCTAAGAAAAGCAAGTTTTATGCACCAAAATCAATCAAAACACCTAGAAAACACAGAAAAATGAGGGATTAAAGTGTGTTTACCTCTTTGGCACTGATCCACCGTAGGAATGACCCCTGGCAACGCACCAATCCACTTGAAATTACTTCTTTTCCTTGGTGTGTCAAGGTTACAAAATGGGTCCAAAAAGCTCCAAAATATTACGGATTTAAGCTAGTTTATGGTCTGGAAGTGATTTAGATTTTGTGTGACAAGTTTAACCTATGATTTCTAATTAATTTTAAGCATTAACACTCTGAAATTAAAAAGAAAAGAGTAGAAGAAAGGATGAAGTTTTGGTTTCTTTCTTTTTTTCTCTTTCCCTTCATTTTCTCTCGTAAGTTTTTCTCTCAATTATTTTCTGCCAAAAGTCCTATCCCTCTCTTCTTTTCTGCCTTTTATCTTCTCTTGCTTCTGAAACCGGACAAGAATTAATTGCTCTAAAGATTTTGGCCAATTTTTTATTTCAAAGGTATGGGGTCTGCAACCTGCCCCTACTGTACAGTCGTACGACTGTAACAAAATCCCTACGACTGTAATTACAGTCGTGGTAATCAAGGCCTTTTTTTTTAGACCCGAAAAATTCCGTGTTCACAACGGATATCCTTTTCAAGTCTTCATCTGTCCTTAGATTCATTTCATGCATTGATGCATCATATATGCTAAAGACATCAAACGAATGTTTGTATACATGCAGAGTTCCATTCTAAAGAATATCACACAAGTAATTGAAACCAAATTCTATTGAATCAAACACTGAGAGGTTAAATTGTTCACAGAATAAATGATAAAGATAATAAAAGTAAAACAAACTAAAACATCAAAATGACTATCATCCTCCATATACGGAGGGTCTTCTTTTATTACAGCCTTATGGTCCTCAATAGCTTGTGCATCTGAATCACCCGAAGGTGGGCAAGGGATTATTCTGAATGCTAGGTTTCAGAGTCGGCTCAATGATCCATCCATCAGCGACCAACTGCTTTATAGCCTTAATCAACTGGGTGCATTCGTTTATACAGTGACCCGTCATCATATGGTAAGAGTAGAAATTGTCTTTATCCGCCTCAGCCGAAGGCGAAAATGGCCTCAAACTCTACAACAACCCAGCTTTTCTACACTTAGCATAGATCAGGCTTACTGACTCAGCCCAGAGACTAGTGACCCTTTGAGGAGTCTACCTTCCTTGGATTACGGCAACCACGCCTGCCTCTTGCGCTTCAAATTGAGCTGCATCCAGAGTCGTCTTAGCATTGGACCCTGCTGAAGTAGCCTTAAAGCTGCTGCCTTGTACCCTTGAGAGTACCCTTGATTGCTTCTGTAGGAGCCTGAACTCTGTCTGCCCCTCTGCTCCTTTTCCTCGTATCGCTCGATACGTTTGGCAAACTCCACCACCTCATTGAAGGAGTGGAATCTCTTCAGCTTCATCTTATCCTTGTATTGGGGGAGACTACCATCTACTAGCTTCACAATAAGCAACTCCAACTTTGGTGCCCCATCCACCAAAACTTGCACATCCATCGCTTGTAGTAAGCCAGGAAGGACTCATTTGGCTTCTGGCAGATTCTTTCCAGGTCTTCGAGGGTAGTCTCTACTTGGGTATTGTAAGCGTACTGCTTTACAAAAGCTTCAAATAGGTCCTCCCAAGTAGAACGGGTGTAGAAAGGCATCTTCATATACCACTTTGCCGCAGCACCCCTCAGTGTAGTCGGAAACATATTTAATAGATGACATTTCCCAATCCCCATGCTAGTCATCAACCTCACATAACTGTCCAAATGGGCTTCCGATGGGCCCTCTCCAGTGTATGGAGGCAGGTAAGGCATCTGAAAACCAGCTGGGAGTGGCTCTCCTCCATCAGCCATCAAAGTAGTCGGGTCGACATACTTAACAGGGTTATAGTGGACTATTTCCTTCAGTTTAGGTAGCATGGCTTCAATATAAGAAAATTTCTGATTGAGGTGCTTCTCTAGCATCATCTCAATTGAGGCTTCCCTTGCCTTCTCAAAGGCTTCATCCTCTTCGGACTGACGTTCAGGTTCTCTATGGTTAACCACTCCACCACTTCCTCCAGGAAGGCTTCCTTCAGCACCATTAGTAACTTAGACAAACTATTGTCCCTCACTTCCAACCGAAATCTAAGTCAGTGGAACAGATTGAATAGGGAGGGTGCCTATCATGGCCTACACTTATTCCCTAAGAGTATTCTTAAACTCATCTGAGGTTAGAAAACTCATCATAAAAGCAGCCATATCAAAGGGTAAGTTTCCACTGTTTTCGTCGGCCATCCCCGCTCTATCTGCTTCTTCTAACAAAATTTGACTATCAACTGGTAGAGTGGGAAACTAAACTTCGACCTCCCGATCTGAATCTGATCTTGAACTGATCCCCTCCACGGTGACCGGCTCTAATTGAACTGATTGGTTTGGCACTGACTTGATATGAACTAGCCGCTTTGAGGTTCGTCTCCAAACTGCACATTCAACATAAGGTTAGAGTTGCGGATGGATGTCATGGACCTAGACTCGACACCCTAAATGGCATGTATGGTGCGTTCATATTCATGATCGGATGATGCTTTATGGATGCGGATGATGATGAAAATGACTTTTGTATTTTCTTTCTTTTTGTTTTGGATGTTCCAAGCATACACCATGTCATGCAAAAGACAATGCAAAAATGTCACGTGCGGACCGACACACAAACAGAAATTCGACGCCTTCGGGGCACCTAACGGATGTCGTGAAATGGTCACGTGTGTACCAACACACGGACAGTGGTTTGACGCTTTGTAGGTCAATGAAATGGTATGCGATGGTCATATGGGAGCTGTTCCATAGACAGAGGTTCAATGCTTTAGGGCATCTTAAATGAAGTGATGTCATAAACAAGTCGCGTGTAGCTCGAGACATAGATAGCATTTCGGTGTTCATGGAACACCTTGCATGATTTAGGCATGTTATGAAATGTCCTAATATTAATTCTAGTTTGGCACTCATGGAGTACCTCAAATGGGTCATCAATGTTATGAAACAATTCGATGTGGATCGTGACACACAAGCAAGATGTTAGTGTCGCTATGACACCATGATGAATGGACTTGATGTCATGTAATGGTATTGTCTGGTCCACCACACTAACACGAGTCTAAGACCGTTGTGGCCAAGTGCAATCTGGTGCACAGGTGAACGCGGGTAATCTTGGGGACTCCCGATGTGTCATGAAATGAAATGTCGTAAGGGGCATACTTAGAACATCCTTCATTTTAGATGGGATGAGATGATGTGAATGCCCATGTCATATAGAATGCAAATGGCTGCACAAAAACGTGGTTAGGCTGCATGAAACATGAGATGATGTCATGTATGCTTTATGAAATGTAAGCACACAAGATGTATGTAACACACGAGTAAGATGTCATGGCTACAAGAAAACATGGTTAGTATAATACCACACGTACGATGATGCTTGCGTATGGCTGCATAAAGATGTGGTTAGAAAAAGGCACATGGATGATGCGTGTTTGATGTTGCATGTGAAGGTCAAAAATGAAACCACCATAGAACAAACATTAGCACACGCAACAATATGCTCACCCTTCCAACCTTATTCCTCCTCGATTAGTCTCGCATTCTTCCTAGGTGTTGGGTCTCTTTGGCATCAACCGGGGATACCAAAGGCGCACTCTCAATGTCCATTTTCAAATATATGTTTTGGTAATCCCAAGGGGAAGTTGTTAGGCCATTACATGAGGGTATGAGTCAAACTAAGGGTCGTACAGGTTCCCATAGTGAAAATATACTCCTCACTTCTCCCCACTCAAGGGTCCAAACGAAGGGGTACGTACGAGGCTATGAGTGGTTTACCCCCTCGGGTGCCTCCAATCCTAGCGGAAGAGGTAGGTCACCTTTGGAGATAAACCAGGCTTAAATGAGTGTTGGAGGGATTTAAGAAGAGAAAATGTCATGCTTATGCAAATGTGAATGAAACATCGAATTATGATTTAATAATCGACTATAAGTGAGGATACACTTCAATTGTCGCCTAAGTTCCTTAAGTTTTTGTGAAAACTTTTTTAAAGAAACCGTTTATCCCAGCAGAGTTGCCACTATGAGCAGACGACCTTTTTCAGAACGCGCGGCAAAGCGGGAACCGAGGATTTTCTTTTGAAATGGTGTTAGCGTTTTGAAAACGGATTTTACTCTTCTTTAAGAAAACCTTTCTTTTTATTGAAGAAAACACTTTTCATAGAAACTTAATTTTAATGGTGAAGTGTGAATTTTGGAAAACAGGTTTTTTGGAAAATCCCAATTTAACTTAAAGATCTCGAAACACGAATTTCGAGATTATATAGAGAGTCGCCACCCGGATCAGCTCATCTAGGAAATTCCGGTACAGCTCCCTACCAAGTGTAGATGCAGCACCTAATCCAGAGATTCGAGGTTTGGGCAACATATCTACTAATCCTCACTTATTTTCAATTATTATTTCATAACGTAATGTTGCATTCACTTAATTCTACTCATTTTATCTTCTTTTAATTATTAATCGATGCTCATGCAAATGACATAAATATAAATATTAAAATAAAATGCGGAAAAATAAAAGTGCGGAAAAGTAAATCAGAAGCCAAATTATACAACCCAAGAAAAAGAAAACTCTCATCCTCACCATTTACAACCGCCTACTATACACGATAATCTAAGAAATTACAATCGCCTAATTATATGAGATAATCTATTAAGTACATTAAAAATGAAAAAAAAATAACAAAAATAAAAGCTGCATCCAAATACGGTTAGCACAAATAATCAAGGCATACAAAAGACTCAAATAGGATAGAATAGGGATTTGTAGGAGCGGGGACATGCATTTAGGGGGGTAACCGGATCGACCTGACCGGTTGAACCGGTTAGACCTGGAAAACGGTTTTTTGAAACACCCTGTAGGTTTTACAGATGAAAAACCAATTTTGAAAATGGTTTGGCTCATTTACATGCGTTTTTCCAATTTTAATGGGCCGAATATCCGGGGACCCGGTGGTCCCGTTCATGTGTGGGCCTAAGTTAGACATTCATCTAGGGTAAAAAAAGAATGTAAAGACGTCAAAATTCAGTTTTGAATAAGAAAAGGGTGCAAAATTACAAGTTTGGGACCCAAAAGGGTAAAACTGTAATTCTGCCTCCTGAACCACAGCCGAGCTGCTATGGGGCATTACAGCCGTGCGGCTATAACATAGCCGGGTGGCTATAACACCTACAGCCGAGCGGCTGTAGTGCTCCAGAACTAATTCCAATATTCTTTTCTCGTTTTTTTTTTTTTTTGAAAACCGCTTTGCAAATTTAGTGATTTTGGGGGATCTGGGATTTCTAGAAATATACTAAAATTAACAAAACGGATCCGAAACGGATTGAATCAAATCTGGAAATCCCTAATCCCTCAAAATCACCAAACTTTAAATTACATCCATCAATTAAAAATCAGAAAACCAGGAATCTAAGCACATAGGGATGTAATTGGACCGATAATAAACATGAAGAACACATTTAATAGATAAACGGAAGCGTTATCAGCCGATTTTGGGGCATTCGGAGCTTCTGCCCCAGAGGTTACAGCCACACCCCTATAGTTCACAGCTGCGTGGCTGTAGGTTACAGTCGGGCGGCTATGATCTTAACCGAGGCGGCTATAATCGAAACCACTTTCGAAATCGTAAAAAATCGAAAAAAAAAATCAATAAACAACACCCAAAATAAACAAAAATGGATTTTTAAGGCCTCTCAGAATGTTACCTGGTATGTGTTCCAGTGTTTGGATCACTAAGGATAGATTCGGATGCAGGAAAACGTCTTGCAGTCACGAACAACCCGAAAAATACGCGATCTCCGAAGCCCGAACGGAACCCCGAGGGAGATTGAGTGAGTGGTGACGATTTAACAACACCCTACAACGGTTTCTATGTGTTTCGTTGAAATTTTTTTAGTTATTTTTAGATCAAACTCTTTTATTTTTCTTAAGAACCCTAAAAAAAGTCCCTAAATCTGTGTTACTATTTTTATGTGTTTTTCTCTCCAATTCTCTAATTTTCTGTCTCTCCCACTATTCTGTTAACCCTAGTTCCGGATATGAGACTTTTATATCTCCCGTTTTAGCTAAAAATCAGAATTAAATGCTGATTTTCGGTAAAAAAGGAAGTCTGGTGATTACAGCCACGCCCATGTAGTACAGCTGCGTTGCCGTAGGCATTACAGCCTAGCGGCTGTAATGACTAGATTAGCTTATATTGCTTAAAAAAAACCGAATTAAGCGCTGATTTGGACGAAAAGAAGGAAATTCGATGATTACAGCCGTGCAGCTATAATGTACTACAGCCGCGCGGTTGTAAGTACTATAGCTGAGCGGCTGTAGTGACCAGATTGGCCCATTTTGCTTATTTTTCATTCTTTTCTTCGGTTTTCCTAAATACTTACTTGAATTCCTTTGGGGTTCTGTACCAAGACTTTGTCACACACATTCGGGTCACCCGAGACATTTCTGGCGTCATTCCGAATCCGCTTCACGCTTATCTGTGAAAAAGGCATTAATGACTTTCATCACAGAGGTCAGGAAAAAACCCGTGCTCACAAAAGGGTTGTAATTTTCGGCTATGTCCCTTTTGTGTTTTGGCTGAATAGTCTCCTAGGTTTTTAACCTAGGGGGCCGAAATTCCCATAGGGAATTTTAGGTCCAAACCGATTTTTATTTCATGCGAGCTTTTACTTCTTTAAGCCCACGTCCAATTTTAATTCTTATGGTCCAATTTAATTTCAAATTCAATTTCTATTTAACATGTATGTCATCATACTATAACATATAATATATTACATACATTTAAATTGAAATTAATTTAACCAAGGAATTAAATTTGACACCTCATGAAATTAAATACATGTAAACCTATACATTTAAAATATTTCCACCTAAGAAATAATCTCATAACATTGAATTAATTATGAGAAGGCCAATACAAATATTGATTTTATTATTTTGATCAATTCAATTGATCATCATAATATAATTAATATAATCCTCTCTCTCCTGTGTGTATACTCCAAGTATACAGGTGATCCCTTAAGTCCGTGTTTAGATGTTCAATGTGTACGATCCTGTGGGCCCATCTTTATGTTGGCAATGGGCCTATGGCCCACAGACTGCAGGCGGGCTCTATCAAGCCACTGCAGCCCCCAATTAAGATGGAGATAGCAGTCCAATTGAAATCATAACCCTGTAGTTTAAACTTGTATATCCCATGTCATTGATATCGGTGTCCAACACAGAGGCATGGATTGATCACCCTCTTTAGTGTCCTGACATTTACTTGATCCTGGATGTACTGATGCTCACAAACAAGTTCCAACTTGTTTGGGTGTGGCCACACTCTTATTAGTCACATTCATCAAGAGGCCGGTGATATCTTCTCAGTGGACTACTGAGTGACATATCCCTTCTGCATATCCATAGCACTACCATGCTTAGTGACATACTCGAATGTACCCATACTTGGTACCCTTTTATAGGCCCTTTAGGCATACACCAAAGTATGCGACTTCACATGCACCACCATCATATGGTCAGGTCCAAGGATCTATGCAAGTACTACACGAGAATCACTAGTGATGCTTTACCATGTGGATTTCTCGTTTAGTGGATCTATCCAGCACCATGCCCCTTTTGCATGTACCCATTAACTTGGTTTACATCCCATGTCCAATGGCCGGTCAGACATCGCCATACAACCAGGTTAATGATAGTCTCTAGTTCCATTCATTCCCATGACTGGAACAGACTACGGATCTTTTTATGGTCATATCGTTTTCCCTATCCATAGTCGTACTGCCAAGTGCATGACACTTATCAACATGGATATGGATATGTCCATTGGATACTCCATTTAAAATATAGCATAAGATATATAATAAATAGATTAATGCATTTATTTAAATGACACAAAATATGTATAATACATAAATCCAATAAATGTACAATACAAATACAAGGTCTAGTGCCTCGGGACTAGGGCATATCCAACAGCATGGTACTGGATCGATCCACTGAACGAGAAATCCACATGGTATAATATCACAAGTGATTCTCGTGTAGTACTCGTATGGATCCTTTGACCTGACCATATGATGGTGCTGCATGTGAAGTGGCATACTTTGGTGTACGCCTAACTGGCCTGTAAAAGGGTGCCAAGTATGGGTACGTTCGGGTATGTCAATGAACACGGCAGTGCTATGGATATGCAGATGGGAATGTCACTCAGTAGTTCACTGAGAAGATATCACCAGCCTCTTGATGAATGCAACTGATAAGAGTGCAGCCACACCAAAACAAGTTGGAACTTGTTGGTGAACATCAGTTCATTCGGGATCAAGTAAATGTCCGGACACAATAGAGGTGATTGATCCATACCTCTATGTTGGACATCAATATTAATGACATGGGATATACAAGTTTAAACTACAGGGTTAAGGTACCAGAAATCAAGTCGAGGTTGCTTACCTCTCCCGACTCTCCACTTACCTTAGTAGGTTGGGATGGAATATCAGCGTTTTGCACTCGGTCCTCCACTTGCCTACCACTTCGTAGGGTTATAGCTTGAGCTGTCTCCCATTGATGTCCCTTAGGGTTTTGTTCAGTTTTACTTGGAAGTGCTCCTTGAGGTCTTTCCTGCCTCTCCCTACTCATTTGAGCCACCTGCTTGCCCAAATCCTTACAGTATGCCTCATTATCGGCAAGCCGAGACGAAATGTCTTTTAACAAAGACAAAACCGTCTCATCTTGCTTAGATTATTGAGGTTGCTGTGGGGATTGGTCATTAGGAACAAATGGGGCCTTACCTAACCCCTGCTCATGGTGCTCATAATGGAATCCGGAAGGAGGTCTCAACACATTTTGGTTATTACCATAAGACATGTTCGGGTGTTGATACCTTCTTCCGTAATTGTTATTATTATTGAAATTTTGTGGGTAAGAGTTAAAATTATTGTACCTTTGGTTTCCTCCCACAAAACTTACTTTCTCGGGTGGTTGGGCGAATGGATCGCCCAATGCACATTCTTGACCGGGATGCTCCACTCCACATGATATACATAACACCGGCTGATATTGTGGCGCATTTAAATTCAAGCGGGACATCAACAGGTCCAGCTTCTTGTTCACATGGTCCATGGCTGCATCTTGGCGTCCCAAGTCTGTAGCCTGAACCTCACTCCTTGTTGGCACGTCCGACTACCACAAGGTACTCTTCCTAGCCAGCTCCGCGATCAACTCCTCGGCTTGCATAGCAGTCTTCTTAAAAATGTCTCCACCTGCAGAAGAATCAATAATGGCACAGTTAGTTGGTGTCAAACCATGATAAAACGTGCTTACCTGAGTGAATCGCGACATGTCATGGTGGGGACAGTTCCAGAATAACCGTTGAAACCTTTGCCACGCTTCGTTGAGAGTCTCAGTCCCAAATTGCCGCAATCCCATAATCTCATTCCTTAACTGAACCATCTTTGATGGTGGGAAGTAATATGCAAAGAATTGTTCGTCCAATTGATCCCATGAAGTCACTGACCCGGGTCTCAAGGACTTGTACCATTCCATTGCTCCCCCGCATAATGAGAAGGGAAACAACTTCAACCACACAGCATCTTGGGGCACCCCACCGATTCGGACTGTATCGGCCACCATGAGAAACCGGTCTAAGTGATCATTGGGGTTATCAGTTATTCCGCCACTGAACAGCCCGTTCCTTTGGATCAAATTGATCATACTGGACTTCGACTTAAAGTGATTAGCAGTGATGGCTGGGAGAACCACTCCGGAACTGTTCTGGGGTCGATGTGGAGCCATTAGGTCAGTCATGACCATGTTGCCTCTATCACCACCCCTTCTTCTTTTAAAGTCCTCCCGCTCTCGCCGGAGTCACTCTTGCTCAGCTCTTTCCCGTAGCTGTCTCTCCTCTTCATCACGTTGCTGAAGATCCATTTGGACAATTCGCTCTTATTGTGCTCTACGGTTCCTGCTATTAAAATGTTCAATTTCAGGGTTATAGGGTAAAAGCTCAGGGTGCTGAGAACGAGTTCGCATAAGCTAGAAAGCACACACACATAGAGAAAAAAAAATAAAAAAAAATTGCAACAAATATCCACAGAAAAGAAAAATTATATAACTATATGCACATAAACAGTACCTAGATCAGCAAATAGACCTTTGGTTCAATGATGCAGGAAAATAAATCTCCCGGGCAACGGCACCAAAAACTTGGTGGGTCCTAGGTGAAGTAGTGAAACTAAACCTAGAGTCACACAACTAAGGCAGTTTACCTATCATTGACAAGTTATAATTCTGGTTGGTCCACGTATCGATCCCACAGAGAAAAATATTCTGCAAACACTAAACTACTCGAGTTCCTTGCATGTCCTGGGTGGAACTTAATTTTGGGTTGTGATTATACTAACAACTAAATTATCCTACTCCTAGTTGATCTATCCCAGCTTACTTTGCACTTGAATTCGGGTTATCAATTGGCGGTTTACCAACCTATGAATGCTAATGGTGATGGCTTTATCAAATAATTAAAATAGATGAATTTAACTCAACAATTAAACCTTAATTATGTTCTTTCGATGATTCAACCTAGCGTGTCTAGATCTTTTAGGTCCTTAGCCGGTTTCCCTTGTTTAGAGGCGGTCTAATTCTAAAGCTCAAAAAATAGGGGCATGTAAATTCCACAGTGTTGTCAATACTAATGGTTTCCTAGGCGTCAATCTAGGTAATGCCACAATATGAACTTAATAAGTTAAGATCTTATGAGACTAGATTACCATTAAAGGAATTGCATAAAGAAAAGGTGTAAAAATTGAAATTAAATTGCAATCAATTGTATTAATTGAGAAAGATGATAAGAATTCAATGTTTACAACCAAACATAATCAATTGAGGAATCAAAAACTAACTAATCGAATTACAAAAGAGAAGAAGAGGAACTTATACCCTTTTGGTTCGATTAAGCGGATTCCAGCAGTTTGAAGATGCTTGGGGTGTACCTCTATAGACGAACTCAATCTGGAACCAAGAACGTCGCAAAAGGGGAAGATTCAATGCAAAACTTCTACCAATTGAGGGTTCAAACTCAAAGAAACAAAGAGTTCAAGCAATAAACCTAGCAACAAGTTTGTGCTTTTTACTTTAAAAGACTAGAAAAAGATCCATACAACTTCGAAAATAACCTATTTATAGGGCTAGGCTAAAACCACTAGACAGGAAAGAGGAAAGTAGGGCAACAGCAGAATTTCGAAGCTCGGCACGCCGTGCTAGTGGTGGCGGCACGCCTTCTTGTTGATCCACTGGATTCCGTCCTGTGGCACGCTGGAATGGCACGTCGTGCCCTCATTGCGGCACGTCGTGCCACCTTGCTTTTCAGCACTTCAATCTCTTCTTCGCCGCTGTCGCTCCAACTTTCGGTCTGGGTCATATGCCTGTCCAAAACAAACATAAAGGAACATAATCGCACCACAACCACGGACCACAAAAATGATGCATTATCCAAAATTACAAAAACACCCCTAAAAAACACGAAAAATACTAAAAGTTATGAAAATCTAACCAAAACATAAAAATCACAAAATACGCCAAACCAAACAAGCATTCACGCAAAGGACTCTAAAAAATTGCCGTTTAAACCACGAAATTGCCTAAAAGATAAGGTCAAAAACCGACCTTATCAACCACCCCACACTTAAAGTCTTGCTTGTCCTCAAGCAAATAAACTAAAGACAAAGGAGTAAACTTGCTCGCTTTTACTTGCAAATCCAACTAAGGGTTTAATCGTACGAAATTCATAAACTCAAGAAGGTAAAACATCACTTTTGAAATGACACTAGGCGCGCCAGGTTCAAAACCACTCAATACCCGAACCCAACAAAATTTAGCTAGTCAAAGGGTGAGGAACAAGCAGAGTTTATAAGACCACAAAGCACCTCACAAGATGTCACTCTAACGCTGAAGTTTAAGGTGAGGCGGACGAGCACACAAAAACAAACAATGGCACACATCACATAGCGAACTAATGGCAATCCCCGGTGAAGTCATTGGTCAAGGAAAAAAATCAGAGAACCTGGGGCTTGTAATGTTACGGCTTAGGGTAGGTTTGATAAAAGGGAAATTTTTTTAGGTGTATAACTCCTACAAATCAAGTTATACATGCAAATTGACTAAGCACGAAAGACGGGTCATGCAATTTCAACTCAAGACTAGTCCTAAGAGTGCTTGCTTTGCTATATTTTTCTTTTTTTATATATATATAACAAGAAATTCTACTAACAATGAGAAGGCCTCATCCACAACCAATGGGAAAAGCACAACCCAACGGGAAACAAAAATGACAAGACATAGGTCAAGGCAATTAGATGATCACCGTAATCCCTTATTCAAACAAATGAACTGAAAATAGAAGACATACACCGGCTCAAAAATGAGAGCCGGACAAACAAGAAATGGTTCTACAAACTCCGATTTTTAAGAAAAGAAGCCGAACACACACATTGACTCTATTTGGATTTTTATTTTTATTTTTATTTTTTATTTTTTATTTATTTTTTATTTTTTTGAAATTAAATTGCAGCACAATTTTTCCATAGGACTAGATGTGAAAGAGTTGAAATGCAAATGGTGATTAACCCCAAAATGAATGAACAACTTAGCCAATTACTTGATTTAGGAGAGGAGGGTAAGAAAGGAAAATCAAAGTTAATGGTAAAAAGTTAGGATGATAGATTTGGCTTGGTGAAGGTTTTTTAAGTCAAAAAGGTTAATTTAGTGGCTTTGGGTGATCTAAGGGATAAATTAGTAGTTAGGGTTAGGCTCATTTAAGTCAAGGGGTTAATCCTAAGGGTCTCCACATACTAAGCTCTCGATGCCAAGTGCAAAACGACACCTGGTTCTACGATCTAGTGTGCCACGATTGTTTTTACCCTCACAAAGAAATGGAACCGATGTGAAATGGTTCCAAAGGCTCAAATTCTCACAAGTGTACTAAGGGTTGTATGCTAGGTCGTGTGACTCAACAATGTTCCAAGGCGTAATCCCAGCTCGATCATGCAAGTAGAGGTAGAGGGTTAATTCCCTAATGCAACCTGAATGACAAATCTAACCAATGATTACCATCAAGAATCATAAATCATGCACAAACAAGCTAATGACTCGCAATCGACTCCTAATATCTCTAGCTAATTGCTACCAATCCAAGCGCAGAGACTTAGTTTCGAGGGTAGATTAGGCAATGTTACTCAAACGGTAACTGACACATAAACAACCTAAAACACTATCATACCAAAAATAAACCAAACTAAAGCACACCTAAAACCAACATAAAACATCCAAATACGCAAAAACACACACAAACATACGAAATAAAACAACCAAAAAGTGCAATGTAGAAAGAAGCAAAAGAAAGGGAGAAATCCCTTTGCCCACCCGACACTTAGATTGCACTTACTTCCAAAAGTGCAATGGAAGAAGGAACAAAATAAAGCGGGAAAGGAAAAAGGGTTACCTCATATATCGGGAGCTGGTGGTGGTAGAGGCGGGTACGGCCACCCTTGGGCTATACAAAAACGAGAGGCGAATGCCTCGACATTGGCGAGCTGAGCCGCCTGCCGGCCAAAGCATGCGTTCATCCGCTCCTCGAGCACAAACTGATGGACGATTAAACCTTCCAGCTGTTCGATTATACCATCCAACCGCCCTTCGATCCGCTCCATAAAATCCAGGCCCACTGAAACATGCTCCTCATCCTCTTCATTATCCTCAGCTTCCTCACCCTCGTCCTCAGCATTTACGTCTATAGGGGCCTTACCCCTGCTCGAACCTCCCACACTTGAAGTACCTGCAGCTGCCATAACATGGGAACAAGACAAAATTCCCCTCGAAAGCTTCTTGGGAAGGATGCTATCGAGGTTCTTATAACAAGTATTACTACAAAAGAAACATGCAATACAAGTTACAATATGCCCTAACCCGAGTTCTGACTTAGATCTGTTATGGTGGGTGTATAGGGCTTCCATGACGAAGAAGCCCATGTGCACCTTAACATCATTATGCACATGCCATAGTATTAAAAGCTCAAATGCATTGACCCGGTTGCTTTCAGTTTTGCCCGAGAAATTAAAACACACAAATTTGTGGATTAATTGCAGGATTGGGTCATGTAATTGGGAGGTTTTGGCGAACCTAGGTTGGTATACCCCTTGACCTACCATACGCCAAAATTTCTTGGCATCCATATCCTCCGGCCATTTATAACTATTCCCCTCAATTCCTATGCAAGCCTTAAGGCCCTCAATATCTAAAGAGTGTTCATCACCAAATAGGCAGAAGGTCATGGTCCTAAGGCCGGTATCGGGGTTAGTTTTGAAGCTTAAAGTGGAGTAGAATTCTAAATTCAACTCTTTAAAGACAGGCAGATTAGACTTCACAAACTCATACCACCCTAGACTGGTTAATTTAGCACGCACAGCCTCTGACCTATCTTGCACAAACAAAAATTCCCAATCAAAGGTTCGAAAGGGCTTACTCTCTAATGGAAACAGAGTTTTGTAGTGTTTACCTTCATCATCAGAGAGAAGAGGAAAAGGGCATTTATACTTCCTGGAGAGGCTAGTTAAAGGGCCCATCTGCTGCTCGGGAGGTAATTCTTCATTTGGCACCGGTTCCGGTGATGGGTCTATGGGCCGTCGCGAAGAACCGTGCCTCCGATCAGCTACAGTCTTCTTTTTCATCTTACTATTGTACAACCATCAAAACACAACCAAAATCAAAAACAAAAGAAGACAAATCCAATTAAACCCTACTTACATAAATACAAACCCACTAAATATAAACATATAAAGAAAAATAATGCAATACAATCACCCTATTAAGCAAGTAAATCAACCAAAATCAAAGTGAGAGAAAAAAAAAAATAAAAAGAAGAAAGGAAAATCAAAGCATGAATTCATACCTAGGTTCCAAGGAGAGTGACGCAAAACAAAATCCTAGGTCAAAATAATGGTTGAAGAGAAGTTGAGAGGAAGAAAGTGAGAGGGGAAGGAAGAATAAGGATAGAGAGTGAGAAGGTGAGGATTGGTTCTAAAGAGAGAAAGTGGAGAGAGTGATAAGGTGAGAAAGGAGAAGAAGAAGAAGAATAAGAAGAAGAAGAAAAAGAAGGGCGGATACAAGGAAGGAAATAAGAGAAGAGTTTATATAGGGCGGGTGATTTTTGACCTAAAAATTCAAAAATTTAAACGCTCGGCACGCTGTGCCAAACAAACAGCACGGCATGCTGAGCAGAGCATATAAACTTACCTGGAAACAGCACGAGGGCACGAAGGCTTGCTGGCTTGGCACGTCGTGCTATCTTGAAAACCCTTTAATTGGCACAGCGTGCTACATTACAGCACGGCGTGCGGCTCCCTCTTGCAACAATTCACTTTTGAAACAGCACGACGGCATAATGGCTTACTGGATTGGCACGTCGTGCTCTCTTGAAAATCCCTTTTTTGGCACGCGTGCTAAATTGCAGCACGGCGTGCTGTTTGCTCTTGCACAATCCACTTTCAGAACAGCACGACGGCACGATGGCGTGCTAACTTGGCACGTCATGCTCTCTTGAAAACCCTTATTTTGGCACGGCATGCTAAATTGCAGCATGGCGTGCGGCTCCGCTCTTGCACATGATTTGTTCCAGCGGCCTGGCACGATGGCGTGCCACACTAGCATGTCACATGCTAACCCCATTCTCATCTTAGCACGACATGCTCATGATGGCACGGCGTGTTGTCCCGGAATTCTGCCAACCTTTGCTTTTTCACACTTTGATCGAGACTATGATTGACTTGCTTAGTGACCTATTCCTACACATATAAACACACAAAAACATATTGACACAAAAATTAATGTACAAGGGAAGTACATGTACCTCATTGCTATGTTTATAGTTGGAATAGCTCGACTTCTACGTCCACGATTACGCATTACACATCATGAAGGAGTAAGACTTGCTTCTCCTCCTTCACCCCTCCGCTGACGTAGGGCTTCAATCGATGCCCATTTACTTGTTGAATTCCCTCCGGGGTTTCAATTTCCACCATCCCGGAGGGATAGACCTTATGCACGGTAAACCGTCCCGTCCACCGACTTCTCAATTTGCTCGGAAATAGTTTCAACCGGGAGTTATACAAGAGCACCAACTCCTCTTGATTGAAACCTTTCTCTATCACATACCGGTCGTGCCACTTCTTGGTCCTCTCCTTGTAGATTTTGGCATTCTCATACGAACTCAACCGAAGCTCATCTAACTCCATGAGTTTCCTTAATCGAAGCTCACCTGCAGCTTGCATATCAAAGTTAAGAACTTTTAAAGCCCAATATGCCTTGTGCTCTAGTTCCACAGGTAGATGACAGGATTTACCGAAGACTAAGCGGTAGGGGGACATTCCTATAAAAGTCTTAAAAGCAGTCCTATATGCCCATAGTGCATCGTCTAACCTTAGACTCCAATCTTTCCTAGATGCACCTACCATCTTTTCTAAGATTCATTTTAGTTCCCTATTCGATACCTCAACTTGCCCACTCGTCTGAGGATGGTAAGGAGTTGCTACCTTATTATGCTTAACCCCATACTTGTGCAAAAGATTGTCAAATTGTCTATTACAAAAATGGGATCCCCCATCACTGATGATAGCCCTTGGGGTTCTAAACCTAGTAAGAATGTTTTTCTTTAGAAACTTGACAACGACCCTTGCATCATTGGTTGGTAAGGCGACAGCTTCTACCCACTTAGACATATATTCAACTGCCACAAGAATGTATTGGTTGTTGTGGGATATTGGGAAGGGTCCCATGAAATCTATGCCCCAGATATCAAAAAGTTTACACACTAAGATACCTTGTTGAAGCATTTCATTCTTTTGGGAGATATTTCTGGTCCTTTGACATGCATCACAGGCCCTAATATAGCTAATGACATCCTGTTTCATGGTCGGCCAATAAAACCACTAGATAAAATCTTTCCTACGGTTCTATCGGGTCCAAAATGGCCACCCGCTTCTCTATCATGACACATCCTAATAATGGAGGGAACCTCCTCATAAGCAACACATCGCCTAATCACATTGTCCGCACATAATCTAAAAAGGTAAGGGTCATCCTAAAAATAATCCTTAGCATCATGAAAGAATTTATGTCTCTATGCATGTGAGAGGTTAGGTGGAAGAATGTTACCGACTTTGAAGTTTGCGATGTCCGCAAACCATGGCATAGAGGTTACCCCACACAACTGTTCATCGGGGATTGTGTCACGAATGTCCGCTTCTGGAGTGGATACGGATCCTTCACTTGGCAGTCTTGATAAATGGTCAGCCACTACGTTCTCTACTCCCTTCTTGTCCTTAATCTCCACATCAAACTCCTGGAGGAGTAGAATCCATCGAATCAACATGGGCTTTGCATCCTGTTTAGCCAACAAATACTTAAGAGTAGCATGGTCAGTGTACACAATTACTTTTGATAAGACCAAGTAAGACCTGAACTTATCGAAAGCAAACACAACAGCTAGTAATTCTTTCTCAGTCACAGTATAATTCATTTGAGCACCGTTCAATGTCTTACTAGCATAGTAAATTGGGCGGAAAATTTTGTCCACCCTCTGACCTAAATATGCCCCAACAGCTATGTCACTCGCATCGCACATAAGTTCAAAGGGGATTTCCCAATTCGGGCTCACCATGACCGGTGCCTCAATCAATTTCCTCTTAAGCAAATTAAAAGCATACATACACTCATCATTAAAATTAAATGGGGCATCCTTTAGGAGTAGCTCAGTCAACGTCTTAGCAATCTTAGAAAAGTTTTTCACAAAACGCCTATAAAAGCCCGCATGTCCTAAGAAGCTCCTAACTAACTTAACCGAACTTGGGGGAGGCAGTTTCTCAATCACCTCAGTCTTGGCCAGATCGACCTCAATCCCCTTTCCCGACACCTTATGCCCTAAGACAATGCAATCTCGGACCATGAATTGACACTTCTCCCAACTAAGTACCAAATTGGTATCTTCACATCTCTAAAGCACCTATTCCAAATTCCCAAGACATGACTCAAAAGTATGACCAACAATAGAAAAATCGTCCATAAAGACTTCCATGAAATCCTCAATCATATCAGCAAAAATGGCTAGCATGCATCTTTGAAAGGTGGCCGGGGCATTACACAAACCAAACCAAAAGGCATCTGCCTATATGCAAATGTCCCGTATGGACACGTAAACGTGGTTTTCACTTGATCGAGAGGGTCCACTGGAATTTGCATATACCCGGATAGCCCATCTAACGTACAAAAATATTCATGCCCGGCCATCCTCTCTAACTTTTTATCAATAAACGGTAATGGAAAATGATCTTTCCAAGTGGCATCATTCAACTTCCTATAATCAATACACATGCGCCAACCCGTGACAGCTCTAGTAGGGATTAGTTTCCCTTTATCATTTTCCACTACCGTTGTGCCTCCCTTTTTAGGCACACATTGAACCGGACTCGCCCACTGACTATCAGAAATAAGAAAGATGATACATGCGTTGAGGAGTTTTATCACCTCGGCTCTTACCACCTCCTTCATATTTGGGTTCAACAGACGCTGAGGCTGTGCACACGGTTTTACCTCGTCTTTTAGAAAGATTCTATGCGTGTAAAACGTCGGACTTACTCCCTTGATGTCGTGGATTGTCCACCTAAACGCTCCCTTGTGCTTTCTCAACACCTCTAGTAGCTTGTCCTCCTCCTCTCCTGTCAACAAAGAAGAAATTACAACTGGTAAGTCCTTTGGAGGATGCAGAAAAACATACTTAAGGTTAAGGGGAAGGGTTTTGAGCTCCAATGATGGAGGTCCCTCCAGTGAGGATTTAGGTGCCGGCTTGACTTCACGCTCCAGCTTGTCAAACCATCCCTTCACCCATAAGCATTCTTCAACTAACACTTCGTTCGCCTCACTTTCAATTAGGCCTTCTCCTGTGATGCACTCTAATTCACTGCACACATTCTCAACCACACAAGCATCAATAGGACAAAAGGAGTCTACAAAATTACAGTTTTCAACATCTAATGGTTATTTCATTGAGTTATAGACATTGAAACTTACCTCCTTGTTGTGCAACCTAAGAATAATCTTACCTTCCTAGACATCTATCAAAGTCCTACCAGTTGCAAGAAATGGCCTTCCAAGCAAAAAGGGTAACGAGCTATCTTCCTCCATATCCATTACCACGAAGTCTACGGGGAAGATAAACTTGTCCACCTTTACTAACACGTCCTCGACCACCCCCTTTGGCCTCGTAAGAGATCTATCCACCAATTAGAGGGTCATATTGGTCGGCTTTGGGTTTCCCAGTCCAAGTCTCCTGAAAAACGATAGAGGCATCAAATTGATACCCAACTCACATAGGGCATTGGCAATCTCCAAGTTTCCTATCCGGCAAGTAAAACTGCCCCTATCTTTAAGCTTGGGTGGAAGTTTGTTAGTGATAATTGTCGAACATTCCTCTGTTAAAGCCACCACTTCTTCCTCGCCTAGCTTTCTTTTCCCTATAAGAAGTTCTTTGAAGAATTTAGCATAAGAAGGCATCTCTTAAAGAGCCTCAATCAATGGCATATTAAATTCTAACTTCTTAAAAATTTCCAGAAATTTGGAATATTTCTGCTCCAGTTTATCTTTCTTCTCCCTTTGAGGATAAGGGAGTTTAGGCACATAGGCTCTCACTGGGTCAGGAATTTTTCCCTTTTCATTTGTGCTAGGTTCGGGTTCAGAATTCGAGTCGGGGTTGCTTACCTCTCCCGACTCTCCACTTACCTCAGTAGGTTGGGATGGAATATCAGCGTTTTGCACACGGTCCTCCACTTGCCTACCACTTCGCAGGGTTATAGCTTGAGCTGTCTCCCATTGATGTCCCGTAGGGTTTTGTTCAGTTTTACTCGGAAGTGCTCCTTGAGGTCTTTCCTGCCTCTCCCTACTCATTTGAGCCACCTGCTTGCCCAAATCCCTACAGTATGCCTCATTATCGACAAGCCGAGATGAAATGTCTTTTAACAAAGACAAAACCATCTCATCTTGCTTAGATTGTTGAGGTTGCTATGGGGATTGGTCATTAGGAACAAATGGGGCCTTACCTAACCCCTGCTCACGGTGCTCATAATGGAATCCGGAAGGAGGTCTCAACACATTTTGGTTATTACCATAAGACATGTTCGGGTGTTGATACCTTCTTCCGTAATTGTTATTATTATTGAAATTTTGTGGGTAAGAGTTAGAATTATTGTACCTTTGGTTTCCTCCCACAAAACTTACATTCTCGGATGGTTGGGCGAATGGATCGCCCAATGCACATTCTTGACCGGGATGCTCCGCTCCACATGATATACACAACATCGGCTGATATTGTGGCACATTTAAATTCAAGCAGGACATCAACAGGTCCAGCTTCTTGTTCACGTGGTCCATGGCTGCATCTTGGCACCCCAAGTCCGCAGCCCGAACCTCACTCCTTGTTGGCACGTCCGACTGCCACAAGGTACTCTTCCTAGCCAGCTCCGCGATCAACTCCTCGGCTTACGTAGCAGTCTTCTTAAAAATGTCTCCACCTACAGAAGAATCAATAATGGCACAGTTAGCTGGTGTCAAACCATGATAAAACGTGCTTACCTGAGTGAATCGCGGCATATCATGGTGGGGACAGTTCCGCAACAACCGTTGAAACCTTTGCCATGCTTCGTTGAGAGTCTCAGTCCCAAATTGCCGGAATCCTATAATCTCGTTCCTTAACCGAACCATCTTTGATGGTGGGAAGTAATATGCAAAGAATTGTTCTTCCAATTGATCCCATGAAGTCACTAACCCGGGTCTCAAGGACTTGTACCATTCCATTGCTCCCCCGCATAATGAGAAGGGAAACCACTTCAACCGCACCGCATATTGGGGCACCCCACTGATTCGGACTGTATCAGCCACCATGAGAAACCGGTCTAAGTGTTCATTGGGGTTATCACTTATTCCGCCACTGAACAGCCCGTTCCCCTGGATCAAATTGATCATACTAGACTTCAACTCAAAGTGATTAGCAGTGATGGCTGGGAGAACCACTCCGGATCTGTTCCGGGATCGATATGGAGCCATTAGGTCAGTCATGACCATGTTGTCTCTATCACCACCCCTTCTTCTTTCAAACTCCTCCCGCTCTCGCTGGAGTCGCTCTTGCTCAGCTCTTTCCTGTAGCTATCTCTCCTCTTCCTCACGTTGCTGAAGATCTATTTGGACAATTCGCTCTTGTTGTGCTCTACGGTTCCTGCTACAAAAATGTTCAATTTCAGGGTTATAGGGTAAAAGCTCAGGGTGCTGAGAACGAGTTTGCATAAGCTAGAAATCACACACACACAGAGAAAAAAAAATAAAAAAAATTGCAACAAATATCCACAGAAAAGAAAAATTATATAACTATATGCACATAAACAGTACCGAGATAAGCAAATAGACCTTTGGTTCAATGATGCAGGAAAATAAATCTCCCCGGCAATGGCGCCAAAAACTTGGTGGGTCCTAGGTGAAGTAGTGAAACTAAACCTAGAGTCACACAACTAAGGCAATGTACCTATCGTTGACAAGTTATAATTCTGGTTGGTCCAGGTATCGATCCCAAAGAGAAAAATATTCTGCAAACACTAAACTACTCGGGTTCCTTGCGTGTCCTAAGCTGAACTTAATTTTGGGTTGTGATTATACTAACAACTAAATTATCCTACTCCTAGTTGATCTATCCCAGCTTACTTTGCACTTGAATTCGGGTTATCAATTGGCGGTTTACCAACCTATGAATGCTAATGGTGATGGCTTTATCAATTAATTAAAATAGATGAATTTAACTCAACAATTAAACCTTAATTATGTTCTTTCGATGATTCAACCTAGCGTGTCTAGATCTTTTAGGTCCTTAGCCAGTTTCCCTTGTTTAGAGGCGGTCTAATTCTAAAGCTCAGAAAATAGGGGCACGTAAATTCCATAGTGTTGTCAATACTAATGGTTTCCTAGGCGTCAATCTAGGTAATGCCATAAATATGAACTTAATAAGTTAAGATCTTATGAGACTAGATTATCATTAAAGGAATTGCATAAAGAAAAGGTGTAAAAATTGAAATTAAATTGCAATCAATTGTATTAATCAAGAAAGATGATAAGAATTCAATGTTTACAACCAAACATAATCAATTGAGGAATCAAAAACTTACTAATCGAATTACAAAAGAGAAGAAGAGGAACTTATGCCCTTTTGGTTCGATTAACCGGATTCCAGCGGTGTGAAGATGCTTGGGGTGTACCTCTATAGACGAACTCAATCTGGAACCAAGAACGTCGCAAAAGGGGAAGATTCAATGCAAAACTTCTACCAATTGAGGGTTCAAACTCAAAGAAACAAAGAGTTCAAGTAATAAACCTAGCTACAAGTTTGTGCTTTTTACTTTAAAAGACTGGAAAAAGATCCATACAACTTAGAAAATAACCTATTTATAGGGCTAGGCTAAAACCACTAAATAGGAAAGAGGAAAGTAGGGCAACAGCAGAATTCCAGAGCTCAGCACGCCGTGCTACTGGTGGCGGCACACCGTACTGAGCTGATTTGGGTGGTGGCACGCCGTGCTGGTGGTAGCGGCACGCCTTCGTGCTGATCCACTCGATTCCGTCCTGTGGCACGCTGGAATGGCACGCCGTGCCCCCTTGCTTTTCAGCACTTCAATCTCTTCTTCATCGTCGTCGCTCCAACTTTCGGTCCGGGTCATAATGCCTGTCCAAAACAAACATAAAGAAACATAACCGCACCACAGCCACGGACCACAAAAATGATGCATTATCCAAAATTACAAAAACACCCCTAAAAAACACGAAAAATACTAAAAGTTATGAAAATCTAACTTAAATATAAAAATCACAAAATACGCAAAACCAAACAAGCATTCACACAAAGGACTCTAAAAAATTACCGTTTAAACCACGAAATTGCCTAAAAGATAAGGTCAAAAACCGACCTTATCAATATCAATGACATGGGATATTCAAGTTTAAACTACAGGGTTAAGGTACCAGTTTCACTGCTATATCTGTCTTAATTGGGGGCTGCAGTGGCTTGCTAGAGCCCACCTACAGTCTGTGGGCCATAGGCCCATTACCAACATAAAGACGGACCCATCAGATCATACACATTGAACGTCTGGACTAGATTATAGGATTTTGTGTGTACTTGGAGTATACATATGGAAGAGAGAGAGTTCAATTAATTATATTATATAAATCAATTGGATTCATCAAAATAATATACTTAATATTTGTTTAGGCCATCTTATAATGAATTAATATATGAGATTATTTCCTAGGTGGAAATATTTATACATGTATAGGTTTATATGTATTTCATTTTATGTGAGTCTAATTTAATTCCTTGGTTAATTTGATAGGTCAAATGAATTTTAATTTAAATGTATGTGATATATTATATGGTATAATATATAAGCATACATGTTGAATTAAAGTTTTATTTGGAATTAAATAAAACCCAAAGAATTAAATGGGCTTGGGCTTGAGAAAAGGAAAGCCCACATGAAATGAATGTATGGGCCAAAATTTTTAGGCAAAAGAATGAGTCATTCTCTTGACTTTAAGGTAGCAAAGTGAGACTTTGCTTCTTATGGATAAAGATGGAAAAGTGGTGAGTCATGGTTTGACCATGATGTAGCAAAGTTGGACTTTGCTTCCTTGGTTTTTATCTTCTTTCTTTTGGTAAGAAAGTGAAAAACAAGCTACTTTTCCATCATAACTTGGCCACCCACTTCTCCTCTTCCTCTCTTCTTGGACAATCCATTCCGTTAGCACAGGGTTAGTCTAATAGCCATTCGTGTACGTGACGGTGGAGGAAGTCTGTTTAGATTTCTATGAGAGGATGACATTTTTCTGAATGCATAGCAAAGCAGGAACCAGGGATTTTCTTTTTGGGTGATTATATGGTTTTGAAAACGGGTTTTAACCTTTCTTAAGAAAACCTTTCATTTCATTGAGAAAACTCATTTTGTAGAAAACTTAATTTTAAGTGTGAATTTTGGAAAACAGATTTTTGGAAAATCCCAATTTAAACTTAAAGATCTCGAAACCTAAATTTTATGATCAGATACAGAGTCGCCACCCGGATTAGCTCATCCGAGATATTCCAGTACAGTTCCCTACCAAGTGTAGACGTAGTATCTAATCTAGAGATTCAGGGTTCGAGCAACACATCTACTAAACCTCAACTTGCTTTCAATTATTAGTTCATGATACAATATAACATTCACTTAAATCAACCCATTTTATCTTCTTTTTTTTTAATTTTAGTTAATGCTCATGCAAATGACATAAATATAAACCATAAATAAAGTACAGAAAAATAAAAGTGCAGGAAAGGTAAAGTAATGGCCAAATTATACAACCCAAAAAAGGAAAAAAAACTCTCATCCTCACCATTTACAACCGTCTATAACATGATAATCTAAAAAAGATACAACCGCCTAGATACACGGAATGATCTATTAAATACATCAAAAGAAAAAAAATGAAAAATAAAAAGCTGCATCCAAATACGGTCAGCACAAATAAACAAATCACACCAAGGACTCACATAAGACAAAATAGGGGTATTTTGGGAAACGGGATCATACATAGGGGGATAATCGAGAAGTCCGGATGACTACTCGATTAGACCTGGAAAACATTTTATAAAAGCGCCCTGTAGATTTTATGAATGAAAATCAATTTTGAAAACAGTTTGGCTCATTTTACATGCATTTTCCATCTTTTAGTGGGCCGGATATCCCGAAACCCGGGGGTTTTGTTCGTGAGTGGGCCGAAATTGAACATCCATCTAGAGTCTGGAAATATAAACACACAAAAAATCCTTTTTGAGTCGAAAAAAGAAACAAAATTACAAGTTAGAGGCCAAAAAGGTAAAACTGTAATTCTATTTCATCAACTACAGCCACACCACTGTAGTGGCTGAGGAGGCTGTAATATCTACAGCCAAGCAGCTGTAAGCACTAATCCGATTTTCTTTCTTGTTTTGAAAGTCGTTTTGGTGTTTTGATGGTTTCGGGTAATCTGGGGTTTATGGAAGCTTATGAAATCCATGAAATATATCCAGATAGGATCAAACAAATCCAAAAATCTCTAAAAACCCAAAATCATCAAAACTAAATCTCACATCCATCAATAAAAAACCTAAAAACCGTAAATCTAATCATATGTGGACACATTTGGTTTGAAAAAGGAAGTGTTCTCGGTCGATTTAGGGCATTTGAAGCTTCTACCCTAAAGAATACAACCGCGCCACTAAAAGTTACAGTCGTACCACTGTAGTCATCAGACTACAGCCGAGTGGCTATAAGTAATGAATGAGGTGGCTATAGCTGGGTTTTCACTTCCAGCTTTGAGAAAAATACAAAAACGCATACAATCAACATCCAAATCAATTTAAAACGAGTTTTTAGGGCCTCTCAGAGTATACCTTATTTGTGTTCCAGTGTTTTAGATCACCAAAAATAGATTCGGATGTAGGAAAACTCCTCAGAATCACGAACAACCCGAAATCATTCACAAGTCTCTAAAACTCGAACGGAACCCCGAATCAATCCGAATAAACCCCAAGTCGGTCAGAATCACTCCCAGAATATGAATTCTCACTGGACCCTAATGGTTTCTACCAATTAGATGATAGCTTTGGATGATTTTAGATTGAATTTCGGTTTTCTTCTTTTTCTCTCTCTAATCTCTCAAGGAATACCAAAACCCTAGCCTTTTCTGATTGTCTACTGAATGGTCTCTCCCTCTTTACCTAATTTTCATGTTTTTCTTTTTATATGACTCAATTAAGGTTAAAATCCCGAATTAATGAGATAAGATGCCCCTTATTTAGGAGAAAATCAAATCTGGTAACTACAGCCGAGCGGCTATAGTGGCCTATTGCCGGGTGGCTGTAGTTGTGCAAACTATAGCTGCGCCCCTATAGGGCACTATAGCCGAGCGGCTATAATAGCCAGTTTTACATTTCTCACCTTTTCTCACTTTTCTCTCCGGTTCCCTTAAGCGCTCAATCGACCTTCTTTGGGGTTCCACACCAAGATTTGTTACACTTCTTCGGGTCACCCGAGACATCTCCGACGTTGTTTCGGTCGTTTCGAATTTGCCTCACGTTTATCCGTGAAAAGGTAATAAAGGCTTTCATCACCGAGGTCGGGAAAAAACCCGTGCTCACAATTTCTGTAGTCATCTCTTTAAGAGATATACCAAGTGAGTATCGAAACTTCCTTATTATGGCTTTGGTTTTTGATTTCCACTTCACTAGCTCCTGGGCCCGGATTCGAGGAAATCAAATGCGTATTTCCACTTTTATTGGTTGATTTCTGGTGATGAATCCCAATAGTTGATGTAGTCATTTAATGTCATGCACAAGCTTTTATGATGCGTATGTTTGGTAGATTGATGTTTGTTAACTCGAAATCTACCATAGTTCATATCATGATGTTGAGTTTGCTTCAGGATTTATCTAAAGAGGGAGTCAGTATTTTTGCATGAGGAGCAGTAGTTTTGTCTTTTTTGTATCGAGAAATATCGAAAGCTTCTGCTCCAGACAAGAAGCAAATTGGTGGATGTGCCCAAATTATACAAGTATGGGTGTACGAGAGCTTCACAACTATTGCCCCTACACTCACAACAAACTACATCCCTTATAATGAATATCCATATGCGATAAAGTAAATATCTATATTATTTGCTTAAAAATTTAATTCCTGTAGGATTAAATATTATTATTATTATAATATTTATTATTATTTAGCATTCAATTAATTGTTACACATAATTTAATGAATTTGCAGGTGTAAAGTAGCTATACGTGAAGAAGGTCATGTTGGAAATGCCCTAGTCCCGAGGCATTGGTCCTTGTATTTGTACTATACATTTATTGGATTTATGCATTGTACTCATTTGTGTTATTAATAAAGGCATCAATTCATTTATTATATCTATCTTGTGCAATATATTAAATGAAGTATCCAATGGACATATCTATATCCATGACGACAAGTGTCATGCACTTAGCAGTAAGACCATGGATAGGGTAAACGATATGACCATAAATACATCTGTAGTCTGTTCCAGTCATGGGAATGAATGGAACAACAGACTATCATTAACCTGGTTGTATGGCGGTGTCTTACCGGTCATTGGACATGGAATGTCAACCAAGTTAATGGGTACATACCTGGAAGCATGGTACTGGATAGATCCACTAAACTAGTAATCCACATGGTATGGTATCACAATGGATTCTCGTATAGTACTTGTATGGATCCTTTGACCTGACCATATGATAGTGTTACATGTGAAGTCGCATACTTAGGGGTACGCCTAAAGGGCCTGTAATAGGGTGCCAAGTATGGGTGCTTTCGGGTATGTCACTGAACATGGTAATACTATGGATATACAGAAGGGATTTGTCACTCAGTAACCAACTGAGAAGATATCACCGGCCACTTGATGAATGTGACTGATAAGAGTGTGGCCACACCCAAACGAGTTGGAACTTGTTTGTGAGCATCAGTACATTCGGGATCAAGTTAATGTCCGGACACAAAAGAGGGTGATCAATCCATGCCTCTGTGTTGGACACCGATATCAATGACATGGGATGTACAAGTTTAAACTACAGGGTTATGATATCAGTTAGACTACCATCTCCATCTTAATTGGGGGCTGCAGTGGCTTGCTAGAGCCCAACTGTAGTCTGCGGGCCAAAGGCCCGCTGCCAACATAAAGATGGGCCCACGGAATCGTACACATAGGACGATAGAATGCAGACTTAAGGAATCACATGTATACGTAGAGTATACACAATGGAGGGAGTAGTGTGTGTGTGTATTAATTATATTATAAAGATCAATTGGATTGGTCATAATAATAAAAATTAATATATTCAATTGGCTCTTCATAATTAATTGGATTAATTATGAAATTATTTCCTAGGTGGAAATATTCATATGTATGGGTTTACATATGATTTTATTTTGTGTAGATTTAATTTTAATTTGATGGATTAAATTAATTGTCAAACTAATTTTAATTTAGATGTAAATAATATATTACTTGGAGTAATATATTAAATACATGGGTATATTAAAATTGGGCTTGAAATTAATTTAAACCAGAATAATTAAAATTAGACTGGGCCTAAATTAAAACATGGAAGCCCGCACAGAATAAACAGGAGCCAAGATGGGCCTGAATTCCCCTAAGGAATTCGGCCAACCCTAGGTATAAATACCTAGGGTTAGAAATTTCGACCACCTCTAGGCATTACACACCTAGCCGAAATTTCTAGCCCTCTCCTCTCTATTGCTTCGTTTTTCCGACGCTAGCACGGGTTGCATTCGTTAAGCGTTCGTGTACGTGAGAGTGAAGGGATTCTACATTGAATTCTGCAGTCATCATCCATCTCTAGAAAGAGATTTTTCTGGTAAGAAAATTAATCCCTTTCTATTTAATTTTAAGTTTTTCAATTTCCATCTCAATTGCTCCTGGGACTGGATTTGAGGAAATCACCGCGTTCTTCCGCTTTTATCGGGTGATTTCCGGTGAAAAATCCCAACAGGTCATGGGGCTAATAATATTACAAAAATGAGGACGCGGTTGGATTGTTTAACTCCTGATCAGGTTTAATTTTGTTCTTAAACTATCTTTTAATTAAATTTAGATTATCCAAATATAATTTTGTTTACTCATACTTTGTAATATCATTATTTACACAATTCGTCTGGGAACCGTACACCGAAGTCGTTCAATTATTGCCAGCATATTGTCATCGTGGACAAAATATTTGGTGTTCCATCGTGCCAATTATATATTTTCATATTATGGAGTTTCACCATCGTAATCGATGTATGCGACAATTTGGCATGCAACAACCTATCCCGCATGGGATAGAACAATCGTACTACGCTCTAGCCATAATTAAAATGACCGGGCATGGAGCTCATGATTGGGCGGTTAAATATGCACCATACATAGAAAAGTGGAATATGCGTTATGAAAGGGTTGCAAGAACGCCGCAATTGTAGCGTCCGTTAGGTCCACAGTCTGAATATATGCAATGATACAATAACATAACTAGATGATGGATGACCCTAGATGGTGTTCGAAATGATTCGATGGTATGAAAATTCCTCATATGTGTTCAATAAAAATTCTGAAATAAAAATTCTGAAATAATTTTTCAATTGCATTGATTATGTTTGGGTTTTGAATTAATTAATGCAGGGAGATGGCCTTGAACGTTTATATCACATGGGTGCAGATCATTTGAACAGGGTAAATATGATGAATCTATCAGGAAGCATGCTAGGAGGTATAAACCAAGAATTTCGTATGTGTAATTCATATAGCTTGCTCCTCTAGCAATTATGTTTGCTAATGTCGAATTGCCTAGCTCGAAAAGAAATCGAAGGAATTTAACCTTCAATGAAAGACATACAAGAGTTCCTCCCCCTCTAATTCTGAAAGGAATTCAGTGGATTCCTCCGCCACTCAGCAATCACAATTTGAAAATCCTTGTGATTTTGGTGGTCCATCCGTTGGGAGTACAATCCCCATACATGAAGTTCACCAACAAAGTCAGGATCATCCAGAAACATAATTTGATAATGTTGAACATATGGTGGGTGGTTCTGATTTCAAACTGAATGAAGTTTAGAATGTTCCTACTTATTGCCATAAACATGCACAAGCAGGTGGTTTTGGCTTTGACTTGACCAGTGGTGCTTCAGTTACTGAACCATCCGATGCTAGACAAGGACAAAGGGATAATGGATGGGGTTCTTTTACAGACCTGCTTATTACTAATTTTAGTACAAGATGCAATGTGGACGAGGAATTTAGTGATGCATTCAGTAATGTTGTCAGTGAAGGGTCTTCGTTCTACACTCCGATGCAACAAAATATTACAGCCTTTGGATCACAAAATTTTGATGCTGCTTGTAACACAATTATGCCACCTTTGAATATGGGTGGTGACTACAAGATGGGCTCTAGAAGTGGACACCTAAACATGTACTTTGGTAACATTAACATGAATTTTTCAGACGGTGTTCCTGGTGGTACGGTGTTAGATTTCTTGGGAGCATTAAATAGTAACACTCAACAGTATATGGGGTTCCAACACCATGTACCTACCATGGTGGTCCAACAAAATGCGATCGACCTTTATCTTCATCTAACACCAAGAACGAAGATACTTGTAACATATGAAGAGTAGGCTGATGCACCACCCAATAGAAATTGTCGTGAATATGTAGGTAGGGGTGTTCAATGCGGAACATGTAGCTATAAAATGTTACGACCCCAAAGACCAAATAGGAATTGTTAATGTTGTCGAAAAATTAATTGTAGCATGTAAATCTTTCCTCTCTAGTAAATTTTTTATGTAATATATACATCCATATGAATTATTAATATGAACACTGGACTTTGATATACTTGATTTCTACGATCAAATGGGGATCAGAAATTGGATATTGAGAAAATTAACTAGTACATTCGTACAACTGTATTATTACAGTTGTATGACTATAATCGGTCTTCACAATCATACTTCCTAAATTTTTAATCCCATCTTAGAAATGTATGAGCAGGTTTTATTTACAATCATACGGATTTATATACAATCGTATGTTTGTAAATAAATGGCCACGACTGTAAATAACAGTTAGGAACAGAAAATCAACAAAAATTCAGAAAAAATCATGAAAATACAAATAAATTAATAAATATATCGGTAAAAAAAATATTTTAAAAAAAAACTATTTTTTCTCGTAAAACAAAAATACAATGAACATTTCAAAACCGTTTGCATTTAGTGGGTAGTCGAGCGAACTGGCTAAGTTTACCCGACTTCCCCATAAATGCATGTCCTCAAATCACTAATATCCCCGTTCTGTCTACTTGAGTCCTACTTGTTGCATATATTTGTGCTAATACATAAAACGTTACTAAACATACATGTCAAAACGTTACTAAACATACATGTCAAACATAATGACATTACATAATAGAAGGTTATGGCATGTCAACCTTAAATACATGAAAATCCTACAACCATCGTTATTAACTACTCATAGGTCAAACTTAACAACATCGGAGCAAACTCAGTTTCAAACTTAACGATATTAGTACATAATACATTTTAAACTTAACAATTGAAAGTGAGTTACCCATCATCTAATATTTCATCATCAGATTGGCAACGTCGAATTGATAATATGCGACGGTTATGTTCAATTAATAGGTCTCTACCGTTAGTCGCTGAATGCTCCTTAGCCAATTTCAACATATAATATCGTGACCTCCTCAACAACATCCTATTATTCTCCACCTGGATTCGTTTGACAGCAAGTCGATACTCATGCGGATTTCCCTAGGCATACTCAATGACCTACGGTTGACAACAGGTGCTTCCAATGACTGTAGGTCATCAACAAGGATAACTGATTCTTGCACTCAACATTCCCACTCCCGCTTTAAACCAGCATAATATTTCGCACCGTCATTTACGAGATATCTACGGTAGTTCTCATTGAATGCTGGCAACATCCAATTCCTAGGCCTGTTTGCCATGACTTATAACCAACAAAAAAAAAGTCATTCTAGGAGGTTTATATACTTTATGTAACCATCACATTTTCCATGACTTATAACCAACAAAAAAAATTCATTCTAGGAGGTTTATATATTTATGTTACCGTCACATTCGTTTCATTGTGGTCATTGTGTTGACAACTAAATATTAAAATGGTATCTGTTGCTTGTTTACTAATCTCTTAATTAAGCTTTTGATAATAATTTTAATAGTAATTTTAATAATAATTTCATTCAGAGATTAGTGCTCGCAAGTATACGAATCGTAACGTAGTAATAATAGATATCGATCCCATGAGGAATAAGTATGTACACTTTAGTTTGTTTTTCTTTGCGTTTAAAGAGTATCAAATTATAAAGTGATAGGGGGAATTGGGTAAATGGCAAGTTAAAATCAATTAAAGTACTAGTTATGAGTTGAGTTATTGTTTAATATCTAGTTACATAAATATACAAGCATTTTATCTTAGATATTCGTTGTACATGCATTAATTATCTATTCAATCCCTATGATAAGAGTATGTTGGATAAGTTCTATTTCAACGGGCATGTCTAGAAATAGATTTTATTCAATAATTCATAGACAAATTATCGAATACCTTTGCCAAAATAACTAAAGGTCTTAATACATAATGGCCAAGCTATATTAAGATAATCTCCAATTAATTTAACAAAGTGAAGCAAAACAATCATACATGATAATTTATTCTATCTTAGTAACTAACCAAGACAAAGTAAAATGAGAACTTCTCTATATCTTATTATGAATCATAATACATACTTGGCGTTAGTCATACAATGTAAAACAAGAAATTAAAACATACTTGGTGTTAGTCATGTAATGAAGAGTAAGATATAAGAAAACTTATCGATATTGATCTCGTAAATATTCAATACAAATACAAGTGTGACACTCTCATAAAGGAAAAGCATAAGAATAGACTTAAGAAAGCGATGGTATTCCCGTCTATCACACGGGAAACACTCCTTCACGCCTATATGTATATTGCAACCTCGGAGGTATCTTTTCTCTATACAGCGACAATACTTTATTCAAGGACCTTCGTGTTAGGCTCCCCTTTACGTATACTAAATATTACAAACAACACTCGAACTCTCTAGACACTTTATTTTTCTAACTTCTGTACTACAGGTATCTTCCATTTATCGGTTTTCTCCCTTTGGGGTCCCATTGGGGGCACATCCTACAATCTGGAATTCCTTCTCTATTTATAAGCATTGAAGCATTTTGTCTCTTTATAAAAGGTTGTGTTGGTTCGTTGAATAGTTGTGTCTCTTTGTAAAGTTGTGTTGGTTCATTGAATAGTTGTGTCTCTTAAATACTATTGGTTCTCTAGGAAAGTTGTGTCCTTTCATGAAGAGTTGTGTTTGTTCATGAAGTGTTGTGTCTTTTCATAAAGGATTATGTCTTTTAATGAAGGATTCTATCTTTTCATGAAGGGTTGTGTCTTTTCATGAAGGGTTGTGGCTATCCATAGTAATGGTTGAAGTTCCAAATAGATAGGATCAAATAACTGCTGCTGAGTGCATGTCACGATCGTGACAGAGTGTCACGCTCGTGATTCACACGAGTTTCTTTACAAAATGCTGAAATCAAAGTCTGTCCAAGAGCTAGGTCACGACCGTAATAGGTGTCGCGCTCGTGACCTATCTCTTTCCTTTAATTTCTCTTTGTTTTTGCTTCCTTTTATAGCTAAATTCCACATATTTGCACACTTGGTCTTTAAAACTGTAAATCATAAAAAAAAAGCAATACCAACGTGAAATCTAATATATAATGAGTAAAAACATTGCAAATTCCTTTTAGATTATATCATATATAAGTGCCTTTTTAGCACTTATCAGTATCACATTCAGATGTTCTCATAATATAAAGCCATGTCATTTGTAGTTAATAATATTCATAGATAGTTCTTGCAGGAATTTTACATGAATTATAATAAATATACGTAAAATCTTATAATAAAAGTTCACACTAGCACATAAAAGTAATTTGTTACGCATACACATGGTTTGAACATAAGATTAAACACACATTTATTTAAAGTTATAGAATATAATAAGAACCTATTTTGGAACTAACACAAGCACCATTTAATTTTCTTCATCTGACATATCAATGTCGGAAGCATGCTCAGGATGTCATGAACATGCTGCATAAAACCGCGCCTGCTGCATGTCACCATGGTCAGCATAATCTCTAGTGCATTTTTGAAATTCAAAACGATTTAGCCTAATCTTTATCAGATTATTTTCTTCCCTTATTCTATATAAAGCAGCTCAGAGTTCATCATTGTAATTACATGGCATGTTGATTGACTTGTAATGAGTTTTTTGGACTTCCCATGTAGTTGCATCTTCATGTAAAATCTCAGACTCTATGACCTAATATTGCCATTCTTCTTGCATACAGTGTATGACATACGGTGAATTATGTTCCCTAGGATCAAGTGTGTAAACAAAGTCATCATCAAGTGCCCACCAACGGCCCATACCTCGAAATTTATCACCGGGAGTATATGTGATCGACATAGGTCACAAGCCTAAGCGATAAAAATACATTATCATTAAAGTATAAAACAAGTCAATAACATTATTTTACAAAATAAGATATGCTTCACACCCATTAGATAAGAAAGCAATGTAATTACGAAAAATGAAATCATAACATCGTGGCAAACATGTTAGTAAGTATTTTTCGATGGTTAACATCATATGGTTTCCCATAATGTTATCCATTCTGGTTGATTACAGATATTAATAAGTACAAAGTCGAAAGGGCATTTAAACGTTCATCAATAATTAATACCTTAGTCAAATCCTCCTTAAATGTCTAGTAGAAGCAGGCATATTCGATCCCCTGGAAGAAGACACCATGTGTTGTTAAGAGAGATTCACTCTGAGATTTTGACATGTGGGTCTATTATGCCCACCTTTACCACAGTTACTGCAATTGTAAGTATTTGTTCCCTTTTCCTTCTCATCCATTTCATTACAGATTCTTGTTGACTTTGGCCTTCCCTTTTTTCTTTTACATATTGGATTGACAATCAATGTTGCTGAGCTAATCCCAGGCCAGTAGTCCTTGTGTGCTAAAGGCTGGAACGGATAGCTTTACGCTTGTAAATTCTCATCAAGTGTATGCATCTTATCAACAAAGTCCCAGATTCTATGATGTAGGTGCTTACACTCAGCAATTGCATGTGAATAAGGCAATCGATAATTTTGGAATTTTTTACACGAACACTCACTAGCTTCTAAATTCACAATCTGAATGTTTCTCCCTTTTTGTCTTATTGGATCATAGCCTGTTCTCACTTGGTAAAGACCAATCTGACTATTATAGTTCGTCACTGTATGACAATTAGCCCTGCTTGAATACCTGACCAACATTTTCTTGCATTTAGGGGTGACCCTTTCACCCTTCTATATCAAATTGGTGTATTTATTTCTATGGGAGTCAAAATAACTAACAATTTTTCCAAACGTGTGTTCAACGATGCTCTGAATTGGCAATTAACGAATGCCTTTTAACACCCCATTGGCAATATTGGTAGTCATGTGACCACATCTTGACCCATTGTCGTGTGCCAAACTCCATTTTGCCACTGATCTTTCCATAACCCATCAGTACAATCTTTCATCTAACTGCTTAATTGCGTCCATAATCATTGTAAACTTACGAGGTTGTGCTTGAGCTCCTAAGTATATGAAAAATGAAAGAATAAACCAAATTACTACTATTGGTAATAAATAACAAGTGAGACGTTATTGAAGTAATTTAAGGTTCATACCTGCTTGATACAAGAGTTTTTTTATTGTAGTGTTATGTAAGTGTGAGTGTAATTGCTCACAAAATGGCGGAGGCAAAATCGATGATATGACACGGGTTCTTTCCAACCAGATCCTTCATTGTTCATGGCAAATAGGATACCAGCATGTCGATCAGATATAACACCTAAACCAGTGCGTTGTGTCACGAACGTCCTGATACACTCTATGAACCATTCCCAACTTGATTGGTTCTCATTTTCAACAATGCAAAAGAAATAAGAAAGATATGAATATTACTATCCAACGCGGTTGCCACTAAAAGTGTGTGATGGTATTTACCGTACAAGAATGTTCCGTCAATCTGTATGACCGGTCGATAATGTTTGAATCCTTCTAGACATGACTTGAAGGACCAGAACACTCATTTAAACATTGTAACTTGATGATCAGTTGTTTCATCCCTGAGTAAGAGAGTCACGGACCCAGGATTTTAGTGGGTCAACGCATTCAGGTACCGCGGCAACGTATTATATGATTCTTCCCAATTGCCATAAATCTTCTCTACTGCCTTCTTTTTAGCACCCCATGCTTTTTTCTTATAAATGGTGAAGAAGAAGACCATTTTCATATGCTTAATTATCCATCCAAGTTCAGTCTTGAATCTTTTTGAACCATCCCCAAAATTGAACTCGCAATTATCTTATTATCAAGATCATAATGGTCTTGTGATGATCTTGCATTTACGCATGTATGTGGACCGCGGTAAACAATTATCATCCAATACCCTATGGATTTCTTGAATTACGCATGAAGCCACTAACCATAGTTTTGGTCTTCGTTCTTACATTTGACGACCAATTTATGAGGAGGTGATTCGACAACTTTGAATGACACATGGTTTTTCATCGAATATGTCTTCACTGCTGCTTGAACTTCCTCTTTTCCACCAAAAACTAATCCACGTTTTAGCTCAGATACTCCATCCCATATGTTAATTTCATCAGATCAATTGTGTATTGGTGTATATAATCCTGCTCTTCAATCACCGTATATGTAGGACCTGGGAATACAAAAGATGATAAGGGAGCAATAGGGGGAATATCATCACCTTCTGCAACATAAGGGGGGAGATAAATTCAAATCAATCATCCTTATCGCTACAACACTCACATTTTGCTCAATGGTAGTATCTATATTTGTCCTTTCATATTGTCGACCATCTACATTATCACCTTCATGACTTTCATACTTATTGTCATCATTGTTAACATCGAACTGTACATAATCTTCAACAAATTGTTTGTCCAATGTATTGTCAATTTCATTAGGTTCCTCAGTTCCATTGATATAATGACATATATGATCTTCTTCTTGTTCACCATCAATTTGGGTAACAATTCTAGTAATGTCTTCGGAACTTCCTACTCCACACGCTATAGGATCTGTAAGCTCTATTGGTGATATGCTGCTTACATTATTGTTTTCAGTACCAACAACTTTGACATTATGTAAAACAGACACACCTTCAGAAGTAAGTGAAAAAGGTATATGAGAAACGATAGCATTAGAATGATCATATGATGACCTATATGTTCACATTGATGCATACCCATCATGAACATCCGTAACTGGACTATGAGATGTGCCAGCCAGGGTTCTTATGGATGGGAACGAGTTAAAAGGATCAAAAAGTGCGTTGGGTTCACCGAATCCAACATTTGTCATTATTAGAAAGCATGTGGAAGGAATTACCGATCCACCTTCTATTGAGCCAAAAGTAGAAAACGGTTGAAATCCTTGGAAAGAAACAGATGGTGCAGGTTCTTGCCACCCGTAAGACCCTATTGACTGAAAGGTAGATTGACTATTAGAGTTGCCGATCAATGAATCACCTTCTCCATACCCCAGTACAGTACAATCATAGACATGGTTCAAGGAAGTACGAATTGAACCCATCGCCTCGCTTGCTACTTCATTATCTCCGGATGCAAAAATCTCATAATCAACGAACAACTCAACTGTATGATAATTTGTAATGTTTGCTAAATTTTCGTGGATAATTTGAACATCACTGTCGCCACAGATTATCATGTGGGAGAATGAAATGGGTGATACAGGATACTTATACACGATCTTTCTTACCCTTCCCTTATTGCCAAATCCAATCTCACTGGATATCCGGTCAACAAGCTTAACAAATGATGGTCTTTTCTTAACCTTCAACTGTTTGTGCCTAGCCGATGAGCTAAACATATCATACTCAAAAACATAATCGCTTACATACATCCTTGGGTGTATAACATAATATGAATCATTCTCTGCCATTATTGCGCACCTACTGTAACGATAATATAATAAAAGTAAGTGCATTGTTTTATAGGTTTTATTAATGTCAATTTAAACAAAATTATATAAAATGATATTAATTTCAACATCTAAGAGTACATTTAGTATATTTACTCAATTATATATAGTCCTTCTTAGGGATCATAATATATTTGAAATACTCATAGGTCATTACTACAATGCAATGGTAAGAAATATTATATCCTTTTCAAATTTCGCTGCATTATTTGTGTTGATATAATATTTCATATTCCATAGTACATTATACAACAAAATCATGCAACTCATATTCATTAATAATAAATAATAGGTAATATAAATAAATATATAATTGTACTTTACTAACCTCAAATGAGCTCTATTAATAACCTTTAATTTCTATTGTCTTCGATCAAGAACTATCCAATATCAAGCTACATCAAATGACATAAAATAAATATTAATTCATTTATATATACGATAATATATATATATATATATATATATATATATATATATATATATATGCAATGCAATGATGAATATTAAGTTTAAATAAATATAAAAATAAAATATAAACATAAATATATTTATAAATATATGAATGTACGATTTAATATTATTATGTCAATAAGAAATATTATGCACGATTTAAATAAATATAAAAATATTTCTCAAACATTTATATATCTTCAACAAATATTATGTACGAAAATCATTATTTTAAAATATATATATTTTTTTTTAATAATCATGGTATATATGTAATAAATTTTTTCCATTTCTTTCGTATGTTTTTTTTCAATTGACTGTTATTAATAATACCACAATAGTAGAATTGTATATTTATTCAACGATTATTATAACTCTAACTTTCATTTATATTCTATATAATTTAAGGACTTTAACCAAATAATAACACTAAATTAGATGATGGTAATATTAAATTACATAATAACATTATATTACATGATAACACTAAACTACAAAAATACTACCTAAGTTATAAAATCATAAAATTAAACTACTCATATAGACTTTTCTTAAACTTAAATTTGAAACCATTCCTAGCATTCACTATATTACAATAGTCTTCTTGACATATTGGCAGAGTTTCTAAAACATTGGCAACCAATTCGTGGGATAAACTCATACATTCACTTTCCATCTTAATTAATATCTTCACCATATCATTATATTCTATAGGTGATTGTTCATTAATCTCATCAAAATAGTGTTTATAATGCCAGGATAAACCATTCTTAATAGTGTCATTTTTTCACTCCCTCACATGTCGAATTTATAGCTTGACATTGTTATGTCTTGCATTTTTTCATTCATTTTTAACAGGTAGTCTAATACTTTTTTGCCCCTTCTCATCCTAATTACTTTTAAGTTTTCTATTTTCTTTATAGCGAATTCGGGGTATCGGAGTCTCCTCGGTGTAAGTATTGTTTTCACCATCTATAAGTTGCATACAAAAATAAAAAAATAAAAATAAAAAACCTTAATTTAAACAATACAAATGCACATTAATTAATTCATTAATTTACAACTTAAATCCCAAGCTTTTTATAAATAAGTTTACTTCTTAAATTTTTAACCACTTAGAACATAATCCAGTCATCTTTGTTCACACATTAACCAACTTAAGACAATTAATTGAAAGACTCAAACATATAATTTAAAATTTTGCATTCATCCGATTGAAATTAGTAAATTAATTAGCACATATTATAACAATTCTTAATAATATATGGCTTTTTTTTTTTAATTCATTGTATAATATTGTGAGTGAAAATAGATGCTGGAAATTCTAGTGTTGGGTTTTATTGTATCCCTTACATCCACAAAAATAACATAATTATACAATTTATCTAAGAGTATCACGTGGCAAATAATCAAAAGTGTCTGAATGATAATTTGATTAATTTCGTTGATTTACTTAATTCTATTTTAGATGGCTTGACTTATGGAACATTTACTACGAATCAGTCAGGAGATTTTATAACTATATCATTATGAAATGATCAAATATTATCCGACTATAGTTGTCAAATTAAAATTAAATAATTTGCATTCAAAATACATTGCATATTCATAATATGTCATAGTAGAACTAGTAGTGGAAACAAATTTATTCAAACTTCTATAAAAAGAAAAAATACATATTTAATATCAATGTTGATTATTGAACATGTTTTAGTATACTTGCTTACCAACAATCATATAAATAATCAATTATACCCAATAATTCATAAAGCAAATATTAAGCCCATATATTAAAGATAAATTTAACTCAAAATTTATACTTCTCACCATGCTATTTATATTCAATAACAGCTTCATCATTTCCATTTCAGAAATATTAGCAAATTTAAGAAACTGTTAGTGTTTTTGTTTCATTATTAAATAACACCTTTAGTGTAAACTCTTCAAAATTATTTTCAAATAGATTTATATAATATATATATATATATATATATATATTATGAGCTACTAATCCAATTTATAATATAATAAACTCATAAATTGCATACCTTAAATTGAAAATTAATAAATCACTACAAAAATTAAAGAAACGAAAAATATCAAACAATGGATTTTTTAATTTAATATGCGAGTTTGTATGAAAGAAAGATAAATAATTAATAATTGAACAAGTATGGTGTTATGTGTATCACTAGGTTATGTTCAGAAATTAATTTTCCTTTATTGATTTATTGCCAAAATATATATATATATATATATATATTTTTTGGTGAATTCAATTAATTGTTAATAAAATTTTGTTCTACTTTTCTACTTAATTATTATTTTCCTATATAATTAGTTCAATTTATGAGTTGTTTCGTTCAATTTAATACATGTATAACATGTTATGTTGAGTGATGAGCACTATTAAATCAATTATAACCTAATTATATTTTCACCAAACAAAAAAATGTAACCTGATTATGTAAGCGTAAAAATTTATTTAAACTATATTGGTGTAGGATTAAAGATTGAGGATTAATAAGGTTAAAAGTATACATACGTACTCAAACTTTTATGTTAAAAAAACTTTTAGTTAAATTTCAAAAAGTTTAAATTTGATTAATTCTAAGAAATTTATCACATAATATTGTCAATCACATATTCATGAACAAACTTATATTGATTTACTTAATTAAACAATAATTAGATATTAACTTCAACATTATAACAATTTAAGAACAAGGAAATATGTAAAAGCATTCAAATTGAGGAAACCTTTTAATATTACCTTATACACTTCATTCCAGCAATTACAAAACTTGAGTTTATGTTTCTAGAGAAACAGATTTCTTTCTCATAATACCTTATAGAGAAACCTCTCATATATATATATATATATATACACATAACTTCCTTCATCACTTTTTTTTAAGAAAAAAAAAATTTAAACTCGTCTGTATGCAGTCTTTGGTTGCATGCTGGGTGTGGGAATCCCCCAACAGTGGGGATTCCCACGCCTTTAAATTTTTTTATTTTTTTTATAGAAAAGGCTATTTTCGGAAACTATATTTCCGAAAACAGAGTCAGATATAAAAAAAAATTAACCGTTTTTGGAAGCACTGGTTCCGAAAATGGTTTAACCGAATTTCAGAACTAATGCTTCCGAAATTGGTCCGGTTAAACGAACCCAAACAGGGATTTTTTTCCCTAACCAAACGTTAAACCCGGTTTTTTTTATCCCCATCAACATTATTCTGAGGCATAATCCCAAATTTTGCAATGTTGGTTATAATACAGTAGGACACAGTGTTAAAATTTGAAATTTTTTGGAAAACATTTATATTTTCATTAATTAATAATACAAAAAATGAAAAAATCAATAAAAGGTAGAAAATTTGTTAGAAAATTTTCAAATGTTGAAATCTTGATTGAAATTTATTAAATATTGTGTATAAATTATTAGAATCCTAAATAGTAGAAAATGTTGAGTTTTATACGAAGATTAAGTTAATAACCTAAGTTTCACACCCTTAACCCAGTTTCTATACTAAACTTAATTTTTTTTACTTTTTATTATCTCAATAATTTATATATATTATTTAAGAATATGTCACAAAAGATTTGAAATTTTTCTGCCATTTTTCTAATTTTTGTAATTTTTTCTATTTTTTCCATTATTAATTAAAAATACATGAATTTTTCAAAATTTTATGAACTTTGTTACTAAAATCCATTATGTTTTAATCAACAAACATGCAAAATTTCATGTGAAAAGTGTTTAGGGAAGCATATTAGGTGATAGATTTTTTTGTCAACATTGTAAAACTACATGTCTGTGTTTGGACCATTTTGAACCATAATGGTGGTTTTTGAAAAATCAATTAACCATACTGTTCCGCTTAATTTAACATAGTGTCTATATTGATGGCATATTGTGTAATTTTTTTTACAACAGGACCATAATTTTGAGTTGAGTTCCATAAGGTATTTTTCTTTTTATACCGGTGGTGGAAATTGTGATTCATTTGGTACGATGACGTTGTTGAGATTGAGAAACCCTTATTTGCTGGGTACTAAAATTTTAATCATATAATGGTGATTTCTTACTATTTTGCTTTTATTGTTGATGGCACAATCATGGAATTGAAGTTCGGATCCTACAGTTGATTGACAAGGCTGGGAATTTTGTAAGTCTTTTGTTTTGTTTTGATTTCTTAAGGAGTAGAAGGAGAACACTGGTTCAATAACAGCTGCATACCTTTTACAAAGTTTTGATATTTTTGGTTTCCTTTTGTAATTCTGATGATGATGGTTATATGTTTAATTTTTAGGTTTCTTTATTTACTAGAGAAGCATGCTATATTTAGATAAGATTGAAAATAAAGTTTTACAAGATGTGCTTCCTGTGGAGTATATATACACGGGCAGGTGTGAATGGAGGTGTTTCCATAGATTTGGTAACTTTTTTTTTTTTTTGAAATAACCAATGACTTCTTTCAAAATAATAAATCAGCAGTTACATAGGAACCTGCAAAAGGGGGGGAACTCATCAAACCAAACTACAATATGTGTCATGGAACTAGCTGCCAATGCAATTACATGAGCAACCATATTCGCCAATCTACAAACAAATTGAAAATGCAAATCACTAATATCCTGTGCCAAAGCCTCACAATCTTCCAAAAGATACCCAAATGTCAATCGATATTTTGCTGATTAACAATGATTAAAAGCATCCACTACTAGCTTGGCATCCATCTCTATTATCACAGGCCGAACGGGTTGAATCTTTAACAAACTAATGCTTCCTTACAACTCATCACTTCAGCGTGCTTAGCATTTGGAGCCCCTGAGAAAACCATACACGAAGTAGCCACCACATTCCCAGTTGAGTCCTGAACCATAAACCATGCCCTACGTTGTCTCCGTTGGCCAAAAAATGCAGCATCAATGTTGGATTTAAAAACACCCCCATGCAGAACCTGCCACCTCTCTCCTACCATTGCAACCACTGCCGGCCGAGCCTCCATTGATAGCTGTAATGCTGCTTGCCCCCAGTCTGAAAGAAATCGAATCCCAGCCTCCTTAATTGATGCCAAATTTAACTAAATCCCCTTCCAAATTCATTAATTTTTGACCTGCCATACTCCTCAAGCATCAATAATAATACGAACTAGCTCATCATCATTACAATTAACAACAGCAATAGCCACCCACTCCACAATACCCATACCTTGTTGCAGCACATCCACCACTGTCATCCCTTGCCAAAGATCAACATTAGTAGGACAAATGAACAAAACATGAGACATTTTTTCTTCACCATTATTACAAAAATAAAAAAGTATTATCAAGGTCCACCCCTCTAGTTTGTAATGCAACCTTTATTGGAAAACAACTTAAGACATCTCTACCAAAAATTTCTCATTCATGGTGGAACATTTAATTTCCATACTCAATTCCACATAACCTGCTGCACTCTATGAGGTATAGCATAACATTGCATTTGAAAATAATAAGGCCTCTTGATCGTAAAACATTTTGTTTCTTCCAAAGTCCACATATATCTATCTGACTTTGGATATCTCGACAGTGGAATGTTTCGAATTAAAGCTTGATCTCTATCATTGAATTCCCTTTCCACCACCTCCAAATTCCAGCTATGTCTATTTGGTCTAATTAAATCAGCCACTCCATTCACACTTAACCCATGCACCTAACATGTTTGAATAAATGCATTAACATCTTACCACCAAGCATTATTCCAAATACTTATATATAATAAAGGGAAAATATCTCAATTTCTAACCACCCAAAAGATCTAATTTGAATTGTTTACAATCTGTTTTGATTCTAAATTACCTTAATTAGGAGTAATCATAACTTATTGCTTGTATTACCCTTCTTGTAGGCATTTATGGAAAATTTGAGAGTGATTTGCTCAAAGTTTGGCTGCCCAAAGCATCTGGAGAAGTGGAGCAATCTTTTCAGCCTGACGCAGAGTTACTTTTACCAAAAATGGGTTGAAACAGTTTGCTATTTCTCGAAAGTTCCTTTCTTAAAGCAAAGTCACCCAAATCCCATTGGTTGATGCTGGAGATAGTTCATAAAGTCCTTTCTACCCGTAATCTGGAACTCTTAGATCAGATGCCCTTGAGGGACACGTGTAGGACCTTTGATTTCTTCTTTTGTTTTTACTCTAATTTCCTTTGGAGTTGTATTTATGCTCCTCTTTTCTGAACTTTAAGATATCTATCTCTCTATGGTTCTGAACTTCATCTTTTTTCTTCGTTAATTTAGTTTCAGTAGCAATTAGTGTAGTTTATCTTTTATGCCTTCCATGGTAGAAGCTGTTCTGACCATGGAGGAGTAGACATTTGGTGTACACCAGTAATGGCTAGTTTCAATACGTTTTTCTAACTAATTTAAGATATTTTTCAGTTAATACATGTCTTTCATATATGTGTTATGATAAATAAGCCTAGGTAACTCATTAATAGTATGTTAAATGCAATGAAAGTTGGTTTAATGTATGGAAATGCATTAAATGACACATATAATTACTTAGCAATGGCTCTGAGTTGTATGTTAGGGGTTTAATCTTGCATGTATGCTTGATTTGATGCTTTCTTGAGTTTAATGCATGTTTTTAGGCTCTAGTTGCGGAGAATGCTCTGGTTAGCTATTCTAGAATATAGGATCCATGGTACAACGAACGTTGGCCATGGTGAAATTCGTGAAAAAAAACTCTATTACATGAAAAACTAAAAGATCCTTGGATTAGGAAGAATTAAAAGCTGTTTCCATGTTGTTTGCTGTGCTTACTCCACTTTTCACACATTGTTTCCCTAGATCTAAATCAGATTTTGTTCATTTAGTTGTTTAAATCATAGATCTGTAATTCCAGTAGCTTGTAGTCATAAAAATTCACCTTTTATAAAATTGACCTTTTCTCTACCACAATCTTGTTTCAGTTAAGTACCATTTTTTTGTACATCTACTAAAACCCAGATCCCTCTGGGAATGACATTTCGGACTTAAATATACTTTATTACTTATTGACCCTAGTGCACTTGCTAGGGTATTTGTATGTTAGTCCAACGTACAATAGCATCTTTCCCATCATCTATCACCTTCCTCATCCCTAAACATAACAATGGCTTTGTAGCCACTAAACTTTTCCAAATGAAGTTGTCATTTGATTTTCCTATGGCCTGTAGGAAGCTACCATTTGGAAAATATTTCTCCAAAAAAATTCTAGTAACCCACGACTCAAGCTCTATAAGAAATCTCCAAGTTGTTCGCCCAAAAAGAACAATGTTATATTCATAGATTTGGTTACTGATTGCTATATACACACATACACACACAAATAGTGACTAATTCTCATAAGACTGCTCCATTTCCAAGGCAAGAATCAAATCTTCAATATATATATATAATTGAAGCAACCAATTTGAAAAATTTTAATGCTCAAAGCTTGATGGAAACTTATTAAATAATCTTTATAAATTATTGGGATGCTATGTAGTAAAAAATATTGAGTTTTGCACGGATATGTTAAAAATCTAATTTTCATATAGTTAACCCGATCCCCATGTAAAACTTAATTTTTTTTAATATTTAACTTTTTGATAGTTTACCTACATTATTTAAGAATATCATACAAATTTGAACATTTTCTGTCTATTTTTCAATTTTTGTATACAAATTTGAACATTTTCTGTCTATTTTTCAATTTTTGTATTTTTTTTCATTTTTTCACATTATTAATTAAAAAATACACGTGAATTTTTGAAAATTTATGAGTTTGTCACTGAGGACTCTAGTAATTTTATCAACCAACATCCAAAATTTTGGATCAAAATTCGAAGGATAAAAAAGTTTTTAGGGGAGCGTATAGAATAATATACCACTTTGTCAACATTGTAAAATCATGTGTTTGCAAATGGTTCAAACCAATGAGTTTATTTTTTCTCCTAGGGTTAATATCTCAATCTAATCACTCAACTCTTCATTAACGAGAGAAGAGTACAGCTCTTACCTGAGCCCAACTTCTCATCCGGCCAATCAATCACCACCACTCCCTTAGTAGACTTTAACTACCGCAGATCGCCATTGATTGTTGTTGATTTCAAATTGTGGTAAAATTTTTTTGGACCCCCAAGGTTCATATCCTGGCTCCCCCCCTCATTGTGCTACTTAGTAAGATATAGGATTTTTCTCATATAAATAGATTTCTTTTCAAAAATTTAATTAATTAACATAGAGATGGATCAACAAGAAGATGAAAGTTGTGCTGGAGGTGAACCACCGGCTAAGCGAGATGACAAAGTGAAATTTATTTTTCTCCTTTTTATTGCTCTCTCTCTCTTTGTTTTTTCCCTGTTTGCTTACAAGTTGAGATGCTTAGTGTCGGAACCATCCCGACGGGCAAAACCTTAAATTATTAGAAAAATGATTTGTGTTTTTGTAACTTATTGAAATATATTAAATGATAATTGCATTTTATAGAGTCACCATCAATTGAGTTTCGTCCGATTGGATATCTTTAACAACCAGAGATTCGTATAGTTCATTTGTTGATTATGTGTGGGGAAGATAGCAATCACCCCACTCCATCCATAATTAGTATTAAATGTTGTAGATTATTCTACGGGAAGTATTTCTTATAATTTCTTACATTCATAACATGAATGTAATAAATCAAATTTTTATGCATTTTATCATGAATACATAATTTGTATATTATGTATATTTATAATTATATTCTACTTTAAATTATTTATATCCATAACATGGACATAGAATACAAATATAACAAAATATACAATTGCATGTATATATGTGTGTTTCATGTATTAAATTTAAGGAATAGAATTCGAAACAAATAAATAAAAAAAGGTTCCACAACCATTACATGGCCATGGAAATGAACTTTAAATAAATACATAAGTATGTAATCTTACTTTATCCATCTATTTCTAAACCTAAGGTCTTGATATTTACTTAATTTTTGATGTTGTCCTTAGACTACACTTATATTTAAACTACAAATGCATGATAATAATAAAGAAAAAAAAAAAGAATGGAAAAAGTAAGTTTGTCCATGACGTTGGGCCTTAGCCTAGATTCTAGCCCGTTTAATTTGGTTCGACCCAACCCAACCTGAAATCTCTACCCTATGGTTATTATCCAGCAAATAAAGCCTGCTTTAACCATTTTCAAAACCCTAAACTTCATCTCTTCACACCAACTGCTTTTCTCTCATTCCCTCTTCACTCATCTAATACAGGCGACTCAAGTTTCTGTTCAGCTAGCAACGATTTTTTCTCTGAACAGGTCCAATCTCCGATGCCACCTCTTTCCTTGCTCACTGTCGTCCTCTCTCTGAAACTCACGGCTTGAATCCATACGATCACAACCACTAACGCCACTAGATCAGCGATGGTTCAAGATCGGCATTCTCATCCACGGATGATTAGAGGTATTTCTTGCTTTCCCCTTTTCTTTCTCTATTTCTCTCAGTTTTTTCTTTCCTAGTTTAGTTTTCATCTTTGACTTTCTCTGATTTTTATTTCCTTCTCAGTAGATGCAGTGAAATCGGGCCAAGTATGGTCATCAGTGGCACACCGGAATCTGCTTAAACTGAACATCGGCAAAGGTGGGTCTGGAAGCACTTTTCTCTTCTTAGAACATTGGTATTTCTCTTGGCTACTCTAATTTTTCTTGTATTTTATGTATTCTTGAATTATCTTTTGGTGATTTAGGTTAGATTTCTAACTTAAATCTTTATGTTTCAGATTTAAGAGACCAAAAGATGAGTTTGGTTTACTTGTTGGAAACTTTACTGAAATTGGAGCATGCTGCTGGTGTTATTGGTGTTGCCGTGCACTCGCCACCGGCAACCGCAGATCCTTGCCGATCGAAGTTATCATTCTCTTTGCGTCTCTTGTTTTGTCTGGTTTTTATTTTGTTTTCAGATTTGGTTTTGATTTAGTTTTTAATTTGGGGTTTTATTCTTCACAAGTTTAGAGATTTTAAGACCTTTTTTGGTTTCAATGAACTTATTCTAGCTAAGTTTCTAAACTCTCTACTTCCAATGATGTGAAGAATGCCAATGCATGCATGCTAGAATAAGATCTGTGTTGTGAAATGTTTATATGTGTCTGATTGGATTATAATGATATCTATATGCTTGCTTGTTTGGGTTTGAAATGGTTTCTATGCATATTCGACCAATGCTAAAATTTCTGGCATTGTTGAGGATAAAAAGAGAGGGATAAACATTGAAATCAGAATGAAATGGTAACTGTATGGTGTTGCTGAGCTAAGTTTGAGTTTCAAATTCTGGTGAATAGTCTTTGTTAAGTACAGGCATAGCAATATAAAAAGGGATGTGTCTGTGTGTGCTTTATCCTTGGTCTCTTATGAGTATTTCCTTACGTTACCTTTGTTTGGGTAGCCTTTAAGTAAATGGTCATGCTTTCAAAGCTTTTTTCATGAAAAAGGGGTGATGATGATGAGGCCTAAAAAGAGGGTTTTAAATTTGACTACTTTCTAGTTTTTAAGTTTCAGAACATTAGAAAACGATTTTGCATTCAGCCACCATTTTTGTGTTAAATAGTGCTATTTCTTTCTTGAAATTTAATTTTTTGAATTGATACTAAGAGATATGTTTGTTTTAACCTTAAATTTGGAGGTAGTTTGTGAAACTTTTCTTATGATGTTTTTTAAACTAAACCTAAAAGGTAATATGTGGGTTTTCTCCACCGGTTATAAATCATTTCTGAGCCTCTAAAAAGAACTATCCTATTGTGTATGCATATTTCTTAGATATAAAACATGGTGAATATTATTCCTTCTTTTTGGTAATTTATGTAACCCGTGGCCATCACATGACCCCTAGCTCCATTAATGACTTTAAAGTAGTCAATGTATAACAAATGCTATTTTTGAAAGTAGTCAAAGAAAGGAACTTGCTGTTTGAAATAAATGCTGTGCGGTAAAAATGGACTTACTTGATAAGTTAAAAGGTATATTAGAATGTGTATTGAATGTTGAAATGCTTTCTGAATGGTCTCTTGAATATGGATCTAACTGTATTCTGGCAGGGTCTTGGTTGCTGGGATTTGCTATTCATTGGCCTTTCAAGGGTAAAACTTTTGGGTTGGTGATGAAAGATGGAAAAAGTGAGGTGGAGCTTCTGGGTGCATGATGAAAAGAAAGCAAAATGGGATTTGTGAGCGGACGACATTTTTGACGGAACGCAGACTCCTTTTCGGAAGGGGCGCCTCAATTTCAGGCAACCCCTACCTCGCGTGGGGTTTTTAGAATGAAAATTCATTTTTACAAAATTAAATTATTCATAAAAGAATCGAGACCTAAGTCTCGATGAATAATGTAAGAGTCGCCACCCGGCTCAGCTCAACCAGGAAATTTCAGTGTAGCTGAACCGAAAGAACGGCCGCTACACTATCCAGAGATCTAGGTCCAGACAAGTCCCCTATTTCGTGTCTAATCAAAATAAATACGGCCAATGTTCTTTGAAGGTATTTTAAATTCTAAAGTCAATTTTATTAAATAAAAACATGCAGCGCACATACACGAATAATAATAAAGTAGCAAATAATTAATTAAGTGGTTACAACCCGATCGAATAAAAGTAAAAACTCTCAACCTCACCTTACAACCGCCTAAAATACACGATTTATCTAAAAATTTACAATCACCTAAATACACGAATTAATCTATTAAATTACATCAAAAACAAAAATAAAAGAAATTAAAAGTTGCAAAACAGAGGGTTAGCACATTTACGGCACGCCACAAATAGGACTCAAGTAAGACAGAATGGGATTTTAAGGATTCGGGAACATACATTTAGGGGGATAACCGGGTCGGCTCGGCTGGCCAGCCCGATTAGACCTGAAAAACATTTTGAAACGTCCCTATATTTTGGTTTTATGAGAAAATCATTTTGAAAACATTTTATTTTCCGGTATACATGAATTTAACATGTGAGGTGCGTCGGTTTTTGGGAGAATCAGGTCTCCGTCGTTGTATTGTTCAAAATACAATAATGCTGAAAATTAAATCTATGGTCGTGAATGCACACAACAAAATCCATTTTGATGATTTTCTGATCTTTCTGATTTTTTATGGATTTTTAGGAATTTTTTTGGATTAAAATGAAAATTCTACCTCTGGACGGAGATTACAGTCGTGCGACTGTAAATAGTCCAAATGCAGGATTTTGCCAAAATTATTTAAAATAAAAGCAAAAGTTGCGGAAAATCAAGAACACTCGTACGACTGTAATTACAGTCGTACGACTGTTTTTCGACTCAAGAATGGTTGTACGACTGTTCTTGATTTCCAGGAGCAGCAAACGAGAAAATTGAACTTATATGCACTGAAACACACCAAATCACCCAGAAAGCACAAGAAAATGAGTGATTGAAGTGTGTTTACCTCTTTGGCACTAATCCACCATAGGAATGACCCCTGGAAATGCCCAAATCCACACCAAATTGCTTCTTTTCCTTTGAGTTGAAGTTTGAAAAGTTAGGTCCAAAATCTCCAAAATGTCAAGGATTCTTAGGGTTTTTAGTCCGAAATTGATTGAGTTTAGAGAGTCAGATTATCAGCCTTGGATTTTTAATAGATTTTTAATGCAAATACTTAAGAATTAAAAAGAAAAAGAAGAGAAAAAGAATGCTTTTAGTTTGAGTTTTTCCTTTTTCTTCGCTTTTTCTTCAATTCTCTCTCTAAAACTCTTTCTGATTTTTTCAAGAACTACCAGCCCAAAAGTCCCCCTTCCTTCCTTCTTTTTCTTTTTTATCTTCCTTTTCTCTCTTTTGCTCGCTGCAAGATCGGAGCATTAATTATTCTCCCCATTCCCCTAAGTTTTTTGTTCCATAAGTATGGGCTGTTGTACCTGCTCTGTAATTATAGTCGTATGACTATTTTCAATTACAGTCGCATGACTGTAACTACAGTCGTGTGACACGTGTATTTTTTTTAGTCCGAAAAATTCCGGTGCTTACAGGATTAAAATGACATTTTTTCTGATTGTGGCTAGATTACTATGTATGCTTTCTCCTCTTCTTTTCTCTCCACCATAGGGCCCTCTTTTATACTACCAATTTTCACTGTACTATTTGAATGAAAATGATAAGGTCGGTTTTTGACCTTATCTTTTAGGCAATTTCGTGGTTTGAACGGCAATTTTTAGAGTCCTTTGTGTGAAAGCTTGTTTGGTTTTTGCGTATTTTGTGATTTTTATGTTTTGGTTAGATTTTCATAACTTTTAGCATTTTTCGTGTTTTTTAGGGGTGTTTTTGTAATTTTGGATAATGTGTCATTTTTGTGGTCCGTGGCTTTGGTGCGGTTATGTTTCTTTATGTTTGTTTTGGACAGGCATTATGACGCGGACCGAAAGTTGGAGCGACGGCGGCAAAGAAAAGTTTGAAGTGCTGAAAAGCAAGGTGGTACGGCGTGCCGCAATGAGGGCAAGGCGTGCCATTCCAGTGTGCCAAGGGACGGAATCCAGTGGATCGGCACGACGGCGTGCCACCACCACCAGCACTGTGTGCCACCCCTAAATCTGCACAGCACGGCGTGCCACTTCCACCAGCACGGCGTGCCGAGCTCCGGAATTCTGCTGTTGCCCTACTTTCATCTTTTCTGTTTAGTGGTTTTAACCTAGCCGTATAAATAGGTTATTTTCTAAGTTTTTTGGATCTTTTCCCAGACTTTTAAAGTGAAAAGCATAAACTTGTAGCTAGGTTTAATTGCTTGAACAATTTGTTTCTTTGAGTTTTGAACCATCAATTGGTAGAAGTTTTACATTGAACCTTCCCCTTTTGCGACGTTCTTGGTTCCGGCTTGAGTTCGTCTATAGAGGTACACCCTAAGCATCTTCACATCGTCGGAATCTAGTTAATCGGACCAAAAGGGCATAAGTTCCTCTTCTTCTCTTTTGTAATTCGATTAGTTAGTTTTTGATTCCGCAATTGATTATGTTTGGTTGTAAATTGAATTCTTATCATCTTTCTTGATTAATACAATTGATTGCAATTTAATTTCAATTTTTACACCTTTTCTTTATGCAATTCCTTTAATGATAATCTAGTCTCATAAGATCTTAATTTATTAAGTTCATATTTGTGGCATTACCTAGATTGACGCCTAGGAAACCATTAGTATTGACGATACTGTGGAATTTACGTGCCCCTATTTTTTGAGCTTTAGAATTAGACCGCCTCTAAACAAGGGAAACCGGCTAAGGACCTAAAAGATCTAGACACGCTAGGTTGAATCATCGAAAGAACATAATTAAGGTTTAATTGTTGAGTTAAACTCATCTATTTTAATTAATTGATAAAGCCATCACCATTAGCATTCATAGGTCGGTAAACCGCCAATTGATAACCTGAATTCAAGTGCAAAGTAAGCTGGGATAGATCAACTAGGAGTAGGATAATTTAGTTTTTAGTATAATCAGACCCAAAATTAAGTTCCGCCTAGGACACGCAAGGAACCCGAGTAGTTTAGTGTTTGCAGAATATTTTTCTCTATGGGATCGATACCTGGACCAACCAGAATTATTACTTGTCAACGATAGGTACACTGCCTTAGTTGTGCGATTCTAGGTTTAGTTTCACTACTTCGCCTAGGATCCACTAAGTTTTTGGTGCCGTTGCCGGGAAATTTATTTTCCTGCATCATTGAACCAAAGGTCTATTTGCTGATTTAGGTACTGTTTATGTGCATATAGTTATATAATTTTTCTTTTCTGTGGATATTTGTTGCAAATTTTTTTTTTATTTTTTTCTCTGTGTGTGTGTGTGCTTTCTAGCTTATGCGAACTCGTTCTCAACACCCTAAGCTTGTACCCTATAACCCTGAAATTGAACATTTTTGTAGCAGGAACCGTAGAGCACAACAAGAGTGAATTGTCCAAATGGATCATCAGCAACATGAGGAAGAGGAGAGACAGCTACGGGAAAGAGCTGAGCAAGAGCGACTCAGGTGAGAGCGGGAGGAGCTTGATAGAAGAAAGGGTGGTGATAGAGACAACATGGTCATGACTGACCTAATGGCTCCACATCGACCTCGGAACAGATCCGGAGTGGTTCTCCTAGCCATAATTGCTAATCACTTTGAGTTGAAGTCCAGTATGATCAATTTGATCCAAAGGAACGGGCTATTCAGTGGTGGAATAAGTGACAATCCCAATGATCATTTAGACCGGTTTCTCATGGTGGCCGATACAGTCCGAATCGGTGGGGTGCCCTAAGATGCTATGCGGTTGAAGTTGTTTCCCTTCTCATTATGCGGGGGAGCAATGGAATGGTACAAGTCCTTGAGACCTGGGTCAGTGACTTCATGGGATCAATTGGAAGAACAATTCTTAGCATATTACTTCCCACCATCAAAGACGGTTCAGTTAAGGAACGAGATTATGGGATTCCGGCAATTTGGGACTGAGACTCTCAACGAAGCGTGGCAAAGGTTTCAACGGTTGTTGTGGAACTGTCCCCACCATGATATGCCGTGATTCACTCAGGTAAGCACGTTTTATCATGGTTTGACACCAGCTAACCGTGCCATTATTGATTCTTCTGCAGGTGGAGACATTTTTAAGAAGACTGCTACGCAAGCTGAGGAGTTGATCGCGGAGCTGGCTAGGAAGAGTACCTTGTGGCAGTCGGACAAGCCAACAAGGAGTGAGGTTCGGGCTGCGGCTTTGGGACGCCAAGATGCAGCCATGGACCATGTGAATAAGAAGCTGGACCTGTTGATGTCCCGCCTGAATTTAAATGGGCCACAATACCAGCCGGTGTTATGTGTATCATATGGAGCGGAGCATCCCGGTCAAGAATGTGCATTGGGCAATTCATTTGCCCAACCTTCCGAGAATGTAAGTTTTGTGGGAGGAAACCAAAGGTACAATAATTCTAACTCTTACCCATAAAATTTCAATAATAATAATAATTACGGAAGAAGGTATCAACACCCGAACATGTCTTATGGTAATAACCAAAATGTGTTGAGACCTCCTTCTGGATTCCAACATGAGCACCGTGAGCAGGGGTTAGGTAAGGCCCCATTTATTCCTAATGATCAATCCTCACAGCAACCTCAACAGTCTAAGCAAGATGAGATGGTTTTGTCTTTGTTAAAAGACATCTCGTCTCGGCTTGCTGATAATGAGGCATACTGTAGGGATTTGGGCAAGCAGGTGGCTCAAATGAGTAGGGAATGGCAGGAAAGACCTCAAGGAGCACTCCCGAGTAAAACTGAACAAAACTTTGAGGGACATCAATGGGAGACAGCTCAAGCTATAACCCTGCGAAGTGGTAGGCAAGTGGAGGACCGAGTGCAAAATGCTGATATTCCATCCCAACCTACTGAGGTAAGTGAAGAGTCAGGAGAGGTAAGCAACCCCGACTCGATTTCTGAACCCGAACCTAGCACAAATGAAAAGGGGAAAATTCCTGACCCAGTGAGAGCCTATGTGCCTAAACTCCCTTATCCTCAAAGGGAGAAGAAAGATAAACTGGAGCAGAAATATTTCAAATTTCTGGAAATTTTTAAGAAGTTAGAATTTAATATGCCATTGATTGAGGCTCTCCAAGAGATGCCTTCTTATGCTAAATTCTTTAAAGAACTTCTGGCAGGGAAAAGAAAGCTAGGTGAGGACGAAGTGGTGGTTTTAACAGAGGAATGTTCGGCAATTATCACTAACAAACTTCCACCCAACTCAAAGATAAAGGCAGTTTTACCATCCCATGCTGGATAGGAAACTTGGAGATTGCCAATGCCCTATGTGACTTGAGTGCAAGTATCAATTTGATGCCTCTGTCTTTTTTCAGGAGACTCGGACTGGGAAACCCAAAGTCGGCCAATATGACCCTCCAATTGGCGGATAGATCTCTCACGAGGCCAAAGGGGGTGGTCGAGGACGTGTTAGTAAAGGTGGACAAGTTTATCTTCCCCGCGGACTTCGTGATAATGGATATGGAGGAAGATAGCTTGGTGCCCCTTTTGCTTGGAAGGCCATTTCTTGCAACCGGTAGGACTTTGATAGATGTCCAGGAAGGTAAGATTATTCTTAGGTTGCACAATGAGGAGGTAAGTTTCAACGTCTATAACTCAATGAAATATCCATTAGATGTTGAAAGCTGTAATTTTGTAGACTCCTTTTGTCATATTGATGCTTATGTGATAGAAAAGAGTTTCAATCAAGGGGAGTTGGTGCTCTTGTATAACTTCTGGTTGAAACTATTTCCGGGCAAATTGAGAAGTCGGTGGATGGGACCGTTTACCGTGCACAAGTTCTATCCCTCCGGGATGGTGGAAATTGAAACCCCGGAGGGAATTCAACAAGTAAAAGGGCATCGATTGAAGCCCTACGTCAGCGGAGGAGTGAAGGAGGAGAAGCAAGTCTTACTCCTTTGTGATGTGTAATGAGAAATCCTGGACGTAGAAGTCGAGCTATTCCGACTATAAACATAGCAAAGAGGTACGTGTACTTCCCTTGTACATTAATTTTTGTGTGTTTATGTGTGTAGGAATAGGTCACTAAGCAAGTTAATCACAAGTCTTGACCAAAGTGTGAAAAAAAGCAAAGGTGAGAAGAATTCCATAGCAGCACGCCGTGCCACCATGGGCACGTCGTGCTAAGGTGAGAATGGGGTAGCATGTGACGTGCTAGTGTGGCACGCAATCGTGCCAGGCCGCTGTTCCGAAATCGCGTGCAAGAGCAATTCAACATTCCATGCTGCAATTCCGCGCGCCGTGCCAAAGTAAGGGTTTTCAAGGTGGCACGACGTGCTAATACATCACACAACGTGCCGTCGTGCTGTTCCGAAAGAGGATTGTGCAAGAGCAAACAGCACGCCGTGCCAAAATTTAGCACGCCGTGCCAAAGAAGGGATTTTCAAGGAAGCACGACGTGCCAACACAGCACGCTGTCGTGCCGTCGCGCTGTTTCTAAAGTGAATTGTTGTAAGAGCGATCCGCACGCCTTGCTGTATTGTAGCACTCCGTGCCGATTATAGAGTTTTCAAGACAGCACGATGTGCCAAGCCAGCACGCCGTCGTGCCCTCACACTGTTTCCAGGTAAGTTTTTATGCTCTGCTCAGCACGTCGTGCTGTTTGTTTGGCACGGCGTACCGAGCGTTTAAATTTTGAATTTTTAGGTCAAAAATCACCCGCCTATATAAACCCTTCTTTTATTTATTTATTTGTAACCGCCCCACCACTTCTTCTTCTTCTTCCTCTACTCCTTTCTCACTTTCTCTCTCTAGAACCAACACTCACCTTCTCTCTCTCTACCATCATTCTTCCTTCCCTTCTTATTTTCTTCCTCTCAACTTCTCTTCAACTATTATTTTGGCCTAATTTTTATTTTGCATCATTCTCCTTGCAACCAGGTATGAATTCATGCTTTGATTTTCCTTTACTCTTTTTATTGCTTTTTCTTTTTCTCACTTTGATTTTGGTTGATTTACTGCTTAATAGGGTGATTGTATTGCATTCTTTTTCTTTATATGTTCATATTTAGTGGTTTGTATTTATGAAAGTAGGGTTTCTTTGGATTTGATTTCTTTTGTTATTGATTTTTGTTGTGTTTTTATGGTTGTGCAATAGTAAGATGAAGAAGAAAACTGTAGCTGATCGGAGACATGGTTCTTCGCGATGGCCCATAGACCCGTCACCGGAACCGGTGCCAAACGAAGAATTGCCTCACGAGTAGCAGATGGCCCCTTTAACTAGCCTCTCTAAGAAGTATAAATGCCCTTTCCCTCTCCTCTCTGATGATGAAGGTAAACGATACAAAACTCTGTTTCCATTAGAGAGTACCCCCTTTCGAACCTTCGATTGGGAATTTTTGTTTGTGCAAGATAGGTCAGAGGCTATACGTGCTAAATTAACTAGTCTAGGATGGTATGAGTTCGTGAAGTCTAATCCACCTATCTTTAGGGAGTTAAATCTAGAATTCTACTCCACTTTAAGCTTCAAAACAAACCCTGATACTGGCCTTAGGACCATGACCTTCTGCCTATTTGGTGCTGAACACTCTTTAGATATTGAGGGCCTTAAGGCTTGTATAGGAATTGAAGGGAATAGTTACAAATGGCCGGAGAATATGGATGCCAAGAAATTTTGGCTTATGGTAGATCAAGGGGTATACCAACCTAGGTTTGCTAAAACTTCCCAACTACATGACCCAACCCTGCAATTAATCCACAAATTTTTGTGTTTTAATTTTTTGGGCAAAACTGAAAGCAACCGGGTCAATGCATTTGAACTTTTAATACTGTGGCATGTGCATAATGATGTTAAGGTGCACATGGGCTTCTTCATCATGGAAGCCCTATACAACCACCATAACAGATCTAAGTAAGCACTAGGGTTAGGGCATATCGTAACTTGTATTGCATGTTTCTTTCGTAGTAATACTTGTTATAAGAACCTCAATAGCATCCTTCCAAAGAAGCTTTTGAGGGGAATTCTGTCTTGTTCCTATGTTGTGGCAGCTGCAGGTACTTCAAGTGCGGGAGGTTCGAGTAGGGGTAAGGCCCCTATGGACGTAGATACTGAGGAAGAGGGTGAAGAAGCTGAGGATAACGAGGAGGATGAGGAGAATGTTTCCGTAGGCCTGGATTATATGGGGCGGATCGAAGGGCGGTTGGATGGTATAATTGAACAACTGGAAGGTTTAACCGTCCATCAGCTTGTGCTCGAGGAGCAGATGAACGCGCGCCTTGATAGGCAAGCAGCTCAGCTCGCCAATGTCGAGGCATTCGCCTCTCATTTTTATGCAGCCCAAGGGTGGTCGTACCCGCCGCCGCCACCACCAGCCCCCGATATGTGAGGTAACCCTTTTCCTTTCCCACTTATTTTGCTCCTTCTTCCATTGCACTTTTGGAAGCAAGTGCAATCTAAGTGTGGGGTGGGTAAAGGGATTTCTCCCTTTCTTTTGCTTCTTTCTACATTGCACTTTTTGGTTGTTTTATTTTGTATTTTTGTTTGTGTTTTTACGCATTTTAATGTTTTGTGTTGGTTTTTGGTTAGATTTAGGCTTTAGCTTTTAATGCATGTGGAGTTGGTTTGGTTTGTTTTTGGTATGATAGTGTTTTTAGGTTGCTTATGTGTCAATTGCCGTTTGAATAACATTGCTTAATCTACCCTCGAAACTAAGTCTATGTGCTTGGATTGGTATCAATTGGCTAGGGACACTGGGAGTTAATTGCAAGTCATTAGCTTGTTTCTGCGTGATTTGTGATTCTTGATGGTAACCATTGGTTAGATTTGTCATTAAGGTTGCATTAGGGAATTAACCCTCTACCTCTACTTGCATGATCGAGCTAGGATTACGCCTTGGAACATTGGTTGAGTCACACGACCTAGCATACAACCCCTAGTACACTTGTGAGAATTTGAGCCTTTGGAACCATTTCACATTGATTCTATTTCTTTGTGAGGGTAAAAACAATCGTGGCACACTAGATCGTAGAATCCGGCGTCGTTTTGCACTTGGCATCGAGAGCTTAATATGTGGAGACCCTTAGGATTAGCCCCTTGACTTAAATGAGCCTAACCCTAACTACTAATTTATCCCTTAGATCACCCAAAGCCACTAAATTAACCTTTTTGACTTAAAAAAACCTTCACCAAGCCAAATCTATCATCCTAACTTTTTACCATTAACTTTGATTTTCCTTTCTTACCCTTCTCTCCTAAATCAAGTAATTGGCTAAGTTGTTCATTCATTTTGGGGTCAATCACCATTTGCATTTCAACTCTTTCACATCTAGTCCTAGGAAAAAAATTGTGCTGTAAAAAAAATAAAAAATAAAAGAAAAAAAAATTCCAAATAGAGTCCATGTATGTGTTCGGCTTCTTTTCTTAAAAATTAGAGTTTGTAGAAGCATGTCTTGGTTCCGGATCTCGTCTTTAAGCCGGTGTATGTGTTCCATTTTCAGTTCATTTGTTTGAATAAGGGATTAGGGCGATCATTTAATTGCTTTGACACATGTCTTGTCATCTTTTTCCCCGTTGAGTTGTGCTTTGGCCGTTGGGTGTGGATAAGGCCTTCTCATTGTTAGTAGAATTTCTTGTTTAAAAAAGAAAAAAAAAAGAAAAAAAGAAAAAAAAATATATATAGCAAATCAAGCACTCTTAGGACTAGTTTTGAGTTGAAAATTGCATGACCCGTCTTTAGTACTTAGTCAATTTGCACATATCACTTGATTTGTAGGAGTTGTATACCTAAAATTTCCCTTTTATCAAACCTACCAAAAGCCGTAACATTACAAGCCCCAGGTTCTCTGATTTTGCTCCTTGACCAATGACTTCACCGGGATTGCCATTAGTTCACTATGTGATGTGTGCCGTTGTTTGTTTTTGTGTGCTCATCCGCCTCGCCTTGAACTTGAGCGTTAGAGTGACATCTTGTGAGGTGCTTTGTGGTAGTATAAACTCTGCTTGTTCCTCGCCCTTTGACTAGCTAAATTTTGTTGGGTTCGGGTATTGAGTGGTTTTGAACCTGGCGCACCTAGTGTCATTTCGAAAGTGATGTTTCATCTTCTTGAGTTTATGAGTTTCGTACGGTAAAATCCTTAGTTGGATTTGCAAGTAAAAGCGAGCAAGGTTACTCCTTTGTCTTTAGTTTATCTGCTTGAGGACAAGCAAGACTTTAAGTGTGGGGTGGTTGATAAGGTCGGATTTTGACCTTATCTTTTAGGCAATTTCATGGTTTGAACGGCAATTTTTAGAGTCCTTTGTGTGAATGCTTGTTTGGTTTTTGCTTATTTTGTGATTTTTATGTTTTGGTTAGATTTTCATAACTTTTAGCATTTTTCGTGTTTTTTACGGGTGTTTTTGTAATTTTGGATAATGTGTCATTTTTATAGTCCGTGGCTTTGGTGCGGTTATGTTTCTTTATGTTTGTTTTGGACAGGCATTATGACCCGGACCGAAAGTTGGAGCGACGGCGGCAAAGAAAAGTTTGAAGTGCTGAAAAGCAAGGTGGCACGGCGTGCCATTCCAGCCTGCCAAGGGACGGAATCTAATGGATCGGCACGACGGCGTGCCACCACCACCAGCACGGCGTGCCACCCCCAAATCTGCACAGCACGGCGTGCCACTTCCACCAGCACGGCGTGCCGAGCTCCGGAATTCTGCTGTTGCCCTACTTTCATCTTTTCTGTTTAGTGGCTTTAACCTAGCCGTATAAATAGGTTATTTTCTAAGTTTTTTGGATCTTTTCCCAGACTTTTAAAGTGAAAAGCATAAACTTGTAGCTAGGTTTAATTGCTTGAACTAGTTGTTTCTTTGAGTTTTGAACCATCAATTGGTAGAAGTTTTACATTGAACCTTCTCCTTTTGCGACGTTCTTGGTTCCGGCTTGAGTTCGTCTATAGAGGTACACCCCAAGCATCTTCACACCGCCGGAATCCGGTTAATCGAACCAAAAGGGTATAAGTTCCTCTTCTTCTCTTTTGTAATTCGATTAGTTAGTTTTTGATTCAAGTGCAAAGTTAGCTGGGATAGATCAACTAGGAGTAGGATAATTTAGTTGTTAGCATAATCAGACCCAAAATTAAGTTCCGCTTAGGACACGTAAGGAACCCGAGTAGTTTAGTGTTTGCAGAATATTTTTCTCTGTGGGATCGATACATGGACCAACCAGAATTATTACTTGTCAACGATAGGTACACTGCCTTAGTTGTGCGATTCTAGGTTTAGTTTCACTACTTCGCCTAGGATCCACCAGAAAACCAAACTGAAAAAGTTGCCTAACTGCCCAATTTTAATCTTAATTTCTTGAGATTATCTCATTTGGACTAAATCACAGCTGGACAAAAAAATCTGACACCTAGCCATTCTTCCTCTGCCATTTAAACAGCCTTCTGCCTTATCTTGAACAATCTTTTGCCATCTGTTCTAGCCCTTTTGGCAAATCCTAATTGATTATTGCCAAGTGTATTCCCCTTTTAATTTTTGTAAGAAAGACAAATACATTTCTATTTAGATGTATTTTATGCAATTTTAGGGATTTTTTTATTTTGTACAAGAAAGATAAAAATGCACTTTTTGTCTTTTTTATGTCTGAAATTGCTTTTTCAGCAACAACAACAATAATAATATTTCAAGTACTAAATATAAGAAATTAATTAAACTCTGCAGATTAATGGTTATTTCTAAAAAAAACCAAAACAATAAGAATGAGAATGAGATTAGGTTGGACAAAATGGGTATCAACACTTAGCACTTGTGATATTCATAAGATTACTTTGTACACTGATGTTATTATCTCTAAGATAGACTATGACTCAAATTTGTCTATTTGTAAATGGCTTGCGAGCAGTGGCGGAGCTAAAACAAAATACTTAGAGAGTCAATGGAAAAAATAATGTTAATTCAAATAAATATGTATGTGAAAAATGCAATATAATAAAATATAAACATACTTGTTCACTATTTTTTTTTACCTACATTGACAATTTTTTACCAAAATTAACTATTTTTTTTTACCAAAGTTGACAATTTTTAACTAAAATTGACAATTTCTAGAAAATGTGAACTGATTAACTCAAAACTGAGCTCTTTTGTACATATTTGAAACTCTTACACTAGAAATGCAATTCATTAAATGTGACAATATTTGTGACCTATGAAAGCTTTAAACATGGAAATAATTTTGCATATAAGTTGCAAGGACTTTGCACACCATTTCTCGGCCTCTCGATTGTTGGGATTTTTCACCGGAAATCACTCAATAAATGGGGAAGAACGCGGTGATTTCCTCAAATCCGTACCGAGGAGCAATTGATGTGAAAATTGTAAAACTTAAATCCAAATAGAAAAGAATAGATTTCTCACCAGAGATATCTCTTCTAGAGATGGCTGCAGAAACCAAAATTGACTCCCTCCGTGTTCACGTACACGAATGGCTATTGAACACGACCCGTGCTAGCGATGAGATTGAACGAGAGTGAGAGAGAGGGGGCTGTCATTTTCGGCTATCCCACTTAGGAGCCATGGCCGAATAGTCCCCTAGGTTTTTAACCTAGGGGGCCCAAATTCCCATAGGGAATTTTAGGTCCAAACCGATTTTTATTTCATGCGGGCTTTTATCTCTTTAAGCCCACATCCAATTTTAATTCTTATGGTCCAATTTAATTTCAAATTCAATTTCTATTCAACATGTATGTCATCATATTATACTATATAATATATTACATACATTTAAATTGAAATTAATTTGACCAATTAATTTAACCAAGGAATTAAATTTGACACTTCATGAAATTAAATACATGTAAACCTATATATGTAAAATATTTCCACCTAGGAAATAATCTCATAAATTAATTCATTGAATTAATTATGAGAAGGCCAATACAAATATTAATTTTATTATTTTGATCAATCTAATTGATCGTCATAATATAATTAATATAATCCTCTCTCTCCTATATGTATACTCCAAGTATACAGGTGATTGCTTAAGTCCGTGTTTAGACGTTCAATGTGTACGATCCTGTGGGCCCATCTTTATATTGGTAGTGAGCCCATGGCCCACAGACTACAGGCTGGCTCTAGCAAGCTACTGCAGCCCCCAATTAAGATGGAGATGGCAGTCCAACTGAAATCATAACCCTATAGTTTAAACTTGTATATCCCATGTCATTGATATTGGTGTCCAACACAGAGGCATGGATTGATCACCCTCTTTTGTGTTCGGACATTTACTTGATCCCGAATGTATTGATGCTCCTAAACAAGTTCCAACTTGTTTGGGTGTGGCCACACTCTTATCAGTCATATTCATCAAGTGGCCAGTGATATCTTTTCAGTGGACTACTGAGTGACATATCCCTTCTGCATATTTATAGCACTGCCATGCTTAGTGACATACCTGAATGTACCCATACTTGGCACCCTTTTACAGGCCCTTTAGGCGTACACCAAAGTATGCGACTTCGCATGCAGCACCATCATATGGTCAGGTCTAAGGATCCATACAAGTACTATACGGGAATCACTAGTGATGTTTTACCATGTGGATTTCTCTAGTTCCATTCATTCCCATGATTGGAACAGACTACGGATCTCTTTATGGTCATATCGTTTTCCCTATCTATGGTCTTACTGCCAAGTGCATGACACTTGTCAACATGGATATGGATATGTCTATTGGATACTCCATTTAAAATATAACACAAGATATATAATAAACAGATTAATCCCTTTATTTAAATCACACAAAATATGTATAATACATAAATTCAATAAATGTACAATACAAATACAAGGTCCAATACATCGGGACTAGGGCATATCCAAGATAAATAATACACAAACATATATATAATATTTAGGAAATTTGGTTTGCTTTTGGTATAATCGGGCATTTTCGGTAAATCTGAACCGCCAACCAATTACTGGATTCATAAGAAAAAACAAACAGAACTAGAATAGATAAATAACTGATCCAAAAATTTTGTCAATTCGATTTTGATTTCTGTTATCTAAAAAATTTTCTCACTTTTAATTAGTAGGTTGAATTTGGGTGTAAGTATCTCCAGTGTATTTTCCTTTACTTTTATAATTTGATTTAATTCTCTTTCAATAATAAATATATAAAATAAGAAAATTATTTTGTGAAAGAATATTTTCAGCCATGGATAGAAAAGATACTAGTATGTCGTTTTGGGTAGATAGATGCTTCATAATCTATGACATTCCTTTCTCTCCTAGTTTCCTCATTGAGGAGAGAAGACTACAAAAAACAAATGCAGAACAATGCAAACCTCTCATCTCTTCAACACTTAATCCAATCTACAGACTGAAATTATGATCAAACATTTAAATTTTTTTTCAAATTTTCTCCATTTTTCTTCAACTAAGCATGATTTTCCGTCATTCCTTAAACCCTATCAGAATACTCTTCCCCTCAATTTCTCCCATACTTTCTATTTTCTTTGCACAAAATTTATCCTACCTGTAAAATCCTATTTTTTTATGCCTCTTTTTTTATGCACATTTTATACAACTCTGCTTAGAAGTAAAATTACGACCTGACTCTTCAGGGGGGTCAAAAAAAAAAAAAAAAAAAAAAAAGATGACGACTGCTTGGAGCTGTCTAGAAAATGTTTTTAAGGCCGATAAACACTACTAAAATTATTTACAAGAATTGTATCTCATTTATCTCAATTCTAGTACAAACTCATTTATGTCTCTAATTCCTAAACTAAAAACACAACAAATTATAATCTACCAATTTCAATTCAAGTTATAACATAAATTAATTAATTCAATAATTAACTTTCTAATTAAATAATTAATTCAGTGTCAATCGAAAATACATGTAAATTAAATTAACTAATTTATAGATATTATTTATAAAATTGACTTAATTCAAATATCAATTTATCAAATTTCAATAATTTAGCAATTCTATTTCATATAAAACAAATAAATTACAAAATCTAATTATAAATTTTAATTTATTAAACTCATGAATAATAATTGAATAAATTTTATAAGAAAAAATAAAAATTTTAAATAAAATTAATATTTGATAAATGAATTAGAAAAAGAAAATATTACTTGCATTTTTAAGAAAGAAAAAGACAAAGAGAGAAAAAGAAAAACAAAAGGAAAGAACACGTGGCTACTTGGGCCTTCCTAAGTTTGTTAGTCTTTTATTCTTTTCCCAAAACACAGTTGTTTAACTAAAAGAAAGAAAGGGGGTTTTCAGTCCAAAAAAAAAAAAAAAACGAAAAGGGGTTCATCTTCTTCACCAGAACCTACAGCTGAACATCAACGCTGCTACTCTGCCGTTCAATAGCAGGAGCCAAAGGGCCAAAGAAAGGCCGATTCAGGTTCGTTTACGCATAAGGGCTTCATCTCTCTGATTTGGGGCGCAAAATGCTCCCCGAAATCCCTAATTCAAGGGGCGAAGGCCGCTGGCTAAACACCTCTAGTAGGGGTGTTTCCCGGCGGCTGGAGGGGCACCGTCCCCCCAAGGACCGCCCTCCTTTCGCCCCTGCTTGTGAGATAAAGTTGCATTTCACAAATTTTTTGTTGTTGTGAGAAGATGATTCTTTTTCCATCCTTAAAATTATTGTTTTATCTCAGGAAGCTGTTGCACGACTTGAAGAAATTAGGGAATCGATGGAGGCAAAAGTTGCTCTTCGCCAAAGCAATTTGAATCCCGAAAGGCCAGGTTCATAGTGTTGCACGATTTTTAGGATATGCTAATTGCTGAAAAAAAAATCTGTAACTGATAACATAACATATATTAAGTTTGTAACTGTTCCTTGTAGTGAAAAAAGTACAAGATAGATGATCAATAATTTAATTGCCATGGCATATGAAAAAGAAGGTTGAAAATAGTTCTGATAGCTGTAGACTAGGCCGCTTACATACTAGCAGAAGGTGAGTTTTTTTTTTTTTTTGGTTATTAATTTTGCGGGATGATTTTAGAATTTGGAGAAAGGGAAAAGAGAAGGTGGGTCTGGACACCAAACAGTTGAAATTCCCTCTTTGAAATCATGTGGGGAAACTATTATCTCTTTCTTTGTGTTGGGACATTTTTCTCTAGCACTGTCCTCTTAGCATAAACTGTGTCATAGTTTTTTACCAATTTACTATGCAGGAAACTTTTGGATACATTTGCTCCAGTTTCTATCATTCTCTCATGGCACTGGAAGTTTGTAGGGCTCTCATAAATGCTTGATCATATACGAGGCTATATTATTCTAGTTCTCTTCTATGCCTTGTGCTAGTATCTTTCAGAATAAGGAGAAAATTGGAGTTTTGGTTAGAATAAGGGGATGAAGTCTTCTGCATCCATTTTAAAGGGTAGGAAAGGGAAAGAACACTGATGAAGTTAGATATAAGTTGGAGATTCGATACTTTGTGATTCTAATATGACAACTGTGTTCCCAATTAAGATGTGGTTCTTCATTATCTAGGAAAGTCATGAATGGAACTTTCAATTAATCAGTTATGAAAGATATATTTTATTTTATGAATCATCAAAATTTTGTAATTTGTAGTCCTTTCTCTGTTGCTGCAATTTTTTTTGGGTATGCTTTTGTAGAAAATATTTGAGTTAAAATGGATCTAGCGAGACTGGCTACTAATCTTTTTAATAAAAATATATTCATTGCTGGCCAATAGTCAAATATCTCAAAGTCTATTGTGATTGATCTGTTTTGGAACCTGGTTCACAATTATATCCTCAAATCTCATCTGACACTTAACGTATGAATCAAACTTTCTTGCTAAAAGGTCTTGCACAAGTCTATTTTACAAGTTTTTACTCTCCGTTTCTTTTGAAGGTTCTATGTTAATGTCTGCAGAGTGAACCAATTTGAGTTATTTGAAGGCACTGCGTTTAGGAAAATTAGGAGGGGAGATATCGTAGGGAGAGCGGTGTTGAGAAACATCATTATTTGCCTTTGTTTGCTTGGACTTGGATAGAATTTTAAATACGCTGCAAACAAAGTTGGTCTAATATTTTTATTCCGGCTTCTTATCTGTCACCACTATGTACCTTTGAGTAAAGAAATCATGGGGCTGAGACTGAATGGATAATTTACCATCAAATCCCACTTTCCTCCCTATGTGTTGGCTCTGTATTAGTGTACTATATCCAACCCATGTTTTCTGTTCCTTTTCTTAGCTTCCCTAGGGTCTGGATTGAGTGAGAATCAGTTTTTTTTCTTGTTGTTTAATGTAGTAAATAATTTTCACCACCAAGGTATTAAGTGGTTGAAGAAGCCAAAAAGTTCTAAGAATGCTTGGATAATGAATTTATGTAGATCTTTCTGGTTGAAACCACATTTTTAGAATAATGGGATTTTTAGATCTATTTGTTAAAATTATTTTGTAAGTTTCTATTTGTTTATGACAAAAAGTTGGCCGATTGTGAAGTTCTCTAGTCTTTCAAATGATGCTGCTCTTCTATAAATATCTTTACGAATTTCAAATGCTCTGACAAAATTCTGGGTGTAGTACGTCACTAACTCCTTGGATATAATAGCTGCTGTGAACTAATCCAGTTTCACCATTCATTCAGATTCAGGATTCCTCAGGACATTGGATTCAAGCATTAAGCGGAATACAGCAGTCATTAAAAAGTTAAAACAAATAAATGAGGAGCAGAGGGAAGGACTAATGGATGAGTTGCGGAGTGTCAACCTTAGCAAATTTGTGAGTGAAGCTGTGACGGCTATTTGTGATGCCAAGCTTAGAACGTCTGACATACAAGCAGTAGTTCAGGTGGTTCTTACAGTTATGAACTAAAAATTTTTCTGTAGTTGCTACAGTAGTTGCAGTATATCCTTTCTGAACGACTAATCCTGCATTCACTTCTGCATTGTATTCTTCAGGGACTGGGCAGTTGTCATTAGTACAAGACCCTTATTCTTGCTTGTTCCCTCTGATCTATTAAAATTTATGTTTCTCCAAAGCTTTGGCATTATGGCACAATACGGATAGTATGTCTACAAACAAGATAGTAAAAATTATTTACTATGAAATAATCATGTGTTGGTTAAAACTCTAGCTGAAGTGAGATTGTTTTGAATTTTCTATGTTGGTGTCCTTCCTTTTAAATTTACTAGTCTGACTCCAAAGTCCTTAATGTTTAGATAGCATGCTGGTGATTGAACCCTTTTGAAAACATGTGTTTTCGTTTCTTAGATTTTACATGGAATTCATGCATTCTTAATATCAGTTTGTACTGCTTTGCATTTTCTTTTCGAAAGAATAAGACTTTGAGATACTTGATGGTTTACTTGTGATGTCTGGTATTTCCTGTTCTTTTCTAGTATGGTCTGTTGTTAGTTTACTTATGCTTTCTAATATTATTACTAAATCTCTCTCTGGGATACATTAGATATTACTTAGTTGTGGATATTAACATGGAGTGTGTGTATTTGTTATTCATGTAATGAAAAGGGCATTTTTTGACTTACCTCATGCAGCCTTTGGAAGGCACAGTGGTAGTAGTTTTCCTGCTTTGCACTGTTTTAACATTTGTCTATTTCGCAAAGGTCTGCTCTTTGCTTCATCAAAGGTACAAGGACTTCTCCCCAAGCCTTATACAGGGACTTTTAAAGGTCTTTCTTCCTGGAAAATCAGGGGAAGACTTGGATGCGGACAAGAATTCAAAGGCTATGAAGAAGCGTAGTACATTGAAACTGATTTTGGAACTTTTCTTTGTTGGAGTTATAGAAGACAGCAGTATTTTCATCAATATCATCAAGGATCTTACTAGTGTGGAATACTTGAAGGATCGAGATGCCACTCAAACAAATCTGACTCTCCTTGCTAGTTTTGCTCGACAAGGAAGGGTCTTCTTAGGACTTCCTCTTTCTCGTCAAGAAATCGATGAAGAGGTGTGCAATATTGGCATTCGTTTTTTTTTTTTTTCTTATAATTTTTTTATAGCAATCATATTAGTGGTGAAGTTCTAAGAGGATTTAGATTTATTCTTGGTTTCTATTCTTGGTTCAGTTTTTAGGTCAGATGAACTGCTTGATTCTATCAGGTCTTGTATTTGGATCTGTAGGATCCTATTACTTGACTTATTTAACTTGAATTTTTTTATTTTTTAAAAAAGGAGTCCCTAATCTCCTTGTATATTTTCTTTCAGTCACTATTTACTGCCCTCATTTTCTTCTTTTCTTGGTTTAATTATCTTTAAAGTGTCTGCTACTCTTATGAATTTATAACATCTACATGTATATATTTATATTTTTTAATGTAGACAATTATGTATTTGCATTATTTTATCATTTGATCATTTATAAGTGGGAATTTCTTCAGACTCATGAAGAATTACATCACTGCCTCAAATTCTGGTTTCTACAATTTATAATTTAAATACATGATTACATGCATTAATATAAGAATTTATGATATTAGGTAGATATATTTAAATGTATTTCAGCTATTTTATGTTGACATATATTGGTGTTATTTATTCTAAATGTTATACTATATGTTCTTTTTACTGCACTTAATACTTTTTTATTTGACAACTCTAATGTTTGGTGATATCCTTAACAGACTTCTGTGTACTGTTTTCATTCTCTACGAATTTGAATCTGCAGTAATTTAATTATGTTTACAGTTACCCGGCCAATCTTGATTGTGATTGTTGGTTATCTTCTGTCTTTTTGTCACAGTTTTATAAGGGTCTTAATATCACGGCAGATCAAAAGAAACTATTCAAGAAGGCCTTCAATACATATTTTGATGCTGTGTCAGAACTACTTCAGTCGGAGCACTCTGTAAGAGTCTTTTGTGCCTTTAATATCTGATTTAGACTCCTTATGTGCACAGTTATACCTGTTGGGATCTAAATCAATGTTTAACTGGTGGATTCTCATTTGTGTTAGATTTTTATTTTTAAGTTGATTCAGTTAGAATGCTTATAATGTTTCTTTTTTTTTTTTTTTTAGTCGCTTCGCCAAATGGAGCATGAGAATGCAAAGATTTTGAATGCTAAAGGAGAGCTCAGTGATGAAAATGTTGCATCTTATGAAAAACTTAGAAAATCTTACGACTATTTGTATCGCAATGTGTCTTCGTAAGTTTGTTCTTTTAATCTTAATTTTCTTCTTGCATCTGATCTGTTGGTGCCTGGATAAGTTATGTCATGTTCAATAGGGTGTTTCATTTTGCAAAATTAGAGCATACCATATATCATTATAACTGAATACTGCATCTCCCCCTTCCCATCTCACTCTACCTTTGCAATTTAAAGAATGAAACTACACTCTGTAGCTGGTCTTTGTTTTCCAGTCATGATTTTAACATAGGGATTATTTGTGCTGTGAGATTGGAAAACGTAAACTACTCCAGAAATATTTGTTGGAAAAATAAATGAAGAAAGATTGAGGCAGTTTCAGATGGAAACTACCCTGTGAGGATGATTATGAATGTAGCTGAGGATGCACAAATATGAATGAAATTCTTCTGTGATATGGATCCCCCTCTCATTTATGTATTATGTATCTTCTCTAGTTCCTTGTTTTTCTACATGCAACATTTATTTTTATTTGCAGTTTGGCCGATGCCCTTGATATGCAACCTCCAGTGATGCCTGAGGATGGCCACACAACTAGGGTTACTTCTGGAGAGGATGTCTCATCACCTGCTGCTGGAAAAGATTCATCTGTTCTTGAAGCTCTGTGGGATGATGAAGATACAAGAGCATTTTATGAATGTTTACCAGATCTCAGGTATGTTGGAATTGGACAGCTATGTATGAATGTCTCTGTTGCACAGAAATGCTGCTTTAGAAGCTGTTTGTTTTAGTTTTAAAATATCTTTGTGTGCTGCTATGTTTTTTTTGTCAGAGCATTTGTTCCAGCTGTATTATTGGGAGAAGCAGATACAAAAGCTAATGAACAATCTGCAAAGAATCAAGAGCAGCCAAGTGTAAGGATTTCACACTCAATCTTATAACAGATATAGGTTATTGTTGGGTTAGCTGTGACACTGTGAGTGTTGGGAAATTAAAAAATCCTTTTGCAGAAGTCTCAAGTATAATCTTGCTTTTATGATGCAAAGTACTATGCATTGGTGATAAGCTATTATTGGATTGTGTCTAATTGTCTAGTTGAAGTAATTATTGTTACCTTCCTTCCTTCCTTCCTACCTCTCTTCACAGTTGCCCTCTTTTTGTTTTTTTAAAAAAATTTTCTTCCCTTCTCAACTACCGTCTTCTAGGATGTTCCTGGATCAGTACATTGTAAATTTGTCATACAGCCACATCAGTTGAATCATGTTTCCTTCATAACACCTGATTATCACAGCCCTATGTTAAGGTTTGAGGCCTGACACTTCCAGATTTTTCAGCTGTGGGGAAAAAATATACTAGCCACACTCTGCATTGTAATTTTTGACCACCTCGTTGTGGGTTTTTATTTTATTTTTCCTGTTATACAAGGAGGTTTTGGGGAAAATTGTGTTTCTTTATGCACTTGAAAGAGGGCTATGTGTTTATCTTTATTATTCTTGTATTATTTTTATGAAGGAAATGGCACCTGAATCAGACCAAGGCCAACCTACTCAAGATATTTATGAGGCTTCTGTGGACTCTGGTACTTTGCAAGATGGAAAAAGCCTAGAGAAAGGAAAGGACAAGGAAGAAAAAGATAAAGAAAAAGCGAAAGATCCAGAAAAGGAGAAAGGTAAAGAAAAGGATGCAGAAAGAAAAGGAGAGATTGAAAAGGAGAAACTCAAAGGTGTTGAAGGGACAAACTTGGATGCTTTGCTGCAGAGGCTTCCGGGTTGTGTCAGCAGGGATCTTATTGATCAATTGACTGTATTTTTTCTGCTGCCTCTCTAGCAATTGCAGTTTTATACTATTGTATTTTGGGAATATGTGCCTCTACCATGCAATTCTTATATTTTATTTTGTGAATGATTTCTTCAGGTAGAGTTTTGCTATTTAAATTCTAAGGCAAATAGGAAGAAGCTTGTGAGGGCATTGTTTAATGTACCCAGGACTTCCTTAGAACTGCTACCATACTACTCACGGATGGTTGCAACACTAGCAACCTGTATGAAGGATGTCTCTTCCATTCTCTTGCAGATGTTAGAAGAGGAGTTCAATTTCTTGATAAATAAGAAGGTCCGTTCTGCATGCTGATATATTCAATGGAAAAGAAGAGTAGCTTTTATCCTATTCCCCACATCCCCACCCCCCAATTTCTCTTATATATGCATTTGCATTTGTAAAGCACTGAGGTTATGCTTCCAATTATAATTTTTATGCAGGATCAAATGAATATTGAAACAAAAATCAGGAATATTAGGTTCATTGGAGAATTATGCAAGTTCAAAATTGCGCCAGCTGGTCTTATCTTCAGTTGTTTGAAGGTATATACATAAAAGCTTACTAGTGGTTTTTTTGTATTCTTTTGCAATTTTTTGGTGATTATTTTTGCAATATATGATGAAGTTGGTGGCAATCAACTCTTTTAAGTTGTGAGATAGCTTCCATAGAGACTGAGGAATGGCATTGGACTTGTGTGTGAAATGACGCATGTCACTCAACATTCTTTTCAGGCATGTTTAGATGATTTCAGTCATCACAACATTGATGTTGCCTGCAATCTTCTTGAGACATGTGGCCGTTTTCTGTATCGGTCACCTGAAACTACTGTACGCATGGCTAATATGTTAGAGATATTGATGCGCTTGAAAAATGTAAAAAATTTGGATCCACGGCATAGCACTCTTGTAGAAAATGCATATTATTTGTGCAAACCACCTGAACGATCTGCCCGAGTGTCTAAAGTTCGTGCTCCATTATATCAGGTATAATTTAGTCTTAACTTCTTTGTCCTGCCACTTTTTGACATCAGATACATTTATACCTTTCAATTGATCTTGCAGTACATCAGAAAATTGCTGTTTTCAGATCTAGACAAGTTATCCATTGAATATGTGCTGAGGCAACTTCGTAAATTACCTTGGAATGAATGTGATGCATACCTTTTGAAGTGCTTCATGAAGATTCACAAGGGAAAATTTGGTCAAATAAACCTAATTGCTTCCCTTACTTCTGGTTTGAGCCGCTATCATGATGAATTTGCAGTTGCTGTTGTTGATGAGGTTTGCTTTTGTTATTGAACCTTATTTTAGAACAAAAAATTACTCTTTGTAGATAGGTTTTTAGAGTTTTGAAGTATGAATGCTGCGAATTCCATATTCATTTACGTGCTTCATTGTGGTTCTATGGACATGCTCTGATTCTAGATCTATTCCTTTTTTTATTTTTTAATTTTTTTAACAGGGTACTGTATTTCTGTTTTGTTGTCTATACAGCAGTTTGTTTCTTGCTTTCAGGTTTTGGAGGAGATTAGGCTTGGGTTAGAATTGAATGACTTTGGGGCACAGCAAAGACGCATTGCTCATATGCGTTTCTTAGGAGAATTATACAACTATGAACTTGTGGATTCATCTGTTATTTTTGAGACACTTTATTTGATCCTTGTTTTTGGTCATGACACACCAGAGGTATGAAGTCACTTGTATGAATTTATCACAATTTCATTTGTGCAATTGATAATGATGTATGTAAACTTTTAGGAGAAATGTTTCACTGGCAGACAACTTATTGACCATATGCTTGTAGTATTTTCCATGAAGAAAGGCATGCCTTATGAATGCATCACTATTTGAGTTTTCAACATGTTGATTGTTAGGAATAACCTGAAATTAAAATGACACAACATATGCATCTGTTTCATGTTATTCTCAAATGTGAGCAATATTCTTGTATTTGCAACCTGCAGCATCACTTCTGGATGCAGTCTTACAAATAAAACTGCATCCTAGCTCTCTCTCTCTCTCTCTCCAAGTTCGGTAATGTTTGAATGAAAATTTATGATCAGATTTGTTGGATATGTGGCTGTTTCTTATCATTTTATTCTATCGTTGATTATGCATGATATTAGCAAGATTCACTGGATCCACAAGAAGATTGTTTCCGGATTAGGATGGTTATCACTCTGCTTGATACCTGTGGGCACTACTTCGACCGAGGATCTTCTAAGAGAAAACTTGATCGATTTTTAATACACTTTCAGCGTTACATCCTCGCGAAAGGTGCGCTACCACTCGACGTTGAGTTTGACTTGCAGGTAAGTCATTTCTCCTTTACATCTGTTCAAATCGAAGTTGTAAAGTGCATTGACCGATTGCTCCACAGCATGACGCCAACCACTTTATCCATCCCTTGGGTTCAACTGAATGTGTTGCTGTATCCTTTCACATTGATTTATTAGTTTTACGTATGATGAGGTAGCAGCTTTACATCTAGAAACTGCTGATTTTGTTTTCTATTTTCTTTGTTTATAATAAGTAGATGTGAATGAACTGATGTTTTCTTATTGATGAGGGTAGTGTTTCATTCATAGGTTATGGTCACATATTGAAGCTTTTGCAGGATTTATTTGCGGATTTACGGCCTAGCATGATTCGATACTCATCCACTGAAGAAGCTAATGCAGCTCTTATGGAACTTGAGGAGAACGAACGAACAGGTTCAATCAATGACAAAGTCAGTGATAAACATTTTGACAATGAGAAACCAACTAGCCGAAGCACTTTTAATGCCTCAGCTGCCAATGGAAAAAATAACGTAAATGGTAACGAGGAAAATGGTGGAATTCATGAAGACAATGGCGGCAGTGACACTGATTCAGGCAGTGGAACCATTGAGCAGGAAGGTGATGAAGAGGAGTTAGAAGAGGATAATCATGATGATGCGGGAGATACAGATCAGGATGACGATGACGATGACGATGGACCTGTTTCTGATGAGGATGATGAAGTCCATGTCAGACAAAAAGTGGCCGAGGTAGATCCAGTGGAAGCAGAAAATTTTGAGCAGGAGCTACGAGCAGTAATGCAGGCAGGATTCACATCTCTGCTGTTCATAAGAGCAGTGGGATACTCTATTGCATTTATTTATTTTATTTTTTATACTATAGTACCAATGCGGTTCTCCAAAGCATTTATGATTAATATGGACGTTCACTTCTAGGTGAATTGTCGAGTTGATGTTAGACCTGTTATTTGAATTGCGAGTGCAGGAAAGCATGGAGCAGCGGAGGCAAGAGCTACGTGGTCGGCCAGCGTTAAATATGGTGATACCAATGAGTGTTTTTGAGGGGTCGACCAAAGATCATCATGGAAGAGTTGGAGGGGAAAGTGGAGACGAGGCGATGGATGAGGAAGCAGAAGGAAAGAAGGAAGTTCAGGTGAAAGTACTTGTGAAGCGTGGGAATAAGCAACAGACAAAGCAGATGTACATTCCAAAGGATTGCTCTCTTGTGCAGAGCACAAAACTGAAAGAAGCAGCTGAATTTGAAGAGAAACAAGACATCAAGCGGCTTGTATTGGAGTACAACGATAGGGAAGAGGAGGAGAATAATGGGTTGGGAGCCCAGACATTGAATTGGATGCCAAGTGGTAGCAACAGAGTTGGCAGCCGTGGTGGTATGTGGGAAGGGAGCAGCAGCAGTAGAGGTGGTGGATTTCGGCATCGGCATCATTCTGGTAGTGGTTTCTATCATGGTAGAAAAAGGTGATTCATTGCCCACGGAAGTGGATTCTTGACTTTTGAATGCATCTGAACCTACACTATGGGTTTTGGCAGCAGAAGAGAAGAGAAACCTTTTGACTTCACATAATCAATAGCATCTAAATTTAAGTGATGGGTTTACTGCATTATTGGTGGAGGTGTGCAGATGGTGCAGAATTGGTCAAAATTTTTCTAAGAAAATGAGAAATATAGATGTTGAAAGTAAGTAGTTATGCAGGATCCGTGATTACCGAACCCAATGGCATGGGTTGCAGGCTGAATGAGCTGAGCTATTGTTCGGTCAGTGGGTGCATTAGCTTTGGTTGGTTCGTTCATTGTATACTTTGCAAAAGCCAATAAGTTATAGGAGACTGTCATGTGGTTTGTATATGTTTAGTGTATACCGTCCCATATGGCCATATGCTAACAAAAGGTATCGGACTAGTGATCTGATCTTGGATTTGCTCTTTAAAATGTTGATTCCTGTGTTTTTCACTTTTTTATGTGAATCCGATTAATAGGTTGGAGGTGACCTAAAGCTCCTACCAGTAGAGCTAGCTGTAAGTCATTTCTTTTTCTTTTTTTTTAATTGCTCTTTTCTTGGTTGATTTGTCTTTTGCAACACTTTTTTTTAAAGAGAGAGAGAGATAAGAGTAGGCTTCTCCAGATTGGAGCTGGAAATTGTAGTAAGTTAACTGCTTGGGATTTTATCTGGGTAAATTGTACAAGTTCTGCTTGTAGTTTACACTCTCAAGACCAAAAATATAAGCGGACCAATTCGATTACGAGAACTATGTTACAGCAGAAAGGAGAGAATAACATTCCCATTTCTTCCCGAGAATTTGATAGTTTTAGATCTGTTTCTTTACGAGTAGGAATTTACAATCTTTGAGTTTTCTTGTGTCTATCAATAAGATGAATAGAAGACAGAAATAAAGAAAAAAAAAAAAGATGCACTACCGCTCAGCGTTAAACGTGCGTGGGTGAGACTCGAGAGTAGTACTAGGAAGTTCTTGTGTTGCAACCCTCAACTTTTTTTGTTTCTTACCAATTAATGTTAGGTCTCAGTCGTTTAAGCTAGAAATATCGAGTTCGAGTCTTATTATATACAAAAAACTTTAATTGGGAGAGAAGCTGCTTAAAGAATACCTGATCAATCTCGAACAGAGTAATCGGACATATTTGCCAAAAAAATTAAAAAAAAAAACACTTTGAATGAAAATTGTTTTTACAGCGTAAATGTGACTGCTTAACTTGCAAGTTGTAATGTACTTATTTTTAAAATTAAGTGCTGCTCACTTGTCTTTTGTGTGTTGAAGGGTTATCATTTTTAATGTAGAGGCAAAAAGAAAAAAGGATATTCATGATCTAAGAGTGAGTCGCTTGTCGCATATCTTTTCTTCGTTGATGATTCTCCACTCTTTACTAGAGCTACGGTATCAAAAGCGACCAAATTAAAGGCGAGCCCAATGCAATATGAATCCTTTTTTGGTCAATGTACTAACTTTGATAAATCAGAAGTTTTCTTTAGTCTTAATATATGCTCTAATCCGAAAAAACCTATCTTAGATATCCTTGGGGTGAAGGAAGTGTCTCAATTACCCAAGTATCTGGGTTTTGTTTCGGTTGTAGGGCAATCGATAAGGGAGGTTTTCAATTTTGTTAAACACAGAGTCTGGAAAAGGATTAATGGGTGGAAGGAGAAATCTCTCTCTCGTGCAAGTAAAGAAGTTCTGGCTAAATCTGTGATTCAGTCTATTTCATAGTATGTCATGTCATGGGTTGCTTTGCTCTCTCCATGTCTATTTGTGCTTATTTGCGTAAGTTAATTGCCAAGCACTAGTGCGGAAATGGTAAGGAAGGTAAAGCCTTTTTATTGGCGTAGATGGTATAGACTTTACACATCTAAGTTTGAAGGTGGGTTGGGTTTTCATCAGATGCCTTCTTTTAATAAAGCAATGCTTTCTAAACAGGCTTGGAGATTGATCAATAAGAGTCACTCTCTTTATGCCGCCGGGGTTTTTAAAGCAAAATATTACCATAATACTAACTTCCTTCATGATAAGATAGGCTTTGCATAGCAAAGTATATGGTCAAGTAGATACATTTTAGAAGCGGGTCTGTGTTGGAGAGTTGGCAATGGGGTAGGATATTCAAATCTGGATTGTATTGTAAGCCAATATTGGATGAAGCCTCTAGTGCCGAATAATAGGGCTCCTTCTCCTTCAAATATGTTGCATAGTATTTTCCTACTTCTGAAGTTGAGTCTATTCTGCATATTCCTCTTAATAGGAGATGGCCTCGAGATGTTATTTTTTGGAGAAATACAAGGGACGGTTGCTATTCAGTTAAAACTACCTATAGAGTTGCATTCGAATTGCTGGTTTGGGGCTTCCATGATCCAGTTCTCCGGCAACTGAGGCTTGGAAATACCTGTGGTCTTTAGCTTTGCTCCGAAAATTAAAAATTTTATTTAGCGTTGTTGCCGATAAATGTTACCTTGTTTTTCTAATCTCAGGAAACGTGGGATTAGTGTGAAGGAGATTTGCTTTGGGTGTTATTCGGCTAAGAATCTACGTTGCATGCTCCTGTTCAAAAGTGGTGTGGCTTGAGTGATATTGACTTCTTGGTGACACTATTTCAAATTAATTACATGTTAGTGGTCAGAAGGCACAGTATTACGGGATTGTGGTAGTAAAAGTCATGCCTGCTGGTCATACCGGCAGATATGAGAAAAAGACAAAAAAGAAAAAAAAAAAAAAAAACCAACTTCGGCTTCTCATAACAGCGGATAAGAGTGGGATGCGTGCGATTTAAAAAAAAATATGAAAATATTGTAACCGCTTTTGTGAAGAGAGGATGAGTGGAACAAAAATCCAAAATATTGTATGTAAATGAAGGTACCCACATGGTAGGGACATGTTAAAAGAAACTTGATGCTAAAATAACCCAATTCGTCCCCTTACTAAACCCATCCTTATATTTTCAAATTTTTCAATTTTTTTTTCCACTCACCCTCTCTTCTCAAAGCGAAGACAATATTTACTTTTTTTTTTTTTTTGCAAATTCTACACTTATCAGCTACTATGAGAAGCTGACATTGCAGTTTTTTTTTTTTTTTTTTTTTTTTTATCTTTTTCTGGTATCCGCTGGTTTGACGGGCGGGCATGACTTTACTATCACCTATGCCTTCTTACCACTAAGATGTAACTACTTTGAAATAGTCCCAAAAAGAAATCAATATCCCATGGCTTGATAGGCTAACTATGTTTCCAATTTGTAAAGCTAGAGTTGTGAGTTTTATGGAGACCGGTGATCGTGCTCGAAAACGATGGGTTCCTTCTCCTGTTCACTTTGTCAAGCTCAACTCTGATGCTGGTTTTGACGGTGAATCGGGTAACTGCAACTATGGTTTCATTATTAGGAATCAGGCCGATGAAGTTATGGTGTTAGGTGCGAAAGCTGGGGAAGGAGTTGTGTCTGTGGAACAAGGAGAATGCTTTGCGTTTTTTGTTTGCATTGCAGATCGCTTGGGACTATGGTTTTGCTTGCATTTAAATTGAATTGGATGCTTTTAATATAATTGCTTGAATTGGGTCTCGTGGTACTAATCTTTCGGTGGGTGGTGGCATTATGGTTGATATCCACGTGAAGTTAATCTTATTTTTAATTATTTTCTAACCGTAAATATCCTATCTTATCTTAATTGCATTTACATTAAGATAGGATATGGTTATGAAGATCGTGTTTTTTTTCTTAAAAAAAAAAAAAAAACCATAAAAAGAGATAAGCCTCTTGTATACTTCTTTCTGTCAAGTAATCCATCTCTAAGCTAAGCTTTACTTCATGATATAGTTTTCGTCCCTCCCAAACACGTTAGTATAAGATTTACGTTCGACTGGTGATACGTGATTGTGGTTTGTGATCTTATCGCTGTAATCACCTAGGTGGAATCTACGCTACAAGAAGTAATCCGATTCCCTTTATTTCAGATTTATATATGGATAAATCCATCATTGGTATTAAAGCTTATAGATAGTGTATTCTGTCGTTTTTGATTACTGGATTATTGTTATTTATTTATGTTGAATAAATAAATATTTGAGAATGTTTATTTGGTTTTATTATTGGACAATTAATTATTTGTGTATAATTTGTTACTAATATTATTATAGGATAGTAGTAATAAAACTGGGTCAACATAAGTAATAATTTTATTCTCATAAATGTTGTATTCATTATACATATATATTATATTAGTAAAGTTGAACATCAAAACTTACAGGGTAATTGGAGCCTCTTTAGGTCTCTTTTCCGAATTGAATTATAATGTAAAGCTTTGTAGATTAAATATTGGTTGTGTATTGAATTTTGTGTGTATTGTTTTAACCTCTAATAAGTCGGGCTTATATCTATTGTAGATCAAGTTCATACAATGACATCTATGTCCAAATTGATTTTGGTCAAATTGAACAGAGATAATTATGAGATATATAACATGAAATTCCAATGTGTGCTGGAGGAATAAGATGTTCTAGACTCCTTGGTAACGATTATGGTTGAACCTGAGGAGGGAACAACTGCTAAGCATAGGAGGGACCGAGAGGCTTTTGTAGCCTGGAAGAAGATAAATTCCACTACTCGTATCATCCTGTAAAGTCTAATGGGTGATGATATCGCTAGTTTCATAAGTATGAGAACACAAGTGTCTTATGGGATGCTCTAAAAGAAAAGTTCAGAGGTCTGTCTTTGACAAAACTTCATTCTCAGACGATTAAGTTTGACACTTAGAAAAAGCGTCCTGATTTTACCATAAAGAGACATTTAAGGGAAATGTCCATGATAAGTGAGCTTAGTGATGCAGGTCATATTTTGACCAAAGAGCAGAAAATTCAAGTTGTTATCCACTCTTTGCTTAAAAGTTGGTAACGTATGAAGATGCATCTAACTCATATTGAAAGTACTAAGACTTTTAATGATGCTGTTCGCCACCTCGAGTTGGAGGAGAATTGCCTAGCATCGATTAAGATCAATGTTAAGACTAACTATGCATCTGTTGGAAATAGTTCCAACAACCAAGAAAGGAAGCGTAAGCATTTCTATGGCAAAGGTAAAGAGCAGGCTGGTGAGCCCAAGAAAGCTAAACATAATTTCAAGAGGGAAATGCTTCATGTGCCAAGAAAAGGGCCATTATGCCAAAGACTGCAAGTCTGAAGCCAAGGTACATCTAATTAACTCAAGTTTGAGTAAATTATATGTATCTAGTACTATTTATCTAACACAATATGATCCTATGTGGATTGTTGATTTAGGTGTAACAGACCACGTGATGGGGGACTGAGGTTCCTTCCTTGAGTTCCGATGAATCCCGTATGGATCAAAGTGGATCTATGTAGGAAACAACTCGAGAGTTGAAGTTCAAGGGATCGACACTTGTAGATTAATTCTTAAAGGTGGACAGACCCTTCTCCTGCATGATGTCCTATTTGCCTGCGAGATTCGTAGGAATTTTATTTCCGTAATAGCTTTATTAAATATAGGTTTCATTTTATTCTTGCATGATGACAGGTTACATTTGTGTTTGGTCGAACATTTTATGGTTTAGGGCATATTTCAAATGGTTTGTTTGTTTTGGATTTTGGTTTAAACTATAATTCTTATGATGCATTTTTCTTGAAATATGCTTTTACTTCTATATAATAGAGATAGTGATATTGTATTGTGGCATGCTAGGTTAAATCACATTGGCCAAGATCGAATGAGTCGGTAAGCAAAAGTAGGTTTATTAGGTAATTTGAATAAAGTTGAATTGCCACCTTGTGAACCATTCCTTAAAGGAAAAATGTGTAAGAAATCGTTTAGAAAGGCAACAAAGGCTGATTTGCCTTTACAATTAGTTCATTCTGACGTCTGTGGTCTAATGAATGTGAGGATAAGGTATGAGGCCTATTATTTCATTACTTTCATTGAGGACTATAGTGAGCAGACGACCTTTTTGCAAAAGCAGGACGTGGCGAAGCGAACCGGGGAAAAAGAAAGAAAGAACTTGAATGTTGTTTGATGTGTGTTACAGATTGGTATTGTAAATAGAAAGATATAGAAAGATTATAGGATGTAAATAGAGAGAGATTAGAGGCATGATTCTAGGACTAATTAGATAGCTTTCCTAGTTTAGCCATTCTAAACTTGTATAAATACTTGATGTATTCATTCTCAATACACAGAATTTCATTATCAAATACTCTGATTACATGGTATCAGAGCTGCCCTTGTGAGCAGTCCTCGTTTTTTTTTTTCCATTTCAAATTTTGTTTGTCCCGGTGTACAGACGTTTGGAGATTTAGGGTTCCAGACCCATTTTGTCTCACCTCCTGCTCCAGAAGGAGGCGCTGTGCCGTTTAGAGGTTCTGTCAAATTCCGGCCACCTTCCCAGCTGCGTGTGTGCCATACGCGCCACAGCAATCTCAACCCTTCTCTCTCACACGCCAGCGCGTGAGGGCACGTGCTTACTCCTCCGGCGACTGACTTTCTGCTCCAGCGTCGATTCCATTTTTCCGGTGAACCCATCTAGTCACTTTTCTGGTTCGTCGACTTTTCTGTTCACGGTTCCCTACTGCATCTTTTCTGGACACTGTTTATTTGTTTTTTTTTAAGTCATGTCAAAGGAGGCTGAAGATATCTCTGTCATCTCTTCGAATGTTATCCCGGTCCTATCTAAAATCACGGATCACAAACTCATTGGACCAAATTTTCTGGACTGGTCCAAAACTATCAGACTTTATTTGCGGAGTATCAAAAAGGCCCATCATCTAACTGACAAACCAAAGGAAGATGATGATGATTGGCTGGAGAATGATGCTCGTTTGTTTCTCCAAATTTGCAACTCCATTGATTCTGATATTGTTGCTCTCATCGATCATTATGAGTATGTCAATGAACTAATGGAATATTTACAGTTTTTATATTCTGGGAAAGATAATATATCTAGAATCTATGAGGTCTATAAGAAGTTTTATCGTGCTGATAGACAAGGCCAACCACTACAATACTATTTTATGAATTTTAAGAAAACTTTTGAAGAGTTGAACACCTTAATGCCCTTTAGCACTGATATCACAGTCCAACGTACTCAAAGGGAGCAACTGGCAGTTATGAGTTTTTTAGCTGGGATTGGACCTGATTATGATATGGTTACGTCTCAAATTCTTTCGAGTGCTGGGATCCCCAGTCTGAATAAGGCCTTCTCGTGTATATTGCGCAGTGAAGTTAATTCATCCACTCCTTCTGCAGTCACTGAATCTAGTGCACTTATCAGTCGAAACACTAGGTCTGATCGCTTCTCTAAGGGGCCAAATAAAGGAGAAATTTGAGATAACAAAAGCTTGGAGACAGATGAAAGAGGAGTTGTCTGCTTCTATTGCCATGAGCCCGGGCACAATAAACGCATTTGCACGAAACTACAAAATAAGAATCAGAAGGCTCATTTTGCTCATGTTGCCATTAATTCCCCTTCATCGTCTGATTCAACATACACACTTTCAGCTGAAGAGTTTGCTAAGTACCAGGAACTGTTAGCATCAAAGGATTCATCCCGTTCTATCACTGCCATTGCTGAGTCAGGTAACACAAACACGTGTCTCCTTACATCTGCTTCTAAATGGGTCGTTGACTCTGGTGCCACAGACCATATGACAGGTAATCCTAATCTTTTCTCCTCTTATAATAAAACTTTTTGATCACATGTCACTCTAGCTGATGGTATAACTTCCTCTGTCATTGGGTCTGGCACTGTTGCTCCCAGACCATCATTATCACTTTCCATCCACCTCTTTATTTCTATGGCAGCTTGTTCCAATTGGCCACTGTATCAACTGGATATAAAAAATGCCTTCTTACATGGGGACCTTCAAGAAGAAGTCTTATGGAGCAACCACCAGGGTTTGTTGCTTAGTTGGAGTATGGGAAAGTTTGTCATCTTCGGAAATCCTTAGATGGCTTGAAACAAAGTCCTCGAGCATGGTTCGGTAAGTTTAGTCAAGCACTAGATAAATTCGGGATGCAAAAATGCAAAAGCGATCATTCTGTTTTCTATAAACGCTCAAACTCTGGCATTATTCTCCTCGTGGTCTATGTGGATGATATTGTCATTACCGGAAGTGATGTTTCAGGAATTTCATCTCTAAAATCCTTTCTTTATAGTTAATTCCATACTAAAGATCTTAGAGCTCTAAAGTACTTCTTGGGCATTGAAGTAACACGAAGCAAGAAAGGGATTTTTCTATCTCAGAGAAAATATGTGCTTGATTTACTATCAGAAACAGGCAAACTTGGTGCTAAGCCATGCAATACACTAATGACTCCGAATTTGTATCTCACATCAGATGGAGATTTGTTTGAAGATCCTGGAAGATGTAGACGGTTGGTTGGAAAATTAAATTATCTTACAGTGACACGACCAGATATAGCTTACACTGTCAGCATTGTCAGTTTATGTCGTCTCCCACCATTGACCATTGGATAGCTCTAGAACAGATCTTATGTTATTTGAAAGGAACTCCTGGACAAGGATTACTATACAGGAATCATGGTCATACTCGAATCGAGTGCTTTTCTGATGCAGACTGGGCAGGATCCAAATATGATAGAAGATCTACTACTGGTTATTGTGTCTTTGTTGGAGGAAATCTAATCTCATGGAAAAGTAAGAAACAACAGGTTGTTTCTCGCTCTAGTGCAGAATCAGAATATAGAGCAATGGCTCAATCTGTTTGCGAGATTATATGGATTCGTCATCTTCTTTCTGAACTAGGATTCAGAATCACTACCCCAGCTAAATTATGGTGTGACAACCAAGCCGCACTTCACATTGCCTCCAACCCCGTGTTTCATTAGCAAACTAAACATATTGAGATTGACTGTCATTTTGTTCGTGAGAAGCTGGAACAAAATCTGATCTCTACAAGCTATGTCAGGACTGGCGAGCAACTTGGAGATATTTTCACTAAGGCTTTAAATGGGACTCGGGTCAATTATATTTGTAACAAGCTAGGAATGATAAATATCTATGCTCCAGCTTGAGGGGGAGTGTTACAGATTGGTACTATAAATAGAAAGATATAGAAAGATTATAGGCTGTAAATAGAGAGAGATTAGAGGCATGATTCTAGGACTAATTAGATAGCTTTCCTAGTTTAGCCATTCTAAACTTGTATAAATACTTGATGTATTCATTCTCAATACACAGAATTTCATTATCAAATACTCTGATTACAATGTGAAAACGGGTTTGTTTCTTGCTTAGGAAAACCATTGATTTATTTGGAAATCCTTTTGTAGAAAGCCTTTTCTTTGTATGTGAGTTTTTGGAAAACTGGTTCTACATTTTTAGAAAGTCCCATTTTATTACTTAAAAGATCTCAAAACCTAAATTTCAAGATCAATGACAGAGTCGCCACCCGGATAGCTCATCTAGGAAATTCCGGTACCGCTCCCTACCGAGCGTAGACTACTGTACCTAATCCAGAGATTTAGGGTTCGGGCAACTTACGTATTCAACCTCAAGCTTGCATTCATTTATAAGTTCATATGACAATATTTTACTCACTTATTATTTACCCATTTTATCTTTTGTTATTAGCCCATGCTCATTCAGATGACAAAAATAAATAAAGTGCAGGAAAATAAACCATACATCCAAAACAAACCAAAAAGAAATAGAGGCCCCTTATTACAACCCAAAAAGAGAAAACCTCTCATCCTCACCAATACAATGGCCTAGAATACACGAACATCTAAAAAAGGTACAATCGCCTAGGATACACGAGAATCTATCAAATACATCTAAAATAAAATAAAAAGAAATAAAAAGCTGCAAAACATATGGGTTAGCACAACTATATCACAAACACAAGTAGGACTCAAAACAGGACATAATGGGGATTTCAAGAAATGGGAGCATGCATTTAGGGGGTAACCGAGAAGTTCGGGCGACTTACTCGATTAGACCTGGAAAACCATTTTAGAAACATCCTGTAGGTTTTTGTGCTTGAAAACATTTTTGAAAATGGTTTGGCTCGATTACATGTAAATTTCTCCATTTAGTGGGTCGGATATCCCGAAACTCGGGGTTCCGTTCATCGGGTTTTCCTAATTCCGAACATCCATCTAAGGCCTAAAGCAGTAAGCACATCAAAAACAGTTTGATTCTGAAGATAGCATCATGCGACGACGTCCGTGGGAGTCATCCTGTGATTCTGCCTCCTTCTGGGAACTATAGCCATGCGGCTCTGGTTAGAGCCGCGCGACTATAGCAACTACAGCCGTGCGACTGTAGTGTCCATAACCCGGAATTGGTTTTCTTCGCTTTGAAAATCACTAATTTTATCGTTTTTAATGATTTCTAAGGACTTTAAAGAACTTGGGGGTTCGCTAAAGCTGGACAGTGGATCCGATTTGGATCGAACAACCCCGGATTTCAAAAATCAAAATCAAAGAAACCAAAAATCTTACATCAAAGTTCTAGAAAATCCGAAAACCATAATTTTGAATGTAACAGATGTGATTGGACCGAAATAGTTCATAACAGAATAATCAAAATGGAAAACTGACTGCTTTCAGTCGATTTAGGGCCTTTCGAGTTTCTGCCCAGAAGAACATAGCCGTGTGGCTATAGTGGTATAGTCGTTCGACTATATTCTAAGGGATTACAGCTGCTAGGCTCTAGTTAGAGCCGCACGGCTGTAATCAAACAAACAGTTTCCGGAAATTTAACAAAACACAGAAAAACACAACACAAAGCAACTAATTATGAGTTTAAGGCCTCTCAGAATTTATCTTGTTGATGTTCCAGTGTGTTTGACGATCGGAAGTGGATTGGAAAGTCGGAATCCGCTTAGAACCTCACGAACACCTCTGACACTTTGCATATGCATCCCGAATCAATCCGAATAGAACCTGAGAATAGTCCCAAATGAACGTGATACCATTAGGAACTCTCACCCTAAGTGTTTCTAGTGTGTCTTATGTGTTTTGTTCTGGTTTCTTTTTGTTTCTCTTTTGTTTTTCTCTTTTTTGGTTTTCTTTTCCTTAGAATCTCTCTCCCCTTTCTATTTTTTGTATTTTTCTGTCTTATGTTCTCTGTTTTTCCTCCCTCCCTTATGTTTTCTGCCTTCTAAAACCTAGAGAAAACTGGCTCCTAATACCCCTAATTTAGGAATCATAATTGTTATCAAAGACTGGTGCTTGCTATTTAGGAAGTAATCTGACTGCTCAATAGAGCCACGGGGCTATAAGGTTATAGCCGTGCGACTTTGGAATTACAGTCGCCTGGCTGTAGATCAGAGCCGTGACGGATTCTCCTAAATCCCACACTCACCTCTAAGCCCACTCGAAGGAACTTTCTCGGGTTTCGGATCGAGGACTGTTTGGTTTTCAGAGCGTTTGAGACATTCCAAGCAACATTTCGCTCATTCTCAAGTCCGACTCACGTTCGTTTGTCTTAACAGGTAATGTAGGATTTTCATCACAGAGGTCGGGAAAGCCCGTGCTCACAACTATACTAGGTATGGTCACGTTTATTTGATGGCTCACAAGTCTAAAGCTTTCAGTTGCTTTAAGATGTTTATGAACCTTGTTGAGAATCAATTAAATGCGAAGATCAAGGCTTTTGAAAACTGACTGTGGTTGGGAAGATTTCTCAGATGAATTCAAAGCTTTATGTGATGAAAAAGGAATTGAGCATCAATTGTCAATTCCTCGCACTCCGTAAAAAAAGGGTGCTGCTGAGAGGAGAAATAAAACTCTTCTCGATATGGTTGGATCGATGATGGCTGAGACAAATTTGCCTGTCTCTTATTGGGGAGATATGCTACTCACAGCCACTTATCTTCTCAACCAAGTACCCTCTAAATCTGTCACTTCCATTCCTTATGAGTTGTGGAAGGGTCACAAACCCTATTTAAGTAACCCCAAACCGTGCGGTTGAACTATTTTCGCCCATGATTAGAGGTTGCAATTATGTACACGACCCGCTGACACTACATAAACCTGACACTAATTTAGTGGGTTTAGGTTTGATTAAATAGGTAATGTGTCTTTTTTTGGGTTGACAAGAAACACACACGATAACTTTTGTATCAGGTTAAGGTTGACATGTTAACCCAAAAATAACACGAAAATTTAAATATCATTATTATTATTATTATATTTTCCTATATTTTTACATGTCACCATTAAGAAATGTAATAAACTCCGTATAACTCATATGCATGGAACATATTTGCAATAATTTTACATGTCATTCTTAACGGATGTAGTACAATAACATATAAACGCGAATAAGATATAATCCAACATAAAAATAATGCATTAAGATTTGTAAAATAGGTTTTGGATCTACATTTTAGGTCAGGAATGGGTTGAATTATTAATCTGAATATAAAATAAATATTCAAATTTTTTAATATATCCTTTATAATATTTTATACATGTAATATGAAAACACAACACAAAATCGACATAAACATGGTTGTATCAACATGATTATGACACGAAAATTTTATGTTGGGTTTGGGTTTGGCTTATTGAAACACGAACCCAAATTTGACATGACACAAATGCGACCCACCTACACAAATTGCCACCCTTACCTATGATACCTTGAGCAAGTTTGGGAAATTAGGCTCAAGAGGCAAAAAGTGCATCTTTATAATATATCTAGATTTGTCAAAAGGATATCTCTTAGTGGGAGAAATGGAAGACGGGAAAGTGATAGAATTTAAATCATGTAACATTGTCTTCTTAAAGAATGAGTTCCCTAAGTTAGGTGAGGTAGACCATGATTTGCCACTTTACAAGGAAATGGAAACTAACGGATCTCTCCATTTGAGTGAGTGGGAGAAATTTTGAGGAACATGAAAATGTTTAAGAACCTCAAAACGGATGAAGATCTAGGTCAAGATCTAATTTTTTATGAACATATGGATTTAGACTTCAGTGGGAGTATGGAACATAGTTTAAATGACAGCGTACCAAATTATGATGACTATATGAGACATGTTTATCAGCATTCAAAACCGCACAAAACTGAAAGACAAAAAGTCAAACACCATCGATTTAGTATCAAAGGCATGGCTCTTTTAGTTACCCCACAAGATGATGATGAGCCTAGAAATTACAAGGAAGTTCTTTCATGCCCTGCAAAAGACAAATGGACTAAGTTAACGGAAGAAGAAATGGCTTCCATGAGATCCAACAGAGTTTGGGAACTTATTGATCTGCCGAATGGGAGAAAAGCTACTGGGAACAAGTGGGTTCTCAAAATCAAGCGTAAGGCTGATGGCAGTATGCAAAGATACAAGGCTCTTCTAGTTGCTAAGGGCTATCTACAATATGAAGGGATACATTATAAGGAAACCTTCTTACCTATTGTGAGGCTCACTTCTATAAGATTAGTCCTAACGATAATGGCAAATCTGGATCTAAAGCTACATCAAATGGATGTAAAGATTGCTTTTCTGAATGGTGAATTGGATGAAGAAATTTACATAGATCAACATGTAGGTTTCATCATAAAAGGCTATGAACAAAAGTTTTACAAATTGAAAAGATCAATTTATGGTCTTAAACAGTCTTCTAGACAGTAGTACATTTGATTTCATAATGTGATGACATTGAATGGCTTCAAGGTAATTGAAGAAGATTACTGTGTCTATAAGGAAAGCTTTGTAAGTAGATTTGTAATCATATAATTATATGTTGATGACATTCTGATAGTTGGAAATACCATGGAATATGTGAATTAACTTCAAGTTTTAAGATGAAAGATATAGGTGAAGCTGCATATATTCTTGGAATTAACATTTCAAGGGGACATTCAAAGAAATTGTTAGCCTTGTCTTAAGAGACATAGATTAACGAGGTTCTTAAATGATTTAATATGAGCAACTGTAAGCCCATAGATAGCCCGATGTCTAAGGGAGTAACACTTAGTGCTGATATGTGTCCCTAAATACAACAATAAATTAAATTTATGAAGAACCTCCCTTATGCGAATGCTGTGGGCAGCCTCATGTATGATATGATATGTACAAGACCAGATTTCTATCATGCAGTTGGCATGGCGAGCAGATATTAGTCCAATCATGGACAAGCACATTGGACAATAGTAAAGAGGATATTAAGATACCTCAAAGCCACTACGAATTACTCTTTACGTTATCATGGCAAGGATCTGCAATTAAGAGAATATACAAATATGGATTGGGCTGGAGACGTAGATGAGAGGAAATCTGTTAGTGTATGCCCTAATCCCAAGGTATTATATCTCATTTGTATTATACATTTTGGTTTATGTATCATACATTAGTGTTATTAATAAAGACATAATTTTTTTTATTAATTTCTTGTGCAATTAATAGTAATGAAGTATCCATTAACTGTGTTTGTACTCATGATTGTCGGTAACATTCTCCGGGCAATAAGAGCATGAGTAAGGAATCAAACAGTTATAAATCTATCCCTAGTCTATCAGAATCATGGGAATGATAATAACTAAAGACTAGTACATGGTTTGATTGTATGGTGGTGTCTTACCGACCATTGGACATAGATTGTAAGTCATGGACATGGGTATATGTTAGGTTACATGGTATTGGTTTGATCCACTTTGAGAACACCACATGTGTCATAGGTGGTTCTCAAGTAGTAATTGTATAGGATCCTTAGACATGATATTTCTATAGCCCTGGTGTGAGCACGAGTTTTTCCTTACCTCTGTGATGAGAGTCCCATGATACCTATTAAGCAGACGGACATGAATTGGACTTGAAATGAGCGGGATGTCACCTAGAATGTCTCAAACACTCCAAAAACCAAATAGTCCTTGATCCGAAACCCCGAGAAAGGTCCTTCGAGTGATTAGAGGGTTTAGAGGTGAGTATGGGATTTAGGAGAATCTATCACGGCTCTGATTAGAGGTGCACGGCTGTAATTCAGACCCGCATGGCTGTAACTCTACAGCCACACGACTCTATTATGCGGACAAAAATTTTCCTAAATAGTAGAATTAGCATTTGACAGGAGATAGAGGTCTTAATTAGTAGAAATTTTTATGATTCTCTAGGTCTTAAGATAATAGAGAAGATAACAACAGAAAATAACACAAGACAAAAAACATAGAGAATGAGAGAGGATTCTAGGAGAGAAAACCAAGGAAAAAGAGAGAAATTCTAAAAAGTTAAAGAACAAAAAGCAGAAACACATAAAAACATACTTAGAAAATATACAGTGAGAGTTCCTGATCAGATCTCTTTCATTCGGGGTTTATTCTCGGGTCGTATTTGGATCGATTCGGGATGGATATTAGAAGTTTCGGAGCGTTCACAGGACTCTAAGTGCGTTTTACCTTTTCAATCCGCTTCTAGACATCATACACGCTGGAACATCAACAAGGTAAACTCTGAGAGGCCTTGAACTCGCACTTGTTCATTTTGTGTTCTGTTTTTCTGTGTTTTGATTAAATTTCCTGAATTGGCTGTTTGATTACAGCTGTACGACTCTAACTAGAGCTGAGCACCTATAATCTCTTAGAATAGAGCTGCAAGGCTGTAATATTATAGCCACACAGTTGTGTTCTTCTGGGTAGAAACTTGAAAAGCTTAAAAATCGACCGAAAGCAGCCAGATTCCATTTTGTTCATCTGTTATGATTTATTTCAGTCCCAATCACATTTGTTATACTCTGAATCATGGTTTTTGATTTTTATTGAATGTTGATTTGAGATTTTCAAATTCTTTGGTTTGGTTTTTGAGTTTCGGCGTTGTTCGATCCAAACCGGATCCCCTGTCCAGCATTAGCGGACCCCCTAGATCCACAAATTCCTCAGAAACCATCGAAAACGATCAAAATAGTGTTTACAAAATGAAGAAAAACAATTTCGGGTTCTGGATGCTATAGCCGTATGGCTGTAGTACTACAGCTACATGGCTGTGGTCCTATAGCTGCTCGGCTCTAACTGAGCCGCACGGCTGTAGCCTCCAGAAGGAGGCAGAATCACGGGACGACCTACACGGACATCGTCGCGTGATGCTGTTTTCAGAATCAACTTGTTTTTGATATGTTTACTGCTTTGGGCCTTAGATGAATGTCGGCAATCAGGAACCCATACGAATGGAACCCCGAGTTCCAGGATACCCGACCCACTAAATGGAGTAATTTCGCATGTAATCGAGCCAAACTATTTTCAAAACTGTTTTCAAGTATAAAAACCTACAAGGCGTTTCTAAAACTGTTTTCCAGGTCTAACCGAGCAAGTCGCCCGGACTTCTTGGTTATCCCCTAAATGTATGCCCCCCTTTTCTGATAATCCCCATTCTATCTTATATGAGTCCTATTTGTATTTGTGCTATAATTGTGCTAACCAATTTGTCTTGCAACTTTTATTTTTCTTTATTTTTTATTTTGGATGTATTTTATAGATTAATCGTGTATCTAGGCGGTTGTAATGGTGAGGATGAGAGCTTTTTTCTCTTTTTTTTGGGTTGTAATAAGCGGCCTCTATTTCTTTTTGGTTTAGTTTTGGATGTATGATTTATATTCCTGCACTTTAATTTTATGCACTTTATTTATCTCATTTGAATGAGCATGGGCTAAAATATGAAACATAAAATGGGCAAAGAAAGGTAATAAGTGAGTAAAATATTGTCTTATGCACTTATAAATGAAAACAAGCTTGAAGTTGAATAGGTAAGTTGCCCGAACCCTGAATCTCTGGATTAGGTATAGTAGTCTATGCTCTGTAGGGAGCTGTATCAGAATTTCTCGGATGTGCTGATCCGGGTGGCGACTCTATCACTGATCTTGAAATTTAAGTTTCGAGGTCTTTAAGTTAATAAAACGGGATTTTCTAAAAGACAAAACCAGTTTTCCAAAGCTCACAAAGAGAAGATTTTCTACAAAAAGGATTTCCAAACAAAGCAATGATTTTCCTAAGCAAGATACAAACCCATTTTCAAAAACAAATCTAAAACACTTTCTAATTCTTTTTCCCCGGTTCGCTTCACCGTGTTCCACTTTCGCTTCTAAAAAGTCATCCACTCATAGTAGCGACTCTGCTAGGGATGAATGGTTTCTTAAAACGTTTTCTTTAAAACTTAAGGAACTTAGGCAACTACTAAAAGATAACCTCACTTGTAGTCATTTAATAGTCCATAGTACCATATTTTATTCACAATTGCATATTATGACATTTTCTTCTTCTCAACCCCTCAAACTCATTGATCAGCCCGGTTTACTTCCGAAGGTGACCTACCTCTTCTGTTAGGATTGGAAGCACCCGAAGGGGTAAACCACTCATAGCATCACATGAACCTCTCATGTTCTATGTGGAGGAGTGTATTTTTGCTCTGGGGACCTGTGCGACCCTTGGTTGGACTTTGGCCCATATGTAATGACCTAGTAACTTCTCCTTAGGGTTACCAAAACATAAATTCAAAATTGGACATTGAGTGTGCGCCTTTGGTATCCCCTACTGATGCCAAAGAGACCCAACACCTAGGAAGAATGCATGACCAATCGAAAGGAGGAATAAGGTTGGAAGGGTGAGCATATTGTTGCGTGTGCTAACGTTTGCTCTGTGGTGATTTTATTTGACCTTCTCATAAAGCATCAAGCACGCATAATCATTCGTGTGCCATTCTAACCACAGCTTCGTGTAGCCACTTTTAAAACATCAACATATGTGACATTGATGCTAGCCACATCTTTATACAACCATGACATTCTTATTTGTGTGCCATATACATCTCGTGTGTTCACATTTCTATGAAGCATACATAAGATCATCCCATGTGTCATGCATCCTAACCACATCTTCATGCAGCCATTTGCATCTCGTGTGACATGGACATATCATATCATCCCTTCCCATATAATATAAAGGACGTTCTGAGTATGCCCATCACGGTCATTTCATTTCATATCATATTGGGTATCCCAAAAATACCTGTGTTCTACCCATGCACTGGATTGCACTTGGCCATTCCGCTTTACCATCTCATTCACTAGAGGACCACGATGGTCTTAGGTCTATATTCATGTGGCGATCAGACAATATCATTACATGACATCATGCCTATTCATTATTGGTGTCACGGTGATGCTGTAGTCTTGTTTGTGTGTCACAAAACACATCGGATTTTTCCATAACATTGTTGAATCATTCAAGGTACTCCATGAGTGCCGGATTACCACACATATAGGGGCATTTCATGACATTACCAAATAATGCAAGGTGTTCCATGAACACCGAACTTCTGTCCGTGTCATGAGTTACACGCAACTTGTTTGTAACATCATTTCATGTTGGATGCCCTAAAAGCATTGAAACTCTATCCGTGGGACAGCCCCCATGTGACCATTTCATACCACTCCATTGACCTGTAAAACGTCAAACCTATGTCCATGTGTCGGTACACATGCGACCATTTCATAACATCCACTAGGTGCCCCAAAAGCACCGAACCTCTATCCGTGTGACGGCTCACATACGACATCTTTGCATTATCTTTCGCATGACATTGGGTATTCTTAGGATGTCCAAAGTAAAAAGAACAAAATAAAAAAATATCATCATCATTATCATGCTCATTCATGAGACATCATCCAACCATAGTCATCTCACGATCATACCATACACCTCACTTAGTGGTCGAGTTTAGACTCACGACATCCATCCATTGTTCTAACCTTATGTTGAACGTGTAGTTTGGAGTTGAACTTCGAGGTGATTGAACTTCGAGGTGATTCATACCTGTTGAACCAAAGTCTGATCAGTTAGCCCAGCCAGTTCAGCCAGAACCGGAAACCGTGGAAGGGGTCAAGGTCGATTCATATTCAGATTCAGAGCAGGAATTTAGGGGGCAGTTACCTTCTTTATCGGTTGACAGTCAGTTCATACTAGAAGAAGCAAATAGAATAGAAATGGCTCAAGACAGACAAGCGGAAGTTCCTGCTTTTGACATGAACACATTTGTGGATGCGCTACTGAGCTCAGATAGATTCAAGGCCACCTTGAGGGAACAGATGCAAACTGTGATGCCTACTGAAGGGGGTCAGAGTGCTCAACCAATTTCAGCTTCGGTAGAAAATGGAGGAAATATGGTCCAAGCAAAAAATGGGGGCTAGAGGAAATATTCCCGACAATAGTAGGGTGGCCATTCCTCATCAGGAAATTGACTGCCTATCTGAGGAAGACAAAGCTTTCATAAGGGCAAGGGAGGCCTCAATTGAGATGGCTACTGAGAAGTGTCTCAAAGAAAAATTCTTTGATCTTGAAGCCCTACTACCCAAGCTGAAGGAGATGGTGCATTTCAATCCCATCAAGTGTGCATACCCAACTACCCTGATGGCAAAGGGAGGAGAGCCACTCTCGGTCGGTTTTCGGATGCCTTATCTACCTTCGTACACTGGAGAAGGTCCACCAGAGGCTTACTTGGATAGCTATGTGAGGGTTATGTCTAGTCTGGCATTAGGAAGATCCACCTGCTAAACCTATTCCCAACTACTCTAAGGGATGCTGCTGCTAAATGGTACTTGAAAATGCTGATCCACACCCATTCCACATGGGAAGATTTATTTGAGGCATTTGTCAAGTAATATGCCTATAACACTCAGGTGGAAACTACTCTGGAGGATTTGGAAAGGATTCGCCAGAAGCCAAATGAGTCCTTTTCGTCTTACTATAAGAGATGGATGGATGTTCAAAGGCTGGATAAATAGAGCTCCAAAGCTAGAGTCTCTCATTGTAAAGTTGGTTGATGGAAGCTTGCCTCAATACAAGGATAAAATGAAGCTTAAAAGATTCCACGCTTTTACAAAAGTTGTCAAATTTGCTAAGTGAATCGAGAGGTATGAGGAGGAAGACCAAAGAAATAAGCAGAATTTTGGTACTTATCAAGGCAGTCGGGTGTACACACAGGGTTACAAGACTGGTAACTCCACAACCATATCTACTGGGTCTAGTTCAAAACTGGCTCAAAACACAACCCTTGGACAAGTGCAAGAATCGAATGTGGCTGCTGCAGCTCAAGGTAGACAAACAAGGACTCCTCAGGGAATCACCAACCCGTGGGCAGAATCTTTAGCTTCTATTTTCACCAAATGCAGGAAGGCTGGGTTGCTTCAGAGTTTGAAGCTGTATTCTCCTCCAGCTGAGATGGACAAGGGTAACTTTTATTCTTATCATGTGACAATAGGACACCATACGAATGATTGCACTCAGTTAATAAGGGCTATCCGACAGTTGGTTACTGAGGGGAAGATTGTGGAACCACCCTCGAAGCCGAGCATTCAGAACAATCCCCTGCCCAACTTTGGCTAGCCCGGGTATGCAAGCTGTTGAGATCAATGATGCTGCAGCAATAGAAGACCCTCCACATGTGGAGGATGAGAATTATTTTAATGTATTTGCTTTCTTTCTTCTTTATAATGTGGACAATTCTGCCCATAAGGCGTTGAATTTCATGCAATTTGATTTTGATTACTTGTGTGATATTTTTCTGGATGGAACTACGCATACATTCAAACATTCATTTAATGCCTTTAACATACATGATGCATCATTGTGTGAAATGAATCTAGGGACAAACGATGACCTAAATATCCATCTTCAAAAATTTCATGCCTAAAAAGAGAATAGAAATTGCAAACGTACTGTAAATGCTTGTGGAAATCATTGTCTAGCTATACGAGGTCATACGGGGATTGATAGATGAATTATTGAACACCGAGTTCTAAAGGGTCCGAAGATGAAACCAGCTATAGACTCAGACCAGAAAAAGGGGGGCAATTGCAGCATGGGGAATTGATAGCGTCAGAGAAATAAGGACACTTACGGCAAACGGATGTCGATTAACAGTTATAACCGTTAACTACTCCTCAAAGTGGGTAAAGTAGAGTCATATATAGATGTCACAGTAAAAAAAATAAAAAAATAAAAAAAGAAATAAAAATAAAAAATACATGTCCAAGTTCGGAAAGGAGAAGGTGTTTGCACGGTGTGAAGTTCTGCATCACGTCACGACCGATGATGGAGCACAATTTCAAGGGGCAACAACACAGTTGTTCTAGAATAAAGGAATGGAGCATCACACATCATCTCTCTATCGCCCATAAGACAATGGGGTGATAGAAGCGGCCAATAAGTCTATCAAAGAGGATTCCGTCAAAATGGCACTTGCCTACAAAGATCGGGTCGACATGTTACCATTTGCCGTGTGAGGACACATAATTAGCATCAAAGCACTTATTGGAGAAACGCCATGTTCTTTGGTCTACGGGGTAGAAGCAGTTCTACCAGTGGAAGCAAAGAGCAAGTCATCAACCCTATCAATCAAGACAAGCTCAGGCGATACCACTAAAAAAAAAAGTCCGATGGATCGAAAACCGAAAAGGTGATCCATGCAAAAGTTAGGATAGAGAAGTGAGCACCATCAGCGGGAAAATCTGAGAAGACCAGTTGATGGCAGTCGTGGATTCGGTCGAGATGGATACCATTACTGATTCTGTTCTTAGCTTCATTTCATCCTTGGTGTGCTGTAAGCGCTGGAATTTTCTATACTTGAAAAAAAGAGAAAAAAATAGTGTAGTCATACGACTATCACTACAGTCGTACGATTGTAACCAAACTACAGTCGTACGACTGTAGATCACGGCAGGTAAGCCAACCCATACCTCAAAAGCTGAAAAAACAGAAAGAGGAGGGGGAGGAAACAGACAGACGGGGACAGACAGAGAAAGGGAGGAGAAAGAGAGAAAGAAAGAAAAAGGGAGGAAAAGAGAAAGAAGAGAAAACCAAAGAAAAGGGAAGAACTCCTCAATCAGAATCCCTCAGCATTTGGAAATCTCTGGACCCAAATCTCAAACCCTAACTCAAGGAGAAAAGTCCGGATTTTAGTGGATTGGAGCGACGCCAGGGGTCAATCCTACGGTGGACGCACGCCAAAGAGGTAAACACTCCTTTTCCCCTCTCTTTTAAAGGCTTTCTGGGTGATTGGTGTGGTTTTTTGTGCATTTTACCCATTTTTCTGCATTTCTGCTTCTGGAAATCGAGAACAGTCGCACGACTGTTCTTGAGTTTGATGAACAGTCGTACGACTGTAGTTATAGTCGTAAGAGTGTTCTTGATTTCCAGCGTTTTCTTCCTAGTTTTCTTCAAATAAAGTTTTGGCGAAATTTTGACTCCGGGCCACTTACAGTCGTACGACTGTAACGTGGTTTCCAGAACCAGAATTCTCGTTTTTAATCCCAAAAATTTCTAAAAATCCCAAAAAAATAAGAAAAATCCGAAAATCATCAAAATGAATTTTGATATGTGCATTCACTACCTTAGATTTCATTTCTTGTAAAATTGCATTTAGAACAATTCAATGACGGAGACCCGGTTCTCCCGAAAACCGACCCACTTAATATGTAAAAATAAATGTAAACTGGAAAAATTGTTTTCAAAATGATTTTCCCACAAAAACCAAAATACAGGGACGTTTCAAAATGTTTTCCAGGTCCAAGCCGCCGAGCCAGCCCGGTTATCCCCTAAATGCATGCCCCCAATTCTTGATTTCCCATTCTGTCATAATTGAATCCTATTTATGGCGTGCCGTATTCTGTGCTAACCCTCTGTTTTGCAGGTTTTAATTTCTTTTATTTTTATTTTGGATGTAATTTAATAGAATTAATCGTGTATCCTAGGCGGTTGTATTTTTCTAGATTATCATGTCTATTAGGCGCTTGTAAAGTGAGGCGAGAGTTTTTATTTTCTATTCGATTGGGTTGAAAACCATTCAAATATTCATTACTTTACTTTTATTTTTGTAATACCTGTATGCCGCTGCATGTCTATTTATTTCAATAAAATTGACTTTTAGAATTTGAAATGCCATCTTTGAACATTGACCAATTTTATTTTAATTAGACATGAAATAAGGGACTTGTCCGGAACCGAATCTCTGGATAGTGTAGCTGCCGTTCGTCCGGTTCAGCTGCATTATAAATTTCCCGGTTGAGCTGAGCCGGGTGGCGACTCTACAATATTCATCGAGACTTAGGTCTCGGTTCTTTTATGCATTAATTCCATTCATTTTCCAAAACGCGGATTTCCATTCATAAAAACCCCACACGAGGGAGGGGCCCGCCCGAGATCATGGCACCCCATTCCGAAAGGGAGTCCCGCGTCCCGTCGAAAATGCGTCGTCCGCTCACAGTGGCGACTCTGCTGGGGACTTCTTAAAAAGTTTTCTTAAAAACTTAAAAGAATTTGACAAGCCCTGAAAAGTGTCTAATTAAAATCAGGTGGATCATTCTCGATTGGTATTTCATCTTGCATCTTTAGCTAGACATGCTTACATTAGATTTAGTATCCATTTTCAGCCCGGTGGATTGTTGAAGTGTCGCCTAAGTTCCTCTTGGTCTTAAGGGCACGAATATGAAACACCACTCATAGCCTCGTACGAACCCTTGAGTGGGGAGAAGTGAGGAGTATATTTTGCTATGGGAACCTTGATTTTTAACATGACTTGGACCGAACTCATATAGGCAGCCCTAGTTGGATTCCCTTAGGATACCAAAATAATTGTGTGAATAATAATAAAATCGCGCCTTCATCACCCCCTGTTGGTGATCGAAGTGAACCCCGCCTAGGACTCAATTAGAATTTTTTGAGACCGACTACGCTTGGAGAAATAAGGTTGGAAGAATTCGCTTCGTGTGCTATGTGTTACATGCCTTTCGACATTTCACTCCATACCATAATTCATATTTATCATACATATGACATTTTCCATACATAAAACATTCTTGTTTGATACTAACCCATATTTTTATGCAGCCACGTGCATTTTATTTTCTTGTGAAAACCTTAAATCATCCGTTTGCCATTCATACTAACCCTCTCTTTTTCAGCCATAACATTATATTTGTGTGATTAGCATTTTTCACATAGCATACATAACATTATTATGTGTGTCATGCATCCTAACCACGTTTTTGTGCAGCCATTTGCATTTTGTGTGTCATAAGCATTCATGACATATCACCTAAATTAAATTAGGGGCATTCCAAGGACCCCCACCATGATCATCTCATTCCATCATATATCGGGTATCCTAAAATATCCGTGTTTTGCCAATGCACCGGATTGCCTTCGGCCATTCCACTAAATCATTTCATTCAATAGAGACCACAATGGTCCTAGGTATATTTCCGTGTGACAATCCACATGAGACGTTTCATGACATCATGCTCATTTATCATAAATATCATACCGTACTGTGATCCATATCGGATTACTTCATGACATTACTACATCATTCGAGGCGCTCCCCGAGTGCCGGGTTAGTACGCATATAGGGGCATTTCATAACATCCCAGATCATGCAAGGTGTTCCCCGAACACCGAGCTTTTGTCCGTGTCCCTGTTACACGCGACTCTCTCACAGCATCATTTCATTTCATATGCTCAAAAGCATCAGAACTCTGTCCATGGACCGGTTCTATGCGACCATTTCATATCATCTCATAGACCTTCAAAGCGTCAAACTCTGTCCGTGTGTCGGTACACACGTGACTATTTCACGAATTTCATTAGGTGCCCCAAAAGCACCGAGCTCTCATCCGTGTGGCGGTCCACACGTGAAATTTTGCATAGCATTGAGTGTTCTTGGGATGTCCAAAAATAAAAATAAAAAGATAAAGATAAAAACAAGGGATCATCCTCATTATCTCATGATGTACATCTCATTCATCCATCTAACATTCAAGCACTCCACAACGTTCAAGCATTCCAGAAACACCAAGTACTTTACCGCATGCACTAAGTCATTTAAGTGTTCCAAAAACACTAGAAGCTTCATCAAGCCCCTTATGCTTCCATAATCCTTAGAAACCCTATCCTTGTGTCCCGTACACCCAAATACCGAAATATCTTTCTGTGCAAGACAAGCTCTGCACATTTCCTCTCTGTGTAAGACTAAGTTCTACATGTGCCGCTCCAAATCTCCCTGTGCAAGACCAGCTCTGCACGTACCGCATCAAACTCTACCCTTCCTTCCCGTGTAAGACTAAGCTCTACATGTATCATTCCAAAATATCTTTCCGTGCAAGACAAGCTCTGCACGTACCGCATCAAACTCTTCCCTTCCTCCCCGTGTAAGACTAAGCTCTACACGTATCGTTCCATATATCTTTCTGTGCAAGACAAGCTCTGCACATTTCCTCCCCGTGTAAGACTAAGCTCTACACGTATCGTTCCATATATCTTTCTGTGCAAGACAAGCTCTGCACATTTCCTCCCCGCGTAAGACTAAGCTCTACACGTATCGTTCCATATATCTTTCTATGCAAGACAAGCTTTGCACATTTCCTCTCCATGTAAGACTAAGTTCTACACGTGTTGTTCCAAATTGCAAGACCAGCTCTGCACGTACCGCATCAAACTCTACCCTTCCTTCCCATGTAAGACTAAGCTCTACACGTATCGTTCCAAAATATCTTTCCGTGCAAGACAAGCTCTACACGTACTGCATCAAACTCTACCCTTCCTCCCTGTGTAAGACTAAGCTCTACATGTATCGTTCCATATATCTTTTTGTACAAGATAAGCTCTGCACATTTCCTCCTCGTGTAAGACTAAGCTCTACACGTATCGTTCCATATATCTTTCTGTGCAAGACAAGCTCTGCACATTTCCTCCCCGTGTAAGACTAAGCTCTATACGTATCGTTCCATATATCTTTCTGTGCAAGACAAGCTCTGCACATTTCCTCTCCGTGTAAGACTAAGTTCTACACATGTTGTTCCAAATTTCCCGTGCAAGACTAGCTCTGCACGTACCGCATCAAACTCTACCCTTCCTCCCCGTGTAAGACTAAGCTCTACATGTATCGTTCCAAAATATCTTTCTATGCAAGACAAGCTCTGCACACTTCCTCCTCGTGTAAGACACACTCTACACGTATTGCTCTAAACACTAAACCTTCCCCCGTGTAAGACCAAGCTCTACACGTACCGCTCCAAATCTCCCCGTGCAAGACCAGCTTTGCATGTACCGCATCAAACTCTGCCCTTCCTTCCTGTGTAAGACTAAGCTCTACACGTATCGTTCCAAAATATCTTTCCGTGCAAGACAAGCTCTGCACGTACCGCATCAAACTATACACTTCCTTCCCGTGTAAGACATGCTCTACACGTATCGCTCTAAACTCTAAACCTTTCCCCGTGTAAGACACGCTCTACACGTATCGCTCTAAACATTAAACCTTCCCCCGTGTAAGATAAGCTCTGCACGTACCGCTTTAAACACTAAACCTTTCCCCGTGTAAGACACGCTCTACACGTATCGCTCTAAACATTAAACCTCTTCCCGTGTAAGACACGCTCTACACGTACCGCTTTAAACACTACATCTCTTCCCCGTGTAAGATCCACTCTACACGCACCGTTTCAAATGTCAACTCTCCTCCCATGTAAGATATGCTCTACACGTAAACCCTTCATAAGTATCACCTTGCTTCGATCCGTGGACACCCTGTGTGTCATCTTATCCATGTGGTGTATATTTATACGCCACGCTATACTTCAGCATATAGCTTCATCAACATTCATTGCATTTTGCACATCTCCATTCTTGTCTTTGTGTGCACTTGACTAGCATAGGATTGCATAACATGACATGGCATCACATGACATCATCATTCACGCATGCATGCATCACATCTCGCATTAATACCTGCATCATCCCTTGACTTGGTATTCTTCATGCACATGCCCCAGTCGATGCTGACAAGTGTTTTTATCAGGACAAAAAAGGGAAGGAGTCTCGAGAATGGCTAGCCCAGTGAACTTCAACACCGTAACAGATGTCCCAGATGATTATGTTGTCTTATCACGATTCCGAAAGGCGGTCAGGGAAGAGGCAACGGCAATATTGAAGGAAATACTAGGAGGTGATCTGGACTAGGTGGAAAAGCTAACGACAAAGTGCTCTGAATTGGAGGCACGTGTGGTTGAACTTGAGGGAACAATAAGAGGGCTGACTGGTGAAGCAGAATCGATGGCCCCCCTCAAAGCCAACACTGACCTTGTTCCGCGGCCAACCAAGAGTCCAATCCCCATGGGTGACAGAAAGGGCATATCCCCGTGGCCTTTCTCGCTGAGCCAATTATTTGCCAAATGTAGAAAAGAGGGGCTACTGCAGAGCGTCAAGCCGTATGTGGAGCCGGCCCCAGATCAAAGAACAACTTCTGCACCTATCATGTGGTGACGGGTCACCGAACCAATGCTTGCTATATTTTAAAGAAGGAGATCCGGAAGTTAGTTGATGAGGGAAGATTAAAGGTGCCATCCACTACTAATGAGCAACTAGGGGCTAGTAGGGAGACTGACAAGGAAATTCCTCAAACCTCCCGGGGAGAGGAATATGATGAAGAACTCCTAAGCCTGATTTGATGAAAGTGGGGTAGTGACCGGATAAGGAATAGTCGGGCGCTGTGAGATCAATACCTTTAGAGGCCCCTTCTCGTAGGGGGCTCATTTTGTTTGTAAAGTGTATTGAACTCATTTTTGAATGCAATGCATCTTGTTATTTTTCTTACTTGTGTGGTGATTACATGTATATGGCATTAAGCGTGCATTTGATCATCTGAGATGACATGTCCATCACGCATAATATTAAGATGCATGACATCAATCTGAGTCTTACAGGGAATTTACTAGTGAACCTGACTTCGGTTAAGCCCTTTTCTTAAAAAAAAGAGAGAGAAAGAGAAGAAGTCTGCCAAGCAAATAATGGGATGGCACCATTTCATTCGAATCAATTGCCAACCTAGATCAGTGATCCCTACAAACCACGATCCTAAACGCTGCTGGTCTTGCCCTAAAAGTTTCAACTTGGACAGCCCATAATACACCCAAATCATTCCAAACCAGGGACCATTGTTAAATCTCAGAGCCGATCACCAGAACGAAGCTTTGCGCTTAACTCACGCTCAAGAAAGCATCCCACATCAAAAACCAAATCCATCAAAAAGCACCAAGCCCTAAAAATCCAAATGACCTTCGCCACCCACCATGCTGTAAAACTCTAAAGCAGACATTAGTTTTAGTGCATGTATAGTCTTGTCTGTGTGGCATTCATATGCATATGACATTACACATGCATTGTTCATCCAAAAAGACAAACACGCATGACATACATGAATCTGAATGCAGCATGAAAATCAATAGGTGGCTGTGGTTTGGATTTAGCTTCTCCAAAAAAAAAAGAAGCACCAATGCAGGACTTCAGCTCTCTCTTACAGTCCAATTTCTGCTCCTGGTCTAAAGTTGCACTCTCTTCAACCATAAAGTTAAACTCTGTTGAGTGCCTGGTGAATCTGGGGGCGGCCCACCTATTGCATGAAATGCCAGAGTCAATGGGTTGAGACAATGGAGATAAGTACGTTTTCGCCTGTTATGAAAAGTTAACTTCACGCGGTGAGAGAGAAGATCGGTGTCTTTACCCAAAGCAGTTCCCTTTTCATCCTCTTCTCTGTCTTCTCCATTTGCCTTCAACACCTTTGTCTTCCCTTTATTGTCTTTCCTTCACTTTCATCTTCTATCTTTCATCTTCTCTCTGGGACTTCAACCGATTCTGTGATTCCATATTTCCTACCTTCAATGGCTCATAATAAGAAGTTGAACCCCAATGCTACTCCATATTGTATTTTTCCGTATCATCTCATCAGCAGAAGGGCGACGGAGCATGTGGTTATGGCGCCGTTTCAATTCGTCTTTGTTTATCATCAACCTGTATCGAATTGGGGACACCTTTTAATCCCATGCCATTTCTCTTCAATCTAAACTCCCAGACTAATTATTTTGTACCCTCAGATAGTGGGAAGGGTTTTGATTTGATGATAGATAGAGGATTTGGATATGAGTCTGCTTCAAATGAGTTCAACAATGCTGAAAAAAGGGGGAAAATGAAATATATAGCTCCGAGATTCCAGAAGAAGAAGAAAATAGTTTCTGTAGGTGAAAAGGAATGACAGTGGTCGCCCAAGAAATTGACTATTGAAGAGACCAAGCTGAATAAAAAGAGATTGAAGCTAATCTTGGTGGAAAAACAAGCCTGATGATCAGAAATCTACCAAATCAGTTTCAAAGAGATAATCTGCTACAAATTCTGGGCAAGCATTGTCTGGAGGAAAACAAGAATAAGTCCAAAGGGAAGCCTGTTTATGATTTCCTCTATTTGCCTATGGATTTCAAGACTGGAGGAAATTTTAGTTATGCATTTGTGAACTTCACCAACTGTGTTGGGGCAACTTGACTTTACAAAGCTTTCAACAATCATGAAGGGGACGATACCATCAACAGAAGAGCTTACAAAGTCTGTTGTACTCATATTCAAAGGGAAAGTTGCATTTGCCAACCATTTCAAGAATTCAGTCTTCGGAAGCCGTGCTTGAACTGAAATTTGGGGTGAATTGGAAACATGGATACAACATCAGACAGCAGGAGAATCTAGTGGTTAATTGAATTCATCTCAGGTTGTCCATCCACAATGGCAACTCTATCCAGTGATCGAGCATAAAAAAAAAAACTCCAATGTGTAAAACCGAAAGGGCATATTGGTAATTTGAAGGGGCATCAATTAAAACCAGAGCCACATTTTAGATTTTCCTAATGCATCCGCATTCATTATGTCATGAAGGCTTTGTATTCAACTTTGGTGTTCAATATACATTTGTTGTGCCATTGCATGTGAATGTTCATGGCGCAGTGAACCTTGTCTGTAGAAGTGCTTTACTTCCCAAACACAAACCTATAATACTCCCCGAACACAAACCTATAATATCAGGGGCAAGTAAAAAAAAAAAGACCGAACCACTGGGTATCATCAATAGCAGTATCTTCGCGGGTCGCAATGGACATATCATGATACATCTTTCCCATCCTAAGACAAACCGTCGCGAAAGGGATCAACACAGACAAAATGCCTATCACAAAATCTTTCTAAAAAAAAGGGGGTTTGTTGACACAGAAAACCGAAAGGACGTGTCAGCAACATGAGAGGGATGATATACAAAGTCAGAGCCACTGTCATACTCCCTGTTATACTCATTTTGATGTCACCATTGCAATATTGTGCATGTTTAGATTTCCAAATCAGATGTTCATCTTGCATGCACCATGCCATTACATATAAACATCCATTAGTAGGACATTACATCCAAGCCCGTGATAATATCGCAGAAGCTCCTATCATGTGGTACGGAAATGTGAAGTCTCACTCTCATCTTCTTGCTTAACCAAATGGACCATCCGTCGGCGCAGCCTATTACTCTGATCCACTCATCACCGACAATGCTTCAGAATATTCAGAGGGTAAAGTGGAAAGTCACTCAAGACAGCCAACTCCCCTAGTACCTAGATTGGTGTAATAGTTAGTCGGTCAGGAGACACGTTGGGACAATCGAGCTAGGTCACCTGGGCTACCATCGAGGCCAGCCACAAGCCGTGAATTCCGTCTCCGGGCTTGCATGGATACCATGAACAAAGCATAAGCCACATGTTGCATGCATACATTTAAAACTATACATGCATCCATACATACATACATACGTTTAAAGTAAACACACACAATTCATATGCATATGCATCACAACCAATCCAAGTGCATGTACCCACTGCTATCACTAGGGCTCTCCGAACTAGGTTCGCTCTCAAAGCGGAGACGGCACAATGTCGGGGCAGGACAGTCAAGTTTCCAAGGGGCAGAGCAATCAAGCCGTATTTACCCTTGGTCGAAGGGGCAAAAATTTTTGTTTACAAAATCATCGATCAAGGGATAAATACTCATTCCCAGCCAACGTCAAAATTATCATTCCCAAACCTATCTCCTCACTTCATTCAAGCCAGATTTCGAACCGTTGAACTCCATTACATTCAAGCATGGTTTCAGATCCTTGAACCTCTTATTATTTCAAGTCCATCCAATTCCAGTGAGATTTCAAATCCATAATCCATCTTCCTTTGCCTCGGGTAACATAAACCCGATATCGGCTTAACCGTAAGTTCATCTCCCTCTGCCTCGGGTAACATAAACCCGATATCGGCTTAACCGCAATTTCATTTCCCTTTTCCTCGGGTAACATAAACCCGATATCGGCCAATCCATATTTCATCTTCCTCTGCCTCGGGTAACAAAAACCCGATATCAGCTTAACCGCAATTTCATTTCCCTTTGCCTCGGGTAACATAAACCCGACATCGGCCAATCCATATTTCATCTTCTTTTGCCTCGGGTAACATAAACCCGATATCGGCTTAACCGTAAGTTCATCTCCCTCTGCCTTAGTTAACATAAACCCGAGATCGGCTTAACCGTAATTTCATTTCCCTTTGCCTCGGGTAACATAAACCCGATATCGGCCAATCCATATTTCATCTTCCTCTCCTCGGGTAACATAAACCCGATATCGGCTTAACCGTAATTTCATTTCCCTTTGCCTAGGGTAACATAAACCTGATATCGGCCAATCCATATTTCATCTTCTTTTGCCTCGGGTAACATAAACCCGATATCCGCTTAACCGTAAGTTCATCTCCCTTTGCCTCGGGTAACATAAACCCGATATCGGCCAATCCATATTTCATCTTCCTCTGCCTCGGGTAACATAGACCCTATATCGGCTTAACCTCATTCCATCTTTTCTCGCCTCGGGTAACCTAGACCTGATATCGGCTTATTTCTTCCTCAGCTTTGCCTCGGGTAACCTAGACCTGATATCGACTTATTTCCTCCCTAGCATCGCCTCGGGTAACCTTGACCCGGTATCGGCCTATCTCATCAGAAGGTTCATTCCAGTGTTCGCAGCGCTTTGATTCGGGCTCTCAAATTCATCATCTCATATGTTGTAAACCTGGAATTAGGTGTCGAATTTGATCACGCGAGGGGCAGCTGTAAGCGCCGGAATTTTCTATACTTAAAAAAAAAAAGAGAAAAAAAAGAGTATAGTCGTATGACTATCACTACAGTCGTACGACTGTAACCAAACTACAGTCGTACGACTGTAGATCGCGGCAGGTAAGCCAACCCATACCTCAAAAGCTGAAAAAATAGAAAGAGGAGGGGGAGGAAACAGACAGACGGGGACAGACAAAGAAAGGGAGGAGAAAGAGAGGAAGAAAGAAAAAGGGAGGAAAAGAGAAAGAAGAGAAAACCAAAGAAAAGGGAAGAACTCCTCAATCAGAATCCCTCAGCATTTCGAAATCTCTGGACCCAAATCTCAAACCTTAACTTAAGGAGAAAAGTCCGAATTTTAGTGGATCGGAGCGATGCCAGGTGTCAATCCTACGGTGGACGCACGGCAAAGAGGTAAACACTCCTTTTCCCCTCTCTTTTACAAGCTTTCTGGGTGATTGGTGTGGTTTTTCTGTATTTTATCCATTTTTCTGCATTTCTGCTTTTGGAAATCAAGAACAGTCGCACGACTGTAGTTACAGTCGTACGAGTGTTCTTGATTTCCAGTGTTTTCTTCCTAGTTTTCTTTAAATAAAGTTATGGCAAAATTTTGACTCCGGGCCACTTACAGTCGTACGACTGTAACGTGGTTTCCAGAACCAGAATTCTCGTTTTTAATCCCAAAAATTTCCAAAAATCCCAAAAAATTAAGAAAAATCCGAAAATCATCAAAATGAATTTTGATATGTGCATTCACTACCTTAGGTTTAATTTCCTGTAAAATTGCATTTAGAACAATTCAACGACGGAGACTCGGTTCTCCCAAAAACCGACCCACTTAATATGTAAAAATGCATGTAAACCGCAAAAATTGTTTTCAAAATGATTTTCCCACAAAAACCAAAATACAGGGACGTTTCAAAATGTTTTCCAGGTCCAACCGGGCCGGCTAGCCAAGCCAGCCCGGTTATCCCCTAAATGCATGCCCCAAATTCTTGATTTCCCATTCTGTCATAATTGAGTCCTATTTATGGCGTGTCGTATTCTGTGCTAACCCTCTGTTTTGCAGGTTTTAATTTCTTTTATTTTTATTTTGAATGTAATTTAATAGAATTAATTGTGTATCCTAAGCGGTTGTATTTTTCTAGATTCTCGTGTATATTAGGCGCTTGTAAAGTGAGGCGAGAGTTTTTATTTTCTATTCGATTGGGTTGTAAACCATTCAAATATTCATTACTTTACTTTTATTTTTGTAATACATGTATGCGCACTGCATGTCTATTTATTTCAATAAAATTGAATTTTAGAATTTGAAATACCATCTTTGAACATTGACCAATTTTATTTTAATTAAACACGAAATAAAGGACTTGTCCGGACCCGAATCTCTGGATAGTGTAGCTGCCGTTCGTCCGGTTCAGCTGTATTATAAATTTCCCGGTTGAGCTGAGCCGGGTGGCGACTCTACAATATTCATCGAGACTTAGGTCTCGGTTCTTTTATGTATTAATTCCATTCATTTTTCAAAACGCGGATTTCCATTCATAAAAACCCCACGCGAGGGAGGGGTCCGCCCGAGATCGTGGCGCCCCATTCCGAAAGGGAGTCCCGCGACCCGTAGAAAACGCGTCGTCCGCTCACATGTGCATTGTGCTAAAATATTATTAATGAATGAATGAATGAATGCTTCATTCTTACTGTTTAAATGTCCTGAGTTTGCTCAAAATTGAGTTCGTATTATGCATATATGGCTGTGCACATTTTCTGTTTGCATGCATCTCATCTTAAAAAAAAAATATCAATCCGATAAACTGAAAACCAAAAAGGCAATCTATGCAAAAGTTAGGATTCAAATAAAAGTCTGCTGACTCTAAAGCCCAAAAGGGCAGTTCAGGCAAAAGTTAAGACAGTCCAATAGGCCGAAAACCCTAAAGGGCAGTCTATGCAAAAGTTAGAACACAAAACAAAATCCAAGTCACACAACAGCAGGTTCAAGTAATCCTAACTCCCTACAACTTGAGGCATCTCAAGGTTAGTGCCTCGCGCTCACAGCTAATATACCAAGACAAAATGTGCAGAAATGGGTCCACACATAGGCAATACAAGGAAAGTAGCAGAATGAACTCACATATAGGCTAGATTGTCAAAGAAGTAAAAGAGAAGGTCTACAACTGTGCCCCTGTCACCCTGACCATCCACCTGGTTCATCCCCAGTGATCTCATAATAAGCGAGCTGCTCCTCTAGTAGGTTCGTGCACATCTAGAAGGCCTGGTTCATGAGCTCTATACCCGCAGCTAGTCTGACTCGTGATGTTGAAAGCCAGATGCGAGTTACACCAAGATCAACAGCAGAAACATCATGTCATATACATACATACATACATTCAAAACATAGTCATATACATACATACATTCGAAACATACACACACATATGCATACACGCATCAATGCTAACTTAAGTACAGGCACTCACCATCATCATCGGGCTGTCCCGAATCGTGAGCGCTCTGAAAGCGGAAATAGCCCGACACTGGGGCATCCCCTAGGCTATAACATACAAATCAGAGCTACACAGCTCTAACTCTCACATATAAGGATTTTCTCGATTTTTAGGATTTCCATTTGTGCCAATATAATCCCGTGGAAGGTACTCTTTGCTTTTTGTAGGTATCCAGGGGCAAAACAATCAAGCCGTATTTACTCTTGATCGAAGGGGCAAAAATTTTTCTTTCCAAAATTATCGATCAAGGAATAAATACTTGTTCTCGACCTAACTCCAAAATTATTACTTCTAGAGCCAACTTTGAACCAACTCAAGCAAGATATTGTTCCGCACAGACATGGGAGCAAATCCTTGAATCCATTTCAACTCAAGCAAGATTTTTGTTCCGCTGGGTTTTCCCGACCTCTATGATGAGAATTCCTGTGTTACCTGTCGAATGGACGGACACAAACCGGACTTGAAAAAGATGGAATGTTGCCTGGATTTTCTCAAATGTCCTGAAAACCAAGCTATCCGCAATCCGAAATCCCCGAAGAGGTCTCCTGAGCAGTTTCTAGGGTTTAGGGTGCGCGTCCAATTTTCGAAATTTTGCCCCGGCTCTCGTTAGAACCACACGGCTCTAGTAGGTGAGCCAAGTTGATCTGCAAAATAGAGCAACTTAGCTTGGCCAAAGGGATTTGGGCAAAATCAAAAAGTCAGGCGGCCATTTAATGTTTGAAATGATACGTGAGAGGAGAGTATAAAAGGAAGAAAATCAAATCAAAAGAAAAAGGAGGCAACTTTTGCAACCCGAGGCAGAAAAACACTTTCCAAAGAAGCAGAGAAAAAAAGAAAACAGGGAGAAGAGAGGAGAGAAAGAGACCGAAACCAAGCAACCAAAAGTGAAGCCCCAGAAACATATGGACTAAGACCTAAAGTCAATCTAAAAACATCAAACACAAGTTGCTTAACCTTTGCATATTGGTTTGGGATCACTTTGGATTCTTTTCGAGTTGTTTCGAATCGAATTTCGGTTTTCGGTCGGTTGAGCTTCGAGGACAAATTCCAAGCTTTCAATCCGTTTCTTGACGTTCAAAGCATCAAATCAACACCAAGGTAAACTCTGAGAGGCCTTAAACCTGTTTGCATTGTCTTTTTTATGCGTTTTCTTCGTTTTTGCAACTTTTAGAAATTGGATTGCCCGAAAGAGCCACCCGGTTCTGTTCTATAGGGACAGATTTTGAATCATCCTGATCGGTCGAAAACAGTTCGTTTTCCATTTTGTGCATTCTGTTGTGATCATTTTTGGCCCAAATCCATCCGTATGTCATAAAATTTTGGTTTTTGGATTTCTGTTCGTACGGATATCAGGGTTTTCAGTGTTTCTCAGGTTTATTTTCTGAGTTTCGGGATTCTTTTATCCAAATCAGATCCATAGTCCAGCATTAGCGGACCCCCGAACCCTATAAAATTCCTGGAAAATATTGAAAACAAGCAAAACGATATTTTCACAAATGTTTTTGGTGTGTTTATTGCATTTTGGACCCTAGATGGATTGTGTATTTAGGAGCCCGTACGAATGGAACCCTGGATTCCGGGATAACAGATCCGCAAAAATGAAAATTTGCATGTAACTGAGCTAAATTTTTTCCAAGAATCGATTTTCTAGCACAAAAAATTACAGGGCGTTTCAAAACTGTTTCCCAGGTCTACCCGGTTTGACCGGTCGGGTCGACCCGGTTACCCCCTAAATGCGTGCCCCCGTTTCCTAAATTCCCAATTCTGTCCTATTTGAGTCCTACCTATGTGTGCAATATAAATTGTGCTAACCTATTTGTTTTGCAGCATTTTTTTATTATTATTTTTATTGTATTTAATAGATTACTTCGTGTATTTTAGACGGTTGTAATTTTTAGATCCTCGTGTACTTAGGTGATTGTAAACTGAGGACGAGAGTTTTCAATTTTTTATTTCATTTGGTTGTATAATCGGCCTCTATTATTTTTTTTGTATATTTTGGATGAATGCTTTATTTTCCTGCAATTTATTTTTTGCATTTTGCTTTAGAATCGGCTTATTTAAAATAAACAAAATGGGGTTAGAGAAAAATAGTAAAGCAAATTAAATATGGTAATATAAACTATGAAGTGAAAGCAAGCTAGAGGTTAAGTAAGTCACTTGCCCGAATCCTAAATCTCTGGATTAGGTACAATAGTCTACCCTTAGTAGGGAGCTGTACCGGAATTCCCGGATGAGCTGATTTGGGTGGCGACTCTGTCACTGATTTCGGGATTTAAGTTTCAAGGTCTTTAAATTAAAAACGGGAAAATGTCTATAAAGGAATTTCCTAATCAAATCCATGGTTTTCCTAATTCAAGATAAACAAAACCCATTTTCAAATCAAGATGAACGAAAACGTTTTCCCCGGTTCGCTTCGCCATGTTCCTTTTCACGTTTCTTTCCGAAAAAGGTCGTCTGCTCATAGTTGCGACTCCGCTGGGGAGATAGTTTCTTAAAAATTTTTCATAAAAACTTAAGGAACTTAGGCAACTGCCGAAATATAACCTCGCTTGCAGTCACTTCACTAGTTCATGTTGCCATATTTGTTTGCACTTTGCATATCATGACATTTTCTTCTTCTCAATCCCTCCAACACACTGATCAGCCCCGGTTTACCCAAGAAGGTGGCCTACCTCTACCACCAGGATTGGAGACACTTGACGGGGTAAACCACTCATAGCAACGCATGAACTTACATCGTGTTCTATGGTGGGGAAGTGTATATTCGCTATGGGAACCTATACGACCCTTGGTTTTGACTCTGGCCCACATGTAACTGCTTAGCAACTTCCCTTAGGATTACCAAAACTTAAATTCAAAATTGAACATTGAGTGTGCGCCTTTGGTATCTCCCGTTGAGGCCAAAGAGACCCAACACCTAGGAAGAATGCAAGACTAATCGAAAGGAGAAATAAGGTTGGAAGGGAGCGCATATTTTTGCATGTGCTAACGTTTGTTCTGTGGTGTTTTCTATTTGACTTTTCACGAAACATCAAACATGCATAGCTTTTATGTGCCATTCTAACCACATCCTTATGCAGCCATTTTCAAACATTGACATATGTGTGATACTAATCACATTTTCGTGCAGCCACGATGTTTTACTTGTATACCATTTACATCTCGCGTGCGACATTTCCACGAAACATACACGACATCATTACGTGTGTCATGCATTTTAACCATATTTTCATGTTGCCACTTGCATTTTTTTTCGCATGACATGCACATCCATATCATTTCATCCCACCTAATAAAGGATGATTCCAAGTGTGCCCTTCACAATCATTTCATTCCATGACATATCGGGTACCCAAAAACTACCCGTGTTCCGCCTGTGCACTGGATTGCACTAGGCCGTTTCACAAATATCATATCATTCAATAGAAGACCACAATGGTCCTATATTTATTTCTATGTGGTAATCCACACGATGTCATCACATGACATCATACACATTTGTCATAGGTGTCCCGGTGATGCCGAAACCCTGTTTGCACATTATGGTTCACATCGGGCCATTACATAACATAATGAAATCATTCAAGGTGCTCCCTGAGTACCAGATTAGTACACATATAAGGGCATTCCATAACATTATCAAAAATCATGCAAGGTGTTCCATGAACGCCGAACCTTTATCCGTGTCGACTTTCCTGTAACATCACTTCATATCACTTACCTCAAAGGCATCAAAACTCTGTCTGTGGGACGGTCCCCATGCGACCATTTCACTTCATGACATCAACCTACAAAGCATCAAAACTCTGCCTGTGTGTTGGTACACACGTGGCCAACTCACTACAATTCATTAGGTGCCCCAGAGGCGCTGAATCTCTGTCAGTGTGGCGGCTCCCACGAGACATTTTTGCATCATTTTACATAGCATTGGGCACTCTTGGGACATCCCAAACAAAGAAAATTCAAGCATGCAAAGATCATCCTCATTTTCATTTGCATTCATGAAGCACCATTCAAGCATCATTCTCCACGACATCACGTCATTCATTTGCTATCCCTAACTCTCCACTTATGATGTAGGACCATACACACGTAAGACTAGAAAAGGCTAAAGCTCTATAAAGGCAGTTCATAAAGTAAGCTAGATCGAACATGGACAAGGTCTCAGGTTTTGAGGGATGTTGGGGAACAGAGAACAGTAGTGACTGATAGTGATTCTGATTCCGAAGATGAAGTGGAGATGGCCAGTCAAACACCAAGTCTTGTTGATGCTCTGAAGGATTTCCTAAGATCTCAGGATTTTTGTGACATGTTGAAAGAAGAGATGCGGGCTATTGTGAGGGAAACTGGGGAAATCGGAACCAGTAGGCCTGGAAAGGAAAAGGAAGATAAGTCCTCTCAATTTGGGGCTGATGTCTCAAACAGCGTAGAGAAGCTGCAAGAGATGGAAGTAGCCATGGAAAAGAAAATGAAGGCCAAGTACTTTGAACTTGACAAAGTAGTGGCTGAACTGAAGAAAGGGGCCAACATCAGCCTGGGCTCCAAGAGAGGGGTGAATGTAAATGCAATGATCAACAAGGGCATTGAGACCTTTCCCATTGGGTTTCAAGTGCCGAAAATTCCTTCCTACAAGGGGATTGGCTCCCCAGAAGCTCATGTGAATCTGTATGCTCGGATAATGCTGACAGCAGGCGCCACTAAATAGCAGCTGGTTAACTTCTTCCCGACCACACTGGAAGGGGGAGCCCTGAATTGGTACAACTCTCTGGCAGAAGATGTGCAATCTAACTGGGAAGCCTTATCAGTGGCTTTCATCAAATACTACAACTTCAATACTAAGATCCAGGTGAAGCTGTACGATCTAGAGAGGGTTAAGCAGAAGCCCAATGAATCCTTTGATGCTTATTATCAGAGATGGATGAACAAGATGATTCTGCTGAAGAACCTCCCCGACAAGGATGAACTGATTCAAAAGTTGATTGATGGGAGTAGGGACATCTTTCGAAACAACATCAAATTCCACTCTTTCAGTGAGCTTAGTGAAGTATATAGCATGGCGATGAAAATTAAGAAAGATGAAGAAGAAAGGGCAGTAAACTAAAGGGGCAGCAGAGGCTCCGGGTACAGTTCAGGGTATCGGTCGACTACTACAGCTGGGTCGAGTGGTGGGTCCAGCTCTGGTGCTGCGAGCAAGGGCAGTCTGTTTTCAGAGGCCAAGCAAGCAGGGTTTACCATTATGTCTCAGCAACGAAGCAACCAAGGCAGAAATTCAAAAGGCCAGGTTATATCTCCGTTGGCCTTCTCTTTGGCTACGATCTTTGCCAAGTGTAGAAATGGAGGTCTGTTGGACTCCCTCAGGCCATTTGAGAAGCCAGTAGAGGAAGACAAAGACAATTTTTGCACCTACCATGTCATGGTGGGACATAGGACCAACAACTGCTACAAGCTAAGGGATGCCATCTGGAAGTTGATCAACGAAGGGAAGTTACAGGAGCCTGCCAAACCTAGTACTAAGACTAACCCTTTGCCAGCATTTGAAAGGTAGGTTAATATGGTGCAGTTGGGCCTGCCAGACAACTTCATTTTTGCAAAGCAAAGCAACTAGGCTCGGCCAAAGGGATTTGGGCAAAATCAAAAAGTCAAGCGGCCATTTAATGTTTGAAATGATATATGAGAGGCTAGTACAAAAGGAAGAAAATCAAATCAAAAGAAAAAAGAGGAGACTTTTGCAACCTAAGGCAGAAAAACACTTTCCAAAGAAGCAGAGAGAAAAAGAAAATAGAGAGAAGAGAGGTGAGAAAGAGACCAAAACCAAGCAACCAAAAGTGAAGCCCTAGAAACATAAGGACCAAGACCTAAAGTCAATCTAAAAACATCAAACACAAGTTGCTCAACCTTTGCATATTGGTTTGGGATCACTTCGGATTCTTTTCAGGTTGTTTCGGATAGATTTTGGTTTTCGGCCAGTTGAGCTTCCAGGACAAATTCCAAGCCTTCAATCCGTTTCTTGACGTTCAAAGCATCAAAACAACACCAAGGTTTGAGAGGCCTTAAACCTGTTTGCATTGTCTTTTTTGTGTGTTTTCTTCGTTTTTGCAACTTTCGGAAACCGGATTGCCTGAATATAGATAGGCGGCTGTGTTCTTCATGAACACAGTCTGGTGGCTCTGGTTCCAGAGCCGCCCAGTTTTGTTTTATAGGGATAGATTTTTGAACCGTTCCGATCAGCCGAAAATAGTCCGTTTTCCATTTTGTGCATTATGTTGTGATCATTTTCGGCCCAAATCCATCCGTAAGTCATAAAATTTTGGTTTTTGGATTTCTGTATGTATGGATATCAGGGTTTTTGGTGTTTCTCGGGTTTATTTTCTGAGTTTTAGGGTTGTTTTATCCGAATCAGATCCATAGTCCAGCATTAGCGAACCCCCAAACCCTATAAAATCCCCGGAAAATATTAAAAACGAGCAAAACGATATTTTCACAAATGTTTTTGGTGTGTTTATTGCATGTTGGTTCCTAGATGGATTGTGTATTTAGGAACCCGCATGAATGGAACCCTGGATTCCGGGATAACAAACCCACAAAAATGAAAATTTGCATGTAACTGAGCCAAATGTTTTCCAAAAATCGATTTTCCAGCACAAAAAATTACAGGGCGTTTCAAAACGGTTTCCCAGGTCTACCATGTTCGACCGGTCGAGTCGACTCGGTTACCCCCTAAATGCATGCCCCCGTTTCCTAAATTCCAAATTTTTTCCAATTTGAGTCCTACCTTTGTGTGCAATATAAATTGTGCTAACCTATTTGTTTTGCAGCATTTTTTTTATTATTATTTTTATTGTATTTAATAGATTACTTCGTGTATTTTAGGCGGTTGTAATTTTTAGATCCTCATGTACTTAGGCGATTGTAAAGTGAGGACAAGAGTTTTCAATTTTTTATTCGATTTGGTTGTATAATCGTCCTCTATTATTTTTTTGTATATTTTGGATGAATGCTTTATTTTCTTGCAATTAATTTTCTGCATTTTGCTTTAGCATCGGCTGATTTAAAATAAACAAAATGGGGTTAGAGAAAGATAGTAAAGTAAATTAAATATGGTAATATAAACTGTAAAGTGAAAGCAAGCTAGAGGTTAGGTAAGTCACTTGCCCGAACCCTAAATCTATGGATTAGATACAGTAGTCTACCCCTGGTAGGGAGCTGTACCGGAATTCCCGGATGAGCTGATCTGGGTGGCAACTCTGTCACTGATCTCGGGATTTAAGTTTCGAGATCTTTAAGTTAAAAACGGCAAAATGTTTTCTATAAAGGAATTTCCAAATCAAATACATGGTTTTCCTTATTCAAGATAAATAAAACCCATTTTCAAATCAAAATAAACGAAAACGTTTTCCCCGGTTCGCTTCGTCGAGTTCCTTTTTCACGTTTCTTTCCAAAAAAGGTCATCCGCTCACATCCGTATAGACATCAGAGCAAATCCTTGAATTCAACTCAACTCAAGCAAGATCTTGTTCTGCACAGACATCGGAGCAAATCCTTGAATCCATTTCAACTCATGCAAGATTTTGTTTCACACAGACATCAGAGCAAATCCTTGAATTCAACTCAACTCAAGCATGATCTTGTTCCATACAGACATCGGACCAAACCCTTGAATCCATTTCAACTCAAGCAAGATTTTCTTCTGCACAAACATTAGAGCAAATCCTTGAATTCAACTCAACTCAAGTAAGATCTTGTTCCGCATAGACATCGGAGCAAATCCTTGAATCCATTTCAACTCAAGCAAGATTTTTTTCTGCACAAACATCGGAGCAAATCTTTGAATCCATTTCAACTTAAGCAAGATTTTGTTCCACATAGACATCGGAGAAAATCTTTGAATTCAACTTAACACAAGCAAGATCTTGTTCCGCACAGAAATCGGAGCAAATCCTTGAATCCATTTCAACTCAAGCAAGATTTTATTCCGCATAGACATCGGAGCAAAACCTTAAATTCAACTCAACTCAAGCAAGATCTTGTTCTGCACAGATATCAGAGCAAACCTTGAATCCATTTCAATTCAAGCAAGATTTTGTTTCGTATAGACATCGGAGCAAATCCTTGAATTCAAATCAACTCAAGCAAGATCATGTTTTGCACAGACATCACAGCAAATCCTTGAATCCATTTCAACTCAAGCAAGATTTTCTTTTGCATAGACATCGGAGCAAATCCTTGAATTCAACTCAACTCAAGCAAGATCTTGTTCCGCACAGACATCGAAGCAAATCCTTGAATCCCTTTCAACTCAAGCAAGATTTTGTTCTGCACAGACATCGGAGTAAATCCTTGAATCCGTTTCAACTCAAGAAAGATTTTGTTCCGCACAGACATCGGAGCAAATCCTTGAATTCAACTCAACTCAAGTAAGATTTTCTTCTGCATAGACATCAGAGCAAATCCTTGAATCCATTTAAACTTAAGCAAGATTTTCTTTGCACAGACATCGGAGCAAATCCTTGAATTCAACTCAACTCAAGCAAGATTTTCTTCCGCACAAACATCGGAGAAAATCCTTGAATCCATTTCAACTCAAGCAAGATTTCGTTCTGCCTAGACATCAGAGCAAATCCTTGAATCCAATTCAACTCAAGCAAGATTTGCTTCCGCACGGACATCGAAGCAAATCCTTGAATCCAATTCAACTCAAGCAAGATCTTGTTCTGCGCAGACATCGGAACAAATCCTTAAACCTGACTCAACTCAAGCAAGATTTTCTTCCGTACAGATATCAGAGCAAATCCTTGAATTCAACTGAACTCAAGCATGATTTTCTTCCGTACAGATATCGGAGCAAATCCTTGAATTCAACTCAACTCAAGCAAGATTTTCTTCCGCACAGACATCGGAGCAAATCCTTGAATTCAATTCAACTCAAGCTAGATTTTGCTTCACACAGACATCAGAGCAAGTCCTCGAATCCAACTTAACTCAAGCTAGATTTTGTTTTGCACAGACATCGGAACAAGTTCTTGAATAAACTCAACTCAAGCACCACCAACCCGAGACACGTTCCCCAGCTAGATACCAGGTATGTTTTCCTTTTCTTTTTCTCACCACACTCTCTATCACGAGACCAAACTCGATCCTGGCACAATAGCCTGATTATATCGACTTTGATCCCGTGAGGGGTAGCCTGTGAGCACGGGTTTTTCCTGACCTCTGTGATGAGAGTCATATGATACCTGTTAAGCAGACGGACATGAATTGGACTTGAAATGAGTGAGATGTAGCCCAGAATGTCTCAAACGCTCTGAAAACCAAACCATCCTCAATTCGGAACCCCGAGAAAGGTCCTTCGAGTGATTAGAAGGCTTAGAAGTGAGTGTGGGATTTAGGAGAATCTATCACGGCTGTGATTGGAGGTGCACGGCTGTAATTCAGAGCCGCACGGTTATAACTCTAAAGCTGCGTGGCTCTATTATACGGACAGAAATCTTTCTAAATAGTAGAATCAAAATTTGAAAGGAGATAGAGGTCTTAATTAGAGGAATTTCTGTGATTCTCTAGGTCTTAAGAAAACAGAAAAGATAACAACACAAAATAACACAAGACAGAAAACAGAGACAATGAGAGAGGATTCTAGAAGAGAAAACCAAGGAAAAAGAGAGAAATTCTAAAAAGTTAAAGAACAAAAACCAGAAACACACAAAAACAGACTTAGAAAATATAAAGTAAGAGTTCTTGATCAGATCTCTTTCATTCAGCATCTATCCTCGGGTCGTATTTGGATCGATTCGGGACACATATTCGAAGTTTCGGAGCATTCACGGGATTCTAAGCTCGTTCCTCCTTTTCAATCTACTTTCAGACATCATACATGTTGGAACATCAATAAGGTAAACTCTGAGAGGCCTTAAACTTGTATCTGTTCATTTTGTGTTCTGTTTTTCTGTGTTTTGATTAAATTTCCGGAACTGGCTGTTTGATTACAGCTGTACGGCTCTAACTAGAGTCGAGCAGTTGTAATCTCTTAGAACAGAGCTGCGAGGCTATAATATTACAGCCACATGGCTATGTTCTTTTGGGCAGAAACCCGAAAAGCCTAAAAATCGACCAAAAACAGCCAGATTCCATTTTGTTCATTCTGTTATGATTTATTTCAGTCCCAATCGCATCTGTTATACTCTGAATCATGGTTTTCAGTTTTATTGAACGTTGATGTGAGATTTTTGAATTCTTTGGTTTTGGTTTTTGAGTTTCAGGGTTGTTCAATCCAAACCGAATCCCTTATCAAGCATTAGCGGATCCCCTGGTTCCTCAAAATCTCTAGAAACCATCGAAAACAATCAAAATAGTATTTACAAAATGAAGAAAACCAATTTCAGGTTCTAGATGCTATAGCCATACGGCTGTAGTGCTACAGCCACACGGCTGTAGCCTCTAGAAGGAGGCAGAATCACGGGACGACCCACACGAACATCGTCGCATGATGCTGTCTTCAAAATCAAACCTATTTTTGATATGTTTACTGCTTTGGGCCTTAGATGAATGATGGCAATTAGGAACCCATACGAACGAAACCCCGAGTTCTAGGATACCCGACCCACTAAATGGAGTAATTTCGCATTTAATCGAGCCAAACTGTTTTCAAGTATAAAAACCTATAGGGCATTTCTAAAACTGTTTTCCAGGTCTAACCAAACAAGTCACTCGGACTTCTCGGTTATCCCCTAAATGCATGCCCCCCTTTTCTGATAATCCCCATTCTGTCTTATGTGAGTCCTATTTGTGTTTGTGCTATAATTGTGCTAACCAATTTGTCTTGTAGCTTTTATTTTTTTATTTTGGATGTATTTTATAGATTAATTATGTATTCTAGGCGATTGTACTTTTTAGATCTTTGGGTATCTAGGCGGTTGTAATGGTGACGATGAGAGCTTTTTTCTCTTTTTTTTGTTTTGGTTGTAATAAGCGGCCTCTATTTCTTTTTGGTTTATTTTTGGATGTATGATTTATATTCCTGCACTTTAATTTTATGCACTTTATTTATGTCATCTGAATAAGCATGGGCTAAAATATGAAACATAACATGCGTAGAGAAAGATAATAAGTAAAATATTGTCTTATGCACTTATAAATGAAAACAAGCTTAAGGTTGAATAGGTAAGTTGCCCGAACCCTGAATCCCTAGATTAGGTACAGTAGTTTACGCTCGATAGGGAGCTGTACTGGAATTTCCCGAATGAGCTGATCCGGGTGGCGACTCTGTCACTGATCTTGAAATTTAAGTTTCGAGGTCTTTAAGTTAATAAAATGGGATTTTCTAAAAGACAAAACCAGTTTTCCATAACTCCTAAAAAGAAGATTTTCTACAAAAGGGATTTCCAAACAAATCAATGGTTTTCCTAAGCAAGATAAAAACCCGTTTTCAAAAAACAAATCCAAAACACTTTCTAATTCTTTTTCCACGGTTCGCTTCGCCACGTTCCGCTTCTGCTTCTAAAAGGTCATCTGCTTACACCTGGATGTGAACTTCATGCTTTGACGTACGCCTAATGGGCCTGTAACAAGGTGCCAAATATATGTATGATTGGGTATGTTAGTGATTATTATAGGACTCATAGGAATGTGAAGGGATATGTCACTTTATTAACTCAGAGCATATATCACCGGCCACTTGATCAGTAGGACTAATAAGAGTGTGGCCACACCCACGTAATTAAGGATACTTATTTGTGAACTTCAGTCTATTCAGCATCAGGGAATATCCATGTTGCTTCAGAGGGTGACATTGTCATTCCTCCTGCAGGACACCGATATCACTAACAAAGGATGCATAACTACATAGTTTTATGCCTTGCATAAGATTGATGTCTTCGTCTTATTTTGATAGTTGCAATGGTTTGCTAGAATCCACTTGCAACTTGTGGGCATTAAGGGTTTGGGCCCACTGCCAACATAAGACAAACTCGTAAGATCGCACACAAAGATGTCTGAATGAAATTTTCATGGACTTAATATATATTGGTAATATAACATGGAGCTTTATGTTAATTGTATTTATAGACTTTATGGTAAAGTAAAATTAATATAATTAGCTTATGGAAAAAATAAATCTTCAATCTATTAAATAATTACTTGGAGTAATTTAATTGATAAATGAAAATTGTCTTAAGATTTAAATACGGAATATTTAATTCATTTAATTTATGGTTAATTTAATTTAATTAATTGAGCTTTGATTAATTAAGTTTGATTTATTATATGGTTGTAATTAAATTAAATTAATTAGATTAAGGCTAATTAAATGAATTAATAAAACTCAATCTAATTAAGAAAAGACCTAAAATATACAAGGAATATATAAAGGCATATTTTTCCAAACCCTAACCCTAACTCTAATAAGAGAAATTCGGCCACCTCTATTCTTAGGGCTAGGAATTTCAGCCAACACACCAAACTGGATTAGCTCCATTTCTCTTCCGATGCTAGCACATGGATTCGTTTGTTAGGCACCCGTGTGCTTGAGAGTGGAGGAGCTTCGCAAAAAAGCAAGTTATTGATTCAATTTTCTTTTACAGGGACGGCATATGTGAGATTTGAATCTCCTTCTTATTGTTTCTATCATTCTTATTCCATAATCCCTTCAATATGTTCCTGAAACGAATTTGAGTACGAAACATAACCGTTTTTGCTGCGGTTTGAAATTTTGTTTTGCCTCAGGAGAATCCCAACAAAATCCCTTTAGGTTTTGTTTTCTTGTATGGTAGGTGCAATATCTTAGAGTAGCAAGAAATGAACCTATGTCAGCCTATCCATTATGGAAGCAGAGGATGTGTCATACTCATCCGTAGTCCAATAGGTAGTATGGTTATATATGCTTACAAACCATTTATGTATTACTTCCTGAAATGCTCCAATAGTTATAAATAGTGATAGTTTGTTTGTTATAGCATTTACTAAGGATCAAAGTTTCCATAGAAAGTCCAAGTATATAGGATTAAATATCATTTTGTTAAGGATTTAATAGCACACATATAGGTTAGCATGAAATATGTATCTACTCATGACATGGTAGTAGATCTATTAATTAAACCTATCACGTGACATGTTTATGTGAAACATGTAGGATCCTAGGGTTTATGCCAGATCTATATTTCTATATGTTTTAGAACATGTTATTCATTAAAACTAGAATATATTACAACATACGAGTGCGAACATTATTTTATTAATATTTGCTGTTATTATTTTAAGATGCACGTAAGACAAAGAAGTAGCTCATTCACACGAGTGTTTACCCTTGTTTTGTCATTAGTTGACAAATGTGAAGGATGAGGCAATCTTTGAACAAATGAGATGTTGTTCAAAGATAGAAGTTGTCTCGATTAAACTATGAAAAGGTTTCATTAAAATGCGAGATTCATATACATGTAAAGGGCAAGTATGTAAGAGATTATGTGTAATCTGATAGGCTTGTTATAAGTCACTTGAGCCTATTTTGTCTTTATAGCCGGAAGTAGTCCATAAAGTAAGTGATCTAAGGTTAGATGTTTTGGCATGTCTAATCGATGCTTTAGTATGGTGTTAGTGTGAGACATACACTCCTTTTAAGAGGAAAGAAGTGAACACCATAACACATGATTTCATACCATATGTGCTTAGCGACCTTGAGATGGAAAAGTAACGATCTCAAATTTTCCTAGTGTGAGACGCTTGTAACAAACTATGGTTTTGTGACGTTGCTATCCATAGGACCCTAACTCATTTTGAAAGTATAGTCTAATGTGGTTGTTTTGGAAGGAGACTTTGAAGGGGTCAAGTATGATTCGACCTAGAATAAGCCCGACTGGATAAGCGAATTAGTGTGATGGAAAGAGCGTAGTAAAAAGGGAAGATTACCATGTGTTTACATCTTGAGCTTCTATCCTTCACAACTTGGGTAGTTATGCACGTGTGCATAGCTGCGATGATAGAGAATTGTACAGATCAAAAGGATTATGATGGATGTGATATGGAATTTAGGATGAGAGTCCAACCGCTAAATATCTCCAAGTTTGAAAGAGATGGAGTAACGGATCTGTTTTGTTACGTGTGAGTGCTTATTATTTGGACCGCTTGTATCAGTACAGGCCGGACCCAAATGAATAATACACTAAAGGATAATATTTGGTGATAAGATTATGTGTTAATCTTATCTTAATTATTTTCTAACTATAAATATCCTATCTTATCTTAATTGTGAATGTACATTAAGACAAGATATGGTTATGGAGATTATGTTTTTTTTTTTTCAAATAACCATACAAAGAGATAAGCCTCTTATATAATTCTCTCTCTCAACTAATCCATCTTTAAGCTAAGCTTTAGTTCGTGACTTTGTCGTTCTTCCTCCCAACACATCAGTGTAGGATTTACGCTCGATCTGTGATACGAGATCATGGTTTGTTATCTTTTCGATGTAATCACCTTGGTGGAATATGCTCTACGAGAGGTAGCCTAATTCCTTTTATCTCAAATATATATACGGATAAATCCATTCATAAATATCCTAAATTTTTATCTTAAGATAATATTTCACCTCTTTAGTTAAATTAATATATGGTAATTAAATTAGTAAGCTGAAATAAAATTCTCCCATGGGCTTATTGCTTTATTGTGCTTTAACCATAATGCCCATAACCAATGCACATTATGTAGTCTGTGAGAAACTCACTCAGACATCCTTTATATGTTGTTGACTTATGTTTTGATGAACACAAAAAGAAGATGAGATTATCCTTATTTAATTAATTTTTACAAAGAATGAATAAATGTTACAAAAGGATAAAAAGCCTTATAAGATAAAAAAAGGAGTACTATATGACAAACTAATTTCTCTGTAGGCTCATCATTTGCATATCATCACAAGAGATATAAGTCTCATGACTTAGAGAATTCAAGTCCTTTCAAGAGCTACATATGTCTTTACAAGCTAAAACCAACAACTACTCTTGCTTACAAGAGGAAATCAACAACCATATCTGTTGGGATTCGTCATCAGAAAAATAACATGGCAGTGGAATTACATCGTTTAAAATTTCCTAAAATCCACCTATCGAGTCCTATTACCATTGATTGGAACAAAATCAATTTGGATAAAGAGAGATTAAACTCACCAAATTTGTCTTTTCTAGAGACTGCTGCAGAATCGAGTCCTAAAACTGTGATTTCCAAAGTCCGGTGCACGACCAAGTATTGAGCGGGAACCGGTGCTAGCTGAAGAAGCAGAGGAATGAAAAATTACAGCTGTAAAATTCTCTAAGGGGGCTGAAATTTATAGCTTAATAATTAGGGTTGGGGCTAATTTTTTTTTATTCTTAAGTGTGCCTTTTATAAACCCCTTGTCTAATTGGGTTTTGACTAGGTTAATTAAACCCAGTCCCATTAGGATTACAATTATATAAATAAATTTTAATTAAAATTTTATACTATATAATTTAATCCCATTAAGCTAAATTTAACTACCCCTAAATTAAAATTAAATCACACTTAAGAAAATGTAATACATGTATTTAATTTTTCTACTTAGGAAAATAATTTAATTAATTGTTTACTTTATGTAATTCAATTAATTGATAAATTAATTAATTACATTATGTAAACTTATCAGTTAAATAAAATCAATCCACTATTAATTAATTACTTTAGCACCAAATGTCAACTAATTAATTAACGCATTCCTTCTAATGTACATTACATATACAATTTCTATAAGTTCTGGCTTAGTTGATCTATGTGCACGATCCTATGGGTTTGTCTTTAAGTTGGTAGTAGGCCCAAGGCCCACAGACTATAAGTGGGTTTTAGCAAACTGTTACAGCCCCTAATTAAGATAGAGATACAGCAGTCTTTAAGAGACACTCACTCGGTAGTAATCTTATAGTGTCCTTTGCCAAATGACATCGATATGAATAAACAAGAGGCACAGTGTCTATCATCCTTTTCTACTGTTTATTATATTTCTTAATTTTGAGTTGACTAATTATTCAAATAAGCAACCGACTTATTTGGGTATGGCCATACACTTATCAGTCCCACTCATCAATTGGCTAGTGATATCATCTCGGTGTTACCCGAGTGGCAATTCCATCACTTTATGATCAATATCAATATGTTCACCAGTCCACCCAATCATACCCTTATTTAGCATCCTTTTACACACCTGTTAGGCATATGTCAAAGTGAACCAGATTCCATATTGATACTATAATGAAATCTAGTCTGAGGACAAAACAGACCTACTCAAGAAAGACCTATGATGCGACAACCATATGCCTTTCTTGTGCAGATCGATCTAGTCCCATGTCAACAACATATACCTATATTCATGACTAACTACACAAGTTCTATGGCTAGCTAAGAACTACCATACAGTCATCGAATATACAAGTCTGTGATTCTATTCGTTCCCACGATTAGAATAGACTTAGGATGTGTTTTATGATTATCAATCAATGGATACTCTATTCATGTCATAGCACAAGATATAAATGGAATACATTAAATGCCTTTATTAATGTGACACAAGTGATGTATTTATACAAAGAGACTGAATGTTTAATACAAAATACAAGAATCCAATGCCCTAAGAACTAGGGCACACCAATAATATCATCTTCTCACTTATATCAAACGGCCATATGTAGCTCATGAGGTGTCTTTCAACATCTTCTTGCTTTATGACATATATACAATTGCCATTTCCTTCTTATGAGATTGAAGTCAATGGCTAGTTTACCTTTAGGAGCTATAACAAACTATAATTTCTTCAGGAGGTGACTTCAACTGCTATAATCTTCTTAAACGGCCACTTCTCTTCATGACATGAAAATAACTGCAATATCTCCTTTGTGACTTGATTGGAATAGCCAAATTCTCCATTTTATGAAGTATTCCATCACCTATATAAAGAAATGAAGATCAGGTTAGCAAAGTGGAAGACTTACAAGCAATATTCACACTCTTAAGCTATTATTTTCAAAGTCTTCCATAATTCCTATAAGAGCAAAGTCAAGAGAGAAGAGCTTCATTCTTTTATTCATAAATATTCATATTTTCAGGAATTGTATTTTCACGCAAGGGATTTGTGTGAGAGGTTTTACTTTGTTGATAGTGTGATCAACAAAGTTTGTAAAAGTTTGGTGCTTGATCTTTGAAAAAGCATCACAAAAAGTTTGGTATTTAAGCTTGTAAAAAATACCAGACAAGTTTGGTGCTTGAGCTTTAAAAAGCATCGGAAGAGTTTTCTTACTTGAGCTTTGAAAAGTAACAATAGAGGTTTGAAGCTTAGCCTGAAAAAGTATTGAGTTTGTTATTTGAACTCGAAAAAAGTAACATAAGCTTGTTTGCTACCCGTAAAGGAAACGATGGTGGAAAATCTCAAGTGGTTGGCTTGAGGACTAGACGTAGACCGGTTAGGTTGAGCCAGTATAAAACATATGTCTTCATGTTGGCCTAAAATTGTGCATTAGAAAGTGTACTAGGTCAATTGTAGTGGTGGCAAGACAAGTGTCGATCCCACAGGGAATTGTTGGGATTTTTCACCCGAAATCACCCGATAAAAGCGGAAGAACATGGTGATTTCCTCAAATCCAGTCCCAGGAGCAATTGAGATGGAAATTGAAAAACTTAAAATAAATAGAAAGAGATAAAATTTCTTACCAGAAAATCTCTTTCAAGAGATGGATAAAGACTACAGAAACCAAAGCAGATTTCCTCCTCGTTTTCGTACACGAACGCCTAACGAATGCAACCCGTGCTAGCGTCGGAAAAACAAAACAATGGAAGAGAGGAGGAGTGTAAAATTTCGGCTAGGAGGCTTGTGTTGGAGGTGGCCGAAATTTCCAACCCTAGCTATTTATACCTAGGGTGGCAGAATTCCGTTAGGGGAATTCAGGCCCACCTTGGCTCCTTTCTATTCTGTGCGGGCTTCCATGTTTTAATTTAGGCCCAGCCTAATTTTAATTGTTCTGGTTTAAATTAATTTCAAGCCCAATTTTAATATACCCATGTATTTAATATATTACACCAAGTAATATATTATTTACATTTAAATTAAAATTAGTTTGATCAATTAATTTAATCCATCAAATTAAAATTAAATCTTCATAAAATAAAATCATATATAAACCTATACATATGAATATTTTCACCTAGGAAATAATCTCATAATTAATCCAATTAATTATGAAGAGCCAATCAAACATATATATATTAATTTTATTACTAGGATCAATCCAATCGATCTTTATAATATAATTAATATATATACACCTCTCTTTCCATAGTGTATACTCCAAGTATACATGTGATTCCTTAAGTCTGCATTCAGTCGTTCTATGTGTACGATCCCGTGGGCCCATCTTTATATTGGCAGCGGGCCTATGGCCCGCAGACTGCAGTTGGGCTCTAGCAAGCCACTGCAGCCCCCAATTAAGATGGAGATGGCAGTCTAACTGTAATCATAACCTGTAGTTTAAACTTTTACATCCCATGTCATTGATATCGGTGTCCAACACAGAGGCATGGATTGATCACCCTCTTTTGTGTCCAGACGTTAACTTGATCCCGAATGTACTGAAGCTCACAAACAAGTTCCAACTTGTTTGGGTGTGGCCACACTCTTATCAGTCACATTCATCAAGAGGTCGGTGATATCTTCTCGTGGGTTACTGAGTGACAAATCCCTTCTGCATATCCATAGTATTACCATGCTCAGTGACATACCCAAAAGTACCCATACTTGGCAGTCTATTACGGGCCCTTTAGGCGCACCCCTAAGTATGTGACTTCACATGTAAAACCATCATATGGTCAGGTCAAAGGATTTATACAAGTACTACACGAGAATCCTTTGTGATGCTATACCATATGGATTACTCGTTTAGTGGATCTATCCAGTACCATGCTCCCAGGCATGTACCTATTAACTTGGTTGACATTCCATGTCCAATGACCGGTAAGACACCGCCATACAACCAAGTTAATGATAGTCTATAGTTCCATTCATTCCCATGACTAGAATAGACTACAGATATATTTATGGTCATATCGTTTACCCTATCCATGGTCTTACTGCCAAGTGCATGACACTTGTCATCATGGATATAGATATGTCCATTGGATACTTCATTTAATATATTGCATAAGATAAATACAATAAATGAATTGATGCCTTTATTAATAACACAAATGAGTATAATACATAAATCCAATAAATGTATAATACAAATACAAGGACCAATGCCTCGGGACTAGGGCATTTCCAACAATCTCCCACTTGCACTAGTTCCAACTAGGCATGGGCCTAATCCCTATAGATATAGTATGACCCTCGTGCTTGGGCTATGCCAGCGCCTTGGTCAATGGATCTACGACATTATCCTCGGTGTCCACTCTGTGCAATGCAATGTCACCTCTCTCCGTGATCTCTCGTATGAGGTGAAACTTTCTGAGCACGTGCTTTGTGTTCTTGTGTGACCGGGGCTCCTTAGCTTGTGCGACGGCCCCATTGTTGTCACAAAAGATATCGACTGGGTCCTGGATAGTTGGCACTACTCCTAACTCAGTGATAAACTTCTTCATCCACACAGCCTCCTTAGCTGCATCACACGCAGTGATGTACTCAGCTTCTATTGTAGAGTCCGCTATGGTTGGCTGCTTTGAGCTCCTCCAGCTTACAGCACCACCATTCAGCAAAAATACATACCCAGACTGCGACTGGTACTCATCCTGGTCTGTCTGGAAGCTCGCATCAGTGTACCCAGTAACTGATAGCACTTCCTGACCACCATACACTAAGAAGCTATCCTTAGTCCGGTTAAGGTGCTTGAGGATTGCCTTGACAGCTTTCCAATGATCCTCCCCGGGATCCTGCTGGTATCGGCTCGTCATATTCAGTGCAAAGGCAACATCAGGTCTCGTGCATAACATGGAGTACATGATTGATCCAATAGCTGAAGCATATGGAACCAATTTCATGTTCTCTCTGTCCTCCCTTGATTTAGGACAGTTCTTCTTACTAAGTTTCAGCCCATGGCCCATTGGCAAGAAACCTTTCTTTGCCCGGTCCATGCTAAATCTTTTCAGAACTTTGTCAATGTACGAAGCCTGACTTAGGCCCAGAAGCCGATTTGATCTATCCCTGTAGATCCTGATCCCTAGGATCATCTCAGCCTCGCCTAAGTCCTTCATTGCGAAGCACTTACTCAGCTACTGCTTTACCCCTTGCAGTGTAGGTATATTGCTTCCAATGAGCAGGATGTCGTCTACATAAAGCACCAAGAATGTGACAATGCTCCCACTAGTCCTCTTATACACACAAGGCTTATCTAGATTCTGTATGAAGCCATATTCCTTTATAGCCTCATTGAATCTTAGATTCCAACTACGGGACGCTTGCTTCAGTCCATAAATGGACCTTTGAAGTTTGCATACTCTTCCCGGATACTGTACACATCCTTGAGTAGCTTTCCATTAAGGAAAGCGGTTTTGACATCCATCTGCCATACCTCATAGTCATACCATGCGGCTATGGCCAGCAGTATCCTGATGGATTTGAGCATGGCTACTGGTGAGAAAGTTTCATCATAGTCTATTCCATGGACTTGTCTGAAACCTTTCGCAACCAGACGCCCCTTGAAGGTATTATCAGCTTTTAGCTTATAGAACTACTTGCAACCTATTACCTTAGCACCCGGAGGTGGATCAACCAAGTTCCAAACTTGATTATCGTACATAGATTGCATTTCTGCCTCCATGGCTTTACGCCAATTTGCAAACTATGGGCTAGCCATAGCCTCCTGGTAGGTTTTGGGTTCTTCCTCATCCCAGATGAGAAGAGTTTGATCATCGGTAACGAGGAAACCATACCTTTCCGGTTCCCGACGATCCCTACCAGACCTTCTAGGTTCTTGTGTGGCCTGGGTCGGTGCTTCCACTTGTGGAAGCTCTACCTGGGCCTCCGAGTTATCCTCTTCAGGAGCTTGTGGACCTTGAACTTCCCTGAGTTCAATATTGCTCCCACTATCTTTCTTGGAAAGGAACTCCTTTTCTAGAAAGACCCCCTTCCTTGCCACGAACACCTTATTCTCGGCGGGGTTGTAGAAGTAATACCCTCTGGTTTCCCTAGGGTAGCCCACAAATCGGCATTTATCGGTTTTGGGCTCCAGCTTGCCACTAGTCAATTTCTTGACATGTGCTTCGCATCCCCAAATCCTTAGGAAAGACATATTGGGCTCCTTGCCCGTCCATATCTGATATGGGGTCTTTTCCACAGCCTTAGTCAGAGTATTGTGTAGGATGAGAGCTGCTGTCTCGAGGGCGTGTCCCCAGAAACTGATTGGAAGAGATGCTTGACTCGTTATCGAGCGGACCATGTCCAACAAGGTCTTATTCCTCCATTCGGACACCCCATTCCATTGTGGTGTACCGGGAGGGGTGAGCTGTGGAACTATTCCATGCTCTCTCAAGTATGTGTTGGAAATGCCCTAGTCCCGAGGCATTGGTCCTTGTATTTGTACTATACATTTATTGGATTTATGTGTTGTACTCATTTGTGTCATTAATAAAGGCATCAATTCATTTATTATATTTATCTTGTGCAGTATAGTAAATGAAGTATCCAATGGACATATCTATATCCATGACGACTAGTGTCATGCACTTAGCAGTAAGACCATGGATAGGGTTAACGATATGACCATAAACAGATCCGTAGTCTGTTCCAGTCATGGGAATGAATGGAACAACAGACTATCATTAACCTGGTTGTATGGCGGTGTCTTACCGGTCATTAGACATGGAATGTCAACCAAGTTAATGGGTACATGCCTGGGAGTATGGTACTGGATAGATCCACTAAACGAGTAATCCACATGGTTTGGTATCACAATGGATTCTCGTGTAGTACTTGTATGGATCCTTTGACCTGACCATATGATGGTGTTACATGCGAAGTCGCATACTTAGGGGTACGCCTAAAGGGCCTGTAATAGGGTGCCAAGTATGGGTACTTTCGGGTATGTCTCTGAACATGGTAATACTATGGATATGCAGAAGGGATTTGTCACTCAGTAACCAACTGAGAAGATATCACCGGCCACTTGATGAATGTGACTGATAAGAGTGTGGCCACACCCAAACAAGTTGGAACTTGTTTATGAGCATCAGTACATTCGGGATCAAGTTAATGTCCGAACACAAAAGAGGGTGATCAATCCATGCCTCTGTGTTGGATACCGATATCAATGACATGGGATGTACAAGTTTAAACTACAGGGTTATGATATCAGTTAGACTGCCATCTCCATCTTAATTGGGGGCTGCAGTGGCTTGCTAGAGCCCAACTGCAGTCTGCGGGCCAAAGGCCCGCTGCCAACATAAAGATGGGCCCACAGGATCGTTCACATAGAACGATAGAATGCAGACTTAAGGAATTACTTGTATTCTTGTAGTATACACAGTGGAGGGAGAAGCATGTATATATTAATTATATTATAAGGATCAATTGGATTGGTCATAATAATAAAATTAATATATTCTATTGGCTCTTCATAATTAATTGGATTAATTATGAAATTGTTTCCTAGGTGGAAATATTCATATGTATGGGTTTACATATGATTTTATTTTGTGTTGAGTTAATTTTAATTTGATGGATTAAATTAAATGTCAAACTAATTTTAATTCAGATGTAAATAATATATTACTTGGAGTAATATATTAAATACATGGGTATATTAAAATTGGGCTTGAAATTAATTTAAACCAAAATAATTAAAATTAGACTGGGCCTAAATTAAAACATGGAAGCCCGCACAAAATAGAAAGGAGCCAAGATGGGCCTGAATTCCCCTAAGGGAATTCGGCCAACCCTAGGTATAAATACCTAGGGTTAGAAATTTCGGCCACTCTCTAGCTCAAACACTCATAGCCGAAATTCTTAGCTCCTCCTCTCCATTGTTTGGTTTTTCCGACGCTAGCACGGGTTGTATTCGCCAAGCGTTCGTGTACGTGAGAGTGGAGGAATTCTCAATTGAATTCTGCAGTCATCATCCATCTCTAGAAAGAGATTTTTCTGGTAAGAAATTTAATCCCTTTCTATTTAATTTTAAGTTTTTCAATTTCCACTTCAATTGCTCCTGGGACTGGATTTGAGGAAATCACCGCGTTCTTCCACTTTTATAGGGTGATTTCCGGTGAAAAATCTCAACAGTGGTATCAGAGCAGGCTTTTGATCCGTGGAATTTGATTAATTTGGTTGAATCCCTATTTTGAAATTGGATGTTTTTGATTGTGATTCATGGTATGGGTTTTATGATTTTTCCCATATGTTTTATACAATGAAGATTAATGTTGCATATTGGTTTATGTATTTTAATTTTGTTGTATGTTATTGTAATTCTTGGTGAATTGCTTTGGATGATGATTGGTGGAATTTTATTTTTTAATTCTGGTTTTAATTTAAAAAAAAAATCGGCCTCCCGGGGGCGGGGCTGCCGGCGGCCGCCGCACGCTGCGGGAGGCGCGGCAGCAGCTGGCAGCCGCTAGGCGGCTGCAGCGGGCCGGGCCCTGTGTTTTGGATTTTGCGGGTTTTTGGGTCCGGGGTCCAGTTTTGAAATTTTAATTGGTTTTAAAATTCGTGTGTTTAAATTTATGTAATTTAAATGGGCATGGTTTCTTGGATGAATTTTATTTCGTTCATGTGATATTAGTTTTGGAAATTAATATGGTTAATGGAAATTGGTTCGGGTAATTTTGGCACAATTACCCAGACGGCTAAATTGGACCCATGGTTTCCCAATTCCAGTGGGAGCAGTTGGACTGCCTGGGCTGGAGGCCCAAAGCCCGTTAAGGGTTAGAATCATGGTGGGCCAAAATTGGCGATTTCCTAATAATGGCTTTGACATAATTTTAATGGGCTTAAATCATGCATTATGACATGCTTTTGAATTGTATGTATTGGATGCATATGAATGGTTGAATGAATGTATGATTGGATGCTATTGGGCCTTTTACGAGTTGGGTTGTAATTTTCTTTTGGGTAAATACGGCCTGCGTGTCGTTTTTCTTTTAATGTAATTTTATTTTATTTTAGTTAAATATTATAAAATTTGTAAAAGAAGAAGCCCATGGAGTGGTGAACCCAAATTGGAGGTGCAAGCCCAAATTGGGGGTGCAAGCCCAGAAGGAGAAGATGGAAGCCCGCCTAATATATATTTCTAGTATAGGTTTACTAGAATGATATTAGGATGTAATATAGGCCCATAGCAATCCATTTTAATTTTGTTTAATCATTTTATATTCATTTGCATGTATGAATGTATGTTACAAATAGCTCATTCACCCGCCTTATGTATGTAATGTTGGGGATTAATCACACAAAACAAAATACGCAGCGGAAATAAAACGGATTAATCCCCGCCACGGATCCATGTATATTGCATTGAATCGGAAAGAGGGTTAAAGAATCACCTTAATTCTTTGTAGGTTTTGAATCAAAGGAACCAAATTAGCTTCCCTCTACGGTTGATCCACACGGAGCAATTGATTCACCGCGTGCTAGTGCCGGGATTGAAGAACGATTCTTCGAACGAGACAGAGAAAGCGAAAAATCAGATTTTTCCTTGGAGTTTTTTGAGAATTTCGGCTGCCACTATTCCACTTGTTGTGGCTGCCGAAAAAATCAGTTTTTATATGTATATTAATTAGGTTATATATTTCCTTATATATATAACCTAATAAGTTAATTATAATTATACCCTAATACACTTATTAGTTATAATTATAAATTAACCCACACAATTTAATATTAATTCTCAATTAACATTAAATCAAATCAATTCTCCATAATACATATATGTATATATAATATTATAATTAATTATATCTCCATATAATTTAATTATAATATGTAGCATACATTATGCAATATTAATCACATTAATATTTATATATACATACATAAATATATATCACTATATATATTTATTCTCTTTCTCATTCATAAATTATTATCCAATAATAATTTATACCCGATAAGATGAACTTCATTTTGCTCTTGTGTGTGACCCCATAGGATCATATTAATTGGCAATAAGGAAATTACCATAATGTCCTTACAGGTCACAAGCGGACTCTAGCAAGCCATTACGACTACCCAATTAATATGATTGGAATGATCCAATACCTATTTATAGAATGTCATATTCCCTTTTGTCTCTTTGATATCAAGATTAATTATAAGACATGGTACACTTGTCAATCTTATATAATTAATCATATGCTTTCTCGATCTCAAAGTAAACTGTTCAGACAAATCAATTGATACTCTTATCAATTATTTGAGCACGGCCATGCATTTAACAGTCTTACTTATCGAGGGGCCCAGTGATATCGCTCTCTTGTTAGAGAGGGACAAAATCCCATATCTGTCACTCACATCCCTAAGCATGAGTCATATTGTACCCAACCACAGCCTTTATAACTACTCTGTTACAAGCAGCGTTTGACTGCGTCAAAGCACAACATGAATTCATCCCGGAATCCATGGTGACCTCAGGTCAAAGGAATCAGCTGATGACACTACTATAATCAAGATCAGTTGTGACACGTGACCATGAACTTGATCTTATAGTGGGTCTCCAGCAACATGTTCTCTAACACATTGCCCGTGAGTATAATCTGTATCTGTATACACTATATTCATCTTATGAATATCCATTATCACTCACACTAGTCTTAATTTGTTATTATTCCCATAATAACAATCGACTAGGGAAATTTAGAATAACACGATTTATTCATGGATACTTATCATAAATGCTAACATACAAACATAAATGATAATACTAATCTACACTAGATTAATCTTAGAAGTCAAATTACATAATCCAATATTGGCCTTAGGGCACAATCTCCAACAATCTCCCACTTGCACTATGGCCAATCATACATGTATCTTATACCCATTGACCTACATGACTTTCATGTATTCACTTGTGCAGGAGTCTTTGTCAGTGAATTATTAATTTTCGCTTCCGTTGTTACTTTACACATTTTCACTCTCTCTTTAGAGACAGCCTCTCTAAATTAGTGAAAAACGCCTAAGTATATGCTTGTGTCATACAAGGTTCTTACGCATTGAACTATTGTCCCTACAATAGTCTCACAGGATAAGCAATGCTTAGAACAAAACACAACATTTTGTGATGAACTTCTTCATCCAAAATTTCCTTTACATCATATGTAACAATATACTTTGACTACTATTATAGATATTTAGCTATATCGTTTTATTTTGAACCTTTCAAAATCATAACATCTCTTTTTAAGAGAATACTAGATCTCGACTGATATATTGCAACTAATTGCAATCAGTTGTATATGTGCAACTATTTACATAGTTAACATAAGCAAACTTCTTTTAAGTCTTTCTCATTGAACGCTTTCAATGCTTTGACTTAAAACAAAACATTCTTTTAGATCTATCTATATAGATTCTAATTTCAAGAATATAGGCAGCCTTGCTTATAACATTAACCGAAATTACTTTCTTAGCCAAGATTTTACTTCTTGCAAGGTAAGAATGTTATTTCCAACAAGCCATATGTCATCCACATATAGCGTTAGGAATACCGATATGCTCCCACTGATCCTTTTGACACACAAGATTCATCATCCTTTTGATAAAATCAAACCATTTGATTTCTTTATCAAAACTATGATTCCAACTATTTGATGCATGTTTCGATCCTTATAAGAATCTTTGAAACTTGCATACGCTATTTGAATTCTTTGGATGCTCAAAAACTTTGGGTTGTGTCACGTACACATCCTCAATCATGTTTTCACGTAGAAAACAGATTTTGATATCCATTTGCCATATTTTATAATCATATTATGCGGATGTGGCAACAAGAACTCAATTTGACTTGATCATGATTAATGACGAAAAAGGATTTTATCATAGTCCTACTATGAATTTGTTCGTATCCTCATAGTCACTACTATGAACTTGTTTATTACCCCTTTTTGTCACTAGTCGTGCTTTATAAGTTTGAAGATCACCATTCATGTCGGTTTTCAATTTGAAAACTCACTTGCAACCATTGCATATGCATCTTCTAAAAGATTTATCAAAGTCTATACTTTGATTGTCAGACATGGACTTATCTTCAACCTTTATAGCATCAAGTCACTTATTAGATTCAAAATCTAATAATGCTTCTTCATAAAAGAAGACTTATTCCAATCTAGTAAAACTACATCATGATTTTGAGAAATCCATATCTCTCCTATTCATGTCGTGTTCTACTAGACTTTCATTGGACTTGTGTAATTTCAACAATGATCATGAAACCATTTCCATGTTCCTCTTCAACGTTAATGTCACTTTGTGAATTACGAGTTTTGTAGGTGTACTTTACTCCCACTAACTCTTCTAGAAATTAACTCCCTCTTCAAGGGGAAACCATTTCTAGCTACAACTATTTTGTATCCCAAAGAAACACAGGAGTAACAACTCCTATTTTCTTTTTGAGTAATCCAAAATACGACATTTAAATTTAGGTGCCAACTTATTCGAAATAAGCTTTACAGCCCTAAACTTATTCAATGAAACAATTTGGGTCTCTTACCCAACCATATCTCATATGTTGATTCATGAATTGTTTTAGACGGAACAATATACACAGCTGCTTTAATGGCATATTTTTGAGAAAACGATGATCAACTTGACTTCATCATAGATTGAACTATATCTTTATAGAGTTCGATTACTCCCTTTTTGACACAACATCCTTTGTGGCGTACTTGGAGGAGTCAATTGTGAGACAGTCCCACAATCTCTAAGATGATTGTCAAAATCTTGACTCAAATATTCACCACTCGGATCATATCTAAATGACTTTATTATCTTGTCAAGGTACTTCATACTCCTTTTACAAGCTTTTGAACACTTCAAAAGTTCCAAACTCGTGTTTAATTAGATACTCTTATCTAGAGAAAAGTTCCATAAAGGTAATGAAGTATTAAAACCTCCTTTAGCAGTTGATTTATAATTCATATACATCCATATGTATAATGCTTAATAAATCGATTATTCTTTAACTACTTTTAGCAAAGAACAACTTTATCATCTTTTACAATAAACAACATTCGCATGATTCAAGATGATTCATAATCTCATGAATCCAAAAGTCCATTCTCATGGAGTTTTGTAATTCGACTTTGCTTATGTCTCCAAGAGGACACTGCCAAAATAGGTTGAATCAAACTATTTGATTCGATCCTTACAGTATTTATGTTACAGATGGGCTCCACATATAAAGACAATTATGTAAATCTACATTTCATAATCATGTCTTTATAAAGTTTATAATTCACAATTATAAAATAAACAACATTTGTCCACTTAAGACAACAAGCCCAATAGGCAACAAGAGTTCATAACTTACATGTAAAAGTTCATAACCTTTAACCCAAAGTTCATAACTTTTATGCAAAAAGTTCATAACTTTTAACCAGAAGTTCATAACTTTCATGTAAAAGTTCATAACTTTCAAGTAAAAACCTTTGCTTCTCTTGCCTATTCGCATTCCACCTTTCACCTTCATAAGGTTTCTACTCAATTTGAGATTCTTCATATTCTACTAATATGAGATCCACAACGGGTATCTAATACCTTTGATATAGAAACAAAAGGTAGAATAGTTAATAAATACTTAACGTAGCAGTCTCACTGCCTTTCATCTTCTTATAGTTCTCCAAACAGAGTTTGCTATTTCTATTCTAATGAACGATTCATTCTAGAATTGGCAACACCCTACTTTTGGAGATCTCTCTATGCCAACAGCTTTGGCCTTTAAAGCACTTTCACCCGAACCTTTCGGTCTTTATGCTTTTCGACCTTTCTTTTATCCTTTTCCTTTTGAACCATAAGCAGACAATTCGAGGCGGGCTTATCCTTTGTGGATAACTTAACATTCTTTTGCATCCTATGCAACTAATTCGCAATTTTCTCCATGTCATTCAAATGATAGTTCATCACCAATGACTATCAAATAATGAATTCAAGATCACATCTTAATGCCCTTTTGGAGGCCAATGAGAAAATGTTGCCTCAAACACTTATCTTTTCTTGCTCACAAACTGATGGAACATTTCCATTTGTGATGTATCATATATCTCAAGTAAAACTTCCACGTACGGAAGAATTGGTGGCAAGTGTAAGATAACAAAATTTAACAGAGTCCCTTCGATGCTTCAAGTAAGCATCTTTTATACTCGTGTTACAATTGCTAGTGGTTCATTGGGCAAAAGGATTATTGAGAACATATGATTCCTTTTGATTTGAGAACAATTCTCAATGTTCAATAACAATCGAGATCAAGGTAATAGCAATTATAACTATAATAAAGCGTGTAAAGATTTTAGTTAAATGCTCCCACTTAAATTATAAAACCCTTTAAAATATTTAAGTGGGTGAAGATCCAAAATCCATACTTAACCATAGCACTGCTTTGGCATGTCCCTATGATTAAATATAATTTCGGTAGGCAAAGACTCAAAATCATGCTTTAAACCATTTAAACATATTTTGGATGTGCACTTCTTTGCCAATTGCATCATTATGCAACTCTTATAATTTATGAGATGTATGATATCATATATCATATTTAATTGTATGTTACTCATCTCATCTTTGCCTCGGGCTCAAACACCATTTTGATTAACCCTTTGTTAAACCAATTACAACACAATGAGAATCACCATTTCTCATATTATCGCTTCGCTAAGGTCACAACATGCGTACCCGCTTTGGCGTGGCTACCATGATGCGAACATAGTACTTGACTAGTGTTATACGTAATTGGGTGGCAAATATAAACTTCTTAAGTTTATTTAGGGTTTATAAAATCCTGTGATTTAATTTGTATCTCATACAATTCATGGCATTAAAATTAAACATACATTTGTTAATACTAATTAGCATGGCATCCTATGTCATACATATGTTAAGCATGCAATCTAGCATGGCATCACATGGCATCTAAAAGAAACAAGGCATGCATTTACACATATATATAAACATTTGCATCACATGCAAAATAATTTCTAACATGCATCAATATTTATTAACATGGCATCTTATGGCATAAAATAAATATAACATGCATAAGACTCAAAACCGTGTTATGGTATGGTTTAAATCTACATTGATTTTCATAGGCCAATATGAAAATCAACAAGGTCATATCCTAGGTGGTAGCATCCATCATATGGTAATTGCACCGCCGCACCTCTTGGATCCACCTTCACGTCTTTGCTTCTTAGTACCATCTCATGGAATTATATTTTACAAAAATTGCAACCTATACAATTTTTCTAGTAAAATAAATTTTACATATCATAAATTGCATCCTATATAATTTATCTAGTAAAATTAAAAATTACATAAATACAAACGACTCGCAGGTCGTATTTATATAAAACCATAATAAATAAAATAAAGCATCCACGGGGTCCAAAACCATACCATAACACCATGCATAAAATTATCAACAATAATTTTATATCTAAAATATTTAGGGTTCAAAGTGGTAAAATATAATCACATTGTATTTAGAATTAATTAATTTGGAAAAATTCGTAAATATGCAGAAACAATTTTCCACACTTAAAACGAAAAAGGGGTTAAAACTGTCGGACAGCAGGCTCGTCGGGCCGCGCACTACAGTATCCAATACTGCGCGCAGCCCCGTAGCTGCGCAGCCCATGCTGCGCGAGCAGCATGCTGCTTGCGCAGCAAGTGCAATTGCAATTGCAATTGCAATTGCGGTTGGGCGCAATTGCAATTGCAATTGCATTGCAACCAAAAATATTCTGGGCATTATGCCCAGAATAACGAAAACAGTATTATATTTTTTTTTTTTTTTTTTTAATTTCATTTAATAAAATTGAAACAATTTCAATTAAAATCCCATGAATCAAATTCATGATAACAACCCCTTAAACATTCCAAATCATTAAAACAAATTATTCACAATGATCAATGTATAAAATCAAATTTTAATTGTTATTCATAATAACATAGAACCCTAAATAAAAACATACAAACCCCTAACAACAATTTTGATCCAATCAAAATCATACAAACCCTAACATGCAATTTTGATCCAATCAAAACAATAAATCCAATTCAATCAAAATACAAGTGGTTCTGATACCACTGTTGGGGATTAATCACACAAAACAAAATACGCAGCGGAAATAAAACGGATTAATCCCCGCCACGGATCCATGTATATTGCATTGAATCGGAAAGAGGGTTAAAGAATCACCTTAATTCTTTGTAGGTTTTGAATCAAAGGAACCAAATTAGCTTCCCTCTACGGTTGATCCACACGGAGCAATTGATTCACCGCGTGCTAGCGCCGGGATTGAAGAACGATTCTTCGAACGAGACAGAGAAAGCGAAAAATCAGATTTTTCCTTGGAGTTTTTTGAGAATTTCGGCTGCCACTATTCCACTTGTTGTGGCTGCCGAAAAAATCAGTTTTTATATGTATATTAATTAGGTTATATATTTCCTTATATATATAACCTAATAAGTTAATTATAATTATACCCTAATACACTTATTAGTTATAATTATAAATTAACCCACACAATTTAATATTAATTCTCAATTAACATTAAATCAAATCAATTCTCCATAATACATATATGTATATATAATATTATAATTAATTATATCTCCATATAATTTAATTATAATATGTAGCATACTTTATGCAATATTAATCACATTAATATTTATATATACATACATAAATATATATCACTATATATATTTATTCTCTTTCTCATTCATAAATTATTATCCAATAATAATTTATACCCGATAAGATGAACTTCATTTTGCTCTTGTGTGTGACCCCATAGGATCATATTAATTGGCAATAAGGAAATTACCATAATGTCCTTACAGGTCACAAGCGGACTCTAGCAAGCCATTACGACTACCCAATTAATATGATTGGAATGATCCAATACCTATTTATAGAATGTCATATTCCCTTTTGTCTCTTTGATATCAAGATTAATTATAAGACATGGTACACTTGTCAATCTTATATAATTAATCATATGCTTTCTCGATCTCAAAGTAAACTGTTCAGACAAATCAATTGATACTCTTATCAATTATTTGAGCACGGCCATGCATTTAACAGTCTTACTTATCGAGGGGCCCAGTGATATCGCTCTCTTGTTAGAGAGGGACAAAATCCCATATCTGTCACTCACATCCCTAAGCATGAGTCATATTGTACCCAACCACAGCCTTTATAACTACTCTGTTACAAGCAGCGTTTGACTGCGTCAAAGCACAACATGAATTCATCCCGGAATCCATGGTGACCTCAGGTCAAAGGAATCAGCTGATGACACTACTATAATCAAGATCAGTTGTGACACGTGACCATGAACTTGATCTTATAGTGGGTCTCCAGCAACATGTTCTCTAACACATTGCCCGTGAGTATAATCTGTATCTGTATACACTATATTCATCTTATGAATATCCATTATCACTCACACTAGTCTTAATTTGTTATTATTCCCATAATAACAATCGACTAGGGAAATTTAGAATAACACGATTTATTCATGGATACTTATCATAAATGCTAACATACAAACATAAATGATAATACTAATCTACACTAGATTAATCTTAGAAGTCAAATTACATAATCCAATATTGGCCTTAGGGCACAATCTCCAACATGTAAGCCGTTAAAATTGAATCTAATAACCAAACGGGAATTACTAAGTCGCTTAAAAGTGCTTCCCTCATTCAAAACCGAATCGAGGTGGGAATAGGCCAGTTGTAGACCATGCCCTCGCAGGATGCACTGGAGTATTGTCACTTTGTATTGGGTTAGAGTATGGGATACTCTAACACTTGGATGGAGGTTTTGACTTAGCATGTGTAGTAGGATTCTCCTGGCCCTAAGAACAGATGGGTAAGTGCCAACAAGCCCATCAAACCGAGAGTCCCTAGGTTGGGATTGGACGGCGTTCCTACCTAAATAATTAAGGTATAGTTGTACCAAACCCTCGTTTGGCTATATCTTAATGAAATATGGATCTCGGCCCATGAGCCCAACAACTCGGTTAAATTAATAACTTGATTCATTATTAATTTTATATGGGAACAACAAAGTAAAGCCCTTTATTAACACTCTAAATGTTTTTCTGTGTAGAAACACCCAAATGGCAAACACTAATACCTTATCACTGCGATCGATTCTTGAGAAGGACAAGCTTTCCGGTCCTAACTTTTTAGACTGGTCTAGGAACTTGAGGATAGTTCTAAGACAAGAGTCGAAAGAGTATGTGCTGGAAAGACCTGTGCCGGCTGCGCCTCAGGGACGTAATCCAACAGCTGCACAGCTGGCGGAATACGAGGCGCACGTCAAGGACAACCGGGATGTAACATGCCTTATGTTGGCTTGCATGGTCCCCAAATTGCAAATGCAGTTTATGGACCACCAAGCCTATGCTATGATAACAACTCTCAATGAGATGTTTCAAGAGCAAGCTCGTCAGGAAAGGTACCTGACCACTAAGGCATTCCACTCTTGTAAGATGGGGGCCGGGACATCTGTGAGTGCACACGTGCTCAAGATGAAGGGCTATTTGGACACTTTGGCCCGTCTCGGATCGCCTATCTCTCAAGAGTTGGCGGTGGACACAATCCCCGCGTCCTTGCCGGATTCTTATGATCAGTTCATCCTTAACTACAATATGCAAGGGATGAACCGCACTGTCAGTGAGCTGCATGGGATGCTTAAGCTTACTGAGCAGTCGATCAAGAAGACTCCGTCGGTGCTGCTGGTTAACAAGGGGAACGCTCCTCTTGCGAAGGGTAAGGCCAAGGAAAAGGCCAAGGCTAAGGCCAAGAAGGCCAAGGCCAAGAAGGCCAAAGCCAAGAAGGCCAAGGCCCAACCCAAGGCCCAGCATAAGGCAGGTCCTGAGGATGTCTGTTTCGGGTGCAGACAGGCGGGCCATTGGAAGAGATCGTGTCCCAAGCTGATGGGAGAGCAGAGAAGGGGCCAAGGTGCGTCCTCTTCAGGTATTTATGTTATAGATATTAACCTTACTGTTTCAACATCCTGGGTATTGGATACTGGATGTGGTTCTCACATTTGTTGCAATGTGCAGGGACTTAAGAACAGAAGGTTGCTGGGGTCGGGAGAGGTGGACTTGCGGGTCGGGAATGGAGCAAGGGTTGCTGCCATAGAGATCGGCGAATACCACCTAATGATGCCTAGCGGATTGGTTTTAATTTTGGAACATTGTTACTTTGTACCTGCTATGTGCAGGAATATTATCTCTGTATCAATGTTGGATATTTCTGGATTTGAATTTTCTATTATAAATGGTCGAATTTCTATATCCAGAGAGGGATTATTTTATGGAGATGCTCTATTAAATAATGGCCTGTATGTCCTGGACTTAAATGAAACCAATCATATCTATAACATAAACACGAAAAGGGTTAAGCCTAACGAACTTAATCCAGTCTACCTATGGCATTGTCGTCTTGGCCATATAAACGAGAAGCGCATAGCTAGGCTTCACAAAGCTGGAGTCCTAGGGTCATTTGACTTGGAGTCAATTGATACATGCGAATCATGTTTAAGAGGCAAGATGACAAAGGCGCCTTTTAGCAAAAGGGCTGAAAGGGCCACTGGCTTGTTGGACCTAATACATTCAGATGTATGTGGACCTATGAGTGCAGCGACCAGAGGTGGGCATCTGTACTTCGTCACGTTCACGGATGATTTCAGCAGATATGGCTATGTCTATCTGATGAAACACAAGTCCGAGACCCTTAATAGCTTCAAGGAATTTAGGAACGAGGTATAGAACCAGCTAGGCAGGAATATCAAAGCCCTTCGGTTGGACCGAGGCGGTGAGTACATGAGCCTAGAGTTTGACTCATACTTGAGAGAGCATGGAATAGTTCCGCAGCTCACTCCTCCTGGAACACCACAATGGAATGGGGTGTTCGAACGGAGGAATAGGACTTTGTTGGACATGGTTCGCTCAATGATGAGTCAAGCATCTCTCCCAATCAGCTTCTGGGGACACGCCCTCGAGACAGCAGCTCTCATCTTAAATAATACTCCGACTAAGGCTGTGGAAAAGACCCCATATCAGATATGGACGGGCAAGGAGCCCAATGTGTCTTTCCTAAGGATTTGGGGATGCGAAGCACATGTCAAGAAATTGACTAGTGGCAAGCTGGAGCCCAAAACTGATAAATGCCTGTTTGTGGGCTACCCTAGGGAAACCAAAGGGTATTACTTCTACAACCCCGCCGAGAATAAGGTGTTCGTGGCAAGGAAGGGGGTCTTTCTGGAAAAGGAGTTCCTTTCCAAGAAAGATAGTGGGAGCAACGTTGAACTCAGGGAAGTTCAAGGTCCACAAGCTCCTGAAGACGATAGCTCGGAGGCCCAGGTGGAGCTTCCACAAGTGGAGGCACCGACCCAGGCCACACAAGAACCTAGAAGGTCTGGTAGGGATCGTCGGGAACCGGAGAGGTATGGTTTCCTCGTCACCGATGATCAAAACTCTTCTCATCTGGGATGAAGAAGAACCTAAAACCTACCAGGAGGCTATGGCTAGCCTACAGTCTGCGAATTGGCGTAAAGCCATGGAGGCAGAATTGCAATCTATGTACGATAACCAAGTTTGGAACTTGGTTGATCCACCTCCGGGTGCTAAGGTAATAGGTTGCAAGTGGTGCTATAAGCTAAAAGCTGATAATACCTTCAAGGGGCGTCTGGTTGCGAAAGGTTTCAGACAAGTCCATGGGATAGACTATGATGAAACTTTCTCACCAGTAGCCATGCTCAAGTCCATCAGGATACTGCTGGCCATAGCCGCATGGTATGACTATGAGGTATGGCAGATGGATGTCAAAACCGCTTTCCTTAATGGGAAGCTACTCGAGGATGTGTACATGACACAACCTGAGGGTTTTGTCGATCCTAAGTATCCGGGAAGGGTATGCAAACTTCAAAGGTCCATTTATGGACTGAAGCAAGCATCCCGTAGTTGGAATCTAAGATTCAATGAGGCTATAAAGGAATATGGCTTCATACAGAATCTGGATGAGCCTTGTGTGTATAAGAGGACTAGTGGGTGCATTGTCACATTTTTGGTACTTTATGTAGACGACATCCTACTCATTGGAAGCGACATACCTACACTGCAAGGGGTAAAGCAGTGGCTGAGTAAGTGCTTCGCAATGAAGGACTTAGGCGAAGCTGAGATGATCCTAGGGATCAGGATCTATAGGGATAGATCAAATCGGCTTCTGGGCCTAAGTCAGGCTTCGTAAGTTGACAAAGTTCTGAAAAGATTCAGCATGGCCAAGAAAGGTTTCTTGCCAATGGGCCATGGGCTGAAACTTAGTAAGAAGAACTGTCCTAAAACAAGGGAGGACAGGGAGAACATGAAATTGGTTCCATATGCCTCGGCTATTGGATCAATTATGTACTCTATGTTGTGTACGAGACCTGATGTCGCCTTTGCACTGAGTATGACGAGCCGATACCAGCAGGATCCCGGGGAGGATCACTGGAAAGCTGTCAAGGCAATCCTCAAGTACCTTAACCGGACTAAGGATAGCTTCTTGGTGTATGGTGGTCGGGAAGTGCTATCAGTTACTGGGTATACTGATGCAAGCTTCCAGACAGACCAAGATGAGTACCAATCGCAGTCAGGGTATGTATTCTTGCTGAATGGTGGTGCTGTAAGCTGGAGGAGCTCAAAGCAACCAACCATAGCGGACTCTACAACAGAAGCTGAGTACATCGCTGCGTGTGATGCAGCTAAGGAAGCTGTGTGGATGAAGAAGTTTATTACTGAGTTGGGAGTAGTGCCAACTATCCAGGACCTAGTCGATATCTTCTGTGACAACAATGGGGCCGTCGCACAAGCTAAGGAGCCCCGGTCACACAAGAACACAAAGCACGTGCTCAGAAAGTTTCACCTCATACGAGAAATCGCGTAGAGAGGTGACATTGCATTGCACAGAGTGGACACCGAGGATAATGTCGCAGATCCATTGACCAAGGCGCTGGCCCAGCCCAAGCACGAGGGTCATACTAGATCTATAGGGATTAGGCCCATGCCTAGTTGGAACTAGTGCAAGTGGGAGATTTTTGGAAATGCCCTAGTCCCGAGGCATTGGTCCTTATATTTGTACTATACATTTATTGGATTTATGTGTTGTACTCATTTGTGTCATTAATAAAGGCATCAATTCATTTATTATATTTATCTTGTGCAGTATAGTAAATGAAGTATCCAATGGACATATCTATATCCATGACGACTAGTGTCATGCACTTAGCAGTGAGACCATGGATAGGGTTAACGATATGACCATAAACAGATCCGTAGTCTGTTCCAGTCATGGGAATGAATGGAATAACAGGCTATCATTAACCTGGTTGTATGGCGGTGTCTTACCGGTCATTAGACATGGAATGTCAACCAAGTTAATGGGTACATGCCTGGGAGCATGGTACTGGATAGATCCACTAAACGAGTAATCCACATGGTTTGGTATCACAATGGATTCTCGTGTAGTACTTGTATGGATCCTTTGACCTGACCATATGATGGTGTTACATGCGAAGTCGCATACTTAGGGGTACGCCTAAAGGGCCTGTAATAGGGTGCCAAGTATGGGTACTTTCGGGTATGTCTCTGAACATGGTAATACTATGGATATGCAGAAGGGATTTGTCACTCAGTAACCAACTGAGAAGATATCACCGGCCACTTGATGAATGTGACTGATAAGAGTGTGGCCACACCCAAACAAGTTGGAACTTGTTTGTGAGCATCAGTACATTCGGGATCAAGTTAATGTCCGAACACAAAAGAGGGTGATCAATCCATGCCTCTGTGTTGGATACCGATATCAATGACATGGGATGTACAAGTTTAAACTACAGGGTTATGATATCAGTTAGACTGCCATCTCCATCTTAATTGGGGGCTGCAGTGGCTTGCTAGAGCCCAACTGCAGTCTGCGGGCCAAAGGCCCGCTGCCAACATAAAGATGGGCCCACAGGATCGTACACATAGAACGATAGAATGCAGACTTAAGGAATTACTTGTATTCTTGTAGTATACACAGTGGAGGGAGAAGCATGTATATATTAATTATATTATAAGGATCAATTGGATTGGTCATAATAATAAAATTAATATATTCTATTGGCTCTTCATAATTAATTGGATTAATTATGAAATTGTTTCCTAGGTGGAAATATTCATATGTATGGGTTTACATATGATTTTATTTTGTGTTGAGTTAATTTTAATTTGATGGATTAAATTAAATGTCAAACTAATTTTAATTCAGATGTAAATAATATATTACTTGGAGTAATATATTAAATACATGGGTATATTAAAATTGGGCTTGAAATTAATTTAAACCAAAATAATTAAAATTAGACTGGGCCTAAATTAAAACATGGAAGCCCGCACAAAATAGAAAGGAGCCAAGATGGGCCTGAATTCCCCTAAGGGAATTCGGCCAACCCTAGGTATAAATACCTAGGGTTAGAAATTTCGGCCACTCTCTAGCTCAAACACTCATAGCCGAAATTCTTAGCTCCTCCTCTCCATTGTTTGGTTTTTCCGACGCTAGCACAGGTTGTATTCGCCAAGCGTTCGTGTACGTGAGAGTGGAGGAATTCTCAATTGAATTCTGCAGTCATCATCCATCTCTAGAAAGAGATTTTTCTGGTAAGAAATTTAATCCCTTTCTATTTAATTTTAAGTTTTTCAATTTCCACTTCAATTGCTCCTGGGACTGGATTTGAGGAAATCACCGCGTTCTTCCGCTTTTATCGGGTGATTTCCGGTGAAAAATCCCAACAGTATGAGTCAAACTCTAGGCTCATATACTCACCGCCTCGGTCTGACCGAAGGGTTTTGATATTTCTGCCTAGCTGGTTTTGTACCTCGTTCCTAAATTCCTTTAACCTATCAAGGGTCTCGGACTTGTGTTTCATCAGATAGACATAGCCATATCTGCTGAAATCATCCGTGAACGTGACGAAGTACAGATGTCCACCTCTGGTCACTACGCTCATAGGCCCGCATACATCTGAATGTATTAGGTCCAATAAGCCAGTGGCCCTTTCAGCCTTCTTGCTAAAAGGTGCCTTTGTCATCTTGCCTCGTAAACATGATTCGTATGTATCAATTGACTCCAGAAATATCCAACATTGATACAGAAATAATATTCCTGCACATAGCAGGTACAAAGTAACAATGTTCTAAAATCAAAACCAATCCACTGGGCATCACAAGGTGGTATTTGCCGATCTCTATGGCAGCAACCCTTGCTCCATTCCCGACCCGCAAGTCCACCTCTCCCGACCCCAGTAACCTTCTGTTCTTAAGTTCCTGCACATTGCAACAAATGTGAGAACCACATCCAGTATCCAATACCCAGGATGTTGAAACAGTAAGGTTAATATCTATAACATAAATACCTGAAGAGGACGCACCTTGGCCCCTTCTTTGCTCTCCCATCAGCCTAGGACACGATCTCTTCCAATGGCCCGCCTGTCTACACCCGAAACAGACATCATCAGGACCTGCCTTCTGCTGTGCCTTAGGTTGGGCCTTGGCCTTTTTAGCCTTGGCCTTGGCCTTTTCCTTGGCCTTACCCTTGGCAAGAGGAGGGTTCCCCTTGTTAACCAGCAGCATTGGCAGAGTCTTCTTGATCGACTGCTCAGTAAGCTTAAGCATCCCATGCAGCTCACTGACAGTGCGGTTCATCCCTTGCATATTGTAGTTCAGGATGAACTGATCATAAGAATCCGGCAAGGATGAGAGGATAGTGTCCACCGCCAACTCTTGAGAGATAGGCGATCCGAGACGGGCCAAAGTATCCAAATAGCCCTTCATCTTAAGCACGTGTGCACTCACAGATGTCCCGGCCCCCATCTTACAAGAGTGGAATGCCTTATTGGTCAGGTACCTTTCCTGACGAGCTTGCTCTTGAAACATCTCGTTAAGAGTTGTTATCATAGCATAGGCTTGGTGGTCCATAAACTGTTTTTGTAGTTCAGGGACCATACAGGCCAACATAAGGCATGTCACATCCCGGTTGTCCTTGACATGCGCCACGTATTCCTCCAGCTGGGCAGCCAGTGGATTACATCCTTGAGGTGCAACCGGCAAAGGCCTTTCCAGTACATACTCTTTTAAGTCTTGTCTTAGAACTATCCTTAAGTTCCTAGACCAGTCTAAAAAGTTAGGACCGGAAAGCTTGTCCTTTTCAAGAATGGATCGCAATGATAAGGTATTTGTGTTTGCCATTGGGTGTTTCTACACAGAAAAACATTTAGAGTGTTAATAAAGGGCTTGAATTTGTTGTTCCCATATAAAATTAATAATGAATCAAGTTATTAATTTAAACCGAGTTGTTGGGCTCATGGGCCGAGATCCATATTTCATTAAGATATAGCCAAACGAGGGTTTGGTACAACTACACCTTAATTATTTAGGTAGGAACACCGTCCAATCCCAACCTAGGGACTCTCGGTTTGATGGGCTTGTTGGCACTTACCCATCTGTGCTTAGGGCCAGGAGAATCCTACCACCCACACTAAGTCAAAACCTCCATCCAAGTGTTAGAGTATCCCATACTCTAACCCAATACAAGGTGACAATACTCCAGTGCATCCTGCGAGGGCATGGTCTACAACTGGCCTATTCCCACCTCGATTCGGTTTTGAATGAGGGAAGCACTTTTAAGCGACTTAGTAATTCCATTTGGTTATTAGATTCAATTATAACGGCTTACATACATAAAGCGGGTGAAAAAGGCTATCGGAACATACATTCATACATGCAGATGAATATAAAAACATAATTAAATAAAAGTAAAATGGATTGCTATGGGCCTATATTACATCCTAATATTACTCTAATAAACCTATACTAGAAATAAAGATTAGGCGGGCCTCCATCTTCTCCTTCTGGGCTTGCACCTCCAATTGGGCTTGCACCTCCATTTGGGCTCACCACACCATGGGCTTCTTCTTTTACAAATTTTATAATATTTAAATAAAATAAAATTACATTAAAAAGAAAAACGACATGCAGGTCGTATTTACCCAAAAAATAGAAAAAATACAACTCATCTTGTTCAAGGCCCAATAGCATCCAATCATACATACATTTAATCATTCATATGCATCCAATACATACAATTCATAAGCATGTCATAATGCATGATTTAAGCCCATTTTAATTATGTCCAAGCCATTATTGGGATGGTTCTAGCCCTTAACGGGCTTTGGGCTTCCAGCCCAGGCAGTCCAACTGCTCCCACTGGAATTGGGAAACCATGGGTCCAACTCAGCCGTCCAAGTAATTATGCCAAAATTACCCGGACCAATTTCCATTAACCATATTAATTTCCAAAATTAATATCACATGAACGGAAATAAAATTCATCCAAGAAACCATACGCATTTAAATTACATAAATTTAAACACACGAATTTTAAAACCAATTAAAAATTTCAATACTGGGCCCCGGGCCCAAGACCCGCTAAATCCAAAAAAACTGGGCCCGGCCCGCTGCAGCTAGGGCAATGGAGTTGCCCTAGCAGCAGCAGCGGTGCAGTGGCCGCCCAGCAGCAGCCCGCTGCTGCGGCAGCTGCTGTCCAGCAGCCCGCTGCTGCGGCAGCTGCTGTCCAGCAGCGGCTGCCGCCGCACCTCCCGCCGCGTGCGGCGGCCGCCGGCCGTGATTCCGCCGCCGGCAGCCCCGCACCCAGGGAATCAGATTTTTTTTTTTTAAATTAACAGAATTAAATAAAAAAAACCACCATCCATCAACACAATGCAATTCTCCAAGAAATCCAATAACATACAACAAAATTAAAATGACATAAACCAATATGCAAAATTAATTTTCATTGTATAAAACATATGGAAAAAATCATAAAACCCATACCATGAATCCCAATAAAAAAAAACCTCCAATTTCAAAAATGGGATTCAACCAAAATTTATCAATTTCCACGGATCAAAAGCCTGCTCTGATACCACTGTTGGGATTTTTCACCGGAAATCACCCGACAAAAGCGGAAGAACGCGGTGACTTCCTCAAATCCAGTCCCAGGAGCAATTGAGATGGAAATTGAAAAAATAAAAAATAAAAAGAGATAAAATTTCTTACCAGAAAATCTCTTTCAAGAGATGGATGAAGACTGCAGAAACCAAAGCAGATTTCCTCCTCGTTTTCGTACACGAACGCCTAACGAATGCAAGCCGTGCTAGCGTCGGAAAAACAAAACAATGGAAGAGAGGAGGAGTGTAAAATTTCGGCTAGGAGGCTTATGTTGGAGGTGGCCGAAATTTCTAACCCTAGGTATTTATACCTAGGGTGGTCGAATTCCCTTAGGGGAATTCAGGCCCACCTTGGCTCCTTTCTATTCTATGCGGGCTTCCATGTTTTAATTTAGGCCCAGCCTAATTTTAATTGTTCTGGTTTAAATTAATTTCAAGCCCAATTTTAATATACCCATGTATTTAATATATTATACAAAGTAATATATTATTTACATTTAAATTAAAATTAGTTTGATCAATTAATTTAATCCATCAAATTAAAATTAAATCTTCACAAAATAAAATCATATGTAAACCTATACATATGAATATTTCCACCTAGAAAATAATCTCATAATTAATCCAATTAATTATGAAGAGCCAATCGAACATATATATATTAATTTTATTACTAGGATCAATCCAATCGATCTTTATAATACAATTAATATATATACACCTCTCTTTCCATAGTGTATACTCCAAGTATACATGTGATTCCTTAAGTCTGCATTCAGTCGTTCTATGTGTACGATCCTGTGGGCCCATCTTTATGTTGGCAGCGGGCCTATGGCCCGCAGACTACAGTTGGGCTCTAGCAAGCCACTGCAGCCCCCAATTAAGATGGAGATGGCAGTCTAACTGTAATCATAAACCTGTAGTTTAAACTTGTACATCCCATGTCATTGATATCGGTGTCCAACACAGAGGCTATTGGAAATGCCCTAGTCCCGAGGCATTGATCCTTGTATTTGTACTATACATTTGTTGGACTTATGTGTTGTACTCATTTGTGTCATTAATAAAGGCATCAATTCATTTATTATATCCATCTTGTGCAATATATTAAATGAATTATCCAATGGACATATCTATATCCATGACGACTGGTGTCATGCACTTAGCAGTAAGACCATGGATAGGGTTAACGATATGACCATAAATAGATCCGTAGTCTGTTCCAGTCATGGGAATGAATGGAACAACAGACTATCATTAACCTGGTTGTATGGCGGTGTCTTACCGGTCATTGGACATGGAATGTCAACCAAGTTAATGGGTACATGCCTGGAAGCATGGTACTGGATAGATCCACTAAACGAGTAATCCACATGGTTTGGTATCACAATGGATTCTCGTGTAGTACTTGTATAGATCCTTTGACCTGACCATATGATGGTGTTACATGTGAAGTCGCATACTTAGGGGTACGCCTAAAGGGCCTGTAATAGGGTGCCAAGTATGGGTGCTTTCGGGTATGTCACTGAACATGGTGACACTATGGATATGCAGAAGGGATTTGTCACTCGGTAACCAACTGAGAAGATATCACCGGCCTCTTGATGAATGTGACTGATAAGAGTGTGGCCACACCCAAACAAGTTGGAACTTGTTTGTGAGCATCAGTACATTCGGGATCAAGTTAATGTCCGGACACAAAAGAGGGTGATCAATCCATGCCTCTGTGTTGGACACCGATATCAATGACATATGTACAAGTTTAAACTACAGGGTTATGATATCAGTTAGACTACCATCTCCATCTTAATTGGGGGCTGCAGTGGCTTGCTAGAGCCCAACTGCAGTCTGCGGGCCAAAGGCCCACTGCCAACATAAAGATGGGCCCACAAGATCGTACACATAGAACGATAGAATGCGAACTTAAGGAATAACATGTATACTTGGAGTATACGCAATGGAGGGAGAAGTGTGTATATATTAATTATATTATAAAGATCAATTGGATTGGTCATAATAATAAAATTAATATATTCTATTGGCTCTTCATAATTAATTGGATTAATTATGAAATTATTTCCTAGGTGGAAATATTCATATGTATGGGCTTACATATGATTTTATTTTGTGTAGAGTTAATTTTAATTTGATGGATTAAATTAAATGTCAAACCAATTTTAATTTGGATGTAAATAATATATTACTTGGAGTAATATATTAAATACATGGGTATATTAAAATTGGGCTTGAATTAATTTGAACCAAATAAATTAAAATTAGACTGGGCCTAGATTAATACAAGAAAGCCCGCACAGAATAGAGAGGAGCCAGGATGGGCCAGAATCCCCTAAGGAATTCGGCCAACCCTAGGTATAAATACCTAGGGTTAGAAAATTTCGGCCAAGCTAAGCCAATAGCCTCATAGCCGAAATTCTATAGCTCTCCCCTCTCTTTCGTTCAGTTTTTCCAACGCTAGCACGGGTTGCATTCGCCAAGCGTTCGTGTACGTGAGAGTGGAGGAATTCTATTTTGAATTCTGCAGTCACCATCCATCTCTAAAAGAGATTTTTCTGGTATGAAATTTCAATCTCTTTCTATTTAATTTTATGTTTTTCAATTTCCACTTCAATTGCTCCTGGGACTGGATTTGAGGAAATCACCGCATTCTTCCGCTTTTATCGGGTGATTTCCGGTGAAAAATCCCAACAGTGGTATCAGAGCGGGCTTTTGATCCGTGGAAATTGATTAATTTGGTTGAATCCCTGTTTTGAAATTGGATGTTTTTGATTGGGATTCTTTGTATGGGTTTTATGATTTTTCCCATATGTTTTATGCAATGAAAATTAAATTTGCATATAGGTTTATGTTAGTTTAATTTTATTGTGTAATTTTGTGATTCTTGGTGAATTGCTATGGATGGTGATTGAATGGATATTTTTTTTTATTTATTGATTTTATTCTGTTTATAAAAAAAAAAAAAAAAAAAAAAAAAATCGGCCTCCCGGCGGCGGGGCTGCCGCCGGCGGCCGCCGCACGCGGCGGGAGGCGCGGCAGCAGCCGCTGCCCGTGGCGCTGGGCGCCACAGGCAGCGGCCGCTGCCTGCTGCTGCGCCAGCAGCAGCAGCCGCTGTAGCAGCAGCGGGCTGCTGCTGGGCAGTGGCCGCTGGGCGGCCACTGCACAGCGGCAGTGCCGCTGCAGGCGGCAGCCACTGCTGGGCAGTGGCTGCCGCACGGCAGCAGCGGGCTGCCACTAGGCGGCTGCGCCGCTGCTGCTGCTAGGGCAACTCTGTTGCCCTAGCTGCAGCGGGCCGGGCCCAGTTTTTTTGGATTTTGCGGGTTTTGGGTCCGGGGCCCAGTTTTGAAATTTTAATTGGTTTTAAAATTCGTGTGTTTAAATTTATGTAATTTAAATGCGCATGGTTTCTTGGATGAATTTTAATTTCGTTCATGTGACATTAATTTGGAAATTAATGTGGTTAATGGAAATTGGTTCGGGTAATTTTGGCACAATTACTCGGACGGCTAAATTGGACCCATGGTTTCCCAATTCCAGTAGGAGCAGTTGGACTGCCTGGGCTGGAGGCCCAAAGCCCGTTAAGGGTTAGAACCATGGTTGGCCAAAATTGGCGATTTCCGAATAATGGCTTTGACATAATTTAAATGGGCTTAAATCATGCATTTTGACATGCTTTTGAATTGTATGTATTGGATGCATATGTATGGTTGAATGAATGTATGATTGGATGCTATTGGGCCTTTTACGAGATGGGTTGTATTTTTCTTTTGGGTAAATACGGCCTGCGTGTCGTTTTCTTTTAATGTAATTTTATTTTATTTAAGTTAAATATTGTAAAATTTGTAAAAGAAGAAGCCCATGGAGTGGTGAGCCCAATTGGAGGTACAAGCCCAAATGGAGGTGCAAGCCCAGAAGGAGAAGGTGGAGGCCCACCTAATATGTATTTCTAGTATAGGTTTACTAGAATTATATTAGGATGTAATATAGGCCCATAGCAGTCCATTTTATTTTATTTAATCATTTATATATTCTTTTGCATGTATGAATGTATGTTATATTTAGCTCATTCACCCGCTTTATGTATGTAAGCCGTTATAATTGAATCTAATAACCAAATGGAAATTACTAAGTCGCTTAAAAGTGCTTCCCTCATTCAAAACCGAATCGAGGTGGGAATAGGCCAGTTGTAGACCTTGCCCTCGCAGGATGCACTGGAGTATTGTCACTTTGTACTGGGTTAGAGTATGGGATACTCTAACACTTGGATGGAGGTTTTGACTTAGCGTGGGTAGTAGGATTCTCCTGGCCCTAAGCACAGATGGGTAAGTGCCAACAAGCCCATCAAACCGAGAGTCCCTAGGTTGGGATTGGACGGCGTTCCTACCTAAATAGTTAAGGTGTAGTTGTACCAAACCCTCGTGTGGCTACATCTTAATGAAATATGGATCTCGGCCCATGAGCCCAACAACTCGGTTAAATTAATAACTTGATTCATTATTAATTTTATATGGGATCAACAAAGTAAAGCCCTTTATTAACACTCTAAATGTTTTTCTGTGTAGAAACACCCAAATGGCAAACACTAATACCTTATCACTGCGATCGATTCTTGAGAAGGACAAGCTTTCCGGTCCTAACTTTTTAGACTGGTCTAGGAACTTGAGAATAGTTCTAAGACAAGAGTCAAAAGAGTATGTGCTGGAAAGGCCTGTGCCGGCTGCGCCTCAGGGACGTAATCCGACAGCTGCACAGCTAGCGGAATACGAGGCGCACGTCAAGGACAACCGGGATGTGACGTGCCTTATGTTGGCGTGCATGGTCCCCGAACTGCAAAAGCAGTTTATGGACCATCAAGCCTATGCTATGATAACAACTCTCAATGAGATGTTTCAGGAGCAAGCTCGTCAGGAAAGGTACCTGACCAATAAGGCATTCCACTCTTGTAAGATGGGGGCCGGGACATCTGTGAGTGCTCACGTGCTCAAGATGAAGGGCTATTTGGATACTTTGGCCCGTCTCGGATCCCCTATCTCTCAAGAGTTGGCGGTGGACACGATCCTGGCGTCCTTACCGGATTCTTATGATCAGTTCATCCTAAACTATAACATGCAAGGGATGAACCGCACTGTCAGTGAGCTGCATGGGATGCTTAAGCTTACTGAGCAGTCGATCAAGAAGACTCCGCCGGTGCTGTTGGTTAACAAGGGGAACGCTCCTCTTGCTAAGGGTAAGGCCAAGGAAAAGGCCAAGGCCAAGGCCAAGAAGGCCAAAGCCAAGAAGGCCAAGGCCCAACCCAAAGACCATCAGAAGGCAGGTCCTGAGGACGTCTGTTTCGGGTGCAGACAGGCGGGCCATTGGAAGAGATCGTGTCCCAAGTTGATGGGAGAGCAGAGAAGGGGCCAAGGTGCGTCCTCTTCAGGTATTTATGTTATAGATATTAACCTTACTGTTTCAACATCCTGGGTATTGGATACTGGATGTGGTTCTCACATTTGTTGCAATGTGCAGGGACTTAAGAACAGAAGGTTGCTGGGATCGGGTGAGGTGGACTTGCGGGTCGGGAATGGAGCAAGGGTTGCTGCCATAGAGATCGGCGAATACCACCTAGTGATGCCCAGCGGATTGGTTTTAATTTTGGAACATTGTTACTTTGTACCTGCTACGTGCAGGAATATTATTTCTGTATCAATGTTGGACATGTCTGGATTTGAATTTTCTATTATAAATGGTCGAATTTCAATATCTAGAGAGGGGTTATTTTATGGAGATGCTCTATTGAATAATGGCCTGTATGTCCTGGACTTAAATGAAACCAATCACATCTATAACATAAACACGAAAAGGGTTAAGCCAAACGAACTTAATCCAGTCTATCTATGGCATTGTCGTCTTGGCCATATAAACGAGAAGCGCATAGCTAGGCTTCACAAAGCTGGAGTCCTAGGGTCATTTGACTTGGAGTCAATTGATACATGCGAATCATGTTTAAGAGGCAAGATGACAAAGGCGCCTTTTAGCAAGAGGGCTGAAAGTGCCACTGGCTTGTTGGACCTAATACATTCAGATGTATGTGGACCCATGAGCGCAGCGACCAGAGGTGGACATCTGTACTTCGTCACGTTCACGGATGATTTCAGCAGATACGGCTACGTCTATCTGATGAAACACAAATCCGAGACCCTTGATAGGTTCAAGGAATTTAGGAACGAGGTACAGAACCAGCTAGGCAGGAATATCAAAGCCCTTCGGTCGGACCGAGGCGGTGAGTATATGAGCCTAGAGTTTGACTCATACTTGAGAGAGCATGGAATAGTTCCACAGCTCACTCCTCCCGGAACACCACAATGGAATGGGGTGTCCGAACGGAGGAACAGGACCTTGTTGGACATGGTCCGCTCAATGATGAGTCAAGCAACTCTCCCAATTAGTTTCTGGGGACACGCCCTCGAGACAGCAGCTCTCATTTTAAACAATACTCCGACTAAGGCAGTGGAAAAGACCCCATATCAGATATGGACGGGCAAGGAGCCCAATGTGTCTTTCCTAAGGATTTGGGGATGCGAGGCACATGTCAAGAAATTGACTAGTGGCAACCTGGAGCCCAAAACCGATAAATGCCTGTTTGTGGGCTACCCTAGGGAAACCAAAGGGTATTACTTCTACAACCCCGCCGAGAACAAGGTGTTCGTGGCAAGGAAGGGGGTCTTTCTGGAAAAGGAGTTCCTTTCCAAGAAAGATAGTGGGAGCAACGTTGAACTCAGGGAAGTTCAAGGTCCACAAGCACCTGAAGAGGATAGCTCGGAGGCCCAGGTGGAGCTTCCACAAGTGGAGGCACCGACCCAGGCCACACAAGAACCTAGAAGGTCTGGTAGGGATCATCGGGAACCGGAGAGGTATGGTTTCCTCGTCACCGATGATCAAACTCTTCTCATCTGGGATGAAGAAGTACCCAAAACCTACCAAGAGGCTATGGCTAGCCCACAGTCTGCGAATTGGCGTAAAGCCATGGAGGCAGAAATGCGATCTATGTACGATAACCAAGTTTGGAACTTGGTTGATCCACCTCCGGGTGCTAAGGTAATTGGTTGCAAGTGGTGCTACAAGCTAAAAGCTGATAATACCTTCAAGGGGCGTCTGGTTGCGAAAGGTTTCAGACAAGTCCATGGGATAGACTATGATGAAACTTTCTCACCAGTAGCCATGCTCAAATCCATCAGGATACTACTGGCCATAGCCGCATGGTATGACTATGAGGTATGGCAAATGGATGTCAAAACCGCTTTCCTTAATGGAAAGCTACTCGAGGATGTGTACATGACACAACTTGAGGGTTTTGTCGATCCTAAGTATCCGGGAAGGGTATGCAAACTTCAAAGGTCCATATATGGACTGAAGCAAGCATCCCGTAGTTGGAATCTAAGATTCAATGAGGCTATAAAGGAATATGGCTTCATACAGAATCTGGATGAGCCTTGTGTGTATAAGAGGACTAGTGGGAGCATTGTCACATTTTTGGTACTATATGTAGACGACATCCTACTCATTGGAAGCGACATACCTACACTGCAAGGGGTAAAGCAGTGGCTAAGTAAGTGTTTCGCAATGAAGGACTTAGGCGAGGCTGAGATGATCCTAGGGATCAGGATCTATAGGGATAGATCAAATCGGCTTCTGGGCCTAAGTCAGGCTTCGTACATTGACAAAGTTCTGAAAAGATTCAGCATGGACCGGGCCAAGAAAGGTTTCTTGCCAATGGGCCATAGGCTGAAGCTTTGTAAGAAGAACTGTCCTAAAACAAGGGAGGACAGGGAGAACATGAAATTGGTTCCATATGCCTCGGCTATTGGATCAATCATGTACTCTATGTTGTGTACGAGACCTGATGTCGCCTTTGCACTGAGCATGACGAGCCGATACCAGTAGGATCCCGGGGAGGATCACTGGAAAGCTGTCAAGGCAATCCTCAAGTACCTTAACCGGACTAAGGATAGCTTCTTGGTGTATGGTGGTCAGGAAGTGTTATCAGTTACTGGGTATACTGATGCAAGCTTCCAGACAGACCAAGATGAGTACCAATCGCAGTCAGGGTATGTATTCTTGCTGAATGGTGGTGCTGTAAGCTGGAGGAGCTCAAAGCAACCAACCATAGCGGACTCTACAACAGAAGCTGAGTACATCGCTGCGTGTGATGCAGCTAAGGAAGCTGTGTGGATGAAGAATTTTATCACTGAGTTGGGAGTAGTGCCAACTATCCAGGACCCAGTCGATATCTTCTGTGACAACAATGGGGCCGTCGCACAAGCAAAGGAGCCCCGGTCACACAGGAACACAAAGCACGTGCTCAGAAAGTTTCACCTCATACGAGAAATCGCGGAGAGAGGTGATATTGCATTGCACAGAGTGGACACCGAGGATAATGTCGCAGATCCATTGACCAAGGCGCTGGCCCAGCCCAAGCACGAGGGTCATACTAGATCTATAGGGATTAGGCCCATGCCTAGTTGGAACTAGTGCAAGTGGGAGATTGTTGGAAATGCCCTAGTCCCGAGGCATTGATCCTTGTATTTGTACTATACATTTGTTGGACTTATGTGTTGTACTCATTTGTGTCATTAATAAAGGCATCAATTCATTTATTATATCCATCTTGTGCAATATATTAAATGAAGTATCCAATGGACATATCTATATCCATGACGACTGGTGTCATGCACTTAGCAGTAAGACCATGGATAGGGTTAACGATATGACCATAAATAGATCCGTAGTCTGTTCCAGTCATGGGAATGAATGGAACAACAGACTATCATTAACCTGGTTGTATGGCGGTGTCTTACCGGTCATTGGACATGGAATGTCAACCAAGTTAATGGGTACATGCCTGGAAGCATGGTACTGGATAGATCCACTAAACGAGTAATCCACATGGTTTGGCATCACAATGGATTCTCGTGTAGTACTTATATAGATCCTTTGACCTGACCATATGATGGTGTTACATGTGAAGTCGCATACTTAGGGGTACGCCTAAAGGGCCTGTAATAGGGTGCCAAGTATGGGTGCTTTCGGGTATGTCACTGAACATGGTGACACTATGGATATGCAGAAGGGATTTGTCACTCGGTAACCAACTGAGAAGATATCACCGGCCTCTTGATGAATGTGACTGATAAGAGTGTGGCCACACCCAAACAAGTTGGAACTTGTTTGTGAGCATCAGTACATTCGGGATCAAGTTAATGTCCGGACACAAAAGAGGGTGATCAATCCATGCCTCTGTGTTGGACACCGATATCAATGACATGGGATGTACAAGTTTAAACTACAGGGTTATGATATCAGTTAGACTGCCATCTCCATCTTAATTGGGGGCTGCAGTGGCTTGCTAGAGCCCAACTGCAGTCTGCGGGCCAAAGGCCCGCTGCCAAAATAAAGATGGGCCCACAGGATCGTACACATAGAACGATAGAATGCGAACTTAAGGAATAACATGTATACTTGGAGTATACGCAATGGAGGAAGAAGTGTGTATATATTAATTATATTATAAAGATCAATTGGATTGGTCATAATAATAAAGTTAATATATTCTATTGGCTCTTCATAATTAATTGGATTAATTATGAAATTATTTCCTAGGTGGAAATATTCATATGTATGGGCTTACATATGATTTTATTTTGTGTAGAGTTAATTTTAATTTGATGGATTAAATTAAATGTCAAACCAATTTTAATTTGGATGTAAATAATATATTACTTGGAGTAATATATTAAATACATGGGTATATTAAAATTGGGCTTGAATTAATTTGAACCAAATAAATTAAAATTAGACTGGGCCTAGATTAATACAAGAAAGCCCGCACAGAATAGAGAGGAGCCAGGATGGGCCAGAATCCCCTAAGGAATTCGGCCAACCCTAGGTATAAATACCTAGGGTTAGAAAATTTCGGCCAAGCTAAGCCAATAGCCTCATAGCCGAAATTCTATAGCTCTCCCCTCTCTTTCGTTCAGTTTTTCCAACGCTAGCACGGGTTGCATTCGCCAAGCGTTCGTGTACGTGAGAGTGGAGGAATTCTATTTTGAATTCTGCAGTCATCATCCATCTCTAAAAGAGATTTTTCTGGTATGAAATTTCAATCTCTTTCTATTTAATTTTATGTTTTTCAATTTCCACTTCAATTGCTCCTGGGACTGGATTTGAGGAAATCACCGCATTCTTCCGCTTTTATCGTGTGATTTCCGGTGAAAAATCCCAACAGAGGCATGGATTGATCACCCTCTTTTGTGTCCAGACGTTAACTTGATCCCTAATGTACAGAAGCTCACAAACAAGTTCCAACTTGTTTGGGTGTGGCCACACTCTTATCAGTCACATTCATCAAGAGGCCGGTGATATCTTCTCAGTGGGTTACTGAGTGACAAATCCCTTCTACATATCCATAGTATTACCATGCTCAGTGACATACCCGAAAGTACCCATACTTGGCACCCTATTACGAGCCCTTTAGGCGCACCCCTAAGTATGTGACTTCATATGTAAAACCATCATATGGTCAAGTCAAAGGATCTATACAAGTACTACAAGAGAATCCTTTGTGATGCTATACCATGTGGATTACTCGTTTAGTGGATCTATCCAGTACCATGCTCCCAGGCATGTACCCATTAACTTGGTTGACATTCCATGTCCAATGACCGGTAAGACACCGCCATACAACCAGGTTAATGATAGTCTATAGTTTCATTCATTCCCATGACTAGAACAGACTACGGATCTATTTATGGTCATATCGTTTACCCTATCCATGGTCTTACTGCCAAGTGCATGACACTTGTCATCATGGATATAGATATGTCCATTGGATACTTCATTTAATATATTGCATAAGATAAATACAATAAATGAATTGATACCTTTATTAATAACACAAATGAGTATAATACATAAATCCAATAAATGTATAATACAAATACAAGGACCAATGCCTCGGGACTAGGGCATTTCCAACAGGAATAAGGGAAAACTATAAGATTTCCTAATAAACAGTTAGATATAAGATTTTCCAAGTAAATGAACAATACAAATTTATATAAACTGAAATCAATAAAGAGCATACAAGATAACGTAAGAAGGTTGTCTAAAACAGAAGATGACAAACAATAATAAAAACACCGACTTCCACCAGTTAGACAGGCAATCTTGAGATATCTTTTTTTAGCATTTATTATGAATATATTAAGGAACGTAGATCTAAGGTTTCTTGCTCTCTACCCACCAAGCTTATCTCTCGACCTCATCTGGATTCTATGATTACCTAACTAAGCTTATCTCTCGACCTCACTTAGTATAGGCATTCATGCATTAAGTCAAGCAAGCATTCTACCATAAATAGAAATCCTTAGCACACCTCCAATCTCCTCTCGGTCTCATGGCAAGTATGTGTGTGTGTGATTTTTCCATATCCCCAAATCTCCTCTCGGTCTCATTAGGAATACTAAGCATACAATGGGGCCCCATCGTAATTTTGATAAGCACATCACCACACAATCATCTGAGCATAATATTCATAGTAAACACGAGAAAGACTTCCTAAGATCACCAGCCTAAGCTGGCTTCAGCCTGCTGGAAAACTACTCACAACACAAAATTAACATCAAAACGAGATTGCTTAACTAGAAGACTTGAAAGAAGAAAAATTCAGTAAATTAAAATTAGAGCAAAGAAAATAATGGTAGTTAGAGAAACATTTAATGCTCCACCCCCCTTGAACAGCAGACTATATATAGGCCCCATAAAGAAAAGAAAAATAATCTATCTAGAGCCATGTTCCTTGATTAAACTAATAACAAAAATTAACAACCATAAAATACAATGGCTTCCTTAAGAAGCCAAGGACAGTTCTGGAAATTCCACAAGAACAATATCTTCTCCTCCACTATGGGCCGCGCTCCTTCCTTCAACTCTGGCCCGTTCGCACCGCAGTCCAATCCAAAGCCTTTTTCTCTCTTCTGCTCCTAAGACTTTCCAAATCCGGCAGTCTTCTTGAATAATGCCTTAGACCTGGAAAAACATAATATTAGCCATGAATTCTCTATTCTCAAAGGAATTTTACCAATTTAGCTGCTGAATTCTTGCATAATTAAGTGGTATTAATTTCACTTATCAAGAACCCCCACACTTGAACATTGCTTGTCCTCAAGAAATCTTAGAATAAGACAAAAAAGAAAGGAAGAAAAACTTTAAATGAAAACACATTTAAACATTTTAACTTAACTTAAGCAGCAACCAATAATCAATCCATCACCCTTGAACAACAAGACTTCTATGCAAAACATGAAAATTGAGAATACCAAATCAATCAGAGCATTCTTAAGGGACCTGGCTTAGCTTCAGAAACATCCTAAGGCAGCGAGACCAAACCTTAAATTTCAGCAAGCTAGCAAGAAATTAGACCTAATTTGCCTCTCTAAAAGAGTTCACTCACTCTCAAGTGTTTGGGCGATTTGAATAAGAACTCTCAGCAGCAACGCATATTGGCATTAAACCAAAAACTAAGCAAACATCCTATCGCTACCACTTAATTTGACACATGCACAATCAAAAGGTCTTTACAAAGGGTTGTAATGTAAGGCTTAGGTTAGGGGTGTGACAAACAGGCTTTTTAGGCTAAAGGAATACCATATCAAGCAACACAATAGAACAACAAGTAACTTATCCAAAAAGAACTTAAGCAACCAAGGACAAATTAGGACAGGAAACTCAACACTTTAGATGTAGTATCAAGAACTTCAGGACTTTAAGCACAAGAAGAAATATGAACATCTTAAGCTTTTTTTTTTTTTTGAAAGAAGAAAAATTTTTATTTGAACAAAACAATTGGGTGCAATCAGTTGATAATATGATACGGGGTAAAATTGATCTTGCTTACACTTTTGATTCTCAAGCAGTTTGGAAGGATTGAAAATTCCAACTACCTTTTGGCAGAGATTAGGCAAAAAGTTGCAAACTCAAATTTTGAAAGAAGGACTATCATGAGAACATTTGTTTTTAGGACCACATGAATTTCCAAGAAAACAGGTTGCAAAAATTCAATTGAACTAAACTACTTGCTATTCAAAAACAACTTGATTTATGGCTATGGTATTCCTAGGGTAATTTGGACAACATAGTGTGAATTGGCTAAGGGAAGGAATATAAATTATGGGCAAAACAAAACAATAGGTTAAAAGGCTCAAAGGGGCTTAAAAAAATAGGAAGAGAAATGTTAGGGTAGCTTTTTGGAATTAAAAACAGAAAGGGGTAAACAAATGCCTTAATCATTTTATGCATGTGAAAAACCTTGTGGTTTTGACAAAGACAATTTACTAAGCTCTAGTTTAAAACTCAATATGCATGCCCACTCCATAAGGAATTCAAGCAAGAATTTATATTAATATAAAAGAAAACAGGCTCAAAAACCTCGTAGAGAAATATAGGATTAATGCAAATTTGGCCTCACTCAAGCTATCAAGGTGAAACAAACTTTACGGTCTTGAAGCCCTAAGCTGCTTAATCAACAAAAACCAGCATTTCTTAAAGTCTTTTCTAATCAACAGGCAATCAATTTTTAAGTGTTTTATATAGACTTCCTGCATCTTTAGGATCAGAAAATCTACTGGCTGCTAACTCAGGTAAACACAAAGAAATAAAAAATTTTAGACAAATTTTTACTAAGTACCAAGAAAACTAATCACAAAAGTTCATAAAATCACACATAAAACTTTACAAGTTCACACATAAAACTTAAGACTACTTAAAACAGCAAATGTTCAGGCAGGGATTCCCAATAAGTAGACCAGCAATTACCAAATAATCAACCAGCAATCATGCATGACCAAAAATCATCAGCAATTTCAATTTAAAATCTATTAGGTAGCTCTTCTCCCCCACACTTGATCATGCTTTGTCCTCAAAGCATCAAACGCATGTAATAAAATCCAAAACAAGGCAAGAGAAACCACCTACTTCATGGAACAGAAAAATTATTGAGAGTGGGTATTGAAAAGAAGCATACCAGAGTTGATTGAGGAGGAAAGGGGGAACATATCACTCAGCAGGCTTAGAGGAGACTTGCTCCTCTTTTTCTTCCTCTGATGCATCCCAGATTTCTTCATCCCTAGATTCTTCATCCTCCTCTTCTTCAAGGATTTCCAACAAAAGCTTCTGGACCTCCTTGGGCTGGATAGTCTTTTTATGCTCTTTCTGCACTTCTTTGATTGTGTCAGAATTCTCATCCTGCTTCTCCAACTTAGCTTCGAGGAGAGCAATCTTGTTTTCTAGAAGAGCAATTTTAGCCCTGTCTTTAATCTGCCTGGCCCACAGGCGGTCAATCAGGTTCACTAATTCGGCCATGGTCATTTTTGAATTTCTTTCAAAATGCTTCAGCTTCTCTTGGTCATTTAAAGTCAGGTCTTCAATGATTTGCGATTGGGATGATGTGGAGGAACGAGTGACAGGCCTTCTTCGCTTTGCTGGGGGTTCAAAAGGCTACTTGGAGGCTAACTTGGCTTCTTTCTTTAGCTCAAGCTCTTTTTCCAGCTCGAAAGCATCGTCCCAAAGCATCCACTTTCCTGCTACCTTCTTGCATACCCCATCTGATTCAGGTTGACAAACTCAAACAGCGCTGGATGGCATTCCAGGGCCAGACCTTCTTCAGAGAACTCAGTCAGGCAAGCTTTTGCAATCCTTGTCACATACGACCCACAGAGAATTTTTCCTTATGGCTTGATACTATCAATGTAGCTAGCAAACCAGGCCCCAACATTCATCCTTCTCCCTTCAATCATGCACCAAAGAGCGAAAAGATCTTAATTGGAACATGAGATTGGTTGTTCCTTCCGAAAACTGAACTGGCAATAAACTTCTGGAGAATTTTATGGCTATACTTTTTAATGTATGAGGCGGAGGAAGTTATTGATGAATACTCATTTCGGTCAGTGATTTCCTTCCAAAAGTCTGTAGGGTTAAACTTTGGCACAAAGTCAGTGTAGGCCTGTGCAAATTCTTCAGATTCAAGAAAAGCAGTGTCCGCTACCCCCCAAATATTGGTTGAGTTCAATCAAAGAACAAGTTTTCCTTTTTCCCATCACTCTGAAGCTAAACTTGCCCTGATCATCCATTTCAGAGATCTCTGGATTGAGAGTGAATGTGCTGAGGAATTCCAATCTCAGTTCTCTAAAGGCCGGCTCCTCAATCTGCGTATAGAATTTGAAACCCCAATTGGCTAATAACTGCCGGATTTCATTATCAAGGCCCAAGGTTGACAGGACGTTCCAATCAAATGTTCTTGAGGGTGCAAAGGTTAAGCCCTTGAATTGCTCGTACCTCTCATTTTCCTTATCGGTGAAAGTTTACATCTTGGCAAGCGTCTTTTCCACGGTGCTGGTTTCAGAACCAGAGGGTTGAACACTGACGGAGGACGAAGAGGGTTTTGCGCGGGAAGCACTTGGGGCACGCTTAGCAGCTTTCTTTTCCCTGGCCATTCTTACAATTTTAAATCAAAGAAAGAAAGAAAGAAAATATGAAGACAGAATAAGAAAATACAGAGAATTAGAGAGAGAAAAATAGAAGTAATGAAATAGGGGAGAGGAAAGGTCTTAAAATGGAAACGAGAGAAGGGGGAACAGTTACCCAATTTTAAAATTCAAAGTAAAACTGACATAAGGGTAGGGAGGAGGGAAACGTGGGCGTCAGAGTGGGAGAGAAAGGGGTAAAATTGTGGCTGATGGGATAGAACACATTTTCCCAAAATTCACTTTTTCATTCTTATAATTACTCCCTTTTTCGAAAAAAATTTTTAACCATAAAAGAAAAATTCTTGCTGTTGAAAATAAAAATAAAGGCAAGTATGGATTTTAACAAAAAGAGAATATAAATTTCAAACTTGATGTTACTTCCCATACTTGCTCCAATTATAGCCCTGCAAAAAGAAAACAAAATTTCATCATTAAAAATTGCATGTCAAAAGGTAAATTGAATAAAAGAGGGGTTAGAGAGTTTTCAAACAAAATTGCTTCAATCTGTGTTTGAAGCGGACACTGAGAAATCCTGGGTTGCTTAAGGCGGTTCAAGGTATTGGAGACTTCCAACACCACTTGATGATTCCTACGTAAGATAGGGCTTTAGACTTTGGCCATTGATTTTAAAGATTTCACCACTCTGATTCATTATTTCAACTGCCCCATGTGAAAAGACTTGATTCATAATAAATGGTCCAGTCCACCTTGATTTAAGCTTTCCTGGAAACAATCTCAACTTTGAATTATACAGCAAGACTTTCTGACCCTTGTAGAAAGTTTTCTCCTGAATTTTCTTGTCATGCCATTTTTTTATTTTCTCTTTGTAATTAATGGCATTTTTATAACTGAATAGCCTGAACTCTTCCAATTTATTCAGCTGCAATTTCCTTTTTTCACCTACCAAGTTCCTGTCAAAATTCAAATATGTTAGAGCCCATAGAGCCTTAAATTCTAATTCAACAAGTAAGTGACACGCTTTTCCACACAACAATCTAAAAGGCGACATCCCAATAGGTGTCTTGTAAGCTGTACGATATGCCCAAAGAGCATTATCAAGTTTTCTTGACCAATCCCTCCTAGAATTGCTAACTGTTTTCTAAAGAATTCTCTTGATCTTTTTATTAGAAATCTCAACTTGCCCACTAGTTTGTGGGTGGTAAGGTGTAGCAATTCTATGAGTGACTCCATATTTAGTAAGAAGCCTTTCAAATTGGTTATTACAGAAGTGAGTACCTTGATCACTGATTATTGCCCTAGGGACTCCAAATCTTGTAAAAAATTTCTTCAGAAACCTTACCACAACTCGAGCATCATTAGTAGGACTTGCAATGGCTTCTACCCACTTACTCACATAATCCACAGCAACCAATATATACTTATTACCATGTGAGCTTGGAAAAGGTCTCATAAAATCAATACCCCAAACATCAAAAATTTCACAAATAAAGATATTATGTAGAGGCATAGCATTTTTGGCATAGATATTACCTGTTCTTTGGCATTCATTACATTCCAAGACAAACCTATGGGAATCCTTAAAAATTGTAGGCCAAAAGAATCCACACTCCAGAACTTTTGAGGCTGTTCGGTTTGCACCAAAGTGACCTCCAGCTTCTTGAGTGTGACACATTGACAAGATTGCTGGGACATCTTCTTGTGAAGCACATGTTCTAATAATCTTATCTGCACATAACTTAAAAAGGAAGGGTTCCTCCCAAAAATAATATTTTAAATCCGAAAGGAATTTCTTTCTTTGGTGAGAAGACAAAGATTGAGGCATTATTCCACAGGCTAAATAATTTGCAATATCAGCAAACCAAGGTATAGAATGTACCGCATAAAGTTGTTCATCAGGAAAAGAATCAACAATCTCAGGTTGTTTATCGAGGTTGCTTAGTGGAATTCTGGAAAGATGGTCTGCAGCCACGTTCTCTGAACCCTTCTTATCTTTGATCTCAATATCAAATTCTTGAAGAAGCAGGAGCCATCGTATAAGATGAGGTTTTGCATCCTTCTTTGCCAATAAGTATTTCAATGCTCCATGATTAGTAAAAACAGTGATATTAGATAAGACCAAACAAGATCTGAATTTTTCAAAAGCATAGACAATAGCAAGCAATTCTTTTCCTATAGTGGTGTAATTTTGTTATATCTCTGTTAAGGTTTTGCTTGCGTAGTAGATGGAGCGGAAATGCTTGTCTCTTCTTTGTCCTGGCACAGCTCCAATGCAAGTATCACTAGCATCGCACATAAGCTCGAATGGAAGACTCTAATCAGGGGCAATAAGAATTGGAGCATTCACCAATTTCGCCTTAAGAGTTTTAAAATCTTTTTCACAAGCTTCATCAAAATAGAATTGAACATCCTTGTGTAAAAGTGCTGTTAGCGACTGGGCAATCTTAGAGAAATCTTTTATGAATCTTCTGTAGAACCCGGCGTGACCAAGAAAACTTTGAATTTCTTTAACAGAAGTAGGAGCAGCCAGCTTTTCTATAACTTTGACCTTTGTTTTATCAACCTCTATTCCTCTTGAAGAGATCTTATGGCCGAGAACAATGCCTTCATCAACCATGAAGTGACATTTTTCCCAATTCAAAACAAGATTGGTCTCCTTGCACCTGGTTAGGACTGCTTTAAGATTATTGAGACAGGATTGGAAAGTCTCGACATATACTGAGAAATCATCCATGAAGATTTCCACTGTCTTTTCGGCCATATCATGGAAAATCGCCATCATGCATCTCTGGAAGGTTGCTAACGCATTACACAATCCAAATGGCATCCTTCTATAAGCACAGGTTCCATATGGATAGGTAAATGTTGTTTTCTCTTGATCCTGGGGATGAATAGGAATCTGATTGTACCCTGAATATCCATCAAGAAAATAATAAAATGCATAACCTGAAAGTCTTTCTAGCATCTGGTTAATGAATGGCAGTGGAAAATGATCTTTTCGTGTAGCATCATTGAGCTTCCGATAGTCAATGCAAACTCTCCATCCAGTAACTGTTCTAGTGGGAATGAGCTCATTTTGCTCGTTCTGACTGACAGTGATCCCACCTTTCTTAGGGACTACCTGAACAGGGCTAGTCCACACTGAATCAGAGATAGGGTAGATAATTCCTGCATCAAGTAGCTTAATTACCTCTTTTTTCACAACTTCCTTCATATTGGGATTCAGTCTCCTTCGAGGTTGTATGACAGGCTTATGATCTTCCTCCATGAGAATACGATGGACACAAATAGAAGGACTAATGCCTTTTATATCTAAGATTGTCTAGGCCATTGCTTCCTTGTTCTTTCTCAACACACAAAGTAATTGAGTTTTCTGCTTCTGGGTAAGTTTAGAAGAGATAATTACAGGTAAATTGCTTGGTGGATCAAGGAAGGCATATTCTAAGTGAGAGGGTAATGGTTTCAATTCTAGAGTAAGAGGCTCTTCAATGGAAGGTTTAGAATGCAGTGTGGGTGTATAGTCTAAAGGTTCAATGAATTGCCTGCTTCCTAAGATTGCTGGACATCCAATTTCAGCTTCAATTTGCTTTTCCATATCTTCTTCTTCATTCTCAAAATCTGTTTCCTTAAATTCCTGCATGAAAAATGGGTTTAGATTGACATCAATAGCATCAATAAAATAACAGTGATCATCACAAGCAGGAGGATATTTCGTGGCTTCATTCATCTTAAAGACTACTTCCTCATCATGAATTTTCAAAATTAACTTACCGTTATGAACATCAATTAAGGCACGACCTGTTGCTAAGAAAGGTCTTCCTAGAATAATAGGAACATCCAAGTCTTCATCCATATCCATTATAATGAAATCAACAGGAAGTATAAATTTTCCTATCTTAACCAAAACATCTTCAATTATTCCCTTAGGATATCTTACAGTTCTATCAGCAAGTTGTATGGAAACCCTAGTAGGTTGAGGTTCTCCTAACCCTAATTGTTTGTAGATGTAATATGGCATGAGATTGATACTTGCTCCTAGATCACATAATGCATTTTCAATATTAAGATTACCAATAGAGCAAGGTATAGAAAACCTCCCTGGATCTTTGATCTTGGCTGGCAAAGGTTGCTTGCTTTGAAGGATTGATGAGCAATCTCTGTTAAGCTGCACCATTGCTACATTCTCCAACTTCTTTTTATTAGCAAGTAGTTCTTTCAAGAATCTCACATATAGGGGCATTTGTGCAAGTGCTTCTGCAAAGGGTATGTTGATGTGAAGCTTCTTAAAAACCTCAAGAAACTTGTCAAACTGCTTGTCCATGTCATGTTGCTTAGCCCTTTGTGGATAAGGTATCCTCGGTTGATAAGCAGGTACAGGTTGCCTATCTTGAACAGAGGTGTTCTGAGTAAAGTCTGAGGTTGCTTGATTCTACTCTGGTTGAGCATTCTCTGGCTGAACTTGAGATTGCTTAACTGCATCAGAAGGTTGCTCAGTGATGTGAGCAATCTTAGGTTGCTCATTCTTCTCAACGATCTTTTCTTCTGAGTCTTTGTTCTTATCCATAATGTTCATCTTGTGAGGTTGCTCAACATTCTTACCACTCCTCAGAGTAATAGCTTTACACTCCTCTCTCGGATTGGGTTCAGTGTTGCTTGGAATGACCCCTTTGTTCTTTGGTGTGACAATATCTGTAAGTAGCTGGAGCTAAGTCTCTATGTTCTTCGTATAAGCTTGAGTCTACTTCATGAACTGAGACATCATTTCCTTCATCTCCTCAACCTCGGATTTCTTAGATGTATATGATGGTCCAGCTTGTTGAACATGATTGGGCTGTTGATGAGGTTGGAAATTGCTGTGAGGCTGCTGAAAAGGTATATGAGGTTGCTTGCCAGGTTGTTGGTTCCAAGAGAAATTAGGATGATTACGCCATCCTGGATTGTAAGTGTTGGAAAATGGATTGTTCTGCCTTGGATTATTTCCAATATAATAAGATTGCTCCTGATTGAGTGAGATATCACAATCAATGCTTCTATGATCACTTCCACAGAATTCACACGATATTTTTAAACTTGAAATGGCTGAGATATTCTACTTGGCTAGCTGTTTAAGGATCAGATCTACTTTGTCGGAAAGCTTGGCAACAACATCTGATTCGGCAGTCTTTTCTCGATCCTCACGTGCTAAATGCCACTTATAACTGGTGTTGACCAACCTTTCAACCAATTCATAAAGCTCTTCTGGTGCCAGTTCTTCTGGGTCTCCATTTGCAGCGGATTCAATTTGAATCTTATATGCATTTGTCAAACCATTGTAGAAATTCTGAATCTGCATCCACATGGGAAATGCATGGTTTGGTACTTTTCTCAGGAGCTCTTTGTATCTTTCCCAGGCTTCTGACAAAGATTCATCATGTTCTTGACGAAAATGAGTAACCTCATTTCTTAACTTGATTGCTTGTCTAGGCGGAAAATACTTAGTCAGAAAAACTTAAGCCATTTCATCCCAGGTTGTAACTGAACCTGGTTGAAGATTCTTCAGCCAACTTTTAGCCTTATCCCTCAGTGAAAAAGGAAAAAGCTTTAATCTGATCCCATCATCTGAGACTCCACGGTTAGTACGAAAAGTATTGCACATAGTCACAAAATCTTGGATGTGAGCATTTGGATCTTCTCCAGGCAATCCTCTAAACTGAACAGCAGCTTGAAGCATTTGAATCATATAGGCTTTGATCTCAAAGACATTGTCCCCTTCATTGGGTATCATCATGTAAAAAGAGTGTCCCTCAGTGATAGGTCTCGAATATTCCTTAAGTTTTTGTCTTGGAGGAGGAAGATGAACTTCTCCCTCTCTTTCTGGTGGTGGAGGTAGTAAATTTTGTTCAGCCATTCTCTATCTCCTTCTGGCTCTTCTGACAGCACCACTCCTTCTCCTATAAGTCCTTTCGATCTCTAGATCTATAGGAATTAGAGCGATTCCTGCTCTTCGCATATACACCAGGAGATTGCTGAAACAGAGAATTTCTGCACAAAACACCCAACACCAAATCAAAAAAACGAATTTATAAGAAATCTGTAAAATTTTCTACCATTAATTCCACGACAACGGCGCCAAAAACTTGTTGCCCTAAAATTGTGCACTAGCAAGTGTACTAGGTCAATTGTAGTGGTGACAAGACAAGTGTCGATCCCATAGGGAATAAGGGAAAACTATAAGATTTCCTAATAAACCGTCAGATATAAGATTTTCCAAGTAAATCAACAATACAAATTTATATAAACTGAAATTAATAAAAAGCATACAAGATAACGTAAGAAGGTTGCCTAAAACAGAAGATGACAAACAATAATAAAAACACAGACTTCCACCAGTTAGACAGGCAATCTTGAGATATCTTTCTTTAGCATTTATTATGAATATATTAAGGAACGTAGATCTAAGGTTTCTTGCTCTCTACCCACCAAGCTTATCTCTCGACCTCACTTGGATTCTATGACTACCCAACTAAGCTTATCTCTCGACCTCACTTAGCATAGGCATTCATGCATTAAGTCAAGCAAGCATTCTACCATAAATAGAAACTCTTAGCACACCCCCAATCTCCTCTCGGTCTCATGGCAAGTGTGTGTGTGTGTGTGTGATTTTTCCATATCCCCAAATCTCCTTTCGGTCTCATTAGGAATACTAAGCACACAACGGGGGCCCCATCGTAATTTTGATAAGCACATCACCACACAATCATCTGAGCATAATATTCATAGTAAACATGAGAAAGACTTCCCAAGATCACCAGCCTAAGTTGGCTTCAGCCTGCTGGAAAACTACTCACAACACATAATTAACATTAAAACGAGATTGCTTAACTAGAAGACTTGAAAGAAGAAAAATTCAGTAAATTAAAATTAGAGCAAAGAAAATAATGGTAATTGGAGAAACATTCAATGCTCCACCCCCTTTGAACAACAGACTAAATATAGCCCCCATAAAGAAAAGAAAAATAATCTACCTAGAGCCATGTTCCTTGATTAAACTAATAACAAAAATTAACAACCACAAAATACAATGGCTTCCTTAAGAAGCCAAGGACAGTTTCGGAAATTCCACAAGAAAAATATCTTCTCCTTCTCTCTGGGCCGCGCCCCTTCCTTCAACTCCAGCCCATTCGCGCCGCAGCCCAATCCAAAGCCTTTTTCTCTCTTCTGCTCCTAAGACTTTCCAAATCCTGCAGTCTTCTTGAATAATGCCTTAGACCTAGAAAAACTTAATATTAGCCATGAATTCTCTATTCTCAAAGGAATTTTACCAATTTAGCTGCTGAATTCTTGCATAATTAACTGGTATTAATTTCACTTATCACTTCATTTCTCTATCCCTATACTCTTTATTTTCATTGCAATTTAAATTTCTGCAATTTAAATTTATAGCTTTATTTTTGAAAGCACTCTTAATTTTAGTCAAGCATATTTATATTCACAAGTTTTACTATTTTATCAATTCCCTATTTTTTGTAAAACTTGTGTTTGTTGAAAGAGAATTGTTTTTATTCAAAAATAATTTTTAAAAGAGTTTGTGAAATTTTTATTTGGTATATAGTACTATTCATCCTCCCTCTAGTACTGTAGCTAGCCTATTTCGGACCATCATGTATGATCCTATAGGTTCATCTTATGTTGGCAGTGGGCCCGAAAAGTTTCATCCCACAAAATGTAAATGGGTTCTAGCAAACCATTACAACTACCCAAATAAGATGAAAAAATCAACCTAGTTAAAGATGTAAACCTTATAGTAACTTATATATCCTTTGCAGAATGATATCAGTGTTCAACAAGAGGCATGGCATTATCACCCTCTTTGGCTGCTAGGATTTTTCTTGATATCCGAATAGAATGAAAATCACAAATAAGTAATCAATTAAAAATTACCTTATTTGGGTATGGCCACACTCTTCTCAGTCTCACTCATCAAGTAGCAGGTGGTTTCTAATCTTAATTAAAAGAGTGTCAAGTCCCTTCACATCACCCATAACCTTAGCATGATTATTGGCATAACCAATTGTACTCATAATTGGCACCCTATTACTCTCTTGTTAGGCACCAGTCAAAGTATGTGAGCAAGCATCCAGGTTTAACAATCCAATATAAGTACTACTAGAGAACCACTTATGACATAGGAACCATATGGTTTGCTCACAGTAAATCAATTGGGTACCATGTAACCTAACATGTTCCATGATTCTAAAGACTAGGGATAACTTTAAAAATGTGTTCTTTCCCTACTGAAGATCTTACTGCCAGGAGAACATTATCATCATACATGAGTAAAACAATAGTTTAGGGATTTTCTATTACTATTAATTGCACAATAGATTAATAAAATATATTATGCCTTTTTATTTATAATAAAATATGTGATTACATTATATAGGGACTAGGGCATACGCTAACACTAAATGTAAATTTTCTCACTACAAAGGAAATCTTTGGGCCAGTTTGAGCTAAATACTTAAGGCTAGTGCACATCTATAGGCCGTTTGGTCAGGATGAGGCTCCCCTTGGCCAAACATCAATTTACAATTCTTTTTACAAAAAAGTCATTTCCTACAAGTTAGAATTTATTGCTACATTGGAGAAAGAATCAATTAATCAAACGGATTTGAACTGATTCAACTTATCCTCCACTTCTTATTGTTCATCATTAGAGGGTAAAGAATTTACGATGTTTATCGACAAGTAATAATGTATGAAACAAAAAATAATGATTGAATTGACTAAGGTTTCATATAATATGGTGCTCAATGAGTTGTGAGAAAGACAAAATTAAAGGATGAGTGTTCAACCTTGTTAGTGTATGCCTTAGTTGTTGGTGTGCCCTAGTTCTTAGGGCATTAGATTGTATTATGCATTGAGATTCATTATATGTATACATCATTTGTGTCATATTAATAAAGGCATTTAATCTATTCCATTTATATCTTGTGCTATAACATGAATAGAGTATCCATTGATTGATAATCATAAAACTTATCCCAAGTCTATTCTAATAGTGGGAATGAGTAGAATCATAGACTTGTATATTCGATGACTGTATGGTAGTTCTCAACTAGCCATAGTGAATATAGGCACATGTTGTTGACATGGGACTGGATTGATCTGCAAAAGAATGCCATACGGTTGTCACATCATAGGTCTTTCTTGAGTAGGTCTCTTTTGTCCTTAGACCAGATTTCATTATAGTATCAATGTGGAATCCAGTTCACTTTGACATACGCCTAACAGGTCTATAAAAGGATGCTAAATACGGGTATGATTGGGTGAACCAGTGAACATATTAATATTGATGATGAAGTGATGGAATTGCCTTTCGGGTAACACCGAGATGATATCATTGGCCGCTTGATGAGTGGGACTAATAAGTGTATGGCCATACCCAAATAAGTTGGTCGCTTATTTGATTAATCAATCAACTGAAGATCAAGAAATATAATAAACAGCAGAAGAGGATGATGGACATCGTGCCTCTTGTTTATTCATATCGATATCATTTGGCAAAGAACAATATGAGATTACTACCGGGTGAGTGTCTTCTAAAGGCTGCTGTATCTTTATCTTAATTGGGGGTTGTAACTGTTTCCTAGAACCCACTTACAGTCTGTGCGTCTTATGCCTACTGCCAACATAAAGACAGACCCATAGGATCGTGCACATAGATCAACTGAGCCGGAATTTATAGAAATTGTACATGTAAATACATTGGAAGGAATCCGTTAATTGATTAGTTAAAATTTGGTGTCAAGGTAATTAATTAATATTGGATTGATTTTATTTAATTAATAAGTTTACATAATGTAATTAATTAATTGAATTACATAAAATAAACAATTAATTAAATTATTTTTCTAAGTATGAAAATTAAATACATGTAATGTATTTACTTAAGTGTAATTTAATTTTATTTAGGAGTAATTAAATTTAGCCAAATGGAATTAAATTACATAGTATAAACTTTAATTAAAGTTTATTTATGTAATTATAATCCTAGTGGGCTTGGGTTTAATTAACCTAGTTAAAACCCAATTAGACAAGGAGTCTATATAAGGGCACACTTAAGTTGAAAAAAATCAGCCCAAAAACCCTGAGGAATAAGCTATAAATTTCGAGCAGCAATATAGCAGCCCCTATAGTCGAAATTTTCAGGGTTATTCTTCCATTCTTTTCTTTCTTCGGCTAGCACCGGTTCCCACTCGACAGTTGATCGTGCACCGGAATTTGGGGGTCGCTTAAAGAGTTGATTCTGTAGCAGTCTCTAGAAGAGACGGATTTGGTGAGTGAATCTTTCTTTATCCAAATTGTTTTTGTTCCAATCAATGGTAATCGGACACGATAGTTGGATTCTAGGAAAATTTTTAACGATGTAATTTTGCTGCGCTACGTTATTTTTACGATGACGAATCCTAACAGTCCATATATAATGTAATAAAATATTTTGTTATAAATGAAAGACATAATCTATTTTGTTAATTTCTTGTGTAATTAATAGTAATAGAGAATCCAATAACTGTTGTTTTACTCATGTATATTGATAACGTTCTCCGGGCAGTAAGACCTTGAGTAAGAAAAGAGCACAGTTTTAAAGCTATCCTTGGTCTGTTAGATTCATATGAATGATTGTAACCAAGGACCAACTGGTGCCTTGATTGTAAGGCATCTTATTGACCATTGGACATGTAATGTCAATCAAGGGCATGAGTATATGTTAGATTATATGATACTGGATCGATCTGCTTTGAGAACACCACATGGTTCTTATGTCATAGGTGGTTCTATAATAGTACTTATATTGGATCCTTCGACCTGATATCGTTGTAGACTTGGATGCTTGTTCACTTACTTTGACATATGCCTAACAAGCTCGTAATAGGGTGCCGAGTATGGGTTGGATATGCCAGTATAGTAGGGATATGAATGATGTGAAGGAACTTACCATTCTCTTATTTGAGAGCAGATATCACTGGCCACTTGATGAGTGAGAGTGAGAAGTGTGTGGCAACACCCAAATAAAGCAATTACTGGGTATTTTCTTATTTGTGATTTTCACTATACTCGGTATCAAGAAATGTTTTTACAACTAAAGAGGATGACTATGCCATGCCTTTTGTAGGACACCATATCACTATGCAAAGGATGTCTAAGTTACTATAAGATTTTCGTCTCCAACAGGATTGATGTTTTTGTTTTATTTGGGTAACTGCAACGGTTTGCTAGAACTCACTTATAGCTTGGGGCCTTAAGGTATTGGGCCCATTGCTAATATAAGATGAACCTACAGGATCGCATACAAAGAATGTTTAAATGAGTTTGTCACTGATTGCATAATATGTATTGGTTACATATTATTAATTGGGTCTATTAGGCTTATGATCTTTATGGGTAAGGCCCAACGAAATATACCCAAGGAAGAATTACATTTTAGCCTATTAATATAATAACATGTGGTAGTTTAATTATAAGGTGAAATATTATCTTTTGTTAAATATTGGGAATATTTATTTAGGTATGGTTAAATTAAATTAAGGTTGATTTAATTTATTTATTAATTTTGAATTTCTAATTAAGAAATTTTTTGGAATTCCTATTAGATATTTAAACTACCATAAATAAAATATCTAACCTAAATCTAATTTAACGAGAATTCTAAAAGAAATAAAATTCCCTCTCCCTCTCCCTCTCCCTCTCCCTAAGGAAATCAACCAATACTAGGTTTTGCACTTAAGGGAAATCGGTCACATAAGGAAAAATAGGAGGAGCTCTGTTTCGTCTCAAGCTAGCACACCATCTTATTCTGGAGGCATCGATGTGTGGGAAAGTAAATGTTCTTCATGCACCAGCAAGGACTAGAATTCAATCTTGTGCTAGAACAACATAGATATGAATTTATATGCTTTTTGGTTGAGTCTATTCTTCTCTAATCTAAGAAAATTTGTTCTTGGCACAGGTTCTAGTGTGAATCAATTCCGTTTTCGCTACAAGAAAAATTTTAATTTATACCAGGCTGTGAAATGATTACTTCAGTACTTGTCAATAGTGGCTAAACCAGAATCTAAGGGGGTGGTATTCGATTAAGACTTTTATAGACTTTTTTTAAGTGAATGACTTTTATAGACTTTAATGACTTTCAGTGACTTTTAATATCTTGCAGAGAATTTTTAAAAGTATTGATGACTTTTTAAAAAGTTTATTTCATAGACTTTTATAGACTTTTAAAGACTTTTATAGACTTTTAAAGATTTTTAAATACTTTTGTAGACTTATTAGAAAATACTAATAATCTCCATGTGTGCAATGATAATACACAACATAAATGACTACAACAATCGCCAAACATAAAATATGAAATAGTAACATAAAAATTGAGTAGTAATATTAATTAAAAAATTGTAATTTGGCTATAAAATTTCTAATATTTATCATCATTCATATGTTCAATATTATTCCACATGTCAGTAACAATACTAGCTCTCTATTCATTAGCATAATTTATTTGTTGCTCTTGTGTTCCAACAAATTGTTCAAAATCTTCTTCTTCATTAATTGACATTGGTGTAGATGAATTAGTTTCACTATTTTGTTCAATTGGAAACTCATCTGATCGACTCTCCTTTCTTAGAAAATTATGCAATCCTGCACAAGCCAAGACTAGCTCTACTTGTGTGTCAAACTGAAATGGTGGAGCTATCTTAAAAATGATAAATCTTGATTTGAAAATACCAAATAACCTCTCAACTGTATTTCTCCAAGAAGTATGACGAATATTAAATAACTCATTTGCGTGTTCATGATATCGATCTTTGCTATTAAAATCATGTAGATGATAGCGAACACCTCAAAATGGAGCTAAAAATTGTCTTCGTGCTTGTTACAGAACGAAAAAGGGAAGGTGATTATCGAGGTCGGAGATAGGGGTGAGCAAAACCAAACCGCGAACCAAAAACAGAACCGAACCGATGTTGAAAAACCGAACCGTACCGTACCGTACCAAATTCTATTTGGTTTGGTTTTATAAAATATAATAATTTGGTTTTTGGCTTTTATTGAAAAAACCGAAACTGAACCGAACCAAACCATAGTATGAAAAAATATTTTTTAAAAATATGTATATATATATAAATAAATTTTATTTGGCATATTATATATTTGTATTATTATATAGTTTGTATTTATGAGACTTTAGTAATATACATGTAATATAAATCCTATTTAAGCAATACTTTACATGTAATTTATAAAAAATAATGGTAATAAAAATTAAAAAATTGAAATTTTTGTTGATTTGGTTTTAACCGAACCAAAACGTAACCGAACCGAACTGGGTTGGTTCGGTTTTATCCGAACCATATGAACTTTGATTTGGTTTTGGTTTCTATTTTTCTTGTACTTTGGTTTTCGGTTCGGTTCGGTTTTTGAACCGAACCGTATTTTGCTCACCCCTAGTTGGAGAGGGTAATGAAAAAGGGCGGATGATTCTGGAGGTCGGAGAGGGTGGAGATCGATCGTTTCTAGATATAGAAAGGGCGGGTAATTATGGATTTCACGATAAATGATAAATAAAAAGTCTTGCGTATAGATGCAAGACTTTTTTCTAAGGATTTTGTGTTATATTTTGTATAAAAAGTCTATAAAAGTCATTCTCATTAATTGTCAATGACTTTTTGAATACAGGATGACTTTTAAAGACTCTTAAAAAGTCATAATTGAATACCTGATGACTTTTAAAGACTCTTAAAAAGTCATAATTGAATACCTGATGACTTTTAAAGACTTTTAAAAAGTCATAATTGAATACCTGATGACTTTTAAAGACTCCTAAAAAGTCTTAATTGAATACCTCTGGATTTTAAAAGTATATAAAAGTCATTAAAAGTCTTAATCCAATACACCCCTGTAAATCAAGGGGGGATACATAGTACTTAACATCCCTTTGTTTATCAACAATTAACCAAAAAGCGGATACTGCAAAATCCATCATATTACTAAAGTGAACAAAAAAATGTCTAACTAATGTATACATATTTTTTTGACAAATTTAATTGTTGGTTCACTATTTTTTGAAAAATATATATGATATTTTATAATAGGGGAAACTTTAAAAACTGCCCTTGTGGTTCCACTGGTTAATAAATCAAGGATTGAGTTCTTTTTTTTTTTTGGTAAAAAATGGGACACGTGGTTTCACAAGTTAAAAAAAAAAGATAACTAACATTAAATCATGACATAGTAAAGGGCTTTTTTGCCCATTTTGAATTGAGCAATAAAGTTTGAAATTTTTGAAGAGTGCAAATATTTTTCTTAATTAAATAATAATTATATATTTAAAAAAATCACAACAAAATATAAAAAAATCTATGAAAAATATTCAAATCTTTATCTCAAATTCTTAAATAATATGATTAAGCTATTAGAATGCTAAATGGATAAAAATGTCATCTTCCACATCATCATTTTTAATGCAACAATATCAGTTATTCTTTTTCTAGTAACTTTTGGAACTATATATTCTCTTTTTGCCAAAAAAAAAAAAAAAAAAAACCCAATCCTCAATTTGTTAGTGAGTGGAACCACATTAATGAATTTTTGAAGTTTCATGTTTACAATAATAAAATAAAATCTTATTAATCCAAGGTTAAAATCAATCTTGTTGAATATTTAAAAATAGGAAAACTATAATTCTTACGTGACGCTGATGTTATTAGATAATTAGGATGCTACAAAAGAGTTTTAATAATAATAATAACAATAATTATAATTATAGTGATAATTTAGCTTATGTTAGGAGAAGATAATAATAGGGAGCGGCTGGATAGATTTTCATGTGATGTTAATTGTGAGCAGCACTTTGCAAATACTCGTTTGGATCATTTCTCAATGCCCAATTGGGATCATCTTTGCATTTTATTAGAGTTCAACACTAACAGGTCATCCCCTTACAGCCGCATTTATTTCAATTTGAGTCGATGTGGCTGACGGATGCCCGTTGTTTAGATGTGATCAAATCTCCTTGGGAAGGGGGCAGTAATACTATTGCTAAAATTTATCATGTTGCTTCTGCTCTAACTTACTAGGAAAGGGAAGTTTTTGGTCATGTATCCACGAAAATCTGGGGTTGTATTGGACAATTAGAACTCAGCATCAAATAGGGCAATGAAGAGCATTTTAAGGTAGTGGAATCCAAGCAAATACGTCTACTCTTACAAGTGGAAATGATGTGGCGACAATGGGTTAAATTAACTTGGTTGCATAAGGGTGATAGAAATACAAAATTCTTTCACTGCAAAGCAAATGGTGAAGACGCAACAATAAGCTTCTTCGGCTTCAAGATTCTTTGGGTATTAGTAAAAAAGGTTGTTACATGTAGCTCGTTGGCTAAACCAAGAAAAATATGGGCAAGTATACATAATTGACAAGTATTAAATGGATTTTAAGTCCCAATATCGTTCTTACAAGGATAGTTAAGAAAGTACTAGATGCAAGTAGCTATGTTATTATTTAACAAGCATAAAACAAATTCTGTAAGACTGAAATTAAATCTTAACACTAAACTTAAGCTTTAGTAGAGTTTAAGAACACAAAAGAGTTTAAACAATATCAAAGAATAAGTAGGGTCATAGGGTTATATGGCTTTACATCAATGTTTAATGATAATAGTGGGTTCTTTACTTAGGATCTTGAGTTCTCTCACAAAATTATATGAAGGCAATGATCATGCTACATAATATTACCTTACTAATATCCATATAATCATTTGGTCATGTGAAAATAAACATTTCAGTAACTTAATCATAAAAGAAAGCTATTAAGCAAACCTAGGTCTCATAACGATGATTTAAAATTTGGTCATTCATTAAATCTTCAAAGCTCTCTCCTCTAATTCAGAGTTCTGATGCATCATGGTCAATTTCACTTTATATCTAAGTGTAGGTGATTAATCCAAATAAAGCATTAAGCATAAGAGAGAAACAGAGTGTCCAAGTAAATACCTAACTAAAAACCATATAAACACCTAATAATGCCCATAATCCCCCAAAAGACCCTAACTAATTAACTAGCCATTGCAAATAAGAAAACACAAGTTCTGAAAGGAAAATGCATCTTCAATGCTTAAAACAAATGAAATTACAAATAAGAATAAATCTGATTATTTTACAGAGAAAGAATAGGTGGAAAACACTTGATGAAGAAGAAAAGAGCTCCAATTTCCCACTCCTATCTCCACAAAACTAACTCTCTAAATTATAAAAAAAACTCAAATTTCTCTCAACAAATCTATGAAGAAGAGATAAATATGGAAACCTTAATCAAATTCTATGTGTTTATCAAAGAGAAGAAGACTTCATTTATAATGTTGTTTCTGCATGCTCTCAAGGGCCATTTGCTGAATGGTAGATAATTACAGCTTGGAGGGAAATGGATGCCATGATCAAATTCAACTGCCATCAATCGTGAATGTTTACTAAAAAGAGATGTGGGTTTTTCAATTATTTGGGAGATGCAACTGCAAATGGAGAAAGATGGGTATTTTCATTAGTTAGGAATGAATGAGCTTTTTAGTTGATTCGGTTGTGTTGCCATCGTAATTTATCTATGGCAAGGAATGAGATTTTCAATTAGTTGAACAGTGGGTCTTAATCACAACTGTAGATGGTTCTCATAATTTTAGATTACCCTATTGAAGTCTCTATTTTATAGTTCTAGCCTTTTGAAATGTCCATTCCAGTCCTTTGAGATCTTCATTTTATAGCTCTAGCCCTAATATATTCTATAAATTTGCAATTGAGCTTCTCAGAATCCAATTTAGCATAAAACTACAAAAATATCTCAAAATTAGATCATGACATTGATAAAATTGGATTAAAGTGGATGGTAAAATGTCTTAATTTCTAAGCTAACATTACACAAATATTATTCAGATTTGTTTACCTCCTCACAACCATCTTACTTTTATAATGTCATTGATTCGATGGATAATTGCTCAACTATAAAACAAATGGAGGAGCTCTTACCACCATACGTAGAAGAGGAGATTGTTCTTGTGTTGAAACAACTACACCTAGATAAAGCACCAGGTCCTGATGGTGTACCTGCACTTTTGAATTAATCTACTTGGTATTCTATTAATGTGAGTGTTACTTCACTTTTATTGGGTTTTTTATGAACTGGTATTATGCATGCTGATGTTAATCATGCTTTTGTAACCCATATTCCCAAAGTAAAGAACCTAGAAAGTATGAAAGACTTACACCTATAAGCCTATGTAATGTCATTTATAAAATTGTTTCCAAGGTTCTAGACAATAGGTTGCAGCGAGTTTTGACAATGGTTATACATGAATCTTAGAGTCCTGTTGTTCCTGGTCACCTTGTAATAGATAATGACCTAATTGCTTTTGAAGCATTTCACCCTATGAAGAATAAGCAAGTAGGGAAGAAAGGGTCTTTTGCTTTTAAGCTGGATATGAGTAAAGCTTATGACCGAATGGAGTGGCTATTTTTAGAAGTTGTTACGCAAAAAATGTCTTTTCCTGAGGTATTTAATAATTTGATAATGCAGCGTTTGAAGTCAGTAACTGTCTCTTTTCATATTAATAGTCATCCAAAGGTTATCCGCAGAATAATTTCTTTCAAACAAAAATGGGAAACAATCTGATTTTATTTGGTGAGGATTAATGTAGTCTAGATATTTACTAAAGGTGGGTTACTATTGGAGGGTGGGCACTGGTACATGTATCAAAGTTTGTGAAGATAATTGGTTATGTGGAAACTCTCCTATGAAACCAATTTCTACTGATTTTATGGATTTGTATGCAACTGTGAATGGCTTAATTACTATCATCGAGGATGGTCCAGTTTGGAAGGAGTTAATAATTAGAGTCTTTCGATCCTTTCTGATGTTGATCGTATCTTTTCTTTCCCCCTAAGTAGAAGATAGCCAGAGGATGTTCCTTTTCGGGATTTTAGAAGACATGGGAATAATGCAGTCAAGTCGGGTTACTAGATTATCGAGACTTATCAATTGGGTCGGTCAATTTTTCTTGTAGATTAGTATCTAATTCTAAGTGGTGTCAATTCATTTGGAAGCCGAAATTGGTTCTTAAGATTTTACACTTCTGATGGCAAATGCGGATTAAAGAAAAAATTATGGCACTATTACAAACTATTTCCCTAATATAGGGTAGAAATGAAACTAATTCCAATTTTATGGTGTTTTTGTCAAAGTCCGCATATGATATTGGCGGACACCCTTTTTTTTTTCTGCTGCCGCAGGTCCGCTAGTCAAACTAATAGACCTAAAGAGGTCCGCCTAGGAAAATAGCGGACTAAAAAAGTCCGCGCTTAAGAAAGGCGGACTGATCAGGAATCTCAGGTCCGCTTTCAAGGGAAGCGGACCTGAAAAGCTGCCTTGTCCCAGTGGATGGGACAAGGCAGAGTCCGCATATATGGAATGCGGACATAGTTGTCCGCATTCCAAAGACGCGGACTCATATGTCGGCCTCTGCAGGCATATAAGTCCGCTGGAATGCGGACGTCTGTGCCCGCATTCCAAACACGCGGACCAACATCCAGAATTCCACAAATCCCATCAACCCCAGCCGTCCGATCAAATGTAAATATAATCCCAGCCGTCCGATGAATCTTATATACTAACTTCACAAAAATCAATCTAATACAAATTTATAAACAAATATTATATACATATTCAATTTTTCCATGCATCAATCACATATATATTACGCAAATTTAAAGAAATTCACAATATAATTTCAAAAAAATACAAAAATTACAAAATTTCATAATTTTTTTTTATTTACCTTTATTACGTTTAATAAACGCGGACAATAGCTGCTATTTGATGATTGTAGTGCTAGGATTTTCGTTTCTAATTTGTTGATGCTAATCCTATATATAAAATACAAAAAAATTAATAATTTAATTAAACACATATTATACATCTAATATAAATTTATAAACGAACATTTTATACATATTCCATTTTTTTATACATTACATATATATTACTACAAAAATTTATAGAAATACACAACATAATTTCTACAAAATCTACAAAATATAAAATTTGCAAAAATTTTAGTATTTACCTTTCTTGGGTTGAATACTTCACAATATCTGTTATTTGGTGGTTATATTGTTAGTATTTTCGTTCCTAATTTGATAATGCTAATCCTACAAAAAAAATTGTAACAAAAATTAATAACTTAATTAAATATATATAAATATAAAATAAAATTATAATTACTAATAACTTACTAAAAATTAATTAAATTGATAATTAAAAGAGATAGGAAACTTACTTGAAAGAGATATAATGTTGAACAAATTTAGCTTTTAAAATGTTAAAGATGGAAGGAAATCAATTTTTTTTTATTAAGGTTAGAGAAGGAGAGGAAGAAGGATTTTCAAATCTGTGTTTATTTTACCAAACGTATAAATGAGTAGAGGAACAAAGCAGATGAAGGTATAGTAAATATAAAATTTGATCGGACGGCTGAGATTATATTTACATTTGATCGGACGGCTGGGATTGATGGGATTTGTCGGTTGGATTTTGGGGAACACAGATTGTGGATGCTGGTCCGCGTGTTTGGAATGCGGACACAGACGTCCGCAATTCAAAGACGCGGAATTATATGTCTGCAGATGAGTCCGCGTCTTTGAAATGCGGACAGCTGTGTCCTCATTCCATGCATGCGGACTCTGCCTTGTCCCATCCACTGGGACAAGGCAGCTTTTCAGGTCCGCTTCCCTTGAAAGGGGACCTGAGATTCCTGATCAGTCCGCCTTTTTTAAGCGCGGACTTTTTTAGTCCGCGATTTTCCTAGGCGGACCTCTTTAGGTCCGTTAGTTTGACTAGCGGACCTGGGGGCAGCAGAAAAAAAAAGGGTGTCCGCCAATGTCATATGCGGACTTTGACAAAAACACCATAAAATTGGAATTAGTTTCATTTCTACCCTATATTGGGTAATAGTTTGTAATAGTGCCATAATTTTTTCTTTAATCCGGCAAATGCTTTCTGGTGCACTCTCCACGGCTGAATCTCATATAATGAGAGCCTTAGGTGGTGGTCTAGCTTGTCCTTGATGCTTGACTCCAATGGCATCTTCCCTCCATATCGAAGCAGGCATCATCTTCATTGGCAACCTCCGCCGGCGGGACGCTTAAAGTTAAATGCTAATGCATTCATGATTGGAAGTGTTGTTGGGCTTAGTTTTATTTGAGGGATGAATTTGGTTAGGTCATTTTATATGGTTCTCCGAAAGTTCACGATTTGGTTGGTGTTGAATTTGTTGAGTTGCAGGTTATGTTCTTCACAGTTGCAGCAGTAGAAGATGTAGAGATTCGTGAATATATGGTTGAGTCAAATGGCTTGCCAACCATTGCTAGGATTCAGGATGCCTCGCTTGGAAGTACTGCTTTCGACTTATTGATTAAGCCATTCAATCTTATTGTTCTAGCTTCTCGTTCCTTTCTTTTGGCTATACACAAAGGGAATGTATCGTTGTTGCTAACTGTTTAACAAGACTAGCCTTTTCTACTTTTAATGTTTATATTGTTATGGACGAGGCTCAGTCTTTTTTTTTTTTTTTGAATTTGTCTTCACTTTGATAAATGAAAGACTTGTTAAAAAATAAGTCTTAGGTACTAAATTTAAAAAGTATTCTAAATTTGAATCATTAAATTTGAAAAAAGTTCTTTACATTATTAAATAAATATAATATTTTACAAAACTTATGAAAAATATTAAAAATGGTGAAAAATAATTTACTAACACAATATCAATGAATTCTGTTGATTTGTTAAAGTAATTATAATAGCAACGGATGAAAGCAATCTTTCGTGGAAAAAAATAAAAAGGAAAAATAAGAATAAAGCCCAACAACTTTGTTAGTTCTGATAAGGCCTAAGAAAGTAGAAGGGCTTTTTACATAAATACTTACCTTTTGGCACCACCTAACTTTTTTACCTACAAAGGAAAAGTTTGCTTAAATACTTTAAAAACTTTCCAAAATTTCAAAAATACCTAAAACAGGAAATTCCTGTTTTACGTAAATCTGTAGCAAAAAAACACAAAACCAAAAACCATAAATCTCCAAAATACGTGAATCGCGCCTGCTCAAAAACCTCCCAAACGCAAAAACCTCCCAAACGCCAAGAAATCGCAGATTAATTTCACCAAGAATCACAGATCAGTTTCGCCAAAAATTGCAACACATCAGCATCGATCAGAGACGCAAAAATCAGGATCGCACAACTGGATCGATCTCTCTCCTACAAATTCAATCGATCACTGCAAAATCAATCGATCACTGCAAAAACAGACATAGCAAGGTATAACTAAGGTATAATCAGTGAAAATAGTGTATTTTCAATGTATAACTAAGGTATACTTAATGTATCAGAATGTATAACTAAGGTATAATCACAATAACAGTGTATCTTAAGGTATAACAAAGGTATAAATCAGGTATAACAGTGTATCTTAAGGTATAATTAATGTATAACTTAGTATAACTAAGGTATAATTGCGGTATAACTAAGGTATAATCAGTGAAAATAGAGTATCTTAAGGTATAACTAATGTATAACTCAGTATAACTAAGGTATAGTTAGTGAAAATAGTGTATCTGAATGTATAACAAAGGTATAATCACAATAACAGTGTATCTTAGGGTATAACTAATGTATAACTCAGTATAACTAAGGTATAATTCAGGTATAACTAAGGTATAATCAATGAAAAAAGTGTATCTGAATGTATAACAAAGGTATAATCACAATAACAATGTATCTTAGGGTATAACTAATGTATAACTCAGTATAACTAAGGTATAATTCAGGTATAACTAAGGTATAAACAGTGAAAAAAGTGTATCAGAATATATAACTAAGGTATAACTCAGTATAACTAAGGTATAGTCAGTGAAAATAGTATATCTGAATGTATAACAAAGGTATAACTAAGGTATAACTAAGGTATAAGTCAGGTATAACTAAAGTATAATCAGTGAAAAAAGTGTATCTGAATGTATAACAAATGTAAAATCACAATAACAATGTATCTTAGGGTATAACTCAGTATAACTAAGGTATAATTCAGGTATAACTAAGGTATAAACAGTGAAAAAAGTGTATCAGAATGTATAACTAAGGTATAATCACAATAACAGTGTAACTTAGGGTATTGTTAAAGTATAACTCAGTATAACTAAGGTATAATTCAGGTATAACTAAGGTATAATCAGTGAAAAGAGTGTATCTGAATGTATAACAAAGGTATAATCACAATAACAATGTATCTTAGGGTATAACTAAGGTATAACTAAGGTGTAATTCAGGTATAACTAAGGTATAAACAGTGAAAAAAAGTGTATCAGAATATATAACTAAGGTATAACTCAGTATAACTAAGGTATAGTCAGTGAAAATAGTGTATCTGAATGTATAACAAAGGTATAACTAAGGTATAACTGAAGTATAAGTCAGGTATAACTAAGGTATAATCAGTGAAAACAGTGTATCTGAATGCATAACAAATGTATAATCACAATAACAATGTATCTTAGGGTATAACTCAGTATAACTAAGGTATAATTCAGGTATAACTAAGGTATAATTCAGGTATAACTAAGGTATAATCAGTGAAAAGAGTGTATCTGAATGTATAACAAAGGTATAATCACAATAACAATGTATCTTAGGGTATAACTAAGGTATAACTCAGTATAACTAAGGTATAATTCAGGTATAACTAAGGTATAATTCAGGTATAACTAAGGTATAAACAGTGAAAAAAGTGTATCTGAATGTATAACAAAGGTATAATCACAATAACAATGTATCTTAGGGTATAACTAAGGTATAACTCAGTATAACTAAGGTATAATTCAGGTATAACTAAGGTATAACCTTTCCCTGTCAAGAAAGCAACAAAACTTGAAAGTAAATTATGTAATAGTGAAAGGAGTGAAATTACCTGAGTTGAGGGTGTAGTGACATTACTCTCCCACATTATATTCTCAGCAACAACCCACTCGATTTCAGATCCATTTGTGAAACCAAGGGTTTATACAATGTTGTTTCTTCCTGCAACATTGGTTCAGGGACTGTAGAACCAGCAACGTTATCGCCAATAACACCCTCATTTCCATTCCCAAAATCAGCAGCCTCCGCCGCATTCACTTGCCAATCGCTCCGGCTAGGCGTCTCCGGCAATAGATTATCCCACTATCTTCACCGTCGTCCATCAGATTCCTCTTAAACAACTCCAGCAGCTGTTTATATTGAGTGAAGGTTTGAAGAAGAAAAAAGTAATGAACAGAGAAAGAAGAAGAAGAAAAGCGTAAAGATGGGAGAAAGAAGAAGAAAGGCGTAAAGATGGGAGAAAGGAGAAGAAAGGCATAAAGATGGGAGAAAGCAGAAGAAAAAGGTAAAGATGAGAAAGAGAAAACAAAAACACGTAATTATGAAAGGGGAACAATGTACACCAAGAAAGAAATCTTTAAAACAGGGTAATTATGACAATTTCCCAAAGTAGAAATATAGTATGGTAGATCACTTATTCCACGTGTGCCTAGTGAGGTTATAAGAGTAATTTTCTTTCTTTTTAATTGAGATCATAAAACAACATCATTTTAAATGGTCCGGAGAGCAAGCACTCGGATCCCACCGGGAAGACTCCGCGTGTGTGAGGGTAAAGGGGTGACAAGTGGAGCCCTAGTCAAATCACTCTCTTGTGCAAGGACGACTTAGGTGAGAAATCAATTTTCTCCTCTTAGTTTTGTTGTTCCATAACCTAGTTTTGGATTCTTGGACTTGAATCCTAGCTTGGAAACATTTATTCCCTAATTTTGTTTTGTTTTCAAGCCGGGATGGGTTCCAACAGGTTAGACCCCTGGTTCTGCCCACGCTTGTTATAAACTAGCTCTTATGGTTTGTTCTTTTACAACACATGCCCTATGGTTTCTTCAAGGCTACAAAGATTTAGATTCTGCTAATAGTCTTGATGATAAAAAATCGACCACATGTTATGCCATTTATTTGGGTTGTAATTTTGATTTCCTTGATTTGAAAGAAATAATGTTCGGTAGCCAATTCCTCTACCAAAGCTGAGTATAGAGCATGAGCAACAAGTGCATTTGAGATTGGTCAGCTACAAAGTTTGCTTAGTGAAATTGGGTATCAATTACCTAGAGTCCCTAGTCTTTCGTGTGATAATCTATCAGCCACATATCTCACCTTCAATCTGATTTACCATCAATGAAGCAAACTTTTAGTAATTATTTTTTTCTTTGTCTAGGATCAAGTATCCAAATGGCTTCTACATGTCTCCTACATTCCTAGAGTGGATGAAGTAACCGGTTCCCTCACTAAACCACTAGCTAAAGATCATTTGCAATACTTATAATGCAAGTTGAGCATTGCTTCCACCCCTGCTCAACTAGAAGGAGGGTGATAGCCAATAGTGTATGGATGTAATAATAATTATTGATGAATAGTGTAGCTAGGGCAGCTAGGTTTAGTGGTGCCTAATTCTTACTTGTATATATTTATCATTAATACAAAGCATACATAGTTGGCTAAATCTTAACACCTAGTATGTAGAACATAACTATTTAAATGGGTGTCTTATTTTATTTTAATAGTTGCTTTCTACTTTTTATGCTTTAAACAACAGATTTTAAGTGTTTGGTTAGAATTATTAAATAATTATTAGTTATTCTGAGAGCAAAATTCAATTGTTCACCAAAAGTTTCTTTTTGTTACTTTTCACAATACAAATATGAGCAACAAAAACAACAAGCAACTACCAACATCTGTAAAGAGTAACAACAAATAGTAACACTTAACCTAAGCAGGCTCTAAATCTCTAAATAATCAATATTATTAAATTGCAACAAAATATTTTAATTTTTTTTAGTTGAATTAATCTGTAAATTTAGCACAATATAACTGAATTTTAAATATTTCATTTTAATTCTTTATTTTTTTATTGCATTTCTAATTTTTGATTGAATTTTTCAGATTTTTATATTTCCATATTGGAGTGGACTATATTGATCTCTATATGCCTACTTAATGTAGAAAATTTTTACAATAGAATGGGAGTATAAACTCTAGTAATTATAAAAGAACAAATTGTCCTTTCATATGTAACTACCAATGTGTATATATATATATATATATATATATATATATATATATATATATATATATATATATATATATATATATATATATCATAGTTGTGAAAACTGAACCGGATTCGACCGGAATCGGAGACCAGTCTAGTCTGTCTGTATCCGGTTTTCACTCTGGTTCAATTTTTGTCGGACTGCCGATCGAACCGAAAAACCATAAACTGGATCGGTTTTTCGGTTCGACCAGTCTGTTTTAAAAAAAAAAATTATTTGAATATAAAATTTAAGTTATTATTTTGAGGTGTTTTTAATTAAAATAAAATATAGTTTGTATTTTTAAATTATTTTAAATTAAATTGACATTTAATTGTAACTATGAAAATTATATTTCATAAATTGAACTTTTTTAATTAGTTTATTGTGTTTGAAATGCTTAAACCTAAAGAATTATAATAAAAATGTTCAAATTTTCATATATTAGAAGTATAAAAATAAAAATATTTTAATATATTTATTAAATCCTATTCGATTTTGGTTTCTTCCGGTTTAATCCAAAATCCATGAAACCGGTTCGATGACCGGTCCGGGTCTAAATATATATATATATATATATATATATATATATATATATATATATATATATGCGAGCCACAAATAATAAAAAAGATCAACAATTCAACTTGGAAACAGTTCATTGTCATGGAAAGAAATTAAAGATATATTTTATATTGTATTCTTATTTTAATTGCAATTATTTTACAATTTGATTTAGGAATAGATTTTATTCTAAGGATTCTAAATTGATAAGGATTCCTATTTTGTTTTTATTTTAATTTATTTAATATTTTTTTCTTATTTAATCTAATAAGGAAGTTTAGACTATTTAAATTTTTTTATTTTTTAGGAGTTTTATTACATTTAGAATAGTTTGCCTATATATAGGCTATAATGTAGTTTGTAATAGTTAGTTTTGATGATTAATAAAATTTCGGATTTGTTCCAATTCATGTTTCCTGTGAATTTTGCGAAATTCAGGCTTTATAAGGCTAACTTCTGGCATCTTGCGTGATCAAGATTTTAGTAATTATCCCACTGCATCAGTTATGATGAGGGTGTGAGCGAACGACGTTTTCCTCTCTCAGAAGGGAGCCTCGATATCGGGCAACCCTCCCTCAAGGGGGGGGGGGGGGGGGGGGGTGTTATGGCTGAAAATTTGGTTTTGAAAAATTAAATTATTTCATAAAAAAATCGAGACCTAAGTCTCGATAGAGAGTGTAAGAGTCGCTACCCGGCTCAGCTCAACTAGGAAATTAAAGCGTAGCTGAACCGAACGAGGGCCGCTACACTTTCTAGAGATCTAGGTCTGGACAAGTCCCTTATTTCATGTCTAATCAAAATAAATTTGGCCAATATTCATTGACAGCATTTTATATTTCTATGGTTAATTTTTTTTTATTTAATCATGTGGCGTACACGCAAATAAAAAGCAGTAAATAAATAAATTATTACAACCCAATCGAATTACAAATAAACTATCATAGGGGATAAATTTGTATAATTTGGGGATCGGGGTACAATCGCCTATTTTACACGAGTATCTAATGAATTGAAATTAAAATAAACAAATAAAAATAAATAAACCAAACCCTGCAAAACAAAGGTTAGCACAGATATATACAACAAGTTGGACTCAAATAGACAGAACGGGGAAATGAGAAATTTGGGGACATGCATTTAGGGGATAGTCAGGTAAACTCGGCTAATTCGCCCGACTAGACCTGGAAAATGGTTTTGAAACGTTCCTATGGATTTTTATGAGAAATACATTTTTGAAAATATTTTCTTTTTCTGTTTACTTCCGTTTAGCATGCAAATGTGGATCGGTTTTTGAGAGATTTAGATCTCTGTTGTTGTTCTGTTCTAAATGTGATAACTTCAAAAATTAAATCTAAGGTCATGGATGCATGAAATAAATTCATTTTTGATTATTTTCTTATTTTTATGCATTTTTATAATTTTTCGGATTTTTTTTGGATTTTTTTGAAATTTTTTTGGATTTTTTTTTTTTTGTGATTTTTTGCTACTAACCAGAAACTACAGTCGTGCTGAAAAGATTACAGTCGTGCGGCTATAATGACAGTCGTACAACTATAATTACAGTCGTACGACTCTAATTCATTTCTAATAAAAAAATGCTGAAATTATTTAAGTGATAGAAGATAGTCCTGGGAGTTGAATACAGTCATACGACCGTAATTACAGTCGTACGACTGTAATTACAGACGTACATCTATTCATCCTACCCAGAAACAACAAAGCAAAATATTTTGACTTTATGCACGAAATCAAACCAAAACACACAGAAGATGAAGCAAAACACAAGTTTTAAGTGTATTTACCCTTGTAGCGCTGATCCACAATCGATTTAGCTCGAAAAACACCTGGAATCAGCTTTGAATTACTCCTCCTCCTTTGTATGTCAAGGTACCAAAATTTTGTTCAGAAATTCCAACAAGTTACGGATTTATGGTTCTGGAATGATTTGAGATTGTTTGTTGAGTTAAAACCTATGATTTCTGCTGGTTTTTTTACTTCACAAACACAAGAATTGAAGGAAGAAGAAGATGTTTTTTTTTGGTGGGTTTTCATTTTCTTTTCTTTAAATCTTAAGAGTTCCCTTCAATCCAAAAATCTCCCTCCCTTCCTTTGTCCTTCATCTTCCTCTTCGTTTCTAATCTTTTTCTCCCCTCTATTCTGATTAAAATCAGCATTAAATGCCCCTTAAATCACGCTTTCCTCCTCGCAGTATGGGCTATAGCTACCTGCTACAAACCTACAGTCGTACGACTCTCTCTTTTTTTTTTATCGAGGCTGGAAAATTTCGGCACTTACAGCTGCCCCTCGCGTGATAAAATTCAACATCTAATTGCAGGTCTAAAACACCTTATGTGAATTTGAGAATGTGAATTGAAGCGCCATAAATGTAAGGAAAGAAAGACGTACCTAACTTGCCGAAGTGTCCTTGTTGTAGCGATGATTTGATTTGAGTCGATACCGGGTCTATATTACCCGAGACGATGATGAGATGAGCCTGTACCAGATTTATCTGTATCCGAGGCGATGGTGGAATGAGCATGTACTGGATTTATCTCTATCCGAGGCAAAGTTGATGGAATAAGCCTGTACCGGATTTATCTGTATCTGAGGCGAAGTTGATGGAATGAGTTCAGTTTTGGTTCAGGGACTTGCTTCGATGTCTACATGAGACCACGGTCTTGCCTGAATTGAGTTGGATTTAAGGATTTGAAATCTTGTTTGAATTGAATGGGTTTTAAGGATTCAAAATCTTGCTTGAATTAAATGGGTTTCAAGGATTCAAAATCTTGCTTGAATTGAATGGTTTTCAAGGATTCGAAATCTTGCTTGAATTGAATGGATTTCAAGGATTCGAAATCTTGCTTGAATTGAATGCGTTTCAAGGATTTGAAATCTTGCTTGAATTGAATGCGTTTCAAGGATTTGAAATCTTGCTTGAATTGAATGGGGTTCAAGGATTTGAAATCTTGCTTGAATTGAATGCATTTCAAGGATTTGAAATCTTGCTTGAATCAAATTGTGGTTGGCTCTAGCAGTGATGATTTTGAAGCCGAGTCGAAAATGATTATTTATTCCTTGATCGATAATTTTTGAAACAAAAATTTTTGTCCCTTCTATCAAGAATAAATACAGCTTGATTGCTTCGCCCCTGGATGCCTGAGATGTTGAGGTTTGGGCCCGCGCGGCTCTAATTTGTATCTTAGGGCCCAGTGGATGCCCCAGTGTTGGACTATTCTGTTTTGAGAGCGATCTCGATTCGGGACGGCCCGATGATGTTGGTGGGTACCTGTACTCGGATTGGTCGTGATGCAGGTATGCATGTGTGTGTGTGTATGTTTTGAATGTATGTATGTATATGTTTCAATGTGTGCATATGCGGATGAACTCTAGAAGATGCATTTCCCATCATTTGTCCATGTTGGGATTCGTCACGGGAAACCGGCCGATAAAAGCGGAAATACGCGTCGATTTCCTCGAATCCGGCCCAGGAGCTTAAGATGTGGAAATCAAAAACTTAATGCATAAAAAGAGAGTTTCAAAAACTTACCACAAAGTCTCTCTAAGAGACGGATGCGGACTGCAGAAATCAATTGTAGATTTCCTCCACCGATGCGTACACGAACGGCTCTCGGACCGAAACCCGTGCTAGCGACTCGGATGACAAGAAGAGAGGGAGAGAGGGCTGCCCACAAGAAGAAATATGGCTGTCCCTATTTCTTTTCAAAAGAAATATCTATCTATCCAAAGATAGAACCAATTTTCTCAAGTGTGCACCCAATTTCTTTCCAAAAGAAATAATGCATCAAGGTTGGCCAAATTTCTTTTCAAGAATAGATATATACCCCACGGCCAAGCAAGGTGAGTCTTGGCAGATTTTTTATTCTCTTTTCACTTAAAGAAAAGAAGATCAACACAAGGAAAGCAAAGTCCAACTTTGCTTCATCAAAGTCAAACCTATGACTCATCCATATGACTCACCATGCTAATGATGAAAAGAATGACTCATCCTCTCTTGCCAAAAATAACATTCGGCCAAAAGAAGGATTGGTGATCCCACCTTCATCATTTCCTTACCATAAAGGAAAAGCAAGATGCAAGGTGGCAAAGTCCCACTTTGCCCCATCATATGTCATGCCAATGACTCACCATTCTTTCATTGGTCCATAAGAATATGTCATCATCATTTTTGTCCATAAAATGACTCATTCTTATCATCCCTTTCAATGCATATTTTCGGCCAAATAAAATCCCACTCCATGTGGGCATTTTCATTTTAAGTCTTAAGCCCAAATTTAATTCCTTTGATTTAATTAATTTCAAATGCAACTTTACTTTAACATGTATGCTTATATATTATACAATATAATATATTACATACATTTAAATTAAAATTCATTTGCCCTAGTAATTTAATCAAGGGATTAAATTAGACATACATAAAATGAGATACATGTAAACCTATACATGTATAAAATCCCATAAATTAATTCATTGAATTAATTATGAGAAGGCCAAAATAAATATTAATTATATAACTTTGATCAATCCAATTGATTCATATAATATAATTAATAAATCTCTCTCTCTTCAAACATGTATACTCCAAGTACACACTTAATCCGACTAGTTAAAGTCCAGACGTTCAATGTGTACGATCCAATGGGCCCGTCTTTATGTTGGCAGTGGGCCAAGGCCCACAGACTACAGGCGGGCTCTAGCAAGTCACTGCAGCCCCCAATTAAGATGGAGTAAGCAGTCAAACTGAAAACGTAACCCTGTAGTTTGAACTTGTAAATCCCATGTCGCTGATATCCGTGTCCAACACAGAGGCATAGAAGTATCACCCTCTTTGTGTCTGGACCTTTACTTGATACCGAATGAACTGATGCTCATAAACAAGATCCAATCTTGTTTGGGTGCGGCCGCACACTTATCAGTAACATTCTTCAAGAGGCCAGTGATATCGTCTCAGTGAATCACTGAGTGACATTCCCTTCTACATATCCATAGCACTGCCATGTTTACTAACACACCCGAACGTACCCATACTTGGCACCTTTTTACAGGCCCGTTAGGTGTACACCAAAGTGTGCCACTTCACATGCAACACCATCATATGGTCCGGTCGAAGGACTTATACAAGTACTACTCGAGAATCATTTGTGATACTATACCATGTAGATTCCCGTTAAGTGGATCAATCCAGTACCATGCCCTTTTTGCATGTACCCATTAACCTGGTTGACATTCCATGTTCTATGACCGGTAAGACACCGCCATACAACCAGGCTAATGATAGTCTTTAGTTCCATTCATTCCCATGATTGGAGCAGACTACGGATAACTTTATGGCCATATCGTTTTCCCTATCCATAGTCTTACTGCCAAGTGCCTCACACTTGACAACATGGTTATGGATATGTCCATTGGATACTCTATTTAAAATATAGCACAAGACATATGATAAATAGATTAATGCCTTTATTTCCTTGACACAAATTGTATAATACATAAAGTTTACATTAATGTACAAATGTATTATACAAACACAAGGACCAATGCCTCAGGACTAGGGCATTTCCAACAATCTCCCACTTGCACTAGTACCTACTAAGCATAGGTCTAATCCCTATAGATCTAGTATAACCTTCGTGCATAGGCGTAGCCAAGCATGTTGGTCAAAAGATCTGCGACATTGTCTTTGGTGTCCACTCTTTGTAATGAGATGTCACCCCCTCAGCGATTTCTCGCAATAGGTGAAACTCCCTGAGTTCGTGCTTCGTGTATATGTGTGACCGAGGCATATAGCTTGTGCAACAGCCCCGCGTTGTCACAGAAGATATCAACTGGTTACTGGATAGTTGACACTACCCCCAGTTGCATGATAAACTTCATTATCCACACAGCTTCCCTAGCTGCTTCACACGTTGCAATATACTCAGTTCCTGTGATAGAAACCGCGATGGTCTATTACTTGGAGCCTCTCCAATAATAGCACCACCATTTAGCATGAACACATACCTATACTGTGACTTATATTCATCCTGGTCGGTCTGGAAGCTTGCATCAGTGTACCTAGTAACTGATTGCTCTTCCTAACTTTCATGCACTAAGAAGCTATCCTTAGTCCGGTGAAGGTACTTCCGGATTGCTTTGACAGCCTACCTGTGATCCATTCAGGATCCGGCTCATCATACTTAGTGCAAAGCCGACATTAGGTCTTGTACATAGCATGGAGTACATGATTGATCCTATAGCCGAAGCATATAGAACCAATTCATGTTCTCCCTATCCTGCCTTGTCTTAGGACAGTACTTCTTGCTAAGTTTCAGCTCATGACCCATTGGCAAGAAACCTTTCTTAGCCTGGTCCATGCTGAATCTTTTCAGAACTATGTCTATGTACTTGGCCTGACTTAGGCCTAGAAGCCGATTGGATCTAACCCTGTAGATCCTGATCCCTAGGATCGTCTCAGCTTCGCCTAAGTCCTTCATTGCGAAGCACTTACACAACCATTACAATTCCCTTGTAGTGTTGGTATGTCGCTTCCAATCAGAAGGATGCCATCCATATCTCATACCAGGAAAGTTACTATGCTCCCACTAAACCTCTTATACACACCCTGAAAGGTATTGTCGGCCTATAGCTTATAGCACCACATGCAACCTATTACCTTAGCACCTGGAGGTGAATCAACCAGGTTCCAAACCTGATTATGTACATAGATTGCAAATCCACCACTATGGCAGATAGTGGGCTAGCTATAGCCTACTAGTAGGTTTTGAGCTCCTCTTCGTCCAAGACAAAAGAAGCGTAATCATTAGAAACAAAAAACCGATGTTTCTCATGTTCCTGATGATCCCTACCAAACCTTTTAGGTCCTTGTGTGACCTGAGCTGGTGCTGCTCCTTTTGGAAGCTTCACCCTGGTCTCCGAGTTATCCTTTTTAGGAGTTTCTGAGCTTTGAACTTCCCTGAGTTCAATATCGCTCCCACTGTCTTTCTTGGAAAGAAACCCCTTTTCAAGAAGGACCCCCTTTCGAGCCATGAACACCTTGTTCTCAGCGGGGTCGTAGAAGTAATACCCTTTGGTTTCCTAGGGTAGCTCACAAACAAGCATTAGTCGGTTTTGGGTGCTAGTTTTGCTCACAGTCAATTTCTTGACTTGTGCATAACAACCCCAAATCCGTAAGAAAGACACATTAGGCACCCTGCCCGTCCATATTCCAAATGGGGTCTTTTCCAAAGCCTTAGTCGGAGTATAATTGAAAATGAGAGCCATTGTCTCAAGAGCGTATCCTTTACAACTTATAGGAAGAGAGGCATGACTCATCGTTTGAGCGGACCATGTCCAACAGGGTCCTATTCCTCCGTTCAGACACCCCATTCCATTGTGGTGTTCCTGGAGGAGTGAGCTGTGGAACTATTCCATGTTCTCTCAAAATGAGTCAAACTATAGGCTTATATGCTCACCACCTCGGTCCAACCGAAAGGCTTTGATATTTCTGCCTAGTTAGTTCTGTACTTCGTTCCTCAATCCCTCAAACCTATCAAGGGTCTCAGACTTATATTTCATTACATAGGCATAGCCATTTCTGATGAAATCATCTGTGAAGGATACGAAGTATAGATGTTCACCTTTAATTGCTATGCTTGTTGGTCCATATAAATCTCAATGCATTAGGTCCAATAAGCTAGCGACCCTTTTAGCCTCCTTGCTAAAAGGTTCTTTAGTCATTTAACCTTACAAACAAGACTCGCATATATCAAGTGACTCCATGTCAAATGATCCTAGGATTCAAGCTATGTGAAGCCTAGCTATGCGCTTCTTGTTTATGTGGCCTAAATGACAATGCCAAAGGTAAACCGGATTAAGTTCGTTAGGCTTAACCCTTTCAGTATATATAGTATAGACATGATTAGTTTCATTTAGATCCAGGATATAAAAGACATTATTTAATAGAGCTACTCCATAAAATAATTCTTTTCTAGATAAACCCTTTTTACTATTATCAATAGTAAATGTACATCTAGAAATATCCAAAACTGAAACAGAAATAATATTCCTGTACATAACAGGTACAAAATAACATAGTTTCAGTAATGAAACTAATCTACTAGGCATCATAAGCTAGTCCCGCTGATCTCTATGGCAGCAACCCTTGCTCCATTTCTGACCCGCAAGTCCACTTGTCCCGATCCCAGTGATCTCCTGTTCTTAAGTCCCTGCACATTGCAACAAATGTGAGAACCACATCTAGTATCCAATACATAAGATGTTGAAACAGAGGTTAATGTCTATAACATGTATACCTGACGAAGACACGCCCTGCGTCTTCCTTTTCTCTCCCAAAAGCTTGGGACACGATCTTATCCAATGTCCAACCTGCTTACAACCGAAGCAGACATCCTAGGAACGGGCCTTGGGCTGGGCTTTAGCCTTTTTAGCCTTGGCTTCCTTAGCCTTGGCCTTGGCCTTGGCCTTGCCTTTAGCAAAAGGAGGTTTCCCCTTGTTAACCTCAAGTACCGGTGGAGTTTTCTTGATCGACAGTTCAGCGAGCTCAAGCATCCAATGCAGCTCGCTAAGTACGGTCCATCCCTTGCTTGTAAAAGTTTAGGATGAATTAATCATAAGAATCCGGTAAAGAAGCCAGGATCGTGCTAACCGCCAGCCCCCGTGAGATAGGCGTTCCGAGACGGGCTAAATTATCCAGATAGCCCTTCATCTTGAGCACGTGTGCACTCACAGATGTCCCGGCTCCCATCTTACAGCTGCGGAATGCCTTGTGGATCAGGTACCTTTCCTGATAAGCTTGCTCATAAAACATCTCGTTAAGAGTTGTCATTATAGCAAAGGCCTGATGATCCAAGAACTGCTTTTGCAATTCAGGAACCATACTAGCCAACATCAAGCATGTCACATCCCGGTTATCTTTTACATGTGCCAAGTATTCCTCCAGCTGGGCAGCCGGTGGATTACTTCCTGTTGGCACAACCGGTACAGGCTTTTCGAGCACATACTCTTTAGACTCTTGTCTTCGAACTTTCCTTAAGTTCATAGACCAGTCCCAATAGTTAGGGCCAGAAAGCTTGTCCCATTCCAAGAAAGATCACAGTGATAAAGTATCATACGTAGCCATTGGTTTCTACACAGAAAAAATTACAAGTGTTAATAAAGGACTTAACTTGTTCTTCCCATATTATAATTAATAATGAATCGTGTTATTAATTAACTTGAGTTGTTGGGCTCATGGGCCGAGATCCATATTATATCAAGATATAGCCAGACGAGGGCCTGGAACAACTATATCCCAATTTTTAGGTAGGAACGCTGTCCAATCCCAACCTAGGGACTCTCGGTTTGATGGGTCTGTTGGCACTTACCCATCTGTGCTTAGGGCCAAGAACATCCTACTACCCACGCTAAGTCAAAACCTCCATCCAAGTGTTAGAGTAACCAATACTCCAACCCAATACAAAATGACGATACTCCAGTGCATCCAACGAGGGTTGGTCTACAACTGGCCTATCCCCACTTCGAGTAGGTTATGAATGAGGGAAGCACTTTTAAGAGACTTAGTAATTACCTTTTGGTTATAGATTCAATTAATAACGGCTTATATGCAAAAGCGGGTGAAATAGGGTTTGTACATACATTCGCACATGCAAATAAATACCGCATAATTAAATTAAAGAATGGAATGCAACGGGCCAAAATTTACATCCTAATATCATTCTAGTAAACCTATACTAGAACAGCATCAGGTGGGCCGCCTCCTATTCCTTCTTGGCTCGCCAATCCAATCGGCTCCTTGCTTACATAATTTCAGAATACATAGATATAATAAAATTACATAAAAGGAAAACGACACGCAGGTCGTAAAAACCAAAAAGAATATTACAACCCAACATAAATTAGGCCCATTTACATCCATCCACATATTCAATCATACATGTAAACCAATACATCATGTAGTTTATAAGCATGTTAAATGCATGATTTAATCCGATTTCATTTGTCCATAGCCATTATTTTGAAATCGCCAAATTGTGGCCGATCATGGTTCTAAACCCGTGCGGGCTTTGGGCCTCCAACCCAGGCAAAAATTGCTCCCAATCCAATTGGGAAACCATGAATTCCAAAATTAGCCGTCCGGGTAATCGTGCCAAGAAAACCTGAACCAATTTCAATTAACCGTATTTATTTCTAAAATAAATATCGCATGAACGAAAAATAAATTCCATTCATAAAACACGCGCATAAAAATTACCAAAATTTAAACACGCAAAATTTTAAAACCAATTAAAATTTTAAACCCCGGCCCGGCCCAAAACAAATCCCGCGAAATCCAAATTGGGGCCCGGCCCGCCGCGCGGGGCAGCCGCGGCGCTGCTGCCCAGCAGCAGCTGCTGGCGCGCAGCAGCCCTGCTGCTGGCGTGCAGCAGCTGCTGCCTGTGGCGCCTAGCGCCGCAGGCAGCGGCTGCTGCCCCCGTTCCGACCCGAAACGGTCCGTGATTTTTCCGAATCAAATATAGCAACATGAAATTAAATCACCAAGAAATAAAATCATGCAACGGAAAAATAAATCTAGCATAAACCTATATGCAAAAAAAAATAATTTTCCATAAACAATCCACAAATAGAAAATTAAATAAAGCATAAACCATATGCAAATAATTTTCCATAAGTAAAATTCAAGGGGCAAAATCACCAAACCCCAAACCAAAAATAAATCCCGTCCACAAAAATCTCCAATTTTAAAACACGGGATCCGCCAAGTTAAAGATTTCCACGGATCAAAAGCCCGCTCTGATACCACTGTTGGGATTCGTCACGGGAAACCGGCCGACAAAAGCGGAAATACGCGTCGATTTCCTCGAATCCGGCCCAGGAGCTTAAGATGTGGAAATCAAAAACTTAAAGCATAAAAAGAGAGTTTCAAAAACTTACCACAAAGTCTCTCTAAGAGACGGATGCGGACTGCAGAAATCAAGTGTAGATTTCCTCCACCGATGCGTACACGAACGGCTCTCGGACCGAAACCCGTGCTAGCGACTCGGATGACAAGAAGAGAGGGAGAGAGGGCTCCCCACAAGAAGAAATATGGTTGTCCCTATTTCTTTTCAAAAGAAATATCTATCTATCCAAAGATAGAACCAATTTTCTCAAGTGTGCACCTAATTTCTTTCCAAAAGAAATAATGCATCAAGGTTGGCCAAATTTCTTTTCAAGAATAGATATGTACCCCACGGCCAAGCAAGGTGAGTCTTGGCAGATTTTTTATTCTCTTTTCACTTAAAGAAAAGAAGATCAACACAAGGAAAGCAAAGTCCAACTTTGCTTCATCAAAGTCAAACCTATGACTCATCCATATGACTCACCATGCTAATGATGAAAAGAATGACTCATCCTCTCTTGCCAAAAATAACATTCGGCCAAAAGAAGGATTGGTGATCCCACCTTCATCATTTCCTTACCATAAAGGAAAAGCAAGATGCAAGGTGCCAAAGTCCCACTTTGCCCCATCATATGTCATGCCAATGACTCACCATTCTTTCATTGGTCCATAAGAATATGTCATCATCATTTTTGTCCATAAAATGACTCATTCTTATCATCCCTTTCAATGCATATTTTCGGCCAAATAAAATCCCACTCCATATGGGCATTTTCATTTTAAGTCTTAAGCCCAAATTTAATTCCTTTGATTTAATTAATTTCAAATGCAACTTTACTTTAACATGTATGCTTATATATTATACAATATAATATATTACATACATTTAAATTAAAATTCATTTGCCCTAGTAATTTAATCAAGGGATTAAATTAGACATACATAAAATGAGATACATGTAAACCTATACATGTATTAAAACCCATAAATTAATTCATTGAATTAATTATGAGAAGGCCAAAATAAATATTAATTATATAACTTTGATCAATCCAATTGATTCATATAATATAATTAATAAATCTCTCTCTCTTCAAACGTGTATACTCCAAGTACACACTTAATCCGACTAGTTAAAGTCCAGACGTTCAATGTGTACGATCCAATGGGTCCGTCTTTATGTTGGTAGTGGGCCAAGGCCCACAGACTGCAGGCGGGCTCTAGCAAGTCACTGCAGCCCCCAATTAAGATGGAGTAAGCAGTCAAACTGAAAACGTAACCCTGTAGTTTGAACTTGTAAATCCCATGTCGCTGATATCCGTGTCCAACACAGAGGCATGGAAGTATCACCCTCTTTGTGTCTGGACCTTTACTTGATACCGAATGAACTGATGCTCATAAACAAGATCCAATCTTGTTTGGGTGCGGCCGCACACTTATCAGTAACATTCTTCAAGAGGCCAGTGATATCGTCTCAGTGAATCACTGAGTGACATTCCCTTCTGCATATCCATAGCACTGCCATGTTTACTAACACACCCGAACGTACCCATACTTGGCACCCTTTTATAGGCCCGTTAGGCGTACACCAAAGTGTGCCACTTCACATGCAACACCATCATATGGTCCGGTCGAAGGACTTATACAAGTACTACTCGAGAATCATTTGTGATACTATACTATGTAGATTCCCGTTAAGTGGATCAATCCAGTACCATGCCCTTTTTGCATGTACCCATTAACCTGGTTGACATTCCATGTTCTATGACCGGTAAGACACCGCCATACAACCAGGCTAATGATAGTCTTTAGTTCCATTCATTCCCATGATTGGAGCAGACTACGGATAACTTTATGGCCATATCGTTTTCCCTATCCATAGTCTTACTGCCAAGTGCCTCACACTTGACAACATGGATATGGATATGTCCGTTGGATACTCTATTTAAAATATAGCACAAGACATATAATAAATAGATTAATGCCTTTATTTCCTTGACACAAATTGTATAATACATAAAGTTTACATTAATGTACAAATGTATTATACAAACACAAGGACCAATGCCTCGGGACTAGGGCATTTCCAATAGTCCAATCTAGATATTCCATGTTCTTGCTGGGGAAACTATGTCATGCTGTTGATCGACCGTAGCTAGGGGGACACACTCTTTGTGCAATGTAACCCTTGCGTTTTTGCTAGGGGGATATGATGACTGTTGAGGCAGTATGATGACTACTAGGGAGAAAGTGGTGACATTCTCTGTGACGTTCCGCTGGGGAATAGTGCAGAGGGTCTTACTGGAGAATAGTGGAAGGGCTCCCGCTGGGGAACAATGGAAAGGTTCCACCTTTCTGCCCCTAGGAATAGTGAACCTGGAAGTGCTCTAAATTTTGCTTGAACTACCTAATGTGGGTTTTCAGCCTAGCGAGCTGGTCTAATTTTTGCCTAAGGCACCTTTTCGGTTTTCACCTTAGCAAGCCCTTTTTGAAAATGCTCTAACTTTTGCCTAAACTGCCTAATGTAGGTTTTCAGTTTAGCGAGCTGCTCTAATTTTTGCCGGAGGCGCCTTCTCGGTTTTCACCTCAGCGAGCTTCTTCTTCTTTTTTTTTTTTTTTTTTTAGCGAGATGCATGTAAGCAGAAAATGTGCACAGCCATGTATGATGCATGATGTGAATTCAATTTCAAGCAGACTTGGGACATTTAAATGAACAGAGCAAGGCATTCATTCATTCATTTATTAATGATGTTTTAGCATAATGCACATCACAAACGAAATGAAGTTAAGGACAGAATCAGCAATGGTATCCATCTCGACAGAATCCACGACTGCCACCAATCGGTCCTTGCAGATTTTCCCGTTGGTGGTGCTCACCTCAATGTCCTAATTTTTGCATGGACCGCCTTTTCGGTTTTTATCCATCGGATTGTCCTAATTTTTTCATGGACCCCTTTTTTTTTACGTATTAGCGCCTGAGTTCATCCCGTATGACTTAGTCTCTGTTTCCTCTATTAGAACCACTTCCATCTCATAGACCAACGAGTATAGTGTTTTTCCTGTGTGTGCTTGCTGCTAGTTCTTTGTTCTTGCAAGGCAAATGGTAACGTGTCAACCCAGTCTCTGTAGACAAATGCAATATTTCACAGTACCCTTTTGATGGACTTATTGGCTGTTTACACCGCCCCATTGGCTTAAGGGTGATACGAAGACGGTGTATGATGCCTCACCCCTTTATCCTGGAACAATTGCGCTGTTACCCCCTGAACCTGCGTTCCGCTACTGGACATGATATGGTGCGGGATGCCATATAGTACGAATACATTCTTCTTTCTAAACTTAGACCCATAAGCTTTTTTTTTTTACATTCATATATATATATATAACCCCGATTCTACCCACTTTGGGGAATAATTGACAGTTAAGACTACGAATCAATATCCGTTCGGCATAGGTAGTGCTGTCTCTCCAACGCTATCAATTCCTCATCCTGTGATAACCCTTTTTCTGGTCTGAGTCTACAGAGCCTTCGATTGGCTGGGCTCATCTTTCCGAGTCTTTGGAATCCTGCGTCCCACAATCCTTTGTCAACTCCCAAGCGTACCATCATAGGACTCGGTGAAGGTCTTCACGTGCTTTTGGGGTATTTTGCAATTTCTTTTTCTCTTATCAGGCATGAGGTCTTTCAAGACGGATATCATTTTTGGGTCACCATCTGTCTTTAGATTCATTTCATGTAATGATGTGTCATATATGCTAAAGACATTAGATGAATGTTTGTATGTATACACAGTGTTACAAGTAATTGAAATCAAATCGCATTACATTAAATGCCTCGTGGGCTAAATTGTTCCCAAAATAAAATAGAAATCCAAAGCAGATACATCAAAATAATTGTCGTCCTCCATATGCGGAGGGTCTTCTCTTGCTGCTGGATCATCAGCTTCAATAGCTTGCACATATGGATTAGTCAAAGCTGGGCAAGGGGGTGTTCTGAACACTAGGCTTTAAAGGTGGTTCCATAATCTTTCCTTCAGAGATTAATTGTCGGATAGCCCCCATTAATTATGTGCATTCATTTATGTGGTGCCCTACTGTCACGTGATAGGAACAGAAATTACCTTGTTTGTCTTGGTCGGCTTTTCAAATGGCTTTTGAGAGTTCAACAGACCTCCGTTCCTGCATTTTGTGAAAATCTTGGCCAAGGAAAGAGTCCAAGGGGGATAGGCCTTGATTTCACAAATTTCCATCTTGTCCACCTCATCGCTGAGACACAACAGCAACTTCAGTTGGCTTATCTTCCAAGAATTGCCCGCTTTTGCCTATAGAGCCGGAACCAGATCCGTTGCCTGATCCAGTCGTAGTCACTGATCGATACCCAAAACCATGCCTAGAGCTTCTACGACTCCTTGGGTTCACTGCCTTTTCTTCCTCGTCTCTCTCGATTTTCATGGCCATACTGTAGACCTCCCTGAGTTCATTGAAGGTATGGAATTTCATATTGTTCCTGTAGGTGTCCCTGCTACCATCAATCAACTTTTGAATCAACTCATCTCCATCGGGGCGGTTCTTAAACAAAATCATCTTATTCATCCATCTTTGATAGTATTCATCAAAGGGCTCGTTTGGCTCTGTTTTATCCTCTCCAGGTCATACAGCTTCACCTGGATCTTAGTATTGAAGCTATAGTATTTGATGAAAGTCGCCAACAAAATTTCCCAGTCTGGCTGCTCCTCCTCAGATAAAGAATTATACCAGATCAAAGCTCCTCCCTGAAGTGTGGTTGGAAAGAAGTTGATTAACTGCTGCTTGTTGGCACCTGCCGTCAGCATGACTCATGCATAAAGGTTCACATGAGCTTCTGGTGAACCAATCCCCTTGTAGGAAGGAATCTTCGGCACTTGAAACCCGATGGGGAAAGTTTCAATGCCCTTGTTGATCATAGCATCTATGTTCACTCCCCTCTTGGAGTCCAAACTGATACTGGCCCCTTTGTGAGCTCGGGTTTTCCCGACCTCTGTGATGAGAACTTATGTGATACCTTTGAGGCAGACGGATGTGTATTAGACTAGAAAGCAGCCGGATTGCTGCCTGGAAAGTCTTAAATGTCCCAAAAGTCAAGCTACCTCCCCGGAAAGGTCTCCCGAGAGGTCTCTAGGGTTTAGGGTGTATGTCAGAAGTTTCACCCTCCGTTCCATCCTTCGCTAGAACTGAGCTGTTCTGGTTTCTTGAACCAGAACCGGCCGGCTCTAGTGGGCAGAACAGGTTGCCTTGTAAAGTCAGGCAACCTATTGCAGAAGGTATGGGCGAGCTTATGGTGGGCATTTAATGAGGAAAAGATAGATGATAGAGAAAAATATAAAAATAGAGAGAGGGAGATCTTGGGGGGGGTTCTTACTTTCTGCTAAAAAAAGGATCAAAAAGAAAAAAAAAACAGAGAGAAATAGAGGGAGAAAGCGGTGAGAGGAGAGGAAAATAGAGGAAAGTCTGAGTTTGAGAATCTAAACCCAGAGAAATAATAAAAACTAAGTTCTCTACCATTGCATATTACATGGAAAACCATTCTGGGTTTGTTTTGGTTTATCGAGGTTTGTTCGGATTTCATCAGTTGAGACTCCGGTGACGATCCTAAGCGTTCCAATCCATTCTTGCATATTCAGTACACTGGAAAGACATCAAGGTAACTCTGAGAGACCTTAAACTCATTTACATTGTGTTTTTTTGTATGTTTTTCATCTTTTGAAATTTTTTCGTAAAACTAACTCAGCCCGTTGTAGCTGTACGACTGTGTTTTTCATGAACACAGCTAGCAGGCTATGACCTTGAAGAACAGAGCTAGCCGGCTCTAACCCAGAGCCGCCCGACCTTGTTCTTTAGGGACAGATTCCTGATCTGTCCCCGATGGCCGGAAGAGATTGTTTTCCATTATCTGTCCCCGATGGCCGGAAGAGACTGTTTTCCATTTTTGCTTTTCTGTTTTGGTATATTCCGGCCCATGGATGTTTATACGTCATTCTAGTCCCGGTTTTCATATTTATGGACGTGTAAACATTAGTTTTTCGGTTTTTCCCAGGTTTTATATCTCAGTTTCGTGGTTGTTTAATCCATTATGGATCCGTGGTTCAGCATTAGCGGACTCCCAAATATCATGAAACCCTATGAAAACATTGAAAACAAATTAAGATGAAAATTTTTTGAAAAATCAGAAAACCGGTCTCGGGTCCGGGCATTACAGCAGCCCAGCAAGGATCAGAGCCGGCCGGCTCTAATCAGAGTCGGCCGGCTCTATCCAAAGCCGCCCGGCTCTACTTCTTGCTGTATGGCTGTAATTCCAGGGAAAAAGACAGAATCGCGGAACGCCTTGCACGAGCGTCGTTGTGCGATGCTGTTTTCGGGTTCAAACTATTTTTGGTGTGTTTATCGATTTTTGGACTTTAGATGTTTGTGAAAATTAGGAAAACCCATATGAACGGAACTCTGACTTCCGAGATAATCGACCCACAAAAATGCATATTTGCATGAAACCGAGCCAAATGGTTTACAAAAATTGATTTTTTAGCACAAAAATTACAGGGTGTTTCAAAACCGTTTTCCAGGTCTAACCGGTCCGACCGGTCTAGTCGACCCGGCTATCCCCTAAATGCATGTTCCCAATCCTAAAATCCCTATTCTGCCTTATTTTGAGTCCTATCTGCATTTATAATATAAACTATGCTAACTAATTTGTTTTGCAGCATTTATTTTTGTTTTTACTGTATTTTAATAGATTAAATCGTGTAATTAGGCGATTGTATTTTTAGATTCTCGTGTACCTAGGCGTTTATAAAGTGAGGACGAGAGTTCTATATTTTGTTCAATTTGGTTGTATAATTGGCCTTTTATTATTCTTTTGCATATTTGTGTGGATGATTTATTTCCTGCAATTTATTTTATGCATTTTTGTCTTAGCATCGGATTAATAAAATAAACGAATTTGGGTTAGAAAAAGATAATAAATTGAATAAATATGGTTTTATAAATAATAAACGAATACAAGCTTGAGGTTAAGTAGGTAAGTTGCCCGAACCCTGAATCTCTGGATTAGGTACAGTAGCCTGCGCTCGGTAGGGAGCTGTACTGGAACTTCTCGGATGAGCTGATCCGGGTAGCGACTCTGTCACTAATCTCGAAATTGAGGTTTCGAGTTCTTTAAGTTATAAAACGGGAAAATATTTTCTACAAAATGAATTTCCGAATTAAATCAATAGTTTTCCCAAAACAAGATAAACAAAACCCCTTTTTTTAAAAAAAAAAAAAAAAACATCATACTCAAACTAATTTTCTTTATTTGGTTTTCTCAAAATCCCCGGTTCGCTTCGCCGCGTTCCGATAAAAGGTCGTCCGCTCACAGTGGCGACTCCACTAGGGAGTATATGTTTCTTAAAATGTTTTTCATAAAAACTTGAGGAACTTAGGCAACTATTGAAATATAACCTCGCTTGTATTCGTTTATCGATTTATAAACATCATATTTATTCATACCTTTGCATATCATGATATTTTCTTCTTATCAACCCCTCAAATACACTATTTTCACCCGGGTTTACCCAACAAGGTGGCCTACCTCTACCGCCAAGATTAGAGAAACCCGACGGGGTAAACCACTCATAGCCCCGCATGACCTTACATCGTGTTCTACAGTAGGGAAGTGTTTATTCGCTATGGGAGACTATACGACCCTTGGTTTGACTTTGGCCCACATGTAATGGCTTAGTAATTTCCCCTAGGGTTACCAAAACTTAACTCTAAAATTGAACATTGAGCGTGCACCTTTGGTATCCCCCGTTGATGCCAAAGAGACCCAATACCTAGGAAGAATGCGAGACCAATCGAAAGGAGAAATAAGGTTGAAAGGGAGCGCATATTTGTGTGTGCTAACATTCGTTTTATGATGAGTTTCTTTTTATCCTCCCACAAAGCATCTAATATGCATAACCATTCACATGCCATTTCTAATCATGTTGTTCATGTAGACATCTTTACATATCCATATGTATGGCATTCATACTAACCACATATTCTTACAGCCATGACATATTATTCGTGTGTTATTTACCCATTTCGTATGTCCACATTTCCATAACATAAACATGACATCATTATGTATGTCATACACCCTAACCATGTATTCGTGCAGCCATGACATTCCATTTGGCATAACATGTATATACATATCGTGTGCCAACATCTTTATAGCATACACACGACATCAGTCTGTATGTCATGCGTATTAATTACATTTTTCTATAACCGCTTGCATTTTGTGTAACATATACATCCATGCCATATCATTTCATTACACTTAATAACTGACGTTCCGAGAATGCCCATCATGATCATTTCATTTCATTTCATATCGGGAATCCAAAAACTACCCGATTTCCGCCCGTGAACTGGATTGCACCCAGCTGTTTCACAAAATACCATATCATTCAGTAATAGTAGACCACAAAGGTCCTAGATTTGCTTTAGTGTGATAGTTCACACGATGCCATCACATGACATCACATTCATTCATCGTAGGTGTCTGGGTGACGCTAACTCCTGTTTGTATCGGTTCATATCGAACCATTTCATAACATTGTGAAATCATTCGAGGCGCTCCCCGGGTGCCAGATTAGTACATACATAGGGGCATTCCATAATATCATGCAAGGTGTTTTGCGAACACCGAACCCCTGTCCGTGTCTCGAGTTACACGCGACTATCCTACAGCATCATTTCATATCAGATGGCTTCAAAAACATCAGAACTCTATTCATGGGGTAGTTCCCACGTGACCATTTCACTTCATGTCATCGATCTACAAAGTGTCAAAACTCTGCCCATGTGCTGGCTCACATATGGCCATTTCACGATAATTCATTAGGTGCCTCAAAAGCATCGACTTTTTACCCGTGTGATGATTCACACACGGTCTTCTTTGCATTACTTTTGCATAGCATCGGGCATTCTCAGAATGTCCAGAATAAAGAATTCATGCCCATTATTGTTTTCATTCATGAAGTATCAAATGCATACAATCATTTGTATATCAATCATATCATGTTTTGTATAATCATTTCCAAAGCATCAACATTTGTGTAACATTGATACTAACCATGTCCTTCTGCAGCCATGATATTTTATTCCCATATACCATACACATATTATGTTAATATTCTTATGAAACATGCAAGGCATTACTTTGTGTGTGTTATGTGTGCTAATCACATTTCTCTGCAGCCACCTGCATTTTGAGTGACATATGCATTCATTCCCTACACGCACAACATCACATTGTATGTCATATATCTTAACCATATCTTCTGCAGCCACCTACATTCTGTATGACACGTGCATTCATATCACATCCTGATCACATTTCTTTGCAGCCACCTGCATTTTGAGTTACATATGCATTCATTCCTTGCATGCATAAGGTCATCTTGTATGCCATGCACCCTAACCACATTTTTCTTCAGCGATCTACATTTTGGATGACATATACATTTGTTCTTTACACGCATGACATCATCTCGTGTGTCATGCATCCTAACCACATCTTCTGCAGCCACCTACATTCTGTATGACATGTGCATTCACACCACTTCATGTCATTAATCCAAATACAAGACGTTCCAAAGGTCCCCCATCATAATCATTTCATTTCATAACGGGTGTCCCAAAGCCACTCGTGTTTTGTCTGTGCTCAGGTTTGCACTCGGCCATCCTTATATATTCCATTCATTAGGATACCACCACAGTCCTAAATCTATGATCATGTGGAGGGTCACATGATAAGAATTACACTACATCTCATCTATCTATCTGTTCCCGGTGTCATTGGGATACCGAGATCTTGCTTGTATGTCGTGATCCGCATCGGATTGCTCATAACATTATCAAATCATCCAGGGTACTCCATGAGTGCCCAGTTAGTACACGTAGGAGTATATCATAACATTATCAAATCATGCAAGGTGTTCCACGAACGGCGAACCCTTGTCTGTGTCTCAAGTTACACGTGACTTGTCTATAACATCATTTCATGTCAGATGCATCAAAAGCATTAGAACTTTGTCTATGTGTCAGTATACACATGGCCATTCCATAACATCCATTAGGTGCCTCAAAAGCATTAGAACTCTATCCATGTGTCGGCCACGCGTGACCATTTCATGATATTCACTAGATGCTCCAAAGGCATCGAACCTATCCCCGCGCATAGGATCACATATGGTCTGTTTGCATTGCCTTTTTCCATAGCATAGGGGCATCCGCGGAACGTCCAAAATATATAATAAGGTGAATCATATTCATCCTTATCTCCACCCGTCTGACATCATTCAATCATGTCAACCCATAACCGTACATCCTATTCATACATATATACAAGGCACTCCCTAAGCGCTGAAACTCAGCCGGCATGCCAAACACGCTATCTCAAAAGCTATCCGCATGTCGAACACTTTATTCTGTCTCACCTCACATCATGTTTCATAATCCAAGGCCTTCCCTGAGTGCTAAAGATTATGTTAGATCATCATGTGCATACACACCACCATAGTATTTCAACTCGTCTTGCAAGTAATATCTTGCTTCGATCCGTGGACACCCCAGTGTGTCATATCTTCCCAGGGGCATAACTATGCACCCTATTGCAAGTAATATCTTTCTTTGACCCGTGGACACCCTAGTGTGTCAATCTTCCCAGGGGCATAACTAGGCATAACTATGAACCCTTGCAAGTAATATCTTGCTTCAATCTGTGGACACCCCGTTGTGTCGTTCTCCCTAGGGGCATAACTATGCACCCTTGCAAGTAATATCTTGCTTCAATCCGTGGACACCCCGTTGTGTCGTTCTCCCTAGGGGCATAACTATGCACCCTTGCAAGTAATATCTTGCTTCGATCTGTGGACACCCTAGTGCGTCATTCTTCCCGGTGGCATAACTATGCACCCCATTTCAACTTCCCTCGCAAGTAATATCTTGCTTAGACCCGTGGACACCCCAGTGTGTCATTCTTCCCGAGGGCATAACTATGTACCCCATTGCAAGCAATGTCTTGCTTCGACCCGTGGACACCCCAATGTGTCATTCTCCCCAGGGGCATATTCAACTCTCCTTGCAAGCAATGTCTTGCTTCAATCCGTGGACACCCCAGTGTGTGATTTCTTCCCGGGGGCATAACTATGCATCCTATTGCAAGTACTACTTGCTTCGATCTGTGGACACTCCCGAGTGTGATTCTATCCCTGTGGTGTATATTTATACATCATATTTTATTTTAGCTTGCATCATCCCCACCAGCATCCATTGCATCTGTATGGCTGATCTCTGATAGTGTAGCATGACATGGCATTACATGACATCACACATGCAATGCATCATCCATACACATGCGCATCATGTCACACATTCATGCATACATTGTTCCCTATTTGGTATCTGCCTGTCACCGCTAACAAGTGCTCTTATCAGGAGAAAGGATCTTGAGGATGGCCAACCCAAGGAACTTCAATGCCATAACAGATGTTGTGGAAGACTATGTTGCTTCATCTCGATTCCGAAAGGCAGTTAGGGGGGAAGCCGCAGGAATGCTGAGAGAAATGCTGGGGGATGATCTTGACAGATTAGAGAGGCTGACGGTGAGATGCGCTAAGTTGGAAACCTAGGTGTCAGAGCTCAAAGGGAAAATAAGAGACATGATGAGCACAGACTCCAATCTTGGTATGGATTAGGAGCAGAACGCCAAAATCACTGACACTCCTTCTCAACATCTCGAAAGGCCCTCTCACCAGAATTTGGGCTTATCGGGGTCATCCAATGAAGGAGAATTGAAAAGACCTCTAGAGGCCAATGCCAACATTGACTCCGTTTTGCGACAAATCCAGAGTTTGCCTCTAGAAGACAAATGGGCAGTCGCATCCTCTGGGCCTCGTTTAGTGACCAGACTATTCACCATCTGCAAAAAGCTGGGCTTACTACAGAGTGTCTGACCATACATGGTGCCAACACCGAAACAAAAGGGAAACTACTGCAGCTATCACGTAGTAGCAGGCCATCGAACTAATGAATGTGTTGGTCTGCGAAGGAGGATCCAGAAGCTGGTCGACGAAGGAAAATTGAGGGTGCCGTCTACCTCAGGGGCAATCAAAGAGACCACTAATGAAATTCCTCAATCCTTCCGGGGAAAGGAATATGATGAAGAGCTGCAGGGTCTGATCTGACGAGAATAGGGCAATGGTACTGAAGTCGAGGCAGTGACTAGTTGGGGGCTTAAAAAAAACCCTCGGAGCTGTCCTTTTCATAGGGAACTCATTTTTGTTGCTACGGTGTATTAATATCATTTTGAATGTAATGCATTTTGTTATCTTCTTACTTATGTGGTGATTGCATGTACATGGAATCGCGCATTCATTTGATCATCTAACATGACATGTCAAACACGCATAATATGAAAATGCATGACATCAATCTGAAGGCTATAGGGAACCTAAAAGTGAACCTGGTCCTAAACGAACTCTCTCTTGAAAGGTGAGCTTGTGAGATAAATAAAATGATATGATGGTACCATTTCCGCCGAGACATCTGCTGATCCAACTCCGTGATCCTTGCAAGACTCTACCAATCCTGGCCCAAAGTTTCAACTGGAATGGCACACATGATGCCCAAAACATTCTAAACCGAAAAGCCCTCCTTGAGGCACCCAAACCAAGAAAGCCCTCCTAGAGGCAAAACCGAATCAAAAGCCCTCCTTGAGGCAATCACACCAAAAAAAGTCCTCCCGGAGGCAAAATTTGGTCTCATACTCCAAGAGGGCACCCCAAGCCAAAACCCAAAAGCTAAAATTCCCAACCACACCAAAATCTCCAACCCACAAAGTATTCAAATGGTTTTCGTCACCTTCATCACCCCATCATGTGCAAAATGCTGAAGCAATTTTGGTTGTAGTGCATATATTATCCTGTTCGTGTGACATTCATATGTACATGACATTACGCATGCATTGTTCATCCAAAAAGCATATCAAACACACATGACATGCATGAGTTTGAATGTAGTAGGAAAACCAACAGATGGTCATGGTTGGAGCTCAGTTCAAAAAAAAACATGCAGAAAGAGGATCTCATGGCATCAAAGGGTAATCTTCAGCTCCCAGCATTGTCAGATCCTTCCCTCCTATCTGTGAAAGATTTGGACTTTCCTGTCTTCAAAACAAAAGCTCTTCCCTTTCCCTTTTCCAATTTCTTCCACACCTTCAACACCCTTTGTCTTCCGTTTACCACCCAAACCACCAACACCTATTTAACCAAACCTCTTTTCACCCTATTCCCTAAACTGTCTAAAGCCTTATTTTCCACCATCAATGGCTTCTAACAAGAAATTGAATCCCATGTTGTTCCATATTCGCATCAGATAACAAGGGTATATGACAAAGTACTGACCCAATTAGTCTTTGTTTATCATCAACCTGTACTAGCTTGGGGATTCTCTTTCTATCCCATGCCACTTCTCCGCAACCTAAACCCCCAGACGAAACATTCTGTAACCTCAAACTGACAGGAAAGGCCTGATTTCATGACAGAGAGAGGATTTGAATATAAGCCTACTTCAATTAAGCTGGAGTTTGCCAATGTTTAAGCAATCGCTAATGGAACTCCTAAGTGACCACTGTTCTCGCCCAACAAAAACCACACCATAGCCTATACTGGACTCAACCCAGCAAGAGATGGTTTTGTTGAGCAAAATATGCTACAAAAAGAAGAAGACTGGCACTCACCCCTATGAACTTCACCAAGAGTGTTGGAGCAACCAGGTTTTACAAAGCTTTCAACAATCATGAATGGGATGTTCCCATCAACAGAAAGACCTGTAAAGACTGTTGTGCTAATATTCAGGGGAAAGTTGCATTTACCAACTATTTTAAGAACTCGGTCTTCAGCTTCAATAGAAGTGACTACTTACCAGTGGCTCCCTTCATCTCCTAGCCATGGTATGCGTTGCTCTAGGGTTATTGTGGTTCACGGACAAAGGAAAACCACAATTAACTCAAGTCATTCTAAATCAGGCCATACCTTGAAGGACTAAAAGCTGTGTCCATCTTTGGCAACCGTGTGTGAATTAGAATCTGGGATGAATTGAGAACATGAATATAGTTCCAGACCCTTGAAGATTTCAGTGGTTAATTGACTCCATCTCAGGTGGTCTACTCAACAGAGGCAGTTCCATCCAGTGGCCGGCTGTGTTGGATATGCCCTAGTCCCGAGGCATTGGTCCTTGTATTTGTATCATACATTAATTGGATTCATGTATTATACTTATTTGTGTTATTAATAAAGGCATTAATTCATTTATTATATTTATTTTATGCAATATATTAAATGAAGTATCCAATGGACATATCCGTATCCATGATGACCAGTGTCATGCACTTGGCAGTAAGACCATGGATAGGGTAAATGATATGACCATAAATAGATCCGTAGTCTGTACCAGTCATGGGAATGAATGGAACAAGAGACTATCATTAACCTGGTTGTATGGTGGTGTCTTACCAGTCATTGGATATGGAATGTCAACCAAGTTAATGGGTACATGCATAAGGGGCATGGTACTAAATAGATCCACTTAACGAGAAATCCACATGGTATATTATCACAAGTGATTCTCATGTAGTACTTGTATGGATCCTTTGACCTGACCATATGATGGTGTTACATGTGAGGTCGCATACTTAGGGGTACGCCTAAAGGGCCTGTAATAGGGTGCCAAGTATGGGTACTTTCGGGTATGTCACTTAACATGGTAATGCTATGGATATGCAAAAGGGATTTATCACTCAGTAGTCCACTGGGAAGATATCACTGGCCTCTTGATGAATGCGACTGATAAGAGTGTGACCACACCAAAACAAGTGGGAACTTGTTTGTGAGCTTTAGTGCATTCAGGATCAAGTTAATGTCCGCACACAAAAGAGGGTGATCAATCCATGCCTCTGTGTTGGACACCGATATCAATGACATGGGATGTATAAGTTTAAACTACAGGGTTATGATATCAGTTAGACTACCATCTCCATCTTAATTGGGGGCTGCAGTGGCTTGCCAGAGCCCAACTGCAGTCTGTGGACCAAAAGCCCACTACCAACATAAAGATGGGCCCATGGGATCGTACACATTGAGCGACTGAACACCGACTTAAGAAATCATATGTATACTTGGAGTATACATTCTGGAGAAAGAGGTATATATATATTAATTTCATTATAAAGATCAATTGGATTGATCCTAATAATAAAATTAATATATTTAATTGGCTCTTCATAATTAATTGGATTAATTATGAGATTATTTCCTAGGTAGAAATATTCATATGTATAGGTTTACATATGATTTTATTTTGTGAAGATCTAATTTTAATTTGATAGATTAAATTAATTGGTCAAACTAATTTTAATTTAAATGTAAATAATTTATTACTTGGTGTAATATATTAAATACATGGGTATATTAAAGTTGGGCTTGAAATTAATTTAAACCAGATTAATTAAAATAAGATTGGGTCTGAATTAAAAGAAGGAAGCCCACACAAAATGAAGGAGCCAAGCTGGGCCTTAATTCCATGAGGGAATTCGGCCAACCTAGGTTTTAACCCTAGGAGAATTCGGCCAAAGGATACACAACACACAATAGCCAAAATTCACTAGCCCCTTCTCTCCATAGTTCGTGTTTTTCCAATGCCAGCACGGGTGGTGTTCGTTAGGGGTTCGTGTACGTGAACGAGGAGGGATTCTACATTGATTCCTGTAGTCTGCATCCATCTCTGAAAGAGATATTTCGGGTAAGAGTATTATCTCTTTTTATTAAATTTTTGTTTTCACAATTTCCATTTCAATTGCTCTTGGGCACGGATTTGAGGAAATCATCACGTTCTTCCGGTTTTATCAGGTGATTTCCGGTGAAAAATCCCAACAGGCTGTACACTTTGGTAACATCCCCAGCGGATCCTAAAAAAAAGTGTAATGAAGGAACATTGATCCACACTAGAGCCATGGTTGGAATTTCCTAATGCATTCACATTCATCATATCATAAATGTTTCATATGCTGTTTTGATGTTCACTATGCATGCGTTACGCCATTGCATGTAAATGTCCTTGTTCAGGTTACCGCACGCAGCGAACCAGACTTAATGAAGCATTTCACATCCAAACCCAAACCTCCAATACTTAGGGCAGGTAAAAGAAAAATCACGAAATATCATCAAGGACAATCCTATCATGATCCCCGGCGGAATCGTCAAGGCACATTCTCCAATCCTAAGACAAGCTAGTGCTAAAAGATCCACTTGGCTGGCGCACTCTTATAGACTTGGCCATCGTTCAAAACAAAACAAAAAATCTTCAGCGAGAGAATCTCCAACATGAAAAATCGAAAGGACGTATTGGTAACAAGAAGAGAGTGACATACAGAGGCAGTGTCACTTTTGATTTTCCTATCACATTCATTTTGATGTCATCATAATGATACTACGCATGCTTGGTTTTATGCTTAGATGTTCATATTGCATGCATCGTGCCATTGCATATAAACACCCATCAGTAGGTCATTGCATCCAAACCCACGGTGGCATCAACGAAATTGTCACTACAAATGATAGCTACCGGCTCAGTTGTACCATCCCCAACATAATTATCCCTGGCAGAGTGGTCCCCAGTAGGATCATCCCCATGGGGTCTCCAACAAAATCCTCAGGCAGATTCCCAGCAAGGCTCCCCACGGAGTCTCCAACAGATCTACAGTGAGATCAAATGGATCAGAATACTCCCCAGCTAAGTTCTCAGACAAAACGATCCCCACTGAGTCATTATCCTCAACAAAGTCACCCGGCAGACACAGTCCCCACTGGAGTCATCAGGAGTCATAAGTTCACTCCCCAACATAGTGCAGATACCAAAAATATTATCAGAAGCATCATGACACATGCATACACATGAATCATGCACGCAGTCATGCATACATGAATCAAAACAACCATCCTCGTGCTGCCTCTTTGCTTCATAGAGGGGACAGTACATCATCTTATTCGACCTTATCGACCCAATGGACAGGGAAGAATGTCTGTTGATGAACTACTCACCCTTAACAGGTATCTGGGAGCAGAACAACAAACCATTTTGTTCGACCTTTCCGCAGCATAGGAGAGGAAGAACATTCATTTCAATCCTGTCACTGCTGGGGCAGGAAAGAAATGCCTATTGAGGTGTTTCTTACCCTTAACAGGTATCTGGGGGTAAGACAATACCAACCTCGTACTGCCTCTTCGCCTCATAGAGGGGACAGTACATTATCTTATTCGACCTTGTCAACACAATGGACAGGGAGGAATGTCTGTTGACAAACTTCTCGCCCTTAACAGGTATCTGGGGGCAGAACAACAGACCAACTCGTTCGACCTTTAGCCATAGAGCAGAGGAAGAACATTCATTTCAATCCTGTCATCGCACAGGCAGGAAAGAAATGCCTATTGAAGACGTTTCTTGCCCTTAACAGGTATCTGGGGGCAAGACAACAATCAACCTCGGACTACTTCTGTAGTGCATAGAAGGGATAGTGCCTTTCACTTCAACCTTGTCACCACATGGGCAAGGAAGAAATGCCTATTGTGGATTCGCTTGCCTTTAATAGGTATCTGGGGGCAAAGCAATTCAATCGTATTTATTCTTGATCGAGGGGGTAAAAATTTTTGTTTCCAAAACTGTATCAAGAAATAAATACGCTACTTAGCACCAACATCATGGACGCACTCCGCCTTAGTAAGCAAACATTATGGATGCGTTCCGCCTCAGTGAGCCAACATCATGGATGCGCTCCGCCTCAGTGAGGCAACATCATGGACGCGCTCTGCCTCAGTGAGCCAACATCATGGACGCGCTCCGCCTCAGTGAGCCAACATCATGGACGCGCTCTGCCTCAGTGAGCCAACATCATGGACGCGCTCCGCCTCAGTGAGCCAACATCATGGACGCGCTCCGTCTCCGTGAGCCAACATCATGGACGCGCTCCGTCTCAGTGAGCCAACATCATGGACGCGCTCCGTCTCAGTGAGCCAACATCATGGACGCGCTCCACCTCAGTGAGCCAACATCACGGACATGCTCCACCTCAGTGAGCCAACATCACGGACGTGCTCCGCCTCAGTGAGCCAACATCACGGACGTGCTCCGCCTCAGTGAGCCAATACTATAGGTATGGTCCACCGCAGTGAGCCAATGTTATGGGCGTACTTCCCCGCAGTGAGTCGACTTGGAATCATGACCGGCACCTACAGCAAGGAATGCCAGGTACGTTTCCTTTTCCTTCCTCAACGCGCTTCCAGTCGCGAGACCAAACTCGATCTAGGCTTTAGTGCCCACGATGATCCGACTTTGATCACACGAGGGGCAGCTGTAAGTGCCGAAATTTTTCATTAAAAAAAAAGAGAAAAAGACAATAGTCGTACGACTTTGACTACAGTCGTACGACTATAATCAACCTACAGTCGTACGACTGTAGGGTCATTGCAGGTGAACCAGCCCATACCCTGAAAATTGAAAAATGGGGGGAAAGGGAATGGGAGCAATTAATGCTCCAGGATAATAGAAGGGAGAGGGCAGAGAGATAGAGGACTTTTGGCAAAGAGAAAAAAAAAAAGAAAGAAAACAGAGAGAGAGGGATTGGAGGAAAAGGGAAGTAGAAAAAAAACCCAAAGCTCAAAACTTTCTTCAACACTTTTCTTCTTAATTTCAGAGTGTTAATGTTTAAAATGAATTAGAAATCATAGGTTAAACTTGACACACGAAATCTAAATCATTTCCAGACTACTAACTAGTTTAAATCCGTGACTTTTTGGAGGATTTTTGGACAGTCGGACGACTGTAGTTACAGTCGCACGACTATAACACTTTTCCAGAATCAGAATTTCCAGAATACTTTCCAAAAATTCCTAAAAATCCCCAAAAATTCAGAAAAATCAGAAAATCATCAAAATGAATTTTGTTGTGTGCATTCACGACCCTAGATTCAATTTCCAACAAAATTGCATTTAAAACAATACCACGATGGAGACCCGATTCTCCCGAAAACCGACCCACCTCACATGTCGAAATCAATTAAACCGGAAAATAAAATGTTTTCCAAAATTAATTTTCCAGCACCAAAATTACAGGGTGTTTTAAAACCGTTTTCCAGGTCTAACCGGTCCAACCAGTTGGGTCGAACCGGTTACCCCCTAAATGCATGCCCCCGTTTCCTAACTTCCCTATTTTGTCCTAATTTGAGTCCTATTTGTGTTTATAATAAAAACTGTGCTAACCAGTCAGTGTTGCAGCATTTATTTTTTTTTATTTTTATTTTTGCTGTATTTAATAGATTAATTCGTGTACTTAGGCAGTTGTATTTTTAGATTCTCGTGTACTCTAGGCGATTGTAAAAGTGAGGATGAGAGTTTTTATATTTTATTCAATTTGGTTGTATAATCGGCCTCCATTATTCTTTTGTATATTTGTGTGAATGGTTTAATTTCCCGCAATTTATTTTGTGCATTTCTTGCCTTAGCATCGGCTTAATAAAATAAACGAATTGGGTAGAGAAGATAATAAATTGAATAAATATGACTTTATAAATAATAAACGAATACAAGCTCGAGGTTAAGAAGGTAAGTTGCCCGAACCCTGAATCTCTGGATTAGGTACAGTAGTCTGCGCTCGGTAGGGAGCTGTACCGAAATTTCTCGGATGAGCTGATCTGGGTGGCGACTCTATCACTGATCTCGGGATTTAGGTTTTGAGGTCTTTAAGTTAAAAATGGGAAAAAGGTTTTCTACAAAGGAATTTCCAAATCAAATCAATAGTTTTCCCAACTCAACATAAACAAAACTTCGTTTTCCACAAATCTCAATAAAATTTCTTTCTTTTCTTTTTCCCTGGTTTGCTTCACCGCGTTCCACTTTAAGGTCGTCTGCTCACACCCCTTTTTCAATGTCGCAGCCAATTCGTCCAGTTCTGAACATTTGGCCTTCAGTTTCTTATCCATTGCAGCCTCAATTTCCTACAGCTTCTCTACACTAGCTGAGGCATTAGCCCCATGCTGAGATGATTCACCCTCTTTTTCTTTTCCAATCCCACTATTGCTAGCTTCACCACCTTCTCTCACAACAGCCCGCATTTCTTCTTTCAATATATCACGGAAGTCTTGAGAATTTAGGAAATCTCTCAAGATATCAGTGACATTAGGTGTTTGATTGGCCCTTTCAAATTCCTTAACAGATTCTGATTCTTCAGTTGCCACAACTGTCTTCCTCTTCTCACGCTCTCTCGCAGTCTGTGACCTTGTTTGGGGTAGCTCCAGCTTACTCTACTTGTCATCATACGGGAAATGTTAGGGACAATAAGTGAATGAAATGGTGACATGAAGAGTGGGACATCAAGGATGATTTATGATGAATGGATGAAATGATGTTGTGAGGGAAATGATGATGAGGATGATCTTTAATTATTTTTTTCCTTTTCTCGGTCATTCCAAGAACACCCAATGCCACACAAGAGATAGTGATAAAAGATCACGTGTGGACCGCTACACGGACAGGGGTTCGGCGCTTTTGGGGCACCTAGTGGATTTTGTGAAATGGTCGCGTGTGTGCCAACACACGGACAGAGTTTCGATGCTTTTTAGGTCTATGAGATGAAGTGAAATGGTCACATGGGAGCCGGCCCACGGGCGAAATTTTGACGCTTTTCAGAGCACCCAACATGAAGTGATATTGAAAATGAGTCGCGTGTAACTTGGGACACGGACAAAGGTTCGGCATTCGTGGAACACCTTTCATGATTTGGTAATGTTATGAAACGCACTTGAATATGTAGTAATCCGGTACTCGTGGAGCACCTCAAGTGATGCAATAATGTCATGCAACAATCCGGAGTAGATCGTGACACCCTGATAGAATTTTGGCATCACCATGACACCAATGATAAATGATATGATGCCATGTAATGATATCGTGTGACCTGCCACACAAAAATAGACCTAAGACCATTGTGGTCCTTTATTGAATGAAATGGTCTAGTGAAATGGCCGAGTGCAGTCCAGTGCACGGGCAGCACATGGGTAGTTTTGGGACTCCCGATATGTTATGAAATGAAATGAATATGATGGGCATCCTCGGAATGTCCTTAATTTAAATGAGATGAAATGACATAAATGCTTGTGTCACACAAAATGCAAATGGCGGCACAAAAACATGGTTAAGATGTATGACATACATGATGATGTCGTGTATGCTTCGTGAAAATGTTAGCACACAAATATAATGTTATGGCTGTAAAAGGAATGGTTAGTATGAATGTCACACGGGTGATTAATGTTTTCACATGCAAAAAAATGCAAGTGGCTGTACAAAAGACGTGAGTTAGTATCACACAAATGCTTTGTGTGTAGCATGTCATGTTCGTGGAAAATGTTGATGATGGTATGTTATGAAGGAATGAGAAACACATAGCACATAGCATGCGAAGCGTATTCCTCCAACCTTATTCCTCCAATCATGGTCAATTTTTGAGAAAATTCTAACCAAGTCCTAGGAGGGGTTCACTTCGATCATCAACCGGGGATGATGAAGGCGTAATTGTAACATTCATACAATTTGTTTTGGTATCCTAAGGGAATCCAACTAAGGTTGCCTACATGAGTTTGGTCCAAGTCAGGATAAAATCAAGGTCCCTATGGCAAAATATACTCCTCACTTCTCCCCACTCAAGGGTCCGAACGAAGGGGTACGTACGAGGCTATGGGTGGTGTTTTGTATCCGTGCCCCAAAGACCATGAGGAACATAAGTGACACTTCAACAATTCACCGGGTTGAAAATTGGATACTTAACCTAATGCAAGTATGTCTAACTAAAATGCAAGATAAAATACCATACAAGAATCATCCACCTTATTTTTATTAGACATTTTTTAGGGCTTGTCAAATTCTTTCAAGTTTTTAAGAAAACTTTTGTAAGAAGTCTCCAGCGAAGTCGCCACTATGAGCGAACGATGTTTTCCTTTCTCGGAAGGGAACCTCGATATCAAGCAACCCTCCCTCGCGGGGGTTTTTGTAGTTGAAAATTTGGTTTTGGAAAATTAAATTATTTCGTAAAAAAATTGAGACCTAAGTCTCGATAGAAAGTGTAAGAGTCGCCATCCGGCTCAGCTCAACCGAGAAATTACAGCGTAGCTGAACCGAACAAGGGCCACTACACTTTCCTGAGATCTAGGTCCGGACAAGTCCCTTATTTCATGTCTAATCAAAATAAATTTGGCCAATGTTCATTGATAGCATTTTATATTTCTAAGGTTAATTTTTATTGATTTAATCATGTGGCGTACACGCAAATAAAAAGCAGTAAATAAATAAATTATTGCAACCCAATCAAATCACAAATAAACTATCCTAGGGGATACATTTGTATAATTTAGGGATCGGGGTACAATCGCCTATTTTACACGAGTATCTAATGAATTGAAATTAAAATAAACAAATAAAAATAAATAAACCAAACCCTGCAAAACAAAAGGTTAGCACAGATATATGCAACAAGTTGGACTTAAATAGACAGAACGGGGAAATAAGAAATTTGGGGACATGCATTCAGGGGATAGTCGAGTAAACTCGGCTAGTTCGCTCGACTAGACCTGGAAAACGGTTTTGAAACCTTCCTGTGGATTTTTATGAGAAATACATTTTTGAAAATATTTTCTTTTTCCGGTGTACTTCCGTTTAGCATGCAAATGTGGGTCGGTTTTCGGGAAATTTGGATCTCCGTCGTTGTTTTGTCTAAATGTGATAACTTCAAAAATTAAATCTAAGGTCATGGATGCATGAAATAAATTCATTTTTGATGATTTTCTGATTTTTATGCATTTTTATAATTTTTGTAATTTTTTTGGGATTTTTTTGAAATTTTTTTGGATTTTTTTTTTGTGATTTTTTGCTACTGATCAGAAACTACAGTCGTGCTGAAAATATTACAGTCGTACGACTGTAATTACAGTCGTATGACTATAATTACAGTCGTACGACTCTGATTCATTTTTAATAAAAAAATGCTAAAATTATTTAAGTGATAGAAGATAGTCGTGGGAGTTGAATACAATCGTACGACCGTAATTACAATCGTACGACTGTAATTACAGACTTATGTCTGTTTATCCTACCCAGAAACAGCATAGCAAAATATTTTTATTTTATGCATGAAATCAAACCAAAACACACAGAAGATGAAGCAAAGCACAAGTTTTAAGTGTGTTTACACTTGTAGCGTTGATCCACTATCGATTTGGCTCGGAAAACACCTGGAATCGGCTTCGAATTACTCCTCCTCCTTTGTATGTCAAGGTACCAAAATTTTGTTCAAAAATTCCAACAAGTTACAGATCTATGGTTCAGGAATGATTTGAGATTGTTTGTTAAGTTAAAACCTACTGGTTTTTTACTTCACAAGCACAAGAATTGAAGGAAGAAGAAGATGTTTTTTTTGGTGGGTTTTCTTTTTCTTTTCTTTAAATCTTAAGAGTTCCCTTCAATCCAAAAATCTCATTCCCTTCCTTTGTCCTTCATCTTCCTCTTCCTTTCTAATCTTTTTCTCCCCTCTATTCTGATTGAAATCCGCATTAAATACCCCTCAAACCACGCCCCATTTTTCCTCCTCGTGGTATGGGCTGCAGCTACTTACTACGAACCTACAGTCGTACGACTGTAATTTTGTAATTACAATCGTACGGCTCTCTCTCTTTTTTTTTTATCGAGGCTGAAAAATTCCGGCTACAAATAATAAAAAGGATCAACAATTCAACTTGGAAACAGTTATTTGTCATTGAAAAAAATTAAAAATATATTTTATATTGTATCTTTATTTTAATTGCAATTAATTTTATAATTTGGATTACGAATAGATTTTATTATAAGGATCCTAAATTTGTGAGGATTCCTATTTTGTTTGTATTTTAATTTATTTAGTATTTTTTTTTTCATTTTAGTCTAATTAGGAATTTAAGACTATTTAAAATTTTTGATTATTTAGGAGTTTTATTATATTTAGAATATTTTGCTTATAAATAGGCTATAATGTAGTTTGTAATAGTTAGTTTTGATGATTAATTAAATTTTGGATTTGTTCTAATTACTATTTCCTGTGAATTTTATGAAATCTAGGCTATAGAAGGCTAACTTCCGACATCGTGCACCAGGACTCCAATAACAGGGAGGCAAAAATAGACAGCGACCGATAGGTCGTCACGGTGGCGGACCGGGAGACAGCGCTGGAGAGAAACCAACAATAACAGACATTTACTCATAGAATTTTAAATACCAATGGTGTAAATAATATTTTAATTGTTACGAAACGTAATCATAAATTCAAACAATGGAATTCAAATTTTTAGAAAATATATATTATAAATTTGAATTAGAAAAAGACAATAATAATATATAATAATTTATCAAATATAGAAATAAAAATACATCATGACTAAAGAAAACTCAATTAGAATATGAAAGTTTGAATATATCCAATTTCATATTTTTTTTTAAAAAAAAAGTTTGAAAAAAAAAAGACATTTCATTATGAATAATTTACACTAATACATGTTTAGTATACTTTAAATCAAATATTATACACAATTTGTTCATTATTAAATATAGGGCATTTTACATAAATACATACTTTTTAACACCATATAACATTTTTACCTCAAAAGCAAAAGTTTGCATAAATACATTAAAAACTTTTCAAAATTTCAAAAATACCTAAAAAAATATTACGTGATTCTTTCTCTACCAAAATACATTCTCTACTTTATCCACATTTCTCTCTCCTCTTTTTATAATTTTTAATCTAATTTCGTATTTATCTCTTAATCCGTTTATTTTTTTGTCATGCGACTTTAGAAAGTTTTTTTTTTTTTAATCTTTGCAACAAAATCTATATGTATATAATTTTTCCGACATATTTTTTTCACTAAGATTTAACTAATTATACCTTTATATTTTAAGGTATAACTAAGGTATAATCGATGTAATAGTATATCTTAAGGTATAACTAAGGTATAACTAAGGTATAATCAATGTAATAGTGTATCTTAAGGTATAATTAAGGTAAAACTAAGGTATAATCAATGTAATAGTATATCTTAAAGTATAACTAAGGTATAACTAAGGTATAATCAATGTAATAATGTATCTTAAGGTATAATTAATTTATAATCAATATAATAGTGTATCTTAAGGTTTAATAAACGTATAACTAAAGTATAATCAATGTAAGAATGTATCTTAAGGTATAATGAATGTATAATCAATGTAATAGTGCATCTTAAGGTATAATTAAGGTATAACTAAGGTATAATCAATGTAATAATGAATTTTAAGGTATAATTAATGTATAATCAATGTAATAGTATATATTAAGGTATAAGTTAGTATATATTAAGGTATAAGCAAGGTATAATTAAGGTATAACTAAGGTATAATCAATGTAATAATGTATCTTGAGGTATAAGTAAGATATTATTAATGTATAACTAAGGTATAATCAATGTATAACTAAGATGTAAGTAAGGTATAATTAATGTATAACATTGTGTATAACAAAATATACATCCAAGTTCCTGAGTTGCGTTTCTGGTATATGCAATTATTTCTCGGTGACTAAAATAATTATATCTTGGCAGATCTCATATTAATTTAGATAGTATTGGTTTTCTGCGTACATCATTTTGATGTTTATTGTTTATGATTCCTCATGGTTCTTGTATTATTTAATCACTCTTGTCATTACATGCAGAAAGAAAATAAAGACGAAGATAATAATGCGAAACAATGTTAAAATTAGATTAAAATAATTAATTACGTAATTCACTGATATCACTTTTCACTGCTAACAATGTTATCAAAACTTGCTGAAGATAATAATGCTTTATTTATATACTATTACAGTAATTATATATTAAGAGAAGAGAGAAATATGGACAAAGTATATTTATATATTTGAGTAAATTTGAAAAGTTTGAAAGGGATTTTTGTAAAGGAAAATGTATAAAAAAATATGGATTAAGAAAAAAAGGTAATTCAATAATTATGAAAAAAAAGTAGAAAAATAATTTTGAAAATGTAGAGTTGCAAAACAAAACCTAAAACAAAGGTATTTTTGATAAATTCCTTTAAATATATAAATATACACAGCCCAGCCCACTAAGGCTGGGCTGTTATTTTTTATTTTTTTTAAACCCAGGAGCAAAACGACGTCGTTTTGCTCCTAGGTTTTTTTAAAAAAATAAAACAGCCCAGCTTATTAGGCTGGGCTGTCTTCTTCTCCAGAAATTAGAGGAGAGAGTTGCAGTGCCCGCCAATTTCTAGGGGAGGAACAGCAGCCGGCAGAACACCCCTATTTGAAGTATTTTTCGGTGGTTGAGAGGGCAAGTGTCCCTCCGTGACCCCCAGCGTCACCCCTACCGTATACTATTAATGGATTTTAGTAATTATTTCCGGTATATAAGTTAATTTTTTTTTGTATGCTTTATCCTACAACTCTGTGATGATCAAGACTTGGTAATTTATTATAATCAATCACATCAACGTTGAAAATGTTTTTTTGCCACTTAATTAAAATGGTGAGAAAGACTTTTTCATTATATTAATCACCCCGACCATATATGTGAATAAAAGTTTATAATTGGTTTTACCAAGTAAAACATGAAATGATAGACATGGATATGATCAAATACAGTTGAATATTAATGGATATGATTGGAGGCATTTTCTTCCTTTCACATTATCATAGTTTAAATGGCTATATCACATCCTTTAGTATTTGAACGCCTCGATAATTAAAAAAACTGAAGATTCTTATTAAATTAAAGTAACTTGGCCTAAAATTTGACTCATAATTAACTAATATAAATCATTTGATTAAATCAGTATTATTAATAAGTTAAGATGTAATGGAGGTAGTTGTAAATGGTTGAACCGCTCCACTTTTTTTTTTTTTTTGGTCACTTCTACAAGCTTTTGACATGTCATTTGAAGAGCAACTGCAACTTCTAAGCCTCCAAGGAGGTATATAAACTTAATAATGATCTTAGGATAATTATCAAGCAAGTAAATTTCATTTGAAAATCTATTTAACTCATTTCAAATACATTATCAAGTAATAGAGGATAATTATGTAGTTTTCTTTCTCTGGGTACGGTGATTGCATATATAATTTTCTTGTACATATTGTCATACATAAATATGGCTTAATACAAACATAGTGTCCTCAACTTGGCCGCAAAAGCTTTTGGTCCCCTAAACTTTCAAAACGATCAATTAGCACAATTTAGTTGTTTAAAATGATCAGTTTAGGGGACTACGTGTAGTGATTGGTAATGGTAGGTTGACCCGTGTTTGGCGAGTTCCATGGTTGCCTGATCAAGGTTCTCCTTTTGTACAATCACTGGTTATTCAGGGGGGTGAGTCTTTGTTGGTTAAAGATCTGATACTACCGAATAGGTGACAGTGGAACCTGGAACTGTTGGATTCGATTTTTGAGCAGAGGGATGTGGAGTTAATTACAAAAATTCAACTTTCTTTTAGAAGTGTAGAGGATCGGTTTTGTTGGATTTTTGAGGAGCGAGGTCATTATTCAGTGAAAAGTGCATATTATTCGCAGATGAAGAGGTATAGAATCTCAAATCGAATTTCAAAAGTGGCCTGGTCGGAAATTTGGAGTTTGAAAATCCCTCCTCGGGTGCAGAATTTTTGGTGGCGTTGTGTGCTAAATTGTTTGCCAGTTAAGGTTAATCTTCAACATAGAGGAGTTGATGTGGATGTGAGTTGTGTCTTGTGTGGGAATGCACCTGAAACAATTGTACATGTGTTGTTTCGATGTCCCTATATCATGGAGATATGGACTGAAGATGTAGCAGTCTAGCAACTACAGGAGAGCTCGGATTTTACCGAGCTGATGCTGCAATTTTTTAATCTGATGGATGAGGTTCACCGTACAAGGATTATAGCAACTGCTTGGAGCTGTTGGTGGGCTCGTAATGGCAGAATATGGTGGCAAGAAGTGGTGGATGGGCTACAAATCCAGCGATAGGCGGCGATGGTGGTTCAGGAATGGCAGAATGTGCAAGTTGTTTTGACCAATGGTGCAGGGGCTGGGAGTCATACAACAGTAGTAGCTCATTAGTCTGCTTCTCCGATGGGTGTTTTAAAGTGTAATGTCGATGCCAGTTTCGGTATAGATCGGAGAGTTGGCTTCGGGGCAGTCTTACGGGATGTAAATGGTATGATGGTGGCTGCGTGGAATTCACTTTTATCAGAAGCAGCTTCAGCTGGGGAGGCGAAAGTTATGACATGTCGGGAAGCGTAGTCTTGGATTGAAGAATTAAACTTATCAAACATTGTCCTTGAACTAGATGTTAAAGCTATTGTTGATGCTCTAAGTAACCGAGTTAATTATCGTACGTCTTTAGGTCATATGTTGGATGATTATCGTGTGTTAGCTTAGCTGATTAGGGGTGTTCGTTTTGTTTTCGTCAACAGGTCTGCGAACCGATTGCTCATTATCTTGCACGAGCAGCTTATTCTTCGATAAATGTAGGAGTGTGGTTTACCAACCCCCCCTCCGTTTATCCATGATGTTCTTCTTACAGATTTAATTTAATGAATAAGCTTTTCTTAAAAAAAATGATCAATTGAGGCGCTCAATCCTATATGGCAAAGTGGGTAGATAATAAACCAATTTAGTCATGTTCACCAATCCAATATCAATAAAAAAATAAAATTAATTACAAATAAAAAAAGCTTTCTCTCTCCTCTCACCATGGCCACCATCTACTTGTTTTCTTCTTCCAAGAAAATGAAGTCTCTTCTTGTTAGTAACAACATATAAAAATAAGAAGAATAAACACGAGCAGAAGAACAATTTTATTAAAGCTATGTACACCTTAACCGGAGAAAACTGGAAATTGGAACGTTGAGGCCTGAGTAGAATTAGTCTCCTTAAGATAATTAGTCTGCTAAGAACTTCCACCTCCTAGGATACAACAACGATGAAATCGAACTCAATCATATGCAAGAATTATCACCAGACACAAGAACCTAGCACTAGCAGCCCATGGATTTCAAAATTCAGAGAGTAGAGAATTCAGGGAAATTTTTTTGTGCCTTAAAAAATCAGTATAGGAAAAGTGTTATAGGATGTAGGAGGATTGATTTGTATTTAATTAGCTTAAAGGAGTATAAAACTCTTTAACGAGAAATTAAATCTGTTAATTACAATTGATTTGTAATTAATCGATATATTACAATAGGAATTTCAGTTATAGAATGCGAAAGGTTAAGAAATTTTAGAGGAAAAAATAATCGGGCTAGAGCAAAAGAAGACATGCCCGTGGTAGCCTATTTCAGTCTGGCATTCACATCGCCCAGATCGTGCGGGTATGCATTAGGCCTTTCAAGGTTCGGTGTTGGATTTGCACCCCCTTACGTGCAAGAGAGAGCCTTTTGGCTAGAAATTCTTACCAACATAAGGAAAGAAATATTCCTTACAGACAACATGTCATTCCCATAAATAAGAGATGCGGGATTTGAGAATTTCATTCCATTTTCCTTTATAAAATCTTTCCTTTGATGCTCACTTTGAGCATTAATTTTGTTGGTGTATGCCCTAGTCCCTATATAATGTAATAAGATATTTTGTTATAAGTAAAAAGATATAATCTATTTTTGTTAATTTCTTATGCAATTAATAGTAATAGAGAATCCATTAACTAGTGGTTTACTCAAGTATGTTGGTAACGTTCTCCGGGCAGTAAGACCTTCAGTAGGGAAAGAACATTAGTTATAAAACCATCCCTAGTTTGTTAAGTCATGGGAATGATTTTAACTAAAGACTGGCACGTGTCTTACAAACCATTGGACATGAAATGTCAATCAAGAACATGAGTACATATTAGGTTACATAATACTAGATTGATTCGCTTTGAGAACACCACATGGTACCTAAGTCATAGGTAGTTCTCAAGTAGTACTTGAATTGGATCCTTAGACCTGATATTCTTATAGCCTTAGATGTAAACTCACATGCTTTGACGAAGTGCCAAGTATGGGTACGATTAGGTATGCTAGTGACCATGGTAGGGCTAGTAGGGATGTGAAGGGATATGTCACTCAGTTAAGTCTGAGAAGATATCAGTGCCCACTTGATGAGTAGGACTAATAAGATTGGGGCCACACCTAAATTAGTGAGATACTTATTCGTGAACATCAGTCTACTTGGTATCAAGGAATTTCCATGTAGCTATAGAGGGTGACATAACCATGCCTCTTGCATGATAGTGATATCACTAGCAGAGGATGTATGACTTAATACATGATTTATGCCTCACATAAGATTGATGTCTTTGTCTTATTTAGGTAGCTGCTATGGTTTGCTAGAACCCACTTGCAGCTTGTGGGCCTTAAGGTTTTTGACCCAGTGCCGACATAATCGCACACAAAGATGTCTGAACGGAATTGTCACGGGCTTAATATATATTGCTTATATATTATATGGAGCTTTATGTTAATTGTATTTATAGACTTTATGGTAAAATCAAATTAATACAGTTAGCTTATAGGAAAAATAGATTCTCAGTCTATCAAATAATTACTTAAAGTAATTTAATTGATAAATGAAAATTGTCTTAAGAATTAAAGATGGAATATTGAATTTAAGACATCACTTAATTAAATTATGGTTGAGTTAATTTAATTAATCGAGCTTTGATTAATAAGTTTGATTTTATTATATAATAATAATAAAATTAAATTAATTGAATTAAGGCTAATTAAATAAATTAATAAAATTAGGAAAAGACCTAAAATATACAAGGAGTATATAAGGCACTTTTTTTCAAACGCTAAGCCTAATTTTCATTCTAAAAATTTCAGCCACCACCATTCATTGAGAGGATTTTTGGCCAATGTGGTTTTTGTGGGTAAGTCTTCGTTTCATTTGACGCTAGCACGTGATCCGTTTAATAGACATCCATGTGCGTGAAAGTGGAGATTCTTCATGCAAAAGCAAGGATTTAATTCAGTCTCTATTGCGAGGACGACATAAATATGATTTAAATTGCTTTCTGGTTGAGTCTTGTTGATTCTTATTCCATAATCTGTTCAATTTGTTCCTGGAATGGATTCAAGTGCGAAACATAATCACTTCCGCTACGGTTTTAATTTGTTTTGCACAGGTATGACTAATAGATGCGATGTCGTTGAACTATTCAACCATTTGTGTAAACAATGACATATAACACACAGATACCAACATAAAACGGTTTTTGGTTCTCATGGTTATGTTCATTATGGTCATGAACATCTCTTGGTTCTGTAAGATTTTTAGAGAACTAAGCCTTATTATACTCCTTTGAAGTGACACCACTTCACTCTCACATTGGTGATTTCTTTTGCTCAAATAACCAATACACAAAGAACTGTTGAAAGCATAACTTAACCTTTCACGTTTTAGCATTGTTTAAATCATAGGAATGGACAAGGGTTGACCCCCACAGTGACCTCACAAGGTCTATGCAATTAGATTGTCCCATTGAACCTGGATCTTGGGATATCTAGTCAACAAGGTTGGATTTTCCTTCACATAAAGCCTCAAATATTCATGGGCTTAAGTCTCATTCCTCTCGATGCCTTATCAACTTGATCTTAGTTTAACCCTTTGGTTAGCTTATCTGTAGTGTTATCCTTTCAACCTAAAAAGTCATTAGAGATAACTCTCGTTGAGATCAGTGGTATAACAGTGTTATGTCGATGACACATGTGTCTCGACTTACCATTATACATCACGTTCTATGCTCTCTTAATCGTTGCTTAATTATCAAAATGTATACAAATTGTGGGCACAAGTTTTAGCCATCCTGGAATATCCTCCAAGAAGTTCCATAACCATTCAACTTCTTCTCTGGTTTTATCCAAAGCTACAGACTCAGCTTCCATAGGGTCCTTTTCCTTGAGGACTTCTAGGACACTGCTCCTTCAAGGAGCAACATATCCATTTGTACCTTTGGATTCTTAATGTAAGCTATCCAACTGGTATCATAATATCCTTCTAGCACAACTGGTTCTCTCGTATAATGCAATCCATAATCTCAAGTATATCATAAATGCCTTAGTATGCTCATGATAGCCTTCCTATGACTCTTCCTTGGATTACTCGTGCATCTACTTAAATTGCTTACAGTGTAAGCAATATCAAGTCTTATACAACTTAAGAGATACATTAGAATGCCTATAACCCTTGCATATTCCACTTGGTCTACACTTTTCCACTTGGTCTACTCTTTCACCTTTGTTCTTGGACAGATTTTGGCTAATGTCGATCAAAGTTCTAGCTATACTAGAATCATCTTTACTAAACTTTCGAAGTATCTTGTCCACATAGTATGACTGAGTTAGAATGAGGCCGCTTGGTGAATATTTAACTTGGATGCCTAGTATCACATCCTCTGGTCCTATATCTTTCGTGTCAAATTTGGAATTTAACATGTTCTTGGTACTCTTTACCATCTTTTCATTGCTACTCATAATGAGTATGTCATCAATATACAAATATAGAAGGACATATCCTACATTTGTAGTTTTGACATAAATACATTTGTCACGCTTGTTGATGTGATAGTCATTTGCCATTATTGCATCATCAAAATTTTTGTGCCAATGTTTTGGTGTTTGCTTAAGACCATATAAAGATTTCACCAACTTACAGACTTTCCTTTACTGACTTAGAGCTAGGCAACCCTCAGGTTGTTCCATGTAGATTTCTTCCTCAAGATCTCCTTTCAGAAAAGCTATTTTCACATTCATTTGATGTACTTTAAGATTTCATAGAGTAGCAATTGCAAGTATCATCCTGATGGATGTTATTATCAACACACGAGAAAACATATCAAAGTAATCAAGGCCTTCCTTTTGTCTATAACCTTTTATAACCAATCAAGCCTTGTACTTGTTAATTGTTCCATCTGCTTTCATTTTCCATTTGAAAATCCATTTAGAAATTAGTGGTTTAGTTCTCGAAGAAAGCTCAACTAATTCTCAACTATGGTTCTGTAAGATGGAATCAATTTCACTTCTTATGGCTTCTTTCCATGAAGGATTTTCATCTCTGTAATTCTGAGGTTCAGCCGCTAGCATATAGACTAGGAAATTTGGATCAAAAGATTTTTGTACCCTTGCTCTTTTACTTCCTGTAGACTCTACCTCTTCTTCTATTTCAATTTCATCCTCTTGTTGAGGATCCTGATCGTCTTCTTCAACCACTTGTTGAAGATTATCATCAATTTCAACATCATCTTGTTAATTATTTTGATAGTCATTTCTAATAGTTTCACAAGACTTTTGAATTCCTGACCCAACGTCTCTTCGTATGCATGGAAATACATTTTCAAAGAATGAAACATCCTTTAATTCTATTAAATTATTCTTATGAATTTCCAGGTTTTTAGATTCATGCACTTGAAATCAATATGTGTTACTATGTTCTACATATCAAATGAAAACAAAATCCACTATCTTTGGACCTATTTTCATCCTCTTAGGTAATGGAGCCATTACCTTTGCAAGACACCCCCACACTTTCAAATAATTATAGGAAAGTTGATAAGTGCATAAATAAGTGCATTTTATGCACTTAAATTACCTTAATTTATGAGCTATAGTTAATTTATTTTGTTGTATATATTTTACTTTTTTTGTGTTTTTCATGTTAGGGCCTTGGAGATAAAAAAAAAGGAGCGAAAAGTGCTTGATTTTAAAGCAAAAATGGCTTGGAGCATTCTACGAGAAGTCTTGAGGCATGACCATGCCTAATGGGATGCTGAATTTGAGAATTTGGGGCTAAAATTATCAGTTGGGATAGCTTTATTAATGCACCTTTTGGGAGCTACGAATTTGGCTTAGAATGGAGTTTAAAACCTTTTTAATAGGGTTTTTCTATAATCTTGTATTTTTTCTATTCCAAATATGATTTATAACTTGTATTCCTTTTCAGAGTTGGATTAATTTTAGGACTTCTTATTTTTAGGGTAGGAATTATTATGTCCATTTTAGTTTTAGTTTTTAAGGGAAAAAAGTCAACAATTCTTTTGAGCCTTTGTTTTTTTTTTTTTTATCTTCGGAGGAAAGAATGAAAAGCTACCAATGTGAAGAGCAAGGGTTTGAGAACTCAACGAATTATTCATTCGAATTCGACTGAGTTCCCATTAATTCTTCAACAAGTTTTTCTTCTCTTCTCTTTTAATCTTTTGAACCTAGATTTTAGTTTTTTTGCTTTAATGTTTAATTTAGTTATGAGTAGCAAAATCCCCAAACCATGGTTAGGGATGTAGCCTAGTTTGGGGTAATCAATTATATATCACCATGTTAGATTTTGATTTAATTCTATTTAATTTTTTTCTTCTTACATTTATCTTCTTTGAATTTATTTATGAATTGTGTATATGGCTAATGCATGATCCAGTGTTAGGATTTTGTACAATGAACTGATAGGTGAAGTATGAATTCGGAACTAGGAAGATAGACACAATTGAACCTAGACTAGACATAGTTAGGATTAATTGTGATAATATATTTGTAGCTTAATGGGTTTAATTAACGTTTGTGAGAAATCAATGGATAATCACAATAAATTAGGCACAACTTAATAGCTCGACAAAGTATTAAGACATCTCAGGAACAATTGTCATTGTAATAGTTTGTTGAAGATATGGTGATAATATAATTTATTGTCTGGATTAGATGAACCCCGAATCTCTAATGTTTCCTTCCATTGTTTAATTCTCAATTTTATTGCTTTTATAATTCAACACCAATTCACAACTGTTGCTTATAAACTAGAATTAATTAGAATAGTGATTAGTTTTCACTCTACGGTTTGACTCTGGAATACTCCAGGTTTATTACTATGATCGACTACATGCGCTTGCGTAAATGTTAGTCAAACAAAGGTTTCCTACCTTTCCATAATTCATGAGGAGTTTTGTCTTGTTTTGTATGGGGCATCTCATTTAAAAGATAATTAGCAAACAAAACAGCATCCACCCACAAATTCTATGGTAAACTTGAACTAGTAAGCATCGCATTAATCATTTCTTTTAGAGTACGATTCTCACGTTTTGCTATTCCATTAGATTGAGGAGAATAAGGTGGTGCTACCGCATTAATAAAACCATGTAGAAAGAAAAACTCACCAAATGGTGCAACATATTCACCCCCACTATCACTTTTAACCACCTTAATTTTTTTTATTAAGTTGGTTCTCTACTTCTTTGTTATTGAGAGTAAATTTTTCTAATGCCTCATCTTTTCTTTTAAGCAAATATACATAACATTATTTTTTTCTATCTATGAAGGTAATAAAATATTTATTTCCTCCTCGTGAATAAACAAATTTTCAGTCACAAATATTTGTGTATTAGATCAAGTGGTTTTGAATTTCTTTCAACAAAATGGAATGAGGATCTTGTCAATTTTTTCTCACACAAATTTCACATTTATGTTTTTATTAATTTTAAATAAGGGAATATGATTTAAGTCAATTAAACATCGCAACGTGTCAAAATTAATATGTCTATACCTATTATGCCATAAATCATATGACACAACCATATAAGAAGAAGCAACATTCTTATTCATTTCAATTGAGTTAGGCTTCCAAGAGATATTGAATTTTAAATATCCCATTGGATTCATACCTCTTGCCTACATATATTCCCCTTTAGACAAAACAAATTTTTTGGACTGAAAAACCATCTTGAAACCATGTGCACTCAAGAGGCTCCCAGACACAAGATTCTTCCGCATGCTAGGCATATACATAACATTTTGTAGCTTCACTTCTTTTCAGAAGTCATCTTCAAGATCACTATCCCCTTCTGATTGATCTTTGATACAATAGCATTGTCCAGGAAAAACTTCTGATATGAGCTTAAAATACTCATAGTTTATGTTAGTTTTTCTTTGTAGAATGTGTTTTATGAAGTTTTTTAGGATTTTTGTTCCATTTGATACTTTGTTTATGTTTTTATGACCCTAGGACCAGTGGAGTTTGGATAGAGAGATATCAAACAAAAAGCGGACAAAAGGAGTAAGGAATAATTGAAAACCAGAAAACATAGAAAAACAAAGCTTGTTGCAGGCTCAACATTGGGCACGATCGCTACAAACACAGTTTTATCCGGAAGTTGACTTATCCATTCACCCAAAAGTCACACATTTTGACCCAAAATTCATTGCTTTATGGAGGGACACCAACATGAATGATTGTGTTGGTTCAACATGTACAAAAGGGGAAAGAAGCCATCATTTTAATCATCTTATAAACAATTAGAAGAAGTAAATTCTGATTTTTCAAGGACTAATCTAGAGACAAGAAGAAGTGCAAGGAAGATCAAGATCTCTTATTATGAGTAAAAGATTGAGAAGTTTCTTAATCTATTTTTATTAAGCCATCCTTCTTGTACTTACTTTATGCACATTAGACAAGATTTGTGAACTATATTTTCAAGTATATGCTAGTTCTTTTAATATAATTCTTTGTGTGCATTTTACTTGTATAATTTTCTATATATAAGTTTATAACTGAGAAATATATTCTTATGCATATCACTAAAATTTCACTAGTATAATAATTGTGGGGAGACTAAGATTAATATGCTAGTAAAGTTAAGTATCAAACATAAGCTTGCTAATATCAATAAATTGATTCTATAATGAGAGTTTAGTATCATGCTTGGTATGAATATGTCTTAAGTAAATCTATGACTTGTTGAGAAAATTTCATAAAGATTTTAGTATAACTTGATTAATTGAATTGCATTTACAAGAGATTAAATTTACAAATCAACCTAACTATCTTTTTGAAACTCTAAATTGAATAAATATAAATTATATTAGTTTAGAAGTAGAATAAACAAAAGAATGACCATTTAATTATAAGAGCAAACAAAATAGTGATTGAAATTTAGTAAGAAATGAACAACTATTCGTTGTGGGAAGAATATTTTTAGTACTTCAATAGAAACCATATACTTGCAGGAAAACATTCAACAAGTTTTTGGCGCTGTTGTTGGGGAATGTTTGGACTTATTATCATTATTAATTTTGACCTATGATTCTAGATTGCACATTTATTTTGTATAAATTTTGTTTTACATGAATTGATAGTTCAAGTTTATGCCTGAAACTAGACGATCGAAATGAAAACTTGAACAATTAAATCCAAAGATAGAAAGATTCTTAAAGAAAAAACAAAAATCAACCCAACAAAAACTCAACATGGTTGACCCCCCACAAAGGTTAATCGACTTTACTAAATAAGCGTTTAATAGGGAATTATAAGACATTGTTCGTCTACTGGTTAATGCTAACCAATTTAAGATTAAGACATCGTTACTCTAAATGGTGTATAATAGTGTTCAATTCTACGACTTGCCAAATGAGAATCCAAATTCCCATTTGTCGAATTTTCATGAAATTTATGATACTTTCAAGATAAATTCTATATCGGTAGATGTTATCAAACTCTGACTTTTTCCATTTACATTGAAGGATAATGCTAAGGCTTGGCTAAATTCTTTGGCAAAGGGGTCTATTACCACATGGGATCAATTGGCACAAGCAAACCTTACCAAGTATTTTTCATTGGCCAAGATTGCAAAGATCATTAAAGAAATCACCACCTTCACCCAAAATGACAATAAATCAATGTATGAGGTATGGGAAAGATTCAAGGAACTTCAGAGGATTTATCATCACCATAATTTTCCCAAGGAGTTACTCATGCAAACCTTCTACAACAGAGTGAATCCTACAACTAGAGGAACTATTGATGCCACGACAGAAGGTTCACTTATGACAAAGACATGGATAAGCAATTCCTAACTTTTCTTAATAAGCTCAAAAGTTTGCATATTAATTTATCTTTTATTGAAGCCATTTCAAAAATTCCAAATTATACAAAGTTTTTGAATGACTTAATTTCTCAGAAAAGAAATTGGGAAGATTTTAAACAAATAATATAGAATCAATGAAGAAAAATGAAGAAAAAGACTTAACTTCCTTCCTTTTCTTCCTGTTTTCTCTCTAATCTTTCTTACCAATATTGCCAACCCCTTCTTCACTTTCCTAGTTGGTTTTTATAGGCAGGAGAAACCATCTTTTTTGTTAATTTTTCCCAGAAACATCCAAAAAATCATTTCCAATAGAAAAGGTCATGGACTTGATAGAAAATCGAGACCCATACGGATGTCTACTTAACAGCTGTGCGGGTGTTGAAGCCACAATTGTGCGGCTATTGTTACAACCGTGTGGCTATGATGATCCTGGATTGGCTTTCTTTCATCCAGGATAGGATTCGAGACTTGAAGTTCAATTGACTAGAGCCTCAATCTTGAATTAACTTTGACCCCTGCAGCTACAGAAAGCTATAGAAGCAAACAAATAGTTTATTCATTATTGAAACTGACGGATGAAAATCATACACACATAATTGGCTGACCAACCTATTAAGAAACCATTTGGCATTGTTGAGGATTTGTTAGTGAAAGTGGATAGATTCATTTTTCCATTAGATTTTGTTATACTTGAATCTAAATATGATGCTAATTGTCCTTTGATTTTGAAGAGACCATTTATAAATACGGGAAGGGCTTTAGTTGATGTGTCTAAATGAAAGTTAATTTTAAGGATAGGAGAAGATAAGGTTGAATACCATATGGATAAAGCACTTAGATGTCCTATGGGAGATAATGTGTGTATTAGAATGATGTAATTGATGCTTGTGTAGTAGAAACTTTAGAGAAGCATGATTCAGATGAAGAAAAATTTGAAGAAGAGGATGATAATGAGAGGGAAAATATGGGCTATCATCCTTATTGTTACACGGAAGTGAAGAACCACTCCTACCATCTACTGTAAGTCCTCCCAATGTTGAGTTAAAGGAATAACCAAGTCATTTGAGGTATGGTTTTCTTGGTGATCATCATACATTGCTAATTATAATATATAATAAACTTTCATTGACATAAGAGCATGCTGTGTTACAAGTAGTAAAGCATAGGATTCAAAGTCTATGATAGAAAATTTCTGATTTGAAAGGAATAAGTCCTAATGTAGTCATGCATAAAATTCATATGGAGGATGGGTACCAACCTAAGGCTGAAAGACAAAAGAGGCTTAACCCAAATTTAAAAGAAGTAGTTAAAAAGGAAGTAACTAAATTACTTGGTGTAGGATTATTAATCCAATTTCGAATAGCGCATGGGTGTTAGCACGGATTTTTCCAACCTTAATGATGAGAACCAAATTAGTAATCCTCTGAATTGAGTTTTCTATAGGATCAATTCAAAGGATAAAAAGGGCACCTAATGAGTTTAGGAACAAACCCCAGAATCGTTTGAAAAATTAGTCGGTGAGATCTAATTTCAATAAGAGCCGTACAACTCTTGTTTGGGTCCATAGGCTCAACTCAAAATTTGCGTATAGCCCTATTAAAAAGGCTTAAGCCGTGAAATTGATTGGAAATTTCAAAATATTGACCTAAAGCAAAGAACTGTACGACCCAACACTTAAACCATACGACTCTATTCCTAAATCTTTTAAGCTATACAACTCTTCTCCTAGACATATAGAAAAATAATTCGCCCAAATGGGAAAAGGAGAGAGGACAAAAAATTGGGATCTCAAACAGGAGAGAAAGAAACCAAAAGAGGAGAGTTAGTAAAAAAGAGACTAAGACAAATGAGAAAGTGAGAAAAACCATATCCCACATTCTCCATAGCATTTCGACTATCATTTCTAAATTTAAGCACTGGTTTTCCTAACCTTAACCACTCAAGCTTTCATCCATTATCCTTGGTTTGTGATCTTGGGGACAATTCTAAGCAAAGGCAAACTCATCCGGAACCGGCTTGCATCTTAAGAATTAGTTTCAGAGGCTCAAAATACTAGATAAACACACTAGAGGTAACTTTTAAGAGCCCATGAATCCCTTTTATTACTTTTTGCATTTTGTAGTGTGTTTGAGATTTTTATCCGAAAAAGAAACTAGTCATTTTTAGTGAGTAGAGCCATACATATATAGGTGGCCAAGGTTCATGAACTGCCGGTTCAGGTTCAAGAAATCCTTGAACCTGAACCTTAACCTTCCAAAGGGATGAACCGCCGATTCGCGCCGGGTCGGTTCAGGTTCAGGGTTTGACCAGGGTTTGATCAGGGTTTGACCAGGTTTAGGTTCAGTCTGGTTCAGGTTCAACCCTTTTGAATAAATATTTAGAATTCAATTTGCGTGTGGTTTCGATGTAGATATTTCTAGATAAATTATTAATATACGTAAAAAAATAATATAATTTCTCAAATATGAAAAACAACTTACATTTTTTATTGAACCTACGGGTTTAACCAAGAGATAAACCGCCGGTTCAACTATTTATTGAACCTAAAGGTTGAATTGTCGGTTTAAAGGTTTACAGATTGATCGACCCTGACCCTTAACCTTCTTTTCTTCTGAACCATAGGTCTGGTTCTGGTCTGGTTCAGGGTTTTACCGATTTTGACTCAGTCTGGTTCGGTTTGGTTTGGCCGCTTCAGGTTCAATTTGGCCAACTATAGCTATACGACTTAGTTCTTTCGTAGAATAGAGTCTCATGGTTCTATTTTGGGCTACACGGCCAGCAGCGGAGGGGGATGGCATGGGTAGGCTGTTGCCCCCCAACCGCTGGAAAACACCCCTAGTAAGGGTGTTTCCGGCGACCAACTCTGATTTGGGCCCCCCAAACCAAAGGAAGAAGATAAAAGCCCTTGGGGCTTTTGTCTTCTTATATATTTTTTAATATTGCTTAGGATATTTTAAAAAAAATTAAAAGCCCAGGCATAATCTATTTAATTTGTTACTTGTGCAATGAATGTAAACAGAATATGCAATGGTCATATCTATATTCATATTGTCAAGTGTCATGCACTTGGCAGTAAGATCATGAATAGGGAAACGATATAACCATAAAGCCATCTCTAGTTTGTCCTAGTCATGGGAATGAATGGAACATAAGACTAGCAATCAGGTACATGGGTACATGTAATGGGACATGGTACTGGATAGATCCACTAACGAGAAATCCACATGGTATGGTATAAGTGATTCTCGTGTAGTAATTATATTGGATCCTTCGACCTAACCACATAATAGAGTTGCATGTGAACTCACACACTTTCACATACGCCTAAAGGGCATGTAGAAGGGCACCAAGTATGGGTATGGTTGGGTGTGCTAATGAGCATGGCAAAGCCATGAATGTGCAGAAGGGATATTGTGAGCAGACGGCCTTTTTAGAGGGCGGAACGAGCAAAGCAAACCGGGGAAAAAAACTTAAGGAAAACCATTGATTCGTTTGGAAATCCTTTTGTAGAAAACTTTTCTTCAAATGTGAATTTTTGAGAAAACTAGTTTTACATTTTAGAAAATCGCGTTTTATTACCTAAAGATCTCAAAACCTAAATTTCAGGATCAGTGATAGAGTTGCACTCGGATCAGCTCATCCGGGAATTTCCGGTACAGCTCCCTACTGAGCATAGAATGCCGTACCTAATATAGAGATTTAAGGTTCAGTCAACTTACCTATTCAACCTTAAGCTTGCTTTCATTTATAAGTTTATACTACCATATCATATTCACTTATTCTCTACCCATTTTATCTTTTATTATTTAGCCCATGCTCATTCAGATGGCATAAATAAATAACATAAAATTAAAATGCGGAAAAATAAACCATACATCCAAACCAAACAAAAAGAAATTGAGGCCGCTTATTACAACCCAAAAAGATAAAAACTCTCATCCTCACCAATACAATCTCCTAGATACATGAATATCTAAAAAATTACAATCGCCTAAGATACACGAGTTGATCTATTAAATACATAAAAAAAAGAAGAAATAAAAAGCTGCAAAATAGATGGGTTAGCACAATTATATCACAAACACAAGTGGGACTCATAACAAGACAGAATGGGGAATCTCAGGAAAAAGAAGCATGCATTTAGGGGGTAACTAAGAAGTCTGGGCGACTTGCTCGATTAGACCAGAAAACCATTTTAGAAACACCCAGTAGGTTTTTGTGCTTGAAAACATTTTTGGAAAACGGTTTGGCTCGATTACATGTAAATATCTCCATTTAGTGGGTCGGTTATCCCAGAGCTCGGGGTTCGGTTCGTGTGGGTTTCCTAATTCCAACATCCATCTAAGGCCCAAAGCGATAAACACATCAAAAACAGTTTGATCCTGAAGACAACATCACACGAAGATGTCTATGGGAGTCATCCTGAGATTCTGCCTTCATCTGGGTACTATAGACATGCGGCTCTAGTTATAGCCAAGCGGCTATAGCCACAACAGCCATGCAGCTGTAGTGTCCAGAACCCAAAATTGGTTTTTTCGCTTTTGTAAACACTATTTCAACTCGTTTCAATGATTTCTAAGAATTTTATGGAATCTGGGGTTCTGCTAGAGCTAGACAGTGAATCCGATTTGGATCGAACAAACTCAAATTCCAAAACCGAAATCAACGAAACCCAAAACTCATATCAACGTTATTGGAAAATCAAAAACCATAATTCTAAATGTAACTGATGTTATTGGACCGAAATAATTCATAACAAAATGATCAAAGTGGAAAATTAACTGCTTTTGGTCGATTTAGGGCCTTTCGGGTTTCTGCCCAACAGAACACAACCGTGCAGCTATATTGTTACAGCCGCTCAGCTCTGTTCTAAGGGATTACAGCCGCTCGGCTCTAGTTAGAGCCGCACGGCTGTAATCAAATAGATAGTTCCCGGATTTTTCATAAAACACAGAAAAACACAGCATAAAAAAATAATTACGAGTTTAAGGCCTTTTAGAGTTTACCTTGTTGATGTTCCAGTGTGTTTGACGACTGGAATAGGATTTGGATGCCAGAATTCGCTTAGAACCTCATGAATGTCCCAAAATCCTTAAACACGAACCTCAAATCAATCTAACAAAACCCGAGAACAGTCCCGAATGAATATGAAACGTCTAGACACTCACTCTCAATGTGTTTATAGTCTATTTTATGTGTTTTTCTCTGGTTTCTTTCGTTTTCTTAGTGGTTTTTCCTTAATTTTGTTTCTTTCTCTTCTCTTTTAGTTTTTCTCTCCAATTCTGTTTTCTCTCTCCTCTTTTTTTTTTATTCTGTGTTGCTATCCCCTCATTTTGTTCTAATTTCTAATATTCCCCAACCTAGAAAATCTCGGCAGAAATCCTTTAATTAAGGAATCAAACCTACTGTCAAAGACTGATGCTGGCTAATTAGGAAGTAATCTGACTGCTCGATAAAGCTGTGCGGCTGTAATGTTACAGTAGTGCGACTCTGGTTTTAAAGCTGCATGGCTGTAGTCTTGAAACTACAGTCGTGCGTCTCTAACCATAATTGTCATGAATTTTCCTAAATTCGACACTTATGCCTAAGCCCTCTAATCACTTGAAGGACCTTTCTCGGGGTTTCGCATCGAGGACTATTTGGTTTTCAGAGTGTTTGAGACATTTCAAGCTATATTCCGCTCCTTTTCAAATCCAACTCATGTTCGTCTGTCTAACAGGTAGCATAGGATTTTCATCACAGAGGTCGGGAAAACCCGTGCTCATAGATATGTCACTCAGTGATTTATGGAGAAGATATCATGGTGCCTTGATGAGTGTAACTGATAAGAGTATGGCCATACCCAAACAAGTTGGAACTTATTTGAGAGCATCAGTTCACTCGGTATCAAGTAAATGTCCGGACACAAATGAGGTTGATAATACCATGCCTCTGTGTTGGACTCTGATATCAATGACCTAAGACATATAAGTTATACTACAAGGTTATGACTTCTGTTAGACTGTAGTCTTCAGCTTAATTGGCGGCTGTAATGGCTTGCTAAAGCCCAACTACAGTCTGTGGGCTATAGACCCACTGTCAACATAAAGACGAGCCCATAGGATTGTACACATTGAACATTTGAATCAATACTTAACGCATCACCTATATACTTGGAGTATATTAACCTACAGGGAGAATTGTTAATTGAATCATAGATCAATTGGATTCATCAAAATGATTTAATTAATTGGAATTGACTATTTCTTAGAATTAATTGATGAATTAATTTCCTGGTTGGAAATTAAATTAATATATATAGGTGTATATATATTATTTCTTTAGTCTAGTACAATTAATTAATAGGCTAATTTTAACAGACCAATTGCATTTAATTAATACGTTATAAATTATTTCATATGGTATGATTTAATTTATATACATAAAATTAAATCAATTGGAAAATTAATTTTAGCCTATGGTGAATTAATTATGGCTTGGAGAGGTGTTTATCAAGGATCGTGAATCAGGCTTGAAGGAGTTCAAGGATTCAAAATCATGCTTAAGCAGGTTTGTCAAGGATTATGAACCAGGCTTGAAGAAATTCAAGGATTCAAAATCAAGCTTGAGAGGGTTTTATCAAGGATCATGAATTAGGCTTGAGGTAATTTCAAGGATTCAAAATCACACTTGAGGAAGGTTTTGTCAAGGATCATGAATCAGGCTTGAAGGAGTTCAAGGATTCAAAATCAAGCTTGAAAGGTTTTTATCAAGGATCATGAGTCAGGCTTGAGGTAATTTCAAGGATTCAAAATCAAGCTTGAAAGAGTTTTATCAAGGATCATGAATCAGGCTTGAGGTAGTTTCAAGGATTCAAAATCACGCTTGAGGAGGGTTTTGTCAAGGATCATGAATCAGGCGTGAAGGAGTTCAAGGATTCAAAATCAAGCTTGAAAAGATTTGCAAGGATTGGAATCATGCTTGAAGCAGTTTAAGGATTTGAAATCTGGCTTATAGTGGTGGGACTTTAGGAGTCATAATTTTGGAATCAGGTTGAGAATAAGTATTTATTCCTTGATCGATAATTTTGGAAGTAAAAATTTTTGCCCTTCGATCAAGGATAAATACAGCTTGATTGTTCTGCCCCTTGGAGACTTGATATGTTGAGATTTGGGTTTGCGCAGATCCTTCTCATATTTTAAGGCCCAATAGATGCCCCGGCATTATGCCATCTCTGCTTTGATAGTGATCCTGGCTCGGAATAGCCCGATGATAATGATGGATACCTGTGCTTGGGCGGGTTGTGATACATATATGCATGTGTGCATGTATGTTTTGAATGCATGCATATGTTTCAATGTGTGCATGTGCAAATGAACTTTAGAAAATTCATTTCATGCCATTTGCTCAATCTTGACATTCCAGGTTCTTACTGGGGAAGATATGTTGTGCGATTGATCGTCCATAGTTGGAGAAGCAAAATTTTGGGTGCAATGTAATTCTTGCGTTCCTGCCAGGGATATATGATGGCTAATGAGGAAGTACGATGACTGTTGGAGAGAAAGTGATGATGTTCTTGGTAACGATGTCATTGAGAAATAATGCAGAGGATCTTGTTGGGGATTAATGAAATGTTCCTGCTGGGGGAACGACGGAGAGGTTTTACCTTCTCTGCCCCTAGGCTTCATGAATTTGGAAGTGCTCTAAATTTTGCCTGAGCTGCCCAAAGTGGGTTTTCAAGTCAGCGAGATGCTCTAACTTTTGCCTAAGGCACCTTTCCGGTTTTCACCTTAGCAAGCTTTTCATATGCCCTAACTTTGCCTAAACTGCCTAATACGGGTTTTCAACTTAGCAAGCTGCTCTAATTTTTTCTTGAGGCGCCTTTTCGATTTTCACCTCAGCGAGCTTTTTTATTTTTTTATTTTATTATTTTATTTCATTTATTATTATTATTTTTTTTTCAAAAGATGTCGTGGAATTAGAAGAAGACTTCCAATTCAGTACAGGTCAATGATAACCGGGGATTAATTGAAGCGGCGCCATGTCCACTTGCTCTGCTGTCCCTCTGATGATGAGATGATTGTGGAAAGTCTCGTAGGACTTGGTTGCTCCATCGCTGTTGCTGAAGCTCACAAGCGTATAGCCATATATTATGCACGATGTAAATTCAATTTCAAGCAAACTTGGGATATTTAAATGAACAGAGCGAGGCATTCATTCATTCACTCATTGATAATGTTTTAGCATAATGCTCATTATATATGAAATGAAATTAAGGACAAGATGAGTATGGTATCCGTCTCGACCGAACCCACGACTGCCACCAACTGGTCCCTGGATTTTCCTGCCAGTGGTGCTCACCTCACCGTCCTAACTTTTGCATGGATTGCTTTCGTGATTTTCAATCCATCGGACTTTTTTTTTCCGTAGAAACCTGAGCCTGTCCCGATTGAAGGGGTTAACGACTTGGTCTCTGTCTTTCTCGGTAGGACCATTTCGATCCGGCAGGTTGATGGCTATGTTGTTTTCTTGATGTTACTCTTGCATTAGTTTAGTGTATTTGCAAGACAAATGGTAACATGCTAACTTAGTCTTTGCAGATAGATGCCATATTTGACAACACCTTTTTGATGTGCTTGTTAGCTGCTTGTACTATCCTGCTAGCTTATGGGTGGTATGGAGGCGATGCATGATGCTTTTCTCCTTTATTTTGGAACAATTGCACTGTTGCCCCAGAACTCGTGTTCCATTATCGGGGATGATATGATGGGAAACATCATATGATATAGATGCATTCTTATTTTGGAACTTGAAACCATGTTTTTTTACGGCTACAGAACTTCCGCTTGGCTGGACTTGTCTTTCGGATTCTTTGTAATTCTATATCCTGCAATCCTTTGTCAATCTCTAGGTGTGTCGTCATAAGATTAGGCAAAGGTCTTCACATGCTTTTAGGTATTTTGCAGTTTTTCTTTTCTTTCTCTTATCAGTCGTGAGGTCTTTCAGGACGGATATCATTTTGGATGCTCATCTGTCCTTAGGTTCATTTCACGTAATGATGTGTCATGTATGCTAAAGACATTAAATGAATGTTTGTATGCATGCATAGTGTTCCGTCCAGGAAAATATCACACAAATAATTGAAATCAAATTACATAATATTAAACGCCTTGTAGGCTATATTGTTCAAAAAACAAGATAGAAAATAAAGACAAATACATCACAATAATTAACATCCCCCACATACAGAGGGTCTTCTTTTGCTGCTGCATCATCAACTTCGATAGCTTCACACATATAGACTAGTCAAAGCTGGGCAAAGGATTGTTCTGAACACTGGGCTTCAAAGGTGGCTCCATGATTTTCCTGTCAGCGATCAGTTGTCGAATAGCCTTTAGTAGTTGCTTGCAGTCATTCGTGTGGTGCCCCACTGTCACGTGATAGGAATAGAATTTGCCTTTGTCTGTCTCAGCCGGCTTCTCAAACAGCTTCAGAGAACTTAAGAGACTGTCGTTCCTACATTTCACAAAAATCTTGGTCAAAGAAAGAGTCCAAGGGGATAGACCCCGATTTTGTGAATCTCCAGCTTGATCTCCTTGTTGTTGAGACACTATAGCAACTTCAGTCCATTTATCCTCTGGGGATTGGTCACTTTTGTTCGTAAAGCCGAAACCGGATCCACTGCTTGATCCGGTGGCAGTTACCGATCGATACCCTAGGCCGTGTCTGAAGCTTCTGCCACCCTTTTGACTCACTGCTTTTTCTTCCTCGTCCCTCTCGACTTTCATGGCCATACTGTAGACCTCGCTGAGTTCATTGAAAGCATGGAAATTCATGTTGTCTCTGTAGACATCCCTATTTCCCTCAATCAGTTTCTGAATCAGTTCGTCTTCATCAGGGTGATTCTTCAATAGGATCATCTTGTTCATCCACCTTTGATAATACTCATCAATGGTTCATTGAGCTTCTGCTTAATCCTCTCCAAGTCATATAGATTTACCTGGATCTTTGTGTTGAAGCTGTAATACTTAATGAAGGCCGCTGACAATGTTCCCCAATCCGACTGTACTTCCTCCGTTAGGGAGTTGTACCAGTTTAAAGCTCCTTCTTCTAGTGTTGTTGGGAAGAAGTTGACCAACTGCTGTTTGGTAGCGCCCGTGGTTAGCATTATACGGGTATAGAGGTTGATGTGACCTTCTGGTGATCCAAGCCCTTTGTAAGAAGGAATTTTGGGGACTTGGAACCCCACAGGGAATGTCTCGATACCTTTGTTTATCATGGCATCCACATTGACGCCCTGCTTGGAACCCAAACTGATATTGGCTCCTTCTTTCAGCTCAGCTACCATCTCATCTAGCTCAGAGTATTTGGCCTTCATTTTCTGTTCCATAGCTGCCTTGATTTCCTACAGCTTTTCTATACTAGCCGAAGCATCAGCCCCATGTTGAAAGGTCTCCCCTTCTTTTTCTTTACCGGTTCCACCATTACCAGCTTCACCACTTTCTCTAACAACAGCCCTTAGTTCTTCCTTCAGCATATCCCGAAAGTCTTGGGATCGGAAGAAATCCTTCAGAACACTAGCAATGTTTGGCGTTTGATCAGCCATTGCTACTTCTTCCCCAGACTCTATTGCGCTGCTTGATTCAACTGATCTTTCGCCCTCACGTGCTCTTGCAGTCTGGGATCTCGCTCCAGAAGGCCCCAGCTTATTCTGCTTTAATGCACATAAAGAATTTTAGGGTTAAAAAATGCATGGTTGGATGTTATGGATGATAATGCTTCGATGATGCTTCGTGAATGTGGATGATAATGAATGTGACCTTTTTTATTCATTTTTTTATTTTGGACATTCCAAGTGCACCCAATGCTATGCAACAGAACATGTGTGGACCATCACATGGATAGGGGTTCGGCGCTTTTGGAGCACCTAATGAATTTTGTGAAATGGCCGTGTGTGTACTGACACATGGATAGAGTTTCGATGCTTTGTTGGTCTATGAGATGATATGAAATGGTCGCATGGGACCGCCCCTTGGGCAGGGTTCTGATGCTTTTGAGCATATGATATGAAATGATGTTATGAGGGAGTCACGTGTAACAGGGACACGGACAGAGGTTCGGCATTCAGGGAACACCTTTTATGATTTGGTAATGTTATGAACTTATATGCACACTAATTAGGCACTCGGGGAATACCTTGAATGATTTATTAATGTCATAAAATGGTCCGATGTGGGCCATGGTGTTATATGATGTTTATGATAAATGAGCATGGTGTCATAAAATGTGTCATGTAAATCATTACACGAAAATGGGCCTAGGACCATTGGGGTCTCTATTGAATGGAATAGTTTAGTAAAATGGCCGAATGCAATCCGGTGCATCGGTATAACACAGGCAATTTTGGATACCCGATATGTTATAAAATGTAATGGTCGTGATAGGCATCCTTGAAATGCCCCTAATTTAATTTAAATGATATGTCATGAATGCTTATGACACACAAAATGCAAATGGCTGCGCAAAAACGTGGGTTGGGATGCATAACATAGATAATGATGTTATGTATGCTATGTGAAAAAATGCTAATCACAAAAATATAATATTATGGCTGAAAAAGAAATGGTTAGTATGAATGGCAAATGGATGATTTAATATTTTTACACACGAAAATAAAATGCAAGTGGTTGTATAAAAATGTGGGTTAATTAGCACACATGTTTTATTGTATGGAAAATGTCATATGTATGGAAAATGTCGATTATGGTGTGTCATGCACGTGTAGATAACGATGGTGATGCGTCACGGGATGGCCAGAAACACGTAGCACACAAAATGAATTCTTCCAACCTTATTCCTCCAAGCGTGGTCAGTTACAAAAATTATAACCGAGTCCTAGGTGGGGTTCTCTTTGATCATCAACCGAGGATGATGAAGGAGCGATTTATATTATTCACACGATTTATTTTGGTATCCTAGGGGAATCCAACTAAGGTTGCCTATATGAGTTCGGTCCAAGTCGGGTTAAAATCAAGGCTCCCATAGCAAAATATACTCCTCACTTCTCACCTCTCAAGGGTCCGAACGAAGGGGTTCGTATGAGGCTATGGGTGGTGTTTCGTATCCGTGCCCCTTAGACCATGAGGAAAAAAAGAGACACTTCAACAATTCACTGGGCTAAAATTTGGATACTTAACCTAAAATACCATACAAGAATCATCCACCTTATTTTAATTAGACACTTTTTAGGGCTTGTCAAATTCTTTTAAGTTCTTAAGAAAACTTTTTTAAGAAATCCCCAGCAGAGTCACCACTATGAGCGGACGACGTTTTCGACGGAACGTGGACTCCCTTTCGGAAGGGGCACCTCGATTTCAGGCGGACCCCTCCCTTACGTGCGGTTTTTATTATGGAAAAATCGGTTTTGGAAAAAATAGAATTAATTATCTTAAAAGGATCGAGACCTAAGTCTCGATGAATATTATAGGAGTCGCCACCCGGATCAGCTCAACCGGGAAATTTATAATGCAGCTGAACCGGACTGACAGCCGCTACACTATCCAGAGATCTAGGTCCGGACAAGTCCCTTATTTCGTGTCTAATTAAAATAAAAACGACCAATGTTCATAGACAGTATTTCAAATTCAAAGGTCAATTTTATTGCATTAAGTTAAACATACAGCACGCATACAGATAAAGTAAAAGCAGTAAATATATATAAATTATTACAACCCAATCGAATGAAAATGAAAACTCTCAACCTCACGTTACAAGCGTCTATAATACACGAGAATCTAAAAATTACAATCGCCTAAAATACAGGAATTAAACTATAAATTGCATTAAAAGTAAAAATAAAGAAATTAAAGCTGCAAAAAAATGGTTAGCCCAGTTTATAGCACACCACAAATTGGAATCAAATAGGACAGAATTGGGGGTTTTAGAGATCAGGGCCTTCATTTAGGGGGATAACCGGGTCGACTCGGCTAGCCGGTCCAGTTAGACCTGGAAAACATTTTGAAACGTCCCTGTATTTTTTTTTTGTTTTATGAGAAAATAATTTTGAAACCAATTTTGCCGGTTTACATGCATTTTTACATGTGAAATGGGTCGGTTTTCGGGAGAATCGGGTCCCCGTCATGGCATTGTCCTAAATGCAATTGCACTGGAAATTGAATCTAGGGTCGTGAATGCACACAACAAAATTCATTTTTTGGTGATTTTCTGATTTTCTAAATTTTTATGGATTTTTAGAAATTTTTAGGGATTATTCTGGAAATTCTGGTCTTAGATGAGCGCTACAGTCGTGTGACTGTCACTACAGTCGTACGACTGTAATTACAATCGTGCGAGTGTAAATCAATCCAACTTCAGAATTTCGCCAAAATTATTCAAGATAAAACTAAAAGAAAACAATCTGGAAACCAAGAACACTCGTACGACTGTTCATCAACTTAAGAACAGTTGCACGGCTGTTCTTGATTTTTAGAAACAGAAAACGCAAAAAATTAAAATAAAATGCACAAAAACACACCAAATCACCCAGAAAGTGTAAGAAAAAGAGAGGATAAGGTGTGCGTACTTCTTGGCGCTAATCCACCATAGGAATGACCCTTGGCGTCGCTCCAATCCACTTAGAATTGCTCTTTTCCCCCTTGAGTGGAGGTTGAGAAGTTGGATCCAAAATCTCCAAAATGCTTGGGAATCTTAGGGTTTCTAGTTCGGATTTAATTGAATTTGAAGTGTTAGATTGTTAACCTATTGATTTCTAATAAGTTTCAACACTAACACTAAGAATCAAAAGAAAAAGAAGAGGAAAAGAACTTATATTTGTGATAAACTTTTCCTTCCCTTTTTCTCTCTTTTTCTCTCTAAAATTTTTCTCCTAAAGACCAGAAATTCCAAAGTGTCAAAAGTCCCTTCTTTTCTGCCTTCTCCCTTCTCTTATTGCTGATTTTCTTCACCAAAATCCGGGACAATTAATGCCTATCTTTTCCTCTCGCTTTCCTTATGTCATGGGTATGGTGTTCTGCACCTGCTCTACTCGTATAGTCGTACGACTGTAACTACAGTTGCACGACTGTATGTTATAGTCGTGTGACCCACCCCTGCGATTTTCTTTTTGGGGAGTAAAATTCTGGCGCTTACAGGGATGCTGCTGCTAAATGGTATTTGAAGATGCTGATCCATACCTGCTCCACATGGGAGGATTTGTCCGAGGCATTTGTGAAGCAATATGCCTATAACACTCAGGTGGAGACCACTCTAGAAGATCTAGGAAGGATTCGCTAAAAATCTAACGAATCTTTCTCGGCATACTATAAAAGATGGATGGATGTCCAAGCACTGGTGGACGGGGCTCCAAAATTGGAATCCCTGGTTGTGAAGCTGGTTGATGGTAGCTTACCACTTTATAAGGAGAAGATGAAGCTAAAAAGGTTTCACTCCTTTAATGATGTTGTTGAGTTTGCTAAGCGTATCAAGAGGTACGAAGAGGAAGATCAAAGGAATAAACAGAGCACAGGTACCTATCAAAGTGGCCGAGGGTATTTATGAGGTTATAAGAGCGGTAGTTCCACAACCACGCCGACTAGGTCTAGTTCAAAACCAACTCAAATTGCAGTATTGGATCAGGTGACAGAAGCAGGGGTGGTTGCCGTAGCTCAAGGCAAACAATCAGAAACTCCTCAAAGGCTCACCAACCTGTGGGTAGAATCTCTGGTCCATATCTTTGCCAAATACAGGAAGGCGGGACTATTGCAGAATTTGAAGCCCTATTCACCTTTGTTAGAGTCGAAAAAAGACAAATTTTGTGCTTACCATGTAACGGTAGGTCATCGCACTAACAATTGTACCAGTTTGATAAAAGCCATTGAACGACTAATTGCTGATGGAAAAATTGTAGAACCTCTTTTGAAGTCTAGTGTGCAGAAGAACCCTTTATATTTTTGGAGTTCAGGTCAACATGGTATAGTCAGGAATGCCATCCAATTGTGTGTTCTCTCAGATTATCGAGGCCAATCGAGTGTGCAAGTGGTTATAGCCGAAGAAGATGAGAAGTTGGAAGAGGCCGAAGGGCAAACATCTATAGTGAGGAATGAATAGGGTCTAATTGATCTGGCTAATATTGCATGGGATAAAGATGAAGAGGGTTTTGGGTTTAAAGAACCAAAGCCGATTTACCCGGTTGAGACAAGAAGAGGAACAGTGATAACAAAGGATGGTCCCGTTATGCATATCACCAGAAGCGGTAGGGTTTATCAACCTACTAACGTGGCTCCTCAAGCACCACCTAAAAGAAGTAGCCGATCTGTGGGAAATGGCACCACCATTCATATGCCAAGAGATAAAGAAGATGATGTGGTAGTTGAGCAGTTGAAGAGAATGCCAGCTCGAGCTAGTATTTGGCATCTCTTTATGGAGTCTAAGAGGCACCGAGAGGCAGTGGTGAAACAACTGATGGAGATGGATGCTAATCCTACTATGTCCCCTGACGAAATATGAGCTATGATAAAGGGAGTTGATCTGAAAACCCGGCCCCAAAGATCAGTTTTGGAGTGTCTGACTTACCGTCGGAGGGTGTAAACCACAACCAGGCTCTATACTTGAAAGTTGAAATTATGGACAGGGTGATGCCATGTGTGATGGTCGATGATGGCTTGGCCCTAAATATTTGCCCTTCTAAGATTCTGCCACATCTAGGGATTAGCACAGAAGCACTCTGCCAGTCTAGCATAGAGATTAGAGCATATGATGACAATAAGAGGACTATGATTAGGACGTTTGAAGCCGAGGTCAGTGTTAAGAATATCAAGTCAAAGGTACTGTTCATAGTCATTGACATCCCTGTCACATTCTCTCTGCTTCTCAAAAGGTTGTGGTTCCATGCCTTAGGAGGTGTACCATCGACTCTACACAGAAAGTGAAGTCCCTAACAGGAGGGAAAGTGACTGTAAAAGCTGACGAGCCATCTGTTGTAGCTGCTTTAAATGCTGTGGAGCAGCCAATGACCCGATTTCAGGTAGCAGTGGTTTCAGCTGAAAGCCATAATGATTTGAAGTTCCCAGAATGGATCCATAAGTATTTTGCTAAACAGAAGTTTGAGCCTGGGAAAGGATTAGGGGCTAGGCAGCAAGGCATCCCTAAATTCAATATTGAAGCTGGCAAGTACCGTCATCATGGGCTCGGTTACTGTGAGGAAAGGAATAAGCCGAACAATAAGTATGTGAATCTGGTCGACACTTTTGTCCGTGCAACTGAGGAAGTGTACAAGGGAATTCTCGAGCCAGTGATAGTTGAGGGAAGTCAGCTCCCAGGATTTGGGATCTTCTCCGATGTTGTTGATTTCAGTAAATATGGGATCGAGCCTATTATGAATATGCTACCCACTGGGACTGAAGACAAAGGGAAGAAGGTTCTGAAAGATCAAGAATATGCAGTTGATTAGGTCAGAATGGAATTCGGGAACAAAAGTGAACCAGTTGACAAAGCCGACCCAAAAAATGGAGAAGTTGAAGTATCCATTGAAGCCGTCACTAAGGCACTAACTGTTTTGATGAAGGCAAACAAGGACTCTGGAAGGAAGAAGGCACCTGTGGTGAAGACACAAGAGGAGTTAATAAGTGAAGCTGTGAAGGAGCTGGCCAAGCTGATGATGACAAGAAAGGCAAAGGCGATCGAAGAAAAGCTGTCCACTGACCAGAAAGAAGCCCTTGAGGGTGATCTGGGAGACCTGTTTGAAGAGGATGATGATGCTGCAACAGGAGAAGACCCTCCGCATATGGAGGATGACAATTATTTCAATGTATCTATTTCTTCTGTTTATAATGTAAACAATTCAGCCTATAAGGCATTCAATGTAATGAAATCTAATTTCGCTTAGTTATGTGATATTTTTCCGGATAGAACTGTATATACATACAAACATTCATTTAGTGTCTTAAGCATACATGATGCATCATTGCATGAAATGAATCTAGGGACAGATGGTGATTCGAAAATGGTATCCGTCTAGAAAGACCTCACGCTTGATGAGAGAAAAGAAATCATAAAAGTACTGCAAAAGCACGTAAAAGCCTTCACTTGGTCCTATGATGACATGCCTAGGATTGATAGAGAGATTACAGAGCATAGAATTCCGACAAATCTGAAAATGAAACCTGTCAAGCAGAAGCTTAAAAGACTCAGACCATAATGGGCAGAGAAAGTCAAAGAAGAGGTAGCCAAACAGATAAAGGCTAAATTCCTGGAAGTAGTGGAATACCCAGAATGGTTGGCCAATATCGTACCAGTTGTAAAGAAAGATGGCCAAGTCAGGGTTTGTATGGACTACAGGGATCTGAATAAGGCATTGCCTAAGGATGACTTCCCATTACTGCATATTGATGTCTTGATTGACAGTGCCGCCGGGGTAGCAATTTATTCATTCATGGACGGATTCTCAAGGTATAATCAGATTCTAATGAACATCGTCGACAAAGTGAAGACAGCCTTCATTACAGAATGGGGAGTCTATTGCCATAGAGTTATGCCATTTGGGTTGAAGAACGCTGGGGCAACTTATTAGTGGGCAGTCACTGCACTTCTGCATGATATGATCTATAAGGACGTCAAAGTTTAAGTAGACCACATGCTAGTTAAATCGATGACCCATGAATAGCATCCCGCTATCCTGGATAGATTCCTAACTAGAATTGAAAAGTACAATCTCCGCCTGAATCCCAAGAAGTGTGTGTTTGGGGTAACCTCAGGAATGATTCTCGGTCATGTGTTTAATTAAAGAGGAATCAAAATGGATCTGGACAAAATCAAGGCCATCAGAGATATGCCTACACTAAAGACAAAAAAGGAAGTGAGGTCATTGCAGTATGTCAGTCAGTTCATCACAAGATTGACAACAGTCTATTAACCCATCTTCAAACTCCTAAAGAAGAATCAGCCAGTGAAATGGAATGATCAATGCCAGCTAGCCTTTGATAGGATCAAGGCCTACTTGATGAACCCACCAGTCCTAAAGCCTTCAATGCCGAATAAGCCTTTGATCCTATACTTGGCTATCGAAGATGCTTCAGTAGGGGCAATGATAGTTTAAAAGCAAAAGGACGGGCATGAACATGCTATCTACTACCTGAGTAAGAAACTACTTGATTGCGAGACCAGATATACTGTGGTAGAAAAGACTTGCACTGCTATGGTATGGTTGACTAAGTAGTTGAGGCATTACTTCCAGTCGTATAAGATTCGGGCAGTGGTTAAGGTTGACCCCGATGAAGTACTTATGCCAAACCCCGACATTGGCCAGAAAACTATCAAGATGGTTACTCTTGTTATCAGAATTTGATATTGAGTGTGTAACCACGAAGACGATCAAGGGAAGAGCTGTAGCAGAATTGCTGGCCAACCTGCCTCTAGAATCGGACTATGTAGAGAATTTGGAATTTCCAGATGAATTGCTAGTAGTAGTGGAGATAGAACCAAGCAGATGGGTGATGTATTTTGATGGTGCTGTGAACAAACATGGTGCAGGCCTGGGAGTAATCATCGGTACACCTGATGGAGAAATCATCCCTCTGGCAAAATGCCTTGAGTTCTCAGTAACTAATAACGGGGCAGAATATGAAGCTTGCCTTTTTGGAATTGATTCCTTAATCACACTGGGGGCACATGAAGTGTTAGTTATCGAAGACTCAGCTTTGGTAATTCGGCAGATTTTCGGGGATTAGGAGATAAAAGAAGAATCACTCTGGCTGTATCTCGAGCTGGTTTGGGAGAAAGTGAAAATATTTGGGCAGTGTGAATTTAGACATGTCCCGAGGGAAGAGAATCAGATGGTCGATTCCTTAGCTACACTCTCATCAATGTGGGAAGAACCCCAGAAGCATCCGATAGAACTAGTGATTATAGAAATTGCATAAAACCCTTGTTACCTGTCAGTCAATGTTGTAGCAACAGTGGAAGAACGTTCTTGGTATCATGATATCTTACAGTTCATCCAGAATGGGCAATACCCCGAAGATACCAGCAGAGCAGATAAGATCTCTCTTCGGAAGCTAGCAACATAATTTATAATATTTAAGAATCAACTCTTCAAGAGAATAGCCAATGGCTTGCTCCTGAAATGTTTGACAGAAGAAGAAGCAAAGAAGGTAATGACCAATACCCCGAAGATACCAGCAGAGCAGATAAGATCTCTCTTCGGAAGCTAGCAACATAATTCAGAATATTTAAGAATCAACTCTTCAAGAGAACTGCCAATGGCTTGCTCCTGAAATGTTTGACAGAAGAAGAAGCAAAGAAGGTCATGAGATAGATCCATGCTGGAACCTGCGGACCGCACATGAATGGATTAGCCCTGGCCAAGAAAGTATTAAGGCAAGACTACTTTAGGCTTACCTTACAAGCCGACTGTATTGAGGAAGTAAAAAAATGCCATGAATGCCAAGTATACGGAGATCTCAATCATCTCCCTCCACTAGAACTTCAGATATCATCGACTCCATGGCCATTCGCTGCTTGGGGGATAGACATAATTAGGAAAATAAGGCCACCTACATCAAATGGGCACAGCTTCATAGTCGTGGCTGTTGACTACTTCTCAAAATAGGTAGAAGCAGAATCATTCACGAATGTTACAACTAAGAAAATAGCCAAGTTTATCGAGAAGAACATCTTTGTGTGGTATAGGATCCCACATTATGTTGTGACTGATAATGGTGTACAGTTTCAAGGGGCAACAGCATAATTGTTCCAGGAAAAAGGAGTTGAACATCATAGATCATCTCCGTATCACCCGCAAGCTAATGGAGCGATAAAAGCGGCCAATAAGTCCATCAAAAGGATTCTGTCAAAAATGGTAGTCACCTATAGGGATTGGCTCGATATATTGCCATTTGCCTTATGGGGATATAGAACAAGTGTCAGAACTCCTACAGGAGAGACGCCGTACTCATTGGTCTATAGGATGGAAGCTATCTTACCAGTGGAAACCGAGATTAGGTCATTGAGAGTAGTCATGGAAGTATAGTTGCCAGAATCTGAATAGGTTCAGTCGAGCTATGAGCAATTGTCTTTGATTGACGAGAAGCATCTCCGGGCTTTAGATCATCTGCAGATGTACCAGCAGTGAATGGCTAGGGCTTATAATAGTAAAGTCCGTCATCAGAAACACCCACTCAAAGCTGGGGATTTGGTACTTAAGCAGATGAAGCAGACCAATATGGATGTGCGAGGGCAGTTCAAGCCTAACTAGGAAGGTCCATATGTGGTCAAGAAGGTACTTTTGAAGGGTGCTGGAAGATCATGGATATGGATGGAAATGAATTCATTAATCCCATCAACCAAGACAAGCTCAGGCGCTATTACATGTAAAAAAAAAAGAAGGAGTCCGATGGATCAAAAACCAAAAAGGCGATCCATGCAAAAATTAGGACAGTCCGATGGATCAAAAACCGAAAAGGCGGTCCATGCAAAAGTTAGGACAGTGAGGTGAGCGCTATCAGCGGGAAAATCTACAAAGACCGGTTGGTGGCAGTTTTGGATTCGGTCGAGACGGATACCATTACTGATTCTATTCTTAGCTTCATTTCATGCTTGATGTGCATTGTGCCAAAACATTATTAATGAATGAATGAATGAATGAATGCTTTGCTATATTCGTTTAAATGTCCCAAGTCTGCTTGAAATTGAGTTTCTATTATACATATATGGCTATGCACATTCTCTATGCATGCATCTCACTTCAAGTTAAAAAAAACGATAGACTGAAAACTAAAAGGCAATCTATGCGAAAGTTATGATACAAATAAAATTCTACTGAGTCGAAAACCCAAAAGGGTGGTTCAGGCAAAAGTTAAGACAGTCCGATAGGCTGAAAACCAAAAGGCAATCTATGCAAAAGTTAGGGCACAAAACAGAACACAAGTCACATAACAACAGGCTCAGGTAATCCTAACTCCCTGCAACACGAGGCATTTCAAAGTCAGCGCCCCGGGCTCACGGTCAATATACCAAAACAAAATATGCAGAACAAGCCCACATATGGGCTAGATTGTTAAAGAGGGAAAAGAGAAGGTCCAGGACTGTGCCCTATCACCCTGACCATCCACCTGGTTCTCATCCTCGATGCTCTTGTAATAAGAAAACCGCTCCTCCAGTGAGTCTGTGTGCATCGGGAAAGCCTGTTTCATGACCTTGATCCATAACTTGGCTAACCCTTGACGCTGAGCGCCAAATGCGGACTGCACCGAAACCAACAACAAAAACATCATGTCACATACATGCATACATTCAAAACATACATACATACATGCATACACGCATCAAGATCAACCCAAGTACAGGTACTCACTACTATCATCGGGCTGTCCCGAATCGTGGGCGCTCTGAAAGCAGAAATAGCCCGACACTGGGGCATTCCATAGGCTATAACATGCAAATTAGAGTCGCATAGCTCTAACTCTCAGGTAAGAAAATTTTCTCAATTTTTATAATTTTCGTTTATGCCGATCTAATCCTGAGAAGGGTATTTCTTGCCTTTTACAGGTATCCAGGGGCAAAACAATCAAGCTGTATTTATTCTTGATCGAAGGGGCAAAAATTTTTGTTTCCAAAATTATCGATCAAGGAATAAATACGTGCTCTCGACACAACTTCAAACTATCACTCCGCTGTTGGCCAATTTCATAATATCGCTCCGTCATGGGCCAACTTTAGATTATCGCTCTGTTGTGGGCCAATTTCAGATTACCGCTCCGCCTTGGGCCAGCTTCAGCTTATAGCTCTGTTGTGGGCCAACTTCAGATTATCGCTCTGTTATGGGCCAATTTCAGATTATCGCTCCACCGTGGGCCAATTTCAGATTATCGCTCCACCGTAGGGCAATTTCAGATTATCGCTCCGCTATGGGCCAATTTCAGATTATCGCGCTATGGGCCAATTTCAGATTATCGCTCCTCCATGGGCCAACTTTAGGTTATTGCTCCGTCGTGAGCCAACTTTAGATTATCGCTCTGCCGTAGGCCAAATTAATATTATCACTCCGCGGCGGGGCAACTTTAGATTATCGCTCCACCATGGGCCAATTTCAGATTATCGCTCCACCATGGACCAATTTCAGATTATCGCTCCACTGTGGGCCAATTTCAGATTATCGCTCCGCTGTGGGCCAATTTCAGATTATCGCTCCGCCGTGGGCCAATTTCAGATTATCGCTCCGCCGTGGGCCAATTTCAGATTATCACTCCGCCGTTGGACAACTTCAGATTATCGCTCCGCCGTGGGCCAACCTCAGATTTTTGCTCTCCTATGGGCCAACTTCAGATTATCGTTCCATCGTGGGCTAATTTCAGATTATCGCTCCGCCGTGGGCCAACTTCAGATTATCGCTCCGTCGTGGGCCAACTTCAGATTATCGTTTCGCCGTGGGCCAACCGTGGGCCAATTTCATATTATCGCTCCGCCGTGGGTCAACTTCAGATTATCGCTCCGCCGTGGGCCAATTTCAGATTATCGCTCTGCCGTGGGCCAATTTCGGATTATTGCTCCACCAAGAGGGCCAACTTCGAACTAAAGCTCCTAGAGCCAACTTCAGAACCAAAGCTCCTAGGGTCAACGTCCCCAACTAGATGTTACACCCGATTTCTTTGGCAAACTAAGACGTCAGATATGTTTTCTTTTCTTTTCTCACCGCACTCTTTATTGCGAGATCAAACTCGATCCGGGCTCAATAGCTCGACTATGTTGACTTTGATTCTGCGAGGGGCAGCCTATGAGCATGAGTTTTTCTGATATTTGTGATGAGAATCCTATGTTACCTGTTAAGACAGACGAACGTGAGTTGGACTTGAGAATGAGTGGGATGTTGCCTAGAATGTCTCAAATGCTCCGAAATCCAAACAGTCCTCGATCTGAAACCCCGAGAAAGGTCCTTGCGGCTTTAATTCTATAGTCGCACGGCTGTAACCTTACAGCCGCGCGACTCTATCGAGCAGATAGTATTATTCCTAAACAACCAGCCAGTCTTTGATAGGGATTTGAACTCCTTAATTAAGAGGATTCTTTGTCGTGATTGAAGGGGTTTTTAGATATCATAACACAGAAAAGAGAAAAATAGAGGACAGGAACGATAGAGAAAAATAGAAAAAAGAAGTCATTCTAGGAGAAGAAAAAACCGAAAAAGAGAGAAAAGAGTGAAAACATAAGAAACCAAAGCAAAAACACATAAAATAGACTTAGAAAACATAGAGTGAGAGTTCCTAGTCACGTATCACTCGTGCGGGTTGTTCTCGGGTTTCGTTCGAATCGATTCGAGACGTGTATTCAAGGATTTCGGGATGTTCACGGGATTCTAGGAGAATTCCGGCTTTCCAATCCACTTCCGATCGTCAAACACGTTAGAACATCAAAAAGGTAAACTCTGAGAGGCCTTAAACTTGTCCTTGTTTGATTTGTGTGGTGTTTATTTTCTGTATCTTGCAAAAATCCGGAACTGTCTATTTGATTACAGCTGTGCGTCTCTAACTAGATCTGAGAGACTATCATCCCTTAGAACAGAGCCGAGCGGCTGTAACATTACAGCCGCTGAACTGTGTTCTTTAGGGCAGAAACTCAAAAAGCCCTAAATTGACTAAAAGCAGTTAGTTTTCCATTTTCTTTGTTCTATTACGGACTATTTCGATCTTAATCACATCCGTTACATTCTGAATTTTGGTTTTTGGTTTTCCTAGAACATTGATGTGATAATTTCAGTTTCTTTGATTTTGATTTTTGAAATTCGAGGTTGTTCGATCCAAATCGGACCCACTGTCCAGCTTTAGCGGACCCCTAGGTTCCTCAAAGTCCTTAAAAATCATTGAAAATGATTAAAACAGTGTTTACAAAAGCATAGAAAACTAATTTTAGGTTCTGGATACTATAGACGCATGGTTGTAGTCCTACAGTCACACGGCTATAGTTCTATAGCCATGCGGCTCTAACTGAGCCTATACACGCACCTAAGCTTCCTAATCTCTCTATGGACTATTCTCATGGTTTCGGATCAAGGACTCTTTTGAATTTTGGGCCGTTTGAGAACATTTCGGGCATTATTCCGCTCATTATCAATTCTGAATCATGTTTATCTGTTTGACAGGTAACAAATGGTTTTCATCATAGAGGTCAGGAAAAAACCCATGCTCACAGTCATCTGAATGAGCATGGGCTAAATAATAAAAGATAAAATAGGTAGAGAATAAATGAATATGATATGGTACTATAAACTTATAAATGAAAGCAAGCTTGAGGTTGAATAAGTAAGTTGCCCAAACCTTAAATCTCTGGATTAGTTATAACAGTCTATGCTCGGTAGGAGCTGCACCGGAAAGCTGATCCGAGTGGGGATTCTATCACTGATCCTAAAATTTAGGTTTCGAGATCTTTAAGTAATAAAACGGGGTTTTGTAAAATGTAAAACCAGTTTTTCTCAAAAATTCACATTCGAAGAAAAGGTTTTCTACAAAAGGATTTCCAAATGAATCAATGGTTTTCCTTAAGTTCTTTTTCCCCGGTTCGCTTTGCCTCTTTTCGCCCTCTAAAAAGGTCATCCTCTCACAATATCCCTTCTGTGCATTCATGGCTTTGCCATGCTCATTGGCACACCCAACCGTACCCATAATTGGTGCCCTTCTACATACCCTTTAGGCGTATGTCAAAGTGTGTGAGTTCACATGCAACTCTATTATGGGTCAAGTCGAAGGATCCAATAGAAGTATTACACGAGAATCACTTATACTATACCATATGGATTTCTCGTTAGTGGATCTATCCAGTACCATGTCTCATTACATGTACCCATGTACCTGATTGACACTTCATATTCTATGGCCGATAAGACATCGCCATACAATTAAGGTAATGCTACTCTTATGTTCCATTCATTATGACTACAGACTAGAGATAGCTTTATGGTTATATAGTTTCCCTATTCATGGTCTCACTGCCAAGTGCATGACACTTAACAACATGAATATAGATATGACCATTGCATATTCTATTTACATTCATTGCACAAGTAACAAATTAAATAGATTATGCCTTTATTTAATAACACAAATGTATAATACATTAATCCATAAAAGGCCTAGCAATGTATGATACAAATCAAGGACTAATGCCTTGGGACTAGAGCATTTCCCAATAATTCCTTAAATCCAAGTAGACTGTAGTTCACAAATAAGTAATCACCCAATGGTTCCCTTATTTGGGTGTGGTTACACTCTTATCAGTCCTATCCATCAACTAGCTAGTGATATCATCTCTAAGTTAGGAGAATGGCATATCCCTTCATATCCCTATTAGTCCTACCATGATCACTAGCATACCCAACCGTATCCATACTTAACACCTTGTTACACTGTTAGGCCTACGTCAAAGTATTGAAGTTCACATCTAGGCCTATAGAGTTATCATGTCTAAGGATCTAATACAAGTACCACTTAAGAACCACATATGACATAGGGATCATGTGGTGTTCTTAATAGTGGATTGATAAAGTACCATGTAACCTAACATGTACTCATGTCCAATGGTCAGTAAGATACCACCATACAATCAAGTCACATGCTAGTCTTTAGTTATCATTCTTATGACTCTAACATACTAGGGATAGTTTTATAACTGTGTTCATTCCTTTCTCATGGTCTTACTACCCAGAGAACATTATTGACATACGTGAGTATAAATATAATCAATGGATTCTTTGTTTCTACTAATTGCATAAGAAATTAATAAAACAAATTATGCCTTTTATTAATAACACAATGTACAAGATATAATACCTTGGAACTAGGGCATACACTAACAAATTTCACTAATACCATTTTTATGAATGTTAAATATGCTTAATGGAGGGACTAATGCATTCATAGTGCCATATATAACGAACATCATATGAGTACACAAAGTTTGATTATTCCATTGCATTAAATTGGTTAAAAAAGAACGCTTATTATTGTCTCGAATGAAAAGTACATACTATGATTTATTCCTCCCCTATAGGTAGGGATCTTCAATTGCTAAGCTTGTTTGGATCTTGTTCCTTAACATTTTAGAGAGCTCTCCTCCTTGCGGTGATTTGTTATGTTAGAGAAGTTCCACCTCCATACTAGTCGAGAGTGTTCTTGCCCATGGCTTATCAGGCGAGATCTTTGTAAGTCCAAATCTATTATGGTCAAGTTCCTTTTTATAGGGGAAAAGGGATTGGCGAAAATAGGAAAAAATTGACCGTCATTAATGTGGTCTGCATTGGATCTGAGACATAGTCGTTTAACCATGTAACACAGTCCTACGGATGTGTGGGTTGGTGGACAAGGTTGTTTGGCCATGGTGGTAGGTATACACAGCTGCTTGGCTCTATTGAAGGGCTGGCCGGGTATGTAAAAAGCAGTCTGACTCTATTTGTAAGGCCCAACAAAGTTAAACACTTCTATATTGCCTAACTTTGTCGTTCCAAGTCGGAATTAGGTAATTCTGGTTGAGTTAAATCCATAGATCTAAGATTGACATTTTGTTATAGGATTTGTTTGAGAAATTCCCAAAGGATGAGGAATTAAATTGGGATTGAATGAAACCCACACATTTTTGGCATGCAATTCAAGCATGTTCGACACGGTTTAGGTCATAATGTTTCCATTTTAGATCACAATCGCGTGATTCCAAATGCATCAAAATTGTGAGTTCTAGATGGATGTCGCGACATAGAAATTTGCAAGGAAATCCCTAAAGAACAAGAATGTAAATTTGAGTTTGATCAAGAACCTAGTATTCCTAGGGAAAGTGAGACTCTTAACCCTAATACTTATGGGATCAGTTGAAGTCGTTCCTTGGCATTCATAGGATCTGTAAATCATCTGCAGTTCCTATTGAAGGTCATTCTATAATGCATAAATAGGTTAAGTCGATATCCTTATCCAGGTCGGAAAATCCATGCTCACAGCCAAACGAAAGGTCTGGTCCTCCGATCATTGATTCCAAAACAAGATGACCCATCTTTCGGCTAAATAAGAGATCATAATGCCTAAGTAATTAGGAACTCATGTCTAAACATGATACGTGTGTCCTCTACAAGAGTTGAATTCTAAGTAAGAATTTAACTCTTAAAGAGATGAAAACACTGTCTTGTTCAAGTGGGACTATTAGTTTCTTGTACCTATATAAAAGGGTGAAGCCCCAAGTTTGATTAATATCTTTCACTCAAACTCTTTCTCTTTAGTGTTTTCTAAGAATCGTTTCTAACTTAGGTAGACATTGAAGTGTTTGTAGCAAACAATATCTCTTACTTTTCGACACAAACATTTGGCATCCAGAAGGATTATATCTCACCAACATCAATATAAATTTTCGTAATTGAGAAAAACCCTTATAAATGCATTAGAATATTTTTCTTTGCATCTAATTGAAGGAAACGAAAAACAACAAAGTAAATCCAACTAAGAAAAATATAAATATTAATTTAATTATAATTATAAAGCATTACGAGATATTAATTAAAAAAAATGTTCATTGTTTATTGGCGAACAAACAATAATATTGATGTAGATATTGTAATATATTGAAGTAATAAAATCTACTCATATCTTTTTACAATGTTTTAATATTATATAAATGTGCCGCCATTATCGTTGTAGTACAGTACTTTTCTGATTGAAATGAAAACTAATCCAGTTAGCAAATATAAATATTAATTTATTAATTTAAATTACAATTCTAATGCATTACAAGACACTAATTAAAGCAAATGTTTTAATATTATGTGTATGTAATCTTTATAAAAAATATAAATAAAATTCTGCTTTTCGGGTCAAATGGGAGTTGTTGGGTTGTCCACATACACATCTCAAAGACCATGGCAACTGTTTTGCTGTTCCTTTTTAAAATCAAATAAATTTCTTTTTTTTTTTTAAAAAAAAAAAGGGTAAATGCACCTTAAACCCCTCAACTCTTACAAATTTTGCAATTAGCCTTCTAATTAAAATTTTCAACATATTGATATTTTTTTTCTTTTTGATAGTATTAACCCTATATTTTACATTTTTTTTCTCGCACGAGTTGCAGTATCCATTAATTAGCACGTGATACAATTTTTGTGGACACATGAAACTAAATCGGAGATATGATTATCCATAGCTATCCAACGACTACATTGAAACTATAATTCATTCTTATTTTTTTCAAAATTATATTACGTGTTAGTTAACATATATTATAACCAGCATAAGAGAAAAAATTAAGTTTGAGGCTAATATTATCAAAACAGAAAGATCATATACTCAATATATTAAAACAATTGATCAATAAACCAATGCGAAATCCATAAAAATTCAAAGAGTTTAGAATGTGTTTCACCTTTCTTTTTAGAAATCAAACTAAAATGGAAATTAGAAAAAAACCTTTTAAGCCTTTTTGTAAGAAAAATGCGCCCTCTAATCTTTTTTTCTCAACAATTGAGCACTCACTTAGCTACACATTTATTACAATTAAGCATATTTGTGTAATTTTATAAAGAATATTTGACTAATTTGGACATTCTTATATCACCTTCCATAAATGTTATTACATTCGCATGTCTAAATTAGGGCATATATGCTCAAATGCAACATATCGAGGACAAAGTGAGCTAAATCGATGGATAAGGGTAAAAGAGACACATTTTGGATGCAAGAGGGACCAAAAATGTCATCTTTCCAAAGAAAATTATATTATAAAACGAAACAAAGTCAAAATAACCAAATCCCATTAGCCAGCCACCATTAACGCATTAAAGGGTTTTCCAACTACTTCCAGCTGATTTTTTTTTTAATTCAACAAATTGTGGAGTGAAATGAAAGAGATGGATTTCATCATCTTCCTCAATAATCTCTGCTGCTTGCGTATTTCTGACTTGGTCACAATAATACCAATTACCCCAAGTTTCCATTTTTTTCTTCCTTCTAAGCTTCGAGGCTGCAAAATTTCAAGCATCATTCAAATCTATCATAATTCAACACCATAGGTGTTTCTCTGTTTTTCTTCACTCTTTTAATTCTTCAAAGTTTTTAGCTTTTCCTCATTCTCTTTCTTGGACTCACTAGCTATTTCTAGCTTCTTTTTGTTTGGAAGTGTTTGGAGCGATTTGGGAATTTTGTTCGTAACATGTGTTACTGTTGAAAATTTGTTTGTTTGCTTCTATCAGGAGGAATATTTTGATGCTTTTTTTTAAAAAAAAGGTTTTTGCTTTTCGGCTAAACGTAGTTGTTTCTGAATAATTTTGGTGATTTCTGCATTAGTAGAATGACTATATCAAGAAGTTTTACCATTGGAGCTGTTTTGTTCATTTGGCTCTGTTGGTCTCCTCTATTTATTGGAGCACAAAATGGCATTACTGATCCTGTGGAAGGTGATTTTGCTTCAACTGCTCTTTTTTTCCTTTCTATTTTTGTACCTCTTTATTTTTCTACTAACTTGAAACAAACATGTTTCCTGAATATTTTTAATTGCTTGGTTATAACATATGTTGATGAGCAACTCAATTTTGGTTAATTTTGTGGGAACTTCATGCAATTTCATGTGTTGTAAACAAAGAACGACTAAATTCAGAAGCTTAAGCTGATAGATAAGGTCCAATGGTCCAATGGTGGTTTTTATTATATCTAGCATCTGTAAATCTGATGATTGCATTTGATCGAAGGATGACTTTATCAGTTCTAGAACTTATTTTGGATTGGAAGAGAAGGATTTTAAAAAAATATTCATATACTATATGGTTTTGGTAATTTTTGTACATGGAAATGATGAGGAAAAAGAAAACACTTACGTTCTGTTTTTCGGTTATTTTTAGTTGGTTATTTCAATGCACTAATGCTGCCATACATATGCTTAAATCTTCAGTGAAAGCACTGAAGGACATCAGGAACAGTTTGATTGATGAAAATAGAAACTTGAGCAATTGGAACCGTGGGGATCCCTGTACATCGAATTGGACTGGGGTTTTGTGCTTCAACAGATCATTTGATGATGGCTACCTGCATGTTAGAGAATTGTATGATTTCAGATCTTTTTATTTTTTCTACTGTGTGACACATACTTGCAAGTTAGATTGCATTTTGTTTAACTCTCAGATGATTCCTTTAGATTGCAATTTCTTAGTTTTTGGATTACTTAAACATGAAATGTAAATGTTTGCTATAGTTAAACTTCAAGGTAGATTAATTAGCTGGAGAATCTATGATTATCACAAGCACCATTTATTAAATCTTGTTGTTTGAAGGGAATTCTTCTGTACAATGCAAATATCTCCAGGTTTTTTTTTATCCTCTTACAATTTTTTTTCCTTTGCAGGCAACTACTTACTATGAATCTATCTGGAACTTTATCTCCGTCACTTGGTCACTTATCTTATATGACAATATTGTAAGCTATTGATATTCATATAATTATTGATATGTATTCAATTTTTCGTCGGGATCATTTCATTCTCCCCGCTGATTATTGTTCTATTTTGATTCCTTGAAGGGATTTTATGTGGAACAAGATAACAGGGAGTATACCGAAACAGATAGGTGATATTAAATCTTTGGAACTCTTGTAAGTTCAACTGCTTCTTCCTTGTTTGTTCAAATCAAGCTGATTACTGTGTATTACTACAAACTCTCGTACGCATGGACATCATTAATTGAATATTTGCAAGAAGAAATGAATCTTCATTTTATGACCTCTGTCTTACTTTCTTGTTGTACTTATGCTCCCAGGCTCCTGAATGGAAATCAATTAACAGGTCCTTTGCCCGAAGAACTTGGCTTTCTCCCAAACTTGGACAGAATACAGATTGACCAGAATCATATATCGGGGCCAATACCAAAATCATTTGCGCTTTTGAATAAAACAAAACATTTGTGAGAGTTCTTGATGCTCTTTATTCTAAGAACCGGTGCTTAGCTGCTGACATATCTTGATTGATTTTCTCATTTTTCACTTGATATTTTCTTCCTTGAACAGTCACATGAACAACAATTCAATCAGTGGCCATATCCCACCAGAGTTGTCTAGATTACCAAGTCTTGTTCACTTGTAAGGAGGCATTCAGCTAGATTCATATAGAAATTATGAGTTGTTTGAGCGTTTTCATTTCATTTAGTTATCTCCTTTATCTTATGTTATGCTCATCTATATATTAATTTTTGTAGCCTTCTGGACAACAACAACTTATCAGGTCATCTTCCACCAGAATTTGCTGATCTGCCAAATTTACTCATACTGTATGGTTTCTGCACTGCCTATAGATGAAGCTAGACTTCAAGTTTCTTTTATATGGGTTCCTTCACAGAAATTAGCTTCAACATTATGTCTCAGTTGTTCTAACATATTTACTAATTTTTTTGTTTGCAGTCAACTTGATAACAACCCGTTTGACAGAGGTACAATTCCAGATTCTTATGGAAACATGACTAAACTTTTGAAATTGTAAGTTCAAATTGCAATCTGAAACTTGCAAAGAGAGGGATTTACTAGCAACCTTTTTTAAAATTTGAATTACGCATGGGATTATCTTGAGATGTATGGACCAGATTTTTATAGCTTAGATTTCAATATCAGATTGATTGAACTCATAATTAGAGACATCTTAACATAATTAATTGAGGGACTTCGCTGAAAAGCTTATTCATGATCTTTTTTTTTTTTTTTTTTTACCATAGGAGTCTGAGAAACTGTAACTTGCAAGGTCCAATTCCTGACTTGAGCAGAATACCGAATCTTGGCTATCTGTAAGTGTGTATAATGGGAATCCTTTTCTGATCAATAATGCTGGATTTTTCATCTCTTTAATTGTAATTTAAATTGCATTGGACCACTAAATCTTTTCTTTCATATTTTAATGTCTCCACTTGCTCATTTTGACTTGCAAATTTTAATATGATTTTCAGGGACCTCAGTTCAAACCATCTAAATGGATCCATACCCCCTGCAAGGCTTGCAAATAATATTACAACCATGTAAGTTTTCTGTATCTTGCATATGCTGCATGGATTCTCAATTCTTTTGCATTTGAGCTAACTAGAACAATATATGAATTTACTTCAATAAATTCCAAATATTTTTATTAGATTGTATCTCTAAGGTTGATGATGTTGATTTGCTCCAATGGTGATATTGACTAGTTAAACACTTTTGGCAGTGATTTATCCAACAACAATCTTACTGGCAATATTCCTTCCAACTTTTCTGGTCTGCCTAATCTTCAGAGACTGTAAGTATATTTCATAACTCTAATTTGTTCATAATTATTTTTAGTTATATTGTATTTATCTAATGCTGTCCCAGTTTAAGTTTCAACTTAAGCTGTCAGATTTCAGAGAAAATAAGTATCAAGATCCGTAGTGAAATTGATTGGATTTTTTATGACAGGTCACTTGCAAACAATTCATTGAGTGGCTCCATTTCATCTGCCCTTTGGCAAGGTCGGCGTTTCAATGGTTCTGAAAGACTTATCTTGTAAGAGCTGAAACGAATATGTCATGGAAATATAAACGCAAACATGTAACTATTTTTTTTTTTTAAATCAATTCTGAGGCTAAAGAATTATTATTCACATTTGCTGATGACATCATGCTTTACTAAAATTAAGCTTTTTTTTGGTTTTTTTTTTTTTTTTTTTTTTTGTTGTTGTTGTTGTTGTTGCATCACATACTCATTTACTAATGAATTGTTTGTTACTATTTGGGATTGCAGAGATTTTGAGAACAATCAACTATCGAATATTTCTGACAACGGAAGTATTAATCTCCCGCAGAATGTCACGCTCTGGTTTGTCTCTGTACTTGCATAATGCAGTTCCTTTTCTTCTTTTTTTTTTTTTTTTTTTTTTTTTCTTGTATACATATTGTCCATCTTTTTTTTTTTTTGGCTGGGTTTCTTGCTGTTGTAGTGGTTAATGAATTGTTAAAAATACTTTTCAGGCTTCATGGGAACCCTTTATGCTCAGATTCCAATTTAAACCAATTCTGTGGAACTTTGAAAGGGGATTTTGACAATCGAAGTTTGACAGACACTTCCAAGAGTTGCCCTACTGCAGGATGTCCATATCCTTATGTATATTCCCCAACATCTACAGAGTGTTTTTGTTCTGTCCCTCTGATTGTTGGATACCGACTGAAAAGTCCTGGATTCTCCCAATTTCGACCTTATAAATTTGCATTTGAGGAGTATTTGACCTCTGGTCTCAAATTGGAATTTGATCAGCTTTACATCGAGACAATTGAATGGGAAGAAGGACCTAGATTGAAAATGCAATTGGAACTGTTTCCTGTTTATGTCCCCAATTCTACTCATCTCTTCAATACTAGCGAGCTTCTACGTATCTTGGACATGTTCACTGGATGGAATATTCCTGACAGTGATATATTTGGACCGTATGAACTTCTCTACTTTGATCTGTTGGGCCCTTACGCAAATGGTTTGTCTCAGTACATCAAATACTCTCTGATTGAAATGAAATTAGTGCCTGTTTTTGTTGACAGTAAATATATTGCACCTGTTTGGAAATGTCTATTTATTGGATTTTGCACTTTATAAGTAATTGCATAATAAATGTGTATTTACGATTAATTGATCAGAGATTAATGTAATATGAGTTTGGTCGGCTGGGGAATAAAGTTTTTAATTAATTATTTGGCATAACTTTTGAAAGACATAATTATCGCTAAATTGTTGCATGACTTTGATATTTATTATGCTTGTGCTTCTCATGAATTCACAGCTATTCCTAGAAGTTCATCGTCAGGTATAAGCAAGGGTGCCCTGGCCGGAATAGTACTGGGGGCCATTGCTGTTGCAGTTACATTATCTGCAATTGTTTCACTTCTTATTGTGAGGACGCATTTCAGGAAGTACCATGCAGTTTCAAAAAGGCGTCATTGTAAGTGTACTTTTCCTATGATATTCATATTGATATATTGAGTGAGCGTTGTAGCAATGCAAAAGTTCAGTTCAGTTGAATCTTTTTTTGTCAGTTCCCTTGTAGAAGTTGCTAAAATTCCGTTCTTTTGAAGTGAAACTGATGTTTTCATCTGCGAGTAAAATCATGCAAATAGTTTGCACAACTTTTGTGGAGAACTTAACTCATATACTGTGGATCTCTGTAGAAAATCCGAATAACTACTATGTCAAATAAGTCTTCTTGTTTTTGAGCAACAATAAAAATTGGAAAATCAAACACAATCATTTTGTATTCTAGTTGTTTTGAAAAAGTTCAAGTGATTTCTGTAATTGTAAAAATTTTCCATTAATTCCACAAGAGCATTATAGGATTCTGTTAATGGAATTTGATTGAAATTCTAGCACAAATGTTGCTTTAAATGGGTGATTTAAGTTTTTCTTGATGTACCTATTAGGCATACTTTATTGGTAAGCTTTCAGCAGACTAAGGTGGAGGATTTTGTGTTCAACATCTAGCTCCTTTTAAAATCTTTTTACAGAAAGGAAAAAGTGTTCATGATACCCCATATTAATTGGTGGGGCGTACTTCAAAATTCAATTGTTGATTTTATTTTGTGTTAAGAAATTATTGTGGACTAGGCCATGTTTCATCTCGTTTTCCCCAAAATGTGGTCTGCATATTGTAGGTCCATTTGGCCATTGAGTTGGTCTTAACGAAATACTTCTCAATTTATACTTGTCTAGTGTAACAAATGAAGCAATTTGATGCCACAATTTCCCTAGCAGTTTCATCTCTAACATGTTCCTATGTTTGCATGTAGCATCTAAAGCCTTTCTGAAAATTGATGGCGTGAAGGATTTTACTTACTCTGAAATGGCCTTGGCTACAAACAATTTTAATAGCTCCGCTCAAGTTGGACAAGGAGGATATGGAATAGTTTATAGAGGCGTCCTTGCTGATGGTTTAGTTGTGGCCATAAAACGGGCTCAGGAACATTCTCTACAGGGTGAGAAGGAGTTCTTGACGGAAATAGAATTGTTATCAAGGCTTCATCATAGAAACCTTGTTGCTTTGATTGGATATTGTGATGAAGAAGGTGAACAGGTAACATGCTTTATCTCGCTCAAATTTTTAAGTTTTGTCTTACGCCCATATATGAATTGTGGATTTCCTTTTCTGTTTGCCTCCTGAAGTTGTCCGAGTGTATTAGAAATACCATTGGAAAAGTTTAACATGCATATATTTTGCGCTTGCAGATGTTAATTTATGAGTTTATGCCAAATGGCACTCTTCGAGATCATCTCTCTGGTTCGTTTCATATTTATCCTTGGACTTGCTTGCATTGCTTTTTTTGTCATTTATCTCTAAATTTGCATGCGAGACTCAGCTAATCTCTGTGTTCTGTTTTCCCTATATAAATTCTACAATTCTAAATCACCATATGCTTATGTCGCAGCCAAGTCTAAGGAACCACTGAGTTTTGCAATAAGATTGAGAATTGCATTGGGTTCGGCCAAGGGCATCCTTTACCTTCATACAGAAGCTGATCCTCCAATATTCCATCGAGATATCAAGGCAAGCAACATATTAATTGACTCGAATTATAATGCAAAGGTTGCTGATTTTGGACTTTCAAGACTTGCACCAGTTCCAGACATTGAAGGTGCTGTGCCAGCTCACGTGTCCACCGTTGTAAAGGGGACTCCAGTAAGTCGTTAATATTACACTCAATAAGGCTTCAAATTCCAATTTTTTGTTCCTCCAGGGACTTATCTTGATCCACTCTCAATTGTCAACCATTAGCATGTGCCGCTCTGGTAAAAAAAATTTTGAAGCTCATGAGTTGCATCAAATTTCATTTAATTGCAGATGAGTAAAGAAAAACGTATGTTAAAATCTTCAAGTGTTCAATACTATTAGGAATTCATATTTTAGTAATTCATAACTATACCTTTTTGGATGGAAAACACTAGTTTTTCATATTATGGTATGTGAGGAATTTTGGATCATGAGATGAAAATTTATTAGTAGACTACATTAAAAAGAAAAGCTTATTTCATGATGATGATAATGAGAAAGGGGAAGAATAAAATCTTCAATGATTATTTTTTCTTGAAACAAAAGACATTTATGATTTATTCTGTTTGATAACTCTTAATACAACGTAATGGAATCGAATCTATAGTGCAATTTACCCTATATATTCAACATTGCATTACGGTTTTGAAAACAGCACCTTAGTATTCTGATCTGTGGAACATCCTGATGTGGTTTTCTGATGTCTCATGTTTTATTGACTTTTCAGGGCTACCTTGATCCCGAGTATTTTTTAACACATAAACTGACAGACAAGAGTGATGTTTATAGCCTTGGTGTTGTTTTTCTCGAGCTGTTAACGGGGATGCAACCAATATCGCATGGTAAAAACATTGTCCGAGAGGTAAATCCTTACACTTTTCTAGGTGACAAAATGTAATATTTTGAAAAGAATTCATAGTTGCAGTTATGTCCTCTTCTGTGAGGGAATTCTTGAGCAACAGTATACCAGACTCGCAGCACATCTTTAGAGAACCTGTTCCATAATTTTCCTGATTCTAGAACAAATAAACATGTCGGATTATGCTTATAGATGTGCGCTGAGGTTGGGTTGCGCCATAAGATGGTTTATCTAATAGAGAATTAGAGAGAGTTTTGCAGATAATCTGGTTTTATCCTTGCTCATTTTGGATTTCAGCAAATAATCATTTTTTTTCTCTGGGGGAAAATACTTAATAAGCATACCTGCTGTTTAAGCAATTTATCCATTGGCAGCCACAACTATTCTTTTCTCCCTTTCTCTTTTCTTAGTCATTTTAATACCGAACGTTTGACCACTTTCTTTTTTGCAACACCTTTTCTTAGGGATAAGCCCTGTGGTGATTGGGAGAGATCAAATATGACCTTAACATGAAAAAGAGTGCAATTTAGGCCTAACATTCCAGACATGGTGCAATTAGGTGCCACACTAACAGAATAGAAAACGACTCGCTGACCTGTTAGTGAAAGGAAGTGTTCCTTTAACAGGCTGTCTCTTCTATTCTGTCAACGTTTGGCCTAACATTGCCCTGTTTGATCTCCCCAATAACCATGGGGCTTTTTTTTACCCTTCGTGAAAAAAGTCATAAATTCAGTTTTCTAGAAAACATAAAGATTGGGGTGAAATGTAATAGTTAGATTCACACTTTCATCCCCATCCAGCTGCATCCTGGTGGGAAAAGCATATGCTCGACTCTATGCTAGTATAGTAAAAGAATATCTGTTTTATTTACAAATATCTTTGATTGATCCCATAAATCTTTCTTATTTTTCTTTAATTGAGAAGTGATTAAGAGAAGGCAAAATATGTGTCCTTTCCTCTCACGTGAAGTTTAACTTCTCTTGTAATTTAATGATTTTTTTTTTATTGGCATCAGGTCAACAACTCGTATCAGTCCGGTATGATATTCTCGGTTATAGATGGGCGTATGGGTTCATATCCATCCAACTGTGTGGAAAAGTTCTTGAGTTTGGCTCTCAAGTGTTGCCAGGATGAGACAGATATGAGACCTTCAATGGTGGATGTGGTTCGAGAACTCGAAACTATATGGGTTATGATGCCAGAATCCGATGCTAACACACCTGACGCAATATCCATTAGTCCGGGAAAGACCGAAATTCCACCCTCTTCATCCTCAGTGGTGATTAAGCATCCTTATGTGTCCAGTGATGTTTCCGGCAGTGACCTAGTCAGTGGAGTAGTTCCTACTGTCACACCAAGATGAGCAATGATAAGGAAAGAAAAATAACTTGGTCCTCGAATCTTGATCTTTCGGGTTTCTATCGAGTCGCTTGATTCAAGATTTTCTGTATTTAATGGTCTGTATCATAACAATTTTATATATAGTGGTAGAAAAGTAGAAAAATGTTATAATACTAATCACAAGTGTCTGTTGTAGCATTACTTATTTTTTTTGGTTTTGAGATCAATTAAACTGAATCTAAACTTGGATCTCAAAAAGATCAAATGAGCAGTTGTACTCATTAATCGCCAACATTTTGATTAAAAACACTATTAATCTTAAACTGATTCGAAGTTTGAAGATATTGGATTCAAATTGAGATAGAAAGAGAAACTTGGATGCAGTTAAAAAATCTTAAATTTATAGTCATAAATTAGTATGTACCAGAGGAGAAACGTCAGCAATTGGGCAACAAAAACTTTAAGATCAAGTATTATCCTATACATCCAAATAGCAATTAGTTCTTCAAGAGTTGCATTCATTGTTGATCTAAGACCACTCACCATTAACATATCGCATAATCTAATAAAAGCTTTTCGATTCATTCTTATAACACTATAAAAGTGATCACTTTCAAGTAATTCTCTTACACATGGTTTATGCCTTATTTTTTCTCCTTCAAGCCTTACTTGATGTGTGATTTGGCTATTATCACTATTAATTCGGTGCATTTCTCTTGCATATCGACACAATGCCATATAATAACAAGTTGATCACGTTCTTTTTCTCGCATGCATTGCACTAATTCAGAATTGTCGCCAGCCTCACTGTTTTGATGGTCCATCTGCAACAAAATTTGAAAATCTATTAAATGCATATACAAATAAATAACACACAAAAAATGAAGTTGACACATTTATATAGTTTAAACTACAATGCACCAAATTACATATAAGATTAGTTTCAAACCACAACAGAAATGTCTATGAACATAAATAGCAGGCTTAGATTAATTCCAATCACTTGCTTAAAATAGTATGCGAAGTAATAAGGAAATAATTGCCATCGGATAAAAAAAATGATATTGGTTTGCTTCAAGATCAGGATACGATGATCTTCACTCTTAAAAATTCGGCATAGAGATAATTTGAGGATAACAGAATATAAAAAAGATATAAGATACAAATTTTATTAAATTTTATTTAAGAGACATAAATTAGTCAAGCCTTTAAAATATATGTCCACCATGCTTTAAAAGTAAAATAACAGAAAAGATAAAAGCTGATTATGGTCATCTTAAAACCAATTGAATAAGCGAGATTTACAATTAGTAGATTACAGGCCATGTAATTAGGCTTAGCACTTTAATGGAAGAATTCTCCATCCAAAGAGCTAGTTAGCAATGTTATCCATAATCCTTTGGAACGCGAAAATCGAAAAACCGAGATACTCCTGCATTATTATTTTATCTTTTAGTCTAACAAAAAGTTTGTATGTAGAGGAAGTTCTAATAAAAGTATACACATTGAGGAAATTCTAATAAATATTCAGTTCTATATCAAATATTATGTGATAAAATGATACTGAATGTCGAAAATTATTATTAGATTGACAAAATATGGACGATTTCACATCTAGACAAGTATATATGGGTCCCCAATCCAAATATCCCAAAAAAGATGCTTAATTTCTACAAAATTAATATATATTAGACAGAATCATTTTTACCACATTTACATTCATAGATAAACTACTGAATTATGTATGAAGTAACAAGGATAATATATATAAAAAAAACTGCAACATAACTGCCTGTCTCCACAAATGAAAATAATAGAGTTGCAGACCGAAAATGGCTGCTTTAGCACAGCTATTCATCATAAAAGCACAAGAAACTTTCATAATTTAATAATATTATCAAAAAAATTCTTTGCAACATATAACCTGACTTTTAAATAACCCACACATTGAACCCTAGATTTTGAAGGTGATATATTCAAAACACCGACCCTAGATTTTGAAGGTGACATATTCAAAACACCGAATCAGTTAATGGGTTGAGAAAAACTGGAATAATCACACTCGATTAGACATAAATGTTAACTAAAACTGTGGAAAATCAAAGAGATCCCAAAAATTTTACTAATAAGAAAGTTCCATTCATCAACGAGAAATTAGGGGGAAAAAATAAAAGAAAAGTTAGGGTAAAATCTTACAGTGAATTAGAAGCGAGCAATCCAGAATAGACCAGCTACAAGCAAAGAATTAAGGATGAAATCGTGCAATTGAGGCAGCAGATGGGTATCGGATTTTATGAAGGAGGCAGGAGCTAAAGGAAGAAGAAGAAGAAGAGAGGATTAGGGTTGGCGCGAAATGAGAAATAAATAGAATCTTCGTTTATCATGCAAAACCATCATCCAAACAAGGGTAGTGGAGGGAGGGATGAGTTCAGTGGAATTTGGCCTTTTTCCCGCTTCTGATTTTGAAAAGGCTCGTCATTGTTTACTTTTTTCCAAGGCTTGGCATTTGGCAAGCCAAAATATATACTTGCCACAAAAAAAAAAGTACGTTTTAATAATATATATATATATATATATATATATATATAAGAGAAAAAGTTTGGTAAATAACAAAGATTCAGACAAAAAATGTAACATAATATATTTAGAAAAGGGTAAAACACATTCGGAATCCCTTGATATTTTGTCAAAACTGCAATTAGCTCCCTGATTAATTTCTTGAACATATTGGGTATCTGATCTTTTCATTTTAATACTACTAGTCCCAAACTCTATTTTATTTTATGTCTATATAACAAGCACTATTAAGTGATATGACCAATAAATTTTAGTATGTAACACAATTTTAGAAAATTTTCTGGATAAGAAAATAGATTTGCTGGAAGTATCTATTTTACAGTTTCAAGTGATAAAATCATATAATTTTTAAATTTATTTGGAAATGTTTGTTTCACAATTTCGTTACTGAACGAAATATATTATATATACGTAAAAGATATGTCTAGTTTGGGGATAATAAAGTTGAAATGAAAAGATCAGGTACTTAATGTGTTAAAAAATTTGATTAGATGACTAATTATAGTTTTAGTAAAAGATCAGGGGTCTCAAGATGTGTTTTGCCTTAGAAAAATAGTAGTATCTATGTGGTAATATGTTGTTATCTAACAATATATATATATATATAGTCTTAATAAAAGACTAACTCTGGACCTCTAGTTGAAGAGAGATGCATTACCACCAGGCTATAGTTGGATAGCCTTCGAGATGTACATGATTATTAATAGATATCACACAAATATCATCACGTGGGCTTATAGATCTTTTTGCCTCATATGCTATCAACAATTTGTCATTTTATCCCTTTTCTTATTGATGCTTTTTTTTTTTGGTCCATTAATACTAAAAAAAATTAAAATAGTCCAAAATAAGCATGTTTTATCATATTTCGTTAATAGTTTATTAATGGAATATGGTTATTTTGGCTATTTTAAAGCGGTTTTGCAAAGCACAAGACAAATGGGTAACGAGCATATCATGGGGAGCCAAAGAAAAAAAATGTGATAATACAGGGGTAAAAAAAATCTAGTTCCCATCATGTGAATAAATATAAATTGCAAAACTATTGTTGTTAATATTTTAGAATAGTTGTTATTCTATATAAATATTTACTTAAAAATGCATCTTTAATTCTCAATTGGATCTCACATAATTTATAAACCTCTTTAATTATAGGAAAATATACAGGATTACTCTTTTTTAAAGTTTTTTTTCTCCTTTCTCCCACCACTTTTTCCTTTTCATTTTGTAACTTTCTTTTATTACAACTCTATACCCTTTTTTCTTTTAAGTTTTACTTATTTTTTTTAGCCTCACCAATATCCTAATTTCTCTTTTATGTTGACATTTTGTTTCCAACCATAAAAAATGAAATTGCTTACTCTTGCGAACGATGGACTGACTTTAGTTTGCCGTCGGCTTGAAAACACTCCTCTTTTTCTTCAATCTCATCGCCTCTCTAATCTCTCCCCCTCTTTGCTCATTCCCATCGCTAGATTAGATAAATTTTTTATTCTTCTTTGTCTATAAATAATATGATTATTCAAGTCAATATTATTATTAATATGTGAAGGGAGAACACATCTTCACAGAGTACAATTTAACATCTATGCGACGACAACAATCTCATTTGCATATTATATGAACCTCTTGGTATAGTCTTCGTAAATGGGTGCACAACCATAATATGCGTAGACATGTACTTCATGTTAACAATGATATTATGAATGTATAAGAATGATATAAACAACAAAACAATATCATGAAGGTATCATGAAGATATAACAATGGTGTAAATAATAAAACAGTATCATGAAAGTATCATAAGGTATCATGACTGTATAACAATTGTATCGTGAAGGTATAACAATTTACTCTACAACTAAAGAAAGATGAGTGTTATCTCTTGTGTGGACCATTAAATTATGAGAAACACTATCTTAAGAACGAATTACTTTTTCTTACATTAACCTGATGTAATGTTTACCTCATTAATTTTTTTGTTAATTACTTATTAATAACTCAATCATAACTAATTAATCACACTTTCTACCTCAATTAAATATATGTAAAATTAAGCTAATTAGGTTATAAATTAAAAACCTACGAATACCAAAATTCAAGCGAACCACAAATTATTTGAATCACACCAATTAATTTGCACTTATGGAGCTACTTGTGCTAATAACAGTAACTTCGAGACCAAAGGCCTTCCCAAACTTCATGATACTATTGTTATACCTTCATAATACCATTGTTACATATTCATGATACCATTGTTATACTATTAAAAAAATAGAGGAAAAAATATATACATATGGATCTTGTTTTAAAGAGAAAAAAAAGGAAAAAACTTTGTAAAGTGACATGAGGAAAAAATGAATGGATTGAGAGATAAAAGTAAAGAATAGGATGGAGGGGGGAAGAAAGAAGCATAAGGTGTTGGTGTAAGCCCTAGTCCCTAATGTTGTACTTGGTGTTTTGTATATTTATATATATTTTTTCTAAATATTAATAAAATGCATAATCATATTTATTGAATTACTTGTACAATTAATAAATATTAAGAATCCATAAACTGGTATTTACTCATGTTTGTTAGTAGTGTGCACTAGACCTGTTCATGGGTCGGGCTGGGCCGGGTTCGGGCCGGGCTACATCGGGTTTGATATAAAAATCTCTTGTCCAAGCCCGGCCCAGCCCGCACTAATTTTACATCGGGCTCGGGCCGGGCTGGGCCGGGCAATTGAACCTCATTCCCAAGCCCAGCCCAACCAGCCCATCAAATAAATGTTTATATTTTTCTAATATAACTTATTTTAAACAAATTTAATTTACAAATAGTATTCATAGACAAATTTAATTTACAGATAGTATTCATAGAGAAATTATAATGGCCAAGATCTTCTATAAGTTTTTCAATGGTTCAAATAAAATATTTAGTATATAATTATATAAATAAAAATATAAAAGTATATATTATAAAATTATCCGGGCCGGGCCGGGCCAGTCATGGGTCTTATAGTTATTCCCAAGCCCAACCCATCATTAACTCGGGCTTCTACGAGTTCGGGCCGGGCCGGGCTTAAAGTAAAATATTTATGTCCAAGCCCAACCCAGAACGGGCGGGTTTAGGCGGGCTTTGCGGGCCGCGGGTCGTTTGCACAGGTCTAGTGTGCACTGAACAGGTAAGACCATGAGTTTAAAGAATATAGTTTTAAAGTTATCCCTAGTTTGTTATAATCATGGAAATAAATATAACTAAAGACTAGTATGTTCCTTGTGAGATGGGTGGTGTCTTACCGAGCATAGGACTTAGAAAGTCAATCAAGGACATAGGTACATGTTAGTGAACAATGTACTGGATCAATCCATTTTTGAGAACACTTCATGATCCAGTGTCATAAGTGCTTCTCACGTATTCCTTAAATTGGATCCTTAGACCTAATATTACTACACTCCTAGATGTGACCTTGTATGCTTTGATGTGTGCCTAATGCACTCGTAACTGGGTTCCAAGTATAGGTACGTTAGGTATATCTTTTCACTGAAGAGATGATATCATCGGGCTCTTGACGCAGTGTATGGTTGTACCCAAATATAATGATTATTGGATAATCATTTATTTGATTTCTTCAGTCTATTTGGATGTCAAGTAAAGCCCTAGCACATAAAAGGATGACAGAGCCATGCCTTATGTAGGACACTGATATCAAATGTGCAAGGGATCATATAAGAATGCTATAGGTGTATGTCGGTTTAATTTTGTTATCTTCATCCTAATTGGGGCTTGTAATGGCTTGCTAAAGCCCACTTATAATATGTGGGCCAAATGGTAATTTTGGGACCACTACCAACATATGGATAAACCTACAAGATCACCCGCAAAGAAGTATGGGTGGCTTTTATCATGAACCATTTTAATATTTAATGGTTACATATTTATCTTTTATGTATGATGGCTTATATGGATTTTATGGACTTAAAAAGTTACGGTTAAACAAAATAATATAACTCCATTATGAGACTTATTAATTTAACTTATTAAAATTACCACATAGTGAATTTTAGTTAAGTTAAAAGTATGGTAGAATATTCTAGATATTTTAAAAGGTGAAAATATTTAGATATTTTATTAAGAAGGATATAATAGGGATTCTCACCTTTTATGTCTCATATAAAAGGAATGTGATAATGAAACCCTATTTCTCCAAGCCTATTCTAGTTTCCACTCTCATCTTCTCTGTCTCTTAGGATTTAGAGACATTGGAAGAAAAAAGTTTTTTTTTTCCATTGGAGATTTGGTTCGGAGCTAGCAATCAATCCATCCTTAAGGGCTTCGCGTGTGTGAGCGTAAAAGAGGAATAAGTAAGCTTCTTGTCAAATCAATTTCATAGCGGGGATGCCTAAGGTGAAAGATCTTTTCCACTCTTTATTTTTCTTCTTTATCCATAATCAAGCCTTGAGATCTAAGGCATGAACGTTAGTTGTAACTGTTTTGTTCCACATTTTGTTTCACTTAGAGCCGAGATAGGTTCCAACATAAGGGTATGGCCAAAACGGGTATAATATTTCTACTTATATATGTAAGTTATAAATAAAACTAAAGAGTATAAATGTTGTGAGCGGATGACATTTTCACAAAACTAAAAAATGAAATAAAACGAAGTGCGTTGTGAAGCGAACCACAAAATTGGGGTTTTTTTTATTTGGATAAGTAACATTATTATCAGGGAAATTTGTTTTTGGAAAATATAATGTTCGTAAAAGATTTAAGACTGAAATCTCGAAGAAACTATAGGAGTCACCATTTGGCTCAGCTCAATCGTGAAATTATGGTATAGCCGGAACAGAGTGAGAACCACTACACCTTCTAGAGATCTAGGTTCGTTACTTATTATCTAATTAAAATAAATGTTTCAACAATCAAATCATAGCATTTTATAAAGCTAAGTCGATTTTATTTGGAACACGTGATGTTCATGCAAGGTATAGAAGTAGTAAATAAATTAATTATACAGACTGAATCGAATAAGCTGCCTAGGGGATACCTATGAATCAAATAAAGAATCGGGATATAATCGCCTAAAATACAAGAATTCATCTAAAGGAATAAATACAGCTAAGCATACATCTAATCCTGCAAAACAGATGTTAGTCACACAATAATCACATTTAGGACTCAAACATGAGAGAACGGGATAAAAAGTGAGTCAGGATCATGCACTTAGAGGGGATAGTTGATGAGACTCAGCTAGTTTCATCGGCTAGACCTGGAAAAAATTTTGAAATGTTCCTGTATTGATTTTTGAGAAAACGGTTTTTGAAAATGGTTTCCCCGGTTAATTATTTAATATGTCAAGTGAGTTTGTTCATCTCGCGATTAATCTTGGATCCCGTTCGTCGGTTATACTTCACATGGAATTTAATCTAGGTCCAAAAGCTGTAAACATCCATAAACGGTTTTGACACGCGGGATAACAGACTATAAATCTCAGACCAAAACAACCAAAGCCTTACGGCCAAAACTAAGGCTGTACAACTGTGGAATAAGAGTCGTGTGGTTATAAGAACAACCGCACATCTATTGAGCTTGAATATGCAGAAAACATATAAATTAATTTGATGAAATCTAAGTTCAAAAACAAGAGCCGTACGACCCTATGTTATAGCCATGTGGCTCTAAAGGAGAGTCGTACGGCTCTTACTTGTAAGATCGGGCAGATTTTTGAAAAAGCTTAAAAACAACAAATAAATATCCAAACACACCAAGACTTAACTAGAAAGCTATAAATGGACTTTAAGACATATCAAAGGTTACCTTTGTAGCGTGCTTTACATATTTGAGCGAGATTTTCAACCCGATCTTTGGAATTTCAACTAGATTGAACCAAGCTCCAAAAATGACCCAAGATGCTTCCGGGACCCAAAACAAACTCTGGATGTTCAAGGTTTTCAGTTTGATTTGTGTTTAGGTTGTTTTGCTGTTTAGTTTTGTGTGTTTAGGAGGTGGTTTGTGGCTTAGTTTGTGACTTATTTGTTTGTTTTCTTACTCTCCTTTGAGAGCTCTCTCTAATCCAAATCCATTTTCTAGTCTGAAAATGGTCTCCCTGTTCTATTTCCTCATTCAATCCATCCTTTTATACCCATAAAAATCCAAAATTTACATTTTCAAGGGAAGAGTCACAGACTGCTGGATCAGAGCTGTATAGCTCTTGCATCAACAACCGCATGGCTGTTGTAATAGCCATACATCTTTTGACACAATGCCTGTACAGGTGTTGATCCACAGTAAATGGTTTTGGCCATTTTTGGGTTTGATTCTAAAATCGTTTGAATCTGATCTTCACTCCTTAAATAGGGTACCTAAAGAATAGTCCTCAAAATGGTAACCAAAGGGTTTTCATACTAAGGCTGGAAAAATCCATGCTCACAGGCTACCCCTCATACGTCTAAATTCACACATACTGGGTTTATCCTACCTTATGGTGAGTTCAGATGCACGATAAAAAGCACGGTGAGTAGAGAAAAGAAACGTACTTGTCCCTGGCATAGGTTGAGTGACTCCGATGACCATTACCTTTTAGGATCGTGTAGGAGTGGTTATCTTTTAGGTCGTGTAGGACTAGTGTGAGCACGGGTTTTTTCCCGACCTCTGTGATGAAAACCATTTGATACCTATTAAATAGATGAACGTGAGTCGAATTTGAGAATGAGCGGAATAATGCCCGGAATGTTCTCAAACGACCCAAAATTCAGAAGACTCCTTAATTCGAAAATCAGAAAAGAGTCCCTTGAGAGATTAGGAAACTTTGGTGCACGTGCAGGCTTATCTAGAGTCACACGACTGTAATCTTCAGTCGCACGACTGTAATTTATAGTTGCACAACTGTAACAATTACAGTCGCACGATTGTAATTCTACAGTCGCACGACTATAATTATAGTCGTACGACTCTAATATTTGACTCAGCAGATTCCTAAATAGGAAAGAATTCTACTTTGGCTGGAATCTTGGGCGTGATTTCAGGGAATTAGGGCGACCAAATAGATAGCAAAAGAGGCAGAAAAACAAGAAAAAAGGGGGAAACCAATTCAGAAAAGGGGGGAGAGCATTCTAGTGAGTGAAAGAGAATTTTAGAGAGAGAAAGGAGAGAAAACTAAGAAAAATCAACAAAAAAACCAAAAACACATAGAGAATACCAGGGTGAAACACAGAGTGTGAGAATCCCCAGTCGCATATCACTAGCTTAAGCCATTCTCGGGTTCGTTCGGATCAATTCGGGACGTGTGTTCGAGAGTTTCAGGTCGTTTGGAGATTCTAGGCGGATTCCGACGTCCACATCCGACTCTGGTCATCAAAGCATATTGGAACGCAAAATAGGTAAACTATGAGAGGCCTTAAAACTCGTTTCATATTGATTTGTGATAGTGTTCTATGTTTTAAAATTTTTCCGGAAAACTATGTGCGCAACTACAGTCGCACGACTATAATTACAATCGCACGACTATAATTACAGTCGCACGACTGTAGTTGCTGGAACACAGCCGTGCGACAGTATATTATAGTCGCATGACTGTATTCTTCTAGGCAGAAGCCTGAAAAGTCCAAATTCGACCGAATACAGCTGGTTTTCATGTTTTAAATGATTTTTCATGATTCAATTCGGTCAAATCACATCTGTACACTATAAAATTACGGTTTTCGGATTTCCAATGATACAAATGTGTGATTTAGGTTTTGTTGGTTTATACTCTTAGAATTCACGGTTGTTAGATCCCTAACCGGATTTTTGGTCCAGCGATAACGGACCCTCAGATTTCCAGAATCCTTAGAAATCATCAAAATTCTTTGAAATAATTGATTTTAGAAAATAAGAAAACCACTGTCGGGTACTGTTCATTACATTCACACGGCTGTAACCATTACAATCGTACGACTATAAATTACAGTTGCACGACTATAGTGACGAGCAGAAGGCAGAATCACGGGACGACCCGCACGGACGTCGTCGCGTGATGCTGTCTTCAGAGTCAAACCTGTTTTTGGCATATTGCTTTCAATCCATAGATGGATGTTTGGAATTAGGAACCCCCACGAATGGAACTCTGAGTTCCGGGATAACCAACCCACTAAACCGAAGAAATTTGCATGTAATTGAGCCAAACCATTTTCCAAAACCGTTTTCAAGCACAAAAACCTACAGGGTATTTCTAAAACCGTTTTCTAGGTCTAACCGAGCAAGTGGCTATAAGCGGACGACCTTTTTACGGCACGTGCATTGGAGGGAACCAGGGATTTTCCTTTTGAAGGTGTGATGTTGGGGTTTTGAAAACAAGTCTTTAATCTTCTTTAAGAAAACCTTTCATTTTATTGAAGAAAACCCTTTTCATGGAAACTTAATTTTAATGGTGAAGTGTGAATTTTAGAAAATAGGTTTTTTGGAAAATCCCAATTTAACTTAAAGATCTCGAAACACGAATTGCGATATTAGATACAGAGTCGCCACCCGGATCAGCTCATCCGGGAAATTTCAGTATAGCTCCCTACCAAATGTAGACGCAGTACCTAATCCAGAGATTCGAGGTTCAGGTAACATATCTATTAATCCTTACTTATTTTCAATTATTATTTCATAACGTAATGTTCCATTCACTTAATTCTACTCATTTTATTTTCTTTTAATTATTAATCAATGCTCATGCAAATGACATAAATATAAATATTAAAATAAAGTGCGAAAAAATAAAAGTGCAAAAAAGTAAATCAGAGGCCAAATTATACAGCCCAAGAAAAAGAAAACTCTCATCCTCACCATTTACAACCGCCTACTATACACGATAATCTAAGAAATTACAACGCCTAATTACACGAGATAATCTATTAAGTACATTAAAAATGAAAAAATAACCAAAATAAAAGCTGCATCCAAATACGGTTAGCACAAATAATCAAGGCATACAAAAGACTCAAATAGGACAGAATAGGGATTTGTAGGAGCAGGGACATGCATTTAGGGGGGTAACCGGGTCGACCTAACCGATCGGACTGGTTAGACCTGGAAAACGGTTTTTTGAAACGCCCTGTAGGTTTTGTGGGTGAAAAACCAATTTTGAAAATGGTTTAGCTCATTTACATGCATTTTTCCAACTTTAGTGGGCCGGATATAACGGGACCCGGGGGTCCCGTTCATATGTTGGCCTAAGTTAAACATCCATCTAGGGTCCAAAAAGAATGTAAACACACTAAATTCAGTTTTGAATAGGAAAAAGATGCAAAATTACAAGTTTGGGGCCCAAAAGGGCAAAACCGTAATTTTGCCCCCTGAACTACAGTCGAGTGACTGTAGGGCATTACAGTTGCGTGGCTGTAACTAGCCAAGTGGCTGTAACACCTACAGTCGAGCGACTATAGTGCTCCAGAATCGATTCCAAAGTTCTTTTCTCGTTTTTTGAAAACCGTTTTGCAAATTTAATGATTTCGGGGGATTCGGGATTTCTGGAATATACTAAAATCAACAAAACGGATCCGAAACGGTTTGAATCAAACCCAGAAATCCTTAATCTCTCACCAAACTTTAAATTACATCCATCAATCAAAAATCAAAAAACTAGGAATCTAAGCACATAGGGATGTAATTGGGCCGATAATAAAAATAAAAAACACATTTAATAGAAAAACGGAAGCGTTATCGGCTGATTTTGGGGAATTCGGAGCTTCTACCGCAGAGATTACAGTCGAGCGACTGTAATCAGAAGATTACAGTCGTGCGACTATAGGTTACAGTCGCGCGGGGCGACTGTGATCTTAGGCAAGGCGGCTGTAATCAAAATATGCTTCTGAAATAGTAAAAATTCGAAAAAACATCAATAAACAACACCCAAAATGAACAAAAATGGATTTTTAAGGCCTCTCAGAATGTTACCTGGTCTGTATTCCAGTATTTGGATCACCAGAGATGGATTCGGGTGTAGGAAAGTGTCTTATAGTCACGAAAAACCCAAAAACGATGCGCCATCAACGAAGCCCGAACAGAACCCCGAGAGAGATTGAGTGAGTAGTGGTGATTTGAAAACACCCTACAACTATTTTTATGTGTTTTGTTAAAATTGTTTAAGTTATTTTCAGATCAAAACCCTTTTATTTTTTCCTAAGAACCCTAGAAAAAGTCCCCAAAATCTTTGTTATTGTGTATTTCTTGTGTTTTCCTCTCAAAAACCCTTTTTTCTTCTACCTCCTTTTCGTTCTGCTAACCCTAATCCCGAATACCATGTTTTTATATCTCCCGTTTTGGTTAAAAATCGGAATTAAATGCTGATTTTCGGTAAAAAAAGGAAATCTGATGATTACAGTCGCTCGACTGTAATAACTACAGTCGCACGGCTGTAGTCGAGCGACTGTAGTGACCAGATTAGCCCATCTTGTTTAGGAAAACCAAATTAAATGCTGAATTAGGGAAAAAAAAGAAATCTGATGATTACAGTCGAACGACTGTAGTATAGTGGACTACAGTCGAGCGACTGTAGTCACCAGATTGGCTTATTTTGTTTAGAAAAATCGAATTAAATGCTGATTTGGGCAAAGAAAAAAAAGAAATCTGACGATTACAGTCGCTCGACTGTAATGACTACAGTCGCGTGGCTGTAGGCACTACAGTCGAGCGACTGTAGTGACAAGATTAGCCTATTTTGCTTATTTTTTCATTTTTTCTTTGATTTTCTTAAATACTCACTGGAATTCCTTCGGGGCTCCGTACCAAGACTTGTCACACACATTTGGATCATCCGGGACGTTTTCGACATTATTCCGGTTGGTCCGAATCAGCATCACGCTAACCCGTGAAAAAGGAAACATTGACTTTCATCACAAACGTCGGGAAAAAACCCATGCTCACGTTCTCCCGGACCTTTCTGTTATCCCCTAAATACATGTTCCCACTTCCTAAAATCCCTATTCTGTCTTGTATAAGTCCTATATGTGTTTAGCATATATTGTGCTAACCATTTGTTTTGCAGCTTTTATTTTTCTTTATTTTTATTTTGGATGTATTTCATAGATTAATCGTGTATTCTAGGCGATTGTACTTTTTAGATCCTCGTGTATCTAAGCGATTGTAATGGTGAGGACGAGAGCTTTTTTCCTTTTTCTAGGTTGTAATAAGGCCTTTATTTCTTTTTGGTTTATTTTTGGATGTATGGTTTATATTTCCGCACTTTAATTTTATGCACTTTATTCCTATCATCTGAATGAGCATGGGCTAGTAGTAAACGATTAAATTGGGTAGAGAAAGATAATAAGTGAGTAAAATATTGCCATATGCACTTTTAAATGAATACAAGGTTTAGGTTGAATAGGTAAGTTGCCCGAACCCTAAATCTCTAGATTAGGTACAGTAGTCTACGCTCGGTAAGGAGCTGTACCGGAATTTCCCGGATGAGCTGATCTGGGTGGTGACTCTGTCACTAATCTTGGAATTTCAGTTTTGAGGTTTTTAAGTTAATAAAATGGGAAAAATTTTTCTACAAAGGGATTTCCAAAAAGAATCAATGGTTTTTCCTAAATATGATCATCAAACCCCATTTTCAAAACACTAAACATTTTCACTTCTCTTTTTTCTTCCCCGGTTTGCTTCGCTGCATTTCGAAAAATGTTGTCCACTCACGGTGTGGACTCTGCTGGGGACAAAAGTTCTTAAAAAGTTTTTATAAAAACTTAAGGAACTTAGGCAACTATTGAAATATAATCTCGCTTGTAGTTATTTACTAGTTCATAATACCTTATTTTACTCACATTTACATATCATGACATTTTCTCTTCTCCATCCCTTCAACACATGATTAGCTTGATTTATTTCCAAAGGTGACTTACCTCTTCCGCTAGGATTGGAGGCACCCGAGGGGGTAAACCACTCATAGCACCGTATGAACCTCACATCGTGTTCTATGATGAGGAGTGTATTTTCGCTATGGGAACCTGTACAACCTTTGGTTTGACTCATACCTTCATGTAATGGCCTAGCAACTGCCCCATAGGGTTACCAAAACATATATTTGAAAATAGACATTGAGAGTACACCTTTTGTATCCCCGGTTGATGCCAAAGAGACCCAATACCTAGGAAGAATGCGTGACCAATCGAAAGGAGGAATAAGGTTGGAAGGGTGAGCATATTTTTGCGTGTGCTAACATTTACTCTATGGTTTTTTTACTTTTGACCTTTACATGCAACATCAAGCATGCGTAATCATCCTTGTGTCATTTTTTAACCATGTTTTGATGCAGCCATTTTAAAGCATCATCATACGTGTGGTATTATACTAACCATATTTTTCATGCAGCCATAACATCTTATTCGTGTGCCATATGCATTCTGTGCGTTCACATTTCATAAAGCATACATGACATCATCTTATGTGTCATGTATCCTAACTACGCCTTTGTGTAGCCACTTGCATTCTGTATGACACGGGCATCCATCTTATCTCATCTCATCTAAAATAAAAGGATGTCCTAAGTATGCCCTTTACAACTGTTTCATTTCATAACATAATGGGTGTCCCAAAACTACCCGTACTTTGCCCGTGCACCAGATTGCACTTGGCCATCTCATTGCATCATTTCAATCATTAGGAGACCACAACGGTCTTAGGTTTATATGTTGGGATTTGTCACTGGAAATCACCCGATTAAAGCGGAAGAACGCGGTGATTTCCTCAAATCCGTGCCCAGGAGCAATTGAAATGGAAATTGTAAAAACAAAAATTTAATAACAAGAGATAAATTTCTTACCCAGATTATCTCTACAAGAGATGGATGCAGACTGCAGGAATCAAAGTAGAATCCCTCCTCGTTCACGTACACGAACGCCTTACGAACACAACCCGTGCTAGCATCGGAAAAACACGAACTATGGAGAGGAAGAGGGGAAGATTTCGGCTAGTGTGTCTTACACCTAGGAGGCCGAAATACCTAGGGTTTTTTTAACCCTAGGTTGCCGAAATTCCCAAGGAGAATTTCGGTCCAATTGGCTCCTTTTGTGTGGGCTTTTTCTTCTTTCATTTTTAGGTCTAAATCTATTTTAATTGGTCTAGTTTAAATTAATTTCAAGCCCAAATTTAATTTACACATGCATATAATATATTACACCATGTAACATATTATTTACATTTAATTAAAATTGGTTTGACTAATTAATTTAATCCATGAAATTAAAATTAGATCTTCACAAAATAAATTCAGATGTAAACCTATACATATGAATATTTCCACCTAGGAAATAATCTCATAATTAAGATTAATTATGAGAAAGCCAATCAAATATTAATTTTATTATTATGATCCATCCAATTGATCTTTATAATATAATTAATATATCCTCTCTCTCCAGAGTGTATACAGGTGATTCCTTAAGTCTGTGTTCAGTCGCTCAATGTGTACGATCCCGTGGGCCCATCTTTATGTTGGCAGTGGGCCTGTGGCCCATAGATTGCAGTTGGGCTCTAGCAAGCCATTGCAGCCCCCGATTAAGATGGAGATGGCAGTCCAACTGTAATCATAACCCTGTAGTTTGAACTTGTATATCCCATGTCATTGATATCGGTGTCCAACAGAGGCATGGATTGATCACCCTTTTTTGTGTCCGGATATTTACTTGATCCTGAATGTACTGAAGCTCACAAACGAGTTCCAACTTGTTTGGGTGTGGCCACACTCTTATCAGTCACATTCATCAAGAGACCGGTGATATCTTCTCAGTGGACTACTGAGTGACAAATGCCTTCTGTATATCCATAGCATTGCCATGCTAAGTGACATACCCAAAAGCACCCATACTTGGCACCCTATTACAGGCCCTTTCGGCATACCCCTAAGTATGCGACCTCGCATGCAACACCATCATATTTTCAGGTCAAAGGATCCATACAAGTAGTACACCAGAATCACTTATGATAATATACCATGTGGATTTCTCGTTTAGTGGATCTATCCAGTACCATGCTCTTTTTACATGTACCCATTAACTTGGTTGACATCCCATGTCCAATGATGGATAAGACACCACCATACAACCAGATTAATGATAGTCTCTAGTCCCATTCATTCCCATGACTGGAATAGACTACGGATCTCTTTATGGTCATATCGCTTATCCTATCCATGGTCTTACTGCCAAGCGCATGACACTTGTCATCATGGATATGGATATGTCCATTGGATACTTCATTTAAGATATTGCACAAGATATATATAATAAATGAATTAATGCCTTTATTAATAACACAAAATTAGTATAATACATAAATCCAATGATGTATAATACGAATACAAGGTCCAATGCCTCGGGATTAGGGCATATCCAATATTATCCTTGGTGTCCACTCTGTGTAATACAATGTCACCCCTCTCTGCGATCTCTCGTATGAGGTGAAACTTTCTGAGCACGTGCTTTGTGTTCTTGTGTGACCGGGACTCCTTATCTTGTGCAACGGCCCCATTGTTGTCGCAGAAGATATCAACTGGGTCCTGGATAGTTGGTACTACTTCCAACTCAGTGATAAGCTTCCTCATCCACACAGCTTTCTTAGCTGCATCACACACCGGATGTACTCAGCTTCTATTATAGAGTCCACGATGGTAGGCTGCTTTGAGCTCCTCCAGCTTACAGCACCACCATTTAGCAAAAACACATACCCAGACTGTGACTGGTACTCATCATGGTCGGTCTGGAAGCTTGCATTAGTGTACCCAGTAACTGATAGCACTTCCTAACCTCCATACACCAAGAAGCTATCCTTAGTCCGGTTAAGGTACTTGAGGATCGCCTTGACAGCTTTCCAGTGATCCTCCCCGGGATCCTGCTGGTACCGGCTCGTCATACTTAGTGCAAAGGCGACATCAGGTCTCATACATAGCATGGAGTACATAATTGATCCTATAGCCAAAGCATATGGAACCAATTTCATGTTCTCCCTATCCTCCCTTGTTTTAGGACAGTTCTTCTTACTAAGTTTCAGCCTATAACCCATTGGCTAGAAACCTTTCTTAGCCCGATCCATGCTGAACCTTTTCAGAACTTTGTCTATGTATGAGGCATAACTTAGGCCCAGAAGCCGATTTGATCTATCCCTATAGATCCTGATCCCTAGGATCATCTCAGCTTCACCTAAGTCCTTCATTACGAAGCACTTACACAGCCACTGCTTTACCCCTTGCAGTGTAGGTATGTCGCTTCCAATGAGTAGGATGTCGTCTACATAAAGTACCAAGAATGTGACTATGCTCCCATTAGTCCTCTTATACACACAAGGCTCATGTTGATTCTATATGAAACCATATTCCTTTATAGTTTCATTGAATCTAAGACTCCAACTTCGGGATGCTTGCTTCTGTCCATAAATAGAGCTTTGAAGTTTGCATACCCTTCCCGGATACTCTGGATCGACAAAACCCTTAGGTTGTGTCATATACACATCCTCAAGTAGCTTTCCATTAAGGAAAGCAGTTTTGACATCCATTTGCCAGACCTCATAGTCGTACCATGCGGCTATGGCCAGCAAGATCATGATGGATTTGAGCATGGCTACTATTGAGAAAGTTTCATCATAGTCTATTCCATGAACTTGTCTGAAACCTTTCACAACTAGACACCCATTGAAGGTATTATCAGCTTTTAGCTTGTAGCACCAATTGCAACCAATTACCTTAGCACCTGGAGGTGGATCCACCAAGTTCCAAACCTAGTTATCGTACATAGATTGCATCTCTACCCCCATGGCTTTACGTCAATTTGCAGACTATGGGCTTGCCATAGCCTCCTGGTAGGTTTTGGGCTCTTCCTCAAGCCAGATGAGAAGAGTTTGATCATTGGTGATGAGGAAACCATACCTCTCTGGTTCTCGATGATCCCTACCAGACCTTCTAGGTCCTTATGTGGCCTGGGTCGGTGCTTCCTTCTATGGAAGCTCCACCTGGGCCTCCAAGTTATCCTCTTCAGGAGCTTGTGGACTTTGAACTTCCCTGAGTTCAACATTGCTCCCACTATCTTTCTTGGAAAGGAACTCCTTTTCTAGAAAGACCCCCTTCGTTGCCATGAACACTTTGTTCCGGCGGGGTTGTAGAAGTATTACCTTTTGGTTTCCCTAGGGTAGCCCACAAATAGGCATTTATCGGTTTTGGGCTCTAGCTTGCCACTAGTCAATCTCTTGACATGTGCTTCGCATCCCCAAATCCTTAGGAAAGACACATTGGGCTCCTTGCCCATCCATATCTGATATGGGGTCTTTTCCACTGCCTTAGTCGGAGTATTATTTAAAACAAGAGCAGCTGTCTCGAGGGCGTGTCCCCAGAAACTAATTGGGAGAGAGACTTGACTCATCATTGAGTGGACCATGTCCAACAGGGTCCTATTCCTCCGTTTGGACACCACATTCCATTGTGGTGTACCCGGAGGAGTGAGCTGTGGAACTATTCCATGCTCTCTTAAATATGAGTTAAACTCTAGGCTCATATACTCACCTCCTCGGTCCGACTGAAGGGTTTTGATATTCTTGCCTAGCTGGTTCTGTACTTCGTTCCTAAATTCCTTGAACCTATCAAGGGTCTCAGATTTATGTTTCATCAGATAGACGTAGCCATATCTGCTGAAATCATCCGTGAACGTGACGAAATACAGATGTCCACTTATGGTCGCTGCGCTCATGGGCCCACATACATCTGAATGTATTAGGTCCAATAAGCCAGTGGCCCTTTCAGCCTTCTTGCTAAAAGGTGCCTTAGTCATTTTGCCTCGTAAACATAACTCGCATATAGCAATTGACTCTAAGTCAAATGACCCTAAGACTCCAGCTTTGTGAAGCCTAGCTATACACTTCTCGTTTATGTGGCCTAAACGACAATGCCATAGGTAGACAGCATTAAGTTTGTTGGGCTTAACCCTTTTAGTGTTTATGTTATAGACATGATTAGTTTCATTTAAGTCCAGGATATATAGGCCATTATTTAATAGAGCATCTCTATAAAATAATCCCTATCTAGATAAAGAAATTCTACCATTCGAAATAGTAAAATAAAATCCAGAAATATCCAACATGGAAACTGAAATAATATTCCTGCACATGGCAGGTACCAAATAACATTGTTCCAAAATTAAAACCAATCCACTAGGCATCATGAGGTGATATTCGCCAATCTCTATGGCAGCAACCCTTGCTCCATTTCCGACCCGCAAGTCCACCTCCCCCAATCCCAGTGACCTTCTATTCTTAAGTCCCTACACATTGCAACAAATGTGAGAACCACATCTAGTATCCAATACCAAGGATGTTGAAACAGTAAGGTTAATGTCTATAACATAAATACATGACGAGGATGCACCCTAGCCCCTCCTCTGCTCTCCCATCAGCTTAGGACACTATCTCTTCTAGTGGCCTACTTGTCTGCACCCGAAACAGACATCCTCAGGACCTGCCTTGGGCTGGGCCTTAGCCTTCTTAGCCTTGCCCTTCTTGGCCTTGCCCTTGGCAAGAGGAGGGTTCGCCTTGTTGACCAGCAACACCGGCGGACTCTTCTTGATCGACTATTCAGTAAGCTTGAGCATCCCATGTAGCTCACTAACAGTACAGTTCATCCCTTGCATGTTATAGTTCAGGATGAACTGATCATAAGAATCCAGCTAGGATGCAAGGATTGTTTCCACCGCCAACTCCTGAGAGATGGGCGAGATGGGCTAAAGTGTCCAAATAGCCCTTCATCTTGAGCACATGTGCACTCACAGATGTCCCAGCCCCTATCTTACAGGAGTGGAATGCCTTATTGGTCAGGTACCTTTCCTGATGAGCTTGCTCCTAAAACATCTCGTTAAGAGTTGTGATCATAGCAAAGGCTTGATGGTCCGTAAATAGTTTTTGCAGTTCATGGACCATGCAGGCCAACATAAGGCATGTCATCTCCCTATTATCCTTGAAATGCACCTCGTATTCCTCCAGTTGGGCAGCCGGTGGATTACGTCCTTTAGGGGTAGCTAGCACAAGCCTTTTCAGTACGTACTCTTTTGACTCTTGTCTATAGAACTATCCTTAAGTTCCTAGACCAGTCCAAAAAGTTGGGACCGGAAAGCTTGTCCCTCGCTAGGATAGATCGTAGTGATAATGAGTTGTTGTTTGCCATTTAAGAGTTTCTACACAGAAAAACATTTTAGAGTGTTAATAAAGGACTTTACATTGTTATTCCCATATATAATTAATAATGAATCAGGTTATTAATTAAACTGAGTTGTTGGGCTTATGGGCCGAGATCCATATTTCAGTAAGATATAGCCAGATGAGGGCCTGGTACAACTATACCCCAATTATTTAGGTAGGAATGCCGTCCAATCCCAACCTAGGGACTCTTGATTTGATGGGCTTGTTGGCACTTACCCATCTACGCTTAGGGCCAGGAGAATCCTACTACCCATGCTAAGTCAAAACCTCCATTCAAGTGTTAGGGTATCCCATACCCTAACCCAATACAAAATGACGATACTCCATTGCATCCTGCGAGGGCAAGGCCTACAACTAGCCTATCCCCACTTCGAGCTGGTTTTGAATGAGGGAAGCACTTTTAAGCGACTTAGTAATTTCCATTTGGTTGTTAGATTCATTTAATAACGGCTTGCATACATAAAGCGGGTGAAAGTGCTGTTGGATCATACATTCACACATGCAAATAAATATAAAGCATAATTAAATAAATAAGTAAAATGGATTGCTATGGGCCTATATTACATCCTAATATTTTTTTAGTAAACCTATACTAGAATCCAATATCAGGTGGGTCTCCATCTCCTTCATTCTGGGCTTGTACGTCCACTTGGGCTCATCACTCCATTGGCTTCTTCTTTTACAAATTTTATAATAAGTAAATAAAATAAAATTACATTAAAAAAAAGAAAACGACACGCAGGCCGTATTTACCCAAAAAGAAAATACAACCCATCTCGAATGAAGGCCCAATATCATCCAATCATACAAATATTTAATCACCCATATGCATCCAATACATATAATTTATAAGCATGTTATAATGCATGATTTAAGCCCATTTAAATTATGTCCAAGCCATTATTTTGAAATCGCCAATTTTTGCCCACCATGGTTCTAACCCTTAACGGGCTTTGGGCCTCCAGCCCACGCAGTCCAACTGCTCCCACTGGAATTGGGAAACCATGGGTCCATTTTAGCCGTCCAAGTAATTGTGCCAAAATTACTCGAACCAATTTCAATTAACCATATTAATTTCCAAAATTAATATCACATGAATAAAATTAAATTTCATTCAAGGAACCATACGCATTTAAATTACAAAATTTAAACACACGAATTTTAGAATCAATTAAAATTCCAAAACTGGGCCCCAGGCCCAAAAACCTGCCAAATCCAAAACCACTGGGCCCAGCCCGCTGCGGCTAGGGCAACCTAGTTGCCCTAGCAGCAGCTGCAGCCACTGCCCAGCGGCCATTGCTGCTGGTGCAGCAGCACGCAGCAGCCGCTGGCAGCCTTGCACGCCGGGAACAGCAAGATTTTTTTATTTTCAAAACAGAAAATAAAAACAAGGCATCCACATCAAGAAATTCACCAAGAATCTCAAACATACAATTAAATTAAATAAACACAAACCTATATGCATATTCAATTTCAATTGTATAAAATCAAGGGGAAAAATCTTAAACCCCTAACCAAGAACCCCAACAAAAACCTCCAATTTTAAAACAAGGGATTCAACCAGTTTTAACAATTTCTACGAATCAAAAGCCCGCTCTGATACCACTGTTGGGATTCGTCACCAGAAATCACCCGATTAAAGCGGAAGAACGCGATGATTTCCTTAAATCCGTGCCCAGGAGCAATTGAGATGGAAATTGGAAAAACTAAAATTTAATCATAAGAGATAAATCTCTTACCCGGATTATCTCTACTAGAGATGAATGTAGACTGCAGGAATCAAGCTAGAATCCCTCCTCGTTCACGTACACGAACGCCTAATTTACACCATCCGTGCTAGCGTTGGAAAAACATGAACAACGGAGAAGGAGGAGGGGGATAATTCGGCTATCGTGGCTTTCCTTCAATTTGGCCGAATTACCCTAGGGTTATTTTAACCCTAGGTGGCCAAAATTTTCAAGGAGAATTTCGGCCCAATTGGCTCCTCTTTGTGTGGGCTTACCTTCTTTCAATTTAGGCCCAAATCTATTTTAATTTGTCTGGTTTAAATTAATTTCAAGCCCAACTTTAATTTACCCATGTATATAATATATTACGCCATGTAACATATTATTTACATTTAATTAAAATTGGTTTGGCTAATTAATTTAATCCATGAAATTAAAATTAGATCTTCACAAAATAAATTCATATGTAAGCCCATACATATGAATATTTCCATCCAGGAAATAATCTCATAGTTAATCCAATTAATTATGAGAAAGCCAATCAAATATTAATTTTATTATCATGATCAATCCAATTGATCTATATAATACAATTAATATAATCCTCTCTCTCCAGAGTGTATACTCCAAGTATACGTGTGATTCCTTAAGTCAGTGTTCAGTTGCGTAATGTGTACGATCTCATAGGCCCATCTTTATGTTGGCAGTAGGCCTTTGGCCCACACACTGCAGTTGGGCTCTAGCAAGCCACTACAGCCCCCAATTAAGATGGAGATGGCAGTCCAACTGTAATAATAACCCTGTAGTTTGAACTTGTATATCCCATGTCATTGATATCGGTATCCAACACAGAGGCATGGATTGATCACCCTCTTTTGTGTCCAGACATTTACTTTATCCCGAATGTACTAAAGCTCACAAACGAGTTCCAATGGGTGTGGCCACACTCTTATCAGTCACATTCATCAAGAGGCCGATGATATCTTCTCAGTGGACTACCGAGTGACAAATCCGTTCTGCATATCCATAGCATTGCCATGCTAAGTGACATACCCGAAAGCACCCATACTCGGCACCCTATTACAGGCCCATTAGGTGTACCCCTAAGTATGCGACATCGCATGCAACACCATCATATGGTCAGGTCAAAGGATCCATACAAGTAGTACACGAGAATCACTTGTAATACTGTACCATGTGGATTTCTCGTTTAGGGGATCTATCCAGTACCATGCCCTTTTTACATGTACCCATTAACTTGGTTGACATCCCATGTCCAATGACTGGTAAGACACCGCCATACAACCAGGTTAATGATAATCTCTAGTCCTATTCATTCCGATGACTGGAACAAACTACAAATCTCTTTATGGTCATATCGTTTACCCTATCCATGGTCTTACTGCCAAGCGCATGACACTTGTCATCATGGATGTGGATATGTCCATTGGATACTTCATTTAAGATATTGAACAAGATATATATAACAAATGAATTAATGCCTTTATTAATAACACAAAATTAGTATAATACATAAATCTAATGAATGTATAATACGAATACAAGGTCCAATGCCTCCGGACTAGGGCATATCCAACATTATCCTCGGTGTCCACTCTGTGTAATGCAATGTCACCTCTCTCCATGATCTCTCATATGAGGTGAAACTTTCTGAGCACGTGCTTTGTGTTCTTGTGTGACCGGGGCTCCTTAGCTTGTGCAACGGCCCAATTATTGTCATAGAAAATATTAATTGGGTCCTGGATAGTTGGTACTACTCCCAACTCAGTGATAAACTTCCTCATCCACACAGCTTCCTTAGCTGCATCACACGCCTTGATGTACTCAGCTTCTGTTATAGAGTCCGTAATGGTAGGCTGCTTTGAGCTCCTCTAGCTTACAGCACCACCATTTAGCAAAAACACATACCCAGACTGCGACTGGTACTCATCCTGGTCGGTCTGGAAGCTTGCATTAGTGTACCCAGTAACTGATAGCACTTCTTGACCTCCATACACCAAGAAGCTATCCTTAGTCCGATTAAGGTACTTGGGGACCGCCTTGACAACTTTCCAGTGATCCTTCCCCGAGATCCTGCTGGTACCGGCTTATCATACTTAGTGCAAAGGCGACATCAGACCTCGTACATAGCATGGAGTACATAATTGATCCTATAGCCGAAGCATATGGAACCAATTTCATGTTCTCCCTATCCTCCCTTGTTTTAGGACAGTTCTTCTTACTAAGTTTTAGTCCATGACCCATTGGCAAGAAACCTTTCTTAGCCTAGTCCATGCTGAACCTTTTTAGAACTTTTTCTATGTATGAGGCCTGACTTAGGCCCAGAAGCCTATTTGATCTATCCCTATAGATCCTAATCCCTAGGATCATCTCAGATTTGCCTAAGTCCTTCATTGCGAAGCACTTACACAGCCACTGATTTACCCCTTGTAGTGTATGTATGTCGCTTCCAATGAGTAGGATGTCGTCTACGTAAAGTACCAAGAATGTGACTATGCTCCCATTAGTCCTCTTATACACACAAGGCTCATGTTGATTTTGTATGAAACCATATTCCTTTATAGCTTCATTGAATCTAAGATTCCAACTTTGGGATGCTTACTTCAGTCCATAAATGGACCTTTGAAGTTTGCATACCCTTCCCGGATACTCTGGCTCGACAAAACCGTCAGATCGTACATAGCATGGAGTACATAATTGATCCTGTAGCTGAAGCATATGGAACCAATTTCATGTTCTCCCTGTCCTCCCTTATTTTAGGATAGTTCTTCTTGCTAAGTTTCAGCCCATGACCCATTGGCAAGAAACCTTTCGTAGCCCGGTCCATGCTGAACCTTTTTAGTACTTTGTCTATGTATGAGGCCTGACTTAGTCCTAGAACCTTTTCAACCACCATTTTCCTTCTTTTTATTTTGGATGTTCCAAGCATACCCCATGCCATGTAAAAGACAATTTATCCAAGTGATGAATGGAGCTGGAAGGAGTATTCCCGGTGGAAGTGGCGGAATTGTCAACCATAGGGAGCTTGATCGCCAATCTGAAGAAGATGAGGCCTTTGAGAAGGCAAGAGAAGCCTCGAATGAGACTATGGTGGAGAAGTGTCTCAATAAAAAATTATCTAATATCGAAGCCATGCTACCTAAGCTGAAGGAGATGGTACACTATAACCCTATTAAGTGTGTCGACCCGGCCACTTTGATGGCTGACCTAGGAGAGCCACTCCCAGTTGGTTTTCAGATGCCTTACCTGCCTCCATACATCATAGAGGGCCCACCAGAAGCTCACCTGGATAGTTATGTGAGACTGATGATAAGCATGGGAATCAAGAAAGGTCACCTCTTGAATCTGTTCCCGACTACTTTGAGGGGTGCTGCGCAAAGTGGTATATGAAGATGCCTTTGGACACCCGTTCTACTTGGGAGGACCTGTCTGAAGCTTTTGTAAAGCAGTATACTTACAACACCCAAATGGAGACCACTTTAGAAGACCTAGAAAGGATTCACCAAAAGCCGAATGAATCCTTTCCATCTTACTACAAGAGATGGATGGATGTGCAAGTTTTGATGGATGGGGCACAGAAGTTGGAGTCGCTCATTGTAAAGCTGGTTGACGGTAGTCTGCCCCAGTACAAAGACAACATGAAGCTAAAAAGATTCCACTCTTTTAATGAGGTGGTTGACTTTGCCAAGCGTGTCGAGTGATACGAAGAAGAGGAGCAGAAGGGTAGATAGAGTTCGGGCTCCTACAGAAGCAATCAAAGGTACTCTCAAGAGTACAAAGGCAGTAGTTCTAAGGCTACCTCAGTCGGGTCTAGAGCTAGGACGATTCCAGAAACAACCTTGATTGGAGTGCAAAAGGCAAATGTGGCCGCTGTGGACCAGGGAAGACAGATTCCTCAAAGGATCACTAACCCATGGGCAGAATCCCTGTCTCGTATCTACGCCAAATGTAGGAAGGCTGGGTTGCTACAAAATCTGAATTCGTTTTCTCCTCTAGCTGAGGCAGACAAAGGTAATTTCTATTCCTATCATGTGATGGTGGCCACCATACGAATGATTGCGCTCACTTAGTAAGGGCCATCCAACAATTGGTTGCTGATCGGAAGATTATTGAGCCACGCTTGAAGCCCAGCATTCAGAGTAATCCTTTACCCAACCTCGGATGATTCGGTTGCACAAGCTACCGAGGTTTATGGTGCAGCAATAAAGGAAGACCCTCCGCATGTGGAGGACGATAATCATTTTGATGTTTTAGTTAGTTTTATTTTTATTATTATTAGTTATCATGTGAACAATTCAACCCTTAATGCCTTTAACACACATGATGCATCAATGCATGAAATGAATCTAGGGATAGATGATGACCTAAAAACGACATCCATCTCGAAAGACCTCACGCCTGATGAGAGAAAAGAAAGTTATAAAAATACCGCAAAAGCACATGGAAATCTTTGCCTGGCCGTACGATGTCGTGCCAGGGTGGCTAAGAAATTAATGAACACCCAATTCCAAAGGACTCGAAGACAAAACTAGCCAAGCAGGAGCTCCATAGACTCAAGCTAGAAAAAGGAGGGTTGTCACAACATGGGACAATGTCAGTGAAATAAGGACATTGGCAACAAACAGACATCGCTCCATGGTCGCGACCGTCAACTACTTCTCGAAGTGGGTAGAAGCGGAGTCATATATGAATACCACAGCCTTAAAAAAAAGTTTGTGTTATCATGTCATAACCGAAGATGGCCTACAATTCCAAAGGGGAACAACACAGTGTTCCAGAATAAAGGAGTGGAGCATCATAGATCATCTCCGTCTCTCCCACAAGCCAATAGGGTGATAGAAGCGACTTATAAATCTATCAAAGAAGATTCCATCCAAATGACAGTTACCTACAGAGATTAGGCCAATATGCTACACAAAACTAGCATCGGAGCACCCACTAGACAAACACTATACTTATTGGTCTATGGGGTGGAAGAGGTTCTACCAATGGAAGCGAAAACCAATCCGTTGACCTCATCAATCAAGACAAGCTCAGATGATGCCATGTGCAAAAAAAAAAGTGTCCGATGGATCAAAAACCGAAAAGGCGATCCATGCAAAAATTAGGACGGAGAGGTGAGCACCATCAGTAGGAAAATCTGCAAAGACCGGTTGGTGGCAGGCGCGGATTCAGTTGAGATGGATACCATTACTGATTCTGTTCTTAACTTCATTTCATCTTTTGATGTGCATTATGCTAAAACATTATTAATGAATGAATGAATGGATGCTTTACTCTATTTGCTTAAATGTCCCAAGTTTGCTTGAAATTGAATTCGAATCATGCATACATGGCTATACACACTTCCGGTTTACATTCATCTCACTTCCAAAAAAAAAAGAGTCCGATGGATCGAAAACCGAAAAGGCGGTCCATGCAAAAATTAGGACGGTCAGATATATCGAAAACCCAAAAAGGGTGGTCTATGCAAAAATTAGGACACAAAATAAGTCTGCTGAATTGATGTTGCCCTAAAATTGCACTAGCAAGTGTACTAGGTCAATTGTAGTAATGGCAAGACAAGTGTCAATCCCACAGTGAATAAGGGAAAACTATAAGACTTCCTAATAAACCGTCAGATATAAGGTTTTCCAAATAAGTCAGCAATGCAATTTTAATATAAAGCATACAAGATAACGTAAGGAAGGTTGCCTAAAATAGAAGATGAAAAACAATAATAATAAAAGCACAAACATCCACCAGTTAGACGGGCAATTTTGAGACATCTTTCTTCAGAATTTATTATGAATATATTAAGGAACGTAGATCTAAGGTTTATTACTCCCTACCCACAAGGCTTATCTCTCGACCTCACTTGGATCTATGGATCCCCAACTAAGCTTATCTCTCGACCTCACTTAGCCTAGGTATTCATGCATTAAGTCAAGCAAGCATTCTACCATAAATAGAAACCCTTAGCACACCCCCAATCTCCTCTCGGTCTCATGGCAAGTGTGTGTGTGTGTGATTTTTCCATATCCCCAAATCTCCTCTCGGTCTCATTAGGAATACTAAGCATACAACCAGGCCCCATTGTAATTTTGATAAACACATCACAACATAATCATCTCAGCATAATATTCATAGTAAAAAAGAGAAAGACTTCCCAAGATTACCAGCCTAAGCTGGCTTTAGCCTGTTGGGAAACTACTCACAACACATAATTAACATCAAAACGAGATTTCCTAACCAAAAAGCTTGAAAGAAAATTTTGTAAAATTTAAATTAAAGCAAAGAAAATAATAGTAGTTGAAGAAGCATTCAATGCCCAACCCCCTTGAACAGCAGACTATATATAGTCCCCTTAAAGAAAAGAAAAATAATCTACCTAGAGACATGTTCCTAGATTAAAATAATAACTAAAATTATCAACCACAAAATGTAATGGCTTCCTTAAGAAGCCAAGGATAAGTGTGGAATTTCCTAAAAGAAAATATCTTCTCCTCCTTTCTAGGCCGCGCCCCTTCCTTAAGCTTCTGCCCATTCACGCCACAGCCCACTCCAATTCCTTTTTCTCCTTTCTGCTCCCTGAGACTTCCCAAATCCGGCAGCCTTCCTGAGCGATGCCTAAGACCTGGAAAAACTCAATATTAGCTATGGATTCTCTATTCTCAAAGGAATTTAACCAATTTAGCTGCTGAATTCTTGCATAATTAACTGGTAATAATTTCACTTATCAAGAACCCCCACACTTGAACATTGCTTGTCCTTAAGCAATCTTAGAATAAAACAGAACAAAAGAAAAGAAAGAAAGAAAAATTTTGATAGAAAATACATTAAAAACTTTTCTTATCTTAAATTGAGCAGCAACTATTGATCAATTCATCACCTTTGAACAACAAGACTTCCATGCAAAACACGAAAATTGAGAATACCAAATTAACCAGAGCATTCTCAAGAGACCTGGCTTAGCTTCAGAAACATCCTAAAGCATCGAGACCAAACCTTAAATTCTAGCAAGGTAGTAAGAAATTAGACCAAATTTACCTCTCCAAAAGAGTTCACTCACTCTCTAGTGTTTGGGCGATTTTTATAAGAACTCTCAGCAGCAACACACATTGGTATTAAACCAAAAACCAATCAAACATCCTATCGCTACCACTCAATTTGACACATGCATAATCAAAAGGTCTTAAACAAGGGCTGTAATGTAAGGCTTAGGTTAGGGGTGTGATAAACAGGCTTGTTAGGCTAAAGGAATACCAAATCAAGCAACACAATAGAACAACAAGCAACTTACCCAAAAAGAACTTAAGCAACCAAGAATAGATTAGGATAGGAAACTCAAGGATTTAGATGCAATATCAAGAGCTTTAGGACTTTAAACACAAGAGGAAATATGAACATCTTAGCACAGAATTTTAAGCTTTTTTTTTTGAAAGAAGAAAATTTTGTATACACAATACATTTGAACGCAAGCAATTGCTAATATGATACGAGGTAAAAATGATTTTGCTCACCATTTTGAATCTCAAGCAGTTTGAAAGAAGTGAAAATTCCAATTGCCTTTTGGCACAGATTAGGCAAAAAGTTGCAAACTAAAACTTTAAAAGAAAGACTATCACAAGAACAATTGGTTTTAGGGCCACACGAATTTCCAATAAGGCAAGCTACAAAAATTCAATTGATTATATTACTTGCTATTCAAGAACAACTTGATTTATTGCTATGGTATTCCGAGGGTAATTTGGACAACATAATATGAATTGGCTAAGGAAAGGAATACATATTATGGGAAAAACAAAGTAACAGGCTAAAAGGCTCAAAGGGGCTTAAAAAAATGAGAAGAGAAATGTTAGGGAGGCTTTTTGGGATTACAACAGAGAGGGGAAAACAAATGCCTTAATCACTTTATGCATGCGAAAAACCTTATGGCTTTGACAAAGACAATTTACTAAGCTCTAGTTTAAAACTCAATATGCATACCCACTCCACAAGAAATTCAAGCAAGAATTTATATTAATATCAAAGAAAATAGGCTGAAAAACCGCACAGAGAAATATAGGGTTAATGCAAATTGGCTTAACTCAAGCTATCAAGGTGAAACAAACTTTAAGGTCTCGAAGCCCTAAGCTGCTTAATCAACAAAAACTAGAATTTCTAAAAATTTTTCTAATCAACAGGCAATCAATTCTAAGTGTTTTATACAGACTTCCTGCATCCTCAGGATCAGAAAATCTCACTGGCTGCTACTACACAAGTAAACACAAAGAAATCGAAAAATTTTAGACAAATTTTACAAAATGCCCAGAAAACTAATCACAAAAGTTCATAAAATCACACATTAAACTTTACAAATTCACAAATAAAACTTAGGATTACTTAAAACAACACATATTTAAGCAGAGATTCCCAATCAGTAGACCAGCAATTACCAAATAATTCAACCAGCAATCATGCAATACCAAGAATCATCAGCAAATTCGAATTAAATTCTACTAGGCAGTTCTTCTCCCCCACACTTAAGTCATGCTTTGCCCTCAAAGCATCAAATTCATGCAATAAAAATCCAAAAAAAGGCAAAAGAAACCACCTACTTCATGGCACAGAAAAATTATTGAGAGTGGTCATTGAAAAGATGCATACCAGAGTTGATTGAGGAGGAGAGGGAGAACATATCATTCAACAGGCTTGGAGGAGACTTACTCCTCTTCTTCTTCCTCAGATGCATCCTTGATTTCTTCATCAGCAGAATCTTTGTCCTCCTCTTCTTCAGGGATTTCCAACAGAAGCTTCTTGACCGCCTTGGGCTGGACAGCCTTCTTATGCTCTGTCTGTACTTCTTCGATAGTGTCAGAATTCTCATCCTGCTTCTTCACTTTGGCTTCGAGGAGAGCAATCTTATTCTCTAGAATAGCAATTTTGGCCCTGTTCTCAATTTGCTTGGCCCTAATGCGGTCATTCAGGTTTACCAACTCTGCCATGGTCATCTTGGAGATTCTTTCGAAATGCTTCAACTTCTCTTGGTCATTCAATGTCAGGTCTTCAATGATTTATGGTTGGGATGATGTGGAGGAACGAGTGACAGGCCTTCTCCGCTTTGCTGGGGGCTCATAAGGCTACTTAGAGGTTGACTTGGCTTCTTTCTTCAGTTCAAGCTCTTTTTCCAATTGGAAAGCATCATCCCAGAGCATCCACTTTCCTGCTACCTTTTTGCATACCCCCATTTGATTCAGGTTAACAAACTCAAACGACACTGGAATGACATTCCAGGGCCAAACCTTCTTCAGAGAACTCAGTCAGGCAAGCTTTGGCAATTCTTGTTACATACCATCCATAAAGAATTTTCCCTTGCGGCTTAATGCTGTCAATGTAGTGAGCAAACCAGGCCCCAACATTCATCGTTTTCCCTTCAATCATGCACCATAAAGTGAAAAGATCTTGATTTGGAACATAAGATTGATTGTTCCTCCCAAAGATTGAACTGGCAATAAATTTCTAGAGGATTTTATAGCTGTACTTTTTAATGTATGAGGCTGAGGAAGTTGTTGATGAATACTCATTCCGGTCAGTGATTTCCTTCCAAAAGTCTGTAGGGTTAAACTCTGGCATGAACTCTTCAGATTCAAGAAAGGTGCTATTCGCCACTCCCAAATATTGATTTAGTTCAATCAAGGAACAAGTTTTCCTTTTTCCCATTACTCTGGAGCTGAACTTACACTGATCATCTAGTTTAGAGATCTCCGGATTGAGAGTGAAAGTGCTGAGGAATTCCAATGTCAGTTTCTCTGAAGGCCGACTCCTCAATTTGCACATAAAATTCAAAACCCCTATTTGCTAATAACTGCCGGATTTCGTTATCAAGGCCCAAGGTTGACAGCACGTTCCAATCGAACGTTCTTGAGGGTGCAAAAGTTAAGCCCTTGAATTGCTCATATCTTTCACTTTCCTTGTCGATGAAGGTTTGCATCTTGGCGAGCGTCTTCTCTATAGTATTGGTTTCAGAACCAGAAGGCTGAACACTTACAGAGGATGATGAGGGTTTTACGCGGGAAGCACTTGGGGCTCGGTTAGCAGCTTTCTTTTCCCTGGCCATACTTACAATCTGAAATTAAAGAAAGAGAGAAAGAAAATCTGAAGATAAAATAAGAAAATGCAGAGAATTGGAGAGAGAAAAACAGAAGTAATGAAATAGAGAAGAGGAAAGGTCTTAAAACGGAAACAAGAGAGAAAGGAGAGCAGTTACCCAATTTAAAATTCAAAATATAACTGACACACAGGCAGAGAGTAGGGAAACGTGGGCGTTAGAGCAGGAGAGAAAGGGTAAAAATTGTGGCTGATGGGATTGTACACGTTTTCCAAAATTCACTTTTTCATTCTCATAATTACTCCCTTTTTCGAAAAATTTTTAGCCATAAAAAAATCTTGCGGTTAAAAAAAAAAATTAAATAAAAGCAAGTATGGATTTTAACAAAAAGAGAATATCAAATTCAAACTTGATGTTACTTCCCATACTTACTCCAGTTATAGCCCTGCAAAAAGAAAACAACATTTCATAGCGAACACTGAGCAATCTTTGGTTGCTTAAGGTGGTTCAAGTTATTAGAGACTTCCAACACCATTTGATGATTCCTGCACAAGATAAGGCTTTAATCTTTGACCATTGATTTTAAAGATTTCACCACTCTGATTCATTATCTCAACTGCTCCATGTGAAAAGACTTGATTTACAGTAAATGGTCTAGTCCACCTTGATTTAAGCTTTCCTGGGAACAATCGCAACTTTGAATTGTACAGCAAGACTTTCTGACCTTTATAGAAAGTCTTCTCTTGAATTTTCTTGTCATGCCATTTTTTTATTTTCTCTTTATAGTTGATGGCATTTTCATAACTAAATAACTTGAACTCTTCCAGCTCATTCAGCTGCAGTTTCTTTTTTTCACTTACCAAGCTCCTGTTAAAATTTAAATATGTTAGAGCCTATAAAGCCTTAAATTCTAATTCAATAGGTAAGTGACAAGCTTTTCCATACAACAATCTAAAAGGCGACATCCCAATAGGTATCTTGTAAGCTGTACGATATGCCCAAAGAGCATTATCAAGCTTTCTTGACCAATCCCTCCTAGAATTGCTAACTGTTTTCTCAAGAATTCTCTTGATCTTTCTATTAGAAATCTCAACCTGCCCACTAGTTTGTGGGTGGTAAGGTGTAGCAATTCTATGAGTGACTCCATATTTAGAAAGAAGCCTTTCAAATTGGTTATTACAGAAATGAGTACCTTGATCACTGATTATTGCTCTAGGTACTCCAAATCTGGTAAACAATTTCTTCAGAAACCTTACCACAACTCGAGCATCATTAGTAGGACTTGCAATGGCTTCTACCCATTTACTCACATAATCCATAGCAACTAATACATATTTATTACCATGTGAGCTTGGAAAAGGTCCCATAAAATCAATACCCAAACATCAAAGATTTCACAAACACTGATATTATGTAGAGGCATAGCATTTTTGGCATTCATCACATTCTAAGACAAACGTATGGGAATCCTTAAAAATCGTAGGCCAAAAGAATCCACACTCCAGAACTTTTGAGGCTGTTCGGTTTGCACCAAAATGACCTCCAGCTTCTTGAGTGTGACACATTGACAAGATTGCTGGGAATTCTTCTTGTGAAGCACATCTTCTCAGAATCTGGTCTGCACATAATTTAAAAAGAAAGGGTTCCTCCCAAAAATAATATTTTGAATCCGAAAGGAATTTCTTTCTTTGGTGAGAAGACAAAGAGGGAGGCATAATTCCACAGGCTAAATAATTTGCAATATCAACAAACCAAGGTAAAGAATGTACAACATAAAGTTGTTCATTAGGAAAAGAATCAACAATCTCAGGTTGCTTATTGAGGTTGCTTAGTGGAATTCTGGAAAGATGGTCTACAGCCACGTTCTCTGAACCTTTCTTATCTTTGATCTTAATATCAAATTCTTGAAGAAGCAAGAGCCATCATATGAGACGAGGTTTCGCATCCTTCTTCGCCAATAAGTATTTCAATGCTTTATGATCAGTAAAAACAGTGATATTAGATAAGACTAAATAAGATCTAAATTTATCAAAAGCATAAACAACAGCAAGTAATTCTTTTTCTGTAGTGGTGTAATTCTGTTGTGTCTCTGTCAAGGTTTTGCTTGCGTACTAAATTGGGCAGAAATGCTTTTTGATCCTTTGTCCTAGCACAGCTCCAATGCAAGTATCACTAGCATCGTACAAAAGCTCGAATGGAAGACTCTAATCAGGGGTAATCAAAATTGGAGCGTTCACCAATTTCGCCTTAAAAGTTTCAAAAGCTTTTTCACAAGCTTCATCAAAACAGAGTTGGACATCCTTGTGCAAAAGTGCTGTTAGCGGCTGGGCAATCTTAGAGAAATCTTTTATGAATCTTCTGTAGAACCCAGCGTGACTAAGAAAACTTTGAATTTCTTTAACAGAAGTAGGAGCAGCTAGCTTTTCTATGACTTCTACACATGCTTTATCAACCTCCATTCCTCTTGAAGAAATCTTATGTCCGAGAACAATGCCTTCATCAACCATGAAGTGACATTTTTCCCAATTCAATACGAGATTGGTCTCCTTGCACCTGGTTAGGACTGCTTCAAGATTTTCGAGACAGGATTGGAAAGTCTCGCCATATACTGAGAAATCATCCATGAAGATTTCCACTGTCTTTTCGGCCATATCATGAAAAATCACCATCATGCATCTCTCGAAAGTTGTTGGAGCATTACACAATCCAAATGGCATCCTTCTATAAGCATAAGTGCCATATAGATAGGTAAAAGTTGTTTTCTCTTAATCTTGCGGATGAATGGGAATCTGATTGTACCCTGAATAACCATCAAGAAAACAATAAACCATCAAGAAAACAATAAAATGCATAACCTGAAAGTCTTTCTAGCATCTGGTCAATGAATGGTAGTGGAAAATGATCTTTTCTTGTAGCATCATTGAGCTTTCAGTAATGAATGCAAACTCTCCATCCAGTGACTGTTCTAGTGGGAATGAGTTCATTTTGCTCGTTCTGGATGACAGTGATCCCACCTTTCTTAGGGACTACCTGAACAGGGCTAGCCCATACTGAATCGGAAATAGGGTAGATAATTCCTGCATCAAGTAACTTAATTACCTTCTTTTTCACAACTTCCTTCATATTGGGATTCAATCTCCTCTGAGGTTGTATCACAGGCTTATGATCTTCCTCCATTGGAATACGATGGACACAAATAAAAGGACTAATGCCTTTTATATCTGAGATTGTCCAGGCCATTGCTTCCTTGTTCTTTCTCAAGACACAAAGTAATTGAGTTTTTTGCTCTTGGGTAAGCTTGGAAGAGATAATTATAGGTAAGTTGCTTGGTGGATCAAGGAAGGCATATTCTAAGTGAAAGGGTAATGGTTTCAATTCGAGAGTAGGAGGCTCTTCAATGGAAGGGTTAGAATGCAGTGTGGGTGTATAGTCTAAAGGTTCAATGAATTGCCTGCTTCCTAAGATAACTGGGCATCCAATTTCAGCTTCAATTTGCTTTTCCATATCTTCTTCTTCATTTTCAAAATCTGCTTCCTCAAGTTCCTGCATGAAAAACGGGTTTAAATTGACATCAATAGCATCAATAAAATAACAATGATCATCACAAGTAGGAGGATATTTCATAGCTTCATTCATTTTAAAGACTACTTCCTCATAATGAATTTTCAAAATTAACTGACCATTATGAACGTCAATTAATGCACGACCTGTGGCTAAGAAGGGTCTCCCTAGAATAATAGGAACATGCAAATCTTCATCCATATCCATCACAATGAAATCAATAGGGAGTATAAATTTTCCTATCTTAACCAAAACATCTTCAATTGTTCCCTTAGGATATCTTACAGTTCTATCAGCAAGTTGTATGGAAACCCTAGTAGGTTGAGGTTCTCTTAACCCTAATTGTTTGTAGATGTAATATGGCATAAGATTGATACTTGTTCCTAGATCACATAATGCATTTTCAATATTAAGGTTACCAATAGAGCAAGGTATAGAAAACCTCCCTGGATCTTTGATCTTTGCTGGTAAAGGTTGCTTGCTCTAAAGGATTGATGAGTAATCTCTGTTAACTGCTCCATTGCTACATTCTCCAACTTCATTTTGTTAGTAAGAAGTTCCTTCAAGAATCTCACATATAAAGGCATTTGTGCAAGTGCTTCTGCAAAGGGTATGCTGATGTGAAGTTTCTTAAAGACTTCCAAAAACTTGTCAAACTGCTTGGCCATGTCATATTGCTTAGCTCTTTGTGGACAAGGTATCCTTGGTTGATAAACAGGTACAGGTTTCCCATCTTGAACAGAGGTGTTTTGAATAGAATCTGAGGTTGCTTGACTCTGCTATGGTTGAGCATTCTCTGGCTGATCTAGAGATTGCTTGACTGCATCAGAAGGTAGCTCAGTGATGGGAGCAGTCTCAGGTTGCTCATGTTGGTGTGCCCTAGTTCTTAGGGCATTGGATTCTTGTATTTTGTATTATACATTAAGACTCATTGTATGAATACATTATTTGTATCACATTAATAAAGGCAATTAATCTATTTCATTTATATCTTGTGCTATAATATGAGTAGAGTATCCATTGATTGATAATCATAAAACCCATCCCAGGTCTGTTCCAATCGTGGAAATGAATAGAACCACAGACTTGTATATTCGATGACTGTATGGCAGTTCTTAACTAGCCATAGTACTTGTATAGTCAGTCATGAATATAGGTACATGTCGTTGACATGGGACTGGATCGATCCGCACAAGAAAGCCACATGGTTGTCGCGTCATAGGTCTTTCTTGAGTAGGTCTCTTTTGTCCTCAGACCAGATTTCATTATAATATCAAAATGGAATCCAGTTCACTTTGACATATGCCTAACAGGTCTATAAAAGGATGCTAAATATGGTTATGATTGGGTGGACTGGTGAACATGTTGATATTGATGATGAAGTGATGGAATTGCCACCCAGACAACACCGAGATGATATCATTGGCCACTTGATGAGTGGGACTGATAAGTGTATGGCCATACCCAAATAAGTTGGTTGCTTATTTGATTAATCAGTCAACTCAAGATCAAGAAATATAATAAACAACAGAAGAGGATGACGGACACCATGCCTCTTGTTTATTCATATCGATATCATTAGGCAAAGGACACCATGAGATTACTACCAGGTGAGTGTCTTCTAAAGACTGCTGCATCTCTGTCTTAATTGGGGGCTGTAATGGTTTGCTAAAACCCACTTACAGTCTGTAGGCCTTGGGCCTACTGCCAACATAAAGACAGACCCATAGGATCGTGCACATAGATTAACTGAGCTGGAACTTATAGAAATTATACATGTAATGTACATTGGAAGGAATGCGTTAATTAATTAGTTGACATTCGGTGTCAAGGTAATTAATTGACATTGGGTTGAATTTAATTTAATTAATAAGTTTACATAATATAATTAATTAATTTATCAATTAATTGAATTACATAAAGTAAACAATTAATTAAATAATTTTCCTAAGTAGGAAAATTAAATACATGTATTGTATTTACTTAAGTGTGTTTTAATTTTATTTAGGGGTAATTAAATTTAGCCAAATGGAATTAAATTACATAGTATATACTTTTTAATTAAAGTTTATTTATGTAATTATAATCCTAGTGGGCTTGGGTTTAATTAACGTAATTAAAACCCAATTAGACAAGGTGTCTATATAAGGGCACACTTAAGGAAGAAAAATCGAATTCAACCCTAATTATTGCTGGAAATTTGAGCCACCAAGAGCAGCCCCAAAACAGCCAAAAATCCAGCATTAAACCTCCATTCCTTCGCGTCTTCGGCTAGTACCGGTTCCCGCTCAATAGTTGGTCGTGCACCGGACTTTGGAGAGCGCAATTTCAAGAAACGATTCTGCAGCTGTCTCTAGAAGTGACGAATCCGGTGAGTTAATCTCTCATGATTCAAATTAATTTTATTCTAATCAATGGTAATTGGACACGATTGGTGGATTCTAGGAAATTTTAAACGGTGTATTTTCCGCTGCGCCACGTTATTTTTCCAATGACGAATCCCAACAGTGGTATCAGAGCCTAGGTTTTGTCCATTAGATTGATTAGAATTGGTTCTTGAAAGCGTTCTTGAATAAAGAATGGGTTTCAAGTTTGTGATTTTAGGGTTTTTGTTCAATTGGTTTTGGTTTTTGATAAACCCTAGAATTTTTGGATTGGGGTTTTTTGATTATTTTCCCCAATTGTTTTCCATCTAAAATTGTTTTTCTATATGAGTTATATATTTGGCTAGAAACAATAATTTTTTGTTTATGATTTTATAAAAAAAAAATAATTAGTTGGCCAAAATTGGAATCGCAATTGCGATTCCAATTTTGGCACTGCTGCTGCTTGCCGCTAGACCTGTGCAAACGACCCGCGGTCCGCAAAGTCCGCCCAAACCCGCTAGTTTTAGGTTGGGCTTGGACAAACATATTTTACTTTAAGCCCGGCCCGGTCCGAACCCGTAGAAGCCCGAGTTAATGATGGGTTGGGCTTGGGAATAACTATAAGACCTATGACTGGTCCAGCCCGGCCCGGATAATTTTATAATATATACTTTTATATTTTTATTTATATAATTATATACTAAATATTTAATTTGAACCATTGAAAAACTTATAGAATATCTTGACCATTATAATTTCTCTATGAATACTATCTGTCAATTCAATTTGTCTATGAATACTATTTGTAAATTAAATTTGTTTAAAATAAGTTATATTAGAAAAATATAAGCATTTATTTGATGGGCTGGTTGGGCTGGGCTTGGGAATGAGGTTCAATTGCCCGGCCCAGCCTGGCCCGAGCCCGATGTAAAATTAGTGCGGGCTGGGCTGGGCTTGGATAAGAGATTTTTATATCAAACCCGATGTAGCCCGGCCTGAACCCGGCCAAGCCCGACCCATGAACAGGTCTACTTACCGCTAGGCAGTAGCCCCTTGTGGGTTGCTGCTAGCAGCAGGCTGCCGCGTGGCAGCGCTGCTGTCCCTGGACGGCAGTGCCATGCACGGAATTCTTGTCCGGTTTTGGATTTTGTAGGTATTTTTTTATTCCGGACCCTAATGCAAATTAAATTAAATTTTTTTTAAATTAATTTGTATTTAAATTGTTTATTTTGTTGGCATGCATATTTAATTTAATTGTTTGCATATTAAATTGAATATGGACTTTGTGAAATTGGCCCAATAAACCGTGACACCGGTTGAAATTGGTGTGAGCGGATGATGCGTTTTCGATGGGACGCGGGACTCCTTTTCCTTTCGGAATGGGGCGCCACGATCTCGGGCGGGCCCCTCCCTCGCGTGGGGTTTTTATGAATGGAAATCCGCGTTTTTAAAAAAAATAAATGGAATTAATAAATAAAAGAACCGAGACCTAAGTCTCGATGGATGTTGTAGAGTCACCACCCGGCTCAGCTCAACCGGGAAATTCTTATGTAGCCGAACCGGACAAACGACCGCTACACTATCCAGAGATTCGGGTCCGGACAAGTCCCTTATTTCGTGTCTAATTAAAATAAATATTGTCAATGCTCTCAAATGGTATTTCAAAATCTAAAGTCCATTTTATTGAATATAATAGGCATACAGCGCGCATACAAAATATTTAACACAAAAAATAAGGAAAAGGAATAAATATTAATTGGCTTACAACCAAATCGAATGGAAAAATAAAAACTCTCGCCTCACTTATACAATCGCCTATATACACGAGAATCTAGAAAAATACAACCGCCTAGGATACACGATTTAATCTATTAAATTACATCCAAAATAAAAATAAAAATAAAAAGAAATTAAAACCTGCAAAACAGAGGGTTAGCACAATATATACAGCACGCCACAAGTTGGACTCAAATAGACAGAATGGGAAATCAGGAATTGGGGGCATGCATTTAAGGGGTAACCGGGTTGGCTCGGCAAGCCGGCCTGATTAGACCTAGAAAACATTTTGAAACGTCCCTGTATATTTGGTATTAGTGGAAAAAATCATTTTGGAAATAATTTTTCTTTCGGTTTACATGCATTTTCATATATTTAAGTGGGTCGGTTTTCAGGAGAAATGGGTCTCCGTCGTTGAATTGTTCTAAATGCAATTTTACTAAAAAATTGAATCTATGGTCGTGATGCACACAACAAAATTCATTTTGATGATTTTTGGGGTTTTCTAATTTTTTGGGATTTTTTGGGAATTTTTGGGAATTTTTGGGGATTTTTATGGATTTTTTATGAAATTTTTAGGTTTTAAAGGTAAAATTCTGATTCTGAAAACTACAGGGGTACGACCGTAAATTTACAGTCGTGGAAAATCAACTACAGTCGTACGACTGTAGATGCTGAAAATTCAAGATTTTGCCAAAATTTTATTTAAAACAAGCTGAAAAGAGAATTGCCTGGAAATCAACTACAGTCGTACGACTGTAACTACAGTCGTACGACTGTTCATCGAACTCAAGAACAGTCGTACGACTGTTCTTGATTTCCAGAACAGAAATGCAGAAAAATCGACAGAAATACAGAAAAAGCACACCAAACACCCAGAAAGCTTGTAAAAGAGAGGGGAAAAGGGGTATTTACCTCCGTGGCGTGCGTCCACCGTAGGATTGACCCCTGGCGTCGCTCCAATCCACTAAAATCTGGACTTTTCTCCTTGAGTTAGGGTTTGAGATTTGAGTCCAAAGATTTCCAAATGCTGAGGATTTTGGTGAGGAGTTCTTTCTTTTCCTTGGTTTTCTCTTCTTTCTCTCTCTTTTTTTCTCTTTTCTCTCTGTCTGTCCGTTTTTTCTCTTTTCTTTTTTTTTTCGTCCCCCCTTTCTATCTTTCTTTTTCTGCTTTTATGGGTAGATCTACAGTCGTACGACTGTAGTTTGACTACAGTCGTACGACTGTAGCAATAGTCGTACGACTATACTCTTTTTTTTTTTTTGAAAGTGAAATTCTGGCGCTTACAGCTGCCCCTCGCGTGATCAAATTCACCACCTGAGCTTAGTCTAGGGTAGATGATGTGAATTTGAGAAACGCGATTCAAAGCACCGCAGACACAAGAAAGAATCCTCCATTGAAATAAGCCGATATCAAGTCTAGGTCACCCGAGGCGAAGCTGGGAAGGAAATAATCCGATATCAGGTTTAGGCTACCCGAGGCAAAGTTGATGAGGAAATAAGCCGATATCAGGTTTAGGTTACCCGAGGCAATACTGGGGAGGGAATAAGCCGATATCAGGTTTAGGTTACCCGAGGCAAAGCTGAAGAGGAAATAAGCCGATATCAGGTTTAGGTTACCCGAGGCAAAGTTGAGGAAGAAATAAGCCGATATCAGGTTTAGGTTACCCGAGGCAAAGCTGATGAGGAAATAAGCCGATATCAGGTTTAGGTTACCCGAGGCAAAGCTGATGAGGAAATAAGCCGATATCAGATGTAGGTTACCCGAGGCAAAGCTGATGAGGAAATAAGCCGATATCGGGTTTAGGTTACCCGAGGCAAAGTTGAGGAAGAAGTAAGCCGATATCGGGTTTAGGTTACCCGAGGCAAAGTTGATGAGGAAATAAGCCGATATCAGGTTTAGGTTACCCGAGGCAAAGCTGATGAGGAAATAAGCCGATATCAGGTTTAGGTTACCCGAGGCAAAGCTGATGAGGAAATAAGCCGATCTCAGGTTTAGGTTACCCGAGGCAAAGTTGAGGAAGAAGTAAGCCGATATCGGGTTTAGGTTACCCGAGGCAAAGTTGATGAGGAAATAAGCCGATATCAGGTTTAGGTTACCCGAGGCAAAGCTGATGAGAAAATAAGCCGATATTAGGTTTAGGTTACCCGAGGCAAAGGAAAATGAAATTGCGGTTAAGCCGATATCGGGTTTATGTTACCCGAGGCAAAGGAAGGTGGATTATGGATTAGCCGATATCGGGTTTATGTTACCCGAGGCAAAGGAGGGTAGATTGAGGATTAGCCGATATCGGGTTGATGTTACCTGAGGCAGAGGAAGATGGATTATGGATTAGCCGATATCGGGTCTATGTTACCCGAGGCAAAAGGAATGTGGATTTTGGATTAGCCGATATCAGGTTTATGTTACCCGAGGCAGAGGAAGATGGATTATGGATTAGCCGATATCGGGTCTATGTTACCCGAGGCAAAAGGAATGGAACCATGGTTAAGCCGATATCGGGTTTATGTTACCCGAGGCAAAGGAAGATGGATTATGGATTAGCCGATATCGGGTCTATGTTACCCGAGGCAGAGGAAGATGGATTATGGATTAGCCGATATCGGGTCTATGTTACCCGAGGCAAAAGGAATGGAACCATGGTTAAGCCGATATCGGGTTTATGTTACCCGAGGCAAAGGAAGATGGATTATGGATTAGCCGATATCGGGTCTACGTTACCCGAGGCAGAGGAAGATGGATTATGGATTAGCCGATATCGGGTCTATGTTACCCGAGGCAAAAGGAATGGAACCATGGTTAAGCCGATATCGGGTTTATGTTACCCGAGGCAAAGGAAGATGGATTATGGATTGGCCGATATCGGGTTTAGGTTACCCGAGGCAAAAGGAAGGTAGATTATGGATTGGTCGATATCGGGTTTAGGTTACCCGAGGCAAAAGGAAGGTGGATATTTGGACAATTTGAAATTTTGCTGGAATTGAGTGGACTTGAAATAATAAGAGGTTCAAGGATCTGAAACCATGCTTGAACATAATGGAGTTCAATGGTTTAAAAATCTTGCTTGAAGAGATGAGGAAATAGGTTTAGGAAGGATAATTTTGGTGTTGGCTGGGGAATGAGTATTTATCCCTTGATCGACGATTTTGTAAACAAAAATTTTTGCCCCTTCGATCAAGGATAAATACGGCTTGATTGTTCTGTCCCTTGGAAACTTGATTGTTCTGCCCCGAAACTATGCCATCTCTGCTTTGAAAGCGATCATGGTTAGGGGAGACCTGGTGATGGCAGTTGGTACCTGCACTTGGGTTGGTTATAATGCATATGCATATGAATTGTGCATGTTTTCTTTAAACGTATGCACGTATGCACGGATGCATGTATGGTTCTAAATGTATGGATGCATGCAACATGTGGCTTATGCTTTGTTCTTGGTATCCATGTGAGCTCGGAGACGGAATTCACGGCTTGAGACTGGCCCCGATGGTAACCCAGGTGACCTAGTCTGATTGTTCCGGCGTGTCTTCTGACCAACTGAACACTACGCTGACCTAGGTATTAGGGGAGTCGGCCATCTTGAGTGACCTTCCACTTTACCCTCTGTATATTCTGAAGTGTTGTCAGTGCTGAGCGGATCAGAATAGTAGACCGTGCCGACGAACAATCCGTTTGATTACGCAAGAAGATGAGAGTGAGACTTTACATTTCTGTACCGCATGACAAGAACTTCTGGGATATTATCACGGGCTTGGATGCAATGTCCTACTGATGGATGTTTATATGTAGTGGCACGGTGCATGCAAGATGAACATCTGATTGGAAATCTAAACATGCACAATATTGCAATGGTGACATCAGAATGAGTATAACAGGGAGTATGACAGTGGCTCTGACTTTGTATATCATCCCTCTCCTGTTGCCGACACGTCCTTGCGGTTTTCTGTGTCAACAAGCCCCTTTTTTTTTCTTTTTTTTTTTTTGAGAAAGATTATGCGATGGGCATTTTGTCTGCGTTGATCCCTTTCGCGATGGTTTGTCTTAGGAAGGGAAAGATATATCTTGATATGTTCATTGCGACCTGCGAAGATAATGCTGTCGATGATACCCAGTGGTTCGGCTTTTTACTCGCCCCTGGTATTATAGGTTTGTGTTTGGGGAGTGTTATAGGTTTGTGTTTGGGGAGTGAAGCACTTCCACAGACAAGGTCCGCTGTGCGGTGTAGCCCGTAAGTGAACATTGACATGCAATGACATGACAAATGCATATTGAACACCAAAATTGAATACAAAACATTCATGACATAATGAATGCGGATGCATTAGGAAAATCTAAGATGTGGCTCCGGCTTTAATTGATGCCTCTTCAAATTACCAATATGCCCTTTCGGTTTTACACATTGGATTTTTTTTTTTTTTTTTTAAGCTCGATCACCGGATAGAGTTGCAATTATGGATGGGCAACCTGAGATGAATTCAAGTAACCACTGGATTGTCCTGCGGTCTGATGCTGTATTCATGTTTCCAATTCACCCTAGATTTCAGTTCAAGCACGGCTCCCGAAGACTGAATTCTTGAAATGGTTGGCAAATGCAACTTTCCCATGAGTACAACAGACTTTGTAAGCTCTCCCGTTGATGGTATCGTCCCCTTCATGATTGTTGAAAGCTTTGTGAAGCTAAGTTGTCCCAACACAGTTGGCGAAGTTCACAAATGCATAACCAAAATTTCCTCCAGTCTTGAAATCCATAGGCAAATAGAGAAAATCATAAGCAGGCTTCCCTTTGGACTTATTCTTGTTTTCCTCCAGACAATGCTTGCCCAGAATTTGTAGCAGATTATGTCTTTGAAACTGATTTGGTAGGTTTCTGATCATCAAGCTTGTTTTCCCCACCAAGATTAGCTTCAATCTCTTTTATCCAGCTTGGTCTCTTCAATAGTCAATTTCTTGGGCGACCACTGTTGTTCCTTTTCACTTATAGAGACTATTTTCTTCTTACTCTGGAATCTCAGAGCTATATATTTCATTTTCCCCCTTTTTCGGCATTGTTGAACTCATTTGAAGCAGATTCATATCCAAATCCTCTATCTATCATCAAATCAAATCCCTTCCCACTATCTGAGGGTACTAAATAATTAGTCTGGGAGTTTAGATTGAAGAGAAATGGCATGGGATTAAAAGGTATCCCCAATTTGGTACAGGTTGATGATAAACGAAGACGGATTGAAACAGCACCATAACCACCTGTTCCGATGCCCCTCCGCTGATGAGATAGTGCGGAACAAAAATGATATGGAGTAGCATTGGGGTTCAACTTCTTGTTAGGAGCCATTGAAGGTAGGAAATATGGAATCACAGAATCGGTTCAAGTTCCAGAGAGAAGATGAAAGTGAAGGAAAGACAATAAAGGGAAGACAAAAGTGTTAAAGGCAAATGGAGAAGACAGAGAGGAGAATGAAAAGGGAACTGCTTGGGGCAAGGACACCGATCTTCTCTGTTGCCGCACGAAGTTAACTTTTCAGAACAGGCAACAATGTACTTATCTCCATTGTCTCAACTCATTGACCCCGGCATTTCATGCAATAGGTGGGCCGCCCCCAGATTCATCAAGCACTCAACAGAGTTTGACTCTATGATTGAAGAGAGTGCAACTTTAGACCAGGAGCAGAAATTTGACTGTAAGGGAGAGCTGAGGTCTTCCACCGGTGCTTGCCCCTTTTTTTTTTTTTTTGAAGAAGTTAAATCCAAACCACAGCCACCTATCGATTTCCCTGCTGCATTCAGATCCATGAATGTCATGCGTGTTTGATATGTCTTTTTGGATGAACAATGCATGTGTGATGTCATATGCACATGAATGCCACACAAACAAAACTATACATGCACTAAAACTAATGTCTGCTTCAGAGCTTTACAGCACGGTGGATGGCGAAGGCCATTTGGATTTTTAGGGCTTGGTGCTTTTTGGTGGGTTTGGTTTTTGATGTGGGATGCTTCTTTCCAGCACGAATTAGGCTCAAAGGTTCTTTTTGGGGTTCGGCTCTGAAACTTGGCAATGGTCCTTGGTTTGGAATGATTTGAGTGTATTGTGGGCTGTCCAAGTTAAAACTTTTTAGGGCAGGACCAACAGCATTTTTGGATCGTGGTTTATAGGGATCACTGATCTAGGCTGGCAATTGATTCGAAGGAAATGGTACCATCCCATTGCTTGCTTAGCAGACTTTTCTCTTTCTCTTTTTTTTTTTTTTTTTTTTTTTTTTTTTGAAGAAAAGGGCTTTACCAAAGTCAGGTTCACTTGTAAATTCCCTGCAAGACTCAGATTGATGTCATGCATCTTAATATTATGCGTGATGGACATGTCGTTTCAGATGATCAAATGCATGCTTAATGCCATATACATGTAATCACCACATAAGTAAGAAAATAACAAGATGCATTGCATTCAAAATGAGTTCAATACACTTTACAACAAAATGAGTTCCCTACGAGAAGGAGCCTCTAAAGGTATTGATCTCACAGCGCCCGACTATTCCTTATCCGGTCATTGCCCCACTCTCGTCAGATCAGGCTTTGTCGCTCTTCATCATATTCCTCTCCCTGGGAGGTTTGAGGAATTTCCTTGCCAGTTCCCCTGCTTGCCCCTAGTTGCTCATTAGTAGTGGATGGCACCTTTAATCTTCCCTCATCAACTAACTTCCGGATCTCCTTCCTTAAAATATAGCAAGCATTGGTTCGGTGACCCGTCGTTACATGATAGGTACAGAAGTTGTTCTTTTGATCTGGTGCCGGCTCCACATACGGCTTGACGCTCTGCAGTAGCCCCTCTTTTCTGCATTTGGCAAATAATTGGCTCAGCGAGAAAGGCCACGGGGATATGCCCTTTCCGTCACCCTTGGAGAGTGGACACCTGGTTAGTTGCGGAACAAGGTCAGTATTGGCTTTGAGGGGGGCCTTCGATTTTGCTTCACCAGTCAGCCCTTTTATTACTCCCTCAAGCTCAATCACACGTGCCTCCAATTCAGAGCACCTTGTTGTCAGCTTTTCCACCTTGTCCAGGTCACCTCCTAGCATTTCCTTCAACATTGCCGCTGCCTCTTCCCTGACCGCTTTTCGGAATCGCGATGAGGCAACATAATAATCGAGGACATCTGTTACAGTGTTGAAGTTCACTGGGCCAGCCATTCTCGAGACTCCTTCCCTCTTCTCCTCTGATAAGAACATTTGTTAGCACTGACTGGGGCACGTGCACAGAGGACACCAAGTCGAAGGATGAAGTATGTATGAATGCGGGATGTGATGCATGCATGCATGAATGATGATGCCATGTGATGCCATGTCATGTTATGCAATCCTAAGCTAGTCATGTGCACACAAAGCCAGGAATGGAAACATGCAAAATGCAATGAATATTGTTGATGAAACTATATGCTGAAGTGTAGCATGGCATATAAATATATACCACATGGATAAAATGACACACAGGGTGTCCACGGATCGAAGCAAGGTGATACTTGCGAAGAGCCTACGTGTAGAGCGTATCTTACATGGGAGGAAAGTTGACATTTGAAACGGTACGTGTAGAGCGGATCTTACACGGGAAGAGGTGTGGTGTTTAGAGCGATACGTGTAGAGCGGATCTTACACGAGAAAGAAGTATGGAACTTGATGCGGTACGTGTAGAGCTGGTCTTGCACGGGAAGTTTGGAACGATACGTGTAGAGCTTGGTCTTACACGGGGAGGATGGATAGAGTTTGGTGCGATACGTGCAGAGCTGGTCTTGCACTGGAAGGATGGATAGAGTTTGATGCGATACGTGCAGAGCTGGTCTTGCACGGGAAGGATGGATAGAGTTTAATGCGGTACGTGCAGAGCTGGTCTTGCACGGGGAATTTTGGAACGATACGTGTAGAGCTTGTCTTACACGGGGAGGAAGGATAGAGTTTGATGCGGTACGTGCAGAGCTGGTCTTGCACGGGGAGGAAATGTGGAATTTGATGCGGTACGTGCAGAGCTGGTCTTGCACGGGGAATTTGGAACGATACGTGTAGAGCTTGTCTTACACGGGGAGGATGGATAGAATTTGATGCGGTACGTGCAGAGCTGGTCTTGCACGGGGAGGAAATGTGGAATTTGATGCGGTACGTGCAGAGCTGGTCTTGCACGGGGAATTTGGAGCGATACGTGTAGAGCTTGTCTTACACGGGGAGGAAGTGTGCAGAGCTTGTCTTGCACAGAAAGATATTTTGGAACGATACGTGTAGAGCTTATCTTACACGGGGAGGATGGGTAGAATTTGATGCGGTACGTGCAGAGCTGGTCTTGCACAGGAAGATTTGGAGCGGTACGTGTAGAGCTGGTCTTACACGGGGAGGAAGTGTAGAATTTGATGCGGTACGTGCAGAGCTGGTCTTGCACGCGGAATTTGGACCGATACGTGTAGAGCTTGTCTTACATGGGGAGGAAGGATAGAGTTTGATGCGGTACGTGCAGAGCTGGTCTTGCACGGGGAATTTTGGAACGATACGTGTAGAGCTTGTCTTACACGGGGAGGAAGGATAGAGTTTGATGCGGTACGTGCAGAGCTGGTCTTGCACGGGGAATTTTGGAACGATACGTGTAGAGCTTGTCTTACACGGGGAGGAAGGATAGAGTTTGATGCGGTACGTGCAGAGCTGGTCTTGCACGGGGAATTTTGGAATGATACGTGTAGAGCTTGTCTTACACGGGGAGGAAGGATAGAGTTTGATGCGGTACGTGCAGAGCTGGTCTTGCACGGGGAAGAAGTATGCAGAGCTTGTCTTGCACATAAAGATATTTCGGTATTTGGGTGTGCGGGACACAAGGACAGGGTTTCTAATGATTATGGAGGACCTAAAGGGCTTGATGGAGTTTCTAGCATTTTTTAGAACACTTAAATGACGGTAGTGTATGCTATGAAGTCCTTGGTGCTTATGGAATGCTTGAACGTTGTGGAGTGCTTGAATGTTTGATGGATGAATGAGATGTACATCGTGAGATAAGGGGATGATCCCTTTATGTTTATTTTTATTTTTGCTTTTATTTTTGGACATCCCAAGAACACCCAATGCTTATGCAAAGATGCCACGTGTGGACCACCACACGGATAAAGGTTCGGTGCCTTTGGGGCACCTAATGAATTTCGTGAAATGGTCGCGTGTGTTCTGACACACAAACGGAGTTCGACACTTTGTAGGTCTACGAGATGATATGAAGTGTCACATGGGACCGGCCCATGGACAGAGTTCTGATGCTTTTGAGCGTATGAAATGAAATGATGTTATGAGAGAGTCACGTGTAACAGGTACACGGATGAAAGCTTGGCGTCCGGGGAACACCTTTCATGATTTGGGATGTTATGAAATACCCCTACATACGTACTAATCCGGCACTCGGGAAGCGCCTTGAATGATATAGTAATGTCATGACGTAACCCGATGTGGATCACAGTTTTGTATGATGTTTATGACGAACGGGTATGATGTCATGAAATGTCTCGTGTGGATCGTCACACGGAAATACACCTAGGACCATTGTGGTCTTTACTGAATGAAATGATTTGGTGGAATGGCCAAATGCAATTCGGTGCATTGGCAAAACACGGGTATTTTAGGATACCCGATATATGATGGAATGATATGATCATGGTGGGCGTCCTTGGAATGCCCCTAATTTAATTTAGGTGATATGTCGTGAATGCTATGACATACAAAATGCAAATGGCTGCACAAAAACATGGTTAGGATGCATGACACACATATTGATGTTATGTATACTATGTGAAAAATACTAATCACACAAGTATAATGTTATGGCTGAAAAAGAAATGGTTAGTATGAATGGCAAACGGATGATTTAATGATTGCACACGAAAATAAAAATGCACATGGCTGCATAAAAATGTGGATTAGGATACATGACACACATAATGATGTTATGTATGCCATGTGGAAAATGCTAGTCACACAAATTTAATGTTATGGCTGAAAAAGAAATCGTTAGTATGGATAACAAGCGAATGAATTAATGTTTTACACACAAAATAAAATGCAAATGGCTGCATAAAAATGTGGGTTAGTATCACACAAAGATGTTTGTGCATAATATGTCACATGTATGGAGAATGGTGACTATAGTATGTGATGCACGCGTAGGTAGCAATGGCGATATGTCACGAGATGGCGAGAAACACATAGCAAGCAAAACGAATTCTTCCAACCTTATTCCTCCAACGTGGTCGGTCTCAAAAATTTCTTAACCGAGTCCTAGGCGAGGTTCACTTCGATCACCAACAGGGGGTGATGAAGGCGCGATTTTATTATTATTCACACAATTATTTTGGTATCCTAAGGGAATCCAACTAGGGCTGCCTATATGGGTTCGGTCCAAGTCGGATTAAAAATCAAGGTTCCCATAGCAAAATATACTCCTCACTTCTCCCCACTCAAGGGTCCGAACGAAGGGGTTCGTACGAGGCTATGAGTGGTGTTTCGTATTCGTGCCCCTAAGACCAGGAGGAACTTAGGCGACACTTCAACAATCCACCGGGCTATAAATGGATACTAAATCTAATGCAAAAATGGCTAACTAAGATGCAAATAAAATACCAAAAGAGAATCATCCGCCTTATTTTAATTAGACACTTTTCAGGGCTTGTCAAATTCTTTTAAGTTTTTTAAGAAAACTTTTTGAGAAATCCCCAGCAGAGTCGCCACTGTGAGCGGACGATGCGTTTTCGACGGGACGCGGGACTCCTTTTCCTTTCGGAATGGGGCGCCACGATCTAGGGCGGGCCCCTCCCTCGCGTGGGGTTTTTATGAATGGAAATCCGCGTTTTTAAAAAAAATAAATGGAATTAATAAATAAAAGAACCGAGACCTAAGTCTCGATGGATGTTGTAGAGTCGCCACCTGGCTCAGCTCAACCGGGAAATTCTTATGTAGCCGAACCGGACGAACGGCCGCTACACTATCCAGAGATTCGGGTCCGGACAAGTCCCTTATTTCGTGTCTAATTAAAATAAATATTGTCAATGCTCTCAAATGGTATTTCAAAATCTAAAGTCCATTTTATTGAATATAATAGGCATACAGCGCGCATACAAAATATTTAATACAAAAAATAAGGAAAAGGAATAAATATTAATTGGCTTACAACCAAATCGAATGGAAAAATAAAAACTCTCGCCTCACTTATACAATCGCCTATATACACGAGAATCTAGAAAAATACAACCGCCTAGGATACACGATTTAATCTATTAAATTACATCCAAAATAAAAATAAAAATAAAAAGAAATTAAAACCTGCAAAACAGAGGGTTAGCACAATATATACAGCACGCCACAAGTTGGACTCAAATAGACAGAATGGGAAATCAGGAATTGGGGGCATGCATTTAAGGGGTAACCGGGTTGGCTCGGCAAGCCGGCCTGATTAGACCTGGAAAACATTTTGAAACGTCCCTGTATATTTGGTTTTAGTGGAAAAAATCATTTTGGAAATAATTTTTCTTTCGGTTTACATGCATTTTCATATATGTAAGTGGGTCGGTTTTCAGGAGAAATGGGTCTCCGTCGTTGAATTGTTCTAAATGCAATTTTACTAAAAAATTGAATCTATGGTCGTGATGCACACAACAAAATTCATTTTGATGATTTTTGGGGTTTTCTAATTTTTTGGGAATTTTTGGGAATTTTTGGGAATTTTTGGGGATTTTTATGGATTTTTTATGAAATTTTTAGGTTTTAAAGGTAAAATTCTGATTCTGAAAACTACAGGGGTACGACTGTAAATTTACAGTCGTGGAAAATCAACTACAGTCGTACGACTGTAGATGCTGAAAATTCAAGATTTTACCAAAATTTTATTTAAAACAAGCTGAAAAGAGAATTGCCTGGAAATCAACTACAGTCGTACGACTGTTCATCGAACTCAAGAACAGTCGTACGACTGTTCTTGATTTCCAGAACAGAAATACAGAAAAATTGACAGAAATGCAGAAAAAGCACACCAAACACCCAGAAAGCTTGTGAAAGAGAGGGGAAAAGGGGTATTTACCTCCGTGGCGTGCGTCCACCGTAGGATTGACCCCTGGCGTCGCTCCAATCCACTAAAATCTGGACTTTTCTGCTTGAGTTAGGGTTTGAGATTTGAGTCCAAAGATTTCCAAATGCTGAGGATTTTGGTGAGGAGTTCTTTCTTTTTCCTTGGTTTTCTCTTCTTTCTCTCTCTTTTTTTCTCTTTTCTCTCTGTCTGTCCGTTTTTTCTCTTTTCTTTTTTTTTTTCGTCCCCCCTTTCTGTCTTTCTTTTTCTGCTTTTATGGGTAGATCTACAGTCGTACGACTGTAGTTTGACTACAGTCGTACGACTGTAGCAATAGTCGTACGACTATACTCTTTTTTTTTTTTTTTTTGAAAGTGAAATTCTGGCGCTTACAATTGGGAGAGCTAAATTTTAAATTTGTGACAACCCAAATTCAAGTGGGAGCAAAATTGTTAATTTTGCATTTATGGATGTTATCCATTAGGCCTTTATGGCCTCAGTCACATTTGTTAAAATTGGCGATTTCACCCTAAGTAACTCGACTTAACATTTATATTTATAATTTGGAATGCCATGATCATGCATCATATTGGTATGTATGTGCACGACAGGTACTTTGTTTGAAATGTTATGTTGAGTTCTATGGGCCCTAAATTATTATCGGTTGTAATTTAATTTTGGGAAATATGGCTTGCGTGCCATTTTTTATTTTGGTGTAATTTTAGAATAGATTTTATTTTACAAAATTGTTGTAATTGCATCAAGTATGGAGGAAGGCCCAGATGGAGCAAGCCCATGGTGGGAGCCCAAGAAGGATTGCAGTCCGGCTCATGAAGAATTAGATAGGATATCTAGTTTTTTGTTATGTTGTAATTAAAGGCCCATAGGATCTCATTTATTTTAAATTAAGTATGCTATTGCATTTGTCATATAATATGGATGTATGGATCACCAGATTATTACTCGTGTTTTTGCATGCTAAGCCGTATCACTTAATTATAATCCTGAAATTAAAATATTGAGTCGCTTAAAAGTGCTTCCCACATTCACACCTCTTCCTCCCATTGATGCTGCAATGTGCGCCATGCCCTAGCTGGGTACATTGTAGTATTCGGTGGGCCGTCGAGGGTTAAGATACTTGGTATGGTTAACATGTGAATGGTGGTTTGACTCAACATGGGTAGCATTAGCTCAGAGCGGGCCCTAAGCACTGATGGGTAAAGTGTCAATAAGCCCATCAAACCAAGAGTCCTTCGTGGAAGGATTGGATAGGTTTTCCTACCAAACGAATCAATGGTTAGTTAGCGAGCCCTAGTTCGGCCAGTCATTGACAAGTTGTGGATCTTGGTCAAGTCAGCCAATTAACATCACCAACAAACAAATTAAAATCGGATTATTAATTTGAATTGGCTTAAAAGTCCTTTATTTCTAACTCAAGCAATGATTTCTTCCATGTAGATAATCCTATTGCACTTAAGCAATTTAAATGGCTGCAACAAACAACAACTCACTCTCACTTAGGTCACTCTTGGAGAAGGAGAAGCTTTCGGGGACTAACTTCCTGGACTGGGAGAGTCCAATAAGTATGTACTGAACGCTCCTTTACCAGCTAGCCCTCCTGCAGGTTGAGGCATCACCACGGTGATGGTGGAGCAGTACGATCGGTATGTGAGGGATGACCGAGATGTCTCATGCCTCATGCTAGGTACCATGGCTTCTGATATTCAGAAGCAGTTTATGGACGAGCATGCTTATGAGATGATGGATCAACTTAAAAAAGATGTTCCAAGATCAGGCTCGTCAGGAACGTTACCTGACAACTAAGGCACTTTGCACTACTGTGATGGCAGCTGGGACTTCTGTTAGCACTCATTTGATAAAGTTGAAGGGGTATATTGATACACTTGCCCGCCTCGGCTCGCCAGTTCCGTAGGACTTGGCAGCAGACGTTATTCTCTGGTCACTTCCTGAGTCTTACAACCAGTTTATCATGAATTACCATATGCAAGGGTTGGATAAATCGGTTGTTGAGCTGCATGGCATGCTCAAGCTTGCTGAGCAGTCTCTTAAGAAGACTCCTGAAGTATTGCTTGTGAACAAAGGCAATACACCCATTGCTAAAGGAAAGGCCAAATCTAAGGCCAAGGCTAAGGCCCAAAAAGCCAAGGCTAAGGGCAAAAAGGTGGTGGCCCAACCTAAAGCAAGGGTTGCTTCTCCTGACGATGTCTGCCATGAGTGTCATGAGAAGGGGCACTGGAAGAGCTCATGTCCAAAGCTAAGGGAGCAACTGAAGGGCAAAACTGATGCTTCAGGTATTTATGTTGTTGAGATTAATCTGGCTATTTCTACATCTTGGGTCTTGGACACTGGATGTGGATCTCACATTTGTTCAAATGTGCAGGGTCTAAGAAATAGGAGATTATTAGGATCTGGAGAAGTAGATCTTCGAGTCAGAAATGGTGCTCGGGTTGAGGCCGTGGAGATCGGAGATTATTTCTTGGAGATGCCTAGTGGACTTGTTTTGGAACTAAGAAACTGTTATTTTGTACCTGCGATGCGCAGGAATATTATTTCCGTTTCTTTGTTGGATATTTCTGGTTTCGTATTTAATATTGGACATGGTAGAATTTCTATGTAATGTGGCAATATTATTTATGGAACAACATTTCTTGAAAATGGCTTATATATCCTTGATCTAAAACGTGAAAGTTCAATCTATAACATAAATACTAAAAGGATTAAACAAAATGAAATTAATCCTACTTACATCTGGCATTGTCAACTTGGCCATATAAATGAGAAGCGCAGAGCTAGGCTTCACTCTAGTGGAGTGCTAGGGTCATTTGACATCCAGTCTTATGACACATGCAAATCTTGTTTGAGAGGCAAGATGACAAAGGTGCCTTTTAGCAAGATGACTGAAAGGGCCTCAGAGCTATTGGGGCTAATACATTCCGATGTATGTGGCCCAATGAGCACTAGTGCTAGATTTGGTTTTCTATACTTTGTCACCTTCATGGATGACTTCAGCAGATACGGTTACGTGTATATGATGAAGCATAAGTCTGAGACTCTCCAAAGGTTCGAGGACTTTAAGAATGAAGTAGAAAACCAACTTGGCAAGAATATACAAGCACTTCAGTCTGACCGAGGGGGTGAATATTTGAGCCAAGAGTTTGACTCGTTTTTGAGAGAGTGTGGGATTGTATCCCAACTCACTCCTCCTGGTACACCCCAGTGGAATGGAATGTCAGAAAAGAGGAATAGGACCTTGCTTGACATGGTTCGCTCGATGATGAGTCATGCTACACTCCCTGTCTCCTTTTGGGGATATGCTTTAGAGACAGCTACTTACATTCTTAATAATACACCAAGCAAGGCAGTTGAGGGAACACCATATGAACTACGGAAGGGTCGAAAGCCCAATGTTTCCTTCTTGAAGATTTGGGGCTGTGATGCACATGTTAAGAAATTGACAAGTGGCAAACTCGAGTCCAAATCTGTCAAGTGCCAATTTGTGGGTTACCCTAAGGAAACTAAGGGTTATTACTTCTACGATTCGGTCGAAAACAAAGTTTTCATAGCAAAAAATGCAGTCTTCTGGGAGAAGGAATTCCTTTCCAAGAGAGACAGTGGGAGTAATATTGAAAGACTCACAAACTCCTACAGCTACTGCTGAGGATGCTTGGAGAACCGATCTAACTACTCAAGAAATTGAGGAACCAGAACCGGTTGCACAGGACCTTAGAAGGTCTGGTAGGACACGTCATCAACTAGAGAGGTACAACTTTCTCGTGACTGATGATGGGGACCTTATGGTCGTTGACCAAGAGGAGCCCAAGACCTATCAGGAGGCTGTTGAAAGCCCACACTCAGATTAATGGTGCAAAGCCATGGAGGTTGAGATGCAATCTATGCACGATAACCAAGTATGGAACTTGGTGGATCCACCTCCGGGTGCTAAGGTGATAGGTTGCAAGTGGTGTTTCAAGTTAAAAGCTGACAACACCTTCAAGGGGCGATTGGTGGTAAAAGGATTCAGGCAAGTTCGAGGAATTGACTATGATGAAACCTTTTCACCAGTTGCTATGCTCAAATCCATTAGGATACTACTAGCCATAGCTGCATGGTGCGATTATGAGATATGGCAGATGGATGTTAAGATCGCTTTCCTTAATGGAAAGCTACTCGAGGATGTGTACATGGCATAACCTGAGGGTTTTATCGATCTAAAGTATCCAAACCAGGTATGCAAGCTTCAAAGATCCATTTATGGATTGAAGCAGGCATCATGGTCATGGAATCAGAGCTTCAATGAGGCCATGTCGATGACATCCTTATCATTGGAGGTGACATACCAACACTGCAAGGGATTAAGCAGTGGTTGAGTAGGTGCTTCACAATGAAGGACTTAGGTGAAGTTAAGATGATCTTAGGGATCAAGATCTATAGAGATAGATCGAATCGGCTTCTAAGCCTAAGTCAGGCCACATACATTGACAAGATTCTGAAAGGATTTAGCATGGACAAGGCAAAGAAAGGATTCTTGCCTATGCGCCATGGGTTGAAGCTGAGTAAGAAAGATGGTCCTAAAACAAAGAAGGACCGGGAGAACATGGAAAAGATCCCTTATGCATCTGCTATTGGATCTATCATGTACTCCGTGTTATGTACGAGGCCTGATGTCGCATTTGCACTAAGTATGACTAGCCGGTACTAGTCGCACCCTAGGGAGGAACAGTAGAAGGCTGTCAAGGCAATCCTGAAGTACCTTAATCGAACTAAGGATGCTTTCTTAGTGTATGGAGGTCAAGATGAGCTGGTAGTGTCACGTTACACTGATGCATGCTTTGAGACCGATGAGGATGAGAACCAGTCACAGTCTGGTTATGTTTTTCTCCTGAATGGCAGTGCTATTAGTTGGAGGTCCTCAAAGCATGCCACCATTGCTGACTCTACAATGGAAGCTAAGTACATAGCTGAGTACGAAGCTGCAAAGGAAGCCGTTTAGATCAAGAAATTCATAACCGAGTTGGGAGTAGTACCTACTATCCTAGACCCAGTTGATGTTTTTTGTGACAACAACGGGGCCATCGCACAAGCTAAGGAGTCCCGGTCACACAAGAGATCTAAACATGTGCTCAGAAAGTTTCACCTCATTTGGGAGATCGTGAATAGAGGTGACATATCATTGTAGAGGGTTGACACCAAGAATAATGTCGCTGATCCATTGATCAAAGTGTTGCAGCAGACACAGCACGACGGTTATACCAGATCTATAGGAATTAGGGCAATGCCCACTTGGAACTAGTGCAAGTGGGAGATTGTTGGTGTGCCCTAGTTCTTAGGGCATTGGATTCTTGTATTTTGTATCATACATTAAGACTCATTGTATGAATACATTATTTGTGTCACATTAATAAAGGTAATTAATCTATTTCATTTATATCTTGTGCTATAATATGAGTAGAGTATCCATTGATTGATAATCATAAAACCCATCCCAGGTCTGTTCCAATAGTGGGAATGAATAGAACCATAGACTTGTATATTCGATGACTGTATGGCAGTTTTTAACAAGCCATAGTACTTGTATGGTCAGTCATGAATATAGGTACATGTCATTGACATGGGACTGGATCGATCCGCACAAGAAAGCCACATGGTTGTTGCGTCATAGGTCTTTCTTGAGTAGGTCTCTTTTGTCCTCAGACCAGATTTCATTATACTATCAATATGGAATCTGGTTCACTTTGACATACACCTAACAGGTCTGTAAAAGGATGCTAAATACTGGTATGATTGGGTGGACCGGTGAACATGTTGATATTGATGATGAAGTGATGGAATTGCCACTCGGGCAACACCGAGATGATTTCATTGGCCACTTGATGAGTGAGACTGATAAGTGTATGGCCATACCCAAATAAGTTGGTTGCTTATTTGATTAATCAGTCAACTTAAGATCAAGAAATATAATAAATAACAGAAGAGGATGATGGACACCATGCCTCTTGTTTATTCATATCGATATCATTAGGCAAAGGACACTATGAGATTACTACCGGGTGAGTGTCTTCTAAAGACTGCTGCATCTCTATCTTAATTGGGGGCTGTAATGGTTTGCTAGAACCCACTTATAGTCTGTGGGCCTTGGGCCTACTGCCAACATAAAGATAGACCTATAGGATCGTGCACATAGCTCAACTGAGCTGGAACTTATAGAAATTGTACATGTAATGTACATTGGAAGGAATGCGTTAATTAATTAGTTGACATTCGGTGTCAAGGTAATTAATTGACATTGGGTTGAATTTAATTTAATTAATAAATTTACATGATGTAATTAATTAATTTATCAATTAATTGAATTACATAAAGTAAACAATTAATTAAATAATTTTCCTAAGCAGGAAAATTAAATACATGTATTGTATTTACTTAAGTGTGTTTTAATTTTATTTAGGGGTAATTAAATTTAGCCAAATGGAATTAAATCACATAGTATATACTTTTTAATTAAAGTTTATTTATGTAATTATAATCCTAGTGGGCTTGGGTTTAATTAACGTAATTAAACCCAATTAGACAAGGTGTCTATATAAGGGTACACTTAAGGAAGAAAAACCGAACTCAACCCTAATTATTGCTGGAAATTTGAGCCACCAAGAGCAGCCCCAAAACAGTCAAAAATCCCAGCATTAAACTTCCATTCCTTCGCGTCTTCTGCTAGCACCGTTTCCCGCTCAATAGTTGGTCGTGCACCGAACTTTGGAGATCACAGTTTCAAGAAACGATTTTGCAGCAGTCTCTAGAAGAGATGAATCCGGTGAGTTAATGTCTCATGATTCAAATTAATTTTATTCTAATCAATGTTAATTGGAACGATTGGTGGATTCTAGGAAATTTTAAACGGTGTATTTTCCGCTGCGCCACGTTATTTTTCCAATGATGAATCCCAACAGCTTATTCTTCTCAACAATCTTTTCTTCTGAGTCTTTGTTCTTGTCGACAATGTTCATCCTGAGAGGTTGCTCAACATTTTTACCACTCCTAAGAGTAATAGATTTGCACTCCTCTCTCGGATTGGGTTCAGTGTTGCTTGGAATGACCCCTTTGTTCTTTGGAGTGACAATTTGTAAGTTGCTGAATCTGAGTCTCCATGTTTTTCATATACGCTTGAGTCTGCTTCATGAACTGAGACATCATTTCCTTCATCTCCTCAACCTCTGATTTCCTAGATGTAAATGATGGTCTAGCTTGTTGAACATGATTGGGCTGTTGACGAGGTTGAAAATTGCTGTGCGGCTGTTGAAAAGGTACATGAGGTTGCTTGCCAGGTTGCTGGTTCCAAGAGAAATTAGGGTGATTGCGCCATCCTGGATTGTAAGTGTTGGAAAATGGATTGTTCTGCCTTGGATTATTTCCAATATAATCACATTGCTCCTGAGTGACTGAGATGTCACAATCAATGCTTTTATGATCACTTCCATGAAATTCACATGATATCTTTGAATTTGAAATGGCTGAGATATTCTGCTTGGCTAACTGTTTAAGGATCAGATCTACTTTGTCAGAAAGCTTGGCACCAGCATCTGATTCGACAGTCTTTTCTCGATCCTCACGTGCTGAGTGCCATTTATAACTAGTGTTGACCAACCTTTCGACCAACTCATAAAGCTCTTCCGGTGCCAGTTCTTCTGGGTCCCCATTTGCTGCGGATTCAATTTGAATCTTATATGCATTAGTCAAACCATTGTAGAAATTCTGAATTTGCATCCACATAGGAAACCCATGGTTTGGTACTTTTCTCAGGAGCTCCTTGTATCTTTCCTAAGCTTCTGACAGGGATTCATCATGTTGCTGATGAAAATGAGTAACCTCATTCCTTAACTTAATTGCTTGTCTGGGTGGAAAATACTTAGTCAGAAAGACTTGAGCCATTTCATCCCAGGTTGTAACTGAACCTGGTTGAAGATTCTTTAGCCAACTTTTAGCCTTATCCCTCAGTGAAAAAGGAAAAATCTTTAATCTTATCACATCATCTGGGACTCCACGATTAGTACAAAAAGTATTACACATAGTCACAAAATCTTGGATGTGAGTATTTGGATCTTCTCCAGGCAATCCTCCAAACTGAACAGCAGCTTGAAGCATTTAAATCATATAGGCTTTGATCTCAAAGACATTATCCCCTTCATTGGGTATCATAATGCAAAAAAAGTGTCCCTCAGTGATAGGTCTTGAATATTCCTTAAGTCTTTGCCTTGGAGGAGGAAGATGAACTTCTCCCTCTCCTTCTGGTGGTGGAGGTGGTAAATTTTTTTCAGCCATTCTCTGTCTTCTGTGAGCTCTTCTGAAAGCACCACTCCTTCTCCTACAAGTCCTTTCGATCTCTGGATCTATAGGAATTAGAGGGATTCCTGCTCTTCGCATACACCAGGAGATTTCTTAAACAAAGAATTTCTGCATAAAACACCAAACACCAAATCAAACAAATGAATTTACCAGGAATCTTTAAAATTTTCAACCGTTAGTTCCCCGGAAACGGCACCAAAAACTTGTTGCCCTAAAATTGTGCACTAGCAAGTGTACTAGGTCAATTGTAATAGTGGCAAGACAAGTGTCGATCCCACAGGGAATAAGGGAAAACTATAAGACTTCCTAATAAACCGTCAGATATGAGATTTTCCAAATAAGTCAGCAATACAATTTTAATATAAAGCATACAAGATAACGTACGGAAGGTTGCCTAAAACGAAGATGAAAAACAATAATAATAAAAGCGCAGACATCCACCAGTTAGACAGGCAATTTTGAGACATCTTTCTTTAGAATTTATTATGAATGTATTAAGGAACATAGATATAAGGTTTCTTACTCTCTACCTACCAAGCTTATCTCTCGACCTCACTTAGCCTAGGTATTCATGCATTAAGTCAAGCAAGCATTCTACCATAAATAGAAACCCTTAGCACACCCCCAATCTCCTTTCGGTCTCATGGCAAGTGTGTGTGTGTGTGATTTTTCCATATCCCCAAATCTCCTCTCGGTCTCATTAGGAATACTAAGCATACAACGGGGCCCCATTGTAATTTTGATAAACACATCACAACATAATCATCTCAGCATAATATTCATAATAAAAACGAGAAAGACTTCCCAAGATTACCAGCCTAAGCTGGCTTCAGCCTGCTGGGAAACTACTCACAACACATAATTAACATCAAAACAAGATTTCCTAACCAGAAAGCTTGAAAGAAAATTTTGTAAAATTTAAATTAAAGCAAAGAAAATAATAGTAGTTGAAGAAGCATTCAATGCCCAACCCCCTTGAACAGCAGACTATATATAGTCCCCTTAAAGAAAAGAAAAATAATCTACCTAGAGACATGTTCCTAGATTAAAATAATAACTAAAATTATCAACCACAAAATGTAATGGCTTCCTTAAGAAGCCAAGGATAAGTCTGGAATTTCTAAAAAGAAAATATCTTCTCCTCCTCTCTGGGCCGTGCCCATTCCTTCAACTTCGGCCCATTCACGCCGCATCCCACTCAAATTCCTTTTTCTCCTTTCTACTCCCCGAGACTTCTCAAATCCGGCAGCCTTCCTGAGCGACGCCTAAGACCTGGAAAAACTCAATATTACCTATGGATTCTCTATTCTGAAAGGAATTTAATCAATTTAGTTGCTGAATTCTTGCATAATTAACTGGTTATAATTTCACTTATCAATTAAAAACCTAAAAGGGCAGTTCAGGCAAAAGTAAAGACAGTCCGATAGGTCGAAAACCCAAAAGGGCGGCCTATGCAAAAATTAGGATAAGAAATGAAAACAAAATAAAAGTCATACAGTAGTAGTCAACTCTGATAACTCTAATCCTCCCAAGGACGGAGGTACCTCAAGGTCAGCACCTCACGTCCATATCTCGTGGAGTAATCAATCATGTCAATAAGCCAAACTCTGTAGCGAGCATCCGTCTCCACAGGCACAGTACTATCATATCTCAGAATCTCGGTGCGAATAGGACGCATCCACTGATTCTGCACGTGTCGATGCCACTGTGGTGTAAACACTCTGCACTCGGTGGTGCACACAGATCAAGGGTCCCCCTGCAGCTGACCATATTGTCTGCACATCCGAGTGGGAAAGTAAAAAGTCATGAGGGTCAATCCAAGCAGCTAGACACCTCCGGCCCAGGTCTCAGTTGTCACATCAAAATATCCCACCAGGGGCGGATCCATCTGGGCCTCCAAATTGTCCACCCTATCTCTGAAGGTCTGACTCATGATCTCTAACTCGGTGACCCGCCGATGCAACTGGCCAACCTCTACCCTCAAGCGAGTGGACTCTCGGTACTCAATCCCAATCATCGTTTACACTAAGCAAAGCATAAAAAGCTCCATAATCATATGTGTGAGCGGACGACTTTTTTCGTTATGGAAAAATTGGGATGCGGCGAAGTGAACTAGGGAAAACGTTTTCGTTTGGTTTGTTTTGGAAAATGAGTTTCTTTATCTTGGAAAAATCATGGATTTGGAAATCCCTTTGTAGAAAACATTTTCCCGTTTTAACTCAAAGACCTCAAAACTTAAATTCCAAGATCAGTGATAGAGTCGCCACCCGGATCAGCTCATCCGGGAAATTCCGGTACAGCTCCCTACCGAGGACACACTACTGTACCTAATCCAGAGATTTAGGGTTCGGGCAAGTGATGTACTTTAACCTCTAGCTTGCTTTCACTTTACAGTTTATATTACCATATTTAATTTGCTTTATTATCTTTCCTTATCCCAATTTATTTATACACATCAACCCATGCTCAGGCAAATGATAGAAAACAAATTGCAGAAAAGCAAACCATGCATCTAGATTATAAAAAAATAACAGAGGCCGCTTATACAACTAAATCGAAAAAAAAATAAAAACTCTCGATCTTACTTTACAAACGCATAGGATACACGAATATCTAAAAAATTACAAACGCCTAATTTACACGGAATAATCTATTAATTACAGTAAAAATAATAAAAAAAACAAAAATAAATGCTGCAAGACAAGTTGGTTAGCATAATTTACGTAGGACTCAAATCAGAACAGAATTGGGATCTCAAGAACAGGGGGCATGCATTTAGGGGGTAACCGAGTCGACCTGGCCGGTCGGACCGGTTAGACCTGGAAAATGGTTTTGAAACGCCTTGTAATTTATTGTACCAGAAAATCGGTTTTAGAAAATTATTTGGCTCAATTTCATGCAAGTTTTCCTTTTTAGCGGGTCTGTTATCCAGGAACTCGGGGTTCCGTTCGTACGAGTTCCTAAATTCAACATTCATCTAGGGTCCAAAAAGCAGTAAACACGCCAAAAATAATTTAAATTCGAAAATAGCACCGTGCGACGATGTCGGTATGGGTCATTTCGCGGCTCTGTTTTATTCTTGGAATTACAGCTGTACGGCTGTAATTACAGCCGTACGGCTGTAATTTCCAAAACCCGAAAAATTGTTTTTCTTATTTTTTTTTGTGAAAATATCATTTTGCTCATTTTCGATATTTTCCGAGGATTTTATAGGGTTCGGGGGTCCGCTAATGCTGAACTACGGATCCGATTCGGATCAAACAACCCTAAAACTCAGAAAAAAAAACTGGGAAAAATCGAAAACCCTAATATCCATACGTACAGAAATCTGAAAACCAAAATTTTTCAACATACGGATGAATTTGGGCCGAAATTGATCACAACAGAATGCAAAAAATGGAAAACGGACTATTTTCGGCCGATTGGGACAACTCGGGAATCTGCCCCCTACAGAATAGAGCCGTGCGGCTCTGTTCATCACCATCATAGCCGTGCAGCTGTGTTCATGGAGAACACAGCCGTACGGCTATGTTCAGGAAAGTCCGATTTCTGAAATTTGCAAAAATGAAGAAAACACAAAGAAAAAGCAATGTACACAGGTTTAAGGCATCTTAGAATTTACCTTAATGTTGTTTTGATGCTTTGAACATCAAGAAAAGGATTGAGAACTTGGAATTTGCCCTGAATACTCAACCGGTTGAAAACCGAAAGGATCCGAAACAATCTGAAATCAATATGATACAATCCCAAATCAATGTGCATAGGTTAAGGAACTTTCTATTGATATTTGGAGATTAGTTTTAGGTCTTGGATTTTTTATCGTTGGGTCACTCTCCCTGGTTTGAATGTCTCGGTTCCTCACCTCCCCTTTCTTTCTGTGTTTTTCTTGAATTTTGTTTTTCTGCCCAAGATTACCGCGCCCTGATTTGATTTTTTTTCATTTCCTTTTATATTCTCCACTCATCATCATAAAAAACATTAAATGAGCAGCCTGCATCTCTTGAAAATTTCACCATTTTTTTCTTTCTGTCCAAAGCAGAGCAACTTGGCTCACCCACAAGAGCCGTCTGGCTCTAGTTTATACTAGAGCCGTGCGGCTCTAGCAAGAACCGAGGCGAAATTCTCAAAAATCCGATGCTCACCCAAAACCCTAAAAATCACTCAGGGGCCCTTTTCGGAGGTTTTAGATCACGGATAGCTTGGTTTTCAAGACGTTTGAGATATTTCAGGTGACATTCCGATTGTTTTCAAGCCCGATTCGAGTCTACCTACTTCACAGGTAATACAGAAATTCTCTTCATAGAGGTCGAGAAAACTCGATGCTTACAGCTGCCCCTCGCGTGATCAAATTCGATACCCGATACTAGGTTTAAGTTACCTGAGGGGAATTTAAGAATGAGAATTGAAGCGCTGCAAGCAGAAGGACAGAAAGACATACCTGAGTTGCAGCTGATCTGGGCCTAACATCGGGTTTGTGTTATCCATGATGGATCTGCTGAAGTTGAGATGGAAGCAAATCTGGGCTTGACACCGGGTTTAGGTTACTCGTTAAGGACTTGTCGAAGTTTGAGGTTGAAGCAAATCTGGGCCTGATACCGGATTTAGGTTACCCGCAGCGGATCTGTTGGATTTGATATGGAAGCAAATCTGGGTCTGACACTGGGTTTAGGTTACCCACGACGGATTTACCGAAGTTTGAGGTTGAAGCAAATCTAGGCCTGACACTGAGTTTAGGTTACCCACGGTGGATCTTTTGGAGTTGAGATGGATGTAAATCTAGGTTTCACACCGTGTTTAGGTTACCCGTGGCGGATCTGCTGGATTTGAGATGGAAGCAAATCTGGGCCTGTCATCGGGTTTAGGTTACCCCTGATGAATCTGCTGAAGTTGAGATGGAAGCAAATCTGGGTCTGACACTGGGTTTATGTTACCCACGGTGGATCTGCTCGATTCGAGATGGAAGCAAATCTGGGCCTATCACCGGGGTTTAGGTTACCCGTGGCAGACTTTTTGAAGTTCTGAGGTTTCGTTGGCGATGCGTATTTATTCCTTGAACGATAATTTTGGAACAAAAATTTTTGCCCCTTTGATCAAGAATAAATACGGCGCGATTGCCCTGCCCTTGGATACCTATACTTGGGTCATCATGATGCATGTATGCATGTGTATGTGCATGTTTTGAATGCTTGTGTGTGCATGTTTCAATGTATGCATATGCGAATGGACTCTGGGAGATGCATTTCCCGCTATTTGCTTGGCCTTGAAATGCTACACTTTTGCTGGGGAGATCAGGTTGTGCCTCTGGCTAGGGAAAGCACATCATGTCTATAGCTGATCTAGCTGGGGAGTATATTCTTTATGTGATGTGACTCTTGCACTTCTGCTGGGGATACGCGGGGATATGCAATAGCTGTTAGGGGAGTCCGATGACTACTGGGGAGAAAGTGGTGGCATTCTTTGTGATGGTTCCACCGGGGAATAGCGTAGAGGATCCCGCTGAAGAATAGTGGAAGAGTTTCTGCTAGGGAATGGTGGAAGGGTTCCACTTTTCTACCCCTAGGAATGATGAATCTGGAAGTGCTCTAAATTTTGATTGAACTGCCCAATGTGGGTTTTTAGCTCAGCGAGCTGCTCTAACTTTTGCCTAAGACGCCTTTTGGTTTTCACCTTAACGAACTCCCCCTTTTTCTTTTTCTTTTTTTTTTGGTCCTATGACATTTGGATTTAGATATGCTTTGAAATTTCTAGTCGCCTCTAAAAATGATGAGTTAGATTTGGAGGACAAGAAAAGATTGCAGATTCCATGTATTTAACACATCTTCTTTATTAAAGTAATGTGAGCCTTTTAACCAATTAAATGCAAAGTGCTTTATTTAAATGGATGTTTAGGCGAGATAACTTTGTTTATGCATTCTGATATAACCATGCGAACATATTTAAACAAAACATCACACTTTATTGATGAAAGTAGCATGAATACATTTGAAAAGATTGGTTCCCAAAATGGTATACATTCCACACAGAACCAGAATCCGTCACCAGCTGTCCCTTGCGGATTTTCTAACTGATCATTTTCTCTCGTGTCTTGATTTTTGCCTAGGCCGCCTTATTCAAGTTTTCAACATAGCAAACTCTTTTTTTTTTTAAACATAGTAAGGCTTCAGGTGGTCTTAGTTGACAGGATTTGCAAATTCATTCCTGTCCATGTCCGTGAGGCTTACACCACCTTTCAATAGCACTTTCTTCACAACATAGGGGCCTTCCCAATTCGGTTTGAATTTCCTACGAGCATCCACATTTATAGGCCTTAAATGTTTTAGAACCAGATCCCTAACTTTCAATTGTTGTCTAGGATACTTCACTTTCTGATTATAGGCTCTACCCATTCTGCTTTGGTACATCTGTAGATGATCCAGTGCTTTCAACCACTTTTCGTCCAATGCTGCCAACTGCTCGTACCTAGCCTGAACCCATCCCATTTTTGGTAGCTGAGCTTCCAAGGCTATCCTGAGTGACTTGAGTTTCATTTCCACTGGCAATACTGCTTCCATCCCATACACCAAGGCGTAAGGAGTCTCGCCGGTTGGTGCTCTGACACTGGTCCTGTAGCCCCAGAGGGCATATGGTAGTTTATCAGCCCAGTCTTTGTAGGTGATTACCATCTTTGATAATATCTTCTTAATCGACTTGTTGACCGCCTCCACTGCACCATTAGCCTGTGGTCTATACGGAGAAGACCTATGTTGTTCAATGCCATGTTCTGTAAATAACTTGGCTATTGCCCCTTGGAATTGCACCCCATTATTGGTTACTACATGGTGAGGGATTCTGTATCATGAGATGATGTTCTTTTGAATGAACTTGACCATCTGCTTAGCTGTCACATTGGAGAAGGATTCTGCTTCTACCAATTTTGAGAAATAGTCGACTGCAACCACTATGAATCTGTGCCCATTAGAAACTGTGGGATGAATTTCTCGGATCATGTCAATCCCCCATGCTGAGAACGGCCAAGGAGATGCTAGGTTCTATAGTTCAAGTGGTGGTAGATGGCTGATATTTGCATAGATTTGGCACTCGTGACATCTTTTCACCTCCTTCACACAATCAGACTGCATTGTCATCCAAAAGTATCCCTGTCTCATTATCTTTCTAGCCATTACGATCCCATTCATATGCGGCCCGCAGGATCCTGCGTGTACTTGCTACATTACTGTTTCAGCCTCTCATTTTGTTAAACATCTTAGAAGAACTCCATTTGTAGTTCTCTTGTACAGCTTATCTTCAAAGATTCTGAACTGACTTTCTAATCTTCTTAATGAAACATTATCAACCGTACTAGCTTCTTTTGGATACTTTCCCTTTTTCACATACTGATAGATGTCAAAGAACCAGGGCTTTTCCTCAACTGTTAACTCCATCACTTCATGCATATCAAAGCAGGGTTGTCTTGAAATTGCTATGACCAGAGGCTGTATCTGTGTCCTCTCTGGATCTCCCCACATGGAGGACAGTGTTGCTAGTGCATCCTCCATTTTATTTTCCTCTCTGGGAACATGTCTGAACTCGCACTGGTCAAATAACCCTCTGTTGTACTGCAGCAGCTCTAAGTAGGGCCGTAAGGCTTCTTCTCTCAAATCCTAGTTGCCTTCTACCTGCCTAATCACCAAGAGTGAGTCCCCAACAATCAAGACATTATCTGCCTCTAGTGTCAGGAGGGCTTCCATTCCGTGTAAGCATGCTTTATATTCTGCTCCATTGTTGGTTATGGAGAAGTCCAACCTCTTTGACAGTGGAATGATCTTGCCATCTGGCATTGCTATGATTACCCCAATTCCAACACCCTTTCTGTTTATAGCACCATCAAAGCACATACCCATCTCCTCACTTCCACTACTGCTAATTATTCATCCGGGAACTCCTGATTTTCCACGCAGTCTGACTCTAGTGGTTGATTTGCTAGGAATTCTGCCATAGCTCGCCCTTTGATAGTTTTCCTAGTGATGTACTCAATGTCGAAATCTAATAAGAGTAGTAGCCACCTGGACAATGTCCCGACCAACACCGGTGCTTTATACAAGTACTTCATTGGATCCACTTTAGCCACGGCTTGTACCTTGTACGACTGAAAGTTGTGGCGCAACTTCTTAGTTAGCCAAATCATTGCTACACATGTCTTCTCCACCGGTGTGTACTTGGTTTCATGTTCTAGCAGCTTCTTGCTGAGATAGTAGATAGGATACTCCTTCTTTCTATCCTGCTTTTGTGCCAGCATTACCCCTATAGAGGAGTCTTCAACAGCCAAGTACAAAATCAAGGGTTTTCCCGGAGTTGGTGGGCTGAGAACCGGCAGATTCACCAGGTAACCTTTGATCTTTTCGAAGGCTAACTGACACCTATCATTCCATACAATCGGCTGAACTTTCCTTAGCAGTTTCAAAATTGGCTCACATACTGAGGTTAATCGTGCTATGAAACGGCTGACATACTGCAAGGAACCCAAGAATGATCGAACCTCCTTTTCTGTTTTAGGGGCTGGCATATATCGAATGGCTTTGATTTTGTTTGGATCCATCTCTATTCCCCTTTGACTGACCGCATGCCCTAGTAGCTTTCCTGATGTAACCCTAAATATGCATTTCTTGGGATTAAGCCGCAGGTTGTATTCTTCAATGTGTGTAAGAAATCTATCCAGGATAGCAGGGTGCTCCTCCCGGGTCACTGATTTAACAAGCATATCATCGACATACACCTCGACTTCTTTGTGAATCATGTCATGCAGCAATGTTGTGACAGCCCTATGGTAAGTGGCCCCAGCATTTTTCAATCGAAAAGGCATTACTCTGTAGCAGAAAGTGCCCCACTCTGTGATGAAGGATGCTTTCACCTTGTCAATCACATCCATTAAGATCTGGTTATACCCCAAAAACCCATCCATGAAAGAATACATTGCTGCCTTGGATGTGCTGTCGATTAAAACATCAATGTGAAGCAAGGGGAAATTATCTTTCGGGTAGGCTTTGTTCAAGTCACTGTAGTCGATACACACTCTAACCCTTCTGTCTTTCTTAGGCACTGGCACAATGTTGGCTAACCATTCTGTGTATTCTACCACCTCGAGGAACTTTGCTTCAATCTGCTTAGCCACCTCTTCCTTAACTAATGCAGCCCATTCTGGTCTTAGCCGTCTTAACTTCTGCTTTACTGGCCTGAATCTGGGATCTATTGGAATCTTGTGAACTACTATTTTTGTGTTGACCCCTGGCATGTCTTCGTATGACCAAGCGAAAGCCTTAACATGTTTTTATAGTATTTCTATCAATTCTCTCTATTTTTCAGATTTTAGTTTGTGTGAAATGAATACCATTTTAGGGTTTTCATCTATACTTATGTTAATTTCATGCAATGCAGTGTCATGAATGCTAAATATGCTTGATGGTGATTCAAATGCATGCACAGAATTATCAAGATAAACATCACACAAGTAAGCAAATTGGGATTTAATTGTATTAAACTTGTTAAAAAGTACATCATTCACATCAAAAAGAGAAGAAACAGATACAACAAAATGATTTTCATCCTCCATAGGTGGAGGGCCTTGAACTTCTCCAGCATCCTTGCTCAGCTCCAGGATGTTGTCCAGGTCAGCAGCAATTTCAGACTCTTGTTCAGCAGGAAGAGCAGTCTTCTCCATCTCAGCCACCTGTGCCTTTGCTTTCATCATGATACCTGCTATCTCGGTGACCACAGAATCCAGGCTTGCCTTGGTCATGAGCTCCTTAGTGGATACTCCCTTAGAATTTTCAAATGCCTTGCCTAAGGCGGCAGCCAACGCTTTGGAAATTGCTTTCACAGATTCACCACAGACTTTTTGTTCGGCTTTCTCCTTGGTGACTTCCACTGCTTCTACTATTATTCCAGATGGTTCCTCCTAGGGGATGACAGGCTCAACAATTGCCTCCTCTACTATCACTGGTGCAATTGGCTCCCCCTGGCTCTTTTCGAAGTCCACAACATCAGAAAATATCTCAAAGCTTGGGAGTTCGATGTTGCCGGCCTTCATTTGTTCAGTTTGCCCTTTGTATAGTTGTTCACCAGCCTTATTAAATGGCTTCATCATGAGCTTGCCATTCTTTCCCTCTTTAGGTCTTTCTTCTCAGATGCCTCTGCCGTGTAGCCCAGGCCAAACTGCCTTGGCTTTTCACAATCAATGTTAAATTCGGGCACCCCCTGTAGATTAACTCCGAGTCCCATGCCCAGAACAAAATCATTCCTGTGAAGGTATTTAGAAAACCATTCTGGCATATAGTTCTCATAGATAACCATTGGGGAATCTGTGGTTTCCTCCTCACTAACCATGGCGACTTGGAATCTGCCAAATGGTATGGTACCCTTACTAATAGCAGCAATCACAGACTGAGAATCTGCCTCGACTGTCACAACCTCACCACCTACTAAAAAGTTGATCTTCTGGTGCAAGGTTGAAGGAACACCTCCCAACGGATGGAACCATGGCCTCCTTAACAACAAGGAGAAGGTGACTGGAATGTCAATCACAGTAAAGTTGACTGTCGACTTGACCGGTCCCACTTCCACTTCAGCTTCAAAAGTCCCAATTACAGTCCTCTTGGAATCATCATAGGCCCTGATCACAGTGGAGGACTTTTTCAACCCATCTTCACTCAGACCCAGGAACGGCAACATCTTTAGTGGACATATATTCAGGGTAGATCCATCATCCACCATCATGCTTCGCATAACTCAGTCCAGGAGGTTAACCTTGACATACAGAGCTTTGTTGTGAGCTCTCCCTCCGTGTGGCAAATCTTTTTTGGAAAATACAATCTCAGGGGACCCTATATGAATCTTGTCCAGTAAGCAACACATGGCCTTTGGAGATGCAAGCAGAGAGACTTCTATTTCAGACAACTTTTTAACCAGTGCTGCTCTGTGTTCCTTGGAAGTCAGCAACAAATGCCACAGACTGGTATGTGCTGGAGTCTTTTTCAATTGAGAGATAACCAGGTCTTCCTTTTCTACTTCTTTCGGCGTTGACATGCTGCCCGACCCAGTCACTGGAGCCTTGTCACTCTGTTGAACCACTGGCTGGTATACCCTACTTCTCCTTGTTACATTCTAAACTTCAAAAACTTTTGACTCCCCAGCAACTGGCAGCTTGACCATCTCATTATAGCCATATTCTTTGTATTCATCTTCTAAATCCAGGTCATCTAGACTCACAGGCTTTACTTCCTTCTGCTCTGTCAACTTCTCACAATCAGACTTTACCCCGATTTCACTAACTGCCATAGGCTGTATGGTGGGATTTGCCTACAGGAATTGTGCAAAAATGAAGTTGTCTGGCAGGCCCGACTACACCATATTGTCCTACCTTTCGAATGCTGGCAAAGGGTTAGTCTTAGTGTTGGGCTTGGCAGGCTCCTGTAACTTTCCTTCGTCGATCAATTTCTGGATGGCCTCCTTCAGCCTATGACAGTTGTTGGTTCTGTGTCCCACCATGACATGGTAGGTACAGAAATTGTCTTTGTCCTCCTCCGCTGGTTTCTCAAAAGGCCTAAAAAAGCTTAACAGGCCACCATTCCTACACTTGGCGAAGATCTTAGTGAAGGAGAAGGCCCGCGGAGATATACCTTGGCCTTTTAAATTTTTGCTCGGGTTTCCTCACTGCTGAGACACAACAGTAACCCCTGCTTGCTTATTTTCTGAAACCTGTCCACTCTTGCCTGTAGGACCAGAACCTGGCCCACTGCTTGACCCAGCTACAGTAGTTGACCGATAGCCAGAACTGTACTCAGAGCCTCTATTGCCCCTGTAGCTTGCTGCCTTTTCCTCTTCATCCCTCTCAATTTTCATAGCCATGCTATATATTTCGTTGAGCTCACTGAAAGAGTGGAATTTCATATTGTTTCGGAAGATGTCCCTACTACCGTCAATCAACTTCTGAATCAGTTCATCCTTGTCGGGGCGGTTCTTCAGCAGAATCATTTTGTTCATCCACCTTTAGTAGTAAGCATCAAAGGATTCATTCTGCTGTTGCTTAACCCTTTCCAGGTCATACAGCTTCACCTGGATCTTGGTGTTGAAGCTATAATATTTGATGAAAGATGCTGACAAGGCCTCCCAGTCTGATTGCACATCTTCAGACAAAGAGTTATACCAGCTCAGTTTACCCCCCTCGAGTGTGGTCGGGAAAAAGTTGATTAGCTACTTTTTGGTAGCACTTGCCGTCAGCATAACCCATGCATAAAGGTTCACGGGAGCCTCTGATGAACCAATCCCCTTATAAGAAGGAACCTTCGGCACTTGAAACCCAATGGGGAAGGTCTCAATGCCCTTGTTAATCATTGCATCTACATTCACTCCCCTTTTGGAGCCCAAACTGATGCTCGCCCCTTTCTTCAGCTCGGCGACTACTTCATCCAACTCAGAATATTTTGCCTTCATTTTCTTTTCTATAGCTACCTCAATCTCTTACAGCTTTTCTACACTGGCTGAGACATCAGCCCCATACTAAGAAGACCCATCCACATTTTCCTTTCCAAGCCTACTTGTCCCGATTTCCCCACTTTCTCTTACGACAGCCCGCATCTCTTCTTTCAACAAGTCAAGGAAATCCTGGGATCTCAGGAAATCCTTCAAGGCATCAGCAAGACTTGGTGTTTGGTTGACCATTTCCACTTCCTCTTCAGAATCAGAATCACTGTCAGTTTCTACTATTCTCTGTTCCCCAACAACCCTCAAAGCCTGAGACCTTATCCTTGGTCGATCCAGCTTACTATGCGAACTATCTTTATGGAGCTTTGGTATTTTCTAGTCTCTCATGTGTATGATCCTACATCACAAGTGAAGAGTTAGGGATGGTAAATGAATGACGTGGTGTCGTGGAGAATGATGCTTGGATGATGCTTCATGAATGGAAATGAAAATGAGGATGATCTTTGCATGTTTGAATTTCCTTTATTTGGGATGTCCCAAGAGTACCCAATGCTATGCAAAATAATGCAAAAATGTCTCGTGGGAGCCACCACACAGACAGAGGTTCGGCACCTTTGGGACACCTAATGAATCGTAGTGAGATGGCCGCGTGTGTACCGACACACGGGCGGAGTTTCGACACTTTATAGGTCAATGATATGAAATGAAATGGTCGCATGGGGATCATCCCACGGACAGAGTTTTAATGCTTTTGTGGCGAAGTGATATGAAATGATGTTACAGGAAAGTCACGTGTAACTGAAGACATGGACAGAGGTTCGACGTTCGTGGAACGCCTTACATAATTTTGATAATGTTATGGAATGCCCCTACATGTGTACTTATCCGGTACTCGGGGAGCACCTTGAATGATTTCACAATGTCATGAAATGGTCCAATGTGAACCATAATGCGCAAACAGGATTTCGATGTCACTGGGACACCTATGATGAATGCGGATGATGCCATGAGATGACATTATGCGAACTTGTTATATGTTATATTTTGCATATTTTGGCTTAGTTTTAGGGGCTTAAATGGGTATATTTTGGAATATTCTATAGGCTTTCTACTGTTGTGTGTGTTTTTATATTTGCGGATGCTTAATTGGAGATTTGGGCTATAAAAGCTTATTTGGGCGAGGTTTTTTAACCTTGCCCAAGGCTAAATTTCTTCCGTCAGGGGCTGTTCAGGAACTTTTCTAATTACGGGCCGACAAAAATTGAAGCAGATTAAGGCCCTAATTTAGAGAATTTGGACGTGGATTAAAGAGGCTATTTTGGGAAAATCATAAATTTTTGTGGTCTTTAGGGTTGGATAAATAGGGGAGAGATGTTTTGTTTTGGGGGCAGAGAAAAAAAATCAGAATACAATCTTTCTTTTCTTAAGAGTTTTATCAACATCAATAAGCAGCTAACTTTCTTCCTTCATCTAAGGGATTCAAGGCTTGGATATATTTGATTGTGAGATTGTTCTAAGCTTTAATCTTTCAATTTAATTCTCCATATTCTTATTCTTGCTTCTAGAGAAATTTCTCTCTTTTGTTATTTTGTGATTTAAATTTCCTGGCCAGTTGTTTGGATTGCAAATTAATGATTTGTTATCAGTAAATGGGATTCGTAATCATTTGATTCATTGTATTTAGAACAATAAAAGGAATAAGAATTTAAACTTAAATCAATATCGCTAAGAATTGGTTGGTTTAGATTAGGCTTTTCTAGAACTTAATGCTTTTGGGGAATTAAATCCTAGCCGCTAAGGAAGGGTTGTTTGTCGAATAAAGAATTGTTTGAGCCGTGCTGGACAATTTCACATTAGGAAAAGTTGATCCGGGTGTGCTAAGCTAAGCGTTATAACTAGTCTGGAGTAATTAAATTATATTTTCTCAATCAATGATCAATCCCGTCAAATCCAAGCCGAAGAATTTCCTTAGATGATGTTTAACATTAATTGGTTTATTCTATTTTCATATTAAACTCAGTTTTATTTTAATATTCAAAATTTGTTACTTCTTTAGATTGTAGTTTAGTATTAATTCAATCAATTCTCAAACCCCCCCCCCCCCCTTTTTATTATTTGTTTGTTTAAATTTTAATGGTATTTAGCAATATTTAATCAAGTATTAACTCCTTTAGGTTCGACCTCATCTTACCCACTGTAAATTCAATTGTTTAAGGGTTAAGTGAGACTTATAAGTTTATCTTTGGCGGATTCGACAACCGATCAAATTTTGGCACCGTTGCTGGGGAGTTAATTTAACTTGATTTTCTTTTGCTTTATGACCAAGTCTGAAGTCTGTAAGGAATTGCAATACGATGCTGAAATTAAGAAAACTACAAGGAGACTTTGGAAGGAAACGAGGCTGAAAAAGAAAAGAGAAAGTTCAGCAATCATATTGAGTGAATCTGAGACTGAAATTTCATCAAGTTCTTCATGTGAGTCTGAGGACGAGACTATGGCCAATTTAACTCTTAGAGAACTTCATACTCCACCTATAGACCAGCAGCCCCTTTGCATTACTTATCCTGAAACAGATGCAGTTTTTGAGTTAAAATCGGGGCTGATTCATCTATTGCCAAAGTTCCATGGGATGGAGAGTGAAGATCCTTACATGCATTTGAAGGAGTTTCGTGTAGTGTGTTCGGGGATGAAGCCAAATGGGAGCGAAGAATTGCTCAAATTGAAGGCCTTCCCCTTTTCATTGGCTGACAAAGCAAAAGCTTGGTTGTTCTACTTACCTTTAGGATCAATCACTACATGGACTGATATGGCAAGATTGTTCTTAGAGAGGTTCTTTTCGGCCTCTAAGGCTGCCACACTCCATAGAGAAATCAGTGGGATCAAGTAAAAGGATGGAGGGTTACTTTATGATTATTGGGAGCGATTCAAATGCTTATGTGAGAGCTATCCACAAGACAGGATGACTGAGCAGTCCTTAGTGCAATATTTTTATCAAGGAATGTTGGCTATGGAGAGGAGGATGATTGATGCATCTAGTGGAGGATGTTTGATAAACAAGACACCTGGTGCTGCTTGGGAATTAATTTGGAATGTAGCTGAGAATTCTAGACAGTTTGAAAGTCCTTTTGAACCTACTCGGAGGGTGCATGAAGTGAACACTCATTCTTTGGAAGACAAAATCAACTCTTTAACTACTCTTGTGCGAAGTTTGGTGACTGGAGGAGGGAACCAGGCTATAGTTTATGGCATTTATGCATTCACAGGTCACACAACTGATTCATGTCCTACTCTTGGGGTAGGTTCAGAACAAGCAAATGCTGTTTCAGGTTTTGTACATCAGAATTAGAGGCGATATAACCTATTTTCTAACAGCTATAACCCGGGATGGTGTGACCATGCTAACTTCAGTTATTGGAATCATCCTCAACAACAGCCCAACTTCAATTTCAACCAAGAAGTCAACAACCTTCTACTTCAACTCAGAAGCCCAGAATGTCTCTTGATGAAATTGTTCATTCATTAGCAACTAATATGCAACAACATCACCAAGAAACCAAAGCAAGTATTCAAAGCTTAGAAAAGCAGATTAATCAGATAGCAACTTCAGTAAGTGATTTAGAGTCTAAGGGTAAATTACCCTCACAAACGGTTTATAATCCTCGCTAAAATGCAAGTGCAATAACCCTTAGGAGTGGAAAGGAGCTTCCGGGAGCTGTTGAGAAGAAGGGAAGGACAGCAGAGAAGGAATTGGAGGTTAAAGTGAGAGAAGAAGCTGAAAATTTGGAGGAAAGCAAGGAAGAGGGACCACTCAAGGATAATGATGTGAAAGAGGCCTCTCTTATAGTTATTCCACCAAATTTCCCCGAAAGATTTTCAAAGTCCAAGAAGATGAGAGAAGATAAAGACATACTCGAGACTTTCCGAAAGGTTGAGGTAAATATCCCTTTACTTGATGCTATTACACAAATTCCTAGATATGCTAAATTCTTGAAGGAATTATGTGTTAATATATCTAAGTTTAAGGGAGTTGAAAAAGTGGTGGTAGGAGCCAGTGTGTCGGTTGTCCTATAGAAAAATTTACCTCAGAAGTGTATGGATAAGGGAATGTTTGCTATTTCACATCGTATATGTAACACCAGCATAAATAGAGCTATGTGTGACTTAAGAGCTTCAATAAATGTCATGCCTAAGTCAATTTATGATTCATTATGTGCTGGCCCCCTAGAAGAGACGAGAGTAGTAATACAATTGGCTAATAGAACACTTATTTATCCTAAAGGAGTCTTAGAGGATGTATTGGTTCAGGTGAATGACTTAATGTTCCCTGCTAATTTCTATATCTTAGATATAGAGGACGACAACTCTCTTAAATCATCTGAAATTTTGTTAGGGAGACCATTTCTTACCACAACTAGGACAAAGATAGATGTGCATAAAGGAATTTTGTCCATGGAATTTGATGGAAAAATGGTTCAATTTAATGTTTATGATGCCATGAAATACCCAAATGATATATCTACTATATGTGGCATTGATGTAATTGACCCGTTAACCCAAGATTTTTTTCGAGCAAGTGGTGATGACAGATTACAGGTCTTTTTAAGCGAAAGTGTTTTTGAGGAAGGAGGCAAAGATATTCAGCAAGAGGACCTGCTCGAGATTGTAAAGGACATGGCTATTTCCCCAATTCTAGTAGGTACCATTGCTAGTTTAAAAATTTCAGCATCTGATGTGTAGCAATTGCCTTCCATTTTGCAGGCCCTAAAACTGGAATTGAAGGAACTTCCTCAGCACTTGAAGTATGCATTTCCAGGAGACAACGGAACTCTTCCAGTGATCATTTCAAACAAGTTGGCACCTGACGAGGAAGAGCAATTGGTTACAACATTGAAAGGCTACAAGTCAGCAATTGGTTGGACTATTACTGACATTAAGGGATTGAGCCCAGCTACTTGTATGCATAAAATCCATTTAGAAGATTATGTGGTACAAAAAAGACAAGCTCAAAGACATCTAAACTCCACAATGATGGAAGTGGTGAAGAAGGAAATTCAGAAAATGAGCAAGAGGTTGGGTTGGAAGAGCCCCTTGAGGACTCCTAAGCCTTAGGGATGGAGGTCTGGCCATAGACAGTAAATAGAGGTGCTTCCGGGAGGCAACCCGATTTAGCCTTGCCTAGGGCTAATTTATTTTCTTTCCTTTAGTTTTCTTTTCTTTTCTTTCAGTTACCTGCCATAACTATCATCTTCATCCTTATGTTTTCTGGCTTTTTCTGCAGTTTTTGTTTTTAAATAAAAGGCTTCAAGGGCTCTGGCTATGGAGGTTAGTAATGGAGCTCATTATTTAATTAATTGGGCCATTATTGTTAAGGTTGTATGGGCTTCATGTGGGCTGCAGGTTTTTTTTTTTTTTTTTTTTTACTTAAGGTAAAAAAAAATACCCATTATTATTTTTTTTACTTTAAGTAATAAGAGGAGTCAACCACCGTGGTTTATATTGAATGACATGGTATTTGTGAAATGGCCGAGTGCAATACGGTGCACGGGCGGAATACGGATAGTTTCGGGGTACCCGATATGTTATGGAATGAAATGGTTGTGAGGGACACACTTGGAACATCCCTTATTAAGTGGAATGAAACGATATGGATGCATATGTCACGCAAAAAATGCAAGTGGCTACACGAAAATGTGGTCAAAATGCATGACACACAGGATGATGTTGTGTATGCTTCGTGAAAATGTTGCACGCGAGATGTAAATGGCATACAAATAAAATGTAGTGGCTGTACAAAAATTTGATTAGTGTCACACATATGTCAATGTTCGAAAATGGCTGCACGAAGATGTGTTTAGAATGACACACAAAAGCTATGCATGTTTGATGCTTCGTGAAAATTCAAATAGAAAACACCACGGAACAAACATTAGCACACGTAAAAATATGCACTCCCTTCCGACCTTATTTCTCCTTTGGATTGGTCTTCAATTCTTCCTAGGAATTGGGTCTCTTTGGCATCAACAGGGGATACCAAAGGCGCATACTCGATGTTCAATTTTGAATTTAAGTTTTGGTAATCCCAGAGGAAGTTGCTAAGTCATTACATGTGGGCCAAAGTCAAAACCAAGGGTCATACAGGTTCCCATAGCGAATATACACTCCTCACTGTAGAACACGATGTAAGGTCATGCAGTGCTATGAGTGGTTTACCCCTTCTGGTGTCTCCAATCCTGGCAGAAGAGGTAGTCCACCTTCTTGGGTAAACCAGGGCTGATCAGTGTGTTGGAGGGATTGAGAAGAAGAAAATGTCATGATATGCAAGGTGCAAACAAATATGGTAATATGAACTAGTGAAGTGACTACAAGCGAAGTTACGTTTCGGTAGTTGCCTAAGTTCCTTAAGTTTTTGTGAAAATTTTTTAAGAAACCAAATTCCCCAGCGGAGTCGCCACTATGAGCGGATGACCTTTTTCATTATGGAAAAATCGAGACGTAAGGAGGTGAACCAGGGAAAACATTTTCGTTTGGTTTGTTTTGGAAAACGGGTTTCATTTATCCTGGAAAAATCATTATCTTGGAAATCCCTTTGAAAACATTTTCCAATTTTAACTTAAAGACCTTGAAACTTAAATTCCAAGATCAGTGACAGAGTCACCACCCGGATCATCTAATCCGGGAAATTCTAGTACAGCTCCCTACCGAGGACAGACTACTGTACCTAATCCAGGGATTTAGGGTTCGGGCAAGTGACTTACTTTAACCTCTAGCTTACTTTCACTTTACAGTTTATATTACCATATTTAATTTGCTTTATTATCTTTCCCTATCCTAATTTGTTTATACATATCAACCCATGCTGAGGCAAATGATAGAAAATAAATTGCAGAAAAGCAAACCATGCATCCAGATTATACAAAAATAATAGAGGCCGCTTATACAACCAAATCGAATAAAAATAAAAACTCTCGAGCTCACTTTACAAACGCCTAGGATACACGAATATCTAAAAAATTACAATAACCTAATTTACACAGAATAATCTATTAATTAGAGTAAAAATAATCAAATAAATAAATAAATACTGCAGGACAAGTTGGTTAGCACAATTTACGGTACAACACAGATAGGACTCAAATCAGGACAGAATTGGGATCTCAGGAATAGGGGGCATGCATTTAGGGGTAATCGGGTCAACCCGGTTGGTCGGACCTGGAAAACGTTTTTGAAACGCCTTATAATTTTTTGTGCTGGAAAATCGGTTTTAGAAAATGATTTGGCTCAATTTCATGCAAATTTTCCTTTTTAGCGGGTTTATTATCCCGGAACTCGGGGTTCCATTTGTACGGGTTCCTAAGTTCAACATCCATCTAGGGTCCAAAAAGTAGTAAACACACCAAAAATAATTTAAATTCAAAAACAGCACCGCGCGACGATGTCGGTATGGGTCATTTTGCGGCTCTGTTTTATTCTGGGAATTACAGCTGTACGACTATAATTCCCGGAACTCGAAAAATTGGTTTTCTTATTTTTTGTGTGAAAATCCCGTTTTGCTTGTTTTTGATATTTTCTGGGGATTTTATAGGGTTCGGGGGTCCGCTAATGCTGAACTACGGATCTGATTCGGATCGAACAACACCGAAACTCAGAAAATAAAACCTGGAAAAAACTGAAAACCCTAATATCCGTACATACAGAAATCTGAAAACCAAAATTTTTCAACATACGGATTAATTTGGGCTGAAATTGATCACAACAGAATGCACAAAATGGAAAACGGACTATTTTCAGCTGATCGGGACAACTCGGGAATCTGCCCTTTACAGAATAAAGCCGTACGGCTCTGGGTACTAGAGCAGCCCAGCTCTGTTCATCACCATCACAGCTGTGCAGCCGTGTTTATGGAGAACACAGCCGTACGGCTATGTTTGGGAAAGTCCGGTTTCCGAAATTTGCAAAAATGAAGAAAACACAAAGAAAAAGCAATGTCCACAGGTTTAAGGCCTCTCAGAGTTTACCTTGATGTTATTTTGATGCTTTGAAAGTCAAGAAACGGATTGAGAACTTGGAATTTGACCTAAATACTCAAACGGCTGAAAACCAAAACGATCCGAAAACAATCCTGAATCAATGTGCAAAGGTTAAGGAATTTTCTATTGATGTTTGGAGATTAGTTTTAGGTCTTGGATTTTTTATTGTTGGGTCACTCTCCCTGGTTTGAATGTCTCGGTTTCTCACCTCCTCTTTCTTTCTATGTTTTTCTTGAATTTTGTTTTTCTGCCCAAGATTACCATGCCGTGATTCGATTTTTTTCCTTTCCTTTTATACTCTCCACTCATCATCATAACAAACATTAAATGAGCCACCTACATCCCCTGAAAATTTCACCCATTTTTTCTTTCTGTCGAGCCTAGAGCAACTTGGCTCACCCACTAGAGCCGCCTGGCTCTAGTTTGTACTAGAGCCGTGTGGCTCTAGGCTACAGCCGCCCGGCTCTAGCAAGAACCGGGGCGAAATTCTCGAAAATCCAACGCTCACCCTAAACCCTAAAAATCACTTAGGGGCCCTTTTCGGGGGTTTCGGATCGCGGATAGCTTGGTTTTCAGGATGTTTGAGATATTCCGGGTGATATTCCAGTCGTTTTCAAGCCCAATTTGAGTCCGCCTGCTTCACAGGTGATACAGGAATTCTCATCATAGAGGCCGGGAAAACCCGGTGCTTTCAATATGCATATGCATCCAGGACAGACACATACATATACACTCAAAACACACACACACACATGCATTCATGCATCGAAGACCAACACAAGTATATGTACATGCTGTCATCATCAGGCTGTCTCGAGCTGTGAGTATTCCGATAGTGGAAATAACCTGATACTGGTGTATCCCCAAATCCTAAGTAAGAGACTTTTCACAATTTTCAGAATTCACGTTTACGTCGATATAATCCCGAGAAGGGTATTCCTTGCCTTTTGTAGGTATCCAGAGGCAAAACAATCAAGCCGTATTTATTCTTGATCCAAGGGGCAAAAATTTTTTGTTTCCAAAATTATCAATCAAGGAATACATACGCACTCCCGATCCGATTTCAGTAGTACGCTCCACCATAGAGAGCTGATTTCAATGGTACGCACCACCACAGAGAGCCAATTTAAATGGTACGCTCCACCTCAGAGAGCCGATTTCAATGGCATCAAGGGGCAAGATATTCAGCCCATGTTCATTCTTGATCGAAGGGGCAAAAATTTTTGTTTCCAAAATTATCGATTAAGGAACGAATACGTACCTAAAACAACTTCGAAACATCAAAAGAGATGATCAAGATTCTCAAATCACCAAAGCATCATTCCTCGGCTACACAAGCTTCACAGGAAACACTATTATGCTTTCCTTTGGTGACATAAGCCCCACTAGAAGTGAAATGACCAAAATACCCTTCTGTTAGCAACCAAACTAACAAATGGCCAAAACACCTTTCCTTCAGTGACACAAGCTTCACGGAAAACACTATTATCCTTTCCTTCAGTGACACAAGCCCCGCTAAAAGTGAAATGACCAAAATGCCCTTTTGTTAGCCACCAAGCTGCTAAATGACCAAAATACCCTTTTCCTCACTAAAAGGGATACCAAATCACTAAAACTCATTTCTTTTCGTGACATAGGCTCCATAAGAAGTCAAATGACCAAGGTACCCCTCCTCTAAGGGATACCAATTTTCCAAGTTACAAAATTACCAAAATACCCTTTCCTTTCATGAACATCAAACGATAAGGAGAATTCAATCCGGGCAAAGTCCTCTGCTTCACGATAGAGTCAAAGCACGTCCCTAGACAATCACTCTAGTTTGGGCAAAGTCCTCTGCTTTGTAATGGAGTAGAAGCACGTCCCTGGAGAACCAATCCAATCTGGGTAAAGTCCTCTGCTTCGCAATGGAGTCGAAGCACGTCCTTGGAGTATCAACCCAATCCGGGCATAGTCCTCTGCTTCGCAATAGAGTCGAAGTATGTCCCTGGAGCACCAATTCGATCTGGGCAAAGTCCTTTGCTTCGCACTAGAGTCGAAGCATGTCCCTAGAGCATCGAATCAATTCGGGCAAATTCCTATGCTTCGTAACGGAGTCAAAGTAAGTCCCTGAAAAATCAAGTCACCTTAGGTAAGACTGCTGTTTCACAAATCAACCGAGACAAGTCCCTATGAACATTATAGCAGGCCAACACAAGGTGAACCCCCAGGTATGTCCTCTTTTCCTTCTCACCGTGCTCTCTATCGTGAGACAAAACTCGAATAAGGCACAAGCACCTGTCTTAGTCGACTTTGGTCACGCAAGGGGCAGCCTGTGAGCATGGGTTTTTTCTCGACCTCTGTGATGAAAACCATTTGTTAGCTGTTAAATAGATGAACGTGAGTCAAATTTGAGAATGAGCGGAATAATGCTCAGAATGTTCTCAAACGACCTGAAATTTAGAAGAGTCCTTGATCCAAAAACCCGAAAAGAGTCCCTCGAGGGATTAGGAAACTTAGGTGTTGTGAGTGGACGACCTTTTTGATTAGAGTGGAACGCGGCGAAGCGAACCGGGGAAAAAATTTTTTCATTTATTTTGATTTGGAAAAACGGGTTTTGTTTATCTTCTTTTAGGAAAATCATGGATTCAATTTGTTTGAAAAATCGCTTTGTAGAAAACATTTTCCTGTTTTTAACCTAAAGACCTCGGAACTTAAATTCCAAGATCAATGACAAAGTCGCCACCTGGATCAGCTCATCCGGGAAATTCCGGTACAGCTCCCTACTGAGAGTAGACTACTATACCTAATCCAAAGATTTAGGGTTTGGGCAAGTGACTTATTCAACCTCTAGCTTGCTTTCACTTTACAATTTATATCACCATATTTAATTCGCTTTATTATCTTTCTCTATCCCAAGTTCATTTATATATATCAACCTATGCTCAGGCAAATGAAAAAAATAAATTATAGAAAAAATAAACCATACGTTCAAGTTATACAAAAATAATAGAGGCAGCTTATACAACCAAATTGAATAAATACATGAGGAAAACTCTCGTCCTCACATTTACAAAAGCCTAAATACATGAGGATCTAAAAAGTTATAGTCGCCTAATTTACATGAAAATCTATTGATTATAGTGAAAATGATAAAAACAAAAATAAACGCTGCAAGACAAATTGGTTTGCACAATTTATGGCACAACACAGATAGGACTCAAATCGAGATAGAATTGGGATTTCAAGAATGGGGGCATGCATTTAGGGGGTAACCGGGTCGACCTGACCGGTCGGACCGGTTAGACTTGGAAAAGGATTTGAAACGCCCTGTAGTTTTTTGTGCTGGAAAAATCAATTTTAGAAAATCATTTGGCTCGGTTTCATGCAAACTTTTCCATTTAGCGGGTCTGTTATTTAGAAACTCAGAGTTCCGTTCGTGTGGGTTTTCCTAAATTCAGCATCCATCTAAGGTCCAGAAAGCAGTAAACATGCCTGTGAGCGGACGACGCGTTTTCGACGGGATGCGAGACTCCCTTTCGGAAGGGGCACCTCGATCTCGGACGGGGCCCTCCCTCGCATAGGGTTTTTGGATTAGAAATTCGTTTTTGGAAAATCGGATTGTTTCGTAAAAGAATCGAGACCTAAATCTCGATGAAAAGTATAGGAGTCGCCACCCGTCTCGGCTCAACCGGGAAATTACAGTGTAGCTGAACCAAAGTGAGAACTGCCACACTTTTTAGAGATCTAGGTTCTGACAAGTCCCTTATTTCATGTCTAATCAAAATAAAATGGCCAATGTTCTAATTATGACACTTTAAATTGCTAAAATAGATTTTGTTGAATTAATACATGCGGCGCTCATACATATACAATAATACAAGAAATAAAAGTAAAAGAATAAATATTTCAAGGCTTACAACCCAATCGAAGGGAAAAATAAAGCTCTCGACCTCACAATACAAACACCTACAATACACGAGAATCTAAGAAATTGTACAATCGCCTAAAATACACGAGTTGATCTATTAAATAGATAAAAAAATAAAAAAATAAAGAAATTAAAGCTGCAAAACAAATGGTTAGCACAAATATATAACACACCACACGTAGGACTCAAGTTGGACAGAATAAGAAATTTTAGAGTTCGGGGTCATGCATTTGGGGGTAATCAGGTCGGCCCGGTCGGCCGTCCCGGTTAGACCTGAAAAATTATTTTGAAACGTCCCTGTATTTTTAGTTTTGTGAGAAAATCATTTTTGAAAACATTTTTTCGGTTTATTTTGATTTAGCATACGAGGCGGGTCGGTTTTCGGGAGAACCGGGTCTCCGTCGTGGTTTTGTTCTAAGTGCAAAAACACCGAAAAATAAATCTAGGGTCCTGGATGCACACTCCAAAATTCATTTTTGATGATTTTTTATTTTTCAAGATTTTTCTAATTTTTCTGAATTTTCTGATTTTTATGAAGTTTTTGGGGTTTTATGAATTTTTTGGATTTTTAGGGATTTCTGTTCTAGAGAACTACAGTCGTGCGACTGTAGTCCTAGCTTAAGCAGAAATCGCCAAAGAGCTGAAAATAGAGGACTAAAACCAGGAAAGTTAACAACAGTGGTACGACTATAGACCTAATGGCATGACTATAATTACAGTCGTGCCCCTGTTCTTTGTGACAAGAACAGTCATACGACTGTTCTTAATTTTCCAGAAATAGAAACGTAAAAAGTTAAATAAAAATGCACAAAATCAACCAAAACACCCAGAAAGCAGGAAAAAGAGAAAGGAAAAGAAGTGCCTACCTCTTAGAAGCTAATCCAACGTCGAATTGACCCCTGGCGTCGCTCCAATCCACTGAAACTTGCACCTTTTCCTTGAGATTGTGGTTTGAGGAACTTGTCCAAAATAATCCCAAATGTCACGAATTCTGATGGTTTAAATCCAAGATCTTGATGTGTTTGTGAAGTCAAGTTATTAACCTAGGGGTTTCTAACAGATTTTAAGCATTAACTCTCTGAATTTGAGAAGAAATGAGTTGAAGAAGGTGAGTTTTTTGGTTTTTCCTTTTTTCTCTTCTCTCTTCTTCGTTTCTCTCTTTTCTTTTTCTTCCTGAAATTCTTTCTGCCAAAAGTCCTTTCCTTTCTTTTCTGGCTCCTTTTTATCTTCCCTATCCCAGAAAATCCTGAGGCATTAAATGCCCAACTTTTCTCCAATTTTTTATTTTGGGGGGTATGGGTTCTGCAACCTGCCCCCGAATTGACATTCGTACGACTGTACTATGGTTACAGTCGTACGACTGTAACAAAAAAACCACGACTGTAATTAAAGTCGTGGTAATCAATGCTGCTCCCTTCTTTTTTTTTGAAAGCCGAAAAATTCCGTGTTCACAATGCCAAAAATAATTTTAAATTCGAAAACAGCATCGCGCGACGATGTCCGTACGGGTCGTTTCGCGATTCTGTCTTATTCCGGAAACCACAGCCGTGCGGCTATGATTCCCGGGACCCGAAAAGTGGTTTTCTAGTTTTTTTTTTAAAATGCCGTTTAACTCGCTTTCGATGTTTTCCCGGGATTTTATAGGGTTCGGGGATCCGCTAATGCTAGACTATGGATTCGAGTCGGATCGAACAACCCCGAAACTCAGAAAATAAAACCCGAGAAAAACCAAAAACCCTAATATCTATACGTATAGAAATCCAAAAACCAAAATTTTACAATATAAGGATATATTTGGGCTGAAATTGATCACAACAGAATGCACCAAATGGAAAACGGACTATTTTCAGCCTATTGGGGCAGTTCGGGAATCTGCCCTTGCAGAACAGAGCCGTGCGGCTATGTTCATGGGGAACACAGCCGTACGGCTATGTTCGGGGAAATTCGGTTTCCAAAAATTGTAAAAATGGAGAAAACTCAAAGAAAAAGCAATGTACACAGGTTTAAGGCCTCTCAGAGTTTACCTTGATATTGTTTTGATGTTTTAAACGTCAAGAAATGGATTGAAAACTTGAAATTCACCTCGAATACTCAATTGGCCGAAAACCAAAATGATCCCAAAACAATCCGAAACGATCCCGAATCAATGTGCAAAGGTCAAAGAGATTTTTATTGATGTTTGAAGATTAGTTTAAGGTCTTAATTTTTGTCTTTGGATCACTTCTCCTTGGTTTCTATGCCTTGGCCCTCTTCTCCCCTTTCTCTGCTTTTCTTTCTTTCTCTCTGTTTCTTGAAATTTTCGGTTTCTGCCTAAAGATAAAAAATCCTCTCTCATTTATTTGATTTTACTTTTCTTTTATACTTCCCTTCCATAATCATAACAAACAATAAATGAGCCACCTGACTCTTTGAGATTTTCAGAGCAACTTGGCTCAACCCACTAGAGCCACCCAGCTCTACTTTGTGCTAGAGCCGGGCGGCTCTAGACTATAGGTGCTTGGCTGTAGTTTAAAAACTACAGCCGTGTGGCTCTAGCAAGAGCCGGGCCGAAATTCTCAAAAATTCGATGCTCACCCTAAACCCTAAAAATCACTCGGGGGCCTTCTCGGGGGTTTCGGATCGTGGATAGCTCGGTTTTCGGGATATTTGAGACACTCTGGGTGACATTCTGGTCATTTTCAAGTTTGATTTATGTCCGTCTACCCCACAGGGAATACAAGAATTCTCATCATAGAGGTCGGGAAAACCCGGCGCTTACAGTTACCCCTCATGTGATCAAATTCAATACTCGATACCAGGTTTAAGTTACCTGAGGGGTATTTGAGAACGCTCATTGAAGTTCCGTAAGCGGAAGGATAGAAACACATACTTGAGTTGCAGTGTTGATTCAGATTGGAAGCAAATCTGGGTCTGTCACCGGGTTTAGGTTACCCACGATGTATCTGTTGAAGTTGAGATGGAAGCAAATCTGGGTCTGACATCGGGTTTATGTTACCCATGATGGACTTACTGGAGTTGAGATTGAAGCAAATCTGGGCATGACACTAGGTTTAGGTTACCTATGACGGACTTGCTGGAGTTCGGGGTGGAAGCAAATCTGGGCCTGACATTGGGTTTATGTTACCCGCGACGGATCTGCTGGATTTTTGAGGAGAAGCCCATCTAGGTTTGACAATGGGTTTAGGTTACCCGTGATGGATCTGCTGAAGTTGAAATTGAAGCAAATCTAGGCCTCACACCGGGTTTAGGTTACTCACGATGGACTTGTTGGAGTTTGGGGTGGAAGCAAATCAAGACCTGACATCAAGTTTATGTTACCCACGGCGGATCTGCTGGATTTCTTAGGAGAAGCCGGTTTGGGTCTGACATCGGGTTTAGGTTACCCGTGACGGATCTGCTGAAGTTGAGATGGAAGCAAATCTGTACCTGACATCGGGTTTATATTACCCACGGCTGATCTGTTGGATTCTTGAGGAGAAGCCGATCTGAGCCTGTCACCGGGTTTATGTTACCCGCGGCGGATCTGCTGGATTTTTGAGGAGAAGCTGATCTGAGCCTATCACCGGGTTTATGTTACTCACGGCAGATCTGCTAGATTTCTGAGGAGAAGCCGATCTTGGCCTGTCACCGCGTTTATGTTACCCACGGCCGATCTGTTGGATTTCTGCGGTTACATTGGTGATGCGTATTTATTCCTTGATCGATAATTTTGGAACAAGAATTTTTGCCCCTTCGATCAAGAATAAATACGGCTTGGTTGTCCTACCCCTGGATACCTGCACTTGGGTCGGTCACGATGCATGTATGCATGTGAATGTGCATGTCTTGAATGATTGTGTGTGTATGTTTCGATGTATGCATATGCGAATGGACTCTGGGACATGCATTTCCCGCTATTCATCCAACCTTGAAATGCTACGCTCTTACTAGGGAGATCAGGTCATGCCTCTGGCTAGGGAAAGCACATCACGCCTATGACTGATCTAGTTGGGGAGTATATTCTCTATGTGATGTGACTTTTGCACCTCTGCTGGGGATATGCGGGGATATACAATGGCTGTTAGGGAAGTTCGATGACTGCTGGGGAGAAAGACTGCCCAATATGGGTTTTTAGCTCAGTGAGCTGCTCTAACTTTTGCCTAAGGCGCCTTTTCGGTTTTCACCTTAGTGAGCTCCTTTTTTTTATTTTTATTTTATTTTATTTTATTTTTATTTTTTATTTTTTTAGTCTTGTGACATTTGGATTTGGATTTGCTTCGAAATTTCTGGTCACCTCGAGAAATGATGAGTTAGATTTGGCAGATAAGAAAAGATTACCGATTCTATGTATTTGACACATTTGCTTGTTAAAGTAATGTGAGTCTTTTAACCAATTAAATGCAAAGTGCTTTCTTTAAATGGATGCTTAGGCGAGATAACTTTGTTTATGCATTCTTATATAACCATGCGAACATATTTAAACAATACATCACACTTTATTGATGAAAGTAGCATGAATACATTTGAAAAGATTGGTTCCCAAAATGGTATACATTCCACACAGAACCAGAATCTGTCACCAGCCGTCCCTTGTGGATTTTTCGACTGATCATTTTCTCTTGTGTCTTGATTTTTTCCTAGGTCGCCCTTTTCGAGTTTTCAACCTAGCAGACTCCCTTTTTTTTTCAAACATAGTAAGGCTTCGGGCAGTCTTGATTAACAGGATTTGCAAATTCATTCCCATCCATGTCTGCGATGCTTACACCACCCTTTGATAGCACTTTCTTCATAACATAAGGGCCCTCCTAATTCGGTTTGAATTTCTCGTGAGTGTCCACATTTGTAGGCCTCAACTATTTCAGGACCAGATCCCCGGCTTTCAGCTGGCATTTGGGATACTTCACTTTCTGATTATAGGCCCTAGCCATTCTGCGTTGATACATCTGCAGATGATCCAGTGCTTTCAACCGATTTTCATCTAATGCTACCAACTGCTCGTACCTAGCCTGAACCCATCCTGTTTCTGGTAGCTGAGCTTCTAAGGCTATTCTGAGTGAATTGAGTTCTATTTCCACTGGTAACACTGCTTCCATCCTATACACCAAGGCGTAAGGAGTCTCGCAGGTTAGTGCTCTGACACTGGTCTTGTAGCCCCAGAGGGCATATGGCAGTTTATCAGCCCAGTCTCTGTAGGTGGTTACCATTTTTGATAAGATCTTCTTAATTGATTTGTTGGCCACCTCCACTGCACCATTAGCCTGCGGTTTGTATGGAGAAGACCTATGATGTTCGATGCCATGTTCCGTAAATAACTTAGTTGTTGCCCCTTGGAATTACACCCTGTTATCGGTCACTACATGGTGAGGGATTCTATATTAAGAGATGATGTTCTTTTGAATGAACTTGACCATCTGCTTAGCTGTCACATTAGAGAAGGATTCTGCTTCTACCCATTTTGAGAAATAGTCGACTGCAACCACTATGAATCTGTGCCCATTAGAAGCTGCGGGATGAATTTCTCCGATCATGGCAATCCCCCATGATGAGAAAGGCCAAGGAGATGCTATGTTCTACAGTTCGAGTGGTGGCAGATGATTGATATTAGCATAGATTTGGCATTTGTGGCATCTTCTTACCTCCTTCACATAAGCAGACTGCATTGTCATCCAGAAGTATCCCTGTCTCGTTATCTTTCTAGCCATAGGGATCCCATTCATATGCAGCTCGTAGGATCCTGTGCGTACTTGCTACATTGCAGTTTCTGTTTCTCGTTCTACCAAACATCTTAGAAGAACCCCATTTGCAATTCTCTTGTACAGCTTATCTTTGAAGATTCTGAACTGGTTGGCTAATCTTCTTAATGAAACCTTATCAGTAGTGCTAGCTTCTTCTGGATACTTTCCCTCTTTCACATACCGATAAATGTCAAAGAACCACGGCTTTTCCTTGGCTGTTAGCTCCATCACTTCATGCATATCAAAGCAGGGTTGCCTGGAAATTGCTATGACTAGGGGCTGTATCTGTGTCTTTTCCAGATCTTCCCACATAGAGGATAGTGTTGCTAGTGCATCCGCCATTTTATTTTCCTCCCTAGGAACATGTCTAAACTCGCACTGGTCAAATAACCCTTTTCTGTACTACAGCAGCTCTAAGTAGGGCCAGAAGGCTTCTCTCAAATCCCAGTCACCTTGTGCTTGGCTAATCCCCATGAGTGAGTCTCCAACAATCAAGACATTGTCTGCCCCTAGTGTCAGGAGGGCTTCCATTCTCAATAAGCATGCTTCATATTCTGCCCCATTGTTGGTTATGGGGAAGTCTAACCTTTTTGACAGCGGAATGATCTCACCATCTGGTGTTGCTATGATCACCCCAATTCCAGTACCCTTTCTGTTTACAGCACTATCAAAGCACATAACCCATCTCCTTACCTCCACTACAGCCAACTGTTCATCGGGGAACTCCAGGTTTTCCACGCAGTCCGATTCTAGTGGCTGATTTGCTAGGAATTCTGCCACAGCTCTCCCTTTGATAGTTTTCCTAATGATTTGCTCAATGTCAAATTCTGATAGGAGTAGTAGCCACTTGGATAATTTTCCAACCAACACCGGTGCCTCATAAAGATATTTCATCAGATCCACTTTAGCTTGTACCTTGTATGACTGAAAGTAGTGGTACAACTTCTTAGTCAGCCAAATCATTGCTACACATGTCTTCTCTACCAGTGTGTACTTGGTTTCATATTCTAGCAGCTTCTTGCTAAGATAGTAGATAGGGTACTCCTTCCATCCGGCTCTTGTGCCAGTATTGCCCCTATGGAGGACATCCAAGTACAAAATCAGAGGCTTTCCTGAGGTTGGTGGGCTGAGAATTGGTGGATTCACCAGGTAAGCTTTCATCTTTTTGAAAGCTAACTAGCACCTATCATCCCATACAACTGGCTAATCTTTCCTTAATAGCTTGAAAATTGGCTCATAAACTGAAGTTAACCGGGCTATGAAACGGCTAACATCTTGCAAAGAACCCAGAAACGATCGGACCTCCTTCTCTGTTTTAGGAGCTGGCATATCTCGAATAGCTTTGATTTTGTCTGGATCCATCTCTATTCCCTTTTGACTGACCACATGCCCTAGTAGCTTCCCTGACGTAACCCTGAATATGCACTTCTTGGGATTAAGACACAGGTTGTATTCTCCAATGCCTGTAAGAAATCTATCTAGGATAGTAGGGTGCTCCTCCCAGGTCATTGACTTAACAAGTATATCATCAACATACACCTCTACTTCTTTGTGAATCATGTCATGCAGCAATGTTGTGATAGCCCTCTGATAAGTGGCCCCAGTATTTTTCAATCCAAAAGGCATTACTCTGTAGCAGAAAGTGCCCCACTCTGTGATGAAGGATGTCTTCACCTTATCAATTACATCTATTAAGATCTGGTTATACCCCAAAAATCCATCCATGAAAGAGTACATTGCTGCCTTGGCTACGTTGTCGATTAAAACATCAATGTGAGGCAAAGGGAAATTTTCTTTTGGGCATGCTTTGTTCAAGTCCCTGTAGTCGACACACACTCTGACCCTTCCATCTTTTTTAGGCACTAGCACAATGTTGGCTAACCATTCTGTGTATTCCACCACCTCAAGGAACTTTGCTTCAATCTACTTAGCCACCTCTTCCTTTGCTAATGTAGCCCATTCTGGTCTTAGCCGTCTCAACTTCTGTTTTACTGGCCTGAATCTGGGATCCATTGGAATCTTGTGAACTGCTATTTTTATGTCGACCCCTGGCATGTCTTCGTAAGACCAAGCAAAGGCCTTAACATGCTTTTGCAATATTCTTGTCAATTCTCTTTCTTCTTCGGATTTTAGTTCATGTGAAATAAATACCATTTTAGGATTTTTATCTATACTTATGTTAATTTCATGTAATGCAGTGTCATGGATGCTAAATATGCTTGATGGTGATTCAAATGCATGCACAGAATTATCAGTTAAAACATCACACAAGTAAGCAAACTGGGATTTCATTGCATTGAACTTGTGAAAAAGTACATCGTTCACATAAAAAAGAGAAGAAACAGCTACAACAAAATGATTTTCATCCTCCACAGGTGGAGGGCCTTGAACTCCTTCAGCATCCTTGCTCAGCTCCAAGATGTTGTCTAGGTCAAGGGCAATTTCAGACTCCTGTTCAGCAGGAAGAGCAGTCTTCATAATCCCATCCACTTGTGCCTTGGCTTTCATCATGATACCTGCTATCTCGGCAACCACAAAATCTAGGCTTGCCTTGGTCATCAACTCCTTAGTGGATCCTTCCTCAGACTTTTCAAATGCCTTGCCTAAGGCGGCAGTTAGTGCCTCTGAAATTGCTTTCACAGATTCATTACAGACTTCCTCTTTGGCTTTATCCTTGGCCACTTCTACTGCTTCTGCTATTACTTCAGATGGTTTCTCCTGGAGGATGACAGGCTCAACAATTACCTCCTCCACTGTAACTAGTGCAACTGGCTCCTCCTGGCTCTTTTCAAAGTCGACAACATTAGAAAATTGTTGGGATTTGTCACCGGAAATCACCCGATAAAAGCGGAAGAACGCGGTGATTTCCTCAAATCCAGTCCCAGGAGCAATTGAGGTGGAAATTGAAAAACTTAAAATTAAATAGAAAGGGATTAAATTTCTTATCAGAAAAATCTCTTTCTGAGATGGATGATGACTGCAGAATTCAAGGTAGAATTCCTCCACTCTCACGTACACGAACGCTTAACGAATGCAACCCGTGATAGCGTCGGAAAAACAAAACAATAGAGAGGAGAGGACTAGGAAAATTTCAGCTAGGAGGCTCTAAGCTTGGCTTGGCCGAAATTTCTAACCCTAGGTATTTATACCTAGGGTTGGCCGAATTCCTTAAGGGAATTCAGGCCCATCTTGGCTCCTGTCTATTCTGTGCGGGCTTCCATGTTTTAATTTAGGCCCAGTCTAATTTTAATTATTCTGGTTTATATTAATTTCAAGCCCAATTTTAATATACCCATGTATTTAATATATTACTCCAAGTAATATATTATTTACATCTAAATTAAAATTAGTTTGACAATTAATTTAATCCATCAAATTAAAATTAAACCTACACAAAATAAAATCATATGTAAACCCATACATATGAATATTTCCACCTAGGAAATAATTTCATAATTAATCCAATTAATTATGAAGAGCCAATTGAATATATTAATTTTATTACTGTGACCAATCCAATTGATCTTTATAATATAATTAATATATACACACTTCTCCCTCCATTGTGTATACTCCAAGTATACATGTGATTCCTTAAGTCTGCATTCTATCGTTCTATGTGTACGATCCCGTGGGCCCATCTTTATGTTGGCAGCGGGCCTTTGGCCCATAGACTGCAGTTGGACTCTAGCAAGCCACTGCAGCCCCCAATTAAGATGGAGATGGCAGTCTAACTGATATCATGACCCTGTGGTTTAAACTTGTACATCCCATGTCATTGATATCGGTGTCCAACACAGAGGCATGAATTGATCACCCTCTTTTGTGTCCGGACATTAACTTGATCTCGAATGTACTGATGCTCACAAACAAGTTCCAACTCGTTTGGGTGTGGCCACACTCTTATCAGTCACATTCATCAAGTGGCCGGTGATATCTTCTCAGTTGGTTACTGAGTGACAAATCCCTTCTGCATATCCATAGTATTACCATGTTCGGTGACATACCCGAAAGCACCCATACTTGGCACCCTATTACAGGCCCTTTAGGCGTACCCCTAAGTATGCGACTTCACATGTAACACCATCATATGGTTAGGTCAAAGGATCCATACAAGTACTACACGAGAATCCATTGTGATACCATACCATGTGGATTACTCGTTTAGTGGATCTATCCAGTACCATGCTCCCAGGCATGTACCCATTAACTTGGTTGACATTCCATGTCTAATGACCGGTAAGACATCGCCATACAACCAGGTTAATGATAGTCTGTTGTTCCATTCATTCCCATGACTGGAACAGACTACGGATCTATTTATGGTCATATCGTTTACCCTATCCATGGTCTTACTGCTAAGTGCATGAACTTGTCGTCATGGATATAGATATGTCCATTGGATACTTCATTTAATATATTGCACAAGATAGATATAATAAATGAATTGATGCCTTTATTAATAACACAAATGAGTACAACACATAAATCCAATAAATGTATAGTACGAATACAAGGACCAATGCCTCGGGACTAGGGCATTTCCAACAATCTCCCACTTGCACTAGTTCCAACTAGGCATGGGCCTAATCCCTATAGTTCTAGTATGACCCTCGTGCTTGGGCTGGGCCAGCGCCTTGGTCAATGGATCTGCGACATTATCCTCGGTGTCCACTCTGTGCAATGCAATGTCTCCTCTCTCCGCGATTTCTCGTATGAGGTGAAACTTTCTGAGCACGTGCTTTGTGTTCTTGTGTCACCGGGGCTCCTTAGCTTGTGCGACGGCCCCATTGTTGTCACAGAAGATATCGATTAGGTCCTGGATAGTTGGCACTACTCCCAACTCAGTGATAAACTTCTTCATCCACACAGCTTCCTTAGCTGCATCACACGCAGCGATGTACTCAGCTTCTGTTGTAGAGTCCGCTATGGTTGGCTGCTTTGAGCTCCTCCAGCTTACAGCACCACCATTCAGCAAGAATACATACCCTGACTGCGATTGGTACTCATCTTGGTTTGTCTGGAAGCTTGCATCAGTATACCCAGTAACTGATAGCACTTCCTGACCACCATACACCAAGAAGCTATCCTTAGTCCGGTTAAGGTACTTGAGGATCGCCTTGACAGCTTTCCAGTGATCCTCCCCGGGATCCTGCTGGTATCGGCTCGTCATACTCAGTGCAAAGGCGACATCAGGTCTCGTACATAACATGGAGTACATGATTGATCCAATAGCCGAAGCATATGGAACCAACTTCATGTTCTCCCTGTCCTCCCTTGTTTTAGGACAGTTCTTCTTACTAAAATTCAGCCCATGGCCCATTGGCAAGAAACCTTTCTTGGCCCGGTCCATGCTGAATCTTTTCAGAACTTTGTCAATGTACGAAGCCTGACTTAGGCCCAGAAGCCGATTTGATCTATCCCTATAGATCCTGATCCTTAGGATCATCTCAGCTTCGCCTAAGTCCTTCATTGCGAAGCACTTACTCAGCCACTGCTTTACCCCTTGCAGTGTAGGTATGTCGCTTCCAATGAGTAGGATGTTGTCTACATAAAGTACCAAGAATGTGACAATGCTCCCACTAGTCCTCTTATACACACAAGGCTCATCTAGATTCTGTATGAAGCCATATTCCTTTATAGCCTCATTGAATCTTAGATTCCAACTACGGGGATGCTTGCTTCAGTCCATAAATGGACCTTCGAAGTTTACATACCCTTCCTGGATACTTAGGATCGACAAAACCCTCAGGTTGTGTCATGTACACATCCTCGAGTAGCTTCCCATTAAGGAAAGCGGTTTTGACATCCATCTGCCACACCTCATAGTCATACCATGCGGCTATGGCTAGCAGTATCCTGATGGACTTGAGCATGGCTACTGGTAAGAAAGTTTCATCATAGTCTATTCCATGGACTTGTCTGAAACCTTTCGCAACCAGACGCCCCTTGAAGGTATTATCAGCTTTTAGCTTATAGCACCACTTGCAACCCATCACCTTAGCACCCGGAGGTGGATCAACCAAGTTCCAGACTTGATTATCGTACATAGATTGCATTTCTGCCTCCATGGCTTTGCGCCAATTTGCAGACTGTGGGCTAGCCATTGCCTCCTGGTAGGTTTTTGGTTCTTCTTCATCCCAGATGAGAAGAGTTTGATCATCGGTGATGAGGAAACCATACCTCTCCGGTTCCCGACGATCCCTACCAGACCTTCTAGGTTCTTGTGTGGCCTGGGTCGGTGCTTCCACTTGTGGAAGCTCTACCTGGGCCTCCGAGTTATCCTCTTCAAGAGCTTGTGGACCTTGAACTTCCCTGAGTTCAACGTTGCTCCCACTATCTTTCCCGGAAAGGAACTCCTTTTCCAGAAAGACCCCCTTCCTTGCCACGAACACCTTGTTCTCAGCGGGGTTGTAGAAGTAATACCCTTTGGTTTCCCTAGGGTAGCCCACAAACAGGCATTTATCGGTTTTGGGCTCCAGCTTGCCACTAGTCAATTTCTTGACATGTGCTTCGCATCCCCAAATCCTTAGGAAAGACACATTGGGCTCCTTGCCAGTCCATATCTGATATGGGGTCTTTTCCACTGCCTTAGTCGGAGTATTGTTTAAGATGAGAGCTGCTGTCTTGAGGGCGTGTCCCCAGAAACTAATTGGGAGAGATGCTTGACTCATCATTGAGCGGACCATGTCCAACAAGGTCTTATTCCTCCGTTCGGACACCCCATTCCATTGTGGTGTTCCAGGAGGAGTGAGCTGCGGAACTATTCCATGCTCTCTCAAGTATGAGTCAAACTCTAGGCTCATATACTCACCGCCTCGGTCCGACCGAAGGGCTTTGATATTCCTGCCTAGCTGGTTCTGTACTTCGTTCCGAAATTCCTTGAACCTATCAAGGGTCTCGGACTTGTGTTTCATCAGATAGACATAGCCATATCTGCTGAAATCATCTGTGAACGTGACGAAGTACAGATGCCCACCTTTGGTCACTGCGCTCATAGGCCCACATACATCTGAATGTATTAGGTCCAATAAGCCAGTGGCCCTTTCAGCCTTCTTGCTAAAAGACGCCTTTGTCATCTTGCCTCTTAAACATGATTCGCATGTATCAATTGACCCCAAGTCAAATGACCCTAGGACTCCAGCTTTGTGAAGCCTAGCTATACGCTTCTCGTTTATATGGCCAAGACGACAATGCCATAGGTAGACAGGATTAAGTTCGTTAGGCTTAACCCTTTTCATGTTTATGTTATAGATATGATTGGTTTCATTTAAGTCCAGGATATACAGGCCATTATTTAATAGAGCATCTCCATAAAATAACCCCTCTCTGGATATAGAAATTCGACCATTTATAATAGTAAAATCAAATCCAGAAATATCCAACATTGATACAGAGATAATATTCCTGCACATAGCAGGTACAAAGTAACAATGTTCTAAAATTAAAACCAATCCACTGGGCATCATCAGGTGGTATTCGTCGATCTCTATGGCAGCAACCCTTGCTCCATTCCCGACCCGCAAGTCCACCTCTCCCGACCCCAGCAACCTTCTGTTCTTAAGTCCCTGCACATTGCAACAAATGTGAGAACCACATCTAGTATCCAATACCCAGGATGTTGAAACAGTAAGGTTAATATCTATAACATAAATACCTGAAGAGGACGCACCTTAGCCCCTTCTTTGCTCTCCCATCAGCTTGGGACACGATCTCTTCCAATGGCCCGCCTGTCTGCACCCGAAACAGATGTCCTCAGGACCTGCCTTCTGCTGGGCCTTGAGTTGGGCCTTGGCCTTCTTGGCTTTGGCCTTTTTGGCCTTGGCCTTGGCCTTTTCCTTAGCCTTACCCTTAGCAAGAGGAGGGTTCCCCTTGTTAACCAGCAACACCGGCAGAGTCTTCTTGATCGACTGCTCAGTAAGCTTAAGCATCCCATGCAGCTCACTGACAGTGCGGTTCATCCCTTGCATGTTATAGTTAAGGATGAACTGATCATAAGAATCCGACAAGGACGCGAGGATTGTGTCCACCGCCAACTCTTGAGAGATAGGCGATCTGAGACGGGCCAAAGTATCCAAATAGCCCTTCATCTTGAGCACGTGTGCACTCACAGATGTCCCGGCCCCCATCTTACAAGAGTGGAATGCCTTATTGGTCAGGTACCTTTCCTGACGAGCTTGCTCTTGAAACATCTCATTAAGAGTTGTTATCATAGCATAGGCTTGGTGGTCCATAAACTGCTTTTGCAGTTCGGGGACCATGCAAGCCAACATAAGGCATGTCACATCCCAGTTGTCCTTGACGTGCGCCTCGTATTCCTCCAGCTGGGCAGCCGGTGGATTACGTCCTTGAGGCGCAGCCGGCACAGGCCTTTCCAGCACATACTCTTTTGACTCCTGTCTTAGAACTATCCTCAAGTTCCTAGACCAGTCTAAAAAGTTAGGGCCAGAAAGCTTGTCCTTTTCAAGAATGGATCGCAGTGATAAGGTATTTGTGTTTGCCATTTGGGTGTTTCTACACAGAAAAACATTGAGAGTGTTAATAAAGGGCTTTGCTTTGTTCTTCCCATATAAAATTAATAATGAATCAAGTTATTAATTTAAACCGAGTTGTTGGGCTCATGGGCCGAGATCCATATTTCATTAAGATATAGCCAAACGAGGGTTTGGTACAACTACACCTTAATTATTTAGGTAGGAACGCCGTCCAATCCCAACCTAGGGACTCTCGGTTTGATGGGCTTGTTGGCACTTACCCATCTGTGCTTAGGGCCAGGAGAATCCTACTACCCACGCTAAGTCAAAACCTCCATCCAAGTGTTAGAGTATCCCATACTCTAACCCAATACAAAGTGACAATACTCCAGTGCATCCTGCGAGGGCATGGTCTACAACTGGCCTATTCCCACTTCGATTCGGTTTTGAATGAGGGAAGCACTTTTAAGCGACTTAGTAATTCCGTTTGGTTATTAGATTCAATTATAACGGCTTATATACATAAAGCGGGTGAATGAGCTATTGGAACATACATCCATACATGCAAATGAATATAAAACATGATTAAATAAAATTAAAATGGACTGCTATGGGCCTATGTTACAACCTAATATTATTCTAGTAAACCTATACTAGAAACAGATATTAGGCGGGCCTCCATCTTTTCCTTCTGGGCTTGCACCTCCAATTTTGGGCTTGCACCTCCATCTGAGTGAATGAATGAATGCCATTTTCCATTCGCTTAAATGTCCCAAGACTGCTTGAAATTGAATTCACATCAGAAATACATGGTTGTACACACTCCTGATTTATATGTATATCACTTTTAAAAAAAAGGAGTCCGATGGGTCGAAAACTGAAAAGGCGATCCATGCAAAAATTAGGACGATCCGATAGATCGAAAACCCAAAAGGACAGTCTGTGCAAAAATTAGGACACAAAATAAAGTCTGCTTAATTGAAAACCTAAAAGGGTAGTTCAGGCAAAAACAAAGGCACTACGATAGGCCGAAAACCCAAAAGAGCAACCTATGCAACAATTAGGACAAGCAATGAAAACAAAACAAAAGTCATACAGTAGTATCAAGCTCAGACAACTCTAATCCTATAAAAACTGAGGTACATCAAAGCCAGCGACTCACGTCCACGCCTAGTGGAGCAAGCAATCAAGTCAATCAGCCAAACTCTATAGCGATATCCCATCAAGGACGGACCCATCTGGGCATCCCAATTATCCGTCTAGTCTCTGAAAGTCTGATTCACGACCTCCAGCTCAGTGACCCGCTGACACAACTGGTTAACCTCTGCCATTAAACAAACAGACTCACTGTGCTCAATCCCAATCGCCGTTCGCACCAAGCAAATCATAAAAAGCACCATAATCATATGCATATGCATCCAGGACATGCATATACACATACATTCAAAACATACACACACACATGCATACACGCATCAATATTAACTCGAGTACAGTTACATGCTGTCATCATCAGGTTGTCTCGAGCCATGAATACTCCGAAGCGGAAATAACCTGACACTGGGGCATCCTCAAGTCCCAAATAAGAGACTTTTCTCAATTTCAGAATTCATCTTTACGCTGATATAATCTTGAGAAGGGTATTCCTTGCCTCTTGTAGGTATCCAGGGGCAAAACAACCAAGCCGTATTTATTCTCGATCAAAGGGGCAAAAATTTTTGTTTCCAAAGTTATCGATCAAGGAATAAATACGCACTCCCCATCTGATTTCAACGGTATTGCTCCACCACAATGAGCCGGTTTCAACGGTATTACTCCACCACATAGAGCCAATTTCAACGGTATTGCTCCACCACAGAGAGCCGGTTTCAACGATATTGCTCCACCACAGAGAGCTGGTTTCAACGGTATTGCTCTGATTTCAACGGTATTACTCCACCACAGAGAGCCAATTTCAACAGTATTGCTCCACCATAAAGAGCCGGTTTCAATGGTATTGCTCCACCACAGAGAACCGGTTTCAACGGTGTTGCTCCACCACAAAGAACCGATTTCAACGGTATTGCTCCATCACAGAGAGCCAGTTTCAATGGTATTGCTCCACCACAGAGAGCTTATTTCAATGGTATCAAGGGGCAAGGTATTTAGTCCATTTTCATTCTTGATCAAACGGGCAAAAATTTTTGTTTCCAAAATTATCGATCAAGGAACGAATACGCACCTGAAACAACTTCAAAACATCAAAAAGGGATAATCAAACTCCTCAAATCACGAAAGCATCTTTCCCCCAGCCATAAAGGTTATGCGAAAGACCGAATCACTAAAATATTTCTTCCCCTAGTGACACAAGCTCCACTAGAAGTCAAATGACCAAACTAACCTCCTTTCAAGGGATCCCAACTTCCCAAGCTGTAAAATTACCAAAATACCCTTTTCCTTTCATGAACATCAAATGACAAGGAAAATCCGATCCGGGCAAAGTCCTCTGCTTCACGATGGAGTCGAAGCACGTCCTTGAAGCATTAACCCAATCTGGGCAACGTCCTCTGCTTCACGATAGAGTCGAAGCACATCCCTGGAGAACTAATCTAATCTGGGCAAAGTCCTCTGCTTTGCAATGGAGTCGAAGCATGTCCCTAGAGAACGTCGAATCAATTCGGGCAAAGTCCTATGCTTCGCAACGGAGTCGAAGTAAGTCCCCGAAAAATCAAGTCAACTCAAGCAAAACTATTGTTTCACGAATCAGCCAAGACAAGTCCCTACGAACATCACATCAGTCCGACACAAGGAGAACCCCCAGGTACGTCCTCTCTTCATTCTCACTGTGCTCCTTATCGCGAGACCAAACTCAAATCGGGCACAAGCACCCATCTAAGTCGACTTTGGTCACGCGAGGGGCAGCCTGTGAGCACAGGCTTTTCCCAACCTCTATGATGAAAACCTATTGTTACTTGTCAGACAAATGAGCGTGAATTGGATTTGAGAATGAGCAGGATAACGCCCGGAATGTTCTCAAACGGTCCGAAATTCAGAAGAGTCTTTGATCTGAAACCCCAAGAGAGGTTCGTTGAGTGGTTAGGGGACTTAAGTGTGAGTGTGGGTTAAGACTAAGACGTTCAGGCTCTATCTAAAGCCGTACAGTTGTAGTTTCACAACTACAGTTGTATGGCTATAGATTACAGTTGCATGACTGTATACCACAGTCATACGATTGTAAAAACTATAGCCGCATGACTATAACACTACAGTCGTGCGACTATAGTTAGAGTCGTACGACTCTAGTCTTTGACTCAGCAGATTCCCGAATAGGAAAGAACTCTAATTTGGCTCGGATTTTGGGCATTAATCATGAGAATTAAAAGGCAGAAAAGAGCCAGAAAAGGCAGTAAACAGGGGGGAGAAACAAAAAAAGAAAAAATCATTTTGCAAAAAAAAGAGATTTTCCTAGAGAGAGAATGAGATTTTTAGAGAGAGAAAGTGAGAGAAAGAAGAAAAGAGAAAGAAGAGAGATCAGAAACACATAGTGTGAGGTCCCTCAATCTAATATCGCTGATTCAAAACCATACTCGGCTTTCATTCGGATCAATTCGGGATGTGTGTTCGAGAATTTCGGGTTGTTTGGAGATTCTAGGCAGATTTCGACATCCACATCCGACTCTGGTCATCAAAAATATTGGAACACAAAAGAGGTAAACTCTAAGAGGCCTTAAAACTAGTTTCATGTTTATTGGTGATTGCTTTTGTGCTTGAAAAATTTTTCCGAAAAACTATCTACGGGCAGCCGTACGACCGTAAATATAGTCGTACGACTATATGTATAGTTGTACGACTATAGTTCCTGGAAGAACAGTCGTACGACTGTATATCACAGTCGTACGACTGTATTCCTCTTAGCAGAAGCCTGAAAATCTCATATTCGACAGAATACAGTCGGTTTTCCATTTTAAATGATTTTTTATGATTTAATTCGGTCTAATCATATCTGTATATTATAATATTGTGGTTTTCGGATTTCCAATGATACGGATGTGTGGTTTGGGATTTTTTTGGGTTTCGATTCCTGGAATTCACGGTTGTTAGATCCTTAATCGGATTTTCGGTTAGTGATAATGAGCCCTTGGATTCCCAGAAACTCTTGAAATCATCAAAATCGACAAAACTAGCGATTGTAGAAAATGAGAAAACCATTGTCGAGCACTGTTCATTACAATCGCATGACTGTAACCGTTACAGTCGTACGAATGTAATTTACAGTCGCACGACTGTAGTGTCGGGCAGAAGGCAGAATCACGGGATGATCCGCACGGACGTCGTCGCGTGATGCTATCTCCAGAATCAAATTTGTTTTTGGTATGTTTATTGTTTTGAGACCATAGATGAATGTTCAGAATTAGGGACCCCCACGAACGGAACCCCGAGTTCCGGGATAACCGACCCATTAAACAGAAGGAATTTGCATGTAAATTGAGCCAAATTGTTTTTAAAATTGGTTTTCCATTCACAAAATCTACAGGGCGTTTCTAAAATCGTTTTCCAGGTCTAACCGAGCAAGTCGCCTAGACTTCTCGATTATCCCCTAAATGTATGTTCCCGCTTCCTAAAAACCCCTATTCTGTCCTATGTGAGTCTTAATGTGCCTTATTTACTTGTGCAAGCCGTATTTGGATGCAGCTTTTCCTTTTATGATTTTTCATTTTTGACGTACTTAATAGATTATCCCGTGTATCTAGGCGATTGTAATTTTTAGATCATCATGTATTATAGGCGGTTGTATATGATGAGGACGAGAGTTTTCTTTTTTTTTTTTTTTGGTTGTATAATTTGGCCTCTACTTTACTTTTCCCGCACTTTTTCTTTCCTGTACTTTATTTTGGATTTATATTTATGTCATGTGTATGAGTATTAACTAAAAACAAAAAGCATTAACTAAAAACAAAAAGAAGATAAAATGAGTAGAACTAAGGGAATGTCATATCACATTATGAAATAATAATTGAAAACAAGTTTGAGGATTAGTAGATGTGTTGCCCGAACCTCGAATTTCTAGATTGGGTACCGCGTCTACACTTGGTAGGGAGCTGTACCGGAATTTCCCGGATGAGCTGATCCGGGTGGCGACTTTGTATCAAATATCGAAATTTAGGTTTCGAGATCTTTAAGTTTAAATTGGGATTTTTTAAAAACCCTATTTTCCAAAATTCACACTTACAATTAAGTTTTCTACAAAAAAGCATTTTTCCAATAAAATGAAAGGTTTTCTTAAAAAAAATTAAAACCCGTTTTCAAAACCACAAATCATCATCACACTCTAAAATGAAAATCCCCGGTTCCCACTTCACTGCGGGTTCCGCCGAATCATCATCCGCTCATACTAACTCTTTTTGCAAGACCACCATCTGGGTGATAGCTGTCATTTCAACAAATTTGGCCACTTCATTGCCCTTCCTACTCAGTATACTGCTTCCTCATTGGCTACCATTTTTTTGACTGACATCTATAAGCTTCATGGCTCCCAACAAAAAATTATCTATGATCGTGATCGTCTCTTTATCAGCCAATTCTGGAAGGAACTCTTTCGTCTACTAGGCACCACACTCGCCTTTAGTAGCTCCTACCACCCTCAGACTAATGGCCAAACTGAGTTCATTAATCGTTGTTTGGAGACTTATCTCTGGTGCTTTGTGAGTGAAGAGCCCCACCGCTGGTCTCGTTTTCTTCCACTGGCTAAGTTTTGGTACAACTCCACTTTTCATTCTGCAATTGGTATGACCCCATATGAAGCCTTATTGGTCGAGCTCCTTCCACATTTCCTGTCCATTTTCCAAGCAACACAAAAATTGCCTCTCTTGATGAAGCTTTATCTCTTCTTTAGGAAATTTTCACCAAGCTGAAAGCTCATTTTCTCTGGGCTCAACACCGCATGACACAGCATGCTAATCAGAATCGCAAAGATCAAGTCTTGGATGAGGGGACTTGGGTTTACGTCAAACTTCAGCCTTATTGATAAACATTAATTCGTGCCGGCCATTCCCAGAAGCTCACCGAGCGTTATTATGAGCCATTCCGCATCCTGCAACGCATTGGGCCTGTTGCTTATGAACTTGAGTTGCTTGTTGTTGCCCGTATTCATCTTATCTTCCACGTTTCTCTTCTCAAACCATTTCATAGCTATCCCACCACTCATGTCAGCCCTTTGTCGGCCGCCTCATCTTTTTTACCTCACTTGGTCCCTGCCGCTTTCCTTGATCGGCATTGTATTTCCATTGATTCCTACGATGAAGTTCTGGTCCATGGGGAGGGCCAAATGCAGCTTGAGACTACCTGGGAATCTATGGCTTCTTTCAAGACCCTTTATCCCACTTTTGACCCTGAAGCCAAGGTCAGTCTCGCTGGAGGGGATAATGATACAGCCAAAGCATTTTTTTACAACCCAAGAAGCAACTACTAATGCTGCAACCCTGCCAAACGAGTTAGAAGGCTCTCATCCCGTTTTATAAGCAATTAAGTGGGGATATAGTTGTCCATTCTGTTAGCACATTTTCTCCTTGATGTAGCCACTTGGAAATTAATCCTTTTTTTTAGCAAATTCAGTTACAACAGAATGTAATTAAATATCTCAGTTGGGAATGTTTTGGGATATGAAAAGATCACAGAAATGAATTAACAAACTCTCTTCTTCCTCCTAATTTCGCTCAAAGGTCTTCTCTACTCATATCCAGTAATACTAGCCTTAGCTTCTATCACATAATCAAACATCACAAGACAAGATGCAGAAAACAAAGTAGCTGAAGATAAAACTCGTAAATTACCAAAGCATCGAAAAATTACCTTACTCTTCCCCCAGAAGTACAACATCACTCTTGCCCTGATTAAACTTAATTTTGTCATTCATTAAACATGTTTTTTGCTGACTCATCTCTCCAAGCACCCCATTCATTTGATGTTTCAACTATTGAAATAACATTATGACTTTCATCTTCTCTTATTCCTCATTGTCTACTTCTATCAAACCTTTCCTCCATCAAATTTGTTGCCATTTCTCTTCATATAAAACTATGACAACATGCGATTGTTATCATGTTGCAAGTCTTTCCAGGATAAAAACTGAAGAACTCCTAAAGATTGGCTAATGTAGTATCAACACTCCAAAAAATCTTTCAATCACATTTCTTGTTGATGATAAATGCTTCATGTTGAAGAATTCTTTAGGATTTGTTGGTTGATATTATTCCATCCACTCATTTAAATGACATCTTTTTCCTCTTTAAGGTGCAAGGAATCCCTCAATATTTATCTACCCAGCATCAACAAGATAATAATATTACTGCAAGAAACGTTTCATTAGCAGCAAAAAATTTGCCGCAAAATAATTTTTTCAGTCACGAGCTCTAACAATATATAAAAGTTGCTGCCAAAAAACATATTTAGTAACAAAATTATATTAAATATTTGTTGCAAATGCCTACAACCACGACTTTATAGCAGCAACATGCAACAACTCTTTTATTATTGTCATAAATGTGGGGTTTTTTTTTCAGCAATTTTTGGATATTATTGCTAAATGTAGTTTTTAACAGCGGACTTTTTTGCTGCTAAATCTAACATTTATTATAGTGTATCTTAAATTACAACATAAACCATCCTTATATTTCTGCCATAATAAAGAAAAAAAAAAAAAAACTAATACGGCGGACAAAAAAAACATAACTATCGTTGTATTGATTAAATGCTGAGAGTTCAATCTTGATTCAAGATAGGTCTAATAATCACATAAAAAAAAATAATAATAATTAGTCTCCAGAATGGACACAAACTTGCACACAGATACACATGACAAGAAGTTTAACATCATCTGTCACCATTATCAAAACGAAACATCTATATTAAAAAAAAAATAAAAAAAGAAGTTATATAATCTTGAGCAGTGATTGGCAGCCAATAACTGATAATTGAGTTCAAGTTCGAAATCGGGCTCAAAGTTGTTCAGCAAACTAAATTCAGTATATCAAACAGGAAGTTGGCAAGACACTAATCAGATAAAGCATATATATATATATATATATATATACTACCACGTGGCGGAGCAAGATCAGAAATTGCAATGGCGAAAGGAAAGGGACAATGTTTGGCACGACTTCAACAAACTGATTTGCTCAAGAAGTCGATGTTGGCACCGAGAAAGGGGGAGGAGGAGGGAGCCGCTGCAAGTTCAGTCTAGTGAGGTGAAGAGGAGAAAAATCGAGCATGTGAGGTGAATAGTGGAGGAGACGAATCAAATTTGCAGTTAGGATATTGAATAACGGGAGTAGTAAGAATTCAATCCTTTCTACAGAATTTTGAGAAGAGAAATTTAGTAATAAATGAGCTTTCCATTGCAGTAAAAATAAAAGGAGCTATCAAATAGTGTAATAGGCCTCTAACCCATTATATCATGCCGACAAAATCTACATCCCTTAAACTATTTCTGAAGCAGGAAAAAAAAAAAAAAAAAAAAAAAAAAAAAAAAAATTGAAGTGATTAATATATCTCAAATCTCTCAAAAATAATTTTAAATTATTTCGAAAAACCAATTTCATAACTACAAATTATTTTCTCAGCATGTTTGATTAAAGGAATAAAGGGGTGGGACAGGAATTTGTTCTGTATCTTCTCTTATCTCATGTTTCTTTACGAGATATGGACAATCCCTCTCTTATCCCTATCATTCTATACCAAGGGGGCATGTACAAAGATGAGGATAAAAGTTTAATGATAAAAAGATTAAGTTGTCTCTCACTAAATTTAAAGATAAAAGAATGGAATAAATATATAAAAGTAACAAGGTAAACCGTATTGTTTTATCACTATACATCAAACAAACAAACATAAATTAATAAATCTTTACTTACTTATTTTTATCCTTATCCCACTTTTTTATCCGTATCCTTATCCTAATTTTTATCTTTATCCACATCCCTATCAAATACCAAACACCCCGTAAAGTCAAATAATGTTTTCCGGAAAACATGTTTTTTTTTTCAAAGATTTATCTAATCCCTATCAGATTTTTATTCTAACACTCTTCTTCGGAAAAGCCTTCAATAGCGATTTTTAAAGAAGGATTATCATAAGAGTTGTACAATTTTGGACCTTTTTCCTCGTTTCTTATATAGTATTTAAGATATTTAGTAAATTAATATATTATATTAATTATTAATTTGATTCTGTGTAGCATTCATTAGTTATATTTTGAATTTTATCGAGAGTATGCTTTGTGATTTTCTAATGATGTGATCTAATACCAACCATTGTAGAACCAATCACATTTTGTTCAGAAAGTCATTTCTTCCCAAATAGAAAGTATTTGGGAAAATCATAGGTTAAAGTATTTTTGACATCAAATAATACACTTTAAAAAGGATCAAAATTCTAGACGCCGCAAACAAATTTTTTTACCCTTCATCTTTGAGGAGAAATATTTACGCCGCATGACTACTCATCTTCTCATTTTCTTTTTTCACTTTTTTATAGTGTTTTGTTCATTTTTACTTGACGTAATCCACGTTCGGCATTTTTTTTTCAGTTTTAGTTTCAAAATTGTCTTCAACAGTTTTGGATTTGTTGCTGCACCGCAGAAATCGAATATTTTTTTATGGATCAGTTGTTCGCCATTTGTTCGTAGTAAAAAATTCATAGATATATTTACATCGTAGATACGCAAATATATTATTTATCCAAAACTATATTACGTTACGTGATTAGTTAGAGTTCGTATACTACTATAGATCTCTAATAAAATACGGTAAAACAAGTTGTATATGTTATAGCATGATTTTGTTTGTTTTTATTATTTAAGTACCTCATCTTGCTCTTGTAGCAAGTTTTTTCTCTTACTAATATAGGGAGTTTTTTCTCTTAAGAAATCCCCTTAAAATGAACATTAACGGTCACCGCTTTCAAATGGTGTACGCATGTTAATAAGATAGTTGGAGATGAATGCACGGTCCTAAGTCCTAACTCATTTTCCCAAAACAAATAAAGAACCAATAATCCTGACTAGTTATATCTGAAAAAGTTGCAAAAAGAAACAAGAAATCTTGAACATTCCAGCGTATAGGAAATTGAAATTCAAAAGAGCAGGTGAGATATGAAAACCAACAGAGAGAGGCTTTAAGCACGTGCATGCACTTCAACAAAACAGAATCAATATATACAGAGGACAATTTCTATCCTTTAACATTTTTCTTATTATTTTTTTACCATTTTAATAATAAATACTTATTCAGACAACGTATAAATGAGAGCAAAACACATGCCCAATGACATGTTTTAACAATTTTAAAATGGAGTTCAACTGTACTTCCCATCCTCGATCAGCACAACACCTTCAGTTTTTTATCTTTTTCTCATATAAACAAATACTTCATAAAAAAAAGAGAGAAAGGGTTTCCTTCAGAAAGAAATAAAAAATAAAAAAATAAAGATTTCAAGAAAAAGAAAACGATGCAGCAAGAAAGTGTACTTGATCCCTCCTTTCAGAATATTTATAAAAGTTGGATAGCACTCATCATATAGGCTACTAGACCCACCTTTCCTTTCTTCAACTTAATCCTTGTGTCCATAATTAATAATAATAGCGAATTAGAAAATTTTATCCCTAACTCCCTAAACTTCTATGAATTCAACAATTGGCTTTATAATTAATATCTTTATCATACTGTATAAATATGTCAAAATAGATTGTTCCTTAAACGTTTATAAATTCAACCATTGGTCTTATAAATAATATCTTTATTATATTGAGTACATGTGTCAAAATATATTATTGCATCACGTATAAGATTAACCCTAAGACATTACTCATTTATCGAACAGTTAAACATATTAACCAATTATCCACACTAACTTATATAACAACTCTAATTTGCTAAACTTGCATGTTATACAAATCACGTATGTCAAGATCTATTTTCACACACACACACACACACACACACACACACACATATATATATATATATATATATATATATATATATATATATATATATATATATGCTTAATCTATGAATAAATTTAAAAGGTCATAAACAAATTGACGAATCAACATCAATATAACCATTTGTTGTGCAGGTGATCATCTTCGATACTTATATAACATCATTAACCCATCAAATTTGGATATTAACTATACAAATCGTGTTAACATATCACCACTCATTTTGACACTCCTGACATTAGGTTCATAATCTTTTCATTTTTATAGAATATATCCCATACATCTTTATTTATCTTTGTCTCACATAGACTATAATATTCATTAAGTAGTATGCAACACAACTTTAAAGTACAAGTGAAAGTAAAACAGAAGTATAATTTACATTTGCAGCTATGAAACGTATACATAACAAGTATATTTCAGAGTTATATAATAAGCTCTAAAATCTTATATTTTCTTCAAAAATTATATCACATACTCCCATTGGAGTCATAAATATAAATCATTTTGAACTTGTACAATAATATTAAAACACCATTAATAAGTGATTAATAAATTAAAATTTTCCATTTTTTGCTCCTTAATATACGTTCAAATTAATTCTTTATCTTCTTTTAGCTAAAAAATTCTTATTATTTTCTTTAATTATATCTTTGATGTTATGTTTATAAAAGTACCAAAGATTGTGATTATAATAAAACGACTTATATTTGTGATTTTTTTACAAAACCTAAAACAACTTATACTTGTGATTAAATTGAGTACTAGTTACAAATACTACAACTCAGGTATGAAATGAATACCATCAAAATAGAGAACTTATGTACTGGATGTTTTAAAAAAAATAAAATGATTACCTGCAAAATTTATAAAAGATCATAACCCTCATCATTTGTTTTACCATAATAATAATAAGAAGAAGAAGAATACGAACCAAATCATAGATGAGAGAGATATAGATTACGGTTATTTTCGAGAAGTGTAAGAGAGAATATTAAATAGGAAGGAAAAGAGCAGCCATTAAAACTAGCTACAAGTTCCAATTCCACACAACACTAGCTTTTTTTTTTTTTTTTTTTTATTTTTAGTATTTGATGCATCTTAAAACCATACCAAAATGAATAAAGACAATCCATTACATAACCCCATCAACTTTTGTCAATTTTCCTTCATATTTGCCCTTTTTTCTTTTGTTGGAGCTATATCTTCCGTTCTTTCTACCCAATTGATTATTTCTCTTTCTTCAATTACTTCCTAATTGCGTATTTATTTGTTTCATACTGACCCAAATTGACCACAAATTGATCGATTAGATCAAAGCTAGAACTGAAAGTTTATTTTTAACTGAAATTGAACTTCAGTAGTTAAAAACATTAATTCTAAAACTAATACAGGTCTAGAGTTCCGTTTACTTTATTTTTTTACAACTGTAAAATTAGTAAAAAGAAAAAGAGAGAGAAGAAATACACGTATTGTTATGTTATGTCATGTCATAAAAACCTGCAGAGCAGTGCAGGGTTAGTCTTTGAACAGTGACTTACCAAATGTACTTTTAGGACAAAGACTAGATTAGTTTCTAGTCACCCTCTAGTGTCCGGTTATGGGAGTGTTTTGAACCTTATTTTAGTAACTCTAGGATATGATATAATTAACCAAAAAAAAAAAAAAAAAAAAGAACTCCAGTCTAGTCATTTTACTTCATTTGCCACATGTTTCTGCTAAAGAATACAATATCCATTGTCTTCTTGCCAAAATTCTGCTAAGATCTAAAATCTGGATAATTGACTACACACTAATGATGATAAACTCCAGTAAATCCCTTTTCTTCTATCAACCAAAATTTATTATATACAGTAAACCACTCAAATGTGTTGTAGTAACTAGTGAATTACAAGGATATGAGAAGAAAAAAAATCATTACCCTTAGAGCAGATAAAATTAAAGAATTAAAAGGATAAATGATGCCTGACATATAGAGATTATTATTATTATTATTTTTTTTTTAACTAGAGTAAACAGCATATTCATATAGATAGTGGTTTCTAAATTGCCCTGACCCCATGTTTCTAAGTAGGGAGAAAATGAGAAAGTAACAGATCCAGAATCAAAAAATTTAGCATAAGGTTATTGGATATTTTCGCTGCATTCATGAATTGCTATAAGAACCAAGAGCTAATTCAAAAAACTGATAATTGAAGAAGTTAAAAAGGGAGCTCCCTTCAGTCCAAGCACAGAGAAGAGGAGAATGAAATGTTATCTCCCACATCATTCACACATTCCCAATAGCAATAACGCTTTCTTCTTCTATTGTGTTTGAATGAATGATTCGGCAGATAATTCACACCCTTTACATATCCATGAGTGGACTGAAGAAAGCTCTCTTACACTATTTCTCATTACTATTATTATTTCAGAATTGAACACAACTTTGTAGTTACTAACATAGTTGTAGTTCAAATCACAAATTTAGGTATATAGGTCAAATGTTGATCCAAATTCTCTGATTTGATGGACTAAAATTAATCTAGTCACTTAACGCTAAGTACTGAGAGTCAAAACAACAAAAGCCAAACATATTTTGGTGCTAGAAAATCAACTAAGAAATCCATTCACAAGGATTTCCTATATAAAATTAATTATTTGGTATTTTATGTCAGATGTCATAATCAATAAGTCCTGAAAGAGATATAAAAAAAAAAAAGGGAAATCGAAGAATTAGATAGCCCTTTAATTTATAAGACGCGAAGAAAACAACACAACTCCAAAAGTCTAATTGAGGAATGGCTTTGCAATAGTTGGATTAAAATTGCAGCAGCCTCCTATTCTTACTAAATGAACACATGTTATGTTAGGAAAACAAGCCCAAATAAAATAAAGCGGTAGGTGTCAGGATGATATATATAGCTTTTTATTATTATATCTTTCACTTCTTCGCGTGAATGCACTTTGGTTTAAAGGACCTGCAACATTGGTCCACTATACCATGTATTGTAATTACCAACAATAGAGATTGCTAGAATTTTGAACTCTAACAGCTCTGATATGATACCATGTCATAGTATCATAAAACCATTCGAGCAAAAGGATTAAGCTAATAGCTAAAGATCACTACGCTAATTGAAGAATCGATCAATTATAAGCATCAGAAATTGAGTGGGGGATTTGATTGGGATGAACCCTAACACTAATAGGAGCTAAAACGTAGAGAAGTGACGATTCAATTGGCAAAACCCAAGTTAAACATGAAATCAAGAATCATCATGCACTGCACTGCACTTGTTATTCAAAGATCCAAAACTCGAAAATCGCTGACACTATACCCAAGTAAAATATACGAGTCTGTCTAGGAAAGTCACTATCAAGGTTGAAGGAAGAGGGATATTAATTGTGAGGCACAAGTGAAATACAAAAATAGATAGATGACAAAGAAATGGTGAGTTCACTTACCAAGAGAGAGCCAAAATTGAATCTTCATCTCAAAAACCAGACCTAATAAATGGAGAGAGAGGATCAGTTGCACTTAAATATATATTTAAAAAAAAAAAAAGAAAAAAAAAGCAGAAATCACGGAAGAGGAAGAGGAAATGTCACTTTCCCCATGAGAGTCAGAGAAGATCTACAAATCTGGCATATTAAAGCTCCTTCCTACAAAAAAAAAAAAAAAAAAACAAAAGTTGGGGCCTTATTTTTGCCTTATTTTTATGTCTTACAATTTGCATACAGGAACTGGAATCGAGGGAAAGGGAGTGTCAACTTATTTATTTGGAGAAAAGAAAAAAAAAAAGAAAAGTGAATCTTATCTTCTTCTTCTTCCTTCTTCTTCCTCTTAGGTTTTGTTCCTGTAAATTTTGAGCTAAAAGAAGATGAAATGGAGATGGGGCTAATGAACCCACCATTTATGGGGAGAAGAGGTAAAAGCAGTGGGGTTTGATTTTGGTTGGATGATTGAGTCTCTTTCTTTTCTTTTCTTTTTATTAATATTTTATTTGTTATCGTATTCATTCGTACAGGGATAATAATAGGGTTTAAGGCTATGAGTTGAGGCCTATACTCCTCTCGTTGACAAAGACATAAACTTACCATACTCGCTCCTTTTTCTTTTATTTTTAATTTCTTTTTTAAGGAGCGTAAGAAATTTCAAAATATCCAACGTAGCTGGAGCGTTACAATAAAAAAAATTAACACATAAATATTTTTTAATTTTTTAATATATTTTTTTATTTTCCTATCCAAACATTAGTTACACACCTTTACTTTTTCATATCAACTGGATCTTTTTTAAAATTTCTTGTAAAAAAAAAATCTTGATGTTTAAATTTTGGGTAAATTAGGATTTGGTCTCATTTTTGGACAAATCAACTCTTGATCATTTATTTTTAATCATAGTTTTCATAAGCTTGGAGTTGAATGGAGATTAAATTAGTTTATAAAAATATGTTAAACTAATAATATATTTATGTTATATCAGCTCATAACATGCAACACTAATTTCATAAAATTAAGTATTTCAACTACAATATAATAATTAAAATACTTAACGTATTTAATATAATTTTGAAACGTAAATTACATTCATGATATATTAATTATATTTTTTTTATAGTTTGGTATATATATTTCATTTTATCATATAAAAACATAAATCTTGTAGTGACCTAACATTGAATTACATATAATCTATTATCAAATATAAAGTAAAACAGAATGCAGACATAGTTTAATTTTATCTAAATATTCAACTTTTTATGGTACTTATTGGTATTGAAATTACACTTTTGCTATTGTTGTTATTATTATTATTATTAGTATTATTATTATAATAATAATAATTTTAACCAGAATTTTATCCTTATTTAATATTTTTATAGTCATAATATCAAAATAATATTATTATTTATGATATGAAAACTTGGTTGAATAATTAAATTTTAGCTATTAGTGTCTTTTAAAATTCGTATTTATTTTGTCGGTAACTTCATAGTATTGTTTGGTATGATTAAAATTTCATAAATAATTATATGATTATTTAAATTTGGATCTAAAATTATTATGAGCGGACGATCCTTTACAACGCACAAATCACGAGGCCGCGTTGGGATTTTTAATGAAATATGAATTTTGGTTTTAGAAACAGTAGCGAGAAAATTAACGAAATCGAACACTCTAACTAAAAGTAACACGAGTAGTCATCTGATTCAGTTCCACCGAAAAAATTATGGTATAGCCGAGCTGAGTAGAACATGAACCTCTATACCTTTTAGTTAAAAATTGGGGTTTGGATAAACTACCTACTCTTTCTTTTTCAAAATATCATTATAACAATTTTATCTCTTTGCTTTTTATAATTATATGGTTCATTTTAATTTGAAATTGTCTAAATACTCAAACAAAAAAGCTGTAAATAAATTCTAAAATATAAATAAACTCAAAAAAGTAAATTATTATAACTTAATTGAATGATCTAACATAAGGAATCATCCGTATAAAAGGGAACAAGGATACAAACGACTAAATACATGAAAATCTAAGATTTGCATCCGCCTCATATAGACGAAGTCTAAAAAGTAAAAGCTAGCATACATCTAACCTAATCTACCTACAAAACGAAAGTTAGTACACAAATATATATATATATATATATATATGACTCAAAAAAACATAATGGAGAATTCAGATTGTTTGGGACGTGGAACGGGATAGCCGAAGGAACTAGACAAGTTCAACTGACTAGACCTGGAAAATATTTTAAAACACTAATTTAACTCTATAAACAATTTTAGAAAATATTGTATCCCGTTTTATATATTTATAAATAAAAAATGGGCTGGTTTTCAAGAGTTTGACATCTATATCGTTGCACTAATCTATAATATGCTTTTAAAATTAAATCTAGATCAAAATGATATGATATGCACGAAAATATTCAGAATCCAATTCTGGTTTCAAAACTATTTATGGGCATGAAAACAATAGTTGTACGGCTATAAATACACTCGTGTTGCTCTAGCTTTAAACATAACAAGAAAACATAAGAGAAATCAAATTCAAAATTCTGGTTTTCAATCCAAAGTCGTGCGGCTATAAGACAATAGCCGTACAACTCTTTCGACAACCGCACGACTCTACATCCCTAAAATTAGATAAAACAGAGCATGTAAAATTGAAATAAAATGAAGCATAATATCAACTTAGAAAGTAACAAAAATATTTAAGGCCTATGAGAATTACCTTTGGAGCATTGTTCCAATGTTGAGATCAAAGAAAACCAATTCGTGAAGCTTTAATTCGGATTTAAATGAACTTAAAGATTTTGATTCCAAAAGCTTGAATTACTGCAATTGACTCCAAATTTCGGCTACAAATTATGTCTCTAAAGGTTTAGGTTTGGTTTGAAAGTTGAATTTGAGTGAATTCAAGTTATAGTTATGGTTTGATTTTGGTCTCTAATTCTTACCGATTTTCTTCAATTTTCTAACTCAAAAACTCTCTATTCTCTCCTCCTTTCTTTAACCTCTCTCTTTTTCTTGTTGTTCCTCCTCTCTTACAAAGTTCCCTTCAATCCCAAAAGAACCCCGTAATCTTGCTGATTAGTGGCAATTAGGTTGTCCCGTAATGCAACAGCTATCTCTGTTTTCATGCAATCTGGTGACACATCCAGCTGTAGAGCTATTGTGTAAACACCTATACAATTATAGTTGCAAAAGCAGTACACCCCTAGATTCTTTTCCAGCCCTAATTTTTCAAATTCTTCCAAGTTCAAGTTTCAAGCTCGTTTGAATTCGATCCTCGCTTCTTGAATCGGTTTCAATCCAGATCTCAACACAAAAGGTTAACCATTTTAGTTTTCATCACAAAGGCTGGAAAAATTCAGTGCTCACAATTATAATAATAAATTTACCTTTACATTAAAAATTTTTATTTGGAATATACCTAAACCAAACCAATCCAAACTGATTTTATTAGGTTTGAACAGAACCAAAACTAAAATATAATTTAGATAGGTTCAGTTCTTAAAATGGCCCTTTAGTTGGTTTGGATTTTTTGGGTTCAGATTGGTTTTTTTGAATAAAATCGGTCTATGCTCACCCATATTTTCATCTTATCTCACAAACCCTAACCCACAACACTATCCCCTTTATGTTGTTGTTATCACTGCTGCCATTGCCACCTTTGCATCCATTTGTGCTTTTGCAGCGGCTACTTTCACCCGCAATCCTTTGGAGAATGTTCTTTAAAGAACCCCTTCAATGGCAAAGGAGGTGCTCTAAACCACCTTTTATAACCACCTTCTTTTTTTCATTTTTTTCGACAGGAACCTTCTTTTCTTCATTAACTAGCTTACTGTGAGTGCAGATTTTTTCGACCTCAATGATGAAACTGAGTTAGTTATCCTTTGCATCGAGTTTTCTATAGGAATTGGTTTGAATGATGAAAGACGGGAACCGAATGAGCTTCAGAACGAACCCAAGAATCGTTCAAGAGATCAGCGACCAAAACCCTAATCTAGTAAGAGCCATACAGCTCTTATCTGGGTCCCACAACTTTAATTAAAGTCGTATGACCTTATTTAAAGAAGGATTAAGCCATGAACCAAATTCAAAACCCAACTTATTTTCCAAATTTTTGTGTCGTACAACTCATTTCTTGGGTTTTAGAGCCTTACAGCTCTATTCTTTATTCTAGTCCCTTTTTTGATGAATCAGTGAGATTTTATCCAGAGGTAGGCTAAACAGCCAAACTCATGCAAAGAAGAAACATTCTGGAACTTTATTATTAGATAAATATTTTATTGTAATAAAAAATTAAAAATTGAAATAAAAAGAAAAAGAGAAAAATATGTTTTTAATTAAGATTTTTTTGGCTATAAACATTTATATTTTAGTATGTTTTTGTGAAAATCCTTTTTAATGTGTTTACTACTTTACGATCTTGATTTAACTATGAAGTAAGTAGAACCCATATGAATGAGATTCCACAAAAATCCTAGGATAACCAACTCACCGAAATATATATTGATCCATTAACCGGAAAAATGTCTTAGAAATTGTTTTCTCAAAATTGCATTTCAAAATCGTTTTCCAGGTCAAGTCTGTTGAATATGTCGAATTCTCGCAATTTTTCCCTTTCACATCTCGAGCTATCTATTATCCCTTGTTGTCTTATTTGAGTCATATGTGCATTTATATGTTTGTTATGTTACTAACATTTGTTTTGTAGGTAGATGTATGTTAGGTTAAATCTAGTTTTCTGCCTTTTAGATTGTTTATGTATTTAGGCGATTGTTAGTCGAGTAGTCTCCATTCCCTCTCCCCCGAACCTATCCAACTTTGATAAACTTTTTATATTTCTAATGGCATCTCCAACATTAGTTGTTGTTACTATTGATCCCTATGTCAATCCATTTCCATCTTCATCAACGAAAACCATATCATCTTGAACTCCTACCTCTACATCAACTAGCACACCATATTTTCCAACTAACCATTCATTGCCTTTATCAATATCTTCCAAGGAAACTGGATCAATAACATTTCTTCTCATATCTTGCTTTAAGATTTTAGTTATACTTCATATAAACCAAATTTTGAGGCTTTGGTGTACAAGTTTATTTCTCTTCTTAGTTTGCATCTAAAACAACAAATAATGTAAAAAATTAATGTCTTAATTATGAAAGAATGCCATAGACTCAAATACTAAAAAAAGTTATGAATGTTCTAAAAAATGCTTCGATTCTTTTCACATCTAAAAGCACTACAAGTTAGAGTCAGAATCTTAATGGGTAGTTATTGTAAATGAGGACAAGAGCTCCCATAAATTCCACACCATTCAGCAACATTTGATATGCATTTTTCAAAATGTTAAAATGATATCTGATGATTCTAGTCTTATGCATATTTAAAAACATGTTTCCACATACTTAAAGATCGGGCTTTTTTACGCATGCAATTCTCCTATAATTTTATCCTAGACATCTTCAGTTGGAACTACCTTTTATATGCAAGCATGAAGTCTAGAAGTGATCTTCGAATCAATTTGTTTGAATCCTTATAAAAACATTTTGTATTAAGAAAATGACTAGCTACATGTAAAGGTTAATGCAATTGACATTCTCATCTCTTGTCAATAATCTTGAAGATATCATCATACTTACTCTCATCTTTATTGAATACTTTCGATAGCTTCTTTTGTTCAATCCATAGTCTCATATATATACCCACAGTTAGTTTCTTTTCATTGTCAACCATTCGGAGAATCTTCACGATTGGCCCCATCACTTTTAATATTTATACAACATTATTCCAAAAGAAGACATCAATATTGTATTTACAACACATTTTCTTTTTACCTCATTCGACGATTTGCAACATGCCTATATTTATGAAGTAACATAGATCTAAATGAAATCGTTTTAAACCTAACAACATAAAAACAATATATATGTAATTATATTTGGATTTTTTTTTTCTAAATCCCACTATTATGAATTACGAAATTGAACCAAAGAAGGACCACCACCACTCACTTCTTCTTTATGTCCTAAAAGACAACATTTAGTGAAAATTTTATCCTTCAAGAATCTCATTGTATTTTTCCTGTCTTTGGTCCAGGTGAGTTCCTTTTAGTCCCTTTAATGTGTATAATTAGGATTTTATTATTCAATTTACATTTTTCTTTTGTTCAATTTATTTTAATTTAGTTCATTCATTATCTTGATTTATGATATGAATTATGTTGAAGCCATAACTATGACTTATATATTTTGAAGATGATAAAACTAATGTGTTTGATAAATTATAAAAATAAGTCATATGTATTTCTTAATATTTTGGATTTATATCTTAAAGATTATGACTTAGATTTTTTTAAATGTGATAAAATTAATTTAATTGATAAATTATAAAATTAGGTCACGTGTATTTTTTGATAAATCATAATTGTGACTTAGAATTTTTAAAGATGACAAAATTAATTTTAATTGATAATTTTGTTGGGTTATACCCTAATCCCTATATGATGTACTCTATTTATTTTTATGTATGAGAATACATTTACTCTATATTAGTAAAAGGCATCATAATATTTATTGAATTACTTGTGCAATTAATAAATATTGAGAATCCATAAATTGGTGTTTACTCATATTTGTTAATAGCATGTACTGAACAAGTAAGACCATGAGTTTAAAGAACATAGTTTTAAAACTATCCCTAGTTTGTTATAATCATGAGAATGAATATAACTAAATATTAATATGTTCCTTGTGGGATGGGTGGTGTCTTATTGACCACAGGACTTGGAAAGTCTATCAAGGACATAGGTACATGATAATGAATAATGTACTGGATCGATCCGCTTGTGAGAACACTACATGTGTCATAAGTGTTTAACACGTATTACTTATATTGGATCCTTAGACCCGATATTACTACACTCCTAGATATGACCTTGTATACTTTGATGTGCACCTTATTGGGTTATGCCCTAGTTTGTTGGTGTGCCCTAGTTCTTAGGGTATTAGATTCTTGTATTTTGTATTATACATTAAGACTCATTGTATGAATACATTATTTGTGTCACATTAATAAAGGTAATTAATTTATTTCACTTATATCTTCTGTAATAATTGTTGGAGATTGTGCCCTAAGGCCAATATTGGATTATGTAATTTGACTTCTAAGATTAATCTAGTGTAGATTAATATTATCATTTATGTTTGTATGTTAGCATTTATGATAAGTATCCATGAATAAATCGTGTTATTCTAAATATCCCTAGTCGATTGTTATTATGGGAATAATAACAAACTAAGACTAGTGTGAGGGATAATGGATATTCATAAGATGAATATAGTGTATACAGATACAGATTATACTCACGGGTAATATGTTAGAGAACATGTTACTGGAGACCCACTATAAGATCAAGTTCATGGTCATGTGTCACAACTGATCTTGATTATAGTAGTGTCATCAGCTGATTCCTTTGACCTGAGGTCACCATTGATTCCGGGATGAACTCCTGTTGTGCTTTGACGTAGTCAAACGCTGCTCGTAACAGAGTAGTTATAAAGACTGTGATTGGGTACGATATGACTCATGCCTTGGGATGTGAGTGACAGATATGGGATTTTGTCCCTCTCTAACAAGAGAGCGATATCACTGGGCCCCTCGATAAGTAAGACTGTTAAATGCATGGCCTGCTGAAATAATTGATAGAGTATCAATTGATTTGTCTGAACAGTTTACTTTGATATCGAGAAAGCATATGATTAATTATATAAGATTGACAAGTGTACCATGTCTTATGATTAATCATGATATCAAAGAGACAAAAGGGAATATGACATTCTATAAATAGGTATTGGATCATTCCAATCATATTAATTGGGTAGTCGTAATGGCTTGCTAGAGTCCGCTTGTGACCTATAAGGACATTATGGTAATTTCCTTATTGCCAATTAATATGAACCTATGGGGTCACACACAAGAGCAAAATGAAGTTCATCTTAACGGGTATAAATTATTATTGGATAATAATTTATGAATGAGAAAGAGAATAAATATATATAGTGATATATATTTATATATATATGTATATGTGAATATTAATATGATTAATATTGCATAAGGTATGCCACATATTATAATTAAATTATATAGAGATATAATTAATTATAATATTGTATATACATATGTGTATTATGGAGAATTGGTTTGATTTAATATTAATTGAGAATTAATATTAAGTTGTGTGGGTTAATTTATAATTATAACTAATAAGTGTATTAAGGTATAATTATAATTAACTTATTAGGTTATATATATAAGGAAATATATAACCTAATTGGGAGAAAATTAAAAACATATAACAAAAGGTTTTTCGGCAGACAAAAGTGTGAGGAAAATGGTTGCAGCCGTCTTTTCTCCATATTGGTACAAAGAAAAATCTGATTTTTCAGTACCTCTCTCTCGTTCGAAGAATCGTTCTTCAATCTCGGCGCTAGCACGCGGTGAATGAATTGCTCCGTGTGGATCAACCGTAGAGGGAAGCTACTTTGGTTCCTAATTGATTCAAAACCTACAAAGAATTAAGGTAATTCTTCAACCCTCCTTCCAATTCAATGCAATGTACATGGGTCCTTGGTGGGGATTAATCCGTTTTTCTTTCCGCTGCGTATTTTGTTTTGTGTGATTAATTCCCCAACAGTGGTATCAGAGCCACTTGTGCATTGGTTGAATTGGATTTGTTATTTTGATTAGATCAAAATTGCATGTTAGGGTTGTATGTTCTTGATTTAGGGTTCAATGTTATTGTGAATAACATGTTTAAAATTTGATTTTAATGTGAATCATTGTGAATGATTTGTTTTAATAATTTGAAATGTTTAAGGGGTTGGTATCATGAATTTGATTCATGGGATTTTAATTGAAATTGTTTCAATTAATTAAATGAAATTAAAAAAAAAAAAAAAAAGTTTTCGTTATTCTGGGCATAATGCCCAGAATAATTGTGGGTGCAATGCAATTGCAATTGCAATTGCGCCCAACTGCAATTGCAATTGCAATTGCAATTGCACATGCTGCGTAAGCAGCATGCTGCTTACGCAGCATGGGCTGCGCAACTGCGTGTTGCGCAGCATGGGCTGCGCAGCTACGTGTTGCGCAGCCCGTCGGGCTGCGCGCAGTATTGGATACTGCAGTGCGCGGCCCGACGAGCATGCTGTCCGACAGTTTTACCCCTTTTTCGTTTTAAGTGTGGAAAATTGTTTCTGCATATTTACGAATTTTTCCAAATTAATTAATTCTAAATACAATGTGATTGTATTTTACCACTTTGAACCCTAAATATTTTTAGATATAAAATTATTGTTGATAATTTTATGCATGGTGTTATGGTATGGTTTTGGACCCCGTGGATGCTTTATTTTATTTATTATGGTTTTATATAAATACGACCTGCGAGTCGTTTGTATTTATGTAAATTTTAATTTTAATTTTACTAGATAAATTGTATAGGATGCAATTTATAATATGTAAATTTTATTTTACTAAAAAAAATTGTATAGGTTGCAATTTTGTAAAATATGTAAATCCATGAGATGGTGCCAAGGAACAAAGACGTGAAGACGGATCCAAGGGATGCGGCTGTGCTGCGACCATGCGATGGTTACAACCACCTAGGAAATGACCTGTTGATTTTCATATTGGCCTGTGAAAATCAATGTAGATAAAACCATACCATAACACGGTCTTTCGAGTCTATTGCATGTTTTATATTTTGATGCCATGTGATGCCATGCTAAGTATGATATATGCATGCTAGATGAATGTATGACATTGGATGCCATGCTAGAATTAATATTAACTTAGAAAGATTAATGTTAATGCCATGTATTGTATGAGATACATTTTAATCACAGGAATTAATAAACCCCAAATAAACTTATGAAGTTTATATTTTTGCCACCCAATTACGTATAACACTAGTCAAGTACTATGTTCGCATCATGGTAGCCACGCCAAAGCGGGTACGCATGTTGTGACCTTAGCGAAGCGATAATATGAGAAATGGTGATTCTCATTGTGTTGTAATTGGTTTAACAAAGGGTTAATCAAAACGGTGTTTGAGCCCGAGGCAAAGATGAGATGAGTAACATACAATTAAATATGATATATGATATCATGCATCTCATAAATTAGAAGAGTTGCATAATGATGCAATTGGCAAAGAAGTGCACATCCAAAATATGTTTAAATGGTTTAAAGCATGATTTTGAGTCTTTGCCTACCGAAATTGTATTTAATCATAGGGACATGCCAAAGCAGTGCTATGGTTAAGTATGGATTTTGGATCTTCACCCACTTAAATATTTTAAAGGGTTTTATAATTTAAGTGGGAGCATTTAAATAAAAATCTTTACACGCTTTATTATAGTTATGATTGCTATTACCATGATCTCGATTGTTATTGAACTTTGAGAATTGTTCTCAAATCAAAAGGAATCATATGTTCTCAATAATCCTTTTGCCCAATGAACCACTAGCAATTGTAACATGAGTATAAAAGATGCTTACTTGAAGCATCGAAGGGACTCTGTTTAAAATTTATTATCTTACACTTGCCACCAATTCTTCCGCACGTGGAAGTTTTACTTGAGGTATATGATACATCACAAATGGAAATGTTCCATCAGTTAGTGAGCAAGAAAAGATAAGTGTTTGAGGCAACATTTTCTCATTGGCCTCCAAAAGGCATTAAGATGTGATCTTGAATTCATTATTTGATAGTCATTGGTGATGAACTATCATTTGAATGACATGGGGAAAATTGTGAATTAGTTGCATAGGATGCAAAAGAATGTTAAGTTATCCATAAAGGATAAGCCCGCCTCGAATTGTGTGCTTATGGTTCAAAAGGAAAAGGATAAAAGGAAGGTCGAAAAGCATAAAGACCGAAAGGTTCGGGTGAAACATGTTTTAAAGACCAAAGCTGTTGGCATAGAGAGATCTCCAAAAGAAGGATGTTGCCATTTCTAGAATGAATCGTTCATTAGAATGAAAATAGCAAACTTTGTTTGGAGAACTATGAGAAGATGAAAGGCAGTAAGACTGCTACCTTAAGTATTTATTAATTATTCTACTTTTGTTTCTATATCAAAGGTATTAGATACCGTGGTGGATTTCATATTAGTAGAATATGAAGAATCTCAACTTAAGTAGAAACCTTATGAAGGTGAAAGGTAGAATACGAATAGGCAAGAGTAGCAAAGGTTGTTACTTGGAAGTTATGAACTTCTGGTTAAAAGTTATGAACTTTTACATGAAAGTTATGAACTTCTAGGTAAAAGTTGTGAACTTTTACATAAAAGTTATGAACTTTGGTTAAAGGTTATGAACTTTTACATGTAAGTTATGAACTCTTCTTGCCTATTGGGCTCGTTGTTTTGAGTGAACAAATGTTGTTTATTTTATAATTGTGAATTATAAACTTTATAAAGACATGATTATGAAATACAGATTTACATAATTGTCTTTATATGTGGAGCCCATCCGTAACATAAATACTGTAAGGATCGAATCAAATAGTTTGATTCAACCTATTTTGGCAGTATCATCTTGGAGGCATAAGCAAGGTCGCATTACGAAACTCCATGAGAATGGACTTTTGGATTCATGAGATTATGAATCATCTTGAATCATGCGAATGTTGTTTATTGTAAAAGATGACAAAGGGTTTTCTTTGCTGAAAGTAGTCAAAGAACAATCGATTTATTAAGCATTATACATGTGGATGTATATGAATTATAAATCAACTGCTAAAGGAAGTTTTAATACTTCATTACTTTTATGGAACTTTTCATTAGATAAGAGTATCTAATGAAACACGAGTTTGGAACTTTTGAAGTGTTCAAAAGCTTGTAAAAGGAGTATGAAGTATCTTGACAAGATAGTAAAGTCACTTAGATATGATCCGAGTGGTGAATATTTGAGTCAAGATTTTGACAATCATCTTAGAGATTGTGGGACTGTCTCACAATTGACTTCTCCAAGTACGCCACAAAGTATGTTGTGTCGAAAAGGGAGTAGTCGAACTCTATATAGATATAGTTCAATCTATGATGAAGTCAAGTTGATCATCGTTTTCTCGAAAATATGCCATTAAAGCAGCTGTGTATATTGTTCCCTCTAAAACAATTCATGAATCAACATATGAGATATGGTTGGGTAAGAGACCCAAGTTGTTTCATTGAATAGGTTTAGAGCTGTAAAACTTATTTCGAATAAGTTGGCACCTAAATTTTAAATGTCGAATTGTGAATTACTCAAAAGGAAAGTAGGAGTTATTACTCTTATGTTCTCTTTGGGATACAAAGTAGTTATAGCTAGAAATGGTTTCCCCATGAAGAGGGAGTTAATTTCTAGTAGAGTTAGTGGGAGTAAGGTACACCTACAAAACTCGTAATTCACAAAAGTGACATTTAACGTTGAAGAGGAACGTGGAAATGGTTTCATGATCATTGTTGAAATTACACAAGTCCAATGAAAGTCTAGTGGAATACGACATGATTAGGAGAGATATGGATTTCTCAAAATCATGATGTAATTTTACTAGATGAAGTAAGTCTTCTTTTATGAAGAAGCAATGTTAGATTTTGAATCTAATATGTGACTTGATGCTACAAAGGTTGAAGATAAGTCCATGTCTGACAATCAAAGTATAGACTTTGATAAGTCTTTTAGAAGATGCATATGCAATGGTTGCAAGTGAGTTTTCAAATTGAAAACCGATATGGATGGTGATCTTCAAACTTATAAAGCACGACTAGTGACTATAAGGATACGAACAAATTCATAGTAGGACTATGATGAAATCCTCTTTAGTCATTAATCATGATCAAGTCATATTGAGTTCTTGCTGCCATATCCCCATAATATGATTATAAAATATGGCAAATGGATATCAAAATCTATTTTTTACGTGAAAACATGATTGAGGATGTGTACGTGACACAACCCAAAGTTTTGAGCATCCAAAGAATTCAAATAGCGTATGCAAGTTTTCAAAGATTCTCATAAGGATCGAAGCATGCATCAAATAGTTGGAATCATAGTTTTGATAAAGAAATCAAATGGTTTGATTTTATCAAAAGGATGATGAATCTTGTGTTTCAAAAGGATCAGTGGGAGCATATCGGTATTCCTAATGCTATATGTGGATGACATATGGCTTGTTGGAAATAACATTCTTACCTTGCAAGAAGTAAAATCTTGGCTAAGAAAGTAATTTCAGTTAATGTTATAAGCATGACTGCCTGTATTCTTGAAATTGGAATCTATACAGATAGATCTAAAAGAATGTTTTGGCTTAAGTCAAAGCATTGAAAGCGTTCAATATAAAAGACTTAATAGAAGCTTGCTTATGTTAACTGTGTAAATAGTTGCACATATACAACTGATTGCAATTAGTTGCAATATATCAGTCGAGATCTAGTATTCTCTTAAAAAGAGAAGTTATGATTTTGAAAGGTTCAAAATAAAACGTTATAGCTAAATACCTATAATAGCAGCCAAAGTATACAGTTACATGTGATGTAAAGAAATTTTGGATGAAGAAGTTCATCAAAATTTTATGTTTTTGTTCTAAGCATTGCTTATCCTGTGAGACTATTGTAGGGACAATAGTTCAATGCGTAAGAACCTTGTATGACACAAGCATATACTTAGGCGTTTTTCACTAATTTAGAGAGGCTGTCTCTAAAGAGAGAGTGAATATGTGTAAAGTAGCAACGGAAGCGAAAATTAATAATTCATTGACAAAGACTCCTGCACGAGTGAATACATGAAAGTCATGTAGGTCAATGGGTATAAGATACATGTATGATTGGCCATAGTGCAAGTGGGAGATTGTTGGAGATTGTGCCCTAAGGCCAATATTGGATTATGTAATTTGACTTCTAAGATTAATCTAGTGTAGATTAATATTATCATTTATGTTTGTATGTTAGCATTTATGATAAGTATCCATGAATAAATCGTGTTATTCTAAATATCCCTAGTCGATTGTTATTATGGGAATAATAACAAACTAAGACTAGTGTGAGTGATAATGGATATTCATAAGATGAATATAGTGTATACAGATACAGATTATACTCACGGGTAATATGTTAGAGAACATGTTACTGGAGACCCACTATAAGATCAAGTTCATGGTCATGTGTCACAACTGATCTTGATTATAGTAGTGTCATCAGCTGATTCCTTTGACCTGAGGTCACCATTGATTCCGGGATGAACTCCTGTTGTGCTTTGACGTAGTCAAACGCTGCTCGTAACAGAGTAGTTATAAAGACTGTGATTGGGTACGATATGACTCATGCCTTGGGATGTGAGTGACAGATATGGGATTTTGTCCCTCTCTAACAAGAGAGCGATATCACTGGGCCCCTTGATAAGTAAGACTGTTAAATGCATGGCCGTGCTGAAATAATTGATAGAGTATCAATTGATTTGTCTGAACAGTTTACTTTGAGATCGAGAAAGCATATGATTAATTATATAAGATTGACAAGTGTACCATGTCTTATGATTAATCATGATATCAAAGAGACAAAAGGGAATATGACATTCTATAAATAGGTATTGGATCATTCCAATCATATTAATTGGGTAGTCGTAATGGCTTGCTAGAGTCCGCTTGTGACCTATAAGGACATTATGGTAATTTCCTTATTGCCAATTAATATGAACCTATGGGGTCACACACAAGAGCAAAATGAAGTTCATCTTAACGGGTATAAATTATTATTGGATAATAATTTATGAATGAGAAAGAGAATAAATATATATAGTGATATATATTTATATATATATGTATATGTGAATATTAATATGATTAATATTGCATAAGGTATGCCACATATTATAATTAAATTATATAGAGATATAATTAATTATAATATTGTATATACATATGTGTATTATGGAGAATTGGTTTGATTTAATATTAATTGAGAATTAATATTAAGTTGTGTGGGTTAATTTATAATTATAACTAATAAGTGTATTAAGGTATAATTATAATTAACTTATTAGGTTATATATATAAGGAAATATATAACCTAATTGGGAGAAAATTAAAAACATATAACAAAAGGTTTTTCGGCAGACAAAAGTGTGAGGAAAATGGTTGCAGCCGTCTTTTCTCCATATTGGTACAAAGAAAAATCTGATTTTTCAGTACCTCTCTCTCGTTCGAAGAATCGTTCTTCAATCTCGGCGCTAGCACGCGGTGAATGAATTGCTCCGTGTGGATCAACCGTAGAGGGAAGCTACTTTGGTTCCTAATTGATTCAAAACCTACAAAGAATTAAGGTAATTCTTCAACCCTCCTTCCAATTCAATGCAATGTACATGGGTCCTTGGTGGGGATTAATCCGTTTTTCTTTCCGCTGCGTATTTTGTTTTGTGTGATTAATTCCCCAACAATAATATGAGTAGAGTATCCATTGATTGATAATCATAAAACCTATCCTAGGTATATTTTAATTGTGGGAACTAATAGAACCACAGATTTGTATATTCGATGACTGTATGGCAGTTCTAAACTAACCATAGTACTTGTATAGTCAGTCATGACTATAGGTACATGTAGTTGACATGGGACTGGATCGATCTGTATAAGAAAGCCACATGGTTGTCGCGTCATAGGTCTTTCTTGAATAGGTCTCTTTTGTCCTCAAACCATATTTCATTATAGCATGAATATGGAATCCGGTTCACTTTGACATAAGCCTAACAGGTCTGTAAAAGGATGCTAAATATGGGTATGATTTGGTGGACCGGTGAACATATTGATATTAATGATGAAGTGATAGAATTGCCACTCGGGTAACACCGAGATGATATTATTGGCCACTTGATGAGTGGGACTGATAAGTTTATGGCCATACCCAAGTAAGTCAGTTGCTTATTTGATTAATCAGTCAACTCAAGATCAAGAAATATAATAAAAAGCAGAAGATGATGACGGACACCATGCCTCTTGTTTATTCATATCGATATCGTTTGGCAAAGGACACTATGAGATTACTATGGTCAATGTTTTCAACAGACTGCTGCATCTCTGTCTTAATTGGGGGCTTTAATGGTTTGCTAGAACCCACTTACGGTCTGTGGGCCTTGGGTCTACTGCCAACATAAAGACAGACCCATAAGATCGTGCACATAAATAAACTGAGCTGGAACTTATAGAAATTGTACATGTAATGTACATTGGAAAGAATACGTTAATTAATTAGTTGACATTCAGTGTCAAGGTAATTAATTAACATTGGGTTGATTTAATTTAATTAATAAGTTTACATAATGTAATTAATTAATTAATTTATCAATTAATTGAATTACATAAAGTTTACAATTAATTAAATAATTTTCCTAAGTAGGAAAATTAAATACATGTATTGTATTTACTTAAGTGTGATTTAATTTTATTTAGGAGTAATTAAATTTAGCCAAATGGAATTAAATTACATGGTATATACTTTTTAATTAAAATTTATTTATGTAATTATAATCCTAGTAGGCTTGGGTTTAATTAACCTAATTAAAACCCAATTAGACAAGGTGTCTATATAAGGGCACACTGAAGGAAAAAAACCTAAACCAAAAACTCTACTATTTGCTGGAAATTTCAGCCCCAAAACAGCCATAATTTACAGCAATAATTCTCTATTCCTTCCGCTTCTTCGGCTAGCAACGGTTCCCGCTCGATAGTTGGTCGTACACCAGATTGTGGAGATCGTTTACGTTTAAAGATTCGATTCTGTAGCAGTCTCTAGAAGAGATGGGTTTGGTGAGTGAATCTCTCTTGATTCAAATTGATTTTATTCCAATCAATGGTAATTGGACACGATAGGTGGATTCTAGGAAAATTTTAACAATGTAATTTCCGCTGCGCTACGTTATTTTTCCGATGACGAATCCCAATAGTGGTATCAGAGCCTAGGTTTTGTCCATTAGATTAATTGAAATTCATTCTTGATTGTATTCTTGAAGAAAGAATAGGTTTCAAAAATGGTTTTTAGGGTTTTGATCATTTTTCCCCAATTGGTTTTATCTTTTTTTTTTTTTTGCTGCGATTTATTTTCTGCTGCTAATTAATTATTTTTTTGCTGCTGTATATTTTTTCTTGGCTGGTATTTTTTTTTAATGATTAAAAAAAATTATAAGTTGGCCAAAATTGGAATCGAAATTGCTATTCCAATTTTGGCACTACTGCGGTCCCTGGACAGCAGTGCCGCCCGTGGGGTTCAGATCCGGTTTTGGATTTTGTGGGTATTTTTTTTATCCCGGGTCCGTAATGCAAATTAAATTAAAATCTTTTTATTTTGAATTAATTTGTATTTAAATTGTTTATTTTGTTGGCATGCATATTTAATTTAATTGTATGCATATTAATTTGAATATGGACTTTGTGAAATTGGCCCAATGAACCGTGACACCGGTTAAAATTGGGAGGGCTAAATTTTAAATTTGTGACAACCCAAATTCAAGTGGGAGCAAAATTGTCAATTTTCCATTAATGGATGTTATCCATTGGGCCTTTATGGGCTTTAGTCACATTTGTTGAAATTGACAATTTCACACTAAGTAACTCGGCTTAATATTTATAATTATAATTTGGAATACCATAATCATGCATCGTATTGATATGTATGTGCACGACAGGTACTTTGTTTGAAATATGATGTTGAGTTCTATGGGCCCTAAATTATTATCTGTTGCAATTTGATTTTGGGAAATATGACCTGCTTGCCATTTCTTTTATTTTGATGTAATTTTATAATAGATTTTGATGGTCCCAGATAGGCTAGCTACAGTACTAGAGGGAGGTGAATAGTACTATATATCGAATAAAAAATATTGCAAGTAGTTTGGAAAATTCTTTTTGAATAAGAATAATTTTCTTTTAATAAACACAAATTTATCAAAAATGTGGAATTTAATAAAATGATAAAACTTGTAAATATAAATATACCTGACTAAGATTAAGTGAATCTTAAAAAATAAAGCAATTAATTTAAATTGCAGAAATTTAACTTGCAATGAAAGTAAAGAGAATAAGGATAGAGAGATGAAGACACGAGATTTACATTGGTTCGACCCAACCGGTTTACGTCCAATCCCCAAGCCAACCTCTTGAGATTTTCCACTATTATTTCCTTTACGGGTAGGAAACAAGCATGTGTTACTTTTTGCGAGCTCAAGTAACAAACTCAATACTTTTGCAAGCTAAGTATCAAACCTCTATAGTTACTTTTCAGAGCTCAAGTAACAAAACTCTTCCGGTGCTTTTTAAAGCTCAACACCAAATTTATCTCGGTATTTTTCAAAGTTTAAATACCAAACTTCTACTGATTTTTTTGAAAGCTCAAGCACCAAACTTGTACAACCTCTGTTGATTACACTATCAATAAAGTACACACCCTTTCACACAAATCCCTTGTGTGAAAATACAATTCCTGTAAGATGAATATTTGAAAGAATATATGAACAAGATAAAGCTCTTCTCTCTTTTTGCACTTTTAGGAATTTTGGAAGACTTAAATATAAGAAGCTTAGAATGTATGAAAATTGCTTTAAGTCTCCCACTTTTTCACTTTGATCTTCATTGTTTTATATAGGTAAAGAAGTACTTCCAACAAAGGAGAGGTAGCTATTTTATGTAGCTCTTAATGAGATTATGATAGTTGAGTTCTCCTTCTGAAGAGATTATAGTTGTTGTGTTCATCTCCTAAAAGCATATGGTTGTTGCTTTTAGCTCATAAGGCAAATGTGGCAGTTGAATCCTCTTTCTGAAGAAATTATAGTTGTTAAGTTTATCTCCTGAAGTCATATGGCTGTTGCTTTTAACTCATAAGGCACATATGGTGGTTGATATGAACTCTTGAGGCATTATGGCAGTTATCTTTAGCTTGCAAGCAACCCATTATAAGTACTTCTTCAAAGGAAGTAGATTTACTACTTGTAAGAAGATCTTTGTAACTTATAATATGCTTTATCTCGTAAGTAGAATAATGTCATATATTATTCTAGCTTATAATACTTTTGGCTTCTTTATGTGACATTATTTCTTTATATGTCAATTAAATTTTCCAACTTGTAATGATCAAAACAAATGTCAACATTCTCCCCCTTTTTGATGATTGCTACCTTCTGACGAATATTATGAAAGTGATATTCTTCGTTTATGCTCCCCCTTAATACTATGAAAGTGATATTCTTCGTTTATGCTCCCCCTTAATACGTGTGTGGTTTTTTTAAACAGAAATTTTTAAAGATTAAAAATTTGAGTTTATTTCTGATCAACCAATATAATCTACATAGAGAACTTTTTAGGTAGCAAGGATTAATTAAAAAAATAGATTATTCAATTTAGATAAAAAAGAGAAAGGCTTATATTTCTGTTGGAGGCCCATGATTAGTTCATTTTGAAGTATTGGGCTTCAATGAAGAGTGTATACAAGCCTTTATATAGCAAAGATGTAGTGCATAGGGATGTTTAAGTGAAAGCATATTCTTACATTGGTTTGGTCATAAGTCATTGATTGAGGGACCAAAAATTAGCTATGGTTGATGTCATATATTCATATACTAGATATCACCTGAATTTGCTTATGTATATAATAGTCTTTTCACAAATTATGCTTTTAGAAGAATTATGAAGTGGCAGAAATACAAGTCCTTTTCACTATTGCTACTTGATGGCTTGAGAGATAAACAGAGCTCATATATATGCAATTTTTTGGCTTGAATCTTTGAAATACCTTGTCAACTCAGTTTGCATGTGAGACAAAAGCCAAGTCATAAATTTAGTGCTTGTAAAGATTTAAAGTCCATGTATCTGAGAACTGTGTTTAGTGTGTAAAGTGTCACAATAAAAGAGACATATGCCTTACATCCCACATTAGCGGCTTAATTTCATCTATGGTATACCAACTATCGACCTTATCACAGTTTGGTATACCAACTACCATTTTGCACACTGTAGTACCCCAACTGCTAGGTGACCTCCCATTGTGGTTTTTTTACCTAAGACTCCCGGTTGAGCATGCCACGTCAGCGTGTTGACCAATGTCAAACTGAATATGTAGGCCCCACCATACATGGATTCCCAATTATACCCTTAATTGAAATTGAAATTGAAATTTCTATGGTTCCCTCCTTTTTTCCCTCTTCCTCCCCATGTCTAACTATTTCTCTCTCCTCCTCAATCACACTCTCTCCTCACTCTCCTCACTCACTGGCATCGTCTCTCTCTTCCTCCCTCCTATTCGATCTAATTTCCTCTCATTATTCCCCAAAATTTCTTTCGCAAACCCTAAAAATCGTCCTTCCTTCGACTTACCTATTGCGATTTTGCGATTTGCACCAATAGAGCATTGTTGCAATTTTGCAATTTCCACCGATAGAGAATTGTTGCAATTTTACGATTTCTACTGATAAAGCACTTACCTGTTGGATGAAATCTGAGAAAAAGGACTGTAATTTGTGGATGAAATCTGCTGGATATACCAAGCTCAATTGGTCTGGGTTTAACGAACGGCTTTGAACTTGGAAATGGATGGATTCGGCTGTAATTTTCTACATTCATATAAATTGGATTGCTTCCCCTCTCAATGTTGTGATTATGATATCTGTGCTCCTGAACTCTAGTACCAACTAGTATGGTGCTTGTAAATGATAAAAGAATCTTAAAAACTCTTATGTAGCTTTGCTGTTAATTTTTTTGCATATTTAAGAGCTTTAAATCAAATGAAATTTGGGGTCTCATGTAATTCACTCTCAATTGTTATGGAGATGTACCTTACGCTCTCAATTTTGTTGCACATTTGCTGTGATAGAGGCGATAGTTGGTATACCAAACTGTCATAAAGTCCATAGTTTGTATACCATATTATGATAAATGCGATAGTTGGTATACCATGGGTGAAATCATTTTGATAGTTGGTATACCATGAGTGAAATCAATTTTTTGAATTATTTTGTCGCATAAAATAGCCAATGTGCAAATGAATTAACATAATATTCTAAAATTGTTTTAGGAGGCAATGTGCAAATGAATTGCCACAATGTGCAAGAAGTGCATTAAGGATACAACATATACAATGTTGAATATTAGCTATAGATGGGCCAATGAATGAAAAGCAAACCAAAGAAGTAAAAGAAAATAGCCAAAATTCAAGCATGGACTAGCAGCACTAGTAGCCAACAAATTGGATTTTGAAAGGGAAGATGACAAAATGATGATAAACACAAAGTTACAAACTGTACATAAAGCTACAAACTGTACTTGCTAGTTTCATCCCTTCTCATCTACTAAACTACTAACAATGAAATATAAACAAGAGAAATAATTTTATTATTCAACAGTTTAAGCAAAATTCCACCATATTTCTACTATATTGTCTTATTTCATCTCCACTGCCTTCTTGGTGCATTGAAAGTAGCACTTCTTGTAGTTGGCTTCCTAGCAACATTAGGGACAGCATTTGGGACTTGGTTTTGAGTTGCCTGACTTGGCTGACTGGGGCCAACACTAGTGACATTACTGTTGGGATTTTTCACCGGAAATCACCCGATAAAAGCGGAAGAACGCGGTGATTTCCTCAAATCCAGTCCTAGGAGCAATTGAAGTGGAAATTGAAAAACTTAAAATCAAATTGGAAGGGATTAAATTTCTTACCAGAAAAATCTCTTTCCGAGATGGATGATGACTGCAGAATTCAAAATAGAATTCCTCCACTCTCACCTACACGAACGCTTGGCGAATGCAACCCGTGCTAGTGTCGGAAAAACAAAACAATGGAGAGGAGGAGCTAGGGAAATTTCGGCTAGGAGTGAATGTACTAGTAGTGGCCGAAATTTCTAACCCTAGGTATTCATACCTAGGGTTGGCTGAATTCTCTAAGGGGAATTCAGGCCCATCTTGGCTCCTCTCTATTCTGTGCGGGCTTCCATGTTTTAATTTAGGCCCAGTCTAATTTTAATTACTTTGGTTTAAATTAATTTCAAGCCCAATTTTAATATATCCATGTATTTAATATATTACTCCATGTAATATATTATTTACATCTAAATTAAAATTGGTTTGGCAATTAATTTAATCCATCAAATTAAAATTAACTCTACACAAAATAAAATCATATGTAAACCCATACATATGAATATTTCCACCTAGGAAATAATTTCATAATTAATCCAATTAATTATGAAGAGCCAATAGAATATATTAATTTTATTATTATGACCAATCCAATTTATCCTTATAATATAATTAATATATACATGCTTCTCCCTCCACTGTGTATACTCCAAGTATACAAGTAATTCCTTAAGTCTGCATTCTATCATTCTATGTGTACGATCCTGTGGGCCCATCTTTATGTTGGCAGCGGGCCTTTGGCCCGCAGACTGCAGTTGGGCTCTAGCAAGCCACTGCAGCCTCCAATTAAGATGGAGATGGCAGTCTAACTGATATCGTAACCCTGTAGTTTAAACTTGTACATCCCATGTCATTGATATCGGTGTCCAACACAGAGGCATGGATTGATCACCCTCTTTCGTGTCTGGACATTAACTTGATCCTGAATGTACTGATGCTCACAAACAAGTTCCAACTTGTTTGGGTGTGGCCACACTCTTATCAGTCACATTCATCAAGTGGCCGGTGATATCTTCCCAGTTGGTTACTGAGTGACAAATCCCTTCTGCATATCCATAGCATTACCATGTTCAGTGACATACCCGAAAGCACCCATACTTGGCACCCTATTACAGGCCCTTTAGGCGTACCCCTAAGTATGCGACTTCACATGTAACACCATCATATGGTCAGGTCAAAGGATCCATACAAGTACTACACGAGAATCCATTGTGATACCATACCATGTGGATTACTCGTTTAGTGGATCTATCCAGTACCATGCTCCCAGGCATGTACCCATTAACTTGGTTGACATCCCATGTCCAATGACCGGTAAGACACCGCCATACAACCAGGTTAATGATAGTCTGTTGTTCCATTCATTCCCATGACTAGAACAGACTACGGATCTATTTATGGTCATATCGTTAACCCTATCCATGGTCTTACTGCTAAGTGCATGACACTAGTCGTCATGGATATAGATATGTCCATTGGATACTTCATTTACTATACTGCACAAGATAAATATAATAAATGAATTGATGCCTTTATTAATGACACAAATGAGTACAACACATAAATCCAATAAATGTATAGTACAAATACAAGGACCAATGCCTCGGGACTAGGGCATTTCCAACAATTACTTCCTTGACTGCTGAATGTAGTTTGAGTAGGTTGACTTAACACATATTGAGTAGTTCCCTATTCAAATTGTGTAACATAAAACAAAAGTCAAGATAATTTCCATGTATTCATAATATGCCTAATTCAAAAACAATAGAATGCCATTTACTAGTAGAATAACTGCCAATTAAATTCAACTACCAATTTGCCACAATTATATACCAATGTAACAGCAGGACAACTACCAAACCATATCAATTTGAACTCCCAAACCATATCAATTTGAACTCCCAATTCATATCAAATTCAACTCCCAACTCAGTGACAATTATCTATGAAGAAAAATTGAAATACTTACATCCATCATTCATCTCAGTGTCTGTTCTCTTGCCCCTGCTCCTCTGGTGTTGCTTCCTATTCCTGCCCCTGCTCCTCTGGCATTGCTTCCCCTTCCTGCCCGTGATCCTCTAGCATTGCTTCCCCTTCCTGCCCCTGCTCTTCTGACATTGTTCCCCCTTCCTGTCCCTCCTCCACTGCCATTGCTTCCCCTTCCAGCATATGCTCCCCTAGCACTATTTATACAGCTTATTCCTATCGTCTTTACACTTTCACTAGAAAATTCATTTTCCAGATCATCAGTAGTCCTCCTTCTCTTCACTTACATTAAGAAAGTAATTGCAGTAAGTTTCTAATTGTCATTCCACTAATAATTATGAAAGCTGTAGTTAAATAACTACTTACATTTGGTGTAGTGGATCTCAGTGGTTCTGTGCACCTCTGTGAGCGGACGCCGTTTTTAAGGTGCACAACTCTCTCAGAAAGGAGCCTCGATATTGGGCAACCCTCCCTCACATGGGGTTTTTAGAATGGAAATTCAGTTTTGGAAGAATTGAATTAATTCATAAAAGAACCGAGACCTAAGTCTCGATAGAGTGTGTAGGAGTCGCCACCGGGCTCAGCTCAACCGAGAAATTGCAGTGTAGTTGAACCGGACGAAGGCCACTACACCTTCCAGAGATCTAGGTCCAAACAAGTCCCCTATTTCATGTCTAATCAAAATAAAATTTGGCCAATGTTCATAGATGGTATTTTAAATTTCTAAAGCTCATTTTTATTAAATTAAAGCACACATCGTACACATAAATCAAAATAAAAATAAAAAACAGTGAATAAATAAATTATTACAACCCAATTGAATAAAAATAAAAATAAAAACTCTCAACCTCACCTTATAAGCGCCTAAAATACACGATGATCTAAAAAATTACAATGGCCTATAATACACGGATTAAACTATTAATTACATCAAAAATAAAAATAAAAGAAATTAAAAGCTGCAAAATAGATGGTTAGCATAATTTATAGTATACCACAAATAGGACTCAAGTAGGACAGAATTGGAATTTTAGAGATCGCGGGCATGCATTTAGGGGGGGTAACCAGGTCGGCTCGGCTAACCGGCCCGATTAGACTTGGAAAATAGTTTTGAAATGTCCCTGTATTTTTGTTTTGTGAGGAAATCATTTTGAAAACATTTTCTTTTTCTAGTTTACTTTAATTTAGCATGTGAATTGGGTCCGTTTTTGGGAGATTCGGGTCTCCGTCGTTGCATTGTTCTAAATGCAATAACATCAAAAATTAAATCTAAGGTTGTGAATGCACACAACAAAATTCATTTTTGATGATTTTCTGATTTTTCTGAATTTTTATGATTTTTGGGAATTTTTAGGGATTTTCTGGAAATTCTGCTCCTGGACGAGAATTACAGTCGTCCGGCTGTAATTACAGCCGTGTGACTGTAACTATAGTCGTACGACTGTAATTACAGTCGTGCAACTGTAGATCATCCAGATGTAGAAAATCGCCAAAATTTGTTCAAATAAACTAATAGTCACGGGAAATCAAGAACACTAGTACGACCGACCATATATACAGTCATGCGACTGCTCTTTGTCACAAGAACAGTCGAACAATTGTTCTTATTTTCCAGAAACAGCAAACCAGAAATACGAGTTTTATGCACAAAATCACATCAAAACACCCAAAAAAAAGCAACGAAATGAAGGTTTGAGGTATAATTACCTTTGTGGCGATGATCCACCGTAAGTTTGACCGCTGTAAACACCTCAATTGACTCCAAATTGCTTCTTTTTTCCTTTGTGTGTTAAGGTTCCAAAGTTGTCCAAAATTCTCCAAATGTCACGGATTTGTGATAGATTTAAGGTTTGGAATTGATTTGATTTAGTGTGTCAAGTTTTAAGCTATGATTTCTAATAAATTTTAAACTTTAACACTCAAGAATTAAAAGAAAAAGAGGAGAAAAAGATGATGCTTAGTTGGTTTTCTTTCTTTTTCTCTCTTTTTTACTTCTCTTCTTTCTCTCAATTTCTCTCCCTAAAATCTGCCAAAATCCCAAGAGTCAAAAGCCCCTTTCCTTCCTCTCTTTCTCCCTTTTATTTCTGCTTTCCTTCTCCTTAAAATCAGGCATTAATTTGTTGGGATTCGTCATTGGAAAAATAACGTGGTGCAGCGGAAAATACACCATTTAAAATTTTCTAAAATCCACCTATCGTGTCCAATTACCATTGATTAGAATAAAATCAATTTGAATAAAGAGAGATTAACTCACCGGATTCGTCTCTTCTAGAGACTGCTACAGAATCGTTTCTTGAAACTGCGATCTCCAAAGTCTGGTGCATGACCAACTATTGAGCGGGAACCGGTGCTAGCCGAAGAAGCGAAGGAATGGGGGATTAATCCTGGGATTTTCGGCTATTTGGGGCTGCTATTGGTGGCTGAAATTTCCAGCAATTAATTAGAGTTGAATTTGGTTTTTCCTCCTTAAGTGTGCCCTTATATAAACACCTTGTCTAATTGGGTTTTAATTAGGTTAATTAAACCCAAACCCACTAGGATCATAATTACATAAATAAACTTTAATTAAAAAGTATATACTATGTAATTTAATTCCATTTGGCTAAATTTAATTACAACTAAATAAAATTAAATCACACTTAAGTTAATATAATACATGTATTTAATTTTCCTACTTAGGAAAATTATTTAATTAATTGTTTACTTTATGTAATTCAATTAATTGATAAATTAATTAATTACATTATGTAAACTTATTAATTAAATTAAATTCAACCCAATGTCAATTAATTACCTTGACACCGAATGTCAACTAATTAATTAATGCATTCCTTCCAATGTACATTACATGTACAATATCTATAAGTTCCAGCTCAGTTGATCTATGTGCACGATCCTATGGGTCCATCTTTATGTTGGCAGTAGGCCCAAGGCCCACAGACTGTAAGTGGGTTCTAGCAAACCATTACAGCCCCCAATTAAGACAGAGATGCAGCAGTCTTTAGAAGACACTCACCCGGTAGTAATCTCATAGTGTCCTTTGCCTAACGATATCGATATGAATAAACAAGAGGCATGGTGTCCGTCATCCTCTTCTATTGTTTATTATATTTCTTGATCTTGAGTTGACTGATTAATCAAATAAGCAACCAACTTATTTGGGTATGGCCATACACTTATCAGTCCCACTCATCAAGTGGCCAATGATATCATCTCGGTGTTACCCGAGTGGTAATTCCATCACTTCATTATCAATATCAACATGTTCATTGATCCACCCAATCATACCCGTATTTGGCATCCTTTTACAGACCTGTTAGGCGTATGTCAAAGTGAACCGGATTCCATATTGATATTATAATGAAATCTGGTCTGAGGACAAAAGAGACTTACTCAAGAAAGACCTATGACGCGACAGCCATGTGGCTTTCTTGTGCGGATCGATCCAGTCCCATGTCAACGACAGGTACCTATATTCATGACTGACTATACAAGTACTATGGCTAGTTAAGAACTGCCATACAGTCATCGAATATACAAGTATGTGGTTCTATTCGTTCCCACCATTAGAACAGACCTGGGATGGGTTTTATGATTATCAATCAATGGATACTCTACTCATACTATAGCACAAGATATAAATGAAATAGATTAATTGCCTTTATTAATGTGACACAAATAATGTATTCATACAATGAGTCTTAATGTATAATACAAAATATAAGAATCCAATGCCCTAAGAACTAGGGCACACCAACAATCTCCCACTTGCACTAGTTCTAAGTGGGCATTGCCCTAATTCCTATAGATCTGGTATGACCATCGTGCTGTGTCTGTAGCAGCGCTTTGGTCAATGGATCAGCGACATTATTCTTGGTGTCAACCCTCTGCAATGATATGTCACCTCTGTTCACAATCTCCCGAATGAGGTGAAACTTTCTGAGCACATGTTTGGATCTCTTGTGTGACCGGGGCTCCTTCGCTTGTGTGATGGCCCCGTTGTTGTCACAAAAAACATCAACTAGGTCTAGGATAGTGGGTACTACTCCCAACTCGGTTATGAATTTCTTGATCCAAACGGCTTCCTTTGTAGCTTCGCATGCATCTATGTACTCAGCTTCCATTGTAGAGTCAGCAATGGTGGCCTGCTTTGAGGACCTCCAACTAATGGCACCGCCATTCAGGAGAAAAACATAACTAGACTGTGACTGGTTCTCATCCTCATCGGTCTCAAAGCTTGCATCAGTGTAACTTGACACTTCTAGCTCATCTTTACCTCCATACACTAAGAAAGCATCCTTAGTCCGATTAAGGTACTTTAGGATTGCCTTGACAGCCTTCTAGTGTTCCTCCCTGGGGTCCAATTGGTACCGACTGGTCATACTTAGTGCAAACACGACATCAGGCCTTGTACATAACATGGAGTACATGATAGATCCAATAGCAGATGCATAAGGGATCTTTTCCATGTTCTCCCAGTCCTTCTTTGTTTTAGGACCATCTTTTTTACTCAGCTTCAACCCATGGTGCATAGGCAAGAATCCTTTCTTTGCCTTGTCCATGCTGAATCTTTTCAGAATCTTATTAATGTACGTGGCCTGACTTAGGCCTATAAGCCGATTGGATCTATCTCTGTAGATCCTGATCCCTAAGATTGTCTCAGCTTCGCCTAAGTCCTTTATTGCGAAGCACTTACTCAACCACTGCTTAACCCCTTGCAGTGTTGGTATGTCGCCTCCAATGATAAGGATGTCGTCAACATACAGCACTAGGAAGGTGGAAACGCTCCCACTAAGCATCTTATACACACAGGGCTCATCAGTATTCTGTGTGAAGCCATATTCTACAATGGCCTCATTGAATCTCTGATTCCATGACCTTGATGCCTGCTTCAATCCATAAATGGATCTTTGAAGCTTGCATACCCAGTTTGGATACTTTGGATTGATAAAACCCTCAAGTTGTGCCATGTAAACATCCTCGAGTAGCTTTCCATTAAGGAAAGCTGTCTTAACATCCATCTGCCATATCTCATAATCGTACCATGCAGCGATGGCTAGTAGTATCTCAATGGATTTGAGCATAGCAACTGGTGAAAAGGTTTCATCATAGTCAATTCCTTGAACTTGCCTGAATCCTTTTGCCACCAATCGCCCCTTGAAGGTGTTGTCAGCTTTTAACTTGAAACACCACTTGCAACCTATCACCTTAGCACCCGGAGGTGGATCCACCAAGTTCCATACTTGGTTATCGTGCAGAGATTGCATCTCAGCCTCTATGGCTTTGCGCCATTGATTTGAGTATGGGCTTTCAACAGCCTCCTGATAGGTCTTGGGCTCCTCTTGGTCAACGACTATAAGGTCCCCATCATCAGTCACGAGAAAGCCGTACCTCTCTAGTTGATGACGTGTCCTACCAGACCTTCTAAGGTCCTGTGCAACCGGTTCTGGTTCCTCAATTTCTTAGTAGTCAGATCGGTTCCTGAAGCATCCTCAGCAGTAGCTGTAGGAGTTTGTGAGTCTTGAACTTCTAAATGTTCAATACTACTCCACTGTCTCTCTTGCAGAATCGTTTCTTGAAACTGCGATCTCCAAAGTCTGGTGCACGACCAACTATTGAGCGGGAACCGGTGCTAGCCGAAGACGCGAAGGAATGGAGGATTAATGCTGGGATTTTCGGCTATTTGGGGCTACTATTGGTGGCTGAAATTTCAAGCAATTAATTAGAATTGAATTAGGTTTTTCCTCCTTAAGTGTGCCCTTATATAGACACCTTGTCTAATTGGGTTTTAATTAGGTTAATTAAACCCAAGCCCACTAGGATTATAATTACATAAATAAACTTTAATTAAAAAGTATATACTATGTAATTTAATTCCATTTGGCTAAATTTAATTACCCTTAAATAAAATTAAATCACACTTAAGTTAATACAATATATGTATTTAATTTTCCTACTTAGGAAAATTATTTAATTAATTGTTTACTTTATGTAATTCAATTAATTAATTAATTAATTAATTACATTATGTAAACTTATTAATTAAATTAAATTCAACCCAATGTCAATTAATTACCTTGACACTGAATGTCAACTAATTAATTAACGCATTCCTTCCAATGTACATTACATGTACAATATCTATAAGTTCCAGCTCAGTTGATCTATGTGCACGATCCTATGGGTCTGTCTTTATGTTGGCAGTAGGCCCAAGGCCCACATACTGTAAGTGGGTTCTAGCAAACCATTACAGCTCCCAATTAAGACAGAGATGCAGCAGTCTTTAGAAGACACTGACCCGGTAGTAATCTCATAGTGTCCTTTGCCTAACGATATCGATATGAATAAACAAGAGGCATGGTGTCCGTCATTCTCTTCTGTTGTTTATTACATTTCTTGATCTTGAGTTGACTTATTAATCAAATAAGCAACCAACTTATTTAGGTATGGCCATACACTTATCAGTCCCACTCATCAAGTGGCCAATGATATCATCTCGGTGTTACCCGAGTGGGAATTCCATCACTTCATCATCAATATCAACATGTTCACCGGTCCACCCAATCATACCCGTATTTATCATCTTTTTACAGACCTGTTAGTTGTATGTCAAAGTGAACCGGATTCCATGTTGATATTATAATGAAATCTGGTCTGAGGACAAAAGAGACCTACTCACGAAAGACCTATAACGCGACAGCCATGTGGCTTTCTTGTGCGGATCGATCTAGTCCCATGTCAACGACATGTACCTATATTCATGACTGACTATACAAGTACTATGGCTAGTTAAGAACTGCCATACAGTCATCGAATATACAAGTATGTGGTTCTATTCGTTCCCACGATTAGAACAGACCTGGGATGGGTTTTATGATTATCAATCAATGGATACTCTACTCATATTATAGCACAAGATATAAATGGAATAGATTAATTGCCTTTATTAATGTGACATAAATAATGTATTCATACAATGAGTCTTAATGTATAATACAAAATACAAGAATCCAATGCCCTAAGAACTAGGGCATACCAACATAATTGCCCTTCAAATTACCTCCATTTTTTTAAGGTATGGGCTACTGTACCTGCTACGCATTTACAGTCATACTATAATTTTTCAATTACAATCACACGACTGTGACTACAGTCGTGTGACAGAATTTTTTTTTAAGTATGGAAAATTCCGGCGCTTGCAGCTGCCCCTCGCGTGATCAGATTCGACACCCTACTCCAGGTTTAAAATACCCAAGGCGATGAATTTGAGAGCGCGGATTGAAGCGTCGTGGACACAAGAAAGAAAACATGCAACTGACTTGTTGAAGTCTCACTGTTGTGATGATGCACTAAGTTGATTGGATGAAAAAGACGATACTGGGTTTACCGAGGCGAGGTTGACGGTGAAATAAGCCGATACCGGGTCTAGGTTACCCAAGGCGAGGTTGAAGATGAAATAAGCCGATACCGGGTCTAGGTTACCCGAGGCGAGGTTGATGATGAAATAAGCCGATACCGGGTCTAGGTTACCCGAGGCGAGGTTGAAGATGAAATAAGTCGATACCGGGTCTAGGTTACCCGAGGCGAGGTCGAAGATGAAATAAGTTGATTTGGGCTGATACCGGGTCTATGTTACCGGAGGTGGATCTGCTGGGGATCTGGAATGAAGCTGATCTAGGACGATACCGGGTCTATGTTACCCGAGACGGATCTGCTGGGTATCTGTCCATGTCCGAGACAGTGATGATGAATTCCTACATTTGAAGCAGCGAGTTTTCATTCCTTGATCGAGATATTTTGAACAAAAATTTTTGCCCCTTCGATCAAGAATGAAGACTAGCTGGGGATGAATGCTCTGTATATGTTGTGTATGTATGCATGATGATGTATATGCACATGGATCCTAAAGGATGCATTTCTCGTTGTTTGTTTAATATTGATGTTTCTCTTTTCTGCTGGGGAAGGTATGTTTTGTCCCTGGCTGGTGGAAGACATTCTTTGCACAAAGCTTTTCCTTATTGCAAATATATGAGGACTGCTGAGGAAATGAGATGACTTGCTAGGGATGCATGACAACTGCTGGGGAAAAGATCATAGTCTCCCTTGTAAATGTTTTGCTGGGGAGTAATGTGGGGAATCTTGCTGGGGAGATGATGGAGAGACTCTGACTTTTGCCCCTGTGATTTATAAATCTAAAAGTGCTCTAAATTTTTCCTGGGTTGCCCAATGTGGGTTTTCAGCCTAGCAAGCTGCTCTAACTTTTGCCTTAGGCGCCTTTTTGATTTTTTATTTATATCTTAAGATGAACAAAGACAGACTGAAATGGCACCGTGACTACTTGTTCCATCATCCTTCTAGTGATGGTACGATGTAGAAAAATGCTATATGGAGTAGCATTGGGGTTCAATTTCTTGTTAAAAGCCATTGACGGTAGCAAATAAGGTTTTACAGAATCAATCCTAGAGAGAAAATGAAATGAGCAACTCATCGGACCAGTGTCGCTTTTACTCAGCTTGATTTCTTCAATAGCCAAGTCTTTGGACAGCCAATGTTACCCTTTGGAAAGATGAATTAGATTTAGAGGATGATAAAAGATTTTAGATTGTATGCATTTAGTACATTTTCATCGTTAAATAATGTGATATGTTCAACCAGTTAAATGCAAAGTGCTTTCCTTAAATGGATGTTTAAGCAAGATAACTTTGTTTATGCATTTGACATAACCACGCAAATTTATTTTAACAAACATTTCACTTTATTGATAAAATCAAAATGAGTACATTTGAAAAGATCAGTCCCCAAAATGGTATACATTCCACACAGAGCCAGAATCCATCACCAATCGTCCTTTTCAGATTTTCTGACTGATCATTTTCTCTCGTGTCTTAACTTTTGCCTAGGCTGCTCTTTTTAAGTTTTCAGCCTAGCAGACCTCTTTTTTTTTTAGACATGATAAAGCTTTAAATGGTCTTGGTTTATAGGATTTATGAACTCATTTCCATCCATGTCCATGATGTTGACACCACCTTTTGATAGCACTTTCTTCACAACATAAGATCCTTCCCAATAAGGCCTGAATTTCCCCCTAACATCAACATTTGAAGGCCTTAGTTGTTTTAGAACCAAATCTCCTGCTTTCAACTGCCGCTTAGGGTATTTCACATTTTAATTATAGGCTCTGGCCATTCTGCGTTGGTACATTTGCAAGTGATCTAGTGCTTTTAGCCGCTTTTCATCTAGCATCGCCAACTACTCGTATCTAGCTCGAGCCCATTCAATCCCTGGTAACTAAGCTTCCAAGGTGACCCTGAGTGACTTAAGCTCTATTTCTACTGGCAATACCGCTTCCATACCACCAGGGCGTAGGGGGTTTCCCCTGTTGGCGTTCTGACACTGGTTCTGTAAACCCCAAAGAGCATACGGCAGTTTGTCAGTCCAATCTCTGTAGATGGTTACCATTTTCGATAAGATCTTCTTTATTGCCTCATTGGCTGCTTCTACTGCACCATTAGCTTGGGGCTTATATGGAGAAGACTTATGGTGCTCAATGCCATGTTCTGCAAGTAACTCGGCTATTGCCCCTTAGAATTGCACTCCGTTGTCAGTCACTATATGATGGGGAATCTCGTATCGGGCAAAGATGTTCTTCCGGATGAACTTGAACATTTGCTTAGCTGTTACACTAACGAAGGATTCTTCCTCCACCCATTTTGAGAAGTAATCAACTGCCACAACTATGAATCGATGTCCATTAGATGCTGTAGGATGGATTTCACCAATCATATCTATCCCCCATGTAGAAAATGGCCAAGGAGACGCCAAACTCTATAGTTCAAGTGGTAGAAGATGACTGATGTCAGCATAGATCTGACACTCGTGACATCTTCTTACTTTCATTATACAATCAGCCTACACAATCATCCAGAAATACCCTTGTCTCATTATCTTGCTGGCCATAGCGAGTCCATTCATATATGGGCCGTAGGACCCCGCATGCACCTGCTACATCATTGTTTCTGCTTCTTGCTCTATCAGGCACCTCAAAAGAACACCATTTGTTGTTCTCTTGTATAGTCTATCTTTAAAGATTCTGAACTGATTGGCTAGCTTTCTTAATGACACCTTATCAGCTGTATTGGCTCCCTCTGGGTCCTTTATATACTGGTAAATATCGAAGAACCATGGCTTTTCCTCAGCTGTCAATTCCATTACTTCATGCACTTCAAAGCAGGGTTGTCTAGAAGTTGCTATTACCAGTGGTTGTAATTGAGTTTTTTCTGGATTTTCCCACATAGAGGATAGTATTGCTAGTGCATCTGCCATCTTGTTCTCATCTCTGGGGACATGTCTGAATTCGCATTGGCCAAATAGCTCTTTTCTGTACTGCAGCAGTTCCAAGAAGGGTCGCAATGCTTCTTCTTTCAACTCCCATTCGCCTTGAGCTTGTTTAATCACTAAAAGTGAATCTCCAATGATTAAGATATCATTTGCCCCTAGCGTCAACAGAGCTTTCATCCCAAATAAGGATGCTTCATAATCTGCTCCTTTGTTGGTTAAAGGAAAATCCAACCTTTTTTGACAAAGGAATGATTTCACCGTCTGGTGTCGCTATGATTACCCCAATTCCGGCACCTTTCCTATTCATAGCACCATCGAAGCACATAACCCATCTCTTTACTTCCACCATGGCCAGATGTTCATCAGGGAACTCCAAATTCTCTGTGTAATCTGATTCCAACGGCTGATTTGTTAGAAATTCTGCTACGGCTCAGCCTTTGATGGTTTTCTTAGTGATGTATTCAATGGCGAACTCTGACAAAAGTAAGAGCCACCTAGACAATTTCCCAACCAATATTAGTGCTTCATACAGATACTTCATTGGGTCTACTTTGGCCACCTTGCACTTTGTATGACTGGAAGTAGTGGTGCAGCTTATTGGTCAGCCAGATCATTGCCACACATGTCTTCTCCACCAGTGTGTACTTGGTTTCATACTCCAACAGCTTCTTGCTGAGGTAGTAAATAGGTTACTCCTTCCTACCATCTTGTTCTTGTGCCAACATTGCCCCTACAGAGGAATCTTTAACAGCCAAATACAAGATCAAAGGCTTCCCTAGAATTGGTGGGCTCAAAACTGGCAGATTTACTAGATAAGCCTTGATTTTCTCGAATGCCAACTGACATCTGTCGTTCCATACAACAAGCTGGTCTTTTCTTAACAATTTAAAAATTGGCTCACAAGTGGAAGTTAACCGTGTAATGAAGTGACTGACATACTGTAAGAAACCCAAGAATGAATGGAGTTCCTTCTCTGTTTTTGGAGCCGGTATGTCTCGAATAGCTTTAATTTTATTTGGGTCCATTTCTATCTGTCTCTGGCTGACTACATAACCTAGTAGCTTTCTTGATGTGACTCCTAATATGCACTTCTTATGGTTAAGTCACAAGTTATACTCTCCAATGCATGTAAGGAATCTATTCAGGATAACAGGATGTTCCTCCCGGGTCGTTGATTTAACAAGCATATCATTAACATACACTTCGACTTCTTTATGGATTATATCATGTAGCAAAGTTGTGACAGCCCTTTGGTAAGTAGCTCTCGTGTTCTTCAATCCGAAGGGCATTACTCTATAGCAGAAAGTGCCCCACTTTGTAATGAATGATTTCTTCACTTTATCAATTACGTCCATCAGGATCCTATTATATCCTGAAAACCCATCCATAAAGGAGTACATTGCTGCTTTTGCTGCACTATCAACTAGGACATCGATATGAGGCAGTGGGAAATTATCTTTTAGGCATGCCTTATTCAGGTCCCTGTAGTCGACACATAATCTGACCCTTCCATCCTTTTTAGGTACTGGGACGATATTGGCTAGCCATTCTGTATATTCCACCACTTTAAGGAACTTGGCTTCGATCTGCTTGCCCACTTCTTCTTTCACCAACGTAGCCTATTCTAGCCTCAATCTTCTCAGTTTCTACTTCACTGGCTTGAACTTAGGGTCCATTAGGATCTAGTGAACTGCTATTTCCGTGTCCACACCCGGCATGTCCTCGCATGACCAAGCGAAAGCTTTAACATGTTTTTGCAATATTCTTGTAAGTTCTCTCTCTTCCTCAGGTTTTAGCTCATGTGAAATGAATACCATTTTGGGATTTTCATCTGTACTTACGTTGATTTCATGCAATGCAGTGTCATGGATGCTAAATATGCTTGATGGTGATTCAAATGCATACACAGATTTATCAGGGTAAACATCACATAAGTAAGCAAACTGAGATTTCATTGCATTAAACTTATTATAGAGTACATCATTCACATTGAAAATGGAAGAAATAGATAAAACAAAATCATTTTCATACTCCACAGGCAGAGGGCCTTGCACTTCTTCATCTTTCCCATTCAGCTCCAGGACATCATCTAGATCTGCAGCTACCTTGGCTTCTTGTTCAGCAGGAAAAGTGGTCTTTTCAATTTCAGCCATCTGCGCCTTAGCCTTCTTCGTGATCTCGGCTATCTTAGCAACCACAGAATCCAAGTTTACCTTGGTCATCAACTCCTCTTCGAACCCTTCTTTAGACTTCCCAAATGCCTTGCTTAAAGCAGTAGCCAACGCCCCTGAAATTGCTTCTACTGATTCATCGCAGACTTTCTCTTCAGTTTTCTGCTTGGGTATCTTCACTACCTTTGCTATCTCTTCAGACGGCTTATTTTGCAAAACGGCAGACTTAGCAATTACCTCTTCCACCATCACGGGGGCTACTGGTTCTTCCCGGCTCTTCTCAAAGTCCACAACATCAGAAAATATCTCAAAGCCTGGGTATTCAATGCTCCTAACCCTCACTGGCATAGCTTGGCCCTTGTACAGCTCTTCCCCTGCCTTTATGAATGGTTTCATAATAGGTTTGCCGTTCTTGCCCCTTTTCTAATTCTTCTGGTTAGATGTTTCTTCTGCATACCTTAGCCCGAATTGTTTTGGCTTTCCCAAGTCAATGTTAAACTCAGGCACCCTTTGCAAGTTAATTTTGAGTCCTATGCCCGGGACAAAGGTTTACTTATGCAAATATCTGGATAGCCACTTTGACATATAGTTTTCATAAATGACCATCGGGGCGTCCGTGGCTTCCTCTTCCCTGACCATGGCGATTTGGAATCCGCCAAATGGTACAACTCCTTCATTTACAGCAGCAATCATGGATTAGGCATCCACCTCAACAGTCACAATCTCACCATTTATCGAGAACTTTATTTTCTAATGTAGAGTAGAAGGGACACCTCCTAATTGGTGGAACCATGGTCTTCCCAGCAGTAGGGAGAAAGTGACCGGGATGTCTATCACAGTGAAAACGACCATTGACTTAACTAGCCCGACCTCCACTTCTCTTTTAAAAGTTCCAATTACAGTTCTTTTAGAGTCGTCATATGCCCAGATCACTGTTAAGAACCTCTTTAGGGCATCTTCGCTCAAACCCAAAAATGGTAGCATTTTCAACGGACATATATTCAACGCCGACCCATCATCTACCATCACACACGACATTACTTTATCTGTAACATGGGCTCTTATGTAGAGGTCTTTACTGTGAGCTTTTCCCTCACTGGGCAGATCGTTTTAAGAAAAAACAATGTTGGGAGACCCAGAATGGATCTTATCTAGCAGACAACACATGGCTTCCGGTGATGCAATGGGGGAAACCTCAATTTCCGACAACTTCTTCACTAAGGCCGCTCTGTGTTCTTTAGAGACCAAAAACAGATGCCACAAACTAGCTTGGGCAGGGTGTGAGCGGACGACCTTTTTCGAAAAGGCGAACGTGGGGGTCCGAAAGAAAATATTTTAAATATTCTTTCTTAGTTTTCGGGGTGAGATTGGGAAAACGTGTTTTGTTTATCTTACTTAAGAAAATCCATTCGTTTATTTCGAAATTCGTTTTGTGTAGAAAACATTTTCCCATTTTATTACTTGAAAGATCTCGAAACTTAAATCCCGAGATCAGTGACAGAGTTGCCACCCAGATCAGCTCATCCGGGAAATTCCGGTACAGCTCCCTACCGAGTATAGACTACTGTACCTAATCTAGAGATTCAAGGTTCAGACAAGTCCCTTATTTCATGTCTAGTCAAAAAAAATTTGGCCAATGTTCATTGATGATATTTTACATTTCTAGAGTTGATTTTTATTGCATTAAGTTAAACACACAACGCACACACAAATAAAATAAAATAAAACAGTAAATAATTAAATTATTACAACCCGATCGAATAAAAGAAAAAAAAATTTACTTTACAATCGCCTAAAATACACGGATAAATCTGTTAAATACAACCAAAATAAAATAAAATAAAATAAAATAAAATAAAATAAAATAAAATAAAAGGCTGCAAAACAGAGGGTTAGCACAGTTTATATTGCACACACAAATAGGACTCAAATCAGGACAGAATTGGGAATTTTAGGAAATAGGGGCATGCATTTAGGGGATAACCGGGTCGACCCGACCGGTCGGACCGGTTAGACCTGGAAAACGGTTTTGAAACGCCATGTAATTTTATGCTGGAAAATCAATTTTTGGAAAACAATTGGCTCGGTTACATGCAAATTTTCATTTTCGTGGGTCTGCTGTCCCGGCATCCATGGTTCCGTTCATGCGGGTTCCAAAATTCAACATCCATCTAGGGTCCAAAACGTAATAAACACACCAAAAGCATTTATTAAAATGCCATTTTATTTGTTTTTAATATTTTCCAGGGACTTATAGAGTTCGGGGGTCCGCTAATGCTGGACTATAAATTCGGTTCGGATAAAATAACCCCGAAACTAAAGAATAAAATCCGGAAAATGCCAAAAATTTAATGTTCGTACATACAAAAATCCAAAAACTGGTGTTAAAATGACGTACGAATATTTATAAGCCAAAATATATCAAATCAGAATGCGTATAAATGGAAAATGGGCTATTTTCGGCTTGTCGGGACAGATCAGGGAGCTGTCCCTGAAGAACAGAGCCGTACGGCTCTAGGTTTAGAGCCGGCCGGCTCTGTTCTAATTGAACCAGAGCCGGCCGGCTCTGTTCTTGAAGAACAGAGCCGTACGGCTCTATTCTGGTAGCCAGTTTTCTGAAATTTTTAAAACAGAGAAAAATCACACGAAAAATGCAATGAACACAAGTTTAAGGCCTCTCAGAGTTTACCTTAGTGTTGTTCCAATGTATTAGATATGCAAGAACGGTTTGAAAATCAAGAACGTAATTCGAATCCTCGAATATCCCGAAAATCCCAAAGTTTATCCGAACGAATCCGAAATAGAACCGAGAATCATTGTGAACCGATGAGTAACCACCAGAGTGTGTATTTGTATGCTTAGGACTTTAGTATCTTAACTTTTGAATTCTAAAATCCTAGATTCTCCTTCTCACTTTCTCCTTGTGTCTTTCTTTCTCTCTGTCTCTTTTTTTTTTCCTTTTCCTTTTTTTTTTTCCTGTTTCTCCCCCTTCTTTCATCTCTCCTTCACTGTATTATTATTGATTCATTTTTCAAATCTCTCGCTAGACAAAATAATAAATGCGTTGATTAATTATTTTTGTCATTTTTTACCAAATTTCGCAGACTTTGGGACAAGTTGGTACAACCTGTCTAACCCATCAGAGCCGGCCGGCTCTAGTTTGCACTAGAGCCGGCCGGCTCTGGTTTGTGAACCAGAGCCGGCCGGTTCTATTCCAGAGCCAGGCAGTTCTGGTTTAAAAACCAAAGCTGTCCGGTTCTAGTTAGAGCCGCGGCGACATTTCGACTATCCGATGCGTACACTAAACCCTGAAAATCACTCGGAGGATCCGCTTTACGGTAGTTTCGGATTGTGGATAACTTTGTTTTCGGAGAATTCGAGACGTTTCGGGTAACATTCTGCTCTTTTCTATATCCGAAGGTAATAAGGAGTTCTCATCACTGAGGTCGGTAAAACCCGTGCTCACAGGTTGCCCCTCGCGAGATCAAAGTCGACTAGATTGGTAGCTTTCGTCCGATTCGAGTTTGGTCTCGCAATTGAGAGCGCGGTGAGTAAAGGAAAGAAAAGCACACTTGATGCCCCTCTTAGAGGGTACAGAGTAATTGACTTGCTGTGGTGGAGTGTACCCCTGATATCGACTCGCTGTGGTGGAGTGTACCCGTGATATCGACTCGCTGTGGTGGAGTGTGCCCGTGATATCGACTCCCTGTGGTGGAGTGTGCCCCTGGTATCGACTCGCTGTGGTAGAGTGTGTCCATGGTATCTACTCGCTGTGGTGGAGTGTGCCCGTGGTATCGACTCGCTGTGGTGGAGTGTGCCCGTGATGATTTTTAACTTTTCTCCATGTGGTGGAGCAACCAAATAATACTGTCTTCTCCGTATGGTGGAGTAACCGTATAGAACTCTCTTTTCTCTATGTGGTGGAGTGGACCGTTGGAATTGAGTCAAAAATACGTATTTATTCCTTGATCGATGATTTTGGAAACAAAAATTTTTTTCCCTTCGATCAAGAATAAATACGGTTTAGTCATTTCTGCCCCTAGATATCTGCAAAAATGAAAAATACCCTTCTCAAGATTAAATCGGACTAAATTAAAAATTTGAAAAATCTCGAAAAACGTAAAAATTGGAGGGATTGGAGCCGGCCGGTTCTGTCTGAAGAGATAGAGCCGGCCGGCTCTAGCGGGGCGGCCCAAGCTGGTTTAAAGGGGGGTTTTTTGCCTCTTTTATTCACTCATCTTACTTTTCTTTCTTACTTTTATCTGAAAAATTTTCTTTAGCATTTCTCGTCAAGATGAGGAAGATGAGGAGAGCTGTGCTCCCAAACGCTCCTACCCAGCCTCCATTTCATGTGAGATACACATTACCTGAGGGTGAGGTTTTCCTGTCCATTGAATCTACAGTGGAGGTATACGGCTTGAGGGAAACAGTTCCTTACTGCGAGATCGGGAGGAACGATCCAGTGCCGGTAACTTTGAGTCCATCCATGCACATTATCCAAGATCTGGTTAGTTTTTCTTTAATTTTCTCTTTTTTCCATTTTTGAATTCCTGCAAAAATATGCAAAATTAGACGAAATTATATGAAATTGATGCATGTTTAGAGTAGATTTTGCCCCTAGAAAACTTAATTGATAATTCAAAGTTGGTTAGAATCGATTTTAGGATGAAAATGGCAAAAACCGAAGTTGAAAACCGGAGAATCAGTTTTTTCCCGGACAGAGCTGGCCGGCTCACCGTTAGAGCCGGGCGGCTCTGATGCTGGTTTTGGCGAAGAACAGAGCCGGCCGGCTCTGTTCTTCGCCAAAACCAGCACCAGAACCGAACCGTCCGGCTGTGGTTCAGCCATATGGTTCGACCTTTTTTTTTTGTTTTTTTGTTTTTTTTTTTGGTTTTTTTTAATGTATGTATGTATATATATATAAAAGAAATGCAAAATATAAGTGATTGAGAAAACTCCCTGATTATTTTTTTGCAGGGGCGAAAAGATAACCGGGGCGCCGGTTCTGTGTCTGATGCGCTGATTTGGTACAGAAGACTCCCTGACGAGGTGTAGGAGTTGGTTGAGTTAACCGAGTTGGATCGGTTTATTTGTTCCATGTGTGAGACTCCACCTCGGACGAGCAGGGGTTTGCTGATGGCGCTTCTTGAGCGGTAGATGGATTCCACCCACACTTTGCATTTCCCGATCGGGGAGTTTATTATCACACTCGAGGACTTTGTGGCTATCACGGGATTATCTTTTGGCGGGCGCACCTGTGAGTTCAATCAGACCTTTGGGCGAGGGGGTTTTAAGCTCGACGTGATCGCCATGTTGATCGGCTTGACTCCCGCAGGCAGGCGGGTGCAGGGGAGCACCTTGAGAGATTATTGATTGGGTAGACAGGATAGCTTACCAGAGGGTTCTGCGTTCTCACTTACTGATGTGAGACGCTATGCTCGGGCGTTCCTTCTTTATGCTTTGAGCACTTTGCTGTTCCCCACAGGTCAGAGTGGCTTGAACCTTGCTGTGCTTCCCTCTTTGATACAACTGGAGGACGTGGGGAGCTTGAGTTGGGGGCGAGCCGGGCTGGCTCAGTTATATTACGGCCTTGATGTCTGTGCCCGCGGAAGGCACAGGGAGGTGAAGGGTGTGTGGATTGTCCTTCATGTGAGTTTTTTTTTTCGAAAAAACCAGCTCTCTCTTTTTATTGTGTAGATTTGGGCGTATGAGTACACCTTCGTTCCTCAGCCAAAGTTGGCTATACCGGCCAATGCTGAGATTCCTGATTTCCTCCGGTTGCGGCGGTGGCTGGGCTTTAGTTGGAATGAGTTGGACACCGATATTTGGGCGTGCCGCCAGCTCTTGGCAGGCATGTGCTTCGAGCAGGTAAAATTCTTTCCTTTTTTTTTTGACCTTCGTCTGTCTTCAGGTGATTAAGGAGCCTTGGGGGCATGCTGCGTGGTTCCCAGAGCTTTTCGATGCTCGGAGACTGTCACCTCAGTGATTCGTTATGGAGAGTCCTGTCAGCCTCTAGTGGTATCTTGGGGAGAGAGTCTCTGATTGGCGTGCTGGTTCCCACAAGCGTAGGATACCGCCTGCACCTCCCGTCGGATTGTTCTGGCCACAGCTTCTACCAGTGGAGGAACATCAGGATCTATTTGGGTCCGGTCACACGGTTATAGGGGATGATGGCGACTATCTCGAGTTTGTCAGGACACAGCTTCTTCCCCCCACCATGGATGTGCCGCAAGAGGATGCGCCAGCTGAGGTATGTCTTTGCTTTGCTCTTACCTTCTGCTTGTTTGAGATTATTCTGCTACCTGCTAATTATTTTTTTTTGCAGCCATCTGAGAGGGGTAAACGCCCTCGTGCATCATCAGGTAGACATTCCAGTGGTCGTGGGTCTGGGACTTCCAGCGGGGGAGTGACCAAAAATCAAAATCCAAGACCTAAAATCAATGTTAAAAACATCAACAACAAGTTCTTTAACCTTTGCTCATTGCTTCGGGATTGTTTCAGATTGATCTCAGATTGTTTCGAATCATTTTGGTTTTCAGCTGGTTGAACTTCCAGGGCAAATTTCAAGTTTTCAATCCGTTTCTTGATGTTCAAAGCATTAAAACAACATCAAGGTAAACTCTGAGAGGCCTTAAACTGTGTACATTGCTTTTTCTTTGCGTTTTCTTCATTTTTGCAATTTTCGAAACCAGAATTTCCCGAATAGAGCTGGGCAGTTGTGTTCATGAAGAACAGGGCCAGGCGGCTCTGATACCTAGAGCCACATGGCTCTGTTCTACAGCGATAGATTCCCGACTTGTCCTGATCGGCCGAAAACAGTCCATTTTCCATTTTGTGCTTTCTGTTGTGATCGATTTCGGCTCAAATTCATCCGTACGTCATAAAATTTTGGTTTTTGGATTTCTGTATGTACGGATATTAGGGTTTTTGGTTTACCTAGGGTTTTATTTTCTGTGTTTTGGGGTTATTTTATCCAAATCGGATATGTAGTCTAGCGTTAGCGGACCCCCGAATCCTATAAAATTCCCGAAAAATATTGAAAATGAGCAAAATAGTATTTTCACAAATGTTTTTGGTGTGTTTATTGTTTTTTGACCCCAGATGGATGTTGGAATTAGGAAACCTACACGAACGAAACCCTGGATTCCGGGAGAACAGACCCACAAAAAATGGAAATTTACATGTAACTGAAAAAATGATTTTTCAGCACAAACAAATTACAGGACATTTCAAAACTGTTTTCCAGGTCTAATTGATCTGACCAGTCGATCGACCCAATTACCCCCTAAGTGCATGCCCCCATTTCCTAAATTCCCAATTCTATCCTATTTGAGTCCTATCTGTGTGTGCATTATAAATTGTGCTAACTGCTTATTTTGCAGCATTTGTCTTTCTTTTATTTTCATTTTTATATAATTGATAGATTTCGTGTATTTTAGACGGTTGTAATTTTTAGATCCTCGTGTACTAAGGCGATTGTAATGTGAGGACGAGAGTTTTAATCTTTTATTCGATTTGGTTGTATAATCGGCCTCTATTATTTTCTTGTACATTTTGGATGTATGCTTTATTTTTTTTTTTTGCATTTTGCTTTAGCATCGGCTGATTAAAAATAAACAAAATGGGATTAGAGAAAGATAATAAAGCGAATTAAATATAGTAATATAAACTGTAAAGTGAAAGCAAGCTAGAGGTTAAAGTAAGTCACTTGCCCGAACCCTAAATCTCTGGATTAGGTACAGTAGTCTATCCTCGGTAAAATGTTGTATCGGAATTTTCCGGATGAGCTGATCCGGGTGGTGACTCTGTCATTGATCGTGGAATTTAAGTTTCGAGGTCTTTAAGATAAAACTGGAAAATATTTTCTACAAAGGAATTTCCAAATCAAATCAATGGTTTTCCTAACTGAAGATATGCAAAACCCGTTTTTTTTTTCAAACACAAAATCAAAAGGAACGAAAACGTTTTCCTTTTCCCCGGTTCGCTTTGCCGGGTTCCTTTCCTGCTCTCTTTCCAAAAAAGGTCATCTGCTCACAGTGGCGACTCTACTGGGGATGATGGTTTCTTAAAAAGTTTTCACAAAAACTTAAGGAACTTAGGCAACTACCGAAATATATCCTCGCTTAGAGTCACTTCACTAGTTCATACTACCATATTTATTTACACCTTGCATATCATGACATTTGCTTCTTCTCAATCCCTCCAACACACTGATTAGCCCCAGTTTACCCAAGAAGGTGGACTACCTCTTCCGCCAATATTGGAGACACCCGACGGGGTAAATCACTCATAGCACCGCATCACCTTACATCATGTTCTACGGTGAAGAGTGTATATTTGCTATGGGAACCTGTGTAACCCTTGGTTTTGACTTTGACCAACATGTAATGGCTTAGTAACTTCCCCTAGGATAACGAAAACGTAAATTCAAAATGAACATTGAGAGTGCGTCTTTGGTATCCCCTGTTGATGCCAAAGAGACCCAACACCTAGGAAGAATACAAGACCAATCGAAAGGAGAAATAAGGTTAGAAGGGAGCGCATATTTTTGCGTGTGCTAACATTTGTTTCATGGTGTTTTCTATTTGACTTTTCACGAAGCATTAAACATGCATGGCTTTCGTGTGCCATTCTAACCACATCTTTATGCAGCTGTTTTCAAAAGTTGACATATGTGTCACACTAATCACATTTTTATACAGCCACGACATTTTATTCGTGTGCCATTTACATCTCGCGTGCGACATTTCCACGAAGCACACATGACATCATTCCGTGTGTCATGCATTTTGACCACATTTTCATGCAGTCACTTGCATTTTTCGCATGACATACGCATCCATATCATTTCATTCGGCTTAGTAAAGGATGATTCCAAGTGCGCCCTTCACGATCATTTCATTCCATAACATATCGGGTATCCCAAAACTACCCGTGCACCGGATTGCAACCGGCCATTTCACAAATATCATATCATTTAATAGAAGACCACAATGGTCCTAGGTTTATTTTCGTGTGACAGTTCACACAATGTCATCACATGGAATTATACTCATTCATCATAGGTGTCCCGGTGATGCCGAAATCCCGTTTGTGCATTATGGTTCACATCGGACCATTTCATGACGTTGTGAAATCATTCGAGGTGCTCCCCAAGTACCAGGTTAGAATGCATATAGGGACATTCCATAACATTATCAAATCATGCAAGGTGTTCCACGAATGCCGAAGCTCTATCCATGTCTCGAGTTGCACTTGACTTTTCTGCAACATCATTTCATATCATTTCCCTAAAAGCATCAGAACTCTGTCCGTGGGACAGTCCCCATGCGACCATTTCATTTCATACCATTGACCTACAAAGTGTTGAAACTCTGCCCGTGTGTCGGTACACACGCGACCATCTTAATATAATTCAGTAGGTGCCCCAAAGGCGCCCAACCTCTGTCCGTGCGGTGGCTCCCACGGGACATTTTTGCATTATTTTGCATAGAATATGGGCACTTTTGGGACATCCCAAACAAAGGAAATTCAAACGTGCAAAGATCATCCTCATTTTCATTTCCATTCATGAAGCATCATCCAAGCATCATTCTCCACGACACCATGTCATCCATTTACCATCCCTAACTCTTCACTTATGGTATAGGACCATACACACGCGAGACTAGAAAAGGCTAAAACTCCATAAAGACAGTTCACAGAGTAAGCTGGATCGACCGAGGACCACGTCTCAGGCTTTGTGAGCTGTTGGGGAAAGGAGAACAGTAGAGACAAGCAGTGAGTCTGATTCCGGTGAGGAAGTGGAGATGGCCAACTAAACACCAAGTCTTGCTGATGCCCTAAAGGATTTCCTGAGATCCCAAGATTTCTGTGACATGCTGAAAGAAGAGATGCGGGCTATTGTGAGGGAAACTGGGGAAACCGGAACCAGTAGGCCCAGAAAGGAAAAGGTGGATGAGTCTTCTCAGTACGGGGCTAATGTCTTAAGCAGTGTAGAAAAGCTACAAGAGATTAAGGCAGCCATGGAAAAGAAGATGAAGCCAAAATACTCTGAGTTGGATGAAGTAGTCACCGAGCTGAAGAAAGGGGCCAACATCAGCCTGGGATCTAAGAGAGGAGTAAATGTCAATGCAATGATAAACAAGGGCATTGAAACCTTTCCTGTTAGGTTCCAAGTGCTAAAGGTTCCTTTATACAAGGGGATTGGCTCCCCAGAAGCTTATGTGAATCTATATGCCCAGATAATGCTGACAGCGGGTGCCACTAAATAGCAGCTGATTAACTTCTTCCCGACCACACTGGAAGGGGGAGCCCTGAATTGGTACAACTCTTTGGTAGAAGATGTGCAATCTGACTATGAAGTCTTATTAGCGGCTTTCATCAAATACTACAGCTTTAATACTAAGATCCAGGTGAAGCTGTACGATCTGGAGAGGGTTAAGCAGAAGCCCAATGAACCCTTTGATGCATACTATCAGAGATGGATGAACAAGAGAACCGCCCCGACGAAGATGAGTTGATCCAGAAGTTGATTGATGTTAGTCGGGACATTTTCAGGAACAACATGAAGTTCCACTCTTTCAGTGAACTCAGCAAAGTATACAGTATGACAATGAAAATTGAGAGAGATGAAGAAGAAAGGACAGTAAACCAAAGGGGCAACAGAGGCTCTGGGTACAGTTTCGGCTACCGATCGACTACTACAGCTGGGTCAAGTAGTGGGTCTGGGTCTGGTTCTACAAGTAAAAGTGGACACTTTTTCAAGACCAAGTAAGCAGGGGCTGCCGTCGTGTCTCAGCAACGAGGCAGCCAAGACAGAAATCCAGATAGTCAAGGCATATCACCTTGGGCCTTCTCCTTGGCTAAGATCTTCCCCAAGTGCGAAAATGGCAGTTTGTTGGACTCTCTCAGGCCATTTGAGAAGCCAGCAGAGGAAGACAAGGATAACTTCTATACCTATCACGTCATGGTGAGGTATAGAACCAACAATTGTTATAAGCTGAGGTATGCGATCCAAAAGCTGATCGACAAGGGGAAGCTACAAGAGCTTGCCAAGCCTAGTACTAAGACGAATCCATTGCTAGTATTTAAAAGGCAGGTCAATATGGTATAGTCGGGGTTGCCAGACAATTTCATCTTCGCCCAGGTCCTAGAGGCAAACCTTATGGTACAGTCTGTGATGGCCCATGAAATAGGGGCAAAGTCAGAATGTGAAGAGTTAACAGAGCAGAAAGAGGTAAAGCCAGTGAGTTTGGATGATCTGGATTCGGAAGATGAATACGAAGAATATGGCTGTAATGAGATAGTCAAGCTGCCAGTTGTGGAGACAAAAGTTTCTGAAGTCCAGAATGTAATAAGGAGTGGCAGGGTTTACCAGCCGCTGATTCAGCAAAATGAAAAGTCTCCAGTGACTGGGTCAGGCAGCATGTTAGTGCTGAAGGAAGTAGAAAAGGAAGACCTGGTTATCTCTCAATTGAAAAAGACCCCTGCACAGGCCAGTCTGTGGCACTTGTTGTTGACTTCCAAGGAACACAGAGCAGCACTGGTTAAAAAGCTGTCTGAAATAGAGGTTTCTCCACTTGCATCTCCGGAAACCATGTGTTGCTTACTGGATAAGATTCATATAGGGTCCCCTGAGATTGTATTTTTTAAAAAAGATTTGCCACACGAAGGGAGAGCTCACAACAAAGCTCTGTATGTCAAGGCTAACCTCCTGGACTGAGTTATACCATGCGTGATGGTGGACGATGGATCTGCCCTGACCATATGTCCACTAAAAATGTTACCATTTCTGGGTCTGAGTGAAGATAGCTTGGAAAAGTCGTCTACTATGATCCGGGCCTATGATGATTTCAAGAGGACTGTAATAGGGACTTTCGAAGCTGAAGTGGAAGTGGGACTGGTCAAGTCGATGGTCACCTTTACTGTGATTGACATTCCAACCACCTTCTCCTTGCTGTTAGGGAGGCCACAATTCCACCCGTTGGGGGGTGTCCCTTCAACCTTGCACCAGAAGATCAAGTTTTTAGTAGGCAATGAGGTTGTGACAATCGAGGTGGATTCTCAGTCCGTGATTGCTACTGTTAGTGAGGAGACCAGACCATTCGGTGGATTCCAGGTTGCGATGGTCAGTAAGGAGGAAACCACAGATGCCCCTATGTTATCTATGAAAACTACATGCCAGAATAGTTGTCTAAATACCTTCACAGGCATGATTTTGTTCCAGGCATGGGACTCGGCGCCAATCTATAAGGGATGCCCAAATTTAATATCGATTCTGGAAAGCCGAGGCAGTTTGGCTTAGGCTACACAGCAGAGGCATCTAAGAAGAAGGATTTGAAAAGAGGAAAGAATGGAAAGCCCATGATTAAGCCATTCATTAAGGTTGGTGAACAACTGTACAAGGGGTAAACTAAACCAATGAAGGTCGGGAGCACTGAAATCCCAGGCTTTGAGATATTTTCTGAGGTTGTGGACTTTGAAAAGAGCCGGGAGGAGCCGGTTGCTCTAGCGATAGTAGAGGAGGCAATTGTTGAGCCTGTTGTCCCCCAAGAGAAACCATCTGAAGTAATAACAGAAGAAGTAGAAGTGGCCATGGAGAAAGCCGAAGAGAAAGTGGCCAAGGAGAAAGCAATTTTGAAAGCACTGACTGCTGCCTTAGGCAAGGCATTTGAAAATTCTGAGGAGGGATCCACTAAGGAGCTGATGACCAAGGCGGATTTCAATTCTACAATTACTGAGATAGCAGGTATCATGATGAAAGCTAAGGCATAGGTGGCTGAGATTGAGAAGACTGCTCTTCCTGCTGAACAAGAATCTGAAATTGCTACTGACCTGGACAACATCCTGGAGCTAAGCAAGGATGATGAAGAAGTTCAAGGCCCTCCACCTGTGGAGGATGAAAATCATTTTGCTGTATCTATTTCTTCTCTTTTCGATGTGAACGGTGTACTTTTTAACAAGTTTAATGCAATGAAATCCCAGTTTGCTTGTGTGATGTTTATCTTGATAATTCTATGCATGCATTTGAATCACCATCAATCATATTTCGCATTCATGACACTGATGAAGTTAACATAAATACAGATGAAAAACCCAAAATGGTATTCATTTCACATGAATTAAAATCTGAAGAAGAGACAATTGATAAGAATACTGCAAAAACATGTTAAGGCTTTCGCTTGGTCTTACAAAGACATGCCAGGGGTTGACACAGAAATAGCAGTTCACAAGATTTCGACAGATCCTAGGTTCAAGCCAGTAAAGCAGAAGCTAAAGAGGCTATGACTACAATGGGCCGCATTGGTAAAAGAGGAAGTGGCTAAGCAGATTGAAGCCAAGTTTCTTGAGGTGGTGGAATACACAGAATGGTTAGCTAACATTATGCCAGTGCCGAAGAGAGACGGAAAGGTCAGAGTGTGTGTCGACTACAGGGACTTGAACAAAGCCTGCCCGAAAGATAACTTCCCCTCACCTCACATTGATGTTTTAATCGACAGTGCAGCCAAGGTGGCAATGTATTCTTTCATGGATGGATTTTTAGGATATAACCATATCTTAATGGATGTGATTGACAAGGTGAAAACATCCTTCATTATAGAATGGGGCACCTTCTGCTACAATGTTGGAGCCACTTACCAGAGGGCTGTCACAATGTTGCTGCATGACATGATTCATAAAGAAGTGGAGGTGTATGTCGATGACATACTTGTTAAATCAATGACCCGGGAAGAGCACCCTGCTATCCTGGATAGATTTCTTACACGCATCGGGGAATACAACCTGCGACTTAACCCTAAGAAGTGTATATTCGGGGTTACATCAAGAAAGCTGCTGGGTCACGTGGTCAGCCAAAGGGGAATAGAGATGGACCCAGACAAAATCAAAGCCATCTGAGATATGCCAGCTCCTAAGACAGAAAAAGAGGTCCGATCATTCTTGGGTTCATTACAATATGTCAGCCGTTTCATAGCACGGTTAACCTCAGTGTGTGAGCCGATTTTCCAGCTGCTAAGGAAAGATCAGCTGATTGTATGGGATGGCAGGTGTCAATTAGTTTTCGAAAAGATCAAGGCTTACCTGGTAAATCCACCAGTCCTGAGCCCACCAACTCCAGGAAAGCCTTTGATTCTTTTTTTAACTGTCGAAGATTTCTCCTTAGAGGCAATGTTAGCACAGGAGCAGGATGGTAGGAAGGAGTACCCTATTTATTATCTCAGTAAAAAGCTACTGGAATATGAAACCAAGTACACATTGGTAGAGAAGACATGTGTAGAATGATCTAGCTGACTAAGAAGTTTCGCCGCTACTTTCAGTTATACAAAGTACAAGCCGTTGCTAAAGTGGATCCAATGAAATACTTGTACGAAGCACCGGTGTTGGTTGGAAAATTATCCAGGTGGCTACTACTTTTGTCAGAATTCGACATTGAGTACATCACTAGAAAAACCATCAATGGGCAAGCTGTGGTAGAATTCTTAGCAAACCAGCCACTAGAATCAAACTGCACGTAGAATCTGGAGTTCCTTAATGAACAGTTGGCTATAAAAGAAGATGGGTTATTTGCTTTGATGCCGCCATAAATAGAAAGGGTGCTGAAATTGGGGCAATCATAGCAACGCCAGATGGTGAGATCATTCCACTGTAAAAAAGGTTAGACTTCCCCGTAACCAACAATGGGGCAAAGTATGAAGCATGCTCATTCGGAATGGGAGCTCTCCTGATGCTAGGGGCAGATAGTGTCTTGATCATTGGGGACTCACTCTTGGTGATTAGGCAGGCACAAGGCAACTAGGATTTTAGAGAAGAAGCCTTGCAGCCCTACTTAGAACTGCTGCAGTACAGGAGAGGGTTATTCGACCAGTGCGAGTTTAGACACGTTCCCAGAGAAGAAAATAAAATGACGGATGCACTAGCAACACTGTCCTCCATATGGGAAGATCCAGAGAGGACACAGATACAACCTTTGGTCATAGCAACTTCCAGGCAACCCTGCTTCGATATGCATGAAGTGATGGAGTTAACAGCTGAGGAGAAGCCATGGTTCTTTGACATTTATCAGTATGTGAAAGAGGGAAAGTACCCAGAAGAAGCTAGCATTACTAATAACATTTCATTGAGAAGATTAGCTAGCCAGTTCAGAATCTTCGAGGATAAGCTATACAAAAGAACTGCAAAAGGAGTTCTTCTACGGTGTTTGACAGAACAAGAAGTAGAAATTGTAATGCAGCAAGTACATGCAGGATCTTGCGGGCCACATATGAATGGGATTGCTATGACCAGAAAGATAATGAGACAGGGATACTTCTGGATGACAATACAGTCTGATTGTGTAAAGGAGGTAAAAAGATGTCACGAGTGCCAAATCTATGCTGATATCAGTCATCTACCACCATTGGAATTACAAAATCTAGCATCTCCTTGGCCGTTCTCGGTATGGGGGATCGATATGATTGGCGAAATTCATCCCGCAGCATCTAATGGGCACAGATTCATAATGGTTGCAGTTGACTATTTCTCAAAATGGGTAAAAGTAGAATCCTTCTCTAATGTGATAGCTAAGCAGATGGTTAAGTTCATCCAGAAGAGCATCATCTCCCGATACGAGATCCCTCATCATGTAGTGACTGATAACAGGGCGCAATTTCAAGGGGCAACAACTAAGCTATTCTCAAAACATGGCATCAAACGTCATAGATCTTCTCCGTACAGACCGCAGGCTAATGGTATAGTGGAGGTGGCTAACAAGTCAATTAAGAAGATCTTATCAAAGATGGTAACCACCTATAAAGACTGGGTTGATAAACTACCATATGCTCTTTGGGGTTATAGAACCACTATCAGAACACCAACTAGAAAGACTCCCTATGCCTTGGTATATGGGATGGAAGCAGTGTTGCCAGTGGAAATGGAACTCAAGTCACTCAAAGTAGCTTTGGAAGCCCAGCTACCAGAAACGGGATGGGCTCAGGCTAGATACAAGCAGTTGGCTGCATTAGATGAAAAGCGGTTGAAAGCACTAGATCACCTGCAGATGTATCAACGCAGAATGGCTAGGGCCTATAATCGAAATGAGAAGTATCCCAGACAACAGCTGAAAGCCAAGGATCTGGTTCTGAAGCAGTTGAGGTCTACGAATACCATTGCCCGAGGAAAGTTCATGCCGAATTGGGAAGGCCCCTATGTTGTGAAGAAAGTGCTGTTGAAGGGTGGTGTAAGCATCACAGACATGGATGGGAATGAATTTCTAAATCCTGTCAACCAAGACCGCCTAAAGCCTTACTATGTTTAAAATAAAAGAAGGAAAGAAGAAGTCTACTAGGTTGAAAACTCGAAAAGGGCGGCCTAGGCAAAAGTCAAGACACGAGAGAAAATGATCAGTCAGAAAATCTGTAAAGGGCGACTGGTAACGGATTTGGTTCTATGTGGAATGTATACCATTTTGGGGAACCAACCTTTTCAAATGTATTCATGTTAATTTCATCAATAAAGTGTGATGTTTTGTCTAAATAAGTTCGCTTGGTTATGTCAGATGCATAAATAAGATTTTCTTGCCTAAACATCCATTTAAAGAAAGCACTTTACATTAAATTGGTTAAAAGACTCGCATTATTCAATGATGAAATGTGCTAAAATGCTTGCAAGCGAATTCAATTCATCATCCCTTAGAGCGGTCGAAAATTGCGAAGCAGATCCAAGTTCAAGAGCCATAGGACCTTAAAAAAAAAAGAGCTCGCTAAGGTGAAAACCGAATAGGTGCCTTACGCAAAAATTAGAGTAGCTCGCTGAGCTGAAAACCCACGACGGGCAGTTCAGGCAAAATTTAGAGCATTTCCAAACTCAACACTCCTAGGCACAGGAAGACGAGACACTTTCGTCATTTCCCAATGGAGACACTTTTGTTCCCCGGTGGAGATCCCTTTCACCATTCCTCGGTACAAGCCTTTCCATATGTCCTCTAGCAGGATAACCTGTTGGAAATGCCCTAGTCCCGAGGCATTGGTCCTTGTATTTGTACTATACATTTATTGGATTTATGTGTTGTACTCATTTGTGTTATTAATAAAGGCATCAATTCATTTACTATATCTATCTTGTGCAATATATTAAATGAAGTATCCAATGGACATATCTATATCCATGACGACGAGTGTCATGCACTTAGCAGTAAGACCATGGATAGGGTAAATGATATGACCATAAATAGATCCGTAGTCTGTTCCAGTCATGGGAATGAATGGAACAATAGACTATCATTAACCTGGTTGTATGGCGGTGTCTTACCGGTCATTGGACATGGAATGTCAACCAAGTTAATGGGTACATGCCTGGAAGCATGGTACTAGATAGATCCACTAAACGAGTAATCCACATGGTATGGTATCACAATGGATTCTCGTGTAGTACTTGTATGGATCCTTTGACCTGACCATATGATGGTGTTACATGTGAAGTCGTATACTTAGGGGTACGCCTAAAGGGCCTGTAATAGGGTGCCAAGTATGGGTGCTTTCGGGTATGTCACTGAACATGGTAATACTATGGATATGCAGAAGGGATTTGTCACTCAGTAACCAGCTGAGAAGATATCACCGGCCACTTGATGAATGTGACTGATAAGAGTGTGGCCACACCCAAACAAGTTGGAACTTGTTTGTGAGCATCAGTACATTCGGGATTAAGTTAATGTCCGGACACAAAAGAGGGTGATCAATCCATGCCTCTGTGTTGGACACCGATATCAATGACATGGGATGTACAAGTTTAAACTACAGGGTTATGATATCAGTTAGACTGCCATCTCCATCTTAATTGGGGGCTGCAGTGGCTTGCTAGAGCCCAACTGCAGTCTGCGGGCCAAAGGCCCGCTGCCAACATAAAGATGGGCCCACGGGATCGTACACATTGAGCGACTGGACACCGATTTAAAGAATCACAAGTACACTTGGAGTGTACACTCTAGAGAGAGAGAACTCTATATATTAATTATATTACAAGGATCAATTGGATTGATCATTATAATAAAATTAATATTTGGCTTCACATAATTAATTGGATTAATTATGAAATTATTTCCTAGGTGGAAATATTCATATGTATAGGTTTACTTATGAATTAGTTTTGTGAAGACTTAATTTTAATTTGATGGATTAAATTAATTAGTCAAACCAATTTTAATTTAAATGTAAATAATATATTACTTGGAGTAATATATTAAATACATGGGTTAATTAAAATTGGGCTTGATATTGATTTAGACCAGACTAATTAAAATAAGTTTGGGCCTGAATTAAAAGGAGGAAGCCCACACAGACAAAGAAGCCAGACTGGGCCCAAATTCCAGCAAGGGAATTTGGAAGCCCTAGGGTTAAAAACCCTTAGGGGAATTCGGCCAACATAGATGTGTGTAGCCCCGTTTGGCCGAATTCTCCTTCCCTCCCTTACTCTCTAATCTTCGTGATTTTTTGACGCTAGCACGTGCGGTGTTCGTTAGGCGCTCGTGTACGGGAACGAGGAGGAATTCTATTTTGAATTCTGCAGTCATCATCCATCTCTAGAAAGAGATATTTCTGGTAAGAAATTTAATCCCTTTCTATTTAATTTTAAGTTTTTCAATTTCCACTTCAATTGCTCCTGGGACTGGATTTGAGGAAATCACCGCGTTCTTCCGCTTTTATCGGGTGATTTCCGGTGAAAAATCCCAACAGTGGTATCAGAGCGGGCTTTTGATCCGTGGAATTTGATTAATTTGGCTGAATCCCTATTTTGAAATTGGATGTTTTTTTATTGGGATTCTTTGTATGGGTTTTCTGATTTTTCCCATATGTTTTAATACAATGAAAATTAATATTGCATATTGGTTTATATTGTTTTAATTTTGTTGTATTATTGGAATTCTTGGTGAATTGCTATGGATGATGGATGGATATATTTTTTTATTTTAATTCTGTTTTAAATAAAAGAAAAAAAAAAATCTGCCTCCCGGGGTGCGGGGCTGCCGGCGGCGGAATCGCCGGCTGCAGCGGCCGCACGCGGCGGGAGGCGCGGCGGCAGCCGCTAGGCGGCTGCGCCGCTGCTGCTGCTAGGGCAACTTCGTTGCCCTAGCTGCAGCAGGCCGGGCCCAGTTTTTTTGGATTTTGCGGGTTTTTGGGTCTAGAGCCCAGTTTTGAAATTTTAATTGGTTTTAAAATTCGTGTGTTTAAATTTATGTAATTTAAATGGGCATGGTTTCTTGGATGAATTATATTTCGTTCATGTGATATTAGTTTTGGAAATTAATATGGTTAATGGAAATTGGTTTGGGTAATTTTGGCACAATTACTCGGACGGCTAAATTGGACCCATGGTTTCCCAATTCCAGTGGGAGCAGTTGGACTGCCTGGGCTGGAGGCCCAAAGCCCGTTAAGGGTTAGAACCATGGTGGGCCAAAATTGGCGATTTCCTTATAATGGCTTTGACATAATTTAAATGGGCTTAAATCATGCAATATGACATGCTTTTGAATTATATGTATTGGATGCATATGAATGGTTGAATGAATGTATGATGGGATGCTATTGGGCCTTTTACGAGATGGGTTGTATTTTTTTTTTGGGTAAATACGGCCTGCGTGTCGTTTTTCTTTTTAATGTAATTTTATTTTATTTAAATTAAATATTATAAAATTTGTAAAAAAAGAAGCCCATGGAGTGGTGAGCCCAGATGGAGGTGCAAGCCCAAAATTGGAGGTGCAAGCCCAGAAGGAAAAGATGGAGGCCCGCCTAATATCTGTTTCTAGTATAGGTTTACTAGAATAATATTAGGTTGTAACATAGGCCCATAGCAGTCCATTTTATTTTTATTTAATCATGTTTTATATTTATTTGCATGTATGAATGTATGTTCCCATAGCTCATTCACCCGCTTTATGTATGTAAGCCGTTATAATTGAATCTAATAACCAAACGGATTTACTAAGTCGCTTAAAAGTGCTTCCCTCATTCAAAACCGAATCGAAGTGGGAATAGGCCAGTTGTAGACCATGCCCTCGCAGGATGCACTGGAGTTTTGTCACTTTGTATTGGGTTAGAGTATGGGATACTCTAACACTTGGATGGAGGTTTTGACTTAGCGTGGGTAGTGTAAGCGCCGGAATTTTCTATACTTAAAAAAAAAAAAAACAGTCTTCACGACTATCATTACAGTCGTACGACTGTAATGTCGGAAAATCTGCAGAGGCCCATACCTCTGCAGCAAAAAATGAAGGAGAGAGAAAGGGAGCATTAATTGCTCCCTTGTTGCAGCAAGCAAGGGGAGGAGGCAGAGATAAAAGGAGAAAAAGGAGAAAAAGAGGGAGAGGGGATTTCTGGTGAGAAGAAACTTAGAGAGAGAAAGAGAAGAGAGAGAAAAAGAAAACCACAAAAACTCATTTTTCTTCCTCTTTGATTTTCTTTAATTCTCGAAATTAAACCTAAAACTTGTTAGAAATCCCTAGGTTAATCAATTAACTACATAACCAAATCAAGAATTCGGACTAAAACAATCAGAATCCTTTGCAATTTGGATTTTTTGGACAAAAAGCTCTCAACTTCCATTCCAAAGGAAAAGTACGAATTTGTTGGGATCGGAGCGACGCCAGGGGTCAAAACGACTTGGAATAGCTTCTAAAAAGGTAGTCATTTCTTTTCCTTACACTTTTTCTCGCTTTCTGGGTGTTTGAAGTGAGTTTTGTGCATTTTTTGTGCATTTTCGTTTTCCTGTTTCTGGAAATTAAGAACAGTCGCACGACTGTTCTTGGTTTTCATGAACAGTCGTACGACTGTATATACAGTCGTATGACTGTTCTTAATTTCCAGTTGATTTTTCGCCAGTTTTGATTAAAAATGATTCTTGGCGAAATTCTGATCCTGGACTGATTACAGTCGCACGACTGTAAACTACAGTCGTACGACTGTAATCCTTGTTCCAGAATCAGAATTTCAACCTTCATTACCAAAAATTTCCAAAAAATCCCAAAAAAATTAGAAAACCCCAAAAATCATCAAAATGAATTTTCGTTGTGTGCATCACGACCGTAGATTCAATTTTTAGTAAAATTGCATTTAGAACAATTCAACGACGGAGACCCAGTTCTCCTGAAAACCGGCCCACTTAATATATAAAAATGCATGTAAACCGGAAAAATTGTTTTCAAAATGATTTTTTCCACTAAAAACCAAAAATACAGGGACGTTTCAAAATATTTTCCAGGTCTAACCGGGCCGGCTAGCCGAGCCAACCCGGTTACCCCCTAAATGCATGCCCCCGATTCTTGATTTCCCAATTCTGTCTGTTTGAGTCCAACTTGTGGTGTGCTGTATAAATTGTGCTAACCTTCTGTTTTACAGGCTTTAATTTCTTTTATTTTTATTTTTGATGTATTTTAATCGATTAAATCGTGTATTTAGGCGGTTGTAATTATTTTTAGATTTTCGTGTATTCTAGGCGATTGTATAAGTGAGGTGAGAGTTTTTTTATTTTTCCATTCGATTTGGTTGTAAGCCAATTAATATTTATTCCTTTTCCTCATTTTTGTATTAAATATTTTGTATGCGCGCTGTATGCCTTTTATATTCAATGAAATGGACTTTAGATTTTGAAATACCATTCGAGAACATTGGCAATATTTATTTTAATTAGACACGAAATAAGGGACTTGTCCGGACCCGAATCTCTGGATAGTGTAGCGACCGTTCGTCCGGTTCAGCTACATAAGAATTTCCCCGGTTGAGCTGAGCCGGGTGGCGACTCTACAATATTCATCGAGACTTAGGTCTCGGTTCTTTTATTTATTAATTCTGTTTATTAATTCTATTTATTTTCCAAAACGCGGATTTCCATTTATAAAAACCCCACGCGAGGGAGGGATTCGCCCGAGATCGTGGCGCCCATTCCGAAAGGGAGTCCCGCGTCCCGTCGAAAACGCGTCGTCCGCTCACAGTGGCGACTCCGCTGGGGACTTCTTCAAAAAGTTTTCTTAAAAACTTAGAAGAATTTTGACAAGCCCTGAAAAGTGTCTAACTAAAATAACGTGGATGATTCTCTTTTGGTATTTTATTTGCATTTTTGGTTAGCCATTTCTTGCATTAGATTAGGTATCCTTTTATAGCCCGGTGGATTGTTGAAGTGTCGCCTAAGTTCCTCCTGGTCTTAGGGGCACGAATACGAAACACCACTCATAGCCTCGTACGAACCCCTTCGTTCGGACCCTTGAGTGGGGAGAAGTGAGGAGTATATCTTGCTATGAGAGCCTTGATGTTATCCCGACTTTGACCAAACCCATATAGGCAGCTCTAGTTGGATTCCCTTAGGATACCAAAATAATTGTGTGAGTAATAATAAAATCGCGACTTCATCACCCCCTGTTGGTGATCGAAGTGAACCTCGCCTAGGACTTGGTTAGAAATTTTTGAGACCGACCACGTTGGAGGAATAAGGTTGGAAGAATTCGTTTTGCTTGCTATGTGTTTCTCGCCATCTCGTGACACATCGCCATTGCTACCTACGCGTGCATAACATACCATAATCACCATTTTCCATACACATGACATACCATACTCAAACATCTTTGTGTGATATTAACCCACATTATTATGCAGCCATTTTGCATTTTATTTCGTGTGTAAAATATTAATTCATTCGCTTGTCATCCATACTAACGATTTCTTTTTCAGCCATAACATTAAACTTGTGTGATTAGCATTTTATTTTTGACCTAGCATACATAACATCATTACGTATGTCATGCATCCTAACCCACGTTTTTATGCAGCCATTTGCATATTGTGTGACATGTCCATTCACTACATTGCATTTAGATTAAATTAAGGGGCATTTCAAGGACGCCTATCATGGCCATCCCATCCCATTTCATAACATATCGGGTACCCAAAATTACCCGTGTTTTGCCAATGCACCGGATTGCATTCGGCCATTCCACTAATATCATTTCATTTACTAAAAGCCACAACGGCCTTAGGCCCATTTTCGTGTAATAATTTGCACAATGCATTTCACGACATCACACCCATCTATCGTAGACATCATATAACACTGTGGTCCATATCCGACCACTTCATGACATTAATTCACCATTTAAGGTACTCCCCGAGTGCCCGAGTAGTATACATATGGATCCATAACATCACCAAATCATGAAAGGCGTTCCTCGAATGCCGAATCCTTGTCCGTGTTCCTGTTACATGTGACTATCTCATAACATCATTCCATATCATATGCTCAAAAGCATCAAGACCTCGTCTATGGGCCCGGCCCATGCGACCATTTCATATCATCTCATAGACCTATAAAGCGTCAAAACTACGTCCGTGTGCCGGTATACATGCGACCATTTCACGAATTCATTAGGTGCCCCAAAGGCGCCGAAGTTCTGTCTGTGTGATGGCCCACACGCGACGTTTTTGCATAAACATTAGCTGTTCTTGAAATGCCTCGAAAAAAATAATAATAAAAAGAAACCATTCATATCATCATTCCATACATAATTCCCCTCCATGCATCTCAAACATGTTCAATGTCTTAATTTTTATGTCATATCACGTCATTCATTCACGACCCTAATATCTCCTACCTACTCCCAAGCAGAATACACTGGAGCGACCTTGGACAAGATCCCAAGCTTCAAGGGCAGCTAGGAGACAGAGGGTAGTCGAGAGTGACAGTGATTCTGAGTCTGGGGAAGGAGTGAATATGGCAGAACAGACACCGAGCATGGATGATGTTTTGAGAGATTTCTTCAGGTCGCAAGATTTTCGTGACATGTTAAAGGAAGAAATAAGGGCAGTGGTTAGAGAAGCTGGTGAGACCGGTGGTAGTGGAGCCGGGAAGGAAAAAGAAGCTGAGTCATCCCAACACTATGGTGACGCTTCGGCTAGCCTTGAAAAGCTGCAGGAGATAGAGGCAGCTATGGAATAGAGGATGAAAGCCAAGTGTTCTGAATTAGATGAGGTCATGGCCCAGTTGAAGAAGGGGGTCGGGATCAGTGCTGAATCCAAGAAGGGGGTGAACGTTGATGCCATGATCAGTAGGGGCATCGAGACATTTCCTATCGGCTTCCAAGTGCCGAAAGTCCCCACTTACAAAGGAATGGGCTCACCGGAGGCCCATGTGAATTTATATGCCCGGGTTATGCTAACAGCAGGCGCTACAAAGCAACAATTGATTAATCTTTTCCCCACCACACTGGAGGGAGGTGCTTTGGGATTGTATAACTCACTGTCAGAGGAGGAGCAATCTGACTGGGAAGTATTGTCAGCAGCCTTCATCAAATACTACAGCTTCAACACCAAAATCCAGGTGAAGCTGTATGATTTGGAGAGGGTGAAACAGAAATTCAATGAGCCCTTTGATGAATACTACCAGAGGTGGATGAACAAGATGATCCTCCTAAAGAACCGCCCTGATGAAGACGAGCTTATACAGAAGCTCATTGATGGCAGCAAAGATATCTTCAAGAACAACATGAAATTCCATTCCTTCAAGGAGCTTAGTGAGGTCTATAGCATGGCCATGAAGATAGAAAGGGATGAAGAGGAGAAGCCAGCTGGTCAGAAAGGGGGAAGAGGTACAGGGTATAGTTCAGGGTATAGATCAACCACAGCAGCTGGGTCTAGCAGTGGGTCTGGTTCAGGTGCCAGTGGCAAGCAGGGGCAGTCATCAGAAGTGAAGCGGGTTGAGGTGGCTACTGTGAATCAGCAGCAAGGCAACCAGAATAGGGGTCCTGGAGGACAAGGCATAACACCCTGGACTCTTACTTTGGCAAAGATATTCGCCAAGTGTAGGAATGGTGGCTTACTACAGTCCTTGAGGCCATTTGAGTTCCCACCTGAAGCTGACAAGGATAACTTCTGCACTTATCATGTGGTGACAGGCCATTGGACCAATAACTGCTATAAGCTAAGGGATGCTATCCAGAAGCTTATCGACGAGGGAAAGCTGCAAGAACCACCTAAACCTAGCACTAAAACTAACCCACTACCGGCATTCGAGAAGCGGGTTAACATGGTTCAGTCGGGGTTGCCGGCTAACTTCATATTTGCCCAAGTTCTGCAAGCGAACCCTACGATTCAGGCAGTGGCGGTAGGGGAACCCGAAGTGGAGCTTAAATGTGAGGAAAAGGAGGGGTGTAAGGAGGTCAAGCCCATAAGTCTGGATGACCTTGACTCCGAAGATGAGTACGAAGAATTTGACAGAAGAGAGGCTGTTAAACTCCCAGCTGTTGAGAAGCTGAAGATTTCAGAAGTGCAGCACGTGACCCGAAGTGGAAGGGTATATCAGCCGGCGGATCAGACGAAAGATAAAGCACCGATGAATGGGTCGGGCAGTACTTCGGCGCCGGAAAGAGTCGAGAAAGAAGACTTGGTCATTTCCCAACTGAAGAAGACTCCTGCACAGGCCAGTTTGTGGCACTTGCTTATGACCTCCAAAGAGCATAGGGAGGCTTTAGTGAAGAAGCTATCAGAAATTGAAGTCTCCCCTATAGCTTCACCAGAGGCTATGTGCTGCTTGCTAGACAAAGTCCATGCTGGAGCTCCTAATATTGTTTTCTCTGAGAAAGACCTACCAGCAGAAGGAAAGGCTCACAACAAGGCTCTTTACATTAGAGCCTATATCATGGATAAGGTGATGCCGTGCGTTATGGTGGATGACGGCTCAGCCCTGAATATTTGCCCACTGAAAATGCTACCGTTTCTAGGCATGAATGAAGAAGTGTTGAAGAGGTCCTCGACAGTCATTCGGGCGTATGATGATTCTAAAAGAACAGTGATAGGGACCTTTGAAACAGAAGTGGAAGTTGGGCCCATCAAGTCCATGGTTGTTTTCACAGTGATCGATATCCCGGTCACATTCTCCTTATTGCTTGGAAGGCCCTGGTTCCATCCTTTGGGAGGTGTTCCTTCCACATTGCATCAGAAGATTAAATTCTCTATGAATGATAGGATTGTGACTGTTGAGGTGGATGCCCAGTCGATGGTAGCTGCAGTGGATGAAGGAGTGGTTCCTTTTGGTGGATTCCAAATTGCTGTCATTAAGGAGGAAGAAACCACGGATGCCCCTATGGTTCTTTATGAGAACTACATGCCAGATTGGCTATCCCGATATCTATACAAGCTGAACTTTGTCCCGGGAATGGGACTCGGGATTAATCTACAAGGTGTGCCAGAATTCAAGATCGACTCGGGAAAGTCAAAGCAGTACGGCCTTGGTTATGTAGAGGGGTCATCCGAGCAGAAGAATCTGAAAAAGGGCAAGAATGGCAAGGTCATGATGAAGCCATTTCTGAAGGCAGGAGGAAGCCTTTATAAAGGCCAAGCTGAACCGGTGCTGGTTGGGAATGTTGAGCACCCTGGCTTTGAGATCTTTGCAGATGTTGTGGATTTTGAGAAAAGCCAGGAAGAGCCAGTAGCCCCTGTAATGATAGAGGAAGCGATTGCTGAATCTGAAATCCCGAAAGGAGAATCATCTGAGGTGATAGCAGAAACCATAGAGGTGGCCGAGGAAGAAGATGAAAAGAAGACATATGCTGAAGCTACAGAAGTGATCTCGGGAGCTTTGACTGCTGCATTAACCAAAGCTTTTGGAAAATCCAAGGAAGGATTTGGCGAAGAAGTAATGGCCAAAGTGAACTTAGACTCTGTGGTTGCTGAAATCGCCAAGATTATGGAGAAAGCTAAGGCACAGGTGGCCGAGAAAGCTGCAGTCCCAGATGATGCTCTGGGAGGGAAGATGGAAGCTGATGAAGAACAAGGCCCTCCGCCTGTGGAGGATGAAAATGATTTTGTTGTATCTATTTCTTCCATTTTCAATGTAACTGATGTACTTTATGATAAGTTCAATGCAATGAAATCCCAGTTTGCTTACTTGTGTGATGTTTATCCTGATAATTCTGTGCATGCATTCGAATCACCATCAAGCATATTTACCATACATGACACTGCATTGCATGAAATCAATATAAGTACAGATGAAAACCCTAAAATGGTACTCATCTCACGCGAGCTAAAATCCGAGGAAGAAAGAGAATTAATAAGAATACTCCAAAAACATGTTAAAGCTTTCGCCTGGTCGTATGAAGACATGCCGGGTGTAGATACAGAAATAGCAGTGCACAAAATCCCAACAGACCCCAAGTTCAGATCGGTAAAGCAGAAGTTGAGAAGACTAAGGCCGGAATGGGCTACACTGGTGAAGGAAGAAGTGGCCAAACAGATAGATGCCAGGTTCCTCGAAGTGGTGGAGTATACGGAATGGCTAGCCAACATTGTCCCCGTGCCTAAAAAGGATGGAAGGGTCAGAGTATGTGTCGACTACAGGGACTTGAACAAGGCATGCCCTAAGGACAATTTCCCACTACCTCACATTGACGTATTGGTTGATAGTGCAGCAAAAGCAGCAATGTACTCATTCATGGATGGCTTCTCGGGATACAATCAGATTTTGATGGATGTGATCGACAAGGTGAAAACATCGTTCATCACAGAGTGGGGTACCTTCTATTACAGAGTGATGCCTTTCGGGTTGAAGAACGCCGGTGCCACTTATCAGAGGGCTGTCACAACTCTGTTGCACGATATGATCCATAAAGAAGTTGAAGTGTATGTCGACGATATGCTCGTTAAATCAGCAACCCGGGAGGAACACCCTGTTATCCTGGATAGATTTTTAACACGCATTGGAGAGTACAACTTGCAGCTTAATCCCAAGAAGTGCATATTCGGGGTCACATCAGGGAAGCTGTTAGGCCATGTAGTCAGCCAGAGGGGGATAGAAATGGACCCAGATAAAATTAAAGCCATCCAAGAAATGCCACCTCCAAAGACTGAAAAGGAGGTCAGATCATTCCTGGGTTCCTTGCAGTATGTCAGCCGCTTCATAGCCAAGCTAACTTCCACTTGTGAGCCAATCTTCAAGCTATTAAAGAAAGATCAGCCGGTTGTGTGGGATGACAAGTGTCAGCTGGCCTTCGAGAAGATCAAGGCCTACCTGGTAAAACCACCAGTGTTGAGTCCTCCAATCCCAGGGAAGCCTCTGATTTTATATTTGGCAGTTGAAGAATCCTCTATAGGGGCAATGCTTGCACAAGAACAAGATGGCAAGAAGGAATATCCTATCTATTACCTTAGCAAGAAATTGTTGGAGTATGAAACCAAGTACACACTGGTGGAGAAGACATGTGTGGCGATGATTTGGTTGACCAAGAAGCTGCGCCACTATTTCCAATCCTACAAGATACAAGCTGTGGCTAAAGTGGATCTAATGAAGTACCTCTATGAAGCACCAGCATTGGTTGGGAAGTTGTCCAGGTGGTTGTTACTTTTGTCTGAATTCGACATCGAGTACATCACAAAGAAAACCATTAGAGCCGTGGCAGAGTTTCTGGCGAACCAACCCCTAGAATCAGATTACACAGAGAACCTGGAATTCCCTGATGAGCAGCCAGCCATGGTGGAAGTGAAAAGATGGGTCATGTGTTTCGATGGGGCAGTGAATAGAAAAGGCGCAGGAATCGGAGTACTTATAGCAACACCAGATGGTGAGGTCATTCCTTTATCCAAAAGGCTGATCTTTCCTGTAACCAACAATGGGGCGGAATATGAAGCATGCTTGTTTGGAATGGAGACTTTATTAACCTTGGGAGCAAATGATGTCTTAATTGTCGGTGATTCACTTCTAGTGATCAGGCAAGCTCAGGGTGAATGGGACTAAAAGAAGAAGCCTTACGACCTTATTTGGAGCTGCTACAGTTCAGGAAGGGTTTATTCGGCCAGTGTGAATTCAGACATGTCCCCAGGGATGAGAATAAGATGGCTGATGCGTTAGCAACTTTGTCCTCCATGTGGGAAAATCCAGAAGAGACACAAGCTCAACCACTGGTTATAGCCACTTCCAGGCATCCTTGCTTCGAAGTGCATGAAGTAATGGAATTATCAGCCGAAGAAAAGCCATGGTTCTGTGACATTTACCGGTACGTTAAGGAGGGGAAGTACCCAGAAGAGGCCAGCGCTGCTGATAAGTTGACACTGAGAAAACTGGCTAGTCAATTCAGAATCTTCGAGGATAAGCTATACAAAAGAACAGCACATGGAATCCTTTTAAGGTGTCTAACAGAACGAGAAGCAGAGGATGAGATGCAGCAGGTACATGCAGGATCCTGTGGGCCACATATGAATGGACTTGCCATGGCTAGGAAGATAATGAGACAAGGGCATTTCTGGATGACAATACAAGCAGATTGTATAAGAAAAGTGAAGAGATGTCATGAATGTCAGATCTATGCAGACATTAGTCATCTTCCTCCACTTGAACTTCAGAATCTAGTGTCTCCTTGGCCGTTTTCAGCATGGGGGATAGACATGATTGGTGAAATTCATCCAGCTGCATCTAATAGGCATAGATTCATAGTTGTGGCAGTTGATTATTTCTCCAAATGGGTCGAAGCGGAATCCTTCACTAATGTTACAGCCAAGCACATGGTCAAGTTCATCCGGAAGAACATCTTCACTCGGTATGGGATTCCTCACCACATAGTAACTGATAATGGAGTACAATTTCAAGGGGCAACCGCTGAGCTATTTGCAGAGCATGGAATTGAACATCATAAGTCCTCTCCATATAGACCACAGGCTAATGGTGCAGTAGAAGCAGCTAACAAGGCAATAAAGAAGATCTTATCAAAGATGGTAACCACTTACAGGGATTGGGCTGATAAACTGCCTTATGCTCTCTAGGGTTACAGAACTAGTGTTAGAACGCCGACAGGAGAAACTCCTTATGCCTTGGTATATGGAATGGAAGCAGTGTTGCCAGTGGAGATAGAACTCAAGTCACTCAGAGTTGCCCTGGAAGCTCAATTACCAGAGACTGAATGGGTTCAAGCTAGATATGAGCAGCTGGCTGCACTAGATGAAAGGCGACTAAAAGCACTGGATCACCTACAGATGTATCAGGAGACTTGGTTCTAAAGCAACTAAGGCCTTCAAATGTTGATGTTAGAGGCAAGTTCAGACCCAATTGGGAAGGACCATATGTGGTGAAGAAGGTGCTATCAAAAGGTGCTGTCAGCATTATGGACATGGACGGGAATGAGTTTGCCAATCCGATCAACCAAGACAGGCTAAAGCTTTATCATGTATAAAAAAAAAAAAAAGTCTGCTAGGCTGAAAACTCGAAAGGAGCGGTCTAGGCAAAAATTAAGACACGAGAGAAAATAATCAGTCGGAAAATCTGAAAAGGACGACTGGTGGCGGATTCTGGCTCAGTGTGAAATGTGTATCATTTAGGAACCAACTTGTTTCAAATGTACTCATTTTGACTTCATCAATAAAGTGGAGTGTTTGTTTAAATATATTTGCATGGTTATGACAAATGCACAAACAAAGTTATCTTGCATAAACACACGTTCAAAGAAAGCACTTTGCATTCAACTGATCAATATCATTGCATTATTTGACAAATGAAAATGTATCAAGTACATGCAATTTAAAATCTCTTTTCGTCCTCTAAAGTCCAGTTCGTCTTCCCAGACGAGCAATAAAGGGTCACAACACCATTTTAGTCAAATCTAAAAAAAAAAAAAAAATGCTCGCTGAGGTGAAAACCGAAAAAGGCACCTCAGGCAAAAATTAGAGCAGCCTGCTAAGCTGAAAACCCATATCGGGCAGTTTAGGCAAAAGTTAGGGCATAAGAAAAGCTCGCTAAGGCGAAAACCGAAAAGGCGCCTTAGGTAAAAATTAGAGCAGCCTGCTAAGATGAAAACCTGATCTGGGCAACCCAGGCAAAAATTAGAGGAAAAAAAAAAAAAAACACACTCATAACTTCCCACGGAGCAAGAAAAACAGAGCATCCTTAGTATTCCCCGCAGAATTCGTCACATCACTCCCCAGTAGAGTTTCCCATACTATTTCCTAGCGGAGTCTACATAAAGAACACCATCAATTATTTCCCCGCAAATTCGCCATGTTACTCCTCAGTGTAGTTTACACAAAGAACACCATAATTGTTTCCCCAGTCAAGCCATCACACTCTTCCCCAGCGGAATCTCTACAAGGAATATTACGATCATTTCCCCAGCAGTCACCTCACTCCGTCGATAATCACCACACAATGCCCCAAGAAAAGCAAAATCAACCAGGGGCACAACATATCTCCCCAGCGGAAGACAGAAACGTCTAATAACAGAAAATACATACATGTACATATACATCAACATGCATCCATACATTGCATATATCAATTACTTATCCCCGGCTAGTCTTCATTCTTGATCGAAGGGGCAAAAATTTTTGTTTAAAAATCTCGATCAAGGAATGAAGACTTGCCATTTTAAGTGCAGGAATTCATCCCCAGCTCAATATCCTCAGCAAGTCAGCAGATCCGCCTTGAGTAATGTAAACTCGGTATCGGCCCAGGTTCGCTCCATTATCTCAACTTTCTCCAGCGAGTCCGCCTCGAGTAATGTAAGCTCGGCATCGACCCAGATCTGTTCCATCATCCAAGTTCCCCAGCCGATCCGCTTCGAGTAATGTGAACTCGGTATCGGCCCAGATCAGCTTCATCTATTTCCCCAGTAAAGTTCGCCTCGGGTAACCTAGACCCGATATCGGCCAATTTCTTCATCAATTTCGCCTCGGGTAACCTAGACCCGATATCGGCCAATTTCTTCATCAAGTTCGCCTCGGGTAACCTAGACCCGATATCGGCCAATTTCTTCATCAATTTCGCCTCGGGTAATCTAGACCCGATATCGGCCAATTTCTTCATCAATTTCGCCTCGGGTAACCTAGACCCGATATCGGCCAATCTCTTCATCAATTTCGCCTCGGGTAACCTAGACCCGATATCGGCCAATCTCTTCATCAACTCGCCTCGGGTAATCTAGACCTGATATCGGCTTATTTCCTCCCTAGCATCGCCTCGGGTAACCTAGACCCGGTATCGGCCTATCTCATCAGAAGATTCATTCCAGCGTTCGCGGCGCTTTAATTCACGCTCTCAAATTCATCATCACAGGTATTATAGGCCTGTAGCCAGATGTCGAATTTGATCACGCGAGGGGCAGCTGTAAGTGCCGGAATTTTCTATACTTAAAAAAAAAAAAAAAACAGTCGTCACGACTATCATTACAGTCGTGCGACTGTAATTTAAAAATTACAGTCGTACGACTGTAATGTCGGAAAATCTGCAGAGGCCCATACCTCTGCAGCAAAAAATGAAGGAGAGAGAAAGGGAACATTAATTGCTCCCTTGTTGCAGCAAGCAAGGGGAGGAGGCAGAGATAAAAGGAGAAAAAGGAGAAAAAGAGGGAGAGGGGATTTCTGGTGAGAAGAAACTTAGAGAGAGAAAGAGAAGAGAGAGAAAAAGAAAACCACAAAAACTCATTTTTCTTCCTCTTTGATTTTCTTTAATTCTCGAAATTAAACCTAAAACTTGTTAGAAATCCCTAGTTTAATCAATTAACTACATAACCAAATCAAGAATTCGGACTAAAACAATCAGAATCCTTTGCAATTTGGATTTTTTGGACAAAAAGCTCTCAACTTCCATTCCAAAGGAAAAGTGCGAATTTGTTGGGATCGGAGCGACGCCAGGGGTCAAAACGACTTGGAATAGCTTCTAAAAAGGTAGTCATTTCTTTTCCTTACACTTTTTCTCGCTTTCTGGGTGTTTGAAGTGAGTTTTGTGCATTTTTTGTGCATTTTCGTTTTCCTGTTTCTGGAAATTAAGAACAGTCGCACGACTGTTCTTGGTTTTCATGAACAGTCGTACGACTGTATATACAGTCGTACGACTGTTCTTAATTTCCAGTTGATTTTTCGCCAGTTTTGATTAAAAATGATTCTTGGCGAAATTCTGATCCTGGATTGATTACAGTCGCACGACTGTAAACTACAGTCGTACGACTGTAATCCTTGTTCCAGAATCAGAATTTCAACCTTCATTCCTAAAAATTTCCAAAAAATCCCAAAAAAATTAGAAAACCCCAAAAATCATCAAAATGAATTTTCGTTGTGTGCATCACGACCGTAGATTCAATTTTTAGTAAAATTGCATTTAGAACAATTCAACGACGGAGACCCAGTTCTCCTGAAAACCGGCCCACTTAATATATAAAAATGCATGTAAACCGGAAAAATTGTTTTCAAAATGATTTTTTCCACTAAAAACCAAAAATACAGGGACGTTTCAAAATATTTTCCAGGTCTAACCGGGCCGGCTAGCCGAGCCAACCCGGTTACCCCCTAAATGCATGCCCCCGATTCTTGATTTCCCAATTCTGTCTGTTTGAGTCCAACTTGTGGTGTGCTGTATAAATTGTGCTAACCTTCTGTTTTGCAGGCTTTAATTTCTTTTATTTTTATTTTTGATGTATTTTAATAGATTAAATCGTGTATTTAGGCGGTTGTAATTATTTTTAGATTTTCGTGTATTCTAGGCGATTGTATAAGTGAGGTGAGAGTTTTTTTATTTTTCCATTCGATTTGGTTGTAAGCCAATTAATATTTATTCCTTTTCCTCATTTTTGTATTAAATATTTTGTATGCGCGCTGTATGCCTTTTATATTCAATGAAATGGACTTTAGATTTTGAAATACCATTCGAGAACATTGGCAATATTTATTTTAATTAGACACGAAATAAGGGACTTGTCCGGACCCGAATCTCTGGATAGTGTAGCGACCGTTCGTCTGGTTCAGCTACATAAGAATTTCCCGGTTGAGCTGAGCCGGGTGGCGACTCTACAATATTCATCGAGACTTAGGTCTCGGTTCTTTTATTTATTAATTCTGTTTATTAATTCTATTTATTTTCCAAAACGCGGATTTCCATTTATAAAAACCCCACGCGAGGGAGGGATTCGCCTGAGATCGTGGCGCCCATTCCGAAAAGGAGTCCCGCGTCCCGTCGAAAACGCGTCGTCCGCTCACAGGTAGTAGGATTCTCCTGGCCCTAAGCACATATGGGTAAGTGCCAACAAGCCCATCAAACCGAGAGTCCCTAGGTTGGGATTGGACGGCGTTCCTACCTAAATAATTAAGATGTAGTTGTACCAAACCCTCGTTTGGCTATATCTTAATGAAATATGGATCTCGGCCCATGAGCCCAACAACTCGGTTTAAATTAATAACTTGATTCATTATTAATTTTATATGGGAACAACAAAACAAAGTCCTTTATTAACACTCTCAATGTTTTTCTGTGTAGAAACACCCAAATGGCAAACACAAATACCTTATTACTGTGATCCATTCTTGAAAAGGACAAGCTTTCCGGTCCTAACTTTTTAGACTGGTCTAGAAACTTGAGGATAGTTCTAAGACAGGAGTCAAAAGAGTATGTACTGGAAAGGCCTGTGCCGGCTGCGCCTCAAGGACGTAATCCACCGGCTGCCCAGCTGGAGGAATACGAGGCGCACGTCAAGGACAACCGGGATGTGACATGCCTTATGTTGGCTTGCATGGTCCCCGAACTGCAAAAGCAGTTTATGGACCACCAAGCCTATGCTATGATAACAACTCTTAATGAGATGTTTCAAGAGCAAGCTCGTCAGGAAAGGTACCTGACCAATAAGGCATTCCACTCTTGTAAGATGGGGGCCGGGACATCTGTGAGTGCACACGTGCTCAAGATGAAGGGCTATTTGGATACTTTAGCCCGTCTCGGATCGCCTATCTCTCAAGAGTTGGCGGTGGACACAATCCTCGCGTCCTTGCCGGATTCTTATGATCAGTTCATCCTCAACTATAACATGCAAGGGATGAACCGTACTGTCAGTGAGCTGCATGGGATGCTTAAGCTTATTGAGCAGTCGATCAAGAAGACTCCGGCGGTGCTGCTGGTCAACAAGGGGAACCCTCCTCTTGCCAAGGATAAGGCCAAGGAAAAGGCCAAGGCCAAGGCCAAAAGGCCAAAGCCAAGAAGGCCAAGGCCCAACCCAAGGCCCAGCAGAAGGCAGGTCCTGAGGACGTCTGTTTCGGGTGCAGACAGGCGGGCCATTGGAAGAGATCGTGTCCCAAGCTGATGGGAGAGCAAAGAAGGGGCCAAGGTGCGTCCTCTTCAGGTATTTATGTTATAGATATTAACCTTACTGTTTCAACATCCTGGGTATTGGATACTGGATGTGGTTCTCACATTTGTTGCAATGTGCAGGGACTTAAGAACAGAAGGTTGCTGGGGTCAGGAGAGGTGGACTTGCGGGTCGGGAATGGAGCAAGGGTTTCTGCCATAGAGATCAGCGAATACCACCTGATGATGCCCAGTGGATTGGTTTTAATTTTAGAACATTGTTACTTTGTACCTGCTATGTGCAGGAATATTATCTCTGTATCAATGTTGGATATTTCTGGATTTGATTTTTCTATTATAAATGGTCGAATTTCTATATCCAGAGAGGGGTTATTTTATGGAGATGCTCTATTAAATAATGGCTTGTATATCCTGGACTTAAATGAAACCAATCATATCTATAACATAAACACAAAAAGGGTTAAGCCTAACGAACTTAATCCAGTCTACCTATGGCATTGTCGTCTTGGCCATATAAATGAGAAGCGCATAGCTAGGCTTCACAAAGCTGGAGTCCTAGGGTCATTTGACTTGGAGTCAATTGATACATGCGAATCATGTTTAAGAGGCAAGATGACAAAGGCGCCTTTTAGCAAAAGGGCTGAAAGGGCCACTGGCTTGTTAGACCTAATACATTCAGATGTATGTGGACCTATGAGCGCAGCGACCAGAGGTGGGCATCTGTACTTCGTCACGTTCACGGATGATTTCAGCAGATATGGCTATGTCTATCTGATGAAACACAAGTCCGAGACCCTTGATAGGTTCACGGAATTTAGGAACGAGGTACAGAACCAGCTAGGCAGGAATATCAAAGCCCTTCGGTCGGACCAAGGCGGTGAGTATATGAGCCTAGAGTTTGACTCATACTTGAGAGAGCATGGAATAGTTCCACAGCTCACTCCTCCTGGAACACCACAATGGAATGGGGTGTCTGAACGGAGGAATAGGACCTTGTTGGACATGGTCCGCTTAATGATGAGTCAAGCATCTCTCCCAATCAGTTTCTGGGGACACGCCCTCGAGACAACAGCTCTCATCTTAAACAAAACTCCGACTAAGGCAGTGGAAAAGACCCCATATCAGATATGGACGGGCAAGGAGCCCAATGTGTCTTTCCTAAGGATTTGGGGATGCGAAGCACATGTCAAGAAATTGACTAGTGGCAAGCTGGAGCCCAAAACCGATAAGTGCCTGTTTGTGGGCTACCCTAGGGAAACCAAAGGGTATTACTTCTACAACCCTGCCGAGAACAAGGTGTTCGTGGCAAGGAAGGGGGTCTTTCTAGAAAAGGAGTTCCTTTCCAAGAAAGATAGTGGGAGCAACGTTGAACTCAGGGAAGTTCAAGGTCCACAAGCTCCTGAAAAGGATAACTCGGAGGCCCAGGTGGAGCTTCCACAAGTGGAAGCACCGACCCAGGCCACATAAGAACCTAGAAGGTCTGGTAGGGATCGTCGGGAACCGGAGAGGTATAGTTTCCTCGTCACCGATGATCAAACTCTTCTCATCTGGGATGAAGAAGAACCCAAAACCTACCAGGAGGCTATGGCTAGTCCACAGTCTGCAAATTGGCGTAAAGCCATAGAGGCAGAGATGCAATCTATGTACGATAATCAAGTTTGGAACTTGGTTGCTCCACCTCCGGGTGCTAAGGTAATAGGTTACAAGTGGTGCTATAAGCTAAAAGCCGATAATACCTTCAAGGGGCGTCTGGTTGCGAAAGGTTTCAGACAAGTCCATGGAATAGACTGTGATGAAACTTTCTCACCAGTAGCCATGCTCAAGTCCATCAGGATACTACTGGCCATAGCCGCATGGTATGACTATGAGGTGTGGCAGATGGATGTCAAAACCGCTTTCCTTAATGGGAAGCTACTCGAGGATGTGTACATGACACAACCTGAGGGTTTTGTCGATCCTAAGTATCCGGGAAGGGTATGCAAACTTCAAAGGTCCATTTATGGACTGAAGCAAGCATCCCGTAGTTGGAATCTAAGATTTAATGAGGCTATAAAGGAATATGGCTTCATACAGAATCTAGATGAGCCTTGTGTGTATAAGAGGACTAGTGGGAGCATTGTCACATTTTTAGTACTTTATGTAGACGACATCCTACTCATTGGAAGCGACATACCTACACTGCAAGGGGTAAAGCAGTGGCTGAGTAAGTGCTTCGCAATGAAGGACTTAGGCGAAGCTGAGATGATCCTAGGGATCAGGATCTATAGGGATAGATCAAATCGGCTTCTGGGCCTAAGTCAGGCTTCGTACATTGACAAAGTTCTGAAAAGATTCAGCATGGACCGGGCCAAGAAAGGTTTCTTGGCAATGGGCCATGTGCTGAAACTTAGTAAGAAGAACTGTCCTAAAACAAGGGAGGACAGGGAGAACATGAAATTGGTTCCATATGCTTCGGCTATTGGATCAATCATGTACTCCATGTTATGTACGAGACCTGATGTCGCCTTTGCACTGAGTATGACGAGCCGATACCAGCAGGATCCCGGGGAGGATCACTGGAAAGCTGTCAAGGCGATCCTCAAGTACCTTAACCGGACTAAGGATAGCTTCTTGGTGTATGGTGGTCAGGAAGTGCTATCAGTTACTGGGTATACTGATGCGAGCTTCCAGACAGACCAAGATGAGTACCAATCGCAGTCAGGGTATGTATTCTTGCTGAATGGTGGTGCTGTAAGCTGGAGGAGCTCAAAGCAGCCAACCATAGCGGACTCTACGACAGAAGCTGAGTACATCGCTGCGTGTGATGCAGCTAAGGAAGCTGTGTGGATGAAAAAGTTTATCACTGAGTTGGGAGTAGTGCCAACTATCCAGAACCCAGTCGATATCTTCTGTGACAACAATGGGGCCATCGCACAAGCTAAGGAGCCCCGGTCACACAAGAACACAAAGCACGTGCTCAGAAAGTTTCACCTCATACGAGAAATCGCAGAGAGAGGTGACATTGCATTGCACAGAGTGGACACCGAGGATAATGTCGCAGATCCGTTGACCAAGGCGCTGGCCCAGCCCAAGCACGAGGGTCATACTGGATCTATAGGGATTAGGCCCATGCCTAGTTGGAACTAGTGCAAGTGGGAGATTGTTGGAAATGCCCTAGTCCCGAGGCATTGGTCCTTGTATTTGTACTATACATTTATTGGATTTATGTGTTGTACTCATTTGTGTTATTAATAAAGGCATCAATTCATTTACTATATCTATCTTGTGCAATATATTAAATGAAGTATCCAATGGACATATCTATATCCATGACGACGAGTGTCATGCACTTAGCAGTAAGACCATAGATAGGGTAAACGATATGACCATAAATAGATCCGTAGTCTGTTCCAGTCATGGGAATGAATGGAACAATAGACTATCATTAACCTGGTTGTATGGCGGTGTCTTACCGGTCATTGGACATGGAATGTCAACCAAGTTAATGGGTACATGCCTGGAAGCATGGTACTGGATAGATCCACTAAACGAGTAATCCACATGGTATGGTATCACAATGGATTCTCGTGTAGTACTTGTATGGATCCTTTGACCTGACCATATGATGGTGTTACATGTGAAGTCGCATACTTAGGGGTACGCCTAAAGGGCCTGTAATAGGGTGCCAAGTATGGGTGCTTTCGGGTATGTCACTGAACATGGTAATACTATGGATATGCAGAAGGGATTTGTCACTCAGTAACCAGCTGAGAAGATATCACCGGCCACTTGATGAATGTGACTGATAAGAGTGTGGCCACACCCAAACAAGTTGGAACTTGTTTGTGAGCATCAGTACATTCGGGATTAAGTTAATGTCCGGACACAAAAGAGGGTGATCAATCCATGCCTCTGTGTTGGACACCGATATCAATGACATGGGATGTACAAGTTTAAACTACAGGGTTATGATATCAGTTAGACTGCCATCTCCATCTTAATTGGGGGCTGCAGTGGCTTGCTAGAGCCCAACTGCAGTCTGCGGGCCAAAGGCCCGCTGCCAACATAAAGATGGGCCCACGGGATCGTACACATTGAGCGACTGGACACCGATTTAAAGAATCACAAGTACACTTGGAGTGTACACTCTAGAGAGAGAGAACTCTATATATTAATTATATTACAAGGATCAATTGGATTGATCATTATAATAAAATTAATATTTGGCTTCACATAATTAATTGGATTAATTATGAAATTATTTCCTAGGTGGAAATATTCATATGTATAGGTTTACTTATGAATTAGTTTTGTGAAGACTTAATTTTAATTTGATGGATTAAATTAATTAGTCAAACCAATTTTAATTTAAATGTAAATAATATATTACTTGGAGTAATATATTAAATACATGGGTTAATTAAAATTGGGCTTGATATTGATTTAGACCAGACTAATTAAAATAAGTTTGGGCCTGAATTAAAAGGAGGAAGCCCACACAGACAAAGAAGCCAGACTGGGCCCAAATTCCAGCAAGGGAATTTGGAAGCCCTAGGGTTAAAAACCCTTAGGGGAATTCGGCCAACATAGATGTGTGTAGCCCCGTTTGGCCGAATTCTCCTTCCCTCCCTTACTCTCTAATCTTCGTGATTTTTTGACGCTAGCACGTGCGGTGTTCGTTAGGCGCTCGTGTACGGGAACGAGGAGGAATTCTATTTTGAATTCTGCAGTCATCATCCATCTCTAGAAAGAGATATTTCTGGTAAGAAATTTAATCCCTTTCTATTTAATTTTAAGTTTTTCAATTTCCACTTCAATTGCTCCTGGGACTGGATTTGAGGAAATCACCGCGTTCTTCCGCTTTTATCGGGTGATTTCCGGTGAAAAATCCCAACAAAACCTGCACTATTCCCCAACGGAACTACCACAAAGAGTGCCATCACTTTCTCCCCAGCAGGAACCCTTCCATTATATCTTCCCCAGCAGGAGCATCCACACTACTCCCAGTGGGACCCTTACAAGGGGCGTTTTCATTTCCTCCCCAGTAAGTCATCGTACATCCCTAACAAGGCTATAAGGATCACACCACCCAAAGGGCGTACTTCTTTAGCTAAAAGCCAGTCAGAGTCGTGGCATAATCTACATAAACATCCTCAGCAGGAATGTGAGACACCCGTGTTGGACATGGTACGAAACACGTCTTTTACAGTCTGCATTCATATGCATCGTCACGTATACATACATATCATGCATGAAGCAATCATCCCCAGCTAGTCTTCATTATTGATCGAAGGGGTAAAAATTTTTGTTCAAAATCTCTCCATCAAGGAATGAAGACTCACTATTTCAAACGCAAGAATTCATCAACTTTTGTCCGCCATGGATACAAATAGATCTGGTATCGGCTTACATCAACTTCATCAGCAGATCCACCTTGGGTAACCTAAACCCGGTATTGGTCTAGATCGGCTTCATTTCAAATCCCCAGCAAATCCACCTCGGGTAATCTAAACCCGGTATCTGTCTAGATTGGTTATATTCCATATCCCCAGCCGAACCTCGCCTCGGGTAACCTAAACCAAGTATCGACTTATTTCATCACCAACTTTGCCTCGGGTAACCTAGACCCGGTATCGGCTTATTTCTGTAGCAGATCCACCTTGGGTAACCTAGACCCGGTATCGGTCCAGATCCACTTCATCAATTGCCTCGGGTAACCTAGACAAGGTATCAACTTATTTCTCCAGCAGATCCACCCAGGGTAACCTAGACCCAGTATCGGTCTAAATCGGCTTACATAAACTTCATCAGCAGATCCACCATGGGTAACCTAAACCTAGTATCGGTCCAGATCGACTTCATTTCAAATCCCCAGCAGATCCACCTCGGGTAATCTAAACTCGGTATAGATCCCTAGTAGAACCTCGCCTCGAGTAACTAAACCCGGTATTGGCTTGTTTCATCACCAACCTTGCCTCGGGTAACCTAGACCCGGTATCGGCTTATTTTTGTAGCAAATCCACCTCGGGTAACCTAGACTCGGTATCGGTCCAGATCCGCTTCATCAATTGCCTCGGGTAACCTAGACTCGGTATCAGCTTATTTCTCCAGCAGATCCACCTCCGGTAACCTAGAACCGGTATTGGTCCCGATCGGCCTCTACCTCATTAATCTCATCTCGGGTAACGTAAACCCGGTATCGGCTTATTTCATCATCAATCTCGCCTCGGGTAACCAAAACCTGGTATCGGCTTATTCCAAATCATCACTGCAGCTCAGGTATGTCTTTCTTTTCTTTCGCTTACGGTGCTTCAATTCGCATTCTCAAATTCCCCTTAGGTATTTTAGACTTGGTATCGGGTATTGAATTTGATCATGCGAGGGGCAGCTGTAAGTGCTGGGTTTTCCCGACCTCTATGATGAGAATTCTTTACTACCTATTAAGCGGATGGACATGAACTAGACTTGAAAACGATGGAATGTTGCCTGGAGTTCCTCAAACGCTTCGAAAACCGAACAATCCTCGATCCAAAACCCTGAGAAACGGTCTTACGAGTGGCTTTAGGGTCTAGGGTGTGCATCAGATTTGTGAGAATTTTGCCCCGGCTCTAGTGGGTGAGCCAAGTTGCTCTGCAAAGTAGAGCAACTTGGTTCGATAGAAAGAAAAGTTAGCCGAATTCTCAAAAAGTCAGGTGGCACATTAAATGTTTGAAATGATATGAGTGAAGAGTATAAAAGAAAAAGAAAAAAATCAAATCAAGAAGAAGTTAGTAATCTGGGACAGAAAAACTTTGAAAACCGAATACATAAAAAGAAAAAGAAATAGAGAGAAAAAGAGAGGAGAGAACCGAGACACAAGAACTAAGGGGAGTGACCAAAAATCAAAATCCAAGACCTAAAATCAATCTTAAAAACATTAACAAGTTCTTTAACCTTTGCTCATTGATTCAGGATTGTTTCGGATTGATTTTAGATTGTTTTGAATCGTTTTGGTTTTCGGCCGGTTGAACTTCCAGGGTAAATTTCAAGTTTTCAATCTGTTTCTTGACATTCAAAGCATCAAAACAACATCAAGGTAAACTCTGAGAAGCCTTAAACCTGTGTGCATTTCTTTTTCTTTGCGTTTTCTTCATTTTTGCAATTTTCGGAACTGGACTTTCCCGAATAGAGCCGGGCGGCTCTGATACCCAGAGCCGCATGGCTCTATTCTATAGGGATAGATTCCCGACTTGTCCCAATCGACCGAAAACAGTCCGTTTTCCATTTTTTGCATTCTATTGTGATCGATTTCGGCTCAAATTCATCCGTATGTCGTAAAATTTTGGTTTTCGGATTTCTGTACGTACGGATATTAAGGTTTTTGGTGTACCCAGGGTTTTATTTTCTATGTTTTGGGGTTATTTATCCAAATCGGACCTGTAGTCCAACGTTAGTAGACCCCCGAATCCCATAAAATTCAGGAAAAATATTAAAAACGAGCAAAACAGTATTTTCACAAATGTTTTTGGTATGTTTATTGTTTTTCGACCCTAGATGGATGTTGGAATTAGGAAACCCGTACGAGCGGAACCCTGGATTCCAGGATAACAGACCCACAAAAAATGGAAATTTGCATGTAACTGAGCTAATTGTTTTTCAAAAAATTATTTTTCAGCATAAAAAAATTACAAGGCGTTTTAAAACCGTTTTTTAGGTCTAACCAGTCCGACCAGTCGGGTCAACCCGGTTACCCCTTAAGTGCATGCCCCTGTTTCCTGAATTCCTAATTCTGTCCTATTTGAGTCCTATCTGTGTGTGCAATATAAATTGTGCTAACCGCTTGTTTTGTAGCATTTATCTTTCTTTTATTTTCATTTTTATGTAATTGATAGATTTCGTGCATTTTAAACGATTGTAATTTTTAGATCCTCATGTACTTAGGCAATTATAGTGTAAGGACGGGGGTTTTTATCTTTTATTCGATTGGGTTGTATAATTGGCCTCTATTATTTTCTTACATACTTTGGATGTATGCTTTATTTTTTTCTGCAATTTATTTTCTACATTTTGCTTTAGCATCGGCTGATTAAAAATAAACAAAATGGGGTTAGAGAAAGATAATAAAGTGAATTAAATATGGTGATATAAACTGTAAAGTGAAAGCAAGCTAGAGGTTAAAGTAAGTTACTTGCTCGAACCTTAAATCTCTGGATTAGGTACAGTAGTCTATCATCAGTAGGGAGCTGTACCGGAATTTCCCGGATGAGTTGATCCGGGTGGTGACTCTGTCACTGATCTTGGAATTTAAGTTTTGAGGTCTTTAAGTTAAAACGGTAAAATGTTTTCTACAAAGGAATTTCCAAATCAAATCAATGGTTTTCCTAACTCAAGATAAGCAAAACCTGTTTTTTTTTCAAACACAAAATCAAAACGAAAGAAAACGTTTTCCTTTTACCTCGGTTCGCTTCGCCGCATTCCTTTCCTGTTCTCTTTCCGAAAAAGGTCATCCGCTCACACTGACCACATGGCCTAGCAGTTTCCCTAATGTAACCCTAAATATGAATTTCTTGGGATTAAGTCATAGGTTGTACTCTCCAATGCGTGTAAGAAATCTATCTAGAATAGCAGGGTGCTCCTCCCAGGTCATTGATTTAACAAGCATATCATCGACATACACCTCTACTTCCTCGTGAATCATGTCATGCAGCAATGTTGTGACAGCCCTTTGTTAAGTGGCCCTAGCTTTTTTCAATCCAAAAGGCATTACTCTATAGCAGAAAGTGCCCCACTCTGTAATGAAGGATGTCTTCACCTTGTCAACTACATCTATTAGGATCTGGTTATATCTCAAAAATCCATCCATAAAAGAGTACATTGCTGCCTTGGCTGTGCTACCTATCAAAACATCGATGTGAGGGAAGGGGAAGTTGTCTTTCAGGCATGCTTCGTTCAGATACCTGTAGTCGACATACACTTTGACCCTTCTGTCTTTCTTAGGCAACAGAACAATATTGGCTAACCATTCTATGTATTCTACCACCTCGAGGGACTTTGCTTCAATCTGCTTGGCCACCTCTTCTTTTACTAATGCAGCCTATTCTGGTCTCAGCCTTCTTAGCTTCTACTTTACCGGTTTGAATTTAGGATTTGTTGGAATCTTTTGAACTGCTATTTCTGTGTCGACCCCTAGCATGTCTTCATACGACCAAACGAAAGCCTTAACATATTTTTGCAGTATTTTTGTCAATTCTCTCTCTTCGTCGGATTTTAGTTCATGTGAAATGAATACCATTTTGGGATTTTCATCTGTACTTATGTTAATTTCATGCAATACAGTGTCATGAATGCTAAATATGCTTGATGGTAATTCAAATGCATGCATAGAATTATCAGGATAAACATCACACAAGTAAGCAAATTGGGATTTCATTGCATTAAACTTGTTAAAAAGTACATCATTCACATTAAAGATAGAAGAAACAGACACAGCAAAATCATTTTTATCCTTTACAGGCGGAGTGGCTTGAACCTTTTCGACATCGATGCTCAGCTTCAGAATGTTATCCAGGTCAGTAGCTGTTTTAGACTCTTGTCCAGCAGGGAGAGCAGTCTCCTTAATCTCAGTGACCTGCGCTTTAGCCTTCTTTATAATTCCTGCTATCTCGGCAACTATAGAACCCAGGCTTGCCTTAGTCACCAGCTCCTTATTGGACCCTTCCTCAAACTTTTCAAATGCCTTGCTTAAGGCGGTAGCTAGCGCCTTTGAAATTACTTCTGCAGGTTCATTACAGACTTTCTCTTCAGCTTTCCCCTTGGACGCTCTTGCTGCTTTTGCTATCACCTCAGATGACTTCTCCTGGGGGATGATAGGCTTAACAACTGCTTCCTCTACTATCACGAGTACAACTGGCTCCTCCTTGCTTTTTTCAAAGTATACAACATCAAAGAATATCTCGAAGCCTGGGTATTCGATATTCCCGGCCTTCACTGGCTCAGCTTGCCCCTTGTATAGTTGTTCACTAGTCTTAATGAATGGCTTCATCATAGGCTAGCCATTCTTTCCTTTCTTCAGACCCTTCTTCTCAGATGCTTCTGCTGTATAGCCCAGGCCAAACTGCCTCAGCTTTCTAGAATCAATGTTAAATTCGGGCACCCCTTGTAGATTGGCTTTGAGTCCCATACCCTGAACAAAATTCTGCTTGCGTAGGCACTTAGACAACCATTCTGGCATATAGTTCTCATAGATAACCATCAGAGCATCAGTGGTTTCCTCCTCACTGATCACGGTGATTTGGAATCCATCGAATGGCATAATCTCTTCATTAATTGCAGCAATCATGGATTGGGATTCTGCCTCAATCGTCACAACCTCGTTGCCTATTGAGAATTTTATTTTCTGATGCAGTGTGGAAGGAAAACCTCCCAGTGGATGAAACCACAGCCTCCCCAACAACAAAGAGAAAGTGACAGGGATGTCAATCATAGTAAAAGTGACCGTCGACTTGACCGGTCCCACTTCGACCTCAGCTTCAAAAGTTCCGATCATGGTCCTCTTCTAGTCGTTATATGCTCTAATCACAGTGGAAGACTTCTTCAGAGCATCTTCGCTTAAGCCCAGGTACGACAGCATTTTTGATGGGCATATGTTCAAAGCCGACCCATCATCTACCATCACACAGGGCATAACTCTATCCATTATGTTGACTTTGACATAAAGGGCTCTATTGTAGGCCTTTCATCTGGGCAGCAGCTCTTTCTCAGAAAATACAATGTCAGGGGCCCCTGAATGGACCTTATCCAACAAGCAGCACATAGCCTCCGGCGATGCTATTGGGGAAACTTCAATCTCAGATAGCGTTTTAACCAGTGCTACCCTGTGCTCCTTGGAGGTCAACAGCAAGTGCCACAGACTGGCCTGAGCTGGGGTCTTTTTCAATTGAGAAATAACCGGGTCTTCTTTTTCTACTTATTTCAGCATTGACATGCTGCCTGACCCAGTCACTAGAACCTTGTCATTTTGCTGAACCACTGGCTGGTATACCCTACCACTTCTAGTTATATTCCGGACTTCGGGAACTTTTGGCTTCTCAACAACTGACAGCTTAACTATCTCATCACAGCCATATTCTTTGTATTCATCTTCTGAATCCAGATCATCCAAGCTCACAGGCTTTACCTTTTCCTACTCTGTCAACTTTCCATAATCCGACTTTGCTTCAGTTTCATTAGCCACCACAGACTGTACGGTGGGGTTTGCCTGCAAGACTTGGGTAAAAATGAAATTGGTTGGAAATACTGACTGTACCATATTGACCTGCCTTTCAAATGCTGGCAATAGATTAGTCTTAGTACTGGGCTTGGCAGGCTCTTGCAACTTTCCTTCGTCGATCAGCTTTTGGATGGCATCCTTCAGCTTATAACAATTGTTGGTTCTGTGTCCCACCATGACATGGTAGGTACAGAAATTGTCCTTGTTCACATCCGCTGGCTTCTCAAATGGCCTGAGAGAGCTTAACAGACTGCCATTCCTACATTTCGCAAGGATCTTAGCCAAGGAGAAAGCCCAAGGGGATATGCTTTGACCTTTGAGATTTCTACTTTGGCTCCCTCTTTGCTGAGATACCATGGCAACCCCAACTTGCTTGGTTTCTGAAAACTGCCCACTTTTGCTTGAAGAACCAGAACTAGACCCACTACTTGACCCAGCTGCAGTAGTCGACTGGTACCCAGAGCTTCTGTTGCCCCTATAGCTTGCTGCCTTTTCATCTTCATCTCTCTCAATTTTCATAGCCATACTGTATACCTCACTAAGTTCACTGAAAGAGTGGAATTTCATGTTGTTTCTATAAATGTCCCTACTACCGTCAATCAACTTTTGCATCAACTCATCCTCGTCAGGGCGGTTCTTCAACAGAATCATCTTATTCATCCACCTTTGATAATATTCATCAAAGGACTCATTTGGCTTCTACTTAATCCTCTCTAGGTCATACAGCTTCACTTGGATCTTAGTATTGAAGCTATAGTATTTGATGAAGGCCGTTGATAAAGCCTCCCAGTTCGATTGCAAATCCTCTAACAGAGAGTTATACCAGGTTAAAGCTCCCCCTTCTAGTGTGGTTGGGAAGAAGTTAATTAAATGCTGTTTGGTGGTGCTAGCTGTTAGCATTATTCGGGCATACAGATTCACGTGAGCTTCTGGCGAGCCAATCCCCTTATAGAAAGGAACTTTTGGCACTTGGAACCCAATGGGGAAAGTCTAGATGCCTTTGTTGATCATTGCATCTACACTCACGCCTCTCTTGGGGCCCAGGCTGATGTTGGCCCCTTTTTTCAGCTCAGCGACCACTTCATCCAACTCTGAGTACTTCGTGTTTATCTTCTTTTCCATGGCTGCCTCAATCTCTTGCAGCTTTTCTACACTAGCTGAGACATCAGCCCCATAGTGAGAAGATTCAACCACTTTTTCCTTTCCAGGCCCACTGGTTTCAACTTCCCCACTTTCTTTCAGTAGCTCGCATCTCCTCCTTCAGAATGTCATGGAAATCCTGAGATCTCAGGAAATCCTTCAGAGCATTAGCAAGGCTTGATGTTTGGTTTGCCATTTCCACTTCCTCCCCAGAATTAGACTCACTTCCGGTTTCTACTGCCCTCTGTTCCTCAACAGCTCTCAAAGCCTGAGATCTTGTCCTCCGTCGATCCAGCTTACTCAGTGAACTGTCTATGCGGAGCTTTGGTCTTACATACTGTCCTACACCACACATGGAGAGTTAGGGATGATAAATGAATGAAGTGATGACATGAAGATTGATGCGCAGATGGTGCTTCATGAATGGAGATGAGAATAAGGATGCTTTTTGGGTTTTGATTTCCTTTGTTTGGGATGTCCCAAGAGTGTCCAATGCCATGAAAAAATAGTGCAAAAAGGTCCCGTACGAGCCATTACACAGATAGAGGTTCGGCGCCTTTGGGGCACCTGGGCAGAGTTTCGACACTTTGTAGGTCAATGAGATGACATGAAATGGTCACATGGGGACCATCCCATGGACAGAGTTCTGATGCTTTTGAGGCATGTGACATGAGATGATGTTATAGAAAAGTCATGCATAACTTGGGACATGAACGGAGGTTTGACATTCGTGAAACACCTTGCATGATTTGATAATGTTATGAAATGCCCCTATACAAGCACTAATCTGGTACTCAGGGAGCACCTCGAATGATTTCATAATGTTATGAAATGATCCGATGTGGACCATGATGTGCAAGCAAGATTTTGGCGTCACCGTGACACTTATGATGAATGAATATGATGCCACGTAATGACATCACGTGAACCGCCACATGGAAATAAACCTAGGACCATTATGGTCTTATATTGAATGACATGGTATAGTGAAATGGCCGAATGCAATCCGATGCACGGGCAGAACACGGGTAGTTTTGGGATACCCGATATGTTATGGAATGAAATGATCGTGAAGGGCACACTTGGAATCATCCTTTATTAGGTGGAATGAAATGACATGAATGTGTATGTCACACGAAAATGCAAGTGGCTACACGAAAATGTGGTTAAGACACATGACACATGGGATGATTTCGTGTATGCTTTGTGGAAATGTTACACGCGAGATGTAAATGGCATACAAATAAAATGTCATGGCTGCATGAAAATGTGATTAGTGTCACACATATGTCGATGCTCGAAAATGGCTGCATAAAGATGTGGTTAGAATGGCACATAAAAGCTATGCATGTTTAATGCTTTGTGAAAAGTCAAATAAAAACACCATGGAACAAACGTTAGCACATGCAATAATATGCACTCCCTTCCAACCTTATCTCTCCTTTCGATTGGTCTTGCATTCGTCCTAGGTGTTGGGTCTTTTTGGCATCAACGGGGGGTACCAAAGGCACACACTCAATGTCCAATTTGAATTTATATTTTGGTAATCCTAGGTGAGGTTGCTAACCCATTACATATGGGCCAAAGTCAAAACCAAGGGTCGTAGAGGTTCCCATACCGAATATACACTCCTCACCGTAAAACACGATGTAAGGTCATGCGGTGCTATGAGTTTACCCTTTCGGGTCCCTCCAATCCTTGTGGAAGAGGTAGGTCACCTTCTTAAGTAAACCAGTGCTGATCAATGTATTGGAGGGATTGAGAAGAAGAAAATGTCATGATATGCAAGTGCAAACAAATATGGTATTATGAACTTGGTAAATTCACTGCAAGCGAGGTTATATTTCGGTAATTTCCTAAGTTCCTTTAGTTTTTGTGAAAACTTTTTAAGAAACCTATATCCCCAGCAGAGTCGCCACTATGAGTGAACGACCTAAAAGGGTGGGGCATGGCGAAGTGAACCGGGGAAAATGTAAACTTGTAGGAAAATGGGTTTTGGATTTATGTTTTGGTTTTTGGAAAAAGGGATTTTGATTATCTTTAGGAAAAATTGTCGATTTGTTTGGAAATCCCTTTTATAGAAAACCTTTTCCCATTTTTACTTTAAAGACCTCAAAACTTAAATTCCAAGATCAGTGACAGAGTCGCCACCCGGATCAGCTCATCCGGGAAATTTTGGTACAGCTCCCTACAGAGGCTAGACTACTGTACCTAATCCAGAGATTTAGGGTTCGGGCAAGTGACTTAGTTAACCTCAAGCTTGCTTTCACTTTATAGTTCATATTACCATATTTTATTTGCTTTATTATCTTTCCCTACCTAATTTATGTTTATTTAGCCCATGCTCATATGAATGACAGAAATAGATTATAGAATAAGTAAACCAGACATTCAAGCAGTTAAAAGAATAAAAATAGAGGCCGGTTATACAACCAGATCGAACAAAAATAAAAAGCTCTTGTCCTCACTTTTACAAATGCCTAAAATACATGAACATCTAGAAAATTACAGCCGCCTAAAATACACGAATTAAACTATTAATTACATCAAAAATGAAAATAAAAAGAAACTAAAAGCTGCAAAACGGACGGTTAGCACAATTTATATCATAACACAAATAGGACTCAAGTTGGATAGAATCAGGATTTTTAGGAACGGGGGCATACATTTAGGGGGTAACCGGGTCGGCTGGGTCAGCCGACCGGCCCGGTTAGACCTTGAAAATGGTTTTGAAACGCCCTATAATTTTTGTGCTAGAAAAAACTATTTTTGGAAATCAATTGGCTCGGTTACATGAAAATTTTTTCATTTAGTGGGTCTGTTATCCCAGAACCCGGGATTCCTTTCGTGTGGGTTTACTAATTTCAGTATCCATCTAGAGTCCAAAAGCAATAAACATGTCAAAAATAGTTTGAATCCGAAAACAGCATCGCGTAATGACGTCTGTACGGGTCATTCCGCGACTCTGTTTCTCCCTGGAGGTTACAACTGTACGGCTGTAATTACAGCCATGCGGCTCTAATTTACAGCCATGCGGCTATGACTTCCAGAACCTGAAAAAATGGTTTTCTCTTTTTTTGAAAATAATGTTTTGCTCGTTCTCAGGGTTTCCTAGGGATTTCTGTAGAAGTCAGGGGTCCGCAAATGCTGGACTACGGATCCGATTTGGATCGAAAACCCTGAATCTCAAAAAAACAAGAATCCAGGAAACCGAAAACCCTGTATCCACGAGATCAGAAATCCGCAAACCAAAATTCTACAACATACGGATACATTTGGGCCTAAATATATCACAATCAGAACAAAGAAATGGAAAACGGACTACTTTTGGCTGATTGGGCCATTTTCGGGGTTTCTGCCCCTATAGAACATAGCTAGAGCCACGAGGCTTTGTTCATAAGAAATGCAGCCGTGCGGTTGTATTCGGGTACTCCGTTTCTAGAAAACTTGAGAAACGAAGAAAGATGCAAGGAAAAAACAATTTACACAGGTTTAAGGCCTCTCAAAGTTTACCTTAATATAGTTTTGATGTGTTTAACATCCAGAATCGAATTGAAAACCTGAAATACTCCTTGAATCCTCGACCGGCTCGAAATCACAAAGACGAATCTGTATCGATCTAAAACCAACCCGAAACAATCCCAATTGAATGTGTAACAGTCAAGAAACCTTCCTCCAATGCTTTAGGTATTGTTTTTGGTATTGGATTAAGCTCTCTCTTCCTCACCCTTTCTCTCTATTTTTGGTTCTTTCTCTCTTCCTCACCCTTTCTTTTTTTGTGTTTTTTTTTTCTCTGCTTCTAAGATTCAATTTGTCCTCCCCTTCTCTTTCTTTTTTTTTTTCATTTTCCTTTTATATCTCACAACCCGTAATGATTTCAAGAATTAAATGAGCCGTTTACTTTTTATGTGGATTTTGGTTGTGATTTCTTGTTTCAGTCAAGTTGCTCTGCTTTGCAGAGCAACTTGATTGACCCATTAGAGCTGCACGGCTATAGTTGTGCTAGAGCCGTGAGGCTCTAGATCTACAGCGGCACGGCTGTAGTTTAGAAACTATAACCACGCGGCTCTCGATAGAGCCGGGCCAAAATCCGCGAAAAAACCAACGCTCACCCTAAACCCTAAAATCATCTGAGGGAGGGGTTTTGGATCAAGTATAGCTCAGTTTTCGGAACATTTGAGACATTCAAGGTGACATTCTGGTCATTCTCAAGTCCGATTCGTGTCCGTCTGCTCAATAGGTAATAAGGAATTTTCATCATAGAGGTCGGAAAAACCCGACGCTTACAATAACGGTTTACTAGAACCCACTTATAGTCTGTGGACCTTGGGCCTACTGCCAACATAAAGATAGACCCATAGGATCATGTACATAGATCAACTGAGCAGGAACTTATAGAAATTTTGCATGTAATGTATATTGGAAGGAATGCATTAATTAATTAGTTGACATTCGGTGTCAATGTAATTAATTAACATTGCGTAGATTTAATTTAATTAATAAGTTTACATAATGTAATTAATTAATTTATCAATTAATTGAATTACATAAAATAAACAATTAATTAAATAATTTTTCTAATTAGTAAAATTAAATACATGTATTGTATTTACTTAAGTGTGATTTAATTTTATTTAAGGGTAATTAAATTTAGCTAAATGGAATTAAATTATATAGTATATACTTTCTGATTAAAGTTTATTTATGTAATTATAATCCTAGTGGGCTTGTATTTAATTAACCTAATTAAAACCTAATTCGATAAACTAACTATATAAAGGCACACTTAAGAAGGAAGACCTAACCCTAACCCTAAAATTAGTTGCTGAAAATTTCAACCCCATTGTAGCCCCAAAAACAGCCATAATTACAATAATTAATTCCTCATTCCTTCCGCTTCTTCGGCTAGCATCGGTTCCCGCTCGATAGTTGGTCGTGCACCGGACTTTGGAGATCGCAGTTTCAAGAAAGATTCTACAGCAGTCTCTAAAAGAGACGAATCTGGTGAGTTACTCTCTCTTGATTTAAATTGGTTTTTATTCCAATCAATGATAATTGGACACAATAGGTGGATTCTAGGAAAATTTTAATGGGGTAATTTCCGCTGCGCCACATTATTTTTCCGATGACGAATCTTAACAAAAAAGTGCAATACAGAATACGGAGTCTTTAATTAGAAAGTATATACTATGTAATTACTCATAGTCTCATACATGCATACATTCAAAACATACACACATAAATGCATACATGCATCAAGACCAACCTAAATACAGGTACTCATTATCGTCATCGGACTATCCCGAATCATGGGTGCTCTGAAAGTAGAAATAGTCCGACATTGGGGCATTCCTGGGCTATACATGCAAATTAGAGCCGCACGGTTCTAAATCTCAGGTAAGAGAATTTTCCCAATTTTCCCAATTTCCATTTATGCCGATATAATCTTAAGAAGGGTACTCTTTTCTTTTTGCAGGTAACCAAGGGTAACACAATCAAGCCATATTTATTCTTGAGTAAAGGGGTAAAAATTCTTATTTCCAAAATTATCAATCAAGGAATAAATATGCACTCTCGACACTACTTCAAAATCAACATCCCTTTGGATCGACTTCAAAAATCAACATCCCTTTGGATCGACTTCAAAATCAGCATCCCTTTGGATCGACTTCAAAATCAGTATCCCTTTGGATCTGTTGGATGTGCCCTAGTCCCAAGGCATTGGACCTCGTATTTGTATTATACATTTATTGGATTCTTGAATTATACATATTTTGTGTCATTAATAAAGGCATTAATTCATTTATTATATATCTTATGCTGTATTTAAATGAAGTATCCAATGGACATATCCATATCCATGTTGACAAGTGTCATGCACTTGGAAGTAAGACCATGGAGAGGAGAAACCATATGAACATAAAGAGATCCGTAGTCTGTTCCAGTCATGGGAATGAATGGAACTAGAGACTATCATTAACCTGGTTGTATGGCGGTGTCTTACTGGCCATTGGACATGGGATGTTAACCAAGTTAATGGGTACATGTAAAAAGGGCATGGTACTGGATAGATCCACTAAATGAGAAATCCACATCATAAAATATCACAAGTGATTCTCATGTAGCACTTGTATGGATCCTTTGACCTGACTATATGATGGTGCTGCATATGAAGTCGCATACTTTGGGGTACGCCTAAAGGGCCTGTAAAAGGGTGCCAAGTATGGGTACTTTCAGGTACGTCACTAAGCATAGTAGTGCTATGGATATGCAGAATGGATATGTCACTCAGTAGTCCACTGAGAAGATATCACCATCCTCTTGATAAATGTGCCTGATAAGAGTGTGGCCATACCCAAACAAGTTGGAACTTGTTTGTGAGCTTTAGTACATTCGAGATCAAGTAAATGTTCGGACACGAAAGAGGGTGATCAATCCATGCCTCTATATTGGGCACCGATATCAATGACATAGGATATACAAGTTTAAACTACAGGGTTATGATTTCAGTTGGACTGCCATCTCCATCTTAATTAGGGGCTGTAGTGGCTTGCTAGAGCCCACCTGCAGTTTATGGGCCAAAGGCCCACTGCCAACATAAAGATGGGCCCACAGGATCGTACACATTGAACGTCTGAACAAGGACTTAAGGGATCACCTGTATACTTGGAGTATACACACCAGAGAGAGAGAGGATTATATTAATTATATTATGAGGATCAATTGGATTGATCATAATAATAAAATTAATATTTGCATTGGCCTTCTCATAATTAATTAAACTAATGTATGAGATTATTTCTTAGGTGGAAATATGTCATAAGTATAGGTCTACATATATCTTAATTTTATGAATGTCAAAATTAATTCCATGGTATAATTAATTGATCAAATTAATTTTAATTTAAATGTATCAAATATATTATTTGGAACAATATGTTAAGGATACCTATTAAATAAAATTAAGTTTGATAATAAATTGGACCAAGGAAATTAATATTGGCTTGGGCTTTAAAAGGAGAAAAGGCCGCATAAAATAAGAGAATGGAATTGGACCGAAATTGGGTTAAAAATTTCAGCCATGCCTAGGTCAAAACCTAGGAGACAATTCAGCCATGGTGAAGACAAGAGTATAGCTGAAAATTGCAGCTCCTTCCTCTTTCAGACTCTTGATTCCATCTCTAGCACGGGTAATGTTTGATAGCCATTCGTGTACGTGAACCCGGAGGGAATCTAGATTGATTTCTGCAGCCATCTCTAGAAAAGATATCTCGGGTGAGAAATCTTTTCTTTGATATTTAATTTTGATTTTTACAATTTTCAAATCAATTGCTCCTGGGCACGGATTTGAGGAAATCACTGCGTTCTTACTCTTTTATCGGGTGATTTCTGGCGAAAAATTCCAACAGGATCGACTTCAAAAATCAGCATCCCTTTGGATCGACTTTAAAAATCAGCATCCCATTGGATCGACTTCAAAAATCAGCATCCTTTTGGATCGAATTCAAAATCAGCATCCCTTTGGATTGACTTCAAAAATCAGCATCCATTTGGATTGACTTCAAAAATCAACATCCCTTTGGATCGACTTAAAAAATCAGCTCCCCTTTTGGCCAATTTCAAAATCAGCATCCCTTTAGATCGACTTCAAAAATTAGAATCCCTTTGGATCGACTTCAAAAATCAGTGCCCCTTTGGGCCAACTTCAAAATCAGTATCCCTTTGGATCGACTTCAAAAATCAGCATCTCTTTGGATCGACTCCAAAAATCAGTGCCCCTTTGGGCCAACTTCAAAATCGGCATCCCTTTGGATCGACTTCAAAAATCGGTACCCCTTTGGGCCAACTTCAAAATTAGCATCCCTTTGGATCGACTTAAAAAATTAGCATCCCTTTAGATCGACTTCAAAAATCAGCATCCCTTTGGACCGACTTCAAAAATTAGTGCCACTTTGGGCCAACATCAAAATCATCATCCCTTTGGATCAACTTCAAAAATCAGCGCCCAATTGGGCCAACTTCAAAATCAGCATCCCTTTGGATTGACTTCAAAAATCGGCATCCCTTTAGACCGACTTCAAAAATCAGCGCCACTTTGGGCCAACATCAAAATCAGCATCCCTTTGGATTGAATTCAAAAATCAGTGCCCCTTTGGGCCAACTTCAAAATCAACATCCCTTTGGATCGACTTCAAAAATCAGTGCCCCTTTGGGCCAACTTAAAAATCAGCATCCCTTTGGATCGACTTAAAAAATTAGCATCCCTTTAGATCAACTTCAAAAATCAGCATCCCTTTGGATCGACTTTAAAAATCAGCATCCCTTTGGACCGACTTTAAAAATTAATGCCACTTTGGGCCAACATCAAAATCAGCATCCCTTTGGATCGACTTCAAAAATCAGTGTCCCTTTGGGGCAACTTCAAAATCAACATCCCTTTGGATCGACTTAAAAAATCGGCATCCCTTTAGACCGACTTAAAAAATCTGTGCCACTTTGGGCCAACATCAAAAGCAGCATCCCTTTGGATCGATTTCAAAAATCAGTGCCCCTTTGGGCCAACTTCAAAATTAGCATCCCTTGGGATCGACTTCAAAAATTAGCATCCCTTTGGATTGACTTCAAAAATCAATACCCCTTTGGGCCAACTTCAAAATCGGTGCCCTTTGGGCCAACTTCAAGCTAAAGCTCCTAGAGCCAACTTCAGCATCAATGCCCCACAAAGAGCCGAGGTACGTCCCCAGCTAGATGTGGTGCCTGATGTCCTCGATGAACAAAGATGTCAGGTACATTTTCTTTCCTTTTGTCACCGTGCTCTCTATTATGAGACCAAACTCGATCCGGGCACAACGGCCTGACCATGTATCAACTTTGATCTAGTGAGGGACAGCCTATGAGCACGGGACCTCTGTGATGAAAATCCTATGTTACTTGTTCGATAGACAAATATGAGTCAGACTTGGGAATGAGCAGGATGTTGCTTGGAATGTCTCAAACGATATGAAAACAGAATAGTCCTCGATCTGAAATCCCGAGAAAGGTCCTTCGAGTGATTAGAGAGTTTAGATGTGAGTGTGGGATTTAGAAGAATCTGTCATGGCTCTGATTGGAGATGCACAGCTGTAGTTTCACAACTATAATCACGTGACTATAATTCCAAAGCCGCACGGCTATAATCTTACAGCCGCGTGGCTCTAACGGGCGGTCAGATTACTTTCTACGTAGCCAGCATCAGTATTTGACAGCAAGAAGAACTCTTTTAATTTGGAGAATTTCAGTGGAGATTTGCTAGGTTTTAGGAGGAAAACAAAAGTAGAAAAAGGGGTTGAACAATAACAAAAAGACAGAATAACAAACAGGGAGAAAGATCATTAAAAGAGAAAACCAAAAAAGAGAGGAAAAAGAAAAACCAAGAGCAAAACATAAGACAGAGAGAATATAGACTTGGAAAACATAGGGGGAGGGTTTCTAGTCAAACTTTCATTCATTAGGGATTGTTCTTGGGTTTGTTCAAATCGATTCGGGATTCGTATTTGAAGTTTTAAGACGTTCGCGGGATTCTAGGTGCATTCCAACTTTCTCCACTTTCAGTCGTCAAACACACTGGAACATCAACAAGGTATACTCTGAGAGGCCTTAAACCAGTAATTATTTGTTTTATATTGTGATTTTTCTGTGTTTTACAAAATTCCAGAAACTGTATGTTTGATTATAGCCGTGCGGCTCTAACTAGAGCCGAACGGCTGAAATCCCTTAAAACATAGCCGAGCGGATGTAAACCCTTAGAATAGAGATGAGCGGCTATAACATTATAGCCGCACCGCTATGTTCTTCAGGGCAGAAACCCGAAACGCTGTAATTCGATCGAAAGCAGTTAGTTTCCCATTTTAATCATTCTGTTATAAACTATTTTGGTCCAATCACATCTGTTACATTCAAGATTGTGGTTTTTGGTTTTCCAATAACATTGATGTGAGATTTTCGGTTTCTTTGATTTTGATTTTTAGAATCCGAGTTTTCTTTATCCAAATCAGATCCATTGTCTAACTTTAGTGGACCCCAAGATTCCCTCAAATCCTAAAAATCACCAAAATGAGTTTAAACAGTGTTTACAAAAGCGAAGAAAACTAATTTTGGCGACTGGATACTACAGCCACACTTCTGTAGTGTCTATAGCCTCACGGCTCTAACTAGAGCTGCACAATTATAGTTTCCAGAAGAAGGCAGAATCACAGGACGACTCCCATGGATGTTGTCGCTTGATGCTCTCTTCAGGATCAAAATATTTTTGGCATGTTTACTGCTTTTAGACCTTAGATGGATGCTGAAATTAGGAAACCCCCACGAACGGGACCCCGAATTCCTGGATAACCAGCCCCCTAAATGGAGAAATTTACATGTAATTGAGCCAAACAATTTTCCAAATTGTTTTCAAGCACAAAACCTACAGGGTGTTTCTAAAACAATTTTCCAGGTCTAATCGAGTAAGTCGCCCGGACTTATCGATTACCCCCTAAATGCATGCTCTCGTTTCCTAAAATCCCCCATTCTTTCCTGTTATGAGTCCTACTTGTGTTTATTATATAGTTGTGCTAACCCATCTATTTTGCAGCGTTTTATTTCCTCTTATTTTTATTTTGGATGTATTTAATAGATCAACTCGTGTATCCTAGGCGATTGTACTTTTTTTTAGATATTCGTGTATAGTAGGTGATTGTATTGGTGATGATGAGAGTTTTTATCTTTCTAGGTTGTAATAAGTGGCCTTTATCTTTCTTTTTGGTTTTGTTTGGATGTATGATTTATTTTCCCGCACTTTACTTATATATGTCATTTGAATGAGCATGGGCTAATAACAAAAGATAAAATAAGTAGAAAATAAGTGAGTAAATATTGTCATATGAACTTATAAATGAAAGCAAGCTTGAGGTTAAATAGGTTAGTTGCCCGAACCCTGAATCTTTGGATTAGGTACGGCAGTCTACACTTGGTAGGGACCTGTACCGGAATTTCCGGGATGAACTGATCCGGGTGGTGACTCTATCACTGATCTTGAAATTTAGGCTTCAAGGTCTTTTAATTAATAAAACGAGATTTTCTAAAATGCAAAACCAGTTTTCCCAAAACTCACATTCAAATAAAAGATTTTTCTACAAAAGGATTTCCAAATAAATCAATGGTTTTCCTAAGCAAGATACAAACCTGTTTACAAAACAAACAAACATTCAAGTTCCTCTTTTTCCCCGGTTCGCTTCGCTGCGTTTCGCTTTTGTAAAAAGGTTGTCCACTCACACTACTTCTCAACTTTTTTTCCCGATCACTGGTGGAAGGAGCATTGTCCTGATATCATTCTTTAGACCATTAAGTGCAAGCAGGTTGGCATGCTACGACTTAGGTTTTCTTGAAATACTACCACTGCAATACAAAGATTGAGATCACTCCGAGTGATCTAGAGCTAGTCATGCAAAAGCCCAATGAGCCATTCAATGACTACTACACGTTATGGACGAACAAACTATCCTTGATGAAGGTGAAGCCGACTAAGGGAGATTTGATTCGTAAGCTAATTGATGGGTCACTTTCTGCTTACAAGAAGGTCAGGTGGTTATGAACCTTCAAGAGCTACGCTGATGCCTATAAGATGGCATTAGAGGTAGATAAGAGAAAGTTGAATAAGTCCAGTGGGCAATGATTCAAAAGCCAAATGGGCAATGGTTTCAAGCCATCAACTAGTGATAACTACAATTGGACTACTCCAACAACAATATTCTAGAGTGGGACGAAAACAACTACCAACATTCCATGACTAGAGCAAGACATTAAAAGCTCCCTACTTGTAGCGAGATTGTTTTATTTATACTCTCTTTATTTTTGAGCATGAATTTTTGAATAACTTGATGATGCAATGAGTTCCTATTTTTCTTACTCATATGATGTTTACATTTATGGAATCATGCATGCATTAGACCATCTGAAACCAACTGGTTGAATTGGTCAATGACTAGTTTTGGCTATCTCTAGAACTGCATGAAAATTAACCAGATTAGCTTTTTGTTTTGATCAAACAGGCTGATCTAGTCCGGTTTTCACAACCATGCATTCTATTATATATCGGGGATAGACTACTACCTAGGGATGTCGACGGGGCAGGGCGGGGATGGACACTCAACTCCATCACCCAACCCGTTCATAATAGAGATTCCCCATCCCCACCCCCTTAAGGAAAACGGGGACAAATTTTGCCCCCATCCCCGATGGGCAACCCCGTCCTATTTACTTTTTTTTTTTTTGCTAAACAAATTTTTTCATTTTAAAAACTCTTGTTGTCAATTAATATGATTATAAACTTTTTTTTATGAAATATGATTATCAACTTTTAATTGTTACATAAAAAAAAAAAAATCATTAGATTAATGTATTAAGAATATATAGAAGAAAACAAACTGATGCAAGAGAAGAAAATAGAACTAAAAGAAACAAGCAGTAGAGAATAATTATGCTCTCTATATCATAAAATTGAGCCTCAATTTTTATTTCTCCTAACAACCCAATCAATTATCAAAAAATTTCTCATAATCGAATCAATTATCAAAAAATTTATTATCATCACATTGCAAATTGCAATCAATGCAAAATTGTCTCTAATTGACAAATTTGGCTACTCCTTCGAACTAAATTTGTATTGTTAAACACGTAAAGAATTAATGTAAATTACTTCAAATTTTGACATGGATATGAATGAAATGGATTACTATTAATGTAAAATCACTTCAATTTTTTACTTCGATACGAATAAAATGGATTACTGTGCACTTCTCAACTAATAATAATAACAATAGTACAAAAACATTTCTATCCATAATAGTTATAATATTTGTAAAATTTAATTATAATTACAATGGATATCCCATGGGTAACAGGGCGAGCATCCCCGTGGGGCGGAGATGGCAACTACTACCCCGCTCCATTTCTAATGATGGGTGTTATCCTCATTCTTGCCTTATAGGGCAACCAAATGGGAAATTCCTGCACCTAATGAGGTGGGGCCTGTGAGTAACGATTTTTATCCGATCCAGTGACATCCCTACTACTTTCTTTGAGTAAATATCATGCCATGTCAGGAACAATAATGATGTGACATAATATCATTGAGAGGGTATAGAGGGAGTAATCCACTTCCGTTGTATGTTAGAATTTTTTAAAAAGAAAAATATGTAAAGCAATTTTTTATTTAATTTTTTGGTTTGTAAAGTTTTGTGTTTTGACCTATAGTGATTTATGCTCAATGCGGAATGTTTGAGATTTTATGAATAGTTAATTAATTTGGTATATTAATTTGTGAAATTGAAGAATCAATTGTTAATTAATTAGATGAAAAAAAAAAAAAAATTGTTAATGAGATGTAAAAATAGCGTTGAAATATTGGACTAGTTAAATATAAAAATGATGTTTGGCAAAGGTTTTCACTCGAAGAAAAGAAAATACTAATACTAATAAAAAAAAAAAAAAAAAAACAAATAAAGCACGAAAAAGTAGGATAGTTATTTTTGTTGAAGCGAGTTTGTCGCAATGGAAAGTAACAAATGCCTCTCTCTGTTCCAAAAAAAAGAGTTGGAAGGGATCAGAGAGAAGAATAAACAATAAAAAAATTACCAACTTCTTTCTGCCCTTTTCTTCTTCAATTTTTTTAATTAATTCCTTGTGCAAATTCAGGGATCGGATCATAAAATCTGTATATAGTTTGTTCTCAAAAAGAACAACCTTGTTCTTAATTAGGTATTTATTGCTCAGTTCATAATTTTTGTATTAAGATTTATATTATCATAAAATATTTAAATTTTTTGAAGGATTATATAATATTTAAATGATATGAAATAGGAGATTTGAAGAGAAGGTGATATGTTGTGTTGTGGAGGTTCAGAAGAGGAATTAGACGGTCCACCTGCCAATCAATATACTGCTCCTCCTAAAGGAGGCAACATGTATTCTGGAGGTATTTTTTTTTTTTTTTTTTTAACATTTCTTTCTTTTTCTACTACAAATGCAGCCTAGAATTCATAATGCACAAGTTGGAATTATGTGCCAAATAATAAGACATACTTCTCCAAATATTCATTTGCCCATAGACAACATATAATTGAATCTGTATTTTAAAATGAAAATGGTACTCAGTTTTACATGAGGGGTCTTACTATTTAAAATGCTTATACTTCAGCCATCTATATTTTATGAAAGCTTGCAAAGTTTGTAACATACGTAATATGTAAAACACATCCTGAGCCCTCATAAATTTTATAGAATTTACAATTGACTTTTGATTACTTTTTTAACATATTGAGTACATGATTTTTCTATTTTTAATAGTATTAGCAAAAACTTGATACTTTTGTCTCATGCGGCCTATAATATATGTTAACTAGCATGTGACATAATTATTATGTAAAGTAAAACACTTTGGAGTTCAGTAGAGGGATATGAATCGTACTTTCTATGCAGGCATGTCATAATTACATATGTCGATCATATCTCTGATTTAGTCTCATGTGTCCGCAAAAATTGTGTCACACACTAGTTAATGCAGACAGCCAATGCAAGACAAATATGTCTAAGTTAGGGGGCTAATACTATGAAAATAAAAAGATCATATACTAAATGTGTTGAAAAAATTTAGTAGGGGAGCAATTGCGAAATTCATGAAAGTTTAGGTTGTGGTTTGGCTATCTAATATGTATATATTAACTTTTAGCCTATAATGCTGTTGAACTTAGAATAGTGATACAGGTCAAACTGTTTAATAAAATTGGATAAATTTTGCATGTTAAATTCGGCAAATGTAGGTAGCGGTAGAGGAGAGCCAAGGAGTGGAATTACAACAAAAAGTGGAGCACCACAAAGGGTATTACCAATTGAAATTCCAGCAATATCATTAGATGAGTTAAACAGAATCACTGCCAATTTTGGCCAAAAGGCATTGATTGGAGAAGGTTCATATGGTCGGGTTTTTTATGCTAAGTTAAATAATGATGATGAGGTTGCAATCAAGAAGCTTGACACCAGCACTTCCCAAGAGCCTGAATCCGATTTTACAGCACAGGTCTTGCTTTGCTCTTTTTATTTGATGATGTCCTATTATAAAATATGTTTGTTACAAAACATTTTTCATTGTTATTTTCAGTTATCAGTTGTTTCAAGGCTTAAGCATGAACACTTTGTTGAATTGATGGGATATTGTTTGGAGCAAAACAACCGAATCTTAGTGTATCAGTTTGCGACGATGGGTTCCTTACATGATATATTACATGGTACAATGTTTATGATATATATATATATATATATATATATATATATATATATATATATATATATATATATATATATATATATATATATATATATATATATATATATATATGTTTATGCAAATGGAATTGAAATATGATGTATTATATTATGTTGTGCGCAGGGAGGAAAAATGTACAAGGGGCTGAACCCGGTCCTGTACTTAGCTGGAGTCAAAGAGTTAAAATCGCATATGGGGCAGCGAAAGGGCTTGAGTATTTGCATGAAAAAGTTCAGCCATCTGTGGTTCATCGAGATGTTCGATCGAGCAACGTCTTACTCTTTGATGATTTCATGTCGAAAATAGCTGATTTTAACTTGTCAAATGCATCATCCGATACTGCGGCTCGCTTACATTCAACTAGAGTCTTAGGAACATTTGGTTACCATGCTCCAGAGTAAGGCTATTGTAGTTGTTTGTACTTATGTGTTCAGAATTTCAAGCATACCCTAACACTAGACTACCCCCTCCTAATGATATTATATCATATCAATAACATGTTGACGTGGCACAATATTATTCAAAGAGAGTTGTCTACTTCCGATGTATAGTAGAATTTCTCATGTCTGTTTGTAATATTACATGAATTACAACTTTTCAGATCAATTTGTTTCATTGTTGTTGGTTACTTGTACAGATATGCAATGACAGGACAAATAACTCAAAAAAGTGATGTATATAGTTTTGGAGTTGTGCTTCTAGAGCTTTTAACGGGAAGAAAACCAGTAGATCACACAATGCCTAAGGGACAACAAAGTCTTGTGACTTGGGTATGTTTATTTTCTTACTCCTTTAATCTCATCAATTGCATTTCCTTTTATCCGAACCATCTAGTTGAATCTAGGATGAATATTTTAAAAGGGGTGAAAACTCTCCCAGCAACTGTGTTTTTTGTTCACAAAGCTCAAATCTGAAACCTTGCTTAAGGCAAAAAGAATTCCTTATCACTCCAACCAACAGTTGTTGGCATTAATTGCATGTCTTATATCATTATTAATCTAATTAGCTAGTAGTAACAAAGTTTTATACAGGCAACTCCAAGGTTGAGTGAGGACAAAGTGAAACAATGTGTAGATCCCAAACTAAATAATGACTACCCTACAAAGGCTGTTGCTAAGGTTCTTATCTAATCCACTATCTTCTTATTAGCATTGTTTTGCGATATGTAAATGGCAGTATATTAAGCTCACATCAAGTTCTTTGGTGTGCGTAGGCCTTGAGATTATCTTTACCTATTCATTTTTTATCCAAGAAAAAAGGAGTAACACTAGTAACTTTGGTAGCGAAAGTTGAACTTTTATACGTTTAATGTACAAAACGGGTCACATGAATGCCCATTGTTACCGAATGAGATCATTAAGCCCTTCTGTGGGCCATGTAAGCCATTAATAAAGGGTTTAATTGGTCGTGCTTGGTGTTAGGCTAAAAACTTGGCACATTGAGTACATCAAAGGGTACAATTCAATTTCTCTACCAACTTTAGGAGTATTTTTCGCCTGTATCCCAAAAATGTTACCATTTTCAACATATTAGCTAATAATCTAAGACTAGAAGTAACGTTTTCTACATAGCACCAAATCATCTTTAATACTACTAAGGTTGAAAATTATTATGAATGTTGTTGATTAGTAGTAAATTTATGTTGCAGTTAGCAGCAGTAGCAGCACTATGTGTTCAGTATGAGGCAGATTTCAGGCCAAACATGACAATTGTAGTAAAGGCTCTGCAACCACTTCTCAACTCAAAACCAGCAGGACCAGAAACTAAAGCATAAACTAAACTTAAAAAAATTCTTTTAAAAAAAAAGAATAGTTGCAGAGAAAAATAGCAAAATTAGACTCTTCTAACATGGAATTGAATGGAAAATACTTACTGGGTTTGACCTTCATAGCAAGAATTGGTAATAGATGGAAATGATGGCTAATTTATTAAGTTTTTTTTAAGAAGAAAAGGGAAGAAAAATGAAAGAATGAGGTGTTGATGGTTGTTTGTTGTTGTGGATTATTCTATTTGAACAAGTATGGTTTAAATATTGTAACAAAAATTCAATCCCAAAAATACAAGCTCTTTCGTAATCAATCTTGCAAGAAGAGTCATTATTTTGGATATTTTCACCATTTTATAGTTTATATGATACTAATTCTGTGGTATTAAATCAAAACATTAACTTCTTAGTTTGAGAAATACTATTTTGTTCTAGCTCTTCTTGCATTCTTAATGTTCTCTCTTGTTTATTAAGAAAGACAAAAGAAAAAAAAAAAAAAACCAAATTCAAGAAGACCAGTGCATAATTAGAAGAGTCGGTGATAGAGATAAATATCTATTGCACTTATTCGACTCGTTCTATATTGCTTTTCATTGAAAAAACTACTAGTGAACGTGTACCAAAAACCAGCCCAAACCAAATGAAGCGGGAATTTATCAAATTGAATTACATTTCCGTTTGGTTCGAATTCAACCAAGTTAAATCAGTTTCATTTCGGTTTAGTTTGGAAATGAGCCGAACAATGTTTTTATCCAAAAACCAAATCACATTAAATTACAAACTTACCAGCAAATTATAAATCAGATCAAATTGGTGTGGTTTCATTTTTTAGTTTTCAATTTTTGGTTTAATTTTTCTCACCCCTAGAACGACATCAATAAAAAAAATATGATATGAAATTTCACAATGTTAATTTTGATTCCTAGTTATTTGACTCATTCTATATGGTTTACAAGATCATAATGCTATATTAATCATAGGATAAAGTATTGATAAATTGCAAAAGAGGATTTCAAATCGAAGTTGTTTTAAATGATGCTTTAGGTGTGCATTTTTGTAAGCAGATGATCTTTTCGATGGGCCGCAAGAGGGCCGGGAGAACCTTTTTTAAGAAATTATAAGTTTTAGCTTAGTTTTTAAAAGCGAAAAAGAAAGCAGATGATATCGAATTCCCTCACTTAAAAGATTTAGGAGTCGCCACTCGTCTTAGCTCTACTTATGATATAGCTAAACCTGAGAAGAAATCATATATCTTTTAAATCAAAGATTCATGTCTAGACAAAATACCTATTTTCCTCTCAAGTTCAAAATAACATTTAATAATGTCAATTATTACGTCTTTTATAATTACTTAATCCGTTTTTAGCCCAAAATATAATTACTATATGTTTACTATATGTTTAAGTGGAAAGCAGTAAGTAAATTCTAAAAGTGATAAATAAATTCGGGAAGATAAAGTTATTACAATCTAATGGAATAAACTACCCTAGGGGATATATTTGTTAAAATGGGATTCTAGGTGCAATCGCTTAATGTGAGCGCCGGATTTTTCCGACTTCCATGATAAAAACCGAAATGGTTAACCTTTATGTTAAGATCTGACAGTCCCAAATAGGCTAGCTATAGTACTAGAGGAGGGGTGAATATTGTATACCGAATAGAAAATTTCGCAAACGATTTAGAAAATTGTTTTTGAATAAAAACAATTTTCTTTTGCTAAACATAAATTTGACAAAAATACTGAATTAATAAAACAATAAAACTTGCGAATATAAATTTGTTTGACTAAAATAAAAATGTCTTCAAATAATAAAGCTATTAATTTAAATTGCAATAATTTAAATAGAAATAAATATAAAGAGGGTAGGGATAGAGAAATAAAGAGACAAAATTTATCCTGGTTCGACCCAACCGCTCTACGTCCAGTCCCCAACCCAACAGCTTGAGATTTTTCACTAACGTTTCCTTTACGGGAAGGAAACAAGCCTATGTTACTTTTTACTAGTTCTAGTAACAAACTCAATACTTTTACAGGCTCAGTATCAAACCTCTACCGTTACTTTTTCGAGCTTAAGTAACAAACTCTTCTAGTGCTTTTTACAGCTCAACACCAAACTTATCTAGGTATTTTTCAAAGCTCAAATATCAAACTTATCCCGGTATTCTTTTCAAAGCTTAAATACCAAACTTCTACCTATGCTTTTTCAAAGGTCAAGCACCAAACTTATCCCGATATTTTTAAAACTCAAATACCAAACTTATACAATCTTTGTTGATCACACTATCAACAAAGTAAACCCCCTCACACAAATCCCTTGTGTGAAAATATAATTCCTTTAAAATGAATATTTGAAGGAATGTGTGAACAAGATGAAGCTCTTCTCTCTTTTTGCACTTGTTGGAATTATGGAAGACTTTAAAAATTAATAGCTTAGAATGTGTGTGAATGTTGGTAAGTCTCCCACATTAACGATTTCAATTCTTCCTCTTTATATAGGCTTTGAAGAAACTCATCAGGAGGTGAAGATGGCCGTTGCTTTTAAGTCATGAAGAAATATTAGCTGTTGCACCTCATGAAGCAATTATGACTGTTGTAGCTCCTGAGAGAAATAATAGCCATTGCTTCCAAGCTTATAAGATGAATATGATAGTTGTAATGAGTTCTTGAAGGTACACTAGCTGTTGGAGCTTATAAAGGAGAAAGTGGCTATTGGTTGAATCTTGTAAACAAGAATATAGTTATTGGAATCACCTCACAAGCAACTTATAACCGTTGGAGCCTCTAAAGTAGCTTTAAGACAGTTGCTTCTAGCTTGTAAGCAGAATGTGACCTTTGAATACTTTTCTTAAAGCAATCTTTGCCTAGTGTATCCGTTGGAGATCAAAACTTCAAGCTTTAACTTATAAAGCAATGATTGTATTTTAGCCTGTAATAGACTCTTGATCTCTTTATGCTTCTTTTAAGCTCTTGATTGCAAAACTTTGTTAATATCCTTCTTTGTTTTTGTAAGGTTGCTTTATCTCCTTCATAATCATACTTTACTTCTTTATTAGTTACAAAACAATTTGTAATAATATTAAAGTAAATATGATTTTCATATATGTCAACTTTTCATTTTGTTGTTATCATCGAAGCACGATTCAACATTCTCCCCCTTTTTGATAATGACAACCTCTTTGTATGTGATTCTCTTGAGATCGAAAGTTGATAGTATAAGAACTTTTCTTCAGTTGTTCGTAGAATGTGGATTGATGTCGCTCCCCCTGAAAATATGATTCCTTTCGAGTTTGCTCCCTCAAAATGTGCTCGTTTTATGTTTAGGGATTTTAGGAATCATGAAAATATTTTCTTGATTTCTAATTTCTCATAAAAATAAAATCTCTTGTTATCTGCATGATAATGTTCTTAGAAAACCAAGTTAATTTTATAAAACATTGGTAAATGATATAATATTTAATTATTAACTAATGAATTTAAAAAAAATGGCAAAGGTTGTAAGCATATTGGACTTTCTTAGGATCCTTAGAGACATTAAAATTGGCCCACAGATATAATAAGGGTCTATCCCACAGGAACCAGTTATATAAGTGTATTGGGTATGAATTTTTGTAAAAGCCCATACTTTATACGTTGCTAATTTGAAAAATCGACCTAGTTACTTATTAAAATATTGGATCAGTGGCCAAGAGGTTATAAACTTAAGTTTCAAAAAGAAATAGTTTGTATATAAGCTCATGAACATAATGAAGGAACTTTGCAAGATCAATCATTGCATTTCCATACTTTCACTTATCTGCTGTACCTACAAGGGTTCTTTTATAGACAAGAATACACAAACATAACCATCCCATTGCATACAGCAAGATATCAAGAGTATATGAAAAAGTACTTTTCATCACAAAGACATCTTTTGCAAAACATAATACTGCTAAGCATACAATAGCAGCATCAAGTTCACCTTATATACTGTGAAGCATTAATTTCTCACATATGCAACTCATAACAAATGATTTATATTCATTTTTCCATAAATATATATCAGCTATCATAGAGCAGCTATCACAGAGCTTATAGCTGTTGTATCTTGCAAACTAGTGAGCTACCACCAAGGATCATATGGTAGTCAGACAGCTATAGTCATATCAACTAATAGACATTTAATAGCTAGAGACATTATTTCCCTAATTACATGAAGTATGTATCCCAGCAGAGATCAATAAACTCATATAATCATATACATAGTTTTTCTCCCCCTTTGGAATCATTAAAAAAGCGTAGGAGAGTTAAGTGTGGATGGCAGAGAACACAAATAATCTCATAATAGTGTATATAACCATGTGATGATAAGAAGTAGTTGAGTCATACTTATAGAAATGACACATTTGGTCAATACCCCTTAGACAAATTAGCAAACATGACATACTAGTCAGATTTCAAATATGTCAGAAAGAGCAAAATGCATAGCATTGCACACATATAAACAGAGTTGAGAATACCATCATACAATGAAATCTTTAGAGCAGTTGATCACAAAGCATAAGGACCACACAATATACAGAGAGCTAATATCAGAACCATAGAATCAAGAAATAAACACATATGAGTTGTAGACTACTAAAAGCATATCATACCAGAAGAGACAAACATTCAAGGCCCAAAATATAGAGTACTATTAGTTAGATGCTAAAGCAAGCATTCATATCCTATTTTAGTTACATGAAACTAAAATAGAGAAGAATACTTGCAAATCATAGATAATGTACTATTCAGGAAGTAGATAAAAATCTGAGAAGCTGTTGAGTCAAAAGTACAGAGGAGAGGGATGTGAAGTGCCCCTTTTTTTAGTCATCATTGAAAATCAAAAGCATCAGCGTCAAACCTGTTTTACTTCTGGGAGGAGGAGGATGCACCATGATTGAGAATGTTGGATATCAGGTTCTTCATAGCATCAATTTGTTTAGATAGATGATTAAGATGCCCTATCATCTTTGCTAGCTCTATTTCCATTCTAGCAGTGAGACTGTCTTGGATGCTTAATAGCTACAACTGGAGATCTCTGAATGCATTTGGTACTTCTATATATGCCTTGGAGCCCATAAGACCCTTAGAGGCACTTAAAACTTCAGATATAACCTTGAAACAGGTTTCCATTATGTAACTTGTGATTCTTTGAAAATTAGGTAGTGGTGGAGAAAAGGAGGTGTATGAAGAGGTATAATGTAACATATTCAGAATAGAGAATTTATTAGTTTCAAGCATTACTGAAGTTGGAGAGGGAGGACTGATAGTGAGAGACATTGGTGAAAAGCTTTCTAGATCAGTGAAAGTATTTGTTATGGTGGGAAATATGGGTTGATACACAAGAGGTGTCTGTATAAGCTCTTTATACAGGTCATGAATGTGAAAAGAATGGAGATAGTCCATTGTAGGGTTTACAGGCTTGGGAGGAAGCTCTTGATACACGATATTGATTTCTTGGCTTAGAACAAGAATAAGAGCTGTTGAAGGTGTGTCACCATTGTGGCTCAAATCAACCTCATGATACAAGCTAAGCAGAGAGTTATAAAGCTCCATTTCATCATGTGAAAGGACTGTGTCAGCTTGTGAGGTGTTCTGCTGTTGTTCATCTACTGTAGTCAATTCAGAAGCTGCATTATCTTCTCCTGCCATACTGCTATTAGGGGCTACATTCTCAATTTCTTGTCTCATTTCAGGGGACTTTCTCTGTTTTTCTTCTTTAATGGTGTTTAACTGATTTACTTCAGTGGCTGGAGCGGATTGGACTTCATTTTCATTATCATTTGTTGGTTGTTCATTCTTGTCAAAATCACTAGTTGATCTACGCAGAGAGGCTAACTCAGACTCTGTAAATACAGGCTTGGTAGGGAGCTGGGTTTTGTGGGCACAAGCCTTTAACATTCTGGTCACATTTACCTCATTTATAATTGATCCGTGATTAATGAATGTGGGCTCAATACCAAACTTAGATACTTTGAAGAAATCAAAGTATTTGGTGAGAATCATACTAAAAGGCAAGGCAGTTGATCAAGGTAAAGGGAAGATTGATTCTAATATGATTAACCGAATGCCTGGTAAAGCAAAGATCAAAACCATTCATGGTAGCCAAGCTGGCTTTCTGTGGTTGGAGGTAAGCTGAATTTAACAATTGCAGGATTCTAAATTTATCTTCTAGATAGCCAGAATCAACTTCAGACCATGGTGCTACATGATCAAAGGGTATTTTGAAAAGCTTATGAGCAACGGTTAGAGCACTGTAATTCCTTAAGTTTGATGGGGCAGGAGATTTCTCAATCCCTGGTTAATGAATCAACTTTACCAAAGATTTCCTCATTCACAGGGTACTTTTTCCCTCTCAGTGTACTTCATAATTCATATGGCCAATGCAGGTCAAAGAGCCATAGAATTCATTAACCAGGGACTTATATATTGGCTCATCTATGTACATAAACTCTTCCCAACCCTATTTCATAAAAATCCAGACAAAGGGTTTCTTCCTATCCCCTATAAAGTCCCAGTCGATTTTCCTACACCTGACCTTTTTCCTTGTAAACCTATTGGGATAGAGAAGTTTACCTGTTATGCTTTTGGCTGGAAATGATGCTGACAAAGCAGGTGAAACAGGTGTTATAGTTTCTCAAAGAGAGTTGCTAGGTATAGTCTTTCTGGCACTTCTTCTTTTCCCATACACTTCATTCATGCTAGTAACTCTTCTCCTTTTAGTGTGTGGTTGACTTTTACCAATGGATTCCTCTCTTTTTCACTTCATTTCCTCTTTCGCAGCTCTAGGAACTCTCAGCTTTTGTGTTGCATTAGCGATACACCTTTGCATCTTCATCTTTGCTTATTAAGTGGATCTTATGAACGAGGATTTTTTAGAGAATCCGGGGGAGGAAAGTAGGGATCAAGTACAATTTTGCAGAGAGGTTGGTGAGGAGTTGCAGAACTGTCTTTTCAATTCCTTTTGTCTTCAGACAAAGGGGAGAAGAATGCAATTGAGGTTGGCGCCTTCATTCATGGTCTTAAGCATCATCGTTTCCTCTTAATACAACTCCTTTTTTATCATACGCGTTCATACTAAAGAGAGCACATGAGTTTTCTTCTCCTTCTTTTTATCTGCTTATATATATATAGGGTTTGGGCTTGTTACTGATTATTTGGCCCGTTTTACTATCCATTTTGACATACACATGGATTATAGGCTTGCAGGCTTATGAAAGCAATTTGGCCCGAAAAAATTAGAGTTTTATTACTTCTTTTAATTTATGCTTATATTTAACTTTTTATTTTTAGGCATATTTGCATCAATCATAAGAAGATATATGAGACACAAACTTTCGCATAGAATTATTTTCATAAATATATATGATTTAAATCTTGAATCATAATCCAATCCAATAGTAAAAACTTTAATCAATTTTACGTAATCTAGACTTATGAAAAAAAGAATTAACCATAATATTTAATCTAATAAAATAGTTACATAGCAAAATATTAATACAAGTGAATTAATACTTTATTTTTCATAAATTGGATTGGTCATTCTAATTTTCATTCTTAATTCACTGAATTTATTTTCACATAAGGGCTTTGTGAAAATACCTGCTATTTGATCTATTGAGACAAATTCCAAATTAATGTCACCTTTTTGTGCATGATCTCTGATGAAATTATGTTTGATGTCCATGTGCTTTGTCCTTGAATGCTGAATAGGATTCTTTGTTAAATTTATAGCACTAGTTTTATCACACCTTATAGGTATATGATCATACTTTATGCCATAATCTTCAAGATGTTGCTTCATCTATAATATCTATATCACACAGCTGCTTGCAGATAAATATTCAGCTTTTGTTGTTGAAATTGCTACAGTGGATTACATTTTGCTTGGCCATGAAACTAGTGCTTCTCCCAGAAATTGATAAGTACCTGAAGTATTTTTTCTATCCAATTTGCATCCAACATGATCAGCATCACTGTATCCTATAAGATCAAAATTCTGACATTTTGGATACCAAATCCAAATTTCTTGAGTATCATTTAGATACTTAAGAATTCTTTTTACCGCTTTTAGGCGAGACTCTTTGGGATTAGCTTAGACTCTTGCATATAAGCACACACTAAATTGTATATCAGGTCTATTATAGGTTAAATAAAGTAGAGAACCAATCATACCTCTATATTTCTTGGTGTCTACACTTTTACCGTTCTTATCTTCATCTAGTGAGACTGATGTACTCATCGGTGTTTTTGCTGGTTTAGAATTCTAAATTTCATACTTCTTGATGAGTTCTTTAGTATACTTAGATTGGAATATGAATGTCCCTTGCTTGATTTGTAGTCCAAGAAAGAAATTTAATTCGCCCATCATAGACATTTCGAATTCTGCAGTCATCTCTTTTGAGAATTCCTTGCACAACTCATTGTTAGTAGAACCAAATATAATATCATCAATATTTATTTGAACAAGTAATTTATGGTTCTTTTAATGCTTTATAAACAATGTTGTGTCAACTTTTCCATGAGTAAGACCTTTAGCAAGCAAGAATGTACTTAACCTTTCATACCATGCTCTTGGTGCTTGTTTCAGTCCATATAAAGCTTTAGTAAGCTTGTAGACATAGTCAAGATGGTGACAATCTTCAAATCCTGGAGGTTGCTTTACTTAGACTTCTTCATTGATATAGACATTTAGAAATGCACTCTTCACATCCATTTGATAGAGTTTGAAGTCTTTGTAGTAGGCAAATGCATATAGCATTTTGATTGCTTCCAACCTTGCCACTTGAGTAAAATGTTTGATCATAGTCTATTCCTTCTTACTGGTTATACCCTTGTGCAACTAATCTGGCTTTGTTTTTGACAATATTGACAAATTCATCAAGTTTGTTTGTAAAAACCCATTTGGTTCCAATCAGTGAATGATTGTTAGGTTTTGGAACAAGTTTCCAAACATTGTGTCTTTTAAATTAATCCAATTATTCTTGAATAGCCATCATCCAACTCTCTTTTGTTTCGGCTTCTTTGAAGTTCTTCAGTTCAATTTCAAAAACAAATGCCACATTCACAAAATATTCCTTTAGTTGACTCCTTGTCATTACTCTTTGTGAACGATTGTCAATAATGTCATCTTTGGGATGATATCTGTGATATTTGTACTCTTTTGGTAGATCATTATGCTGGTTTTCTTGCACTTATAGTTCTTGGACATTGTTTTCATCTTAATCACCATTGTTTTCTTTTTGTAGGACATTACACTCATTTTCTGTGTTTTCAACCTGTGAATCAAATACCTCAAGAGTATCCTTAGATTGTTTACCTGGGAGAGAGTTAGCTTCTTCAAATGCAAGATGCATGGACTCAGCAATGGGAAAAGTTCTTTTGTTAAAAAATCTATATGTTTTGCTATGTAATGAATACCCCAAGAGAATACCTTCATTTGACTTAAAGTCAAATTTATTAAGATGTTCCTTGCTGTTGAAAATAAAACATTTACAACCAAATGGATGGAAATAACCAATATTAGGTTGTCTACCATTCCATAACTCATATGGTGTTTTCTTGAGAATGGGTCTTATCAAAGCTCAATTCAGTATATAACATGCTGGGTTCATTGATTCTGCCCAAAAATATTCTAGTAAATTATTTTTGTTAAGCATAGTTCTAGTCATTTCTTCAAGTTTCCTATTTTTCCTTTCAATAACATCATTTTGTTGAGGAGTTCTAGGATCAAAGAAATTATTTGTGATACCATACTTATTGCAAAACATTTCAAAAAGATGATTTTCAAATTCTTTTCCATGATCACTTCTAATAGCAACAATAGATGTATTTTTCAAATTCTGAAGCTTTTTGCACAAGGTAGAAAATTGTTCAAAAGCCTCATCTTTTTCACTCAAAAATAATGTCCATGTAAAATGTGAGTAATCATCTGCAATGACAAATGCATATCTCATGCCTCCGAAACTTGTTGGTTGAATTGGACCAAGCAAGTCTAAATGCAACAACTCTAATGGTCTAGAGGTAGAAACAACTCCTTTAAGATTAAAAGAGCTTCTAGTTTGTTTACCTCTTTGACATGCATCATAAATAAGAATTTTATCAAATCTAATTTTGGGTAAACCTTTGACAAGAACACTTTTTGAAAGCTTTGAAATCAAATGCATGCTTGCATGACCTACTATACGATGCCATAACCAACTCTCTTTTTCTTGTGAAATTAAGCATTGATCACTAGTAAGTGTAGTTGAATTTAAAAGATAAATATTTCCAACTCTAGGTACTTCAAGTAAGGTCTTACCACTTTGGCTTCCACAATTTCACTTTTCTTTGAATCAAAGATTACTTTGCGATCTTTGACATAGAGTTGACTCACACTTAGAAGATTGAATTTCAATCCTTTAACTAGAGATACTTCATTAATGCATGGATTGTTTCTAATCTTTCATTTTCCAATGATTTGTCCTGCTATATTGTCTCCAAATTTCACGTTCCTCCTTTCACTTGCTTTATAGAAGTAAAGTATCTTCCATCTCTAGTCATATGTCTAGAACAACCGCTATCAATGTACCACTTTGAATTTCTGAGGGTATTCTTTAGACATACCTGCAAAATATATCAAGTAGACTTAGGTACCAAAACAGTATTGGGTCCTTTAGGGTTAGAATCAATATTTTTCTTTTTGGGGATCTAAATAGCTCTCCCTTTGAAATACCCATTTTGAAACTTGTACTTACCAATTATATGTCCTGTATGATTACAGTAAGAACATGTAACATTCCTCCTTTTCTTGTATTGGTGTGATTGATATGGTTTTGAGGTAGGATGTTGGTGATAAAGAACATAGTTAATTTAATGTAAGTGTTTAGGCTTGTAACTATGTCTTTCTTTTTGACCTATAAAAATAAGGCTTTTTAGAGTATATAGGTCTAAAAGTATTTTTGTGGACAAGCTTCTGTTGTGAATAAGAATTTCGGTTTGGTTTAGAAGATTGTACACTTCTTGCTTTGGAGGGATATATTTTTCTTGTGGCTTTTTGGTCAGTAGTCTGAACATGGCTGGTTTTCTGTTTGGAATTTGGTTCAGTAAACAGTTTCTAACTTTTACCATGCTTTTGACATGGAGGTTCAGGAGATGTGGTTTGCATAGTAGAAGTGGAAGAAGAGCATAATATAATTGGCTTTAGGGGAATTTGAGAAGGTATTTCATCAATACAATCATAACCAATTCTTGTTCTATCTTTTGGATTTCTTTGGGAGTCTAAAAGCATATTTAGCATATGCTCTCAATTAGTGAATTTGCTAATAGTAAAATCTAGCTTTTCACATTTCTTCTTAAGATGTGATACTTTGCTAATTAATTCTAGATTGGTGTTTTCTAGAAAACTCACTTTGCTTTGTAGTTTAAGCTTTTCTAACTCTTTTTCTAAAAGCTTGTTTTCATATTCTTTAAACTTAGCAATCATATCTAGCTTAGTATCATGCATCTTAAAGAATTCTTGTATAAGATCATTATAAGATAAATTTGGTAGGATTAACTCATCTTCCTCATTTTCATGTTGATGTGATGAACTTTCTGTATTATCATTCTCCATGAAGCATATTTGAGCTTTTTCTTGCTTCTTGTCATCGTCATCATTAGAACTGGATTCATCACTATCACTCCAGGTGGCCACCATTTCTTTCTTGTCTTTCTTCTTGTATTTGATGTTTAGCTTTGGACAATCAACTCTGAAATGGCCTGGTTTGTTGCATTCAAAACATGTAGTCTCTTGTTTTGAATCTTTCTTGATTTTATCAATCTTGTTGTTGTTGAAATGCCTTTTGAATAATGATTTCCCTCTGTTTTTGCTTTTCAGAAACTTTCTAAATTTTCATACTAACATAGCTTCATCTTCATCTTCTTCATCATCACTATCTAATTCAGAAGAAGATTCTTCAGAGGTTGAGCTGGTAGCTTTTAGTGCAATGGACCTCTTCTTGTTAGTCTACTCACGATCATTAGTAGACTTAACTTTCATCTCATATGTGAGTAATGAACCAATGAATTCATCATATGAGTATGTAGTTAAATCTTTTGATTCTTTTATAGCTGTGAGCTTTTCATCCCATGAAGTTGGTATTGTTCTGATTAATTTTCTAATAAGCTCTTCATTTGTGAAGCTCTTGGTAAGATTCTTTAATTTGTTCACAATGAGTGTGAGCCTTATGTTGATTTCTGTGACTAACTCTTTTGCATCTACCTTGAACAACTCATACTTTGTGATGTAAAGATTAATCTTTCCATCTTTGACTTGTTTAGTTCCTTCGTGAGTCGTTTCAAGTTTGTCCCATATGTGCTTAGCTGTAGCGCAACTTGAAACATGATTAAACTCTTTAATATCTAAAGCAAATTATAATAAATTGATAGCTTTAGAGTTTAAAGCTTCTTTATTCTAGTTAGCAATTTGGTATTCATTTTCTTCTTTAGGGACTAATTTTCCATCAACAATTTTTGTAGGAATACTAGGTCCTTCCTTGACAATTCTCCAGACCTATATATCCATAGATTGTAAAAATATTCTCATTCTATTTTTCCAAAAACTATAACCTCCATTGAATAAAGTTGGCTTGTTGATGGAACATCCCTTAGACATAAAAACATTTTGCCTACCGGAAGTACTAGCCATTTTAGGTTCACTGTAAGGATTTTACTCCTATTTAGAGACAAGCTCTAATACCAATTGACGGTCCCAAATAGACTAGCTACAGTACTAGAGGGGGGTGAATAGTACTGTATACTGAATAAAAAACTTAGTAAACGATTTAGAAAATTCATATTCAACAAAAACACTTTTATTTTACTAAACACAAATTTTACAAAAATGCAGAATTACTAAAACAATAAAACTTGAGAATATAAATTTGTTTGACTAAAATAAAAATGTCTTCAAATAATAAATCTATTAATTTAAATCATAAGAATTTAAATAGCAGTAAATATAAAGAAGGTAGAGATATAAAAATGAAGACACCAAATTTATTTTGGTTCGACCCAACCGCTCTACGTCTAGTCCCCAAGCCAACCGCTTGAGATTTTCCACTAACGCTTCCTTTACGGGCAAGAAACAAGCCTATGTTCCTTTTTACGAGTTCTAGTAACAAACTCAATACCTTTACAGGATCAGTATCAAACCTCTACCATTACTTTTTCGAGCTTAAGTAACAAACTCTTCCAGTGCTTTTTAAAGCTCAACACCAAACTTATCCTGGTATCTTTCAAGGCTCAAATATCAAACTTATCCCGGTATTTTTTTCAAAGCTTAAATACCAAACTTCTACTGATGCTTTTTCAAAGCTCAAGCACCAAACTTATCCCGATATTTTAAAGCTCAAATACCAAACTTATACAATCTTTGTTGATCACACTATCAAAAAAGTAAACCCCCTCATACAAATCCCTTGTGTGAAAATACAATTCCTTTAAAATGAATATTTGAAAGAATGTGTGAACAAGATGAAGCTCTTCTCTCTTTTTGCACTTGTAGGATTTATGGAAGACTTTAAAAATTAATAGCTTAGAATGTGTGTGAATGTTGGTAAGTCTCCCACATTAACAATTTCAATTCTTCGTCTTTATATAGGCTTTGAAGAAACTCATCAGGAGGTGAAGATGGCTGTTGCTTTCAGGTCATGAAGAAGTATTAGCCATTGCACCTCATGAAGGAATTATGACTGTTGTAGCTCCTGAGAGAAATAATAGCCGTTGCTTCCAAGATTATAAGATGATTATGACAGTTGTAATGAGTTCTTGAAGGTACACTAGCTGTTAGAGCCTATAAAGGAGAAAGTGGTCATTGGTTGAAGCTTCTAAATAAGATTATAGTTGTTGGAATCACCTCATAAGCAACTTATAACCGTTGAAGCCTCTAAAGTAGCTTTATGACCGTTGCTTCTAGCTTGTAAGCAAAATGTGACCTTTGAATACTTTTCTTAAAGCAAACTTTACCTAGTATATCTGTTGGAGATCAAAACTTCAAGCTTTAACTCATAAAGTAATGATTGTATTTTGGCATGTAATATACTCTTGATCTCTTGATGCTTCTTTTAAGCTCCTGATTGCAAAACTTTGTTAATATCCTTCTTTGTTGTTGTAAGGTTGCTTTATCTCCTTCATAATCATACTTTACTTCTTTATTAGTTACAAAACAATTTGTAATAATATTAAAGTAAATATGATTTTCATATATGTCAACTTTTCATTTTGTTGTTATAATCGAAACACGATTCAACAAGATCTTTACTGCAGTTGATTTGAGAAGCAAGGATTAAGATTCGAACAAGCTTGAAAATTTAACCTTCTAGAACTTAAAGAATTAGGGTTACTAAAGAGTTGACATCTACATGGCTATTGACACAACAGTCACATGGTTGTCGATGTTTCACCAGTTACAAGAAAATGGAACAGGTGGAATGATTACAAAGGGGAGAGAGATTAACAACAATAGGAGATTAAAGAGAAAAAGAGAATATTGACAAAAAAAATTATTGAAAATTCATAAACCAAAAATCTCAAAAATCCGAACTCTAAAATTATGGGGAAGTCATTCAAATTCAAACGTCCAAACCAAACCTAAACCATCAAAGACTCATTTTGTAGTTGAAATTGCTAGAATTTGGAGTCACGAGGAGGAATTCAAGCTTTTGGAATCAAAATCTTCAAGTTCATTTGAATCTGGATTAAAGCTTTAAGAATTGGTTTTTTTGATTTCAACACTGGAAAAACACTCAAAAGGTAATTTTGATAGGCCTTAAATCCCTTTTGTTGGGATTTTTCACTTGAAATCACCTGATAAAAGCGGAAGAACGCGATAATTTCCTCAAATCCAGTCCCAGGAGCAATTGAAGTGGAAATTGTAAAACATAAAATTGAAATAGAAAGAGATTAAATTCTTACCCGGAATATCTCTTTCTAAAGATGGATGAAGACTGCAGAAATCAAATTAGATTCCCTCCTCGTTCTCGTACACGAACGCCTAACGAACACAACCCATGCTAGCGTAGGAAAAACGAGCAATCGTGAGAGAGGGGGCTAGAGAATTCGGCTATGGTGTGGCTTACCCCCTTTGGCCGAATTCTCCTAGGTTAAAACCTAGGTTGGCCGAATTCCCTTAGGGGAATTCAGGCCCAGCTTGGCTCCTTTACTTTTGTGTGGGCTTTCTACTTTTAATTCAGGCCCAATCTAATTTTAATTATTCTGGTTTAAATTAATTTGAAGCCAATTTTAATGTACCCATATATTTAATATATTACACCAAGTAATATATTATTTACATCTAAATTAAAATTAGTTTGACCAATTAATTTAATCCATCAAATTAAAATTAATTCTTCACAAAATAAAATCATATGTAAGCCTATACATATGAATATTTCCACCCAGGAAATAATCTCATAACTAATCCAATTAATTATGAAGAGCCAATTGAATATATATTAATTTTATTATTATGATCAATCTAATTGATCTTTATAATATGATTAATATATATATACCTCTCTCTCCACAGTGTATACTCCAAGCATACATGTGATTCCTAAAGTCTGTGTTCAGTCGTTCTATGTGTACGATCCCGTAGGCCCATCTTTATGTTGGCAGCGGGCCTTTGGCCCGCAGACTGCAGTTGGGCTCTAGCAAGCCACTGTAGCCCCCAATTAAGATGGAGCTGGCAGTCTAACTGTTATCATAACCCTGTAGTTTAAACTTGTATATCCCATGTCATTGATATCGGTGTCTAACACAGAGGCATGGATTGATCACCCTCTTTTGTGTCGGACATTAACTTGATCCCGAATGCACTGAAGCTCACAAACAAGTTCCCACTTGTTTGGGTGTGGTCACATTCTTATCAGTCACATTTATCTAGAGGCCGGTGATATCTTCCCAGCGGATTACTGAGTGACAAATCCCTTTTGCATATCCATAGCATTACCATGCTAAGTGACATACCCGAAAGTACCCATACTTGGCACCCTATTACAGGCCCTTTAGGCGTACCCCTAAGTATGCGACCTCACATGTAACACCATCATATGGTCAGGTCAAAGGATCCATACAAGTACTACACGAGAATCACTTGTGATACTATACCATGTGGATTTCTCATTTAGTGGATCTATCCAGTACCATGCCCCTTATGCATGTACCCATTAACTTGGTTGGCATTCCATGTCCAATGACCGGTAAGACACCGCCATACAACCAGGTTAATGATAGTCTCTTGTTCCATTCATTCCCATGACTGGAACAGACTACGGATCTATTTATGGTTATATCGTTTACCCTATCCATGGTCTTACTGCCAAGTGCATGACACTGGTCATCATGGATATGGATATGTCCATCGGATACTTCATTTAATATATTGCACAAGATAAATATAATAAATGAATTAATGCCTTTATTAATAACACAAATAAGTATAATACATGAATCCGATTAATGTATAATACAAATGCAAGGACCAATGCCTCGGGACTAAGGCATATCCAACACCTTTTATTGCTTTTTGGGTTGATTTGGTGCATCACACAACTGTTCTTTTAGAGCCGCATGGCTATGGATTGAAAAATTAGAATTTAGAATTTATTGATTTTGAAATTTTCTGATTTGGTTTAAAACCAGAGCTGCACAGGTGTATTTAAAGCCATATGGTTGTTGTTATTAAAGCCGCACAGTTATGGTTTTGAAACCGAAATTGGTTTAGAGTATTTTCATGCATATCATATCATTTTGATCTAGATTTAATTTCTGAAAGTATATCATAGACTAGTGCAATCATAGAGATTCTCTTGAAAATCGACCCATTTTTGTATGTATAAATATATAAGACCATATAAAATGCTTTCTAAAACTGTTTTCAGACTCAAATTTAGCATTTTAAAAGTTTTTCAGGTTTAGTTGACTAAATCTATCGGATTATCTCGACTATCCCCATTCACCTCTTGAGCTATCTGAATCCCCCATTATGTTTGTTTGATTCCCATGTGTAAATAATTATTTGTATACTAACTTTTATTTTGTAGTTAGATATATTTTAGGATAGATAAATGCTAGCTTTTTATTAGACTTCATATATATTAGGCGAATGTAAATAGTAGATTTTCGTGTATTTAGGCATTTGTAGCCCTATTCCCTTTTTATACAACTGTATCCCCTAAGCTAGATTATTTAATCGGGTTGTAATAATTTACTTTTCTAAATTTATTTAATTTTGAAATTTATGTACAACATTTCCCGTATGAGCATGTAGATAATCTAAATTCAAATGAACCATAGAAATATGAAAGTCAAAGAGATAAAGTTCTTAAAATAATATTTTCAATCAGAAAGAAATAGGTATTTTCCTAAACCCAAATCTCTAACTAAAAGGTATAGCGATTCCTGCTTCGCTCTACCACAATTTCTCGGTGGAGCTAAATCGGGTGGTGACTCCTATCACTTTTAGTAGGATTGATTAATCTCATTCATCTTCTTGCTACTTTTCTAAAACAAAATTGTTATTTCACTAAAACTCCGGCCTGGCCTCATGGCTATTATGCTCTTAAAGATGGTCCGCTCATAGTGACGACTCCGCTGGGGACTGGTTTTAAAATCAAAATTGACAAATATTGAAAATCTTTGGTTCAAAATATTTTGACATTTTTATCTCAATGCCTTTTATTGCATATCACTTAGAAACACCTTTCACACACACTTTTAAGGTATCTTTTTAACCTTGATGTGCTATTGAAATGTTGCCTAAGTTTCACCAGCTCTTAGGGACACGAATATAGTATATCACTTAGAGCCTAGTACGAACCTCTTCGTTTGGAGCCTTGAGTGAGGAGAAGTGATGAGTAAATTTTCCTATGGGAACCTTGATGTGAACCCTGTAGTATTGACTTGAACCCATATAGGCAACCATAGTAACTTTCCTTAGGATAGCCAAAATACAAATTGCATTGGTTACTTTGAGAGATACGTTTTTATCACTCGCCCTGTTGGTGGTAAGTAAATCCAATTCCTACGAAAGATTTGTGCCGACCAAACATGGAGACATAAGATTGAAAGGGTGTGCATTCTTTACATGTGCTAATGATTTGTTCCTTGTACAAGACATCATAACAATTTTCATAATCATTCAAATCTTAAATGTGTATTTAACAAATCTGTGGGACCATTTTCACTAATCCTTTTTATGTAGCCATGTTTATCGTGTGTCATGCACTTTATCAAAATACACATTCAACAATCATTTGAATGTCATCCATGAACCTTTTTATGAAATCATGTACATTGTGTGATTTAGACACATAATCATTTACAATCTTAAAATCCTTCATTATGTACACAAAGACAGTGTACCTTTGTTTTCAACATCATTTCAATCATCTTTTATTTCCGTACCACTTAGAAACACCTTTCACACACACTTTTAACATACCTTTTTAACCCTGATGTGTTGTTGAAGTGTCACCTAAGTTCTGCCAGGTCTTAATGGCACGAATACGGTACATCACTCAGAGCCTAGTACGAACCCCTGCGTTTGGTGTTGGTGTGCCCTAGTCCAAAGGCATTGGTTCTTGATTGTATTATACAGTGTATGTGAATATTTTGTATTATACATTGTGTTAAACAAAGGCATTTAATCTATTTATTTGTTTCTTGTGCAATTTAATAAATAGAGTATCCATTGATTATGGCCATACTCATGTTAACTAATGTAGGTTATTAGCTATTAAGACCTTGAGTAGTGTTAAAGCTATAATCATAAAGTAGTCCCGGGTCTATTCTAATCATGGGAATGAATTAAGTTAAAGACCAGTATGTACTTGATTGGATGGCAGTGTCTCACTGACTATTGGACATGGGATGTCAATCAAGTATATGGGTACATGTTGGGTTAAATGAAACTGGACCGATCCACCTCGAGAACACCTCATTGTATGATCATCATAGGTGTTTCTCTGGTAGTTCTTGATATTATCCTTAGACCTAATTTCACTATAAAATGAAATGGGATCTCATACACTTTTATATACACCTAACGGGCCTATAATAGGGTGCCAAGTATGGGTATGTTAGGTGGACCGGTGAACATGTTGATGTTGATAGTGAGTTGACAAAATTGCTACTCGCCGACCCCTGAGATGATGTCATTGGCCACTTGATGGGTGGGACTGATAAGTGTATGGCCATACCCGAATAAGTTGGGATACTTATTCGCTACTTAGAATCAAGGAATGAATAAGCATAGAAGAGGTTGACTGGAATGATGCCTTCTGCTTACACATCGATGTCAGTTGGCAAGGGATATACAAGAACACTACCTAGTTATGTTTTCACATTAGACTACAAGTCTCCGTTTTAATTGGGGGCTATAACGGTTTGCTAGAACCCACTTACAGTCTTTGGCCCCTAGGCCTATTACCGACATAAAGACGGACCTACAAGATCGTACACATAGAACAGCTGAACTTGTGACATATCGGAAATGTGCACATTGGGTGTACTTAGAATGGAAACTCGGTTAATTGAATTAATAACAATAGGTTTTGTAAAATTTAATTCAATTAATATAAAAGAGAAATTGATTATATTTGATTAATTAATTATAGTATGTAAATAATTAATTAAATATATTTTCCTTGGTGAAAAATTAAATACATGGGTTTAGGGATAGCAAAGGGTATGGTACTTGCGGGTAATGGCGATACCCGTCTTATTCCCGTTTAGAAAAGTAATTATCTGTACCCGTCCTATTACCCGCGGGTATTAAATTTTAAATCTCATTCCCGTCCCACGAAATTTCCGGGTACCCGTTAATTACCCGTACCCGCGAAAATTACCCGTTTAAAATTAAAAAATCATAAAAATATATCTAGAATTCTATACTAATCAAACACAAAATTATAAAAAAATATTCATAAACACACTTTAATACATTGCAATTCAAAAATAACAAACATAATTTTAACCAATAATTCATATCCAAATTTGAAAGTTCTAAAGAAATTAAAAAAAATTATAAATCCTTAATTAAAAAAATTACATAAGAAGCAGTGCTTCGAACTTCCATAACATTCTTCCCTTCAATGTAGATTCTTCAACCATCCTTCAAGAAAATAAAAGCAACAAAATTAACAAATTGTACCATAATATAAATTGAAAACAAATTCAACACATGATACATACCCAAACAATAGATCAATCTACTATCTACTATTAGTTTAGCGGTTGAAACATTATTCACTAAGATGAGAGGAGCTGGGTTCGACTCCTACCAGCTACTATACCTAAAAAATTTTAATTTTTTTTATAAACTATATATATAAATGGGTACGGCTAGCGGGTACCCTGAGGGGTAAACCCGTACCCGTCCCATACCCGTGACCGGTAATTTTTTTGAACCCGTACCCGTCCTATACCCTTTTATACCGGGTTCGGGTAGTCCCATCAGGGTCGGGTAGTCCCGGGTTTCACGGGTACCCATACCCGTTGCCATCCCTACATGGGTTGTATTTCTTTAAGGTCCGATTAAATTTAATTTGGGTTAAATAAATTTAATCAATTGGATTTCATTAAGTCAATTGTAATTTTATTATATGATTTAATTTAATTCCAATTACATAAAATAAATTAATTAATTGAATTAAAATTTAACCTAAAGTTTGTAGGGAATCGTCATGGGAAATATGAAACGCAAGATGGAATACCGATTAAAATTTTCCTCGATTCCATAGCCTAAGATTCATGTAGATTAATAGAACGAAACCAAGAAAGGAAAGAAAATTGAATTTTCTCACCTCAACTATCTCTTCTAGAGACTGCTGCAGAAACCCAAACGTGTTTCCTCTATAATTCGGTACACAAAGGACTCTTGAACATGACTCGTGCTAGCGAACGGAAGAACGGAAACCAAGCAATTTCAGCCTAGGGAATTTTTGCTCCTTTCTTTGGTGTAGGCCAAAAATATCAAGTGGCTAGGGTTAGGGAGAAATTAGATTTAAGGCTTCCTTATAGACTCCTTAGTATACTCTATAGCCTACTAGGATTTTAATTAAAACTATAGGTTATTAAATTTGATTAAATTAATTTAACTTGTACAATTAGAATTAAATAAAACCTTATTATAAAATTCCAATTGACACAATTAAATATAATTTACCAAATTAATATAACCCAAATTGAAATTAAAATCAACCTTAATCAATAAAAACTTTGTATCTACATTTCCACTAAGGAATTCAATCTTATTTAATTAATTATTTACTACATGTAATTAATTAATCAAATAAAAATAATTTTTCCCTTATTATTGAATTAATTATGACATAACCTAATGCCAATAACTCAATTGATTTGGTTTCCATTCCAATTCCGATTTGTCAACGTTCAGTCATTCAATGTGTACGATCCTATGGGTTCATCTTTATGTTGGTAGTGGGCACAAGGCCCACTGACTGTAAGTGGGTTCTAGCAAACCATTTTAGCCCCAATTAAGATGGAGACTTGCAGTCTAATGTAAAATATAACCCAGTAATGATCTTGTATATCCTTTGCCAATTGACATCAATATATAAGCAAGAGGTATGGCCCTGCCATCCTCTTATATGCGTATTTTATTTCTTGACACCGAATGGACTAAACCTAACGAATAGTGTCCTAACTTATTCGGGTATGGCCATACACTTGTTAGTCCTACTCATCAAGTGGCCAGTTGTAAGCGCCGAAATTTTCTATACTTAAAAAAAAAGAAGAAAGAACGAGAAAGAGTCGTATGACTGTAGTTACAGTCGTACGACTGTAGTGTCATAGCAGTTGCAGAAGCCCATACCTCTGCAGCAGAAAAATAGAGAAAAGTGGAGGAGTATTAAATGCTCCGGTCTGAAGACAAGAAAGCCAAAAAGCAGAGGATAAAAAGAAGAAAAGGAGAGGAGAGAAACCAATTTTGGATTTCTGGTGAAAGAATTAGAGAGAGAAAGGAGAAAAGAGAGAAGGAAAAGAAAGAACAAAACCCAAACTCACAAATTCTTCTTTTCCTCTTCTATTTTCTTTAGTTCTCAGAATTAGGATTAAAATTTGGTAGAAATCCTTAGGTTAATCACTTAACTTCACAAACAGATCGAAATCTTGGACTAAAATCAACAGAAACCTTGACATTTGGAGATTCTTTGGACCAAAGCTCTCAACCCCAAATTTAAGAAAAAAGTGCAAATTTGTGTGGATTGAAGCAACGCCAAGGGTCAAATCGACTTGGATAAACTTCTAAAAAAGGTAGGCACTCCCTTTCCTTTCACTTTTTCTTGCTTTCTAGGTGATTGAAGTGTATTTTTGTGCTTTTTTGCTGTGTTTTCCCGCTTCTGCTTCTGGAAATCAAGAACAATCGCACGTCTGTTCTTGATTTCTAGGTTGTCTTCTTTCGGTTAATTTCAAATAAAATTTTGGCAAAATCTTGATTCTGGGCTGTTTACAGTCGCACGACAATAACTTACAGTTGTACGACTGTAGTTACAGTCGCACGACTGTAACCTGTTTTCCAGAATCAGAATTTTCCCTTTGAATCCATAAAATTTCTGAAAATCCATAAAAATTCAAAAAACCCCAAAAATTATCAAAAATGAATTTTGTTGTGTGCATTCACGACCATAGATTCAATTTTCAGTAAAATTGCATTTAGAACAATTGAATGACGGTGACCCGGTTCTCCCGAAAACTGACCCACCTTAAATATAAAAATGCATGTAAACCGGTAAAATTGTTTTCAAAAATGAATTTCTCACAAAACCAAAATACAAGGACGTTTCAAAACGTTTTCCAGGTCTGACCGAGCTGGCTAGCCGAGCTAACCCGGTTATCCCCTAAATGCATGCCCCCAATTCTTGATTTCCCAATTCTGTCTATTTGAGTCCTATTTGTGGCGTGCCGTATAAATTATACTAACCTTTTTTTTTGCAGCTTTTATTTATTTACATTTTTATTTTTATTTGTATTTTAATAGAATTAATCATGTATTTTAGGCGGTTGTAATTATTTTTAGATTCTCGTGTATTCTAGGCGATTGTAAAAGTGAGGCGAGAGTTTTTATTCTTTCTCTATTCGATTTGGTTGTAGGCGAATTAATATTTATTACTTGTCCTTTTATTTTTTTTTTGTATTACATATTTGTATGCGTGCTGTATGCCTTTTATATTCATTAAAATTGACTTTTAGAATTATGAAATATCATTTCAAGAACATTGGCTAATATTTATTTTAATTAGACACGAAATAAGGGACTTTTCCGGACCCAAATCTCTGGATAGTGTAGCGGCTGTTCGTCCGGTTCAGTTACCTTATGAATTTCCTGGTTGAGCTGAGCCGGGTAGCTACTCCTACAATATTGTAGAGTCGCCACCCGGCTCAGCTCAACCGGGAAATTTATAATGCAGCTGAACCAGACGAACGACCGCTACACTATCCAGAGATTCGGGTCCAGACAAATCCTTTATTTTGTGTCTAATTAAAATAAATATTGTTCAATGTTCATAGATGGTATTTCAAATTCTAAAGTCAATTTTATTGCATTAAATAGCCATACAGCGCGCATACAGGTTAAGTAAAATAGTAAAAGAATAAATTATTACAACCCGATCTAATAAAAGATAAAAACTCTCGCCTCACTTTTACAAGCGCCTAGAATACATGATTTATCTAGAAAAATACAATCGCCTAGGATACACGATTTAATCTATTAAATACATCGAAAATAAAAATAAAAAGCTGCAAAACAGAGGGTTAGCACAATATGTAGCACGCCATAAATAGGACTCAAATGAGACAGAATTGGAAAATTAAGAAATGGGGGCATACATTTAGGGGATAACCGGGTTGGCTCGGCTAGCCGGCCCGGTTAGATCTGGAAAACATTTTGAAACGTCCTTGTATTTTTGGTTTTGTGAGAAAATCATTTTGAAAACAATTTTACCGGTTTACATGTATTTTTTACATATGAGGTGGGCCGGTTTTCGGGAGAATTGGGTCTCCGTCGTGGCATTGTTCTAAATGTAATTTTACTGAAAATTGAATCTAGGGTCGTGAATGCACACAACAAAATTCATTTTGATGATTTTGGGGTTTTCTAAATTTTTAGGGATTTTTGGGAATTTTTTGGAAATAAAAACGAAAATTCTGATTCTGGAAAATAAGTTACAGCCGGGCGACTGTAACTATAGTCGTATGACTGTAAATTATAGTTGTGCGACTGTAATCAACCCAAAGTCAGAATCTCGCCAAAACTTTATTAGAAATAAACTGGAGGAAAACCCCTGGAAATCTAGAACACTCGTACGACTGTAACTATAGTCGTACGACTGTTCATCAAACTCAAGAACAGTCGCACGACTGTTCTTAATTTCTAGAAACAGAAATGCAGAGAAATGAACACAAATAGCCAGAAAATGTGGAAAGGAGAAGGGAAAAGGTGTGTCTACCTGTTTGGCATGCGTCCACTGTAGGATTGACCCCTGGCATCGCTCCAATCCACTGAAATCCACACTTTTCTCCTTGAGTTAGGGTTAGGGATTTTGGGTCCAAAGATCTCCAAATGTTAGGGATTCTCTGAAGATGAGTTCTTTCTTTCTTTTCCTTGTTTTCTTTCTCCTTTCTCTCTCTGATTTTCTGAGATTTTTCTTCTCTCTCTTTTCTCTCTCTTTTTCTTTTTCTGTCTGCGCCTCCCCTCTTTTTTCTCTGCTTTTTTCAGCTTTTTGGGTATGAGTTGGCTCACCTGCCATAAATCTACAGTCGTACGACTGTAGTTTAATCACAGTCGTATGACTGTAGTTAAAGTCGTACGACTGTAGTTAAAGTCGTACGACTATACGTTTTTTTTTAGAGAGGAGTAAAATTCTGACCCTTACACCAGTGATATCATCTCAGGGGACGCTAAGTGGCAATTTCATCAACTTCACTATCAACATCAACATACCTATATTTGGCACCTTATTACGGGCTCATTAGTCGTATACCAAAGTGTATGAGATCCCATGTTATGTTGTAGTAAATATTGGGTCTAAGGATAATAACAAGACCTACCTGAGAATCACTTATGACAATCGAACCATGTGGTGTTCTCATGATGGATCGATTCAGTACCATGTAACCTAACATGTACCCATATCATTAACTTACATTTCATGTCCAATGGTTGGTCAAACATCACCATCTAGTCAAGGATATATTGTTCTTTATTTCCATTCATTCCCATGATTAGAACAAACCAGGGATATCTTTATGATTATAACTTTAACACTACTGAAAGGTCTCATAATCCTATGACCTATATTGGTTTACTTTAGTATGATTATAATCATTGGATACTATATTTATAAATAGCACAAGATATGATTAAATAGATTCATGCCTTTATTTCAACACAAAATGTGTAATACAAAATATCCAAATATAAAGTATAGTATAATACAAGAATCATTGCCATTGTATGAGGGCACATCAGCAATCTCCTACTTGCACTAGTTCCAACTAGGCATTACCCTAATCTCTATAGATCTAGTATGACCCTCATGCTGCGTCTGTGCCAGTGCCTTGGTCAATGGATCAGCGACATTTTTCCCGATGTCAACTCTTTGCAGTGAAATGTCCCTTCTATCCATGATCTCTTAGATGAGGTGAAACTTCCTGAGTACATGTTTGGACTTTTTATGTGACTGAGGCTCCTTAACTTGTGTGATGGCCCCGTTGTTGTCACAAAAGACATTCACTGGGTCTAGGATAGATGGAACTACTCCTAACTCAGTGATGAACTTCTTAATCCAAACAGCTTCCTTTACTCAGCTTTTTTGGTAGAATCGGAGATGGTTGGCTGTTTCGAGCTCCTCCAGCTGATGGCACCGCCATTCAGTAAGAAGATATAACAAACTGACTGGTTTTCATCTTGATCAGTCTCAAAGCTTATGTCAGTTTACCCCAACAAAGACAACTCTTCTTGACCTCCATACACTAAGAAGCTATCCTTAGTCCTGTTAAGGTACTCAAGGATTGCCTTGACTGCCATTCAGTGATCCTCCCCGAGATCTAATTGGTATCGGCAAGTCATACTCAATGTAAAAGTGACATTGGGTCTTGTACATAATATGGAGTCTATGATAGATCCTACAGCCAAAGCATATGGGATCTTCTGCATCTTCTCCCGATCCTCCTTTGTCATAGGACCGTTGTTCCTACATAGTTTGGGCCCATGCCGCATAGGCAAGAGACCTTTCCTTACCTTATCCATGCCAAACCTTTCTAGAACTTTGTCTATGTAAGAGGCCGGACTTAGGCCAAGAAGCTGATTCGATTTATTTGTTGGGATTTGTCATCGGAAATCAACCGATAAAGCGGAAACACGCATTGATTTCCTCAAATCCATGCCCAGGAGCAATTGATGTGGGAATTGAAAACAAAAAAAAAAAAATTAAATAAATGGAGATTCTCACGAGAAAATCTCTATAAGAGATGGCTGCAGAAACCGAAACCGATTCCCTCTATGTTCACGTACACAAACGGCTATCGAACACGACCCGTGCTAGCGAGAGGATAGACCGGAAGACAATGTTTGGTGGCTAGAAATTTCTACTGTAAAAACTCCCTTGTGTTGGCCGAAATATGCTAGGTTATTTAACCTAGTAGGCCGAAATTCCTATGGGAATTTCGGGCCCAATTTCTCTTTTGTTTCATATAGGCTTTTAACTCTTCTCAGCCCAAATCCAATTTAATTCTCTAAATCCAATATAATTTCAAATATAATTTTAATCCAACATATATTTCAATATATTATATCATATAATATATTGCACATATTTAATTAAAATCAATTTGACCAATTAACTTGACCAAGAGATTAAATTAGACTTTCATAAAATAAAACACATGTAAAATATTTCCACCTAGGAAATGATCTCATAAATTAATTCATTGAATTAATTATGAGAAGGCCAATACAAATATTAATCATATTATTTTGATCAATCCAACTGATTTGTATAATATAATTAATACAATCCTCTCTTTTCGATGCGTATACTCCAAGTATACAGTTGATCCCTTTAAGTGCGAGTTCAGACATTCAATGTGTATGATCCTATGGGTCAATCTTTATGTTGGCAGTGGGACTTTGGCGCACAGACTGTAGGCGGGCTCTAGCAAGCCACTGCATCCCCCAATTAAGATGGAGATAGCAGTTCAACTAAAATCATAACCCTGTAGTTTGAACTTGTACATCCCATGTCATTGATATCGGTGTCTAACATAGAGGCATGGATTGATCACCCTCTTTTTTGTTCGGACATTTACTTGATCCCGAATGAACTGATGCTCACCAACAAGTTCCAACTTGTTTGGGTGTGGCTACACTCTTATCAGTTGCATTCATTAAGAGGCCAGTGATATCGTCTCAGTGGACTACTGAGTGACATTCCCTTATGCATATCCATAGCACTGTCATGTTCACTGACATACCCGAACATATCCATACTTGGCACCTGTGAGCATAGGTTTTTTCCCGACCTCGGTGATGAAAGCCATTATTACCTTTTTCACAGATAAACGTGAAGCATATTCGGAATGACCAGGATGACTTCAAAAATGTCTCGGGTGACTCGAATGTGTGTGACAAAGTCTTGGTATGGAACCCCAAAGGAATTCGAGTGAGTATTTAAGAAAACCGAATAAAAAAATGAAAAATAAGCAAAATAGGCTAATCTGGTCATTACAGCCATGTGGCTGTAGTGCCTACAGCCGCACGGCTGTACTACAGTGGCACGACTGTACTACATCCGTGCGCCTCTAGTACATTACAGTCGCGCGGCTATAATCATCAGATTTCCTTTTTTGTCCAAATCAGCATTTAATTCGGATTTTTAACCAAAATAGGAGGTATAAAACACTAATGATCGGATTTTATCTTAAGGAAGGCAGACAAAAAAATTAGAGAATTAAGATATTGAGAGAAAAAAGAGATCCACACTTAGGGTTTTTGAGAAAAAAAAAGACTAAAATTGAACGTTTTAATCTTAGATAATAAAAGAAATCTTAACAAAATCTGTTTAAACCATCATAACTTTGAGGGGACTAGTTTTCTAGGAACGTTCTTAGACCATAATCACTCATTCAATCCCATTCGGGGTTCCGTTCAGGCTTTGGAAATCACACAAGCTTTTGGGTTGTTCGTGATTGCAAGGCGTTCCCAGCATCCGGATTCATCCCTGGCTGTCCAAAACACTAGAACACAGACAAGGTACATTCTGAGAGGCCTTAAAAATCCCTTTTTCTTTCGTTTTGATTGTTGTTTATTGGTGTTTTTGGATTTTTTTTGCGATTTTGGAAGTGATTTTTTATTACAGCCGCCCTACTTATGATTACAGCTGCCCGGTTGTAACCTACAGCCGCGCGGCTGTAACCTATAGGGGCAGAAGCTCCAAACACCCCGAATCGACCGATAACGCTTTCGTTTCCAAATTAAATGTGTTTTTCATGTTTGTTATCGGTCCAATTACATCCATGTATACTTAGATTCCCAGTTTTCTTATTTTAATTGATGGATGTGATTTCAAGTTTGGCGATTTCGAGTTTTTAGGGATTTTCAGACTTATTTTGATATGTTTCGAATCCGTTTGGTTGAATTTTGGTGTGTTTACATTCTTTTTAGACCCTAGATGGATATATAATTTCGGCCCACCCACGAACAGGATCCCCGGGTCCCAGGATATCCGGCCCACTAAAGTTGGAAAATGCATGTAAATGAGCCAAAGTGGATTTCCAAATTGGTTTTTCTTCCACAAAACCTACACAACATTTCAAAAAACCGTTTTCCAAGTCTAACCGAGCTGACACGTCAGGTCGACCCGGTTACCCCCTATGCATGATCTCGTTTCCTAAAATACCCCTATTCTGTCCTATATGAGTCCTTGGTGTGATTTATTTACTTATGCTAACCGTATTTGGATGCAGCCTTTATTTTTTTTCTTTATTTTTATTTTTGAATGTATTTTATAGATTAAATTGTGTATCTAGGCGATTATAATTTTTAGATCATCATGTATTATGGGTGGTTGTAATGGTGAGGATAAGAGCTTTTTCTTTTTATGGGTTGTATAATTTGGCCTCTATTTATTTTTCCCATACTTTTACTTTTCTGCACTTCATTTTGGTTTTATATTTATGTCATTTGCATGAGCGTTAGTTAATAATAAAAAAAGAAGATAAAATGAGTAGAATTAAGTGAATGCAACATTACATTATGAAATAAAAATTGAAAATAAGTGAGGATTAGTAGATTTGTTGCCCAAACCCTGAATCTCTGAATTAGGTACCGCGTCTACACTTGGTTGGGAGCTGTACCAGAATTTCCCGGATGAGCTGATCCGGGTGGCGACTCTGTATCTAATTTCGAAATTTAGGTTTTGAGATCTTAAGTTCAAATTGGGATTTTCTAAAAACCTATTTTTCCAAAATTCACACTTACAATTAAGTTTTCTACAAAAGGGTTTTTCCAATAAAATGAAAGATTTTCTTAAGAAAGATTAAAGACCCATTTTCAAACCACATCATCACACCTCAAAAAGAAAATCCCCGGTTCCAGCTGCACCGCGTGTATGGTAAAAAGTTCGTTCGCTCACATTGGCGACTCCGTTGGGGATTAACGGTTTCTTTTAAAAGTTTTTCATAAAAACTTAAGGAACTTAGGCAACAATCGAAGTACATCCTTGCTTTTAGTCAATTATTAAATCATAATTTGATGTTCCATTCGCATTTGTATAAGCATGACATTTTCTCTTCTTGAATCCCTTCAACACTTGTTTAAGCCTAGTTTATCTTCAAAGGTGAACAACCTCTTCCGCTAGGATTGGAGGCACCCGAGGGGGTAAACCACTCATAGCCTCTTATGAACCCCTTTGTTTGGACCCTTGAGTGGGGAGAAGTGAGGAGTATATATTTTCTATGGGAATCTGTACGACCCTTGGCTTGACTCATACCTTCATGTAATGGCCTAGCAACTTCCCCTTAGGGTTACCAAAGCATATATTTGAAAATGGACATTGAGAGTGCGCCTTTGGTATCCCCGATTAATGCCAAAGAGACCCAACACCTAGGAAGAATGCGAGACCAACAGAATGGAGGAATAAGGTTGGAAGGGTGAGCATATTGTTGCGTGTGCTAACAATTGTTCTATGGTGGTTTCATTTTTTGACCTTCACATGCTGTTGGTGTGCCCTAGTTCTTAGGGCATTGGATTCTTGTAATTTGTATTATACATTAAGACTCATTGTATGAATACATTATTCATGTCACATTAATGAAGGTAATTAATCTATTTCATTTATATCTTGTGCTATGATATGAATAGAGTATCCATTGATTGATAATCATAAAACCTATCCCAGGTCTGTTCTAATCGTGGGAACTAATAGAACCACAGACTTGTATATTTGATGACTATATGGTAGTTCTCCACTAGCCATAGTACTTGTATAGTCAGTCATGAGTATAGGTACATGTCGTTGACATGGGACTGGATCGATCCGCACAAGAAAGCCACATGGTTGTCGCGTCATAGGTCTTTCTTGAGTAGGTCTCTTTTATCCTCAAACCAGATTTCATTATAGTATCAATATGGAATCCGGTTCACTTTGACATACGCCTAACAGGTCTATAAAAGGATGCTAAATACGGGTATGAATGGGTGGACTAGTGAACATGTTGATATTGATGATGAAGTGTTGGATTTGCAATTCGGGTAACATCGGGATGATATCACCAGCCACTTGATGAGTGGGATTGATAAGTGTATGGCCATACCCAAATAAGTTGGTTGCTTATTTGATTAGTCAGTCAACTCAAGATCAAGAAATATAATAAACAACAGAAGAGGATGACAGACACCATGCCTCTTGTTTATTCATATCGATATCGTTAGGCAAAGGACACTATGAGATTACTACCGGGTGAGTGTCTTCTAAAGACTGCTGCATCTCTGTCTTAATTGGGGCCTGTAATGGTTTGCTAGAACCCACTTACAGTCTGTGGGCCTTGGGCCTATTGCCAACATAAAGACAGACCCATATGATCGTGCACATAGATCAACTGAGCTAGAACTTATAGAAATTATACATGTAATGTACATTGGAAGGAATGCGTTAATTAATTAGTTGACATTCGATGTCAAGGTAATTAATTAACATTGGGTTGAATTTAATTTAATTAATAAGTTTACATAATGTAATTAATTAATTTATCAATTAATTGAATTACATAAAGTAAACAATTAATTAAATAATTTTCCTAAGTAGGAAAATTAAATACATGTATCGTATTTACTTAAGTGTAATTTAATTTATTTAGGGGTAATTAAATTTAGCCAAATGGAATTAAATTACATAGTATATACTTTTAATTAAAGTTTATTTACTTAATTATAATCCTAGTGGGCTTGGGTTTAATTAACCTAATTAAAACCCAATTAGACAAGGTGTCTATATAAGGGCACACTTAAGCAATAAAACCCTAATTCAACCCTACTTAATTGCTGGAAATTTCAGCCACCAAGAGCAGCCCCAAAACAGCCGAAAATCCCAGCATTAAACCTCCATTCCTTCGCGTCTTTGGCTAGCACCGGTTCCAGCTCAATAGTTGGTCGTGCACCAGACTTTGGAGGTCGCAGTTTCAAGAAACGATTCTGCAGCAGTCTCTAGAAGAGAAGAATCCGGTGAGTTAATCTCTCTTGATTTAAATTGGTTTTATTCTAATCAATGGCAATTGGACACGATAGGTGGACTCTAGGAAATTTTAAACGGTGTATTTTCCACTGCGCCACGTTATTTTTCCAATGACAAATCCCAACAGTGGTATCAGAGCCTAGGTTTTGTCCATTAGATCGATTGGAATTGGTTCTTGAAAGCGTTCTTGAAGAAAGAATGGGTTTCAAGTTTGTGATTTTAAGGTTTTTATTCAATTGGTTATGGTTTTGATGAACCCTAGAATATTTGGATTGGGGTTTTTGATTATTTTCCCCCAATTGTTTTCAATCAAAAATTGTTTTCTATATTAATTATATATATATATATATAATATTTTTGGCTAGAAACTTTTTTTTATGATAAAAAAAAATAGAGTTTGGGCAAGATGGAACAGCAAGCTGCTGTAGCTGCCGCGCGTAGGATTTGGGTCCGGTTTTGGATTTTGCGGGTATTTTTTTATCCCAGGTCCTAATGCAAATTAAAGTAAATATTTTTAAATTAATTTTTATTTAATTTGTTTATTTTGTTGGCATGCATATTTAACTTAATTGTTTGCATATTAAATTGAATATGGACTTTGTGAAATTGGCCTAATAAACCGTGACACCGGTTAAAATTGGGAGAGCTAAATTTTAAATTTGTGACAACCCAAATTCAAATGGGAGCAAAATTGTTAATTTTGCATTTATGGATGTTATCCATTGGGCCTTTATGGGCCTTATTCACATTTGTTAAAATTGGTGATTTCACCCTAAATAACTCGGCTTACATTTCTATTTATAATTTGGAATGCCATGATCATGCATCATATTGGTATGTATGTGCACGACAGGTACTTTGTTTGAAATGTGTTGTTGAGTTCTATGGGCCCTAAATTATTATTTCTTATAATTTAATTTTGGGAAATATGGCCTGCGTGCCATTTTTTATTTTGATGTAATTTTAGAATAGATTTTATTTTACAAAATTGTTGTAATTGCATCAAGAATGGAGGAAAGCTTAGATGGAGCAAGCCCATGGTGGGAGCCCAAGAAGGATTGCAGTCTGGCCCATGAAGAATTAGATAGGATATCTAGTTTTTCATTAGGTTGTGATTAAATGCCCATAGGATCTCATTTATTTTAAATTAAGTATGCTATTGCATTTGTCATATAATATGGATGTATGCATCACCAAATTATCACCCGCGTTTATGCATGCTAAGCCGTATCACTTAATTATAATCTGGAAATTAAAATATTGAGTCGTTTAAAAGTGCTTCCCACATTCACACCTCTTCCTCCGATTGATGCTACAATGTGCGCCATGCCCTAGCTGGGTACATTGTAGTATTCGGTGGGCCGTCGAGGGTTAGGATACTTGGTATGGTTAACAAGTGAATGGTGGTTTGACTCAACATGGGTAGCATTAGCTCAGAGCGGGCCCTAAGCACAGATGGTTAAAGTGTCAATAAGCCCATAAAACTAAGAGTCCTTCGTGGAAGGATTGGATAGGTTATCCTACCAAACATATCAATGGTTGGTTAGCGAGCCCTAGTTCGGCCAGTCATTGATAAGTTGTGGATCTTGGTCAAGTCAGCCAATTAACATCACCAACAAACAAATTAAAAACGGATTATTAATTTGAATTGGGTTAAAAGTCCTTTATTTCTAACTCAAGCAATGATTTCTTCCATGTAGATAATCCTATTTCACTTAAGCAATTTAAATGGCTGCAACAAATAACAACTCACTCTCTCTTAGGCCACTCTTGGAGAAGGAGAAGCTTTCAGGAACTAACTTCCTGGACTGGTCTAGGAACTTACAAATAGTTCTTAGACAATAGTCCAAGGAGTATTACTGAATGCTCCTTTACCAGCTGGCCCTCCCGCAGGTCGAGGCGTCACCACGGCGATGGTGGCACAGTATGACCGGCATGTGAGGGATGACTGAGATGTCTCGTGCCTCATGCTGGATACCATGGCTTCTTATCTTCAGAAGAAGTTCATGGATGAGCATGCTTATGAGATGATGGATCAACTTAAAAAGATGTTCCAAGATCAGGCTCGTCAGGAACGTTACCTAACAACTAAGGTAATTTGCACGACTATGATAGCAGCTAGGACTTCTGTTAGCACTCATGTACTGAAGTTGAAGGGGTATATTTATACACTTGCCTGCCTCGGCTCACCAGTTCAGCAGGACTTAGCAGTGGACATTATTCTCGGGTCACTTCCTGAGTCTTACAACTAGTTTATCATGAACTATCATTGTTGGTGTGCCCTAGTTCTTAGGGCATTGGATTCTTGTATTTTGTATTATACATTAAGAGTCATGTATGAATACATTATTTGTGTTACATTAATAAAGACCATTAATCTATTTCATTTATATCTTCTGCTATAATATGAGTAGAGTATCCATTGATTGATAATCATAAAACTTATCCCAAGTCTGTTCTAATTGTGGGAACGAATAGAACCACAGACTTGTATATTCGATGACTGTATGGTAGTTCTTAACTAGCCATAGTACTTGTATAGTCAGTCATGAATATAGGTACATGTCATTGACATGGGACTGGATCGATCCGCACAAGAAAGCCACATGGTTGTCATGTCATAGGTCTTTCTTGAGTAGGTCTCTTTTGTCCTCAGACCAGATTTCATTATAATATCGATATGGAATCCGGTTCACTTTGACATACGCCTAACAGGTATGTAAAAGGATGCTAAATACGGATATGATTGGGTGGACCGGTGAACATGTTGATATTGATGATGAAGTGATGGAATTGCCACTCGGGTAACACTGAGATGATATCATTGGCCACTTAATGAGTGGGACTGATAAGTGTGTGGCCATACCCAAATAAGTTGGTTGCTTATTTGATTAATCAGTCAACTCAAGTTCAAGAAATATAATAAACAACAGAAGAGGATGACAGACACCATGCCTCTTATTTATTCATATCGATATCGTTAGGTAAAGGACACTATGAGATTACTATCGGGTGAGTGTCTTCTAAAGACTGCTGCATCTCTGTCTTAATTGGGGGCTGTAATGGTTTGCTAGAACCCACTTACAGTCTGTGGGGCTTGGGCCTACTGCCAACATAAAGACAGACCCATAGGATCGTGCACATAGATCAACTGAGCTGGAACTTATAGAAATTGTACATGTAATGTACATTGGAAGGAATGCGTTAATTAATTAGTTGACATTCGGTGTCAAGGTAATTAATTGACATTGGGTTGAATTTAATTTAATTAATAAGTTTACATAATGTAATTAATAAATTTATCAATTAATTGAATTACATAATGTAAACAATTAATTAAATAATTTTCCTAAGTAGGAAAATTAAATACATGTATTGTATTAACTTAAGTGTGATTTAATTTTATTTTGGGGTAATTAAATTTAGCCAAATGGAATTAAATTACATAGTATATACTTTTTAATTAAAGTTTATTTATGTAATTATAATCCTAGTGGGCTTGGGTTTAATTAACCTAATTAAAACCCAACTAGACAAGGTGTCTATATAAGGGCACACTTAAGGAAGAGAAACCTAATTCAACTCTAATTAATTGCTGGAAATATCAGCCACCAATAGCAGCCCCAAAACAGCCGAAAATCCCAGCATTAAACCTCCCTTCCTTTGCGTCTTTGGCTAGCACCGGTTCCCGCTCAATAGTTGGTCGTGCACCGGACTTTGGAGATCGCAGTTTTAAGAAACGATTCTGCAGCAGTCTCTAGAGGAGACGAATCCAGTGAGTTAATCTCTCCTGATTCTTATTTGATTTTATTCTAATCAATGGTAATTGGACACGATAGGTGGATTCTAGGAAATTTTAAACGGTGTATTTTCCACTGCGCCACGTTATTTTTCCAATGACGAATCCCAACAGTGGTATCAGAGCCTAGGTTTTGTCCATTAGATTGATTGGAATTGGTTCTTGAAAGCGTTCTTGAAGAAAGAATGGGTTTCAAGTTTGTTATTTTAGGGTTTTTATTCAATTGGTTTTGTTTTTTGGATTAACCCTAGAATTGTTGGATTGGGGTTTTTGATTATTTTCCCCAATTGGTTTCCATCTAAAGTTGTTTTGGGTTTTATTTGGATTTTTTGATGGATGTTTTTTTTCAATGATTTAATAAGTTTAAAAAAAAAAATGATTTTGGGTGAAGGGAATCGCAAATTTGCGATTCCCTCACCTGCAGCAGCAGGCTGCTGCTGCTGCTGCCGCGGCAGGCTGCCGCGTAGCGGTACTGCTGCCCCGCCGGGACAGCAGCACCGTGCGCGGGTTTCGGGTTTGGTTTTGGATTTTGCGGGTATTTTTTTATCCCGGACCCTAATGCAAATTAAATTAAAATTTTTTTTAATTAATTTGTATTTAAAATTATTTATTTTGTTGGCATGCATATTTAATTTAATTGTTTGCATATTAAATTGAATATGGACTTTGTGAAATTGGCCCAATAAACCGTGACCCAGGTTAAAATTGGGAGAGCTAAATTTTAAATTTGTGACAACCCAAATTCAAGTGGGAGCAAAATTGTTAATTTTGCATTTATGGATGTTATCCATTAGGCCTTTATGGGCCATAGTCACATTTGTTAAAATTGGCGATTTCACCCTAAGTAACTCAGCTTAACATTTATATTTATAATTTGGAATGCCATGATCATGCATCATATTGGTATGTATGTGCACGATAGGTACTTTGTTTGAAATGTTATGTTGAGTTCTATGGGTCCTAAATTATTATCGGTTGTAATTTAATTTTGGGAAATATGGCCTGCGTGCCATTTTTTTATTTTGATGTAATTTTAGAATAGATTTTATTTTACAAAATTATTGTAATTGCATCAAGTATGGAGGAAGGCCCAAATGGAGCAAGCCCATGGTGGGAGCCCAAGAAGGATTGCAGTCCGGCCCATGAAGAATTAGACAGGATATCTAGTTTTTCATTACGTTGTAATTAAAGGCCCATAGGAGCTCATTTATTTTAAATTAAGTATGCTATTGCATTTTTCATATAATATGGATGTATGGATCACCAAATTATTACCCGTGTTTATGCATGCTAAGCCGTATCACTTAATTATAATCCGGAAATTACAATATTGAGTCGCTTAAAAGTGCTTCCCACATTCACACCTCTTCCTCCCATTGATGCTGCAATGTGCACCATGCCCTGGCTGGGTATATTGTAGTATTTGGTGGGCCGTCGAGGGTTAAGATACTTGGTATGGTTAACATGTGAATGGTGGTTTGACTCAACATGGGTATCATTAGCTCAGAGCGGGCCCTAAGCACAGATGGGTAAAGTGTCAATAAGCCCATCAAACCAAGAGTCCTTCGTGGAAGGATTGGATAGGTTGTCCTACCAAACGACTCAATGGTAGGTTAGCGAGCCCTAGTTCGGCCAGTCATTGATAAGTTGTGGATCTTGGTCAAGCCAACCAATTAACAACACCAACAAACAAATTAAAATCGGATTATTAATTTAAATTGGCTTAAAAGTCCTTTATTTCTAACTCAAGCAATGATTTCTTCCATGTAGATAATCCCATTTCAGTTAACCAATTTAAATGGCTGCAACAAACAACAACTCACTCTCACTTAGGTCACTCTTGGATAAGGAGAAGCTTTCGGGGACTAACTTCCTAGACTGGGCTAGGAACTTACAAATAGTTCTTAGACAAGAGTCTAAGGAGCAGGTCGAGGCATCACCACGGCGATGGTGGAGCAGTACGATTGGCATGTGAGGGATGACCGAGATGTCTCGTGCCTCATGCTGGGTACCATGGCTTCTGATCTTCAAAAGCAGTTCATGGACGAGCATGCTTATGAGATGATGGATCAGCTTAAAAAGATGTTCCAAGATCAGGCTCGTCAGGAACGTTACCTGACAACTAAGGCACTTTGCACGACTGTGATGGCAGCTGGGACTTCTGTTAGCACTCATGTGCTAAAGTTGAAGGGGTATATTGATACACTTGCCCGCCTCGGCTCGCCATTACCACAGGACTTGGCAACAGACATTATTCTCGGGTCACTTCCTGAGTTTTACAACCAGTTTATCATGAATTACCATATGCAAGGGTTGGATAAATCGGTTGTTGAGCTGCATGGCATGCTCAAGCTTGCTGAGTAGTCTCTTAAGAAGACTCGTGAAATATTGCTGGTAAACAAGGGCAATATGCCCATTGCTAAAGGAAAGGCCAAATCTAAGGCCAAGGCTAAGGCCCAAAAGGCCAAGGCTAAGGGAAAAAAGGTTGTGGCCCAACCTAAAGCAAGGGTTGCCTTTCCTGACGATGTTTTCCATAAGTGTCATGAGAAGGGCCACTGGAAGAGCTCATGTCCAAAGCTAAGGAAGCAACTGAAGGGCAAAACTGCTGCTTCAGGTATTTATGTTGTTGAGATTAATCTGGCTATTTCTACATCTTGGGTCTTGGACACTGGATGTGGATCTCACATTTGTTCAAATGTGCAGGGTCTAAGAAATAGGAGATTATTAGGATCTGGAGAAGTAGATCTTCGAGTCGGAAATGGTGCTCGGGTTCAGGCCATGGAGATCGGAGATTATTTCTTGGAGATGCCTAGTGGACTTGTTTTGGAACTAAGAAACTGTTATTTTGTACCAGCGATGCACAGGAATGTTATTTCCGTTTCTTTGTTGGATATTTCTGGTTTTGTATTTAATATTGGACATGGTAGAATTTCTATGCAATGTGGCAATATTATTTATGGAACAACATTTCTTGAAAATGGCTTATATATCCTTGATCTAAAACGTGAAAGTTCAATCTATAACATAACTACTAAAAGGATTAAACAAAATGAAATTAATCCTACTTACATCTGGCATTGTCAACTTGGCCACATAAATGAGAAGCATAGCTAGGCTTCACTCTAGTGGAGTGCTAGGGTCATTTGACATCCAGCCTTATGACACATGCGAATCTTGTTTGAGAGGCAAGATGACAAAGGCGCCTTTTAGCAAAACTGCTGAAAGGGCCTCAGAGCTATTGGAGCTAATACATTCCGATGTATGTGGCCCAATGAGCACTAGTGCTAGATCTGGTTTTCTGTACTTTGTCACCTTCACAGATGACTTCAGCAGATACGGTTACGTGTATCTGATGAAGCATAAGTCTGAGACTCTCCAAAGGTTCAAGGACTTTAAGAATGAAGTAGAAAACCAACTTGGCAAGAAAATAAAAGCACTTCGGTCTGACCGAGGGGGTGAATATTTGAGCCAAGAGTTTGACTCGTTTTTGGGACAGTGTGGGATCATATCCCAACTCACTCCTCCTGGTACACCCCAGTGGAATGGAGTGTCAGAAAGGAGGAATAGGATCTTACTTGACATGGTCCGCTCGATGATGAGTCATGCTACACTCCCTGTCTCCTTTTGGGGATATGCTTTAGAGACAACTGCTTACATTCTTAATAATATACCAAGCAAGGCAGTTGAGGGAACACCATATGAACTATGGAAAGGCCGAAAGCCCAATGTTTCCTTCTTAAAGATTTGGGGCTGTGATACACATGTTAAGAAATTGACAAGTGGCAAACTCGAGTCCAAATCTGTCAAGTGCCAGTTTGTGGGTTACCATAAGGAAACTAAGGGTTATTACTTCTACAATCCGGCCAAAAACAAAGTTTTCATAGCCAGGAATGCAGTCTTCTTGGAGAAGGAATTCCTTTCCAAGAGAGACAGTGGGAGTAATGTTGAACTTTCAAAAGTTCAAGACTCACAAACTCCTGCAGCTACTGCTTAGGATGCTTCGGGAACTAATCTGACTACTCAAGAAATTGAGGAACCAAAAAGGGTTGCATAGGACCTTAGAAGGTCTGGTAGGACATGTCATCAGCCAGAGAGGTACGGCTTTCTCGTGACTGATGATGGGGACCTTATAGTCGTTGACCAAGAGGAGCCCAAGACCTATCAGGAGGCTGTTGAAAGCCCACACTCAGATCAATGGCGCAAAGCCATGGAGGCTGAGATGTAATCTATGCACGATAACCAAGTATGGAACTTGGTAGATCCACCTCTGGGTGCTAAGGTGATAGGTTGCAATTGGTGTTTCAAGTTAAAGGCCCTGTGTGTATAAGATGGTTAGTGGGAGCATTTCCACCGTCCTAGTGTTGTATGTTGACGACATCCTTATCATTGGAAGTGACATACCAACACTGCAAGGGGTTAAGCAGTGGTTGAGTAGGTGCTTCGCAATGAAGGACTTAGGCGAAGCTGAGACGATCTTAGGGATCAGGATCTACAAAGATAGATCCAATCGGCTTCTAGGCCTAAGTCAGGCCACGTACATTGACAAGGTTCTAAAAGGATTCAGCATGGACAAGGCAAAGAAAGGATTCTTGCCTATGCACCATGGGTCGAAGCTGAGTAAGAAAGATGGTCCTAAAACAAAGAAGGACCGGGAGAACATGGAAAAGATCCCTTATGCATCTGCTATTGGATCTATCATGTACTCCATGTTATGTACGAGGCCTGATGTCGTGTTTGCAGTATGTATGACTAGCCGGTACCAGTCGGACCCTGGTGAGGAACACTCGAAGGTAGTCAAGGCAATCTTGAAGTACCTTAGCCGGACTAAGGATGCTTTCTTAGTGTATAGAGGTCAAGATGAGCTGGTAGTGTCAGGTTACACTGATGCAAGCTTTGAGACTGATGAGGATGAGAACCAGTCACAGTCTGGCTATGTTTCTCTCCTGAATGGCGATGCCATTAGTTGGAGGTCCTCAAAGCAGGCCACCATTGCTGACTCTATGATGGAAGCTGAGTACATAGCTGCGTGCGAAGCTCAAAGAAAGCCGTTTAGATCAAGAAAGTCATAACTGAGTTAGGAGTAGTGCCCACTATCCTAGACCCAGTTGATGTTTTTGTGACAACAACGGGACCATCACACAAGCTAAGGTGCCCCGGTCACACAAGAGATCCAAACATGTACTCAGAAAGTTTCACCTCATTCGGGAGATCGTGAACATAGGTGACATATCATTGCAGAGGGTTGACACCAAGAATAATGTCGCTGATCCATTGACCAAAGCACTGTTGCAGACACAGTACGACGGTCATACCAGATCTATAGGAATTAGGGCAATGCCCACTTGGAACTAGTGCAAGTGGGAGATTGTTGGTGTGCCCTAGTTCTTAGGCAATTGGATTCTTGTATTTTGTATTATACATTAAGAGTCATGTATGAATACATTATTTGTGTTACATTAATAAAGGCAATTAATCTATTTCATTTATATCTTGTGCTGTAATATGAGTAGAGTATCCATTGATTGATAATCATAAAACCTATCCGAAGTCTGTTCTAATCGTGGGAACGAATAGAACCACAGACTTGTATATTCGATGACTGTATGGTAGTTCTTAACTAGCCATAGCACTTGTATAGTCAGTCATGAATATAGGTACATGTCATTGACATGGGACTGGATCGATCCGCACAAGAAAGCCACATGGTTGTCATGTCATAGGTCTTTCTTGAGTAGGTCTTTTTTGTCCTCAGACCAGATTTCATTATAATATCGATATGGAATCCGGTTCAATTTGACATACGCCTAACAGGTCTGTAAAAGGATGCTAAATACGGGTATGATTGGGTGGACTGGTGAACATGTTGATATTGATGATGAAGTGATGGAATTGCCACTCGGGTAACACTGAGATGATATCATTGGCCACTTGATGAGTGGGACTGATAAGTGTATGGCCATACCCAAATAAGTTGGTTGCTTATTTGATTAATCAGTCAACTCAAGATCAAGAAATATAAGAAACAACAGAAGAGGATGACAGACACCATGCCTCTTGTTTATTCATATCGATATCGTTAGGCAAAGGACACTATGAGATTACTACCGGGTGAGTGTCTTCTAAAGACTGCTGCATCTCTGTCTTAATTGGGGGTTGTAATGGTTTGCTAGAACCCACTTACAGTCTGTGGGCCTTAGGCCTACTGCCAACATAAAGACAAACCCATAGGATCGTGCACATAGATCATCTGAGCTGGAACTTATAGAAATTGTACATGTAATGTACATTGGAAGGAATGTGTTAATTAATTAGTTGACATTCGGTGTCAAGGTAATTAATTGACATTGGGTTGAATTTAATTTAATTAATAAGTTTACATAATGTAATTAATTAATTTATCAATTAATTGAATTACATAATGTAAACAATTAATTAAATAATTTTCCTAAGTAGGAAAATTAAATACATGTATTGTATTAACTTAAGTGTGATTTAATTTTATTTAGGGGTAATTAAATTTAGCCAAATGGAATTAAATTACATAGTATATACTTTTTAATTAAAGTTTATTTATGTAATTATAATCCTAGTGGGCTTGGGTTTAATTAACCTAATTAAAACCCAATTAGACAAGGTGTCTATATAAGGGCACACTTAAGGAAGAAAAACCTAATTCAACTCTAATTAATTGCTGGAAATTTCAGCCACCAATAGCAGCCCCAAAACAGCCGAAAATCCTAGCATTAAACCTCCATTCCTTCGCGTCTTCGGCTAGCACCGGTTCCCGCTCAATAGTTGGTCGTGCGCCGAACTTTGGAGATCGCAGTTTCAAGAAACGATTCTGCAGCAGTCTCTAGAGGAGATGAATCCAGTGAGTTAATCTCTCTTAATTCTTATTTGATTTTATTCTAATCAATGGTAATTGGACACGATAGGTGGATTCTAGGAAATTTTAAACGGTGTATTTTCTGCTGCGCCACGTTATTTTTCCAATGACGAATCCCAACAATCATATGCAAGGGTTGGATAAATCGGTTGTTGAGCTGCATGGCATGCTCAAGCTTGCTGAGCAGTCTCTTAAGAAGACTCCTGAAGTATTACTGGTGAACAAGGGCAATACATCCATTCCTAAGGGAAAGGCCAAATATAAGGCCAAGGCTAAGGCCCAAAAGGCCAAGGCTAAGGGCAAAAAGGTGGTGGCCCAAAATAAAGCAAGGGTTGCTTCTCCTGACGATGTCTGCCATGAGTGTCATGAGAAGGGGCACTGGAAGTGCTCATGTCCAAAGTTAAGGGAGCAACTGAAGGCAAAACTGCTGCTTTTGGTATTTATGTTGTTGAGATTAATCTGGCTATTTCTGCATCTTGGGTCTTGGACACTGTGTGGATCTCACATTTGTTCAAATGTGCAGGGTCTAAGAAATAGGAGATTATTAGGATATGAGAAGTAAATTTTCGAGTCGGAAATGGTGCTCGGGTTCAAGCCATGGAGATTGGAGATTATTTCTTGGAGATGCCTAGTGGACTTGTTTTGGAACTAAGAAACGGTTATTTTGTACCTACGATGCGCTGGAATATTATTTCCGTTTCTTTGTTGGATATTTCTAGTTTCGTATTTAATATTGGACATGGTAGAATTTCTATGCAATATGGCAATATTATTTATGGAACAACATTTCTTGAAAATGGCATATATATCCTTGATCTAAAACGTGAAAGTTTAGTCTATAACATAAATACTAAAAGGATTAAGCAAAATGAAATTAATCCTACTTAAATTTGGCATTGTTGACTTGGCCATATAAATGAGAAGCTCATAGCTAGGCTTCACTCTAATGGAGTGCTAGGGTCATTTGACATCCAGTCTTATGACACATGCGAATCTTGTTTGGAAGGCAAGATGACAAAGGTGCCTTTTAGCAAGACTGCTGAAAGGGCCTTAGAGCTATTGGAGCTAATACATTCCGATGTATACAGCCCAATGAGCACTAGTGCTAGATATGGTTTTCTGTACTTCGCCACCTTCACAGATGACTTCAGTAGATACGGTTCAAGGACTTTAAAAATGAAGTAGAAAACCAACTTGGTAAGAAAATAAAAGCACTTCGGTCTGACTGAGGGTTTTAGACAAGAGTTTGACTCATTTTTGAGAGAGTGTGGGATAGTATCCCAACTCACTCCTCCTGGTACACCCTAGTGGAATGGAGTGTCAAAATAGGACCTTGCTGGACATGGTCCGCTTGATGATGAGTCATGCTACACTCCCTGTCTCCTTTTGGGGATATGCTTTAGAGCCAGCTGCTTACATTCTTAATAATACACCAAGCAAGGCAGTTGAGGGAACACCATATGAACTATGGAAGGGCCGAAAGCCCAATGTTTCCTTCTTGAAGATTTGGGGCTGTGATGCAAATGTTAAGAAATTGACAAGTGGCAAACTCGAGTCCAAATCTATCAAGCGCCAGTTTGTGGGTTACCCTAAGGAAACTAAGGGTTATTACTTCTACGATCTGGCAAAAAACAAAGTTTTCATAGCCAGAAATGCAGTCTTCTTGGAGAAGGAATTCCTTTCCAAGAGAGACAGTGGGTGTAATGTTGAACTTTCAGAAGTTCAAGACTCACAAACTCCTGCAGCTACTGCTGAGGATGCTTCAGGAACCAATCTAACAACTCAAGAAATTGAGGAACCAGAACCGGTTGCACAGAACCTTAGAAGGTCTGGTAGGACATGTCATCAGCCAGAGCGGTACAACTTTCTAGTGACTGATGATGGGGACCTTATGGTCATTGACCAAGAGGATCCTAAGACCTATCAGAAGGCTGTTGAAAGCCCACACTCAGATCAATGGCGCAAAGCTATAGAGGCTGAGATGCAATCTATTCACGATAACCAAGTATGGAACTTGGTGGATCCACCTCCGGGTGCTAAGGTGATTGGTTGCAAGTGGTGTTTCAAGTTAAAGGCCGACAACACCTTCAAGGAGCGATTGGTGGCAAAAGGATTCAGGCAAGTTCAAGGAATTGACTATGATGAAACCTTTTCACCAGTTGCTATGCTCAAATCCATTAGGATACTACTAGCCATAGCTGCATGGTACGATTATGAGATATGGCAGATGGATGTTAAGACCGCTTTCGTTAATGGAAAGCTACTCGAGGATGTGTACATGGCACAACCTGAGGGTTTTATCTATCCAAAGTATCTAAACCGGGTATGCAAGCTTCAAAGATCCATTTATGAATTGAAGCAAGCATCGAGGTCATGGAATTAGAGATTCAATGGGGCCATTATGGAATATGGCTTCACACAGAATTTCGGATGAGCCCTGTGTGTATAAGATGGTTAGTGGGAGCGTTTCCACCTTCCTAGTGCTGTATGTTAATGACATCCTTATCATTGGAGGTGACATACCAACACTATAAGGGGTTAAGCAGTTGTTGAGTAGGTGCTTCGCAATGAAGGACTTAGGCGAAGCTGAGACAATCTTAGAGATCAGGATCTACAGAAATAGATCTAATCGGCTTCTAGGCCTAAGTCAGGCCATGTACATAGACAAGGTTCTGAAAAGATTCAGCATGGACAAGGAAAAGAAAGGATTCTTGCCTATGTGTCATGGTTTGAAGCTGAGTAAGAAAGGTGGTCCTAAAATAAAGAAGGACCAGGAGAACATGGAAAAGATCCCTTATGCATCTGCTATTGGATCTATCATGTACTCCATGTTATGTACGAGGCATGATGCTATGTTTGCACTAAGTATGACTAGCCAGTACTAGTCGGACCCCGGGGAGGAACACTGGAAGGCTGTCAAGGCAATCCTGAAGTACCTTGATCGGACTAAGGATGCTTTCTTAGTATGGAGGTCAAGATGAGATGGTAGTGCCAGGTTATACTGATGCAAGCTTTGAGACCGATGAGGATGAGAACCAGTCATAGTCTGGTTGTGTTTTTCTCTTGAATGGCGGTGCCATTAGTTGGAGGTCCTCAAAGCAGGCCACCATTGCTGACTCTACAATGGAAGATGAGTACATAGTTGCATGCAAAGCAACAAAGGAAACTGTTTGGATTAAGAAGTTCATAACTGAGTTAGGAGCAATACCCACTATCCTAGACCTAGTTGATGTTTTCTGTGAGAACAACGAGGCCATCGCACAAGCTAAGGAGCCCAGGTCACACAAGAGATCCAAACATGTGCTCAGAAAGTTTCACCTCATTCAGGAGATCATGAATAAAGGTGACATATCATCGTAGAGGGTTGAAACCAAGAATAATGTCACTGATACATTGAAAAAAGTGCTGCCACAGACACAGCACAAGGGTTATATCAGATCTATAGGAATTAGGGCAATGCCGATTTGGAACTAGTGCAAGTGGGAGATTATTGGTGTGCCCTAGTTCTTAGGGCATTGGATTCTTGTATTTTGTATTATACATTGAGACTCATTCTATAAATACATTATTCGTGTCACATTAATAAAGGCAGTTAATCTATTTCATTTATATCTTGTGCTATAATATGAGTAGAGTATCCATTGATTGATAATCATAAAACCTATCCCAGGTCTGTTCTAATTGTGGGAATGAATAGAACCATAGACTTGTATATTCGATGACTGTATGGTAGTTCTCAACTAGCCATAGTAATTGTATAGTCAATCATGAATATAGTTACATGTCGTTAACATGGGACTGGATCGATCCGCACAAGAAAGCCACATAGTTGTCGCGTCATAGGTCTTTCTTGAGTAGGTCTCTTTTGTCCTCATACCAGATTTCATTATAGTATCAATATGGAATCCGGTTCACTTTGACATACGCCTAACAAGTCTGTAAAAGGATGCTAAATACGGGTATGATTGGGTGGACTGGTGAACATGTTGATATTGATGATGAAGTGATGGATTTGCCACTCAGGTAACATCGAGATGATATCACTAGCCACTTGATGAGTGGGATTGATAAGTGTATGGCCATACCCAAATAAGTTGGTTGCTTCTTTGATTAGTCAGTCAACTCAAGATCAAGAAATATAATAAACAATAGAAGAAGATGACAGACACCATGCCTCTTGTTTATTCATATCGATATCGTTAGGCAAAGGACACTACGAGATTACTACCGGGTGAGTGTCTTCTAAAGACTGCTGCATCTCTGTCTTAATTGGGGGCTGTAATGGTTTGCTAGAATCCACTTACAGTCTGTGGGCCTTGGGCCTACTGTCAACATAAAGACAGACCCATAGGATAGTGCACATAGATCAACTGAGCTGGAACTTATAGAAATTGTACATGTAATGTACATTGGAAGGAATGTGTTAATTAATTAATTGACATTCGGTGTTAAGGTAATTAATTAACATTGGGTTGAATTTAATTTAATTAATAAGTTTATATAATGTAATTAATTAATTTATTAATTAATTGAATTACATAAAGTAAACAGTTAATTAAATAATTTTCCTAAGTAGGAAAATTAAATACATGTATTGTATTTCCCTAAGTGTGATTTAATTTTATTTAGGGGTAATTAAATTTAGCCAAATGGAATTAAATTACATATTATATACTTTTTAATGAAAGTTTATTTATTTAATTATAATCCTAGGGGGCTTGGGTTTAATTAACCTAATTAAAACCCAATTAGACAAGGTGTCTATATAAGGGCACACTTAAGCAATAAAACCCTAATTGAACCTTAATTAATTGCTAGAAATTTCAGCCACCAAGAGCAGCCCCAAAACAGCCGAAAATTCCAGTATTAAACCTACATTCCTTCACGTCTTCGGCTAGCACTGGTTCCTGCTCAATAGTTGGTCATGCACCAGACTTTGGAGATTGCAGTTTCAAGAAACGATTCTGCAGCAGTCTCTAGAAGAGATGAATCCGGTGAGTTAATCTCTCTTGATTCAAATTGGTTTTATTCTAATCAATGGTAATTGGACACGATAGGTGGATTCTAGGAAATTTTAAACGGTGTATTTTCCACTGCGCCACGTTATTTTTCCAATGACGAATCCCAACACATGCAACATCAAACACGCATCATCCGTATGCCATTTTCTAACCACATTCTTACGCAGCCATTTAGAAGCATCATCATACGTGTGCTATTATACTAACCACATTTTTGTGCAGCCATAACATCTTACTCGTGTGTCATAGACATCTTGTGTGCTTGCGTTTCATGAAACATCCACGACATCATCTTATGTGTCATGCATCCTAACCACATTTTTGTGCAGCCATTGGCATTTTGTATGACATGGGCATTCATCTCATCCCATCTCATATAAAATGTAAGGATGTTCAAAGTATGCCCTTCACGACCATTTCATTTCATGACATATCGAGAGTCCCCAAGACTGCCCGTGTCCGCTTGTGCACCGGATTGTACTTGGCCATTTCATTACATCATTGCACTGTTAAAGGACCACAACAGTCTTAGGCTTGTGTTTGTGTGGCGGACCACACAATACCATTACATGACATCATATCCATTCATCATGGTGTCATGGCGACACCAAAGTCTTGCTTATGTGTCACGATCCACATCGGATTGTTTCATAACATTGATAATTCATTCAAGGTACTCCACGAGTGCTGAACTAGAATTCATATTAGGACATTTCATAACATACCTAAATCATGCAAGGTGTTCCATGAACGCCGAAATGATGTCCGTGTCTTGAGTTACACGTGACTTGTTTATGACATCACTTCATCCAAGATGCCCTAAAAGCATGAAACCTCTGTCTATGGGATGGCTCCCATATGACCATCACATTTCACTTCATTGACCTACAAAGCATCGAACCACTGTCCATGTGTCGGTACACATGTGACCATTTCATGACATCCACTAGGTGCCCCGAAGGCGCCGAACTTCTGTCCATGTCCCGGCCCACATGTGACATTTTTGCATTGTCTTTTACATGGCATGGGGTATGCTTGGAACATCCGAAACAAAAAGAAAGAAAATACAAAAGTCATTTTCATCATCGTCCACATCCATAGAGCATCATCCGATCATGAACACGAACACACCATACACACCATTTAGTGTGTCGAGTATGTTGAATCTGTAGTTTGGAGTCGCACCTCGAAACAATTAGTTTGTGTTGAATCAGAGTCGAACCCATCAATTTAGTTAGTTCAATCAGAGCCTGTCATTATGGAGGGAATCAGTTTAGGGGCAGACTCAGATCAGGAGATCGAAACTCAATTGCCTACTCTACCAGTTGATAGTCAGATTTTGTTAGAAGAAGCTGATAGAGTGGAGATGGCCGACAGAAACAATGGAAACTTGCCTTTTGACATGGCTGCTTTTATGAGGAGCTTCCTAACCTCAGACGAGTCCAAGGCTACTCTTAGGGAACAAGTGCAAGCTGTGATAAGCACCATCCTCGTTCAGACTGTTCCACTAGCTCAGACTTCGGTTGGAAATGAGGGACAACAGTTTGTCCAAATTACTAATGGTGCCACAGGAAGCCTTCCTGGAGGAAGTGGTGGAGTGGTTAACCACAGAGAACCCAACCGCCAGTCCGAAGAGGATGAGGCCTTTGAGAAGGCGAGGGAAGCCTCAATTGAGATGATGCTAGAGAAGTGCCTCAATCAGAAATTTTCTGATATTGAAGCCATGCTACCAAAGCTGAAGGAGATGGTCCACTATAACCCTGTTAAGTATGTCGACCCGACTACTTTGATGGCTGATGGAGGTGAGCTGCTCCTAGCTGGTTTTCAGATGCCTTACCTGCCTCCGTACACCGGAGAGGGCCCTCCGAAAGCCCATTTGGACAGTTATGTGAGGTTGATGACTAGCATGGGGATTGGGAAAGGTCATCTCTTAAATCTGTTTCCGACTACACTGAGGGGTGCTGCAACGAAGTGGTATATGAAGATGCCTCTCTTCACCCATTCTACTTGGGAGGACCTATCTGAAGCTTTTGTAAAGCAGTACGCTTACAATACCCAAGTAGAGACTACCCTTGAAGACCTGGAAAGAATCCTCCAAGAGCCAAATGAGTCCTTCCCAACTTACTACAAACGGTGGATGGATGTGCAAGTTTTGGTGGATAGGGCACCAAAGTTGGAGTCACTTATTGTGAAGCTAGTAGATGGTAGTCTCCCCCAATACAAGGATAAGATGAAACTAAAGAGATTCCACTCCTTCAATGAAGTGGTTGAATTTGCCAAGCGTATCAAGCGATACGAGGAAGAGGGGCAGAGAGGCAGACAGGGTTCGGGCTCCTATAGAAATAACCAAGGGTACTCTCAAGGGTACAAGGGTAGCAGCTCTAAGGCTCCTTTTGTGGGGTCCAATGGTAAGACGACTCCGGATGCAGCTCCGTTCGAAGTGTATGAGGCAGGCTTGGCCACCATGATCCAAAGAAGGCAGACTCCTCAAAGGGTCACTAGTCCATGGGCTAAGTCAGTAAGCCTGATCTATGCTAAGTGTAGAAAAGGTGGTCTGTTGCAGAGTTTGAGGCCATTTTCGCCTCTGGCTGAGGTGGATAAAGACAATTTCTGCTCTTACCATGTGATGACGAGTCATCGTATAAACGAATGCACCCAGTTGATTAAGGCCATCAAGCAGTTGGTCACCGACAGAAAGATTATCAAGCTGGCTTTGAAACCTAGCATTCAGAATAATCCCTTGCCCAACCTCGGATGATTCGGGTTCACAAGACATTGAGGACCATGACGCTGCAATAAAGAGAAGACCCTCCGCATGTGGAGGTAATAGTCATTTTGATGTTTTAATTTATTTTATTTTATTATTATTATCATTTATCATGTGAACAATTTAGCCTCTGAGGTGTTTAATTTAATAGAGTTTGATTTCAATTACTTGTGCGATATTTTTCGGATGGAACTCTACATGCATCCAAACATGCACTTAATGCCTTTAACACACATGATACATCAATGCATGAAATGAATCTAGGGACAGATGACGACCCAAAAATGACATCTGTCATGAGAGACCACACGCCTGATGAGAGGAAAGAAAAATGCAACATACCATAAAAGAACATGGAAATCTTTGCCTGACTGAACGATGTCGTGCCGATGTGATAGAGAAATCACTGAACTCCGAGTTCCAAAGGGTTTTAAGATACAACCAGCCAAACAAGAGCTTCATAGACTCGATACTAGAAAAAGGAGGATTGTCACAACATATTGACAGTGTCAGCAAAATAAAACCACTGGCGTCGAATGGACATCACACCATGGTCGCAACCGTCGACCAATTCTCAAAGTGGGTAGAAACAGAACTATGTATATATGTCACTTCTAAAAAAAAAAAGGGTCACGACCGATGATGGACTATAATCCCAAGGGACAATAACATGTTACTCCAGAATAAAGGGTTGAACATCATAGGCCATCTCCGTATCCCTCACAAGTCAACGGGGTGACAGTGGCGGCCAATAAATCCATCAAAAGGCATCCGTCAACAGTAGTGGTTACCTACAGAATATGGGTCAACAAATTACCATTTGCTTTCCAAAGACACAGAAATAGCATCAGAGTACGCACTGAAGAAACATCATACTCCTTAGCCTATAGGATGGAAGCGGTTCCATCAAGGGAGACAAAGACTAAGTTGTCAGCCCCATCAACCCAGGCAAGCCCAGGCGCTATTACGTGTAAAAAAAAAAGAGGTCCGATGGGTCACAAATCGAAAAGGCAATCCACGCAAAAATCAGGACAGTTTGATGGATCAAAGATCGAAAAGGCGGTCCATGCAAAAGTTGGGACAGAGAGGCAAGTAACATCAGCGGGAAAATCTACAAAGACTAGTTGGTGGCAAGCGTGGGTCCGGTCGAGACGAATACCATTACTAATTTTGTCCTTAGCTTCATTTCATCTTTGATGTGCATTGTTCTAAGGCATTATAAATGAGTGAATGAATGAATGTCATTTTCTGTTCAGGTTAAATGTCCCAAGTCTGCTTGAAATTGAATTCGTATGGATGTGCACATCTTCTGTTTACATGCATCTCACTTCAAAAAAAAAAAAAAAGAGTCCGATGGATCGAAAACTGAAGAGGCGGTCCATGCAAAAATTAGGATAGTCTGATAGATCAAAAACCCAAAAGGGCAACCTGTGTAAAAGTTAGGGCATAAAATAAAGTCTGCTGAATTGAAAACCCGAAAGGACAGTTCAGGAAAAAATAAAGATAGGCCGATAGGCCGAAAACCCAAAAGGGCGACCTATGCAAAAGTTAGAACAAGCAATGAAAATAACACAAAAGTCATAAAGTAGTATCAAGCTCAGACAACTCTAATCCTGTAAAAACTGGGGTACATCGAAGCCAGTGTCTCACCTCCATGCTTCGTGGAGCAAGCAACCAGGTCAATCAACCAAACTTCAATGCGATATCCCACCAAGGATAGACTCATATGGGCATCCCAATCATTCATCCAATCCCTGAAAATCTGATTCATGACCTCCAGCTTGGTGACCCGACGACGTAATTGGTCAACCTCTGTTCTCAAACAAGTGGATTCATGACGCTCGATCCCAATCATCGTCTGCAACAAACAAAGCATGAAAAAGCACCATAATCATACGCATATGCATCTAGGACACGCACATACACATACACTCAAAACATACGCACACACATGCATACAAGCATCAATGTGTACTCAAGTACAGGTACTTGCTGTCACCATCAGGCTGTCTCAAGCCATGAGTACTCCGAAAGCAGAAATAACCTAACACTAACAATCAAGCCGTATTTATTCTTGATCAAAGGGGCAAAAATTTTTGTTCCCAAAAGTATCGATCAAAGAATAAATACGCACTCCCGATCCGATTTCAATGGTATTGCTCCACCACAGAGAGCCAACTTCAATGGTATTGCTCTACCACAGAGAGCCGATTTCAATGGCATTGCTCCACCATAGAGAGCCGGTTTCAACAGTATTGCTCCACCACAGAGAGCCGATGTCAACGGTATTGCTCCACCACAGAGAGCCGATGTCAACAGCATTGCTCCACCACAGATGGCCGGTTTCAACAGTATTGCTCCACCATAGAGAGCTTATTTTAGTGATATCAAGGGTAAAGTATTTAGTCCGTATTCATTCTTGATCGAAGGGGCAAAAATTTTTGTTTCCAAAATTATCAATCAAGGAACGAATACGTACCTAAAACAACTTTAAACATCAAAGGAGAACATCGAGCTTCTCAAATCACCAAAGCATCTTTCCCCAGCCACAAAAGCTTCACGGGAAACACTATTATCCTTTCCTTTAGTAACACGGGCCCCACTAGAAGTGAAATGACAAAAATGCCCTTCTGTTAGCGACCAAACTACCAAATGACTAAAACAACTTCCCTTTAGTGACGCAAGCTTCACAGGAAACCAAATCATCGAAATATGTCTTCCCCTAGTGACATAGGCTCCATTAGAGGTGATATTACCAAAATAACCTTCCTCCAAAGGGTGCCAACTTTCCAAGCTACAAAATTACCAAAATACCCTTCACCTTCATGAACATCAATTCACAAGGAGAATTTGATCTAGGCAAAGTCCTCTGCTTCGCAATGGAGTCGAAGCACATCCCTGGAGCATCAACCCAATCCAGGCAAAGTCCTCTGCTTCACAATGGAGTCGAAGCACGTCCCTGAAAGACCAATACAATCTGGGCAAAGTCCTCTGCTTTGCAATGAGTCGAAGCACGACCCTAGAAAACCAATCCAATCTGGGCAAAGTCCTCTGCTTCACTATAGAGTCGAAGCACGTCCCTGGAGCACATCAAACCAATTTGGGCAAAGTCCTATGCTTCATAACAAAGTCGAAGTAAGTCCCTGAAAAATCAAATCAGCCTGGGCAAGACCGATGTTTCACAAAACAACCGAGACAGGTCCCTACAAACATCAAAGCTAGTCGACGCAGGAGGAGCCACCAGGTACATCCTCTTCTCCTTCTCACCGTGCTCCCTATCACAGGACCAAACTCGAATCAAGCACAAGCACCCGTTCAAGTCGACTTTGGTCACGCGAGGGGTAGCTGTGAGCACGGGTTTTTTCCCGACCTCGGTGATGAAAGCCATTATTACCTTTTTCATGGATAAACATGAAGCAGATTCGGAATGACCGGGATGACATTAGAAATGTCTCGGGTGACCCGAATGTGTGTGTCAAGGTACGGAAACCTGAAGGAATTCGAGTGAGTATTTAAGAAAACCGAAGAAAAGAATGAAAAATAAGCAAAATAGGCTAATCTAGTCACTACAGCCGCGCAGCTATAGTATACAGCCACGTGGCTGTAATCATCAAATTTCCTTTCTTGTCCAAATCAGCATTTAATTCGGATTTTTAACCAAAATATGAGGTATAAAACACTAATGATCGGATTTTAGGGTTAAGGAAGGCAGACAAAAAATTAGAGAATTAAGAAATTGAGAGAAAAAAGAGATCCACACTTTGGGTTTTTGAGAAAAAAAAGACTAAAATTGAACGTTTTAATCCTAGATAATAAAAGAAATCTCAACAAAATCTGGGGATTAGTTTTCTAGGAATGTTTTTAGACCATAACCACTCATTCAATCCCATTCGGGGTTCCGTTCGGGCTTTGGAAACCGCACAAGCTTTTGGGTTGTTTATGATTGCAAGGCGTTCCCGACATCTGGATTCATCCCTGGTGGTCCAAAACACTGGAACACAGACAAGGTACATTCTGAAAGGCCTTAAAAATCCCTTTTTCTTTTGTTTTGATTGCTGTTTTTTGGTGTTTTTTTGATTTTTTTGCGATTTTGGAAGTGATTTTTTATTACAGCCACCCCACTTATGATTACAGCCACCCGGCTATAACCTACAGCCGCGCGGCTATAACCTACAGGGGCACGGCTGTAACCTATAGGGGCAGAAGCTCAAACGCCCCGAATCGATTGATAATGCTTCTGTTTCCAAACTAAATGTGTTTTTCATGTTTATTATCGGTCCAATTACATCCATGTATACTTATATTCCTGATTTTCTTATTTTAATTGATGGATGTGATTTCAAGTTTGGCGATTTCGAGTTTTTGGGGATTTCTGGACTTATTTTGATTCGTTTGGTTGAAATCAGTGTGTTTCCAGAAATCCCAGATTATCTGAAATAGCTAAATTTGCAAAACAATTTTCAAAAAACGAGAAAAGAAGGCCGGAACACAATTCTAGAACTTTATAGCCGCGCGGTTATAAGCTACAGCTGCGCGGCTGTAGTTGAGGCAGAATTACAGTTTTGCCCTTTTGGGATCCAAACTTGTAATTTTGCATCTTTTTCCTATTCAAAACTGAATTTTGACGTGTTTACATTCTTTTTGGACCTTAGATGGATGTTTAATTTAGGCCCACCCACGAACAGGACCCCCGGGTCCCGGGATATCTGGCCCACTAAAGTTGGAAAATGCATGTAAATGAGCCAAAGTGGTTTTCAAAATTGGTTTTTCATCCACAAAACGTACAGGGCGTTTCAAAAAACCGTTTTCCAAGTCTAACCGGGCCAACCGGTCGGATCGACCTGGTTACCCCCTATGCATGATCCTGTTTCCTAAAATACCCCTATTTTGTCTTATATGAGTCCTTGGTGTGATTTATTTACTTGTGCTAACCGTATTTGGATGCAGCTTTTATTTTTTTTTCTTTATTTTTATTTTTGAATGTATTTTAATAATTAAATCGTGTATCTAGGTGATTGTAATTTTTAGATCATCGTGTATTATAGGCAGTTGTAATGGTGAGGATGAGAGCTTTTTCTTTTTATGGGTTGTATAATTTGGCCTCTATTTACTTTTCCCGTACTTTTACTTTTCTGCAGTTCATTTTGGTTTTATATTTATGTCATTTGCATGAGTATTGGTTAATAATAAAAAAAGAAGATAAAATGAGTAGAATTAAGTGAATGCAACATTGCATTATGAAATAATAATTGAAAATAAGTGAGGATTAGTAGATTTGTTGCCCGAACCCTGAATCTCTGATTTATGTACCTCGTTTATGTTGGGATTTTTCACCGGAAATCACCCGATAAAAGCGGAAGAACGCGATGATTTCCTCAAATCCGTTCCCATGAGCAATTGAAATGGAAATTGTAAAACAAAATTATTTAATAGAAAGAGATAATTCTCTTACCCGGAATATTTCTTTCAGAGATGGATGAAGACTACAGGAATCAATGCAGAGTCCCTCTTTGTTCACATGCACGAACGCCTAACAAACACGACCCGTGCTAGTATTGGAAAAACACGAACTGTGGAGAGGAGAGGCTTGAGAATTCGGCTAGGTTGTCTTAGCTTAGTGTTGGCCGAAATTCCCAGGGTTAAAAACCCTGTGTTGGCCGAATTCCCTAAGGGAATTAAGGCCCAGCTTAGCTCATTCATTTTGTGTGGGCTTCCTCCTTTTAATTTAGGCCCAATCTTATTTTAATTAATCTGATTTAAATTAATTTCAAGCCCAACTTTAATATACCCATGTATTTAATATATTACACCAAGTAATATATTATTTACATTTAAATTAAAATTAGTTTGACCAATTAATTTAATCCATCAAATTAAAATTAGATCTTCACAAAAAAAAAAAAAAAATCATATGTAAACCTATACATATGAATATTTCCACCCAGGAAATAATCTCATAATTAATCCAATCAATTACGAAGAGCCAATTAAATATATTAATTTTATTATTAGGATCAATCCAATTGATCTTTATAATATAATTAATATATATATACCTCTCTCTCCAGAGTGTATACTCCAAGCATACATGTGATTTCTTAAGTCGGTGTTCAGTCATTCAATGTGTACGATCCTATGGGCCCATCTTTATGTTGGCAGTGGGCCTTTGGCCCACAAACTGTAGTTGGGCTCTAGCAAGCCACTACAGCCCCCAATTAAGATGGAGATGACAGTCTAACTGTTATCATAACCCTGTAGTTTAAAATTATACATCCCATGTCATTGATATTGGTGTCCAACACAGAGGCATGGATTGATCACCCTCTTTTGTGTCCGGACATTAACATGAACCCGAATGCACTGAAGCTCACAAACAAGTTCCCACTTGTTTGGGTGTGGCCACACTCTTATCAGTCACATTCATCAAGAGGCCGGTGATATCTTCCCAGTGGACTACTGAGTGACAAATTCCTTCTGCATATCCATAGCATTACCATGCTAAGTGACATACCCGAAAATACCCATACTTGGCACCCTATTACAGGCCCTTTAGGCGTACCCCTAAGTATGTGACCTCGCATGTAACACCATCATATGGTCAGGTCAAAGGATCCATACAAGTACTACACGAGAATCACTTATGATACTATACCATGTGGATTTCTCGTTAAGTGGATCTATCCAGTACCATGCCCCTTATGCATGTACCCATTAACTTGGTTGACATTCCATGTCCAATGATCGGTAAGACACCGCTATACAACCAGGCTAATGATAGTCTCTTGTTCCATTCATTCCTATGACTGGAACAGACTACGGATTTATTTATGGTCATATCGTTTACCCTATCCATGGTCTTACTGCCAAGTGCATGACACTGGTCATCATGGATATGGATATGTCCATTGGATACTTCATTTAATATATTGCACAAGATAAATATAATAAATGAATTGATGCCTTTATTAATAACACAAATAAGTATAGTACATAAATCTAATTAATGTATGATACAAATACAAGGACCAATGCCTCGGGACTAGGGCATATCCAACAGTTTACACTTGGTAGGGAGCTATACCGGGATTTCCCGGATGAGCTGATCCTGGTGGCGACTCTGTATCTAATTTCGAAATTTAGGTTTCGAGATCTTTAAGTTCAAATTGGGATTTTCTAAAAGCCTATTTTGCAATAAAATGAAAGATTTTCTTAAGAAAGATTAAAGACTCGTTTTCAAACTACATCATCACACCTCAAAAAGAAAATCCCCAGTTCCCGCTTCACTACGCGTATGATAAAAAAGTCATCAGCTCACAGCACCCTTTTATAGGCCCTTTAGGCATACAACAAAGTATGCCACTTCACATGCAGCACCATCATATGGTTAGGTCAAAGGATCCATATAAGTACTACACAAGAATCACTTGTGATACTTTACCATATGGATTTCTCGATTAGTGGATCTATCCAGTACCATGCCCCTTTTGCATATACCCATTAACTTGGTTGACATCCCATGTCCAATGGCCGGTAAGACACTGCCATACAACCAAGCTAATGATGGTCTCTAGTTCCATTCATTCCCATGACTGGAACAGACTACGAATCTCTTTATGGTCATATCATTTTCCCTATCCATGGTCTTACTGCCAAGTGCATGACACTTGTCAACATGGATCTAGATATGTCCATTGGATATTCTATTTAAAACATAGCATAAGATATATAATAAATAGATTGATTGCCTTCATTTAATGACACAAAACTGTATAATACATGAATCCAACAAATGTACAATACAAATACAAGGACCAATGCCTCGTGACTAGGGCACAACCAACAATCTCACACTTGCACTAGTTCTAACTAGGCATGGGCCTAATCCCTATAGATCTAGTATGACCCTCATGCTTAGGCTGAGCCAGAAAGGATCAGTGACATTTTCCTCGGTTTCCACTTTGTGTAATGAAATGTCACCCCTCTCGGCGATTTCTCGTATGAGGTGAAACTTCCTGAGCACGTTCTTCGTGTTCTTGTGTGAACGAGGCTCCTTAGCTTGTGCAACAGCCCCATTGTTGTCACAAAAGATATCAACTAGATCCTTGATAGTTGGCACTACTCCCAATTCGGTGATAAACTTCTTTATCCATACAGCTTCCTTAGCTGCATCACATGCCGCAATGTACTCAGCTTCTGTAGTAGAGTCTGTGATGGTCGGTTGCTTAGAGCTTTTCCAGCTTACAGTACCACCATTCAGCATAAACACGTACCCAGACTGTGACTGGCACTCATCCTGGTTGGTCTGGAAGCTTGCATCAATGTACCCAGTAACTGACATCTCTTCCTGACCTCCATACACTAAGAAGCTATCCTTAGTCTGGTTAAGGTACTTCATGATTGCTTTGACAGCCTTCTAGTGATCCTCACTGGGATCTTACTGATATCAGCTCGTCATACTTAGTGCAAAGCCGACATTATAACATAGAGTACATGATTGATCCTATAGCTGAGGCATATGGGACCAACTTCATGTTCTCCCTATTACCTTAGCACCCGGAGGTGGATCAACCAGGTTCCAAACCTGGTTAACATACATAGATTGCATCCCTACCTCGATGGCCTTACGCCAATTTGCAGACTATGGGCTAGCTATAGCCTTTTCGTAGGTTTTAGGCTCTTCCTCATCGAAGACGAGAAGAGTATGATCATTGATGTTAAGAAACCCATATCTCTCTGGTTCCTGATGATCCCTACCAGACCTTCTAGGTCCTTGTGTGACTTGGGTCAGTGCTTCCTACTGTGAAAGCTCCACCCTGGTCTCTGAGTTATCCTCTTCAGGAGTTTGTGAGTTTTGAACTTCCCTGAGTTCAACATTTCTCCCACTGCCTTTCTTGGAAATGAAATCCTTTTCTAGAAAGACCCCCTTCTGTGCCACGAATACCTTGTTCTTGGCGGGGTTGTAGAAGTAATACCCTTTGGTTTCCCTAAGGTAGCCCACAAACAGTCATTTGTCGGTTTTGGGTTCTAGTTTGCCCCTAGTAAAACTCTTGACATGTGTATCACATCCCTAAATCCGCAAGAAAGACAAATTGGGCACCCTGCCCGTCCAGGTCTTTTCCACTGTCTTAGTCGGAGTTTTATTCAAAATAAGAGTTGCTGTCTCAAGAGCATATCCCCAAAAGCTAATTAGGAGAGAGGCATGACTCATTATTGAGCGGACCACGTCCAACAAGGTTCTATTCCTCCATTCGGACACCCTATTCCATTGTGGTGTTCCTGGAGGAGTGAGCTGTGGAACGATTCCATGCTCTCTCAAATATGAGCCAAACTCTAGGCTCATATACTCGCCTCCTCGGTTTGACCAAAGGCTTTGATATTTCTACCTAGCTGGTTCTGTACTTCGTTCCTAAATTCGTTGAACCTATCAAGGGTTTCAGACTTATGTTTCATCAGATAGACATAGCCATATCTGCTAAAATCGTCCGTGAATGTGACGAAGTATAGATGTCCACCTCTGGTAGCTGCGCTCATGGGCCCACATACGTCTGAATGTATTAGGTCTAATAAGCCAATAACCCTTTCAAATTTCTTGCTAAAAGGCGCTTTGGTTATTTTACCTCATAAATAAGACTCACATATATCAAGTGACTCCAAGTCAAATGACCCTAAGATTCTAGCTTTGTGAAGCCTAGCTATGCGCTTCCAGTTTATATGGCCTAAACGACAATGCCAAAGGTAGACAGGATTAAGTTTGTTAGGCTTAACCTTTTTAGTATTTATATTAGAGACATGATTGGTTTCAGTTAAGTCCAGGATATACAGGCCATTATTTAATAGAGCTTCTCCATAAAATAATCCCTCTTTAGATAAGCTAATTCTACCATTAGAAATAGTAAAATGAAATTCAGAAATATCCACTACTGAAAGAGATAATATTCCTGCACATCGCAGGTACAAAATAACAATGTTCCAATATTAAAACTAATCCACTAGGCATCATGAGGATGTATTCGCTGATCTCTGTGGCAGTAACCCTTGCGCCATTACCGACCCGCAAGTCCACCTCCCCCGATCCCAGTGACCTCCTGTTCTTAAGTCCCTACACATTACAACAAATGTGAGAACCACATCCAGTATCCAATACCCAGGATGTTGAAACAGTGAGGTTAATGTCTATGACATATATATCTAACAAAGAAGCGCCCTAAGTCTTTCTCTGCTCTCCTAATAGTTTGGGACATGATCTCTTCCAACGCCCTACCTACTTGCACCCGAAGCAGACATCCTCGGGACTGGCCTTGGGCTGGGCCTTAGGCTTTTTTGCTTTGGCTTTCTTAGCCTTGACCTTAGCCTTTTCCTTGGCCTTGCCCTTTGTAAGAGGAGGGTTCCCCTTGTTGGCCAGCAGTACCGTTAGAGTCTTCTTGATCGACTGTTCAATGAGCTTGAGCATCCCATCCAGCTCACTAATAATACGGTTCATCCCTTGCATATTATAGTCCAGGATGAACTGATCGTAAGAATCTGGTAAGGATGCTAGGATTGTGTCCATCGCCAGCTCCTGTGAGATAGGCGATCCAACGGGCTAAAGTATCCAGATAGCCCTTCATCTTGAGCATGTGTGCACTCATAGATGTCCCAGCCCCCATCTTACCAGAGTGGAATGCCTTATTGGTCAGGTACCTTTCCTGACGAGCTTGCTCTTGAAACATCTCATTTAAAGTTGTTATCATAGCATAGGCTTGATGGTCTATGAACTATTTTTGTAGCTCAGGGACCATACACGCCAACATAAGGCATGTCACATCTCGGTTATCCTTCACATGCACCTTGTATTCCTCCAGTTGGGCAGCCAGTGAGCCGGTACAGGCCTTTCCAGCACATACTCCTTTGACTCTTGTCTTAGAACTATCCTTATGTTCCTAGACTAGTCTAAGAAGTTTGGGCTTGTCCCTTTGTAGGATAGATCACAGTGAAAGTGAATTTTTTGTTGCCATCCGATTACTACACAGAAAAATTACAAGAGTGTTAATAAAGGTCTTAACTTGTTTCCCATATTTAATTAATAATGAATTAGGCTATTAATTAACTCAAGTTGTTGGGCTCATGGGCCAAGATCCATATTTCATTAAGATATAGCCAGTCGAGGGCCTGGAAAAACTATACCCTAATTATTTAGGTAGGAATGCCATCCAATCCCAACCTAGGGACTCTTGGTTTGATGGGCTTTTTTGCACTTACCCATCTATGCTTAGGGCCAGGAGAATCCTACTACCTATGCTAAGTCAAAACCTCCATCCAAGTGTCAGAGTAACCAATATTCCACCCTAATACAAAATGATGATACTCCAGTTCATCCAGTGATGGCATGGTCTACAACTGGCCTATCCCCACTTCGAGTCGGTTTTGAATGATGGAAGCACTTTTAAACAACTTAGTAATTTCCTTTTGGTTATTAGATTCATTATAATAATGGCTTAGATGCATAGGCGAGTGAAACTGGGTTTGGATCATACATACATACATGTAAATAAATATAAAGCATAATTAAATAAGTGACTGCTATATTACAACCCAATATAATTCTAGTAAACCTATTCTAGAAAATTACATCAGGTGGGCCTCCTTTTCCTTCCTTCTGGGCTTGCCTCTCTACTAAGCTCACCTATCCACTAGGCTTCTTCCTTAAAATTTTATAATAAATAAATAAAATAAAATTACATAAAAAGAAAACGGAATGTAGGCCATATTTACCCAAAAAGAAAAATTACAACCCAACTCGAATAAGGCCCAATAACATCCATACATACATTTAATCATACATCCATGCATCCAATACATCAATTTATAAACATGTTATGATGCATGAATTTAAGCCCATTTCAATTATGTCCTCAGCCATTATTTATGAAATCGCCAATTTTGGCCCATCATGGTTCTAGCCCTTAATGGGCTTTGGGCCTTCAGCCCAGGCAGTTAACTACTCCCACTGGAATTGGGAAACCACGAGTCCATCTCAGCCGCCCGGTAATCATGTCAAGAAAACCCAAACCAATTTCAATTAAGCCATATTAATTTCGAAAATTAATATCTCATGAATAAAATTAAAATTTCATTCAAGAAACCATGCACATTTAAATTACAGAAATTTAAACACATAAAATTTTAAAACCCATTAAAATTTCAAAACTGGGCCGCGGCTCTAAACCCGCCAAATCCAAAACTGGGCCCTGCCCGCTACAAGGGGTAGCAGTGGTCCACTGTCAAGCAGTAGCCGCTGTTGGTCTCAGCTGCAGCAACTAGGCGCCACAGGCAGCGGCTGCTGCCGCTACGGCGGCCTGTTGGCTGCGATTCTGCCTCCGACAGCCCCGTATGCGCAGAAACAGCCCGTGATTTTCAACCAATTAAAAAAAATAGCAGCCAACAAAATAATCCAACCAATCAATTGAAAAATAAACCACGAACATAACCAAACATCCATTTAAATTTCAATTGAAAAATCAATGGGGAAAAATCACAAAACCCTAACCAAGAATCCCAAAATAAAAACACCAATTTCGAAAGAGGGGTTCAATCCTGTTAATCAATTTCCACGGATCAAAAACCCGCTCTGATACCACTATTGGGATTTGTCACCGGAAATCAACCGATAAAGTGGAAACACGCGTTGATTTTCTCAAATCTGTGCCCAAGAGCAATTGATGTGGGAATTGAAAGTAATAAAACCAAATTAAATAAATGGAGATTATCACCAGAAAATATCTACAAGAGATGGCTGCAGAAATTGAAACCGATTCCCTCCATGTTCACGTACACGAATGGCTATCAAACACGACCCGTGCGAGCGAAAAGGATCGACCGGAAGAGAGTGTTTGGTGGCTGGAAATTTCTACTGTAAAAACTCCCTTGTGTTGACCGAAATATGCTAGGTTATTTAACCTAGTAGGCCAAAATTCCTATGGGAATTTTGGGCCCAATTTCTCTTTTATTTCATATGGGCTTTTAACTCTGCTGAGCCCAAATCCGATTTAATTCTCTAAGTCCTATTCAATTTCAAATATAATTTTAATCCAACATATATTTCAATATATTATATCATATAACATATTACATATATTTAATTAAAATCAATTTGACCAATTAACTTAACCAAGAATTAGACTTTCATAAAATAAAAACATGTAAACCTATACATGTAAAATATTTCCACCTAAGAAATGATCTCATAAATTAATTCATTGAATTAATTATGAGAAGGCCAATACAAATATCAATCATATTATTTTTGATCAATCCAATTGATCTGTATAATATAATTAATACAATCCTCTCTTTCTGATGCGTATACTCCAAGTATACAGTTGATCCCTTTAAGTGTGAGTTCAGACATTCAATGTGTACGATCCTGTGGGCCTATCTTTTTGTTGGCAGTGGGCCTTTGGCCCACAGACTGCAGGCGGGCTCTAGCAAGCCACTGCATCCTCTAATTAAGATGGAGATAGCAGTAAAACTGAAATCATAACCCTGTAGTTTGAATTTGTACATCCCATGTCATTGATATTGGTGTCCAACACATAGGCATGGATTGATCACCCTCTTTTGTGTCCAGACATTTACTTGATCCCAAATGAACTGATGCTCACGAACAAGTTCCAACTTGTTCAGGTGTGGCCACACTCTTCACATGCAGCACCATGTGTTGGGATTCGTCATTGGAAAATAACATGGCGCAGCGGAAAATACACCATTTAAAATTTCCTAGAATCCACCTATCATGTCCAATTACCATTGATTAGAATAAAATCAAATTGAATCAAGGGAGATTAACTCACCAGATTCATCTCTTCTAGAGACTATTGTAGAATCGTTTCTTGAAACTACGATCTCCAAAGTCCGGTGCACGACCAACTATTGAGGGGGAACCGATGCTAGCTGAAGACGTGAAGGAATGGAGGTTTAATGCTGGGATTTTCGCTTATTTTTGGACTGCTCTTGGTGGCTGAAATTTCCAGCAATTAATTAGGGTTGAATTTTTGTTTTATTCCTTAAGTCTGCCCTTATATAGACACCTTGTCTAATTGGGTTTTAATTAGGTTAATTAAACCCAAGCCCACTAGGATTATAATTACATAAATAAACTTTAATTAAAAGTATATACTATGTAATTTAATTCCATTTGGCTAAATTTAATTACCCCAAAATAAAATTAAATCACACTTAATAAAATACAATACATGTATTTTATTTTCCTACTTAGGAAAACTATTTAATTAATTTTTTACTTTATGTAATTCAATTAATTGATAAATTGATTAATTACATTATATAAACTTATTAATTAAATTAAATTCAACCTAATGTTAATTAATTACCTTGACACCGAATGTCAATTAATTAATTAACACATTCCTTCCAATGTACATTACATGTCCATTGCTATATGTTCCAGCTCAGTTGATCTATGTGCACGATCCTATGGGTCTGTCTTTATGTTTGCAGTAGGCCCAAGCCTACAGACTATAAGTGGGTTCTAACAAACCATTACAGCCCCCAATTAAGACAGAGATGCAGCAGTCTTTCGAAAACACTCACCCGGTAGGAATCTCATAGTGTCCTTTGCCTAACGATATCGATATGAATAAACACGAGACATGGTGTCCGTCATCCTCTTCTATTGTTTATTATATTTCTTGATCTTGAGTTGACTGATTAATCAAATAAGTACCGACTTACTTGGGTATGGCCATACACTTATCAGTCCCACTCATCAAGTGGCCGTACCTCTCTGGCTGATGACATGTTCTACCAGACCTTCTAAGGTCCTGTGCAACCGGTTCTGGTTCCTCAATTTCTTGAGTTGTCAGATTGGTTCCCGAAGCATCCTCAGTAGTAGCTGCAGGAGTTTGTGAGTCTTGAACTTCTGAAAGTTTAACATTACTCCCAATGTCTCTCTTAGAAAGGAATTCCTTCTCCAAGAAGACTACAGTTATGGCTATGAAAACTTTGTTTCCGCCGGATTGTAGAAGTAATAACCCTTAGTGTCCTTAGGGTAACCCACAAACTGGCACTTGACAGATTTAGACTCGAGTTTGCCACTTGTCAATTTCTTAACATGTACATCACAGCCCCAAATCTTTAAGAAGGAAACATTGGACTTTCGGCCCTTCCATAGTTCATATGGTGTTCCCTCAACTGCCTTGCTTGGTGTATTGTTAAGAATGTAAGCAGCTGTCTCAAAAGCATATCCCCAAAAGGAGACTGGGAGTGTAGCTTGACTCATCATCGAGTGAACCATGTCTAGCAAGGTCCTATTCCTCCTTTTGGACACTCCATTCCACTGGGGTGTACCAGGAGGAGTGAGTTGGGATACAATCCCACACTCTCTCAAAAATGAGTCAAACTTTTGGCTCAAATATTCACCACCTCGGTCAGACCAAAGTGCTTTTATTTTCTTGCCAAGTTGGTTTTCTACTTCATTCTTAAAGTCCTTGAACCTTTAGAGAGTCTTAGACTCATGCTTCATCAGATACACGTAACCATATCTGCTGAAGTCATCCATGAAGGTGACGAAGTACAGAAAACCAGATCTAGCACTAGTGCTCATTGGGCTGCATACATTGGAATGTATTAGCTCCAATAGCTCTAAGGCCCTTTGAGCAGTCTTGCTAAAAGGCGCCTTTGTCATCTTACCTCTCAAACAAGATTCGCATGTGTCATAAGACTGGATGTCAAATGACCCTAGCACTCTACTAGAGTGAAGCCTGCCTATGCGCTTCTCATTTATATGGCCAAGTCGACAATGCCAAATGTAAGTAGGATTAATTTCATTTTGTTTAATCCTTTTAGTATTTATGTTATGGATTGAACTTTCACGTTTTAGATCAAGGATATATAAGCCATTTTCAAGAAATGCTATTCCATAAATATTATTGCCACATTGCATAGAAATTCTACCATGTCCAATATTCATGTGCATTGCAGGTACAAAATAACAGTTTCTTAGTTCCAAAACAAGTCCACTAGGCATCTCCCAGAAATAATCTCCGATCTCCATGGCCTGAACCCGAGTACCATTTCCGACTCGAAGATCTACTTCTCCAGATCCTAATAATCTCCTATTTCTTAGACCTTACACATTTGAACAAATGTGAGATCCACATCCAGTGTCCAAGAGCCAAGATGTAGAAATAGCCAGATTAATCTCAACAACATAAATACCAAAAGCAGCAGTTTTGCCCTTCAGTTGCTCCCTTAGCTTTGGACATGAGCTCTTCCAGTGCCCCTTCTCATGACACTCATGGCAGACATTGTCAAGAGAAGCAACCCTTGCTTTAGGTTGGGCCACCACCTTTTTGCCCTTAGCCTTGGCCTTTTGGGCCTTAGCCTTGGCCTTTGATTTGGCCTTTCCCTTAGCAATGGACGTATTGCGCCTGTTCACCAACAATACTTCAGGAGTCTTCTTAAGAGACTACTCAGCAGCTTGAGCATGCCATACAGCTCAACAACCGATTTATCCAACACCTTGCATATGATAGTTCATGATAAACTGGTTGTAAGACTCAGGAAGTGACCCGAGAATAATGTTTGCTGCTAAGTCCTGCTGAACTAGGGAGCCAAGGCGGGCAAGTGTATCAATATACCCCTTCAACTTTAGCACATGAGTACTAAGAGAAGTCCTAGCTGCTTTCACAGTCGTGCAAAGTGCCTTAGTTGTCAGGTAACATTCCCAACGAACTTGATCTTGGAACATCTTTTTAAGTTGATCCATCATCTCATAAGCATACTCGTCCATGAACTACTTCTGAAGATCAGAAGCCATGGTACCAAGCATGAGGCACGCGACATCTCGGTCATCCCTCACGTGCCGGTCATACTGTTCCACCATCGCCATGGTGACGCCTCCACCTGCGGGAGGGCTAGCTGGTAAAGGAGCATTCAGTACATACTCCTTAGACTCTTGTCTAAGAACTATTTGTAAGTTCCTAGCCCAGTACAGGAAGTTATTCCCTGAAAGCTTCTCCTTCTCCAAGAGCGACCTGAGTAAGAGTGAGTTGTTGTTTGTTGCAGCCATTTAAATTGCTTAAGTGAAATGGCATTATCTACATGGAAGAAATCATTGCTTGAGTTAAAAATAAAGGACTTTTAAGCCAATTCAAATTACTAATCCGATTTTAATTTGTTTGTTGGTGATGTTAATTGGCTGACTTGACCAAGATCCACAACTTATCAATGACTGGCCGAACTAGGGCTGGCTAAACAACCATTGATTCGTTTGGTAGGACAACCTATCCAATCCTTCCACGAAGGACTCTTGGTTTGATGGGCTTATTGACACTATACCCATTTGTGCTTAGGGCCCACTCTGAGCTAATGTTACCCATGTTGAGTCAAACCACCATTCACATGTTAACCATACCAAGTATCCTAACCCTCGATGGCCCATCGAATACTGCAATGTACCCAGCTAGGGCATGGCGCACATTGCAGCATCAATGGGAGGAAGAGGTGTGAATATGGGAAGCACTTTTAAACGACTCAATATTTTAATTTTTGGATTATAATTAAGTGATACGGCTTAGCATACATAAACGCGGGTAATAATTTGGTGATCCATACATCCATATTATATGACAAATGCAATGGCATACTTAATTTAAAATAAATGAAATCCTTTGGGCCTTTAATTACAACCTAATGAAAAACTAGATATCCTATCTAATTCTTCATGGGCCAGACTACAATCCTTCTTGGGCCCCCACCATGGGCTTGCTCCATCTGGGCCTTCCTCCATACTTGATGCAATTACAACAATTTTGTAAAATAAAATCTATTCTAAAATTACATCAAAATAAAAAAAATGGTACGCAGGCCATATTTCCCAAAACTAAATTACAACCGATAATAATTTAGGGCCCATAGAACTCAACATCACATTTCAAACAAAGTATCTGTCGTGCACATACATACCAATATGATGCATGATCATGGCATTCCAAATTATAAATACAAATGTTAAGCCGAGTTACTTAGGGTGAAATCACCAATTTTAACAAATGTGACTAAGGCCCATAAAGGACCAATGGATAACATCCATAAATGCAAAATTCACAATTTTACTCACACTTGAATTTGGGTTGTCACAAATTTAAAATTTAGCTTTCCCAACTTTAACCGGTGTCACGGTTTATTGGGCCAATTTCACAAAGTCCTTATTCAATTTAATATGCAAACAATTAAATTAAATATGCATGCCAACAAAATAAACAATTTAAATACAAATTAATTTAAAAAAAAATTAATTTAATTTGCATTAGGGCCCGTGATAAAAAAAATACCCGCAAAATCCAAAATCAGAACCAAATTCGGCGCGCGCGGCGCTGCTGTCCCGGCGGGGCAACAGTGCCGCTGCGCGACAGCAACAGCAATGGCCAAGAATTGGAATCGCAAAAGCGATTCCAATTTTGGCCAACTTCTTTATTTTTATTTTTTTATTAAATCATAAACAAAAACATGTTTCTAGCCAAAATATAAAATTAATATTAAAAAACAATTTTAGATGGAAAACAATTGGGGAAAAATAATCAAAAACCCCAATCCAAAATTCTAGGGTTTATCAAAAACCAAAACAAATTGAATAAAACCCTAAAATCACAAACTTGAAACCCATTCTTTCTTCAAGAACCATATCCAATCAATCTAATGGACAAAACCTAGGCTCTGATACCACTGTTGGGATTCGTCATTAGAAAAATAACATGGTGCAGCGGAAAATACAAAATTTAAAATTTCCTAGAATCCACCTATCGTGCTCAATTACCATTGATTAGAATAAAACCCAATTGAATCAAGAGAGATTAACTCACCGGATTCGTCTATTCTAGAGACTGCTGTAAAATCGTTTCTTGAAATTGCGATCTCCAAAGTCCCGTGCACGACCAACTATTGAGCGGGAACCAGTGCTAGCCAAAGACGCAAAGGAATGGAGGTTTAATGCTTGGATTTTCGGCTATTTTGGGGCTATTCTTGGTGGCTGAAATTTCCAGCAATTAATTAGGGTTGAATTTTTGTTTTATTCCTTAAGTGTGCCCTTATAAAGACACCTTGTCTAATTGGGTTTTAATTAGGTTAATTAAACCCAAGCCCACTAGGATTATAATTATATAAATAAACTTTAATTAAAAGTATATACTTTTTATTAAAAGTATATACTTTTTAATTCAATTCCATTTGGCTAAATTTAATTACCCCAAAATAAAATTAAACCACACTTAAGTAAATACAATACATGTATTGAATTTTCCTACTTAGGAAAATTATTTAATTAATTGTTTACTTTATGTAATTCAATTAATTGATAAATTAATTAATTACATTATGTAAACTTATTAATTAAATTAAATTCAACCCAATGTTAATTAATTACCTTGACACCGAATGTCAATTAATTAATTAACACATTCCTTCCAATGTACATTACATGTACAATTTCTATAAGTTCCAGCTCAGTTGATCTATGTGCACTATCCTATGGGTCTGTCTTTATGTTGGCAGCAGGCCCAAGCCCACAGACTGTAAGTGGGTTCTAGCAAACCATTACAGCCCCTAATTAAGACAGAGATGCAGTAGTCTTTCGAAGACACTCACCCGGTAGGAATCCCATAGTGTCCTTTGCCTAACGATATCGATATGAATAAACACGAGGCATGGTGTCTGTCATCCTCTTCTGTTGTTAATTTCTTGATCTTGAGTTGACTGATTAATCAAATAAGCACCGGCTTACTTGGGTATGGCCATACACTTATTAGTCCCACTCATCAAGTGGCCAATGATATCATCGCTGTGTTACCCGAGTGGCAATTCTATCGCTTCATCATCAATATCAACATGTTCCCCGGTCCACCCAATCATACCCGTATTTTGCATCCTTTTACAGACCTGTTAGGCGTATGTCAAAGTGAACTGGATTCCATGTTGATATTATAATGAAATCTGGTCTGAGGACAAAAGAGACCTACTCAAGAAAGACCTATGACGTGACAACCATGTGGCTTTCTTGTCTGGATCAATCCAGTCCCATGTCAATGACATGTGCCTATATTCATGACTGACTATATAAGTACTATGGCTAGTTAAGAACTGCCATACAGTCATCGAATATACAAGTCTGTGGTTCTATTCGTTCCCACGATTAGAACAGACCTAGGATAGGTTTTATGATTATCAATCAATGGATACTCTACTCATATTATAGCATAAGATATAAATGAAATAGATTAATTGCCTTTATTAATGTGACACAAATAATGTATTCATACAATGAGTCTTAATGTATAATACAAAATACTAGAATCCAATGCCCTAAGAACTAGGGCACACCAACACCATGATATGGTTAGGTCAAAGGATCCATACAAGTACTACACGAGAATCACTTGTGATACTTTACCATGTGGATTTTTCATTTAATGGATCTATCCAATACCATGCCCCTTTTGCATGTACCCATTAACTTGATTGACATCCCATGTCCAATGGCCGGTAAGACACCACCATACAACCAAGCTAATGATAGTCTCTAATTCCATTCATTCCCATGACTGGAACAGACTATGGATCTCTTTATGGTCATATCGTTTTCCCTATCCATGGTCTTACTACCAAGTGCATAACATTTGTCAACATGGATATGGATATGTCCATTGGATACTCTATTTAAAACATAGCACAAGATATATAATAAATAGATTGATTACCTTTATTTAATAACACAAAACTGTTTAATACATGAATCCAATAAATGTAAAATACAAATACAAGGACCAATACCTCGGGACTAGGGCACAACCAACACTATCCTTGTGGATCCTAATCCCTAAGGTCATCTCAGCTTCTCCTAAGTCCTTCATTGCGAAGCACTTACTCAACCACTTCTTAACCCCTTGCAGTATTGGTATGTCGCTTCTAATGAGAAGGATGTCATCTACGTGGGCTCATCTTGATTCTTTATGAAGCCATATTTCTTAATAGCTTCATTAAATCTTAGGTTCCAACTCCAAGAAGCTTGCTTCAATCAATAAATGGACCTTTGAAGCTTGCATACCCGGTTAGGATACTTTGGATCGATAAAACCCTTAGGTTGTGTCATGTACACATCCTCAAGTAGCTTTCCATTTAGAAAAGTGGTCTTAACATCCATCTGCCATATCCCATAATTGTACACGCAACTATGGCAAGTAGTATCCTAATGGATTTAAGCATTGCAACTTGAGAGAAGGTTTCATCATAGTGAATTCCCTAGACTTGTCTGAAACCCTTCACCACTAATCGCCCCTTGAAGCTGTTGTCGGCCCCTAACTTGAAACACCACTTACAACCGATTACCTTAGCACCCGAAGGTGGATCAACCAAATTCTAAACTTTGTTATCGTACATCAATTGCATTTCAGCTTCCATGGCTTTATGCCAATTAGTTAACTGTGGGCTTTCAATAGCCTCTTGGTAGGTCCTGGATTCTTCTTGTGTCAAAGACTATAAGATTCCCATCATCAGTCATAAGAAAACCATATCACTCGGGTTGATTACGGATCGTACTAGACCTTCTAAGGTCCTGTGTGATTGGTTCAGATTCGTCAATTGCTTGAGGCTATGATTTGATCTCCAAGCTATCCTGTATAGGTGCTTGTGGATCTTGAACTTCCCTGAGCTCAATATTGCTCTCACTGTCTTTCTTGGAGATAAACTCTTTTTCAAGAAAGACACCCTTTCATGTTATGAACACATGTTCTCAGCAGGGTTGTAGAAGTAATATCCCCTTGTTTCTTTGGGGTAACCCACAAACAAGCACTTTTCAATTTAGGAGTCTAGCTTGCCACTTAATTTCATGACATAGGCCTTGCAACCCTATATCTGCATGAAAGAAATGTTAGGCTCCTTGCCCATCCATAGTTCATATGGAATCTTTTCAATTGCCTTACTCGGTGTACGGTTAAGTGTGAATGTAGCTGTCTCTAATGCATATCCCCAAAAGGATGTTGGGAGAGAAGTTTGACTTGTCAACGAGCAGACCATGTCCAAAAAGGTCCTATTCCTCCTTTCTGACACTCCATTCCATTGGGGTGTTCTAGGAGGAGTGAGCTGTGAGATAATCCACACTCTCTCAAGAATGAATCAAATTATAAGCTTATATATTCACCACCTCGATTAGACCGAAGTGCCTTAATAGTCTTGCCCAGTTGGTTCTCCACTTCATTCTTATACTCCTTGAACCTATCAAGGGTTTTAGACTTGTTCTTCATTAGATAGGCATAGCCATATCTGCTGAAGTCATCTGTGAAAGTAATGAAGTAGTGAAAACCATTTCTAGCACTAATGCTCATGGGCCCACACACATCCGAGTGTATTAGCTCCAATAAGCCCTTGGCCTTTCCATGCATCCAATACATCAGTTTATAAACATGTTATGATGCATGAATTTAAGCCTATTTCAATTATGTCCTTAGCCATTATTTATGAAATCGCCAGTTTTGGCCCATCATGGTTCTAGCCCTTAATGGGCTTTGGGCCTCCAGCCCAAGCAGTTAACTACTCCCACTGGAATTGGGAAACCACGAGTCCATCTCAGCCGCCTGGTAATCATGTCAAGAAAACCCAAACCAATTTCACTTAAGCCATATTAATTTCGAAAATTAATATCTCATGAATAAAATTAAAATTTCATTCAAGAAACCATGCACATTTAAATTACAGAAATTTAAACACACAAAATTTTAAAACCCATTAAAATTTCAAAACTAGGACCCGGGCTCCAAACCCGCCAAATCCAAAACTGGGCCCTGCCCGCTGCAAGGGACAACAGTGGTCCACTGTCAAGCAGTAGCCGCTGTTGGTCTCAGCTGCAGCAACTAGGCGCCACAGGCAGTGGCTGCTGCCGCTACGGCGGCCTGTTGGCTGCGATTCTGCCTCCGACAGCCCTGTATGCGCAGAAACAGCCTGTGATTTTCAACCAAAAAAAAAAAATAGCAGCCAACAAAATAATCCAACCAATCAATTGAAAAATAAACCACGAACATAACCAAACATCCATTTAAATTTCAATTGAAAAATCAATAGGGAAAAATCACAAAACCCTAACCAAGAATCCCAAAATAAAAACACCAATTTCGAAAGAGCGGTTCAATCCTGTTGTAAGCGCCGGAATTTTCTATACTTAAAAAAAAATGGTTGCCACAACTATCGTTACAGTCGTGCGACTGTAATTTAAAAAATTACAGTCGTACGACTGTAATGTGGGACAGATTGCAGGAACCCATACCTCTGCAGCAGAAATGGAGGAGAGAGAGAGGGAGCATTAATTGCTCCCTTGTTGCAGCAAGCAAGGAGGAGAGGGCAGAGATAAAAAGAGGAAAAGGAGGAGAAAGAAGGGATTGGAAAAAATCTGGTGAAATCTAGAGAGAAAAGGAGAAAAGAGAGAGAAAAAAAAATCACAAAAAAAAAAGATTCATTCTTTTTCCTCTCCCATTTTCTTTAATTCTCGAAATTAAGCCTAAAACTTGTTAGAAATCTCTAGGTTAATCAGTTAACTTCTCAAACAAATCAAGAATTCGGACTTAAACCATTAGAATCCCTTGCAATTTGGATTTTTGGACAAAAAGCTCTCAACTTCCATTCCAAAGGAAAAAGTGCGAATTTGTTGGGATCGGAGCGACGCCAGGGGTCAAAACGACTTGGAATAGCTTTTAAAAAGGTAGTCACTTCCTTTCGTTACACTTTTTCTCGCTTTCTGGGTGTTTGAAGTGAGTTTTGTGTGTTTTCTGCTGCATTTTCGTGTTTCTGCTCCTGGAAATTAAGAACAGTCGCACGACTATTCTTGGTTTTCATGAACAGTCGTACGACTGTATATACAGTCATACGACTGTTATTAATTTCCAGTTGATTTTTTTTTCGGTTTTGACTCAAAATGAATTTTTGTTGAAATTCTGACCCTAAACCGATTACAGTCGCACGACTGTAAACTACAGTCGTATGACTGTAATCCTTGTTCTAGAATCAGAATTTCAGCCTTTATCCCCAAAAAAAATCCAAAAAAAAAAAAAAAAGAAAAACCCCAAAAATCATCAAAATGAATTTTGTTGTGTGCATCACGACATAGATTCAATTTTTGGTAAATTTGCATTTAGAACAATTCAACGACGGAGCCCCAGTTCTTCCGAAAACCGACCCACTTAAATATGTAAAAATGCATGTAAACCGGTAAAATGGTTTTCAAATGATTTTCCCATAAAATCAAGAATACAGGGACGTTTCAAAATGTTTTCCAGGTCTAACCGGACCGGCTAGCCGAGCCAACCTGGTTATCCCCTCTATGCATGCCCCCAAATTCTTTATTTTCCAATTCTGTCTATTTGAGTCCAACTTGTGGTGTGCCATACAAATTGTGCTAACCTTTGTTTTGCAGCTTCTATTTTATTTTTATTTTTAATTTTATTTGTATTTTAATAGAATTAATCGTGTATCCTAGGTGGTTGTATTTTTCTAGATTATCGTGTATATAAGCGATTGTATAAGTGAGGCGAGAGTTTTTATTTTTCTATTCGATTTGGTTGTAAGCCGATTAATATTTATTTCTCTTTATTTCTGTATTATATATTTGTATGCGCGCTGTATGTCTTTTATATTCAATAAAATGGACTTTAGATTTTGAAATACCATTTGAGAACATTGGCAATATTTATTTTAATTAGACACGAAATAAGGGACTTGTCCGGACCTGAATCTCTGGATAGTGTAGCGACCGTTTGTCCGGTTCAGCTACATAAGAATTTCCCGGTTGAGCTGAGCCGGGTGGCGACTCCTACAATATTCATCGAGACTTAGGTCTCGGTTCTTTTATGCATTAATTCCGATTATTTTCCAAAATGTGGATTTACATTTGTAAAAACCCCACGGGAGGGAGGGGCCCGCCCGAGATCGTGGCGCCCCATTCCGAAAGGGAGTTCCGCGTCTCGTCGAAAACGCGTAGTCCGCTCACAGTGGCGACTCCGCTGGGGATTTCTTAAAAAGTTTTCTTAAAAACTTAAAAGAATTTGACAAGCCCTGAAAAGTGTCTAATTAAAATAAGGCGGATGATTCTCTTTTGGTATTTTATTTGCATTTTTTAGTTAACCATTTCTTGCATTAGATTAGGTATCCCTTATATAGCCCGGTGGATCGTTGAAGTGTCGCCTAAGTTCCTCTTGGTCTTAGGGGCACGAATACGAAACACCACTCATAGCCTCGTACGAACCCCTTCGCTAGGACCCTTGAGTGGGGAGAAGTGAGGAGTATATCTTGCTATGAGAACCTTGATGTTATCCTGACTTTGACCAAACCCATATAGGCAGCCCTAGTTGGATTCCCTTAGGATACCAAAATAATTGTGTGAATAATAATAAAATCGCGCCTTCATCACCCCCGGTTGGTGATTGAAGTGAACCCCGCCTAGGACTCGGTTAGAAATTTTTGAGACCGACCACGTTGGAGGAATAAGGTTGGAAGAATTCATTTTGCTTGCTATGTGTTCTTCACCATCTCGTGACATATCACCAACGCGTGCATAACATACCATAATCACCATTTTCCATACACATGACATACCATGCACAAACATCTTTGTGTGATACTAACCCACATTTTTATGCAGCCATTTTGCATTTTATTTCGCGTGTAGAACATTAATTCATTCGCTTGTCATCCATACTAATGATTTCTTTTTCAGCCATAACATTAAACTTGTGTGATTAGCATTTTATTTTTGACATAGCATACATAACATCATTATGTATGTCATGCATCCTAACCCATGTTTTTGTGCAGCCATTTGCATATTGTGTGTCATGTTCATTCACTACATTTCACTTAAATTAAATTAAGGGGCATTTCAAGGACGCCTATCATGACCATCCCATTCCATTTCATAACATATCGGGCACCCAAAATTACCCGTGTTTTGCCAATGCACCGGATTGCATTTGGCCATTCCACTAAAATCATTTCATTTAATAGTAACCACAACGGTCTTAAGCTCATTTTCATGTGACAATCCACATGTTGCACTTCATGGCATCATATCCATTAATCACAAACATCATACAACACTGTGACCCACATCGGGTTACTTCATAACATTACTATATCATTCAAGGCACTCCCCGAGCGCCGGATTAGTATGCATGTAGGAGCATATCATAATATCCCAAGTCATAAAAGGCATTCATCGAATGCCGAATTCTTGTCCGTGTCCTTGTTACACGTGACTTTCTCATAACATCATTCCATATCATGTGCTCAAAAGCATCAAAACCTTATCTGTGGGCCCAGCCCATGCGACCATTTCATATCATCTCATAGACCTATAAAGCGTCAAAACTACGTCCGTGTGCCAGTATACACGTGACCATTTCACGAATTCATTAGGTACCCCAAAGGCGCTGAAGTTCTGTCCGTGTGATGGCCCACACGTGACGTCTTTGCATAAACATTGGGTGTTCTTGGAATGCCTCGAAAAAAAAAATAATAAAAAGAAAACGTTCATACCATCATTCCATACATAATTCCACTCCATGCATCTCAAGCATTCTCAACACCTTAATTTTCATGTCACATCACGTCATTCATTCACGACCCTAATATCTCCTGTCTACTCCCAAGCAGAAACACTGGAGCGACCTTGGACAAGATCCCAAGCTTCAAGGGCAGCTAGGAGACAGAGGGTAGTCGAGAGTGATAGTGATTCTGAGTCTGAGTCTAGGGAAGGCGTGAATATGGCGGAGCAGACACCGAGTATGGCTGATGTTCTGAGAGATTTCTTCAGGTCGCAGGATTTCCGCGACATGTTAAAGGAAGAAATGAGGGCAGTAGTTAGAGAAGCTGGTGAGACCGGTGGTAGTGGAGCCGGGAAGGAAAAAGAAGCTGAGTCATCTCAACATGGTGGGGATGCTTCGGCTAGCCTGGAAAAGCTGCAAGAGATAGAAGCAGCTATGGAATAGAAGATGAAAGCAAAATGCTCTGAATTAGACGAGGTCATGGCCCAGCTGAAAAAAGGGGTCGGGATCAGTGCTGAATCCAAGAAGGGCGTGAACATTGACGCCATGATTAGTAGGGGCATCGAGATATTTCCTATCGGCTTCCAAGTGCCGAAAGTTCCCACTTACAAAGGAATGGGCTCGCCGGAGGCCCATGTGAATCTATATGCCCGCGTTATGCTAACAGCAGGTGCTACAAAGCAACAATTGATTAATTTTTTCCCCACCACACTAGAGGGAGCTGCTTTGGGATGGTATAATTCACTGTCAGAGGAGGAGCAATCTGACTGGGAGGTATTGTCAGCAGCCTTCATCAAATACTACAGCTTCAACACCAAAATCCAGGTGAAGTTGTATGATTTGGAGTGGGTGAAGCAGAAATTCAATGAGCCCTTTGACGAATACTACCAGAGGTGGATGAGTAAGAAGATCCTCCTAAAGAACCGCCCTGATGAAGATGAGCTTATACAGAAGCTCATTGATGGTAGCAAGGATATTTTCAAGAACAATATGAAATTCCATCCTTTCAAGGAGCTCAGTGAGGTCTATAGCATGGCCATGAAGATAGAAAGGGATGAAGAGGAGAAGCCAACTGGTCAGAAAGGGGGAAGAAGTATGGGGTATAGTTTAGGGTATAGATCAACCGCAGCAGCTGGGTCTGGTAGTGGTTCTGGTTCAGGTTCCAATGGCAAACAGGGGCAATCATCTGAGGTTAAGCAGGTCGAAGTGGTTACTGTGAATCAGCAGCAAGGCAACCAGAACAGAGGTCTTGGAGGACAAGGCATATCGCCTTGGACTCTTACTTTAGCAAAGATATTTCCCAAGTGTAGGAATGGCGGCCTGTTGCAATCCTTAAGGCCATTTAAGAAGCCATCAGAAGCCGACAAAGATAACTTCTGTACTTATCATGTGGTGACAGGCCACCGAACCAACAACTGCTACAAGCTAAGGGAAGCTGATAGGTTGTCAACCCATCAAAGTTTAATTTAATATCTCCGGTTCCTTATACTGGGTAGTATAGCAAGAACGGGGTCGAACCACAGGGATTAATGCAGGTATATTTATTTGCAAAAAGAAACAAAATTGATTGGATTGAAATAAAAATAAATGAGGTGATTTGAGAAATTGCAGAATGTAAATTAAGACAGAATAAATCAATAGGATGAACAACTAGCCGAGATACTTTTCAGTTTAATTCCGTAATTCAATCACAGACACCAAAGATCCAATTCAATTATCCAAATAGATAGAGTTATAGTTAAAGATGAAACGCACTCAATAACCAATCTTTTCTTAATTTATCGATAGTTCTGGGAAACGCCCGAATAAACTACTTCCCTAGCCAATAGATAATCTCCAAGAAACCTCTTAATAAGAATTAACCTATGGCAGCATTAAACACAAAAAGACCTCTATCTTAGTTAATGAAATCGGAAACGCCGTAAATCATAAAAACTAAACTATTCAATTCTGTTAACTTTACACGAAGCTAACTTGCCACTTTGATAGAACAACAATCACGGATATATTATTCTATTTGGCGATATGCAGTACAGTCAATCAATTAACTGGCCAAATCAATTTGATTAAATCCACAGCAATATAACAAATTATAATTACAGGAATTGAATAAATATTCGAATAAAAGAACATGGTTAAAACACAAGTCTCATGAATATGATGGAATTAAACTTCAAAGTACCTCAACTAGAAGAGAGTTTAGCTACTCATAATTAAACAAAAAATCTGCAGAAAATCTTCAAGAAAAACTTACAGCCTCGTTTCCTCTCAAAGCCTCCACCAAAACGTTTTTCAAGTAGTCAAAAACTGAACCCTAAACCTTCTCCTCTTTTTCTCTTTTATAGCTCTCCTACTCCTAACCTAATTAGGAGTCTCATTAACCTACTTAATTAAAGAGGCCTGCTGGAAATTAAAGTGCAATCCATGGGCTCCTTAAAGAGAAATTTGGCCCAATTGAGAAGAGAAGGTCAACAAGGGTTGACCCGCAGGACCCGAACAGGCTATATAAAATCTCAGCTAACTTCCTCGATACAGCTCCGATTGGCGCGATTCAAGGTGCTATGGAAAGCTAACGGATAGACGCACAATCTTACAGAACAAACCTCGAGCTAAAACAGCCTCGAACACTGTTGAAAATCCAGTTGAAGTTCAAGCTCCAACAAAACCTCTTCTAGCAGTCTTCCTAAAAAGCCAAAATCTACTTCCAAGCACCTAAAAGATGTAAATAACACTAAATAAGGATATATAAAACAAAACAAACAAACTGATTAAGAAAATAATAAAACTAATACTAAAATGCTAAAATAACTAAAAAAATAAGTTAAAATGCACCTAAATATGCTTATGTGAATATGAGTTATCAAATTCCCCCACACTTGGATCTTTGCTTGTCCTCAAGCAAAACTAGGACTAAAGGAAAATTTCTCCCAAAATTGACTATGGTTGAACCCTAGTAAATCCTTAACCGATCATTCAAGGAAGTTAAACCACCAAAATTCCATAGGAAGTTTCGAAACTCTACAAGCCAATAAGCTTAATCATAAAAACTAGAAAATCAAACAAGTCGACATAAACAAAACATTTAACCCAACTTCACAAGACTTAGTCAATTGAAAAACCACCACAAATTATTGAATTATCATAAATTATTGAATTATCTAACTTTAGGAAAGTGAATCGTCCAACCTAGAAGGACATCTAGAGATTTTAAGCTTTTATTCACATTTAAAGCACTTCAAACCAAGATAGTTACCAAATTAAGCATAGGGTCAGCATTCCAATTTTACGAGTATTGAAAAGGCCTCTACTGAGGGGTAACTCTCCCCATAGGTCATGCTCCATACACATAGTCATTGTTTTTAACTTTGCTTAAGGTGAGATGGGCCTATCCCCCAACTCAAAACCCATGGGTGTTGGAATGCGAAAGGTCTCGCTTTTTCGAGCAATGAAAAGGGTCTCGTATGAGAAGTTTGCTCTCCCTCTTAAGGCACTCTCCATACACAAGGAATGATTTTTGTCATACCTTGCTTAAGGTGAATTGGTCCCATCTCCCAATTCAAGACTCAAGGGTAATCGAGATAGTTGAATTCAAAAATTTACATTCTCAGCACAATTCAACCAACATCATCAATTGTAAGCTAAACTCTAGTTATCTCATCCTCCATAAGTTGGTAATAACTCACTTGCTCCACATTAGCCAACAAACTTTTTGAAAGCAATTGATCAATTAAACCTCATCACATTCTGTCAAAATTAAACGTAGAGTCATATGCAAACCAAGCTCAACCCCCAATCCTTATGACAAACCCACTAACATGCTTTGTTTCTAATTCTTCCTACTTCCAATTGGTTTATTAAATTCAATGATGACAAAAATTAGGATTTTCCAAGGGCTAAACCAAGACAATTTCAAATTTTTAAATTTGAGCCTAATTTACTCATGGACAAACAACTGAGAATCCGATTTATGGAGGGAATTATGCAAAAACTACATGCAATCCTAAATAGCACAAGAATAAAACAAAAAAACAAACATTAAACTATCCTAAAAATTGAAAATTATCTCCTAATTTTCCTAACTAATCCTTTCCCCCACACTTAGCATGCAAATGGTCCCAATTTGCAACATGCAAAAATCAAAATAAAGAAAAAGAAAGGAAAAGGGAACTCCCTCAATTTCGAGATGAACTCGCGTCATTCAGCGAGACCCGGGAGAAAAATTGCTCCATCATCTGCTTCATCTCGCGCACCTCCTCGTGATAAGCATCAAGCTTGTCTGCTACTATTTGCCAACCTGCACGGTCATCTTGCATAGGATCTTTACCCTTACCTTTGGTGCTTTTAGCATAATCAAACACTTCACTAGACTTAGAGCAGAAGTTAGCTTTGTTCAAACATGCATAGGTGAATGTCAATGCACCAACCTTAGGTAGATCAAAATTGGGATTCAAAAAATGCAACATCTTAACAGCAATCCGGGTTATTACATGCCTAAGCCCCAATGCCTTCCTAGGGAAATTAGGCATCTCGACTAAGAATTTAAGCATGAATTTCGCGGTATTAAGGGGCCGGTTGTGCCTAAGGCACCAAAAGAAGAATAATTCAGTGGTGGCGACCCTATTGCTCTCCTTTTTGCCTACTACTGATGGGCACATGAATTTATGCAATAAGAATAAGGTAGGATCGCGAATTAAAACAGTCTGTGCAGCGTGGGTGCTAAACTCATCCTCCCCAGTCAAATAATTCCACATTTCATTCACATCAAATTCAGCTCCAAACTCAGACAAACCATTAACTGTCATTCCAAAAAAATGGTGCAAGTTTTCAACAGATAAAGTAAATTCAGTGTCCTTGAGTCTAAATTTGACAAGATCACCATCAACAGCATTTTCATGGTAAGCGATAGTAGTGTAAAATTCATGCATTAACTGAGGAAAAGACGGAAGTTCATCATTAATGAGACCTCTCCAACCAAGTTGTTCTATAGCAGACTTAAATTCAACTTTTAACCCAAATTTATCTAACATATTAGTGTCAAAATAAACAAAAGGTTGGATCTCCCTCTTAGCCAAACTCAAATATTTCTCTCCCTCTTCCTTAATTTTCAATAGAAAAGGGCAATTAAATTCAGAGGAGAGTGAACTTACCGGGCTGGAGATGGGGATTTTCTCCCGCATAGCATCCCTAAAAACATTGGTGGACTTCCTCTTGGCACCAATTTTAACCCTTGGAGGCATATTGAAGGCGAATTCACAAAAATCCCAAATTGGAAATAGCTAGGTCAAAAGGGGTGAAATTGGAAGGAAGGAGAAGGGAAAGATGAGGGGTAGGGATGAAATTAGGAGGGGAAGGGATTAGGTGAAGAAAATGGAGGGATTGAAGGGTAGGAAAAGGGTAGAAGAAGAAGAAGAAGAAAGAAAGAAAAAGAAAAAAAAAGAAGAAGAAGAACAGGGGAGGTGGCTGGGTTTAGAAAGAAAGGGGAAGAAGAGGAAAAAAAAATAACCCAAATCCCTTATTTGACTTTTTTTTTTTTTACCTGGAGACATGACTCAGTGAGTCATGGACGAGTTGACTCGTTGCAGATGGGGAAGACCAGCTCGTGGAGGCGTCGGCGAGGCAGGGACGTGGGGCGTGCTGCGTGCTGCGGTGTGGCGGGGCAGCTCGACGTGCTGCTCGCAAGGCAGGGGCGCGCTGCGCGCTGCTTCTCCTGGGCGCTGCGCAGCTCGTCGAGCTGCTGCCGAGGCAGGCAGGAGCGGCGCCCTGCTTCTGCTGGGTGCTGCGCAGCTCGTCGAGCGGCGGCCGAGGTAGGCAGGCGCGCTGCCCTGCTTCTGCCGCCTCTTTTGCCTAAATTTTTTTTTTCTTTTTTTTTCTCTTTTTTTTTTAACTTGGCAATTTCTCCTTTTTTTTTTTTTAAATTTTGCAATTTCTCCATTTTTTTTATTTTATTATTTAGGTTGCCTCCCAAAAAAAAGCGCTTTTGTTTAACGGCGTTGGCTCGACGGTGTCTATACTTAATTGTAAGAGGGTATACTGAGGTAATGTGCTTCAACTAAGTATGGCTCAAACCCTTCATAAAATGGTTTAAGGCGGTGGCCGTTCACTTTGAAAATTTTTCCGGTTTTCTTGCTCTGGACATCAACAGCCCCACTTTCATAGACGTGAGTGACTCCAAAAGGACCTATCCACTTAGATTTCAATTTTCCTCCAAAAATTTTCAAGGTGGAATCAAAAAGAAGGACCTTCTGACCAACTTTGAACTTCTTCGCTGCAAGCCGCTTATCATGGAAAGCTTTGGTGCGGGCTTTGTAAATTGCAGCATTCTGTTAAGCGTTATTGCGGATTTCTTCGAGCTCCTGGAGTTGAAGGTGTCACTGTTGCCCAGCATCATCAAAATTGATGTTGCATGTTTTTATAGCCCAAAATGCCCGGTGTTCAATCTCGAATGGTAAGTGACAGGCCTTCCCATAGACAAGTCTGTACGGGGACATGTCCAATGGTGTTTTGTAAGCTGTCCGGTATGCCCAAAGTGCATCGTCCAAGCGTAGACTCCAATCCTTACGCGTTGGGTTGACGATTTTCTCTAAGATGCTCTTGATTTCTCTGTTGGATAGCTCGGCTTGCCCATTCGTCTGTGGGTGATATGCAGTGGATGTACGATGTGTAACCCCATATTTTTTGAACAGGCTTCTACTACCCGGTTGCAAAAATGAGTCCCACGATCACTAATAATAGCTTTAGGAGTGCCGAACCTGACAAATATGTTAGTTCTCACAAAATCGACAACAACCTTAGCATCGTTAGTACGCGTGGCTTTTGCCTCAATCCATTTAGACACATAATCAACAGTAAGAAGAATATATTCAAAGCCAAAGGAGGAAGGAAAAGGTCCCATAAAATCGATGCCCCAAATATCGAAAATCTCACAAACCATTATGGGCATTTGGGGCATTTCATTACGGCGACCAATGTTACCTGTCATCTGGCATCTGTCGCAAGCTTTGCAAAAGGCGTATGCATCTCGGAACAGGTCTGGCTAATAGAATCCAGATTCAAGTACTTTTCTTGCTGTCCTTTTCGGTCCAAAGTGACCACCACAAGCCGATGAGTGGCTGAATTGTAAAATGGATTCGATTTCATTTTCAGGTACACATCGTCGTATAATCTGATCTGAACACATCTTCCACGGGTATGGATCATCCCAAATGTAATATTCGGCATCACTTTTGAGCTTATGGCATTGTGCTGGAGTATAACTTTCAGGGTACCCATGTTTTGCTAGGAAATTCACTAAGTCTGCGTACCATGGGTTGCGACATGGCCATTTTGTGTCCACCCGAAACAATTGTTCATCAGGGAATTCTGCATTAACAGCTTCTTCAGTCGTTGAAGAATTTACAATACGACTGAGATTATCAGCAACAAGGTTCTCAGCACCTTTCTTGTCTCTAACCTCAAGCTGGAACTCTTGAAGCAACAACACCCATCGAATCAATCTTGGCTTTGCGTCTTGCTTGTTCATCAAGTGCTTCAAGGCGGCATGGTCAGTGTAGACGATCACTTTGGTGCCAAGCAAATATGATCTGAATTTTTCCAGTGCAAAGACTACAGCAAAGAGCTCTTTTTCGGTGGTTGTATAATTTTTCTGCGCATCATCCAAGGTTTTGGACGCATAGTAGATGACATGTGGATCCTTCCCTGTTCTCTGCCCCAAAACAGCACCAACAGCAAAGTTACTAGCGTCGCACATAATCTCGAATGGAAGATTCCAGTCCGGAGCTTTAATTATTGGAGCAGACACAAGTTTCTCCTTCAGCAAATCAAAAGAGTGCTGACATGCTTCTCCAAACTCAAAGACAGCTTCTTTATGCAGCAGACAACTCATCGGCTGTGCAATCTTGGCAAAATCCTTGATAAACCTGCGATAGAATCCTGCATGGCCAAGAAAAGATCGAACTTCCCACACACATGCGGGGTAAGGCAATGAACTAATAATATCGATTTTTGATTTGTCCACCTCAATTCCTCTAGCTGAAACTATATGTCCTAGAATCAATCCTTGATTAACCATAAAATGGCATTTTTCATAATTTAGAACAAGATTGGTTTCAATGCATCTTTTTAAAACCTTTCTTAAATTATCAAGACATGCAGCAAAAGAGTCCCCATACACACTGAAATCATCCATGAAGACCTCAATTATATTTTCTACATAATCGGAGAAAATACTTACCATACATCTCTGAAATGTAGCCGGCGCATTACATAATCCAAATGGCATATGTTTGTATGCAAAGCTGCCAAACGGACATATGAACGTGGTCTTTTCTTGATCTTCGAGGGCGACTGGAATCTGGTGGAAGCCTGAGTACCCATCCAAACAGCAATAATGGGTTCATCCTGCAAGACGCTCCAACATTTGGTCGATGAAGGGCAACTGAAAGTGATCCTTGCGTGTGGCTGTGTTCAACTTCCTGTAATCTATGCACACGCGCCATCCGTTCTGAACTCTCGTTGGAATCAACTCCCCTTTCTCATTTTCTACCACTGTGATCCCGGTCTTTTTTGGAACAACTTGAGTGGGGCTCACCCATCTACTGTCTGAGATCGCGTAAATTACATCAGCATCTAGCAATTTTAGAATCTCCTTCTTGACAACTTCCATCATTGGGGGATTTAACCTCAGCTGTGGCTGCCTACTAGGTTTGCAATCATCTCCCAAAAGGATTCGGTGCATGCATATTGTTGGACTAATTCCCTTAATGTCTGCAATTGTCCATCCCATGGCTTCTTTATTTTCCCGCAGTACTCTAATCAAGCTATCCTCCTTTGTTTTTGTTAGCTCGCTAGAAATAATCACGGGAAGTGTGTCATTAGGCCCCAAAAAAGCATATTTGAGATGAGGAGGTAGTGGTTTGAGCTCCAATTCTGGCGGTTTCTCAATGGAAGGAAGAATTCTGTTTCTCCCAATTGCAGCATGGTCAAGATGTGATTCAGCTGCTGTTTTGTATCGCATTGGACTCCGGTTTACAGGTTTGAGTGCTTCGAGGTCTTGGACTGTATATATCAGCTCTGTTGCATTACCCATTCTTCTTCCCATTCAGCCAATTTTGGGTTTGTGAGGTTGTTAGCCAAAGAAACCTGCAAAGGATCACCACTACACATCTCCAAAAATTTATTAGTGTAAATGTCAGAGAAATTGATTGCAAAAACAGAGGCACAATCAACCGGGTGCTTAATTGCTCTATTTATGTCAAATTTAATTATAGCACCATCAAATTCCATAGTCAATGTCCCCTCATGCACATCAATTTTTGTACGAGCTGTTTTCAAGAATGGGCGTCCTAACAGTATCATTCCCAGATTAGAAGAAGTTCCCCCTTCCATATTCAAAACATAAAAATCCGCGGGGAAAACTAAGTCATTTACTTGTACAAGAACATCTTCTAATACTCCTTCAGGAAAAACACTAGACCTATCAGCTAATGTCAAAACTACACCATTTTGTTTCAAAGGACCCAAATTCAATGCGGAGTAAATTGATAAAGGCATCAAATTAATAGAAGCACTTAGATCACACATAGCTTGTTCTATGCCTACACTGCCTATCTTGCAAGGAATTGTGAACATACCTGGGTCTTGTTCTTTTATGGGTAATTTACCTTGAAGTACTGCTGAAACGGTCTCACCCATAGGTACCCTCTCATTGGCCCGAACTCTGTTCATCCCAGTGCAGAGTTCTTTTAAAAATTTGCAATACCGTGGTACATGTTTGATGGCTGTCGAAGTGGAATGTTGATTTCCACCTTCTTTAAAGTTTCAAACACCTTTGTGTCATCGGTAGCTTTCTTCTTTCTTGCCAATCAATGTGGAAATGGTGGTTTTTTAGGATTGGGTTGAATCAGCTCTTCGATGGGAGTTATCTTCTCTGTCTCGGCTGGTGTTGCACGGCCACATGGAGCTGATGCTTTTGGTGCTGGTGCTTCGAGTTCTTTGCCACTTCTCAAGGTAATTGCACTGATGTTGTGCCTCAGATTCACATCAGGTTGGGAGGGCAATTTTCCTTTGTTTTCAAGTTTGTTGAAAGAGGAGATTAATTGGCCAATTTGGTCTTCCATTTTACTCATCTTGTCAACACTCTTCTGCTGAGATTCAACCAATTGCGCCATCATGCCTTTCAATGAGTTAATTTCTTCTCCATAATTCATTCTTGGGGGCTGTGGCTGCTGTTGTTGGTTATTGCCATATCTGAAATTCGGATGATCCCTCCACCCTGGATTGTATGTGTTGGAGAAAGGATCATAGTTCCTTCGGTGTTGGGCGTTGAAGTCTCCCATGGCGTTAACCATCTCACTGCTGGAATCGTCTTGAAGCGTTGGACATGCATCAATGGAATGTCCCTGAAAACAACAAATACCACAAACTTGGACTTGTTGCCCTTGGTTAGAAGCACCTGCAGTTCCAATAATACTCATTTCCAGCAGTTGATTAAGCCTATCCAGTTTAGATTCAAGATCAGAAGACCTTACCTCATAAACACCTCGTGTAGGAGTGTCAGAACGGCTGTTGAACTGCTGTGAATTTGCAGCCATGGCAGAAATCAGGTCTCGGGCAGCTTGAGGTGTCTTGCTGACCAAAGCACCACCACTCGCAGCATCAATGACTCTCCGTTCAAGTGGTAGCAGCCCCTCATAAAAATATTGTATCAACAGCTGATCCGTTATACCGTGTTGAGGGCAACTAGCGCATAGTCTCTTAAATCTTTCCCAATATTCATACAAGGACTCGGAGTCTTTTTGTCTGATGCTACAAATTTCCCTTCTCAAGTTTGCAGCTCTAGATGCAGGAAATAATCGCTCCAAAAACAGCCTTGCCATTTCGGTCCAAGTGTTAACAGTTCCGGAAGGAAGGTAGTACAGCCATTCTTTTGCAGTGGCTTCCAATGAGAATGGGAATGCACGCAACTTGATTTGCTCTTCAGTGACTCCACGTGGTCTAAATCCAGAACAAGCCACATGAAACTCTTATAAGTGCCGATTTGGGTCTTCCGCTTGTAAGCCATGGAATTTTGGTAGAAGCTGAATCAATGCAGGTTTCAGCTCAAATCCATCCCCCACATTTTGATATTGTATACACAGCGGCTGTTGGTTGACAGGAGGGGCGAGCATATCTCGCAGAGTTGCTAGAGGTGGATTGGCCATTTCAGTTTTAGAATCTGAATCTGTTTCAATGGTAGGAAGAGTTTCAGTACTATCAGAGTCGTCTTCTGCAGCCTTAAGAACTTGTCTCCTGAGCAACTTTGCTTCCTTTCTAAGCCGCTTTGCAGTTTTTTCGATTTTCGGGTCGAACAGAAGTCCACCTATAGAAGAAGAACGCTGCATACACACTCAGAAAAGGAATTAGAAACAGCAAATGAATAGACCTTACACACAAATCCCCGGCAACGGCGCCAAAATTTGATAGGTTGTCAACCCGTCAAAGTTTAATTTAATATCTCCGGTTCCTTATACTGGTTAGTATAGCAAGAATGAGGTCAAACCACAGGGATTAATGCAGGTATATTTATTTGCAAAAAGAAACAAAATTGATTGGATTGAAATAAAAATAAATGAGGTGATTTGAGAAATTGCAGAATGTAAATTAAGACAGAATAAATCAATAGGATGAACAACTAGCCGATATACTTTTCAGTTTAATTCCGTAATTCAATCACAGACACCAAAGATCCAATTCAATTATCCAAATAGATAGAGTTATAGTTAAAGGTGAAACGCACTCAATAACCAATCTTTTCTTAATTTATCGATAGTTCTGGGAAACGCCCGAATAAACTACTTCCCTAGCCAATAGATAATCTCCAAGAAACCTCTTAATAAGAATTAACCTATGGCAGCATTAAACACAAAAAGACCTCTATCTTAGTTAATGAAATCAGAAACGTCGTAAATCATAAAAACTAAACTATTCAATTCTGTTAACTTTACACGAAGCTAACTTGCCACTTTGATAGAACAACAATCACGGATATATTATTCTATTCAGCGATATGCAGTACAGTCAATCAATTAACTGGCCAAATCAATTTGATTAAATCCACAGCAATATAACAAATTATAATTACAGGAATTGAATAAATATTCGAATAAAAGAACACGGTTAAAACACAAGTCTCATAAATATGATGGAATTAAACTTCAAAGTACCTCAACTAGAAGAGAGTTTAGCTACTCATAATTAAACAAAAAATCTGCAGAAAATCTTCAAGAAAAACTTGCAGCCTCGTTTCCTCTCAAAGCCTCCACCAAAACGTTTTTCAAGTAGTCAAAAACTGAACCCTAAACCTTCTCCTCTTTTTCTCTTTTATAGCTCTCCTACTCCTAACCTAATTAGGAGTCTCATTAACCTACTTAATTAAAGAGGCCTGCTGGAAATTAAAGTGCAATCCATGGGCTCCTTAAAGAGAAATTTGGCCCAATTGAGAAGAGAAGGTCAACAAGGGTTGACCCGCAGGACCCGAATAGGCTACATAAAACCTCAGCTAACTTCCTCGATACAGCTCCGATTGGCGCGATTCAAGGTGTTATGGAAAGCTAACGGATAGACGCACAATCTTGCAGAACAAACCTTGAGCTAAAACAGCCTCAAACACTGTTGAAAATCCAGTTGAAGTTCAAGCTCCAATAAAACCTCTTCTAGCAGTCTTCCTAAAAAGCCAAAATCTACTTCCAAGCACCTAAAAGATGTAAATAACACTAAATAAGGATATATAAAACAAAACAAACAAACTGATTAAGAAAATAATAAAACTAATACTAAAATGCTAAAATAACTAAGAAAATAAGTTAAAATGCACCTAAATATGCTTATGTGAATATGAGTTATCAGATGCTATCCAGAAGCTCATTGACGAGGGAAAGCTGCAAGAGCCGGCTAAACCTAGCACTAAAACCAATCCACTTCTGGCATTTGAAAAGCGGGTTAACATGGTTCAGTCGGGGTTACCGGCTAACTTTGTATTTGGCCAAGTCCTACAAGCGAACCCTACGATTCAGGCAGCAGCGGTAGGGGAACTCGAAGTGGAGCCCAAACGTGAGGAAAAAGAGGGATGTAAGGAGGTCAAGCCCATAAGTCTGGATGATCTCGACTCCGAAGATGAGTATGAAGAATTTGATAGAAGAGAGGCTGTTAAACTCCCAGCTGTTGAGAAGATGAAGATTTCAGAAGTGCAACACGTGACCCGAAGTGGAAGGGTATATCAGCCGACAGATCAGACGAAAGATAAAGCACCGATGAATGGGTCGGGCAGTACTTCAGCACCGGAAAGAGTTGAGAAAGAGGACTTGGTTATTTCCCAGTTGAAGAAGACCCCTGCACAAGCCAGTTTGTGGCATTTGCTTAAAGAGCATAGGGAGGCTTTAGTGAAGAAGCTATCAGAAATTGAAGTCTCCCCTATAGCTTCACCAAAGGCTATGTGCTGCTTGCTAGACAAAATCCATGCTGGAGCTCCTAATATTGTTTTCTCTGAGAAAGACCTACCAGCAGAAGGAACGGTCCACAACAAGGCTCTTTACATTAGAGCCTATATCATGGATAAGGTGATGCCATGCGTTATGGTGGATGACGGCTCGGCTCTAAATATATGCCCGCTAAAGATGTTACCGTTTCTGGGCATAAATGTAGAAGTGTTGAAAAGGTCCTCGACAGTCATTCGGGCGTATGATAATTCTAAAAGAACCGTGATAGGGACCTTCGAAACAGAAGTGGAGGTTGGGCCCATCAAGTCCATGGTCGTCTTCACAGTGATCGATATCCCGGTCACATTCTCCCTATTGCTTGGAAGGCCCTGGTTCCATCCTTTGGGAGGTGTTCCTTCCACCTTGCATCAGAAGATTAAATTTTCTATGAATGGCAGGATTGTGACTGTTGAGGCGGACGCCCAGTCGATGGTAGCTGCAGTGGATGAAAGAGTGGTTCCTTTTGGTGGATTCCAAATTGTTGTCATTAAGGAGGAAGAAACCACAGATGCCCCTATGGTCCTTTATGAGAACTATATGCCGGAGTGGCTGTCCCGATATTTGTAAAAGCTGAACTTTGTCCCGGGAATGGGACTCGGGATTAATTTGCAGGGTGTGCCAGAATTTAAGATCGACTCGGGAAAGTCAAAGCAATATGGCCTTGGTTATGTAGAGGGGTCATCCGAGCAGAAGAATCTGAAAAAGGGTAAGAACGGCAAGGTCATGATGAAGCCATTTCTGAAGGCGGGGGAAAGCCTTTACAAGGGCCGAGCTGAACCGGTGTTAGTTGGAAATGTCGAGTACCCTGGCTTTGAGATTTTTGCAGATGTAGTTGATTTTGAGAAAAGCCAGGAAAAGCCAATAGCCCCTGTAATGGTGGAGGAAGCAACTGCTGAATTTGAAATTTTGAAAGGAGAACCATCTGAGGTGATAGCAGAAACCATAGAGGTGGCCGAAGAAGAAGATGAAAAGAAGGCCTGCCCTGAAACTACAGAAATCATCTCAGACGCTTTGACTGTTGCATTGAACAAAGCTTTTGGAAAGACCAAGCAAGGATTTGGCGAAGAACTGATGGCCAAAGTGAATTTAGACTCTGTGGTCACTGAAATCGCCAAGATTATGGAAAAAGCCAAGGCACAGGCGACCGGGAAAGAAGCAGAGAAAGCTACAGTCCTAGATGATGTTCTGGAAGGGAAGATGGAAGTTGATGAAGAACAAGGCCCTCCGCCTGTGGAGGATGGAAATGATTTTGTTGTATCTATTTCTTCCATTTTCAATGTATCTGATGTACTTTATGATAAGTTCAATGTAATGAAATCCCAGTTTGCTTACTTATGTGATGTTTATCCTGATAATTCTGTGCATGCATTTGAATCACCATCAAGCATATTTAGCATACATGACACTGCATTGCATGAAATCAATATAAGTACGGATGAAAACCCTAAAATGGTACTCATTTCACACGAGCTAAAATCCGAGGAAGAAAGAGAATTAATAAGAATACTCCAAAAACATGTTAAAGCTTTCGCCTGGTCGTATGAAGACATGCCAGGTATGGATACAGAAATAGCAGTGCATAAAATCCCAACGGACCCCAAGTTCAGACCGGTAAAGCAGAAATTGAGAAGACTAAGACCGGAATGGGCTACGCTGGTGAAAGAAGAAGTAGCTAAACAGATAGACGCCAGGTTTCTTGAAGTGGTGGAGTATACAGAATGGCTAGCCAACATTGTCCCCGTGCCTAAAAAGGATGGAAGGGTCAGAGTATGCGTTGACTACAGGGACTTGAATAAAGCATGCCCAAAAGATAACTTTCCACTGCCATATATTGACGTCCTAGTTGATAGCGCAGCAAAAGCGGCAATGTACTCCTTCATGGATGGCTTCTCGGGATACAACCAGATTTTGATGGATGTGATCGACAACGTGAAAACGTTGTTCATCACAGAATGGGGTACTTTCTGCTACAGAGTGATGCCTTTTGGATTAAAGAACGCCGGTGCCACTTATCAAAGGGCTGTCACAACTCTGTTGCACGATATGATCCATAAAGAAGTTGAAGTGTATGTCGATGATATGCTTGTTAAATCAATAACCCGGGAGGAACACCCTGTTATCTTGGGTAGATTTCTAACACGCATTGAAGAGTACAACTTGCAACTTAACCCCAACAAGTGCATATTCAGGGTCACATCAGGGAAGTTGTTGGGCCATGTAGTTAGCCAGAGGGGTATAGAAATGGACCCAGATAAAATCAAAACCATCCAAGATATGCCAGCTCCAAAGACTGAAAAGGAGGTTAGATCATTCCTGGGTTCTTTGCAGTATGTCAGCCGCTTCATAGCCAAGCTAACTTCCACTTGTGAGCCAATCTTCAAGCTATTAAAGAAAGATCAGCCAATTGTGTGGGATGACAAGTGTCAGCTGGCATTCGAGAAGATCAAGGCTTACCTGGTAAAGCCACCAGTATTGAGCCCTCCAATTCCAGGGAAGCCTCTGATTTTGTATTTGGCAGTTGAAGAATCCTCCATAGGGGCAATGCTAGCACAGGAACAAGATGGCAAGAAGGAGTATCCCATCTACTACCTCAGTAAAAAGCTGTTAGAGTATGAAACCAAATACACACTGGTGGAGAAGACATGTGTGGCGATGATTTGGTTGACGAAGAAGCTGCGCCACTATTTCCAATCCTACAAGATACAAGCTGTGGCTAAAGTGGATCCAATGAAGTATCTCTATGAAGCACCGGCTTTGGTTGGGAAACTATCCAGGTGGTTGTTACTTTTGTCTGAATTCGACATCGAGTACATCACGAAGAAAACCATTAAAGGGCGAGCCGTGGCAGAGTTCCTGGCAAACCAACCCCTGGAATCAGATTACACAGAGAACCTGGAATTCCCTGATGAGCAACTAGCCACGGTAGAAGTGAAAAGGTAGGTCATGTGTTTCGATGGGGCAGTGAATAGAAAAGGCGCTGGAATCAGGGTACTTATAGCAACACCAGATGGTGAGGTCATTCCTCTATCCAAAAGGCTGATCTTTCCTGTAACCAATAATGGGGCAGAATATGAAGCATGCTTGTTTGGAATGGAAGCTTTATTAGCCTTAGGGGCAAATGATGTCTTAATTGTTGGTGATTCACTTCTGGTGATCAAGCAAGCTCAGGGTGAATGGGAGCTAAAGGAAGAGGCCTTATGGCCTTACTTAGAGCTGCTACAGTTCAGAAAGGATTTATTCGGCCAGTGTGAATTCAGACATGTCCCCAGGGATGAGAATAAGATGGCTGATGCATTAGCTACTTTGTCCTCCTTGTGAGAAAATCCAGAAGAGACACAAGTTCAACCACTGGTCATAGTCACTTCTAGGCATCCTTGCTTCGAAGTGCACGAAGTAATGGAATTATCAGCCGAAGAAAAGCCATGGTTCTTTGACATTTACCGGTATGTTAAGGAGGGAAAGTACCCAGAAGAGGCCAGTGCTGCTGATAAGTTGACACTGAGAAAACTGGCTAGTCAATTCAAAATCTTCAAGGATAAGCTGTACAAAAGAACAGCACATGGAGTCTTTTTAAGGTGTTTAACTGAGCGAGAATCAGAAGAAGTGATGCAGCAAGTACATGCAGGATCCTGTGGGCCACATATGAATGGGCTTGCCATGGCTAGGAAGATAATGAGACAAGGGTATTTCTGGATGACGATGCAAGCAGATTGTATGAGAAAAGTGAAGAGATGTCATGAATGTTAGATTTATGCAGACATTAGTCATCTTCCTCCACTCGAACTTCAGAATCTAGCGTCTCCTTGGCCGTTCTCAGCGTGGGGGATAGACATGATTGGTGAAATTCATCCAGCTGCATCTAATGGGCATAGATTCATAGTTGTGGCAGTTGATTATTTCTCCAAATAGGTCGAAGCGGAATCCTTCACTAATGTTACAGCCAAGCACATGGTCAAGTTCATCCAGAAGAACATCTTCACTCAGTACGGGATTCCTCATCACATAGTAACTGACAATGGAGTACAGTTTCAAGGGACAACAACTGAGCTATTCTCAGAATATGGTATTGAACATCATAAATCCTCTCCATACAGACCTCAGGCTAATGGTGCAGTAGAAGCAGTTAACAAGGCAATAAAGAAGATCTTATAAAAAATGGTAACCACTTACAGGGACTAGGCTGATAAACTGCCTTATGCTCTCTGGGGTTACAGAACCAGTGTCAGAACGCCGACAGGAGAAACTCTTTATGCCTTGTTATATGGAATGGAAATGGTGTTGCCGGTGGAAGTCGAACTCAAGTCACTCAGAGTTGCCCTGGAAGCTCAATTGCCAGAGACTGAATGGGTTCAAGCCAGGTATGAACAGCTGGCTGCACTAGATGAAAGGCGACTAAAGGCATTGGATCACCTGCAGATGTATCAGCGCAGAATGGCTAGAGCCTATAATCAAAATGTGAAATACTCCAAGCGGCAGTTGAAAGCAGGAGACTTGGTTCTAAAGCAACTAAGGCCTTCAAATGTTGATGTTAGAGGCAAGTTCAGACCCAATTGGGAAGGACCACATGTAGTGAAGAAGGTGTTATCAAAAGGCGCTGTCAGCATTATGGACATGGATGGAAACAAGTTCACTAATCCTATCAACCAAGACAGGCTAAAGCTTTATCATGTATAAAAAAAAAACAAAAAAAACAAAAAAAAAAGGGGAAAGGCTGCTAGGCTGAAAACTCGAAAAGAGCGGTCTAGGCAAAAATTAAGACACGAGAGAAAATGATCAGTCGGAAAATCTGAAAAGCACGATTGGTGACGGATTCTGGCTCAGAGTGGAATCTGTACCATTTAGGAACCAACTTGTTTCAAATGTACTCATTTTGACTTCATCAATAAAGTGAAGTGTTTGTTTAAATATATTTGCATGGTTATGACAAATGCACAAACAAAGTTGTCTTGCATAAACACACATTCAAAGAAAGCACGTCGCATTCAGCTGATCAATATCATCGCATTGTTTGACAAATGAAAATGTATTAAATACATGCAATTTAAAATCTCTTATCGCCCTCTAAAGTCCAGTTCATCTTCCCAAACGAGTAATAAAGGGTCATGACACCATTTAAAAAAAAAGAAAGAGAGAGAGAGAAAGCTCGCTGAGGTGAAAACCAAAAAGGCATCTCAGGCAAAAATTGGAGCGGCCCGCTAAGCTGAAAGCCCATACCGGGCAGCTTAGGCAAAAGTTAGGGCATATGAAAAGCTCGCTAAGGTGAAAACCGAAAAGGCGCCTTAGGCAAAAGTTAGAGCGGCTCGCTGGGCTGAAAACCTGAGTTGGGCAACCCAGGCAAAAATTAGAGCAATTAAAAAAAAAAAATCATTACTTCCCCACGGAGCAAGAAAAGCAGAACGTCCTCAGTATTCCCTACAGAATTCGTCACATCACTCCCCAGTAGAGTTTCCCCTACTATTCCCCAGCGGAATCTACATAAAGAATACCATCAATTATTTCCCTGCAAAGTCGCCATGTTACTCTCTAGTGTAGTTTACACAAAGAACACCACAATTGTTTCCCTATTCAAGCTGTCACACTCTTCCCCAGCGGAATCTTTACAAGGAACACTACGATCATTTCCCCAGCAATCACCTCATTCCTTCGATAATCACCAAACAATGCCCCAAGAAAAGTAAAATCAACCAGGGGCACAACAAATATCCCCAGCGGGAGACAGAAACGTCCAATAACCGAAAATCCATACATGCATATATACATCATCATGCATCCATACATTGCATATGTCAATTACTTATCCCCGGCTAATCTTCATTCTTGATCGAAGGGGCAAAAATTTTTGTTTAAAAATCTCTCGATCAAGGAATGAAGACTTGCCGTTTTAAGTGCAGGAATTCATCCCCAGCTTAATATCCTCAACAAGTCAGCAGATCTGCCTCGAGTAATGTAAACTCGGTATCGGCCTAGGTCCGCTCCATTATCTCAACTTTCCCCAGCGAGTCCGCCTCGAGTAATGTAAACTCAGTATCGGCCCAGATCCGCTCCATCATCCAAGTTCCCTGGCAGATCCGCCTCGAGTAATGTAAACTCAATATCGGCCCAGATCGGCTTCATCTATCTCCCGAGCAAAGCTCGCCTCGGGTAACCTAGACCCAGTATCGGCCAATCTCTTCATCAACTTGCCTCGGGTAACCTAGACCCGGTATCGGCCAATCTCTTCATCAAATCGCCTCGGGTAACCTAGACCTGATATCAGCTTATTCCCTCCTCAGCATCGCCTCGGGTAATCTAGACCCGGTATCGGCCTATTTCATCAGGAGATTCATTCCAGTGTTCACGGCGCTTTAATTCGCGCTCTCAAATTCATCATCATAGGTGTTGTAAATCTGGAGCTAGATGTCGAATTTGATCACGCGAGGGGCAGCTGTAAGCACCGAAATTTTCTATACTTAAAAAAAAATGGTCGCCACGACTATCGTTACAGTCGTCCGACTGTAATTTAAAAAATTACAGTCGTACGACTGTAATGTCGGACAGATTGCAGGAACCCATACCTCTGCAACAGAAATGGAGGAGAGAGAGAGGGAGCATTAATTGCTCCCTTGTTGCAGCAAGCAAGGAGGAGAGGGCAGAGATAAAAAAAGGAAAAGGAGGAGAAAGAAGGGATTGGAAAAAATCTGGTGAAATCTAGATAGAAAAGGAGAAAAGAGAGAGAAAAAAAAAATCACCAAAAAAAAAAAATTCATTCTTTTTCCTCTCCCATTTTCTTTAATTCTCGAAATTAAGCCTAAAACTTGTTAGAAATCTCTAGGTTAATCAGTTAACTTCTCAAACAAATCAAGAATTCGGACTTAAACCATCAGAATCCCTTGCAATTTGGATTTTTGGACAAAAAGCTCTCAACTTCCATTCCAAAGGAAAAAGTGCGAATTTGTTGGGATCGGAGCGACGCCAGGGGTCAAAACGACTTGGAATAGCTTCTAAAAAGGTAGTCACTTCCTTTCGTTACACTTTTTCTCTCTTTCTGGGTGTTTGAAGTGAGTTTTGTGTGTTTTCTGCTGCATTTTCGTGTTTCTGCTCCTAGAAATTACGAACAGTCGCACGACTGTTCTTGGTTTTCATGAACAGTCGTACGACTGTATATACAGTCGTACGACTGTTATTAATTTCCAGTTGATTTTTTTTTTCGGTTTTGACTCAAAATGAATTTTTGTTGAAATTCTGACCCTGAACCGATTACAGTCGCATCGTACGACTGTAATCCTTGTTCCAGAATCAGAATTTCAGCCTTTATCCCAAAAAAAAATCCAAAAAAAAATTAGAAAAACCCCAAAAATCATCAAAATGAATTTTGTTGTGTGCATCACGACCATAGATTCAATTTTCTGGTAAATTTGCATTTAGAACAATTCAACGACGGAGCCCCAGTTCTCCCGAAAACCGACCCACTTAAATATGTAAAAATGCATGTAAACCGGTAAAATGGTTTTCAAATGATTTTCCCATAAAATCAAGAATACAGGGACGTTTCAAAATGTTTTCCAGGTCTAACCGGGCCGGCTAGCCGAGCCAACCTGGTTATCCCCTCTATGCATGCCCCCAAATTCTTTATTTCCCAATTCTGTCTATTTGAGTCCAACTTGTAGTATGCCGTACAAATTGTGCTAACCTTTGTTTTGCAGCTTCTATTTTATTTTTATTTTAAATTTTATTTGTATTTTAATAGAATTAATCGTGTATCCTAGGCGGTTGTATTTTTCTAGATTATCGTGTATATAGGCGATTGTATAAGTGAGGCGAGAGTTTTTATTTTTCTATTCGATTTGGTTGTAAGCCGATTAATATTTATTTCTCTTTATTTCTGTATTATATATTTGTATGCGCGCTGTATGTCTTTTATATTCAATAAAATGGACTTTAGATTTTGAAATACCATTTGAGAACATTGGCAATATTTATTTTAATTAGACACGAAATAAGGGACTTGCCCGGACCTGAATCTCTGGATAGTGTAGCGACCGTTTGTCCGGTTCAGCTACATAAGAATTTCCCGGTTGAGCTGAGCCGGGTGGCAACTCCTACAATATTCATCGAGACTTAGGTCTCGATTCTTTTATGCATTAATTCCGATTATTTTCCAAAACGTGGATTTACATTTGTAAAAACCCCACGCGAGGGAGGGGCCCGCCCGAGATCGTGGCGCCCTATTCCGAAAGGGAGTTCCGCGTCCCGTCGAAAACGCATAGTCCGCTCACACCTGTTAATCAATTTCCACGGATCAAAAACCCGCTCTGATACCACTATTGGGATTTGTCACCGGAAATCAACCGATAAAGTGGAAACACGGGTTGATTTTCTCAAATCTGTGCCCAAGAGCAATTGATGTGGGAATTGAAAATAATAAAACAAAATTAAATAAATGGAGATTATCACCAGAAAATATCTACAAGAGATGGCTGCAGAAATTGAAACCGATTCCCTCCACGTTCACGTACACGAATGGCTATCAAACACGACCCGTGCTAGCGAAAGGATCGACCGGAAGAGAGTGTTTGGTGGCTGGAAATTTCTGCTGTAAAAACTCCCTTGTGTTGACCGAAATATGCTAGGTTATTTAACCTAGTAGGCCAAAATTCCTATGGGAATTTCGGGCCCAATTTCTCTTTTATTTCATGTGGGCTTTTAACTCTGCTGAGCCCAAATCCGATTTAATTCTCTAAGTCCTATTCAATTTCAAATATAATTTTAATCCAACATATATTTCAATATATTATATCATATAACATATTACATATATTTAATTAAAATCAATTTGATCAATTAACTTAACCAAGAATTAGACTTTCATAAAATAAAAACATGTAAACCTATACATGTAAAATATTTCCACCTAAGAAATGATCTCATAAATTAATTCATTGAATTAATTATGAGAAGGCCAATACAAATATCAATCATATTATTTTGATCAATCTAATTGATCTGTATAATATAATTAATACAATCCTCTCTTTCTGATACGTATACTCCAAGTATACAGTTGATCCCTTTAAGTGTGAGTTCAGACGTTCAATGTGTACAATCCTGTGGGCCCATCTTTTTGTTGGCAGTGGGCCTTTGGCCCACAGACTGCAGGCGGGCTCTAGCAAGCCACTGCATCCTCCAATTAAGATGGAGATAGCAGTAAAACTGAAATCATAACCCTGTAGTTTGAATTTGTACATCCCATTGATATTGGTGTCCAACACATAGGCATGGATTGATCACCCTCTTTTGTGTCCAGACATTTACTTGATCCCGAATGAACTGATGCTCACAAACAAGTTCCAACTTGTTCAGGTGTGGCCACACTCTTCACATGCAGCACCATGTGTTGGGATTCGTCATTGGAAAATAACATGGCGCAGCGGAAAATACACCATTTAAAATTTCCTAGAATCCACCTATCATGTCCAATTACCATTTATTAGAATAAAACCAAATTGAATCAAGGGAGATTAACTCACCAGATTCATCTCTTCTAGAGACTATTGTAGAATCGTTTCTTGAAACTGCGATCTCCAAAGTCCGGTGCACAACCAACTATTGAGCGGGAACCGGTGCTAGCTGAAGACGTGAAGGAATGGAGGTTAAATGCTGGGATTTTCGCTTGTTTTGGGGCTGCTCTTGGTGGCTAAAATTTCTAGCAATTAATTAGGGTTGAATTTTTGTTTTATTCCTTAAGTGTGCCCTTAAATAGACACCTTGTCTAATTGGGTTTTAATTAGGTTAATTAAACCCAAGTCCACTAGGATTATAATTACATAAATAAACTTTAATTAAAAGTATATACTATGTAATTTAATTCCATTTGGCTAAATTTAATCAGCCCAAAATAAAATGAAATCACACTTAAGTAAATACAATACATGTATTTAATTTTCCTACTTAGGAAAACTATTTAATTAATTGTTTACTTTATGTAATTCAATTAATTGATAAATTAATTAATTACATTATATAAACTTATTAATTAAATTAAATTCAACCTAATGTTAATTAATTACCTTGACACCGAATGTCAATTAATTAATTAACACATTCCTTCCAATGTACATTACATGTCCATTGCTATATGTTCCGGCTCAATTGATCTATGTGCACGATCCTATGGGTCTGTCTTTATGTTGGCAGTAGGCCCAAGCCTACAGACTGTAAGTGGGTTCTAGCAAACCATTACAGCCCCCAATTACGACAGAGTTGCAGCAGTCTTTCGAAGACACTCACCCGGTAGGAATCTCATAGTGTCCTTTGCCTAACGATATCGATATGAATAAACACAAGACATGGTGTCCGTCATCCTCTTCTATTGTTTATTATATTTCTTTATCTTGAGTTGACTGATTAATCAAATAAGTACCGACTTACTTGGGTATGGCCATACACTTATCAGTCCCACTCATCAAGTGGCCAATGATATCATCTCAGTATTACCCGAGTGGCAATTCCATCACTTCATCATCAATATCAACATGTTCATCGGTCATCGTATCCGTATTTAGCATCCTTTTACAGACCTGTTAGGCATATGTCAAAGTGAACTAGATTCCATATTGATATTATAATGAAATCTGGTCTGAGGACAAAAGAGACCTACTCAAGAAAGACCTATGACGCAACAACCATGTGGCTTTCTTATCCATATCGATCTAGTCCGATGTCAACGAAATGTAATTATATTCATGACTAACTATACAAGTACTACGGCTAGTTAAGAACTGCCATACAGTCATCGAATATACAAGTCTGTGGTTCTATTTGTTTCCACGATTAGATCAGACCTGGGATAGGTTTATGATTATCAATCAATAGATACTCTACTCATATTTTAGCACAAGATATAAATGAAATAGATTATTTGCCTTTATTAATGTGACACAAATAATATATTCATACAATGAGTCTTAATGTATAATACAAAATACAAGAATCCAATGCCCTAAGAACTAGGGCACACCAACAATCTCCCACTTGCACTAGTTCCAAGTGGGCATTGCCCTAATTCCTATAGATCTGGTATGACCGTCATGCTGTGTCTATGGCAACGCTTTGGTCAATGGATCAGCGACATTATTCTTGGTGTCAACCCTCTGCAATGGTAGGTCACCTCTGTTCACGATCTCCCGAATGAGGTGAAACTTTCTGAGCACATATTTGGATCTATTGTGTGTGGGTCTAGGATAGTGGGTACTACTCCCAACTCGGTTATGAATTTCTTGATCCAAACGGCATCCTTTGCAGCTTCGCATGCAGCTATATGCTCAGCTTCCATTGTAGAGTCAGCAATGGTGGCCTGCTTTGAGGACCTCCAATTAATGGCACCGCTATTCAGGAGAAAAGCATAACTAGACTGTGACTGGTTCTCATCCTCATTGGTCTCAAAGCTTGCATCAGTGTAACCTGACACTACCAGCTCATCTTGACCTCCATACACTAAGAAAGCATCCTTAGTCTGATTAAGGTACTTTAGGATTGCCTTGACAGTCTTCCAATGTTCCTCCCTGGGGTCCGACTGGTACCGGCTAGTCATACTTAGTGCAAACGCGATATCATGCCTTGTACATAACATGGAGTACATGATAGATCCAATTACAGATGCATAAGGGATCATTTCCATGTTCTCCTGGTCCTTCTTTGTTTTAGGACCATCTTTCTTACTCAGCTTCAACCTATGGTGCATAGGCAAGAATTTTTTCTTTGCCTTGTCCATGCTAAATCCTTTCAGAACCTTAGGCCTAGAAGCCGATTAGATCTATCTCTGTAGATCCTGATCCCTAAGATCGTCTCAGCTTCGCCTAAGTCCTTCATTGCGAAGCACCTACTCAACCCCTGCTTAACCCCTTGCAGTGTTGGTATGTCACCTCCAATGATAAGGATGTCGTCAACATACAGCACTAGGAAGGTGGAAACGCTCCCACTAACCATCTTATATACACAGGACTCATTAGAATTCTGTGTGAAGCCATATTCCATAGTGGCCTCATTGAATCTTTGATTCCATAATGCTTGCTTCAATCCATAAATGGATCTTTGAAGCTTGCATACCCGGTTTGGATACTTTAGATCGATAAAACCCTCAAGTTGTGCCATGTACACATCCTCGAGTAGCTTTCCATTAAGGAAAGCGGTCTTAACATCCATCTACCATATCTCATAATCGTACCATGAAGCTATGGCTAGTAGTATCCTAATGGATTTGAGCATAGCAACTGGTGAAAATGTTTCATCATAGTCAATTCCTTGAACTTGCCTTAATCCTTTTGCCACCAATCGCCCCTTGAAGGTGTTGTCGGCCTTTAACTTGAAACACCACTTGCAACCAATCACCTTAGCACCCGAAGGTGGATCCACCAAGTTCCATACTTGGTTATCGTGCATAGATTGCATTTCAGCCTCTATAGCTTTGCGCCATTGATCTGAGTGTGGGCTTTCAATAGCCTCCTGATTGGTCTTGGGCTCCTCTTGGTCAACGACCATAAGGTCCTTATCATCAGTCACGAGAAAGCTGTACCTCTCTGGCTGATGACATGTCCTACCAGACCTTCTAAGGTCCTGTGCAACCGGTTCTGGTTCCTCAATTTCTTGAGTAGTCAGATTGGTTCCCGAAGCATCCTCAGCAGTAGCTGCAGGAGTTTGTGAGTCTTGAACTTCTGAAAGTTTAACATTACTCCCAATGTCTCTCTCAGAAAGGAATTCCTTCTCCAAGAAGACTGCAGTTATGGCTATGAAAACTTTGTTTCCGCCGGATCGTAGAAGTAATAACCCTTAGTGTCCTTAGGGTAACCCACAAACTAGCACTTGACAGATTTGGACTCGAGTTTGCCACTTGTCAATTTCTTAACATGTACATCACAGCCCAAATCTTCAAGAAGGAAACATTGGACTTTCGGCCCTTCCATAGTTCATATGGTGTTCCCTCAACTGCCTTGCTTGGTGTATTATTAAGAATGTAAGCAGTTGTCTCAAAAGCATATCCCCAAAAGGAGATTGGGAGTGTAGCTTGACTCATCTTCGAGTGAACCATGTCTAGCAAAGTCCTATTCCTCCTTTCGGACACTCCATTCCACTGGGGTGTACCAGGAGGAGTGAGTTGGGATACAATCCCACACTCTCTCAAAAATGAGTCAAAATTTTGGCTCAAATATTCACCACCTCGGTCAAACCAAAGTGCTTTTATTTTCTTGCCAAGTTGGTTTTCTACTTCATTCTTAAAGTCCTTGAACCTTTGGAGAGTCTTAGACTCATGCTTCATCAAATACACGTAACCATATCTGCTGAAGTCATCCATGAAGGTGACGAAGTATAGAAAACCGGATCTAGCACTAGTGCTCATTGGGCTGCATACATTGGAATTTATTAGCCCTAATAGCTCTGAGGCCTTTTCAGCAGTCTTGCTAAAAGGCGCCTTTGTCATCTTACCTCTCAAACAAGATTCGCATGTGCCATAAGACTGGATGTCAAATGACCCTAGCACTCTACTAGAGTGAAGCCTACCTATGCGCTTCTCATTTATATGGCCAAGTCGACAATGCCAGATGTAAGTAGGATTAATTTCATTTTGTTTAATCCTTTTAGTATTTATGTTATGGATTGAACTTTCACGTTTTATATCAAGGATATATAAGCCATTTTCAAGAAATGCTATTCCATAAATATTATTGCCACATTGCATAGAAATTCTACCATGTCCAACATTAAATATGAAACCAGAAATATGCAACAAATAAACGAAAATAATATTCATGTGCATCGCAGGTACAAAATAACAGTTTCTTAGTTCCAAAACAAGTCCACTAGGCATCTCCCAGAAATAATCTCCAATCTCCATGGCCTGAACCCGAGTACCATTTCCGACTCGAAGATCTACTTCTCCAGATCCTAATAATCTCCTATTTCTTAGACCTTACACATTTGAACAAATGTGAGATCCACATCCAGTGTCCAAGAGCCAAGATGTAGAAATAGCCACATTAATCTCAACAACATAAATACCAAAAGCAGCAGTTTTGCCCTTCAGTTGCTCCCTTAGCTTTGGACATGAGCTCTTCCAGTACCCCTTCTCATGACACTCATGGCAGACATTGTCAGGAGAAGCAACCCTTCCTTTAGGTTGGGCCACCACCTTTTTGCCCTTAGCCTTGGCCTTTTGGGCCTTAGCCTTGGCCTTTGATTTGGCCTTTCCCTTAGCAATCGACGTATTGCACCTATTCACCAGCAATACTTCAGGAGTCTTCTTAAGAGACTACTGAGCAGCTTGAGCATGCCATACAGCTCAACAACCGATTTATCCAACACCTTGCATATGATAGTTCATGATAAACTGGTTGTAAGACTCAGAAAGTGACCTGAGAATAATGTTTGCTGCTAAGTCCTACTTAACTAGTGAGCCAAGGCGGGCAAGTGTATCAATATATCCCTTCAACTTTAGCACATGAGTGCTAACAGAAGTCCTAGTTGCTTTCATAGTCGTGCAAAGTGCCTTAGTTGTCAGGTAACATTCCTAACGAGCCTGATCTTGGAACATCATTTTAAGTTGATCCATCATCTCATAAGCATACTCGTCCATGAACTGCTTCTGAAGATCAGAAGCCATGGTACCAAGCATGAGGCACGCGACATCTCGGTCATCCCTCATGTGTCGGTCATACTATTCCACCATTGCCATGGTGATGCCTCCACCTGCGGGAGGGCTAGCTGGTAAAGGAGCATTCAGTACATACTCCTTAGACTCTTGTCTAAGAACTATTTGTAAGTTCCTAGCCCAGTCCAGGAAGTTATTCCCCGAAAGCTTCTCCTTCTCCAAGAGTGACCTGAGTAAGAGTGAGTTGTTGTTTGTTGCAGCCATTTAAATTGCTTAAGTGAAATGGCATTATCTACATGGAAGAAATCATTGCTTGAGTTAGAAATAAAGGACTTTTAAGCCAATTCAAATTAATAATCCGATTTTAATTTGTTTATTGGTGATGTTAATTGGCTGACTTGACCAAGATCCACAACTTATCAATGACGGGCCGAACTAGGGCTTGCTAAACAACCATTGATTCGTTTGGTAGGACAACCTATCCAATCCTTCCACGAAGGACTCTTGTTTTGATGGGCTTATTGACACTTTACCCATTTGTGCTTAGGGCCCACTCTGAGCTAATGCTACCCATGTTGAGTCAAACCACCATTCACATGTTAACCATACCAAGTATCCTGACCCTCGATGGCCCATCAAATACTACAATGTACCCAGCTAGGGCATAGCGCACATTGCAGCATCAATGGGAGGAAGAGGTGTGAATATGGGAAACACTTTTAAACGACTCAATATTTTAATTTTCGGATTATAATTAAGTGATACGGCTTAGCATACATAAACGCAGGTAATAATTTGGTGATCCATGCATCCATATTATATGACAAATGCAATGGCATACTTAATTTAAAATAAATGAAATCCTTTGGGCCTTTAATTACAAGCTAATGAAAAACTAGATATCCTATCTAATTCGTCATGGGCCAGACTACAATCCTTCTTGGGCTCCCACCATGGGCTTGCTCCATCTGGGCCTTCCTCCATACTTGATGCAATTACAACAATTTTGTAAAATAAAATCTATTCTAAAATTATATCAAAATAAAAAAAATGGTACGCAGGCCATATTTCCCAAAATTAAATTACAACCGAAAATAATTTAGGGCCCATAGAACTCAACATCACATTTCAAACAAAATACCTGTCGTGCACATACATACCAATATGATGCATGATCATGGCATTCCAAATTATAAATATAAATGTTAAGCCGAGTTACTTAAGGTGAAATCATCAATTTTAACAAATGTGACTAAAGCCCATAAAGGCCCAATGGATAACATCCATAAATGCAAAATTCACAATTTTACTCACACTTGAATTTGGGTTGTCACAAATTTAAAATTTAGCTTTCCCAATTTTAACCGGTGTCACGGTTTATTGGGCCAATTTCACAAAGTCCTTATTCAATTTAATATGCAAACAATTAAATTAAATATGCATGCCAACAAAATAAACAATTTAAATACAAATTAATTTAAAAAAAATTAATTTAATTTGCATTAGGGCCCGTGATAAAGAAAATACCCGCAAAATCCAAAATCAGACCCTAATTCCGCGCGCGCGGCGCTGCTGTCCCGGCGGGGCAACAGTGCCGCTGCGCGGCAGCAACAGCAATGGCCAAGAATTGGAATCGCAAAAGCGATTCCAATTTTGGCCAACTTCTTTATTTTTATTTTTTTATTAAATCATAAACAAAAACATGTTTCTAGCCAAAATATAAAATTAATATAGAAAAACAATTTTAGATGGAAAACAATTGGGGAAAAATAATCAAAAACCCCAATCCAAAATTCTAGGGTTTATCAAAAACCAAAACAAATTGAATAAAACCCTAAAATCACAAACTTGAAACCCATTCTTTCTTCAAGAACCATATCCAATCAATCTAATGGACAAAACCTCGGCTCTAATACCACTGTTGGGATTCGTCATTGGAAAAATAACATGGCGTAGCGGAAAATACAAAATTTAAAATTTCCTAGAATCCACCTATCGTGCTCAATTACCATTGATTAGAATAAAACCCAATTGAATCAAGAGAGATTAACTCACCGGATTCGTCTATTCTAGAGACTGCTGTAAAATCGTTTCTTGAAATTGCGATCTCCAAAGTCCCGTGCACGACCAACTATTGAGCGGGAACCAAGCCAAAGACGCAAAGGAATGGAGGTTTAATGCTTGGATTTTCGGCTATTTTGGGGCTGTTCTTGGTGGCTGAAATTTCCAGCAATTAATTAGGGTTGAATTTTTGTTTTATTCCTTAAGTGTGCCCTTATAAAGACACCTTGTCTAATTGGGTTTTAATTAGGTTAATTAAACGGGAATTTTACATAAATACTTACATTTTGGCACCATATAACTTTTTTACATACAAATCAAAAGTTTGCATAAATACATAAAAAACTTTTCAAAATTTCAAAAATACCTAAAAAATTTATTTCTCTTTTACGTGATTCTTGTCTAAAAAACAATAAGAGCAAAAAATTATAATCTCCAAAATACCTTCTCCAATTTGTCCATGTTTCTCTCTCCTTTTTTCTATAATTTTTAATCTAATTTTGTATTTATCTCTCAATCTGTTTATTTTTTTGTCATGCAACTTTAGAAAGTTTTTTTTATTTTTTTTTTATCTTCGAAACAAAGTCCATATGTATATACTTTTCCCGACATAATTTTTCCACTAAGGTATAACTAATTATACCTTTGTATATTAAGGTATAACTAAGGTATAATTAAGGTATAAATAAAGTATAATCACTGCAATAGTGTATCTTAATGTATAACTAATGTATAATTAAAGTATAACTAAGGTATAAACACTGTAATAGTGTATCTTAATGTATAATTAAGGTATTACTAATGTATAATCAATGTAATAGTGTATAACTAAGGTATAACTAAGGTATAACTAATGTATAATCACTGTAATAGTGTATCTTAAGTATAACTAAGGTATAATTAAGGTATAATCAATATAATAATGTATCTTAGGGTATAAATAAGGAATAACTAAGGTATAATCACTATAATAATGTATCTTAAGGTATAATTAAGGTATAACTAAGGTATAAAGATTGTATAAACAGTGTATAAACAATGTATAAAGTGTATAAACAATGTATAAATAATGTATAATAATATATAAGAAGTGTATAATAATGTATAACAATGTATAAACAATATATAACAGTGTATAAATAATGTATAAACAGTGTATAATGTATAAACAATGTATAAACAGTGTATAACAGTGTATAAACAATGTATAAACAGTGTATAAAGAGTGTATAACAATGTATAATAAGTGTATACATATATAACATTGTATAAGAAGTGTATAATGTATAACAATGTATAAGTAGTGTAAAAACAATGCATAAATAATGTATAATTAATGTATAACTAAGGTATAATTAAGGTATAACTAAGGTATAAAGAGTGTATAAACAATGTATAAAAAAGAAGTGTATAATAATGTATAACAAGTCTATAAACAGTGTATAAGAAGTGTATAAACAGTGTACAAGAAGAGTATAAACAATGTATAAACAAAGTATAACAGTATACAAACAATGTATAAACAATATATAAGCAAAGTATAAACAGTGTATAAACAATGTATAAGCAATGTATAACAGTGTATAAAAATTGTATAAACAGTGTATAAATAATGTATAAACAATGTATAAACAGTGTATAATGTATAAATAATGTATAAACAATGTATAAACAGTGTATAATAGTATAAAACAGTGTATAAGAAGTGTATAAACAATGTATAAACAGTGTATAATGTATAAACAATGTATAAACAGTGTATAAACAATGTATAAACAGTGTATAATAGTATAAAACAGTGTATAAGAAGTGTATAAATAATGTATAACAAGTGTATAAACAGTGTATAAGAAGTGTATAAACAGTGTATAAGAGAGTATAAACAATGTATAAACAAAGTATAAGCAATGTATAACAGTGTATAAAAATTATATAAACAGTGTATAAATAATGTATAAACAGTGTATAATGTATAAACAATGTATAAATAATGTATAAACAATGTATAAACAGTGTATAATAGTATAAAATAGTGTATAAGAAGTGTATAAACAGTGTATAAATAATGTATAAACAATGTATAAACAGTGTATAATGTATAAAAATGTATAAATAATGTATAAACAATGCATAAACAGTGTATAATAGTATAAAACAGTGTATAAGAAGTGTATAAATAATGTATAACAAGTGTATAAACAGTGTATAAGAAGTGTATAAACAGTGTATAAGAAGAGTATAAACAATGTATAAACAAAGTATAACAGTATGCAAACAATGTATAAACAGTGTATAAGCAAAGTATAAACAGTGTATAAACAATGTATAAGCAATGTATAACAGTGTATAAGAATTGTATAAACAGTGTATAAATAATGTATAAACAGTGTATAAACAGTGTATAATGTATAAACAGTGTATAAGAAGAGTATAAACAATGTATAAACAAAGTATAACAGTATACAAACAATGTATAAACAGTGTATAAGCAATGTATAAACAGTGTATAAACAATGTATAAGTAATGTATAACAGTGTATAAGAATTGTATAAACAGTGTATAAATAATGTATAAACAGTGTATAATGTATAAACAATGTATAAATAATGTATAAACAGTGTATAATAGTATAAAACAGTGTATAAGAAGTGTATAAATAATATATAAACAGTGTATAAATGATGTATAAACAGTGTATAAACGATGTATAACAGTGTATAAGAAGTGTATAAACAGTGTATAAGAAGTGTATAAAGAATGTATAAACAGTGTATAAACGATGTATAAACAATGTATAACTATGTATAAGAAGTGTGTAAACAGTGTATAACAATGTATAACAGTGTATAAAGAATGTATAAACAGTGTATAAACGATATATAAACAATGTATAATAATATATAAGAAGGTATAACAATGTATAACTATGTATAATAAATGTATAAACAGTGTATAACAAATGTATAAACAGTATATAAACGATGTATAAACAGTGTACAACAATGTATAAACAGCGTATAGTCCCAAAATTGCAGTCCCAAAATTACAATCCTAAAAATACAATCCTAAGTACAGATGCAGTCCCAAAATTGAAATGCAGTCCTAAAGTGCCATCTTCAGTCCGGATGAGCTTGACTGTATGCAAGGGCCAGTGTACTTCCCCATAAACCACCAAATACTTGAATGGGATACAGACAGTCAATCACCTCTTTACCAACTTTTGCTTCAGAATTTACACCCTCACCTTCATCTACTGTATCCAAATGGTGTAGAATCAAACAAATGAACTTCAAAGATGATAATGATAAGCACAATTTAGTAATAAAAGCAGCAGACAGTCAGAACATATTGGAGATTGCAGAGTTAATAGTTATTGTGCTCAGATATTGAATCAGTTAGTGTGTGTACACTCTTTAACCAAACAAAGCAAGGCCAACTGTAAAAGAGAATAAAATATTCCAGCTCTAAGTTTATTGATGGAAGAAATCATTTAGGTTGAGTAATTCTCTTTTGTCCCATACCGAGACTTTTCAAATTAGACGTGGAATCCAACATTATGGTGAGTGCTTAAAACCTTCAAGAAGAGGAACTTACATCCTCCACCACAACACCAAAATGGCCAAAACCAGTTCCAATTCTGTACTTGTCTACTCCATAGTCTGCATACGTGACATAATTAAAACCCAACAGAGAAAATGAAAATAACAAATGCAATGTCCATTACCAAGGAAATTGAACATATAAAATAATTGGGATCAAGGATAGCAACTCACTGCAAGTAAGTTCAACAGTAAAATTAGATTCTTCAGGTCCATATCCAAGAAAAGCATTGCTATATCTCTCTTCTGGTATGTCACGTTTTCTTAACAACTTCATCCCCAAACATTCAGTATAAAATCTGCAAAGTATCTAAAAGTAAATTACCATCATTCACAAACCTCATGACCCTGGCATGAGGGGTTAAATGGGTCTATCAAACTTATATCTATGTTTTACTACAATGATAAAATTTCAATTTGCGACAAAGTCATAATTATTCTATTGCAGTGCCACTAAAGTCATAAAATCCACATTCCGACCAATAAAAAGTCAAAAAGCTCCATCGTATCTCACACCAGTCACTTCAAATTAACAAGATTGTCATGTCATAAGTCACCATTTTGGACAGTATTTCTAAAATAATATTCCGTCACAGAATACATAAAACCAAACCAAACTGAAACTCAGCCCCCAATTTTTGGATTGTATAATCTCTTTCAATGGAGATAAATTCAAATCAAGATAAGCAAACTCAATACTAGTGGTCTCTTCTCTTATTGACCAAAATGTGGAGTTTATGACTTTAATGACGCTGTTACAAATTGATCCTTTCGTGACTGTAGTGAAACATCTCATAAGTTCAATTAGCATTTGTGCATTTAACCAAGCTTGAAAGTAAGAACCGACTGTCAACTAGGAAAATATTTATACTTTATTGTTTTCTCCAAGTCTCCAACAGAATAAACAACATGCAGCATTCTTCTTTTGTCAGTGTTAACCCAATCTAAAGCATTTTGCTCAGCAACTGCAGCACTCACTGGCACCATTTTCTGAAATGTGCTATCCTCCATAGCATGTTTTTCCATTCCTAACAATTTGTATGCTCTTACACCTACCAAATGGGACTCAGGGATAGCTGGATAATGAATCAAAACATTATCACATTCAATTCGCAATCACTTACATAAATCATATGGAGTAGGACTAGATTACAGTCTATAGACTCAACATACGTAATAAAAAAAAATCTAACAGAAAAATTCGAAACATAACGGGTTAAGAATCCTAAATTGATTTTCATGGACACAACAGAGGAAAATGGGAGTTAAAGGTTGTTACCAGCAGCAAGTTGAAAGAGAGCGAGCCTTCGAGAAGGACAGGGAGTGGATGAGACATTGCAATTAATTGGATTCAGCGAAGAAGAAAGTATGAATGAATGTGAGTGAAAAGAAGGTTTATGATTTTGAGTTAAGACAGTGAGAGGAAGTGGAGAAGAAGCAGAAGAAGATGGCAGTGTAAGGATTCTCTGCATTTTCCTTAATAAAAAAAAAAAAGTTAGTGTGTGTACAGAAAAGAATGTGTCAAATCAAAATCCAACCAGTAAACAACCTTTCTGTACTTCAAATTTTTCTTTATCATCAGGATGCAATAATTTAAGTAATCATGTATGATATAATGACCTAAATTATTTGAAAGTAACTGGAAGTGTCAAAGTGCTATCATCTAATGCTTATATGTCTGTGGTTTACACTTCATCATTACATCATAATATAATTTTCTTCCAAATACATAACGACATACATGATTCAATACAGAAAAACACTCCTCGGTACTCAGCAAGGGGTAATCTTTGTCACATTCGAGAGGAAACCAGAATATTAAATAACAAACAGACACTCACCTCAGCACACTGTCAAATGACAGTTGCATGTTACTTGTGCTTATACGCCTGACTGCGAAGCAATTCTACGTTATAAACCAACTTGGTGGCAATTTATTAGAAACAGAAAGAACCCACTTATTCCCTAAGTTCACCAGGAGTGTAAATTTCAGTCTCAAAATGTGAAGAAATCAGAAAAGGAATTATTCAAGGGGAAAAATAAATGAAATAATAAACATCCACAGGTGCAAGCAATCAATTAACCAAATAGGACTTGAGGAAAAAGAAAGTAACAGCATACATAGAAATCGATTCGAGCACTCCCCATCCACCGATACTTTTCCGACTCAATATCAATATCTGCTACAAGACCTGTAAAGTAAAGTGAAAATCTGCAATTAATATGGCAACGGTTTCAGATCAAGGAGTCTAATACCAAGGAGTCTCCAGAAGGAACAACTTTCACTCTGGCGCTGTACCATCCAGTCGGCCCTTTTGATGTTGCCATCTCAACGCACAAGATCTATATAGAAAACAAACCAATTCAAACAAATAAAGAAAACAGATTAGGAGAGAAATTCAACACCGTTAACAAGTGTTCATACGATTTTGGCAAAGAAAGAGTAAATCTTTCATTGATCCAAATGAATGAAAGAAGTGGACTAGCTGAACCACCGTGGAGATAGGGAAAAATATTGACAGAAAAAGAGAGAAAGGGAGGGGAAGAGAGAGAGAGAAAACATAAAAAAACGTATTGGAAGAAATAGAATTTGGAAAATACGTATTTAAGAAAATAGGGAAAGGTATGAGTGAAAAGTAAACTTAAAATGGGGTATTTCTGATAATTTCCCTAATTAAACCCAAGCCCACTAGGATTATAATTATATAAATAAACTTTAATTAAAAGTATATACTATTTAATTCAATTCCATTTGGCTAAATTTAATTACCCCAAAATAAAATTAAACCACACTTAAGTAAATACAATACATGTATTGAATTTTCCTACTTAGGAAAATTATTTAATTAATTGTTTACTTTATGTAATTCAATTAATTGATAAATTAATTAATTACATTATGTAAACTTATTAATTAAATTAAATTCCACCCAATGTTAATTAATTACCTTGACACCGAATGTCAATTAATTAATTAACACATTCCATCCAATGTACATTACATGTACAATTTCTATAAGTTCCAGCTCAGTTGATCTATGTGCACTATCCTATGGGTCTGTCTTTATGTTGGCAGCAGGCCCAAGCCCACAGACTGTAAGTGGGTTCTAGCAAACCATTACAGCCCCTAATCAAGACAGAGATGCAGCAGTCTTTTGAGGACACTCACCCGGTAGGAATCTCATAGTGTCCTTTGCCTAACGATATCAATATGAATAAACACGAGGCATGGTGTCCGTCATCCTCTTTTGTTGTTTATTTCTTGATCTTGAGTTGACTGATTAATCAAATAAGCACTGGCTTACTTGGGTATGGCCATGCACTTATCAGTCCCACTCATCAAGTGGCCAATGATATCATCGATGTGTTACCCGAGTGGCAATTCCATCGCTTCATCATCAATATCAACATGTTCACCGGTCCACCCAATCATACCCGTATTTTGCATCCTTTTACAGACCTGTTAGGCGTATGTCAAAGTGAACTGGATTCCATGTTGATATTATAATGAAATCTGGTATGAGGACAAAAGAGACCTACTCAAGAAAGACCTATGACGTGACAACCATGTGGCTTTCTTGTCCAGATCGATCCAGTCCCATGTCAACGACATGTGCCTATATTCATGAATGACTATATAAGTACTATGGCTAGTTAAGAACTGCCATACAGTCATCGAATATACAAGTCTGTGGTTCTATTCGTTCCCACGATTAGAACAGACCTGGGATAGGTTTTATGATTATCAATCAATGGATACTCTACTCATATTATAGCACAAGATATAAATGAAATAGATTAATTGCCTTTATTAATGTGACACAAATAATGTATTCATACAATGAGTCTTAATGTATAATACAAAATACTAGAATCCAATGCCCTAAGAACTAGGACACCAACACCATGATATGGTTAGGTCAAAGGATCCATACAAGTACTACATGAGAATCACTTGTGATACTTTACCATGTGGATTTTTCATTTAATGGATCTATCCAATACCATGCCCCTTTTGCATGTACCCATTAACTTGATTGACATCCCATGTCCAATGGCCGGTAAGACACCGCCATACAACCAAGCTAATGATAGTCTCTAATTCCATTCATTCCCATGACTGGAACAGACTACGGATCTCTTTATGGTCATATCGTTTTCCCTATCCATGGTCTTACTGCCAAGTGCATAACATTTGTCAACATGGATATGGATATGTCCATTGGATACTCTATTTAAAACATAGCACAAGATATATAATAAATAGATTGATTACCTTTATTTAATAACACAAAATTGTTTAATACATGAATCCAATAAATGTAAAATACAAATACAAGGACCAATGCCTCGGGACTAGGGCACAACCAACACTATCCCTGTGGATCCTAATCCCTAAGGTCATCTCAGCTTCTCCTAAGTCCTTCATTGCGAAGCACTTACTCAACCACTTCTTAACCCCTTGCAGTATTGGTATGTCGCTTCTAATGAGAAGGATGTCATCTACGTGGGCTCATCTTGATTCTTTATGAAGCCATATTTCTTAATAGCTTCATTAAATCTCAGGTTCCAACTCCAAGAAGCTTGCTTCAATCAATAAATGGACCTTTGAAGCTTGCATAGCCGGTTAGGATACTTTGGATCGATAAAACCCTTAGGTTGTGTCATGTACACATCCTCAAGTAGCTTTCCATTTAAAAAAGTGGTCTTAACATCCATCTGCCATATCCCATAATTGTACACGCAACTATGGCAAGTAGTATCCTAATGGATTTAAGCATTGCAACTGGAGAGAAGGTTTCATCATAGTGAATTCCCTAGACTTATCTGAAACCCTTCGCCACTAATCGCCCCTTGAAGCTATTGTCGGCCCCTAACTTGAAACACCACTTACAACCGATTACCTTAGCACCCGAAGGTGGATCAACCAAATTCCAAACTTTGTTATCGTACATCAATTGCATTTCAGCTTCCATGGCTTTATGCCAATTAGTTAACTATGGGCTTTCAATAGCCTCTTGGTAGGTCCTGGATTCTTCTTGTGTCAAAGACTATAAGATTCCCATCATCAGTCATAAGAAAACCATATCACTCGGGTTGATTACGGATCCTACTAGACCTTCTAAGGTCCTGTGTGATTGGTTCAGATTCGTCAATTGCTTGAGGCTATGATTTGATCTCCAAGCTATCCTGTATAGCTGTTTGTGGATCTTGAACTTCCCTAAGCTCAATATTGCTCTCACTGTCTTTCTTGGAGATAAACTCTTTTTCAAGAAAGACACCCTTTCATGTTATGAACACATGTTCTCAGCAGGGTTGTAGAAGTAATATCCCCTTGTTTCTTTGGGGTAACCCACAAACAAGCACTTTTCAATTTAGGAGTCTAGCTTGCCGCTTAATTTCATGACATAAGCCTTGCAACCCTATATCTGCATGAAAGAAATGTTAGGCTCCTTGCCCATCCATAGTTCATATGGCATCTTTTCAATTGCCTTACTCGGTGTACGGTTAAGTGTGAATGTAGCTGTCTCTAATGCATATCCCCAAAAGGATGTTGGGAGAGAAGTTTGACTTGTCAACTAGCAGACCATGTCCAACAAGGTCCTATTCCTCCTTTCTGACACTCCATTCCATTGGGGTGTTCTAGGAGGAATGAGCTGTGAGATAATCCACACTCTCTCAGGAATGAATCAAATTATAAGCTTATATATTCACCACCTCGATTAGACCGAAGTGCCTTAATAGTCTTGCCCAGTTGGTTCTCCACCTCATTCTTATACTCCTTGAACCTATCAAGGGTTTTAGACTTGTTCTTCATTAGATAGGCATAGCCATATCTGCTGAAGTCATCTGTGAAAGTAATGAAGTAGTGAAAACCATTTCTAGCACTAATGCTCATGGGCCCACACACATCCGAGTGTATTAGCTCCAATAAGCCCTTGGCCTTTCCAACTTTCTGATTGAAAGGCACCTTTGTCATTTTGTCTCTCAAACAAGATTTGCATGTGTCATAAGACTCCAAGTCAAATGACCCTAGCACTCCACTTTTGTGAAGTCTAGCTATGCGCTTCTCGTTTATGTGGCCTAAATGACAGTGCCATAAGTAAGTAGGATTAAGTTCATTGGGCTTAACACTCTTAGTGTTTATGTTATAGACTGGGTTGTTTTGTTTGAAGTCAAGGATATACAAACCATTATTTAGAAATGCACTTCCATAAATAATATTGTCTTTCAAAATATCAATTTTTCCAAAACCAATATTAAAAACAAATCCAGAAATATCCAAGACAGAAATTGAAATAATATTCCTGCACATGGCAGGTACAAAATAACAATCTTTCAAAATCAAAACCAATCTATTGGGCATCTCCAAGTAGAAGTCTCCAATCTAGATGGCAGCAACCTTAGCACCATTCCCGACTCGAAGATCTACTTCTCCGGATCCTAATAACCTCCTATTTCTTAGTCCCTGCACATTGCAACAAATGTAAGAACCACATCCAGTGTCCAACACCCAAGATGTTGAAATAGTGAGGTTAATTTCAATAACATATAGACCTGAAGAACTACCCTGGTTCTTCATTTGCTCTCCACAAGCCTCGGACATGTCTTTTTTGAGTGTCCTTTCTTCTTTCTTTTGAAGCATACATCCTCAGGAGTGGCCTTTGGCTTGGGCCCTTGCTTAGCCTTCTTATCCTTGGCCTTTTTGGCCTTGGCTTTGGCTTTAGCCTTGCTTTTCCCTTCCCCTTGTTCACTAACAACACTAGTGGAGTCTTTTTGATAAACTGTTCAGCAAGCTTGAGCATTACATGTAGCTTAGCCACAGTCTTATCCATGCCCTGCATGTGATAGTTCATGATGAACTGATCATAAGACTCGGGGAGGGATCCCAAGATGATGTCTATCACTAACTCTTGTGGGACTAAAGTACTGAGACAGGCCAGTGTGTCGATATAGTCCTTCATCTTGAGCACGTGGGTGCTTACAGATGTCCCAGCTGCCATCTTGCAGGTGTTAAGTGCCTTAGTTGTCAAGAACCTTTCTTGACGTGCCTAATCTTGTTACATCCTTTTGAGATCATCCATGATTGCATAGGCTTGACGGTCCATGAACTACTTTTGTAGCTTAGGAACCACTGTGCCCAACATAAGGCAAGACACGTCTCTAGAATCCCTCCTATATAGGTCGTACTCCTCAATTTGAGCTTGAGTAACCCCTCGACCTGAAGGCGGTGCGGTCGGTAAGGCCCTATCTAGCACATATTCCTTGGACTCTTGTCTCAGTACTATTCTTAGCTGCCAAACTCAGTCTAGGAAATTAGGCCTAGATAGTTTCTCCTTTTCGAGGAGTGATCACAGTGAAAATGTATTACCAGTCATTTTAAGTGATTATCTATACAGAAAAATTGCAAAGTGATTAATAAAGGGCTTTATTATTTTAACCATGTTAATTAACAATCCACTTTAATTAAGTTGCTAGTAATGAATGGTTAAATGACCAAGATCCATATTTCATTAAGAATTGGCAAAGCGGAGGCTTGTCAACTAACCCTTAACTATTTAGGTAGAAACTCCCTCCAATCCCAACCTAGGGACTCTTGGTTTGATGGGCTTATTAGCACTTATTCATCTGTGGTTAGGACCAGGAGCATATCCTACTACCCACATTGAGTCCAACCACCATTCGAGTGTTAAGGGTACCCAATACCTTAACCCTCTACAGTAAATGAATAATACAATGCACCTAGTAGAGGCACAGCCCATATTACACTATTCAAAAACTGATAAGGTTCGAATGCATAAAGCACTTTTAATCGACTCAATATTTTATTGGATTGATTAATTACGACTTAGCATGCATAATCAAGGGTGATTGGAATGGCTTAACATACATTCATACATATATATATAACTGACATAAGCATAAAATATGTATATAAATAAAAGAGACACTATGGGCCCTATATTACAACATAATGAATAACTAGTAAGCCTATACTAGAGATCCACTAGGCGGGCTTGCAAACTCCTCTTGGGCCTGGCACCAATAGGCTTCCTCTCTAATGGCTTGATGCAATTACAATTAAATTTACAAATTATACATAAAATAAAATTACATCAAAATAAAATAAAACGACACGCGGGCCGTATTTCCCAAAATAAATTTTACAACCCAACTCGATCCAAGGCCCAATAGTGCTCACATCCACACAACCAAGCATAGAAACATATATACACATAGTAAATATCAATATATATACATATAATAAAATGCATGAACCTGGCAATTCTAATTTTAATTAATTATGTTCAGCAGTTTGTGAAATCACTGATTCTAGCATCCATGACGAATGCCCTGTCATGGACCCAAATTAGCCGTCCAATTCTCAACCCGTGCTAAGGGCCAATTGGACCAATTTCATTAACCAATTTAATTTTAACCAAAAAATTAAATTATATGCATGAATTAAATCACACAAAAAACCACACGAATCCAATCGCGAAAATTAAATCATGCAAATTTTAAAACCAATTTAAAATTCACATAGGGTCCAAAAAATCAAAACACCTGCAAAAAAACCAAATTGGACCATCGCCCCGCACGTCGATGCCGCTGTTCGAAGACAGCAGCGTTGCCATAGGACAGCCTGCTGCCATCAGCAGCCCGTAAGGGGCTGTTGCGTGCCACAGCAGGCAATTTACCTGCTGCGGCAAGCAGCAGCAATGGCCCAATTAGCCAAACTTTTTTTTATTATTAAAATTAAAATAGAAAAAGCAAAACCAATTTGGGGAAAAATATATTAAAACCCCAAATCACCAAATTAGGGTTCCAAATTAAAATAAAATTAAAAATCAATTTCAATCAAATCAAATCAAACACCAAGAACCCTAATTCCAATCATTCTATTAATCAGAACATGAACCAACGCTCTGATACCACTATAAGGAATCATCATGGGAAAAATTAAACACAAGGCGGAATACTGATTAAAATTTTCCTTGATTCCATAGCTTAAGATCCATGTAGATTAATAGAACGAAACCTATAACGGAAAGAAAATTGAATTTTTTCACCTTAACTATCTCCTCTAAAGACTGCTGCAGAAACTGAACGTGTTTCCTCCACAATCCGGTATACGAATGACTCTTGAACACGACTCGTGCTAGCGAACAGAAGAACAAAAACCAAGAAATTTCAGCCTAGGGAATTTCGCTCTCTTCTTTGGTATAGGCCAAAAATATCAAGTGGCTAGGGTTAGAGAGAAATTAGGTTTAAGACTTCCTTATATACTCCTTAGTATACTCCTTAGCCTACTAGGATTTTAATTAAAACTGTAGGTTATTTAATTTGATTAAATTAATTTAACTTGTATAATTAGAATTAAATAAAACCTGATTATAAAATTCCAATTGACACAATTAAATATAATTTTACCAAATTAATATAACCCAAAGTTAAATTAAAATCAACCTTAATCAATACAAACTTTGTATTTAAATTTCCACCTAGGAAATTTAATTTAATTTAATTAATTATTTACTACATGTAATTAATTAATCAAATAAAACTAATTTCTCCCTTATTATTGAATTAATTATGACATAACCTAATGTCAATAACTCAATTAATTTGGTTTCAGTTCCAATTCCGATTAGTCAATGTTCAGTCATTTTATGTGTACGATCCTGTGGGTGCTTCTTTATGTTGGTAGTGGGCGCAAGGCCCACAGATTATAAGTGGGTTCTAGTAAACCATTACAACCCCTAATTAAGATGGAGACTTGCAGTCTAATGTAAAACATAACCTAATAGTGATCTTGTATATCCGTTGCCAACTAACATCGATAGATAAGAAAAAGGCATGGCCCTGTCATCCTCTTATACGCTTATTTATTTCTTAACACCAAGTGGACTGAACCAAACGAATAAGTATCCTAACTTATTCAGGTATGGCCATACACATGTTAGTCCCACTCATCAAGTGGCCAGTGATATCATCTCAGGGAACATTGGGTGGCAATTCCATCAACTTCACTATCAACATCAACATGTTCACTGGCCCACCCAACATACTGAAGGGATTTTTCATGGAAAATCAACCGATTAAGCGAAAGTTCACATTGATTTTCTCAAATCCATGCCTAGGAGCAATTAAAATGGAAACCAAAAACAACAAAATCAAAGATGAGAAAGATTAGATTCTCACCTAGAATATCTCTACAAGAGATGGTTGCAGAAATCGAATTCGATCTCCTCCACATTCCAGTACACGAACGGCTATCAAACTAGAACCCGTGCAAGCGAATGGATTGATGGAAGAGAGGATTTTTGTGGCTTGAATTTTTCTGCTTATCCAAAAACACATTGACTGAAATTCTTCTAGGGATTTAACCCTGGACAGCCGAAATTCCCTTGTTAATTTATGGCCCAATTCCTTTTAATTTTATGCGGGCTTTTCCTTCCCTTTAAGCCCATGTCTGCATTAATTCTTTTTAGTCCAATTTAATTTCAAATATAATTTCAATTTAACATGTATGTTTATATATTATACCACATAATATATTACATTCCATTTAAATTAAAATTAATTTGACCAATTAATTTAATATAGGAATTAAATTATACTTTCGTAAAATTAAACACATTTAAACCTATACATGTGAAATATTTCCACCTGGAAAATAATCTCATAAATTAATTCATTGAATTAATTACGAGAAAGCCAACACAAATATTAATTATATTATCTTGATCAATCCAACCGATCTATATAATACAATTAACGGGAATCCTCTCCCTCCAGTGTGTATACTCCAAGTATGCAGTTGATCCTTTTAGTGCAAGCTTAGATGTTCAATGTGTACGATCCTGTGGGCCTGTCTTTATGTTGGCAGTGGGCCTATGGCCCACAGGCTATGGGCGGGCTCTAGCAAGCCACTACAGCCCCTAATTAAGACGAAGATAGCAGTCCAGCTGTAATCGAAACCCTGTAGTTTAAACTCGTATATCTCATGTCATTGATATTGGCATCCAACATAGAGGCATGGATTGATCACCCTCTTTTGTGTCTGGACAGTTACTTGATCCCGAATGAACTAATGCTCACAAATAAGTTCCAACTTGTTTGGGTGTGGCCACACTCTTATCAGTTGCATTCATCAAGTGGCCAGTGATATCTTCTCAGTGGGCTACTGAGTGACATTCCCTTCTGCATATCCATAGTCCTACCATGTTTATTGACATATCTAAACGTACCCATACTTGGCACCTTGTTACAGGCCCTTTAGCTGTACACCAAAGTATGTCACTTCACATGCAGCACCATGATATGGTCAGGTCAAAGGATCCATATAAGTACTACATAAGAATCACTTATGATACTATACCATGTGGATTTGTCGTTTAGTGGATCTATCCAGTACCATGCCCCTTTGCATGTACCCATTAACTTGGTTGACATTCCATGTCCAATGGCTAGTAAGACACTATCATACAACCAAGCACATGATAGTCTTTGGTTCCAATCATTCCCATGACTGGAACAGACTACGAATGATTTTATGACCATTCTGTTTTCCCTATCCATCGTCTTACTGCCAAGTGCATGACACATATCAACATGGATATGGATATGTCCATTGAATACTCTATTTAAAACATAGCATAAGATATATAATAAATAGATTAATGCCTTTATTTAATGACACAAATTGTATAATACATGGATCTCATGAATAAGTACAAATGTATGATACAAATGAAAGGACCAATGCCTCAAGTCTAGGGCATATCCAATACATACCCATACTTGGCACCCTATTACGAGCCCTTTAGGTGTATATCAAAGTGTATGTGATCCCATATTATGTTATAGTGAATATCAAGTCTAAGGATAATAAGAAAACCCACCTGAGATCACCTATGATGATCGAACCATGTGGTGTTCTCGCAGTGGATCGATCCAGTACCATGTAACCTAACATGTACCCATATCATTGATTTACATTCCATGTCCAATTGTCATTGAGACATTGCCATCTAGTCAAGGATATGCTGGTCCTTAGTTCCATTCATTCCCATGGTTAGAACAGACAAGGGATATCTTTATGATTATAACTTTAATACTACTAAAAGGTCTCATAATCCAATGACCTACATTGGTTTACTTTAGTATGGTTATAATTATTGGATACTCTATTTATAAATAGCACAAGATATGACTAAATAGATTCATTTCTTTATTTCAACACAAAACATATAATACAAAAATCCAAATATAAAGTATAATACAATACAAGAACCAATGCCATTTAGACTAGGGCACACTAGCAAAGTTAATTTAAAACCTAATTATACAAGGAGTATAAAAGGGAGCCTTAAGTTAATTTCTCCTAACCCTAGCCACCTTGTGAATTTCGACCATGTAGAGAGAAAGGTAGCCGAATTCCTTTTGTGTTCATTCTTCAGTTCCTTTCATCTCCGTTCGCAAACACTAGTCTGGTTCGTGAGCTGTTTGTGTACAGGATTATGGAGGAAACACGTTTGGGTTTCTACAACAGTCTCTAGAGGAGACATTTAAGGTGAGAATTTAATTGTTCTCTTCTTCTTTCTTTGATTCTATCAAAATCATGGGTCTTGGAATCACGGAATTGAGGGAAAATTTTAATCACTATTTTCCACTGCGTGTGTTTTTCCCTGTGAAAATTCCCTACATTTGGACCCTTGAGTTGATGGAGGGACAAATCTTAATTTGTAATTCCATTTGGAATTAGAAATAGGGTTGATGTTAATATTCTAATTGGAATCTAATTCTAATAATTAATGCTGCCATGATTCTGCAAATCCAAATTTAATTAGGATTAGTCTATTTCAGCAGATTACTTTTTTTAGTTTTAATTATTAATTCTATTTTATTTCTTCTTTTCAAATTAGGATTTTATCTTATAAATAGCCATGTGTTGTATTGGTTTTTCATACTTTGATTAATAATATTATTTTAAGATTTCTATCTATTCTCTTAGTGTGTTTCCAAGTGGTAAGCATACACGACATCATCCCTGTATGTCATGCATCTTAACCACATCTTCATGTAGCCATTTGCATCTCGTGTGACATGAACATTCATATCATCTCATTCCATTTAATACAAGACGTTCTAAGAGTACCCATCACGGTCATTTCATTTCATATCAGATCGAGTGTCCCAAAAGTACCAGTGTTCTGCTCGTGCGCCAAATTGCACTTGGCCATTCCACTATACCATGCCATTCATTAGAGGACCATGATGATCTTATGTCTATATTTGTGTGGGGGGTCACACGACAACATTACATGACATCATGCCCATTCATCATTGGTGTCACGGTGATGCCGGAGTCTTGGTTGTGTGTTGCGATCCACATCGGATTGTTTCATGTCATTATTGAATCATGTGAGGTGCTCCACGAGCGCCGGACTACTACATGTATAAGAACATTTCATGACATTACTAAATCATACAAGGTGTTCCACCAATGTCGAACTTCTATCCGTGTTTTGAGTTACACACGACTTGTTTGAAACATCATTTCATGTTGGATGCCCGAGATCATTATCGTGTACCTAAATTCATACATAGAATTGGACTTTAGTTACACGAGGGGCAGCCTGTGAATATGAGATTTTCCAAGACTTGATTTCTATGAACTAACGGGGTTCAGAAATTGAAAATTGAGAAAATTAACTACTACAGTCGCACGATTGTAATTAAAGTCATAGGACTATAATGTGGTTTCCACGTCTGTAGTTAAAATTCTCGGTCAAAGTCAAAGAAATAAATCATTTCGTGCGACTGTAAAATTAGGTTATTGACTTTTATTTCTTTGACTTTGACCGAGAATTTTAACTATAGACGTGGAAACCACATTACAGTCCTATGACTTTAATTACAATCGTGTGACTGTAGTAGTTAATTTTCACAATTTTCAATTTCTGAACCCTGTTAGTTTATAGAAATCAAGTCTTAGAAAATCCCATGTTCACAGGCTGCCCCTCGTGTAACTAAAGTCCAATTATATGTACGGATTTAGGTACACGATAAAGAACACAGAGTCAATGGTGGTATGTACATGTGTGGCTTGCGTATTTATTCTTTGATCGATAATTTTGAAATAAAATTTTTTCCCCTTAGATCAGAGATAAAGAAGAGTGTGAGTTTGATCACCTATCATAATAAGGGTACAATGGTCATAAAAATTCACCATTTCAAGGATTTAGTGAGACTTTTGGTAGTCAAGCGGCCGCATATGCCTTTCGCATAAGGAGGGCACCGGGGTTAAGGGCTAAAATAACTTTTGGAGTCAGGCGGTCGTATATGCCTGTAGCATAAGGAGGGTACCAAAGGGGTACTCGCGTCATACCTATGGTTTAGTGGGACTTTTGGAGTCAAGCGGTCCATATGCCTTTCACAAAAGGGGGACACTGGGGATAAGGGATAAAATGATTTTTGGAGTCAAGCGGTTGCATATGCCTTTCGCATAAGGAGTACCAAGGGGGTACTCGCGTCATACCCGTGGTTTAGTGAGACTTTTGGAGTCAAGAGTCCATTTGCCTTTCGCATAAGGAGGATGCTGAGGATAAGGGATAAAATGACTTTTGGAGTCAGGCAGTCGCATATGCCTTTAGTATAAGGAGGGCGCCAAGGGGGTACTCATGTCATACCCGTGGTTTAGTGAGACTTTTAGACTCAAGCGGTCCATATGCCTTCCGCATAAGGAGGATGCCTGGATAAGGGGTAAAATAACTTTTGGAGTCAGGCGATGGCATATGCCTGTCACATAAGGAGGATGCCAGGATAAGGAGTCATGAGACTTTTGGAGTCAAATGGTCGTGTATGTCCTACCATACAGAGCCAAAGTGTTCTGTAGTGTGCAGTTGGTAAAAGCATTTATTCCTTGATTGATAATTTTAAAACACAAATTTTTGCCCCTTCAATCAAGAATAAATGCGGGTAAGTGTGTTTGGGTTACCTTTTATAGTCATGTAGGACATGAATTTGTGAAGTGTGTGACGATCGTGTATGACTTGGCACTCGAGACACGTCGAAAGTGCAATCTAAATTACCCAATTTAAGGTCATGGGAGACCGTGATTTGTGAAAAGTGAGATGATCTTGTATGACTTGGCATACGGGATACGTCGAAAATGAATTTTAGATTCCCTTTTAAAGTCGTAGTGGACTGTGATTTTTAATGATAAGTGAGAAGATCTCATATGACTTGGCATACAAGATTCGTCAGAAATTAATTTTGGATTCCTTTTTAAAGTTGTGGTGGACTGTGATTTATGATAAGTGAGATGATCTCATACGACTTGGCACTCGAGATACGTCAAAAATGTAATATTGGATTTCCTTTTGAAGTCATGGTGACTGTGATTTATGATAAGTGAGACGATCTAGTATGACTTGGCACCTGAGATACGTTGACAATGCAATTTTGTGGAGTGAAATAATGCATAAAATTGTGCTTACAGTGAATTTTTGCCATTTCCTCGGGTATCGTGCCTTTGGATGAGGCGGACCGTAGTTGAAAAATTTGGGCGTCGACACGTTGGTCCTGTAAAATTATTGAAATACTTTCCCATGGTGGAACATTAGATGACAAGAATTTGAAAGGATTGAACTTTGAAAATTTGGGAAGAATCTATCCCTCGGTAGAATTGGTCTTGAAGCTCTCAGTTCGTTTAACTGGAATCATAACCGTGAGTTGGTCTTGATCTCCATGAATGGCCGGGAATGGATACTATCCTTAGGTACGTGGACCTTTCATTCAAGATTGTACAACTCTGTCGTGAATTGGCAATGAGGGTTTTAAATCCTTCATTCATCATTCAGTCTCCCTTTATCCCCTTTTCTTTTTTTTTTTTTTTTTTTTTGCTTATTCTGATAGAAGAATGCTTTCAACCACCATTACAGAGTATCTGACACTTGATAGGAATTTAAGCACAAATCTTTGGTCTTTTGTAATTATGGTTTACTTTAATCAAAGCAGTATATATACGTAATGCATGATAATGTATGTATGCATGTGTGCATATGCAAATCCGAACATTCATGGGTTTGCCCCAGATTGATGTCCTGATTTGAAGTTTATTGGTTATTTGCCCAAGCTAGGTAGACATCACTTTCGCTTAGAGACTAAGAGGCTCGTAGATAGAATGTTGTTGGTGAGAATATTTTTGCCTTAAAACAGTGACTTTGGGTTCAAAGATGGTGGCTATAATGGCCTTCGGATCCAATCCACTGATACTTCCTATTGTGAAATGGTATAGAGGGAGAGCCCTTTGCTGGCTACTACAAGTGATTACACTCTGCCCCTTGCTAGCTATTGGATGGTTACTGTATGTCCCACGTCATCCATTATTGGGATTTCATGAATTTGGCACTTGCTTACTTGTGGTTTCATAAGAATTGAGATTTGGTTTGACGTAACCACTAGGGATGGGTGTGGACCACTGGGGACGAACGGTTCTTAGTTAGTGCCGATGGTCTATTTTTGGGATGTTGGTTTTCCTCAAACACAGCATGCTCAGATGCAATGACCTATTGATGGATGTTTATATGTAATGGCACAATGTGTGCAATATGAACATCTAAGTAGAAAATCAAACATGCATAATATCATTATGATAAGATCAGAATGAGCACAATAGGGAAATTAGAAGTGATTTTGACTCTTAACATCACCCTCTCTTGTTACCAACACGTCCTTTCGGTTTTCCATGTCGGAAATTTTCTCTCCGTGATAACTTGCTTCTAATCTGAGGATTTTTAGGTAGTCCGAAAATTCTACATGAGTTGTCCAGTTGAGTTGATTTCTTTGTATTTATCTATCTCAGGATTGGAAAGTGCGCCTTGATGTATTCATTAAAGGTCACGAGACTAGTGCCCCTGATGATACCAAAATGGTTTGGCCTTTACTTATTCGTAGCATTAGGAACTTGTATTTGGATGTAAAACACTTCATCAAAAATGATTTGCTGTGTGCTATAACCCGTACGTGGACATTTATATGCAGTGACAATATGTATGCATTTTGAATATGGAAACAGAATATAAAAAGTCTATGACATAATGAATATAGATGCATTAGAAAAATTCAAACTGTGGCTCTGGTTTTGATAAATGCCCCTTCGTGTTACCAACGTGTCTTTTCGGTTTTCCATGTCAGGGAAAAAAAAATTTTTTAGGTATCCACATGGACCGATGCATGTTGTTTTGATGTCTTTCATGTTGGAAATGCCCTAGTCCTGAGGCATTGTACCTTGTATTTGTGTTGTACATTTATTGGATTTATGCATTATACATATTTTGTGTCATTTAAATAAAGGCACTAATCCGTTTATTATATATCTTATGCTATATATTAAATAGAGTATCCAATGGACATATCCATATCCATGTTGACAAGTGTCATACACTTAGCAGTATGACCATGGATAGGGAAAATGATATCACCATAAAGTGATCCGTAGTCTGTTCGAGTCATGGGAATGAATAGAAATAGAGACCATCATTAGCCTGGTTGTACGGCACTGTCTTACCAGCCATTGGACATGGGATGTCAACCAAGTTAATGGGTACATGCAAAAGAGGCATGGTACTGGATAGATCCATTAAACGAGAAATCCACATGGTAAAGTATCACAAGTGATTCTCGTGTAGTACATGTATGGATCCTTTGACCTGACCATATAATGGTGTTGGATGCGAAGTCGCATACTTTGGTGTACGCCTAAAGGGCCTGTAAAAGGGTACCAAGTATGGGTACGTTCGGGTATGTCACTGAGCATGGTAGTACTAAGGATATGCAGAAGGGATATGTCACTCAGTAGTCCACTGAGAAGATATCACTTGCCTCTTGATGAATGTGACTGATAAGAGTGTGGCCACACCCAAACAAGTTGGAACTTGTTTGTGAGCATCAGTACATTCAGGATCAAGTAAATGTTCAAACATAAAAGAGGGTGATCAATCCATGCCTCTGTGTTGGACACCGATATCAATGACATAGGATATACAAGTTTAAACTACAGGGTTATGATTTCAGTTGGACTGCCATCTCCATCTAAATTGGGGGCTACAGTGGCTTACTAGAGCTCACCTGCAGTCTGTGTGCCATAGGCCCACTGCCAACATAAAGATGGGCCCACAGGATCATACACATTGAACGTCTGAACACAGACTTAAGGGATCACCTGAATACTTGGAGTATACACACAGCAGAGAGAGAATTATATCAATTTAAAAATTAATATTTGTATTGGCCTTCTCATAATTAATTGAATGAATTAATTTATGAGATTATTTCCTAGGTGGAAATATTTTACATGTATAGGTTTACATGTAGTTAATTTCATGAAGCGTCAAATTTAATTTCTTGGTTAAATTAATTGGTCAAATTAATTTCAATTTAAATATATGTGATATGGTATGATGACATACATGGTAAATAGAAATAGAATTTGAAATTAAATTGGACCATAAGAATTAAAATTGGACATAGGCTAAAGAGGTAAAAGCCCGCATGAAATAAAAATGGGTTTGGGCCTAAAATTCCCTATGGGAATTTCGGCCCCCTAGGTTAAAAACCTAAGAGACTATTTGGCCAAGGTAACCAAGGGTGATAGCTGAAATTTTCAGCCTCTCCTCTCTCACTTTCGTTTGATCTCATCGCTAGCACGAGTTGTGTTCAATAGCCATTCGTGTATGTGAACGCAGAGGGATTCAAATTTGGTTTCTGCAGCCATCTCTAGAAGAGATATTCCTGGTGAGAATTGATTCTCTTCTTGTTAAATTTTAATTTTTGCAATTTCCACTTCAATTGCTCCTGGGCACGGATTTGAGGAAATCACCGCGTTCTTCCGCTTTTATCGGGTGATTTCCGGTGAAAAATCCCAACATTTCATCCTAGGCTTTTCCTCTTTATGAGATTCGTTCTTTGGATCTGAAGTTTTCAACTATCCTTTGAAGGTAATGCCGAGTTTATTTTGAAGGTATTTCATTTGTTGCTCTACCAACTTGGCATATGTAGAACTTTGTTTCTCAAGCAGTTTCTGGAATTTCGGTGATAATCACTCCTTCATTTTCTACCCCTGGTTGAGGGAGTCGTATGATGATCCTTTGATTTCTGGTGCTTGGATGTCAAATTCTCCTTTCATTATTTGCATTATCTGCATCTGCCTTGGGCCCCAATGGTTTTATATTGGGCAGCCGACAACTTAGGCGAAAAAAGAAATTGGCTTCTTTTTTTTTCTTTTTTAGGAATCACGACAGAAGCTTTCGGGATTCTCATATATCGAAGAAGCATGGCCTATTTAAGGAATGGGTTAGATACAACTTCGATAGGGAACTGAGGCTGCAAATTTGCAAGCCACTAGGGTCAAGATTCGTTAAGTCTTAATAGCAAGAACTTCGAACGGCGAGTCGATCAATCATGTAAATTTGTCTTCTACTGGTTGAATGACCTATCGGGATACCACCTATTTTTTTAAATACTCAAGAAAGAAACCTGATCAAAGCCATACGCACCTTTTGGTTTGTTGGAAATACCCTAGTCCCAAGGCATTGGACCTTGTATTTGTATTATACATTTATTGGATTTATGTATTATACTCATTTTGTGTTATTAATAAAGCCATTAATTCATTTATTATATATCTTGTGCAATATATTAAATGAAGTATCCAATGGACATATCCATATCCATGATGACGAGTGTCATGCACTTAGCAGTAAGACCATGGATAGGGTAAACGATATGACCATGAAGAGATCCGTAGTCTGTTCCAATCATGGCAATGAATGGAACTAGAGACTATCATTAACCTGGTTGTATGGCGGTGTCTTACCGGTCATTGGACATGGGATGTCAACCAAGTCAATGGGTACATGTAAAAAGGGCATGGTACTGGATAGATCCACTAAACGAGAAATCCACATGGTATAGTATCACAAGTGATTCTCGTGTAGTACTTGTATGGATCCTTTGACCTGACCATATGATGGTATTGCATGTGAGGTCGCATACTTAGGGGTACGCCTAAAGGGCCTGTAATAGGGTGCCAAGTATGGGTACTTTCAAGTATGTCACTTAGCATGGCAATGCTATGGATATGCAGAAGGGATTTGTCACTCAGTAGTCCACTGAGAAGATATCACCGGCCTCTTGATGAATGTGACTGATAAGAGTGTGGCCACACCCAAACAAGTTGGAACTTGTTTGTGAGCATCAGTACATTCGGGATCAAGTGAATGTTCGAACACAAAAGAGGGTGATCAATCCATGCCTCTGTGTTGGACAACGATATCAATGACATGGGATATACAAGTTCAAACTACAGGGTTATGATTACAGTTGGACTGCCATCTCCATCCTAATTAGGGGCTGCAGTGGCGTGCTGGAGCCCAACTGCAGTCTGTGGGCCATTGGACCACTACCAACATAAAGATGGGCCCACAGGATCGTACACATTGAGCGACTGAACACTGACTTAAGGAATCACATGTATACTTGGAGTATACACTCTGGAGAGAGAGAGAGAGAGGATTATATTAATTATATTATAAAGATCAATTGGATTGATCATAATAATAAAATTAATATTCGGTTGGCTCTTTCATGATTAATTGGATTAATCATGAGATTATTTTCTGGGTAGAAATATTCATATGTACAGGTTTACATATGAATTTATTTTGTGAAAATCTAATTCTAATTTAATGGATTACATTAATTAGTCAAACCAATTTTAATTTAAATGTAAATAATATGTTACTTGGTGTAATATATTAAATATATGGGTAAATTAAAGTTGGGCTTGAAATTAATTTAAATCAGACTAATTAAAATAGATTTGGGCCTGAAATGAAAGGAAGAAAGCTCACACAAAGGAGGAGACAATTGGGTCAAAATTCTCCTTGAGAATTTCGGCCACCTAAGGTTAGAATAACCCTAGGATTTTCGGCTTAGGGATGACAAGTATTGGTAGCCGAAATTTGCCTCTTCTCTCTTCTCCATTGTTTATGTTTTTCCTACGCTAGCACTTGTGGTGTTCGTAAGGCGTTCGTGTACGTGAACGAGGAGGGATTCTAGTTTGATTCCTACAGTCTACATCCATCTCTTGTAGAGATAATCTGGGTAAGAGATTTATCTCTTGTGATTAAAATTTTGTTTTTACAATTTCCATTTCAATTGCTCTTGGACAGGGGTTTGAGGAAATCATCGTGTTCTTCCGCTTTAATCCGGTGACTTCCGATGACAAATCCCAACATGGTTTTCCTACTGCACTTAAATTCATGCGTGTCATATGTGCTTAATATGCCTTTTTGGATAAACAATGAATGCGTAATGTTATGTACATATGAATGTCATATAAACAAGATAATACATGCACTACAACCATGAACTACTTCAAGGTTTTACCACATGATGGGTAATATAGGTTATTTGAATTTCTCATGTGTTGGAGATTTCCATGAACTTGGAGTTTGGCTTTGGAGTTTGGCTTTGGAGTTTCAGCATTGGGTACCTTCTCGGATAAGGAATTGGGCTTAGAGTTTCATTTTGGAGTTTGATTTTATGGTTCAGCAGTAGCTTTGGCTTGGAATGGTTTAGGTAGTAAGTGCGCTGCTCAAATTGAAACTCTAGAGTGGGGTTGATAGCGTATCAAATTGTGACTTATAAGGATTACTGATCTTGATTAATGAATGATTCGATGGAGACAATTCCATTCCATATTTATTTATCTCGCAAACTCACTTTTCAAGAGAGAATTCAATGAGAGCTAGATTCATTTTCAGGCTCCCTGTTGTACTTAGATCGATGTTATGCATCTTAATATTATGCATGTTGGATACATCTTTTCATATGATCAAATCCATGCATAATGCCATGTACATGCAAACATCACATAATTAAGAAGATAACAAACTACATTGCATTCAAAATAAGCTGTTCGGGGGTTCAACATTAGTGTAATACACCTTACAAACAAAATGAGTTCTCTACAAGAAGGAAGTCTCCAAAAGGTATTGATCTTATAGAGTATGATTATTTTCTGATTTGTCACCATTTCAGCTTCAGTGCCATTACCCCACTTTTATCAAATCAAACCTTGTAGTTCTTCATCACTCTATTTTTCTCGAGAAGTTTGAGGAGTTTCCTTGGTAGCTTCTTTGATTGTCTCGGAACATCCATCAAAGTTAGATAAGATTTTCAATTTTCCTTTGTTAATTAGCTTTTGAATCTCATCTCTCAAACATAAGCAATTGTTGGTCCGATGGCCTCACATCATATGATGATTGCAAAAATTACTTTTATGTACTTTTTCTGGTTCTACAAATGGTCTGATACTTTACAGCAAACCCTCATTTCTACATTTGAAAAATAGTTTGCCTAATGAGTTGGCCCATGGAGAGATGCCTCTTTTGCTGCCCTTAGTATATGGGCTTCGGGTATGTTGCAGAATGGAGTCGGTTTTGATATTGGTCTTAAGGGGCTCCTTCAGTTCTAATTCATTGGTCAACCCTTTAACATCCTTTTGGAAGATCTAATCCAGAGAAACAGTCTCAAGGGGTATCATGTGATTCCTTCACCTTTTGATCTGAGGAAAGTGCCCCTAAGAGACTACTGTAACACCTTCTTCTTGATAACTTGTGACTTGCATTGATTTAAGAAGGTATAACAGTCATACTAGAGCCCTCACAGTGATTGGAGGTGATTTCGCACCCATGTTCAGACCTAGATAAGAGGACTTTTCTAGGTGTTGGGAATGAGTATCAAGACCTTGGGCATTTTGCTTCTTTCTGGCGTCGTCTTTGGCATTTGTACTTGCCATATTGCCTATTTTTTTTAGCTCCACCACTTTTGCTTCCAATTTGGTACACTTTGTCATCAGTCTTTATACTTTGCCAAAGTTATCCCTTACCATTTCTTTTAACACCGCTGCCACTTCTTCTCTGACTGCCTTTCGAGCGATGAAGTGGTGTAGTCATTCATAGCATCTATCATGCTATTATTGTTCACCGAGCTGGCCATCTCTTCCTTATGAACTTTTGCTAAAATATTGATTCCTCCTGCCAAATCTAACTCTGATCCCAACATTATTGTGTTCCCAAATTCACCATTTTCAGATTCTGACTTTAGTCGTTGAACTGATTGATGGCTTCTCAATTGCTATTTTTCTCAAAATCTTCCCCCTGGATAGGAACACCTGTTAGTGTTGATGGGTGTATTCATGAAAAATATTAAATAGAGGATGATGTATGTATGATATGATGTGTGCATGGGGAACAACATGAATGAGATAAACTACCTCGTGATAAGTATGTGTGAATGATGAGTTGCATATGCAATGACATGTCATGTCATGTCATGTTATATTCTTCTAAACCACCCAAATGGATTCAAAATCATGCACGAAAATGTACAAACATAATGAATGCTGCTAACATGGTCACAGGCTAAGGCAAGGTATGGCATATAAATATACACCAAGGGGATAAAAATGACACACGAGGTGTCCACAGATCGAAGCAAGATGATACTTACGAAGGACATTGAAATAAGGTGCATAATTATACACCTAGGGAATAGAATGACACATGAGGTGTCTACGAACCAACGCTAGATGATACTAAACATTGAAATAAGGCGTATAAATATACACCAAGGGAATAAAATGACACATGAGGTGTCCACGAATCGAAGCAAGATGATACTTCCGAAGGAACTGAAATAAGGCATATAAATATACACTGAGGGAATAGAATGACATATAAGGTGTCCACGGATCGAAGCAAGATGATACTTGCAAAGGAACTAAAATAAGGCTTATAAATATACATCAAGGGAATAGAATGACACATGAGGTGTCCACGGATCAAAGTAAGATGATACTTACGAAGGAATTGAAATAAGGCATATAAATATGCACCAAGGGAATAGAATTACACACATGGTATCCATGGATTGAGCAAGATGATACTTACGAAGGACATTAAGATAAGGTGTCACGGATCAAAGCAAGATGATACATGTGAAGGACATTAAAATAAGGTATATAATTATACACCCAGGGAAAAGAATGAAATGCGGGATGTCCACGGATCAAAGCAAGATGATATTTGCGAAGGACATTGAAATAAGGCATATAAATATACACCAAGGGAATAAAATGACACATGGGGTGTCCACGGATTGAAGTAAGATGATACCTGCAAAGGACATTGAAATAAGGTCTCAGATAGAATCCGCTAGTCAAGCTTCGGCACACTTAGGGTACTTGATGATTGGCAAGAGATCATGGAAGCATGTGTATGTTGCGCAGACTATGCCATAGAAGTGTACATATGTGTGGCACACAGACAGAGTTTCAGTGCTTGGGGAGCACCTAAATGAAATTATACGTGGATATGTTATGGAGTGTACATGTGCATGGCACATGGATGGAGTTTCGGTGCTTGGGAAGCACCTCGGTTTCTATGTTTGGATATGGTATGAGAAAGGATATGTGTTTAGAACACGGGCAGAATTTCAACACTCAGGGAGCAATTTGGACTTTTGTGTGGTGATAGAAGATAAAATGAACGTGTTCTTGGCACACGGTTGGAATTTCAGCTCTCGAGGAGCACCTTCGGTTTTTATGTTATGATATGAGATGAAATGAACGTGTGCTTGGCACATAGGCAGAGTTTCAGCATTCGTGCAGTAGCTTGGGTTTTATATCGTGATATGAGATAAAATGAACACATGCTTGGTACACGGGCAGAATTTCGACGCTTGGGGAGCACCTGGATTATTTTATCATGATATGAGATAAAATGAACACATGTTTGGCACACGGGCTGAGTTTCTGTGCTCGGGGAGTACCTTGGATTTTTATGTCGTGATATGAGATAAAACGAATGCATGTTTAGCACACAAGCAAAGTTTTGGCACTCGGGGAGCACATTGGGTTTTTATGTTGTGATATGAGATGAAATGAACATGTGCTTGGCACACAAGCAGAGTTTCGGCTCTCGTGGAGCACCTATGCATGAAGTGGAATTTTCGGTGCTCGTAGAGTGCCTAAATGACTTGATGTATGAAATGAAATTTTTCATTGCTCGTGGAGCACCTAAATGGATTGATGTGTGAATATGTTTTCAGTGCTCATGGAGTGCCAAGATGGATTGATGTATGAAGTGAATGTTGGACATGCCCTAGCCCCAAGGCATTGGACCTCGTATTTTTATTGTACATTTATTGGATACTTGTATTATACATATTTTGTGTCATAAATAAAGGCATTAATTCATTTATCATATATCTTGTGCTGTATTTTAAATGAAGTATCCAATAGGCATATCCGTATCCATGTTAACAAGTGTCATGCACTTGGAAGTAAGACCATGGATAGGGGAAACGATATGACCATAAATAGATCCGTAGTCTGTTCCAGTCATGGGAATGAATGGAACTAGAGACTATCATTAATCTGGTTGTACGGCGGTGTCTTACCAGCCATTGGACATGGGATGTCAACCAAATTAATGGGTACATGCAAAAGGGGTATGGTACTGGATAGATCCACTAAACAAGAAATCCACATGGTAAAGTATCACAAGTGATTCTTGTGTAGTACTTGTATGGATCCTTTGACCTGACCACATGATGGTGTTGCATGCGAGGTCGCATACTTAAGGGTACACCTAAAGGGCCTGTAAAAGGGTGCCAAGTATGGGTATTTTCGGGTATGTCACTAAGCATGGCAGTGCTATGGATATGGAAAAGGGATTTGTCACTGAGTAGTCCACTGAGAAGATATCACCAGCCTCTTGATGAATGTGACTGATAAGAGTGTGGCCACACCCAAACAAGTTGGAACTTGTTTGTAAGCATCAATACATTAGGGATCAAGTTAATGTCGGACACAAAAGAGGGTGATCAATCCATGCCTCTGTGTTGGACACCGATATCGATGACATGGGATATACAAGTTTAAACTACAGGGTTATGATTTCAGTTGGACTACCTTCTCCATCTTAATTGGGGGCTGTAGTGGCTTGCTAGAGCCCGCCGACAGCCTGTGGGCCATAGGCCCACTACCAACATAAAGATGGGCCCACAGGATCGTACACATTGAACGTCTGAACACGGACTTAAGGAATCACCTGTATACTTGGAGTATACACGCCGGAGAGAGAAGATAATATTAATTATATTATAAAGATCAATTGGATTGATCATAATAATAAAATTAATATTTACGTTGGCCTTCTCATAATTAATTAAATTAATTTATGAGATTATGTCCTAGGTGGAAATATTTCACATGTATAGGTTTACATGTATCTTTATTTTATGAAAGTCAAAATTAATCCCTTGGTAGAATTAATTGATCAAATTAATTTTAAATTTAAACGTATCAAATATATTATTTGGAATAAAATGTTAAGAATACATGTTAAATAAATTTAAGTTTGATAATTAACTAGACCAAGGAGATTAATTTTGGACTGGGCTCTAAAGAAGAAAAGGCCGCATAAAATAAATGAAAGGTATTGGGCCAAGTCTTGGGCAAAATTTCGGCCAACCCTAGGTATATTACCTAGGGCAATTCAGCCAAGAAAGGTACACACCAAGAGCCAAAATTTGGAGCATCCTCCTCTCTCAAAACTTTTGATTCCAATGTTAGCGCGGGTTGTGTTCGTTAGCTGTTCATGTACGTGAACGCGGAGTAAATCTACTTTGATTTCTGCATCCATCTCTAGAAGAGATATCTCAGGTGAGAAATCTTTTCTTTGTTGTTAAAATTTTGATTTTATAATTTTCACATCAATTGCTCCTGGGCACAGATTTGAGGAAATCACCGCGTTCTTCCGCTTTAATCGGGTGATTTTCGGTGAAAAATCCCAACAGTGAAGTCTTCAGTGCTTGTGGAGCACCTAAATGGTTTCCTACTTAGTAGGTGATGTGATGCATGCGATCCTTATGGGATTGTTCAACACTCACATGAATGTTTTATGCATGACATGCACTACATATGGCTACAAAACAAATTGGTTAGTGCTTATGACATTCAAGTTATATGCATGAATTAACTCTTTTCACACAATGAGGGGATGCATGGCTGCAAAAGAAATGATTAGTGTGAATATCACATGGGTGATTAATGTATTTACACACAAAAAATGCAAGTTGTTGTATAAAAGATGTGAGTTAATATCACACAAATGATTCACATGTTGCATGTTACAGTCGTGGAAAATGTTGATGATGGTATGATACGAAGAAATGAAAAACACATAACACATAGCATTCAAAACGTATTCATCCAACCTTATTCCTCCAATCATGGTCAATTTTTGAGAAAATTCTAACCGAGTTCTATGAGGGGTTCACTTTGATCAGCAAACGAGGATGATGAAAGCGTAATTGTAACATTCATGCAATTTGTTTTGGCATACCTAAGGGAATCCAACTAAGGTTGCCTACATGAGTTTGGTCCAAGTTAGGATAAAATCAAGGTCCCCATAGCAAAATATACTCTTCACTTCTCCCCACTTAATGGTCTAAACGAAGGGGTACGTATGAGGCTATGGGTGATGTTTTGTATCCATCCCCCAAAGACCATAAGGAACATAGGCAACACTTCAACAATTCACCAGGCTAAAAAATGGACGCTTAACCTAATGCAGGTATGTCTAAAAAAATGAAAGACAAAATGCTACGAACGAATCATCCAACTTATTTTGATTAGACATTTTTCAAGGCTTGTCAAGTTCTTTTAAGTTTTAAGAAAACTTTTTGTGAGAAATCCCCAGCAACGTCACCAATGTGAGCTGACGACGCTTTTCATGGTGATAAAAAAAATAAGATATAAGAGAGGAACGCCGCGAGGCGGGCCGCTTTTCGGGGTTTTGGTTTTAATAGAAATTCGAATTTCGATTTTGGAAAATTCATCATTTATTTCATAAAAGAATCGAGACCTAAATCTCGAAACAAAATGTAAGTCGTCACCCGGTTCAGCTCAACTGGGAAATTAAAGCGTAGCTGAACCGGAAGAGGGCCGCTACACTTTCCAAAGATCTAGGTTCAGACATATCTCTTATTTCATGTCTAATCAAAATAAATAGCCAATGTTCATTGATAGCATCTTATATTTCTAAGGTTGATTTTCCATTGATTTAATCATGCGGCGTACATTTGGATAAAAGCGATAAATGAATTAGTTATTTACAACCCAATCGAATCACAACAAAACTATCCTCAGGGATACATTTGCATTATTTGGGGATCGGGGTACAATCGCCTATTTTACATGAGTATCTAATGCATTAAAATTAGAATAAATAAATAAAAATAAATTAAATCAAATTCTTGCAAAACAAAAGTTAGCACAAATATATGTAACAAGTTTGACTCAAGTAGACAGAATAGGGAGATTAGTGATTTTTGGGGCATGCATTTAGGGGGTAGTTGAGTAAACTCGGCTAGTTCGCCCGATTAGACCTGGAAAATGGTTTTGAAATGATCCTGTATTTTTGTTTCATGAGAATACATTTTTTAAAATATACCGATTTATTTCCATTTATCATGTAAATGTGGGTCAGTTTTTAGGAGATTTGGATCTCCGTTGTTGCATTGTTTTAATCTCAACAACTTCAAAAATTAAATCTAAGATTGTTAATGCGTGAAATAAATTTAATTTGGATGATTTTGATGATTTTCTAATTTTTATGCATTTTCCATGAATTTTCTTATTTTTTGGTATTTTTCTAGATTTTTCTTATTTACTGTAAATAAATCATAGCCAGAAAATTGCTAAGATGAGATTAAAATGATAAGAAGTATGGTCGTGGTGACCAAGTACAGTCGTACTAGTGTAGTTAGAATCGTACGACTCTAATTACAAGAATACAACTGTTCATCCTGCCCAAAAACAGCAAACGTGTATTTTGGATTTTAGGTGATTTTATGCATGAAAATGAACCAAAACACCAGAAAATGAAGCACAATACTAGTTTAGGATGTACTTACCCTTGTAGGACGGATCCACTGTCAATTTGACCGAAGAAAACGCCTTGAATTGGCTCCGGATTGCTTCTCCTCCTTAGAATGTTAGGGTACAAAAATAAAGTCCAAAAATCTCCACAAGCTACAGATTTAATTGAGTTTAAGTTCTGGAATTAATTATCTTTAAGTGACAGATTATTAATCTATGATTTCTATCAATTTCAACCTTATAATACAAAGATTCAAAAAGAATAAAGTAGGAGAAAATAAGTGAATGTGTATTTTCTACTCTTCTATCCTCTTCTCTCCATGCCCCTTGAACTCTCTTCAATCCAAAATTTTTATGAATTTTGGTTCCCCCTTCCTACAGCAATTATTTGGCTTAAATATAGGACAAAAACACAAGAAAACATCTTAGAAATCCTCCCATTTCTCTCCCAAGTGAGCTTGGGCAGGATGAACTGTAAATGGATCTACAGTCGTACAAATACAATTACAATCGTACGACTCTAATTACAGTCGTGCGATTGTAAAATTAGGTTATTACTGAGAATTTTAACTACAGACATGGAAACCACATTACAGTCGTATAATTGTAATTACAATCCTATGACTTTAATTACAATCGTGAGACTGTAGTAATTAATTTTCTCAATTTTCAATTTCTGAACCTCTTTAGTTCATAGAAGTCAAGTCTTGGAAAATCCCGTGTTCACACTATCCCTATAGATCCTAATCCCTAGGATCGTCTTAGCTTTGCCTAAGTCCTTCATTGCGAAGCACTTAACCCCTTACAGTGTTGGTATGTTGCTTCTAATCAGAAGGAAGTCGTCCACATATAACACCAGAAAAGTGACAATGCTCCCACTAATCCTTTTATACATATAAGGCTCATCTTGATTTTGTATGAAGCCGTATTCCTTTATGGCTTCATCGAATCTAAGATTCCAACTTCGGGATGCTTGCTTCAATCCATAAATGGATCTTTAAAGCTTTCAAACCCTTCCAGGATGCTTTCGATCGCTGAAACCCTCAGGTTGTGTCATGTACACATCCTTGAGTAGCTTTCCATTAAGAAAAGTGGTGTTGACATCCATCTGCCAGACCTCATAATAATACCAAGCAGCTATCGCCAGCAAGATCCTTATGGATTTAAGCATGGAGACTGGTGAGAAGGTTTTGTCGTAGTCTATTCCATGGACTTGTTTGAAACCTTTTGCAACCAGCCACCCCTGGAAGGTGTTGTCAACCTTCAGCTTATAGCACCACTTACAACCTATGACCTTAGCACCTGGAGGTGGATCAATTAGGTTCCAAACCTGATTATCATACATAGATTGCATCTCTGCTTCCATAGCTTTACGCCAATTGGCATATTGCAGGCTATCAATGGCCTCTTGGTAGGTTTTAGGCTCTTCCTCATCAAAGATAAGAAGACTGTGATCGTTAGTTATAAGAAATCCATATCTCTCCGGTTCTTAATGATCTCCACCAGACCTCCTAAGTTCTTATGTGACCTGGGCTGGTGCTTCTGTTCTTGGAAGCTCCTCCCTGGTCTTCGAGTTATCCTTTTTTGGAGTTTGTGTGCTTTGAACTTTCCTGAGTTCAACATTATCTTTCTTGGAAATGAAATCCTTTTCGAGACAGACCCTCGTTCGTGCCACGAACACCTTGTTATCGGTGGGGTTGTAGAAGTAATACCTTTTGGTTTCCCTAGGGTAGCCCACAAATAGGCATTTGTTGGTCTTGGATTCTATATTGCTCCCAGTCAATCTCTTGACATGTACATCATAGCTCAAAATCTGCAGGAAAGCCACATTAGGCGCCTTGCCCATCTATATTTCATATGGGGTCTTTTCCACAGCCTTAGTTAGAGTATTGTTCAAAATGAGAGCTATTGTCTTAAGAGCGTATCCCTAGAATGCTATTGGGAGAGAGGCATGACTCATCATTGAGCTAACCATGTCTAACAAGGTCCTACTCCCCCTTTCAGATACCCTATTTCATTGTGGTGTTCTTGGAAGAGTGAGCTGTGGAATTATTCCATTCTCTCTCAAGTATGAGTCAAACACTAGGCTCATACTCGCCTCTTTGGTCTGAGCAAAGGGCTTTTATGTTTCTGCCTCGTTGGTTCTGTACCTCGTTGTTAAATTCCTTGAACCTATCAAGAGTCTTGAATTTGTGTTTCATCATATAGACATAGCCATATCCACTAAAATCATCCGTGGAAGTGACGAAGTACAGATGTCCACCTCTAGTAGCTGCGCTCATGGGCCCACATATGTCTGAATGTATTAGGTCCAATAAGCCAATAGCCATTTTAGCTTTCTTGCCAAAAGGCGCTATGGTCATTTTACCGTGTAAACATGACTCGCATATATCAAGTGACTCCATGTCAAATGACCCTAGGATTCTAGCTTTGTGAAGCCTAGCTATGCATTTCTTGTTTATGTGCCTAAACGACAATGCCAAAGGTAGATAGGATTAAGTCTGTTAGGCTTAACCCTTTTAGTATTTATGTTATAAACTTGATTAGTTTCATTTAAATCTAGGATATATAGGCCATTATTTAATAGAGCTTGTCCATAAAATAATCCCTCTCTAGATAAATTTATTCTACCATTTTCAATAGTAAAATTAAATCTAGAAATATCCAAAACTAAAATAGAAATAATATTCCTGCACATTGCAAGTACAAAAATAACATTGCTCTAGAATTAAAACTAATCCTCTAGGCATCTCTAGGTGGTAGTCACCGATCTCAATGGCAGCTACCCTTGCTTCATTCCCGACTCACAAGTCCACCTCTCTGGATCCCTGTGATCTCCTATTCCTAAGTCCCTGAACATTGCTACAAATGTGAGAACCATATCCAGTATCCAATACCCAAGATGTAAAAAGAGTGAGTTTTATGTCTATGACATATACACTTGATGAAGACGCGCCTTGGCTCTTCTTTTGCTCTCCTATCAACTGGGGATAAGATCTCTTCCAGTGTCCCGCCTGTTTGCACTAGAAACAGACGTTCTCAGGACCGACCTTGGGCTTGGCTTTAGCCATCGTAGCCTTAGCTTTCTTAGATTTGGCCTTGGCTTTCACCTTTGCCTTGCCCTTTGTAAGAGGAGGGTTCCCCTTACTGACCATCAGTACCAGCGGAGTCTTCTTCATCGACTGTTCCGCAAGCTGGAGCATTCCATGCAGCACACTAACAGTGCGGTTCATCCCTTGCATGTTACAGTTAAGGATGAACTAATCATAAGAGTCTGCAAGGACGCCAGGATCATGTCAATCTCCAACTCTTATGAGAAAAGCACACCGAGACAGGCTAAAGAGTCTAAATAACCCTTCATCTTGAGCAATGAGTGCTCACAGATGTCCCATCTCCCATCCGACAGGAGTTGAATGCCTTGGCGATTAAGTATCTCTCTTGACGAGCTTGCTTTTAAATCATCTCATTCAAAGTTGTTATAATAGCAAATGCTTGTTGGTTCATGAACTGCTTTTACAGCTCAAGGACCATGCATACCGCCATCAGCTATGTCACATCCCGGTTATCCCTTACATGCACCTCATATTCCACAGCTGTGCAGCTAGTGGATTACTTCTTGTAGGTGCAGGCGGTACAGCCCTTTCCAGAACATATTCCTTATATTCTTGTCTTAGAACTATCCTTAAGTTTCTAGACCAATCTAGGAAATTAGGCTCGGAAAGCTTGTCCTTCTCGAGGAGCGAACGCATTGATAGAGTATTATCTGCCATTTGATTACTACACAGAAAAATTAAAGAGTATTAATAAATGTCTTAACTGATTTTCCCACATTTAATTAATAATGAATCCAAGTTATTAATTAAGTCAAGTTGTTAGGCTAGTGCACCGAGATCCATATTTCATCAAGATATAGCCAAACGATGGCCTGGAAAAACTATACCCTAATTATTTAGGTAGGATCGCCCAATACCATCCTAGGGACTGTCGGTTTGATGGGCTTGTTGGCACTTACCCATTTGTGCTTAGGGCCAGGAAAATCCTACTACCTATGCTAAGTTCAAACCTCCATCCAAGTGTTAGAGTAACCAATACTTTAACCCAATACAAAATGACGATCCTCCAGTGTATCCTGCGAGGGCAGGGTCTACAACTGGCATATCCCCACCTCGAGTCGGTTTTGGATTAAGGAAGCACTTTTAAGTGACTTAGTAATTTCCATTTGGTTTAGATTCAATTTTAATAACGGCTTAGATGCATAAAACGGGTGAAAATGGAATTTGATCACTGCATAAAACATGTAAATAAATAAATGCATAATTAAATAAATGATGGACTGCTATGGGCCTTAAATACATCCTAATATAATTCTAGTAAACCTATAATAGAAGAACATTAGGTGGGCCTCTATCTCTCCTTTTGGGCTTGCCTCTCCATTGGCCTTCTTCTTTACAACATTTTATAATAAATGAATAAAATAAAATTACATAAAAGAAACAGCACACAGGCCGTATTTACCCAAGAAGAAAATACAACCCAACTTCAAAAGAGGCCCAATAACATCCATCCAAGCAATTTAATTCATACAAACTTGTAATCCAATACATCAATTATAAACATGTTAAAATGCATGAAATTAATCCTAATAAATTATGTACTTAGCCATTATTTAGAAATCGCCAATTTGGCTCATCATGGTTCTAACCCTTTATGGGCTTTGGGCATCTAGCCCAGGCAAAACAATGCTCCCATTAGAATTGAGAAACCATGAATCCAAATTACACAGTTCGGTTAATCATGCCAAGAAAAACCAAACCAATTTCATTACACCATATTAATTATCCAAATTAATATGTCATGAACAAATAAAATTTCATTTAAGAAACCATGCTCATTTAAATTGCAAAACTTAAACACACAAAATTTTAAAACCTATTAAAATTAAAACTGGGTCCGAACCACAAGACCCACCAAATCCAAAACCTAGCCCGGCCCACTGCAGCTAGGGCAACACGGTTGCCCTAGGAGCATCGCCTACCGCTTAGCAGCCGTTGTTGGCTTCAATGGCAATAGCTGCAAGATGAAGCTGTTGTTGCCGCTGTTTCTGCCGCTATGGCAGCAGCTGGCGGCAAAATCCCATAGCCCTAAAAATAGCCCTTTTAAACAGTAAATTAAATCAACAAATCACCAAGAAATATCAACATCTCCATATACAAAAACAAATCTGGGGAAAAATCAAAAAACCCAAAACCAAGAATCCCAAAACAAAATACCAAATTTTAAAACCATGGGATTCAATCCTGTTAAGAATTCCTATGGATCATAAGCCTGCTCTGATACTACTGAAGGGATTCATCATCAAAAATCAACCAATGGCAACGGAAGCCGATTTAGATTTTCTTGAATCCAAGCCCAGGAGCTTATGCAATAGAAATAAAAAACAATGGAATTGAAATAAGGAGAAGAGATTAATCTCACCATGAATGTCTCTTATAGAGACAGCTGCAGAAATCTACAGAGATTTCCTCCATAATCCCGTACACGAACGGCTATCGAGCAAGAACCCGTGCTAGCGGAGGATCGAAAAAACAGAGACACACACAGAGAGAGAGAGAGAGAGAGAGAGAGAGAGAGAGAAGTTGGATGAAATTTTTCCTCTAAGGAAAAGGTGTTTGGCCGAAATTCTAAGTCTTTTGGTGGCTTAGGGTTTCATTCTGTCACTTAAGTGCATTTATATAGCTTTTAAAAACCCTAGCCCTAAATTAAAAGCATAGGTTAAAATTTAATTGCAATTCAATTTTAATTTCATATGCATATGATTATATTAAATCATATAATATAACATATAGCATTTAAATTAAAATTAATTTGCCTAATTAAATTAACCTGATTCATTAATTTAGACTTTAGTTAAATGAAATACAAATAAACCTATATATGTATAATATTACCACTCGGAATTGAATTCAAGAATTAATTAATTCAATGAAGCCCAGTTAAAATTGATTATATTATTTTGATCAATCCAATTGATCTATAATTTAATCAATAAATATCTCCTCTCTAGTCAGTATACTCCAAGTATACAGTTGACCCCGTTTAGTTTATGCTTAGACATTCAATGTGTACGATCCTGTGGGCCCATCTTTATGTTGGTAGTGGGCCCATGGACTACAGACTATAGTTAGGCCCTAGCAAGCCATTATAGCCCCCAATTAAGATATAGATTGCAATCTAATCGAAGTCGCAACCCTATAGTTAAACTTATATATCCCATGTCATTGATATCAGTGTCCAACACAGAGGCATGGTGTCATCACCCTCTTTTGTGTCCAGACATTAACTTGATCCTAAATGAACAAATGCTCACAAACAAGTTCCAACTTGTTTAGGTGTGGCCACACTCTTATCAATTGCAAGTGGCCGGTGATACCTTCTTAATGGAATACTGAGTGACATTTCCTTCTGCATATTCATGGCCTTGCCATGTTTCACTAGCACACCCGAACGTACCCATACTTGACACCCTGTTATAGGCCCATTAGGCATACACCAAAATGTGTGAGTTCACATGTGAGACCATATTATGGTCAGGTCAAAGGATCCAATATAAGTATTACACGAGAATCACCTGTGATACTATACCATGTGGATTTCTTGTTTAGTATATCTATCCAGTACCATGCCCCATTACATATACCCATAAGCTTGATTGACAACACATGTTCTATAGCCAGTAAGACACCACTATACAATCAAGGCTATGATAGTTTTTGGTTCCATTCATTCCCTTGACTAGAACAAACTATAGATGGCGTTATGGTTATATCATTTCCCTATCCATGGTCTTACTACCAAGCGTATGACACTTGTCAACATTGATCTAGATATAACCAGTGGATACTCAACTTATAATATAGCACAAGATATATAAAAAAACAAACTAATGCCTTCATTTAATAACACAAATGTACAATACATCAATCTATTAAAAGATCCAAAATGTATAATACAATACCATACAAGGACTAATGCCTTGGGACTAGGGCATTTCCAATAAGCACCACCATTTAGCAAAAACACATAGCCAGACTGCGACTGGCACTCATCCTGGTTCATCTAGAAGCTTGCATCAATGTACCCAGTCACTGACAGCTCTTCCTAACCACCATACACTAAGAAGCTATCCTTAGTCTGGTTAAGGTATTTGAGGATTGCTTTAACAGCCTTCCAGTGGTCCTTCCGGGATCCTCTTGGTATCGACTCGTCAATGCAAAGGCAACATCAGGTCTCGTACATACCATGGAGTACATGATTGATCCTATAGCTGATGCATATGGAACCAACTTCATGTTATCTATGTCCTTCCTTGTCTTGGGATAGTTCTTCTTACTGAGTTTCAGCTCATTGTTTATTGGTAAGAAGCCTTTCATGGCCTGATCCATGCTGAATCTTTTCAGAACTTTGTCTATGTATGTGGCCTGAGTTAGGCCCAGAAGTCGATTGTGTCTATCCCTGTAGATCCAGATGTTGGGATTTTTCATCGGAAATCACCCAATAAAAGTGGAAGAACACAGTGATTTCCTCAAATCCATGCCAGGAGCAATTGAAGTGGAAATTAAAAACATTAAAATTGAAATAAAAGAGAATCAATTCTCACTAGGAATATCTCTTCTAGAGATGGCTGCAGAAATCAATGGAGATTTCCTCCACGTTCCCATACACAAACGGCTTTGGAACTCAACCCGTGCTAGCGTCGGTATTGGTCGGAAGAGAGGAATATTGCTACTGTAATTTTTGGCTATTACACTTATGTTGGATGAAAATTTTCTCTAGGTCATTTAACCTAGATGGCCAAAATTCCCCTTAGGAATTTTCGGCCCCAATTTCCTTTTATTTTCATATGGGCTTTTCTCCTTTTTAAGCCCAAGTCATATATAATTCTTTCGGCCCGATTTAATTTCAAATTTAATTTCAATTCAACATGTATGCTAGCATCTTATACCATATAATATATTACATACATTGAAATTAAAATTAATTTAACCGAGGAATTAAATTAGACTTTCATAAAACCAAATACATGTAAACCTATACATGTAAAATATTTCCACCTAGGAAATTATCTCATAAATTAATTCATTGAATTAATTATGAGAAGGCCAATACAAATATTAATTTTATTATTTTGATCAATCCAATTGATCTATATAATATAATTAATACAATCCTCTCTCTCCGGTGCATATACTCCAAGTATACAATTTATCCCTTTAGTTCGAGTTTAGACGTTCAATGTGTACGATCCTGTGGGCCCATCTTTATGTTGGCAGTGGGCCTATGGCCCACAGACTACAGGTGGACTCTAGCAAGCCACTACAGCCCCTAATTAAGACAGAGATAGCATTCTAACTGTAATCATAACCCTGTAGTTTAAACTTGTATATCCCATGTCATTGATATCGGTGTCCAACCCAGAGGCATGGATTGATCACCCTTTTTTGTGTCCAGACACTTACTTAATCCCAAATGAACTAATGCTCACAAACAAGTTCCAACTCGTTTGTGTGTGGCCACACTCTTATCAATTGTATTCATCAAGAGGCCACTAATATCTTCTCAGTGGACTACTAAGTGACATTTCCCTTCTGTATATCTATAATACTGCCATGCTCAGTGACATACCCGAACGTACCCATACTTGGCACCCTTTTACAGTCCCTTTAGGCATACACCAAAGTATGCCACTTCACATGCAGCACCATCATATAGACAGGTCAAAGGATTCATACAAGTACTACACGAGAATCACTTGTGATACTTTACCATGTGGATTTCTTGTTTAATGGATCTATCCAGGACCATGCCCTTTTTGCATGTACCCATTAACTTGGTTGACATCCCATGTCCAATGGCCGGTAAGACACCGCTACACAACCAAGCTAATGATAGTCTTTAGTTCCATTCATTCCCATGATTGGAATAGACTACAGATCTCTTTATGGTCATATCGTTTTCCCTATCCATGGTCTTACTGTCAAGTGCATGACACTTGTCAACATGGATATGGATATGTCTATTGGATACTTTATTTAAAAAACAGCACAAGATATATAATAAATAGATTGATGCCTTTATTTAATGACACAAAATGTATAATACATAAATCCAATAAATGTACAATACAAATACAAGGTCCAATACCTCCGGACTAGGGCATATCCAACACCAGATCCCAAGGATCATCTCAACTTTGCCTAAGTCCTTCTTGCGAACCACTTACACAACCACTTCTTAAGCCCTTGCAATGTTGGTATGTCACTTCCAATCAGAAGGATGTCATCCACATGTAACACTAGAAAAGTGTAGGGAATCATCACGGGAAAAATTAAACGCAAGGCAAAATACTGATTAAAATTTTCCTCGATTCCATAGCCCAAGATTCATATAGATTAATAGCATGAAACCAAGAACAGAAAGAATATTAAATTTTCTCACCTTAACTATCTCCTCTAGAGACTACTGTAGAAACCCAAATGCGTTTCCTCCACAATCTGGTACACAAACAACTCTTAAAAGCGACTCGTGCTAGTGAATAGAAGAATGGAAACCAAGAAATTTCAGCCTAAGGAATTTTTTGCTCCTTTTTTTTGGTGTAGGCCAAAAAATATCAAGTGGCTACGGTTAGGGAGAAATTGACTTTAAGGCATCCTTTTATACTCCTTAGTATTATCCTTAGTATACTAGTTTTCTAATTCCTTCTATACTACTTAGTGTACTAGGATTAAATTAAATAATATATTATTTAATTTGATTTAATTGATTTACCCTGTATTATTAGGATTAAATAAAACCATATTATAAAATTCTAATTGATACAAGTAAATACAATTTTATCAAATTAAAATAAGCCAAAGTTAAATTAAAATCAACCTTAATAAGTTCAACCTTTGTATTTTTTTCCACCAAGGAAATATTATTTTATTTAATTAATTATTTACTACATGTAATTAATTAATCAAATAAAATTAATTTCTCCCTTATAATTGAATTAATTATGACATAACCTAATGTTAATAACTCAATTAATTTGGTTTCCGTTCCAATTCCGATTTGTCAATGTTCAATCATTTTATGTGTACAATCCTGTGGGTCCGTCTTTATGTTTGCAGTTGGCCCAAAGCCCATAAACTTTAAGTGGGTTCTAGTAAACCGTTACAGCCCCCAATTAAGATGGAGACTTGCAGTTTAATGTAAAACATAAACCGGTAGTGATCTTGTATATCCCTTGCCAACTGACATCGATACATAAGCAAGAGACATGGCCCTGTCATCCTCTTATATGCTTATTTATTTCTTGATACCGAGTGAACTGAACCTAACGAATAAGTATTCCAACTTATTCAGGTATGGCCATACACTTGTCAATCCCGTTCATTAAGTGGCCAGTGATATCATCTCAGGGGACGCTGAGTGGCAATTCCATCAACTTCACTATCAACATCAACATGTTCATTGGCCCACCTAACATACTTGGCACCCTGTTACGGGCCTGTTAGGCATATGTCGAAGTGTATGAGATCCAGCGAACATCAGGTCAAAGGATAATAGCAAGACCTACCAGAGAAACACCTATGATGATCGAACTATGTGGTGTTCCCGTGGCGGATCAATCTAGTACCATGCAACCCAACATGTACCCATATCATTGATTGACATTCCATGTCCAATGGAAAGTAAGAAGCCGTCATCCAGTTAAGGATATGCTAGTCTTTGGTTCTATTCATCCCATGATTAGAACAGACTGGGGATATCTTTATGACTATAACTTTAACTTTACTAAAAAGTCTCATAATCCAATGACCAACATTGGTTTACTTTAGTATGGTTATAATCATTGGATACTCTATTTATAAATAGCAAAAGATATGAATAAATAGATTCATGCCTTCATTTCAACACAAAAGATCCAAATATATTTCAACACAAAAGATCCAAATATAAAGTATAATACAATACAAGAACCAATGCCATTTGGACTAAGGCACACCAGCAAAAAGTGACGATGCTCCCACTAATCCTCTTATACACACAAAGCTTATATTTATTCTGTATGAAGCCGCATTCCTTTATGGCTTCATTGAATCTAAGATTCCAACTTCGGGATGCCTGCTTCAATCCATGAATGGATCTTTAAAGCTTGCAAACCCTTCAGGATGCTTTGGATCGATGAAACCCTTAGGTTGTGTCATGTTCACATCCTTGAGTAGCTTTCCATGAAGGAAAATGGTTTTGACCTCTATCTGCTAGACCTCATAATTGTACCAAGCTTTTATGGCCAGGAGGATCCTTATGGATTTCAGCATAGCAACTGGTGAGAAGGTTTTGTCATAGTCTATTCCATGGACTTGACTGAAACCTTTTGTAACCAGCCGCCCCTCAAAGGTGTTGCCAGCCTTCAACTTGTAGCACCACTTACAACTTATGACCTTAGCACCCGTAGGTCAATCAACCAGATTCCAATCTTGATTATCATACATAGATTACATCTCTGCCTCCATGGCTTTACGCCAATTAGCAGATTGTGGTATATCAGGCCTCATGGTAGGTTTTGGGCTTTTTCTCATCAAAGACAAGACGAGTGTGATCGTTAGTTATGAGAAATCCATATCTCCCGAGTACTCAACAATCCCTACCAGACCTCCTAGGTTCTTATGTGACCTAGGTTGGTGCTTCTATCCTTGGAAGCTCCTCCCTGGTCTCTGAGTTATCCTCTTCAGGAGATTGTGTGCTTTGAACTTCCCTGAGTTCAACATTCCTCCAACTTTCTTTCTTAGAAATGAAATCCTTTTCAAGAAAGACCCCCTTTCGTGGCACGAACACCTTGTTCTCGGTGGGGTTTTAGAAGTGATACCCTTTGATTTCCCTAGGGTAGCCCACAAACAAGCATTTGTCGGTCTTAGGTTCCATTTTGCCCAAGAAAGACACATTAGGTGCCTTGCCTATCCATATTTCGTATGGGGTCTTTTCCACAGCCTTAGTCAGAGTATTGTTCAAAATAAGAGCTGTTGTCTCAAGAGCATATCCCTAGAATGTTATTGGAAGATAGGCATGACTCACTAAGTGGACCATGTCTAACAAGGTCCTATTCCTCCTTTCGGATTCCCCATTCCATTGCGGTGTACCTGAAGGAGTGAGCTATGGAATGATTCCATTCTCTCTTAAGTATGAGTCAAACTCTAGGCTCATATACTCACCTCATTGATCTAAGCAAAGGGCTTTTATGTTTCTGCGTAGTTGGTTCTGTACCTCGTGCATAAATTCCTTGAACCTATCAAGAGTCTTGATTTATGTTTCATCAGATAGACATAGCTATATCTGCTGAAATCATCTGTGGAAGTGATGAAGTATAGATGTCCACCTCTAGTAGCTGCGCTCATGGGCACATATACGTTTGAATGTATTAGGTCCAATAAGGCAGTAGCCGTTTCAGCTTTCTTGCCAAAAGGTGCTTTGGTCATTTTACCGCGTAAACATAACTTGCATATATCAAGTGAATCCATGTAAAATGCCCAAGGATTCTAGCTTTGTGAAGCCTAGTTATGCGTTTCTCATTTATATGGCCTAAATAACAATGCCAGTGGTAAACAAGATTAAGTTCATTAGGCTTAACCCTTTTAGTATTTATGTTATAGACTTGATTAGTTTCATTTAAATCCAGGATATATAGGCCATTATTTAACAGAGCTTGTCCATTAAATAATCCCTCTCTAGATAAATTTATTCTACCATTTCTAATAGTAAAATTATCCAAAACTAAAATAGAAATAATATTCTTACACATTGCAGGTACAAAATTACATTGTTCCAAAATTAAAACTAATCCACTAGGCATCACTAGGTGGTACTCACTGATCTCTATGGTGGCTACCCTTGCTCCATTTCCGATGCGTAAATCCACCTCTCTAGATCCCAGTGATCTCCTATTCCTAAGTCCCTGCACATTGCAACAAATGTAAGAACCATATCCAATATCCAATAACCAAGATGTAGAAACATTGAGGTTTATGTCTATGACATATATACCTAATAAAGATATGCCCTGGCTTTTCTTTTGCTCTCCCACCAACTAAGGATAAGATCTCTTCCAGTGTCCCGCTTGTTTGCACTGGAAACAGACATCCTCAGGACTAGCCCTGGGCTTAGCCTTAGCCTTCTTGGCCTTAGCTTTCTTAGCTTTGGCCTTGAATTTTGCCTTTACCTTGCCTTTTGCAAGAGGAGGGTTCTCCTTGTTGACCATCAGTACCGGTGAAGTCTTTTTGATCGACTGTTATGTGAGCTTAAGAATTCTATGCAGCTCACCAACAGTGCGGTTCTTCCCTTGCATGTTATAGTTCAAGATGAACTGATTATAAGAGTCTGGCAAGGATGCCAGGATCATGTTAATCACCAACTCTTACGTGACAGGAATGCCAAGATGGGCTAAAGAGTTTAAATAGCCCTTCATCTTGAGCACATAAGCACTCACAGATGTACCATCTCCTATCCGGCAGGAGTTGAATGCCTTAGCGATCAAGTATCTCTCTTGATGAGCTTGCTCTTGAAACATCTCATTTAAAGTTGTTATAATAGCGATTGCTAGTCTATGAACTACTTTTGCATCTCAGGGACCATGCATGCCAACATCAAGTATGTCACATCTCGGTTGTCCTTTACATGCACCTAGTATTCCACTCGCTGTGCAGCCGGTGGATTACGTTTTGTAAGTGCAGGTGGTACAGTCCTTTCCAGCACATATGCCTTAGATTCTTGTCTTCGAAATATCCTTAAGTTTCTACACCAATCTAGGAAATTAGGCTCGGAAAGCTTGCCCTTCTCGAAGAGCGAACGCAGTGATAGAGTATTATCTGCCATTTGATTACTACACAGAAAAATTAAAAAGTATTAATAAATGTCTTAACTAATTTTCCCATATTTAATTAATAATGAATCCAAGTTATTAATTAAGTGAAGTTGTTGGGCTAGTGGGCCGAGATCCATATTTCATCAAGATATAGCCAGACGACGGCCTGGAAAAACTACACCCTAATTATTTAGGTAGGATCACCATCTAATCCCATCCTAGGGACTGTCGGTTTGATGGGCTTGTTGGCACTTACCCATCTATGCTTAGGGCCAGGAGAATTCTACTACCCATGCTAAGTCTAAACCTCCATCTAAGTGTTAGAGTAACCAATACTTTAACCCAATACAAAATAATGATACTCCAGTGTATCTTGCGAGGGTATGGTTTACAACTGGCCTATCCCCACCTCGAGTCGGTTTTGGATGAGGGAAACACTTTTAAGTGACTTAGTAATTTCCATTTGGTTTAGATTCAATTTTAATAATGGCTTAGATGCATAAAGCGGGTGAAAATGGAATTGGATAGTTGCATAAATCATGTAAATAAATAAATGCATAATGAAATAAATGATGGACAGCTATGGGCCTTAAATACATCCTAATATAATTCTAGTAAACCTATACTAGAAGAACATTAGGTGGGCCTCCATCTCTCCTTCTGGGTTCACCTCTCCATTGGCCTTCTTCTTTACAACATTTTATAATAAATGAATAAAATAAAATTACATAAAAGAAATGGCACACAGGCCGTATTTACCCAAAAAGAAAATACAACCCAACTTCAAAAGAGGCCCAATAACATCCCTCCAAGCAATTTAATTCATCCAAACTCGTAATCCAATACATCAATTATAAACCTGTTAAAATGCATGAAATTAATCCCAATAAATTATGTACTTAGCCATTATTTAGAAATCGCTAATTTGGCCCGTCATGGTTCTAACTCTTAATGGGCTTTGGGCATCCAGCCCTAGGTAGAACATTGCTCCCACTAGAATTGGGAAACCATGAATTTAAATTATGCCATTCAGTTAATCGTGCCAAGAAAAACCAAACCAATTTCATTGCACCATATTAATTATCCAAATTAACATATCATGAACAAAATTAAAATTTCATTCAAGAAACCATGCGCATTTAAATTTCAAAATTTAAACACACAAAATTTTAAAACCTATTAAAATCAAAACTGGGCCCCGACCACATAACCCGCCAAATTCAAAAAATCTAAGCCCGGCCTGCTTCCCAAGCAGTAGCCTGTCACTATTTCTACTGCTATGGCAGCAACCGGCTGCAGATCCCGCCGCTGGCAGTCCCATAACCCGAAAACAGCTCTGATTTTTTTTTAAATAGAAAATTAAATCAACAAACCACCAAGAAATATCAACATCTCTATTACAAAATCAAATTGGGAAAAAATCAAAATCCCAAAACCAAGAATTCCAAAACAAAATACCAAATTTTAAAACCATGGGATTCAATCTTGTTAAGGATTTCTATGGATCATAAGCCCGCTCTGATACCACTGAAGGGATTTATCTTTGAAAAGCAACCGTTTTGCAGCAGAAGCCGATTAAGATTTTCTTAAATCCAAACCCAGGAGCTTATGCAATAGAAATAAAAAACAATAGAAATAGATACAAGAGAAGAAATAGATCTCACATTGTATATCTCTTCTAAAGATGGCTGCAGAAACCAAAAGAGGCTCCCTCCATAATCCCCTACACGAACAACTATCGAGCAAGAACCTGTGCTAGCGGTGGATTGAAAAACGAGGGAGAGAGCAAAAAAGGGGGGTTGAATTTTTTTTTTCTCTAAGAAAAATATGGTGGCCGAAATTTTGTGCAAAAAAATGGCTTAGGGTTTCTTCTTTTCACTTGAGCAGGTATTTATAGCTTTAAAAACCTTAGGCTTAAATAAATAAGCATAAGTTAAAATTTACTTGTAATTCAATTTTAATTAAATATGTATGTGATTATATTAAACCATATAATATAACACATAGCATTTAAATTAAAATTAATTTGCCTAATTTAATTAACCCAGTAAATTAATTTAGACTTTACTTAAATGAAATACATATAAACCTATCTATGTATAATTTTTCCACTCATAAATAAATTCATGAATTAATTTATTCAAATTAAGTCGATGAAACCCAATTAAAATTGATTATATTATCTTGACCAATCCAATTGATCTATAATTTAATCAATAAACTGCTCCTCTCTAGTCAGTATACCCCAAGTACACAGTTGCCCCGTATAGTTCAAGCTCAGACGTTCAATGTGTACGATCCTATGGGCCCGTCTTTATGTTGGCAGTGGGCCCATAACTTATAGACTGTAGTTGGGCTCTAGCAATCCATTACAGCTCCCAATTGAGACAGAGACTGTAGTCCAATGGAAGTTGTAACCCTTTAGTTTAACTTATATATCCCATGTCATTGATATCGGTCTCCAACATGGAGGAATGGTATCATCACCCTCTTTGTGTCTAGACATTAACTTGAACCTAAATGAACTAATGCTCACAAACAAGTTCTAACTTGTTTGGGTGTGGCCACACTTCTATCAGTTGCACTCATCAAATGGCCAATGATATCTTTTCAGTGGACTACTGAGTGACATTTCCTTCTGCTTATTCATGGCCTTGCCATGTTCACTGGCACACCCGAATGTACCCATACTTGGCACCCTGTTACAGGCCCTTTAGGCATACACCAAAGTGTGTTAGTTCACATTCGAGACCATAATATGGTCAGGACAAAGGATCCAATATAAGTACTACACGAGAATCACTTATGATACTATACCATGTGGATATCTCGTTTAGTGGATCTATCCAGTACCATGCCTATAAGCTTGATTGATAATCCATGTTCTATAGCCGGTAAGACACCACCATACAATCAAGGCTATGATAGTTTTTGGTTCCATTCATTCCCATGACTGGAACAGACTACGGATGGCTTTATGGTTATATCATTTCTTATCCATGGTCTCACTGCTAAGTGCATGACACTTGTCAACATTGATATAGATATGACCATTGGATACTCTATTTATAATATGTACAAGATATAAAAATAAATAGATTAATGCCTTTATTTAAAAACACAAATGTACAATACATCAATCTATTAAAAGATCCACAATGTACAATACAATACAAGGACTAATGCCTTGGGACTAGAGCATTCCCAACATTCTGCACTTCACAAATATTCTACTTAGTGACTCAGCCCACGAGGCAATGCTTCCATTCCCAGCTTGAAGGGCTGCTTTCTGAGTTGCTGCCATAATTTCTACTTGCTTGATAGGGGCAGTCGCTTGAGCAAGTTTGGGAGTAGAAGCGGAAGATGTTACGGGAGAATTATTACTCTTGTATCCTGAGGTGTATGTACGGACCCCTCCTCGATATCCATTGTTTAGGTTGCTTTGGACTACTTCAATTTCATACTTCTCGACCCTTCCGGCCATCTCATGGACTTCCACAAGTGTGTTAAACTTATGGTACTTTATATTGTTCTTGTACACTTCCAGACTGCCATTAATTAGTTTAGCAATCAATTCATCGTCCAAGGGTCTTTGATGCAGAAGGTTCATCTTGTCCATCCACCGTTACTAGTATTCTGCAAAAGTTTCATTCAGTTTCTTTTTTATGGCCTCAAGGTCTTGTAAACTCACCTCCAACTGAATATTGAAGCTATAATACTTCACAAAGGCATCAGATAAGGCATTCCAATCTTTGTGAAACTTTCTAATTATTTGTTGTACTAATTAGTAGCTTTTCCCTCTAATGTGGTGGGGAAGAGTCCTACCAACTGGTTCATCGGTAGGCCTGCCATTGTCAGAATCGTTACATACTGATTGAGATGAGCAGTTGGGGGGCTCTTTCTGGCGTACGGGGTAATTCTTGGCATTTGAAAACCAACTAGTAGTAGTTCAATACCGCCAGCCATCAAGACGCTCAGGTCAATGCATTTTGAGGCATTAACCTTTGGGCTCCCACGCATCTCAGCCATTAGTTCATCAATCTCTGCACATTTTTCTGGCCATTGCTTTTCTAAGGCCGTCTTAGCTTATCTTTCTCTATCCCTCACATAAGAGTGTCTGTCTTTATCCCTATTTTATCTATCCCCATTCCCAAACTCGTTTTTAGGTTCTTCTATTCTGTTGATGGTGGAATTGTTCAAAGCTACTTAGACTTGGTTCTCTATGATGCTTTTGAACTCATCTAAATTCCGAAAGTCCCCGGAGTATGGTAGTCATGGAAGCCACATCGGTGTTGGCATCAAGATTAGATGGGTTTACCATTTTTATGTGGTTATGCTCAAACGAATCAACTTCAAGTAAAGATTCAAATTCGGTCACCGACTCTATATCTGACCCAGTTTCTACTACCACTGAACCAGAAGCCACACTATCTACCTCTGTATCCACTGGAAACTATTCTTCTAACCCAAATAACTCCTCTGACTCACTTGATGTTGGATCCTTGATCTCAACCCTCTCCAATCTTCCTATAGGGCAATGCCAAACCATAAAACAAATCACATTAGGATTAGGATGGATATGTGCCTGAGAAGTTTCCGAGTTCTAGATCGCATGTATGCATTAAGTGATATGTATGCGTGGATGACATGAGATGCAGGCATACTATGCGAATTGAAAATAGATAAGGCTTTAAAGCTAAATGGATGGAGGTTCGGCATTTATGGAATGCCTAGCTGAGATTTGTACTATATTCCGCTAGCTGAGGGATGATTTGTATGGTTAATCATACGGGTGGAGGTTTGGCATTCGTGGAACACCTAACCGAGATTTGTCCTCGATTCCGCTAGCTAAGGGATGACTCATATGGTTAATCATACGGATGGAGGTTTGGCATTCACCGAATGCCTAACCGAGGTTTGTGCTATATTCCGCTAGTTGAGGGCTGACACGTGTGGGTCCCAAAGGATAGTCTAGATTTAAAAGAGGGGTGAATTAAATAACCAGCTAATAGTGGTCAATAATACCTAACATAAAATACTTGTAAAGAATACGGAATTATAACGCACAAGTATTATGCAATTGTCAATAAGTATCACCTTAAGCACAAAATCAACAAGCATAAAGAATGAAGCAAAATAAATAAAATGCTTGTAAGTAAGTAGAGTAGAGTTTAGAGAGATTGTGCTCAAGAGATTTAAAGAGGTTCGGCGACTCCGGCCTACTCCTCTCCTCAAGCTTCACCACTTGAGAGTTCCACTAAGATCCTTTTGAACGAGCAAGAATCAAGCCTTGGCACTCTACAACTTAAAGCTACCCAAATAAGTAAATCCCTTACTTATTCACCTTAATTTTTCACAAGGAATTGAGAAACTTCACCCCTAATTTTTACAAGCTTAATTAGGAAACTTTTCATCCTCAATTTTAAAGCTTAATTGAGAAACTCTACAATGACTATTTTCAAGCTCAATAGACAAACTCAAGATGTATGTAAAGATGAGAATTTGGTATGGTAACACACTTTTGATCTTCCAAAATATAACACAAAGATGCAACTCGATTTGGTGATTGTGTGTTGTAGAACAGACTTGGAAGAAACTTTGTTTGAAGCTCAAAACATTCAATACTTTTAGAGAGAGAAGCACTTGGCTTAGAGTGAGAATGCTTATGATGAATATTAAGTCTCTTAACCTCTCAAACTGGTTTAAGCTTCTTTTTATAGGCAAATATCTAGAAACTAGCCGTTACTTCTTTTCAAAAACTAGTCGTTATTTTTGTCTTGTAGTGACTGGCTTTCACTTTTAATCAGCTAAAATGAATGCATCTGGAGAGTTAAAAACTGGTGAGTTCTGTTTGCCTCTTTTAATTGACTATTTGTGATGCTTGTTCTATGACAAACATTCTATCTCTAAAACTGTCCTTTTTAGTCAGCTGTGAGCACGGGTTTTTTCCCGACCTCGATGACGAAAGCCCTTATTACCTTTTTCATGGATAAGCATGAGGCAGATTCAGAACGAGGACGTCGGACATTGCCTCGGAGAACCTAAAGAAGTGTAATAAATCTTGGTGCGGAACCCCAAAGAAGGTCGATTGAGCGCTTAAGAGAACCAGAGAGAAAAGTAAGAAAAGGTAAGAAATGCAAAACTGACTAATATAGCCACTTGGCTATAGTGCCCCATAGGGGTGCGGCTATAGTTTGCACAACTATAGCCACCCAACTATAGGCCATTAAAGCCGCTCGGTTGTACTTGCCAGATTTGATTTTCTCTTAAATAGGGTTTATTTTATCTCATTAATCTGGATTTTTAACCCTAATCTCACCATATAAAAGTAAAAACTCAAGATTAGGGCAAGGGAGAACATCATTGGCAGCCACAATCAGTGAGAAAGAACTAGGGTTTTGAAATTTTGAGAGTTAGAGAGAGAAAGGGTTAGAATCATTCCAATCCATTCTTCAATCCAATCCTCACCAAAACGGGTTAGAATCATTAGGTTTCATTTGGGTTTAGGGTATTCATCCAAGAACTCGGGGAGATTCCGATCAGAAGGGTTTTGATTTGGGTTTTGAAGGGAGAAAACTAGGTTTTAGTGAGAGAAATCCCTAAATCCACTCAAAAACCATCCAATCTTGAATCAAATCCGTAGAAATTATTAGGGACCTTTGAGAAATCATACTTGGGAGTGATTCTAATTGATTTGGCATTCGTTCGGGTTGATTTGGGGTTCTGTTTAAGTCTTGGAGGTTCATGGATGATTTCCAGTTGTTTGTGATTCAGAGGAGTTTTCCGGCGTCTGAATCCGTTTTCGGTGATCCAAAACACTAGAACACAAACAGGGTAGGCTCTGAGAGGCCCTAAAAACTTGTTTGAAATTGATTTGGGTGTTATTGTATGTGTTTGGTGTTTTTTCAAAAAGCTAGAAGTGGAAATCCAGCTATAGCCGCCCCATTTGTTACTTACAGCCGCTCGGTTGTAGTCTGATGACTACAGTGGCATAGCTGTAACCTATAGTGGAGCGGATATAGTTGTTTGATTATAGCCGCTTAGCTGTAATCTCAAGGGCAGAAGCTCCAAATGCCCTAAATCGACCAAAAACACTTCCTTTTTCAAATCAAATGTATTCTTCACGAATAATATTGGTCGGATCACATCCATATATGATTAGATTTACGGTTTTTGGGTTTTTGATTGATGGATGTGAGATTTAGTTTTGTTGATTTCAGGTTTTTAGGGTTTTTCGAAATCATTTGATCAGATCTGGATCTATTTCGTGGATTTTATAAGTTTCCAAAAACCCCAGATCACCCGAAAACATCAAAAAATCAAAACGATTTTCAAAACAAGAGCGAAAATTGGATTAGTGCTTCTGGAGTACTACAGCCACTCAGCTGTAGATGTTACAGTGCCTTAGCCACTACAGTGGCTCGACTATAGTTGATGAAACAGAATTAAATGTTTTGCCTTTTTTGCCCCTAACTTGTAATTTTGTTTCTCCTTTCGATTCAAAAAGGATTTTTAGTGTGTTTATGTTTCCAAACTCTAGATAAATGTTCAAATTAGGCCCACTCATGAACGGAACCCCCGGGTTCCGGGATATCCGGCCCACCAAAAGATGGAAAATGCATGCAAAACGAGCCAAACCGTTTTCAAAATTGATTTTCATTCACAAAATCTATAGGGCATTTTAATAAAATGTTTTCCAGGTCTAATTGAGTAGTCATCCGGACTTCTCGATTGTCCTCCTATATATGATCCCGTTTCCCAAAATACCCCTATTATATCTTGTGTGAGTCCTTGATGTAATTTGTATACTTGTGCTAACCTTATTTGGATGCAGCCTTTTATTTTTCATTTTTGATGTATTTAATAGATCATTTCATGTATCTAGGTGATTGTACCTTTTTTAGATTATTAGGTATTATAGGCGGTTGTAAATGGTGAGGATGAGAGTTTTTCTTTTTTTCTTTTTTTTTTTGGGGTTGTATAATTTGGCCATTACTTTACTTTTCCTGCACTTTTATTTTTCTGCACTTTATTTATGCTTTATACTTATGTCATTTGCATGATCACTAACTAAAATTACAGGAGGATAAAATGGGTAGAATTAAGTGAATGTTATACTACATTATGAAATAATAATTGAAAACAAGTTGAGGATTAGTAGATGTGTTGCCCGAACCCTGAATCTCTAGATCAGGTACTGCATCTACACTTGGTAGGGAGCTGTACCGAAAATTCTCGGATGAGCTGATCCGAGTGGCGACTTTGTATCTGATCACAAAATTTAGGTTTCGGGATCTTTAAGTTTAAATTAGGATTTTCTAAAAAATCTGTTTTCCAAAATTCACAGTTAAAATTAAGTTTTCTACAAAATGAGTTTTCATAATAAAGTGAACGGTTTTCTTAAGAAAGATTAAACCCGTTTTCAAAACCACACACACTCACCCAAAAAGAAAATCCCTAGTTCCCGCTTCGCCGCGGGTTCCAAAAAATGTCGTCCGCTCACATCAGCTAAAAGTTCATTTCTGTATGAAGTCAGTCTTGATCATTATGTCTGCACTAATTGTATTCAACTATCGTGCTAACTTCAATTAACTTCACATTTGGTCACTTCTTGTACATGTCATGAAATCTTTAATGGCAATCTCTTCAATGTTCTTTGTGAAGATTTCTTTATATTAAGTCCTTGGTTGGAAGTCTTATACTTATAAGGAGTTGTAGTGCTGAGACTATGAACTTCCAAGTGTCACTTATATTCCAAGGGTCTTCTTGTATAAATTATATGGATTTTAGATATACTATTCCTTTATAATTATTTCTCTTATCCATTTGTTTGTTATCATTAAAATAAATTCTGGCATTTAGAGCATTTAAATGCCTTTTGATCCAACAACACATATGGTTAGTTATATGAATAGGGGTTCGACATTCACGGAATGCCTAACCGAGGTTTGTTCTAGATTCCGATAGTTCAGGGTTGACATGTATGGTTAGTCACACGGATAGAGGTTTAGCATTCGTGGAACGCCTAATCGATATTTGTGCTAGAGATTCTACTAGCTGAGGATGACTCGTATGGTTAATCATACGGATGGAGGTTCGGCATTTGCAGAACGCCTGACCGAGGTTTGTGCTAGATTCCACTAACTGAAGGTTGACACGTATGGTTAGTCATACAAACAAAGTTCTGGCATTCGTGGAATGGCTAGCCAAGGTTTGTGCTAGGTATAATTTTTCACACATATAGTAATTCGGTGCTCTTTTGAGTGCCTAAGGGTTTATCCTTTAAAGACTAGTGAGTGTGTGGAGTTCTCACGATTACCGTGTGTTTATCGAAGGATGATTGTGTGGGTTTATAGTCATATTAAGGGGCAGCCTAAGGACACTCTAATGCAAGTTGGTTAATATGGAATGATTCATGCATGTGATACACGCAATTATGGCTGCCTCGAAAATCATTAGCGTGGATGACATACGAATGATTGATGTAATTTGCACACGAAAAGAAAAATGCAAATGGATATACAGAGGATGTTAGTTAGCATCACACAAGTGATATGCAAAATGATAATATACATACATGAAGGGATGATTATGATGACATGGTATGAAAAATCAAACACGTAGTACGTAGCATGCGATCGTACATTCCTGACCTTATTTCTCCTCGTGGTTAAATATCAATATCCTAACTGAGTCCTAGGTGTGGTTCTCTTTAATCATCAACAGGGCATGATAAAAGTGAATCTAAATGTATATATCATGCACAATGTTTCGATATCCTAATGGAAATTACTACAGCTATCTACATGAGTTAGGTCAAATGTCTGGGTTAACATCAAGGTCCCCATAGCAAAATATACTCCTCACTTCTCCCCACTCAAGGGTCTAAACGAAGGGGTACATATGAGGCTATAGGTGGTGTTCCATATCCATATCCTTATGACCTGGCGGAGCATAAGCGGCACTTCAATAGTTCACTGGGCTAAAAATGGTACCTTAACGTGATGCTCAAATCTAGCTAAAATGCAATGCATATAAAATGTTACAACAGTTTATTAAAGCTATTTTAATTAGATACTTTCAATGTGTTGGAAATGCTCTAGTCCGAGGCATTGGTCCTTGTATTTGTACTATACATTTATTGGATTTATGTGTTGTACTCATTTGTGTTATTAATAAAGGCATCAATTCATTTATTATATCGATCTTGTGCAATATATTAAATGAAGTATCCAATGGACGTATCTATATCCATGATGACAAGTGTCATGCACTTGGCAGTAAGACCATGGATAGGGTAAACGATATGACCATAAATAGATCCATAGTCTGTTCCAGTCATGGGAATGAATGGAACAATAGACTATCATTAACCTGGTTGTATGGCGGTGTCTTACCTGTCATTGGACATGGGATGTCAACCAAGTTAATGGGTACATGCCTAGAAGCATGGTATTGGATAGATCCACTAAACGAGTAATCCACATGGTATGGTATCACAATGGATTCTCATGTAGTACTTGTATGGATCCTTTGACCTGACCATATGATGGTGTTACATGTGAAGTCGCATTCTTAGGGGTACGCCTAAAGGGCCTGTAATAGGGTGCCAAGTATGGGTGCTTTCGGGTATGTCACTGAACATGGTAATACTATGGATATGCAGAAGGGATTTGTCACTCAGTAACACACTGAGAAGATATCACCGGCCACTTGATGAATGTGACTGATAAGAGTGTGGCCACACCCAAACAAGTTGGAACTTGTTTGTGAGCATTAGTACATTCGGGGATCAAGTTAATGTCCGGACACAAAAGAGGGTGATCAATCCATGCCTCTATGTTGGACACCGATATCAATGACATGGGATGTACAAGTTTAAACTACAGGGTTATGATATCAGTTAGACTGCCATCTCCATCTTAATTGGGGGCTGCAGTGGCTTGCTAGAGCCCAACTGCAGTCTGTGGGCCATAGGCCCACAGCCGACATAAAGATGGGCCCACGGGATCGTACACATAGAACGACTGAATGCAGACTTAAGGAATCTCATGTATACTTGGAGTATACACAATGGAGGGAGGAGTGTGTATATATTAATCATATTATAAAGATCAATTAGATTGGTCATAATAATAAAATTAATATATTAAATTGGCTCTTCATAATTAATTGGATTAATTATGAAATTATTTCCTAGGTGGAATTATTCATATGTATGGGTTTGCATATGATTTTATTTTGTGTAGATTTAATTTTAATTTGATGGATTAAATTAATTGTCAAACTAATTTTAATTTGGATGTGAATAATATATTACTTGGAGTAATATATTAAATACATGGGTATATTAAAATTGGGCTTGAAATTAATTTAAACCAGAACAATTAAAATTAGACTGGGCCTAAATTAAAACATGGAAGCCCGCACAGAATAGACAGGAGCCAAGATGGGCCTGAATTCCCCTAAGGAATTCGACCAACCCTAGGTATAAATACCTAGGGTTAGAAATTTCGGCTAACACAAGGGTTGAGCCTCCTAGCCGAAATTTTCTAGCCTTTTGCTCTCCATTGTTTCGTTTTTCCGACGCTAGCACGGGTTGCATTCGTTAGGCGTTCGTGTACGTGAGAGTGGAGGAATTCTATGTTGAATTCTGCAGTCTCCATCCATCTCTAGAAAGAGATTTTCTGGTAAGAAAATTAATCCCTTTCTATTTAATTTTAAGTTTTTCAATTTCCACTTCAATTGCTCCTGGGACTGGATTTGAGGAAATCACCGCGTTTTTCCGCTTTTATCGGGTGATTTCCGGTGACAAATCCCAACAGTGGTATCAAAGCGGGCTTTTGATCCATGGAAATTGATAAATTTGGTTGAATCCCATTTTTGAAATTGGAGGTTTTTAATTGGGATTCATGGTATGGGTTTTTATGATTTTTCCCATATGTTTTATACAATGAAAATTAATGTTGCATATTGGTTTATGTATTTTAATTTTGTTGTATGTTATTGGAGTTCTTGGAGAATTGTAATGGTTGATGGATGATTTTTTTTCTGTTTTATTTAAAAAAAAAAAATCTGCCTCCCGGGGTGCGGGCTGTAGGCGGCGGCATCGCCGCCGGCGGCCGCAGCACGCGGCAGGAGGCGCTGCAGCAGCGGCCGCTGCCTGCTGCAGCGGGCCGGGCCCAGTAATTTTGGATTTTGCGGAATTTGGGTCCGGGGCCCAGTTTTGAAATTTTAATTGCTTTTAAAATTCGTGTGTTTAAATTTATGTAATTTAAATGCGCATGGTTTCTTGGATGAATTTTAATTTCGTTCATGTGATATTAATTTTGGAAATTAATATGGTTAATGGAAATTGGTTCGGGTAATTTTGGCACAATTACTTGGACGGCTAAATTGGACCCATGGTTTCCCAATTCCAGTGGAAGCAGTTGGACTGCCTGGGCTGGAGGCCCAAAGCCCGTTAAGGGTTAGAACCATGGTGGGCCAAAATTGGCGATTTCCTAATAATGGCTTAGACATAATTTAAACGGGCTTAAATCATGTATTATGACATGCTTTTGAATTGTATGTATTGGATGCATATGAATGGTTGAATGAATGTATGATTGGATGCTATTGGGCCTTTTACGAGATGGGTTGTATTTTTCTTTTTGGGTAAATACGGCCTGCATGTCGTTTTTCTTTTTAATGTAATTTTATTTTATTTAAATTAAATATTATAAAATTTGTAAAAGAAGAAGCCCATGGAGTGGTGAGCCCAAATGGAGGTGCAAGCCCAAATTAGAGGTGCAAGCCCAGAAGGAGAAGATGGAGGCCCGCCTAATATCTGTTTCTAGTATAGGTTTACTAGAATAATATTAGGATGTAACATAGGCCCATAGCAGTCCATTTTAATTTTATTTAATCATGTTTTATATTCATTTGCATGTATGAATGTATGTTCCAATAGCTCATTCACCCGCTTTATGTATGTAAGCCGTTATAATTGAATCTAATAACCAAACGGAATTACTAAGTCGCTTAAAAGTGCTTCCCTCATTCAAAACCGAATCGAAGTGGGAATAGGCCAGTTGTAGACCATGCCCTCGCAGGATGCACTGGAGTATTGTCACTTTGTATTGGGTCAGAGTATGGGATACTCTAACACTTGGATGGAGGTTTTCACTTAGCGTGGGTAGTAGGATTCTCCTGGCCCTAAGCACAGATGGGTAAGTGCCAACAAGCCCATCAAACCGAGAGTCCCTAGGTTGGGATTGGACGGCGTTCCTACCTAAATAATTAAGGTGTAGTTGTACCAAACCCTCGTTTGGCTATATCTTAATGAAATATGGATCTCGACCCATGAGCCCAACAACTCGGTTTAAATTAATAACTTGATTCATTATTAATTTTATATGGGAAGAACAAAGCAAAGCCCTTTATTAACACTCTCAATGTTTTTCTGTGTAGAAACACCCAAATGGCAAACACAAATACCTTATCACTGCGATCCATTCTTGAAAAGGACAAGCTTTCCGGTCCTAACTTTTTAGACTGGTCTAGGAACTTGAGGATAGTTCTAAGACAAGAGTCAAAAGAGTATGTGCTGGAAAGGCCTGTGCCGGCTGCGCCTCAAGGACGTAATCCACCGGCTGCCCAGCTGGAGGAATACGAGGCGCACGTCAAGGACAACCGGGATGTGACATGCCTTATGTTGGCTTGTATGGTCCCCGAACTGCAAAAGCAGTTTATGGACCACCAAGCTTATGCTATGATAACAACTCTTAATGAGATGTTTCAAGAGCAAGCTCGTCAGGAAAGGTACCTGACCAATAAGGCATTCCACTCTTGTAAGATGGGGGCCGGGACATCTGTGAGTGCACACGTGCTCAAGATGAAGGGCTATTTGGATACTTTGGCCCGTCTCGGATCGCCTATCTCTCAAGAGTTGGCGGTGGACACAATCCTCGCGTCCTTGCCGGATTCTTATGATCAGTTCATCCTTAACTACAACATGCAAGGGATGAACCGCACTGTCAGTGAGCTGCATGGGATGCTTAAGCTTACTGAGCAGTCGATCAAGAAGACTCTGCCGGTGCTGCTGGTTAACAAGGGGAACCTTCCTCTTGCTAAGGGAAAGGCCAAGGCCAAGGCCAAAAAGGCCAAAGCCAAGAAGGCTAAGGCCCAACCCAAGGCCCAGCAGAAGGCAGGTCCTGAGGACGTCTGTTTCGGGTGCAGACAGGCGGGTCATTGGAAGAGATCGTGTCCCAAGCTGATGGGAGAGCAAAGAAGGGGCCAAGGTGCGTCCTCTTCAGGTATTTATGTTATAGATATTAACCTTACTGTTTCAACATCCTGGGTATTGGATACTGGATGTGGTTCTCACATTTGTTGCAATGTGCAGGGACTTAAGAACAGAAGGTTGCTGGGGTCGGGAGAGGTGGACTTGCGGGTTGGGAATGGAGCAAGGGTTGCTGCCATAGAGATCGGCGAATACCACCTAATGATGCCCAGTGGATTGGTTTTAATTTTAGAACATTGTTACTTTGTACCTGCCATGTGCAGGAATATTATCTCTGTATCAATGTTGGATATTTCTGGATTTAATTTCACTATTTTAAATGGTCGAATTTCTATATCTAGAACGGGATTATTTTATGGAGATGCTCTATTAAATAATGGCCTGTATATCCTGGACTTAAATGAAACCAATCATATCTACAACATAAACACTAAAAGGATTAAGCCCAACGAACTTAATCCTGTCTACCTATGGCATTGTCGTCTTGGCCATATAAACGAGAAGCGCATTGCTAGGCTTCACAAAGCTGGGGTCCTAGGGTCATTTGACTTGGAGTCAATTGATACATGCAAATCATGTTTAAGAGGCAAGATGACAAAGGCGCCTTTTAGCAAGAAGGCTGAAAGGGCCACTGGCTTATTGGATCTAATACATTCAGATGTATGTGGACCTATGAGCGCAGCGACCAGAGGTGGGCATCTGTACTTCGTCATGTTCACGGATGATTTCAGCAGATATGGCTATGTCTATCTGATGAAACACAAGTCCGAGACCCTTGATAGGTTCAAGGAATTTAGGAACGAGGTACAGAACCAGCTAGGCAGAAATATCAAAACCCTTCGGTCGGACCGAGGTGGTGAGTACATGAGCCTAGAGTTTGACTCATACTTGAGAGAGCATGGAATAGTTCCACAACTCACTCCTCCCGGAACACCACAATGGAATGGGGTGTCCGAACGGAGGAATAGGACCCTGTTGGACATGGTCCGCTCAATGATGAGTCAAGCATCTCTCCCAATTAGTTTCTGGGGACACGCCCTCGAGACAGCAGCTCTCATCTTAAACAATACTCCGACTAAGGCAGTGGAAAAGACCCCATATCAGATATGGACGGGCAAGGAGCCCAATGTGTCTTTCCTAAGGATTTGGGGATGCGAAGCACATGTCAAGAAATTGACTAGTGGGAAGCTGGAGCCCAAAACCGACAAATACCTGTTTGTGGGCTACCCTAGGGAAACCAAAGGGTATTACTTCTACAACCCCGCCGAGAACAAGGTGTTTGTGGTAAGGAAGGGGGTCTTTCTGGAAAAGGAGTTCCTTTCCAAGAAAGATAGTGGCAGCAACGTTGAACTCAGGGAAGTTCAAGGTCCACAAGCTCCTAAAGAGGATAACTCGGAGGCTCAGGTGGAGCTTCCACAAGTGGAAGCACCGACCTAGGCCACACAAGAACCTAGAAGGTCTGGTAGGGATCGTCCGGAACCGGAGAGGTATGGTTTCCTCGTCATCGATGATCAAACTCTTCTCATCTGGGATGAAGAAGAACCCAAAACCTACCAGGAGGCTATGGCTAGCCCACAATCTGCGAATTAGCGTAAAGCCATAGAGGTAGAAATGCAATCTATGTACGATAATCAAGTTTGGAACTTGGTTGATCCACCTCCAGGTGCCAAGGTAATAGGTTGCAAGTGGTGCTATAAGCTAAAAGCTAATAATACCTTTAAGGGGCATCTGGTTGCGAAAGGTTTCAGATAAGTCCATGGAATAGACTATGATGAAACTTTCTCACCAGTAGCCATGCTCAAATCCATCAGGATATTGCTGGCCTTAGCCGCATGGTATGACTATAAGGTATGGCAGATGGATGTCAAGACTGCTTTCCTTAATGGGAAGCTACTCGAGGATGTGTACATGACACAACCTGAGGGTTTTGTCGATCCTAAGTATCCGGGAAGGGTATGCAAACTTCAAAGGTCCATTTATGGACTGAAGCAAGCATCCCGAAGTTGGAATCTAAGATTCAATGAGGCTATAAAGGAATATGGCTTCATACAGAATCTAGATGAGCCTTGTGTGTATAAGAGGACTAGTGGGAGCATTGTCACATTCTTGGTACTTTATGTAGACGACATCCTACTCATTGGAAGCGACATACCTACACTGCAAAGGGTAAAGCAGTGGCTGAGTAAGTGCTTCGCAATGAAGGACTTAGGCGAAGCTGAGATGATCCTAGGGATCAGGATCTATAGGGATAGACCAAATCGGCTTCTGGGCCTAAGTCAGGCTTCGTACATTGACAAAGTTCTGAAAAGATTCAGCATGGACCGGGCCAAGAAAGGTTTCTTGCCAATGGGCCATGGGCTGAAACTTAGTAAGAAGAACTGTCCTAAAACAAGGGAGGACAGGGAGAACATGAAATTGGTTCCATATGCTTCGGCTATTGGATCAATCATGTACTCCATGTTATGTACGAGACCTGATGTCGCCTTTGCACTGAGTATGACGAGCCAATACCAGCAGGATCCCGGGGAGGATCACTGGAAAGCTGTCAAGGCGATCCTCAAGTACCTTAACCGGACTAAGGATAGCTTCTTGGTGTATGGTGGTCAGGAAGTGCTATCAGTTACTGGGTATACTGATGCGAGCTTCCAGACAGACCAGGATGAGTACCAATCGCAGTCAGGGTATGTATTCTTACTGAATGGTGGTGCTGTAAGCTGGAGGAGCTTAAAGCAACCAACCATAGCGGACTCTACAACAGAAGCTGAGTACATCGCTGCGTGTGATGCAGCTAAGGAAGCTGTGTGGATGAAGAAGTTTATCACTGAGTTGGGAGTAGTACCAACTATCCAGGACCCAGTAGATATCTTCTGTGACAACAATGGGGCCGTTGCACAAGCTAAGGAGCCCCGGTCACACAAGAACACAAAGCACATGCTCAGAAAGTTTCACCTCATACGAGAAATCACGAAGAGAGGTGACATTGCATTGCACAGAGTGGACACCGAGGATAATGTCGCAGATCCATTGACCAAGGCGCTGGCCCAGCCCAAGCGCGAGGGTCATACTAGGTCTATAGGGATTAGGCCCATGCCTAGTTGGAACTAGTGCAAGTGGGAGATTGTTGGAAATGCCCTAGTCCCGAGGCATTGGTCCTTGTATTTGTACTATACATTTATTGGATTTATGTGTTGTACTCATTTGTGTTATTAATAAAGGCATCAATTCATTTATTATACCGATCTTGTGCAATATATTAAATGAAGTATCCAATGGACGTATCTATATCCATGATGACAAGTGTCATGCACTTGGCAGTAAGACCATGGATAGGGTAAATGATATGACCATAAATAGATTCGTAGTCTGTTCCAGTCATGGGAATGAATGGAACAATAGACTATCATTAACCTGGTTGTATGGCAGTGTCTTACCGGTCATTGGACATGGGATGTCAACCAAGTTAATGGGTACATGCCTGGAAGCATGGCACTGGATAGATCCACTAAACGAGTAATCCACGTGGTATGGTATCACAATGGATTCTCGTGTAGTACTTGTATGGATCCTTTGACCTGACCATATGATGGTGTTACATGTGCAGTCGCATACTTAGGGGTACGCCTAAAGGGCCTGTAATAGGGTGCCAAGTATGGGTGCTCTCGGGTATGTCACTGAACATGGTAATGCTATGGATATGCAGAAGGGATTTGTCACTCAGTAACAGACTGAGAAGATATCACCGGCCACTTGATGAATGTGACTGATAAGAGTGTGGCCACACCCAAACAAGTTGTGACTGATAAGAGTGTGGCCACACCCAAACAAGTTGGAACTTGTTTGTGAGCATCAGTACATTCGGGGATCAAGTTAATGTCCGGACACAAAAGAGGGTGATCAATCCATGCCTCTATGTTGGACACCGATATCAATGACATGGGATGTACAAGTTTAAACTACAGGGTTATGATATCAGTTAGACTGCCATCTCCATCTTAATTGGGGGCTGCAATGGCTTGCTAGAGCCCAACTGCAGTCTGTGGGCCATAGGCCCACTGCCAACATAAAGATGGGCCCACGGGATCGTACACATAGAACGACTGAATACAGACTTAAGGAATCTCATGTATACTTGGAGTATACACAATGGAGGGAGGAGTGTGTATATATTAATCATATTATAAAGATCAATTGGATTGGTCATAATAATAAAATTAATATATTAAATTGGCTCTTCATAATTAATTGGATTAATTATGAAATTATTTCCTAGGTGGAATTATTCATATGTATGGGTTTGCATATGATTTTATTTTGTGTAGATTTAATTTTAATTTGATGGATTAAATTAATTGTCAAACTAATTTTAATTTGGATGTGAATAATATATTACTTGGAGTAATATATTAAATACATGGGTATATTAAAATTGGGCTTGAAATTAATTTAAACCAGAACAATTAAAATTAGACTGGGCCTAAATTAAAACATGGAAGCCCGCACAGAATAGACAGGAGCCAAGATGGGCCTGAATTCCCCTAAGGAATTCGGCAAACCCTAGGTATAAATACCTAGGGTTAGAAATTTCGGCTAACATAAGGGTTAAGCCTCCTAGCCAAAATTTTCTAGCCTTTTGCTCTCCATTGTTTCGTTTTTCCGACGCTAGCACGGGTTGCATTCGTTAGGCGTTCGTGTACGTGAGAGTGGAGGAATTCTATGTTGAATTCTACAGTCTCCATCCATCTCTAGAAAGAGATTTTCTGGTAAGAAAATTAATCCCTTTCTATTTAATTTTAAGTTTTTCAATTTCCACTTCAATTGCTCCTGGGACTGGATTTGAGGAAATCACCGTGTTCTTCTGCTTTTTATCGGGTGATTTCCGGTGACAAATCCCAACACAATGCTCATCATGATCTTTTAAGTTTTAGGAAAACTCTTTAGAAAACCTCCCAGTGGACTCGCCACTATGAGCGGATTATAATTCTAAGCATAGCAAAGTGGGTCACTGGGCTTTTAATTATTTGATTTTGATTGGGTACGTAATTATAATAAGAAACTCATTTTTAGGAAAATACAGTATTCATAAAAGATTCGAGACCGAAATCTCGAAAAAACTATAGGAGTCACCTCCCGGCTCAACTAAACTGGGAAATTCGGTATAACTGGAACTAAGTGAGAACCACTACAGCTTCTAGAGATCTAGGTTCGGAGGAGTCACTTACTTATTATCCAATTAAAATTACAACTCCAATATTCAACCATAACATTTTATAGGACTAAATCAATTTTTATTTTATAACACACGGCGTTCATACAGAGTACAGGGAATGGAGTTAAGTTACAATGCAAATCAAGTAGGCTATCATAGGGGGATACACATGAATTAAAAGGAGATCGGGATACAAATACCTAAAATACACAAATTCTACTAACAAAGGAATAAAATAGCGAAAGTAAATTTAGTCCTGCAAAAATGGGTGTTAATAATGCAACGAAACTTATGCGTATGAGACTCGAGCATAAAGGTAAAAGATGGAAAATGGTTTTGAAAACAATTTCACCGATTGGTGTCTATCATGCTTTAAAGTTGGTTTTCAAAAGATCGAGTCATCATTATCAATTTAACATAATGTCAATTTTGGAAATCAGGTTTACATTTCATTATGCAATGAAAAGCTCAGAACGCAATTTATAAGCCACTCTGTCCGAGAATAACATCCGTATGGATGTCTATAATAACCGTGCAATTATAGGTAGATCCTTAAGGGTATCACTTTTAGGCACGAAATAGGTTTAAACTTTAGCGATTTTGTTTAAGGATTTCATGAAAGTGGCCAAGAGATAACACCCGTGCAGTCATTACTATAACCATGCGGTTATGTCGATGACCATACAAATGTTATTTCTGGGCGGAAACCAAAGGTGAACAAATACAAAGCATTTTGAAAAACGTATGAAATGACTTTCAATTGATGAAAATACGCAAGAAAGTCATTAATTTCTCAGAAATATACCTGTAATGCGTGAATCCACCGCTTTACAGGTTCAAAAACACTTTAAAGGAGCTCTAGATTGTTGGGTTTCGATTAAGGTTTTACAAGTCTGAAATCACTGAAAATCCTCAAAAGTTACGGGTTTGTGTTTATGTATTAGTCTCTAAACCTGTTATTAATCTTAGTGACCTGTTTTCCTATGATTTCTGACAAGTTTTATACCCTAATTCCAAAGAATCAAGTAAGAAAGATGAAGGAAAAGCCCAAAGTTCTTCCTTTTCTTCCCTTTTCTTTCCCTTTTCTCTTTAGCTCTCAAAAAGTCTAGTCTTGGATTATAGCCTCACAAATTACCGTCACTTTCTCTCTCCTTATCCTTTTCCTTTTATACTTCTTTCAAATCAGAGATCTAGATCCGATCTAAATGCAAGTGGGATGGATTATTGAACATCCATACGAATATAGAAGGAACATCCACAAGGTCATAGACCATATCCGTACGGTTTGGTTGATTGACTACAAACCCTAATTCGTTCGGTTTAGCAATCCGGAGCTTCAACCTTGAGTTGTCCTTAACTCGCGTGGTTACAGAGCACATAAAAAAAGAGTTTGTTTTCATCATTGAAACTGAGGATTAAAATCCCGTGCTTACATTGTATTTACTTCATGCACTACATCTCTTCTTCCTCTAACGACTGTTCTAGCAGGAGTTGATAGCTATATTTTCATAAGTAACTTATAACTCTTCACTGGTTTTATCTCCAAAAACCATTTGCAACTGTATCTACTAGAGTTTGACAATTAGGGGGTTAAACTACCATAGAGAAATTTAGTAAGTAATAATAAAGAAAATTAATGAGGTAGACATTGATTTAGAAGAAGTTGGAATTGTCCCAAGCTTCATGGAACAGTTTTCTAACTCTTTGCACAAAATTATGAATCGTATTCTTATAGTATATTGTTCATAAGATGAATAATATTTAGGAATAATTACAAAAATAAACCTTGTGGTTTTGGCTATTTACAAATCGTACATGTGGTTTAAATTTTTACAACATATAACATATGGTTTCATAATGCTAACAAAAGTAGTTTTATAGTCCAAAATACTCCCTAATTTTTATCTAAAATTTTGTATGTTGGTTGATTAAAATATAATGGACCATAGAGTTGAAACTTGAAATTTTTCGTAAAGCGCTTATATTTTTAATAATTAATAATGCAAAAAAATTTTAAAAATCATAAAAATTTGAAAAATGGCTAGAAAATTTTCTAATTTTCAAAACTTGATTGAAATTTATTTAATAATGTGTATGAGTTATTGGAATGTCAAATAGTAGAAAACACTAAGTTTAGCACGGAGATTAGGTTAAAAACCTAAAGTTCACACTGTTAACCCGATTTCTATGCGAAACTTACTTTTCTTTACTATTTATTATCTCAATATTCTATACATATTATTTAACAATATGTTACAAATTTTTAAAATTTTTAAGCTTTTTTCTATTTTTTGTAAATGTTTTTTCTTTATCTCACCATTAATTAAAAAAAATACATACACATCCCAAAAATTTATAAACTTTATCACTAAGGTTCATTATGTTTTATTCAACCAACATGCAAAATTCAAGTGAAAATTCAAAGGATAAAAAGGTTTTTAGGGAACATATTGGACGATAGACTATTTTTGTTAGTATTGTAAAACCACAGCTCTCATTTTGTAAAATTTTAAACCACATGTACCATTTTACAAATGGTACAAAACCCATTTAAAACCATTTTACAAATGGCCAAAACCCATTTTAAACCATTTCCTAACATCCTCTTTCATAGAGTTTGGAAGATATCTCAACATAAGTTCTAATCCAATTAAAACATTTAAAGAGTTTGCGCTATACTATATGATTCTTTCATCAATCTGGAGGCATCCTCACTTCCCAATCAATTGAAGGAGGGAAGCATATGCACGTGGATATTAAATTTATAGTTTCTAGCTATTGCATTTAACTAGATACAAGAAAGATTATCATCTATTACCAGTCTTTGGATGTCTTTAAGGCACTATACTGGCGGACTCGGAGACTCAATAAGAGGTGGATCTTATTGTTTCCATTGACATTCAATTTGTCAACCATTCTTTCTTTTCTTCTTTAAGCTCTATTCTATCTGTAAGTACGTTCAATTTCACAGGTTAATAGAAACTAAGTTAGTATTATTTAAGCTCTTAAATCCTCTTAAATGTACAAATAGCTTGAAAGTTAACATCGGAATAAAATACTATTATAATATAATATAATACAAAATTAAAATTAACAAAATAACAATTACATAAGCCTTCCTAGCAATAACACCAAAAACTTTATCAGCTAGAATACGTAAGTGCACATTGTCATTGCAATAAAAATTCTAGAGTATTCTAGTGTCGAATCCAAAGGAGTTTTCAGTACTATTCTAATTAATTTTAGTTTAAAAGCAATAAATTAGATTTTTGTTGGTTTGTTAGACTAAAGAAAGCACTTAAAAGTCAATAATTTTTTAGTTTCTCGGATATGAAAAATTAAAAAAAAGTAGAGTATTTTGCTGAATTTCCTCTACATCTTAGGGTAGTCTTGATAAAGAGAAAACGAAGTTAAATGGAGAATTCAAACAATTGGGAAAACGCTAGCAATTTAGATTTCACCTAAATGGGGAATCAATCGCACAACTATCACTCTAAACATGCAATTATAATGACAATTGTTCCAAAATTATCTTAACACTATGTCCAGCTACTAAATTGTGCCTTATTAACTGTGATCATTTATCGATTTCTTACTAACATTAATTAAACCCTCTAAGCAGCAAGTGTATCATCACAATTAATCCTAACTATGTCTAGCCTATGTTCAACTGTGATTATCTTCCTAGTTTTAGGTTTATATTTCACTTTTTAGTTCATCACATAAACCCTATGATTGAATTATGCATTGACCATATCCATAATCCATAAATAAATTTAAAGAAGACAAATATGTTTGAACAATATTTTAAATTAAATTAGAAATAAAACATTCAACATGGAAATATGTAATCAATTACTCCAAACTAGGTTACAAATTCTAACCCTAAATGAAGATTTAACTACTCATAATGGAAATAAAGATGGAAGAAATCATTAAACTAAATCTGAGAACACAAGACATATCCAACTATAACTTTATGGTATCTCTCTCTGAATGAGAGGTTTAGGATTCGAATCTTTTTGAGACAAAGAAACTAAACCCTTAAAAAAAATGAAAATTATTTTAAAAAAAATTCCAAAACATAAGAATAAGGGGGAGAATGAAAAAACTCTTGGAAGATTAAGCGAATTCCATTGAAACTGTTATAAAATCTCTCAAGATTGATGTTCGTGCTCCCAAATTTTTCATCCAAAAGAATGGATAATGTGATGAATTGGTTGTATCTCCTCTTTTTTTCAACATATGTAACTCTTGTTTTAGAAATTTCAAGCTAATTGAGAACCTTTTCCACTAGAACAATTAAGGTCCCCAAAAACTTAAGTTGACAGGTAAAGTCCTGCACGTGAATGCCCATCGAGCTTGAAACCTATATAAGACAGGTCCATCAAGAAATTAAGTGATTTCTAGAAATAGAAATGAATTTTTCTAAATTCATTCAGCGGCTTGTGCCCTAAGGTGTTGGGTTAAGTCCCGCAACGAGCGCAACCTTATCATATGTTGAATTTTAATCAATAAATAGAATTGTTAAGATTCGAATCCTCGATCTCTAAGTCTAAGCGGTTCTGATACTATGTCATGGAACCATTTAATCCAAAAGTTTAAACTAATAAATAAAACTCAATAATATTTTTTATTATTATTATCACTGACACGAGAAACAAACCCACAAGGTTAGATGTGAAATCTGAGCTAGGCAAAAAAACTCTCTGCACATAATTGACCCAAGTTGAGAAACTGACGTACTGTTCGATGTGAAATGGTTTTATAAGAAAACACGCTTTTTCTTCACTTTTTCAAAATTTTCTCAAAGTTTGTCTTAAACCTCCTGGTATATAACAAAATAAAAAACAAGTAAAATCCACCAAAATTCAAGTAATATATATAAGGTAGCCTAAATTTATATTTTGCATTTTGAAAAATTTACATAAAATATATTTTTTTAGATAAATATTTATAAAACTGCACATTCTTTCTCATTTTCAAGTTTTTTTTCTTTCTTTCGTTTTTACCTTTTCTTTTTTAATTTTGATTTTACTTTGATAATCGTTGGTGTATTTTCTTATGATTCGAATAACATTATAAACTTAAACTTGATAATTTATTTTTTGTAGAATATCTTTCTAAATATTTTGTATTCTTAAATGGGTCATGTAAAAAGCCCTTTCTCTTAAAAAAAAAAAAAAGTTGTTTTTTTTTTGTTTTCTTTAATTAATCATGAAAAGGCAAACGAAGAAATAGAATGTTTGAGTAAAAACTTGAACAAGACCGAAAAAAAAACAAATAAAAAAAAAAAAAAGTCAATAGGAACTCCGCAGACAGCATTTTGAGAAATGGCTGAATAAAATTTGATTTAGAAGGGAAAACGAATGGATCCTTCTTTCCTGTCTTAGATACACTCACTGTATCACTCTTCTGCTTTGCTTGTTAATGGTTACTTCTTTTTCCGGATCTTCTTTTGGATCAATTCATGAACTTCTTCTTCTTCTTCTACTAATTGCTACAGATTCAATTGGACATTATTATGGCCTATAGGAGGCGCCAACAAACCTTCACTGCGAATCCTACTTCTTCTGATGATGACTTACATACCAATTCATCTTCTTCTTCTTCTTCTTCTTCTTCTTCTTCTTCAATTTCCATTGCTGCTAAAGCCATTCGAGCTTCTTCCGCTGCTCGTAGGGACTCTTCTCTCTACTCCGCTTATGGTTTTGACCACCGCTCTCCTTCCTCCCCTACTACAAACGCCCCCGTCTCCACCGCCTCCACCTGCGCCGCTACTTCTTCTTCTTCTTTTTCCTCCAGGGTAAGCCTGTCACTCTTCTAATTTGTTTTCAAGTATTGCAGATTTTTAATTCTTTTTTTCCCCCTTATTATTGTTTCTTTTTGTGAAGGATCAAAAGCTCTATGAATACACCTCAATGAAACCTCTAAATGAACCCAAACAAGGGTTTTGGGGTTCTCTTGCTAGAAAAGCTAAATCTATTGTTGAAGATGATACTTCTCCACAACAACTTGATTCGCCTTGCAGAACTTCTTATCAGGTGCCTCTGACTTCAATTAAACCCAAGGTTTGCATTTAATTTTCCATTACAACACTTTTTAAGATCAAAGCTTGAGGCTTTTATCGGGTTCTAACTTCAAGTTTCGTCTTTTGCGCTTGTACTTTTTGCCTTTGTTTCTAATATCTGATAGATATGGGACCTTCTGATGTGACTACGGACCTTATTTGAATTGTATGTCATGTTTGCAGTTCCAGAATCCAGATTCCTCTCAAGACAACCATCAAAAAACAGAAAATCGAACAATGCACAAAGGACTAAATGCTATCTCGTCTTCTTTAAATTATATTGGTAATGCCGTCGAGGTAAACCTCTGTAGGAATGTTTGTTCAAAATTTATGATTATTTCTTTGTTTTGCTCGTATGCACAACTATCATTATGCTAGTGAACTTAATGTTTTGAGCAAAATGTCTAATCACATAAGAGTCCTAACTTTTATATCACTTGCACTTATGGCTTGAACTGTTGGGATAAACTATCGTAACCAATCCTTAAATGAGTTGCATTTGTATTATTGACCCCATAAGTTCTTTGGCTATAATTGTACTTGCCATAAACAAAGTCAAGCTACTTTTGCTACATCTGCTGTATAAGCCATGGCTGAAAATTGATTAAAACTTGTGCCCTTTGAAGATTGAAAACCTTATGTTTTTAACCTTTTTTCTGTGTTGCTTGTAATGCATGATGCTGGTTTGCTTTTAGGAGGGTCTTACCAAAGTGGAGAATCGAACTGCTAACATTATCCAAGAAACTCGTAAGCACATCAGAAAGAAGCCTGGTGCTGCTGCTGTGCACAATCAGGTCAATGGTCGTGGTAATGCATGGCAACAACCCCAAATGCAGACCCATATACAACCACAAACGCAAACCGATCAAGAACTTCAACTAAAAGCATCTCGCGACGTAAGGTGGCTGCTGTGTCACTGGTTCATATAATGGAAGTATATTGCATGTGTGGGTTGCGTAAACTTGTGCAGTTTTAGATTGGAAACTGCCAAATTGGCTTTTAAAATAACTATTAGCTTTAAGGAAGAAACAACACATTGCATTAGCTTCTCATCTTGCATCTTACTTCTCTGATGTCTTGATTCATCCTAATTTTTTCCGCATGCAGTCCTATCAGAAACTTAGAAATTTATTGTCTAACTAAGTTTCTTACTATTCAATTTGTTTTCGGTTTTCGGATGCTGTTCTTCCTTGTTAGCGTTCTACTATTTCGAACATTAGTTTTCTGATGTTCAAGGAGACTTTTGCTTTGGTATTTTTGCTGGTAGACCTATTCTTAGATACTGTAGTTTTCCTAGACATCCTTACTGTCGCTATTATACAGTGCCTAATTTCACTATATTTTTGGATTTGTATGTTCAATCATTAGCTGTAACAGAACTTGAACTTAGAATCCCACAGGGAGATGCGAGGCTTTTGGTGTCTAACTTCGAAATAGCATATGCTTCATAAGATTTTTCGTAACATTGTTACGGTGAGAAGCATGATCTGCCAATTTTTTTGGTGTAATAGGTTGCAATGGCTATGGCTGCCAAAGCAAAACTACTTCTTCGAGAGTTAAAAACTGTGAAAGCAGATTTGGCATTTGCTAAGGAACGGTGCGCTCAGCTGGAGGAAGAAAATAAAATCCTTAGAGAGCATCATGAAAGGGGAGATAACCCAGAAGATGATGATTTGGTATGCATTTTCTATCATTCACTTCAACTTTTTATTTCTCACCTGTTTCTATTTCTTTGATTCTAAGATAATCTAAAGATACATGATCTTTGGTAGTTCACCAGCAGATGTCCAGTGATTGATTAAAATGAAGAATTTGAATTGGAAATATGATAGTTGGCTACATTTTAATAGTTCTTCATGTTACTAAATTTATGTGTTGACATGAACATACCCAAAATAAAATCAGTTATGATGTTTACTTGTCTCAAAACTGCAACTGGCATCTTGGCAGGCTTCATATGGTCTAGATTGGAATTTGATTTGTGAAGAATGCTAGAAATGCATTTTCAAAAAAACTACAAATGCTTCTATATTTTACTTTTAGGAAAACTGAAAATGGTCAGCAAGTGATGACTTGGATGGTACATTGGTTCGAGCAATAATAATTAGACAATGATATAAGAGATGTTAAGTATGCTATTTTTTTTTTTTTTTTTTTTGTATGTTAGTACAATATTAGGATGAGATTTTTATGTTTTGGCTCATGTGTAGGGTAGAAAGTTATCTTTTGGGACTTGAACTTCTTACTTTACTAATAAAATCTTAAAATCAACTGCTAATGTGATTGTGATTTTCGCTTGTAATTGATGGATGGACGGACGAAATTGTCACTACATCATTCTGGTAGGAATTTCTAGTAACTAGTTGCAGTAACCACACCAATAATAGATGAAACAGAGAATACTTCTATGAATGAACTAGAATAGTATTGATACCAATAGAACATTAACAAGATAGAAGAAGGATAACAACGTTACACCCAAATAGGCCAAATCTTCACAGGGACATTGCCCCACAACCCTCTGCTATAGGCAGGGACCCAAAATTAGCACTTAACACCGGACAGCCGCGCCACCCCCCCCCCCCCCCCCCCCCCCCCCCCCCCCGAAACACACGCACACACACACACACAGAGGAAACCTTCTTTAATACCTAATGGCACTACTGCTACTAACACACCACTAACTAAGAAAACAGCTCAGCAACACTAGTGAGCCAAAAAAGACCCGGGTTGGTTGATCCATGACTAGGCCTTTATCTTGGCCTTGGGTCTCATTGCTAACTCTAATTTTCTTCGTTAACATGTATTTTGGGGTGAGTCTAGGCACAACATAAGGTTGCTCATTTGTGATTTAGGTCGTTTGTTTGATTATTGAAATGTTATCTTTGGAAAAGCTAGAAGGAGCTGCTTATCTCTGATAAGAAATTAGGGGGCTAATTCGCCTTCTTCTCCTCTCCTTGATAAGGCATCAGCTGCGTTGTTTAGCTTTCCGGGCTTGTAAAAAATCTCAAATTGATACCCCAAGAGTTTCGCCACCCAATTCTGCTAGCCACAAGTAGTGATGCGCTACTCGAGTAAGTATTTTAGACTTCTTGATCCGTGAACACTCTGAACTTTCGGCCAATTAAATAGGTTCGCCAATGTTGTATCGCCAAGGCCAAACCCATGATTTCCTTCTTGTAAGCTGACTTAGAGAGGTTCCGTTCAGCTAATGCTTGGCTAAAAAACGCTATGGGTCTGGAATTCTGCATTAGGACAGCTCCCACTTCATTTCCTGATGCATCACATTCGATATCAAATGGCTGAGTGAAATCCGGTAAAGCCAGAACCGTTGTAGCCGTGATTGCTCGCTTTAATTCCTCAAAAGATTCTTGAGAGGCCTGTCCCCACTGAAATCCATCTTTCTTCGTGAGCTCGGTGAGTGGCTTAGCAATTTTTCCATAATCCCAAATAAACTTCCTATAATAACCCATCAACCCGAAGAATCCGCGCACTCCTTTCACAGTTTTTGATACTGGCCATGATAGAACATCGGCCACTTTTGAAGGGTCCATAGCAACTCCTTCACCTGAGATAATGTGACCCAGGTATTCCACTCTTTTTTCCCCCAAAGTGGCACTTCTTAAAGTTGGCCACAAACTGCTGTTTTGCTAGAATCTCTAGCACAACCTTGAGATACATCAAGTGCAGATCCCAACTCCGACTAAACATCAGAGTGTCATCGAAGAAAACCAAAACTGATTTTTGCAATAGTGGACT